>CM060943.1:734928943-739928943 GCA_030765085.1 Allium cepa
CCCATTTCTAGTTCTAAAAAAGGCCAAAATTTGAAGTCAAGATACATACGTTAACTTGAATAACAAATCAGTAAATTTTATGTTTCTAGATGATCAAAATACAAAACTAAATAATTTAATTATAGAAATTGCGTACTATTTTTAGAAAGCTATTACATGTTTATTAATCATATTCATGGTTAAAAACTTAATTTTAAATTGGTTAGTTGTTTGGAATGTAACATTAAATTCAAATCAACATGAGGCAACAATACATATATAATATTATGATAAGATAATACAACTAAATTATACAAATGTAAATAGGAATTGTACCCTATATATTTAGCCAATTAGTGACACCTTAATATGCAAATCCTTCTTAGATTCCTAGAATCAACGTCCAAATTTTATTAGAATTGGATGAGCCACTTTATTTTATTTGAAGTGATTTTGGGTAAATATATGAAAAAGAATCGACCAAAAAAGATGGAGGAGGGTGTGATGCTTGAAGGAAGAAAGAGGAAAGGAAAATTTGAAGTAAAAAATGAATGAGAGGACTTTGTTTTACGAAAAGAATAAAATCCCTTCCAATTCTTTCTTTAAAAACTTCCCCTTTCTATTCCTAATTAATTTCCAACCAGGCCAACCCATCCTCTTTCCTTTGCATGGAAGACTAAGGATTTACATATGCATGAAATAGTTCACCAAAAAGCATGTTAAGTAATTAACCGGCTTTTAAATATATACCGACATTGTATATTGATATGCACATACATAACTTTTATATATAGGTTCAAATAATTAATTACAACACCCAAATATCAGATAAGTAATAATTAATATTTCTTAAACATTAATTAACTTAATTAATTCATATCATTTTATAAACAATTAAATCTTATGAGATTTTCGAAGAACTCATAAATGTGGTTGTTAGACTAAAAGATGTAAACTCAATCAGTGATTAATATTGAATAATTCAAGTGTTAACATTCGCACATCATCTTAGTAGTGGAGTGGCGGTTTGGCCAAATTCATCGCTTATAGGTCTTTTTGGTAAAATCTAATTACATATTTTCTTAAGTGGTACCTTTTAGTAATGATAATACGTTTTTTCATCAAAACTATGTCACTTTAGGACATATGGAATTTGGTATTGGTCAAAATTCCAATATCATACACATTTAATTTGATTTGTTCAAAAATAAAGTCTTTGGTTCAATAATAACATTTATTATTAATAGTACTACTCTGGCCAGAGATTTAGTGCAACACCTCACAATTTTAGTGTCTGAATATTTTAATGTTTAATTTAAATATTTAACCTAATTAACGAAACACCCATTATACTTGTTTTTTCAAAGATGGATGAATTGGGACTCGAGGCATCCGTAGTTGAGTTTGCTTTTTCATCATGAGAAAAAATGAGTATAAAATTAACTATATGTGGAGTTCGAAAGTGTTTAAGATAAATAATGTTTTTGTTTGGATGAAATGGAATTAGGTTAAGCCCACTAGCTTGCTCCAAAGTTAGCTTATATGTAGCTAACTACTCATTCTTTTTCATTCCGGCATTTCATTTCTTCCTTTTCCCCTAATCACTTTCACAATTACCCCTTAATCCCTCATTAATCTCCAAGCCCTAACTCTACTTAAATAAACTCCTAAATTCATGAAAAAATCACCATAATTTCTCTCATCCAATTCTTTACAAAACCCATCAAGGGATTAGCTTGAAGTTGTGTTTGAAGATCCATTCTATGTTTTCAAGCGAAAGAAAGCACAGGTTTTGGTGATTAGAGCTTGATTTAGGGAAGGTGAGTGGGATGATTCAGTGTCCATGTTTATTTGTTAATCTTCATTATTTCATTTATTGATAATTATGCAATTATATGAAATGATTTGAAGATTGTTTGAGTTGATTTAGACTTATGTTCATGTTATAAATAGGATTGTATTAAATCATTATATGTTTAAAACCTTTATTGCTATTTTTAAAAATAATTAGTAAGCTAAGAAATGAGTTTTAGGTTAACTGAATGATTATATGTAATGTTGTAATGGATTAGTGACTAATTTAATGACATAATTATGTGCATGTCATTACTTAGTAGTAATAAAACTAAATGGGTTTTGAAAAGTTAGTACGTTGATTAAGTGAGTTTTGAACTCTGCACTTATTATTAAAGCGATTAGAGGGTTAATGACACTTAGTAAGTACCGTTGAATATCATTTAAAAGCAATGAAATGATCCTTACTAATGAAAGGATTATTTATAAATGTTATTTGTGTGAAGGAATAATTTTATAAGTAAAAGAAGTATTTTACAAAATAGCGTGACATTTTATAAAATATTATAAATGATGTATTTTAAAAGGAAGTATGAGATTTATAAAATAATATGAAGAAGATATTTTATAAAATGGTTATAAAGTTTTATAAAATAGTTATGCGAAGAATACTTAATTTTGAATAAATAAATTTAGTATTCTAATGGCTTGAAATGTTTAATAAGCTGGTAGTATATTTTATAAAATATTAATAAGATTTTATAAAAGGACATAGAGACAGATTTGACTTTAATTCAAAAGATTAGTAAATAAAAGTAAGTTAAATAGTAGAATTTCATACTTAAATATTCATGTATGTATATGAACTTGCATGAGTATACGTATATGTGTATTTAAAGATATACATACATACATACAACAATCAAAAAACTTTGTCTGGTGTAATTAGAATTGTTGTGTATATTTTTTTGTATATATGTATGTATTTGTATGAATATGAGTATATGGTTATGTAAGCACATTTGAGTATAAGTGCGTTGCGGGCATCTAGCCATAGCAACTATGGTGTGCGCTAAGTTGCAAAATAATATACTAGGACGAGTAAACGCTCCAGTGAAGTCCGAAACATGATTTGTGCAGTAAAATGTGTTTGAGTATATGTGTGTGAATGTGCTCGAATGAGTGTATTGGCATGCGTAGGCATCATATGAGGAAAGATGGCATGTAGAGTATGTTTTGGCATAGTTAAAGGAAGTCGGGTCGCTAGAATCACCCATTGAGCTCTACGTGTGATTTCGTATCGAAGTAGGTTTTCAAACACATAAGGAACCACTTTCAAAACATCAACCAATGAACTAGGGAGGAAGTCCAATGGATGGAGGCGGGAATAAGAAGAAAGACGGCTCATCGGGCGAAGCAATGGAGGAAACGACACATGAACCTACAGCTGTAACTATTGAGTGACACCTACCCCAGGCATTATTGCCTTGGACAAGCTACCACTGGTGGACCGATGGTAGACTACCAATGCAATAGTGGTGCGCAGACCTAGGTAGTAAAGGTTGGTTCAGGTGCCATTCAAATGACGGTTTTCCTCTTGGATCCGGATGCAATGCGACGTGAAACTTCGGCATGATTTCAAGGAAGCTTCTGGCTACCCAGGAAGGTGGAATGCCAGGTTATGCTCGAGATTTGGACGCACATATAAAGAGTTAACAAGTGATCAACAACAATCAATATATCATTTGGGTACGCGGTCGAGGTAGCAATCGAGGTAAGGAGCGCTAGGAACAGACTATTCCTAGATAGGTGAGAGACAATCAGACACGAGATCGGGATGGTGACCGGTTTCATAGTCACGTACGATAAGTGTGTACAATTGGGGGAAGCATATGTCGGTGAGAAGTTAGTTTCAGACTCAGGCTGAAGTTCAAGCACGTTATAGCAACGTTGGGTACGAGATCGGGCGGATGTGTAGTTTGATGGTTAGCATAGACTTCATGGTTCAAAGTGCTATCACACTTGAGTGATCCGCTAGGGCCAAAGCAATTGCAAGGCGAGGCAATCATGGAGTAAGCTATTAGATTTGGGTCGTAGTTCGGTTCCAGCGGGTTTTGGACCAAGCCTTCAGGAGGGTCCATCGCGGTGCTTAACATTATTATACCTAGCAATGTCATAGATATAGACACTAGAGAGCACTAGTATGGTTGAAATTTTCAATATTTCTAAAAGAGCAGCCAAGGTCTGTACGGAGGGCACTTGTACAATAAAATGGTCTTGTAGGGATGCTCAGTTCCATTCATAGACTCTTAGGGGTAAGAATGTATATATAAATCCAAGTTCACATAAGGTATAGTTGCTCAATTTATATATTTCATTCAGTATGGGATGGTAGTAGATATTCTTTATTTGACACATTGTTATGTTGCGCTTAAGCTATACCAGTTGATTGATATTATCACTAAGTGCGGTGTAGTGTAGATTTATATTATGACACTTTCATTACCTCTACACTTGTATACTGGGTTACCGTTATCATGGTATATTGTTACATGGCAGTCACATTATATTAGTTATACTAACTCGTTGATGATGGGAGAAGAGCAGATTATATTATGATTTCCTCTTACTTTGAGATATGTTTATTTTACTTGTTTATTAACAGTCTAGATTGCCTCTTATCCATGTTTTTAGAGAGGATAGGTTGTGCCTTAGTAGCTTCATGTTTTATTCGTATATAGTTTCGATATACTATATTTTTAGATAGTTTCCCTCACACTAGACTTTATGTCTAACCTGCATTTTCTCTTTGTCAGTGTATGTCATGAAAACTCTCGAGTACTCGATTAAGTAGTTTGGGAGTCGGGTGCTTTTGGGGATATGCTATCAAGGTGTGAAGCTGGAGCATTTTAGAGGGATGGCGTCGATATTTTGGATATGTATACTTGATATTTTTGTAGTACATGACATACCTATTATTTGTATATAAGACCTATTATATCAGATGTTTATTCATAATTCTATGTTGGGAGTTGATGCATTCTAACTTTTTATGTTTATATTTCTTTATCATTTGCTTCCGTTAGTTCGATCTCTTATAGCTTATCATCATGTTCAGTTCGTGTATATTCTATATATTATATGTTATCATTCTGTTCTGAGATCCTACTGATGTCTTGGTTTAGTGTTTCATTCTAATTTTGCTCCTACAATCTTTCTTTTGTTTTATTCAAAAGTCAACCGTTGATCTGAGATGATGATTTTTGTGTATTATGAACGATTGGTTATTACATTTTGACTTTGAGTTCACTATGGTCAACCGTTATACTAACTTCATACAATTAAGGAGACGATTTTCTATTGAAAAGTGTGCTACTCCTAATTCTTCTATTTAAATCCAACCATATTTGATCGATAGATCGCCATGCCATTATTTTACTATAATCAAAGTGGAGTAGTCACATTAAGGCTCCATAGTACTCTCTAATCGAGGAAACCATGTAATATCATTGCCTTGAGACTTCCTGTTTGATCTAGTTGTTATTAACAATATGAAATTCTCAAATGAGTCATTCCATTGTTATCTAATAAATATGAGTTTTAATCCCTTTGTGCTCCCAACTATAGGATCAAATCAACCGTAGAGAGGGTGGTTGAAATGGTTTGTTATAAATTCATAGAATAAAAATCAGAGCATAAGTAATAATAAAGTAAATGCGAAAATAATAGCAACATGCAAATTTATCGAGCTTGGGAAAAACCTATCAACTGTCGCCATAATATTTCTTCTAAGATTAAACAATCGACCACTTACGAACACCCTATAAACTTGCGATTATCGCTAACCTGATTATTTTAGCACTAGGCCAAGAAACCCTGCCTCAACTATGTCCCAGAGTTAAGAATTTCAAGAACTACACATTGTAGTTCAATCCTAAATATATACTGGAGTTATAAAAATATATTACAAAAATAATTACATAAAGAAACCCTAGGCTGTATTGATATAAAAATCAACCCAAATAAAAAGGTTTCTCTAAATTTTAATTGGCCAATCCCCTCCTTTATTTAATTTTTCTCGTTTATCCTCCTTAGGGTTTCTCCTCTTCCAATCTAAAAGATGGTGATACAAAAATTGATTGATGAATTCATGCCTTCACTCGTTGATCGGTTGGTTGCTTCGCTTGATGGTTGTGGTTGCTCATTTGGCTGAGTTCCTTGAAGTGATGATTTTGGAAGTATTTGGTATGATCTCCTTTACTTTTCCTAACTTGGTTTTGTATGCTAATTCGAACTCGGCTACATAATTTTCAGGTGTTGATTTAGATTTTATAGTGGTTGATTTGATAAATATCTTCCTTGCTCACATATTTCATGAATTTCTATTTAAATATGTCAACCAGTAAAATTTTTCTTTTGATTCGATTTTGATTTTTGATATTTCTCAACTATGTCGGATATTTGGTTGACTCGGTTTACGGTTTGATTTTTTGACTCCAACCTTGAAATTTTTTTACTTGTTTAATATTTTGGCTTTGATTTAGAATTATTCAATGCTGGTTATTTCCTTGAGCATATGTTGCTTCATGTATCTTATTCCTCCCAATTTTGTGTTGTGACCATATGCATTTTCTCATGTATATTGCTTGAATGTATTTTATGTTTTGAAAAACATGTAGCATGGTACACTGTTGCATCATGTTCTTATTACTACCGTTGTGCACATTAATATGCATAACTGTGTTGTTACACTGCATTTCCTTTTTTGTACTTCTTGTGTGCATGACTTGTGTTGTAGCATCACTGAGTTATGCACCTCCTAATGTTGAGCTTGTATGTGTTGCTGCCTTAGCTTCGTGTGCCTGCTTTGCACTTGCATCTGACTGAGCACTTTATGTTCATTCCTGAGCTATTTTTCTGATTTGCACATGTTTCCTTATATGCCTGAGATGGTCCTTGATGTGCTTGACTTCGAGCTTGCCTGTGTTTGGTTATTTTGTCGCACCTTTGATCTTGCATGGTTGTTTTGATGCATTCCTTTTCTTGTTTTCATGTTTTCTAAAATTGTTTTGGCATGCCCTACCTTGTATGCTTGTATGACCTAAGATACTCTTCTGTGAACATGTATACATGTATACATACATATAAACATATATGTATATATGTTTATATGTGTGCACTGTTGTGATATGTTATCTCTTTGCCCGAGACCTTGTATTCTGCATGCTTTAGCTTTTTTCATTGATTTGTGATTGTCTTACTGGTTTGGTATGTGTGAACTTGATTTTATGTATGTGAGCAAGTTTGATGTGTGCACATGTGCATATGCATTGCCTTTTGAAAATAAAGTGCTTGAAATTAATGTGCTTGATGTTTTCTTGCTTTGGCTTGCCCTACCATGTGCACGGTGTCGAGCCTAAAACATTTGAGCTCAACCTTGCTAGATTGTGATATGAGCTTGATTATAATGAGCTTTGTTTATTTCAAGTTGCTCGACCTTAAGGCATCTACAGTGATATACTGCCCATGTCCTAAGTTGCTCGCGCGCATTATTGACTTGATTTATAATTTCTATCTCATACGAACATGTACCCATCCTTGTGTATACCTGCTGCACTAGTCCATGTTCCTTATTTTTGGTGCATGTTTAAAATATGAAAAAAAAACCAATAAATTGAGGTAATATTGAGTTTAATATATTTTATTTATGCAGCACCAGTTTTTCTTTTTGCTTTTTACTTCTTCGTTGATTGTTAGGTAAAGCATATTTCTGTCCGGATAAAGGCTGGTGCAAGAAGATACAAAAGTATATTTAAACGAGTAAAGAAAAGAGGATTAAAAAAATTGGTATGTGAAAGATTTATATATGAGAGAGTAAAAATTGGTATAACGAAGGAGTGTAAAATCGTGTACAGCAATATTGTGCTAAATATTGTGGAAGTTCATGTTATACTTATATGTATTGTTAAAATTTTACCAAAACGAAATAGTTATTGATTTTTTTATTTTTTATTTCTTTTTGTGATATTATAATAGTACTACAACACACACATTATATATATATGCTTATTATCATCAAACAAAAATCATAGACTACTATATTCTACACCAACAGCCATATGTAATACATCACATAACCTTTAGAGAGATTTATGCACTCTGATCTCAACGGATATATCAATATCTTTTCTCAAAAAATCTAAACGAAGAATATTCAAAGTAAAATATTTTATTTTATGATTAAATACTCACAATTGAAACTATTTGCAATTACATCCATATAACATTTTATTTAAGGATTTTCTATTAATATACTTTATTGCGAACACCTTTATGGTGAACAAGACTAATTACAAAGTTAGATATATGTGGAAAAATTATATGATTGACCCAAAGGCATACCCCTAACTCCCTCACTTCAGTGGCACAAATTCGAAGTAAAATTATATCAACTAATGTAAATTATAATAAAAATATCAGTGACAAATGCTAGCAATGCTCTGCCTTGGGGAGAATATTGCTACACTTGCCCCTTTAGTGAAATTTTGTTAAGAATTTTGTTTATAGGAGTTTGTAAAATTATCATTTACTCTTTTTTTTCTTTGGCAATGGAATCCAGAGTCTACTTTTAAAACAAGAATAATTGTACTAGAACTCTCCAAATAATGGATTGCTTGCCTTTGTTTGATACGTTCAGGATAAAGTGATACTTTTTTATTCACAATTAAATTTTTGGGAAATATATGTAAAACATCATCTCTACAATATTTCTTATTAGAAAAACGATATTTTTTCATATAAGCCCCTTAATAGTTAATGTTGGGAACAATGAAACTTCAGTTGAGTTGTGTACGTTGTCACTCTTTTGAAGATGTTTCGGCGTTCTGCTCTAAGTTACAAAGCAGTTCTGAAAAAACAAACGCCATCGTCTCTAGGATAAAACAGCCTCTCTAATCTAAAAAATATCAACTTGTTTGCACTGACAAAGTTGATTATGATTTGCACTCTAAAATACTGCTCAAGGTGTTTAGTTTTATTGAAGGAAGAAAAAGAAAAACGTGTGTTATTCTTACCATTTCTTTTCTGTCTATCTATCATTTAAATCGGTAGAATGGAAATTGTATACATTACTAAAGTGATGGAATGTTAATGGATTTTAATTTATTCTCATTTAAAACAATATTGTAATATGGCTTTTGTAACGGCTTAATGTCACATAAATATATTACCATTGTGCAAGTATAACGACTCAATTATAATAATGATCCATAAATATATTACCATTATAAACTTACAACGGCTCAATTATACTAATGATTCATAAATATATTACCGTTATACACTTGAAATAGCTCAATTATAATAATGGTTCATAAATAAATTACTGTTAACCTGTTTTTTATTTAATTTTTTTTAAATAAATTCACTTCAAAAACAAAACCAACTGTTGATATTTTATATTTTATTTAAATAAAATGTTACCATTAATATAATGAATAATATTTTTACATAGAATAATAGAGTTATATGATTATATCTATATGATTACATATATGGGTTTGGAGTTTGAACACAAAATAAAATACAATTAATGACATAGTAGTATAAACCATTAGATCTCATTGCGTTCACACATGGGATTGAAATCCGGGGGCAATTCAATGTTTGAAATCATTATTTCATCAATTGCTTCACCATTTTGTATCCCACCGCGCATGCACATCGGTGGAGATCCATTGTATCATCAAGTGTGTCTGCATTTTGTGTTCTAATAGATTTTTCATACACACACACATACATGTATATGTGTGTGTGTGGGGGGGGGGTAAATAAATAAAATAAAGCATTACCTTTGGAATAATGTTTATTGTAAAAATAGTCTCTTTTTTGTATAATAGAGAAATTAGATCTATGTTATTAGATATTTACCATTATATTTTACAAAAATAAAATTTACCTTTATAACATTAATCATTGGAAATGTAGTGTGTTTTCTAGAAAACAGATCCATTGTGTTAGATCTTCACGATTATGTTTTACGTAATATAATATCTTTAGCAATATCCATTTTTAAAAAGACAATATTTTCTTGTAAAAAACGAAGAACTAACTTTCATGCACTTATAGAAATGAAAATATCAAATCGAACATCAACATCATATTTTACATATTTAAAATTGAAATTTTATATATAGGTAAATGTCCTATAGCAATGGATCCTAATTTTTTCATAGAAAATGAACTAATAGGGCTCGGTGCCTTCTCAGTGAAAGCACTAAACTATTTGTGATATTTCCAACAAATAAATCTCAACATTAATCTTATTTGTGAAGTTGTATTTGAGAATTGAGGATAGAATATTAAAAATAAACAAAAGTAGGAAATGTAGAAAAATTAAAATAATCAACCTAGAAATCATAGCAAAGAAGAAATTATAAGTGCGTGAGATAAATAACACCATATTTATAGTATTTTGGTTGTGAACGAAGCCTACATCCACTTTCTTGCTCTTGTTTGTCTTATTTCTTAGAGTATATATGCACGCCTAGGTGGACTTGTATTTAATCACAATGTCCATCCATTTATGGTTACACCTATGGAAGTATATTTGACAATACCATTGCCAGCATAAAATGAATCTGAACAACAACTGAGAAGACCGAGACAATTAAAGAACATTCATAGAGCCAATAGCTTAAAAGCTTTCATAGTTTCATTTCTTTTGACTTCTTTTACAGTACCGAAAGTGGAAATAATACTTATACTTTTACATGTATATACTCGTTTAGCTAATGTGGGCCATGAGCAAAAAATGTATCTGAATACATCATCTTTTCAAATTCTATTAACAGTGAGAATTTAATGACATGATTTCCATCGTGGCATTTTGAAATTTCAAATTTGAAAGGTGATTCTGATATATGACCATGTTTATATTTTGAAATTTAAAAGGTGGCTTCCAATAATTATTATTATGGCCAATTTGGGATGCATTAGTTAAACTTAAAGATCCCATCGAAGTCGTTAGCAGTTTTTATGACTGTCAATGTCTATGAAAGGTCCATGTTGTCACTCCTTAAATATTGAAACTATTCATGAATTAATTTGACTTTGTTTCCATCAAGTATTTTAGCTTCTTTGACTATGTAAATCAATGGTACTACTTTTGTTTTGTGCTAAGTTATTAATCATTATACGTTTACTTTTTTGCAGGCTTTGGGTTCATTATCTTGCATTTTTATAATTTCATTTTCAATATGTGTTCTATTGTTGACCATACTTCCTAACATTACTTAGTCCAACAGATCAACGATTGAGAAAAGATAGCAAAAATGCATGCATGCAAGATTGACATGTCGTTCCAATATATACCAGCATATTGTTAGACATAAGTATCAAGTGTCATCAATAAGGACAATTATTAGAAATAATTGCTTTTTTTAATTTCAATCTGCACTCCGGTAGCTTAAGGCTTTAGATATTTATGTTCGCTGAAACTGACCACAAAGTTATAATTAACCTTGTAGCCAAATTATAACTCCAGTATTATGATTACTAAATATAATTCAAACATCTATGTATGTTATATGAATTAGGAATGTAAAGTTTAATTCAAACATTTGAATAATTAGGATAGTTAGGATCAGTTCATGATAATAATCAATTCATCAAAAACAAAATGATTCAATTCAAACATAGGAAACTAACCACTTAAACTTGCAGCTCTTTTAAATAGTTACCTTTCTCAAACATTATAAAAATATTAGATTGGCTTATTCTTCTATTCAGCTACATTTTGTCGAAATATTAGAATTTCTACCTTCACATTGTATTTGTATACGGTAGTTGGAATGAAAGAATAATTGCTTTAACAAAATGAATATATAAACACTCAGCCTTCAGGTTGAAAGCAGTAATATGAGATTAATGGTTAAAATACATCACAAGGTGATAAAAATAACCTAACTAACTTTAAATTACTTATTGTTCATGCATATTCTTAGACATAAGTATCAAGTTTCCTTTGAATTTATACCATGGGGTTATGACTCATAATAAAGAATTATAACTAAAATAAATTTTGAATAGATAAATATGTATAAATTACGCAAAATTTAGACCTTACAAACTTTGAGCACATTTCAATAAAACATTATCCGAGGAAACAAACAATATATAACTTAGTAAAATTTATTTGGCAAACAATTACGTACTCTAACTTCAACTTAAATAAACTCTGTTGCAAATCCTAATGCAACTCAGCTGAATATACACTATCAAGCTTCCAAAGACAAACAACAACTATGCCTTGTAACTGTACGCACCTTACCAAATTCATATTTCTATCAGATGATGTGACAGCCCCATTCATAACAAAATCACTGTTGTGCATATTCAAAATAGCATATTCATTTCTCCAAAAATACAGTCGGGTCAGTTGCATATGTATATATTAAGAATAACTAGAAATCCTAAAAGAAAGAGCTCAAAATTTTGACAATTTAAAACTGACATCAGAAGCAGCCTCAGCTTGATATCTATTTTTTGCTACAATAGTCAGTGAATATGATAAAGAGGAAGCTTGTCTTGAACCAAAGAAAGAGATTCTGAAGTATTGTAAACTTGATCAATACTAATAAATACTTCATCATTACTGTAAACTATTTATAAATAGAAAATGATTCAGATAAACACACAAACATATGAATCAAATAAATGAGTCGCCATTATTTTTTATTTTAACATTAAAAATAATACCTACTTCCAATACATATATACATACATATATATATATATATATATATATATATATAGCACTCTTGAAAATGAATTAAAAAATAAAAACAGAAGAGGTTTAACTACATAAATTTTATTAATGTTTCTAATTTGGATGATGTTGATCATAAATTTTCAACGGCAAGAATGAAAACATAAATATAAATAAATAAACGATTTCAAAATTTCATTTAGTTTTAGCTGGTTTGATTTTGATATGGGCATGCAATGCCAATGCCGTGTGGACTTTACCAGCCGCACAGGAAGAATATCTATTGAGTTGCAGATATGGTCATCTTAATCGGCTCCCTTCCATTGAAAAAGACAACAAATATAAAGTATTCACTATTTGAGCATATTAAAATATGATAGCAAAGGCAGTTTCATAGAAGTACGAACTCTTGCCAAACTTTTATACATTAACAATGCTTTACGAATATTCAAGCCACTAAAAGGCTTCATTGATAAACCATAATTCTACACATCTACTGCTACACAAAATATATTCTTGCTACATTAAAGAATCATAACAACTTCTGTATTCAGGAATGGCTGAAATCCAACTCTTTGTTCATTATAACCCAATTCCAAATGCCTTTTCTGCATTTCTTCGAATCGAATCAGCTAAATCTTTACCTCGCTTCTTCACCAAGTCTTAGGTTGTAGTCGACCTACTCAGAATATTGTCAAAGCTTCTGTATTCAACTAATGTCTCCAATCTCAAACGGAATGATGCCCAATACACTCCTTGTACAATTAATGTTCCCATAGTCATAGATCTGTAAGTAATTCCTCAAGCTTCATATTATTTAATTACATAAATAAATGCCAATGTGTGTGCATGAAGAAAAGATAAAAACAATTTCAACATCATACCCTTGTTTCACTTTCCAACTTAGCATCCAAAACTTTTACCATCAACTTATAGTATTGATTTTAATTACAGTGCCTTCCATTCCAAAATTACTAATATCGAGCTCTTAAATAATATGATAAGAAACAAAAATATATGCTAAGCACTGATTGTTTGTAGGTTAGATATTAGCTAAAGCATTCGTAGCAATTTCAAATTCTTTTTAAAGTATGAATGTCCCGTTATCATACAAAAGAAATAATCGATGTATCTTACAGCAGCCACCTAGTTAACACTTTATGGGTATTCATAAACTAATGCTGATAATCAAATTTGGCAATTGAAGTAAGTAGATATGGTAAAGGTGGCTAGAGCTATGAAGAGCAACATACTGGAGTTGTAGGAGAAGATGCTCTCAATTTCAAAGAGAAAGGAGATTTTATTTCTTCCAGTCCACCAATCTATAATAAAATTACAGCGGATCAGTATATTTCTTGCCTAACGTACACTGAATTATCATAACAGTAGATTATTAATATGGGTATATGCGAAATAGAGAATTTCCGGATTTTTTTGTTTAAGCATGTTGATTTAAAACCAATGAAACCCAAAGGTATATATAACATATTACCAAAATTAAAAGCACTCAATTAAACTCTCTTTAGCTAAAAACTGATTTTTGGTTCGGAAATGAGATCAATGAAAAATCACTTGATCACCCAAAAATGCAAGTAAAGGACAAAAAAATGAAGCAAAATCTTTTCAGGACAAACATAAAAAATAAGAAAATTCACAATGTATGATTTTAGGTTTGAAAGTATATGGACTACAACTGTCTATTTTATAACATGATGCACACCTCAGCTTCGATGCCATTCGATTTTTTTGCATAGTACCGAGGCAATTGGACTGGGTCTCATTACACTGTCAGCATGTCTTGTTTGTTTGCAACTTATTCCAAAGGAAATCATTTCAGTTATTTAAGTTCAATTCAAGACTCTATTTATACATATCTTTAATACTTTTTACCTGCATATGTTTAGAATACAATATGATTTTACTATTAATAAATTTAGTCTATGTTTCAGACCATTATATCTTATTTGACCTACTGATCAGCTCTTCACCAATTGTTCTCTAATTTTGAATTAGTATTTTTTCTCAAATGGCATTGAGTCAAATTGCACCCTAACCTACAGTCGATGATGTAATGCTAAAGAAAATTTCATAAGAAAATTGCCATACACAGTATATGGCAACCAAAATAAAAATAAAAATAATTAAGCGCAAGAACATAGGGTTATTGAAATTGTACAAACTGATTCGCAAGCTTTTGCGTAGTCCATGTTCGGTAGGCGATAAATCAGTCGATGAATTCAGCAATCCAATTTAATTTGTGTTGATGGAGAAAAAAATGATGAAATCGACAAGTGATTAGGGTTGTCGGTAATGGGTAGCTTTGTCGGTGTAATTGACAACGAAATTAGTCGAGGAAGTCAGCAATCTAATTTGATGTGAGTTGATGGAGAAAGCTGATGAAATGAGTAGGTGATTTAGGGTTGTTGGTGGCCACAGTAAAGAAGTTACGTTGCAATAAAATGGAATGTGGCGGATGTTGCGTAAGAAGAAAACGAAGTAAAGGGCATTTTGGGTAGTTCAGAAAGACATTGCTGAAACATATTTAATGAATTCTCTTTTTTGGTAGTAGAGTATAACTTCTAAAGCAATTAAATATAGTAGTTTCTAAAGTATAAATCCTCTTTTGTTGCCTATCCTTCTTTACACAACTCAGATATGTAATGTCAAATGGAAGTTTCAAAAGTATTTAAACTAAAAATTGGATTTGTAATGATCAAACCAACAAATTAGGACTTAAAACCAACCGATCGAAAAAACTACTCATATTACCAAATGCAACTAACTATAATATTAGTAGACACACAACCGTTATATGATTAATTGTTGTTAATGTTGTAAAATCTCTTTCCTTTTATATTCTTTTATTTTCATGTGTATCATAGGGTTATGTTTGAGCATAATGTCTTTGAAAACCAAAACACTTAAGTAACTGAATGTTTTACATAGATCTTTGCATTCATTACTCTGTATAACCATAAAATACCTAGTGACTGAAAGTATAGCAGCACGCAAAATATGTGCTTGTATAATCACAATATATCTTTATAAAAGTTGTTACAGATTTAAAAGAATGTTAACAACTTTTATTTGGAAATATTTTTTGAAAAAGAGTTCTTAAGAGTTGGTCATGAACCTTAAGGAAACTTGTACCACTAAATGTCCGTAGAACTCCTCGTTAAAAAAATCTTGTTTGGTATGAGGTGCTAATATCGAGAAGAAAAATAGAAATGAAAAAAAAATATTAGAAACCGAGGAAATGTTCAAATGCAGTTTCTCCATTCACTATAGATCCACATGCAGATAGCATAGAAAAAGAGGTAAATAATATGAGGATGTATCTTGAAAAGTTGATGATATATGAAGATGAAATTAAGTATTTTTATTACTAGCAAGTTAATAAAATATCTTTGTAAACAACATTTAGTGAAAGTTCCAATTTGTCCAACAACGTCTCCTTTTTCTACCAGCACCTTGGTATTAGCACTTGAAACTCCTCGTGAAAATGCCACATATAGTTGTCCATAACCAAACACATGCTCGGGTAGAAAAAAAAATCCAGTATTTTTTATCATTTGCCCTTGTGCCTTATTTATAGTAAAGGCATAACACAAACGAATTGGAAATTGTTTTCGTATTAACACAAATTGTAAATTCAAATTTTTAGGTGGCTTTAGTGGGATTCTTGGAATGAAAACTCTAGCACCAACATAATGTCCAGTGACGATTTCAGCATCAATGCAATGCTTATTGAGTTGTTTACATATAAGCCGTGTTCTGTTGCATAATCCAATTTTGGGATTCAAATTTCTTAACAACATTATTGGTGCTCCAAGCTTCGATTTCAGACAATGTAGGGGCAATCCACCAGGAGTGATTGAGTTTAAAAATTCTTGTTGGTATAGATTGCGAACATTATCTTCTACCGCATCATATGAATAGTAAATGACTTCATTTCCAGGAAATAAATTGAGTGCATGTTCATTGAGCTTGTCGACATGTTCATTTAACGGTGTAATTAATGCTCTATTACCTATGTACTCTCTGTCGAAAACAATTTTGGTAAAGTCTGGAAAAATTGTATCTATCAACTTTGACAGTGGATTAACGTCATTTTTTGACTTTATGCTATATTCCTTGGTGTTCGAATCATTTCTTCATTGGTTGAAGGTTCAGTACCATCTCCAATTCTAAGTAGAAATTTTGAATATGCGATATCATTCGTCGTTCGCATGTTTTTCTTTAAATGTAAAACTTGAAATTTTTCCCACAAAAATGATTTATTAATCATGCAGTAATTGCTTCATTTCTTGTAGATTTAGGCACAATCGGCACTACTTGTCGAAAATCTCCTCCTATAATAAGGATTTTACCATCAAATGGTTCATCTATATCCATTATATCTCGCATAGTTCTATCAAATGCCTCAAGAGCATACGATGCACCATTGGAGCTTCATCCCACATAAGAATATTTGATTGCTTTGTAAGTTTTTCTAATTTTGATTGCTTGCTTATTGAGCATGTTGATGTTGGTTTTGGTTGTAATGGAAATTTAAACCTTGAATGTGCAGTTCTTCCACCAGTTAGTATAGTTGCAGCGACACTAGATGTAGCTTTTGCAATTGCAATATCACTGTCTTTTCTAACAGTGGCCAAAATAGAACGGTATAAATATGTTTTTCCCGTCCCTTCGGGACCATCTATAAAGAACAAACATTTCTCTTTTTTCACAATTGCATTCATAATTGTATTGTAGGCTCTCAGTTAGTCGTTATTCAACTTTTTAACTGCTAGTATATCATATTCGAAAATAGGAATTGCTAGTTCTTCTTCAATTAGCTCTGAACTATCATCGTATGCATTGCAATCATATGTTCTTGTGATATTTGGAAGTTCATAATCAGTTGCATTTTTGTTGTGTTAGAGAAGTAATATATTTAGATCTTTCAAAAGAAGATTCGTTAGATTAATTTGATTAGTATTACTTGAATTTTGATAATCTTCCACTATATGATTAAAAACTCATCCCATATGCTTTGTACACCTAATGGATTGCAAATAACCAAAATAGTTACAAATAATGCTCTCAAAGAAATTGGCATCTTTGTGATAGAAGCTTCGGCTAAACATATGCTCTTATACTATCATCATTTTCCAAAAATCCTCGTTTTTCAGCAATTTCTTTAAATGTTTGATTCCTAATTCCGTCAATTGTAAGTAAATCATTAAAGAAAGTAGGTCCTTTAATATGATTTAAAGTATTCTCAAGAAAAACCATTCTTCTTCTATAGGTTGGACTGTATATATTGTACCAATCACTCTAATGTTTGATTCTCTTCTTTTCCATTTTTCGATACCTTTAAGCCAAAGGTAGCGTTCAGGAAATTCACGATATAGAAGCCGTCTTGCTTGTTCATCGATTGAGTTTGTATAGAAGAACTCGGTAAGCATTGTATGTTGATTGCTTTCATCGGCTAAAGCTTCATTGATTGTTTGATGGTTGTAAAACATAAAATTTTGTTTACTTGGAAAATGTATTTGAAGGCGCTCAACTGATGGATATATCTTACTAAGAGAAAATTTAAAGATCCTCCATAATGCTTCTGGAGAAGAAATCCACCTTGCATCAATAAAATTGTATCTCATCATAGTATGGTCCAGGTCGAATTTGCATTTGAACAAAATCAGGACCTTTGTAAAGATATTTAACAGTTTTTATACTACTACGTATCTCTACATTGATATGACAATTATATTCATGTAGTAACCAAGGGTTGTAGGGTACAAACCATCTATTATCAACCATCAACTTTCCGCTTCTATCGATAGGAATGGATATGCATGTGTCACACCTTTTATAAATTGGATATGAATATGTGCCTTGTACAGTTGTAGCTGCAAATTGTTTTGGATACTATCTTTTGCAGCTGCCATTTTTCATGCAAGGAGAATTGCGATTTTGATTGCCGCATGGTCCATGAATCATCCACTTCATTACCATTGTATATATTTCTGGTTCTTCGTTAATATCTGGTATTTCTGCTCTAACAGTTTCACCATGTTCATCTGGATTAGTTAATTTGTCTTCTTCTTCGGAAATTATTAGCATATGAACATATGGTAAACCTCTTTTTTGAAATTCAATTACATGGACATGAGCAGCTACTTTTCCAATGCTCCTTCCATGAAAATATCTTTTTTATATTCCTTATATTTTGCATGAAAAACCCTTGTTGTTAAATGTAGTTTGTCTTGTGGATCTTGACCAAGTAATAATTCACTAACAATTTCATCCCAAGATGGATTGCATGTCATCGTAATGAATTAATCAGGCTTACTAAATTTATGCACTAAAGCCATTGCATCATGATATCGTTGATACATGTCACGTGGACATCCAGTATATGAAGAAGGTAGTATTGTTCGTGTACCAATATTTCCTACATAAGAGAATTTATCGACAACTTAGTAATATAAAGTTCAATTGTGTTTATATGAATATGTGTACTACTTATAAAAGGTAAAATTGTGTATTGAAAAAATACACACTTGCATCATTTTCTCCTACATCCAGAGCATCTTGTAATCCTTGATACATTTCAGCTCTAATGATGTTTTGATTACTCCTATACCATCGTAGCCCGTTGGCATCTATCTTGACACAATTATCAACAACGTATTGTTGATTTAATCGATCACCTCGAACGAAAAGTTATTTATCATTTTCTCGAATCTATAAAAAAATTAATAGTATAAATTTACTAAGAAGTAAAATGTTTATATAAAATATAGTTGTATATACCTGTAGAATATTAGCATAATTCTCATGACATGAAAATTTGTAACCATTTTCATCTTGACTATTCATATCCCATCCATAACTTACATATGATAGTAAAATTCAATATTGTAATGGGTCATAATAACCAGCTGTTTCGGGAGAAGTTATGAGTTGTTCAGATTTTGACTTAACTACGATATCTCTTTCATGTATTTCCTCGTTTTTGGCTCCCTCTACCCAAATTTCAGCAACTTGTGAAGCGGTTGGAAGAGCGTCTTGTTTTGGGTTTGAAGATGGTTCTTTTATAACTAATTTGCAATTTGGATATTTGACTTTTGTCCAAGTTGTCAAAATACAGCTACAAATCTATTATATGTATTAAGATCTTCTTGTTCTTCATTATTCATTGGTCCACTAAGATCTTGATCTGCTTAAAAAATTTGACAAATAAATTTTGTAAGTTTCTTTTAACATGAAGTGACTCGATAAACTATGTGGGTGATAAATTTAGTATGACTTGGGTTCATAAATTATACTTTGATTATATCAATAAATATATTATTATATGATGATAATGAAGCTACTTGTACTACTTGTTTGTGTATCATTATATGCATACGTACATAGGCAAAATAAACTTTGTTAACATATAACTTGTTAACATATAACTTTTATTGTTCTCGCAATATAATGTACTGAATTATAACGAATAGTTCTCTGAAGTAATACCTTTTATATTGTGAGAGCAAGGTATCGGAAAAGAACTACCGGTACTACTTGTTTGCGATGCATCATCATTAATATTCTTTTCGACTCATCTAGATTTTCTACTACGATAAATAGTATGGTATTGTTCACGTTTTTCCTCTTTGTCTTCTTCAATCATTAACTTTTTTCCTTCTTTATAGCAAATACGACGGTGCTCTAATTGTTTTTCTCTTTGTTCGGAACTTAATTCAGAACGACGTTGTCTTTTTCTTTCGGCCTTGATTTGAGCATCCAAAAATGCTTCTTGATGTGCCCTCTCAATGATTCTAGGGCTTCTACGTAGTACTGGGGATGCTTGAGTACATTGCATTTCTTGACATTGGTTTCTTTCAAGAATTCTCGGACTTCTATGGGGCAATAATGGTGATATGCGGTTGGATTCAATTTGGTGATGTTGAACTCTATTAATAGTTTCCGCCCTTTGTAAGTTGAGGACTTGGTTAGCTTCCATTGTTTGATGTTGAGTTCTCTCGTTGATTTTAGGACTTCAACATGCTTTTAACTTGGAAAATTGATTGGCTTTCATGAGTTGATGATGAAATTCACAAAGTTTAAAGTGGAATTTATTTGACCTATAATGCTAGAAAAAAAATACTCAATTTATATTATAAGTGAACATCACCATTTAAGCCTTAAGAGCTAAGTTGCATATATTTATTTGTAAAACTAAAATACCAAATATGAGTAATAAGATGTTTCATAGTAACAGTTGAAACATGCTTTACAACATGTAGATGTAGTGGAAAATATGTAAAAGAATTTTTCATAGAGTGGGAAGTAATTGTAGTTAACAAAATAATTATTTAACAAAAAAATATTTAACTTATATTATGCAATTAGTACGTGGTGCATGTTATTATGAACAGAATATAAAAATACATATCTTCCACAAACATCATCATATATAATGTTTGGATAAGCTAAAAGAATATGAGATATCAACAAACTAAGTCGCTTTCGCTATTCAATTTTTACCAAATTTAAATTTTCAAGGCGTACCTCTTGAGTAACAATCAAAGTTGAGTGATGAAGACGAATTTTTTTTTCGATAATATAAACTGCAGGACAAACAAATTGAAAGTAAGACGAAAAAAGAAAAATACAAGAGAACTTATAATATAATAATGCAATAATAAGAAGAACAAAATTTTAACAATGTAATAATAAGAAAAGTAAGGTTTTAACAATGCAGTAACAATCAAGTGTAAGCAGTATCCAGAATTTTTAGTCCCAACTCCTATATTATATAATTGAGTGTAAAAGAAGATGCACGTTAAAAGTAAGTATAACTGTTTTTGGTGAATAAAAGATATTTGGTTACCTTATTTGCTAATGTCCGAATGCCTCTGTTGAAATGCATACAACTCCTCCCTTCTGTCTCAAAAAAATTAAAGCCTTTTGGGATTAAAAGCTTTAATTTCGACAGCACTTCACTTCTTTTTCGTTTACGCATAACTTTGCATCCAAGAGGTATATTAATATTGTGTTTTCTAAAATAAATTAAAATCTTTTGGGACTAAAGACTTTAATTTTCTCTTTTTGTATTTGTACTTAATGGTTAATTTCAAATACACATTACATTCATATCTAAATCTAATCAAATTCAATTTCACATGTCAATAAAATAATAATATATATAAATATATATATACATACATAACACTAACAGTGAAATATATATTCGTTCAAATTTGGATAATATATGATTATTAAAAATTAGGTTGCACATAAATTGCATTCAAAACTTAATCTTACCTACAATATTCATAAGCATATATAGAGAAACTCCTTAGCAATGTCGTTGATGAATAATACAGAGAATATGCACCTCTTTTTCCTGTAAAAGACCACAAAAGATGAAAATCAATCAATGTTATAAAGAGAGTACAGACATCCATAAAGCTCACTATGACCTTATTATACTATGAAGAAATCACACACATCCACGTGGACATGCATCTAATCACAATGTGCATGCGTAAATTCAGCAACATGGTTATGTAACATTATCATATACTATGAAGAAGAATAATGAATCTCAAATTCATGTTTTCATTATATATCGCAATGATCTTAAAAGTAATATAAACAAATGAAATAACGTTAGTATTCTAAGTAAAAGATTGATTTTCAAGCTTTAAGTTTTGTTCTTCGACCATGTAAATAATTAGCTGTGTAATAGTTTACATATTATACTTATGTATAATTCAATTTTACTATTAATTGTGCAGTATTATAAAGAAATTTATATAAAACTATTTTTTAAAAGTTATAGTATTTAAAATCAACTTTTATGATGTAGAAGAGTAAAAATTAATTAGATTACCTGAATAATGATCTAATAACAATTTTTCTTTTTCATTCGTCATGTCTCATCTTTTTTGTTAGCCAATATTATGTTTAAAAAGGTAATCATATCAAAATTCATAATCATCTAAATAACTAATATTACTTCCAAGTTGTTAATAATGTACGACCATGCATGTTATAATTAAGAATATGGCATAATATCTTTATGCGGAACATCTGAAATGAAAATGCACACCTAGCACTACCAAAAAGAACCCTTGAAGTGAATGAGTCATTTCAAGTTAGGCATTGTTTGCTTAATGTTACTAAGATAAACATAAGAAAAAGTGATTAGTTAGCTACATTAATGATTTTCAATTCAGAAAGAGTTCCAAGTTATCCAAACATACACAATGCTACCCTGAAATTATGGCATGATAACACTCTCATCGAGATACGGATATCCTGATCAAAAAAGTCATAAAGTGTAACAACTCTGTATTTTGTGATTATTTTAATTGTATATTTTGATTGCTTTAATTGAATTTCTGATATAAAAACTTTATTTTATTTATTGAAATGAATAAATTTTGTTATTTTTAAATATAAATTTTGATTTTTTCTGTGAATTACAATTCCAAACATGAATAAATAGAATATTTTCCAAAAATGTGAATTTTGGTCAATATGGTCAAACTTTGACTTTTAAATTTATAAATTTAAAATTTGAAAATTTGAAATTTATTTTTCTTTTTTGAAAATAAATAAAAATTCAAGCATACTGCTTTTCGTTTCATTGAAATCTGATTAATATTGTGAAAGTTATTCTTTTTAAACCATTGCGTGTAAATTGATTTATTTAACAAAATTGTTTATTTTAATTTGTATAAATAATATTTTTGTTTGTCATATCATGTTCTAATTTTTGTAGATATGTGTAACAAGACATGTTATGTATATATTTTAGTTTTAAAACAATTTAAAAGTGTAGTGGTAATTTTCCAATGTTTATTGTATTATGTTTACGATTTTAAATCCTAGTTTCAATTTTATAAATTATTTTCATTATTTACTTTATTTTTCCTAAGAATAATTGTTTATCTTCTTTTTCAATTTATTTTTGTTTGTTTTTTATTTTTATTTACTAATTTTATTTTGTTTGTTTGAATAAAAGAGTTAGAAATGTGAAGAGACAAAGCTTTTCATTTTCTTGTGGCTTTTCCTTTCTTTGTCTTTCCATATGCTTGGCTTTTCATTTTTTTAGCTTTGGCCGTCCATTTCTTTTTGTCAACCATGCATTTCATTTACTAATTCACGTGAGAAACTTCTCACCACTTCACAACTCATGGCTATTTTCAGATCTGAGAAATTTTTTGGTAATGGCTTCTCTCTTTTCTTCTTCATTTTATTGATTTTTGCCTTTGATCTCTTCATGATTTGCTCGGCCTAACCCCTCCACCACCTTCACCGACCACCACATCACTTCCTCCTTATCACCATCCACGGCCTGACCTCCTCCTCCTCTAAACAATACTAGCCGTGACCACTAGATTGTGCAAGTACCTCAAATTTGTAAAGCTCCACCAAAAAAATCGTGCTAGCCGACCTATATGTCACCGCCACTTCCATATCTTGCATTGGCCGCCACCCCTAGATCCACCACCATCATGACCTGACCCCTGACCATCAGCCTCTCCTCTAACCTAACCTGTACCATGCATGGCCGAGCCCAATTTATGTCATGGCGAGCCTAGTGGTGCACCAAACATCCCTCTTTTGCCTTGTCCTTTGACCTACCCTATGTTGTAACTCCTACCCCTTCACTCCTAGCCTAGCGGTGCCTATGTGATGCCAAACCCGAGCCATTTACCACCAAAACATCACTATGGCCGAGCATATGTTTTACCTAGGCCGAGCACTTGAGTGGTTAAGGCAAGGTCAAATCATTTTGTTCTTTGTTGCCTTTTATTCTCATTTGTTTCAATATTGTTTTGGGTTGAATATTTATGTTTATTTTGTCTTGTTTATTTTTGAATACAAGATCAACATCTTAGCTATCCACTCACTTGAATCAAATGTCATGCTGTATCGTGCTTTCTGGAATTTATTCGTGTAGTTTGATTTGCTAACTCCAGCTTGAAAAGGTGAGTATTCACTCATGACATTTATACTTATATAATTTGTGAAGTGACAACAAATGAATATGTAGAAATATTATATCATGTTATACTTGCCTGTGATATGAATTATATGATGTTAACCCTTGTTTATAAACCTGTCACATCATCTGATACTACTATATGTTGCTATATTGTTTATTTTATTCTGTTCTCACACTACAAATTCCCTGTAGAATAGAATCACTATGGGTTGAAATGATACATACCCGAACGGACTTTAGAATAGGAAAAAATCGTTATGGGCTAAAATGATAGGCCTGAGCGATTTTTATTTATTTTATTTAACTTGAGATTATGGGTTTGAAAAGATAGAACCCGGATTTTTCTGTGTAAATTGCGGATTGAAATGATATATTATTCGTATCACTTGACTTAGGTTAGAAAATTTTATACAGACCTGTGGTTATTTTATAAAGTTTTCTGAAATTTTTAAGTTTTTTTAAAATGTAAATTTATGATATTTTGATTTGAATTTTAATTTAAAATGACTTAATAAAGTGTTATTGATTTTTCTATGAATTTAAATGGTTAAATAAATGAATGCTTAAAAGTGTAACTTGAAATATAACTTGACATAGAAATGTGAAAT
Organism: Allium cepa; assembly: GCA_030765085.1. NCBI lineage: Eukaryota > Viridiplantae > Streptophyta > Magnoliopsida > Asparagales > Amaryllidaceae > Allium > Allium cepa. The sequence continues at coordinate 734,954,091 of CM060943.1, forward strand.
TTGGTTAAAAAATAAAAGTTAAGTTAATATAATAAAATGGAAATTTAATTTAATTTATGAAATGGTAAATTAAATTAAAGTGTAAAGTAAATGCAAAAAAAATTAGGGAAAATTGTATGCTTGAATTTAATAAGTGAATTATTAAGAAAATTTGATTTTATGTATAAAATTTTACTTTATAAAAATCATAAGTTAAAGGGTATTTAAATCACCAATTTAAAGTGGAAAATATGAAATTTTATAAGTTAAAATGTTTAAACTGAAGTTTAATTGTTGCTGAAATTCTATTGTAAATCTGGAAACTCTTTTAGTAGCACTTTAGAAATGTTATTGTTTCTCAAAATGAACTAAAATCTGGAATAAATGAATCTGCAGCACTTTATAAGTGCTGTATTTGCAAAAGTGAACTAAAAGGCTATAATTAACTAAAATCTGGAATAAATGAATCTGCAGCACTTGGTAAGTGTTGTAGTTGCAGAAACTAAAACTTGGACCTGAAACTAATGAAAGAGCTATTGTAGCACTTGTTAAGTGCTATAGTTGACTGAAATGAGATTTTTCAAGTGTAATTGAACTTCTACAGTAGTTATAAATGCTGTCTTTGCTGAATTGAATTGTTTTCAGATATAACTTACCGCAGCATTTTTTAAATGCCGTAAAAAGCTGAAATTTTAATGTTTTGTAATTTTTAGTTGAGTAAATGAACTCTAAAAAGGATAAACTTTTGGGAATTAATATTTGATTAGTAAGTATAATAACTTCACTTTTAAATGGTTTAAGTGGAGTATTTTGATTTGAAATATAAACCACTTTTGAAATGTGATTTGGAATGGTATTTATTTAATAAAAAATGAATGAGGTTTTGAAAGGATACGATGTTTTGACATTTTGAAATGGATTTGAAATGATATTTGAATTTGAAATGATATTGATTTTTAAAGTATAAAATACCAATTTCAAATGTATACCCACGGGTTAAAATAACGATTGGTTGTTAATGAGACCGGGATCGGATATGGACATACTCTCTATTGATACCAAAACTACTTTAACAACTGTATACGCGATGGAGTTTCCAGAATGAAGTAGGATTGTGGCGACGATCCTATTGTGGTATGAACGTAGACCCGACTCCCATGAGTTGGCTTAAGGTGGCTAAAACAGGAGCGATCTCGGGCTAGAAAGGGGTAGCTCCTCTGCTTGGACAAATTTCTTCGATACCATACTCTTACTTGTGATTGATTTGATGGCCATCCTCGACTTTGTTTGGGAGTGTGTTCCGAGGGGGCATAGTGGCTGCTATATTACCACCAGCCCGTGTGCGTAATTGATATATCTACCCTGGTATTGCCTTGTGTACCGTGTCACCTACTATAGCGAGCCTTACGACGAGTTTGGTTTGTGTCATACCAATGGAGTAACTTCTCATAGTCTCCCGATCAGGAGATATGCAGGTATTGTATAGACTATTGGCACTATAACGTGTTAATGGGAATATTGGATCACTTATTAACGCTATTTTTAAAGTATGTTTATTTTACTATTAGACATTATTATAATAGCGAATATTACTACATAGTAAATAGTTTAACGGATCCTTAGAGGATGGGCGGTCCCAAGCATCCTTTAAGTTACTTGTACTTATTACAGTTCACTTGAGTTAGTTTACATTGTATAAGTATGTTTGTCCTGACTCGATTATTTGTGTTTTATTTACGCTCGGGTCAGCCTGAGTATTCACAGCTTTGGATTTCTCTTTCTAGAGCTAGGAATCGCTGGAGATTCTGCTTATCTAGTTATTTGTCTATTTCAGTTTATGTTGTCCTATTTCAGCTCTTGTATTAGCGGACTTCTATGTATTTTGGATTTCCATGTGTTTGTTTTCAAACTAATATTATGTATTTGTTTTGAGACTTTATTATAGTAGCTTCATGAACTACTATGGTATTTTAATTTCCGCTGCGAGTTATTTTGATATTTCTATGTCTGTGATTGGTTTTATTTGCTTCAAATTTTATTACAATCTGTTATTTTGAATTATTCAAGTCTGACATGTGTAGATTATTGTCGATTTGAATGGTCCAAAATAGTGGGTCGTTACAGTTGGTATCAGAGCTTTGGGTTTTAGGCAAACCTTAGCCTGCGGGCAAAAACTCATTAGAGATAGGGTAAAAATACCCTAGAATGAGTGAAATCAACCTCATAATCATTTTCTTTGTGAGAGAACATATTTTCAAAGTGTAAACTGATTTTAAAATGATTTTTCAAAAGATTTTTCAAAGATTATTTTGATATAAACTTTTCTTGTTTTAAAGGAAAATTTTTCTAAACTTCCTTCCTTTCGTATCTACTTTGTTAGCATTTTCTTTCTTTAGGATATTCATCCAATTGAATTTTATTTTATCTTATCTTTATCTTCTCTGTACCTTGTACTAAATTCATTCTTGATTCTTTTCAGGATGAATCGTGGAAATGCCAAAGGTATGGGTCGTGGTATTGCCCCAGCTCCTCAGCCTGTTGCACCTGTTAGGTTTAGTGTTCTTTGTAAGGAATTCTCTCAACTTGGTGGAACCAAGTGTACCGGTTCAGAGAGCATTATTGAAGCCCAGAAATGGTTATGAAGTTTAGAGAGGATATTTACTGGTCTTGAGATTACTGATGCTCAGAAGCGTCGGTTAGCAGCATGGCAGTTGCAAGAGGCTGCCCTAGATTGGTGGGATTCTGTTACGGCTAACACCGTCGAGGCTGATCTTACTTGGGAACAGTTTAGGTATCTTCTTGTGTTTCTTTAAATTATGTTTTTCTATCTCTTTCATGCCTTTGCTAAGCTTATCTAGGGATGCTTTCATTGCTAAGTGGATTCCCAAGGCCGGGAAATCCCAGCTTTATAGGGAGTTCATGGATCTCAAGCAAGGAAGCATGTCTTTTTCAGAGTATGAGAGGAAGTTCAATGAACTTTCTAAGTTCGGTCGTAGCCTGATAGACACTCCTCTCAAGAATAATGAGAAGTTCATTGCTGGTGCTCCTCTCGAGTATTATGATCGTCTCATTTCACATATTCATGGCACTTTTTCCCCGCTTATGGATATGGCTAGCCGATATGAGAACCCTACTTCTAAGGGTCCTGCTGTTGTTGGTGCTCCTTTATCTCAATCTTCCTCTGCTAACTCTAAGAAGAGAAAGTTTAATTTCCAGCAAAAATAAGAAGAATTGGCTCAAGAATTTGGGTTTGGGATCTTCATTATCTTCTTCTTCTCAGACGCAACCTGTTGACCTTTCTGCCATCACCTGCTTCAAATGTGATCAGAAGGGACACTATGCCAATAGTTGCCCTACTTTAGCTGGTGCTGCTGTTCCTCCTCCTGCTTAGTTGGGTAAGCCTTCCAGTATATTTGTTATCACCTCTACATCTTTTTTATTTTCTATCACCTCTGCATCTTCTCCAGCTCCTACTCCTAGTGATGACCAAGGTACTCTTCAGGGCACCTTTTCTTTATTTCAGCATTCAGTTCGTGTTTTATTTGATGTTAGAGCTTCCCATAGTTTTATTTCTATTGATTTGTGTGATAAGTTCGAGCATCTCCTTTCTCCTGAGTATGCTTCTGTACCTTTATGTGTTTCAAATCCAATTGGGGGCTCCGCAAACCTTAATCGGATTTGTAAGCAAGTGAAACTTCTCTATTCTGATCATTGCTTTAGTTGTGATTTCTATGTTCTAGATTTCGATGCTTTTGATTTATTGCTTGGAAGTGATTTGCTGGTAGGCATGATGCCTATATCTCTTGTAAATCCCAATATGTTTATCTTGTTGATGATCAAGGAAATCCCTTGATTATTTAGTGTCGCATGCCTCAGGATTTTGCTGGCAGTTTTATTTTTTCTCTGGATTCTTCTCTTGGTAATCTTCATTCGACCCATGTGGTCAGATTATATCCTAATGTATTTGGTGAAGTCATCGCTTTACCACCTAAGCGAGTAATTGATTTCCATATTGATCTTATTCCTAGAGCTCGACCTGTAGTTCTTCCTCCTAGAAGAATGGCACCCCGCAAGAAGGTTGAGTTGGGAAGCAAATTGAGGACTTGTTCTCCAAAGGTTTGATCAGACCTAGCCATTCAGAATGGGGAGCAGAGGTGGTTTTTTGTCGCTAAGTCCGATGGATCTTTGATGACGTGTGTTGATTATAGAGAGCTGAACAAGCTCACTATGAAAAATAGATATCCAATGCCTCGTATTAATGATATGTTTGATCAGCTTTATGGTGCCACTATTTTCTCTCAGCTTGATCTTGCCATAGGTTTCCACCAGCTCAGAGTTGCTGAGGAAAGTATTCCCAAGACTGCTTTCCGTGCTGAGAATAGGTTCTATGAATGGTTAGTCATTCCTTTTGGTTTGACTAATGCTCCTCCATTCTTTGTTGATTTGATGAATCGTGTTTTCAATGATGTGCTTAATAAGTTTGTTTTAATCTTTGTTGATGATATCCTTGTCTTTTCTAAGACCAAGAAAGAGCATGAGTCGCACTTGAAATTTGTTCTGGAGACTCTTAGAAATCATCAACGGAAGGCTAAATTTTCTAAATGCAATTTCTAGAAGGATGAGGTCTGATTCCTTGGACATATTGTTTCTAGTAATGGAGTCAAGATCGTTGCGATCAATGATTGGGAAACTCCTAAGACTTCTTTTGAGATTAGTTGTTTTCTGGGCCTAGTCGGTTATTACCGGAGGTTCATTGAGAATTTTGCTCAGATTGCTGCACCTTTCACTGCTTTGACTCGTAAGAATGCTGAGTATCTGGGTTATTGTGGATAGACTGACCAAGTCCGCTCATTTCACTCCGGTCAAGTCTACCCATTCTGCTTCTAGCTTGTTTGAGATCTACATGAGAGAGATTGTTCATCTCCGAGGTGTTCCTCTCGGTATTGTTTGTGATCATGATCCTACTTTACCAGTCAGTTTTGAAAAGCTTTTTCGAAATCTTTGGGTGTTCATCTGAATCTAAGCACTACTTACCATCCACAGACCGATGGTCAAATGGAAAGAGTGAATCAGATTTCTCGAAGATCTTTTTCGTGCTTGTGTTCTTGTTGCTGGAGGATCTTGGAAAGATCATCTCCACCGTGTTAAACTTACCTATAACAACAGTTATTAGTTATAATTTTAATCTTCTTGTCATCTTGTCTTCATCCTATTTCATTCTATCTTTTTCTTTGTATTCCCGTACCTTATTCCTTTTCGGGGACGAAAAGTTTTGAGTGGGGGAGATGTAACAACCCTATATTTTGTGATTATTTTAATTGTATATTTTGATTGTTTTAATTGAATTTCTGATTTAAAAACTTTATTTTATTTATTAAAATGAATAAATTTTGTTATTTTAAATATAAATTTTGATTTTTCTGTGAATTATAATTCCAAACATGAATAAATAGAATATTTTCCAAAAATTTGAATTTTATTCAATATGGTCAAACTTTGACTTTTAAACTTATAAATTTCAAATTTCAAATTTTGAAATTTATTTTTCTTTTACGAAAGTAAATAAAATTTCAAGTATATTGCTTTTCGTTTCGTTGAAATCTGATTAATATTGTGAATGTTATGCTTTTTAAACCATTGTGTGTAAATTGATTTATTTAACAAAATTGTTTATTTAATTTATATAAATAATATTTTTGTTTGTCATATCATGTTCTAATTTGTGTATACATGTTTACATGACATGTTATTTATATATTTTATTTTTAAAACATTTTAAAAGTGTAGTGGTAATTTTTCAATGTTTATTGTATTTTGTTTACAATTTTAAGTCCTAGTTTCAATTTTATAAATTATTTTCTTTATTTACTTTTTATTTTTCCTAAGAATAATTGTTTATTTTCTTTTTCACTTTATTTTTGTTTGTCTTTTATTTTTATTTACTGATTTTATTTTTTTTCGTTTTGAATAAAAGAATTAGAAATGTGAAGAGACAAAGCTTTTCATTTTCTTGTGACTTTTCCTTTCTTTGTCTTTTCATATGCTTGGCTTTTCATTTTTTTTAGCTTTGGCCGTCCATTTCTTTTTGTTAGCCATGCATTTCATTTACTAATTCACATGAGAAACTTCTCACCACTTCACAATTCACGGCTATTTCTAGGTCTGAGAAATTTTTCGGTAATGGCTTCTCTCTTTTCTTCTTCATTTTATTGATTTTTGCCTTTGATCTCTTCAAGCTTTGCTCAACCTAACCCCTCCATCACCTTCTCCTACCACCACATCACTTCCTCCTCATCACCATCCATGGCCTGACCTCCTCCTCCTCCATTTAATACTGGCCGTGACCACTAGATGATGCAAGAACCTTAAATTTGCAAAGCTCCACCAAAAAACCATGCCAGCCGACCTATATGTCACCACCACTTCCATATCTTACCTTGGTCGCCACACCTAGCTCCACCACCATCATGACCAAACCCCTGACCATCAGCCTTTCCTCTTACCTGACCTGTACCATGCATGGCCGAGCCTAATTTATGCCATGGCCGAGCCTAGTGGTGCACCAAACATCCCTCTTTTGCCTTGTCCTTTGACCTACACTATGTTGTAACTCCTACCCCTTCACTCCTAGCCTAGCCGTGCTTATGTGATGCCAAACCCAAGCCATTTACCACTGAAACATCACTATGGTCTAGCGTATGTTTTACCTAGGCCGAGAACTTGAGTGGTTAAGGCAAGGTCAAATCATTTTGTTCTTTGTTGCTTTTTATTCTCATTTGTTTCAATATTGTTTTGAGTTGAATATTTATGTTTATTTTGTCTTGTTTATTGTTGAATACAAGATCAACATCTTAGCTCTCCACTCACTTGAATCAAAAGTCGTGTTGTATCGTGCTTTCTAGAATTTATTCATGTAGTTTGATTTGCTAACTCCAGCTTGAAAAGGTGAGTGATCACTCATAACATTTATACTTATGTAATTTGTGAAGTGACAACAAATGAATGTGTAGAAATATTATATCATGTTATACTTGCCTGTGATATGAATTATATGATGTTAACCCTTATTTATAAATCTGTCATATCATCTGATACTGATATACGTTGCTATATTGTTTATTTTATTATATTCTCACACTGCAAGTTCCATGTAGAATAGAATCACTATGGGTTGAAATGATACATACCCGAACGGACTTTAGAATAGGGAAAAATCGTTATGGGCTGAAATGATAGGCCTGAGTGATTTTTATTTATTTTATTTAACTTGGGATTGTAGGTTTGAAATGATAGAACCCGGATTCTTCTTTGTAAATTGCGGATTGAAATGATATATTATACGTATCACTTGACTTAGGTTAGAAAATTTTATACAGACCCGTGGTAATTTTATAAAGTTTCTGAAATTTTTCAGTATTTTTAAAATGTAAATTTATGATATTTGATTTAAATTTGAATTTAAATTGACTTAATAAAGTGTTATTATTTTTCCATGAATTAAAATGGTTAAATAAATGAATGCTTAAAAGTGTAACTTGAAATATAACTTGACTTGGAAATGTGAAATTTGGTTTAAAAATTAAAGTTCGGTTAACAAAATAAAATGGAAATTAAGTTTAATTTATGAAATGGTAAATTAAATTAAAGTGTAAAGTAGATGCAAAAAAGTTAGGGAAAATTGTATGCTTGAATTTAAAAAGTGAATTAAGAAAATTTGATTTTATGTATAAAATTTTACTTTATAAAAATCATAAGTTAAAGGGTATTTAAATGACCAGTTTAAATTGGAAAAAATGAAATTTTATAAGTTAAAATGGTTTAAATTGAAGTTTAATTGTTGTGAAATTCTATTGTAAATCTGGAAATTCTTTTAGTAGCACTTCAGAAATGTTAACGTTTCTGAAAATGAACTAAAATCTGGAATAAATGAATATGCAGCACTTTTTAAGTGCTGTAGTTGCAGAAGTGAACTAAAAGGCTAAAATTAACTGAGGGTTATTGCAGCACCTGGTAAGTGCTATAGTTGCAGAAACTAAAACATGAACCTGAACTAATGAAAGAGCTATTGTAGCACTTGTTAAGTGCTGCAGTTGGCTGAAATGAGATTTTTCAAGTGTAACTGAACTACTACAGTTGTTATAAATGCTATCTTTGCTGAATTGAATTGTTTTCAAATATAACTTACCGCGGCATTTTCTAAATGCTGTAAAAAGCTGAAATTTTAATGTTTTGTGGTTTTTAACTGAATAAATGAACTCTTATTAAACTTTTGGGAATTTAATATTTGATTAGTAAGTATAATAACTTCACTTTTAAATGATTTAAATGGAGTATTTTGATTTGAAATATAAACCATTTTTGAAATGTGATTTGGGATGGTATTTATTTAATAAAAAATGAATGCGGTTTTGAAAGGATATGATATTTTGATATTTTGGAATGGATTTGAAATGATATTTGAATTTGAAATGATGTTGATTTTTGAAGTATAAAATACCATTTTTAAATGTATAACCATGGGTTATAATAACGATTGGTTGTTAAAGAGACTGGGATCGGATATAGACATGCTCTCCGTCGATACCGAAAACCACTTTAAAAACTGTGTATGCAGTAGAGTTTCCATAATGAAGTAGGATGGTGGCGACGATCCTATTGTGGTATGAACGCGGACCCGACTCCCACGAGTTGGCTTAAGGTGGCTAAAACAGGAGCGATCTCGGGCCAGAAGGGGTAGCTCCTCTGCTCGGACACATTTCTTCAATACTATATTCTTACTTGTGATTGATTTGATGGTCATCCTCGACTTTGTTTGGGAGTGTGTTCCGAGGTGAGCGTAATGGTTTCTACATTACCACTAGCCGGTATGCGTAATTGGTATATCAACCCTGGCGTTGCCTTGTGTGTCATGTTACCTACCATAAAGAGCCTTACTACAAGTTTGATTTGTGCCGTACCTATGGAGTATCTTCTCATAGTCTCCCGATCAGGAGATATGCAGGTACTGTATAGACTATCGGTGTTTATACCAAAAATGGGCACAACACTCTTTGAAGTTTTTGAAGAGATAAAAGTGAAGAATGTAAATTTTAAATGAAGGTTATCTAACAAAAACTTCAACAAACAGAAATGTAAATGCACAGACTAGCAATTTAGATTGGTTCGGCGTGTTTCCTATGTCCACTATGAAGTTTTTATAACTTTATTGATTCTCTTTCAACTATTACACTTGATTACAGCGAACAGCCGTAGATTATAGCTTGGAATTCGAATACAACAGCGAGATTAGGGTGCAAAGCTCGATCCAGCAGAGTCTGGGCGCTTGAGAACCAAAAATCCCTTTTCTGTAGGCTCTGGGGATCTATTTATAGGCGTAGGAGCTGATATTTCGCTCGAACTTTGGGAGACTTGTTCTAGCACGTGAAAGGGCCCACACGACCGATTCTGAGAAGTTTCGAATCGTTTTGTGATCGATACGAACTCAATTCGTATCGATCAAGATTGCGTCCAATGGAGATGAAACTTGGCGAGAACATTCCTTAGCTGTGCATAGTCTTCTATGAAAATTTTATAGCATTTGGACCGGTGGATCTCGAGTTATGATCGATACGAGTTCGAATTTCTCGGCGGCTGTTTGGTTCGAATCCATGGTTTCGAATCGGTCCTCTTCGAACCGATGATGCACGTGCATCTATGATGACGCGGCATGCATTCCTCGCATCGATCCACCCTTCACTCCAAGTCGACCGCGTCTTCCCTTAAACTTCGCCTTATCGTATCGAGAGATGTTGTGTAGCTTGAATCCATCAATGACGTGTGCTTTGTATCGATTCGTAGCCTGCCCACTTCGTACCGATGGAGGTTGTGTATTTCGTATCGATGGAGGTTGTCCTTGTTCGATCGATACGAACAAGCAATACTTGGGATGGATACGAAGTGAGGTCAACTGATGGATACGAACCAAGGCTATACGGTGGATTCGATTAAGTATCTTCTCGATGGATGCGAATTAGACACTGAACGATCAACACGAAGCATACTACTCATCGATGGATACGAAACCGATCGATACGAACTAAGGCTCGTGGATGCATATGAAACCGATCGATTCGAAGCATGTCCTGTCGATGGATGCGAAGTGGTGTAGTCTGATCGATGCGAAACCGATCGATTCGAATTGATGTTGATTGATAAATACAAAAGGAAGGTTACCTCCTTCAACTTGCATCGATGATAACTTGGGTATATGAACTCGGATTGACTTGAAATTTGAAACGCTGGCTTCCAAGGCTTTGCTTGTCGTGACTTTTCAATTGTAGCCTGATCCGGACTTGGACAAAATTCATCGACATCCATAGCGAACCTGTGCATACTCGATATCCAAGATGAGTGATCCTTGGTTTTCAATCAGTTCCTTGATATCTCGGCCTTGCCAAAAGGCGGGATAACATTTGCCCTCCAAAGTACGTCTTGTGTAAACATGACGTGCTTTGAAAACCTGCAATCTTCACTCTGAACAGTCATTGCTTCTTCGTTGAGTGTTGTAACCTTGAGTTGCTGTATGATATTGCTTAGCTGTTTGTCACCATAATCATTATTAGATGAACATCCAATTCCTGTTAATGCTGAAAATTGACTATTATACATGTATATATGTTAACCTGACTCTTGTTAACGTTGCACGTTCACGAGTCGCTGTCAGTTTTCTCGTATGGAATTCCATATCGATTCTCTCCTAAACCGATGTGAAACTCTAGTTGTGACAACGCTTAATGGTTGTTTTGGATGATCCTTCGTGTCGATTCTCTCCTGAATCGATATAGAAGTTTGAAAAGTTGCTCTCGCATTAATGGACTTTGCATTGATGGATGCGACATGGATATTTCACATCGATGTGCATAAGCTCTGATGGATACGAAATTAGCGTTCGTATCGGCGGTAGCAATGGATTCGAACAGAACTGTTCACAACGATGGACCGTGAATGGAGATGTGAACTCGTCGATACGAATGAAGATTTCAAATCGATGGAACTCAATTGTCTCCAGGGCTATCTTCATTGTGTACTTCGTATCGATGGATCCACTGACCATTTCGAATCGATAGGAGCTTGGGCGGATGGGTTCGAACTGGGCGTTCGACTCGATGCGATAGTTGACCTGTAATGACCGGTCATGTTGATCGAGAGGTGAATCGCCCCTTTTCCCTTCACGCTTGCGCCCATATAAATACTTTGGACTTCGGCCTTTTTTCACTTTTCACTTTTCACTGTTGCTTTCTTTATTTACTGCATTCGCATTGATCCACAAGCTTGAGAAGAGAATAGCTACGCTTTGCCTTTGAATCGATTAAATACGATCTTTTAATCCTTCGAATTCCAATTTTGGTCTAGGTAATCAATCAGCTACGACCAAATTCAAGAGAGGGGTTTCGAACATCAGATCTATCCCATTTTTAGACGATTATCACCTCTGGCAAGCGCTAAGGCCAGATCTGGGCCAAAGCTTGGTCGAGCGTAGCCATGGCGGCGCTCATGTTGTTTGGAGAAGAAAGAGTTAGGGATATGGAGCAATCGATTAATGGTTGTTCGGCCTCCATTTCATATCGATGAAAAGAAGAATCATGGCTTGACTTCGTATCGATGACTATATATGGGGTTCGCGTTGATGTAGCGTCGATTGAGGAATGATGGAGTTCTTATCGATCTTGAGTGGACGCACTTCGTATTGATTTGAAGTATTAATACGAAGCCGTAGGAGGTATGATTGATACGAAGTCCTGAGTAGGCGATTGATACGAACTCCATCACTTTTGATCGTCATGAATATGGTCGATGCGAGGTTGCCAAGCTGTGATCGATACGAAGTGAACATAAGTCAATCGATGCGAAGCGTATCGGTTCGAAGCGTATCGATTCGAATTCGACCGATACGAAGCATATCGATTCGATTCGATCGATACGAAATGTATCATTTCGAACGTACTTGATATGAAGAGGAGGCCTCTGACTCGTTGCTAATTTGAGCCATGGTGATCGATCCCAAGTTGGAGTTTGATAGATCTAGGAACCTTTGCACATTTAAACATTTGACTCCGACGAGCTTCTGCCTTGCATAATTGGACCAGACCGTAGAACTACACATTTGATCGCCTATCGAAGATCGTCGATGGAACTATGACTTAACACGATGATAATGGACTTTAACTTGGGTCGATTGCTAACACCTAGATGGTACGGTGGTGACGGTCAGCAACGACGGTCATTCCAGCCGGATTTCGAAGTTTCGCTATCTGCATATTTTCTCTAGTCCTGCTGAATCTTTTCAAGTAATGCACATCACTGCACTACACAACACATTCACACACTTCACACTGGGGGACGCACGGGCTCATTATCGCCTAATGATGGTTTTTCATGAGTTAGTTAGAAATGGAAACTTCAATCTCGCAGCCATAAGAAATTCAGAGTCTAATTCCTCCAAAAATCGAAATACCGGACATTGAGGCCGAAATCATTGGCCCTGCCCTGGACGAAGCTCCTGGCGCATCTCTCATCAATAGTCCACCAGACTTGGTTCCGTCCAATATAACAGAAGACATGATAGGGAGAATATGCGTAAGACACGGTCCGTCGATAGTTGACATACTATTGCCAGGACCAAACAATAGACCGCACAATCCACCGGAGGGGTGTACCGCATTCAATCGCCATGCGTGCGCAGCAGGGACGCTCCCCCCATTCAATCAATATATAAGAGAAGTGTTGTCTTTTTTGGGGATACGCTCTGCTGAACCGCTTGTTCATTGTATTCATGGAATATCTTTATCGACCGCCGCTCCCGACTGAGATCAGATACTTATTCAACTTCAAAAGTCGAATGGATAGCCCATTCTTTACGTTCCTGGAGACGGTGAGAAATTTCCAAGTAGTCACGGGGTCTTGGACTAGGCTGAGCTACTTCAAGACGGGATGGTTCTATGTCAGATGCCCTCCAAGATTTGCCAGTAGATGGCTATTTAGACGTGGGTATTGCTATCTTCTAGAGTAGTTGACAAGACTGTTATAGGTGAAGTTAAACTTATATTTCTTTCTCTTTACAGCTATAATTCAGCGACCTGAAAGTGATCGTTATAAGGAGATATTCCGAGTTCTCCAAAAGTCCTAAGCGAAGAAAGGAACATCGACTTGGTTTTTACGAATAGGAACCTTAGAATTCTAGGGCTGATCGAGCGAAGACAAAGTATCAGGCTCGAGGGTACACTAAGGACTATCTCGAGGGAACGAGTCAAGCGCAAGAAACCTAGGGTTGTCATAGTTGAGGGAGTTAATTCCAAAAGAACCCATACCGATGACGAACCTTTGGTTGGGCCTACGGATGCGGTCCAGGACTCTGATGAAAAGAGAAAAGGCAAGGCCTCCGCTTTTTAACAATCCACATCCGGGAGATGGAAGTCCGTGGTTATGTCTCGGCCTTGTTCTGGAGTTAGAATTTTGGAGGCTTCTCTCCCATGAGCGGAAAATCTCTTCGACGGGATCACCGATCTCCCAATTTCGGACTATGTATCCTCCCAACATGATGCCGGATTGGATAAACTTCAAGACGCTTTAGATTTAAGCGAGTCTCTTCTCACTAATGTGGTCGACACTTCCGATTGGTCGGGGGGTTGCACGCACATACACACATTACGGCACTACACGATTTCTGACCATAAGTTGCCTTTTTTTATAAGATTACTAACTTCGTTCTTGCTTTACTTCGCATATACGATGTCTGGCCGCAGTTCCATGCTTGGCAGCCTACGAAATACCCGCCAGTCTTCATCATATTACGATGCACGCCGAAGAGAAGGAGACAGGGACTATGATCAAGGGTACTCTAGTCAGGAACGGTCCGATAGAGATAGGGGGTATGTGCACCGATCTCGGTCTCGTTCACCCCCTTCCAGAGCTCCTGCACCGCCTCCAGTCCATGTTTCGAGGCCTCCTGAAACTTCACAGCACAAGCCATCCTCTCACACTCCACGGTTCGACTCTCATCGCAGAACTGAAGTAGGGATCCCTCAACTACCGCACATGCCCTCGTCGAGCCTACCGGGGAAGGAGCGATTAGGCTCGCTCGATTGAAAAAGGATTTCCTTCACATTTGCTTTGATGGCTATGTCTTTCCCCCGCGTCTGAAAAGAATTCCAGCGTCGGCCGAACACACAGTGCACGATTATATCGCAGACATATTCTTTCAATACAAGAAATGGTCGAAAGCTGCGTAAAAAGCATCGAAGGTGGCATTTGAATGGGCAGCTGTCATCGAGAATATGGAAAAGGAACTTTCACATAAAGAGCAGATCATCCAAGTACTTAACACCGAGGCCGAGTCTTCCAGAAAATCTGAAATGGAGGCACTCAAAAAAGCTAATGATGCCCATGAGGCCATGGACAGAATGAGGCAAGAGCACTGTGCCATGGTGGAGGATACGGGCCACAGGAACACCATCGTTACTGCTGAACGGGATGCGGCCCTTAAAGAGCTTAACGAACTTAAGTCTAAGTTCTCCAAAATTATAAAAGAGAAGGATGTTGATAATGTTTCTGCACAAGAACCGTGCGACCAAGCAGTGGTGCTTCAGAGGAAGAGAGACGCGGCTATGGAAACAGTCCACGAGGTAGAGGCCGAGGTCGATGAGAAGGTCCGATTAGCGGTAACCAGGCTCAAGGCGGATATAGAAGAGCTTCTTGTCACTTATAACGCCAACGTGCTGAGATATAGAATTCTGGCATGACTTGACGATTATTCAACTCATCTCTATAACGCTTGGAATCTGCTGGTTAAGGAAGAGCAAGCGGTGCAGTTGGGTGGAGCTTTCGACGAGTTTGAGTTGGAGAACCGCATACTGAATGAGGATGAGAAGAAGGTTCTTCACAGATCTATGATTTCCCACGCAAGGGAGAGGCTTGGCACCCAGCCCCAGGAAGTTGGGGAAGGCTCTGGCATTGAGCATCATGTTACAAGCTCTGAAATTATTACTTTATCTCGATCCGAGCCTGTTCCAGTGACTGAGCCCCAGGCCGTTCTAGCCTATGACCCAGAACAGCCACGTCTATCTCCTATAAAAGAGCACTCTCATGAAGCCATTCAACCATCTACGGGTCAAACCGAGGAAGGTACTCGGAACAAATCTCATATGTATATGAAATGAAAGACTTGTTTTGAAGTGTGTTCTAACAACTTCTTTTCTTCCTTGTCCAGTGACCGAAGTTACATTGACAGCGTCTCCTGCAATCCAGGAAGCACATCAAGTGCAGGAGGCTATCATTACCGAAGCGATCACCACGACAACGGTCGTGCCCATTAAAGTGACGCAGGGGTGTTCACTTTCTTTTGATAAGCAGATGATGAATGAGATCTTGGGCAGACAGAGTGATCCCTTCGCGGACTTGCCGTTTGTCATTATTGAACTCTCGTCGGCTTCCAGTTGCTCAATGCAGACCACCGCTGCCCCTAGCAAAACCCGATCTGCTCGTGAGGAAGAAACATTAGCTGAAATTAATACCGAATTGGAGGCATCAGCACATGGTGGTGGTTCTGGAAGTGGAACGATGGAGGTTGGCCCAACTCCACTTAGGGTAATATCTCCTGGGGGCACACTTGTCGTTACTAGCATGCCCATTCCGCCCCTGGTTGTAGACCTGACTCCTCCAAATCCTTCCGCTGGGAGCATTCCTTTAGATCCTTTAGATTCAAGTTTGGAGGAGGACGTCGATATCATGCCTTCATTAGAAGATGATCCACCAAAGGGTAAAGGCTCGAAGCTAAAAACCGTTAGCGGTTCCGGCTGTTCCGCGTCGAAGAAAAAGCCGAAGAAGAAAACGTAGATAAATCCCTCTGGCGCATTTTTGGTAGTTAGGAATTTGCTTTCCCTTCGTAGGCCGTGTATAGATGCGGGTTCGGCCCCCGCTAGTAGGAATTTTTTGGAATAACTTGTACATGAATCTTCACATACAATTAGTTGAAATGAAATTTTGTTTCTTGGCTTTAACTTTCATTTCTTTTATGATTAAGCATTGCAGTATTTGAATTTTAGTTCAGTGTACTTGTGGAGTTTCAGCCTTTGAGTTGAGTTTGTTTTATTTTCCAAGTTTGAAAATCACGAACACAAGTCGTAACTAGGGATCGAGTTGGACTTGGACGTTGTACTGCTTCGGTCAACGATTAACATTTGAGCTTTGCCCCCGGTCTAGGGGATGAGCTATAAAGATCGGCTAGCGATCGCAAATTGTTTCTATCCCCTCGGGTTCAGCGCCGTCGGACTGATGCTAAAATAAGTCAAAATTGAGCGGTTGAATCATGCTTGTTTATTTATAAATAGTCACATCCACACTTTGGGATCATCACTTGTATTTCAATGATCAGTCGCGCATGTCGAAGTTTTTAATCGCATGTCCACACTCTGGATACTTAGGTTAACTTATGAGTGGTCGTTCGCACTCCAGTTATACTTATATTCTGACCGCACTCTGGGGACTCAGAGTTATTTGTAATTGATAATCTGGTTCGCACTCTGGGAATCCGGAAACTATCGATGTTTGTAACACAGTTCGCACTCCGGGAACCTTGACTTAGTATTTATACACCAATTCACACTCTGGGAATTTGGAGTTAGCGTTTATACTTCGGTTCGCACCCCGGGAACCTATAGTTGATGTTTATACTCCAATTCACACTCTGGGAATTTGGAGTTAGTGTTTATACTCTGGTTCGCACTTCGGGAACCTAGAGTTGATGTTTATACTCCAATTCGCACTCTGGGAATTTGGAGTTAGTCGACAGATGGTTAGTCACATCTGTTTAAGTTTCTTAGGAGGTCGTTCACACTCTGGGAACGATGAATTTATCGGGATCGTGGATGGTCGGATCACATCCACCCTGAGTTAACAAGCGAGGTCGTTAGATGGACTGGCCCATCCTCCTCTAACTTGGTTAGGATACAACCGAAGTCATTAGGTGAACGGATCCACCCTCTTTGAATCCGCATTTATGAGTTTTATACTCCAACTCACACTCTAGGAGTTTGGAGTTGGCCGACGAACGGTCAATCACGTTTGTTTAGGCATTTGGATTGCGTCCGCACTCTGGGAACGACAAAATTATCATGATCTTGGATGGTCAATTCACATCCAACCCGAGTCGACAAGCGAGGTCGTTAGATGGACGGATCCATCCTCCTTGAACTTGTTTAGGATACGGTCGAAATCGTTTGGTGGACGGGTCCACCCTCTTCGAAGCCACATTTATAAGTTTTATACTCCAACTCGCACTCTAGGAATTTGGAGTTAGTGTTTATACTCCGGTTCGCACTCTGGGAACCTAGAGTTGATGTTTATACTCCAATTCATGCTCTAGGAATTTGAAGTTAGTTATAGGACTGTCATGTTTCGGTCCAGTTCGGCCTTTAATGTGATGGCTTGCCCCCGAGTTTGGGTTTCACATAGTGAGTGGTCGGTCGTATCACAGTCACTCGCTATTTGAATAAATTCCATCGTATGATAGAACTTAGCTCTTCGTGCGTCGTGATAGTTGAATGTCACATTCAGTGAATCACAGCTCTAGCTTGAAGAGATGGTAATTTATTGCTGGAATGAAAAAATATGGCAAAGTCAGTGCCTTATTACAAATTCGAACTCCAAAATGCAAAAACACATTGCAAGAGATTTATAGGCTAAATAGATAAATCCTGTCATGTGCAGTAGTGATGAAGATCCTTGTCATTCCAGGCGCTTGACAGAGCGGGACTGCCACTGATTGCATTTATTACTAATCTCCCGCCGGTACGGGCGAGTTCCTCCTGTCTCGCCCGAACGGACGTATTATTCTGATTTGATGAGCCCGCTCCTCCAGGCTGCGATGCCCGTATAAATTGTTCCAGCTTCCTCTCTCTAATCAACTTCTCTACAAGATCTTGCAAATGACGACATTCATTCGTATTGTGGCCGTAGCTTTCGTGGAACGTACAAAATTTTCCCGTCTGGATTTGCCTTTCTAATGACGGTTTTAGTGTAGGTTTTTTTATATTGAATGGTATTACAGGTTTGTAAATACAAGTTCTCTAGTGATGTATTCAAAGGAGTGCAGTTGTCAAACATAGGATTTTTCCGCTGTGGGCCACGATTTTGATCTCGCTTCCTATTTTGATTCACGTTCTCCCTTCGCTGAGTTTGTTTGTTTCGAATATTTAACTGAACTTTTCCGGAGCTTTCACCGGACTGTTTGACCGCAACATTGCTTTGGATCCCTTCCATGCTCGGTCCTGCATCAACTTGTTTCCTAGACTGTTTCGCATCTTCCCTTCTTAGGAATTGAGCCGCCTTGGCATAGAAACGGTCCAATGATGCAGGTGGTTTTTCATCCAACCAGTTGCCGAATTCAGAATCGGGGTCAATCCCCTTAGTCAAAGCCATAAGAATGGAGGTGTCATTCAGATTACTGATTTCTGCACATATAGCATGGAATCTCTCTAAGTAGCGTCTGAGTGTCTCTCCATGAGCTTGGGTGACACTAGATAGAGTGTTGACATCTTTCGGCCTTGCGACGTGCATGTGGAATTGCTCAACAAATTTAATGGCCATCTGGTCAAAGGAGTAAATGGATCGAGGTGGCAATCGGGTGAACCACATGGTAGCGATGCCCTCCAAGGAAATCAGGAAGCTTCAGCATTTTACTGCGTCATCAGCTCTAGTAGCACTCATTGACCATTCATAGTTCAAAATATGTTAATTAGGGTTAGAATTCCCTTCATATACTGGTAGAGTCGGCATTCTGAATCGCCGAGGGGGTTCAGCATAGAGTATGTCATCCGTAAAAGGGGTGTGACTACGGGAGATTCCCCAGTCGTCGTTAGAAAGACCCAAACTTTCGTGGATCATTTGTTGTATCATAGCTGGGAGGTCCGACATTTGGACATTCTACGTGGGTTGAGCCAAGGTGTAGTCAGGCTCCACGGCGCGAGTTTGGACCGGACGCCATCGACGGTTCACGTCTCGCGTCCTTGGCTCGTAGTCTTCAGGGACATACGGTTCAAAAGTACGCCCATGCTGATGTTGGTTTAGATCGGGTTGATTACGGGAATTAACCCTCGGTTCTACAGCGATGGTTGTAGCGCGGTTGCCGGTGGCGTAGTGATGAATGGTGCCCCCACGAGAGGAGGGCCCGGTTTGGAAACTGGCCGATGGGTCAACTCTCAGCTGTCCAACGGTCAGTGTGGGTTGATGTCCAGTGGCTTATGTGTAACTCTCATCCAGGGGGTCGTGGAGATCGATGATGATAATCAGAATAGGCCGAACTTTCTGTGGAGGAGCGAGAAGCATGATCTCTTCTAGATCTCCTCCGTTTTTGGCGATTCAACTGACTAGTCAGCTCGGCATTGGCGCGTAGCTGCTCTGTTAGCTGTTGCCGACGCTGGGTCAGCTCCTGAAGCAACAAATGGAATTCTTGTCTAGTAACTGGGCTCGATAGTTATGAGGGTCCGGTAGTGTCTTGGTTGGATGGAGGTAGCTGCACGGGATTTTGCCTATCCCGGCCTTCTTGATCGACAGCATTGGAGGTGGTCCTTGTGCTAACCATTGCGAATTATGAAGTCCTTTCCTAGATTTTATGCAAATATGAATAGGATGGAAGGATTCTGAATCAAAGATCTAGATCTTCTTATTAGATTTATGCAATCTGGTATCAAAAGCAGATCCAAAGAGCAAGAGAAAATCTGGGTTGATTCTCAGTGAAAGCACCAAAGTGTTTGTACCAAAAATGGGCACAACACTCTTCGGAAGTTTTTGAAGAGATAAAAGTGAAGAATGTAAATTTTAAATGAAGATTATCTAACAAAAACTCCAACAAACAGAAATGTAAATGCACAGAAAAGCAACTTAGAGTGGTTCGGTGTGTTGCCTACGTCCACTGTGAAGTTTTTATGACTTTATTAATTTTCTTTCAACGATTACACTTGATTACAGCGAACAACCGTAGATTACAGCTTGGAATTCGAATACAATAGCGAGATTAGGGTGCAAAGCTTTATCCGGCAGAGTCTGGGCTCTTGAGAACCAAAAAGATCCCTTTTTTGTAGGCTTTGGGGCTCTATTTATAGGCGTTGGAGGCTATATTTCGCTCAAACTTCGGGAGACGTGTTCTGGCACGTGCGAGGGCCCATACGACCCATTCCGAGAAGTTTCAACTCGTTTTGTGATCGATACAAACTCAATTCGTATCGATCAAGATTGCATCCGATGGAAGTGAAACTTGGCGAGAACATTCCTTAGATTGTACGTAGTCTTCTGTGAAAATTTTATAGCATTTGGACCGGTGGATCTCGAGTTATGATCGATACGAGTTCGAGTTTCTCGGTGGCTGTCTAGTTCAAACCCATGGCTTCGAATCGATTCTCTTCGAACCGATGATGCACGTGCCTCTGTGATGACGCGGCACGCATTCCTCGCATCGATCCACCCTTCACTCTGAGTCGACCGCGTCTTCCCTTAAACTTCGCCTTATTCGTATCAAGAGATGTTGTGTAGCTTGAATCCATCAATGACGTGTGCTTTGTATCGATTCGTAGCCTACTTACTTCGTACCGATGGAGGTTGTGTAATTCATACCGATGGAGGTTGTCCTCGTTCGATCGATACGAACAAGCATTACTTGGGATGGATACGAAGTGAGGTCAACTGATGGATACGAACCAAGGTTATATGGTGGATTAGATTAAGTGTCTTCTCGACGGATACGAATTAGACATTGAACGATTAATACGAAGCATACTACTCATCGATGGATATGAAACCGAACGATATGAACTAAGGCTCGTGAATGGATACGAAACCGATCGATTCGAAGCATGGCCTGTCGATGAATGCGAAGTGGTGTAGTCTGATCGATGCGAAACCGATCGATTCGAATTGATGTTGATTGATGGATACGAAAGCAAGGTTACCTCCTTTAACTTTCATCGATCATAACTTGAGTATATGAACTCGGATTGACTTGAAATTTGGAACGCTGGCTTCCAAGGCTTCGCTTGTCGTGACTTCTCAATAGTAGCCTGATCCAGACTCGGACAAAATTCATCGACATCCATAGCGAACCTGTGCATACTCGATACCCAGGGCGAGTGGTCCTTGGTTTTCAGTCAGTTCCTTGATATCTCGGCCTTACCAAAAGGCGGGATAACAATTGGCACTATTACGTGTTAAGGGGAATATTGGGTCACTCCTTAACGCTATTTTTAAAGTATGTTTATTTTACTATTAGACATTACTATAATAGCGGATATTACTACATAGTAAATAGTTTAACAGATCCTTAGAGGATGGGCGGTCCCAATCATCCTTTAAGTTACTTGTACTTATTACAGTTCACTTGAGTTGGTTTACATTGTATAAGTATGTATGTCCTGACTCGAGTGTTTATGTTTTATTTACGCTCGGGTCAGCTTGAGTATTCACAACTTTGGATTTCTCTTTCTGGAGCTAGGAATCGCTGGAGATTCTGCTTATCTAGTTATTTATCTATTTTAGTTTCTATTGTCCTATTTCAGCTCTTGTATTAGTGGACTTCTATGTATTTGGGGTTTCTATGTGTTTGTTTTCAGACTGATATTATGTATTTGTTTTGAGTCTTTGTTATAATAGCTTCATGAACTACTATGGTATTTTAATTTCCGCTGCGAGTTATTCTGATTTTATGTGCCTGTGATTCTGTGATTGGTTTTATTTGCTCTAAATTTTATTACAATCTGTTATTTGAGTTATTCAAGTCTGGCATGTGTAGATTATTTTCGATTTGAATGGTCCAAAATAGTGGGCCGTTACATAAAATATTTATCATGAAATCCAATGAGATATCCATCGCTCAAATCCATTATTCATTTATAAAATTTGGCCATAATTTATCGATATCTAAAGAAAATTTATGGTCATTTGATAAAAAGCGGTAATAGGTATGGTGGTCTTAATAAATATGATGGTCACTTCTATATTAAGTGCTTACCAAAAGAAAATTCGTTATCTGGTATTTTGTATCGACGATGATTGCATATAGCAGCTCTATAATTCATTCCCAAGCATAAAAAATGCTCGAACCTTTTATGAACTACACATGCAATAGGGTTGGAACTTGGAAATTTTATATCGAGGCATCCCTATACTCTTTTTTTATTTGTGATCTTATAATAATATTTTATAGGTGAGAAATATGAACTTGTCAATGACTAGTATAATTAAATGACTATTGTCAAGGGTCTTCATGATAGTTTTATACACATAGCTTATCCAATTCAGTTGATTTATGATCATAATTACTAATTTACTTATGTATAAAAAACCATTACTTTCTTGGGGCTTAACTATATCTTGAAACCATAGGAGATCTTGCCGATAGATAACCACAGAAAAGTCAACACAAATGTCTTCTAGCATTTATTTACTAAGTATTATTGATTATTTTGGCTATTTAACTTTCATAGAGGCTTAATTGTTAGCATTTTTTACAAAATATTACTAAATCTTCATTAGTTGCTAACTGTAGCCAATTGCTAACCATAGGAGATTGAGTCTTCTACTTCTACTGATAGCAACATTATCTTTCAGCATTCACCAAAGCCTTTGCAAGTATAATCTTCTACCGAGAATCAAGAGTTCAAGTCTACTACTTGTGCTAACATATCTGACTCTTCTACTTCTTCAAAAAATGGATATACATTTTCTGAACAATCTGGTATAGAGTCCAGTCCTGTTGCTGCCGAACAAATCTAATCAAAACAAAACCTTTCATTAGATATAAGCAAAATAGCAACAAATAATAATGTTACAAATACTATTATACTAGGCCAATCTTCTTATTCTAAATGATTAAGGGGAAAGTCGAGTAAATCTATGAATTATGAATGGTGGTTGCTTTTTTGGGTTAAAAATGAATTATGACCTTGCTAGCTGCATAAATTCATCATTTTACTTAAAAGATAATGTAATTGGCAATTGTTTTACTTGGAGAGGAGGACTAATATGTCTATAGATAGTAAATTAGATAGAATTTCATAAATCATGAATTCATGGATATTTAAAAATTATAGTGCAACTGTCCTTAATCATGCTTCAAGTGATTACTGTCCACTTCTATTATAACTTATCTCAACTCAAAGTAGTAGCGCCAAGTTCCATTGAGATTTAACAACGCCTGGGTTGACATTTGTGCCAATAAAAAAGTAATTTATTCTGGTTTATCCAGTTCTGTCAATGGCAATGCTTCATTTCAATGTCTATACAAATTAAAGAGGATTAAAGCTAAACTAAAACAATGGAATAATGAAACATCTTCCGTCGAAAAGCAGCGTGAAGAGGTCGGGGAATATAATAACGAATTATACTCTTTACTTGATAGGACCAATAATCCATTCAGTTTAATTTTAATAGATAGTGCTTAAAATTACCTATGATTGTCGTTGTGATAGTCGTTGAGGTTAATCACCATTAATTTCAATGGCTCCTTAATCGCTAACCATCCTTAATTGCCAATCGTCATTGCTGCTGCAAATGGTAATAGATCGTGCCTAAAATCCATTCAAGTTTAATGGATATAAGATCGATGATGATTGAGGTAAATTGTTTATTTTTAGTAAACCGACAAATTCAAGTTAGTTTCTAGCCTGATCGATAATCGCCTTTGCAGATACGACTCAAAATCCTAAGCGATTCCTGCTTAATTGATAATCGTCATTGTAGACACTGATTAAAATTTTCAGTGATTCGTGCCTAAAATCAGCGAAAAATACCCGAGTCTAAAATCGTAAAGATATCGATCAATGATGCTTGAGCTTATGTGCTTAGTGTTAATCGATAATTGTCATTAGAAGTGAGAGAGTCGATTTAGGTTTTTTCCTGTAGTAAGTGAGAAGGGAGATAATGTAAATACAGAACGTAAAAGAGGCACTAATCAAAATCGCAAGCAACTAATGAAATTCAATGAATAATTACCTAAGTATGATATTGGATGGATACCGATCAATGATGCTTGAGCTTATTTGCTTTAGCGTTAAACGATAATCGCCATTAGAGACGAGAGAGCCGATTAGTTTTTTTTTTTCTGTAGCTGGAGGGAAGAAAGAACACGTAGAAACAGAACGTAAAAGAAAAGGGCATCCGGATGTAAAATGAAAGAAAGACGAAGGGTATTCTAGGTATTTTAAAAAGACACCACGTAAATCAATGTAATGAATTCTCTTTATATATAGTAGAGATATACACACATTCGACTGATATTTGATACAAAAGTTGAATTATAAGCATCACTTTGGCATAGTAATCGAAGATGTCGACATTTTCGGAGATTAAGAATGATGAAATATTTATTTCACCTTTTTTGTTATTTCATTTCTCCTCTGATTCTCCATTTTTTCCTTCTTTTTTTCCCTTCACTTTCCTGTTCTGAAATGGTATATCTATAGCTGTAATAAGCAGGAACTTACGAAATTGTTTATTTTCCAAACTTTTCGCTTTATGTTGGACCATTTTTCTCTTTTGACCTACTATTTTCATTTTAAGCACATGGAGCATGCTCGACGATCGGGACATCGGTCTCTTCTTCGTTTTCTTTAATTCGGATCAGAGCACATAAAATGGAGTGCCTACCCTCGACTACGAAGTGTCTGCCCTCCAATTAGAGCACTACGTTTTGGTTTGGAGTGCAACACTTGGTTTGGAGTGTTTACACTACTATTTGGACCGATTGAACCTCTATTAGAGTGCTTGAATGTCGTTGGGTTTGTTTGATTTTTCCTTCTTTTTTTTCCGCGGTACCTTTCCATCTAAACTTTGAGTGTTTTCTAAGTTGACGTTTTAGCTTCTATTCCACAGTTTTTCCTCTTCTTCCTTTTTTTTAAATACTAACTTTTTCAATTTAAGGTTGTTTGAGCGACGACATGATCTAATTTCTTTTTATTAACCCAACCTAACAATATATTTTCACTTTTGTTAACCCAAACCATGATTCTGATGCCAAATTTATCAAATATGAATTATCGTTATTCAACTTTCAAGCAAGCTTTTTTATGGAGCATTTACATAAAATGGTTTGCTACAACGTTACTCAATGCGTTCCCTCACTCGCCATAATATATTACCTTTTGTGCACATATTCTTCCACCAAAAGCAGTAAAATTTGAACAGAAATCCTTTGATGTTTTTTTTACAGGCCTGATGGATCATGCAAATTTACACCGTTCATTTTCAGGTTGTTTATTTGTTAAAAATAAAAAGTAGAAAATGAATAGATGAATTTCAAGGATCATAAGATCATGAAAAATGGGATCGACGAAATATTTTCATTACAAATTAAATGTTAAATTATAATCAATCTAAGGAGTTATCTATGTTCTCCTTGATTCTCTCCAATTAGATATTTTATTTTCAAATCCTATGATTTACCAACTTACAATCATTTTCTACTAAACTTTTTACATTATCTTACATTTGAATACCTACTATTAAAAGAATGTACAGTTATTCGCAAATATTTCACGGTTCTTTCCTAAAATTTTACATTATAGTCCACACATTTAAATTAATTACATAATCTAAAATTTAAGCTAATCGACAAACTTAATTAACTAATATTTATTAATAAATCCTAAAAGATGAAATTTTCAATATGTATGTTATAGGTGTATAACAAATTGGTAAAAAAAATTCATTCGGATGCAAATATATATAAATTACATAATATAAATTATATACATTAATGACAATAATAAATTTATTTATAATTTATTTACAAAATGAATTTATCATACATTGCACCGTAAAATTCTATTAACTTCAAATACCTAAAAATTTAATTTTTTTTTTACAATTACTTAGAAATCTTTCTCAATTATGTTTTAATTTTTTACATTCAAGTCTATATATTTAACTAATTGTGTAATCTAAAATTTAAACCATTGAAATAAATTTGATTAACTAATATTTATTAATCCATCTGATAAATCCTAAAAATAAGAGGATTTCAATATATATAATATTCATGTATATGAGAAACATAATAAAATTATTTCTTCTTTATTCTGATATATGAAGATATATAAATCACATAACATAAAATGTATACATAAATAATAGTAACTCTATTATTCTAATTCATTTATCTCAACAAAATATGGTACGTTACATAACATAATTTCATTTTTAACAACCTTTAAAAGATAAATTTATATTTTACAACATTATGATGTGAACGCACAGATTCAACCGATAACATTCTCACTTTCAATATGTTATCAAACCATACCCAACTCATAACTCAATTAAATACTACATAGCATTATTTTGCAACTATCAAAGTTGTAAGCTTGACCATTCTACAAAAACTTGAAATCCATGGTTAAGTGCAATAATAAAATTGTTTAAAAATGAAAACTTAAAAATGAATAAAAATCCACGTCTGATTCAAAAAAAAATTCACATGTAGATAAGGTAACCATAAAATCTATGCTCTTCTCAATACGAATTTGTAAAAAACTCTTCTCAATTTTAATTTTTTTTACATTTAACTCCTTATATTTAATTAGTTATGTCGATTAATTCAAATTATTCAAATAAATTCAATTATTTAGGTTCATTGATCCATTTATAAATCCTTCAGATAAATAATAATTCAATATATATACAACAATCATATTAACAAAATAGTGGAGTTGCATATTCACCTATATATATTATATAAAGTATATCACATAACATAAATTATTTACGTATATAGTATTAACAATTTTAATTTATAATTTTTTTGAGTTGAGACATTAGTTTTTACAGAGATATGCAGTTAGCGAGTATTGAACCCTCAACCTTATATCTGAGCATCGCAAATCATTTTAGTTTACAATTAATACATCATAATAAATTTATCATATATATTGCATAATTAAAATATATTTTCTCAATAATTAAAATATAAATAATATTTTTAGCAACTTTACCGTGTGCAACACACGGGTTACGCACTAATATAATGTAAACCAGAATAAAAAATATCAGTAGACCTTCCAATTAATGAGAATTAAACGAAAATGAAATATATTTTGTTCCTTGAAAAACTGCTTTACCCGAAGGAAATTTTGTCAAAGTCACCTGAATAAGAGAGAAATTGTTGTGACCATGTGTTTTTTTTCTCATTTTCAGCGGATTTTTGTGTCTCAAGCTACATGTTTTTGTGGGTGCTGTAGCTTTACTCTTTGTTCTCAATTATTGTTTGCAACGGCAAGCTTCTCCAACTTAAAAATTCCATTACAGACAACATAATTAGAGTTCATTTATGAGATTCATAATGCAACTACTTGCTATAACTTGTACTAACGTAATCTCTACTCATTTTCTTCCATACAACCTCATCAAATCCACAAATTTAAATACATCCATTCCAAAACAAAAAATCAAAATAACCCTTCACATGCTTTGTTTTTTTCTTCCTCCCCTCATTTATCCTTTTTTTTACCTTAAAAAGCTCTAACTTCGAGTAAACAAAATTCAAGCAATGGCAATGTCAATGTCTAATCGCCCTTTACACTTTCCACTGTCAATCAACATTCTACTACTTCTTCTTCTTCCCCCTCCTTCAAATTCCCTTAACCAAGTAGACAAACAAGCCCTCCTCGACATCCGAAGCAGCCTTAACGGGTTACCGGGTTCCAATTTCTTCTCCACCTGGAACTTCTCTTCCCCATCTTCCCCATGCACTTCTTTCTCAGGCATTTTATGCGTTTTAGACCCTCTCAATTCAACCTTCAGAGTTTCCGTCCTTCACCTCGGCACCGGCTTCTCCGACTCTACCGGACTTACCGGAACGTTATCCACCTCCATTTCTACCCTTACTTTTTTAACCGAGCTGATCATTTACCCCGGAAAAATTACCGGACAGATACCGTACCAAATCGGTCTGAACCGTAACCTTCGCCTCGTATCCATCTCGAACAATTTATTATCCGGTAGCATTCCCGATTCTCTCTCACTTCTAACCCAACTGCACACCCTCGACCTCAGTCACAATCGTCTAACCGGTACAATCCCTGTTTCTCTTTTTCCGTCACTCACCAATCTTAAAGTTTTTGTTTTATCATCCAACAATCTGTCCGGTACCATACCGAATTCTTTATCCAACACATCGCTTCTTCATGTCGACTTCAGCAAAAATTCATTCACTGGCATTTTACCTCCCCTGCCCTCCACACTAAACTACATCTCGGTATCAAAAAACTCGCTCTACGGACCGATTAACGCAGCGTTTTCATCGGAGCCGTTGAATTTGTCCTACGTCGATTTGTCCATGAACGAATTCACGGAAAAAATCCCGACCATACTCTTCGCACTGCCGAATCTGTACACGATTTTGCTGCACAGAAACAACTTTTCGGGGCCGTTGATTTTGCCCGAAACGGTGCCACGTTGGCAGGTAGTGGATTTGAGTCATAACATGATTGGTGGAGAAGTTGCGAAGGAGTTATCCGTAGCCGAGAATCTGTTGATAAACAGCAACAGACTGAGTGGCCCCGTACCGAAAGAGTTCGGTGAGAAGCTGCGGGATGGGAGCATGAGCACGTTCTACGGCCAGCATAACTTCTTTAGCGGGTTCGGGGTACCGGATTCGGGATTGGTGTTACCGGAGGAGGTGTCGGTATGTTTGGAGTACAATTGTATGGAGTTGGTGGAGGAGATGAAGGTGGGGTGCCCGGAGAATGGAGGCGGTATCCCTAGACCGAAAGATCAGTGCCCGAGTTGGTAGTTAACAGGTGTTTTGTAGAGTGTGTTTAGACTTTTGTTGTTGAGTGTGAAGCTTACATGATTACAGTTTTTGTAGTTTGTTTTAGTTACTTAATGGCGAAGGGAGTGTAATTAGCAGCGTACGTCTTTTATGATGGCGTTGTTCAGTGTGGACAGAAGAACACAAATGATGGCTTTTAAAGCTTTTTAGTTCTACAGTTGCTGGGATTATGATATCTGTTGTCCTTCCTCTTTGCTTCCATTAATGTTTTTGAACAGTGATGTCTGTTGCTGTCTGCATGAATTAAAAAGCTATTATTATTTTTCCTGTGTCGTTTCCTGATTTCATTATTGTTAGGATTTGTTGTTACTGTTTTCTTCTTCTTTGTTCTGTTAAGTTTTTATTTGTTTTGGAGTAGGATGAATTTAAGCATACATTCGGTTCTGTTAGGATTGTTTCAGTGTTCGAGAATCAGGTTGTACAGAAAAGTTCACAGTACCAAGTCATAATGTTCTCGTATGTCGACTTCAGAACCAAAGTAAGATACCTACTCAACGAGAGTGTAAATACTCGATGACGATGACAGTACTGATTCTACACTTTAGATTAAAATGCACTTGTTTTGCTAAAATGTGTCAAATGTGAAGCTCTTCGTAAGATTCTTTCATCATCAAAGATTTGATTCGAATTTTACCACACTCATTAATTTGAATTTACTAATTTATAACTTTTTTATTAATTTATAACTTTTTTTTATAAGATAGTAATATGAAATGAGCCGCAAATATGGATGGAACATTAACAGATCCGGCCCAATAACAAGGCGAGACTTTTGCGTAGGACAAGGGCAACGAAATGTCTTGTATGCTTTCAAAAATATCGAACTACTAGTGTTGATGGGCAACAAAAGAAAAAAATATTGTAATAGACTAATTTAAGTGCTAACTTATATCTTAATAATCCAGAGTTCAAGTTCTAGAACCTATACTAGACATACGGTGCGATTTGGGTAGTAAAAAACAAGACTAGACATAAGATTCATTTTTTTGGTATGTTAGAGTGAACCGAACAAATTGATTTATTAATGTCTTACGCCAACGATAATTAATAACAATTAACTAAAACTTTGATCCACTTTCAAACATTTATTAATACCTTACTTCACTTCAACACAAATAATTATTACTCCAAAGAAGATTAATAGCAACAAAACAATTAATTTTCTTTTGAATACCAATTTCATTCCTCTTTCCCATAAACAAAAACACATTTTTTTTCCTTTTAAAATTTTCCCTTTCATTCCATTTTCAGATGCCATTTTTCCGTGCATCTTTAGCGTCGCACAAAAATGCACTATCATAGGTATGTCAATGGATCAAGTTAGGTCCAAGTAACTTGAAATCTGAACTCAAGCTTAACTATTATATAATTGTAACCCCAACTTGGTTAGAGAAGCCATAATATTTCAACCCGATCATCCAAGACTTGGGCTTTTCAAGACCGTTGAGTGAAAGACGTTCGGCCCGGAGTATTGATGCTATAATCATCTTTTCACTTGTATTTGAAAAAATGATACACAGACAAAGTATACAAACAAATTGGGTAGTGATAAATCCGAAATCTATGTGAAAAGATCGATAAACTAATAAGCAAACGATATACAAACATTATATACACTCATACTTTTGGGATAGTAGTGTGACAATCCGCATCTCCCGATACACCAATCCAAAACCTATGGTGACTTTCAAACTCGTGTCGTGTTGAGAAATATGGATCGTCGGGGTTTTTATAACATTACAGAGACAAACATAAGCAGATATAATCTAAAGTATACTAGACTTTCAGAACTCACAACGGATTGAATAAAACCTACAACATAGAAAAATGTCCATCTCAAAAAATATCCAAATCACAATCCCAGAAAATCAGTAAGTGGTCCAATACATAGTACATAGAAAATATCATTTCAAGTCTGATAAAAGAGACTAAATGTAATGGTAAGATAGGTAAATACATGGAGAAAAAATATGATAAAAAACAGTCTCCAAAGATAAGCTCGACTTTCCAAGTATTAAGAATGAGCCAATTCAAAGCATACGCAAGGGCGGATTGTTATGGGGTAAATAAGAAAAACAGAGAAGAAATAAAGCAAAATAGAATCTCACAGCGGAAGGATAAAATATAATAATCAATATACAGTTCATGATAACTGTTTACAAAATATTTATTTTACTTATACAATGAATATCAGAGTTACACATACCAATACAATCAATGCAGCGGAAATTTAGAGTGTGGTGCAATACTATAGATAATAATAATACGACTCCTTCGTCTTCGTCCTTCAAAGCTAAAGTCTTCGATCCTGAAACGCTCGGACCGACCCGAGCGAATTTGAAAAGACAAAAACACTCGAGTCAGACTAAAAGATCTTATGTGAGTTAAATTAACAGAAATAAATATGAGTACAGTAACTCAAGAGATGTTCGGGATTTACATCTCCTAAGGATCCGTTAAACTATTTACTATGTAGTATATTGCGCTATTATAATAGTGTCTATTTATAAAATAAACTTACTTGTAAATAGCGTTAAGGGGTTACCCATATAGCCCTTAACACAAATAATGCCAATAGTCTATACAGTACCATAATACCTCCTGATCGGGAGGCTACCAGAGGATACTCCATAGGTACGACACAAATAGAAACTCGTAGTAAAGGCTCGGTATGGTAGGTGACACGGCACAACTAGGCAATGCCAGGGTAGATATACCAATTGCTATCCAGGCTGGTGGAAACGCGTAGCCGCAGTTACCGCCCACCTCGGACAAACTCCCCAAAATCAAAATATAGAAGTGGCCACTGAATCAATCCAAAATCAAAGTATAATATCGAAGAGGAGGGTCCGATCAGAGGAATGACCTCATTGGCCTGAGAATCGCTCCTGTTTTAGCCACCTTATGCCAACTCACGGGAGTCGGGTCCACGTATTTACCTTACAGGAAACGTCACCACCACCTACTTCATTCTGGAATCTTCACCGCGTACACGGTTAGTCAAAGTGGTTTTCGGTATCGACAGAGAGTATGTCCATATCCGATCCCGGTCTCTTTGCCAACCCATCGTTATTATAACACCGCGGTCATTTAAAAATAGTTTATACTTTAAAACCAGAATAAACATTTCCATTTTAAAATTATGAATACGATATCATTTTAAAACCCAAAACCATATTATATCATTTATCCCAAATAAAATTCTTTTCCCAAAATCATAATGCTTTAAACTTCATAACGTCTGAAAATCAAATATTTTTCAAAGCATAATATTTTGAAATTTATAGTTTAAAACCATAACTTTTAAAACTCTAATGGTTTGGATATTCCACGGTATATAGAATAAATGTTTAACTTTAAAGTTACTTTGTAAAGAAAATAGTTCTCATGGCTTTACAAATACATTTCTTTATTTAAGTCTAAGCCAAAATTTATATTATCTCTCTCAAGTTCCAAAACCACTTCAATTTATATATATATACGTATATCCATTTGGAGTATTAATATTTCAAACTAAAGTTGGATTTTATTCTTTAAACAAATCGAATGTTCTATTTATTAGTCTTGAATATTCACATAAAATCCATAAATAAATAAAAACTCCAATTTCTAGTAATAAAATATATATTTTTTTCAATTCAAATTATACTAGAATATTCATTTCAAGTTATCTTGGGAAAAATCCAATTATAAATATCATATCTTAAAATTTCCAAACTTAACATTTAAACATATGATATAAATTATTAAACTCCGTTTTCTTAATTTTCTTCCATTTTTAATAAAGATTTTTATACACCTTTTAATTTCAAAATTTTCAACTTCATATGTGTATATATATATATGGAAGAAAAATATTTATACAATATAAAATTTAAGATTATTATAAACCGTATTCCATCCAAACCATAGAAATCACATTTAAATAGTTATATATATACCGCGGTGCCTGTATAAAATTTTCTATCCTATGGTCAAGTGATACGGATATTTATCATTTCAATCCGCAATTTAAAAGATATAAAATTTTGCGGTTGTATATCATTTCAAACCACAATCCCGAATGAAATGAAATATGCATGATAATTCGCAATTTTATGATATTCAATAAACATCCATCAACATCATCCATCATCCAATCAAAATCATCAAGCAATATCAATCAATAACAATTTATATTTGATAATAGATAACAGGTAATAACTGGCAATTTTATTCAGATTAAATTTAACAACTATTAATCTAATAGTTTATATTCAGTAATAATCTATATAACTGTTAACTAGCAGTTTATAGGCAAACAAATAAATTCTAACTATCAATTAATACGCAATAAATAAATTAAATTAACAGTTAAACTTAATAAATGCAATTCAACAAATATGAGTGAAATAAACATGCCAAATACTCATAAATAAATTGCTATTCATTTCTATAATTAATTTAACAAACATAAAAGCTTCTAGTAGTTGTGAGTGGGTTTTAAACACTCACCTTTGAAATTTAAATCGAATTTAAATTCAATTTAAACTCAAAATTTTGACGGTCTTCAAATCCATCCAAACCAGCGTCAAAACGTCTGAAATTCCGATACGATCCCAGCAAAACAAACCGCGCGTGAATCCGAGCTCGTATGCAAAAGTTATGGAAATTTGAAAAATGGAAAAATTCTGGTCCTAGGTCGACTTCGGGTTCGACTTCGGTGCGCCGCCTCAATTCCCCGGTGCTTGCTTGGAGTTTTCGCCAAAACGACCCGGAGCGACACGAGTCATTTTCTTCCTGACCCGAAGTTGCTCTAGGGTTTTCTCCCCTGAAACCCGAAGCGCGACCAGAAGCTGGTGCAGATCCGAATTTTTTTTTTTTTTTAAATTTGAATTTTTTTTTTTTGAACTGACTGGATCTAGGGTTAGCACCCATTGAAGAAGAGGAGGAGCTTGAAGAAAGTATACGCTCAGATGAAAAGAAATTAGGTGGAGGCTAGGGCTTGTAGCTAGGTTTATATAGGGGGTTAGAGGCAGCGTAGATAGACCGTAGAATGAACGTGCGGAACAAACTATGGCCCAAAAAGCCCGCTATGTCTCCGGAACGAAATTTCGTAAATCTAAATATCCAAATAGGTAATTTAAAATATTCTGAACGCGATGGAAAATGTTTCACGTCCAAATTTGATCGTATGAAGAAGTTATGCTGAAAACAAAATTTCCAAATTGATTTCAAATTGATTTTATTAAAATTGATTTCAAGGCGTTTCACGCCCGTACGATCAAACGACAAGTCCGATCGATACGAAACTTGAAACCCTATAATAATTCACCGATACGGATCCGATGAAACTGGTTTCGTCGAAATCCGAGTCCGTAGCCAAAATGGCTATTTTTAATATTCATTAAATAAATTAAATAAATTATAAAAATCCAAATTTTATATTAAATTCTAAAATTGGCCAAATTTTATTTCTTATATGATTCGTAATCAATTGAAAAGATTTAACAGGCTTAGCTGTGAATTAAAAGTTGACAGTATATTAATTGCAATGTTAATTTCTACACTTTCTTATATTTAAGAATTTTATAAATTATATTCTCAAAACCCATACTTTAGATTTTTAAATCTTTATATTCTCAACTATCACCTAAAATAAAGATGCCATAAACATTAGTTCCTGATTCACATCATTATTCTTTAAGTCTAATTTAAATCTCAATAACGTAGTATTTAACGTTAGAATCCATTTTATTATGCATAAATTCCAAATTTTACTGACCCAAATTTTCTTCTTTTCATTCCATATCAATTGTCAATCCTATAAGAAAAATTAACATTAGGTTCATACTTATTACAAATAACTCCAATTTCTTCCAAATAATAATTACATAACTATTAAATATTAAATCCATTTAATTGCAATAAATTCAATTGATTGCAATTAATTTCCAAATAAATTTGGATCTTTATTTGGTTATACAAAAAAAATCCGTTATCACTTACCTAACAAAGTTATTATTACTTAAGATCTCATTGCATCCACATTTTCACATTTTCATTTCCTGGTTTCTTTACTTCATTCTACGTAAATTATTATAAATGGGATTTTCTTGGTTACATCTTATTTGCATTTAACATTACTCATTCACCAATTCATTTCACTTTAACTGCGGTAAATTGGCGGATAAATTGAATTTGATTCCCAAAATTTAAATTAACAAGCAACAAGAATAGGTAACACACAATAGTCGTTACGCTAAATTCTAGTCACCTAAATAAGCTTTTATTACTTTACAAAATGGAATAACTTTTAAACTCATAAATGTAATACCAAAACCGTTATAAATCCAATAAATTTCCAAGTTGTAGTTTGTACACATTTTACACAACTATTATGATTTCTCACAGAATGTTGAATTTATTAAATGGCCATTTATTATAATTTAATTCCCTTAATTGAATCAAATGCTTATAATTTTTACATTCTTACCATTCCTTCCCATTATAAATTTATTAACGGATTTACAAATCTCTATCTTCCAAATATTAAATAACCAAACTGATTACAACCACTGTTCTTATCAAATTTTCATAAATTTGTTCAAATCTATACTCTTTTTCCATATAAATAAATTTTATGTTACTACTAGATTTTTTTATCCACTACAGCCATTAAATTTTTACTATCTACACTTATTACATCTTTGTATTAATGAATCCCATTCAAGTTAATATTTATATTAATATTCACAAATTCAACATTTATATGTTTCTTAAAATTAACTTTCAACCGAATGTGCCAATTTACATTTCATTTCTATTCAATATATATTCATTTTATTCCGTTCATTCGGGTACTGCATTGAAATATGTTTATTCTCTAATACTAACGTTATTATCAATAAATTATGATTGGATTCCAAGTTTTTATTCAATACCTTGAACAATAACTTACATATTAACCAAATCCTTCTTCTACTTAATTCAAATTGGATTATGTTCCAATTCCTATAACCTAGGTCTTGAGTCACCATTTACATAATTACATTTATCGTTTATTTCAATCTTCGTTTATAATTTAAAGTTCTACTAAACTAAATTACAAAACTTATGAACTTTAACAAATTTAATCCACCAATTAAATTTTTCTGATGTTTATATATTGCAATTCAATTCAGTTATTATTTCATTAATACCATTTTAATCAACTAATTATGACTTATAACCACAACACAAATCTTCGTTATTCTACCTATTGCCATATAACATTTCAATTGTTAAATCTTTAATCTCAGTTACTATATCCAACTCCTACATTTATTATAAATTAGATTAAAAATTATATTAAGTTAATCCATTTAATATTATCAAATTTAACGGGTCGTTACAATCTCCCCCACTCAAAACTTTTCGTCCCCGAAAAGGAAAAAGAAGGGAGAAGGAAGAGTAAAACAGTACATCTTATTTCAAACATTAACTTGTTGACAATATTACTAAATTAATTCCCTTATATAAAATATACCAGTTTTATAATCGTTATATTCTTTTGTACTTAAATTATTAAAGTTGGGAAAATATTTTCACAAAATTCTAAGTCCAAAATTTTCGGAAAATTTTGGCAGAGTCTCCTTTGTACCGTGAGGCTCGGGAGAAAATATAATATCAAAATATACAAATATATTACATATATTATCAAAATATTATATCCCAACACGGGAAAAATAGCGCTTTGAACGTAATCCGAAAACGTACCTATTTGTTAGGCGATATACGCTTATTATTTTGGAACCAAAAGCAGTAGCAGTGGCTTCCATAGCCTGCATTTCACTTATAAAATCTAAAAGGTTAAATATTTATTTTAAAGTGAACTATTCAAGTGGATTCAATCATTAATCAACCAAACAATTCAACAACCATCAACCTTACAAACAACATACATACACACACAAAGCAATCATTTAATCCATCAAACAAATAGTTGTTTGGGTTCAAACTTGAAATTTGTATGAAATGAAATTAACTATCAAGTGCATCCTTTACTCAACAGTCTTAGATGGAACAAAGATAGATTATTTATTCATCCAACAACTTCAAGTTCCTTACCCCACAATCATAAATCAAACAATACAATTCAAACCAACAACCAAATTAACTTATTATACATTTATTTCATGCTTCAGTGGTTTGATTTTCTTTCTTTCATTTATGGAGGGATTTCTTTATTTCTTACAATTTTCGTTTTCCATTTATTACAAAATTCATTATATTTGCATTCCAATTTATTGACTAAAGTTTATATCATCTATTTATGCTACTTACCTTTACTTATATAGTAAAATTTCCAATTTAACTTAAGTTTATACAATTAATTCTCATTAATAACAGCAAATTTATTGAATACCTTTATTACCTCAAGCTTCACTTGTAAGATTTCCCCTTACATTTTCTTACTAACATTGCAACTTTTATTATATGTTAAGTTATGTATGCTTTAAGAATGTAAGTGAAAATTTACAAGTTTCTTCTCAATTCCTTAAATTAATATATATTTGTTTTATAAATTACAATTTCAACTTACCTTTAATTTCATTCATTTATTTAATGTTGAAGTTTCTATTATATTTAATAGTAGTAACAATTTAATTACCCACTTTCTATTATATTTAATTACAGTAACCCTTTTTAATTACACTTAAATTATTAACCCTTTAACCTTCATTCTTAAAAATAAGGAATTTTATTAATTAATTACTTAGGGTTTACAGTCATTTATATATTACTTACTTTCTATTATATTAGAATAGGGGGAAATTAAGGCGTACTTAAGTTAATAACCCTACAATCAAACTTTATAAATTAAGGAATTTCATTTTTACTTTCTTAAGGTTAAAATCACCTATTAATAATACAACCTTTAATTTTAGTAAAATTCCAATCATCACTTAAGTTAATAACATTAAATTCTTATTTATAACAGTAATTTATTGAATACTTCATTATTTCCAAAAATTCTACTTGCATAATATTCTATTCCACTCTTAATTCACATTTCAACTTTTTATACTTGGTAAGTTATTTATGTTAAAGAAAAAGCAAAAGAACTTATACAAGTTAAATCTCAACCCTTTTAATTCGTTGATTTTCAATAAATCTTTACCATTATTTATCAGTTAAAATTTTAACTTCCTTTATACCTAGCATTAATTTTCTTACTTAAATTAGAGGTTTCAATCCATTTATTACTTACTTTATATTTCCCTAAAAATAATTTAAACCATTAATTAGTGGAAAATTTTAGAATTAAATACCGGGTCAAATTTCAATTTTATTTTAAAAATAATAGATAAATGAGTTCTTACAACTTATATCTCAATTAATATTTAAAACAATTTAAAATTTTAGATAATTTCAAAATAAATCTGTAGTAGAATTTACTACAGTGGCCTTTCCCCTACGAAACTCGAAAATGAAAGTCGATGATGCGGCCGCCATCACCGAAATTATTTTCTAGCGACAGAGAGGAAAGTACAAAATTTATTTTCTCCAAAATCCTCTTTTAAAACAATTCTTCCGAATTATACTAAACATTTATATAAGAAATTACCTATAAACCAAATCATTATATTTCACAAATCCTTTGAAAGAAGATTTTCAAAAATCCCGGACTTAAGTTCTAAAATCTCCAATTTGATTTATTATAATTTCAACTTAGCTTCAATTGTTATAAATATTTTTATTTCCTAACACCCAATCTATAGCAACCAAATATATATATATATATATATATTTATAAAAATATTTTTATATATAGAAAATATAATAGGCAAAATTATTTCATTCACCTATATTAAAAACAAATATTATGTCGGTCTGTCCTATTAAGTGTTTAGAAATCCCTATTGATGTCATAGCGTCCCATGCATCAACCAGAATTTATAAATACAAAGCGGAACAGATTAACACAATATCAAAATCTTTTTATAACACTAACAAGTACGCTCTCTCATATATATACGCTCAGTGACTCCCATAGGGTATTACTACCCTATTAACAAAGAGTCAAACCCCACAAAGCCAAGGTTTATCGCTAAACCAAAGCTCTGATACCAACTGTAACATCCCGCCTTTTCGCACACTTTAAACCGACACACGTGCCAATTCAAAGCATACGCAAGGGCGGATTGTTATGGGGTAAATAAGAAAAACAGAGAAGAAATAAAGCAAAATAGAATCTCACAGCGGAAGGATAAAATATAATAATCAATATACAGTTCATGATAATTGTTTACAAAATATTTATTTTACTTATACAATGAATATCAGAGTTACACATACCAATACAATCAATGCAGCGGAAATTTAGAGTGTGGTGCAATACTATAGATAATAATAATACGACTCCTTCGTCTTCGTCCTTCAAAGCTAAAGTCTTCGATCCTGAAACGCTCGGAATGACCCGAGCGAATTTGAAAAGACAAAAACACTCGAGTCAGACTAAAAGATCTTATGTGAGTTAAATTAACAGAAATAAATATGAGTACAGTAACTCAAGAGATGTTCGGGATTTACATCTCCTAAGGATCCGTTAAACTATTTACTATGTAGTATATTGCGCTATTATAATAGTGTCTATTTATAAAATAAACTTACTTTTAAATAGCGTTAAGGGGTTACCCATATAGCCCTTAACACAAATAATGCCAATAGTCTATACAGTACCGTAATACCTCCTGATCGGGAAGCTACCAGAGGATACTCCATAGGTACGACACAAATAGAAACTCGTAGTAAAGGCTCGGTATGGTAGGTGACACGGCACAACTAGGCAATGCCAGGGTAGATATACCAATTGCTATCCAGGCTGGTGGAAACGCGTAGCCGCAGTTACCGCCCACCTCGGACTAACTCCCCAAAATCAAAATATAGAAGTGGCCACTGAATCAATCCAAAATCAAAGTATAATATCGAAGAGGAGGGTCCGATCAAAGGAATGACCTCATTGGCCTGAGAATCGCTCCTGTTTTAGCCACCTTATGCCAACTCACGGGAGTCGGGTCCACGTATTTACCTTACAGGAAACGTCGCCACCACCTACTTCATTCTGGAATCTCCACCGCGTACACGGTTAGTCAAAGTGGTTTTCGGTATCGACAGAGAGTATGTCCATATCCGATCCCGGTCTCTTTGCCAACCCATCGTTATTATAACACCGCGGTCATTTAAAAATAGTTTATA
This sequence comes from Allium cepa, assembly GCA_030765085.1. Classification (NCBI taxonomy): domain Eukaryota; kingdom Viridiplantae; phylum Streptophyta; class Magnoliopsida; order Asparagales; family Amaryllidaceae; genus Allium; species Allium cepa. The sequence continues at coordinate 734,994,139 of CM060943.1, forward strand.
CTTTAAAACCAGAATAAACATTTCCATTTTAAAATTATGAATACGATATCATTTTAAAACCCAAAACCATATTATATCATTTATCCCAAATAAAATTCTTTTCCCAAAATCATAATGCTTTAAACTTCATAACGTCTGAAAATCAAATATTTTTCAAAGCATGATATTTTGAAATTTATAGTTTAAAACCATAACTTTTAAAACTCTAATGGTTTGGATATTCCACGGTATATAGAATAAATGGTTTAACTTTAAAGTTACTTTGTAAAGAAAATAGTTCTCATGGCTTTACAAATACATTTCTTTATTTAAGTCTAAGCCAAAATTTATATTATCTCTCTCAAGTTCCAAAACCACTTCAATTTATATATATATATATATACACGTATATCCATTTGGAGTATTAATATTTCAAACTAAAGTTGGATTTTATTCTTTAAACAAATCGAATGTTCTATTTATTAGTCTTGAATATTCACATAAAATCCATAAATAAATAAAAACTCCAATTTCTAGTAATAAAATATATATTTTTTTCAATTCAAATTATACTAGAATATTCATTTCAAGTTATCTTGGGAAAAATCCAATTATAAATATCATATCTTAAAATTTCCAAACTTAACATTTAAACATATGATATAAATTATTAAACTCCGTTTTCTTAATTTTCTTCCATTTTTAATAAAGATTTTTATACACCTTTTAATTTCAAAATTTTCAACTTCATATGTGTATATATATATATGGAAGAAAAATATTTATACAATATAAAATTTAAGATTATTATAAACCGTATTCCATCCAAACCATAGAAATCACATTTAAATAGTTATATATATACCGCGGTGCCTGTATAAAATTTTCTATCCTATGGTCAAGTGATACGGATATTTATCATTTCAATCCGCAATTTAAAAGATATAAAATTTTGCGGTTGTATATCATTTCAAACCACAATCCCGAATGAAATGAAATATGCATGATAATTCGCAATTTTATGATATTCAATAAACATCCATCAACATCATCCATCATCCAATCAAAATCATCAAGCAATATCAATCAATAACAATTTATATTTGATAATAGATAACAGGTAATAACTGGCAATTTTATTCAGATTAAATTTAACAACTATTAATCTAATAGTTTATATTCAGTAATAATCTATATAACTGTTAACTAGCAGTTTATAGGCAAACAAATAAATTCTAACTATCAATTAATACGCAATAAATAAATTAAATTAACAGTTAAACTTAATAAATGCAATTCAACAAATATGAGTGAAATAAACATGCCAAATACTCATAAATAAATTGCTATTCATTTCTATAATTAATTTAACAAACATAAAAGCTTCTAGTAGTTGTGAGTGGGTTTTAAACACTCACCTTTGGAATTTAAATCGAATTTAAATTCAATTTAAACTCAAAATTTTGACGGTCTCCAAATCCATCCAAACCAGCGTCAAAACGTCTGAAATTCCGATACGATCCCAGCAAAACAAACCGCGCGTGAATCCGAGCTCGTATGCAAAAGTTATGGAAATTTGAAAAATGGAAAAATTCTGGTCCTGGGTCGACTTCGGGTTCGACTTCGGTGCGCCGCCTCAATTCCCCGGTGCTTGCTTGGAGTTTTCGCCAAAACGACCCGGAGCGACACGAGTCATTTTCTTCCTGACCCGAAGTTGCTCTAGGGTTTTCTCCCCTGAAACCCGAAGCGCGACCAGAAGCTAGTGCAGATCCGATTTTTTTTTTTTTTTTTTTTAAATTTGAATTTTTTTTTTTGAACTGACTGGATCTAGGGTTAGCACCCATTGAAGAAGAGGAGGAGCTTGAAGAAAGTATACGCTCAGATGAAAAGAAATTAGGTGGAGGCTATGGCTTGTAGCTAGGTTTATATAGGGGGTTAGAGGTAGCGTAAATAGACCGTAGAATGAACGTGCGGAACAAACTATGGCCCAAAAAGCCCGCTATGTCTCCGGAACGAAATTTCGTAAATCTAAATATCCAAATAGGTAATTTAAAATATTCTGAACGCGATGGAAAATGTTTCACGTCCAAATTTGATCGTATGAAGAAGTTATGCTGAAAACAAAATTTCCAAATTGATTTCAAATTGATTTTATTAAAATTGATTTCAAGGCGTTTCACGCCCGTACGATCAAACGACAAGTCCGATCGATACGAAACTTGAAACCCTATAATAATTCACCGATACGGATCCGATGAAACTGGTTTCGTCGAAATCCGAGTCCGTGGCCAAAATGGCTATTTTTAATATTCATTAAATAAATTAAATAAATTATAAAAATCCAAATTTTATATTAAATTCTAAAATTGGCCAAATTTTATTTCTTATATGATTCGTAATCAATTGAAAAGATTTAACAGGCTTAGCTGTGAATTAAAAGTTGACAGTATATTAATTGCAATGTTAATTTCTACACTTTCTTATATTTAAGAATTTTATAAATTATATTCTCAAAACCCATACTTTAGATTTTTAAATCTTTATATTCTCAACTATCACCTAAAATAAAGATGCCATAAACATTAGTTCCTGATTCACATCATTATTCTTTAAGTCTAATTTAAATCTCAATAACGTAGTATTTAACGTTAGAATCCATTTTATTATGCATAAATTCCAAATTTTACTGACCCAAATTTTCTTCTTTTCATTCCATATCAATTGTCAATCCTATAAGAAAAATTAACATTAGGTTCATACTTATTACAAATAACTCCAATTTCTTCCAAATAATAATTACATAACTATTAAATATTAAATCCATTTAATTGCAATAAATTCAATTGATTGCAATTAATTTCCAAATAAATTTGGATCTTTATTTGGTTATACAAAAAAAATCCGTTATCACTTACCTAACAAAGTTATTATTACTTAAGATCTCATTGCATCCACATTTTCACATTTTCATTTCCTGGTTTCTTTACTTCATTCTACGTAAATTATTATAAATGGGATTTTCTTGGTTACATCTTATTTGCATTTAACATTACTCATTCACCAATTCATTTCACTTTAACTGCGGTAAATTGGCGGATAAATTGAATTTGATTCCCAAAATTTAAATTAACAAGCAACAAGAATAGGTAACACACAATAGTCGTTACGCTAAATTCTAGTCACCTAAATAAGCTTTTATTACTTTACAAAATGGAATAACTTTTAAACTCATAAATGTAATACCAAAACCGTTATAAATCCAATAAATTTCCAAGTTGTAGTTTGTACACATTTTACACAACTATTATGATTTCTCACAGAACGTTGAATTTATTAAATGGCCATTTATTATAATTTAATTCCCTTAATTGAATCAAATGCTTATAATTTTTACATTCTTACCATTCCTTCCCATTATAAATTTATTAACGGATTTACAAATCTCTATCTTCCAAATATTAAATAACCAAACTGATTACAACCACTGTTCTTATCAAATTTTCATAAATTTGTTCAAATCTATACTCTTTTTCCATATAAATAAATTTTATGTTACTACTAGATTTTTTTATCCACTACAGCCATTAAATTTTTACTATCTACACTTATTACATCTTTGTATTAATGAATCCCATTCAAGTTAATATTTATATTAATATTCACAAATTCAACATTTATATGTTTCTTAAAATTAACTTTCAACCGAATGTGCCAATTTACATTTCATTTCTATTCAATATATATTCATTTTATTCCGTTCATTCGGGTACTGCATTGAAATATGTTTATTCTCTAATACTAACGTTATTATCATTAAATTATGATTGGATTCCAAGTTTTTATTCAATACCTTGAACAATAACTTACATATTAACCAAATCCTTCTTCTACTTAATTCAAATTGGATTATGTTCCAATTCCTATAACCTAGGTCTTGAGTCACCATTTACATAATTACATTTATCGTTTATTTCAATCTTCGTTTATAATTTAAAGTTCTACTAAACTAAATTACAAAACTTATGAACTTTAACAAATTTAATCCACCAATTAAATTTTTCTGATGTTTATATATTGCAATTCAATTCAGTTATTATTTCATTAATACCATTTTAATCAACTAATTATGACTTATAACCACAACACAAATCTTCGTTATTCTACCTATTGCCATATAACATTTCAATTGTTAAATCTTTAATCTCAGTTACTATATCCAACTCCTACATTTATTATAAATTAGATTAAAAATTATATTAAGTTAATCCATTTAATATTATCAAATTTAACGGGTCGTTACAAACTGTATGTGAAAAGATCGATAAACTAATAAACAAACGATATACAAACATTATATACACTCATACTTTGGGATAATAGTGTGACAATCCGCATCTCCCGATACACCCATCCAAAACCTATGGTGACTTTCAAACTCGTATCGTGTTGAGAAATACGGATCGTCGATGTTTTTATAACATTACAGAGACAAACGTAAGCAGATATAATCTAAAGCATACTAGACTTTCAGAACTCACAACGGAATGGATAAAACCTATAACATAGAAAAATGTCCATCTCAAAAAAATATCCAAATCACAATCCCAGAAAATCAGTACGTGGTCCAATACATAGTACATAGAAAATACCATTTCAAGTCTAATAAAAGAGATTAAATGTACTGATAAGATACATAAATACATGGAGAAAAAATATGATAAAAAAGTCTCCAAAGATAAGCTTAACTTTCCAAGTATTAAGAATGAGCCAATCACATGCTGCCCTACCCACCTGTTGTAGGGAAAAGATGGAAAAAAGAGTAGGTCAGACAGAAGTCTGGTGAATGAGTATAATTGTAATATTCGATGGTCATGTGCAGTTAATTTTAACAGGACTACAGATGACACAGGGTGTGCCACTAGTGTCTGTGAATTCCTAAGGTCCGTTACCTAAGGTTCTTGTTCAATACATACCTACACTAAAACGGTTATATGTTACTGCAAGATCGAGCAACATATCAAACATTATAATTAACGATCAACCACTGCTCTTAGAGATACCTAATAAAGAAACACTGCCCTTAAGCTATTGTAGAAATAAATTTCCACCTATGTTACCACATAAAGCTACCGTGAAGACTATTCTCCACTAATATCACTACCTTAGGCTGTCGGGGAAACGATTTTCCCCTGACTACAACACGTAACCCCAACTATGCATCGAGTGGAAACACCTAAACCGACTCGCCAAAGTGTCTCATCATCCACATTTTATCTACCTCTTGATCTTAGTGTTGCCCTCTTATTGCATGTGCCGAGATCCTCCATCAAAACTGTATCACGTCGCATCAGAAATCGTGCATACCACGATTCCCGTTATGCCAAACTACACTCCATTAGGCATCCTCGTTAGTGTTGTGCGTCCACTATGGAACTCATGTAAGTCTCATTTACGATAAAGTCGCCCTTGATCGAATAATCGACCTTTAAGTTGGGTAAGCAATGTTTACCCAACACTACAATGATTTAGTGTTCTCTTATAGGGAACTTGTTTCCCTACTATTTCTAACATACACATTTAGCTTCTAAGTAATCTCAAACAAGAAACTACATTTATATAATTTTTTATCAAATTTATATAATTATTATTTCTAACCTGGGCCTTAAGCTGAGATTCAAATTCTGTAGTTTACACGTTAATCGGTCGACCGCTAATCCTAACTAATCGAACGTGTAATGACCGCCCTATACCACCGATACCAATAGTTTTTAAATAGTGCGCAGTAGTCATGCTCGACCGATATAAGACAATCGTCAGGGTTGAATGAAATAAACACAACATATAACCTGTCGTATATCTCACATCACATGGACAAAATATAATCACATACATACAGCAGAAAAGACTGTAATAATAATGTGAACCAATCATCAGAGTTATACATCAAACGTCATGGAGTTTATACAATGGAAATAAACTCAACAACCATCTCAAATACAAGTAACAGACATTCACTGCTAAGGCTCCCCAGAGCCGCACAGCGGAATAAACGTAGAATCCATATATGTATATAATACGAAATAGCTCTATAAAGCTCGTTCTTCAAATAGCTACTGCGTCACCTAGAGCTGTTATCTAGTCTACTCATCTAAGAGTAACCAAAATAATAAAGAGCGTAGCATAAAAACATAGCTCAAACAACAATTTAGTGTAAACGGTAAATGAATCTCAAAATACTATGCAGGTAAACATAATAAGGAACAGAGGTACACAAATCATACCCGACCTATCCCTGCAACCAAAGAGTTAGCACATAACACTATAATATGTTACTCTACAATATCATGAAGGTGTTGTACAACATAGTATGTTGGATATCCCGACATCCCTATCTCCAGAACCTACTCCCAATGATATCCCTAAGTGATAACCCACTAAAGAAGCAATTATAACATCCATCAAGCAATACCCACTATCACTCTTCCCTGTGCCTTGGATATAAGATAACTCGTATAGCCTCCTTACTGTCACGGACTTATGAAACCCGATTTCCTATGTACTCTCATATCATGCAGCCCAAAGCTTAATACATGCATTATAGCCCAAAGCTAGAAAATAGGCCCAAAGGCACTGGTCTAGGGTATAAAGGTCCCTCAACTAACCCATGGGTGTCCTCACTTACAATAACTCTGCTTAGAATACATAAGAAAATGCTCTGAGCATCAATGATTCCTTAGCACATACTCATCCGAGCCTCACTTTGTTTCATTCGAATCCGAGCCCATTCCTTTGCTAATCTAGTTTCCATTACTCAGGAACCACCACGTTCCCCAATCTACGGCTCCCTCCTTTATCGAAACCGCTATCTTTGGTACCCTACTCCGACATGAGTCACAAACCAAAGATTCTATCTTTCATCATGTTGTTACATCGCCATCTAACCATGATGCGAACAAGCCAACACCTCCAGCATGATCTATAGAACTTCTACCCAGTCCCAAGAAGTTCGACCATCATCGGACCCACCGTGATAACTTGGTGTCGAACTATGCCCTTAACTTGGCATCGACTGATATACTTAGCGAATTTTTCCTACATCTTGCCATAGACAAACTCTACTAGCCAAGATCTATCCATTCGTTAATCAAGCCATAGGAGTTAACACCATAACTCGGCCCTAGACTTTCCCCAAAACTCGGCGCTGACTTATGACTTTAACTCCTCCGGAAGTAGGAGTTATCTTGTAAGCTCCTGCTATGCTTTTGAGCCTCTCCTCCAAGTTTCGTCCAATTCCGACCAACCATTATAACTTGTTGTGAAGCTAACTTGATAACTCATCGCCAGCCTATGTTGATAACTCATTGCCAAGTTATAACATTAACTCCTCCTAAAGTGAGACTTATCATGTGAACTCCCGCTATGCTCTTGAGCCTCTCCTTTAAGTTTCATCCAATTCCGACCAGCCATTATAACTCATCGCCAATCTAACTTGATAACTCGTCACCGAGTTATAACCTTAACCAATATTGAGGTGAGAGTTATCATGCAGGCTCCTCCTATGCTCTAAAGCTTCTCCTCCGAGTTTCGTCCAATTCCGACCAATCATTATAACTCATCGCTAACCTAACTCGATAACTCGTCGTCGAGTTACAATCTTAACCCATCTTAAGGTGAGAGTTATCATGCAAGCTCCTTCTATGATCTAGAGCCTCTCCTCCAGGTTTCATCCAATTCCGACCAACTTTGCCACCAATTTTGTCTGATTCACCAACCTATCTTCCTATGCATCCAAAACACAAACAAATTATATCACAGCGCAACATAAAACATAGAATAACATGCATTCACATCCAATTACATAGGAAATATTTGACGACCCACATTTCGAAAGGTTTAGATCGACAATAATCCACACATGTCCGACCTGAACAATCCGAAACATAGATAATCAATGGGTTTAATTAAAAAAAGAAAAAGAAAACAAACACAAAACCTCGTAGTAGAATGATTAAATATAATGATCAAATAAACAGTTCATGAAGCCGTTTATATTATACATTTAATTATAATTTATACAGCATTTATCAAAGTTATATATACAACAGGGATAAATAATACAATGCAGCAGACAACATGATGCAAGAATATTATTAGTAATAATACACCAAATCTTCATCTTCGTCCTTCGGAATAAATCTTCATTAAGCTGAAAACTCAGGGATGACCCAAGCGCAATGAAAAGACAAAACACTCGAGTTAGGACTAAAATATTCTTATGTGAGTCAAAATGATATCACATATAACATGAGTGACGTGGCATCAGAGATGTTTATGTGTTTTACATCTCCTATCTAATGTATAACGTGCGTGCAATAAGTCAAGAGATGTTACGGAATTTTCCATCTCTTAGGGATCCGTCAAATTATTTATATATAGTAGAATACGCTACATATATAATGTCAAATCAATAAAATAAATATCAAAATAAATATCCCAAATCAAGATGCACCAATCAAAATCAACAACAAGAGTAATAATATGGACCGAGTCTAAGAAATTCAAAGAATGGATGTCCGTTAGGGGTAATTAGCCTACTTAGCGCCGTGAGGCCACCCTGTTTTATTCATTCAAATTGGCACAAGTGCCAGGTTCTATCCATCATCATTCTCTTTCTTCAAATCCAAAAAACGATGCCAAATCCAATCACTTCATTCTGGAGTCTCCTTTGCGTACACAGTTGTTAAAGTGGTTCCAATATTAATAGAGAGTATGCCAATAATACACCTTGGTTTCTTTAACAACCAAACATCATTTTACACACCGATTGATTCTTTTACATTTCGAAAACAGTCCGTACTTGATATCAAAATATCATATTCGCTTCAAAAATCAATTCCATTTCGAAATCATCGTATTTGCTTCAAAAATCAAATCCGTTTCGAAATCATCATATTCGCTTCAAAATCAAATTCTTTTCAAAATCATCATATTTACTCCAAGATATACCAATTTAGTTCGATATGTCAATGTCACTTCAAAATTCAGTTCGGATTACCATGTAGGATATAACTTCGTTTTAACCCAATTTAAGTTCACGATTTAAATGCAAACGATTCCCACTCTGACCAGTTTGAATGTTTAAAAAATAGTTTAAATAATTTTAGAATAGTTCTATAGAAAATAGTTTGAGTATTAAAAATGGTTTATACAGTAAAATAGTTTGTAAAATCAAAATAATGTGAATATTTAAAGAAGATAGATTTTAAACCGTTTATACTAAAATAATTCATTTGAAAATGGTTTCAAAGTCAAACCGATTCAATTCTAAATTTCCCAATTCAAATCAATTCTAATTTCTATTTCGATTTAATCGATTCAATTCCGATTTCAAGTCGAACTTTACTTCGATTCCAAATTAATTTTGATTTCAATTCCAAATTGATTTCAATTCCAGTTACAAATTAGTTTCAATTACAATTCCAAATTAATTTCTATCTCAATTCCAAAATAATTTCAATTCCAAATTTAAACGATTTCGATTTATATCAATTCTGAGTTCGATTTTCAAAATATCAATTCAAAACACTTAAACCAATTTACCTTCAATATCTAATTTAAAATCCAAATATTCAAATATAATTAAATTCTGAGCTCAATTTCAAAATATCATTTTATATCACCTTTACTTAACAATATTCAAAGTTCGAACAAAAGTCCAATCTTTTAAAACAAATCAATTTCTGAAATTCAAATCATATTTCGATTATAACTTCAAAATCCCAACTTCGATTATAACTTCAAAATCCCAACTTCGATTATTTAAACAATTTCGTTTACTAAATTTAAATTTCAACGTTTCGAGCTCATGTTCGAAATAATTCAATTTCCAAAATTCGATCTTTATTTCCTTAAATCAAATCATTTAAATAATTTCAAATCAAAATTCTGAAATCATTTAATTAAACCAATCCGATGTCAGCATATAATTTTCTATCCTATAGCCAAGTGAATCCATCATTTCAATTTAATTTTAGTGATGGATATATATCATTTCAACCCAAAATAAATGTCATAGGTATATATCATTTCAACCTATTTCTTAATTTATTCGAAATAATTCATCTACAGTTTTATATACTGTAAATAGTATACAGGATGATAACGGGATATATCAAAATAAATAAACATCCTAATCATCCAAAACATCAACCAATAGCTTCCATCACAAGCAGTCATCCAAACAGTCAATAAAATTCACTATAATTTCATAATTATCAATATCAGGTATTTTACAAGCAATTTAAATTCTGATTTCAAATTTAACTATAAATTTTGATTTTTAACAGTTAATTTAAATAACAATCTAGATGATAATTAAATTTATCAAGCAATAATCAATAAATTCTATATCATAACATAATTTCAATTTAACTAATATAAAAATATTTAGTCAATCATGAGCGTATAAGACACTCACCTTTGTTCGAATTTGAAAATTAGGATGAAGCGAATTTCAACAATTTTAAATCCATAGTGTAGGAAACATTAAAATGATTCTAAGTTGTATATGATGTCGATACGGTTCCAATGCACTTTGTCTCATCCGAAACGAACCTCGCATGTACAAGTTACGAATTTATTAACGTCAACGGTTTAATTAAAATTTTAGTTAATGAACTTAAATAAAATAAAAAATGCTACCTCGTTGATACTCTCATACGCATTCAGGCGTCCCCCTCGTCTTCCTTCTTCTTCTTTAGAGCGTGACTTCATGGCTGCTCTTTTTTCTTTTTAAACAAAGAATCACTCGCCACATCCTCACGTCGCCGACCACCTGACCATAGTCTCCAGATCGCACGAACGAAGGCCCAAAACCCTCACCCACTGCTGCTCGATCGATGAGCTTCCACCATCGTCATCCTCGTACATCGCCGAGAACACGTCGCCGCCAATCGTGAGCAGCACCAGGTCGTGCGCTGTCTACTCCTCTCTGGACGCGAGGTCGCGATTCCTTCATTTTTTTTGTTTCGATCGTGCTCGTTGTTTTTTATTAATCGATCGCTTTTTTTTAGATAAGTGGATCTACGATTAGAAGGAAGGGGAGAGAGATATATGGCTGAAAGAGAATAGCGGGTTTAAACGAGTTAGTTCGGACGCAAATGAACAATTATATATTGTATTAAAATATCTAGCCACTTGACGCCCGGAAATCTCGAATCTCCTAACGCAGCTTGCAGTCTGGCATTCATAATGTTTCACCCCTATTCCAAACACAATGGAACTAGTCTCGAGGCCTAATTCAATTGTATGTAGAAGATAGCTCTTCGAAATCAATTTATTTCAATTAAATTCTGAAATAAATTTCCAAGCGTTTCAAGTTCGCACGACCAAACGACAAGTTTGATCACTATGAAACTTGAAATCCTACAATAATTCACTATTATGGATTCGATGAAACTGGTTTCGTCGAACTCTAAGACAGTGGCCAAAATGACTATTTTTACTCCTCAATTAAAACAAGTAATTCCCAGAAATTTAATTATTCACTTAAATTCGATTTTTAAGTATTAACAATATTCATTGTTGATTAAATAAAATTTAATCAACTTTTGATACCATTTTCATTCATATTAAATTCAGATTTCAATTATTTAAACAGTTTCTAATATTAAATCAAAACAATTTAATTTTTCAATAATTCATATTAACAAATCATTATAATTCAATAAATTTTATTTATTAACAAATAATTCATTTTCATCTAAATAAATTGACCATTTTTATTCAATAATCACATTAAATTTATTAATTTAAAATAGCTAAAAATACGGATCGTTACACAATACATGGAATTATAGAAATTAAATAATTTCTAACCCAAATCTAAGTAATCAATGAACATATGAATATGAATAAGGTGAATCACATAGTTATTACTACAAATCATATTTAAAATTCATCAAATTAGGCCATAAACATATGTCAACATGTAATTTAGGATAGTAAGGGATTCTAAGATTAAAAACCATGCTACCATATAAACATGCATAGGATAGTGAGAAGGCATAAACCACTCACCAATTACCGAATTCAACCAATTTGCCTCTAGATCCAATGGAAAAGCGATGAACGTCACTTCAAATCAACTAATTCGATGATCTCTACCTTCTAAACAATGATCTATTCATTAATCTTCAATCTAATTTGATTTAGAGAGTAATTTGGATGATTTTGAGCTTATCCCCAAATAAGCCAAAGTATAAGCAAGCATAGTCGTCCCACATGCCTACCAATCATAAGCAACCATTAAACATCTCAAACAAGCAATCATGTAACCAATAGTATTGTGAGCTTATCCTAGCATGCATAATACTAACCTATCAAATATAATATATAATGATGAAAGTGGATACAAAAAACAATAGGTCTTACCACTCAATGAGCTTCAAACACTTAATCCTCATGTTCTTCTTAGTCTCCTACGTACAATCGTCATCACTCCCGCTCCTTAGTACCTTAACTAGCTTCACCAACTTTCTCATAAGCTGTTTCATATCGTACCCAATAATATGAATTGGCCTACGAGATTCTAAAGCTTCTAGTTCTACCCCAACACCTCTAGCTGATCTGGTCTAATCGTCCTGCTTGAGTCATGCACAAACTTCCATAGATAGGAGATATGAAGTTGTGCATGCCCTCCATCCTCATAGATGAGTCAACCTTATATGTTGGCTTTCAAATCCTTTCTATTATTGGAAACGGTTCCACAAATCTTGGTGCCAACTTCACATTTTTACTGAATCAAACTACGTTCCTTAAAGGAGAAACCTTCACAAACACCATATATCCGATAGGGAATTCCAAAACTCTCCATCTTTTATCCGCATAGCTTTTCTATCGATCCTAAGCAGCTTTCATCCGTTGTCGAATGGTCTTAATCTTCTTCGACGTCCCTTTAATTATATCTGGCCCAAGTATCAGTTTCTTGCCCGCTTCCCACCAACACGAAGGAGTTTTACATGGTCGGCCATATAATGCTTCATACAGTGCCATACCAATATTAGACTGATAACTATTAAAGTATGCAAACTTCATTAGAGGTAGATGATCATCCCATGATCCTCCAAAATCTATAATGCATGCTTGCAAGAGATCTTCTAAAATATGATTTACTCTCTCAGTCCACCTATCCGTTTGCGGGTGATAAGCTGTACTAAGATGCAGCTCTGTCTCTAACGCCTCTTGTAAGCTCTTCCAAAATCCAATAGTGAACAACGAGTCTCAGTCGCTCATAATACTCTTTGGCACACCGTGAAACCATACTATCCACTTTATATACAACTATGCCAGCTTGGATGTTGTTCTACTTGACTTAACGGGTATAAATCTCACATCCTTGGTCAACCGATCAATTGTGACCCAAATGCCATCGTACCCTGCTCGAGTCCTTGGCAGTCCGTTTATAAAGTCCATCAATACTTCTCCCATTTCCATTCTAGAATCTCTATTGGTTGCAACAATCCACTAGGTTTCTTTTTCTCTGCCTTTACTAATTGGCAATTCATACATTTCAAGATGAATGCCCCAATATCCCATTTCATTCCTTCCCAGTAGTAAGTCTACTTCATATCTCGGTACATCTTGTTACCACTAGGTTAAATAGTTAACATGGAATGATGGCACTCCTATAACACTTCATCTCATAACCCATCAACATCGAAAACAAATAATCTGTCACCCTTACAAAGCCAACCTTCATGGTCGAGTTTGTATTGCTTCATGTCTTCAGATTCTACTCTTTCTACTGTCTTTGTTATGATCTCCGCCAGCCTAGCACCTCGCTTTTGACTAGCTGTGATCCTTTAAATTACAGTAGGTATGATCAACAAACTTGCTAACATCTTCGATTCTAGCTCGCATTAAGGTCTGAAATCATATCCAGCTATAAACTCAATCCGTTTCCATTCCAAAAACATTGCTTCAACACACAATGTCGTCTACTCGATGCATCAACGATCAAATTCCCTTTTTCCTAGAGTATAGGAAATACCAAAATCATAAAAGGCCAAGAAATCTGAGCATTGTTGTTGATGAGGGTTGAGATTCTTTTGAACAACTCAAACCTTTCTCCTAGCAGATAGTGCCTCCACGTCTTCGAAGCAAAAACTATCACCGTCAATTCCAAATCATGTGTCGGATAAGTCCTTTCATGTGGCTTTAGTTTTCGATTAGCATAGGCAATAACTTTTCCTTTCTACATTAATATCACACTCAATCCGGTACCACAGGCATCTGTATACATTGTCAACTCCTTACATTCGTAGCATTCCTGGGTCGATTTTCAATCTTGGACCACTACCACCATCGCAGGATCCACCGCTATACCTATTCCAAGACGGCATGACCCAAGAATCTCACCACTTCTCTCTATAAGTGACACTTAGAGAACTTCTTAACTTGTGCTTCCTCAATATCTCTAATACAATCCTCAAGTGCGTATTGTGCTCTTCTCTAGTTCTGGAGTAGATCATAATATCATCCACAAACACAAGAATAAACTTAATCAACTGATCTTTGAAAGCCCTATTCATAAGATCCATAAAGTATCCAAAGCATTAGCCAACCCGAATGACATCGCCAACCAATCAAAAAAACCCGATGGCGCACGAAACGCGGTAATTGGGACACTTTTCTTTTGCTACTCTCAACTGGTGAAATCCCATTGCCAAATACATTTGAGAGAACACCTTTGCACCGTGGAGCTGATCAAATAGTTCATCAATTGGAGTGGATACTTTTTCTTCTTCGTCACTTTATCCAGCTTACGATAGTCCACACTTAACCTCAAAGAGCAATCCTCCTTATTTGCGAATACTACAGGTGCACCTCACTCAGATATACTCATTTGAATGAACCCATTTCTTAATAGGTCATTCACTTGCACCTCTAATTCCTTCTACTCTCTAGTCGCCATACACCTCATAGGCATAACTATTAGTCTGGCTTCCTTCACTAAGTCTATCCGAAACCCGATTTCTCGATGCGGCGATAATCCGGTCACTCCATCAAAGACACTTGAATACTCTCTAGCGATTGACATAGTTGACAACCCTTATGTGGAACTTTTAGCGATCATAGAAAGCTAACCGTCACTCCATCCTCTAGTAGGCAGCCTATCACTACCGTTCTTCCTTCCACATCTTTGATTGTCACTAATAGCTTCTTGTAATCCATTATCGCTACATACTTCTTAAGCTAGTCCATTCCCAACGTAGTTCCAAACGCAACAAGATTCAAAACAAAGCAATCGCATATAAAAGAGCATCCATGACTGGATAAGACTAAACCACTGCAAACCATACACATGCTTGCAGGGCCTCCAGTGGGGTTTACCATGATCAAGGACTGGTTTACTATCTCAAGTCTCGATCTCAATCCGTTTACTAAGTCACTTAAATAATTACTCCATTTCCCTTCTACTTCGCCAAGGGAGCACTTGACGAAGTTGGGACTGCGATCAAAGCATACGCTTTCACAACCTGCTTATCCTTTACCGGTTCCAAGAAATCCTTCTTCAAACCTTGCGTTAAAATATTTCCAACTGAACTGATCTACAGATGTAGTAATAGTCACGGCATTCCACCAATTCATAGCCCATCCCTGAAGTTATTTGAAAGCCATGTAGTGTCATCCAATTCGATATCACTGAAGATGCGCTCACAAGTATCAATCTAATCTTGCACTTCTATGGTTGATTCTGTTCCATAAAATGGCTTTCCTCCCAAAGTAGTCTTTTCTTATCTTAGTGAAATTAGTCCTAGGTGCTTGCATAGGAGCACCTCCACCAACAGCTATACCAGGAAAATTCCTCATCTTCATCGCCATCATAGCATTGAATATAGCTTGAAAATCAAGCTTAGCAGCTCCTAATCCTACTCCTTCTTTGACTCTTGAAACAGGTCTCACGATATTCCTTGTATGCTGGCTCATTTTTATCTGTAACAAGAATGATCGATCTCTTATAGAGAAAACTATGTCTATGGTGCTTAGGTGCATGAGACTTATACTATATGATATATTACCGTATAGCTTTGGAAAATCAAAATATATAACAAGTAAGAACTCTCTCGTATATATGCACTCCAGATCCAGTCTAAGGCGATAACTCCTTCCTTATCTCTCTAGATCGCGGTGTCAACTCAGGCTAATCACGTAACCAAAGCTCTGATATCAAATATGATGACCGCCCTATACCATAGGCACCAATAGTGTTTAAATAGTGCGTTGTAGTCGTGCCCGGTCGATATAAGATGATCATCTGGATTGACTAAAATAAACACAACATATATCGTGTTGTATACACCATAGCGCATGGAAAAAGTATAATATCACATATACAACAGAAGAGACAGTAATAACAATGTGAAACAATCATCAGAGTTAAACATCAAATGTCATAGAGTTTATAAAATGGAAACAAACTCAACAATTGTCTCAAATACAAGAAATAGGAGGTCACTGCTAAGGCTTCCTAGTGCTGTATAGCGGAATAAGAGTAGAATCCATATAAGTATATAATACGAGATAGCTCCATCTAGCTCATCCTCCGAACAACCGCTGCGTTACCTAGGCATGTTATCTAGTCTACTCATTTAAGAATACCCAAGATAATAAGGAGCAAAGTATAAAACCTTAGGTCAAAAAACAGTCTAGTGTGAATAATAAATGAATCTCAAAATACTATGTAGGTAAATATAGTAAGGAATAAAGGTACACGAACCATACCCGACCTGTCCACGCAACCAAAGAGTTAACACATAACACAACAATATGCTACTTACAATAAAGGCATTGTACAACATAGTATGGTAAATATAACGACATCCCTATCTCCAGTACTTACTTCCAACGATATCCCTGAGTGATATCCCACTAAAGAAAGCAACCAAAGTAACAATAGAAACCATCAAGAAAACCCACTATCACCCTTCTCTGTGCCTTAAATATATGGTAACATGTATGTCCTCCTTACTACCAGGGACTAACAGAAATCTTGGCTTTTTGTGTACTCTCATGTCACGCAGCCCAAAGGTCGATACATGTCTCATAGCCAAAAGCTAGACATTAGACCCAAAGACACTGGTTAGGTACCTCAATTGACCCATGGCATCCCCACTTACAATACGCCTGCTTCAAAATACATAAGAAAATACTCCGAGCATCAACAATTCCTTTGCGCTTACTCATTCAAGCCCTCCTTTGCTCCATTCAAATTCAATCCTTTCTTTTCTCAATCCAGTTTCCATTATCCAGGAACCCACCATGTTCCCCATTTTATGAATCCCTTCTTTATTGAGCCGCTATCTTCCATATCTACTCCCACCACGAGTCACAAACCAAAGATTCTAGCTTTCATCGTGCTATTACATCGCCATCCAACCCTGATGCGAAAGAGCCGAAACCTCCAGCATGATCCACAGAACCTCTATTCTAGTCCTCAGAAGTTCCACCATCATCGGACCTACCATGATAACTTGGTTGAACAATTCCTTTAACTTAGCACCGACTCATTAACTTAGCCAATTTTTTCTACAGCTTGCCATAGACAAACTCTACTTGCCCAGCTCTACCTAATCCTCAAGTTGACCAACCATAGTAGTTAACACCATAACTCAGCACTAACCTATCCTAATAACTCAACGTCCACTTATGACTTTAACTCCTCCTGAAGATAGAGTAATCATGTAAGCTCCTGCAATACTTCTAAGCCTCTCCTCCAAGTTTTATCCAATTCAAACCAACCATCATAACTCATCGACAACCTAACTTGATAACTTATCACTAACCTAAGTGGATAACTCGTCGTTGAGTTATAACTTTGATCCTCTTGAAGTAATACTTATCATGTAAGCTCCTTTTATGCTCCTAAGCCTCTTCTCCAAGTTTCATCCAATTTCGACAAACCATTATAACTCATCGCTAACCTAACTTGATAACTATTCGCCGAGTTATAACATTTTTCCATCTTGAGGTGAGAGTTATCATGCAGGCTCGTTTAATACTTCAGAGCTTCTTATAACGACGCTGACTCGACCTTCGAAAATCGGCACCCGTACTTCACTTGTACTCGAACGCCGTAGATTCAAATGCCAAATCTAGTTCGCCGGAGCTTATAACACACTAAGTACAACAACACATATCAGAAGAAATGAATGAATATATCATTGATATACAACAGTATTTGATACAACACAATTGATACAACTGACTATCAATATATCAAAGAGAGATACAAGACAATAACAGAGACAACAGCAGCGGAAAGACAATGTCTTCAATACCAAATTCCAAACATCTCCAATCCAATAAGCGAGAACCACCATCAAGTTGACTTAAGAAAATGCGATCCCGAAATGCTATCGCCAAAATCCAAAGGCTGAAAGCTATCAAATCTACACCTACTATTCAACTATCTGAAAAACCCAACTCTAGACTGCCCGTGTAGAAAATTATGGGCACTCAGAGTTTAGAAAGGGAATAATAAACTCCGGGTCAGTCATAGGACTGGTGTGAGAAAACAAAAACAGTTTTATCTTTTAAACAAATAACAAAAGATTCTAAAAGTTGAAAACCGCAATGCATTTTAGAAAACGAAACTACTATAAGGCCTCCCGCCGCACACACCATGCAAACGCAGAATTGGAGGAGATTTCTCCTTATGATAGTCAAAAATGCTTGATACACAAAAATCATTTGATATTATTATTAGTGCATAGTGCAGAAAACATTTGCAAGTATAATATTAATCTTAGCCAGCATAGACATTTCGAACTATGCCTACTATAGCTACCATCTAAACAGTGGTGACCACCATAAGTAAACGGCAGGTTATACAACTAAAACCGTACATGGCCCATATTGGAGATTGGATTTTCCAACAAATGGTCAGGCCAAGGGACTTCCCATTGCCACATAGGTACGCCTCTGCAGGGACGCCCCGAGAACTTACCCAGCTCTCTGCCAACACAAGGCCGGTTTACTCCCTTCCCGGGAGTAAAACCAAAGATATGCCACCCCGGTCGTTTGCGACCTTTATCCGAGGGCCCTCAATCACAAAGCAACATCACACAGTAATAAAATTTACAGTGTCCACATGAGTTAAGTATCTGGGCTTCATACCATGATACCACCCTTTTCTAAAAGGAATGGACATACCCTAGGGGCGCGACCCCTGCAACCTTGTCGCATCTTTCCTGTTTCGACAATTTTCGTGGTGTGAGGTCCTGATGCAGTCTTGTCCACAAAGCTATGGTTTTTCACAAAGCCATACTTCTATCAATAAATGATCAGCAATACTTCGTATGCCACATTACCAAATTGGGAATGTATCACTAGTAACCATCAACTACACAACCTTTGAGCTCATACGTCTCAAAGAAGGGTGTTAAGCTAAGAGAATAAATCTCCGCCACCAAATAGAAATGTATTTGATAAAAACCAGCTTTACATCTCAAAGTGTAACGTCAGACACACATCCATACAAGTCTGTTCCGGGTTCAAACAGAACCGAAGGCACTTCCGAAGAAGCCCTTACAATCTAGGAATTCCCAATCCTGATCGGACTCCACATCACATATGGAGATCTCTATACCGGGTGCTAATCGATGTAGAGTCATTCGATGGGTTATCCTTTCGTTCTCGAAAATACCCGGTCTTCCCCATCGGTCTTCAAATGCTATCCATAACGTCGTATCATTATTCAGAATGGGTTATATGACACAAGGTCCTCTTCCAGCTAAACCAAATAATGAGTGCAATATTTAAAAACATATGGATATTGGGATTTCAATTAAGTCACAACTTTAAAACCCAAATACTTTCTTCAAATGCTTTAAACAAATTACCATTTCTAATCTTTTAAATAAAAAGATTCAATTCACAAAGTTTACCAATCTTTCACAAAGATTCATTCATAGCCTTCAAAACCATTTCCTTTCCAAATTGGATTAACTCATCCAATTATTAAATCAAAAACTCAATTCATAGTTTTCAAAACCATTTCCAATTCAATTCTTTTATATAAAAGATACACCATCTAAAAATCCTCTTCGATTTCAAAACAAGGTTTAATAATCTTTCATAAAGGTTCATTCATAGCTTTCAAAAACAATTTACAATTTCATTTCAAACTTGAAATCTTTCGATACAAATTGGAAACCTTTTCTTTATATGAAAGCTATTGTTATTTGAAAACAAATAGTTTTCGTTTCGAAAAAATCCGATTTCATTTGCACAAGTTAAAGCTCTTCTAGTATAAAACTTGGATTAAATTTAAATTCCCAAAACAATACCTTTTAAAATGGTTTAAAAACCATATAAACACATTTATAACTTATATAACCTTTTTAAACCATAATTTCCAAATATAGAATTCAATTTCAAATTTTGAATTTAAATTCAAATCAACTATTTAAATTTCAAAACCTTATCAAGTTATTAAAAATAACTTTTATCTTTTGAAACTTTAACTCAATTCCATTTCCAAAACCATTTGAATTCGAAATTCAATTTTAAAACCATTTCAAAAATCTACGGCTTAATCAATTTCCTGGTGCAATCCATATTTTTGTGTGTATGGTGTAGTTTAAGGGTTTTACACAATAGTGCAACAACATCAATCATCACAGATTCAAACACAACAATATAGATAAGCGGTATATTCCTATAAAGCTTACCTTTATTCACATATTCACAGATAAATAAAATTAATCACAGATAAAATAAATTACATTCATCATAGCTTGAATCAGAATAATTCATATTACAAAGCATCACAGATCAGGGATATCAAACAATTCACACATTCAATACAATTCAAACATCCATACATAAGATCTATTAATTATCTGATTTATTTAAATCAGATCATTTACCTATGAATAAATTCCTAATCATGGTTAATTAATAATCAA
Organism: Allium cepa; assembly: GCA_030765085.1. Taxonomy (NCBI): domain Eukaryota; kingdom Viridiplantae; phylum Streptophyta; class Magnoliopsida; order Asparagales; family Amaryllidaceae; genus Allium; species Allium cepa. The sequence continues at coordinate 735,015,090 of CM060943.1, forward strand.
TTAATTACAAACCATTACTATTTATTATTCTTTAATCACTAATTAATCATTAATTAATAATTAATCCTTTGATTAATTATATTTAATTAGTTACAATAATTAATTAATTAATCCTTGATAAATAATCATTCCTTAATCACTTTCATTATTTAATTAATCTTTAATTAATTAATTATTCTCAAATTAATTAATTAATTATTCTTAAATTAATTATTCATTAATTACTTTATGAATCAAACTTAAATCATTAACAAATTTACCTTAATTACTTTTATTAAGTAATTCGCTTTAAGTAATTAATTTCCTTTAACAAATAAATTAACTTTAAAACTTTTAATCTTCAAACCTTTGATCTTTGAAACAAAATTATTGTTAATCCATTCATTAACTAAGGTTTTTAAGTTAATTTACAACTAAAAACATTTTACGTTTTAAATTAACTATTTAATTTTCATTTCTAATTTGAGATTTACAATAACTTACAAATTTAACTTAACAAAATTTAAGTTTAAACAAATTACATAATTTCTTAATCAAACGTTAAAGAAAACATTTAATCTTTAAAATTTTGACCTTTGAAACTTTTTTGGAACTCTTGTTAACCACTTTTTATTTTTTTTGAAGGCTTGTTATTTTCCATTGACTTTGAAAACTTGATTTCTTTCATTTTCTATTTTTTTTAAATCTGCATTTCCTTTATTTCAAAACTTATTACCCAAGCCTAGGCAAAATTCTCCTGATCATTCACACAAGCCAAGCCTCATGCAAAAACTTCGCATCAACTCGACTTCGAGTCCAACCACCATCAAGCTCGATCGAGAACCCGAGAAACCCTTTTTTCTTCCCCGATCTCAAAACCACCCAGACACAAATCACATGCACATGTACGTGCACCATCACTCCGACCGTCACTGCTCATCGCCGAGTTCCCCAACAAGTCACCTGCGACCCCAACAGCTACTCCGACCAGCCAAATCGCCTTAACAAAGTCGAACTTGAAATCAAGCTGGTTGAATCAAACCTGGAACAAAGGCCAAATCGACAAAATAAGTTCGCACCGCTGATTGCGACGATCTGAACCCATGTCCCTCCGACCAGAACTTCACCACCCATCCACACGGCGATCCCCACACTCGCGATGACCTCCGATTCCCCATGGCCTTTCCCATTTGCCTCGCAAATATCGTCGACAAAATACAATGCTTAAAACCTACATTCGCATCGCAACACCTCTGTGATCATCAAAAAAATATGTGACCATTTTTCCTCCAATCTACCACATTTCATCTCCCGTCGGATTCCAAGTCGAAGCTCGATTTCACTTTGATCATCGGGAATTGAACATTTTTGCAATTCCGTTCAACTAGCATTTTCTCACAATTTATTGATCAAAAAAACTTGTAATTTTTATCTAAATTCACCATTTTACAATGCGATTCAGGATATGAAATCCAAATTAAAAATTAAAATGATTGATTTTTGTCAATTCCAAAAGTTTTACTGTAGATTTCAAGTTTCCAGTTGATTACTATTTTTAAAAATAAGGTTATACTCTTACCATCATTTTTTATTTAAAGATCAAAGTCAAACATTTATTTATTTTGGTAATATGAAATTTTGACATAGGTTTAAGAACCTGTTGTATTAAACATGTACACAGACCTATAGATACATATATAACTCTATATACTCACATGTAACACTTTATGTTTGCACAAAAAATGGACAAACACCTCCAAGTCGTATGATTTAGTCGATTTTAAGTTGTTCTTAGTGGTTTGGGTGATTCATGTTTGCACAAAAAATACGCAAACACCTCCAAGTCGTATGATTTAGTCGATTTTAAGTTGTTCTTAGTGATTTGGGTGATTCATGCAAATATGTAAAAAGCAGGGACTAAACTGTAAAAGACACACAGATTTATAGTGGTTCAGCCAGAATGTGCCTACGTCCACTTTATATGTTATTCTCCTTCACTCTTCATATTACAAGTACAAAGCTTTGATTACAAGTATATGAAAGTTGTTTGAAAGTTCCATCCGTGCTTGAGCTCTCAAACTTGTCCCCCATTGTTGTACCCCTACCCCCTTATTTATAGAGTAAGGCAGGGGGTAGGGGCCTTGGATGTATATAGCTGTTGGTGGGCCTGGGCTGATGTAATCTGGCCTGGCAGTGTTGGTTCGGCCATGCCTTGGTCCGGTAGTGGTTGGTTCGGTGGGGCCTTGGATCGGTGGTGAGAATTCGCCCAACATTTGCCCCCCAAAGTGGGGCACATGCCTGAATGTGTCGCGCTTTGTTTTATTGCAGTTGGGATAGCTTTATTCGGTTCTGAATTCCAAACCGTTTGGTCCGGTTATCCTACGCTCGCCTATAAGTAGGGGCATCATGCCACTGTTATTCCTTTACCATTTGAGATAGCCGAATCAATTGAGTGTCAAATCAAACTTGACTGTTCGAAATAGCCGAATCAACCGAGTACCAACCACACTTAACTGCCGAACCAGGTGAGCTTTCTTCTACCGAATGAACTTTTATAGCTGGACTACTGAATGGGATAGGGGAGTTCGAATACCGAATGAACTTAAACATTTGAATTACCGGATGAACTTGGGGAGTATAAGGCCGAATGGCCTTTTTCCTTGCTTTACCGAATGAATTCGGGAGTTTGGGTGCCGAATGACTTTTTGGCCTTGAACTGCCGAATGTTCTTTTATGTTTTGAATTACGAGCGAAATTCCAGACTACATACACTTGCTTGTTTATATCTTCTGTTTTAACGATGTACTTTCTTGTGTTGCAGATAAATGTCTCATAAAGTGGAAACTCGATCAGATAAGAGGAAATTTACGGACAGAAGAGAGTCCCCAGTTGTGCCCCCAGCCCAGCCATGACCGGGATGACAAGGACCCACCCCAAGATCACTAGTGGATGGATATGGCCCTAAGGAGCTCTTGAACTCTCCTCCTGACTGCTTTCCTAGCTCCCTCAAAGAGGAGCAGCTTGATGTTATACCTCGTTCTTTCGGGACTGATAGAGCACACATGGTGCTGTCAGGGAATGGAGTTATGCCGTATGACCCTCCTGAAGGATATTTTGCTTACAGCAGGTACCATTGTATGTGTGGGGCCATTCCCCCGATCAATGCTTGGATAGACAGCTTCGTCACCTACCTAAAGGTGGCCCCTTTCCAGCTTCATCCCAACTCTTACGCTATCCTGGTGAGCATATTCATCATTTTTCAGAGAAAATACGGGCGTCCCCCTTCCAGCCGGGAGATCCGATATTTGTACAACTTGAGAGGCTACAAGAAGGGGTCTCCATACATCAGCTTGGAATCGGCCGTGTCCTTCAAGCCTGTCCTGGACTTATATTCGAAGTTCAGCATGTTCAAGAAAGAATGGTTTTTTGTCAAGGATGGCTCTGTTTCTATCCGTCGCTTCACCTCCGGCTGTAAGTTGAAGCTTATTTATAACTTCCGTTCTGATTGCAATGCTTCTTCTTATGTGTTTTTAGTTCTTGCTAGCGACAGGTGGCTTTGCGGTCGTGGGGAACGATCGCCTGGTTCAGATGGCTGCGGAAATAGAAGCCATTTCGGGAAGGGAGAGGTCAGCTTCTTACCTGATCAAGAATGTTACTCTTCTGCAGCACAACTTGATTCTACCACGTCAGTCTGTGGTCAAGCAGAGACACACAGCCGAGGAGAGGGTTGCCAAAGCTAAAGGAGGGGCCACGACGAAGAGCAGCAAGAGGAAACCCTTCTCGATACTTCCAGTCGCCAGGGGAAAGAAGCTCAAGAAATCCGATGAACCCTCCCCTAGAACATGTCCAGATGTTCCGGAGGAGGAAAACGTGGAGGAGGAGAGAGGCGAGGATGAAGGAGGCGAGGCGGAGAGTGGAAGTGGTAGAGAAGGTGATGGTGATCATCACGACGATGATGGTGGCGAAGGACAGAGCGGTGATGGAACCGGGGCTTTGTCTTTTGGGCAAGTAGGGGAGATCCAAGAGTGGACATATGAGGCTTTCAACCAGGCTTTTGAGGGGTTGGAGGAAGGATCGACCTTGGTGGATTAGCCAAAGAAAACTGATAAGGCCGGGACCGGTGCCGATCCATCTTCCAAGATCATTTCAGCTAGGGCAACTCCGGCGATTCAAGGTGAATTTTTGACTCCTCTTTTAGCTCCACATACTTGGATTATAGTCCCATGCACGCTTGTAAAACTTGGTTTTTATTCCAGGAACGGGTAAGGTGGCCAAGACATCAGACATTCGGCACCGTCTCGAACAATTCAAACTCCTCAAAGCTTCCGCTAAACCAAAGCCTCCGACCAACCATTCTGGGGACGTATTCGGCTATCGTCCCCTTCTCGGAGTTATTGAAGAGGATATTCAAAAGAAAAAGAGGAGTCGCTCCTTATTCGAACCTTCACCTGGCCCTCAGCCCCCAACCCAGCCTATTCATGATATCACGGGGGAGGATGCTGAGTTCATACCCTCTCCGCATCCGTCTGAGAATCCTACCGTTACTCATATTGATCGTCCCGGCTTGGCTCATAATCCATTTGCGGGTCATCCAGATCTGGACCCGAGTTCTCATGATATTTCCTTTGACGAGGTTACCGGTGAGCACCTTCTCCCTCGTAATCCTATGGTAAGGGTGCTTGATGAGGCCAAGTCTCTGGACCTTGATTTGCTTACTACTCGGATTGTAATTATGGGGGATGAAGCTAAGGCAAATATCGACCGGGTTGCTGAGGAGACTAGGAAGTTGATGGGGCATCATGCCCGACTGGTCAAGGACGGGGAGAAAATTGGGAGTGCCAACATAAGATTGCGGTTAGTGGTTGCCGACCAGGCCAAGCAACTCGCCGATCAAGCCATACAGATCTCTCAGCACGAGGCTGCCTCCAGACGGCTAAAGAAAACCATGGAAGAGGCTAGCAGAGCCGAGCTGTGGAAAATGGAGGCCATCTGCAAGGAACAGATCGATATGACCATTGCAACGGTGGACGAGGTTCGGAAAGCGGATCTCGAGCGGGTAGAGAAGTTATCTGGAAAGCTTGAAACTGCGGAGCTTGCTCAAGCCAAGCTGAAGGAGGAGATGGAGGCGATGAGGAAATCCCTTCAGGCTGACCGCTCGCGATACCGATCGGAGAGGGATGTTGCCATTGCAAAGCTGTTGGCTTCTGAGGTCCGGATGAGGGAGTTTGAGGAGAACGAGGGGATGATGGATGAGATGCTCCAGGATATGTATTTCTGTACTTGGAAGCATGGTAACTTATCCTGGATGGATGATTATCCCCGGATCATGGCCAGGATTTATCTCCGGGCTCTGGAGGAGGCCAAGGCTGATGCGGATAAGGAGGGTGGCATGGCCTTCAGAATGGATGTGGTTACGGCCCAATTCGCTAAGGAGGAGAAAGTTGCGGTGAAGGAGGGCATGCGGCTGCTCGCTGCTGAGGAGGTAGGTGTGCAGTTGGGGGATGATGATCAAGGAACAGAGGCTGGTAAGTCTTCCCTTTTAGCCTTTTCATAGTTTGGTTACTTATTGTTTATTCAATGAATTCTTCTTCTGAATTGGACAGGTGGGACCTCTGAAACGCCAGCTATCTCTGGTCAGCATGCTGGGAGCTATGATCCGACGGTTAAGTAGACCTCGAAGGGCCGGCAGGATAGAGGCGAAGCCCCGATGCAGTAGGCTCCTTGGCTTATTCTGGGCATTTTTCAGCTTACTAGGTATTGCTGTCTATGTTAGTCTTAAAACATTAATGTAATTTTCAGGCTGTAATTATGTAACGAACAACTTGATTTTTGGCATGTAACTTTATAACATAAGCTGATTTTGTCATGTTTGAATGTTGTCGTTATTTTGATGTGTTGCATAAAATATAGTTGTGCATGTGTTAGTGATTCAATTGTGTTTGATGCTAAGTTCTTGCTTAAAATATAATTTCATGTCTTGCAATGTTAGTGTGATGTGCGAATAAATTATAGTTACATATTTATGTACAAGAGAAGAAAGTACCACCCTTCAAGTTTTAGCTGTAGACGGTAGCTTTGAATGCCTTATGTAATCGAATATGGAATGCGGCTGAATGACCTGCCATCCAGCTGTGAGTTCTTATTTCCATTAGCGAGTGTCTCCTATTTTGTGTCATGTACTTTAGTAATCGTTATAGAGGATAGGAGGAAAGTTTTTATAAATAAAATGGAAATATAAGAAATAGTAAAACTTCCAATCACGGAAGGCCTTCGACGCGCTTAAGTTCGTGGCAAACGGGCTTTGTAGTCACTTTCCCTAGCTGTGGGTCTTGGAGACATTTGTCACCCATCTTATGCCTCCGCGGGGAGTTTTTCTTTTTTACCACAGCCGTACTTAAGACACATCGGAGCCGGGATCGCGCACTGTAACTACCCGGACCATTATGGCCTGTAATCGTGGGTATTATTCGATTTGCCGTGGTCGGCTAGCGCGGGTGCCGATCGTCAACTGTGAATTGCCCCTGGCTGGCCACACCTTATGTTGGGGCTTACAATCGGTTCACGGTTGCCGACGAGCTGAACGCCGTAATGAGCTGCCTAGGCCATGACTGGCCTTCTCGGCGGCTTAGAATCGGCTCATTACAGTTAGCTTTAAGGGCCATCACAAGCAATGAGTTAACCCACAGCAGAGGAATGCTGGAGAAAAAGTGTCTCATTGGCGAGGGCGTAGATTCGTATAATACCTGTTAGGTTTTGTCCAGGTGAAGTTGTGCTGTGATGCCCTGAATGGGGATGCCGTCTACACAGGATTTTATTCAACAGAAAAGGATAAAGCTCGGCAAGTAGTGAAGATATAAAGGAACAAGTTAAAAAAGAGACATGTTTTTAAAGTGGTTCAGCACGAAAATGCCTACGTCCACTGATTCTCTTCGTTAATTCACTTTATATGGGCAGTACAAGTTAAGAAAAGTATCGATGAAGGTGTTGGATGTTCCATGCCCTCTGGAACACCTCTCTGTCCACTATTGACAAAATATAGGCTCCGTTGTGGAGATCTTTATGAATTACATATGGTCTGTCCCAGATTGGATCTAGCGCTCCGAGGCGCGGGAAGATTCGCTTGAGAACAAGATCTCCTTCTTTTAAGCTGCGATGCTTGACTTTGGAGTTGTATTGTGCTGCCACTTTTTGCTTGTGAGCTGCTGCTTTTAGTGCTGTATCATTTCTTCTTTCTTCGATTAGATCTAAAGACATGTGGAGGAGTTCTTTGTTCTCTTCTGGGTTGTAGTGGATCCTACGGTGGGATGGCACTATAGTTTCAACTGGGAGCATGGCCTCCGATCCGTATGCCAAAGAGAAAGGAGTATGCCCTGTTGATGTTCTGAAAGATGTGCGGTAGGCCCAAAGTGCCGTAGGAAGTTCATCCACCCAAGCGCCTTTTTACTTTTCAAGCTTCTTCTTGATTAGAGTTTTAAGAATTTTGTTGACAGCTTCGACTTGCCTATTTGCCTAAGGATAAGCCACAGATGAGAAGCTTTTTTGAATTCCATGCTCTTGGCACCAGTCGGCGAACTCCTCGCTGTCAAACTGAAGTCCATTGTCCGATATGATTTTGAGTGGAACCCCGTACCTGCATAGAACATTTTTGATCAAGAAGTTAATAACTTTTCCCGAAGATATTTAATTTAGAGGTTCATATTCCACCCATTTGGTGAAATAGTCGACTGCCACTATAACATATTTGGCTCCGCCTCGGCCCATCGGCAGTTCGCCAATCAAGTCAATTCCACATACTGCAAAGGTCCAAGGGCTGGTCATTTGAGTAATCTCATTTGTTGGTAGTCGAGGAATCTTAGCAAATTTCTGACATCTGTCGCATCTTTTGACAAAGTCTAAGGCGTCTTTGTTTAAAGTGGGCCAGTAATATCCATATCGGAGCGTCTTCTTTGCCAGAGTCTGTCCACCAGTGTAATCTCCGCAACTTCCTTGATGGATGTTGGATAAGATTTCCATGGCTTCCCTTCCAGCGACACACCTTAATAAGGAGTTAGAGAAGCCGCGCCGATAGAGGATGCCTTCTTGTATTGTGTAGCGGAAAACTTTCCTCAAGATTTTCTTAACTTCGTTACGCCCGTCGGGCAGTGTTCCATCTTGTAAGTATTTTCGGATAGGAGTCATCCAAGTTTCTTCTTCGATTGCGGCTATCAGATCTTCTTGCTCGAAACTTGGGGCTAGTTGTTTCGAGATGGTTACTGTTTCGGAAATGGTGCTGTTATTCATGCTAGCTTGCTTTGCCAGTTCGTCGGCCTTTTGATTCTCTTCTCGAGGAATGTGCTTGATTAAATAGTGATCCAATTGATCGAGCAGCAGCTTGGTCTTCTTTAGATATGCTGTGAGTCGTTCTCCTCGAGTCTGAAACTCTCCTAGTACTTGGTTTACGATAAGTTGAGAATCACTATGAAGACATAAAGAACCGACTCCAATTTCTAAGGCAAGTTCTAATCCTGCTATTACTGCTTCATATTCTGCATCGTTGTTGGTGGCAGCGAATTCCAACCTTAGGGCATAGTGCAGCTTCCTTTCCTGGGGGTGATTATCACAATACCTGCCCCCGAGCCTTGTTCGTTCGATGCTCCATCTACAAAGAGATTCCACTTGATATCTTTTGTTATTTCAGATTGATCCTTACCTTCGTTGGTAGTGAATTCGGTAATGAAATCGGCCATGGCTTGTCCCTTGATGGCGGTGCGAGGATGGTAGGTGGTATCATATTGACTCAGTTCAATACACCATTTAAGTAGTCGCCCAGAAGTGTTGGGGCGATGGAGTACCTGCCTTAGCGGTTGATCGGTTAAAACTCTGATGGAGTGGGATTGGAAATAGTGTCGCGGTTTCCGTGATGTGATTAGTAAACAGTATGCTAGCTTCTCAAGTTTGAATATCTAGCTTCTGCCTCCGTAAACCTCTTGCTTACAAAGTATACCGACCGTTGCACGCGATTGTCTTCCCTTACCAGAGCGGCGCTGAGAGCATGAGATGATACAGCAAGGTATAGGTATAGTTCTTTGCCTTCATCTGGAGTTGAGAGTACTGGTGGCCTTTGGAGGTGTTCGATTAGGTTACGAAAGGCTGTTAAGCAGTCGTCAGTCCATTCGAACCTTTCTTTGTCTTTCTTTAGAGCTTCGAAGAAAGGGACACACTTGTCAGTCGCTTTAGAGATGAATCTGCTTAGGGCGGCCACTTTTCCGTTTAGGCTTTGCATTTCCCTTCGAGTGGAAGGTATCTTGATATTTCTCAAAGCTCGGACTTGTTTGGGGCTTGCTTCAATCCCTCTGGCATGGACGATGAATCCTAAGAACTTCCCTGATGATACTCCGAAGGAGCACTTTAGGAGGTTCAGCTTCATTCCATATTGGCGAAGTACTTGAAACATCTCGCCCAGGTGGCTTACGTGATCGTTGGCTATCCTCGACATCACTAGCATGTCGTCCACATAAACCTCCATAGTTCGTCCTATTAGTTCTGCAAACATCTTGTTGATGAGGCGCTGATAAGTAGCTCCAGCGTTTTTAAGTCCAAAAGGCATTACTCCGTAGCAGTACAATCCCCGGTCAGTGATGAAACTAGTGTGGCCTTGATCGGGGGCGTGCATAGGAATTTGGTTATATCATGAGTATGCGTCGATAAAAGATAAGAGTTCGTGCCCGGCTGTGCTGTCTACAAGCTGATCGACTCGGGGGAGTGGGAAGCAATCCTTCGGGCAAGCGTCATTTAAGTTGGAGAAGTCAATACACGTTCGCCACTTCCCATTAGCCTTCTTTACTAGTATCGGGTTGGCGATCCACTCTGGGTAGATGGCTTCTTGGATGAAGTTATTGGCAAGTAGGTTCTTTACTTCTTCATCGAGGGCTGCTGATCGTTCCGCCTCCATGCTTCTTTTTTTTTGTTTTACCGGCACCTTGGTAGGATCGACGTCCAGTACGTGGCATGCTACATCTGGGGAGATTCCAGTCATGTCAGCGTGCGTCCATACAAATACATCCAAGTTGTGGTGGAGAAAATCAATGAGTTGATTCTTCAATTCTGCCTTTAGCTTAGATCCGATTTTCAATAGTTTGCTCGAGTCGTGTTTGTCTACAGATACAAACTCCATAGCCTCTGCAGGCTCGGCGGTAGCCTCCTCCTCCCCGTTCCTGGGGTCTAATTCGTTGAAAGGATCACTGGTATACCGAAGAGGAGGGGCTTTCTTTAGTTTCTATGCTTCCAGGTTTTTTTGTGCAGAGAGTAGTCTCTGCATTCTTCCCTTTATCCTTCCTGTGGTTATTGCGAAGTTCAGTTACATAGAAATCTCGAGCAGCGTCTTGATCTCCCTCTACTTCTCCTATTCCGTTGTCTGTTGGAAATTTCATCTTCAGGCACCACGGGGCTAGGACAATTTGGAAGTCAGACAAGGCTAGTCTTCCCAAAAAGGCATTGTAGGCCGAGTGGTTCTCTATTAGCACAAATGTTTGTTTCCGCACAACGGAGCGAGGATGACTTCCTATTTCGACAAAGAGGTCCAATTGCCCGAGGGACATCTTCGCATCTCCAGTGAAACCGTATAGTGGTTTGTTGCAGGGAGACACATCCTTCATTGACAGCTTCATTTTGTCGAAAGCATGCTTGAATAGAATGTTTACGGAGCTTCCAGTATCTACCAGAATTCGAACTGGGCCGAACCAGGCAGAGATAACCATGGGATCCATGTGAGGGTACTGCCTTCCTTCTAGGTCTCGCCTACTGAATGTGATGTCATTATCCTCTTTCCGCTTCGGGCGGCGTTCTTCCATGACGGAATTGATGCAGTCCACATTGTTTCTAAGTGACTTTCCATATCTCTCCATTTTTGCCAAGTTTCTGTCGGAGATGTGTGGTCCTCCCGATATTGTATGGACCACTATCTTCCCTTGACTGGAACCGCTGGTGTTCTAATTTCTTCCGCCTATCTCTGGGTGGAGTTGCCCTGGGTTCTTCTTGGTAGGAGCTGGAGTCCTGTCCTGACCCTTTACATAGTGTTCCAATCTCTTCCTTCTGATGTGTTCTTCAATCAGGTCTCGGAGATGACGACATTCATTGGTATCATGCCCGTGGGATTCGTGGAAGCGGCAGAACTTTCCAGACTTGATTGCGTGATCTGATTCCTTCTTGTACGGGGGGCGTTTGTATTTAAGCTCGTCTTGGGTGGCCAGGAAGATGTTTTCGATTGTTTCATTCAAAGGAGTGTAAGCGTCAAATCTTGGTTCTGGCCGATATAGGCGTTTTTCTCCCTTCCTGCCCCCCGCATTGTCCCAAGAGTCATTTCTACCAACGCCCTTTACTGCAGCGGGTGCGTTGCCATGAGCTGCCTTGGCTTGTTGCCCTGTCCGTCTTTCGGTGGCAGCGTCTTCAAGTCTTATGTACTTTCTGGCTTCATGGAAGAAATCGGGTAAGGTAGCTGGTTTTTCTTTCGTTAATCTTCTAGCAAACTTGGTATCCGTATGTACGCCACTACAAAGAGCCATTAGGATAAGTTTCTCGTCAGCATCTTGGACTGCGGCCGCTGCGGCGTTAAATCGGGTTAGATATTATTGCACTGTCTCTCCGGGCTTCTGTTTGATATTGGATAAGGAATAAGCGTCCTTGGGTTACTCCACATGAATGCGGAATTGGCTGATGAACTTTTCTTTCAACATTTCCCATGAGTTGATGAATCCTTGGGGTAGATGGCAGAACCAGGAGGTAGCTAGATCTGCCAAGAATAGTAGGAAGCATTTGCACAACACTCCTTCTATTGCTCCGCTCATGAGCATATGCTGTGTATATCTCTGCAAGTGTACAACGGGGTCAGAGGTTCCCTTGTAAGGTTTCATTGTTGGAATTTTCCATTCTCGGGGGGTGATGGAAGTTTCGATATTGCGGGTGAAGGGGCTGGTTACTCTAGCGCCTATCCCCCGATCCCTTTGATCCCGTTGGACGCACTCTCTGAACAATCGCGCCATCCTTTCATCAGAATTTGGGGCGGATAGAAATGAGTTTGGTTCTTCTCTGTGGTATTGATTCAGTCTGGATGACCTATAGGGATGGTATCGTCTATCACTCCTAACATTTTCCGATGGCTATCTTCGGTCTTCTGGGAGCATGCTGGGGTCAGCCACAGTCGTCCCTTGTCTCGATCTTCCCCTGCTGGGCTTTGTTCTAAGCATTCCCTCGGGCCCAACTTCGGGCTGGACTCCAGCTCGGCCCCGTCCATTGGTGTTCCCATGGTTAGGTAGCATGACAGGCTCAGCCATATCCGACCCCAGCCTGGTACCTCCCCCGTTGGGTTCGGTTCCAAGTGTTTCCTCGGGTCGGAATTCGGGTTGAGTCTGGGCTCGGCTCCTACCATTGCTGTTTCTGTTGTTAGCCTCTTCGAAGAAGAAAGATCTTTGTCGCCTCCCAGATCCTCCAGACTGGGACTCGCCCCATGATTCGGTGTTGAGGTTGTATTCTTCAGCATCCCTGGCATGAGTTGGTCCACTAAGGCTTCTTGTTGAGATGTGAAGCGGTTAGTTACTTCAGCCACAACCCTGTCCAGATCTGCCCTAGTAATTGGTTGCTCCGTGGCAGGGGCTGGCGGATTTGCCTGATTTCCATTTGCTGTTGGAACGGAACGATTCCCTTGATCTGTGATTACTGGATCTGGAATACTGCTAGTCGCGATGTTTTTTCCTTTGTTAACATCTTTCTTCTGCATGGGAGGCATGTTTTCCAAGCAATAAGCGAAGCTGTTAAGAAGAAGGCTGAGGGGGAGAAGCTTAAGCTTCTAGCTCAAGTTCTCAGTGAAAGCACCAAAAATGTTTGCACAAAAAATGGGCAAACACCTCCAAGTCGTATGATTTAGTCGATTTTAAGTTGTTCTTAGTGATTTGGGTGATTCATGCAAATATGTAAAAAGCATGGACTAAACTGTAAAAGACACACAGGTTTATAGTGGTTCAGCCAGAATGTGCCTACGTCCACTTTATATGTTATTCTACTTCACTCTTCAGATTACAAGTACAAAGCTTTGATTACAAGTATATGAAAGTTGTTTGAAAGTTTCGTCCGTGCTTGAGCTCTCAAACTTGTCCCCCATTGTTGTACCCCTACCCTCTATTTATAGAGTAATGCTTGGGGTAGGGGCCTTGGATGTATATAGCTGTTGGTGGGCCTGGGCTGATGTAATCTGGCCTGGCAGTGTTGGTTCGTCCATGCCTTGGTCCGGTAATGGTTGGTTCGGTGGGGCCTTGGATCGGTGGTGAGAATTCGCCCAACACTTTATCATTCACATAAACCAATTTCAATTCATCATCATCACAAGCATGCAAGCAACAATATAAAAATAGATTAAGGGTTGAACATTTTCTCACCTGTACTTGGAACAGAGAGGAATAGAGAATGATTTTTTAGCCTGGAATCTGAATTTGAATGTCTGGATACAATCTTTGATTTTGATGTTGAACTGCTTTGATTTAGGTTTTGTTTTTTTATTTCCAGTTGACTTTGAATCTGCTTTGTTTGAGACGATCTTTGCTTGAGAAATATTTAGTTGATCTTGCATTGAGTTGTGTTTGAATCTTTGCTTCAGGATTTTAAATTTGAGTTTAATGCTTGTTGCATGCTTTAATTTTCCATTTTTGAAGTTGAATCCCTTTCCATTTGCATCAGATTTGAAGTTTTTTGATCTTGTTTTCTTTTTTGATCTTCTGGTTTTAAATTTGGAAACTGAAAGCTTGATGTTGAATTGTTTTGTTTTTTTCTTTCTTTTGGTTGACAGGCTTGTGAAGTTTAAGACGGAAAGAAACTTTTGAAAAAAATGAGCAGCTTGTTTCTTCTTCATTTTTATGTTTATTTACTTAATAAATTCAAAAAGAAAAACATTTTGCCACTTGTATCATAAGATTACACTTGTAAATTCCTTTATCAAAATTCTTACACTTGTTTATGTAAAATGTTAATTCTTTCACACTTGTAAATTTTATGTTAACACTTGTAATATGAAGAATGTTATTAATTAACAAATGTCACTTACCATAACTTTTATGTTTAAATCCCTTAGTTTAAAATTTAGTTTTAAACCCCTGTTAAAAATTTACTTACAAATTCATGTATTATAAACCCTTTAATTATTTATATTTCATATCTTAACATATGTAAATGTCTTACATTTTAAATTCATGAATATACAAACTATATTTATTTATTTCAAAAGAAAATATGTTTTTTAATTTTTTTTTATCAAATCTAATATATATATACACACACAAAACTTGAAAGCAAACTCTTGTTAAAATATAGTTTTCAAATCCAATATATATTATTAAAAACATTTAATTTCCTATTTTCAAATTCGATTTATTTGTAAAATATTTACAATTGAATTCCCAAATTAAACTCAATTTATTTTCAAAAATATTTATCTTAGAGTTTCAAATTCAAGATAAAATTCAAAATCAATCTATGTATAATCATAAATATATTTATTTGAAAATTTTCAAATTAATCCACAAATCAAATTTATAATTAATATATTATTAAAATTACTTCTTTTTGTATTTCAAATTAGAAATTCTTATTTTTTTTTTAAATCAGATTTACATTCATTCATATTAATAAACAAACAAATATCTATTTAATTTGGAAAATACCAAGTCAATTCACAATTTAATTCCAAGAATTAAATTAATTTCCAATTTAAATTTGATTTAAAAATGGGAATGTTACAGATTCCCCCCTTAAGAAAATTTCATCCTCGAAATTTGCAAAGGAGACAACAAAGAATATAGAAAGATAGAGAGATGAATTACGAGATCAAGCTGAATATCCATTCTGCATTTGGCTTATCAAATCAAAATATCATCAATAGATACAAGAACGAATCTATTTAACTCTTCACAAGACATTCGGGTCATCCAGATCTACGAAATAAACAGAGACCTCAGTTATTTCGAAGGATAACTAACTGTTCGTAGAATATATTAGAACCCAACAGAACAAACAATGGATATTCAATTCAGATTGGAATATCCCAAAGTATACACCTACCTGTCCTTCTTCGGACTTTGATCCTCACAAGAAATTACAACAGAATTTCAAATTATGGTTTTAACCAAAATCGTTTTATTGATACAAATTGATTTTAACTTTATATTTATTAACCAATTTATTTCAATTTAAATTCCAAATTCATTAGAGTTTAAGAATGAAGAGCTGATAAGAAACCGATGAAGAGAATATGAAATAGAAACTTGTCTATAACGATTCGTAAGGCCACCACCATACTGAAGCTTCTCCTTGCAGTTGCCACGAAGCAATCAAAGAATTGAAATTGAACGGTGATCAAAGAGATTGATATAAAATTATTTCCGCTATTGCAGGGTATCGACCTTTTGTAGTGGTATCCCCCTGTCCCCTATCTCATCTTCTTCTTGCACTCATACTTACTATCGGTGGATAGTAAGAGAATTTACTGAGGCACTCGGACAGATATCTTAGGGATACTCATTCTAGGGTATACTTCACCCTATCTCTAATGAGCTACCTAATGTGTTATACTCCTGAGCTAAAGTTTCAACCTTCAGCTCTAATACCAATTATAACGACCCTGACTCGACCTTCGAAAATTGGCACACGTACTTCACTTGTACTCGAATGCCACAGATTCAAATGCCGAATCTGGTTCGTCGAAGCTTATAACACATTAAGTACAATAACACATATCGGACGAAATGGATGAATGAATATATCATTGACATACAACAATATTTGATACAACACATTTCATACAACTGACTATCAATATATCAAAGATAGATACAAGACAATAACAGAGACAACAGCAGTGGAAAGACAATGTCTTCAATGCCAAACTCCAAAAATTTCCAATCCAATAAGCGAGAACCACCGTCAAGTTGACTTAAGCAAATGCGATCCCGAAATGCCATCGCCCAAATCCAAACGCTGAAAGCCATCGAATCTACACTTACTATTAAACTATCTGAAAAACCCAACTCTAGATTACCCGTGTAGAAAATTATGGGCACCCAGAGTTTAGGAATGGAACAATAAACTCCGGGTCAGTCATGGGACTGGTATGAGCAAACAAAAATAGTTTTATCTTTAAAACAAACAGAAAACGATTTTAAAAGTTGAAAACCGCAATGCTTTCAAGAAAATAAAACTACCATAAGGCCTCCTGCCACACGCACCATGCAAACGCAGAATTAGAGGAGATTTCTCCTTATGATAGTAAAAAATGCTTGATACGAAAAAACCATTTGATATTATTATTAGTGCATGGTGCAGAAAACATTTGCAAGTACAATATTAATCTTAGTCAGCATAGACATTTCGAACTATGCCTACTATAGCTACCATCTAAACAGCGGTGACCATCATAAGTAAATGGCAGGTTATACAACTAAAACCTTATAGGGCGCGTATTGGAGATTGGAGTTTCCAACAAATGGTCAGACCAAGGAACTTCCCATTGCCACATAGGTATGCCTCTGGTGGGACGCCTCGAGAACTTACCCAGCTCTCTGCCAACACAAGGCCGGTTTACTCCCTTCTCGTGAGTAAGACCTAAGATATGCCACCCTCGGTCGTTTGCGACCTTTATCCGAGGGCCCTCAATCACAAAGCAACATCACACAATAATAAAATTTACAATGTCCACATGAGTTAAGTATCTGGGATGCATACCATGATACCACCCTTTTCCAGAAGGAATGGACATACCCTAGGGGCGCGACCCCTGCAACCTTGCCGCATCTTTCATGTTTCGACCATTTCCGAGGTGTGAGGTCCTGACGTAGTCTCGTCCACAAAGCTATGCTTTTTCACAAAGTCATGCTTCGATCAATAAATGATCAGCAGCACTTCGTATGCCACATTACCAAATTGGGAATGTATCACTAGTAACCATCAAGTACATAACCTCTGAGTTCGTACGTCTCAGAGAAGTGTGTTAAGCTTAGAGAATAAATCTCCGCCACCAAACAGAAATTTATTTGATAGAAACCAGCTTTACATCTCAAAGTGTAACGTCAGACACACATCCATACAAGTCTGTTCTGGGTTTGAACAGAACCGAATGCACTTCCGAAGAAGCCCTTGCAATGTGAGAATTCCCAATCCCGATCGGACTTCCTATCACATATGGGTATCTCTATACCGGGAGCTAATCGATGCAGAGTCATTCGACGCGTTATTCTTTCATTCTCGAAAATACATGGTCTTCACCACCGATCTTAAAATGTTATCCATAACATCGTATCATTATTCGGAATGGGTTATATGATACAAGGTCCTCTCCCGGCTAAACCGAATAATGAGCGCAATAGTTAAAAACATATGGATATTGGGATTTCAATTAAGTCACAACTTTAAAACCCAAAATCTTTCTTCAAATGGTTTAAACAAATTACCATTTCTAATCTTTTAAACAAAAAGATTCAATTCACAAAGTTTACCAATCTTTCACAAAGATTCATTCAGAGCCTTCAAAACCATTTCCTTTCCAAATTGGATTAACTCATCCAATTATTAAATCAAAAACCCAATTCATAATTTTCAAAACCATTTCCAATTGATTCTTTTATATAAAAGATACACCATTTAAAAATCCTCTTCGATTTCAAAACAAGGTTTAATAATCTTTCATAAAGGTTCATTCATAGCTTTCAAAAACAATTCACAATTTCATTTTAAACTTGATATCTTTCGATACAAATTGGAAATCCCTTCTTTATACGAAAGCTATTATTATTTGAAAACAAATAGTTTTCTTTTTGGAAAAATACGATTTCATTTGCACGAGTTAAAGCTCTTCTAGTATAAAACTTGGATTAAATTTAAATTCCCAAAACAATACCTTTTAAAATGGTTTAAAAACCATATAAACACATGTTGAATCAAACCTGGAACAAGGCCCAAATCAAAAAAATAAGTTCGGCACGGTGATCGCGACGATCAAAACCCATGTCCCTCCGACCAGAACTTCTCCACCCATCCACGCGGCGATCCCCACACTCGCGGTGACCTCCGTTTCCCCATGGCCTTCCATTTGCCTCGCAAATATCGTCGAAAAAATACAGTGCTTAAACCCTACATTTGCATCGCAACACCTCTGTGATCATAAAAAAATGGACCATTTTTCCTTCAATCTACCACACTTCATCTCCCTTTAGATTCCAAGTCGAAGCTCGATTTCACTTTGATCATTGGGAATTGACCATTTTTGCAATTCCGTTCAACTAGCATTTTCTCACAATTTAGTGATAAAAAAATCTAGTAATTTTTATCTAAATTCACCATTTTACAATGCGATTCAGGTTATAAAATCCAAATTAAAAATTAAAATGATTGATTTTTGTCAATTCCAAAAGTTTCACTGTAGATTTCAAGTTTCCAGTTGATTACTTAAGAAATTTTCTTGAAACTATTTTTAAAAATTGGTTATACTCTTACCATCATTTTTTATTTAAAGATCAAAGTCAAATATTTATTTATTTGGGTAATATGAAATTTTGAGACAGGTTTAAGAACCTGTTATATTATACATGTACACAGACCTGTAGATACACATATAACTCTATATATTCACATGCAACACTTTGTCATTCACATACCAATTTCAATTCATCATCATCACAAGCATGCAAGTAACATATATAACTAGATTAAGGGTTGAACATTTGCTCACCTGTACTTGGAACAGAGAGGAACAGAGAATGATTTTTGAGCCTGGAATCTGAATTTGAATGCCTGAAACAATCTTTGATTTTGATGTTGAACTGCTTTGATTTAGGTTTTGTTTTTATTTCCAGTTGACTTTGAATCTACTTTGTTTGAGATGATCTTTGCTTGAGAAATATTTAGTTGATCTTGCATTGAGTTGTGTTTGAATCTTTGCTTCAGGATTTTAAATTTGAGTTTAATGCTTGTTGCATGCTTTAAATTTCCAGTTTTGAACTTGAATCCTTTTCCATTTGCTTCAGATTTGAAGTTTTTTGATCTTGTTTTCTTTTCTGATCTTCAGGTTTTAAATTTGGAAACTGAAAGCTTGATGTTGAATTGTTTTGTTTTTTCTTTCTTTTGTTGATATGCTTGTGAAGTTTAAGACTGAAAGAAACTTTTGCAAAAAATAGGCAGCCTGTTTCTTCTTCGTTTTGATGTTTATTTACTTAATAAATTCAAAAAGAAAAACCTTTTGCCATTTGTATCATAAGTTTACACTTGTAAATTCCTTTATCAAAATACTTACACTTGTTTATGTAAAATGTTAATTCTTTCACACTTGTAAATTTTATGTTAACACTTGTAATATGAAGGATATTATTAATTAACAAATGTCACTTACCATAACTTTTATGTTTAAATCCCTTAGTTTAAAATTTAGTTTTAAACCCTTGTTAAAATTTACTTACAAATTCATGTATTATAAACCCTTTAATTATTTATATTTCATATCTTAACATATGTAAATGTCTTACATTTTAAATTCATGAATATACTATTTTAAAAGAAAATATGTTTTCAATTTTTTTATCAAATCTAAAAAGTATATATATATATATATATATTATGTATACAAAACTTAAAAGCAAACTCTTATTAAAATTTAGTTTTCAAATCCAATATACATTATTTAAAACATTTATTTTCCTATTTTCAAATTCAATTTATTTGTAAAATATTTACAATTGAATTCCCAAATTAAACTCAATTTATTTTCAAAAATATTTATCTTAGAGCTTTAGATTCAAAATAAAATTCAAAATTAATCTATGTATGTTCATATTTATTCAAAAAATTTCAAATTAATCCACAAATCAAATTATTTAATTAATATATTATTCAAATTACTTATTTCTGTATTTCAAATTAGAAATTCTTATTTTTTTAAAATCATATTTATATTCATTCGTATTAATAAACAAACAAATATCTATTCAATTTGGAAAATACCAAGTTAATTCACAATTTAATTCCAAAAATTAAATTAATTTTCAATTTAAATTTGATTTAAAAATGGGAATGTTACAGTTCTCCTCCAAGTTTCATCCAATTTCGATGAACCATTATAACTCATTGCCAACCTAAATTGATAACTCATCGTCTAGTTATAACCTTAACTCATGCAGGCTCCTTTTATGCTTTGGAGCCTCTCCTTCAAGTTTTGTCCAATTTCCTTCCAAATTTGTCTTGTTTTCTCAATTCACCAACCTACCTTCCTATGCATCCAAAACATTAACAAACTACATCAAAGCCCAATTTACAAACATAGAATAATATGCATTCACATCTAATCCAATAGTTAATGCATGGAATTATAGCAATCAAACAATTTCTAACCCAAATCTAAGCAATCAATCAACATATGAATATGAATAAGGTGAAATACAAGGCTATTACTACAATTAATATTTAAAATTCATCAGTTGAGGTTATTGTTATCCCACCTTATGGCAAGGTCGAGATACCAAGGAACTGACTAGGAAAAAACAGGATCACACATCCTCAGCATTGAATGATTGTTGGACAACTAAAAATATCAATGAATTTTGCCCGAGTCCGGATCGGGATACAACTAATAAGGCAAGTCAAGAAAAGCTGTGGAAACCATCGTTCCAAATTTCGAGACAATCCGGGTTTGTACGCTCAAGTTATCGCCGGTGGAAAGTGGAAGGAATAGCCTTGGTTCGAACCCAACAGGACCAAGCCTTAGGTTCGAATCCATCATCCTTGCATTAGTTCGAACCCATGAGATGTAGCCGTGCCTTGAATCCATCAAGATAGCAATGGTTCGAATCCACCCTCGTATGCTTTAGTCGAATCCATCAGACATGTATTGCTCCGAATCCATGAGGAGTACCTTTACTTCGACTCCATCGAGCAAGCCCTCAGATAGCCATGCGTCGAATCCATACTCGTATGCCCTAGTTCGAATCCATGAAACCATCTTCTACTTCGAATCCATCGAGGTAGAATCCGTCGAATCCATGCAAGTGAAGAGGCTTCGACTCCGTTCCCTGCTTGTCTTCGAATCCCCATGTTGAGACAACTTCGGATCGATCCACAGTAACATATTTTGATCGATTCGAATGAATACCGGTTCCATCGATTCGAAGGTAACGAACCTTCGAATCCAACACCTCGAATCCACCAAGTAAACGCGGCTAAAACCTTGGATTCGACCCAGTAAAGTTGGAGAAACAAGAGGATCAACCCGGGAAATTTGTGCCACGTCATCATTCTCACACGCAGAGCATGGATTCGACCCTATGGATTCGAACCATATTGATTCGAACGAATCCATAGGACGAGGAGCACCATTTTGAATCGATCATAACTCGAGATCTACAAATCCAGATGCTATGAAATTTTCACAGGAGCTTGTGTATGCATAGAAGAATGTTCATACCAAGTTTCACCACGATTGGACATTTCCTTAATCGATTCGAACCAAGGGTCGAATCGATCCTGATGTGGGCCCGGACCTCCAGATTTCGGTCATGTGGGCCCCCTCACGTGCCAGAAGCGTTCTCCCCGGATTTTAGGTGAAATATCCGCCTCCTACACCTATAAATAGGGCCCCTGGTCATTCAAAAAGGGGATCAGAGAAATTTTAGTGAGAAAGCACGCCCGAACGCTGCCAAAATCACTCCATATCGTCTTCACTGTTGCTGATTTCGAATTCAAGTCTATTATCTACTGTAATTCGTTTTAAAACACTTGTAACCTTCAAGTATTAAGCAATAAAGTGATAAAACTTCATAGTGGACGTAGGCAAAACGCCGAACCACTCTAAATTACTGTCTTCCGTGCAATTTACTTTTCTGTGATTTAGAGTTTTTGTTAGATAATCCTCATTTTCAATTTAATTTCTTCATTTATTATCTCCTCAAAAACTTCCGAAGGGTTTTGCCCAATTTTGGTGCAAACACTTTGGTGCTTTCACTGAGAATTGAACTCAGGTTTTCTCCTGCTCTTTGGATCTGTCATCGATACCGGATTGAATAATTCTGAGAGAAAGATCCAGATTAACAAATCTAAGTTCCTTCCCATCTATTCAGATTTGCATAAAGTCTAGGAAAGGAAGTCGACTTTCAAGATGGTTAGTATGAGATCCACCTCTAACGCCATCGATCAAGAAAGACAAGATAGACAAGAGTTACAGTTGCTACTCTAAGAGCTGACCCAGAGTCGGCAACAATTAACAGAACAGCTACGTGCTAACGCCGAGCTGATCAACCAACTGGATCGTCAGAAGTGAAAGAGATCCAAGAGAGACTATGCTTCTCACTCATCCAGCGAAAGTTCTACATCTTTTGATTATCACAATCGATCTCCACGACCCCGACTTGGTGGGAGTCGCATGCCAGCTGCCGGAGATCAACCCACGCTGACCGTTGGACAATTGAGAGTTGGTCCATCGGTCAGTTTCCAAACCGAACCTTCCTTTCGAGGAGGTGCCATCCCTCACCACACTACAAGATACCGCACTACTAACGTTGCGGCTGAACCAGGGGTCGACGTCCAAGATCAGTCGAACCTGGACCGTCGTTATAGCGGACGTACTTCTGAACCATACGTCCCAGAGGACTATGAGCCAAGAAGGCAAGACTTGGACCGTCGACGACATCCGGTTAAAACCCAAAGTATGGAACGTAATCGTACTCCGGCACAAATGCTGGATCTTCCAACTATGATACGTCAGATGATCCGTGAGAGCCAGGGATTCACAAATGACGATTGGGGAGTTTCCCGAAGTCACACTCCTTTTACAGACGATATCCTTACTGCTGAACCTCCACGGCGATTCAGAATGCCAGCTCTACCCATGTACGAAGGAAACTCCGACCCCAATCAACACATTCTATAATATGAATGGTCAATGACCGCTGCCAGAGCTGACGATGCAGTGAAATGTCATAGTTTCCCCATATCCTTGGGGGGCATCGCTTCCATGTGGTTCACTCGACTACCACCTCGATCTATCTCATCATTCGACCAGTTGGCCACAAAATTCATTGAACAATTCCGCATGCACGTCGCAAGGCCCAATGATGTCAACACTCTGTCTAGCGTCACTTAAGCTCCTGGGGAAATGCTCAGACGCTACTTAGAGAGATTTCATACTGCATGCGCGGAGATTAGCGATCCAAACGATAACTCCATCCTTATGACATTGACTAAGGGGATCGACCCCGATTCTGAATTTGGCAACTGGCTAGCTGGAAAACCACCTGCATCATTGGACCGTTTCCACGCCAAGGCGGCTCAATTCCTGAGACGGGAAGATGCGAAACAGTCTAGGAAGCAAACTGATGCAGGACCAAGTACGGAAGGGATCCAAAGCAATGTTGCAATCAAACAGTCCGGCGAGAGCTTCGGAAAAGTTCATTTGAACGTTAAAAACAAACAGGCTCGGCGAAGAGAGAGCGTGAATCAAACCAGAAAACGAGGTCAAAAGCCTGGCCCGCAGCGCAAGAATCCAATGTTTGACAGTTACACTCCTCTGAATACATCATTAGAGGACATATATTTACAAACCCGTGATACAATTCAGTATCAAAAACCTGCACCAAGACCGTCGTCAGAGAAGCAAATACAGACGGGAAAGTTTTGCCGGTTCCATGAAAGCTATGGGCACAATACAAATGAGTGTCGTCACTTACAAGATCTCATTGAAAAATTGATCAGAAAAAAAGAAGTTGGAACAGTTTGTTCAGACGCCGCAGCCGGGAGAAGCAGGCCCATCAAATCAAAGTAATGAATCCAATTATCTGATGCAGGAAGACTCCACCCCCACCGGCTGGAGGTTGGTAGTAAATGCTGTTGGAGGTATCCCTCATCCAACAAAGCGGAGCTGGGATGAGATGAAGTCATGTGTCAGCCCTACTAGGCATGCAGATGCTGCATGCTGTAGACATTTGAGAGATAGAGTTCGGATAAAACGACAGAAAGCAATGACCGACGACATCGTATTTCAGTATAGTGATGATGACAGAATCATAGTCTCGACTACCGATCCACTAGTCATATCAGCTCAGGTAGGCCATGTGTGGATGAAAAGGATTCTGGTTGACAGCGGAAGTTCCGCGAATATAATATTTAAGCGAGCCTACGATCAAATGAATCTGAATACCTAAAACTTGAAACCATGCCAATCCAGTATTCGCGGCTTTGACGGGAGCGCGGCCATACCCATCGGAGAACTAGAAATACCAACAGAGTTGGGAACAGGACAGTGCTGCAGAATCCGGACGTTGCGATTCGTGGTGATGGACATAGATTCACCGTACAATGCTTTCTTGGGCCGACCAGCCCTTGCTGAATTCAGGGCTGTTATCGCCCCATGGTGCCTAACCTTAAAATTCCCCACTGACAAAGGAGTTGGTGTTGTTATGGGAGACCAGGCCGACTTAAGGACCATCATACTCCGAAAGCGAGTTTCCCGGTCGCACGATGTCAATGATCAACTACCAACACCACCGCACATGAAATCAACGTGGGAAGAGCCATGTGTAATTGAACAGAAATTCGGGGATGACCTGTTCTTGTTGACGACATTGGGCAGTCCTATTTTGCCAAGAGCCTGGAGAAGCAAGGACCTTCGTCATTGCTACACATGACAGACTTTATTTGATCTACGAATGCTTTGCAGTTTCCTTTACATTCTGAAATTTGAATTTGTAATAAGGCACTGACTTTGCCGTATTTTCTTATTTCAGCAATAAAATACTATCTCTTCAAGCTTGAGCTGTGATTCACCGAATACAACATTCAACAATCACGACACACGAAGAGCTAAGTTCCATCAAACAATGGAATTTATTCAAATAGCGAGTGACTGTGATACGACCGGCCACTCACTAAGTGAAACCCCGGCTCAGGGGCAAGTCAACACATCAAAGGCTGAAATGGACCAACACACGGCAGTCCATTCAATAACTCGTTCCCAGAGCGCGAACGGACTCCAACTTCCCAGAGCATGAATTGGAGTATAAACATTCAATAACTCGTTCCCAGAGCGCGAACGGACTCCAACTTTCCAGAGCGTGAATTGGAGTATAAACATTCAATAACTCGTTCCCAGAGTGCGAACGGACTCCAACTTCTCAGAGCGTGAATTGGAGTATAAACATTCAATAACTCGTTCCCAGAGTGCGAACGGACTCCAACTTCCCAGAGCGTGAATTGGAGTATAAACATTCAATAACTCATTCCCAGAGCGCGAACGGACTCCAACTTCCCAGAGGGTGAATTGGAGTATAAACATTCAATAACTCGTTCCCAGAGCGCGAACGGACTCCAACTTTCCAGAGTGTGAATTGGAGTATAAACATTCAATAACTCGTTCCCAGAGTGCGAACGGACTCCAACTTCCCAGAGCGTGAATTGGAGTATAAACATTCAACAACTCGTTCCCAAAGCGCGAACGGACTCCAACTTCCCAGAGCGTGAATTGGAGTATAAACATTCAATAACTTGTTTCAGGAGTGTGAACGGACTCTAACTTCCCAGAGCGTGAACTGGAGTATAAACGTTAAATCTATCGTTCCCAGAGTGTGAACGGACTCCTAAAAAGCCCAAATAGATGTGACTGACCATCCAGCGGCTAACTCCAGATTCCCGGAGCGCAAGTCAGAGTACAAACATCAATTCTAGGTTCCCGGGGCGTGAACCGTGTTACGACTATCGGTAACTCTCAAATTCCCGGAGTGCGAACCGGATTATCAATCTCAAATTATCCTAAGTCCCCTGAATGTAGACATATGCTTAAGATTTGCAATAAATGCAATCAGCCACCAAAATACAAATGTTACTCCCCGAGACTAGGGGCAGAAAAGCTAAGCATTAATCACTAACCAAAGCGATACTATGTCTGGAGTCCAACTCATTCATCAAATCACGACATGAAGTTATGTTTTCATACTTGGCATAAAAAAAACAACAAACACTGCAAAACACTTAAGTAAAAGAAAAGAGCAACTTCCCATTCCGTCAACCAACAAAAACAGGTTTGATTACATGGCAAGTCAAAAGGTTTCAATTAAGTGGAGGCCAAATCCACACATATACACGGCTCTAAAAAGAGCAAAAGAAGAAGTAAAAGAATCGCTATTCACAACTACATGATAAAACAAGAAGCTCACTCCTTCTTCTTCCGGGGCTTCTTCTTCGGAGCCGAGCCGCTAGACCCACTACCCGGATTCCTACGAGACCTTTTGCCCTTCTTTGGAACATCCTCAGGATCTGGCATAATATCAACGTCTTCCTCAGAGATGGAAGGGATAGAGATCCTCTTGTGAGGGCGAACTGAAGGCATGGGGGCGGTGACAGGTGTTTGTTCAGCAACGCTCGAGACAGTTACCGTGCCACCGGGAGAGATCACCATTAAAGAAGATAAGTTTGAAGGAGCAGTGTCGCTACTAGGACCACTAACCGTCACCATTGTGGCCATTTCAGCGCTTATCTCAGCTAAAATCTCTTCTTCTCGAGTCAACTGAGCTGCGCTGGATACGCGGGTGGTCGTCACGACAGAACTGAAAACTGGAGCAGCTCCACTCGTCGCAAATGAAGGATCAGGAATAGGGTCAAGAGAGTGACCAAGTAGCTCTTTAATCATTTGAACATCGAATGACATCGAGCTCCCCTCTCCCATATCACCGGCCATGGCAGCGGTTGAGATCGCCTCGGTGACAATAGCTTCGCGCGTAGGATATAGAACCGGAGGAACTGGGGGCACGAGTGCGACACTCTCAGTCACTGAACAAAGGAGAACAAAAGTAATCAGTCCAGAAAATTCTCTTGAAAATCGATACTTTAAGACATGAGGGAAATAATCAAAGTACCTTCTTTACCTTGCCTTGGAGCTTGAACAGGCTCGAAGACAGCAGTCTTGCCAGAAGACAACTCCGGTTGGTCCGGGTTGTAAGCAGGAATAACTTGTGGATCAACCGCGGCGATAGCTTCAGATGAAGTCGGGATAGGGACTTCGATGTTCTCACTATGATGCGCGACACCCGAACCTTCGCCAATCTCCGCTTGATGAATGCCAAGTCTTTCTTTCTCAACAGAAATTATCGCCTCGTGAAGAGTTCTTCTCTCATCCTCACTGAGCAGACGCGACTCGAGCTTAAACTCATCTAATACTCCATCCGGGCAAGACATCCTCTTGTTCTCCAATAGTTTCTTCCAAGCATTGTAGAGAAGCATCGAGTAATCTCCTAGCCAGGAGAGATTTCTATGGTCTAACACATTGGCATTATATGTGTCCAAGAGTTCGTCAAATTCGGCCTCCATCTTGAACCTCTCTGCCTGGACTCTCTCCTCCACCTTCATTTCAACCTCCTTAACCCTTGCGACTGCCGCATCACACTCAGCTCGAAGAGACACGGCTTGCTCACACGCTTCTTTCACAGCTGTATCAGCATCGTCTTTTTGTTTGTTTATATCGGCAAATTTAGCCTTTAATTCCTCTAGTTCTTTGACTGCCGCGTCCCGCTCGGCTTCAACATTTTTGTATCGATGGCCCAAATCTTCAACTAAAGTGCAATGTGCCTGTTGCATCTTCGCCATCTCAACTAATGTCTCATCAACCTTTTTTAGCGACTCGGCTTCGGCCTTACGAGAAGATTCCGCCTCAGATTGGAGTATATCAACAATACGATTCTTCTGAGCCAAGTCGGCTTCCAGTTTCTCGATGCTCGATCGAAGGCTACTTTTGAAGCCTTAACAGCCGCTTTATACCATTCTTTATACTGAGCATAGAAATTGCGGGTATAGCTAAGTGCTGTGGTCACGGCGTCTTCGGGAATTCTTTTAAGATTAGAAGGAAAAATACAAGCGTCGAAGCAGATTTCCGGGAAGTCCCTCTTTAATTGAGCAAGTCTGATGGCCCCTTCACCGGATGGTTCAATAGGGGCCTCTTTCGCAGCCGTGGTCGTAACGACCTCAGTTCTAGAACGACGTGGCTCAAGCCTCGAAACCTGCAAAGACGGCTGATGTCGCAGAGGCTCAGACACCTGAATATGGCTTTGGGGTGGCGAGGAGAATGAGAAGGGGAGCGGTGTCTCCGATCTCTATCCGATCGCTCCTGACTGGAGTAACTACGATGATGATCCCTGGCATAATATTCTTGGCCATGATGCCTCCGTTCACGATCGCGATCGGAGTCTCCACGTCGAGATTCGTAATAAGACGAAGGGTGATGCACTCTTCGGAGTTTGTCCAATGTAGATTGACGGCCAGACATAGCACCTGAAAAAGAGAAGCAATTCAGTTAATACCAGGCGAAAGCAACGCAATTTGTGTGGAAGCCGTGTAGTGTTATGAAAGTGTATGCAAATGTGCAAAACCCCCGACCAACCAGAAGTGTCGACTGCACTAACAGGTAAAGGCTCGCTTACTTCTAACGCTTCCCGGAGTTCATCCAACCTGGAATCATGGTAGAGAGATACGTATTCCGAGATGGGAATGTCATCCAGTCCTATAAAAATGTTTCTTGATTGACAAGGAGCAGCGTCAGAGGTAGTAATTCCGGGGATCAAACGAGACACGACTACAGACTTCCGTCTCTTAAGTTTAGGGACAACAGCCTTGCCTTTCCGCTTTTCTTCAATTCGGGAAAGTTCAGCCGCTAACTCGGTATCGGTGGGCGTCCACTCGTCATCGCTCATTTCTCTTATCACTACGCCGGGTTTTCTTTTCACCGTCTTCTTCTTTGTCTTCGAAGCTGATTTCGCCAACCCCTCAATGACAATACTCTGATTCATCTCAATTAAACCCAGCGTCCTTAAGTTATCATCCGTCAACACCGAGTCGATGTGCCGCAAATCACTCGGGACCTTTTGTAAACTTCGAATAACGCCTTTGTAGTGTCCTCTGTCAGGCCTTGAGATGATAGCAGCAAGAAAAATGCCCGATATTAGTTCAAGTGTTAATAACGACTGCTAAAGAAGGCTTGTGCGATTTACAACACTTACGTCTAGACAGCCATCGCCTAGCGAACCCTGGGGGGGCATCAAACAAAAAACCATTCATTTTTAAAATAACTGAGTCTGGTCCAGGCTCCCATCACAATCTGGCAGTTCCTAACTGCTTCCAAAAAGGTGAAAGATGGACTATCGCCCCTGCTCTTGAAGTTAAATATGTGTCGAATCTCGGTCGGCCTTGGCGGGCGAAAGAGATGGTCCATAAATAAGACAAAAACACTGTTCAACAATGCATGTCCGTTGGGATGAAGTTGTGAGGGGGAAATTCCAATGAATGATAGCATCTTCCTGATATACTGGTTAAACGGAGGAAGTGTTCCAGCTGCACAGGCGTGACGATAAAAAGCGGTATATCCTTCGGGCGGATTGTGAGGTCTATCGTCAACACCCGGTAGCAAAACATCATTCAGACATATGTTATGTTTCAAACATATCCGACCGAATAATGCTTCGGAGATACTTGACTGAACAGAATCGACAGGATCTTCGATAAATATGGCCTCCGGCAACTCATCCGGAGCCGGATCTATAACTTCAGGAGGGATTTCAGGAATCTCAAGAACTGGAGGAGGCGAGCTTTGTACCTCTTGTTGTTGAGAACTTGAAGACTGCATAATTAACTAACTCACCAGAAAGCAACGTTAAGTACAAAAGAAGCCCGTGTATTCCCCGGTGTGAAGTATATGAATATGTTGTGCAGTGCAAGTGCTATGCATAACTTAAGCAGATTTTACAAGTTGGAACAAGATGTCTGAATGACGAAACTTTGGAATTTGAGAATGGAAATGGCCGTCATCACCGACCGTCACTTCCACACCATCCGGATGCTACTGACCAATTCAAGTATAAATCTGTTATATTGTTGGTTAAGTCACAGTTCCATCGACGAGCTTCAAAAAGAAGGTCAAGTCTTACAGTCAAATTCAATCATGCAAGGCCGAAGCTCGCCGGAGTCAAGGATCAAATGTTCATCTCGTCATGGTTTCAATGACTAATAGTCCATCGCAATCATACGACGGTTAATTGCAGTAATAAAGAATACAACTTTCAGAAGAGCATGTCCCAATTGTCCAACGTGAGACTGCGACTTTTCAAAGCACGTCATGTTTACACAAGACGTACTTTGGGGGGCAAATGTTATCCCGCCTTTTGGCAAGGCCGAGATACCAAGGAACTGACTAGGAAAAAACAGGATCACACATCCTCAGCATTGAATGATTGTTGGACAACTAAAAATGTCAATGAATTTTTCCTGAGTCCGGATCAGGCTACAACTGATTAGGTAAGTCAAGCAAAGCTGTGGAAACTAGCGTTCCAAATTTCGAGACAATCCGGGTTCGTACGCTCAAGTTATCGCCAGTGGAAAGTGGAAGGAATAGCCTTGGTCGAATCCAACAGGACCAAGCCTTAGGTTCGAATCCATCATCCTTGCATTAGTTCGAACCCATGAGATGTAGCCGTGCCTCGAATCCATCAAGATAGCAATGGTTCGAATCCACCCTCGTATGCTTTAGTTCTAATCCATTAGACATGTATTGCTCCGAATCCATGAGGAGTACCTTTACTTCGACTCCATCGAGCAAGCCCTCAGATAGCCATGCGTCGAATCCATACTCGTATGCCCTAGTTCGAATCAACCATCTTCTACTTCGAATCCATCGAGGTAGAATCCATCGAATCCATGCAAGTGAAGAGGCTTCGACTCCGTTCCCTGCTTTTCTTCGAATCCCCATGTTGAGACAACTTCGAATCGATCCACAGTAACATATTTTGATCGATTCGAATGAGTACCGGTTCCATCGATTCGAAGGTAACGAACCTTCGAATCCAACACCTCGAATCCACCAAGTAAACGCGGCTAGAACCTAGGATTCGACCCAGTAAACACGGAGAAACGAGAGGATCAACCCGGAAAATTCGCGCCACGTCATCATTCTCACGTGCAGGAGCATGGATTCGACCCTATGGATTCGAACCATATCGATTCGAACGAATCCATAGGACGAGGAGCACCATTTTGAATCGATCATAACTCGAGATGTACAAATCCAGATGCTATGAAATTTTCACATGAGCTTGCGTATGCATAGAAGAATGTTCACACCAAGTTTCACCACGATTGGACATTTCCTTGATCGATTCAAACCAAGGGTCGAATCGATCCTGATGTGGGCCCGGACCTCCAGATTTCGGTCATGTGGGCCCCCTCACATGCCAGAAGCGTTCTTCCCGGATTTTAGGCGAAATATCCGCCTCCTACACCTATAAATAGGGCCCCTGGTCATTCAGAAAGGGGATCGGAGAAATTTTAGAGAGAAAGCACGCCCGAACGCTGCCAGAATCACTCCATATCGTCTTCACTATTGCTGATTTCGAATTCAAGTCTATTATCTGCTGTACTTTGCTTTAAAACACTTGTAACCTTAAAGTATTAAGCAATAAAGTGATAAAACTTCATAATGGACGTAGGCAAAATGCCGAACCACTCTAAATTACTGTCTTTCGTGCAATTTACTTTTCTGTGATTTGGAGTTTTTGTTAGATAATCCTCATTTTCAATTTAATTTCTTCATTTATTATCTCTTCAAAAACTTCCGAAGGGTGTTGCCCAATTTTGGTGCAAACAGTTAAAAACATTTGTCAACATGTAATTTAGGTTAGAAAAGGATTTTAAGATTCAAAACCATGTTAAAACTTACAATCATACCATGTAGACATGCATAGGATAGTGAGAAGGCATAAACCACTCACCAATTACCGAATTCAACTAATTTGCCTCTAGATCCAAAGCGAATAGCGACGAAAAGCACTTCAAATCAACTAAATCGATGATCTCTACCTTCTAACCAATGATCTATTCACTAATATTCGATCTAATTTGATTTAGAGCGTAATTTGGGTGATTTTAAATGGATCTAGGTTTAATAAGGGTTTAGACTTGATTTGGAGAGAAGGAAAAGTTTTAATTTGAATCTCTAGCCCTCTTTTTATAGTTTTCCACAAATTAGACTAATGGCTTAGTTAATTATATTCTAATTCTGGCCAATAGCTTTTAAAACTTAAAATAGGAATAATTTTCTAACCATAAGTCCGTTTTTCTATTATGACCACTCCATGCAAAGTGAAATCATCATCCCAAAACAGTGGAATTAGTTTGAGACCCTAGTTCAACTCTTATCAAAAGTTAAAGTCTAAACAAGATTTTTAGCGTCAAAATTGTCACATAGAAATTCGAGAAAAATCGTAAGTGTGTAAAATGTGCCTAAGAGCCATATCCCAAAATTACTGAATCATACGATCTAATATGAATATAAAAAATATTTTACGATCCTCCAATACGTAAAATATGGGTCATTACGGACCACTGCCGATCACCACTAAGGATCACGGATCGACCGGTCACGAATTAAATTTTAGGGTTTATGAATTCTGATGTTGATTTTAATGTTGATTTTAATTCAGTTAACTTTGGTTGTGTAACGACCTAACTTTTCAACCCTCGAACATTGACACTAAATACATCCACGGTATTTGGATGTCGAACGCCCAAATTCCAAAAAAGCAGAAAGTTAGGGTAAAAAAGAATATGACAAGAATGAAAGAATATAACATCAAAATCTCATAATGGAACGACAATATATAATATCAAAGGAACAGCACAAATGGTTACTCTAAATTCAAAAATTTCAAAGTTACCAATCCTAAGTACTATCAACAGCCCGGACAGTTATAACTGCCTGTCACCATTATGCTGATATGTACAATTTAGAAATGTAGCGGAAATAAGAATGCAATGGTAGATAATCATACAACCCCTCTCTCTAAGCTACAAAGTGTCATAGCTAAATCTGGAAATATACACGGAGCTGACCCGAGCATTATAAGAAAATAACACCATGATTAGTCTGGTGAAACAGCGTGAGGAACTCAAGAAATATGTAATAAGCAACAGTAATTATTGTAACAGTTTTCCACTCAAATGAAACCAACAATTCATTAAGTTTAATATAATGATATGATAGGTAATGCTTGGAGTATAGAATATAAATCATATTAACTAGCTAGAATAGTTACGATGGTTACATTCAATAGCATATTAGAGGTTACAATCCAAAACGCTAAAGTACATTCGCATAAGAGATTTTCCCAAGAAGATGTTTCTGGTAAAATAAAGCAGATCTCCATGAAAAGGATTAGAAACTATCTTCTCAGCGCCATATATCTCTAGATAAAATTAAACATAATGTAAACACAACTGGCCCATCACCAAAACACAGTATGAATTGCGTGGAACCAAGTACCAACAACTCTTGCTAGCATCATCTATAAACATCTTTAAATAATGGAGTTGATATACCCTCGAAGGTTAGATAAACCTGAGATTGTGAATCCTACTTTGCATTGATCCATTCCTGACATTAAGGTCGCGTTCAGCATCTCCTACACAAGTCTTTATCACTCGAACAGAACACGAATCCCCAAATGGACACCATCATCTTAAATAGATTACGAATCGCTACGTGGATTCGAGTATCTTGGAAAAATATCGAATCTCTACATAGATTCCTACATAAGTCCTCCGATGAATGCTAATGATGACCTCTCTCTTGGAATACTCCTCAAGATAGACAGTCCCACATGATAACATCGTTTGAAGTGTTAATGCTGACTTCTCCCTTGGACTTAGCCTTCAGATTGATAGCTCAACTCTATAACATTTCACCTCACAACAGATTCCAAAACATAGAGCTTGTATATTCATTTTGAAGTGGTATTCGATAAGTAAAACACTTACCAATCCCGGTCTTTCAAAATCAATTCGGTGAATTCCTGATTAACTCAATTTCGGTTCTTTTAGATGTAAGAGAAAGCTAGAGATTTTTCGTACCAATGCTTCTCCCTAGGGTTTTCATTAGTATGAAATCGCAAAGCCTTTCGATACTCCTTAAGTCATATTAGGTCAAGTTCGATAGTCGATCAATTGACTATCTAGTCAAAAACAATTGCTTATACATATCAATATTACTATACTTAACTCATTTCTGACATTTCAACCTAACTATTACTCATCCAAGAGTGACGCCATGTAAGTCAGAGAACTGGTTACATAATAGCCTTACCTAGACACTTCATTCTTGAATCTCAAAAATAGAGATGTTTACCTCGTCGGCTTTTAGTGCAAAGTATAGTATCAATTATTTTCATAAGGAAGTAAGTAATTAACATGATTAACATGTTTTCAACATTCTCGACTTAACTATTCCTCCATCAAGAGAGAAGCTGGTAGGTTGGAGCTATATTGCTCATATCGCTACTCACGTCAATTTTAACTCTCACAAATAGATAAGCCTACTTCGTTGGTTTTTACAGTTACGAATGGTTTATTACTTTCAAAAAAATAATTAAACAATTAACTATTTTGATATTAATCAACGTAAAACTCTTTCTAAACCTTTTGTCTATACTTTAAAACCCCTTTTTAAAATGATATATGCATAGTAATTTATTTATAAAACTAGATATTAATTAAACCATTTTTAGAAGATATTTACTATATAAGATATAAAATAGTCAACATATTTTCTAAAAGCTATATGTACTTAAAAATGCTTTGAAAATACTATATAATACTTATAATAGGTCTAGAACATTTACTCAAAATATTACCTGAGAATAACAACGTCATAAAATCCTTTAAAACTTGGAAAAACAAGTATTCATTATAAAAATTTATTCTTTAAAAAATCACAACTAATTCTTGAAAATTCATAAATATCTCAAACCACTTTTGAAATAATCTAATATGAACTAGCAAACACTTGTAAAAACATTAAAGCAAAATACACAAATTTAAATATCTTTTCAAACCCTCAAATTCCAAAAATCAAGGCTAAATGAGGCAGTTTTGCACAAGTGAAGTTTGGGCAACTTTTTGAAATGTTACATAACTCTTTACTATCCAATCTTTTTTGGAATTAAGAACATACAAAACATCATAAATATGGCGAGAAACTAGAATCTATTTAAAAAGTTCATAGAAATCGCCAAAAACAAGGCAATTTCTAAGTGCATCCATAGCGACTATCACTATAAGTGCACTTTCAAATCCAAGTCCAATCTAAATCAAAGTTCAACTACAACCTATATACTTTGTTTTATAACCTTTCTATAAATCATACAAATCCATTCAAGTCTGTTAATATGGGTTACATACGTTATTTGCTTTCAAAGCAAGAATCAAAACTAATGTTTCAACATATGTCAACATCAATTCAAACAATATATACGCAATCAACACAAGTATATATACTCTATATTTCATTCAAATTGATGTGTTAATTCACCTTTAACCCAAAAAACAACAAGATCCAAGCACTCAAGTCCAACCTCAACCTTGCAGCCACCTTTCCTTCCTTGCTTCCTTGCTTTGCACTTGATTTTTGCCTCCACCACCCTCAGTTTGCTCACGGCACTCTTGGATAAGGGAGAGAATGGCTTCACTTATTCGAGATCTATCTTAGTGGAAGGTGTTGTAATATTGTCCCAAGGCTTCTATAACTTCCCAAAATTTATCAATTTAAATTTGATAATTTATTTGAACTTTGAGAATTTAATTTGAAAAGTTTCAAAACAAATAAAATAAGTAATAATTTATATGAATAAAATTTTAATTCATTTCAGTTTAAAATTTGAAATAACAAATGTTTTTAAAATCATTTGAATTTAAATTTTATATATATAATGTATATATGAATGGATTTGAACTTAATTATTTAAATAAATGTTTTAATAAAATAATTTGGAATTTTTCAAATCGAATTAAAAATGGTGCTTGTTTATATATTTATATTCATAAGGAAATTGTATATATAAAAAATTGGACTTGAAAGTAATATATGTATGATTTTTATTACTGTATTAATTTGTTTTAGAACATTTTCTTTTAACTTGTACAAATATTTAACAAAGGTAATGTATTTGATAAAGGTACGAAACTTTATCAAAAATACATATAAGTATAAAAAGATTATAATATAAGTAAATAGATTAATATGTAAAGTTAAGCAAAAATAATATAAATATATTTCTCATGAGAAAATATACAAGTGTTAAACATGTAACAAGAGGATTAACAAGTGTAGTGATCTCATCATCAAAATTAACAAGTGTCATTCAATTTAGATAATTAATAAAAATAAAAACTTAAATTCATAAAAACCTTTCAGCTCCTCTATCTCATTCTTTGGCTTCTCAAAATTTTGAAAGAAAAGAAAAGAAAAACTATCAAAGTATCTCAACATCAAAGAAAATAAAAATCTGAAATGCAAATAGCTTCTTGAATTCAAAACTTAAAGCCTGAGAGTTATCTCAAACATCAAAGTAGGAATTTTAATTCCATACCTCAGGCAAGTTTAAACCTTAAGAATCAATTGAATTAGTAATCAAAAATCAAGATTTAACATCAAATTTTCAAACTGCAGATCAAAGAAATCAAGCTCCAGTTTTTTTCAAGAAGCAGAGCAGGGTTCCTATGAGTTAAATTAAGGCAAGTAATGTAACAACCCGGTATTCGTGTCGATTTATAATCGACATTAAACGATTAATATTGACCCAAATTTCCGTTTGAATTTTTAAATTTGAATTAAAATTCTTTTGTATATGGTTAAAAGGGGTTTCCGGGCTTTAGTTTTCTCGGCCCACTTAACTATTTTATGCCGTGAAAAATTCATTCCCTTTTCCCCCTTTAACCCGTTCCCCTCTCTAATTTCTTTAACCCGATCCCCCCTTTTTTCATTTTCATTTTTATAAAACCCTTAACTAAATTATTTATTAAATATAAACCAGCCCAACCAAACTGCCTCTCCCATTTCAGCCCAAAGTATTAAATTATAAAACTTAATCAAATCGCAACTCATTTCTCAGCCCAGCCCACTATCTCCCTTTTGCCTTTTCTTCGACTTAAACCCATCCCCCTTTTTTAATTCATTTTTCTTATTCGTTCGTTTGCTAACCTAAAACCACCGAAACAAAAGAAAATGGCGGCCTCTCTTTGTCGATTTAGGGCTTCGGCTTCTTTCTGGAATTAGGGTTTCGATTTCCGATGGTTGCTCGTCTCGCGTGGCTGCTGCGGTGTGCTTGGCTTCAATTCGTCGACTAGGTGAGTTCACTCACATCTAATTCATCTCGTGTTCGACCGTTTAGATTTGTTGAATGATTTGTCAATTGAAGCTCATTACGATGATGATTCTCTTGGGGTGAATTTATATGGTTCGTACTCCAATTTTTCGTTCGTCTGAATATTTTTGAATTCGTCAAGTCGTTTCTCTGGCCGTTGGTTTTCGTTTGGATGATTGAGATTTTTCCTCGACTAATTCATGTGCGTATATATATGATAAAGCCTTGGTTGACACGATTTTGATTTGGTGCCGTTTTGATTTTTGCTTGATGGTTACGGCATTAAAACTTTCCTCTTTTTTTTTGATTCGTTTGACTTCGAGTAAATACTGGTATTTTGAACTCGGTCGATTTATCATTCTTTCTCGTGAATTTCTGGGTGGGCTTCACTGTATACTATTTGCATCTCTGGACTTTGAATTTTTGCATTCGTGAATCTTGAAACTTACTTCTTTGTTACTTCATATATTCATCAATGTTGGCATGGCTGTTCTCTTGAGATTGAAGTTGTTGTTAACGGCCTTGATTGATCTGCATTCATATATGTCTGAAGCTTATTGGTTCGATTCCAGTATATTTTTGTTTTACTGTCCTGTACATGTTGTAACTAGACTTGTTCTTTTTGCTACCTGTACTCGAGCTCTTTGCATTTTTGATGCTCTTTGAGTTGCAGTGCTTCATTTCTGGTGACATGTGCATTTGTCTTTGCACTTGCCTACTGTTGCCTTCATTGTTGCTAGTAGCATTGCTTTGTTCAGCTGCACTTGTAGTCTTTGTGCTTCATTGTTGCCAGTTGCAATCATTTTTGCCTGTGCATTCATTATAGTCTTATTGCCTCTGTTACATGTTGCAGCTGACTTGTTCCATGCATTACTGTATATTCATACTGTTGGCATTCATATGTTTACAAGTACATTTCATATACTTGAAGCCATTCATGCAAAATTCTGTAGCCTTCTTCTGGTTCATTTCTTTTTGGAACCATTGCTTTGGGACTCTTTTCCAACTAGTGTCCCCTGTTGCATTTCTGTGCACCATTTCTGTGCACCCTCTCTGTTGCACCATTTTGCTCTGTGCATCCTACTGCATATGTACATTTGTTGATGTTGCCACTTCATTTCAGTGTGCATTAGACCTGAACTTGTTAGTCGAGTTTGCTTTCTGCATAATATGTTGACTTTGTTCTCGAGTATGATACTTGCATTTGTATCATGCTGTCTCTTGTGCCATTTACTTGGTGCCGTTCTATGTTGCACCCCAGTTTCATTTTATTCATGTGCAACTAGTAGTGTACGTCCATTGTGTACATTTGGGTTCGCATTTATGTCGTCAAAACTTGACCTCTGCAGTTTTTGATTACTGTCGGTATTCAATGGGTACATCATCACTTTAGTGGCAAGGCAGTGCACGCAAGCGTGAACTGCAGCCACACGGTATTCGGTTGAGTACATCATCACTATAGTGGCAAGGCAGTGCACGCAAGCGTGAACTGCAGCCACACGGTATGGTTTTGTGATATTCTATTTGTTTTGACTTATGTATCTTTTTGCGTATTCCATATTCTGTAGTGGCGAGGCAGTGCACGCGTGCGTGTACTGCAGCCCTACTTGAATTAATATTTTATTGATATTTCAATGGTTTGAACTGTTTGTTCATTTCAATTTAATATTCTGAATTGCATTCTGATTTGGTTTAATTACTGTCGTCTATTCAGTATTTATTTATTATTGCTTCTGTGCACTAATAACTGAGTTTGAATTAGACTGACCCGAGTATTATTTTCTTTTGAATCTAATACTCGGGTCAGACCGAGTATTTACAGGTTGTAGATATTCTGCTTTGGGTTGCTGCTAGAGCTATGAAGTTCTTTCATATCTTTTGGAGTAGTCGTCATTTGTAGTAGTCTGTATTATTGTATAGGAAGATATGTATTCATGTATATTATATACGTTAATGTACTTGTATATGTAACTTCCTGAGTTGACTATTGTAGTTGTATCACATGTACCGTGTAAACGTATTGTAACTGACATCAGTTATATATATATGAGATTTTCTGATTTATCTGTGTTCCGCATTTATATTTATCTGTGTTATTAGTTTATATTTGTCCTAGACTATTATAGCCACCGTGTGGTAGCTTTGAGTTTGCATCGGCATGCCGGATTCTCTTCTGAAATTAAAAGCATGTTTTTACTATCTGACATATCGGTGTTCGCACAAAGCAATTACACGGATGGTCGCTCCTCAACAGCCTTATTCTCCGTGCTAGTTGACAGCACTACACCGTAGTGTTCTTGGCTAGCGTGGGTATAGAGGTGGGGCGTCACAGCTTGGTATCAAAGCCTGGGGTTTAGAACAAATATAAAACATAACTTAGATAGTACATGTGTTACAACTATTTGTCGATGTTTTATTTCACATCTTTGTCTTAAGATCATCTTTGATTGTTAGGAATGAATTCCTAACGCTTATTCGTGAGCATTGCTGCTATTCTCTATCGCACTTGCTCACTTGAGTTTACACTTCTAAGTATCAGTGTATGTATGCTCTACCAAGTGCATATTGCTGTAACTAGTACCCACTTCGATTTGAACTCGCATTGTTTATTCGAACTGCTATATATATGCATTCTTATCTCTGATTCGTGTACTTAATGCAGTTTCCATACAATTAGGTTTTGGGTATCAATCTTTGAGACAAATTGCATTCCAATTGTTGATCGGTTCTTCTTTTCCGGTTAGTTGTTATCACCTTTGTCGACTTTGATAACTTCTATTTCAGGAATTTTGAGTATTCCTACTTTGATGGATTTGGAATCGAAATTCTTTGTATTTTATTCACGTCTTCGAATGTGAATCTTAGTGAATTGATTTGGTTTTCGAATTTAATCGATTCTTGATTATTTCCCGATTTGTTGCTATCATTTATTAGCAACTTTGATGACCTTTTCTTCGGGATTTTTGTGAACATACCTTTCGATGAATTCGGTATCGATTTCTTTGGATTCTATTCACGTCTTCGTATGTGAATTCTTGTGATTGATTGTTTCTACAATCATTTTTGTGATTTGTCACTTTAAAAATATAAAGGTTTCAATACTAGTAGTAAATATCAAAACTCTTTTATCAAAATGTTTTCAACTCTATTTTCAATACCAAACTCGTTTTTGAAACCGTTTTCCAATCTATTAGTATATACAAATCTTTATTTCACTCGTATGAGAAATCTAATTAAACGGCTTAGTAAAACAAGTGGTATATAACGCTTGCGTTTACTTCGCCGGTTAATTCTTGGACTTATTCGATTGCATCTCTTGTGACAAATTTTATTAGTGAAGATTTACAGTTTGTTCGTAAATATTTAAGTTAAGCAAGTGGTTATGGGACATGAAGCTAAACTTTTATATTTACTAGCTTAGTGTAATTGACACTTCTTGTTGATCATGACGATCATTTTTACGGTTAGACTAGGCCTCATCGGTGTGATTTCGTCTCACACATATCTCTTGGGCTTTGAGGATTGTCTAGACACCACTTGTGTGATTTCATTCACACATACTTTTCTTTTGATTGTGAGGTTAGACTAGACACCACTTGTGTGATTCCACTCACACATACCTCTTTTGATTTTTGGTTAGTCTGGACCTCAATCTGTGTGATTTCGACTCACACATGTGGGGTAGCGCCCCACGGTCTTCGGGCCATTCGTGTGTCAAAATTAATGGCTTGCAACCATGAGATAGCGTCTCGTTATGCGTTGCACGTGTTGATGATTTTTCATGCTCGCGGGTAGGTGAGATTCCGTGCTCCCGTTCTCGCTTTGCGTTGCACGTGTTGATGATTTTTCATGCTCGCGTGTAGGTGAGATTCCGTGCTCCCGTTCTCGCTTTGCGTTGCCCGTGTTGGTGATTTTTCATGCTCGCGTGTAGGTGAGATTCCGTGCTCCCGTTCTCGCTTTGCGTTGCCCGTGTTGGTGATTTTCATGCTCATGTGTAGGTGAGATTCTGTGCTCCCGTTCTCGCTTTGCGTTGCACGTGTTGATGATTTTTCATGCTCGCGGGTAGGTGAGATTCCGTGCTCCCGTTCTCGCTTTGCGTTGCACGTGTTGATGATTTTTCATGCTCGCGTGTAGGTGAGATTCCGTGCTCCCGTTCTCGCTTTGCGTTGCCCGTGTTGGTGATTTTCATGCTCATGTGTAGGTGAGATTCCGTGCTCCCGTTCTCGCTTTGCGTTGCACGTGTTGATGATTTTTCATGCTCGCGGGTAGGTGAGATTCCGTGCTCCCGTTCTCGCTTTGCGTTGCACGTGTTGATGATTTTTCATGCTCGCGTGTAGGTGAGATTCCGTGCTCCCGTTCTCGCTTTGCGTTGCCCGTGTTGGTGATTTTCATGCTCACGTGTAGGTGAGATTCTGTGCTCCTGTTCTCGCTTTGCGTTACATGTGTTGATGAATTTTCATGCTCGCGTGTTGGTGAGTTTCCATACTCTCCTTTGAGTTTTCATACTCCGTTTGAGTTTTCATACTCTGTTCGAGTTTTCATACTCCGTTTGAGTTTTCATACTCCGTTCGAGTTTTCATACTCTGTTCGAGTTTTCATACTCCGTTCGAGTTTTCATACTCCGTTCGAGTTTTCATACTCCGTTCGAGTTTTCATACTCCGTTCGAGTTTTCATACTCCGTTCGAGTTTTCATACTCCGTTCGAGTTTTCATACTCCGTTCGAGTTTTCATACTCCGTTTGAGTTTCCATACTCTCCTTCGAGTTTTCATACTCCGTTTGAGTTTTCATACTCCGTTCGAGTTTTCATACTCCGTTCGAGTTTTCATACTCCGTTTGAGTTTTCATACTCTGTTCGAGTTTTCATACTCTGTTTGAGTTTTCATACTCTGTTCGAGTTTTCATACTCTGTTCGAGTTTTCATACTCTGTTCGAGTTTTCATACTCCGTTTGAGTTTTCATACTCTGTTCGAGTTTTCATACTCCGTTCGAGTTTTCATACTCCGTTTGAGTTTTCATACTCCGGTTCGAGTTTTCATACTCGCGTTCGAGTTTTCATACTCCGGTTCGAGTTTTCATACTCGCGTTCGAGTTCTCATACTCTTAGCTTGTGTTTTCTGGATTTCTTGTGAGGATTTCTAGAATTTGTGCTTCACCAAATTTCGTGATTTCTATTGATAAGTTTTATCAATTCTTGTGCATTGGTGAATTCGTGTGTTATTGACTTGTTATGAATACAAGTTTAGGGTATGATACCCCTTTCTATCTTTGAGAAGATTCTTGTGACCTTTTTGATGAACGAAAATTCATTGGTATTATATTTTGATGCCAATTATTTCGATGAAATTTTGACGTATGTCGAAGTTGCTACTGACATTGCTATTTTAATCACGTGTTTTAAAAATTTGTTATTCTTCAAAATATTTCAAAATATAAATCAAAATTGTTTTCAAAATCTTTACGATTTGCGCTTTCAAAAGAATGAGGAAGCGAATTAAACGTTTCAGAAAAATCGAGGACTATGACCCCTTTCTTTT
The DNA here is from genome assembly GCA_030765085.1 of Allium cepa. Taxonomy (NCBI): domain Eukaryota; kingdom Viridiplantae; phylum Streptophyta; class Magnoliopsida; order Asparagales; family Amaryllidaceae; genus Allium; species Allium cepa. Next base: position 735,057,822 of record CM060943.1, read on the forward strand.
ACCGATTCGCTTAATTCCGGACTTGTCCGTTTGAGAACGTAAAATGTTATTTATTTAAAATACACAATTTAACATTTTCAAGGAAACGATGAAGTGAATTAAACGATTTAGTAAAACTCGTGGTTATGAGTCATGTGCGTTTGCTATTTCGGTTAATTTCGGACTCGTTAATTGAAAAAAATTGTAATTTGAAATTTGATTACCGTTGTGGTAATTTCTGATTATCGTTTTGATAATTGGATGTTTATGATTTCTGATTTATCGTTTTTGATAATCAGATATTTATTGTTTCTGATTATCGCTTGTGATAATCAGATATTTGAGATCTAATTATCGTTTGTGATAATTAGATATTTGTGATTTGATTATCAGTTGTGATAATTAAATATTTGTGATTTAAGATTGATTTTCGATTTTGATAATCGAATACTTGTTGATTTGATTATCGTTTTTGATAATCGAATATTTGTGATTTGAGATCTCTGAATTATCTATTGATAATTAGATTTTGTTGATAATTTGTGAATTTCCTTTATGAAATTAAAAGATTTCTTTGGCGTTTATATTGTACTACGCCAGTGTACCGGCTCAATTTTCTACTATTCATGACGTTTTCTACGTCTTCCAATTACGGAAATGCCTTAGGAATTTCCGATTTCTATTTTTGAGCCCGGTATTATTGAAGAAATTGAAGTTTCACCAGATTTGACGTTGAGCAACATTCTATTCACATCAATGTTTCGGGGGTTCGGCACCTTCGAAATAAAGATGTTTTCTCGTGAAAGTTTATTGGTTCTCAAATCCTATGAATTTCACTTTGGAATCCAGAGAATTCATCGAGCAATCACGATCAGGCTTTCTCTATCATGCTCTTTATGGTGAACTTCCTACTTCGAATTTCTTCATCTTGTGATGATATGCTCTTATGGTTGTTACTTTTTATCCGTTTGTTCCTTATGATTGCGAGGACGCAATTTCTTTAAGGAGGGGAGTCTGTAACAACCCGGTATTCGTGTCGATTTATAATCGACATTAAACGATTAATATTGACCCAAATTTCCGTTTGAATTTTTAAATTTGAATTAAAATTCTTTTGTATATGGTTAAAAGGGGTTTCCGGGCTTTAGTTTTCTCGGCCCACTTAACTATTTTATGCCGTGAAAAATTCATTCCCTTTTCCCCCTTTAACCCGTTCCCCTCTCTAATTTCTTTAACCCGATCCCCCCTTTTTTCATTTTCATTTTTATAAAACCCTTAACTAAATTATTTATTAAATATAAACCAGCCCAACCAAACTGCCTCTCCCATTTCAGCCCAAAGTATTAAATTATAAAACTTAATCAAATCGCAACTCATTTCTCAGCCCAGCCCACTATCTCCCTTTTGCCTTTTCTTCGACTTAAACCCATCCCCCTTTTTTAATTCATTTTTCTTATTCGTTCGTTTGCTAACCTAAAACCACCGAAACAAAAGAAAATGGCGGCCTCTCTTTGTCGATTTAGGGCTTCGGCTTCTTTCTGGAATTAGGGTTTCGATTTCCGATGGTTGCTCGTCTCGCGTGGCTGCTGCGGTGTGCTTGGCTTCAATTCGTCGACTAGGTGAGTTCACTCACATCTAATTCATCTCGTGTTCGACCGTTTAGATTTGTTGAATGATTTGTCAATTGAAGCTCATTACGATGATGATTCTCTTGGGGTGAATTTATATGGTTCGTACTCCAATTTTTCGTTCGTCTGAATATTTTTGAATTCGTCAAGTCGTTTCTCTGGCCGTTGGTTTTCGTTTGGATGATTGAGATTTTTCCTCGACTAATTCATGTGCGTATATATATGATAAAGCCTTGGTTGACACGATTTTGATTTGGTGCCGTTTTGATTTTTGCTTGATGGTTACGGCATTAAAACTTTCCTCTTTTTTTTTGATTCGTTTGACTTCGAGTAAATACTGGTATTTTGAACTCGGTCGATTTATCATTCTTTCTCGTGAATTTCTGGGTGGGCTTCACTGTATACTATTTGCATCTCTGGACTTTGAATTTTTGCATTCGTGAATCTTGAAACTTACTTCTTTGTTACTTCATATATTCATCAATGTTGGCATGGCTGTTCTCTTGAGATTGAAGTTGTTGTTAACGGCCTTGATTGATCCGCATTCATATATGTCTGAAGCTTATTGGTTCGATTCCAGTATATTTTTGTTTTACTGTCCTGTACATGTTGTAACTAGACTTGTTCTTTTTGCTACATGTACTCGAGCTCTTTGCATTTTTGATGCTCTTTGAGTTGCAGTGCTTCATTTCTGGTGACATGTGCATTTGTCTTTGCACTTGCCTACTGTTGCCTTCATTGTTGCTAGTAGCATTGCTTTGTTCAGCTGCACTTGTAGTCTTTGTGCTTCATTGTTGCCAGTTGCAATCATTTTTGCCTGTGCATTCATTATAGTCTTGTTGCCTCTGTTACATGTTGCAGCTGACTTGTTCCATGCATTACTGTATATTCATACTGTTGGCATTCATATGTTTACAAGTACATTTCATATACTTGAAGCCATTCATGCAAAATTCTGTAGCCTTCTTCTGGTTCATTTCTTTTTGGAACCATTGCTTTGGGACTCTTTTCCAACTAGTGTCCCCTGTTGCATTTCTGTGCACCATTTCTATGCACCCTCTCTGTTGCACCATTTTTCTCTGTGCATCCTACTGCATATGTACATTTGTTGATGTTGCCACTTCATTTCAGTGTGCATTAGACCTGAACTTGTTAGTCGAGTTTGCTTTCTGCATAATATGTTGACTTTGTTCTCGAGTATGATACTTGCATTTGTATCATGCTGTCTCTTGTGCCATTTACTTGGTGTCGTTCTATGTTGCACCCCAGTTTCATTTTATTCATGTGCAACTAGTAGTGTACGTCCATTGTGTACATTTGGGTTCGCATTTATGTCGTCAAAACTTGACCTCTGCAGTTTTTGATTACTGTCGGTATTCAATGGGTACATCATCACTTTAGTGGCAAGGCAGTGCACGCAAGCGTGAACTGCAGCCGCACGGTATTCGGTTGAGTACATCATCACTATAGTGGCAAGGCAGTGCACGCAAGCGTGAACTGCAGCCACACGGTATGGTTTTGTGATATTCTATTTGTTTTGACTTATGGATCTTTTTGCGTATTCCATATTCTGTAGTGGCGAGGCAGTGCACGCGTGCGTGTACTGCAGCCCTACTTGAATTAATATTTTATTGATATTTCAATGGTTTGAACTGTTTGTTCATTTCAATTTAATATTCTAAATTGCATTCTGATTTGGTTTAATTACTGTCGTCTATTCAGTATTTATTTATTATTGCTTCTGTGCACTAATAACTGAGTTTGAATTAGACTGACCCGAGTATTATTTTCTTTTGAATCTAATACTCGGGTCAGACCGAGTATTTACAGGTTGTAGATATTCTGCTTTGGGTTGCTGCTAGAGCTATGAAGTTCTTTCATATCTTTTGGAGTAGTCGTCATTTGTAGTAGTCTGTATTATTGTATAGGAAGATATGTATTCATGTATATTATATACGTTAATGTACTTGTATATGTAACTTCCTGAGTTGACTATTGTAGTTGTATCACATGTACCGTGTAAACGTATTGTAACTGACATCAGTTATATATATATGAGATTTTCTGATTTATCTGTGTTCCGCATTTATATTTATCTGTGTTATTAGTTTATATTTGTCCTAGACTATTATAGCCACCGTGTGGTAGCTTTGAGTTTGCATCGGCATGCCGGATTCTCTTCTGAAATTAAAAGCATGTTTTTACTATCTGACATATCGGTGTTCGCACAAAGCAATTACACGGATGGTCGCTCCTCAACAGCCTTATTCTCCGTGCTAGTTGACAGCACTACACCGTAGTGTTCTTGGCTAGCGTGGGTATAGAGGTGGGGCGTCACAAGTAAATTCTTTTTAAAATTTAAGTTTGAATTTGTTAATCAGTAATCAAGCAAGAAGCTAAGCCAGTTACATCAATTAAGTTGCAAAAAAAAGGAAAAATAATCAAGTTTTCAAATACTAGATCAGTCTCAGGATTTCAAAGCTCAGGAACAAAATAAACTTTCAAGCTTTCCCTGTCTGCAAAAACAATCAGGTGAGTAAACACCATTTAAAAGTTGAATTTGGGTTGATGTTTGTGATGAACGCTAAGAATATGGTTGAAAGAAAAACTTGCATGTATCTTATATACAGATACTTGTGTATGCGTGTCAGAGATCAGGCATCTGACTCTATTTCTAGTTTTCAAGATTTCAAATTCTGTTCAAAATTTAATTACTCTCTCTCTCTCTGATCCAAACTAAATTATGGAATCTAAACTTAAGTTGTTAGTTTTAACATGATTTGAATTTTTAAAACAGATTCAAGCAAAAATAAATTAAAAGTTCCCTGGGAAATTTAAAAATTCAGGCAAGCTTCAAAATGTTTGAATTTCAAATATCACAATTTCCGTTTTCAGGCATATCAATCGAATCGTCTTTGAAATTAATGAATTTTAAAAGCAAAATCATATTTTTTAAATCACGTATTCACCGATTAATTTGGGATTGATCAAATTTGGGGTTCTTGCTGAATTCTGGTCATCGACGCGGTGAAGATGGTCGTAGTTGTGGGTGAAGATGGCTGAGGCGTTGGGGGTTCTATGAAAAATGCTTAAAGATTTTTTATTTGATTGTGGTTGCCGTGCGACGATCATCTAGGGTTTTAACCCACATTTTGAACGCAGCAAAAATAAGTTCACCGCGATTTCTTCTGACGATCGGAGTTGATCGCTCCGGTGGGATTAGCAGCCTGTGATCAAGACGAAGCTTCTGTTAAGTTTTCATGGCCTCCGATGGCCAGAGGTAGGAGTACGAGACAGTTTTTGGTGGTCGTTTTTGATGCAGTCTGGGTTAGAAGCTCGTTCGTGAATTCGTCGAGGTCATGCATATCTGGGTGCTCGTATGGCCCATATGAGCTATTGTCGAGTTGTGGAAGGTGGTGGCATTGGTCGGAGTTTGTCGGCGTCGTCCTGCATGTGCACGGCACCAAGGCATGTGTCAGTTACTTGTTTTGTGGAAGGTGGTGTTCTACTCGAAGTACCGCTCGGGGTTCAGGGAAGATGACTCGAAGCTAGGGTTGGGTAATTCTGGTTATACACCGGGTTGTTTTTCTAAAAACTTAGACAAATTTAAAAAAAAAAATTGAAGCTATCGGGTTGATTCCTGGTTTAATTTGAAGCAAGTATAGGGGATCGTCGAGTGTCACTCGAAGTAGCTCTAGGGTGACAACGTTTCTTTTTTTCAGTTTTAACTTTAAAAAAATGAAGTCAAATTATTTTCCAACCTTATTCTTTTTCAAATGGATAATCATTGTTAAGTGGTAAATTGTATTTTAAGGTTTTAAAATAAAATATTTTTAAATCATTTAAGTTAAGAATGTTTTAAATTATATTTTCAAAAGGTTTATTTTAAATAAAATTTAACAAAGTAATTAAGGAGATAATTAAATATTTTACCTTATTAACTTAATTTAAAAGTTAATTAATATATATTGTTAATGATGATTAACAATTAATGATTTTAATTACTTAACAATTAATTAAAGGTTAATTAATTTATAATTAAGTGTTAATTAATTAAAATAATTAATTAAGGAATAGTTAATGAACAAGTAATTAAGATTTAATTAATTAATAATTAAGGGTTAATTAATTAATATTTAATTAATTAATAATTAGGGATTAATTTATTTAAAATTAAGGATAATTAATCACTAATTAAAGATAATTAATACAAAATAATTATGTGATAAATTGATTATAATCACACTGTTAATTCATCTACTTGTTAGATGATTGATTATTATTGAAATGCTTTGAGCTGTTTGATACCCCTATTTGCGATTATGATACTATATGATGTGAAATTGCTTTGTGCTGAACTGTGGTTCGTGATTTGCTTCTATATGAATGTGAAAACCCATTGGCCCATAAAACGGCAATTGAATTTTGATGCGACAGGGAGTCGGATTCCAGTTGGTTATCCGAAACCCACATCGAACCCTGAATGTGAATCTTTGTGATTGATACATCCACGTGTTTTTAAATTGAGCGCTCACTATTTGGTTTGGCCGAGAGAGGACTTTGTGTCATATCACCCATTCCGAATAGTGAAACGATGAAATGGATAGCATTTGAGGACGGTGGTGAAGACCGGGTGTCTTTGAGAACGATAGGATAACCTATCGAATATTTCTGCACTGAGTTGCTCCGGTATAGAGATCTCCACATGGGATGGGGAGTCCGATCGGGATTGTGGATACCCGGATTGCAAGGGCTTCTTCCTTTATTGGACGAAGTGCCTTCAGTTCAGTTCGAACCTGGAACAGACTTGTATGGTTGTATGTCTTACACTGCACTTTGAGATATAAAGCAAATTTCTTTCAAAAACATATTTATTGGTGGTGGAGAATTTATTCTCTTAGCTTAACACCCTTCTCTGAGACGTACGAGCTCAAAGGTTATGTAGTTGAAGATTATCAGTGATATACTCCCAATTTGGTAAGTGTGGCATGCTATGTGCTGTTGTGTGTTGATGATCATTTTTTGATCATTTGTTGATCAAAGCATGGCTTTCATGTAAAGCGTAGCTTTGTGGATGAGACCTCATCGGACCTCACATCCCGAAAATGGTCGAAACAGGAAAGATGCGGCAAGGTTAAGAGGGTCGTGCCCTTTAGGGCATGTCATTTCCTTCTAGAAAAAGGTGGTATCATGGTATGGAGCCCAGATACTTAACCTATGTTGTCGCTGCAATCTCATTTCTGTTTGATTGTTGCTTTGTGATTGAGGGCCCTCGGATAAAGGTCGCAAACGACTGGGAAATGGCATAGTTGTGTAGTAGTTACCTAGTAACAGAGGTAACCTGGCCTTGTGTTGGCAGAGAGCTGGTTAAGTTCTCGGGATGTCCCTCCAGAGGCGTACCCATGTGGCAGCAGGAAGTTCCTTAGCCTGACCATTTGTTGGAAATCTGATTCCCAATACGAACCCAGTACGGTCTTAGTTGTATAACCTGCCATTTACTTATGGTGGTGCCCCACTGTTTAGATGGTAGCTATAGTAGGCATAATATGAAATGTCTATGCTGGCTAAGATTAATACTATACTTTCGAAATGGTTTTCTACACTATTCACTAGTAATAATATCAAAGAAATTTTCTCATATCAAGCATATTTGACTATCATAAGAAGAAATCTCCTTCAATTCTGCGATTGCATTGTGTGTATGGCGAGAGGTCTTATGGTAGTTTCATTTTCCAAAAGCATGAACGGTTTTCTTTTAAATATTTGTTTTTATTCAAAACTACTGTTTTTGTTTACTCATACCAGTCCCATGACTGACCCGGAGTTTATTATTTTCTTTCTAAATCTGGTTGCCTATAATTTCCACACGGCCAGCCGAGTAGCAGGTTTTCCTTGTTTTGGTGCTAGTTGGATTTTGAAGTCTTTTTGTTTGGAAGCTATCGGATTTTGGAAGTTTTGGCTTTGGCAATCTATTGAAGTGTTGGAATTTTTGAAGACCTTATCATAGTAGATGTATGCTGGATCCTTTTGAAGACTTTATTGTTGTTTCGTTGTGAAGTTATCATTATGTTGTTGTTGTATCAATATGTAGCACTCTGATATTGATTTTAAATGTTGTAATGGATATTATGATGATGTTGTATCTGTGATCAATGATATTCATTTTATTTCCGCTATTTATATTCATCTAATGTTGTTATAAGCTCCATCCGTACTGGAGTTCGATGTTTGAATCTTCGGCAATCGAATACAAGTGAGGTATTTGATGTCGATTTTCAAACGCTGAATTTCAAGTCGTGACAAGTGGTATCGGAGCTAAAGGTTGTGTAAGAACTTTAGCTACGGAGTATAACACATTAGATGGCCCATTAGAGATAGGGTGAAGTATACCTTCGGATGAATAGAAACCGAGACCGAAACCCTAAATTTTCTTGGTCTATTTCTTTTAAATGCTGATATTCCTTAAGATATCTCATCCGTATATACAAATCAAGTTTCTTACTAATTACAGATATAGTAAGAATGAGCGGGCGAAGAGGAAGAGCTAGAGGTTGAGGAAATGCCACAACAGCTGGTCAGGTCCCCGCAACAGCAGAAGCGGCTTTATCTACACAAAATCAGCCGAATCTGGCTGATTTATATAAGAGCTTCTCGAGACTTGGTGGTAAGCCGTTCAACGGCAAGGAGTCGATTGTCGAGGCCCACGCATGGATCAGATCATGTGAAAGAATTTTTAAAGGGCTAAAGTTGGAAGACGATCAGATGCGACTCATAGCTTCTTGGCAGCTTCAAGGAGAAGCCCTAGCATGTTAGGAGACTGTTACTGTAGATGAGCTAAAAGACGAGTTTACTTGGGAGGGATTAAAAGAAGTATTTGAGAAGCACTATATGCCATTGGCTGGTATTTCTAGAATGTACTAGGAATTTATGGACTTGAAGCAAGGGAGTTTGTCATTTGAGGAGTATCTAAACAAATTCAATGAATTGTCTCGTTTTGGTCCAGAATTGGTAAATACACCTATAAAGGAAAATGAAAGGTTCGTTCGTTGGATGAATAAGAAGTTCCATGAAAGGATGACTGGCCACGTCAAAGAATCTTTTTCAGATCTAATCGATATGGGTACAGATATGCTACACTGGATATGCAAGAAGCCCCAGTGGAGAAAGGAAATACGAGCAATCAAAATTGGAAGAAAAGGAAATTTGGAGGCCAGAAACTATGGCAGGGAAAGGAGAAGAAGAAGAACAATATAGAGGATAAGGAAAAAGACGTTAATTGCTTTAATTTCCTAGAAAGGGGCCATTACTCAAGCAGATGTATGAAGCCTAAGAGACAAGTAAATCAACATGTACAAGAAAAACCCAGGAAATGCTATTATTGTCAGAAATTGGGACACAAGGTTAAAGACTGCCCAACCATGAAGCAAGCTCAGACAGCAAAGGTGTACACAGTCAAAGACAAACCTACATCCTCCAAAGAAGAAAAGGAGAAAGGAGATCTAGAAGGTAACCTTACTATTTATGGTAGAATTATTAGAGTTCCGTTTGACACGGGCGCTACGCATAGTTTTATCTCTCAACAAGCTGTAAATGGATTAAATCTGGAACCTGATTTTGTCGACGAGCCCATATGCGTAAAGAATCCAGTTGGAGGCCCCACGAATCTTTATCTTCGATGTAGAGACGTTCCTATCTTATATTCTTGTTACAAATTCCCTATCGTTCTCTTTGTCCTTGATTTTAATGAATTTGAAATCTTACTTGGAATGGATTGGCTAACCAAATACGAAGCCAAATTGGATTATGACAATCGATTGATTTCGATCAAAACCAAATTTGGAGATTTCATTGAGATTTCTTGCGAGGACCCAAGCCCTAAAAGAGATGGGTTGATGTATAACTTGGGTTACCCCGAACCCAGTCTAGAGTCCGTACCCGTTGTCCGAGATTTTCCAGACGTGTTCGAAGAAGCAAAATCCTTACCTCCACACAGAGAAATAGAATTCAAATTGACCTAGTACCCAATGCTCGTCCTGTCGTTCACGCAAGTCGCAGAACGGTACGCAGGGAAAGGGTTGAATTAGTCGAGCAAACCGATGATTTACTAAATAAACGGTGAATTCGTCCTAGTGTTTCTGAATGGGGTTCAGCAGTGGTGTTTGTTGCTAAATCTGACGGATCCTTGAGATTATGTGTGGATTACCGCGATCTCAGTAAGCTGACTCTTGAGAACAAATTTCCTCTACCTAGAATTGATGATCTGTTTGATCAATTGCACGACGCTGTTTCTTTTCGAAGGTGGATCTAGCCCAGGGATTACATCAGCTACGAATTGCCGAAGATTGTGTTCATTTGACCGCCTTCAGGGGTCCTAATATGTTCTACGAATCAATGCTCCAGCATACTTCGTAGACCTAATGACCCATGTGTTACGGGATGTACTGAATAAATTTATGTTTGTGTTTATTGACGATATTTTGGTCTATTTCAAGACCGAAGAGGAGATACAAGCCCAGTGGAGAAAGGAAATACGAGCAATCAAAATTTGAAGACTTATATTGTTTTTCCATTGTGAAGTTATCATTATGTTGTTGTTGTATCAATATGTAGCACTCTGATATTGTAAGAAGACTTATATTGTTGTTCCATTGCAAGAAGCCCTGGTGGAGAAAGGAAATACGAGAAATCAAAATTTGAAGACTTATATTGTTGTTCCATTGTGAAGTTATCATTATGTTGTTGTTGTATCAATATGTAGCACTCTGATATTAATGCTAAATGTTGTAATGGATATTATGATGATGATGATGATGTATCTGTGATCAATGATATTCATTTTGTTTCCGCTGTTTATATTCATCTAATGTTGTTATAAGCTCCATCCGAACTGGAGTTCGATGTTTGAATCTTCGACAGTGGAATACAAGTGAGGTATTTGATGTTGATTTTTGAACACTGAATTTCAGGTCGTGATAGCTTCACCCTAAATTTGAGTTGATTTGGAAGGATTTTCAATTATTTTGTTTAGGACATAAGAGAAGAAGAAATGAAAGTGTTGTACTTTTGCTTTGTGAATTTGTGATTTATTAACAAGGGTGTGCCTCTCCTTATATAGGCTCAAGATGGTGCTCTTTAGCCTTGTTCTCACCCTTCTTTCATGTCATGGAAGACTCTCCCCTCCGCTTTCTCCATCATTTCTGCTTTACATCACTTCCTTTAGCAAAATACTCTTATATCCTTAACTTTTTAAAATACCTCTTATCCAATTGAAAGGTTCTACAATGTTCTGTTTGCTTTATGAAGAGAAGCGTTAATTAGATCTAACGTGTTCATTTGGTCATTAGACAAGTGCACAAGAGTTCACACAACTTACGTCGATTAAAAAGTTGTTTACCCATAAACCGATTTTCGGTCATATTATCGATTTTCTTTGAAGAATATATATTTGTAGAAAAATTTCAAACATAGCTTTCCTATCTTTATTCGTTAATTAAATGATGCTTAAAAAGGTTATAAAATCACATTTATATCCCTTAACTATATTTCAAAACATTTCGATATTCGAAGACGATGTGTTCGAATTTCAGGGTCACTACACGTTGTTGATTTTAGTTTATAGTGCACCCTAAGTACTAATTTGATCAGTACATATTTTTAAATTTCAATATCAAGTTGTAAGATCTAGAGTTTATGGATTCTAGGGTTTCTAAATTTAAGGGTTTACAGTTTAAATAGCAAAAATGGTATACTAGCATCAATATTGGATTTAACCATTTATAATGATTTCAATTCTACCATAGATTATAGATTTCAAATTAGGGTTTTATAATTTGGATTATAATTTACTAACATCATAAATCAATTAAAATTATTTAGACCTGACTGTAATAATCATCTCAACAAAATTATTCCCGCTCGTCGCTCTTCCGATTTTCCTTGCCTAAAAATCTCCTCTCCGAATGCTAGCTCCGCTTCCTTCGTCTATCTCCAATTGCTCATATTCTTCTACGTTGATTTTATTTGGATTTTAAGAAATGTTAGGGTTAGAGGAGAGGTTGAAATTGGATGGAGTTTCATTACAATGAAATGTTATGTAGATTCTAGGGTCCGTTGGATTCAGGTTGGTGAATCTTCAGATTTATCATGCATGTTCATCTATTACTTCACCATAAAGCAATGCATTAGAGCCGTTTGAACATGTCATAAAGCAGCCGATTTCTATTGAATTTTCACAGCCTATGGTCGACCGCCATGAACCCTTGGTCGACCGCTATCGGTCGACCTTCACCCTCCTCGATCGACCAGTCCCCATGTTAATTTGTGTATTTTATATTTTTATTTTCTTATTCTAGTTCCAATTCTTCCAACTCTCATAACTTTTCGTATTAACTCTAATTTCGAAGTGTTATATATGAAAATCATCCAGAAAATCGCTACAATGGTGTGAGTTTCATTGCTAAATTCGAAAGTTTGTAATTTTTTTGTTTAATCCTTATTTTATTTAAATTTAATTTTCCTAGTAGATTTATAATTAAATTTTTAGAGTGTTACATTCTCTCCCCCTTAAATGGACTTCATCCTCGGAATCTTAAAGGACAAGAAAATGCAACCTATATACACAACAAGCAATAGCTACAACCATCTACTCATCCATCATCCACGGGCAAACATTGTCCTTAGAAATTTTCTAACGCAATATTTACATATATATGTGAAATGCACGTGAATCTATACTAATGCGAAGAGTACGTGGTTTATTGATCCAATCAACCTCCTGCTATGCAAATGATCATGCTATGAATCCAAATGTATGCAACATCCTAAGTAATTGTTCTTACACTTCTATATGTATGCACAACTATACAACTCATATGCAACATCCATATGCATAACATCCATTAGCATAGCAAAAATTAAAAAATAACATGCTACTAAGTGTTAGTGTGTGCGTGCATACCTAGAGAATATGCTATCCTAAACATGCAAAAGAGGACAACTCAAACAATACGTCCAAATATCTCCATTAGCATCCATCATCCATAACATGCCCCACCGACATGTTTGTAACCATTCCTGTTATCCAATGGTCTCTGCCTAAAGGGTATACCAAGCTAAGTCCTATACATAAGCTATCTATACTTATAAGAATTAATTTTGGAACATACTAAAAAATAGTTGTAGGTGGGTAGCACGGATCTTCTCCTCAGGCTCCCATGTACCCTCCACTAGATCGTCTCCCCATTGGACTTTAAAAAGTCTGATCTCCTTGTTGCGGAGCTTCTTTGTGCCATGTTCAAGAATATGAATGGGTGCTCAGCATACAAGTGACTCTCACTCAACCTCTACCTTCTCTAGCTAACTTCGCTCGACCACGGTAGTTGTATCTGTAAGCAATTCCATAAGTGTGACACATGGGAAGCATCATGTACCCATGCTAACTACTGTGGAAGCTCTACACTATATGCCAACTTCCCTATTCTAGGAACTATTGGGAAAGGCCCTACAAATCTTGGTGCTAACTTCCCTGACTTACCAAACATCATAACATACCTAAAGGGTGAAATTTTCACAAATACCGTGTCCTCACTATGAACTCTAACTCCGTACGTCTCCTGTCAGCATAGGATTTCTGTCTATCCTAAGTAGTCTTCTCCTATGAATTAAGTCCACTTTCTCCAAAGTCTCCCTCAGCATATCCGGCCCAAGAATATTCTTATTTGTAATGTTCCACCAATACAAAAGTGATCTACATGGTCCACTATATAATGTCTTGAATGATGTCATCCCAATGCTAGCTTGATAATTGTCGTTGTAGGTAAACTCCACCAATGGAAAATGATCATCTCGAGAACCTCTAAAGTCTTTAATGCACACCCGTAGAAATATTCCAAAACCCGATTCACTCTCTCCATCTGTCCGTCCATTTGCAGATGATATGCGATGCTCAAACTCAACTCAGTCCCTAAAACCTCCGGTAGACTTCTCTAGAACTCGGTGGTGAAAAGCGGATCTCGATCGCTAACTACACTACTAGGAACTCCATGTAACCTAACGACCTCTCTCACATATATAGCCGCCAATGATGTCGGCGTCCTCGTACTCCTTACTGGTATGAAATGAGCACATTTGGTCAACTGATTGACTATGACCCAAATGCTCTCATTCCCTCTCCTACTCCTTGGTAAACCATCCAGGAAATCCACAGAAATACTTTCCCACTTCCCCTAAGGAATATGTAATGGCTACAACAATCCTTCCAACCTTTTCTGCTCCGCCTTTATCCTTTGTCAAGTCATACACCTAGATACATGCTCCACAACTTTCTTCTTCATACCGGGCCAATAGAAAAATCTCTTCGTGTCACGATATATCTTGTCACCACAAGGATGAATGCTCATCCTAGAATGGTGAGACCCAACTAGTACCTCATCTACCAAATCCATATTACGTGGAATATAAAGCCTACCATCCCACTGTAACTATCCTCTCGAGTCCTTAGCATAACTTCTCAAATGACTCGATGACTCTTCTTTACCAATCCTCTCAACAATATCTACTAGCTCCTTATCCTCCTTTTGCCTAGATCTAATACGCTCCATCAATGATGGCTGAACAACTGAAGCTGCTAGTAATCTTGGGATAATATCTGATGATGGTTGGAAATTAAAGGTAGAAATATACTCCAAATGTCTCCACTACAAGAACAAGGTACTCAATGTTGCTCACTGTCGATTCAAAGCATCTGCCTCTACATTACCCTTTCCCAGAGTACAAGAGATATCAAAGCCATATGATGCCAAGAACTCCATCCACCTTTGTGATCTTAAATTTAAGTCCTTTTAGGAGAAAAAATATTTCAAGGACTTGTGATCCGTATATAGCTCAAACCACTCTCCTAAAAGGTAACGCCTCCATGATTTAAGCATAGAGACAATGACTACCAACCCAAGATCATGAGTAGGGTAGTTTCAGTCGTGCATCTTCAGCTACCTACTTGCATAACTCACCACCCTTCCTTCTTGCATCGAGGCTGCACCGAACCCTGTAGCATATGCATCGATATAAATTGTAAATAGCTTCATCCTATCGGGTAATACCAAAACTGGTGCACTGGTCTTTGCCTCCTTCAACTTGATAAAAGCATCTTCACACTTAGCATCCCATGGGAGAACTAAATTCTTCTTGGTAAGACCGGTCATATGGGTAGAGATCTTCGTGAAGTCCGTAATGAACTTTTGATAGTAGCCCGCCAAACCAAGGAAACTTCACACCTCCTTGGAATTCTTCAGAACATGCCAAACTTGAATTGCCACCACCTTACTAGGATCAATTGCTATTACTACAAACATTGATACCAAAGATTTGGAAGAATATTGAAATCAAGCATGTCGATAATAATGATGTCGCAAGAAAGCATACAAGAGGAGATCGTCGAATGTTGAAGGTAAAGCAAAGGCTTACGACAAAGTATGTCGCATCCGAAATACACCTTAAAGAATATCGCACATCATCAATGCGATATGGAACACTGCACTCCATCGGTACATAAGCCTATAATGATGTCACATTCTATTTATTCCATATATCATTAGGAAAGCGATGATGTCAAAGGAAAGCATATCATAGGTCATTGGTGTAGTTGAGGATGTCATCGATGTCGCTCTTTATCAATAAAGGAATTGTCGTATATCTATATTGCATTGTGGCATGTTGCATGCCATCAAATGAAAAAAGGATATCAGATGTCATGTGATATCATGAATTGTGAAGAGGATGCCACCAATCATCAATACCGTCTCTCTACAACGTCGAATATCACCAATGCCGCATCATTGTTGAAATCGCACTTCATTAACCAAGGTAATATACAAGGCATGATGTCGTAAGCCATCGATGAGATAGAAGCATTATGTATCATCAATACCGTGTCTCATTGATGCTACATGACGTTAGTAACTAATGCCAGATTAGGGGTTTTGAGCCTCCGAAAACCTATATATGAAGTTGCTACTTACTAACAGCATACAAAAGCATGTTGCATTTCTCTAGTTTAATGAAGGATGACATAAGAATTGATGATGAACGATCAATACAAGGTGAATGTCGAAGCTTACCAACTTCCAATGATGTCGTTACTCATCAGCATATAAAGAAATGCCGAAGATCATTAAACTAAAACCTAAAGGCGAACGCCATTAACATGGTCAATGATGCCGAAAGCTATGAATGCCGAAAATGAAAAATGGAAGTCATTCTGCACAGCTCAATCCCTTTAAATACGGACCTAGGGGCAAGAAAGAAGGAGCAGTTGATTCTTTTCTCATTTCTTATTTTTTTAAACTTTGTAACTCTAAATCGATTTGGGGATTTTAGTACCAATTGTAATCTTGCAACCCTTATTGCAAATAAGGGTTTGTACATTTACAATTGCATTGCATATGAATAAAGAGAAATGAATTATTACTTATTATTCTCATAATTTTGACATGACCTTGACTTCGCTATTGTATGTGCATACTACCAATAAGTTGACATAAAATTTCTTGAATCATGACTTATTTTCGAATTCCCAAGCACTTGTGATTTCGATCACAACTTGTTTTGAATTCCCAAAACACTCATGACTTCGAGATTAATATGGATTCAACATGGATCTTGTGTCTTCCTAGCAAGATAACTTAGGATTACTAAAATCTCTATTCAACCAAGTATCACTTTCCTCACACTTTTTAGGTTTAACGAAGAAATTCGTTAACAATTGCTAATCCATTTTCTGAGACGACGTGTCCAAAAAAGCATACCTCCTTTCTCCAAAAGGGGCACTTTGAAAAATTTGCCTTCATCTTATTTGCAAGGAGTGTATTGAGCACTTCTCCTAAATGCAATGTGTATTCCTCCTCCCTCCTCAAATAGACTAGGATATCGTCCATGAATACCACAACGAACTTGCTAAGCAGTCCTCCGAAAACTTGACTCATCATATCAACAAAGTAGGCGGGTGCATTGGTTAGTCCAAAGGGTGTGACTAACCATTCATACAATCCGTTGGGTGTTCGAAATGTCATTTTTTGAATACGGTCCTCGACTACATGCAACTAATTGAACCCGGTTGCTAAGTCCATCTATGAGAATACTCTAGCTCTAACCAATTGATCAAAGAATTGTCTATGCGAGGCAATGGATAATTATTCTTCCTTGTTAGTTTATTCAACTCTCTATAATCGATGCAGAGTCTAAAAGAACCATCCGTTTTGGTGGCAAAGACAACCGGTGCTCCCCACTAAGAAATGCACCTTCTAATAGAACTGTTCTTCAACAACGCATTAACCTACTAGTTTAACTCGCATCTTTCCTTTGAAGCCATATGCCTTAATGGTAAGGCGACGGTTCTAACATTCTTAATAGGATAGGTTCTAAACTATCTCTCTCTGGGCGGGAGATCAGTAACCTTAGCAAAAACATTTGGGAAATCTCTAACTCATGCACTGTATCTAGCTTATCATGCATTAGGTCTAAAGAATATAAGTAGCTCATCATAACCAATCCTCGGCGGTCGCAATAAACTCCATGCTACGTCCACTACACATACTTAATCTAACGACCTTCCTACTACAGTTTAAAATAGCCCCATATGTAATCATCCAATCCATGCCAAATATCAATCTAAACCAGAGATTCCTAATACAAAGTTATCATAATCAAACTCCACTGCTAAAATAAGTAACTTCAATCCCCTACATATCATAGAAAAATAGGCCGATTCTCCTATAAGGTTTGACACAACCACAGGGTCCGTGACTATACAAGTGTGTAAGTGCAAGTCATCAACATGTCTATTAGAAATGAAAGAATGTGAAGCCCCATTATCAAATAATGTGCGAATATACAAATCGAAAAGAGTCAACACACCTTTGGTCACAACTTTCTTTCCCTTGTCCACCACTAGCTATGTACTCGAGCTAGGGAATTCCACCAATGCATAAGCCGGAACCACCAAAGTAGAAGCTTTCGGTGGCGCTATGCAAGCTCGCTTCACATGCCCAAACTAATCGTAGTTATAGCACTTGACTTTTATAAGATTTGTCTTGCATTCCTTCATGAAACCCCTCAACTGCCACACTTCTTACAGTTCCCATCCATTTTTATATCTTTCCTTCGGGTCCAAATCCTCCATTCTTCAAATTCATCTTGTACACTTTCTCTCCAACCTTCTGAGCATCCCTTTTCACTTCCTTTTTGGAGAAAGGTGGTGAGTAAAGTCATCTCCACTAACCCTTCATAGGTAGCATTCATCATAACGTGACTCACAGCTAAATCTTAGAGAGGTTGGTTTGGACCCTTAAAAATTTAAGAGCCTTCTTATGTGGTGTGTTAATCAACTTCATTCCAAATCTAGTTAGCTCATTAAATTGATTTACATATTCCTTGACTATCATGTCCCTCTACTTAAGATTAATAAACTTTTCTAGCTAAATGCCTTCCTTTGCCCTAGAAAGGAACTTCATTTAAAATATCCTACGGAACTCATCCTAAGAAATATCACCTCCATCAGTCCCAGACTCAATCACCTCCCACCAGCTCAACCCCTCTCCCTGTAACTACCAAGTAGCTAACTGCCTCCTCACAACATCAGTCAAACCCATCATATCGAATATACTCTCACAAGCGCAGATCCATGACCTTGAATCCATATAAGACTCTATCCCCATGCATGGCTTACCCTTAAGATAAGAAAATATTTGCAAAACTTAGTAAAATCTGGAGCGTTAGGTGGGTGGGTAGGAGCCTCACCTGTCACTCTCCTTGTGGGCTCTCTAGCGGGATTTAGCTCGATCTATCCCCTAACCCGAAGATACCGGTGGGACCATATAGGGATGTTCACTCATGGGATCTCAGCTACACCGCCAAAGCTTAAATATGAAGGATCGGTTATCTTCTATCTATGAATGTTAAGAATTTCCTTAGAACTTCCACAGATAACATAAATACGATTGAGAGATAAGAGATAACATAGGCACTAATAAGAGAGATATTTGATAGATGAAATTTTTTGAAAAGCATTTTGAAAATATTTTTTTTGTTTACACATTTATATATATATATATATATATATATATGCTTTTAAAAATTCCAATTTTGAAAATTTTGGAGACTATTTTGACAATCCTTTCCGCAAACCATTTTTTTCAAAAGATTTCAAATATGTTCTCTCAATGCGGTCTTAATCCGTAGGGAACCTTGAACCAATGCTTTGATACCAATTGTGACAACCTACAACTTCTGACACACAGATCCAAAGCCTATGATAACTTTCAAGCTCATGTTGTGCTAAGAAATATGGATCGTCGGGGTTTCTATAACATTATAGAGACTAATATAAACAAGTATAATCTAAAATATACTAGACTTTCAGAACTCATAGCGGAAGTGATAAAACATATAACACATAAAAATGTCCATCTCAGAAAGTATCCAAATCACAGTTTCAAAAAAATCAATAGGTGGTCGAATACAGAGTACATAGAAAATATCATTTCAAGTCTGATAAAAAAGATAAAATGTTATGATAAGGTAGATAAATATATGGAGAGAAGATATGATAGAAAGCAGTCTTAAAAGACAAGCTCGACTCTCAAAGTATCGTGAATGTGCCAATCACCTGTTTCCATGTCCACTGTCATGGGGAAAAAGAAGGAAAAAAGGGTGGGTCGGACAAAAGTCTGATGATTGAGTACAAGTTTAATGTGTGATGATCATGTGCAGTTAACTTTAATACTGCTCCAGATGACATAGGATGTGCTAAGAGTGTCCATGAACTCCTAAGGTCCATTACCTAAGGGTTCTTTTTCAATACATACCTACATTACAACCAGTATAAATTACTACAAGGATCGAGCTACGTATCGAACCTCACAACTAACGATCGGCCACTGCTCCTAAAGATACCCAACAGGAAATTATGTCCCTAGGATACCGCAGAAATTAATTTTGTGAAGACGATTTTGCACTAATAGCATAGCCCCTAGGCTATTGTGGAAATGATTTTCCCTTGTCTACTACATGTAATCCTAACTACGCATTAAGGGGGAACATCCAATACCGACTTTCCAAACTGTCTCATTGTTCGCATTAGTATCCACCTCCCTATCATAATGTTGGCCTCTTATTGCAAGTGCTGAGATTCTCCATCAAAATTATATCACGCCGCATCAGAAATCATGCATACTAGGATTCCCATTATGCCAGACCATACTCCATCAAGCATCCCTATTAGTGCTGCTTGTCCAACGTAGAACCTCCTGTAAGTGTCATTTGTGAAAAGAATTGCTTCTTGTTGAATTATCTACCTTCAAGTTGGGTAAGAAATGTTTACCCAACACTGCAATGAACTAGTGTCCTCTGATAGGGAACTAGCTTCCGACTATTTCTAACATACATATTTAGCCACAAATAGGCTCAAACAAGCAACTATCATTTATATACTTATTATTCCTAACCTAGGCCTTAGGCTGAGATTTAAATTCTATAGTTTACATGTTAACCGGCCGACCATTGGGGATCAACGCCAACAGGTCGCGAAGTAAATTTTAGGGTTCATGAATTCTGACGTTGATTTTAATGCTAATTTTAATCTAGTTAATTTCGACTAGTTATTTTAGTTTATAGTGAACCCTAAGTACTACTCTGACTAGTCCATATTTTTAAATTTCAACATTAATTTGTAAGATCTAGAGTTTACAGATTCAGGGGTTTTTGATTTTAAGGGTTTACAGTTTAATTCGCAAAAAGGGTATACTAGCATTACCATCAGATTTAACCATTTACCATGGTTTTAATTCTACCCTAGATTACGAATTTCAAATTAGGATTTTACAATTTAAATAATAATTTATCAACAGCCAAAATCAATTAGAATATTTAAACCTAAATGTAATAATCATCCCATCAAAATTGTTCCCATTCACCTTGCATATAAGCTCTTCCTATTTATTTTCCCTGAGAATCTCCTCTTCAAATGTTGTCTTCGGTTGCTCCTCCTACCTTCAATTGCTTATATTCTTTTAGATTGATTTTATTTTGATTTTATGAAATTTTAGTGTTAAGAGGAGAAGTTGAAACTGGATGGAGATTCGTTACAATGAACTGTTATGTGGATTGTAGGGTTAGGTTAGGCTTGAAGTTATAGAGGTTGGAAGATATTTTAGGCCATTAGATTAAGGTTGGTGGATCTTTAGATTTATCACGCACGTTTGTCTACTACTTTTCCATAAAGCGAAGCATCGGAGCTGTTCAAACACGTCGCAACGCAATCAATTTCTCTTCAATTTTCATAGCCTATTATCGGCCACCCTGACCCCTAGGTCGACCGCTATCGATCGACCTTCGACCCCCGGGTCAATCGGTCCTCATGTTAATTTGTGTACTTTCTATTTTTATTTTCTTATTCTATTTCTAATTCTTCTACCATCGGCAAGTTTTTCGTATTAACTCTGATTTTGAAGTGTTATATATAAAAATCATTTGGAAAATTGCTTCGTACACAATGGTGAAAATTTCACAGCCAAATTTGGACATTTGTGAAAATTTTCTTTTTAGTCCTCATTTTATTTAAATCTAATTTTCTTATTAGATTTCTCGTTAAATTTTCGAGATTTCACAAATAGGCAAATAACAATCACGTCGAATCCAAAACGGGTACAATAGTGAAGGTTATAATGAGTCGACAGTTATGACATTTAGAACCAATGTCAAAACAACACATGTACTCCTCGAATATCATAAGCGGCGGTTTGTAACGTCAAGATTAAAACAAAACCATCTAACATATTCTATGTTAAATGACTTCGATGGAAGGATAACATGTTTTATTTTAACATTCACAAAACCAATAGAGGTGTCACATACGAGGCAGTGTGTGGGAATCAGTCTAACATTTTTTTTTTTTACAATTAGTGATATTAGAATCATTCTAACATAAAAACAATCTATAATTAGTGATCCCCATATGAAAAAAGAATTAATTAAATATACCGACTATGGTATATGGCCAGAAATACAAGTAAAAAGTTTGACATGCATAAAAGCTACATAACTTCAATATAAAAGTAGCAACCTTCATGACGCTAAAAAGTTCGATAACCTACTAGCATATCCCAAACACCTAATTCTTGGCATATCGAGAGTACCCGAGTGTTTTCCAAAAGTAGTAAATAAATGGACATAAAATGTGGGTTGAACAAAAGTATGGCGTGAGAAGGACTATCTCATAATACAATTCACACACACACATGGAGATATACACACACCCAAATATATACACCATGAGCAAGGTATTTATATGATATCGTTCCTTACCCACATCTTCTCTTGCATTAACGAGTCAACACAATTAATATGGTGCTATCAGTACAAAACAGAACATAATATAGAGAATCATGGTATCATATTTGTAATGTATGAATGTAAGGGTCATAGTACACTCTAGACTAGTGATGTAATGAGTTTCCTAGCTTACACGGACCATAAGAACAAGTCCTGCCAATACAATTAAACAATCCGATAACATCCAAACACATCTACCACTTATGGATGGTTCAAAAAAAAATTTAACTATCATAAATGTTTTATCATTTTCATTATACCTCTATACATATGTGAATTTGATAATGTCAACATGGTTCTATTGACATTCAAAATTTCTACACGTAGCAACCCACTAAGCACCCTTGTGATGCTCTTCCATCTCAGATAACGATATAAAGGATATCATGCTTTGTGCGGTTCCTAATCGATGGAAGGTGCATCATAGGCAAAGAAAAACAAACCTAATAATCAGTCATATATCTCATAGCACGAAGACAAAGTGTAATATAGAATATTAATATAAAAAGGCAGAATAATACGATCGAATAGAATCAACTTATGTAACGACCCACAAATTTGACCCTCTTAATATTAAATTAGTTAAAAATCAATTTTAAACAATAGGATAAATTTGATGTCGTAACCACACTCATTGCGTAGATCTTTCCGAGCCAGTCAGTTTGGTGTATAATGTTGTTGGATTTGGGATTATGGTTTGCAAAATAGAGGCGCTAAAGTGTTTAAATACAATATGTAACCACTTTTGGGCTAAACGGTTACATATAATTGAACTTTGCTCATTGCTTATATATATGATGCATAGAAACCCTAAAAGGAAGCTGTGACGTCAGTACCTATAATCTAATCCCAAAATTTCCCTTAATCACATTATAATGGCGAATGATTTTCGATAATTACAAATTGTCTTGAAATTCAAAGTGTCTGATAACAATCGAATTCTATATCATTGTGAAGCTGCCGACGAATGGAGTTGATGCTTGGTGTTCATTTGTCATAAATATGCACGAGGCAATCAAAAAATGTGATCAATGTTTATAGCGTCGAATTAGGATTTCAGTTGAGGGATTTTTGATTCGGCAACCAATTAATGAAATTGAAGATGCAAATTCGTAAAGCTTGATTGGACAAACTCACACATTGTTTCAATTCAACTAACATATAATCCTAGCTCCGACAGTCAAAGAAAGAAGTCCATGACGTTGGGTTTGGGAATAGCCAATTTCGATGACTAAAAGGGGAGGCGGTGGTTGTAGTCGATGACGAAGGTGATGCTGGTTCGTTTGATGGTGGTCGTGCGTGTGATCTTGGCCGGAGTAAGACCAAGTTCAGCTATTAAATATCCCAGATCGGTAACAAATATGGTTATGTGATGGGTAAATTCTTAAATTAAGACCCTAAAATTTGTTTAATTGTAATTTAAACCCATAACTTCCTAACCTCAATAAGTTTTTCATGCAAACCCTTATTTATGAACCGTTTCTTTAGTGGTTGAATTCTAGATGTTTTGGATGTGGATTTGCTAAGTTTTGAGTCTATTTGCAAATGCCAATTGGTATTGTTTATTTATATTAAATAATTAAAGTTTAAGAACATTAAATACATTTATATTGATGAAAATAATATTTCTAGATATGTGATGATGATTGTTTGGATAGTATGATGTTTTGCACATGTTGTGCCTTGGTTTGGATGCTTATTTTTTTATTGTACCATTGAAGTTTAATTTTAATTAACCATGGATTTAGAAGTTGAATATGAATAATTAAAATAAAATGGATGAAAGTATGCATTAATGGAAAATTTAAGTAAACAAATGAAAAATAAAGTTATTTACAGATTTGAGTGATATTTGTAAAATAATAGTGATTTAATGAATTAAATTGGAATTAAAATAATAAATGTAATAATGTTATTATTTATGAATTTCTAATAGAAAAATGTATTTTTAATTAGATTTGGAAAGATTATTATTTCTTAAATAATATTATAATTTTTATGAAAATAGTATTGTTTTGTGTAAATGATAAAGTGGCTACGGTATTAACAGTAGGTTATTATTTGAGTGATAAAAAAGGAATTTTTAGAATAATAACATGTTTCCAAAAGTGTCATGGCTAAAATAATTACTATTTTGAGAGATTGTTTAAAATAAAATATTATTATTATTGATATGAACAGTAACAAATTGGTTTTGGGTACTATTACGGTGACACTAAAATGTATTATTATTTTGATGTTAAATAATGATACTAATAGAGCAACTTGATGTAAAATTTTATTTTTGGTGGAAAATACGACATTTTTAGGGATTTGACGTTATGAGAATGTAATAAAGTATTTTTGAAGCATTTCATTGTCTTGGATGATTATTATTGTTTTGAAATAAATAAAGGTGTTTTTCAAATAAACAATAACTATATGATTTTTATACTTAGGGAAAACAATTGTTTTAATATAATGTTTGGATTGATGTGATATGTGATATGTTTTTTATGATGAAAAATTACATTATGACTAGTATGCGATGTTTTACCATTATTACTACTGAACGATGGGTACTTAATTTTGGTTCAGATTGTTTGAATGGTGATTGATGTTATGTTACAATCGTGGAGTGAGTAGTACACACAATTACTTATAGTTACATTGATGATGTATTATTATTGTAGATAACTGGTATGGATGTACGTATATTTGTGTTGTTGTTGTTATTATTATCTTTTATTTGATGATATGGGTTGGCATCAAGTGTTGTTTGTGTTTGATGGATGTGTGCTATTATTATTATTAACCTGTATAATGATTTGTTGTTTTGGATGAGTAGAAGTGATATTTTCTGCTCACATTGGTTGCATTAATTGCATTGGTTGCATGGATATTATAGCTATTATATGCTAACTTGTATTTTCATGTAGGAGAGAGCAAGAAACAGACCATGTGTTCTTAATCCTGCAAAAGAGGTAAGTTGGCATTCCTTTTCTATCCGGTAGTCCATGGTTCAATTGTAGTCAGGGTGTATAAATATTGGTGTAGACCAACTAAAGTTGACACATTTTCCCTTTATTATATGTATATTTGCATATCTGTAAGTTTGTAGTGGAAGCAAAGTAGGAAACGAAAAATTCGGAGTAGGTCATACCAACATGATGATTCGATATACCTCTTGCATCGTAGTTATATAGTTGTTCTCTTGCATCGTAGTTATATAGTTGTTGTAAATTAATGGTTAACGTATAGAAATATGTACATTATTTTATGTTTCAAATTTATGTATCATTTAAATATGGAAATGATATTAATGTTTAGATTCTGCAACGAGGTTCCCTTTTTATGTCTATTGTTTTAGCTATTTCAATTTTATATACCCATGTCAACTTTGTAACGATCCAAAAATTTTAACGATTTTAATAACTCAATTAACTAAAATCTTTGTTGAAAATAAATAATAAAATTATTGCAATGAAAATTTGATATTCGGTATGCGTCTATTTAAATTTGAAAGTGCCAGATTTTCATTGGAAAATATGAAAGTTTGTTTGGTTGTGAAATTTTAAATTTTAAATTTAAAATCAGTTAAATTGATGGAAATAAAATATTTTTTGAAATATGAATACTTTTATATGATAAAAATGTTTAATATTTTCTGAATGAGACGTCATATTTAGTTTTGCCAAATTTGTACTACTCTAGCGCCATTTATATTATTTTCGGCATTTTAGCAGCAGTTTGACAGCGAATATCAAGTTTTGATAGGTTGGTCGCATCCTTCATATTTATGTACCATTCTGTTTGTCTCGTCGTGCTAATCTCCATAGTATATCATATGTGTAATTCAACGTTCGATACGTGGTGAAATCTGTGAAACGTTAGCGTATCGGTAGCCGTTTGAGAGCTTAGGGTTTTGTGACCATTCATTTTTCTCGTGACAATAAACAACCACTAGCATTTATTATTTTCAGAAATCAATACTGGACTTTCCCTATTTCTGTGGTTGCAATATTATATGCTGGTTCAATTCCATTTCATCTCTTCCCTTTCAATTTTTTATTCTGCATGTTTTCCAAAAAATAAAATAGTAAAATATAATTCGTATACATTGCTTGTTCTCTTCCAGTCGGCTTCATATTTTCTGAACTGCTCGACCTAACCCATTTCTTCCTTCATATTTTTCGCTCGAAGCTATGCTCGTTTTCTTCATTTTTGCCTGCAAGCTGCACTTCTTCTTTTCTCACCCGTAGCCTACTCGTCCATTTCTCCTCCAACGCCCTTTCCATCACCTCCTTTATCCCGTGCTCGCCCCTGGCTAAAGCCACCACACCATGCAAGTTTCCACCATCCTCCTTGCCACCGCATAGCAACCCAAACCAACCTACGGCCGCTTTGCACTGCCACACACCCTAGTCGGCCTCAGCTCCACCCTTGTTCCCTCCCACCATTCTCCACCCATAGCTTTCCATCCCAATCCGACAGCCTCTGAACTCCAGATCCACCAATAGCCCCCACCCTCCACCTCCCTAACCCGAGAGAAGCCAGCTCGAGCAACCTTTTCCATTGCCTCACTCATGCTCTGCCTGCACCATACCCTGCACCATCCCATAGCCGACGAAAACCCATCGCCATCTTCTCTTACATAGTCTACAACCACCGCCTTCTCTTCCTCCTCTCTCACTTGTGTCACCACCAGCCACTCCCCAATGCGGCAGAACCAAAACTTTACCCACATCCTTATCTGTCAGTCTCGCCCCTCCTTTGATAGCGACAGCCTCCTCTCACCAAACCTCTGTAGCCACCAAGCAGCCGCCACCCACTGCTTAGGCCAAGACCCTGCCTTATCCGCATCTAGCACACTCACACTTCCCAATCTGCCTTCTTATAGCACCTCTTCCTCGACTTTGTCATACCAAGCAGCGACGGTTACCGATCACCCACTCCACTCCAGCCACTCTCCTCCCACAACTCGACCTTCCTTTTCTTTTGCCAAAATCTCCCACCTACCACCGATCGCCAGTCCTACCCTTTGAGCAGTGAGGAGTTGCCTGTATGGGGATGGTTTCTTCCATTCATCTGCAATAAGTGTTTGCATGCATAGATCTTCAACAAATTTAGTTAGTGATGCTTCTCTTTCTTTCAAAAAAAGAATTTTTGATTGTTGAATATTGATTTTTGAAATATATATAGATATTTTCATTTTAATATATGCATTTTAATAAATATTAATTTTTTTTATATAATATGAAGATTTATATTTTAAATATGTGTTTTAAATTGAATATTGATTTTAAAAATATAATATAAAGATTTTATTTTAAATATATGAGTAAATTTTTGATATTTTTAAATTATATATTTTGTTTTCATCGATTCAAGTCCATTGTGCTTTCCTTCAGAATTTGTGCTTGGATTCATAGCTCATTTCATTGTCAAATTTCTCTAGCCTCTAAAAGTGAGCTATCACTCACGATTGACATTCTTATGTTTAGTAATTGATTTCACATGAAATGACAATATAAATATGTTGTTAAATTAGAATTGATCAGTGATTAAATTGTTAATATGATATGTTATTATTTGCATTGTTCACCTTTGATTATTGACAACATTGACGCCAATTACCTGTTAGTATAGATATTATATTTAAATTGTTAATTATCATCATATTTGCCATTGATATGCTATGTCATTTTATGTTATTAATTTATTGTTCTCACTCTGCAAGTTCCCTGTTAGTTTAGGAAATCCCTATGGGTTGAAATGATACATACCCGAACGATATTATAGATCAAGGAAAATCGTTATGGATTAAATGATAAACTCAAGCGATTTTATTGATTTTGAATTTTGGCATTGCGGGTTGAAATGATATATACTCGTAAAATTTAAATTATTGCGGATTGAAATGATAAATATTTGTATCACTTGACCATATGATAGAAAATTATATACGAACACAGTTGGTCTATTTTTGAAAAATTATTTTCAAAGTTTTGAAGAAGAAAAAATATGTATTTTAATAAATATTGATTTTTAATGTAATATAAAGATTTTATTTTAATTTTAATATACGTGTAAAATTTATATTTTTAAATTATTTTTTTTGGAAATTTTAAAATTATAAGTTAAGTTGTGAAAATGTAAATTTTAAGATTTTACTTATGTTTTTATTATTTTTTAAACATATAAAATAGGAGTTAAAATAATTTAATAATGATAAGATTTAAATTCAATAATAATTAATATAATAAAATTTAATAAGAATTTAATTTAACTAATATATAATATGTTTAAAATATTTATTTAAAATTTATGTTACTATTTTAAAAATAGATTCTGTAATAACTTTAATTAAATTAAGTTTGGAAAGATAAATTTAAGATTGATTTTAAATTTTAATTTATTTAAGAATTTAATTTAAATAAGAATTGATTTGCATTTATTGATTTTGAGATTTCAAAGGTACGATTTTATAACTTGATTTAATTAAAGGTGATTAAATGAATATTTTCAAATTTAAATAAATTGAAATTGAATATCTAGTTTTGATTTAAATGTGTAATTTGATATTTTATTTAAATGTTATTAAAAATGATTATGCGAATATTTTAAAATTAAATATAATTGAAGTTAGATACTTAATTATTGATTATATTTCAATTTGCAATTTGAGATTTTATTTAAATGTCATTAAAAAGGATTTAGTGAATACTTTCAAATTTAAGTAAAATTAAAGTTGAATTTGAAATATAAATAAAATTTATTAAATTGAGTTATTGGAAATTATTTGAATATTTAAATTTTGAAAACCTCAATTAGGAGTGGTTTAAATTTGTAGTTCAAACGTGGATTTGAAATCGATATAAATTAAAATGGTTTAATGAGACTTGAATTGAACCTTTAACCTTTTTTATTGAAATTGTTAAACTGAGGTTGATTTAAATTGAATTATTAGGACTAAAGTTGGTTTGAATTTGTTTGTGAAATTGGAAGAAATAATTCTAACCTAAAATTTAGATATATATATATATATATATATATATATTCTATTATATAAACTATTTTTAATATATAAACTATTTTAAATCTATAAACTATTTTTAAATATATGAACTATTTTAATTTATAACTTTTCCAATGCATAAACTACTTTCAAAAGTTGGTATTGTTATAATTTAGATTGAATGGATTTAAATACAAATACTTTTATATGATATTTAACCTATTTTGTGGTTATGATTTTGAAAATGAAAATGATTTAAAGTGATATATTTTTTAAAGTGATATGATTTTGAAAGTGGATATGATTTTGAAAATGATATGATTTTGAAATGATTATGATGTTTTGATATGAAGTATGAACTGTTTGAAATAAAAAATGACTATGGTGTGAAATTAGCTTTTTGTTGTTAAAGAGACCGGGATCAGATATTATCATACTCTCCGCCAATACCGAAACCACTTTAACAACTATGAATGTGGTGGAGATTCTAGAATGAAGTAGGATGGTTTGGCGATGTCTATATGAGGTATGAACGCAACCTGATTCCCACGAGTCAGGTTGATGTGACTAAAATAGGAGTTATACTTGTGCTAAGTGTAGTCACACCTTAGATTGAGCATGCTTTTTCGATACCATTCTATTACTTTGTTATTTGATTGGGTGTGCCTTTGATTACGAGAACGTGTCTCAAGATGGACGGTAGTAGCTGCTATGCGTTACCGCCAGCCCAGTTCTGCAAAACAGTAGAATCCTATCATATGCATTGCCTCGCATGCCTTATCACATGCCTTATCATTCCCACTACAAGTTTGTTTTGTACCTTACCTATGTAGTGCTCCCTGGATACACCACCGGTTTGGTAGATCTTACAGTATCTGTATAGGCTATGGGAATATATAAAAATGTGTTAAGGGGAATATGGGTAATGCCTTAACGCTATTTTAATATTTTACTTTACTGTAGACATTATCTATGTAGCGTATTGTACTATGTATGTAGGTAGTTTAATGGGTCCTTAAAGGATAGGAATCCCAAACATCCTTTAAGTTATATTGCATTTCACTTGGACACTTCGCTTGAGTTAATTTACTTGCATAAGAATGTTAATCCCGACTCGAGTGCTTTGTTTTTTGCTTTATGCTCGGGTCTGACTGAGTGTCACGGCATTTGAGACTCATCTTTGGAGCTTTGCTTGGAGTTCTATTTTAATCTATTCAGCACTTGAGTTTTTTCCCATTATTTATGTTCAGGCTCGTCAGTTGCTTTTGTATTAGTGACTTCTATGTACTTGGGATTCATTATTGTATTTGTTTCAAAGTGTGATGCTTATGTAGTAGCTTCATGGACTACTATTTATCTATTCCACTACTTATTGTTATATTACTCTGTGTTTATGATTGATTTATTTACTGTATATGCTAAGTTCTTCCAAATATAAATTAATAATCTATTTTTTTGAGCAATTCAAGTCTGACATGTGTGGATGACTGTCGATTTGAATGGTTCGAAATAGCAGGTCGTTGCAGTTAGTATCAGAGCTTAGGTTTAGACAAAAATTATCATATGGAGTAAAAACTCATTAGAGATAGGGTAGTATACCCTAGAATGAGTAAAATTAATTACAGAATCGTCTTCGTTCGAGCTTGAAATTCTTTGTTAGGATCCTATTCGATTTGGTTTTCTTATGAATTTTGGAACTTTCCCTTTGTTCTAAAATCCATTCTTGTCTTTTCATGTTCGTGTTCTTCTGAATACGGGAGCATCCCAAAGCTTCATTTCTATTAATCTTTGTAATAAATTTGAGCATCTTTCTATCTCAATTGACAACTTCATCTTTGTGTGTGACTAATCCCATGGATAGTCCCTCTAACCTTAGTATGATATGTAAGACTCCTTTACGACAGGTGTTAATTCACCGGAGATTTCTATGTCCTCAGTTGTGATGCTATTATATTTTGCAAAGCTCGAACCGTTTTCCTAGTAGACAACCAAGGTAATTCTCTTGTGATTTAAT
The DNA here is from genome assembly GCA_030765085.1 of Allium cepa. Taxonomy (NCBI): domain Eukaryota; kingdom Viridiplantae; phylum Streptophyta; class Magnoliopsida; order Asparagales; family Amaryllidaceae; genus Allium; species Allium cepa. Next base: position 735,088,822 of record CM060943.1, read on the forward strand.
GTCGAATGCCTCAGGATTTTGCAGGTAGTTTCATCTTTTCTCTTGATTCTCAGCCTAGTGATCTTGACTCCCCGATAGTCTGGGATTATCATGATGTTTGGCAAAGTCACTTCTCTTCCTCTGAAGCGAGAAATTGAATTCCATATCAACCTTATTCCTAGAGTTCTATCTGGCCACCGGTTTCCACCACTTCGTGTAGCCGAGGGGAGCATTCCCAAGATAGCTTTCCAAAAGGAGAATGGTTTATATGAATGGTTAGTCATGCCTCTTGGATTAACCAATACTCCGACCTTCTTTGTCAACCTCATGAATCACGTTTTCTGCGATGTTCTCAACAAGTCTATCTTGATTTTCGTTGATGATATTCTTATTTTTCTAAGTTTAAGAAGGAGCATGCATCTCATTTGGCTATATGCTGGAAACTCTTAGGAGTAATTAGTTGAAAGCCAAATTTTCTAAATGCCATTTTTGGCGGGATGTAGACCGATCTCTTGGGCACATTGTTCCTGAAAATGGAATCTCGGTTGACTATGTTAAGGTCATCGCGATTAATGCTAGTCTATCTACCTTTCCTCTTTTGTAATTTAATTATCTTATCTTCCTTTCGAGTCTGTCTTCTTAGATAGAATTCTCTTTGATTAGGGTCCCTCTAAATTTGAATCGTTATCCTTGTTCAAAAATCCATTCTTGATTCATCCTATGAGAGAACGTATTCGTAATTGACATTAAATGTTTTATATTGTGTTGTTTGAGTTGTTAAGTTTGAATCTTGGGTTTCAATTGATTCGTCTGGCCAATGCTATCGATAGGAATTCCAAAACACTTGAACGTAGCAAATTGATGCAATACTGTTTTCAAAATTGGTAAATTAAATAATTTTATTTATGATTATATTCTAGTATAATTTTCTGAAATTGATAGTTAAATTAAGTGATTGCTAGAAATGATATTATTAGATTATCATTTATTGTTTTATCACCATTTCTAAATCGATTAGCTATTGTTATATGTTATAAGGTATTGAAATTTTATAAGTATGGTTTATAAATTTGATATGAAAATGAAATGAATTTAATTAAATATTGGAGAATTTAATTTCTGGTGCTTTTTCAAAATTGAGTTTTCAAAGTTTTGAAAAATATATACTATTTGAAAATATTTTCGAATGGAAAATGTTCCAAAGAATTTTAAAAGAACTAAGTCAGTACTCTCCTCTATTGTCGCTGGAAAATAATTTCAATGATGATTGCAACATCATCGACATTCATTTTTGAGTCTCAAAGTGGAGAGACCATTTGGTAGCTTTGCTACACTTTTGTTTTGGAAAATGGATTGATTTGAATTTCTTGAGCATGATTTGATGCATAATATATATGTATGTATGTATATACATGTATATATTTATTTCAAAATGATTTGAAGTGAAAGCGGAAAGTTAACTATTAAGTTTATGTTAAATGATGGATTTCAATTATTGAAATGAAGAAAAAAATTAAAATTAGAGTGTCTAAAATGAGAAATGAAATTGAAACAACTTGAAACAGTTGAAATAGGATAAAATATATTTGCATAATACTTAATTGCATTTTAAAAACATATATAATTTATCTGAAATATTCAAAAAGTTATAGTGTAATGCGAATATGTAATTGAAGGTTATATAAGAGAAACTTAAATAATAAAAAATTTCAAATTTTCTTAATAGAAATGTTGTAAATAAAAGGTAAATTTGTTAAGTGCTCAATTACACTTAGAAACATTAATAAAACTTACCTGAAATGTTTGAATGTAATGTGAACATGTAATTGAATAGTACAATATAAATGTAAGTAATAAGATGTCCAAAAATGAAATTTATATGGTTTTGAATTAGTTATTGTATCTAGTACTTTATATTTCGAATCTGTCTTTCCTTTCGGTTGCTTCTATTCCCCTGTCTCGTTCCTTTTTGAGGAGGAAAAGTTTTGAGTGGGGGAGAATGCAATGACTCGGAAATTTTTACGATTTTAATAAATTAATTAACTAAAATCTTTCTTGAAAATAAATAATAAATGTATTGCAATGAAAATTTGATATTTGGTATGCGTCTATTTAAACGTAGCACGTGTCATATTTTCATTGGAAAATATGAAAGTTTGTTTGGTTGTGAAATTTTAAATTTCAAGTTTAAAATCAGTTAAATTGATGGAATAAAATATTTTTTGAAATATAAATATTTTTATATAATAAATTTTTTTAGTACTTTTTGAGTGAGACATCATATTTTATTTCGCCGAATTAGGACTGCACCAGCTATGTTTTTATTATTTTCGGCGTTTTAGCAACAGTTTGGCAGCGAATATCGAGTTTTGATAGGTTAGTCATATCCCTCATATCTGTGTACCATTTTGTTCGTCTTGCCATACTGATCTTCGCAGTATATTCATTCGTGCAATTTGGCATCTGGTACGCGGTGAAATCTACGAAACGGTTAGCTGTATCAGTACCCATTTGCGCCTTTTAGGTCTATGACCATTCATTTTTCCCGTGAGAATAAACAACCACTAGCATTTATTAATTCCAGAAATCAATACTAGACTTTCCATATTCCTATGGTTGTAATGATATATGCTGGTTCAATTCCATTTCATCTCTTCCCTTTCATTTTTCATTCTGCTCGTTATCTAAAATAATAATAATAAAATTGTTATAATATAAATTGTGAATATGCTATATACTATTTTGTATTTAGTCCCACATTGTGGGATTAGTTCTATCCCAAGCTTCTAGGCCTTTATATAAAGGTGCTAATGTAATGAAAATGTATTACCAATCTCTGAATGAATAAAATTATTCTCTCTAATGGCTTCTGCTTTCTTTATTTTATAACACGTTATTAGCACGATCTCTAAATAAAAGGAAAATTTCAGATCTGATTATAAATCTTCAAAGCGGTAAGCTATTTCTGATCTGATTAATCAAATCTTTCAGATGTCATTCTATTAATTTTATTTCTTTTAGATCTCGTTGTATCATTGATCTAATTATTTAGATCCGATTCTATTTGTACAACTTATTTTTTTGTCTCTGTATTTTAGATCTCGTTTTGTTGCAGATCTTATTTTTTTTTCCTTCTAATTTTTCAGATCACTTGTAGATTTTAATATCATGTTCAAGTGATATATTTTTTGGATCTGTAGATTTTAATCATCAAATCTCTTATTAATTTTTATTAATGTATATCATTTTTTTATGATGGTTTTGAATTTGATCTGAAACTAAAATTGTTTCATAGACTAAAATGTAATTTCAGACCTTATTCTATTAGTATTCTTTTTAGATCTTATTTATCATATCTAACTTTCTAGATTTCATTATATATATATATATATATATATATATTATAGATCTTTCTCTATTAATATTATCATTTTAGATCTCATTTTATCATAGATCTAAACTTTTAGATCTCATTCCATTGTTTGGTAAAAAAAAAGGGTTTTCATTTTGAAACTTTTTTGTTTGGATTTCGGTTTGAACGAGGACTATAAAAATGAATTTGCTACATGATTTATATTTCCAGAATAAATATTTTATTGTTTCTTAGAGAAACAAATAGAAGGATAATACGTATCTAGAAGATCGTATTAAGTTTATATAAAAGAATAGGAACTTGAAGTTCATTTGTGCGAAGGTGAAAAATTAAAGCTTTCATAAGCTGAAATAAAGCCTTGAAGAAAATAAGCGAGCAATTCCAGAAGAAGATGTTGATATGTTCAGAAGACATAATATAAAAACAATATGCTGGAATAACATTACAAATGTGGTAAATATTATATCCTTGAAGAGAAATAGTATTATGATTCTCACGTTCGAATACAATTATGAAGACTCCTCTTGTTTCATTGTGTTTATCTAATATTAGAGACCTGAAGTTCTCAAATAAAATTTATGCATATAAGTTTGTATTCCTAAAAAAGGGGATTATATATCAAAACTTTATAAATTTGAGATGTGAAGCGTTGAATTATTAGAAAAGCTAACTCAAATTATGGTAAATTCTAACCATGTTTGCAATCAAACCTGATGTTTGATAATGAAAATCAAGTTATACCATTTAGGATCCAAAGTACTAAACAAAGACTTTACTATTAAGTAAAATTGGAACCTGAAGTTCCAAAACTATTTGCCAATGGTATTAACTACTAAACCAAATAAATGTATAGAAATTTGTTCACTCCAAAAGTGGTGATAATAATAATAATGAAAAAAATCTTAAGAAGAGATTTGTTGATATATTTGGTGCTTTTACTAAACCAAATAAATACATAGAAATATATCTACTCTCCTACTCTCTTTCTTTTTAATAGAAAACAAGGAATTCTAATAGGAAGTTTATTTCCTAATTTTTTCCTTCTTCCACGCATCCAATCATGTCTTTTAAAAGGTAAAATATAATAGATCAAGTTTCTTTCCTTTGGCTCATCAAGTAAGTATTTTGGATTCTTCATAAAATGAATGTTAATATTTATATACACATCAATTATGTTATATTACATATAAAACTCATTCATCTTTCCTCTATCAACAAAGAGGTATTCCAATATTTACTAATTTATATGCTTAATATTTTACCTATTATTTTCATGTCGCAAAAATATACTTATTGATGTTATCAATAGCTATAACTCATACAACATACTTTTTAGTTGCCAAGTCAAACTATTTTGTTTTTATGATATTATTCATACACTATGTGATGTACAAATTCCTCCCTCTGTTTAGCTTACAATATGTAAATAACATGTATATTAATTCATGTATTAATCAGTGGCAGTTAATGAATCATTAAATAAAATCAATTGATTAATGAGAATGGTCCAACAAAGATGTGTTTGAATGTTTCATACATTTATTCTTCTTTTATATCTCTTATTGTAGGCAAGAATCATAACGTATATACATGGTATATATTTCTGTCTCTCACTATTGCAGTTGTTATGAATTAATAAATGGTATTTAATACTACCTATTCATATTCTTAAATCTACTTTTATTATAAAAATAAACATGATAAAGTCAGCATAATTTTTTATTATAATTCATCATTTCTCCACCATTCAATCCATATAAAGGCCTTTCCATGTTTTCAAGGGTAATTTTGCATTTTCAAGGAAATTAATGAATGAATAAATGAGATTGGATCTTGAGCTATCAAAAGGATGTAAATAAGAAATTATAGTCGCTTTTATAGATTATATTTGGTTGTCTTTTACTATTTTGCAGTAATGTTTTTCTTTCTTTCAATATAACTACTATTAGATGTGGGTTCTTATTTTATAAAATGCATTGATTATATACCCATGAACAATATTTTGATGCTTATACATTTTCATTTCCACTTAAGTCGGTAATATGGCAAACACAGCCAAGCTTGAATTTAAAACTTTGGACTTATTAGGAGATAACTTTTTGTCATAGATATTGGATGCTGACATTCAATTATAATCTCAATGCTTAGAAAGTGCCATTAAAAATGATAATAATATGTCCCAATAAGATAAAACAAAGCCTCTTTTATTTTTAAGGTGTCATATCCATGACAAACTTAAAATAAAACAATTAACTGAAAAAGATCATCTTTACCTATGAAACTCCCTGAAGGAGTGTTATAACTGCCAAAATATGGTCACACTTCTAAACACTGGACACGAGTGGTTGAACTTGAAGTTTCAAGTCTTAAATCTGTTAGGAAATACAATTCCTCTATATTTAGAATTTCTTCTAAACTAAAATTATGTGAAAGGATTGTCTAGTAATACTAACCTGAAGTTAGATCATTTCTTCGAAGTTGATGACGGAAACTTCATTAATGATGAATATCTAAGTGCAATAATAAATGATATGGTCGAATTGATCAATAGTAGCAGCCTGAAGTCTGCTATATGGATTTTATTTTAACAGTTCAATAAATCAGTTGGAAGTTGGTGCTTGTATGTTTTTCCTTTCAGAACTAACTGAAATAATGTTGGTTTTAATCAGTAGTCTATTTTAAATTTTTGGAAAGTACTAGAATTTATTTATGCTTATAAATATAGTAGTTGACTAATTATATTGTCTTTAATTCTTAAGATACGGACCATCAATATTTGAGTGATAATATATGCCTACTAGATTGTGCAACTACTCACATTATTTTGAAAAACCAGAAATTTTTCTCCTAACTATATGAAAATATTTAGCTAAAAATTTCAACCATAGCAAATCTGCTAATATAATTGAAGGGTCCGAAAGAGCCCATATAGTATTACCAAATGGTATATATATCTTAATTCAAAATACATTATACTCACGCAAATTTAAAAGAAATTTGATGAGTTTTGAGGATACATTAATGAATGGCTACCATATTGGAACTATAATGAAAATGCCAAAGAATATCTTTGCATTATTTCTAAAATTGAAACTAGAAGCTTATTTTAGAAAAATATGGTACAATTTCAACTGGATTATATTTCATGAAATTTGGCGTAATTGAATCCCATATTTAAACATGAGCCAGATGCTCATAAATATCACTTGAATGCATCTTATCAATTGATAAAAGGATTATCCTCCTATAATTAATATGTATGGTGTATTTTCTAGTAGCAATATGATATGGATCAGAATAAGAATCCAAGGATGATTATTATTTAATGTGACAATGTTTGTCAACATTGAGGGGGAGGATAAAGGGATACAAGTTCATTTTGAGTGTCAAATATTTGTTAACATGTATAATGATGCAAAATATTAAGTAACTTGAATAAATTATTAGTAATATCCTTAGTAGGCTTTCTGCAATATAGATTTGAATCCCTGAAGGATCAAAATGTGTAAACCACATTTGCAATATGGTACAAAAGTTAGTTTTGAAATACTTTTGGAGTAAGTAATAAAGATGCCAAATAAAAAGGTGAGTGTTCTTGAAAAAACACTTAAGAGTACTCTTGAAGAGACTAATGACATGATTGTCAAATTACCCTAGAAATGGTTTAGGTACCTAAAACATGATAATTAAAGAGATCTCAATAAAACATGTCTAGAACTTACAAAGAAATAATCATCGATGATAAATTTATGAGTAATAAAGCGCTTATGTTTATAAAAATATTAGATATCTTGAATTACGGGAAACATGCTGGCTATCATGAATCCTTTACCAATAGAGAAATATGGACATGTAGTTCATAAAGTAGCGAAAGTACTTGAAATGCTTAATATACCCCGAAGGTATAAATACGGTTTGAATCACATTTTGATGAAAGTATACAAATTCCCGAAGAATATAAATAACTTTATGGTTATAAAGAATGCAAAGAACAAGAAGCATTGATTACAACCTACTTTGAGTATTGTTGTAATTAAAATCTTGATATAATTCATGATGAGTAGATTACTTTCTATTTTTAGGTATCGTTGTAATGAAACTATTAATATACATTGAAATATTAGTTGCGGTATGCCAAAATTATTCCTGAAGAATATAAATAACTATGATGATTATAAAGAATGCAAAGAACATGGAATGTAGACTACAACCTTCTTCTAAGTATTGTTATAATGAAAATCTTGATGCACTTTAAGATGAGTAGATTACTTCCTGCTTTTAAGTATTGTTATAATAGAACTTTTAATATTCATCAAAGATGTAGTTGCAATAAGCAAAACTGATTTGAAGCATAAAAATGAAAACACATGATGTGTTTTTCATAAAGGTAGCAAACAAAATGCATAAAATGCAAATCATATTTGGATAGGAAATTTTAATTGTATCGAAGAAAACTATTAATAAATTGTATTATTAATGAGATACATATTTATGGATCCAGAAGTATCTATAACCAATTTAAGTTATCGAAGGACGAATACGAATTCAGAGGAAACTTTAAATCAGGGGGAGCATCCATAAGTATTTTATAATGCACTCTTTTTCCTTAACTTAGATTTTTCCCACTGGGTTTTTATTAGTATGGTTTTAATGAGGCATTATCTTGATCCAGAAGTAACAACTCCCCAGTAATATTTGAAAATAAGTTACAATGTACTCTTTTCCCTTATTTAAGATTTTTCCCACTGGGTTTTTCTTACTAAGGTTTTAACGAGGCATTGTCTTGATCTAGAAGAATCAAACGTATTTTCAAGAAATAACATCTCAAATATGTTATTTAAGTTAAATTGTATTTTTATTCTTGACTAAGGTTTTTCCCATCCGGATTTCCTTTGTAAGGTTTTTAATGAAGTATTATATTGATCCAAAAGTATCAAACTCTATTTGATTCTGTAAATTATTGAAATATCTCATACTATATTGTACTCTTTTTCCTTCACTAAGATTTTCCCATGATGTTTTTCTAAGTAAGGTTTTAATGAGGCATTAACTTGATCCATAAGTATCAAACTTCATTTGAAGAAATGAGAAAATAAGATATGTCATTATGCTCTTCTTTTTTTTTTCCTTCACTAAGATTTTTCCCATTGTGTTTTTCTTAGTGAGGGTTTTAATGAGGCATTATATTGATCCTGAAGTATCAAACTCTTAGAAGGAATATCATTGTATGATATCTATGATCTCAAGTTGCACTCTTTTCCTCGTTCAAGGTTTTTCCATTAGGTTTTCCTAATAGAAATTTTTTTTAATGAGGCAACAAACAATATCTAGATTGATTGAACGAATAAGTGCAAGCAAGATAACAATGAGAGGGAGCAATCATCATACACATTACAAAAGAGACAATTTCAAGTTATCAGAGAATTCAAGATTTTGAAGACGCATATTCAAGGGGGTGTGTTATAATATAAATTGTGAATATGCTATATATTGTTTTGTATTTAGTCCCACATCATGGGATTAGTTCTATCCCAAGCCCTAGGCCTTTATATAAAGGTGCTAATGTAATGAAAATGTATTACGAATCTCTGAATGAATAAAATTGTTCTCTCTAATGGCTTATGCTTTCTTTATTTTATAACAAAAATATAGTTCGTTTACATTGCTTGTGCTCTTCTAGTTAGCTTCATATTTTCCGGACTGTTCGACCTAACCCATTTCTTCCTTTATATTTTGGCCTTAAGCTATGATCGTTTTCTTCATTTTTGCTTGCAAGTTGCATGTCTTCTTCCCTCACCCATATCCTACTCGTCCCTTTCTCCTCTAGCGCCCTTCCCGCCACCTCCTTTATCCCATTCTCGCCCCTGGTTGAAGCCACCACACCATGCAAGTTTCCACCATCCTCCTTGCTACCGCATAGCTACCCAAACCATCCAACTGCCACTTTGCACAGCCACACACCCTAGTCGGTCTCAACTCCGCCCTTATTCCCTCCACCATTCTCCGCCCATAGCTTTCCAGCCCGATCCGACAACCTTTGACCTATAGATCCACCAATAGCCGCCGCCTTCCACCTTCCTAGCCCAAGAGAAGCCAGCTCGAGCAACCTTTTCCATTGCGTCACTCATGCTCCACCTGCATCATCCCATAGCCGACCAAAACCCAACGCCATCTCCTCTTACACACTCGATAGCCGCCACCTTCCCTATCTCCTCTCTCACTTGTGTCATCGCCAGCCACTCAATGCAGCAGAACCAAAACTCGACCCACATCCTTATCCATCAATCTTGCCCCTCCTTCGATAGCCGATAGCCTCCTCTCACCAAACCTCTATAGCCACCAAGAAGCCGCCACTCACTGCTTACTGTAACAGCCCGCAAATCCATACCCCTTGAGTCAACGCAATTCTACATCAATCAACTCAAGTTGAACAGAAATACGAACCATTTGGGTTAAAGAAGAAGAGGTAGAAGAAAATAGAAAACAACATCAGATCTAACCATCGCAGCAGAATAAAATATAATAGATAATAAATGACCTTTACACAAAATCAAATATATCTGTTTATATATTACATCATCAGAGTACATCATTCACAGTTCAACATCAATAACATACAACTGGACACACAGCGGAATAATAATCAAGTACGAAAGTACGTATCGTCATCCAGCTCGTCTCCTGAACTCCACAACAACATATCTTGTATTGTATAATACTCGGTCTGACCCGAGCATTATAGTTAACTAATACCCGAGTCAGTCTAGAATACCAGCGTGAGAAATCACACTCAAATTGATTATTAAGTTTCAAAAATCCTTTTGAAAACAAAAGCATCTCGTAAGACCACACCATAAATAAACATGTCGGGTTTTTACCTTACGATAGCTAAAACATTTCTTATTAAAATCCTTTGATATTATAATAGGGTCTATATACGAATACTTATTAAAATAGCCGAAATTGTTACATGATTAAATTCCAGCTACTAGCCACAGAGGGGGTAATACAAACAAAACTCGTAAAAGGCACGTATGGAGAATGGATTTCCAACTAATGACTAGGCACTAGGGTACCAACTATCATGGTATGTGGCCTAGATCACAGTACCGAGGATCACTCCCGATCCCTAGCAACACAAGACCCAGACTATCCCATACTGGATAATCCCGAGTAAGATCACCCCACGGTTGGGATCAGCAACCGCACCACTAAGCCGAAATAAAAAGGGACATCTGGACAGGGATGACCTTACCCAGAAATGGGTGCTTCCCACCAAGTCTTGCTGCATAACCCCTGATTTTCAGTCATTCCTAGTTGATGAGGCTTGAGGCTAAGCGTTATCTTTTAGATCGTTTCACTTAGAATGCTCATCGTCCACCTGACGATGTTCTGAAAGCATTCATCAATACAAGTCCATCCCAGGTTCGAACGAAACCGAAGGCACTATTCCTACTACATCCATTTTGGAAATATCCTCAGGATTAGTAGCGACTAGCCCTTGCACTTCACTGCTCCATCTTCGAATCCAAACTTGTCTTCTCCATGAAAACCTACAAACCGGATCGAAGTGGTTTTCGAGAAATAAATCCCAATCCCGGTCTTTTCGAAACGATCAGCGCAATTAGCCAATATTGATAGTCGGTTATTTAACTATCAATTAACATTCACAAACATCCATCAAACAATAAATAATTTCCCAAATTATTTATTAATTCCAAAAATATCTTCACAAGATATACTTTCACTTTTCAGCCCTTTTGAAATCAGTTTCAAACTATCTTCCTTTCTCAGAATAAATTTTCCAAGTATTTCCTATTTTCACTGATATCACCAAGCACAAAACTTTTAGATTTAAAAATAATTTAAAAACACTTAGATTTTAGAAACTTTAAAAACACTTTATTATAAAATATACTTTAAAATTTATAAGTTAAAAACTACTTCGATATTTCATTAAAAATATATACTTTAGGAATATTTAAAAATGAGGTTACTTTTATAAAATATAAAACTAGATTTTCTCTTTTAAAACAAAATACCAAGTCACTTTTAAATGATTACTACCATAATAGATTAAAAAAATACTTACTTTAGAATTTAAATATTTTAGAAATAATAAATTTTCCAAAACTTGCTTTTTACAACAACTTTAAAACCTTGAACTTATATTTACAAATTCACTTTGAAAACGTACTTGGTTATCCAGGAAGAATTTCCAATTTCCATCACTTAAATCAATTTTCCAAATTAATTTCCAATTTACTCCATTTGGAATAAATTTCTTTACTTACTCAATTCATTTCAAAATTCGTTAATTATTATTATTTTCTGTTTGATTTTAAATCTTTTAACCGAAATATACAAATTTCATATTTTTCCCAATTTCTTTTTTATTCTTTTCAAAATTTAAATCTTAAATTTAAAATAAATTCTTTGTTATTTTAAACAATAATACTGAAGTTTAAAATTCATTAATTTTCTGTTTATTCAAAATTCCCTTTTCATAAACGGAATTATTTATTAGAATTTTAAAAAAAACCACTAATATTCTTATCCAGTTCATTTTTAATTTATTTAAATTCTCTATAATTATTCCACTTACAAATTCTCTTCCTTTTATTTTCAAAAATCCAATTCCATATATTTTGATAACTCAGTGTACCGGAATATATTCAAGTAAACCACAACATTCAATATTCCAATATTATTCATCATAGAATATAAAATAATCATGATAGAGAATATTACATAATTTAAATAAATGTTGAGGCATCCAGTTGGATCCCTCCAACCTGTTTCCCTGCATCAACAGACGTTAGCACAATATAAAATACCCATTGCACTTGGAGGTGTAATATCGCGGTATATGGGATTTATATAAAATCATCTGCTATTATGCGCGCATAGGGTCTCATCCGCTATATAATACGGAAAATCAATCATTCCAAGATATATTATATACTACTAAATATAATATTGCACGTCCAATCCAAAAATCGATCAACCAATTACTTAAATTTAACCATTTAAATTAAAATTATAACCAGATGAGTGAGATTAACTCACCTTCTGTTTGTTGATGTTTGCAATCCGTTTCTATTCCATACTAGTTTTCTTCGTGATTCTAGACCTTGCCAAATAATTATATAATTTTATTAATATTCGAAATAAATTCGAACAATTCAATCCACCATTTTAAAATTTTAAATCCAGCTAATAATTTAATTTTAACTTGATGATTAAATTTTAAACAAATTTCCTTTCGGACAATTTTCTTAGTAACAAAAATAATTTTAATAGTTTTTAATAGAATAAATTGATCACCAAACCCTTAATTTAAAGACAATTTAGCAAAATTAAAATATGTAAACGTATACTTATTTCTTCATGAACTATATATATATATATATATATATATATATATATATATATATAAATAACCTATATAGACTTCCTAAAAACCTGATTTTTCTAAACTTCTAAAATTACATCCTTCATTTAAGAAATTCTTTTAATCATTTATAACTAAATATATAAATATAAAATATCAGTCAACAACATATAACTTTTCCTTGATTGTTTTGTACATTTTTACAATTCATTTCAGATTTAAATTAAATTGAATAAAATTACATATACCTCACTGCCCAGAACTCTGCTCCCTCCCAGCTACCTACGCACGCAAACGCCGATGTCGCCTCTTCCACGACGAACCCACGCTGCCGAAACTCAGATTTATTTCATTTTATTCCAATCCAAGTAAATTTTATTTTTAACCTTTCACTTAAATTTAAATTCCAACATTTAAAGCTTATATTTTCTTCCTGATTTGAAAATCATCTCAATTTACAATCTTATAACCTATTTCATCAGGATTTTTAAAAGCCCGGCCTTTGGTTTCAAATTATTTGAAATCACCATTATCTCAAAATCACACTACTCCAAATTTTTAAACTAACCCTGGTTTTTATCCCCAACAAATTTCCTTTGAAATTTTCAAAAACAACTAGCTTTTCTGAACAAATCAATTTGGCATCAATCCGTCACTTAGAAATTCGAAAATGAATACTGATGATGCGGCCATCATCATCAGAATTATTTCCCATTAATCCAAGTGATTTCAATACTATTTCACTTTCAAAATCTATTTAAAACAAATTTCCATTCAGAAATACCTCTAAAACAATAATGCTATTATTTATCTCCAAAACACTTCGACGAACACTTCCAAAATCTCCGAGATTTTAGATTTCCAAATCCTGTTTAAATCAATTTTAACTATAATTCATTTGTATAAATTCCCATTTGATCATATTTGAATTTGTAAATCACGTTGTTAATTTATATTTATAAATTTCTTTTTATAAATGAATTTATTTTCCTTAACCTTTGGTTACATTTCAATTTCTAGTTAAATTTCCACTTAATAATGATAATAATTTAATTTTTTTCTCTAACATCCAAGCAACCATATATTAGCCAAAATAGTTTACAAAAACTTTTCTTTATATCAAAATATATTTTTGGGTAAAATTATTTCGTTCACCCACATTTAAAACAATATCGTGTCAAATTGTTCTATTCAAGTGATTAGAAACCCCTTCGATACAGTTGTCCAGACTGTGCCGACGAAGGTTCATATGCCACTCAATAAACCAATCAACACAATATAAAATCATTTTTATATCCACTAAAAAATACGCGCTTATATCTTTTAATACGCTCAAACTCATTCTAGAGTACTATGTACTCTAATTTAAATGAGTAATTCCTACCAGAGCCAAGGTTATCACCAACCTATGCTCCAATACCAACTGTAACATCCCGCAAATCCGTACCCCTTGAGTCAATCCAATTCTACATCAATCAACTCAAGTTGAACAGAAATACGAACCATTTGGGTTAAAGAAGAAGAGGTAGAAGAAGAAAATAGAAAACAACATCAGAATCTAACCATCGCAGCGGAATAAAATATAATAGAAAATAAATGATCTTTACACAAAATCAAATATATCTGTTTATATATTACATCATCAGAGTACATCATTCACAGTTCAACATCAATAACATACAACTGGAGACACAGCGGAATAATAATTAAGTACGAAAGTACGTATCGTCATCCAGTTCGTCTCCTGAACTCCACAGCAACATATCCTGTATTCTATAATACTCCGTCTGACTCGAGCATTGTAGTTAAATAACACCCGAGTTAGTCTAGAATACCAGCATGATAAATCACACTCAAATTGATTATTAAAGTTTCAAAAATCTTTTTGAAAACAAAAGCATCTCGTAAGACCACGCCACGAATAAACATGTCGGGTTTTTACCTTACGATAGCTAAAACATTTCTTATTAAAATCCTCTGATATTAAAATAGGGGCTATATACATATACTTATTAAAATAGCCAAAATTGTTACAAGATTAAATTCCAGCTACAAACCACAGAGTGGGTAATACAAACAAAACTCGTAAAAGGCTCGTAGGGAGAATGGATTTCCAACTAATGACTAGGCACTGGGTACCACCTGTCACGGTACGTAGCCTAGATCACAGTACCGAGGATCACTCCCGATCCCCAACAACACAAGACCCAGACTATCCCTTACTAGATAATCCCGAGTAAGATCACCCCATGGCTGGGATCAGCAAACGCACCACTAAGCCGAAATAAAAAGGGACATCTAGACAGGGATGACCTTACCCGGAAATGGGTGCTGCCCACCAAGCCTTGTTGCATAACCCCTGATTTTCAGTCATTCCTGGTTGATGTGGCTTGAGGCTAAGCGTTACCTTTTAGATCATTTCACTTAGAATGCTCATCGTCCACCTGACGATGTTCTGAAAGCATTCATCCATATAAGTCCGTCCCGGGTTCGAACGGAATCGAAGGCACTATTCCTACTACATCCATTTTGGAAATATCCTCAGGATTAGTAGCGACTAGCCCCTGCACTTCACTGCTCCATCTTCGAATCCAAACTCGTCTTCTCCACGAAAACGTACAAACCAGATCGAAGTGGTTTCGAGAAATAAATCCTGATCCCGGGCTCTTCGAAACGATCAGCGCAATTGGCCAATATTGATAGTCGGTTATTTAACTATCAATTAACATTCACAAACATCCATCAAGAAATAAATAATTTTCCAAATTATTTATTAATTCCAAAAATATATTCACAAGATATACTTCCTCTTTTCAACCCTTTTGAAATCAGTTTCAAACTATCTTCCTTTCTCAGAATAAATTTTCCAAGTATTTCCTATTTTCACTGAAATCACCAAGCACAAAACTTTTAGATTTAAAAATAATTTAAAAACACTTAGATTTTAGACACTTTAAAAACACTTTATTACAAAATATACTTTAAAATTTTAAATTAGAAACTACTTCAATATTTTATTAAAAATATATACTTTAGGAATATTTAAAAATGAGGTTACTTTTATAAAATATAAAACTAGATTTTCTCTTTTAAAACAAAATACCAAGTCACTTTTAAATAATTACTACCATAATAGATTAAAAAAATACTTACTTTAGAATTTAAATATTTTAGAAATAATAAATTTTCCAAAACTTGTTTTTTTACAACAACTTTAAAACCTTTAACTTATATTTAAAAATTCACTTTGAAAAGGTACTTGGTTATCCAGGAAGAATTCCCAATTTCCATCACTTAAATCAATTTTCTAAATTGATTTCCAATTTACTCCACTTGGAATAAATTTCTTTACTTACGCAATTCATTTCAAAATTCGTTAATTATGGACTTTATTATTATTATTTTCTGTTTGATTTTAAATCTTTTAACTGAAATATACAAATTTCAGATTTTTCCCAATTTCTTCTTTATTCTTTTCAAAATTTAAATCTTAAATTTAAAATAAATGCTTTGTTCTTTTAAATAATAATACTGAAGTTTAAAATTCATTAATTTTCTGTTTATTCAAAATTCTCTTTTCATAAACGGAATTTATTTATTAGAATTTTAAAAAACCACTAATATTCTTATCCAGTTCATTTTTAATTTATTTAAATTCTCTATAATTATTCCACTTACAAATTCTCTTCCTTTTATTTTCAAAAATCCAATTCCATATATTTTGATAACTCAGTGTACCGGAATATATTCAAGTAAATCACAGCATTCAATATTCCAATATAATTCATCACAGAATATAAAATAATAATGACAGAGAATATTGCATAATTTAAATAAATGTTGAGGACTCCAGTTGGATTCCTCAAATCTATTTCCCTACGTCCACAGACGTTAGCATGATATAAAATACCCATTCCACTTTGAGGTGGAATATCGCGGTATATGAGATTTATATAAAATCATCCGCTATTATGCTGCGCATAGGGTCTCATCCGCTATATAATGCGGGAAATCAATCATTCCAAGATATATTATATACTACTATATATAATATTGCACATCCAATCCAAACAATCAATCAATCAATTATTTAAATTTAACAATTTAAATTAAAATTATAACCAGATGAGTGAGATTAACTCACATTCTGTTTGTTGATGTTTGCAATCTGTTTCCATTCTGTACTAGTTTTCTTCGTGATTCTAAACGTTGCCAAACAATTATATAATTTTATTAATATTAGAAATAAATTCGAACAATACAATCCACCATTTTAAAATTTTAAATTCATCTAATAATTTAGTTTTAACTTGATGATTAAATTTTAAACAAATTTCCTTTCGGACAATTTTCTTAGTAACAAAAATAATTTTAATAGTTTTTAATAGAATAAATTAATCACCAAACCCTTAATTTAAAGATAATTTCGCAAAATTAAAATATGTAAACGTATATTTATTTCTTTACGAACTTTATATGCATATAATTATAAAAAAAATAACTTATATAGATTTCCTAAAAATCTGATTTTTCTAAACTTCTAAAATTACATCCTTCATTTAAGAAATTCTTTTAATCGTTTACAACTAAATATATAAATATAAAATATCAGTCAATAGCAAATAACTTTTCCTTAATTGTTCTGTACATTTCTACAATTCATTTCAGATTTAAATTAAACTGAATAAAATTACATATACCTCACTGCCCAGAACTCTGCTCCCCCCAGCTACCCACGCATGCAAACGCCGATGTCGCCTCTTCCACCACGAACCCACGCTGCCGAAACCCTAGGCCATTCTCCCATGGTGATCGAAACCCTAGCGCGCTCGATCATCGGGACTTCGAACGATCCCGTCGCCCCTTTTATTCGTCTTCATCTCGAGCTCCTAAACATGCTGCCGATCTCGATTAGACGAGGCTACACGATTTGAGGAGGAGCGATTCTTTTTTCTTCGGCAGTAAGAGAGGGGTCATTCGATTTTGTTTTGCGGTATAGTAGGAGACTCGGCCGCCATAAATAAAAAGAAGAAGAGGAAGAGAAGAGAGTGGGAGGCGATATCGTTTGGTGGTTGAGAAACTTTGCAAAATGATCGAAAGGGGGTAATTACTCTGCTCGATTTTGAATAGAAAAACAAAAATTTCTTTCGTTCACCATACTTTTCTCTGGCTCGATTTACTTTGAGCCGAGGAAATGAAGAAAAGGAAAGATCGTGATGTAAACGAGAAAAGGGGCAAGATGTGATGTTGAACAACGGTTGCATGTTAGAGAAGGCTACCGTACTTCGAATGTGAAAGGGGAAAGTTATGATGGGAAAGAATGTAGGCTGATGTTGAAAATAGTCAATATATATATATATATATATATATATTATTTAAATTGTAAATTGTCTCGAATTACGTAACTTCAAATCTCGACCTCCTACCGTGGTGTGCTGCTAGGCGTTTATAATGTTGTACCCCTATTCTGAACGCAATGGAAAAGGTTTCGAGTCCTAATTCGCTCGTATGGAGAAGATAGCTTTATGGATCTGATATTATATTGAATTTCGATATAAATTTCAACGCATTTATATATCGTATGCTCACACAACAACTCCAATCACTGCGAAATTTGAAATCCGATAATAATACAATATTACGGATCCAATGGAACTGTTTTCGTCGAATTCCGAGACTGTCCCCCGGAAGGCTATTTTTAAATTCAATTTAAACTTTATAAAATTTTAAAACGGAACAAATCACCGTTAAATTCAATTTTAAAATTTCAATTATTCTCAGTACTATCAATATAAATTTTACGAGCCTTCAGATTATTTTTAATAGGCTTGAAACTCTAGATTCAACATTTTACCCAACTTCAAATTATTTATTTCAATAGTTTAATTATCAAATAAATAATGATTTTTGAATTCAAGTTAAAATTAACTTTTAAATATTTAAAATCAATTAAATATTCCAATTTCAAACGCTCACAAATTTCGAATCGTCACACTTAGGCCGAGACCCTGCCTTATCCGCATCCAACACACTCACACTTGCCGTTCTCCCTTCCTATAGCACCTCTCCCTCGACTTTACCATACCAAGCAGCTACAATTGCAGATCAACCATTCCACTCCAGCCACTCTCCTCCTACAACTCAACTTGCCTTTTCTTTTTCCTGTGAATCTCCCACCTGTTACCGATCACCAATCCTCCCCTTCGAGTAGTGAGGAGTTGCCTATGTGGGGATTGCGTCTTCCATCATTCATCTGGAATAAGTATTTGCATGCTTAGGTCTTCAGCAAATTTAGTTAGCGATGCTTCTCCTTCTTAAAAAAAAGAATTTTTGATTTTTAAATGTTTATTTTTAATATATATATATATTTAGATTTTTATATATGTATTTTAACAAATATTGATTTTTTTATATAATTTGAAGATTTTTATTTTAAATATGTGTTTTAAATTTAATATTGATTAAAAATATAATATAAAGATTTTATTTTGAATATGTGAGTAAATTATTTATTTTTTAAATTATATATTTTGTTTTTATCGATTCAATCCATCGCGCTTTGCTTCGGAATTTGTGCTAGGATTCATAATTCATTTCATTGTCAAATTTCTCTAGCCTCTAAAGGTGAAGTATCACTCACGATTGACATTCTTATGTTTAGTAATTGATTTCACATGAAACGATAATAGAAATATGTTATTAAATTTGAATTGATTAGTGATTAAATTGTTAAAATGATATGTTATTATTTGCATTTTTTCACCTATGATTATTGACAATATTGACACCAATAATCGGTTTTATAGTAGACCATCCACTTTTTATTACGAACGTAATAAAAGTTTGAAATACAAGAGAAAGGTAAAAGCACCTTAACAACTAAGAAAATGGAAAATACAATACATGATTTTGACAGAGATGCCACAGCTATAATAATATCACATAGACTCAGGGAAATTCACAATAAATATTGACTTTTAATATAATGTAAAGATTTTATTTTAGTTTTAATATATGTGTAAAATTTAGATTTTTAAATTATATGTTTTGGAAATTTTAAAATTATAAGTTAAGTTGTGAAAATGTAAATTTTAAGATTTTACTTATATTTTTATTATTTTTAAAACTTATAAAATAAGATTTAAAATAGATTTAATAATGATAAGATATAAATTCAATAAAAAAATATAATAAAATTTAATAAGAATTTAATTTAATTAACATATAAAATGTTTAAAATATTTATGTAAAATTTATATTACTGTTTTGAAAATAGATTTTGTTATAACTTTAATTAAATTAAGGTTGGAGAGATAAATTAAAGATTGAATTTAAATAAGAATAGATGTGGATTAATTGATTTTAAGATTTTGAAGGTATGATTTTATAACTTGATTTAATTAAAGGTGATTAAATGAGTACTTTTAAATTTAAATTAATTGAAATTGAATATTTAGTTTTGATTTAAGTGTGCAATTTGAGGTTTTATTTAAATGTTGTAAAAAGTGAATAGGTGGATATTTTAAAATTAAATATAATTAAAGTTAGATATTTAATTATTGATTTTATTTCAATTTGTAATTTGAGATTTTATTTAAATGCCATTAAAAATGATTTGGTGAATATTTTCAAATTTAAGTAAAATTAAAGTTGAATTTGTAATATAAATGAAATTTATCAAAAGTATTTATTGTAAATTGTTTGAATATTTAAATTTTGAAAGCCTATTGAATTGGGAGTGGTTTAAATTTTTAGTTCAAACCCGGATTTGAAATCGCTATAAATTAAAATGGTTTAATGTGAATTTGAATTGAACCTTTAACCCTTTTTATTGAAATGGTTAAACTGAGTTAGATTTAAATTGTATTTTTTGAACTAAAGTTGGCTTGAATTGATTTGTAAAATTAGAAGAAACAATTCTAACTTGAAACTATTTTCGATATATATTCTATTAGATAAAATATTTTTAATATATAACTATTTTGAATCTATAACCTATTTTTAAATATATAAACTATTTTAATTTATAACTATTCCAATATATAAACTACTTTCAATATTCAATCTGTTTAAGTTAGAACTGCTATAATTTAGATTGAATGGATTTAAATGAAAATACTTTGATACGATGTTTTAACCTATTTTGTGGTTATGATTTTGAAAACGAAAATGATTTAAAGTGATATGATTTCGGAAGTGAATATGATTTGAAAATGATGTGATTTTGAAATGATTATGATGTTTTGATATGAAGTATGAACTATTTGGAATAAAAAATGACCATGGTGTGAAATAAGAATTTGGTTGTTAAAGAGACCGGGATCAGATATTGTCCTACTCTCTGCCAATACCGAAAACCACTTTAACAACTATGCACGTGGTGGAGATTCTAAAACGAAGTAGAATGGTTTGGCGACGTTTATATGAGGTATAAACGCAGCCCTGGCTCCCATGAGTCAGCTTGATGTGACTAAAACAAGAGCTATACTTGGGTCAAGTGAGGTCGCACCTCTGACCGAGCATGATTCTTCGATACCATTCTATTACATTGTGATTTGATTGGGTGCATCTTTGATTATGGGAGTGTGTCTCGAGGTGGGTGATAGTAGCTGCTATGCATTACCTCCAGCTCGGTTCTGCAAAACGGTAGAATCCTACCCTAGGCATTGCCTCGCGTGCCTTGTCTCATGCTTGCGCCCATTACAAGTTTATTTTGTACCGTATATATGGAGTGCTCCCTGAGTAAACCACCAGTTTGGTAGAGCTTACAGTGTTTGTATAGACTACGAGAATAAATAAAAATGTGTTAAAGGGATATGGGTAACGCCTTAATGCTATTTTAATATTTTACTTTACTGTAGACATTATCTATGTAGCGTATTGTACTATGTACGTAGGTTATTTTTCTCTATAAAAATATTTTAAAATGAAACGGTGGAAATATTTGTGTAAATATTTGAAAATAGTTTGATGGAAGTACTTTTATTTGAGAAGTATCTTTCCGAGAAAAGAGAGCAAAAAAAATTTAATTGAGAGAAACATTTTATCCAACGAGTATCTTCAATCTCAAAAATTATTTTTATTTGGAAATATATTTTGATTGTAACGATTTTGTAACGACCTGCCTTTCTGGACGTTTTAAACAGACACACATGTCAGACTCAAACCATTCAAAAGGGCAGATTGTTGAGTGTAAATAAGAAAAATAGAAAGAAATAAAAAATATAGAATCTCGCAGCGGAATGACAAAATATAATAATCAAATAACAGTTCATTAAGCTGTTTTATAAATACATTTGGTTATTCTTTACAATACAAATATTATAGTTACATAAACAAGAATAAATGAATAAATAAATGCAACGGAACAACATGATGCAGTGGAATAAATATAATAATAATAGTACAAATCTTTATCTTTGTCCTCCAGAAATAAAGCCTTCAACCCTGAAATACTCAGACTAACCCGAGCGAATTAAAAAGACAAAACACTCGAGTTAGAACTAAAAGATCTTATGTAAGTTAAATCAACAATAAATATAAGTGCAATGGAGTCAGAGATGCATACAGGGTTTGACATCTCTAATCCAGTGTCTAACGTGAGTGCGACAACTTAATGATGTTCGAGATTCACATCCCCTAAGGACCCATTAAACTATCTACTATGTAGTATAACACGTTATTATAATTGTGTCCACAATAAAGTAAAAGTATTAAAATAGCTTTAAGGCGTTACCCATATCCCCCTTAACACATTTAATATATTCACATAGTTTATACAGTACCGTAACTCCCTCCATAAACTGAAAGGCTATCCGAGGGCACTCCATAGGCATGGTATAAAACAAACTCGTAAAAGGCTCTCTAGGGCATGTGAACATGGCATACGAGGAAATGCCATGGCAGATATACCATTTGCGGATCCGGACTGGTGGTAACGCATAACAGCTACTACCGCCCACCTTGGAACACACTCCCAAATCAAAATCAAAGGTGGCCACCAATCAAATCAAAAAGTTAGAATATAGTATCGATGAAGTGTGCCCGATTGGAGGAATGACCTCACTTGGCCCATCGTGGCTCCTGGTTTTAGTCACATCTAAGATGACTCACGGAAGTCAGAGTCACGTCATACCTCATACAGAAATCTTTCACCAAACCTTTCTACTTTATTTCTGGAATCTCCACCACGTACACGTTTGTCAAAGTGGTTTTCGATATTGGCAGAGAGTATGACAATATCCAATCTCGGTCTCTTTAACAACCAATCGCGTATTACACATCAGATGGTTCTTTTACGTTTCAAAAATCAATTCACAATTTATATCAAAATATCATATTCAATTTCAAATCATATCTCTATCGAAATCATATTCACTTCAAACCATATTCACTTTCAAATCATATCGTTTCCAAAACCATAATTTCTTCAAAATCATATTTCCAAAGTAAGTTAAATCCTTACTTCAAAATCGTCATATTCAATTTATTATAAAATTTAAATCCCAAATTTGGTTATAACATCATTTAACCGTATTCTCTTTTAAAACAATGAATTGAATATAGACACTTCTACTTTGCTTAGTTTAGAAATTTAGAAAATATTTTAAATTATTATAAATAGTTAAAATAGTTATAAATACCTGAAATACCCTAAAATAGTTTAGTTATAAATTAAATTTACTGTTAAATTTATTTAAGATAGTTAGTGAATTTAAAATAGATTAAATGTAATTAAAATAGATTAAATAGCTTTAAAATAGACTAATTAGATTTAAAATAAGTTAAAATGAGTTAATTTATTTTAAATAGATTTAAATGGTTTAAAATAGGTTAAAATGATTTAATATAGTTAATATAGGTTAAATTAGTTTAATAATTCAAAAATTTTAATAATTAAAGTCTTAAAATGGTATGTTTTTAAAGCAGTTTATGTTAAAACATAAGTATGAAATTTAAATCAATTTAAATTTTTTTACCGCATTTTAACTTTTGACTATTTTCAATTTCCAAAACCAAATTTCAGATTTTAAAAATTCCAATTCTCAATAAATTATTTAATTCAATATCATTTCCAAATCCATGTTCAAATATCACTTTAAATTATTCATATTTCAATACATTTTAAAGTTACATTTCCAATAACTCAAATAACTCAATTTTGACAAATTTCACTAATATCTCAAATTCAAATTTTAAAATTTCAATTTAATTTCTTAAAACAATTCCTTTAAACCAATTCATATTTAACATTAAACTTGATTTTTCAATAATTCAATTTATATACGTCAAATTTTATTTTCGAATATCATTTAATTACATTCAAAATTTTTAAGGATTTTAAATCATTTAATTTAACAAATCCGGTGTCTGTATATAATTCTCTACTCTAGAGTCACGTGATATGGATATTTATCATTTCAATCCGCAATTTAAATTTTACGGTTATATATCATTTCAAACCGCAATCCCGAATCAATAAAAAATCCATAAAATCCCTCGAGTCTATCATTTCAACCCACAATGATTTTTCCTTACTCTACAGATCGTTCGGGTATATATCGTTTTAAGCCATAGTGATTTTCAAATAATAATAATTAAGGGAACTTGCAGATTGACAATAGTATATAAATTTTCATAACAGCCAATCATCCAACATCAAAAATCAAACAACCATCAAAATCATCATACAATTTAATCAATTAATTTCAACAATAACTAATTATCAATAATTGTTATTTAGCGGGAAATTTAGATTCAATAATAAATTAAATGACAATTTAATCCAAATAAATTCAAATTAACAAGAATAGAAAATTTAAATCTACCAAACAGCCATAAATATATTCCTAATCACATTGTAAATTTAATTTAACAAATATAAGAAATTTTAGAAGTTGCAAGCGAGTCAAAACACTCACTTTTGAATTTAAATCGTTTTAAATTCCAATTGAAGCCCAAAACTCAAACGGTCTTAGAACTCAACTAAACTAGCATCAAAATATCTGAAATTTTGATACGATCCCAACGCAAGAAACCGCGCGCGGATTGGACCTCGTATGAGAAAGTTACAACGATTAGAATTTTTAAAGTTTGAATTAATTTTTAAAATAAAAAAAGAGAAGAGGGGCATTACCGTAAATTCCCTACCCCGAAACCCTAGCCGGCACGCACATTCTCAATCGCGACTAACTCGATAAGCCGCCGCAACCTTCAAACCAAGTGCCACCACCTCGCTATGCCTGGCCATGATCAAACCTCGACACTGAGAAGCCCTCATCGGGACGTGCCTGGCTGTGGTGGCGCGGTTGACTACGGTGGCCCCAGGCACACACGCCCAATCTCGGCCACATATGGCAATTCTGATGACCATCTCAGCAATCCAACCATATAGACGCGCTCTACTTATCAACCTCTACGACACTACACCTCTCGATCGACCCATCTACGAGAATCCACCGTTGAACGAGATGCCATCCAATGAACGGTCGATACTACAACATCAATTTCTAGCCACACTGAAACCCAAATCGAAAAACCGACTGTAGATTTGACTTGCACTCACTAAGAGCTTCGAATTGACATAAAATTCAATATCATTTGAGGAGTTTGAATTTTTTGATTTGGTTTTGAATTTGATTTGAAGTTGAATTGGGAATTTGTTTATCTGCCATTAAAATGAGGAGTTGAGAAGGAAATGTATGTACAGACAAATGGAGGTAAGAAATAACCTAGGGTTTATAACGAGCTATTCGTAGGCATAGGTAAAAATAGAAAGAATGAATAAGATTTGATTGAACGATGAATGACCCGAAAAGCCCGTTCTGTCTCCAGAACGAAAATATGTCAACCAATATATCAAATAGATGTTTTTGGTCATTTTAAACTCAATGGAACATGTTTCGATTCCTAATCTATACTATAATATGATTGCTCAGGTCAATTTCAAGAGCACACAATCCCACTTGAATTTTGGCAACCGAAGTCTCTAAAATTTTCTTCCTCCACGTTGTCTTATTTTTATCCTTTCCTTTCCTCCGGCCGAACCTTCCGTTCCCCAATTAGTAATTTCCTCCATCCGAAATCAACTGATTCCTCTTACGCTTATCTTCTTTTCCAACGTGGACCCTTTTCTTTTATTCCGCGTATCCCTTTCTTTTGTTCTTCCTCCCGCTTTCCTCTTTGCTCTTAAACCCTAAGTCTAAAACGATTTGATTTGCACCCAATGCACCCTCGCACGACTACCGTGCTATGATTCTTCCTCGCCCTATCAACGACAGTACCACAATTTACCTAACGTGAGTTTCTTTATTATTGTATTCCCTTTCTATTATTATTGCGGTTAAAGTTATTGACTGTATTTTCTTTTCGTGATTTTTGGTATTCAATTGGGCTCGAGTTTCTGACAAGTGAACCCTAATTTGGTGCTTTTATGGACAAGGTTTGTTCTAATTTGTCCTCTATCGATTCCATTTTCATGTTATTGGTTTCAAAATTTAACTGTAATAATTTTAGTTACACAACCCTTACTTTGTTTGTAACCCAATGTTCTGTTTTATTGATCAATGAATGTAAATTGTTATTTAAAATTATCTAGCAATAAATGTAAGGGTTAAGATTTATTTCCTTAAACTATATCGACTATTTGTGTAATTAATTATGGACCGAAAGTTATACATCTTGAGAAAATCATGAAGATGGAAAATGTGAATTGATGTATTCTTCCTTTATAGTTATCACAATACATCATTAAGGTAATCAAAATTTCGTATTGGCATCATTTTACATGAGAAATAATAATGGTGTTTATTTCAGTAAATCCTGTAAAACTTGGCTAGCATATAAATAATAATGGAATTTGCCATTCAAGTGAAGTTTGTCATACTCTTATTGTTAATTCTACTACTCTATATTTACTTTGCTTCAACTAATAGTTATATTATTAACATTTTTTAGGTTGAAACAACTAATGAGTCAATGATCTTCGTGAAATGAGGTAATATTACATAATTGTTTGACTTTGCAAACATAAATGCTAGGTTGAGTGAAATTTTTGCATTTCTCTATGGATGTATTCTATATATATGTATGTATATGCTCTGAATGAGAATGATATTTGA
Source organism: Allium cepa (assembly GCA_030765085.1). Classification (NCBI taxonomy): domain Eukaryota; kingdom Viridiplantae; phylum Streptophyta; class Magnoliopsida; order Asparagales; family Amaryllidaceae; genus Allium; species Allium cepa. The sequence goes on from CM060943.1 coordinate 735,115,688, forward strand.
TATTGTTATTTTTATAGTTAGTTTATAAGGTTTAGGCATTTTATTAATGTAAAAAAGTAATTCATGTCATTAGCAAACTATATCGTAAACAATTTAGAGAAATTGTGTACGTGTTTGTCTTATCTTATATATTTTGATTGTTCAATTTTTTAAAATTGAAATTGTAGTTTATCAATCTTCGGCTTCAAAAACAAATGGTTGTAAAAATTAGCAATACTCAAAGTATTGTTATGAAAAATTCCATAGAATTTATCGATGTTGAACTGCACAATTTAAAAAGAAGAAAAAAGGTAGTTGCATTGACATGACATGGATAACATGTATTAGGGAACGCTTAGGTTTGTTGAAGAATATATCAAAAGGTTATGAATTTGGATTGATGTTTTAGTATATAAGGCTACCACACCTAAAAAATTCAAAATTATCCTATATACCATAGCAACAACAGTTGTTCCCTTTGAAATATATGGAAAACATGAACTGAAAAGACATATATTCGGATTTAAAGATGTAGGGACCAATGGATGTTTCACTTTTAATTTGAAGTTAGTTCATCCTATATTTATCTGGTTTCCTAAATATGCCTTACAATAATTCAATAAATTTTATTGCATAATAAGATTATTTGTGTAAATTACTTTATATGATTTTTGACTAAGTTTTCACTACCATGGTTTTGAACTTTATACCAAATAAACTAATTTTTTGACTACAGAACAATATCAATAGTCTTCATAATCCCCAATTTACGTGATTATCATACTTTATGTCATTTTATATCCACCATATAAGAGACTCAATTGATATATGCAATTCATTATAAAAAATTAGTAAACTTTATGAATTTTCTTATTATAGAAAATGTGTAATAAAAAACTCTTCTTTTCAAAGTATAGAAGGTTTTCCGTGTTGCTGAAATTTCAAAAGATCCTCAGGGATGTATTAGCTTTCATATGACAATTCCTAATTAGACATTAATGATGTTGTGGGTGCATAAATTTTGTGCATCAGATTTCTTTATTTGCGTAAGTTCTTTCATTTTTTTTTAAACTGCACAAAAGATTGTTCTTGAGTTAGGAATCACTCCCAAACACTGTTGCTTTCATTTTTGTTAGATTAAAGTCAACCATTCATGTTAAAAGTAACGTATTTCTGATTGTTAGTTCAATCTTATCTTTAGTTTGATACTAAGTGAAACTTTGAATTTTTGGTGAATTTCTTCATATTCTTTGCTATTTGAGTACCATTGAACCTGAACAATGATTTGTTATAAGGTAATTGACCTTGCACTTTAATTTGATATTTTTTCTGTTGTTTTTATACATTTAGCAAAATTGAACAAGAAATGATAGTTTACTTGAACATGTTGTAGGTTGATGGGTAAAAGGTTACTGTTTTCACTTAATGTGCAAGTTAATAATGTTGATAAACTAAGCTCTTGATTGTGTTTGTTTTCACAAGGCTTTTTTTCCATTATCAATTTTGAAATACTTTAGGCTTGCTCACAAATGAGTTTAATCTCTATGCGGACATATTTATGTGCATCTAAGAATTGAAATATGCAATGATAATTCTTCGAAAACATTTACCTTCATGTATCAACATATCTAACCAATCATTTATATATATATATATCTGTGTGTGTGTGTCTGTGTGTGTGTTCCTCTCAGTTTGTCATGCCATGTGGACTCAAACTACGTGCTAATTGCTAAGTTTAAGAAGTACTGTAAAGTAACGTGTTTAAATCTCTAGATCATTACATGTATAGCATGTCTATAGGGGCTTTACCATTATGTCAAAACAATAGATGTATAAATCAACATAATAAATTAATAACCTAAAGCTATGGTGAACTATAGCTTACGTTTCTATTATATATTAGGAAATGGTAAAATTTCAACAAAAATATTCGTTATAACAGTAAAGTTAAATGACAACATATTTGGTGTTTCGCATAATAAATTTAATATCATATTAGACGTTCTTTAGATAAATAACAGAATCTTATATGGAATCATTTGGTTTATTCGTTTGTTTCTACCATTTGAAGACTACATTTTAGATTATGAAGTGAATGAACGACCATCAATAACCAGTGATGATGTTGTAGATGCATTCGTAGAAAAGATGGTGGTTGCTAACAGATAATTTAAATTCGTAAGCATATGATACCACAATTAAGTTTATGATAAACGATACTTGAGTCTATTGCTGATGACTTTAACTATATTGTTCTGCAGTGAAATTTATGTTATACCTAATGTTTTGATTTTTCATTGGATTTAATATGTAAGCAATATGTTGGTACAATTAATTTATATGAGTTATTGTATTGTCTACCTTATTGTGTTTTGCTTCCATCTGAACCTTATTTCCACAGCTAACTTATGTTTTGTTTGAAACCACAAATTAAAAACCTTTGATTTTATGCCTAGGAATGCGTTCAACTTTACATAATTAAAAGCTTGTAAAGTATTTCAGTCATGTCTTTTTTATTATAGTGAGCTAATTTTTTTAATAATGTTGTGGTGTTGTGTATGCCATTTCATATGCTATTGTGATTTATGCATTACCACTTGTTTGTTCATTGCATGGTCTAATCAAATGAAATTGTGCTTGCAAAGATTACGTACATTATCTAGAAATACATAATTATTACAACTACATGGATTTGTATCAAATATAAAATTAATATGTCACACATGGTGCAAGTGCGAACTATTTAGTTGGTTTAGGAAACCACAAATTATAAAGCACCGCTTTTATGCCTAAGAATGCGTTCAACTTTACATAATTAAAAGCATGTAAAGTATTTCAGTCATGGCTAAAGGTTTGATGAATTGTTGATTAAAAAGTACATATTTGATTTTAGTTCTTACGATGAATATATTATTTGCTTCATGTTGGAGCTCATAGATATCACAGTGCACTAATTAGCTGGTTGAAGAAATATTAGCCCTGATAAATATAGCATAAAGCGCTTACTAGCTTCAATGTAACTTATTCAGATTTTATTTTATACTATATGAATTTAACCTATTAGTTTCAATTTAATCACATTAAATAATAAAGGGTGTAAGTAATCTTATAGACACTGCGATCAGTTGATTGTGAAAGAGTATGAACATGACACAAGTTATTATATGGAGTTGTATATATATATATTTGATACAGTTATTAGTTTCAATATTAGTTTATGTATTAGCCACTAGGTATTAATTTATTGGATTTATCTAAAATTGATTGCGTATATAACATTGTGAATTCAATTGCGGTGTTTTTATTTTCATTTTCTCTAGTACATTTTAACAAGACTATATATTGGTGCTTGGCCTTTGGTTAAACGAAATTTTTTCTTCTAATACTTTTCTACTCTTATATAGGCCGTTTGAGATAATAAAAAGAATGTTTACTAATGTACAAATTTTTTGATTCCACGGAATTATGGTTTCTATAGGACATCTGCTCGATTTTTTATTTATTGAGGCTCAACAATGAAAATTGCCACAATATAAATCTAAACCAAGCAATACACATGTTGAAATTAGCCTTTTTTTAAGGTTTAATAGCCTGGATATACTCAGGTGTAAGTTATAGAATCACATACACAGGGAAGTGGCAACGCTTCAATTGTCATATTTCATGCTTTCATTTAACTTTAGTCCGCATTTTCGAGAATTATACTCCCTGATTTAATGATTTGGACTAATGAGAACAATAGCTGGAAGGAACATTTTGGCAACTCTTCTTTTAAATATTTATTAATTTTCTTTTCGTACTAATTTACTTGTGTTTGTTTGACTTTGTTGTCTAAGAAGCAAGTTCAAATTATCATGTCAAAATGTAAGCACCAATTATTATAACAATCTTGGAAGGAATGCATGTCTCTCTATCATATTTTGCTCCTTTGCTAAAGTATACACGAATTCTGTGCCTTGCGATCAATACTCCAACGAATCACAGTCAGTTGGATAATGGTTTGTTTATAGATCAGTTTGTTCTTACCTTACTCCATTATATGTTGATTTTATTACTTAAAGTCCAAAGGATTTTCTTATTTCATATGTGATTAGAATTCATTTAAGGTTAAGGCTCGAGTGCTTGAATAAATTCAATATTATATTCAATATGGACTACTTAGGATATTTGTAACTACTTGCGCCAATGAGTTTGATAGTAGTTACCATCATATATGAGATATGCTACTGTATTCTTAGTGATTCAAATTGATTGTTAAATTTAAAATATTTGTAACTTTTGAAGTTCATTTGGTCCTCTTCCCAAATATGTGATATTCAAATTAGTTAATAGCAGATGTTCCCCTACCATTTACCTTTTATGTTCATAAAGATAATTGAATTAGTTAGCCAAAAGATTGTGCATATTATTTTAGTGTTGTATCAGTATCATTTTCTATATTTCAAAACAATATGTATTCAAGGTTAAGCCAATAATTAGGCGTTGCAATTGTAGTTGTAGCTTTGGCATATAGACATCTAGACATAAGACAGTTGCCTGACATGCATGTGACTAGAATGTTGTACGAGAAATTGTATTCATTTTTAATACTGGGTAAAACATCATTTTCTACTTCCTTCTCTGTTAATCTTATGTATAATGCAGGCACCTTGACTGGGTATTGGTTGTGTGTTTGGATATTTCAAAGGATTAAAAAAGTAGCAAATATATCAATAATTTAGCCTATCCTATTGGAAGAGAAGCTGCCCAAATTCTTCAAAACAGATAAATCACTCCTTCTTTGTTATAACATCAAGCCTACAAGGTAAAATTGTCACACTTAGTCATTTCAGATAATATTATGAATGACCAATGTAACATTGAATTTTGTGGATAGAAGGAAGATATCGATAACCATTGGTTAATGGTGATTTTTCACCTACACGTATACTGGCTTGGAATTTATAGTTAAAGATCTAATAAGTATTATAGTGTGATTTGCGTGGATCATGTGTTCTATTCCAACACACTTGATATGGTGTTTTTTTTTTGATCCAGCATACCGTTACATGATATTTGTTAATATGTAAGTGATATGATTGGCTTAACTACTTATGATGAAATCCAAGTGGTAAGAAATTCTAATCATATACAAGTGTGTGGCTCGCTAAAGGAACTGAGTGCATCATAGTGTCAATAGCAGCAAACAGATGAAGTGCATTGGCAAGTAATATTGGTGATAGAAAGAATGAGATGACAACAGAAATTGTTTCAATAGAATTGGAGTGCCGGAACCTTATCTGAATTTAAAAAAAATTGGGATGCTAAAACCAAAGGAAAACCCGGATAAGATGCGGATGAGAGATGAGCATGTCTAAAGTAATGAATGACAAGCAAGAAAGCGGATTCGTGAAGCAACATTTGAAGTAGTGTAGAAGTAGGAAGAAACCAATGGGAACATGTAGAGAAGAATAGTCTAGCAGGATCACACGTCTTGGACTACATGTTGCCACGGGCTAGAGACAAAAGCCACATATGCTGCTACAGTTTGGAAATAATGCGATAAAGCAACATACTGCAACATATGTTGAGTCAAATTGCAAAAAAAGGACAATGGTGACTTCAAGGGCAGGTGTTGGTACCATCAGAGGTGAAAAATTGATGATAATGGAACTATGTTGTACTCATAATTTTTCCTTATATCCCATTGTTTATTACAAGTTTCATTTATTTAGATAAGCAAGCAGTATTTAGTTCTGTAACATGTATCGTTTTGTAGTGTTTGCCAAGATCAAGGAGATAAGGGACATAGTTCTTTTCTTCAACATATAATTAAAAAAAATTCTTTACAAACATTAGGATCTGTACACCACTTTTTTGAAGACGTTAGTCTATGGTTTGCTATCTTCATTTGATTTAAGTTATTCAATTGTTTTATTACATAACATATGATTTCAAGTTGATTTTAAAGATGTTCATTTGAACTAAAAACTCATATAGTAAAATAATGTGTGAGTAGCTATATGTAACATCTTAGTGAGTTATATTGCATCGGTTCATATATTTTCTATTTGGTTATTTGAGATTCTTCTTACTATTCAGTTCCATTTTTTAGCCATACGTACATGATTATTTATAATCTTTAGCAGATTTAGTGTATCTATTTTGTAGACGAAGGCCCAATCCCAAACTAAACTAGAATGAAAGATGAATGTTTCTACAACGTTAGTTTTGAACTTCAATTTATTAGAGTTAAAAAGGTAGGGCATAATGCATTGGAAATTTCCCAACTAAATGTAGTAGCAACCATGATTTTTTGTCACTACAGACAAAGCAATTCCTTTTTGTCCTTTTAAGAGTTGCGTTTGAATATTCATTTCATACATCTTGATAAAGCGCTCATTATTTATAGTGTTAATTATAGGAGCTACAAGAAAGTGTATTATTTCTATATGATTAAATTACCATTAAAAACAATGAAACAAAAAATCACACCAACTATATACATAAGGCATGCTAAATAATATACAAAATATTCTATTTAATTGTTAAACAGAAGAAAAATTAAAATGAAAATGTATCAGTATTTCGTGTTCATAGCATGGGTTCACACTAGTTCCATCGCATGAAGAAGTTATGTTAAAATCAGCTTGTTTCAATTAATTTTAATTAAATTGATTTCTTGGCGTTTCGAGTCCGTACGATCAAACGACAAGTCCGATTGCTACGAAACTTGGAATCCTATCATAATTCACTGTTATGGATTCGATGAAATTAGTTTTGTCGAAATCTGAGTCAGTGGCCAAAAATGCTATTTTCACATTAATTAAATAAATTAATAACTAAATTAATTAAATCACATTTTAATTCAATATTTACTAACTAACAGATTTCATCATTTTTGATTACCCAAACATTTATAATAATTCAAAACAAGTTTACATGTCAAATCAGTGTTTTAAATTTTTTCTAATTACAGTATTCAATTTCAACTGTAATTAAATCCAATTAATTATAATTTAATTCCAATAAATTGTTTAATTTGATTTCAACCTTTATATCCAACCAATTACAAATCTAATAACATAGTTAACCTCTTTTTTACATTTCATTACATTAATGTTCCAATTTCCATCTTTTATTTGTATTAACTACCATATTCCAATTTTATTGGTTTTTTGTCAATTTTACACATTTATTGTAATTTAAAGTCCTAATAAATTTATTTATCTTCGTTTCATTCTTTTATTAATCAATTGTTACCTTATGAATAAAATTAACATTTCTATTCATTTTGTTACATTCACAGCTTTCAGTTATTGTCTTAATCTCATTAATGTAACATTAAATATCATTTAATTTTAATTGATTTCTCATTTAAATTTAATAGACTAAATAAACAAGTAACACCTAATAATTGTTACCCTTTAATTTTTATCACACTTGCAAGGGTTTATTATTTACAATCAACTATTATAATTACTTACATAATATTGATTTTATTCAATTACCATTTATTATACTATTTTAATTGTCGAAAATTATGAGTCGTTACACTCTTTCCCACTAAAAACTTTTCGTACTCGAAAGAAAAAAGAAGGGAAAATAAGGAATTAAGCAATCGTCATATCTTATTCAAAGTATTAAATTTATAACAAATAAATTTACAAATTTAAATAATGTAAATAACATATATCAATTTTATAACAAATAAATCCTTTCATATTCAAGTTAATAAAGTTTGGAAAACATTTCACAATAATTTTCTAAGTCCAAAATTCATGAAAAATTTCGACAGAGTCTCCTTTATACGGAAAGGTTTGGGAGAAATAATAATATCTGCAATAACAATATATATATAATTTTTCAAAATAATATATCTCAACAGCGAGAAAAACAATATAATATTGCTAGAAAACCGTAATCCGAGAACATACATATTTATCGGGCAAATAATACTTAGTTTTATGAAACCAAAAGTAGTAGCAATTGCTTCCACAACCTGTATTTCACTTATATAATCCAAAGAGGTTGATAATTATATAAAATGAAATACTTAAAGTTGTTTCAACTAATAACAAAACAAATCAATGCAACATAACACCAATCACTTGCAAACAACCATACAGTCGTCCCATGAAATAATAATCAACCATACATCCATAACAAGTAAAACAAATGGTTTATTCAGGTTTAGACACTTCAATCGTACAAAATGATAATAACTACTAAGTATACCATACACTCAACAATCTTAGTTAAACTCAATAGATTGTTCATACATCCAAACAATTAGAAGTACCCTTGCCCAAACAACCCATAAACCAAACAAACAACAAATTCCAACATTATTTAAGTTTATCTTTATCATTTTCTTTCACAACATTTATTATTTATTTTTCCTACAATGATTATTTCTTTAATTCACATTTATTTCTCAAAAATTCAATTCCCATTTATTCATGTAATACTTGATTCCACCTTTTTAAATTCATTTTTACGTATGTTATTTACATTTTCTTACAAATGTGACTCATATACAATTGTTTAAACATATGTAACTCAATTCTTGAAGTACTATATATGTATATTTGTAAATAAATTCACATTCATACACTCATTACTTATTTTCATTTATTTTCATTCATTACTTACAAAATCCAAAATTTTCTTTTATTCATTTTCATTAATTCATACAACATCCTTTATTTTCATTACTTTATATTCATTTCTAACTTAAGTTACATTCATTCAATTGCTTATAATTATCAATTAATTTATATTTTAAGTATTACATACATTTCATTGTAGTTTTATTCACCTTTATTATTTTATGCCATACTTGGTTTCCAACAATTAAATCATCCATACTTAAGTTTTTTCTCTCCATATTTTCTCTTTCCTTTATAATGTAAATTGAATATTAAGTCTACTTTCTAAATCATCTTGACTTCTGAAGCTATAGTCATTAACTTAATATAGTATTCAATTTAATTACAAAGTGCTTCATCATTGATTTAAGTTTATAGTCATCTTCTTACAATATTCATCTTTTCCACTTATTATTATTGTTATTATTATTATTATTTGTAATTAACTTCAAGCATTTACTTAAGTTTATACTGATTTATTTATAGTTTTCATATTCAATTTAATTACTCGGCATATCAATTCATTTACTTAAGTTTATAATTATTCACTTACAATACCTACTTTCTATTACATTTAATTCGTAGCATTTAAGTTATAACTTAAGTTTATAACAATTATAATATTAAAATTCTTATTTGTAAAAGAAATTCCATTTAACATTTTCATTTTTTTAAGTTTTCTTGCATAATATTCCATTTAACACTTCCATTGTTTAGTTTTTTCGTGTAGAATATTCCATTACATATCTTATTTAACATTAAAACTTTTAGTATTTTTGGTAATATATATATATATATATATATATATATATATATATATATATATATATAAATGTCTTTTAGAATGCAGTTGAATATTACACAAATTCATCTTATTTTAGCAAATAAATGTTCAATGGCTACCATTTCTCATTCTTATATCCATTTATTTACAGTTTATAAGTTTCAAATTTCTCATATGTTTCATTTATAACTAAGCATTTACTTTCTTATTTTCAATATTTAGAAGTTCCAATTATTAAATGATTAGATTTTCATTCCACTACAATAATTGAAATCTCTAATTTATGGAAATTTAAGAACTAAATGTCGAGTTCCTTTCAAATTATTTATAATAGTGTATATATATAACCATATCTTTTATATATCATGTTTGTACCAAAATTGGGCACAACACTCTTCGAAAGTTTTTGAAGAGATAACAATGAAGAATATAAAATTTAAAATGAGGATTATCTAAAAACTCCAAACAATAGGGATATAAATGCACAGACAAGCGATTTAGAGTGGTTCGGCGTGTTGCCTACGTCCACTATGAAGTTTTTTGTAACTTTATTGATTCTCTTTCAGCGATTACAAGTGATTACAGCGAACAACAACAAAATACAACTTGAAATTCAAATTCAACAGGAAGAGAATGATGTGATTCTCGATTCGGCAGAGTCTGGACGCTTGAGAATCAAAAGATCCCTCTTTTGTAGGCTCTGGGGCTCTATTTATAGGGAGAACTTCGGGAGATTCGCTCTGGCACGTGAGGGGGCCCACACGACTAATTCCAAAAAGTTTCGACTTGATCTGTGATCGACACAAAATTATTTCATATCGATCAAGATCATGTCCGATGGAGCTGAAATTTTGTGTGGACGTTCCTTGGCTCGTATGCAATTTTCTATGAAAATTTCAAGGCTTTTGGATCATTGGATTTTGAGATGTGATCGATACGAGTGGAGATTTCTCGGATGGCTGTTTGGTTCGACTCCATATCTTCGAATCGATGCCCTTGTATCGATGGTTGCACATGCCTCTGAGATGATGTAGCGCGCGTATTTCGAACCGATCCACCTTTCTCTCCGGTTTGACCGTGTTGCATCCATGGTTCTTGCCTCGTTTGTATCGAGTGTCGTTATCCAATTCGTGTTGAAGGATACGAAGGAGTGTTAACTCGATGGATTCGAGCAGCAGCAACATCGATGGATACGAAGTGACGAAGGCTGATGGTTATGAAAAAGGACTTTCCTCGATGGATACGAACCAGGTAGATACTTGATGGATGCGAAGGAGGCCTTAGCCGATCAATACGTAATGCATGCTCTGTAGATGGATTCAAACTGGATCGACGCGAAGTGGATGGATACGAAATAGGGCTCACTAATGGATACGAACCCTTGCTTGGTGATGGATTCGAACGAACAAAGGAGGATGGAGACGAAAGGAGGTAGTTACTTCATGGATACGAAATAACGGCCCGTGGCAGCTGATGGATGCGAAGGTGATGGATACGAAAACGGGGTTATCACCATCAATTCGCATCGATCATAACTTGTGCGTACAAACTCGGATTGACTTGAAATTTGGGATGCGGGCTCCCATGGATTTGCTCGTCCTTTCTTGTAAATTATAGCTCGATCCGGACTCCGAAAAAATTCATCGACACCCACAGCGAACCTGCGCATGTTTGACATCCAGGACGATTAATCCTAAGTTTATAGTCAAGTTCTTGGAGTCACGGCCTTGCCAAAAGGCGGGATAACATATCGAATCATATTTAGAAATAAAACTAAATATTTATTTATTAAAAAGATGTGTAGTAAACTACTACATCAGCCTTCCCACTTTGAAATTCGAAAATGAACGTCGACGATGCGTGCACTCATCACCGAAATTATTTTCCAACGACGGAGAGGGGAGTACAAACTTATTTCATTCCAAAATTTCTTATAAAAATTTCTTTCAAATCATATTAATATATCTATATCACAAAATACTTCAAAATAATATAAATATTATTTCCAAAATCATTCGAAAGAAATTTCAAAAATCCTAGATTTATTTAATATTCAATTTATTTATAAATCTTATTTCTTAGCCAATATTTATAAATTTCACTACTTAACAAACAAATATAATACAACCAAATTTATCATTTATAAAATTTATTATTTATACACAAAAGTATATAATAGGAAAAATTATTTCATTTACCTATATTTCAAAACAAATATTGTGTCGGTCTATCCTATTAAGTGTTTAGAAATCCTTATCGATGTCATAGTGTCCTATGCACCAACCAAAATTTGTAAATACAAATTGAAACAGATCGACACAATATAAAAACATTGATAACAATAACAAATACGCTCTCTCATATATATGCACTCAACTACTCATCCGAGGGTATAACTACCCTATTTCTAAAGAGTCAGACTCCACAAAGCTAAGGTTATCGCTAAACTGAAGCTTTGGTACCAACTGTAACGACCTGCCTTTTTGGACATTTTAAATAGACACACATGTTAGACTCAAACCATTCAAAAGGGCAGATTGTTATGAGGTAAATAAGAAAAAGAGAAAGAAATAAAAAAATATCAAATCTCGCAGCAGAATGACAAAATATAATAATCAAATAAAAGTTCATGAACTTGTTTTATAAATACATTTGATTATTCTTTACAACACAAATATCAGAGTTATATAAAAAAGAATAAATAAATAAATGTAGACGAACAACATGATGCAATGGAATAAATATAATAATAATAATAGTACAAATCTTCGTCTTCGTCCTTCAGAAATAAAGTCTTCAACTTTGAAATGCTCAAGCTGATCCGAGCGAATTGAAAAGACAAAACACTCGATTCAGAACTAAAAGATCTTATATAAGTTAAACCAGTGGTATGTGTGAGTGCAACGGCATCAGATATGCTTATGGGATTTGACATCTCCTATCCAGTGTCTAACGTGAGTGCAGTAACTTAAAAGATGTTCGGGATTCACATCCCCTAAGGATCCGTTAAACTATCTTCTATATAGTATAATATGCTATTATAATAGTGGCTATAGTAAAGTAAAAGTATTAAAATAGCGTTCAAGCGTTATCCATATCCCCTTAACACATCTTATATATTCCCATAGTCTATATAGCACAGTAACTCCCTTCGTAAACTGGAAGGCTATCAGAGGGAACTCCATAGGTATGGTACAAAACAAACTTGTAGAAGGCGCTCTAAGGCATGTGAACACGGCACACGAGGAAATGCCAGGGTAGATATACCATTTGCGGATCCGGACTGGTGGTAACGCATAACAGCTACTACCGCTCACCTCGGAACACATTTCCAAATCAAAATCAAGGGTGGCCACCAATCAAATCACAAAGTCAGAATATAGTATCGAAGAAGTGTGCACGATCAGAGGAATGACCTCACTTTGCCCAACATGGCTCCTGGTTTTAGTCACATCTAAGCCTACTCATGGGAGTCAGGGTCACATCATACCTCGTACAGAAATCGTTCTCCAAACCATTCTACTTCATTTCTAGAATCTCCACTACGTACACAGTTGTTAAAGTGGTTTTCAGTATTGGCAGAGAGTATGACAATATCCAATCACGGATGGTTCTTTTACATTTCAAAAATCAATTCACAATTTATATCAAAATATCATATTTAATTTCAAATCATATCTCTGTCGGAATCATATTCACTTGAAACCATATTCACTTTCAAATCATATCGTTTCAAAAATCATAATTTTTTCAAAATCATATTTCCAAAGTAGATTAAATCCTTACTTCAAAATCGTCATATTCAGTTTATTGTGACATTTAAATCCCAAATTTGGTTAAAACATCATTTAACCATATTCTCTTTTAAAACAATGAAATGAATATAGATACTTCTACTTTACTTAGTCTAGAAATTTAGAAAATTGTTTAAATAATCATAAATAGTTAAAATAGTTATAAATACTTGAAATAATGTAACATAGTTTATTTATAGATTAAAGATACTATTAAATTGATTTAAGATAGTCAGTGAATTTTAAAATAGATCAAATATAATTAAAATAGATTAAATATAATTAAAATAGATTAAATAGCTTTAAAATAGACTAGTTAGATTTAAAATAAGTTAAAATAAGTTAATTTGTTTTAAATAAATTTAAAGGTTTAAAATAGGTTGAAATGACTTAATATAGTTAATGCAGGTTAAAATAGTTTACTAGTTCAAAGATATTAATAATTAAAGTCTTAAAATGGTATGTTTTTAATACAGTTTATATTAAAACATAAGTACGAAATTTATATCAATTTAAACTATTTATTACATTTCAACACATCTTGACTATTCTCAATTTCCAAAACCAAATTTCAGATTTTAAAAATTCCAATTCTCAATAAATTATTTAATTCAATATTGCTTCCAAATCCATGTTCAAATATCACTTTAAATTATTCCAATTTCAATAAATTTCAAAGTTACATTTCCAACAACTCAAATAACTCAATTCTGACAAATTTCACTTATGTCTCAAATTGGACTTTTAAAATTTCAGTTTAATTTCTTAAAACAATTGCTTAAACCAATTCGGTGTCCGTCTATAATTCTCTACCCTAGGGTCAAGTGATATAGATATTTATCATTTTAATCCGCAATTTAAAATTTTACTATTATACGTCATTTCAAACCACAATCCCAAATCAATAAAAAAATCCATAAAATCGCTCGAATCTATTATTTCAACCCATAACGATTTTTTCTTACCTTGCACATCGTTCAGGTATATATCGTTTCAACCCACAGTGATTTTCAGACAATAATAATTAAGGAACTTGTAGAGTGACAATAGTGTATAAATTTTTTTAACATCCAATCATCCAACATCAAAAATCAAACATCCATCAAAATCATCATATAATTCAATCATTTAATTCAACAATAAATTAACTGACGATTTATTTCAAATAAATTCAAATTAATAAGAACAACAAATTTAAATCTACCAAACAGCCATAAATAAATTCTTAATCACATCGAAAATTTAATGTAACAAACATAAGAAATTTTAGAAGTTGTGAGTGGGTCAAAACACTCACCTTTGACTTTAAATCGATTTAAATTCCAATTTAAGCCAAAAATTCAAACGGACTCAGAACTCGTCTAAACCAGCGTCAAAATATCTGAAATTTCGATACGATCCTAAAGCAAAAAACTGCCCTTGAATTGGACCATGTATGAGAAAGTTATAGTGATTAGAATTTTTAAAGTTTGAATTAATTTTTAAAATAAAACAAGAGAAGAGGGGAATTACCGTAAATTCCCTTCCTCGAAACCCTAGCCGGCACGCACAGTCTCGATCGTGACCAACTTGGTAAGTTGCCACTACCTTCAACCCAAACGAAGACCACGACACTACGCCTGGCCATTATCAAACCACAGCACAGAGACGCCTTCACTGGGACGCGCCTGGCTATGGTGGAGCGGTTGACTGCGGTGGCCCCAGGCACATGCGCCGCCACGCCCAATCTCGGCCATATTTGACGATTCTGATGACCATCTCAGCGAACCAACCATACAGATGCACTCTACGCATCGACCTCCATGACACTGCACTCACCGATCGACCCATTGATGAGAATCCACCGTTGAACGAGATGTCATCCAATGAACGTCCGAAACTACAACATCAATTTCTGGCCACACCGAAACCCAAATCGTAAAACCAACCGCATATTTGACTTGCGCTCGTTGAGAGCTTTGAATTGATATAAAATTCGATATAGTTTGAGGAGTTTAAATTATTGGATTTGGTTTTGAATTTGATTTGAAGTTGAATTGGGAATCTGTTTGTATACCATTGGAATGATGTAAGGAGCTATTTATAAGCATAGCTGAAAATAGAAAGAATGGATAAGATTCGACTGAATGATGAATGATGGACGACCTAAAAAGCCCGTTCTATCTCCAGAACAAAAATGTGTCAACCCATATATCAAAATAGATGTTTTTGGTTATTTTAAACTCAATGGAATAGGTTTCGAGTCCTAATTCCATCGTATGAAGAAGTTATACTAAAATTAGCTTATTTGAAATTGATTTCAGTTGATTTTAATTAAGTTGATTTTTAGGCATTTTGAGTCCGTACGATCAAACAACAAGTCCGATCGTTGTAGAACTTGAAATCCTATAATAATTCACTGCTATAGATCCGATGAAACTGGTTTCGTCGAAATCCGAGTCAATGGTTAATATGGCTATTTTCACATTAAATAAATAAATTAATAATTAAATTAATTAAATCACATTTTAATTAATTATTTATTAACTAACAGATTTCATCATTTTTGATTGCTCAAACGTTTATAATAATTCAAAACAAGTTTACACATCAAACTAGTGTTTTAAATTTTTACTATTTACAATATTCAATTTCTTCCAATAAATCATTTTATTTTGATTTCAACCTTTATATTCAATCAATTATAAATCTAATGACATAGTTAACATTTGTTTTACATTTCATTACAATAATGTTCCAATTATCATCTTTTATTTATATTAAGTACTATATTTCAATTTTATTGGATTTTTGTCAATTTACACATTTATTATAATTTAAAGTCCCAATAAATTTATCTATCTTGGTTTCATTCTTTTATTAATCCATTGTTACCTTATGAATAAAATTAACATTTCTATTCATTTTTTACATTCATAAATTTCATTTATTTTCTTAATCTAATTAATTTAACATTAAATTTTATTTAATTTAATTGATTTCTCATTTTAATTTAATAGACTAAATAAACAGGTAACACCTAATAATTGTTGTTCTTTAACTTTTAATCACACTTGTATGGGTTTATTGTTTACAATCAAATATTATAATTACTTGTATAATATTGATTTTACTCAATTACCATTTATTATGCTATTTTAATCGTCGAAAATTATGGGTCGTTATAGATTTTCACTTAAAGGATACTCTTTGATAAATGATGTTTTGAAAAGCAAAAAAAAGTTCAGAAACTAGTTTCGTTTGAAAAAGACCTAAATTAAAAATTATTTTACTGAGAATATATTTAGAGATGTATTATTAATAAAGGATGTATTATAAAGTATCTAGTTGTTTTACAGTACTTTGAGAAAATATTTTACTAGGATAAGGATGATTTGATCTAGTGGAAAATAATTGTAAAGAAAAGAAAAGGTAAAATATTTGATTAAATAACAAACTTTGGACGTGTTTGTTAAAAAGAATTTTTCTAAAAAAATGTCTTTTTAGAAATTATTTAAAGGCTGTAAGACTATACTTTGTAATATGGGGTGTAAAATGATAAGGTAGGATGAGTTTGAGTTTATTTAACACATTACAACGATATTAGCTTATGACTATTATGTATGAATTTCCTTAAGGATGTATAGGAATGCCTAGTTATTCTGTTCCATAAAGAGGGTGAGGATACGATGTTAGGAGTACCCATTTTGATGTTTCAGATAGTGACCTATTTATTGTATCTATTCCTTTGGTTGAATTATTTTCACTGATTTATTCCTTGGTAGGTTATGTTCGATTCCTCGTTTGTACCATATTATTTGACTGTTTGTTTAATTAATTCATGTTGTGTTTGTTTGCACTATTTTATTTTATTTGTATGTGTTGATTGCCTAATTTTCTATGGTCGGTTTTAATTATTTATTTGTTTTATTTCTTTTTTGTCAGCCTTATTGAGCTTATTCTAAGCAAGTTTATGTTACTTGCTATCTATAGTAAATTTTGGATGAGGTAGTTATCCAATGTTAAATTTTAGTGGGATGTACGTTAGAGATATTAATGGATTTTTAAGAGACATGTTTGGTTTAGTCATAGTGGGATAACATAGTTTCCTAAACCTAGGAAGACTAGATATTTGGAATGACTAAGAGATTTGATGATGTTTCTTGAAGATGAGAATATTGACTAAAGAATTTTGATAACTAAAGACTTGATGAGCACCACTGAAGAATCAATATGTTGGTTACGGAGGATCATTATTAAATATGCATTACGAAATCTATTTTTTTAAACAATATCGGTTTTCATAAATATTTTAAACAAAGAGTTTCCATTTTAAAATTTCTGCAAAATAACATTTTCTCAAAAATTACGTCATAATTGATTTAAACGGGTAAAAATATTTTAGGAAATTGTCTCATAATGGTGATATTTTAGAAAGAATACAATTTTTGTTTTAAACGTAGATTGAAGGTTTGACTTGAAAATAAAAATATTTTGGCAAATGTTTTGCTTTAAAGATATGTTGTAATTCACCTCGCTTGTTGGTCCCTCTTGGTAATTTAGGTAGGTTATTCTTGCCATCAAATGAAGAAACCACAATAAGAGGATTTTGAAATCAGATTTTTTTCGACATGATATGAAGATTGGAAATGGTTGGGTCCGATATTGATGTTCTAGACTTAAAGACCAATGATTGGAGTTTTGATCATGATCAATAAGGACGAGTTCTATGATGAGAAGTTGCAAAGTAGAGCTAGGACGTGCTCTACTATGGATATGAAGTGTGCTGAGGGATTATGGATACTTAGAGGTTTCGATGTATGCTTATAAAGCAGGGGTATGTGAAGACGCTTACTTAGACTAAGACCTTCCTCAGATTCTTCAGACAGGCAATCTGTTGTAACGACCTATATTTTACATATTGGAAGATCATAAAACGTTAGTATTTTTTACATGTATGGTTGTATGGTTCAACAACGTTGAAAATTGACAACTAAAGACATTTTCCATCCTTAGAATTTTTATCGGACAATTTTGATCCTAAAAATATTGTATGGTCTACAACTTTTGATAGGATCCGAATTATGGTCTGAAACCACTATCCATTAGTTCAGGATGATGGTTTCTCTTTCCATGGAATGGTCATAATAGAAAAACATGCTTATCGTTTGGAACTTAAGGTTGTTTGGAGTTTTAATCGATTTTGAACAACCTAGTGGATAATTAAGGGGATTAGTGGCTAAGCCTAAGGCTCATTTTGGGATTAGCACCCAAATGGGGCTGATGGGACTTCTCCTGGTCATTTCACACTTTTCAAAATAGTTGGAGAAGCCACCATTAACATTCCCTAAGCCTGAAGCCACTCTAAATCTTTGTTTAGTTAGCCAGATCTTGTCATTTGAAGGAGATTAACAAGCATTTGAATTGGGGAATTTGCTATTGGAGACATCTTAGATTCGCTATTCATCTTATGATTTGAGCACTTTTGGATTGCTTTGCGTTTATGGTGAGTGGTTATGTAACACCCCATAAATTTATAGAAAATTAATTAAGGAAAGTCAATTAATTAATTATGAAGCTTAAAATGAAAATTTTGCAAACATCAAAATTTGACCATGAAACTTGCACCACTATGTTTATTGTGATTTTCTAAGCAATTTTTAAATATAGAACTTCGTAATAAGAGTTTAAACAAAGAATTTATCAATTTTTGAAAATTTCAAATCGGAAACAATTCAAAACATATTTAAAGTAATAAATATTATTAACAATAATGATAGCTTAACGTTGAAGAAACCGCTAGAGTGAATTGAAATGGGAAATAAATATTATTCTAATTGAAACAAGGTAATAAATAATTACTACCACAGGACCATTAGCCTGTCGACCATTTATCAAATGACGGCTAGGATATTAAGAGGCCCGAACGCCCTAAATTTAAACTTTTTAAAATATTCTCGATTCGATGGTCCTGACGCTTCCAAGCTACTATAAATAAGAGGCTAGCCCCCTCATTCATTTCATACAAATCTTAAGCCACCAACAACACTTCGCCATTATCTTTATCCACAATAAAACTTTTCAAAAAAATAAATATATAGAGGATTATAAGAATATTGTAAAAAATCTAGCAAAATACAAAGGTAATTTTATGTACAAATATAGCTATGTCTCTCTTCTTCCCTAATCTATAGTTTCCAAGTATAACACGCATAAACAAATTTATTTATAATAAAAAGGAGATAATTTGGAGAATGGAAAAGGCTATAATGCAAAGAAACTCCAAGCCAGTTTAATTGGAGTTATCTGTGAGTGGAAATCTTAATTTTCTCTGATAGTATATTGTGTAGTTTGATGTTTGGATTTGTACTATACCTTGGGAGATTTTTTATCCAAAAGTCTATCAACTTAAACCCCAAAATCTCTCCATAATATGTGAATCTTGAATTGTTGGAATCCTAGTTGTTTTATTTTATTGTAGTAGGATTTGATTTAGGAATATTTATAATAAAAAATATTTTGTATTCTATTTCATTCCACTTTTCAATTTATGGTTGAAATGACAACAATTCCAAAAAAGCAAACAAAAAGAGGTATGCAAAGTAGGGAAAAATGAAGTTGTCCTCTTATATATAGTTTGCACCTCCTAATTCTACAATTATAACTATACGATTTCTTTATCATTCCAATGCTACTTGTTTAAAGATTGAATGGAATATAAAAGATTTGTATTTTAAAACTTCTTCTTTGGAAAGAAGTGTTATAATTTTATTATATTAACATAAAACAAATTTTATGTCTTGGATTCCATTTTAACTATGTATACAAGTCCATTTTTGTGGGCTAATTTATTATTGTTATTGCCATTATGTGATTTTTTTATTGAATTGGGACTTGGCTAGTAATTATAGTTACGTGGATTAAAATTGTATAATACCCTGAATAAATTTCTTAAAGTTGCATAAAAGCTAATTAGTTATAATTTAATATTAGGTATAGATATAACAATAATTTATTTCTTCAAACTTTAATATTGATAACTATAATTGTAAACCTTAAACAATATAGCGAGTAATAATTAATAATCAATCTAATAAAACGAATTAAGGAAGATTATGGAATTTAATACATAGATAAAGGCGGAATAAGGAATTCCCTTATAAGGCCTTTGACGCATAAATACAGGTGAGATGTGTGTATATATATAGATTATACATATATGTTGGCATAGTTCTGTGTTAAATGTTGGAGAGTGAAAATATGGCTAAGTTATAAGGATGCAAGGCTAGGTAAAAGCAGAAAGAAGTCTACCCAGCTAATCTAGCTACCAGCAGCGTGACTTTTGTAATAGACACGGGACATTGCCTATAATAATTACCTTTGGTGGATGCAAGTTTGTCCTTATTTTGTTGGGTAAATCTGCCCAGCTAATCAACACCAGCAAATAGTTGGACTAACAAGAGATGTCAAATTTGGTTTACGGGACATGCGATAGTGAAAATTCCTTAGGGAAGGTCAGCTTCAGGGTTGAGGTATTAGATGACTATCAGAGTCTATTTCTTCCCTATTCAAGAAGTACTGTGTGGCCTGCAAGAGGATTGGTATGATGACAGTTTGGGAGTATCAGGAAACTTTTGCTAAGGGTTGGGTATTAAATGAAAAGAGGGTCTACCTATTTCCCAATTTAAGGGTATTGATTAGCATAGGTACTTCCTCTCGCTTCTTTACGATATGATTGAATGTGAGATGGGTTGTTGAGCCCGATATATTCCATAGTTGTGTTGCACCCACGTTTATAGTCATGGAGTAGGATTGGTAGGGCCACTTTCCCGATATATGTGGAGAAATATCATAAATATGTAAGACATAATACTTATCTGAATGATTACAGTCCATGTACTATTATTGTAAAACACATGGTTTTCATTCAGTAGATATTACTGTTTCGGCTCCTTTATTATTACAACGTACAGACAAGGGACAATGATGAGTGTGGAGAAGATGGTGGAGACATAGCGGGCAATTATCTATTGTAGTTATCTATTTATGTTATTTTGATGTACTTGGACTATGTATCTGACATATTTTATGAACTATCGTGACATTGTACTCCTGTTATTTGGTTTTATGAGATAGGTACTTTATTTTATTATTATATTTTATTCCTTCTACCGTGAGACTCTGAAAGCATAGATATATATATATATATGTTGAATATGATAGTATATGATTTTTGCTTGATGATAATATATATATTCATTTAAATGTATTAGTTAATGTACTATTTTATTTTTCACATAATTAAATAAATATTTGTTGAATAAAATAAATAACACAGAATTAAAATTCAAACAAATATTTTATTCAAACAAATATTTTATTACAATTTTGAATAGCACAAATTTGCGATCTCACTATATATACAATTTCAATTACAATACAATATCGATTACATCACAATTTTCAGTTTACATTTGCACCACACTACATATAACTCATTCACTCATAATTTTTCTTCAACTGTATTCCAATTTGTACCCAATGTCTGATTTATCCGCAAAATAAACACCGACACAGTAAAATTTAAAAAGAAATATTTTCTGCGTTGTAAAATAAAATATGCTTTAAAAAATATTATTTGCCTCAGTTATTTGGGTTGTTCATCATCATATTTATTTTGAATTCATCATACACAAACAACTTGTGACATGCATAGTGTATCACTATACATGGCACAAGGCCATGCATACTGATATACACTTGATAAAACTGTAGGGACAGGTGAGCACAAGGTGAAACCTAACCAAAAGCTAGGTTACTCAAGCATAATAAAAATAAAGTCACGACATAAGCACAAGGTCAAACCAGAGCTATAAGCTAGATTCAATACAGGTGCAAAATCAATAAAATAGTGGGGCTACAACCCAGTATGGTTCAAATGACAACATGTTAACTTCAAGTAAAAACAATATGGTACAAATGCAGCCTCAACAGTGAAGACGAGTGAGAAAATCAATAAAGACTCCAATCATGGAAATACAAGACTATGGCAAATAACATGAAAATGTACACAATTATACATGCAACTAAATACAAGTCGACATACTTAGTTCACACGATCATAGTAAAGACAAAGAAATCTACAAGTTAAATATTCAGTGACTCGAAGTTTATACAAGTGCACAAATCGAGTACACATGACTCGAAGCAATGCAAACACAGATCAGACTCGAGTAAATCACAACCAATGGAAAGCTAGAGACTTCAAGTACAAAGCAACAACTAGATGCAATATGAACTACATCGTGCAACAAACACATATGATCAGACACAAAAATAGTGAACAACGGAATGCAACTGAGGTGAACACACACATATATACATACATAAATGTGTGTACGTATACAAGTGGAGATGACCATCAAGCAATGAGAAGAATACATAATGAACACAAGTGCAAGACCATTTTTGAAAGCAATGCAAGCTTGAATCGAAGTATGAAAACAAAGCAGCTTGAATTAGACTGCAAACGTACATAATCATATTTAAAGCAACTCATCACAAAAATGCAAACTGCAACAGAGGTATACAACATAACAGAGAGGCATGCACAACGCAACTTACAACACAATGCAACATGAAATATGAATCTAAGTATCCAGATGAAAAGATACATATATACATGAGTAAACTACATATATGCATATGCAGTGAAATATGAGATACAATTGAAGCAGTTCAATATGCAGGCAAGGCTACTACATGGTGCAGTAGACTCAAATATCAATGGCACCTGTGAATGTACACAAATGAATGACAACCAAACAAAAATTAGCAACAGACCGAATTCAAATGTGAACACAGTAATGCCTAGACCATAGACCATATTCAAACCTTCAAACAATACAACCAGACTCAATCGAACAAGTTCAGCTTCAATCAATATAGTACGGACAGAACACAACAACTACATATATCGGTATGGAGCATCACAAACATACATGTATGCATGTATCAATATGCAGTTACAGGATGAACAATGATCAAGCATCAGGTCGAAAATTCTATGGAGCATTTAACAATTATAACAAAGTCAAGGCTGAGACAAAAATCAATGATATGATCAAATGTCACAGGAATTCAAATTTGAACTAGTCAAAGTCTTTTTAACAAGTAAAAATATTATCTCTAATGCTGTCAGTAAGGAAGGTAACTAGCAGATGACACAAAATTGAACAAGTCAAAACAAAAATATTATCATAGTATCAAATGGCCGAAATCAGAGATGTCAACAGAGAAAAGAACA
Source organism: Allium cepa (assembly GCA_030765085.1). Lineage (NCBI taxonomy): Eukaryota > Viridiplantae > Streptophyta > Magnoliopsida > Asparagales > Amaryllidaceae > Allium > Allium cepa. Next base: position 735,139,160 of record CM060943.1, read on the forward strand.
GAACCAAATCCAAAGAAAATGCAAGTTGTGGTGACCAAGCAAAAGTAACAAAAGAAAATAAATGAATTGGAAAAGTTAGATATCATCACCAACATTCAAGTTAAATCGAACGACCAAGCATATCAATTAAAGAAATCAAATAAAATATATATGAATGAGATTATAGGATTTCGAATCCTATTTAACCCAACTTCATCATCGGCTATTATCTATTCGAGTTCAAACAATATCATAAAGCAAAGATTAAATCAATAACTCGAATTGAATCCAATTCAAGCACATCAACGATAATAGGAAAAGCAAATCATATAACAATTCAATTCAAACTCGCCAGTTTGAAGCAGTCGTGTGCAATAGAAGAGATGATCGATCGACAAAGCAAGGGACGCGAAAACATCTACTCGATCGATTAATGAAGTTGGCGTCTTCAAATTTAAAATGGCCCTCATTTTCTTAAGAGGAACGAAGCAGCCATTTTCAAAGCAACGAAGGACGACCAAATTTTTTTACACAAAGATAAAAAGAAGAAGGGGGATTCTCTTTTATTTTTATTTGGGTCAGCCTTTATAAATATTATTTGATTTCAAATTTTATTTAGGGTTTTATATTTTTTTTATATTTTGTAATTTTCTGGTCGTGTGACTTGGGGACGAACTACGATGGTGTAGTTCAAAAATTCGCAACTCAATGGCTGAGTTATAGCATGGTTTTGAGCATAGAGTTAGGTTAGTTGATAGTGGGTGTCGCGTGTTTACATGTGTTAGTGCTTGACTACTTAATTTCTAGTAGAAACCTTGAGGACAATACGTATGCAGGGTTTTCTCGAAGCTGGGTAAATCTGTGTTGTTCTATTTCTGCTTTTATTATTCTACTATTATCAGTGCTGCAATTATTTTATATATCTCGACATTAAATTTTTATAATTATTAGCATCACCCTATTTACCTCTCCTCGTGGGTGAAACTGATCCTACAAGTGGTATCAGAGCTTGGAACAAAAAGCCAATTTTGTTTTAAAAATATGATTTTCAAAAACCAATTTTTGTTTTAATAATTTGAAATTTTAAAATGGCTTCTTTTAATATTGCTTTTGCTGAGGGTCAGTCCATTGTTAGACCACCTATGTTCAGTGGTGAATATGCTTACTAGAGAAATAGAATGAATTTTTTTATGAAAACCATTGATGCTTGGAATATTATTGAGATAGGTTGTGGAGCAACAACTATATTTGTAGATAATCAAAAAATCAAAAAACCGATGGATCAATGGACAGATCTAGAAAATAAACTAGAAAATGCTAATGTTAAAGATATGAATTCTATTATTTGTTCATTGGTTCAAATTGAATTTTATCATGTCTCATATTGTCCAACTGCGTAGGAAATATGGCACACATTTGAAGTGACTAATGAAGGAACATCTCAAGTCAAAGAATCTCGCCTTGCCATGCTCAGTAGCGAATACGAGAACTTCATAATGGCTGGGGACGAAAATGTCAAAGAGATGTATCGACGACTTTCCAATATCGTATACAAATCAAAAGCTCTCGAAAGATCATACACAGAGTTGGAAATAGTTCGAAAAATCACCAGAGTCCTTCCACGAAATTTCGAGGCCAAAGTCACTGCTATTCAAGAATCAAAGGATTTAAAACAGATTAAAATCGAAGAACTTATTGGAAATCTCACCACTTATGAGCTAGAAATGAAATTCAAGGAAGAGCGTGAAGGAGGTGATACTCAAAAGAAATCGATAGCTCTCAATGGAACCATCGAAAGTGAAGATGACGACGACAATGACGGTGCAGCAGAACTGGCACTATTAATAAAGAAATTCAAAAAGTGGAATCACGGATGCAGAAATCCAGCTATAAATCAATAACTAAGAAGTAGAATAGTCAAAGTTCTAGACAACCTACAAGAGCAGGAAATCATATGTCACTAGTGCAATAAACCCGATCATATGAAGCCCAATTGTCCTCAGAATCGACTCAGCCATGGAAAGAAACAGATAAGTAGGAGTTTTGTAGCCACTTGGGATGAAACTGATTATGATAATAAAAGCACTAGTAGTGAGAGTGGAAAAGCAGATTTGTGCCTTCGAGGTGATATAACTGACAGTGGTGATGACGAGCCAAGCGGGGTATCAAAATTTACTCACTCAGAACTACTTATATATTTTCACGAAGTAAATAGTTTTTTCGAAGGACTTAGGGAGAAATATGCTAAAATTGGATCACAAAAAGATACTTTGATAGATTTAAATAAAAAGATTGATCAATTGGTTAAAAACTATCAAAGCAAGAGCCCTAAGTGTGATAAGTGTCCATTATTTGAAGGAGAGATTGCAAAGTCAGAAATTAAAATTAATTTGCCTAAAAATGAAATTCTGATTTTGAAAGAAAGTGAAAATAACAAGAGCGAAAATTCTATTAGAAAGTACGCACCATTATTGAGTGAAAATGAGTCTCTTAAAACATAAGGCCAAAAATTGTCTACAACTTTAGAAAATTTTTCCGAAGGAGAAAGAACGTTAAATATGCTATTAGGGAAATAAACCGTTAATACTGTAAGACAAGGACATTGATATAATCAATTTGAACTTGTTAGAAGCTAAATTAATAAAGTCAAATCCAAGTGCAGAATTTGTAGAAAAATTAGACACAATCAAAACAATTGTTGGTATAGACCCAAAAAAGGTGAAAACTATACAAATTTGGGTTTCAAAAGGCACGAATATAAAATCCCTTAAAGTCAAACAAATTTGGATGCCAAAAGGAACAAATATAAATTGTCTTGGGTCTACACAGACATATTTTTCAAAATCTTTTGGCATTAACAACCATGGACGTATAAAAACAAATAGATCACAAAAATCTTTTCTCGTGTAGGTGTGGTGGTAGGCTAAGGAACAACAACAGTGTTATCTGGATTCTGGCTGTTCCAGGCACACGATGGACGACAAATCAAAGTTCTTTAGCCTAGTATAAAAGTGGCAGAATCACAATGGGCAACAATGAAAAATTATCGTAAAGGTAAAATAGGTAATGGTATATTTATTTTGAATGATTTATTAGATGTGAAAATGTGCACCATAATCTGAATTAAATCAGCCAGTTATGCGATAAAGAAATGAATGTTGATTTTGATTCTGACTTATTCAAAATTGTTGGCTGATTATCTTTTTTTTTTACGAGAACACTATAAGTATCTCTTGAAGTTTTTGGACTATCTCATATAGATTTGTTTGGACTAATGATGTTGCAATTTTAGAAGATAAGAAATATTGCCTTGAGTTGATTTTTGATTACTCTAGATACACGTGAATATATTTGCTTATCTTACTGCTTTTGGATCTAACACTTTGTTCACTGTTTGTAAATTTGCATGATTTCAATTCAAATTCCAGATAATTTCATTTAAAAGCTGTTAAAAATTATTTTAAGGTAATTGTTGCAACTTCACGGTCTAATCTATAACATCCAACTAATGATAATCTTGAGTCAAAGGGAAATTCGGATGCAGATTACAATGATAATCTAGTTGATAGAAAAATTACTAGTGGAACATGATTTATGTTGAGACATTCAGTAGTTGCATCATTTTTCAAAGAAAATATCTGCATATTTTTCACTTGAACCGATTTTCAGTTAGTAGACATTCTTTTCTTATAAAACCTCTTTCAAAAAATTGTTTTTGTTGACCTTGTTTCAGATTAGTCATTTTAAAAAATTTGATTTTATAATTATTTTTGGATTTGATCTTAAATGACTACATTAACTATTTGACTCCCTATTGATTATCGAAAAGACAAATAGTGATTGAAAAAGTGATGATTGTTGATATTAATCATATATCATAACTTGAAACAGTATATTTAGTAAATTTATTTAAAAAAACTTTAAACAAGATTTATAATAACTTTTGACGGGTAAAAATTCCATGACCATCTCTATTGTTATCATATTTCTAACGACCATCATTCATCAAAATCCAATATAGTATGTCAATATGTGGTATGTTAAATAGAAAATTATTCGTTTTTCGTTTTATTTTATTTTAGTAATAAAAACATCCAAAGTATTCACTTTCATTTAAAAGTCCTTACGGTTATACATGTACAGAACACATATCAAATTTCATTATTAAATAGACAAGTTGATTCTAATTCCATTTAAAAATCCTCACTGTTATGCGTGGTTAGAAGATGCTTGAATTTCATTTTTTTGTATAAAAATTTGGAATACTACTAATCTCATTTAAAAGTCCTAACGGTTATGCATGATTAGTAGATATTCAAATTCCTGAAATAAATATCCACAAATAGGCACAACTATATAGTTTTACATCATCCTTATCATTCTAAAGTGGAATATGCACCTAACTGAGTATATATGATTTTTTTTTGATTTTTTATTGAAATTTAATATTTATACTCGATTAGGTATTAATATTGTATTAATATCTGTCGCTTTATCTCTGTTTTTCTAACAATATTACTCTTTTGCTGATAACAAAAGAGGGAGAGAGAAATTAAGATTTTGGAAAATAAAGGTCAAATATTTTATTTTCTATTTTCTATTTGCATCTAGGTTCATTTTCGTATTTTTATTTATTTTCATGCATATATGAAGAGAGAGCGTTGTTGTAGATAGGGGGCATTCAAATGGGGGAGCAAATTGAATAATCAAATACATTTAATAAATTCAAAATCTTAAATATATGTTTGTTATCATCAAAAGGGGGGAGATTGTTGAATATGCTAGTATATGACTTTTGTTTGATGATAATAAACATATATATATATATATATATATGTATATATATATATATTCATTTAATTGTATTTGTTAATGTACTATTTTATTTTTCACGTAATTAAATAAATATTTGCTGAATAAAATAAATAACATAGAATTTAATTTAATACAAACATTTTATTCAAACAAAATTTTATTACAATTTTGAATAGCACAAATTTGAGCTCTCACTATATATATACAATTTTAGTTACAATGCAATTTCGATTACATTACCATTTTCAGTTTACATTTACAACTCGCTAATATGACTCATTCACTCATAATTGTTCGTTAAGTGTATTCCAATTTGTATCCGGCACCTGGATTATCTGCAAAATAAACACCGACACCGTAAAATTGAAAAGGAAATATTTTTATAGTGTAAAATAAAATATGTTTTTGAAAATATTATTTGCCTTAGTTATTTGGGTTTTTCATCATCATATTTATTTTGAATTCAACATACATGAACAACTTGTGACATGCACAGTGTATCACTGTACGTGCCACAAGGCAGTGCACACGATATACACTTGATAAAACTGAAGGGAAAGGCGAGCACAAGGTCAAATCCAACCAAAAGCTAGGTTCAAGTTGAACGCAATAAAAATAAAGTCACGACATGAGCATAAGATCAAACCCAAGCGATAAGCCGTATTCAACACAGATATAAGTTCAGTAAAATAGTGAGGCTACAACCCAGTACAGTTCAAATGAAAACAGGTTAACTTCAAGTAAAAACAAAATGGTACAAGTGCAGCCTCAACAATGAAGACCAGTGAGCAAATCAATCAAGACTCCAAGTATGAAAATACAAGACGATGGCAAATCACATGAAAATTGTAACAACCCGTAGTTTTGATTAGCTAAAAATAAATTAAAATGGTGATTTTAATTTAATTGGAGTTATTAAAAAATTTTTGGATTGGTTAATTTATTCGAAATTGGCTATTTTGGATAAATATGGTATTTTGGGCTTAATTATAAAAATGGTGATAATTAGAAAAATAAATGTGAATTTTTGAAACTGGAGGTAATGTAAAATTTTATTAGTTTAAAATCTTGCAATATTGGCTTTAAGAGTGAATTTATAATTTAATTTGTGAAAATGCAAATTTTGTGCAGTTTTAGGAAAAGTGGTTTTTTTTGTATTTTTAAGTGTTAAAAATATAAAATGTAAATTTGGTGTGTTATATAATTTAATAACAAGTGTAAATAATTTTTATAACTTGCCTTGTTCAATTTTATAAGGTTTTGTAAAATCTAAATAATTGTTGCATTTTATTTCATGAGTAACACTTAGAAGAATAAAAAATAACTTAGAGCTAAAATTGGCTTAGTCCTAATGGATTTGGTTAGTATAGTAGTTGAAACCCAATATCCAATAGCCCCTTCAGAAAGTTGCCTCTATGCAGTTCTCTTCCTCCGTCTTCTCTTTTTACAAAACAAATAGAAGCTTCAAAATAGAAAACAAATGGCTGCTCCATCACCCTAGGCAAAAAATCTTCTTTTATTATCAAAACCTCAAGAGAAATTAGTCTAAATACAACTACAGGTAATCATAATCCATATCCTACAATCTATTTCCACTTTTCTTTGATTTTGAGAAGAAAGTTTACTGTAATTTCAGTATTTTCGTTTGCATGTATGTTTGCTTTTTATCTACAGTTTCTTGAGCTTCAATCTTTTCTAAAGTCACCATCTTTGCTTGCTAATTTCTAAAAAGGTGAGAAATCACTAATGCTTGCTAAAACAATGAAGTCGGTAAGTTGAAATTGCTAAAATTCAGCGATTTAACCTTGTTTTAGTCCAAATTTTGAAACAATGCAGATTCTTTGCAAATTAGATTTGAGTGATTCTTCTTGAAAATTGAAGTAGGAGTGTTGAGTCACATTTCTGAAAATTTTCATTACAATCCGGGTTCTTTTGATATTTTGTAACTATGGCCGAACTTGAACCCGCAACATGATGGAATTAAGCGATTTAACCTTGTTTTTGTCCAACTTTAAAATGAAACAGGTTCTTCTTTTCAAATTGGATTTGAGTGATCATTTTATACATTGAAGTAGGAATGTTCAATTATACTCATGAAAATCTGGGTTCTTTTGCTACTTTGAAACTGCGGTCGAACTTGAACCCGCAGCGTGCTGGAATTCGGCGATTTAACCTTGTTTTTGTCCAACTTTGAAATGACGCAGATTCTTTGTTTCAAATTGGATTTGAGTGATTCATTTTTCAGATTAAATTAGGAGCGTTGAATTACATTTCTGCAAATTTTCATGACAATTTTGGTTTTTTCCTATTTTGAAACTGCGGTCGAATGTGAACCCGCAGCATGCTGGAATTCAGCGATTTAACTTTGTTTTGGTCCAACTTTGAAACAATGCAGATTCTTCATTTCAAATTGGATTTGAGTGATTCTTTTTGAAGATTGAAATAGGAGTGCTTACTTACATTCTTGAAAATTTTCATGAAATATGGGTTCTTTTCCAACATTGAAACTGCGGTCGAACTTGAACCCGTAACATGCTGGAATTCAGCGATTTAACCTTGTTTTTAGTCAAACTTTGAAACGGCACGGATTCTTCATTTCAAATCGGGTGTGAGTGATTATTTTTGCAAATTGAATTGGGAATCTTGAACTACATTCTTGAATAATTTCTAGTCATTTCGACACTGCTATCTTATTCAAACCTGCTGTCGAATATTGAGTTGCAGCTTGTTTTAAACGGATAATACTTGGTGTAATTTCCGTTATTTCGATGTTTTCTTGATATTTCTTTCTGGATTTCATATACGGGTTTTATAATGTGTTTTATTTATGCCTTTCAAATAAAGGGGATTTTGAAATTATTTTATATATTATTTTCTGAGTATATATACTCTATAATAAGAGAATTTCAAAGGCAATTTTTAAAGCGATTTCGATACGTTTCTAAAACTCATTTTCTTCAACTTAATTTCTATATAAAACACACAATTTTGCATTTCAAGCAAAGAGGAAGGATAATTAAGTGATTGGATTAAACACGTGCTATGAACATATGCGTTTATCTTTTCAGTTAATTCCTAATCTATTCTTTTGATCGTTTTGATCTTGGGGTCTAGTTTACCGATGAGATGAGGTAAACTTTGTACTACTTTGAGTACTGAATTGACTAACGGTTAGTAAACCATTTAGTGCGAACGTGTGGCATGTGACACACGTTAACACTTTGTGGGTTCCTATCAGAGGGGTTTGTGACACATATTTCCAGTTAGTGGTGTCCAGTACTTGGCCTCCGGACCTTCTCCTCTACGGTTTATTGCCCTATGGTATCACTTTTGGAGTTGGTCCATCATCACCGCTCGAGAGATACTTGGGTTTGTGCTTTTAGGTTTATGCCTTTGGGTTTGTGCCTTCGGATTTGTTGCCTTCGGGCTTGTGTATCCTTGTTTATACAGTACTAAGCACATGCATCTTTTGTTTCATTAGCATTTGTTATTTGCCTTTATGGCTTGATTTAGGATATTCATATCCTTTGCTTATTTGAGTTGCCGATGATATGACGCTTGTTATGATTCATCTTTTATTAGATGATCGTGTTATCTCTTTTAGAGATTATTGTGGAACTTTATGACCTTTCATATTCACTATGATTTAGCTTATCTAACTGATTTGTTTAGTTAGCCTGACCCGTGTATTTTTATACTCGGGTCAGACCGAGGTGTTTCAGGTTAGGTGCTTTGGACTTAGCCTATCTGGTTTTGCTTCCGCATGGTCTTGCTTTCTGCATATCCAGTAACCTATCAGCTTTTTTGTCCTTATCTATTGACACTCTGATCTCTGTATTATTCTTTCGGACTCATGTATGAGTAGTGATCGTCATGCCACTTAGTTGAATCATTTTGGATTTGTAATCGAGATGTATTTATATTTAGACATATGTATGTCATTCTGCTGTTCTGTGATGTTTTACACTTGAGTTGTTACATTTTGTTCTGATAGATCTTATAGCCATTATAGTTTTGTATTAAGTATCTACTGGATATGTCGATCCACATGATAAAAAAATATGCTACATTTATCGACGTATTCAGTAGATAATTAAGACAAGGCTATATATGGTCTCTTCTATACAACTTTATTCTCCATATCAGCAGATGGTATTACCTAGTAATACTTTTTGCTAATGTGAGTCTCCGAGTGGGGCGTCACAGCTTGGCAAAAATAAATTTAAATGGTGATTTTAATTTATTTTTAGCTAATCACAAACCAAGGGTTGTTACAAAAATGTACACAATTACATATGCAACTGAATACAAGTCGACGTGCTTAGTTCACATGATCATAGTAAAGACACAAGAAATCTACAAGTTAAATGTTTAGTGACTCAAAGTTTATACAAGTGCACAAATCAAGTATACATGACTCAAAGCAATGCAAACACAGATCAGATTCGATTAAATCACAACTAATGGCAAGCTACAGGCTTCAAGTACAAAGCAACAACTGGATGCAATATCAAACTACATAGTGCAACAAACACATATGATCAGACACAAAAAACAACGGAATGCAACTAAGGTGAACACACATATATACATACATAAATGTGTGTATGTATACATGTAGAGATGACCATCAACCAAAGAGCAGACTACATAATGAACACAAGTGAAAGGACAAGTCTGAAAAAAATGTAAGCTTGAATTGAAGTATGAAAACAAAATAGCTTAAACTAGACTGCAAATGTACATGATCATACTTGAAACAACTCATCACAAAAATGCAAAATGCAAAAGAGGTATACAGCATAGCAGAGAGGCATGCACAAGACAACTTACGACACGATGCAACAAGAAGTATGAATGCAAGTATCCAGATGAAAAGATACATGTAAACAACATATATACATATGCAGTGAAATATGGGATACAATGGAAGCAGTTCAGAATGCAAGCAAAGCTACTGCATGGTGTAGTAGACTCAAATATCAATGGCACCAGTGATGGTACACAAGTGAATAGCAACCAAACAAAAATTAGCTCCATACCAAATTCAAATGTGAACACAATTGTGCCGAGACAACTGACCGCATTCAAACCATCAAACAATACAACTAGACTCAATCAAACAAGTTGAATTTCAATAAACGTAGTACGGACAGAATACGACAACTACATACATCATTATATAGCATCAAAAACATACATATATACATGTGCAAAAACACATGTATAAACATATTGATATGCAGTGACAGGATGAACAGCGATCAAGCATCCGGTCGAAAACACTATAGAGCATTTAACAATTATAACAAAGTCAAAGTCGAGACAAAAATCAATCAGATGATCTAATGTCATAAGAATTCAAATTTGAACAGGTCAAATTTTTTTTAACAAGTCAAAATACTATCTCGAATGCTGCCAACAAGGAAGGTAACTAGTAGGTGACACAAAATTCGACAAGTCAAAGCAAAAATATTATCACAGTATCAAATGGCCAAAATCAGAGATGTCAACAGAGAAAAGAACGAAACCAAATCCAAGAAAATGCAAGCCATGTTGACCAAGCAAAAAAGAGAAAAAAAAATATATATAAATATACGAATTGAAAAAGTCAGAAAACATCACCAACATTCAAGTTAAATCGAACGACCAAGCATATCAATTGAAGAAATCAAATAAAATATATACAAACAAGATTATAAGATTTTGAATCCTATTTAACCCAATTTCATCACTGGTAATTATCTATTCAAGTTCAAACAATATCACATAACAAAGTTTAGATTAATAAATCTAATCGAATCTAGTTCAAGCGTATCAATGATAATAGGAAAAGGATATCACATACCAATTCAATTCGAACTCGCCAGTTTGAAGAAGCAGTGTGCAAATAGAAGAGACGATCAATCGAAAAAACAAAGAACGCGAAAACATCTACTTGATCAATCAACGAAGTCGAAGTCTTCAAATTTACAAAAGCCCTAATTTTCTTAAGAGGAATGAAGCGGCCAGTTTCGAAGCAATGAAGGACGGCCAAAAGTTTTTACACGGAGATAAAAAGAAAAGAAGGGGATTCTCTTTTATTTTGATTTGGGCCAGCCTTTATAAATATTATTTTGGGTTCAAATTTTATTTAGGGTTTTGTATTTGTTTTTATTTTGTAATTGTCTTTTTAGAATTTTGTAATTTTCTAGTCATGTGACTTAGGGACAAACTACGGTGGTGTAGTTCGAGAATTTGCAACTCAGTCGTTGAATTGTGGTAGGGTTTTGAGCGTAGAGTTAGGTTAGTCGATAACGGGTGTTGTGAGTTTACGTGTGAAGCATCTAACTACTTAATTTCTAGTAGAAACCTTGGGAGCAGCATGTAGGTAGCGTTTTCCCAAAGTTGGGTAAAACTGTGTTGTTCTATTTCTGCTTTTATTATTCTGCTATTATCAGTGCTGTAATTATTTTATATATTTTTGCATTAAATTTTTATAATTATTAGCATCATCCTATTCACCCCACTCTAGGGTGAAACCGATCCTACAATATATAGCTTTATATCATTTTTTATCAATTGTACCAACCAATAGCTAGCTTTGAAATGGATCTAAGGTTCGATGAGCGTCTTTTGGGTTGAAAATTAGGCCTGTTACGAAGAGTGTTGTTACATCTGGTATCAGAGCATAAGTTAGTCGATCAACGAGAATAGGAATATGCAGGAGTACATATTGGTTATTATTATACCCATATTTCTAGAACCCTGTTGAAGGTAAGGAGGCGTAATACCAAGATCAGAATGCTATTCTCTCATAATAAAAGTTGAATAGCGAAAAGGAAAAGTAAAGAATAAGGCAAAGTCTTTTAGAATGATGTGCTTGGAAACTGCAGAACGGCAACAATGGTTCAAACTATGTCGATCCCCCTAATCCCGATATTACATTATGATACAGAGCCTAAAATCGAAAATTGCCACAGGGTGTAGTAAACAGCCTACAATCATGATGTGCAAAACTATGACGTAATTAAAATCCCAAAATAACGATAAAATGTTAATGTTGCATTGCAATACAAGGAATTATATAAACCATATCAAAACATAACACACCTCACTTAAGAAAAGACACAAGCCATTAACAACAGACTACACTCGCATGCCAATATATACGGATAATAGGGCTATGCTAACATCTTAAATTGAAGGAAAATAGGGATGTGTTGCCCGTATTTTCTTTTTGACACTGGAAAAGAGTGAAGTGACACAACGTGCCACCGTCATTACATGAGCACAGAGAGAGGACCGTGCTGCACTCAAAGGACTGAATAAACCCCAATGTCATTCCCAGAGCTTGTAATTGCTAATACCTCCAAAAATGGATCTGCACTGCACTTACGTGGGGCTACCTAAGTAGTACCATGCATTGTCAAAAGCAACCAAGAGCTAAACACAAGAACACTCAAAGAGTGCACAAGTGCAGATCCACGCTCATGAGTAAATGACAAAGATATAAGTCTCTCTCATCGATAATCCACATAACCCATCACTCAGAGAACCTCGGCATAAAGTTGCATAAAGCGACTGCCTTCATGAAAGGCAACTTGATCATCCTAACCAACCTCGTAAGTATCACTTATGCTCAGGGCAGACCAAAGGTGAAACCATCCTTTTAGGAAAAAGTAAGATAAGTGGCGCATTTTAACCTAAAGAAAAAAGGGACAGCATCTTATGGTACTCCCACATAGAGGTAATTCCTAGATCGTTCACCCTCCGGAGCAAGGGAATTTATAGCCCATTCAAATTTGGAACCTCCTGCCACAAATTCAAGCATTCCCACTTTAATTTCAGATATTTCTACCTTGATTTCAAACTTTCAGCCAACTCCTTAAATTTAACTACTTAAAGTACGGTTTCCTCCTAAAGACATGTCAATGATCTACGTGACTATGCCCACCAAAAAAAATGGATGGATGGCACATGGCGCGACCCAACGGTGGGAACTAAAGCAACGAAAATGAGTGATTGCCGAAACCTGTATGCATCTTCTACACTATAAATAGGAGATTGTTGGGAATAGAAAGGGGTCCTTTTTTGGAAATATCAAACTAATTGTATTATTTATGTTTTACTCTTATCTATGTAAAATTGTATCAAAGAGGAAGTACATAATCAAAGATTTGACGCATGGACGTAGGATTTTGAAAAAAATATAAACCATGTAAAATTTCCGTGTCTTCTATTTCTATGCACTGTTACTTAGTTATTATATTTCAAATTCCTTTCATCTTCAATTTGCAAGTAGAACATAAATCTAATTTGATATTTTAACAAACAGTAAAAGTGCAACCGATTGATTGTGTAAGCTTCTAGCAAGTAATTGCTACTCAAAGGCAAATTTAAAATCACATAAATTTGTTCATTCCAAAATTGTGGGAGTAACTGAAGCTTCAATTACTTCATGAACATTTGAGGTGTTGTGTGACGAAAAGTCTCATTAACATTTTTGGCACTAAAAGGAGGGCATAAACCTTTGTCAATCATAACTTCCAAAACCCAAATAGTGGTGAAAGCTTACGTTCAAACTCCCATGGATCCTATCCTAACCATGATTCAAACTTCCTTAGCCAGGCAGACTAATGGATGAAGAGGATGAAGGAAACAATGACATAAGGTACTGCACTTCGACCAACCACATTATCACCATCCATAATTGACCGCCATCACTCACCAAGCATGCTAACTGTGCAGCAGGTGAGATTGCCTACGATTCAAAACCAAATCATCCACTTATAAGCCCCTGCTACAAAGGGAAAATAAAGTTCAAACTGCCTTAAAAATGACTGCGCTAACTTACCCTTTAAGGATGACTTAATCAACTCTCAGTTCGGCCTAATTTGCTTCTCTCTTCTATTATTCCTTCCAGTAGAGAGATTCCTAGAGTATCTTTGGATATGAAGCTCTCTACTAGCACGAAGAGAAAAGCAAATAAGCAGTAAAGTCTTGGCAACCCAGGTGACCCTGTATGTCCTTAAGATAACACCGGAATAGGTGAGGAATAACCTTGGTTTCCTTAGTTCCCTCAGCATCCTTAGATACCTCATCATCCCGACATTATCTCGTAAACTATCCACTTTTATCAACCAATGACTGCCAATCAGACAGTGTTTTCGATGATGGGATAAAGTTTAGTGCGGGGCCGAAACTTGAGAACCCTCTTCTACCATTATTAAAGGATATGGGAAAACATTACTGTAGTCAAATTGTTAAGGATGTTTGCACTTTCTACTCGGAGACTAGGAAATTCAGTTGGTGTATTCTCAGCGCCAATCATTGTCCTAGAAAAGCATGGAACTAAAGTTGAGATGCACACCAACTTGGAAGTCTCAAGGAAAAATGTATCGATATCAGAAGAAGAATCGGGATTTGAAACCTAATACACTTAGGGACTTTAGGGAAATTAAAAGTGAAATAACTGCCATGACTGCAAAAATACAAACGCTTAGTACCGCACACGAGATATCTAAACTTATTCTGAGCAATTTGCATTATTTATGTAATAAACGTTGTAGTTATTACAAAAAATAGTAAAATAATGAACTATCGTAGGGATATTAGATGGCCCAAATTGGTATAAAAATCTCTCTATGCTAATCTTTATGACATAGATAATGGACATAGGGATGTTAAACTATCTGAACCAGTACAAAAAACCATTCTCTGTTAATTTTGTTCTCATAATCATGCTGGACGTAGGGTTATTGGACTTCCCGAACCGGCTATTAAAACAAAGCTGCAAAAAACGTAGCCCGACTTTATCAGCCAAACTGGTTTAGGTATATTTAACGAACCAAAACAGTATAAAAATCCCTCTATGTTAATTCTGTTAACATAGCCAGTGAACCAGTCATAAAAGCTACGTACATGAATTAAGAACACGCAGCTTGAATTCATTGTCAAATATTAATCTGCCCCATAATGCGGGGCAGACCTTGCCAAGCACATGAACATGAACCAGACTTCGAATAAGGGCAGGTCATTCCCAGCATGTAGCAGAATATGCATGTCAAAAGCGTAATTCAACAATCATGAACTACAGAAGAAGTTGGTTAAGAAAATGATCGTGAAAAACAACACATGGTATGTACTACAATTTACAGATTAGTTACGATCCCAGAAACTGCTTAAAGCTTGTCGGTAAACATAAAAAATAGGGATTTTCTTATATTTATTTATGTCCCGCTAGAACACATTAATTACTCCACACATATGTACATGACCAGTATTCATACGAACATATGAGAAAGTGCAAAAGAAAAAAAAGGCACTCCAATTAAATAAAATTGCTTTACGAGTTTAACTTGGACCCAAAGGAAGAACTAGCCATAATCCTTCTCCGGTGGTATGATCTATGGGAATGAAGCGCGAAACATTGAGATCTTCCCTCAAGTTGTAGTTCAGGAGGTGGGTTATTTAATTCAGTAATGAAAACCGATGAACGATTGGGGGCAGCACAGTTGTAAGCAAGATCATAACTTGCACAGACCCAATGGTTACCGTAGTCCTACAAATCGAATTCGTATTCCACATGATTGTATAAGAAGGTCAGATCGAACCCTGGCCAAAAGTGTTAGAAAATGTAAATTGCACACTTTTTATTGTTAGAACTATAGGCATTGATTTTGATGACAGCTATATTGCATTATATAAAATACAGATACTAATTTTTTATCAAGATATATATAGTATATAGTGCAGGTTATTAAATAGGTATAGATTAAGAAGACTGTACAGTATCGGTTAAAGATTCAAAAGGTTGATATAGAGATTCAAGAGTTAGATATTGATGACTCATGAGTATTGAATAACTTAAGATTTACCATATAAGTTATAGAGTCTTATTAAAACCATGATAGCACTTCTTTAATCTCTCTCTCTATTTTTTCGTTTTAAATAATTTCTAGTTTCAAATATCTTAAAATTCAAAAATAGCAAGAGAATTCTTGTTTTTAAAATATTCTTCCTAAATAACCTTTAAATTATTTTTAATTTTTGATTTTATGAGATATTAAGTTGTTAAAGTGTTTTACGTATACTTTGAATATTATACTTTGTTATAATTTTTGTTTTAAAGCTTTCTAAATATTTATAAGTATATTATAATATGTGTTATAACTTCGATTTAAAATATATTCTCTTATACTTAATTATTTATGTACAAAATCCTTTTTCTACTTAAAAAATCTAAAAACAATTTTATAAAGTTTTCTTAAGTTTTAATATGATTAAAACATGTATACACTATATTTAAATAATAATGCATAGTATCAAAATATTTTACAAAACTTAACATTTTCAAAATAAATTTTGAAAAGAGTTTTTCAAATTTTCAAAGAGTATGTCGACATACTCTGCGATCCATATGTCGACATATGGACTGTAGATTTTAAAATTAAAATTTGAACGGAAGTGCCACTTCATCTTATTTCTTAGCGAATGGACTGACTGTTGTTTCTCTATAAATTGGGGTTAAACTAATGAATTTTCTTTAACTACTTTCTCATATTTTCTCTCCTCTTTCACTCTCTTATTTTCTAAAAGGAAATTCTACACAAATTATTCTCAAAACCAATCAAATTCAAATTCAACTCCATCGATTTATTTCTCTCTGATCTCTCTCATCTCTTTCCCTTAAACAAGATCAAAATGTTGTTCAAGAGTTTATTGGATTATTTATATTCAAGATCAGCGATTATGTTTGTAAAAATCTATCAAATCATACTCATATACCCATCAGTGTGATTGTAGCCTGTGTAAGTCAATCGGATGTGCTTGGTGACCCTGAAATTCAAGTGGGTGTGCTCGTGGCCTATGTAAATCAAGTGAGTCTACCCAGTGCCTGAAAAGTCTAGAGGGCATGTCTCTTTTCCTTGAAATCAAGATCGTATTGACTTTGCTATTTGAAAGTAAATCTGTACAAGGAATTGTAAAGGACTGGATGTAGGGTAACTCCGAACCAGTATAAAAGTTGGTATATTCTTTCCTTTTAGAAAATTCTATTCACCCCTCCTCTAGTGTTAAATTAACCTTAAGATCCCTATTCCGCAAACTTACACACACCAATCTCTACCTCAACTCTATCTACCTTCATATCATGATCTAAGTCACTTCATTTCTTTTTGTCCAAGTCACTTCTCTTTTTTGTCCAAATCACTTCATTATTTTCCAAATCTCTTACCTTTTTCTTTGTGACTATCAAGAAGCCATATCTAAACCTTTTGAGAAACCACGACATAGGCTAGACAAGCTTCGCATTCTAGGGTGAATATTTAATTCTCGAAGGCATTCACACGTTCCACACCGACCCTCCTAGTTTGTTCGATCTTATATAAAAGTTGATCCTTGGTTTCTTAGTTATCCTAGATAAAGGACCAAAGAGCTCTTGCATAGAAGTTAAGGTGAAGTGCGCATTCTAGAGGTTCCCATTTCCTTCTTATAATGATCCTCTAACTCATTTCACTTAGTATCATAATAACTTTTCAAATCATTCTTCCATTTAAGAACATCATCTGGATCAGCCCTAGAATAAGGTATGGGACATCACCTTATCCAGAAGTAGCATCTAGGAGTAGAGCCGTAGAGGGTGCATCTACGACACTAATCTGCTTCACAATCTTCCCATCTAATTCTTTGACTTTACATTTTGAAGCTTTAACTTTATCCATGTATACAACCTCGTATATACTTTCAGAATTCTTCAAATAAACCTTCCAACTCTGTAACCATATCCACATCGGACTTAAACTTCTATTCCAAATGGCAGCCTTCAGGTCTTGATCATAAGAAGGGAGCTGAAAATCAAACGAGCCCACACAAAATAAAATTAAAGTGGAGTACATATATGCAAAGTAAGAACAAGAAACCCACAAAGTTCACAAAGAAATCTCAATCCACATAACATATATACAACCTGAATACAATATAACGTTACAAACTCATTTTCTAACGCGATCTCCAACAATACTCCCTAATACACGTAAGACTAACTGGCCAAATCTGAGGCTGAACTAATAGGAAAGGTCCTTGAAGGATCACAACAAGCCCTATTCCAGTGGTCCATTGGTCCTTCTATGGTTAATTTTAAACCCACCACACTACATAAGAAATTTTGTGTTCCCTCATACTTTGATGCGGCTTTCCCAGACCATGTACGCAACATAGTGTTACATTCATATTGATGTGTGAGTGCATCTTTGGCTTTTTTAAGCTCCTCAAGAACATGCTCTAAATCATTTTCAAGCCTTTCATTCTCGATGATGAAATAACGGCCTCTGCCCCGATGGAAGCAGAAGGATCCTTCATCTCAACCCTAAAGTTAGACACGCTTATGTAATCCGACCCACAAACAATTGGAACAGAAGGAAGGTCAGGTTCGAAGGCATCGTTAGGTTCATGAAAAGGTTCATGAAGGCCAACCTAATGAACAATAGAAAAAAATTTCCCTCAAAGACAATCGAAATGCACCAAATAAGGATCTAATATAAATGTACATTATTGACAACATAAACTCAACAAACCCATGTATAAAAGAATCGTGTGGATAATAACAAAGGAAGAAAGGATTTACTCCATATATAAGTTTCTAAGCCTAAGCTTAAATTGTTATCAGGCGGGAAAAAGCCACTTTCCGAGGCATATCGCCATTGATGCAACACAAAGTCACTGAGGGCTTCTTTCTCTTAAACTGCTTGGTCAAGCTGAAAAGTAATCCTCGGGTCTTATCCTTAAGTTTTGGAAAATACTCATTTAATCTTTCTTACGCCTATGGATTGCTGCAGTACTAAGTCCAATGCAGTCTACGGTTTGGGTTTTGAGCCTGTTCTCATTTTCCTTCAGAATTTTGATAAACATAACTTCTTTAGAAAAAAAAACAACAAAGACGAAACAGTCATTTACAAGATAATAGCAGAGAAAGGTAGAAAAGGAAATTTGTCATAATAAAGCAGGCATAATAAACTAACTTTCACCGCATATTAAAGAATCTCAAAATCCACATGCAAAGAATTTTATGTAATTACATGAGGAGTAGAAGTGAGCCTAGACTCCTTAACCACGTCTGTAACATCCCGAAAATTTTACAGAAATTTAATAAGAAAAACTAAATCAAACAAAAACAAGGACTTAAAAGAAAATTTTCACACACTTTCGAAATTGGGTATGAAACTACACAATTGCATTTAAAGCAATTTTCTGGACAATTTTCATATATAACAGTTTGTAATAAGAGTTAGTATGGGGGAGTTATGGGCATTAGAATGAATTCAAAACTTAAAATTAAAATTTCAATTTCACAAAAAATATATATTCCCATCAGTCGGCCCTTACGGGTTCATGGTCGTCTAGTAGCAGTCGACCCAGGCATGGGTGGTCGACTATTATTTGACTAAAGTCGAATGTATCGATTTTATAAAACATGAGATGAATGATCATGATTAAATGCTTAGGAACGAAGAATGAGTTGATGGAACATTTTATAAAAATTTCCCTAAGCTAATCTAATGGTCTAAACTAAATCCCTACCCCTGTAAATACTAAGCTAATGGAATCCTAATTCATATAAACAATTACAGTAACCAACCTCTACCAAAATTTTCTCTTAACCCTAATTTCTAAAAATCTAAAAATCAAATATATTCAACCAGGAGATTGAAGTAAGCAAATAAAGGTGGACAAGGGCGATCTAAGGAGGAGCTATCAATTTAGGGCCAAATTCTCGGGTGCAAGAATTAATAAGAGCTTAGGCTAGAGGTGAGAATTTTTTTTGATAAGTTGATTATTGTACTTAGTTTAAACTATTTTAGTTGATTAGAATGTTAAAAAACCCTAAATTGAATATGTTAATTCATTAAACCAAAAGTCTAGTCTTAAATTGTCGGTTATTGTTAAATGAAATTATGCATATACCCCTTTTCTCCTAAAAATGAAAACCTTAAATCAACAAACCTTGAATCCAACGGCAAAATATTGATTAGACTATAACTAAGGTTCACAAATAATTATTGAAGACCTAATTTAAATGCATAAACAATCGACAATAAAAACTGGGAGAAATCCTGTGATAACCCAAATTTTGGAGTATCTATTAATTGATAATTAACTGGGTTAATTAATAAAAACACTAATTTTAACTATTAAAATATTGATGGTTAAGAATGAAACAAATAAATCTAAAAATTAGTATTCATATATGGGAAAATAATTATTTGACAAACTTTTGATCAAATTATTGAAATTTGATAACAATTGTTTAATGATCATCTTTTATAAATATTTATTTGGAAAAACTTATCTTTTCAAATTTAATTAGAATAATTTTCTAATATATATATATATATATTGTATTGAAAGTTATGTTTTGGAATTAACAAATATATATATATATATATATATACACTTATTCTAGTGTAAATAATATAGGATTAACCTTTAAGTAAATCTTTGAAAATCATATACTTATATATGATATATCTAAAATTGGGGTGTAAGTATATAAAATGAGATTTAATAAAAAGATTTTAAATTTTTTTATATACTTGAAACAAAAATATATAAGGATGATACATGAATTTATGAATTAAATATAATTGGCAAATTAATTAAGGGTTTAAAACATAAATACTTTATCTTAACATTTGTAAATTTATAAAGCATGCATTAAAACAAATGTAATTATTACTCTCAATAATCAAACAAGTGTTAGCTTAGGGAAAGATACAAGTGGCAAAAACTTTATTTTCTTTAATTTGAATTTTAAGTAACATAGGCTGAAGATAAATCAGGTTTTCATTTTTCTTTCCACTTTCAAAAAACTGGAAATTTAAAAAAAAAATCAGTGGAATCAAATTCAAACTGCAATCATATTTGCAATTACAACCTAAAGCATCTTCAAGTTTATCAAGCTAAGAAAATTCAACCTCAAACAAGAATCATCTCATACATTTCCAGATTTAAAAACCCGAAACCTGTGCTCTCTATTTAAACTGCATCAACATGTGAGTATGTTTTTTAAAAAAAAATTAGTTTTAAAAATCTGTGATTCAACTTTGGTACATGTGATGGATTGTGTTGTGATGATGTATATATGTTTATATGAATGATGCCTGTGAATGCATGTTGAAATGTGAAATGTCTGTGTATATATAAGTTCATGTATATACACATCTTCTCTGTTCTTGCTTACAGGATTTGATTTCCTTAAGAAAAAAATTCATATCCCTTTATTCAAGCAAATTTAAGCTTGGATTTTTGATTGAAAGTCGTTTGCTAAGGTATGATGAAGATTTTAAAAATAGTCTTAGGATCTAAAATTCAACAAATTATTTTAAAAAAAATGAAATAACAGTGGAAATGTATATATATGTTAAAATAAACCAATTCAATTTTTGTTTTGAATTGCATGAATGTGTTCGTGATTGGAAATCACGAATTTTAATTTACATTTCATGATTTCCAGATTGGTAATTGTCATGCTTTTCTTAGTTGATCAGAATTGGTACTTTTGCCAAATTACGACGAAGTCGAGATCGACGTAGGGCTTTGGTCTGGAGGAAGGAGGTAGCTCAGCGATCGAGGAAAAATGGTCGCTAGATTTTTCATTCGCTGTGGTGGTCGGAAATGGGTTAAGTAGGGTTTTACTGTCGTTTTTGATGGCCGATGGTTTTGAGGCATTTTCAACATGGACGAAGGACCGGGTGCGATCGCGATTTGAGGAATGGTGACGTGGTGATGTTTTGGAAGAGGAACTGAAGTTCCAGTCAACGTGTTCGACGACGATGGGAGGTTTTCTGGTAGAGCCGAGTTCCAGATTTTTGAGCCTTGGGTTCGATTTCTCGTTCGTGTGGCGAATGTGGTGATTTGGGTTCACCAAAGAGGCGGCGAGGCTATTAGTGACTGGTCGACGATCAGGCGATTGGTAGGAACAACGTTGCACGGCCGTGCAAGTGCACCATGCACGTTCGTGCACATAGAGTGATCGTCGTTTTGGGAAGACGAGCTCGACTAGGTGAAGTGTTCGTGCATTTTGATATGCGACTCGAAGTGGGTGAGATTGGCAGTTGACTCAAAGGTGGCTCGAGTTTTTGGTGTGATTGACACGGGTTTGGCCCGAGATGATTTCCTGTTTAATCTCTAGCAAAGGTTTTGTAAAGAAATCAAGTATTTTTAAAAAAAAAACAAAGTAAGTTAAGTTTTAAAAGTTTTAGATACTTTTCTAGTTTTTTTTAAAATATGTTTAACAAATTTTTTAAATGTATATTAAAATAAATTAGTTTTAAAGATATGATAATCAAGTTTTAAAATAACTATATGTTAAAATTTATTAAATCTTTGAAAGATTTCAAAGATTTAAAGGTTAAATTAAATGTTTAAATTGCTTTTAATTGTAATTGATTTCTAAATGTTTTATTTTTAATAAGGTTTAATGATATAATTAAGTAACTCAATTTATAATAAAGAGCTTATCTTTAAATAAATTAACATTTGATTAATTTAAAATAATTAATTTGTAAAGATAATAAAGGTTAATTAATTATTGTTATTGATTTCAAAATAGTTAATAAATGTAAATGATTTATTAATAAGTGAAAGTTTAATTAAGACAAATGATTTTCTTAATTAATTAAGGATTTTTAAATATAAGGAGTTAACTAATTATTTAATTAATGATTAGTTAATTAGTTTGGTTAATTTAAAATAATCACTTAATTATGAATTAATTAAGTGTAATTACTTGGTAGAGTAATTAATGGATAATTACTGGTTGTAATTAATTAAAGGGCAATTACTTAATGAAGTAATTAAAGTAATTAATTACTTAGTGTAATTAATTAAGTTGATGTGGTTAAAATTAGTTAATTAATTAAGTTTAATTAATTAAAGAAAATTACTTGATGATGGGTTAAGTATAATTGCTTAATGTAATTAATGAAGTATAATTACTTAGTGAAGTAATTAATGGATAATTACAGGATGTAATTAATTAATAGGTAATTACTTGATGGAAAGTAATTAAAGAATAATTACTTAGTGGAAGTAATTAAGTGTTAATTATTCGGTGTAATTAATTAAAGATTTATTAGTTAATTAAGAGGTTAATTAATTAATGTAAGTAATTAAGAATAATTAATTACTAAATGTGGTTAATCAAGGTTGATTAATGAATTTGATTAATTAAAGGTTGATTATTAAATGAAAGAGGGGTCGTTTACATTGTGGTAAATTAATTAAAGGCTAATTACTGAATGTAATTAGAGAGAATAATTAAGGGATGATTAATTAACGGACTGTAATAATTATTTTTAAGTAAACAAGATTAAAGGTGATTAAAGTAATTAATTTGATTTAATTAGGAATGGGGTGACTAATTAACCTTGCTTATGAATGATTGGTTGATATGTCTGATATGAAATGTTTGTGGTATAATATGTTGTCTTGAACAGTGATAATGTGGTTATCTGTCGAAGATGAATTGCTGTGTAAAAAGTGAAATCTTTTATTTAAAGGTTGAATTGTGTTTCACTTGAATAACGTGGGTTATGATGGTATTGAATTCGAAGAGACCGGAGTCGGGTATTAGTAAATACCTTAAACCACTTTGATTTGTAATCTATAATAATTCTGTACGGATTTGATATGTGAAATCAATAAGCTGGAATGGAATGATTTAAATGATTTGGACCATTTAATCTAAGTTATGGTACTTAGAAATTGATGTGTGAAATTAGTGATGTCTATAACAAATTGTGAATTTTGTAAATTGATACGAGTTACCCCGATTTAAGTAAGGTTTATGCATTAGGATTTCTTGATTAGATGGGTTTATCACGCTGGCTTCCAGCTTGACTCGGGTGTTAATTTAATGTAATGATCGGGTCAGACCAAGAATTAAAGATTTTCAAGTAAGGACGTTCCGAAGCTTAAGAGGTGAGCTGGATGGTAGGAACGTATGGAGTGTATTCCGCTATGATATATTGTAGTTTATCTGGGTCATGCTGTTTTTAACTATCCGGTGATTGTGAAATGTTGTAACTCTGATGTATTTAAATATAATTGTCTGATGTAGCTTTCTTTGTGTAAGGAATATTATTTGATATTATATTTTATCCGCTGCGAATGTGAGATTCTGAATTTGGTTTTCTGTTTCTTCTTCTTCTATCTTTTTTCTTCTTTTCTTAACTATCTGGAATTTTCGGGATTAGAAATTTCTGGGTCGTTACATTTGGTATCAAAGCAAGGTTAAGCGAGAACCTTGGCTCTAGTGGGATTACTCATTTAGGATAGGGTCAACGATACCCTAGAATGTGTTGAGTGCGTGTGTATGTGTGTGTGTGTGTGTGTGTGTCTATATATATATATATGAGAGCGTCCTTGTTATTTTCTTAGGTAAAGATTTTAAATGATTTTATATAAGAATATAATTTGATATATAAAGCAATATTTCTTTTTAATAAATATTAAGGTAATTAGTTGTTAAATTATTGGAATTAAATTAAGTGGTAATAAATACAACCAAATTGAAATTAAATAAATATAAGTTTGAAATGGATTCAAATTGTAATTAAAATCTTGAACTTGGGGAAGGGTTTCAAAATAAGATAATAATGAATTGGTTTCCAGATATGATAATCTTGGTTATTATCACAAATGATTGTTGTGTTTAATAATAAAATGTGTATTAATGAATAAGCAAAATGAAATATTTTAGGGAAGTAAAACATTTAGGCAAGTATGACTTATAAATTGGAACTGTAGATGATCTAAATTATGAAGTTTTAGGTCCAAAAATTTGAAAATTGTTTAAAAGTGATAAAGAAATAATAAATAATATTATTTAATGTATTTGAATGAAAGGGTCCTATTTCAAGCAAGAGTTGTTTGAAAATTTAAAGAAATTTGTTTTGAATGAAAAACCAAAGGTGGTCTAAAATTTAAGGATAACTTGGTGTATAAAGGAAATAATATGAATATATGAGGAATATACATAATATCAAAGATGGTTTGAAATAAACTCTAAATGTTGAGTTTTAAATTTAGAATGAGATGTGATACCCAAAGTGATAAGTTTTTGAACTTATAAGTGTGAAGATTATTAATGTGAAGTTTAAAATTTGAAATGGGAATTCGAATTGGGTAAGGTTGGCTAGATTAAGTAAATTAATTTAACTTTAGGAAAGTTAAATAATTTAACAAGCAACCTGAATTGGAAGTTTCAAGGTCAAATTAGGTTTTAAATTGAGAAGTTAAATTGTTAATTTGAATTGGGAGTTTGTGTGATCTTAAAATAGGTTTGAGATCTGAAAATTGGAAATGGATGGATGTTTTAAAATAATTTGAATGATACCATCCTGTTGTTATTAATAATCTTTAAGCTAAAATTGGATTTGTTTAAATGAATGAAGAAACGGGGTGTGGTAATATATCCATTATTAAGATAAAATGGAATCATTTTGGACTTAAGATTTGAATGTTTAAGATAAAACTTAAAAGATTTGGTTTCAAAAATGAAATTTGGTGATAAATTGAATTTCAAAGATTTAGTTGTTTAAAAAGGATTTGAATTATTATTTGAACTTTGAAATAGGTTAAAAATGGAATTTGGATTCAGAATTAAATGGTTTTAAAACATAAGTTGATTTGATTTAAAGGATTAAATCAACGTTTAAAAATTTAACTCAAATTTATACAATTGGGGATGGTTTAAATTTGAAATTTCAATTGAATTAGTTCAAATTGAATTTGATTTGAATTAATTGAAATTGTGATTGAAGATGGATAAGTTTAAAAATTCAAATGGAAAATTTGAGTTGGATTAATTTGAAATGAAATTGAAGTTGAATAAGTTCAAATTCAAATGGGAATTGAAGATTAAATCAACTTGAATTGGGGTTAAATCAATTTCAATGGAAATTAAAGTTATTTAAGTTGGAATTGAGTCAATTTAAATGGAAGTGGAAATTTAAATTGAATTGATTGGAAATGGAGGTTGGGAATTAAACAGTTTGACTCTAGACTATTTTCAAAATAAATTGTTTTAAGATAAATCTATTTTTTCAAACTATTCACTATACAACTTTTCTTTTTAAACCTAAAACTATCTTATACTTGTTTTACAATTATTTTTGGAACTATTTAACAAATTTTCAACTGTTTTATAAACTAATTATTGTTTTTTCAACTACTTTATAACTAATTATTATTTTACAATTATTTTGCAATATTTAAAATTTCTATAACCATTTGACTATTTTATAACTATTTTATCATTACTTAACTATTTTACAGTTATTTTACAATTAATAATTATTTTTCAACAACTTATTTATCTTAAACTTTTCAAGTTATTTTCTATATTTAAGCCATCAGAGTGTAAACTATTTATGCTTATATATCCATTTGAGATAAGAATTAAGGTGATAATTCAAATGAGGATTTAAATAATTATGAATAAGTGGATAGAAATTTAAGTTAATGTGAATAGAAAAGGAGATTGATTTGGCTATTAATCAATAAAGATAAATACGTAGGATGTATGTATATTATTCTATTCGCATAGCGATTTGATCCGGATTCGAGCACAGAATTTCGAGATAGTATAACGATCCGAATTAGAATTTTTCACTTGATTTTCGATGGCAAACCTGGATATGGGTTGTTGATTGGTTGAGGAGAATGACTATGGCTATGTAAGGAGAATGACAGTTTCTGATCAAGAAACCAGATCTGGGTCCACATTAGGAAGTCGGGTGGACGATACTAGTTCGGAAGTGAAATTGTGTGATCGAGTGAGTGATCAAATTGATAGCGCACGGACGATATGTGTACATCGTACCGGTTTAAATGAAATTGATACTGGGAATTTGGGGATAAGAAATGTGAAATATTTTTGAAACGAAAGGTATATTTTGTGAAATATATGATGGAGAAAAGTGGAAATCAGATATTTCTATGGTAGAAATTTACTTTATGGAAGTAAGTAATTTAGTAAGTGACTTTATAGAATAATAAAATTTGAATATTTTATTTGGAATAAACAAAGTTATATATCTTTGTTATATAAGATAAATCTCCCCTTGTTGAATCTATTGCCGGAAGGAAATGATTTTTGAAAGTATTTGAAGTATAAAAAGGGAATTTATACAAGTATGAAGTGATCCAAAGATTTTTAAAGTTTTATATATCTATATACATATAAAGGATCTTGTGAGAATGATTTTGAAAAAGGTTTTGGGAACCTATGAATTTGGAAAAGGCTTTTGATTTTTGGGAAAATCAATTTTGGAATTTGAAAAGCGTAGTTTGAGAATTATCGATTTTGGGAATCGATTTTGTATAAAGGTGATTTTGATAAAAATCATAAAGGGTGTGATTTGATGGATACTATAAGAGTATAGTATAAGGTGTTTTGAGATTGGCTCTGGGGAAAAAGGCGCTCCCTTGAAATGAACTTCTCAGGAGTGCCACAGGGTGGTACTGCCTTGAACACTAGGGGGGTCTAAAGTTGATCTTGTGAGGAGTTTGGACAAACTAGTTCCTGAGGATTATGTGTAGTAGGTAGCGAAAGTCGAGGGCGCTGATGCCTATAGAGGCATTTGGGTTATGATGTGACGACAGTGTAACTCGATGTCACCGCGATATACTGCAGACCATAGCGAAAGTCGTGTGCGCTGCTGAGGGCCAACAGTCTAGGTTTGATTTTACATCGGTGCACTGCTACCTATGCTAATATAGCGTAAGTTGTGTGTGCTGCTGAGAGCCAACAGTCGACGTTTGATTTTACATCGGTAGACTATGACCTATGATAATATAGCGAAAGTCGTGTGTGCTGCTGAGGGCCAACAGTCCACGTTTGATTTTACATCGGTAGACTATGACCCATAAAGATATAACGATGTCGAGAGGCCATGAGAGCCTAAGGCTACATTGGAACTTGACAGATGTAGTCTGCGACCTATATGGGAGTAGAATTTTCATTTTTTGGCAGCGAAAATTAAGGGCGCTGAAGCCTACAGTTACATGGACTTTTGCTGTGATGGCAACATAACCCAGGATGCAACTGCGATCTATGGCGGGTTCCATGGCGTAATCGAGAGGCGCGGTGTCCCTACAGTTACATGGACCTTTGCTGTGATGGCAACATAACCCAGGATGTAACCGCAACCATGGATGGGGGTGATGATTTCCAGAGCATTCTCACCAAAGATATTTCCTCTATTCCAAAAATGTTTTCGACATTTTCAACAAAATGTTTTCAAAGTATTTTCACTTGGTGTTGAAAATGGGTCTGCTAAGTACTTATAGATTTTCAGTCGTATGCCTGATCAACGTTTAACCGAATTTCTGTAGGAACAAGGATGACTGGTTGAGATATCGAGTTATAAAAAGATTTTTTATAAAAACTATTTTATAATATTATGTAGATTTTAAAGGTGTTTTAAAGTGATCAAAAGATGATTTTTCTGATAATAAGCATTTTTATAATTCTGGCTTCGTTCCTTTTCGAGGACGAAAATATTTTAAGGGGGGAGGAATGTGATAACCCAAATTTTAGAGTATTTATTAATTGATAATTAACTGGGTTAACTAATAAAAATACTAATTTTAACTATTAAAATACCGATGGTTAAGAATGATACAAATAAATCTAAAAATTAATATTCATATCTGGGAAAATAATTATTTGATAATCTTCTGATCAAATTATTGAAATTTGATAATAATTGTTTAATGATCTTCTTTTATAAATATTTGTTTTGTAAAACTTACCTTTTCAAAGCTAATAAGAATAATTTTCTAATATAATATATATATATATATATATATATATATATATTGTATTGAAAGTTATGTTTTGGAATTAACAAATATATATATATATATATATATATATATATATATATATACCTATTCTAGTGTTAATAATATAGGATTCAACTTTAAGTAAATCTTTGAAAACCATATACTCATATATGATATATCTAAAATTGGGGTGTAAGTATATAAAATGAGATTTAATAGAAAGATTAAAAAAAAATTATATACTTGAAAATAAACATGTGTAAGGATGATACATGAATTTATGAATTAAATATAATAGGTAAATTAATTAAGGGTTTAAAACATAAAATACTTTATCTTAACAATTGTAAATTTATAAAGCATGCATTAGAAAAAATGTAAATATTACTCTCAATAATCAAACAAGTGTTAGCTTCGGGAAAGATACAAGTGGCAAAAACATTATTTTCTTTAATTTGAATTTTAAGTAACATAGGCTGAAGATAAACCAGGTTTTCATTTTTCTGTCCACTTTCGAAAACCTAGAAATTCAAAAAAATAAAAATAAAAAAGAATCAGTGGAATCAAATTCAAACTACAATCATCTTTTCAATTGCAACCTAAAGCATCTTCATGTTTATCAAGATAAGAAAATTCAACCTCAAACAAGAATCATCTCATACATTTCCAGATTAAAAAACCTGGAACCAAGCTCTCTGTTTCAACAGCATCAACAGGTGAGTAATTTTTTCTTAAAAATAGTTTTAAAAATCTGTGATTCAACTTTGATGCATGTGATGGATTGTGTTGTGATGATGTATATATATGTTTATATGAATGATGTCTGTGAATGCATGTTGAAATGTGAAATGTCCGTGCATATATAAGTTCCTCTGTATACACATCTTCTCTGTTCTTACTATAGGATTTGATTTCCTTAAGAAAAAAAATTCATATCCCTTTATTCAAGCAAATTTAAGCTTGGATCTTTGAATGTAAGTCATTTGCTAAGGTATGATGGTGATTTTAAAAATTGTCTCAGGGTTTAAAATTCAACAAATTATTAAAAAAAATGAAATAGCAGTGGAAATATATATGTTAAAATCAACCAATTCAATTTTTGCTTTGAATTGCATGAACGCGTTCGTGATTGGAAACCACGAATTTTTATATACATTTCATGATTTTTAGATTGGAAATTGTCGTGGTTTTCTTAGTTGATCGGAATTTGTACTTTTGCCAAATTTCGACGAACGAAGTTGAGATCAACGTAGGGTTTTGGTCTGGAGGAAGGAGGTAGCTTGGCGATCAAGGAAAAAATGGTCGTCAGATTTTTCGTTCGCCGTAGTAGTCGGAAATGGGTTAAGTATGGTTTTACTGTCGTTTTTGATAGCCGATGGTTTTGTGTCATTTAATACATGGACGAAGGACCGGGTGCGATCGTGAGTTGAGGAATGGTGGCATGGTGATAGGGCGGTGTTCTGGAAGAGGAACTGGAAGTTCCAGTCGACGTGTTCGTCGACGATGGGAGGTTTTCTGGTAGAGATGAGTTCTAGATTTTGGAGTCTTGGGTTTGATTTCTCGTTCGTGTGGCGAATGTGGTGATTTGGGTTCACCAAAGAGGCGGCGAGGCTATCAGTGACTGGTCGACGATCAGGCGATTGGTAGGAACAACGTTGCACGGCCGTGCAAGTGCAACGTGCACGTTCGTGTACCTGGAGTGATCGACGTTTTGGGAAGATGAGTTGACTCGGCGAAGTGTTCCTGCATTTTGATATGCCACTCGAAGTGGGTGAGAGTGACAGTTGACTCGAAGGTGGCTCGAGTTTTTGGTGTGATTGACTCAGGTTTGGCCGAGATGATTTTCTATTTAACCTCTAGCAAAGGTTTTGTAAAGAAATCAATTTTTATATTTTTTTTCTAAAATAAAGCAAGTTAAGTTTTAAAAGTTTTAGATATTTCTCTAGTTTTTTTTTAAATATTTAACAAAATTTTTAAATGTATATTAAAATCAATTAGTTTTAAAGATATGATGATCAAGTTTTAAAATAACTATATGTTAAAATTTATTAAATCTTTGAAAGATTTCAAAGATTTAAAGGTTAAATTAATTGTTAAATTGCTTTTAATTGTAATTGATTTCAAATGTTTTATAATAAGGTTTAATGATATAATTAAGATACTCAATTTATAATAAAGAACTTATCTATAAATAAATAAATATTTTGATTAATTTAAAATAATTAATTTGTAAAGATAATAAAGGTTAATCAATTATTGTTATTGATTTAAAAATAGTTAATTAATGTAAATGATTTATTAATAAGTGAAAGTTTAATTAAGATAAATGATTTCCTTGATTAATTAAGGACTTTTAAATATAAGGAGTTAAGTAATTATTTAATTAATGATTAGTTAATTAGTTTGGTTAATTTAAAATAATCACTTAATTATGAATTAATTAGGTGTAATTACTTGGTAGAGTAATTAATGGATAAGTACTGGTTGTAATTAATTAACAGGTAATTACTTAATTAAGTAATTAAAGTAATTAATTACTTAGTGTAATTAATTAATTAAGTTAAATTGGTTAACTATAGTTAATTAATTAAGTTTAATTAATTAAAGAAAATTACTTAGTGATGGGTTAAGTATAATTACTTAATGTAATTAATGAAGTGTAATTACTTAGTGAAGTAATTAATGGATAATTACAGGATGTAATTAATTAATGGGTAATTACTTGATGGAAAGTAATTAAAGAATAATTACTTAGTGGAAGTAATTAAGTGTTAATTGCTCGGTGTAATTAATTAAAGGATTTATTAATTAAGAGGTTAATTAATTAATGTAAGTAATTAAGAGTAATTGATTACTGAATGTGATTGATCAAGGTTGATTAATGAATGTGGTTAATTAAAGGTTGATTACTAAATGAAAGGCGGGTCGTTTACATTATGGTAAATTAATTAAAGGTTAATTACTGAATATAATTAGAGAGAATAATTAAGGGATGATTAATTGATGGGTTGTAATTAATCATTGTTAAGTAAGCAAGATTAAAGGTAATTAAAGTAATTAATTTGATTTAATTAGGAATGGGGTGACTAATTAATCTTTCTTATGAATGATTGGTTGATATATCCGATATGAAATCTTTGTGGTATAATATGCTGTCTTGAACAGTGATAATGTGGTTATCTGTCGAAGATGAATTGCTGTGTAAAAAGTGACATCTTGTATTTAAAGGTTGAATTGTTTTTCACTTGAATAACGTGGGTTAAGATGGTATTGAATTCGAAGAGACCGGAGTCGGGTATTTGTAAATACCCGAAACCACTTCGATTTGTAATCTATAATAATTCTATACAGATTTGATATAGGAAATTAATAGGCTGGAATGGAATGATTTAAATGATTTGGACTATTTAATCTAAGTTTTGCTTCTTAGAAATTGATGTGTGAAATAAGTGATGTCAATAATAAATTGTGAATCTGTAAGTTGATGCGAGTTACCCTGGGTTTAAGTAAGTTTTATGCATTAGTATTTCTTGACTAGATGGGTTTACTCACGCAGGTTTCCAACCTGACCCAGGTGTTACTTTAATGTAATGCTCGGGTCAGATCGAGTATTAAAGATTTTCAAGTAAGGACATTCTGGAACTCAGGAGGCGAGCTGGATGGTAGGAACGTATGGAGTGTATTCCGCTGTGATATATTGTAGTTTATCTACGACATGTTGTTTTTAACTATCTAGTGATTGTGAAATGTTTTAACTCTGATGTGTTTAATGTAATTGTCTGATACAGCTTTATTTGTGTAAATAATATTATTTGATATTATATTTTATCCACTGCAAATGTGAGATTCTGTGTTTGGTTTTTTGTTTCTTCTTCTTCTATCTCTTATCTTCTTTTCATAATTAATTGAAATTTCTAGGTCATCACAAATCCCAAAAATTGTACATAAATAGTCAACTTAGAAACCCTAATGTTGACTGATAGCAGTCTACCGAAGGATATAAGATGTCGATCGTTTGTATCAAAAATTGGCAACCTGAACCTCGGTCCAAGGCCTGAAATTTATTAATGAAAATCATATAAAACATGTATTATTGTGGGTCTATTTAAGGGCAATTAGATGCATGTTAAGACTTTTATGGAAGTTTGTTCCTTACGAGTGGACTCTAGGTTATGGTGGTGTTGGGTAAATGTTGTTTACACAATTTAGGATAGTAATCGATTCGAGGTGATGTACTTTCATGATTGGCACTCATAGAAGTTTCCAACATTGGGCTTGTAGCTACCATGGATGCCTAATGAAGCGGGTCCGGCATAGACAGGTCCTAGTATTCACAAATTCATAATGTAATGTGATACAATTAGAGAGGAGGACTGGAGCGTGCAATAAGAGGCCAACATTATGATCGAAGGATGAAAGCAAATGTAGAAAATGGAACATTCTAGCGGGCCAGCATTTCCGGATCTTCCTCTCTAGGTATAATGTGGGTGGATTGGTTCCAGTAACGTAATGGTGGTGATAGTAGTGGGAGCTTATCCCATAGTAGACTAATGGTGGTGATAGTAGTTGGAATTTAGCCCACAGTACCCTAGTGGCGATGTTTTCATGGTTTGTAGCCAAATGGGCGGTGTTTCCATGTTTAGTAGCGCTATGGTGGTTTTACATGTTTAGTAGCCTAGTGGCATTGTTTACATTGACTAGCTCTAGAAGCGATGACCGTCGTTAGACACGAGATACTATCCTTAATTCCATTCATTATATTAGCCTACACAAATAGTAATGTTGAAATGTATTAGACCAGAACCTTTAGGTGATAGACCTTAGAAATTCACGGACACTTGTACCAAACTTTATATCATCTAGAGTAGTATTGAAGTAACTACATATGATTATCATATATTAAATTTTTACTAATTCATCAAAGGTTTTTTGACCCACTCCTTCTCTTCCTTTTTTCCCAACATAGGATGACAGGTTAGCAAGCATAGTATATGGGGAAAGGAGCTTCGCATTGGAGTTCTCATATTCTAGTTGTCCATCATGTAGTTATTTTACTATTTAAAAGTTTGTAAAATATACGTTGTACTTTCAAAACGGAGTAAATGGAAAATAAAGTATTTTGGAGACTTTGTTTCTAAAATGTCTATTTCTTAGTACTTATATTTTTAGTCCTTTCCACTTTGAGATACGAAAGTGTAGGATGTACTAGAACTTACCTATATAATTATGCTCTATAACCTTTCCACTATGAGATCTGAAAGTGAGATCTACGAGCTTGAAAGCCACACTAGGATTTGGATATGTATGTTCGAAAATGCGGTTTGGTACATTTGGTATCAGAGCTTTTGGTCTAAGATTCACTGGGATTTAGGCATAATATGTTTTGAAAAAATGGTTTTCAAAAGGTTTTCGAAAGGTTTTTCAAAATAGACTTTTGAAAGGTGTGTATATATAAAGGGTTTCGAAAATTTTACATATATATACAAGTATAACAAGAAAAAATGATATTAAGTAATCTTCTCAAGTACTATCTTTGGAAAAGTTGAAATTAATTCTCAATCACAAGATAGTGAGAACAAGTACAAATTTTAGAGGAATGGCTTTAGAAAGACAACTAAGATTTTGAGCGTGAACATCCCTATATGGTTTTGTCGATATCTAAAGCAAGGAGACAGGATACGCATAACCCGACCGAGGGAGTGAAATTATATTTCTTTTGACATGAGTATTGATATACAGAAAACTATACATTTTGACTCATAAGGTAATTGTTGACTCATCCCTTATAAAAGTAGACAATTGTGGATCGGAATAAGTGTTAAGATTATAACAGTTGAGGTGAATAATAAGCTTTTCATGTTTATTGGAGTTTACTCTACAAAGAAAGGCTAATGGAATTTTTTTATCAACTAGTAGAAACAAGTAAATTATGGACTTAAGGATGTGTAAAAGAGAATTAGTACCAAGAGACCCATATAATAGGAATATGACGGATAGCATGAAGGAGGACTCTACCAATTAAAGGCAGATTTCCAAGTTAAAGTAGAAATCCTGTTCTCATATTGGTAGTAGTCATAAGGACTTCTATTTATTTGAAGGTATAGCTGTAATATTTCCATGGTGAATTTGGACACTGTATTGGAAAAGATAATTTAGTTAGCCATATTTGAAAAGAACATAAACCTTGTATCCTTAAAGCATTATTAGGTATAAGTTGGCTTAGGCAATTAGGATTGGTGTGGTCTAGTCCAATTTAAGTGATGAACCAATGAAAATGCATTCTAAAGGTTAGAAATGGTATATATATTATATTTTAAATGGAAAAGAAGTTGATTTACGAATTTGTATAAAATAATAAGGAAAACATTTTGGAATTTGTGTAAAAAGTAAAATTTGAGGATTTGATAAAAAGCGTTTTATCAATAACTATTTTTAAAGCTTTATTTTGTCTTTGAGGCATATTGTTATGCTTACCCTCAATTTGCACTTTGATTTTAACAGTAGAACTTTTGAAAAGAAACGTATGTAAGATCCAACTTTTGAACTCTTTTTATAAGTAAGAAAAGGTTGTTACTTGAAAGCGTCTTTTATCGATGTTTGCATTTAAACTTCAAATAAAAATAGTAATAAGTTAAAAATACCATATTTTCTTTGAAGATACTTTTTTTGTTAAGATTTCTTACTTATGAAAGAATGTGTTAAAATAGTGTGTTTTAAGTATATTTTGTTAAATAAAGCTTAAATCATTTTAATAATTTAATTAAAGAATAGCCTTGGTAAAAAGGAAACAGTTTTTAAAAGTAAATGAAAGGATTTTACAATTTCAAAACTTACTAGTATTATGGAAATATTGTTGAAAATCAAAGGTTTTGATTTAAAAAGGTAAGGTGAAGATATTTTGAAAGGAAAAGAAGATTGAAGTTAGACAAATAGGATTAAAATGCCCATAAAGACATAATTGTTATGAAACTTAGAAGACTTGAATTGGTTGGGTCAGAGGTAAAGAGGGAAATATGGGAATTTAATGATCCTTTCGATCAATGGTTAAAATTGGAAAGATATAGTGCAAAGTTGAACTTCCTGAAATAAGGAAGAGTAAATACCACCATGTATCTTTTTACCCAAATGTGGGTTGAATCATAGAATCCTTCTATAAGGAAATTTGGAAAGTATGATTTGGATAAGATGTATTTCTGAATGAGGAAAGAGTAAGCTAGGATGTTTTATTCTATCAGTAGATGCTATTTATGCTAGGAGTATTATTCGCTTTGAAGTGTAAAAAAGGCCAAGTAGGGTCTACTACAATTCTTATATTGTAGTTAAGTGACAAAGGGGCGACCTGAGTATTGGTCGATACTACGTAGATGAAGATAGGATACTTATAGGCAATGGGTGGTCTAGGTATTATGTTGATTCACTGGAGGCTATATGCATACCATGCTGACATGAGTGAGAAGTTATATTAGTTAGAGAGCAGTACCCACAGTAGCATTACGCTATGGTATTAGTGGAAATTGGTTTCCATAGCAGCCTATGGGTGGGGTTACTATTAACCCGCCTTTTGGCAAGGCAGCATACATGTGGATTTAACCCAATCGACTGCATGGTTGTCGAGCTTGGAATACTATGGGTTTGACTTGAATGAAAGGATAGCCAATCAATCATAGATGATAAACATGGTTATGAAGCTGGGATTCGGCATAGTCGATGGACAAAAGGCGCAAGATACATGAAATATGAATTTTGACCAAAATCGGGTCATTTCGAGTTGTTCGAATTTTTCTTCGAGTCACTTGTAGGTTTACTTCGAGTTTTCACTTAGTTTGCTTCGAGTCGGTTAAGAGTTTACATCGGGTCACGATATAATGTACTTCGGTCAGGTCAGCATTGGTATTGCTTCGGGTTTAGCTTGTGGTCGGCATGGTGTTTACTTTGGGTTCTACTTTGGGTTGGCATAGGCTTGAATTTTGGCTTGACTTTGGATCGGCATTGGAGCTTCTTTGGGTTGGTATTACTCTTGCTTCGGGTCAAGAGAGCACTAACTTCGGATCGGTGGTTGGTCCACTTGGGGTCGGCATTGAGAAAAGATTGGGGTCGTCATGTTTGTTTGGGATCGACATTGCTTGGGGTCGGCATCATGAAAAGTTGAGGTCGACATCAGGAAAAGTTGGGTTCGGCATGCTTATTTGGGAACAATATTGCTTGGGTTTGGCATCAGGAAATCTTGGGGTCAACTTTTTTGTTAGAATCGGCATTATTTTACTTCGAGTCGAGATCCACTATCCTTCGGGTCATCGGATAGTTTGCTTCTTGTCATTGGATAGTTAACTTCGGGTCATTGGACTATTTACTTCGGGTCATTGTTTGGGTTGCTTCGGGTCAAGATGCAGGTATCTTGGGGTCGGCATGTTTGGATTCTCAGGTCAACATGTTTTTGCTTGGAGTAGCATAACAATTGGCTTCGAGTCATAGATCAACTTGTTTCGAGTCATGACTTGGGTCACTTGTGGTCGGCTGTGACGAGTTGGGATCAACATGTTTTTGGTTTTTTTGGGTTGGTAATGGAAATACTTTGAGTCAGCCATAGGGAAACCAGGTCAGCATAAAGCAAGCGGTCGGTATGTTTTTTGCTTGGAGTCATATTTCAATCTGCTTCGGGTCAAAATGGAGGCTGCTTCAGGTCACTATTCGGGTCACTTGGGGTCGGTATATTTTATACCTCAGGAATTCAATGGTCGACAGTATGGAATCGTCTATGGTTTTGGAGGGCCTGTATCACCCATGAAGCCCAGTAATTCGGATTTTGCCTATATATACAACAGGTGGAGATTTAGAAAAGGGATTCTCATTTTGTTCTTCCATAACTTCTTCTACAAAGGCTGTTCAAGTTACTCTGCCATTTTTTGTTCTAAAAAACTTGGGATTGTAACTATAGTCAATTCTCTATTTAATAAAAAGGAAATTTCTGAAGTGGACGTAGGCCGGAGTTAGTCGTACCACTATAAATACTATGGTATTACCGCTTTCTTTTTAATATTTGATTGTTCTTCATATTTATACTCTCTACATACATTCTATCTGTGATCTGTAACTGTGAATTGGTGCTTTCAGTGGCATTCGGGTGTTAGTGACCAACTTTGGTGCTAACATTCTGGTGCATTCACTGTGAAAGCTAGCACTTGGGGATTCTAAAGCTTGGATTTAGGATTCAAAAGCTTAGGAATTTGGATTCTGGAAGCTATGGCAAAGCAATCAACGAGGAGGTAGAGGGCAAGGATAGGGTGGAAACAACAGGATGCTAGTGAAAGAGAAGGAAATCTAGGATCAAAACCGAGAAAAGAAGCAAGCATGATGCTGGATGAAGCTATGGAATTTGGCATGGATCAAAACTTGGATTCACATTTGGAAGTGGATGATCTGGGATTCCCCCTGAACTCGTGGGTAGGATGGAAGTGACAATTGGAGACCATTTGTGGACACCCGTCCAGAAGGGCATGTTTTAGGATTTCCTTACGGAGTTGGGGACAAGATGGAACGATGATCGAAAGTAAACTATGGATGCTGGAATGGCTAGAAGTTGGAACCCAGGGCTTGGAACGAGAATTAGCTAGCTTTGACATAGATTGGAATGGCTGGGGACAAGCATCCAACAAAGGAAAATGGATCGACACTAAGCATTCTCCTGGATGGGCACTACTCTCCCTATGGAACTGAGGGCATGGACTTTGTTGGCTTTTCTAGGAATTGGACAGCGATGAGGAACAGAAGCAGTCGTCTCCCACCACAAACTGAAGCGAGCCTGGTATAAAGGCATAGGTTATCAACTAATCGGGATGGCATGGAATAAGTGGCAAACTCTGGGCAGATTGCTAAGTTATTTACTCATGTACAGGGATGGGCATAGCCCCTAGGCATGCTCTAAGACGATGATAAACCATGATGCTCTAGATTTTGAAATCTGCATTTTCTTTGTGATTCGGATATTTGCTTTTTCTAGTTTGGTTTTGGAGTTTAGTTTGAACTCTTGGTTTTGTTGGTTTTTGGTTTTGGATGCTTGATATTTGGTTTGGATTTTGATTTGGATTTTTGATATGGATTTCTTGTTTGATTTGGATTTCAGATTGGATTTTTATTGGATTTTCCTTTGGTTTTTGGTAAAAAGTCATCGAGTATGGACCGTGCTCGGCGAGAACCTAGAGAATATAAGTC
The DNA here is from genome assembly GCA_030765085.1 of Allium cepa. NCBI lineage: Eukaryota > Viridiplantae > Streptophyta > Magnoliopsida > Asparagales > Amaryllidaceae > Allium > Allium cepa. The sequence continues at coordinate 735,177,995 of CM060943.1, forward strand.
CTCGATCGGAGAGTCGAGGCCGAAGAAAATAAAAGTCCTCGACCGGAAAGTCAAGGTCGAGGAATAATGTCCTCCATCGGAGAGTCGAGGCCAGAGAATAACAAGTCCTCGACTGGTGAGTCATGGTTGGAGAATACAAATCCTAGAACGGTGAGTCGAGGCTGGAGAATAGAAGTCCTCGACCAGTGAGTCGAGGTTGGAGAATACAAATCCTCGACCGGTGATTCGAGGCCGAAGAATATAAGTTCTCGACCGAAGTGTCAAGGCCGAAATTGGATAAAAATAACTCAGATTTGGATATTGAACTGGCAAGGTCCTAGATTTGAGTTACAGGACCCAAAGAGGTCCCAGATTTGGATATGGACCTGACGAGGTCTCAACTTTGGATATGGAACAGATGAGGTCCCGAATATGGATTATAGGACTCGGCAATGTCTCAGTTTTGGATATGGACCCAATGAGGTTCCACATATGGATTATAGGACCCGGCGACGTCTTGGTTTTGGATATAGACCCAACGAGGTCCCGGGTATGGATTATAAGACCTGACAAGGTCGCAATTTTGGATAAGGACCCAACGAGGTCTCGAGTATGGATTATAGGACCCGACGAGGTCCCGGTTTTCGATACGGACTCGGTGAGGTCCCAGGTATGGATTATTTGCCACGGCAAGGTTTCCATTTTGGATATGGACCCGGTGAGGTCCTAGATATGGATTATAGGAACCGACGAGGTCCGAGGCCCCAGATATGGCTTATAGGATCTGACGAGGTCTTGGTTTAGGATATGGACCCGGTAAGGTCTCGAATGTCGATTATATGACCCGGCGAGGTCTCGAATTTAGATTTTGACCCGACGAGGTCTCGGCTTTAGATTTTTACCCGACGAGACCTCGGATTTGGATTACTGAACCTAAAGAGTTCCCGAACTCGGATAAAATGATCCGAAGAGATCGTGGATTCGGTTAACGGATTTGGGATGAATTCGAAATTGGATATCGACTTAGAAGAGTCATTAATTTTCTTAATGATCTAGAGAGATCGTGGAATCGGTTTGGCAATGGATTGGGTTCAAGGTTAAATATGGCGATTAATGGATTATGGACTTTAGATTTTGGACACACGGCAATAAAAAACACGTCTTCTGATTGCAAGGCATGTTTTGGAGGGCCAAAGTGTTAACCCACCATTTGGCAAGGAAGCGAGTAGGCGGATTTAATTTAATCGATTGCATGTTTTCAAGCTTGGAATACTATGGGTTTGACTCGACTGGATGGATGGGCGATCAATCATAGATGATAAACATGGTTACGAAGTCGGGATTCCGTATAGTCGATGGACAAAAGGCAAGGGATACTTGAAATATGAGTTTGGATAAAAATCAAGTCATTTTGGGTTGTTTGGATTTTTCTTTGAGTCATTTGTAGGTTTACTTCTGGTTTTCACTTAGTTTGCTTTGAGTTAAGTAAGAGTTTACTTCAGGTCACTATAGAATGTACTTCAATTAGGTCGGCTTTGGTATTGCTTAGGGTTCAGCTTGTGGTCGGCATGATGTTTACTTCGGGTTCTACTTTGGGTTGGCATAGGCTTAACTACAGGCTTCGCTTTGGATCGACATTGGAGCTTCTTTGGGTTGGTATTGCTCTTGCTTCGGGTCAAGAGAGCATTTACATCAGGTTAGTAGTTGGTCCACTTGGGATCAGCATCAAGAAAACTTGGAGTCGACATCAGGAAAACTTGAGGTCGGCATGTTCGTTTTGGATCAACATTGCTTGGGGTCGGCCTCAGGAAAACTTGGGTCAGCATGTTTTTAGGATCGACATTATTTTACTTCGAGTCGAGATGCACTTTTCTTCGGGTCATTGGACAGTTTACTTCGGGTCAATCTTGGGGTTGCTTCAGGTCAACTCCCAGCTACTTCGAGTTGGCATATTGAAGGAGTGGGATCGACATTATTTTACTTGGAGTCAAGATGCATTCTGATTTGGGTAATTGAACTATTTACTTCGGGTCATTGTTTGGGTTGCTTCGGTCAAGATGTTGGTATCTTGGGGTCGGCATGTTTGGATTCTAAGGTCGGCATGTTTGGATTCTTAAGTCGGCATGTTCTTGCTTGGATTCGCATGGCAATCTGCTTCGAGCCATAGGTCAACTTGCTTTGGGTCACAACTCGGGTCACTTGGGGTTGGCGGTGACGAGTTGGGATCCGCATGCTTTGGTTACTTTGGGTTGTTAATGGAAATACTTCGGGTCGGCCTTGGGGAAATCATGTTGGCATAAAGTAAGGGGTCTGTATGTTTTTGCTTAGAGTTACATTGTAATCTACTTATGGCCAAAATGGAGGATGCTTCGGGTCACCACCCGGGTCACTTGGGGTCAGTATATTTTATACTCCAAGAAATAAGTGGTCGACAGTATGGACTCGACTTTGGTTTTGGTGGGCCCTTATGCCTAGGAAGTCTAGTAATTCGGATTTTACCTATAAATGCAGCAGTCGAGGTTTAAAAAAGGGATTCTGTTTCTGTTCTTCCATAACTTCTTCTAGAATGGCTTTTCAAGTTACTCTGCCATATTTTGTTTTAAAAAACTTGTGATTGTAACAGTAGTCAATTCTCTAATCAATAAAAAATGAAATTTCTAAAGTGGACATAGGCTGGAGTTAGCCGAACCACTATAAATCCTATGTTATTACTGCTTTCTTTTTAACTTTTTATTGTTCTTCATATTTGTACTCTCTACATACATTTTGTCTGTGATCTATAACTGTGAATTGGTGCTTTCAGCGGCATTTGGGTGTTTGTGACCAATTTTGACGCTAGCAATTACCTATTAGGTTATATCATTGTAGAGTGTTTCAAGTATGCCGATGTAAATCATGCAATTATATGGCAAAGAATTTTCACATATTTGGATCTGGAAAATGATGGGTAATAGTAGTCCCTGAGCTTGTAGATCATGTGATGCTTCCTATTTATTAGATTTGAGTAACATGTGCAAGTAAAGTACTAATTGAGTAATCATAGTACATTGTTAGGATTTAAGTGATTTCATATTTTTGTTGGATAATTAGCAAACACAATTGAAGCAGTGATAAACTGGAAATGGGATTTGAGTAAGCATTTTAATTATTTGGAATATAGAGGGTAGCAATGTAAATTCCTATGGATTATTAAGCTCAAATATGTAAATAAAAGTGTATCGTTTGAAATAACAAGTAATACGCCCGAAATAGAAAGAGATGTATAAAATATGAATGTTTACCGCATTTTGTACTATCGATTTCAATAACAAAGATACATATAATACCTTGTAATTCCAAATGTGACGCTAATTCTCCTTTTAGATAAGACATAGAAAATTTACACTGTCAATCTTTCGTTTGGAAGAAACATAGTTCCAATACATTAAAATATAGAAATCCCTAAGTATAAACCAAAGCATTGGTCATCGTGTTTATTGGATTAAATTGGCAGAACATCATTTCATATTGAGTTATCCAATCATGATATAATTGGAATAAAGTGATAAGAGGCTATGTTTGTAAAAAGGTCATATCTATGGAAGGACATTAAGAAATGGTAAAATTTTTGAAAGTTTAAACAAAAAAAAGTATCCTAGATAAGATTTTAGTCAAGATTGTGCAAGGATTGGTTAATTCAAGAATTTGGGTTTCCGCTAAGAAAGAGGTATGGTTATTCCACACATTGAGAAAATGGAGGCGATTTTCATAGATAAAGAAAATTGAGAGATTTTTTGAAGGAATAAACAAAAGACTACTCTTAAACATCACTCGGATTTGAGGAATATTATTTTCTTAAGGAAATTCATGGAAGACTAACTTTGAATACATAGTTCTGTGCATAGCAACTGCACGGGAATGAAGTATCCCTTAAGTGGGTATTATTTTGGTTAGAATGGTTTTAAATTATAACTCCAATTAATTTGGGGACTTTTATTACAAAAGTTAAATAGATTAGAACTTTCATTTGTAGAACTTGGGATAGATCCATATAGACCATAAACATGATGCATAGGTACCATGATTTTTCGAGGATTGGAAAACAGTCCAAAAGTAAAGAGAAATGGCTTAAGTTGTACCGAATAGGAAAATAAGTTGTTATTTTTTTGATATCTGGGAAATCACCTGTTTGGATAGCAATGAGGAAAACCAAAATATAATATAGAGCTAAGTAGAAAGAGACACCGTTCATATTTGAGTTATCCCACTTGATCTCTAGGAGTTGAGGTGATTAGGCATACCACTGGAAGAGTTAAGATTTTATGTTGTGCAATGGAGATTTTTATGGAGCTACAGTTAGCGAGAGCATATTTACGCTCAAGTTATTTAGTATGGTGTAAGATGACACCATTTGGGTTAGTAGCAAGGGTTGTTGAAGGTTACTGATGTATATATAACTAAATTGGAAACTTTTGGCCAGTGGTGAAAGTTGGTTGTGGAAGTTAAAAAGGATATGTGAGTCCCTTGTTCACCATGAACTACCCGTATTTTTGGGCATGGGACAATCGACTTTGTAATGAAATAATTAAACTGGTTAGAGTCCAGTAGGGAGACGATCCAGTTGAGGGTACATGAGAGCTTGAGGAGAAAGTCTGAGCTACCTATACCGAACATTTTTCTGGCACATTTCCACTTTCGTCAGAAAAAATTATTTTTGAAAATATGTTTTAGCTTTGGTAGAGACCATTGGATGGTAGGAATGGTTGCAACGTGTTAGTAGAACATGTTATGGATGATGGATGCTAATGGATGTATTTGGATGTACTGTAGAACATGTGCAAGTATATCTTCTAGGTAGTATACACACATTCACATTCTGCCAATTCTTGTTTACCTTATTAAGTGTTATGCATATGGATGTTGCATAGGGATGAAATGATTGCGCATATATGCAGAATTGCAAGTATAATTGTTTCGGATGTTGCATGCATTTGGATGCATAACATGAACATTTGCATAACAGGAGGTCGACTGGAACATTAGGCCACCTACTTTTACATCAGTATAGGTTTATGTGCATTTCATATTGCATATATATGCACATGTTGCATTAGAAAATTTCTAAAGACAGCGATTGTTCGTGGATGATAGATGAGTAGACGATTATAGCTATTTATTTTTCTATGTATGCGTTGCATTTTTTTCATCTTTAGAGATTTCAGGGACGAAATCCTTTTAACGGGGTAGAATGTAACACCCTAGAAATTTAACAAAAATTTAGTAGGAAAAAAAAATCAAATGAAAATAAGGACGCAAAAGAAAATTTTCATAGACATCCTAATTTGGCTATGTAACTTGCACCATTATGTTCGTAATGAATTTTCGAATGATTTTCATATATAACACATTTTAATCCGAGTTAGTATTGGGGAGTTATGCGCATTAGAACGAATTAAAATCTTAAAATTAAAAAATCACAAAAAAATATTGCCACTATTCAACCCTAGGGGTTCATGGTCGACCGATGGCGATCGACCCAAAACCTATCAATTTTTAAAAATGTGAGATTCGATTAAATGCTTGGGAATGAGGGATGAGATAAGAGAACTAGATTTTATCAAATATTTCCCTAAGCTAATCTAATGGTCCAAACTAAAACCCTATCCCTGTAAATAATAAGCTAATGGAACCCTAATTCTCACATAAGCTATTACAATAACCGAACTCTGCCAAATTTTCTCTCAACCCTAATTTCTATAATTCCAATAAACAAATATATTCTACCAAAGAGATTAAAGCAAGCAAATAAAGGTGGATCAAGGCGATCTAAGGAGGAACTATCGAGTTAGGGGCCAAATTCTAGGTGCAAGCATTAATAAGAGCTTAGGCTAGAGGTGAGTGGGCACAAATTTGATAAGTTGATCATTGTAGTTAGCTTAAACTATTAAAATTGATTAGGATGGTAATAAACCCTAAATTGAATATGTTAATATTTCAAACCCTAAATTTGAATCTAAAATCTTAGTCTTAAATTGTAGTTGTTGTCACTTAAAATTATGCATGTACCCTTTTTCTCTTGAAAATGGAAAACCTAAACCCAATTGCAAACTGTTGATTTGACTATAATCAAGGTTCACAAATCACTTTTAATGACATAATTTAAATGCATAACCAATGGACAATATAAACTGGGAGAAACCCTAAAAATTGTTCGTCAATAGCCGACTTGGGAACCTCAACGACCGACTTGTAGCGGTCGACCGAAGGGTATAAGCGGTCGACCGAAGGTTATGAGCAGTCGACCATTCATACCAAAAATTGTCAATCTGAACCTCAGCCTAAGGCCAAATATTTTTAAATAAAGTTATATAAAGTGTGAATTTTTATGGACTTATTTAAGAGCAATTAGATGCATGCTAGGACTTGTAGGGAAGTTAGTTCCCTATGAGCGAACGGTAGGTTATGGCGGTGTTGATTAAACATTGTTTACCTAATATTGGATAATAATCGATTCAGGGCAATGTATTTTCGCTATTAGAACTTACAGGAGATTCAAGACATGGGCATGCAGTTGGCGTGGATACCTGATGGAGCGGGTCCGGCACAACAAGAAGTCCTAGCATTCAAAAACTCCTGATGCAACGTGATACGGTTAGAGAAGAGGATTCGAAGTATGCAATAAGAGGCCGACACTACGATATAGGGGTGGAAGCAAATGCAGACAATGAGCCGTTCTGATGGGTCAGCATTTTAGTTTCTTCCACTCTAGGCATAGTGAGGGGGGAGTCGTTCCCAGTAGTCTTGTGGCAGTGATAATAGTGGAAGCTTAGCTCATAACAGCCTGGTGGCGATGATAGTAGTAGGAATTTATCCCGTAGTACCCTAATGTTGGTGTTTTCATGGTTAGTAGCCAAGTGGTGGTATTTCCACATTTAGTGGCATTTTGGTGGTGTTTACCTATTTAGTAGCCTAGCGGCATTATTTACATTGGGTAGCTCTAGGAGCGGTGGGAGATCATTAGACATGAGATGTGATCCTTAGTTCGATACATTATATTAGTTACACAAATTGTAGTGTAGGAATGTATTATACAAGAACTCTTAGTTAACAGACCTTAGGAATTCGCGGACACTTGTATCATACCCTATATTATCAAGAGTAGTATGAAGTTACTGCATATGATCGTCACATTAAACTTGTACTCATTCACCAGACTTTTTTCTGACCCACTCCCTCGTTTTCGTTTTTGCCTACTAGAGGATGGTGGTTAGCAATTGATTGGGAATAGTACGTCAAGAAAGGAGCTTCACATTGGAGTTATCATATTCTTATGGCGCATTATGTAGTTACTTACTGTATTAAAAGTCTATAAAATATATGTTGTACTATGAAATAGAGTAAATGGAAAACAAAGAATTATAGAGACCGTTTTTGGAGTGTTTATTTCTCAATACTTATATTTTTAATTTCTTATGATCTAAAAGTGTAGAATATCTTAGGACTTACCCTTATAATTATGTGCTAAAATGTTTTAAAAATCCAACAGCTTATACTTCTAGGCATGCACGAGTTCGAAAGTCACACTAGGCATTGGACAGGTGCATCCGAAAGTGTTGTTTATTACAATGTAACGACCCGTATTTTACACATCAAAAGATCATAAAATAATTCTATTTAATATATTTGATGTGATATCATTCTAATATTTTGAAATATGATTCTTAGGGATGTTTTGCATGTCCATGATTTTTTCCAAATTTCTATGTGACCTTTTTTCCCTTAGAGGTCTTAGTTTGGCCATAACTAGTGGTAGAAGCCGAATTATATGTTCCAATCTGGTTTATTGCTTTGTGATGGTGGTTTCCTATTCCGTGGAGAGGTTATACATGAAAACTGGGTAAGTGGTTAGGAAATTATAGCTGTTTTAAGTTTTGTAAACTATTGGCCAGAATTAGAAAGAGGATTAATGAGCCAATTAGCAATCCCATTAGTCTAATCAGGTTTATCTATAAATATAAGGTGAGAGAAACCATTTGAAACCTATGTCTCCCATTTCATATCAGCCTCAAAACTTACCTCCTCTCAAATTCTCCATTCTTTGTATATATTTCATCACAAATCGTCTCTAATCTCAAATTAGAGGTTAAATCTTCATCGAAAGGCTTGATTTCATCGATTGGATCACATTTATGTCTAATTTGCTATTGGATCGGATCTCCTCTCATTTTAATAGGTTGGACTGGCTTGGTGACTGATTATTATCTCTCACTAGTCTATAATGGATAATATGTTGTAATTAGGTGATTGTTAGTTAGGATTGTCAATTTAAACTATAAACTGATGAGGCATAGGTATTTCAAATTTAGAATCCTTAGATCAACCAAATTAAAACTTGTAATATGGATTAAATCTTTGGCTAGTGTCATTTGTGCATATATGGCTATGTAATTCTATGATTTAGATTCGATCTACTCTTATTTACGATCATTGATTGAATTGGACGACTTGAATGTTTACGATTGAATGTAAAACGAATGATTTGCTATATTTGATTCACCGTTGTGATTGAATTGCTTGTTATGTTTGATTTTTTTGCTAGTGTTGTGCATGTTTAGGACTTAGATTGGTGATTGGAACTTATCGAAAGTGAAGTTCATCAGAATCATACTTAACTTGGAGGATAGGCTCTGGTGCATGCATGGAATAACCTCGAAAATTTCACGATGATAGGAGAAAAGTATTTGGATCGGTACTGATCTAAATTTTATGCACCAATCAACGTGAGATCCAAGGGGATGGTAGAGCATAGGTTCCAGTGATGCTCTATGAAGTTGGATCGAAGGATAGGCCAAGTATTGAAGACATGATGGATATGTTGCATTGGCTATGGAGCATAGATGGAAGGACCAAGAGGCTAATAGGGAAAGGAAGGGGTCTATGGCATCTAGAAGAAATGTACTAGAGGTTGGAAGGGAGATGGAACCAAAATTGGAAAAGTATTCAGATCTGTATCGATCCAATCCAAATTATTGGCTCCAATTGATGTGAGATCCTGATTGGAGACTCTGGAGTTGTAATGGATCATGATGGAAGTTGTGGCTCACTGATTGCTTCCACGGTTTGGTAGTTATGGCATAATGAAGTTTCAGCTTTTCAATAGGAAACTCGAATAAGAGTAGGATCGAAGGAGTAGATTGACAGCTCAAGATGGAACGAGGCTGTAAGATAATGGACTAGGATGAGTAGTTGTCTCGCGCTCGAAAATGGATTGGAGTTGCGGAAAGCTCTAGAGGTTTGGTAATGCCAAGGAACCGTTGATGACTGGTAGTGTTCTAGTTGTGTTCAAAGCAAGGGCATTATATGCGGGGGCACCCGAGGGCTGGTAGCACCAGTCATTTACGTTGGACTGACATGGTCTTGGTTGAGTGGTACAGAGGTATAGCAAGAGACAACCATGTAGGGTTTTTAACTGGTGTGTACGGTGAACGCGATCGAGAACTGGGATTTCCATTAGTCTCTGGCAAAGCGAAAACAAGGACATACAAGTTATCATATGTTCAAGGCTTTAGATGATGGTAGCTAGGTTTTGGATTTTATGGTTGCTATGATTGCTATGTATGGTTTTGGGTAGGCTGTCATCTATAGGAATGCTGGAGAAGGGATTGGGGATAGAGCCATTGAGGGAGGCTGCTTAGATTCTTCTATCCTATTTTGTTATGGTATCCTATTGTCATTTATTTTGAATGGAATATTATATCTTATTGTTATGTGCTAACTCTTTGGTTACAGCGGCAAGTAATGTATGGTTTTGTGACCTGTCTAGTACCATATTTTCCAGTATAGCTTTTGATAGTCATTTACTGCTCACACCAGACTCTTGTCTGACCCAAGGTTTTATGTTTCCTCTTATAATTTTGGGTTCTCTTAAATGAGTAGACTAGATGACACGTTTGGATTCGCAGTTGTTGTACGAAGAAGAGCTTGGAGGAGCTATGGCATATCACTCTATATTTCTAGTTTCTGCTGTTTGCTGTTATATACTCTAAGGGATGTAGCGAGGAAATGTTGTACTGAGATATTATGACATTTGTACCATAACTCATGATGCTCTAGTAGAGATGTTTCTTTTATTTGTTATGTTTCACTTTATTTATGTTGTATATTTTCTGTATTATATTTTATCCATGCGCTGTGAGATATGCAACATGTTTTCTACTTTAAACTTTAACCTTAATGATCGCCCCATATCAACATGGCACTTTTACAGCACTCTTTTTGATCATCTGTTGCAGGTGGTATGGGGTGGTCATTACATTTGATATTAGAGTTTTGGTTACGAGTTAACCGTAGCAATTTTAAAGAATACACTAAAGGAGGGAGCATACTTGTTAATGAATATATTAGGCTATATAATATTATTATATAGTTTGGTATGCACTTGGGTACCATTACAGCTTTTCTTAGAAAGAGGCCAATCATTCTTATTACAGATAAGGATGAGTCGAAACATAAGAAACGCTGTTAGGAATAACTTTGCTTCAGGAGTGGAAGAGGGAGTAGGATCGGGAGCTGCCACACCCGATTTTCAAGCCATGTTTGATGCAATGATGGCTTCACTGATGAGGAGAGCCCAAACTACTCCTGGTATGACTTTACATGGTATGTTCCTATGTAAGTACCTAGTGTCGACTTTGCTAAGATTTGTAAGGATTATTCTACTCTAGGAGGGAAGCCATTTTTGTGGACAGAATCGGTTATTAAGTGCAAGATTGGATGGATACTTGTGATCATATCTTAAGTGATATGGAAGTGGAAGATGCGATGAAAAGGAAACTTGCTTCAAGACAGCTATAGGCCAAGCAATGAATTGGTGGAATGCTATTACCATTACTACTCCAGAAGATCAGATTTCTTAGGATCAGTTCAAAGCTAGATTTAAAGAGAAGTTTATCCTAGTGGCTCAGCAATTAGTGCTCTTCAAGAACTATTATGAGTTAAAGCAAGGAGATATGTCTGTTTTTGAGTATGCGGTGGAGTTTGATTCTTTGTCGTGGCTTAGTGTTATCGAGTCATGGATGTTCTTTTGTTCGTCATTACTTTGTTCTTAATTTTGCTGGGTTTAGAATAATTTTAGGAATGAACTAGCTTAAGAGGTATGCGACTATAGCGGTTTGCAAGAAGCTAGAGGTGATAGTTGGGAATATGGAGGAGCGAACAGTAGTGATACGCTGCTTACTAGAGGATAGGTATTAGTTTGCTTTTTTTATTAGCTTGAGATTTCACAGGAAGGATTGTCATCCGTGCCTATCGCTAGTGCGTATTCTAATGTCCTCGAGGAAGTGATAGGATTGTTATTGCATAGGGAGATCGAGTTGCGGATCGACTTGGTGGATGGAGCCAGACCCATAATTATGCTTTTGAGTTTCGGATCGATTTGGGGATGGATTTATGCACCTGTTGTATTTTCAGTAAAGGCAGATAGTTCTTTGAGGCTATGCATGAATTATCGCGAGCTGAATAAGGTTATGAAGTAGAATAAGTATCCGTTTCCATGGATTGATGGCCTATTTGATCGGCTACGTGGGGTAAAGGTGTTTTCTCAGATGTATTTGGCAATAGGATTTCATCAATTGAGATTGGCTGAAAAAAGTGTGCCTGTTACCACATTTTGGACACCGTCGGGTTTCTATGAGTGGTTAGCGATGCCTTTGGGATTGATTAATGCTCCAGGATACTTTGTGGATCTTATGAATAGAGTCTTCAGAGATCTAATGAACAAGTTCTTACTTGTGTTCATGGATGACATTCTGATTTTCTCCAGAACCGAGGAAGGGCACAAGATGCACTTGAGGGTTATGCTTGAGATTTTAAAGAGGTACACGTTGAGAGCTAAGTTCTCTAAATGTCACTTCTAGAAGGAAGAAGTGCAATTTTTTGGGCATGTCGTGTCAGGACAAGGAGTTGCAGTGGATCCCTTAAAGATGGTAGCGATCCAGGATTGGAATCAACCCAAGAATGCTATGGATGTAAGAAGTTTCCTTGGATTGGCAAGATATATAGGCGCTACATAAAGGACTTCACAAAGATTGTAGCACCATTGACCAACTTGAATAAGAAGAATCAGACTTTCACTTGGGATGCAAGATATGTGCATGCATTTGTAACTTTGAATAGAAGGTTAGCGAGTGCGCCTGTATTGGTTATTCTAGGTGGGAATGAATATATGAAAGTATACATTGATGCTTGTGATACTGGTTTTGGAGCTGTGTTGATGCAAAAGGGAGAGTTGTCACTTATGCTTGTCGACAGTTGAAACCACATGAAAGGAATTATCCAACTCATGGCTTGGAGCTAGCGGCGATTGTATTTACTTTGAAGATGTGGAAGCACTATTTGTTGGAAGAAAGGTTTGAGCTATTCACAGACCATAAATCCATGAAGTATCTTTTCTCTTAAAAGGATCTTAACCTTCGGCAGCAGCGATGGTTGGAGTTCCTAGCTTCTTATGGCTTTAGTATTTGCTATACTAGGGAAAGGTAATGCACTGACAATTGCTTTGAGTAGAAGATATGCTGAATTGGGAGTTATGTTTTTGGAATGAAAACATATGGAGTATACAGTTAGATTTGACTTCCGGCCATGTTGTGAGCTCGTGCCTGAGATGCTAGCAAGTCTATCGATCAGACCTAATCTCATAGAAAGGATTGGTACTAGTCAGAAGCAAGATACTAAGCTAGTAGAGATCATGGAGAAGATTGAAATGGGAGTAGAATCTAAAGATTTGAAACGGTACGAGATTGACCGAGATGGTTGGCTTCGTAAGGATAAGGGACTGGTTGTTCTAGGTAATGATGGACTGTGATATGAAGTACTATGGGAATGCCATCATTCCAGATTAACCATTCATCCTAGTGGTAACAAAATGTATAGGGACATGAAGAGGACTTACTACTAGGAAGATATGAAGAAGAGTGTTGGAAAATTTATCTTGAAGTGCATGAATTGCTAATTGTAGAAGGCTGAGAAAAAGAAGCCTAGTGAATTACTACAACCATTAGATATTCCTGAATGAAAATGAGAATAGATATCTGTGGATTTTATAGATGGATTGCCATGGCCTATAGTAGGATATGATAGTATCAGGGTAGTGGTAGATCGTCTGACCAAGAGTGCAAGATTCATACCTGTCAAATCTACCAGAACGGCATCTAAGTTAGCAGAATTATATGCTAAGTCGATTATTCGATTCCATGGTGTGACGAAGAGTATTGTAAGCGATAGGGACCCATTGTTTGCTAGTGGATTCTAGAAGAGATTACAAGAGATTTTGGGAACTGAGCTGCATTTGAGTACAACTTATCACCTACAGACGGATGGCCAGACCGAGCGAGTGAATCGGATATTGGAAGATTTTCTTCAAGCATGCGTTATAGATTTTGGAGGGTCTTGGGACGATCACTTGCATCTAGTGGAGTTTGCCTATAACAATAGTTATCAGTTTAGTATTGGCATGGCACCATATGAAATATCATATGGACGACCTTGTAATTCGCATTCATGTTGGTGGAAAGTAGATGAGAAGTCGATACTTGGACAAAGATGATTAGAGAGACTTTGGAAAAGAGAGATCATTCGGCAATGAATGAAGACTACACAAGATCATTAAAAGAGCTATGCATTTAAGAGAAGAAGAGAGATTTGGAATTCTCAATTGGGGACATGGTATTTGTTAAGATTTCTCCTCTCAAGAATTTTGCTCAGTTTGTTAGGAAGGCTAATTTAGCACCCAGATTTGTTGGACCTTTTCTAATTATACAAAAAAATGGGGAAATCAGTTTATAAGGTAGATCTACCTCCGAAGATGATGGTGTGCACAATGTTTTTCATAGCTCCTATCTATGGAAATTTGCGCATGACTCAAGTATTATGGTAGCATGAGATCAGTTAGAAGAAATTAAGGTTGAGTCAGAAGTTTCAAGACCCCGTAAATCTCTTCGAGTCTTTGGTAATGAGACAAAACAGCTTAGGAAGAAGGTAGTTAGGTTAGTTAAGGTGCATTGGATTGAGGATGATAGCGATTGTACATGGGAGACTGAAGAGAGTATGAGGATGGCTATCCAGAACTCTTTGAATGGTAAGACACATAGGTCGCATGTACTTGCACCATTGTATCTTATACTATTAGAATTCAACATGCTAGGATTGGTTTTGCTTAATTTTGTTGATTTTGCTGCTTAGTTGGATTGATAGATGGTTGCTGATATATGGCATGCATGTGGGATAAACTTTGTTGCTTATGTTTATTTATTTATTTCAAGGGGCAAAATTCCTGAAGGGGGGAGAATGTAACGATCCATATCTTACGTATCAAAGGATCATAAAATAATTCTGTTTAATTCATTTGAGGTCGTATCGTTCTAATTTTTTGAAATGCGATTCTTAAGGATGTTTTACACGACCATGATTTTTCCCAAATTTCTATGTGACCATTTTTCTCTTGGAGATCTTATTTCGGCCATAACTATTGATAGGAGCCGAATTAATGTTCTATACTGGTTTATTGCTTTGGGATGGTGGTTTCCTATTCCATGGAGTGGTCATTATAGGAAAATTGTATAAGTGGTTAGGAAGTTATAGCATTTTAAGTTTTGTAAACTACTGGTCAGAATTAGAAAGGGGATTAATGGGGAAATTAACAAGCCCATTAGTCTAATCAGGTTTTGCTATAAATATGAGGTGAGAGAGACCATTTGAAACCTTTGTCTCTCAGTTCATATAAGCTTCAAAACCTACTTCCTCTCTTATTCTCCATTTTTTCCATAAATTTCATCCCAAATCATCTCTAATCCCAAATTAGAGGCTAGATCTTCATCGAGAGGCTTGATCTCGTCGATTGGATCATATCTACATCCAATTTGCTACTGTCCAGATCGGATCTCCTCTCATGTTCATATGTTTGATTGGTTTGGTGAGTAGTTATGATCTCTCACTAGTCTATGATGGATAATATGTTGTAATTAGGTGATTATAAGTTAGAATTGTCAAATTAAACTATAAATTAATTAGACATAGGTAATTTCAGATTTAGAAACCATAGATCAACCTAATTAAAAAATGTAATATGGATTAAATCATTGGCTTGTATCATTTATGCATATATGGCTATGTAATTCTATGATTTAGATTGGATCTATGCATGTTTACGATCATTGATTGAATTGGATGACTTGGGTTTATGATTGAATGTAAAATGAATGATTTGCTATGTTTGATTCACTGTTGTGATTGAATTGCTTGCTATGCTTGATTCATTTGCTAGTGTTATGAATGTTTAGGACTTAGATTGGTGATCAGAGCTTATTGGAAGCAAGTAGTCAGAATCATATGAAACTTGAAGGATAGGCTCTGGAGCAAGTAAGGAAGATGCCTTGAAAATTGCACGAAAATTGGAGCAAAGTATTTGGATCGGTATCGATCCGAATTTTGTGCACCAATCAAAGTGAGATATATGGGGATGGTAGAGCATGGGTTCCAGCGATGCTTTATTTAGTTGGATCGGAGGATAGGCCAACTATTGAATACGTGATAGATCGGCAATGTTGGATCGTCTATAGAGCATAAATGGAAGGATTAAGAGGCTAAAGAGAAAGAAAGGGGTCTATAGCATCTAGAGGAAATGTACTAAAGGTCGGAAGGGAGATGGAGCCAAAAAAATTTAAAATTTGGATCGGTACCGATTCAATCCAATTGGATCGGTACC
Source organism: Allium cepa (assembly GCA_030765085.1). Taxonomy (NCBI): domain Eukaryota; kingdom Viridiplantae; phylum Streptophyta; class Magnoliopsida; order Asparagales; family Amaryllidaceae; genus Allium; species Allium cepa. The sequence goes on from CM060943.1 coordinate 735,193,713, forward strand.
AATCCAAATATTTAGCCAATTTTGGCTCCATCTCCCTTCCGACCTTTAGTGCATTTCCTCTAGATGTGTTGGCTCTAATTGATGTTAGATCTGGGGTGGAGACTTTGGAGTTGTAGTGGATCATGCTGGAAGTTGTGGCTTGCTGATTACTTCTATGGTTTGGGTTACGGAATGATGAAGTTTCAACTCTTCAATCGGAAACTAGGATGGAAGGAGTAAATTGACAACTCGAGATGGAATGAGGCTATAAGTTAATAGATTAGGACGAGTAGCTAGCCCGTGCTCGAAAATGGATTGGAGTTGTGGCTAGCTCTGAAGATTTAGTTGTGATAAGGAACTGTTGATGACTCGGAGTGTTCTGCTTGCATTCAAAGCAAGGATACTATATGCGGCGGAACCCGAGGGCTGGTAGCGCCATTCATGTACTCTGGACCGATGGGGTCTTCGTCAGTTGGTACAGAGTTATCACAAGAGACAACCATGTGTGGTTTTTAACCGGTTTGTAGGGAGAACACGATCGAGAACCGGGATTTCCATTAGTCTCTGGCAAAGCGAGGACGAGGCCATATGAATTATCATATGTTTAAGGCTTTAGAAGATGATATCTAGGATTTGGATTTTGCGGTTGTTATGATTGCTACGTCTGCTTTTGGGCAGGCTTTCTTTTTTTGGAATGCTGAAGAAGGGATTGGGAATAGGGCCAATGAGGGAGCTGCTTAGAATCTTCTATCTTGTTCTGTTACATTATCCTATTGTCATTTATTTTGAGTGGCATATTATATCTTATTATTATGTGCTAACTCTTTGGTTGCAGGGACATGTGAGGTATGGTTTTGTATACCTGTCCAATACCATATTTTCCAGTATAGCTTTTGATAGTCATTTACCTCCCACACGAGACTATTGTCTGACCCAAGGTTTTATGTTTTCTCTTATCATCTTGGGTACTCTTAAATGAGTAGACTAGATGACAGGTTTGGAGTAGTAGTTGCTGTACGAAGATGATCTTGGAGGAGCTATGGCATATCACTATATATTTCTAGTTTTCTTTGTTTGCTTTTATATACTCTGATGGATGTAGTGAGGAAATGTTATACTAAGATATTGTGACATTTGTACCATAACCCATGATGTTCTTGTAGAGATGTTATCTTTCATTGGTTATGGATCACTATATTTCTATTGTATATATTTTGTGTTATATTTTAACCATGTGCTGTGAGATATGTAGCAGGTTTTCTATTTTAAATTTCAACCTTGATGATCGTTCCATATCAGCCTGGCACTTTTACAACGCCCTTTTAAGTAATTTGGTGCAGGCGGTATGGGGCGGTTGTCACATTACGTCGGCATCCTTAGGCAACTCGCCATCCCGAGGCTCATCGCACCTAATTTTGCTTCATGGAAGTAGAAGAAGAAGTGTTCTTCGTAGCGAACTCTTCTTTCCATTGGACCCGATAGTTGGTGTAAACATCGTTAATCATGGGTAGATAGCACAAAATTTCATGCTTGTCCTCCTTCTTAAATTGGCATAGAGTCGAGGCATATAGATTGTAGGTTATAATAGACATGCTCTCTTTATGCTATTCCTTTGCCTTTTTAGCTCTCCCAATGTTGTTGCCAGTTCTTTCTTCTTCTTCAACTCACGATCTTTAATGGCTAGGGCATCCACAATAGATTCAGAATCCTTTTTAGCCTTTTCCCGAAATGCTTTAAAATCTTCCCCAAATTTGCCTTCACAGAAGCCAGTAGGACCTTCTTGGAAGCGACGTTGGTCTTCTCATAAGTAGTATAAGCGAGATCCACTTTAAGTTTGGCAACCCGAGTAAGGGTAACGACCTGTTCGTCTTCCTATTTCCACACCTCAATCGTCAAAGCGACAGGCCAAAAAAATAGCAGGTAAGGGGAAATCATATAAGCAATTAACCAACCAATAATAATAATAACACTCACATAGGACCTGGACTATTCCATCTCGGACATAAGCATAGAAGGAGAGATTTTTGGAAATGAAAGGTGAAGGAGGGAAGGAGAATAGGAGGCAATACATGACAATTTATCTAGTGCATTCTTCCTCACCTTCTCGGCTAAGTCAGATATGACACCCTCGAGTAGAGGAAAATATTGAATGCTAGGATTGGGAAGACTCTGTAGAGGAGAGATAGGAACAACTACTAAAGAAGAAATGTGGGTAGCTATCAAAGGAGGAGAAAGAATGGAAGAGACTAGTTTCTTGGGACTCCGATAAGATCCGGTATTAGTGCCAGGCTTCCTCTTTTAGGTATGCCCCTTCGACGGTTTACTACAAAGCATTTTCAAGGATTTAGCGTCCATTACACTTGTATAAAAAAAGAAGGATTTGAGATGAAAAGAAGTTCCCCACAAAGGTTAAAATCATAAAAATAATAAAATTAAAATTTATTATCAACTAACTATACCCTTAGGCTCAACCGATGTCAGGGAAGACTTAAAAATATCGTGAGAAAATATGTTATGTAGATGTAGAAAATTATGCTTCTGTGGCATCTTTTTTGTAAAAAAATATCTAAATTTTTCTTTCCTCTGCCTCCAATCCTAGAATATGGTTTCTATGAAGTTCATACCACTTAATGGGATCATTAGAAAAAATATAAATCGTTCCAACTCTGAGTTTTTCGAGGGACATCCGTAAGGATCGCGTTCTCGGCTTAGACATAATAAAAGATGACATTGTCCAATGCGGACTCTTATTGATATCAAATAGAAACTGAAGCTCTTTGCAAGTAAGGGTGTAATCATTCTCTACATATAGAATGATGGTAGCAATCACAAGAGAATACAAAACTGGAGCAAGCTGGACATGAATGACATCAATGGCTATAAGCCACCGACGAGGATTGGATGTAAGTGAAGATCAAGTCCACATTATATATGTTTAAGTGTGAGGGGAGAACCTAATATGGGAGTGTTAATACACTCATGAGGTCCAATAATCCTAACCTCATAACCTATGAACTTAAATTATTTTAAAATACCCTCGGCTTCTTCCAGTCAAGTAATTTTAGAGGAAAAAAATAAGGGGAAGATGACAAGGAAGCCATTTTGGAATCTCAAAATTAATAAAAATTCAAAAATAAAGAGATCTAGTAGAAAATAAAAATAAAAACAAGATTCTTACCTCAAACTAAAAGAAAATCCAAATTTGGAGACAAAATCGATCTAACGGATATTGAATTTTACATTTCTTTCCTCCTTTTCCTTTCTCGGGTAAGAGGGTATAAAGGAGCAAAGAGAACATGAAGAAAATATATATGTACCTTAGTTTAAATACTGGCCACAGGCTCAAAAAAAATGGAGGAATCAGCGAAACATCAGTCGATTAGCAGCCAAAATAATGAATACAAAAATCGTGATAGATTTGCTCAGAGAAACGAAAGGTTTGATTTGACAACGATCAAGAAAGTGGATTAATGAGAGAATAACTCATGTACAAGAGCATTAAATGCAAAAGTGACCAGTAAATTTTTTTTCACTAACGAAAAGAAAAGACAGAAGTGATGGGATGTACATATTAAGTGTGAATAACGACAAGTGTACACTGATCTACGATCACCACAGACTTAGAGGGCAAGTGTTATGCCCATATTTTCCAAAAGTTGTTGAAGGAAAGGAACTTAACACTAAGATCAAAATGGAATGCTCTCAAAATAAAGTTGAACGGCAAAAAGGAAAAGCAAAGAATAAAGCAAAGCCAAAAGAATATTGTGCTTAGAAACTACCAAACGACGGCAAAGGTTCAAACTACGTCAATTCTAACACCCCTAATTTTAGTTTAACATTATTCAGGAGATTTAATTGAATAATTAAATATAATAATGTAAATGGTTAACAAGAATGAGAATTTTGTTATTAACAAGGGCCGTGCCTTGACAAATTAAGTAATGAGATTGTTTTAAAAGCTTAACATATAAGAGAATATACGAGGGGAAAAATAGGTAGACTCATCTTTTGATCCTTAAACCCTCTCCCCCATATCTTTTTCATTTTTTCATAGCATCAAATAATCAAAAAGAAGATTGAGGTTGACCATTAAAAAAGGGGTTAAAAGAGGAAAGTGAATCTAATCAAAGGAAAGACTTAGAGATTCAAGAGAAATATCAAATCTCAACTCCAACATTAAATCTAAGGTGAATAATACATGAACTATCACTTTTGCTTGTGTTTATATTCGGTTACGGATAGTACCCGAACTATTGTTGTTTGTTTTACCAAAATATGGTTGTATAATCATTGTTTGAATAGAGTAATTATTTATGTGATTTTTATGAAATTATTAAAGTGTGTTCAAAGGGAAAAACCTAACCTTTTAATCTCCAATCATTTTGATTTTCTGTTATGTTGAGTAAAACAATATTTTGGAGATGGGTTTTTAATTTCATAACTTTTGAGTTGAAACGAATATCTTATGAATTTCCTAAGGTGGAAATTGGGTAAATTTTGGGTTTTGATTATTAACAATAATTGGATATAGTTTTGGTCCCTAAATGATAGGTTCATAGTCATCCTTGGAAAATAATGGGATGTGAGATGGATAGTCCACATCATGCTAGGGATGGATAGTATCCGTGTGATTATTGAAGTGTTTATAGTTATCCTAGCAAAACTATGGGATGTGTGATGGATAGTCCACATCTATTACTTATATTACAAAGGAGAAACCACAATTTGCTTTAAACAACATCTTGCCAAGTGGCACTACAGCTTTATTCCAACAATCAAGAAAAGAAAAAATACTGGCTGCTTTCTTCACCCAACACGTTTCAACTACGTGCAGTTCTTGAAACCTCTTCACTTTTTTCAATTTTCCGCATTTTTATCGTCAATGTCGCAGTTATTTTCTGCCCAAATAAGGTATGCGGCACCATTCGAAAAGATTGATTTAGGGGAAGTTTTGGTTTTCTCATAACAACACAAAATTTTGGATATGGAAATTTTTTCTAATTTTACCTTTCTTAATTTGTTATACTTTGTTAATGAGGATTATGGTTGTGGTCGATGAGCAGAAAATCGCGTCTTTATTCCAATTTTTGCATATGTCTGTGTGTTGTCCAGAATTTCATCGTCTTAACCTCTTCTTCATCAATCGATTGTTGGTAAGTTATTCATACAATTATATACCACTTTTATGTTTCTCATACCTTTCATCAATTTACTATAATTTCATTCTTGGATTCTACATTTGAATATAGCACTCTATTGATTTTACATTTAATGAATTAGTAGGATACCATGCTGTTTTATTATGAAAATTCTATATGCCGATTTATTGTATGATTGGAATAGAGAAATTGATGAATGCTAACTGCTGTAGGTTATGATATCACAACTTATGTAAATTGCGGATTCCAACTACATGGAACATTGTATCTATTTGAAAATCGTAAGATGTTTTGACACAATTACTGGATATTAATGAGAACATTATCTTTTAAGCTGTTATATATTTGCATTATTTATTTTCTCATTTATTATCTCATTATTTCTTGTGAGATTACTATTTTTTCACATTGTTGTAAGAGCTACAATGTTCTACATTACATATTACATCTCAAATTTGGAATTTATCATTATATATGAAAAGGTATACGTATGTACTTTGAAGTAAAAAGTAAACGGGATTTTAATTGAACATTTTCAATTCGTGCATCAAAAAATCAATAATTTGTACTTATATGTGTTGCTTTTATTGATTTTAAGTACATCCACTAAGTCTTAGGATAGAATTTGTGTTATTCAGCACCCAATTCAACTCTCAATCTTTGATTGGCAGGTATCTACCGATCATATCAACATTTTACATGTTTTTCTTGGAATACAAGCATAGGTTCAACTTGGTTCAATGTAATTGGGCACTTATAACACATGTAGTAAGTAGTGTACATGACAAATCTACAGTGTTCTTAGTAATTTATTGCTAATTATTTTTAATATGACTGTGTACCCATTTTTTTAATATGATTATTTATCCAGTCATGGTTTTAGGTAAGCCAGAGAACTCACTTGAATATTTCTACAATGAATTCATGTTCATTGAGATATAGCACATCAATCAGGCCACACAAATCTTGCATTTGATGATCATAAAAGATATTTTATTGTGTCAAGATTGAGTTTTTGAAAAACTATGATGGATCTAATTATTCATATCATGAATGTTAAAATGTTAATTTACGAATAACAACTGTATCTGTTACTCAGTACAATTTTCTCATTCCAAGCATAGGTTTACTTACTCTATTATAGTTGATGTAAAATAATGGGTTTCAAAATATAGTTATCCATTAATGAACATTATATAATGGATCCAAAATTGTTGAATTTTTGTTGGTAGACCAACTATTTGGAGGTAGATCAAAACTCCAATCAATCACTAACATAATTACTTTGTATCACTTTGTTTCTATCTATTTGAAGCAACAATTATGTGCTACTACAATCAGGAATCCATAGTTCTTACACATATAATTCAAAATATCAATTCACTCGATTAATAATTAAAAAGCAAGCAATTTTCGAAACAAATAAAAAAATGATTTGTTTACTCTATTTCCATTTTAAAAGAGTTGGGAAAAGAAAAAAAGGAAGGCTACTTTCTTTTTAAATTTTGAAAAGAAAATGTAATTGCGTATAAAAAGTACTACAATAAGTATACACTAAATGAGGAGAAAAAAAAGTAAATGCTAAAATTATAAAGATAAAGAGAAGTGTTAAATGAAAAATAGTTCACATCCTCCTATGAAACCTTATAGGGTGCATTCTAAAACTTGAACCGGGAATTCATTTTTTCAATGGTCCAACGGGTTATAAATTCTGAACTGGGCAAAGCTCCATTTATCCCTATGTTGGAGCGAAAGGAAATTGAATTGTTGAAAGAAGACGAGACAGGAACCCCATTCCAAGCAATGTTGCTCCTGCCACTTCACCAAGGTGGGGTTGCCACCCCTCTTAATTCTCTTCATAATGGCAGTTTTAGCGTAGTGAAAATCATTTGCTAAAAAAACAATTACTCACTGTTTGCCCTATTACTTTCTAACTTATAATTTTCTTTTCTATTTTTTATACATCTATTTTATTTTTTAATCTTGAAGAACAAACTTCTTTGTCAATGTATCTATTTTCTAATTTGCAATTTTACTTTAATTTATAATGTAATCTCAATTGTTAGTAGTTACTCAAGAACATTTAATAAATTTAAAATACAATATAAACATAAAATCATCCATCCTTTGCCACCTCTTTCGTATAACAAAAATGCATTCTTCTTCCGCTGAACTTTCTCCATTTATGCCTCTTATGTACATCCCTTTCAAGTACCCCATTCGCTCGATAAAAAACGCGCCCGTAAAGTATCGTGTTGTACCATAATAAGAAATATTCGACTGTGATTATAAAGAACCAATGCCATATTGACATTATGAACTTAAATAATCAAAAAAATCCTCTGTTTAATTTTAATGAGAAGTTTCTATGTTGGAGGTTCACTTGGTTATTGAAATTATGGTATACTCTTAGGACCTAATAACAACTTTAGATATAAGTGCCTTCTCATTAGAATTGATGAGGCAGCTTCTCACCAAGAATATTCTCTTCTACAGTACTGTTGTATACGCTTTTTATACGTGATTTATATAGTATTGTTCTATATGTTATTTATGAAGTATCCAAAATAGTGCTTCATGAAGTGTCAGTCATTACTTTAAACGTGTTGTATAATAAAAGTACTATGAGAAGAAGTATTAAATACATCCTTTTGCTGCACTGAAATAATTTTTTGCGCTATACAATTTATTATGAATTAGATTTTATATATGGATAATAATATTCAAGATTATTTTAAAAAATTGAAATCATTTTAAAATTTTAGTTTTTAAAGAAGTTTTTATTATTGTCAACCTTTGATTAACCACCGGTTTGAAGTAAATATTCTTTCAAAATATGACATGTACCCAAATAAATTAAATTTTATTGAAATGAAATAGTATGAAAAAATACGCATAAATTTTAGTCTCATTTCAAATACCATAACTCCAAGAAAACATCAAGGTCTAGAATAAGGGGTGTAGCACAAAAGGTGTAATACAAAGATGCAACTGGTCTAATCAATTTGTATATATCAATATATATGTATATATACGATTAACGTTCCATGTCACCCACTTTTCGAAGCTACTCTGTCATATGTCAAACTATAATAAGTTAAATGCTATAGATTATTAAGGATGTTCAATCTATATCATTAATATCAACCCTATTAAAATGTGACCATAGTGAAGTTTCTGACCCTTCCAAAGTTAAGTCAATATTTACCATCGAAACTTTTATCTTTACCATTGAGCTAAAAGGGTGTTAAAGTGAGGTGTTATTAAAACTTCCTCAATGATTATATATACCAAGTTTCGAGGTCTCGTCATTTTAAATAAATGAAACCATAAGTGATGGGTAGTCTATATGGGAGGGGATAGATAATCCATAAAAATATTTATATGTGAGATGTATATCGTACATAACTTTGATAATGAAAGCATTTGTGATGGGTAGTCCATATGGTAGGGGATGGGTAATTCATAGAAGCAATCATATGTGGGGTAGGCAGTCCATATAAGTATAAGATGGATAGTCAATAAAAATTTAGATGGGTAGTCTAAAAAATTAGGATGGATAATCCAATATATGTTGTAAAATTGTAAATAATCTTTAGTCTGATCCAACCATTGTGGATGCGGGAGCATAATATATAGTTAATATGTTTTCGTTAAGGTACTAATGAGGGGAAAACCTATTCCGCTTACCAGTATGGTCTTGCTAGATATGTATTAGGTTCAAGATGATAAGTTATTAATCATATCAGACTGTTGTCTGGCCTGAAGTTTTTTTATTTCCCCTTAAACCCTTCAGTACTCATATGAGTAAGTCAGGGGTAAGGATTTTGAGATTTCAAGTTAGAAAAATAAGCTTCTAGAGATGTGAACGAGGCAATCTAGCCATTTAGGAGTACCTATCTACTCTATTATGTTGTTTGGTTTTATCTGTATGGATGTAATGGCAAGTTATATAAATGCTAAGTGTTAGGCTCTGATCAACCAATTTGGCATCTTCATATGTTTCCCTTGGAGTATTTTGTAATGATTATTATTTCTAAGAATGTGGATTTATGAATGAGATTATGTAATTAATACGAAATATCATTTGTGAAATGAAATGTGAAAATTTGTTAAGAAAAATTATGTTTGATATTTTTCATATTCATATGCTTAAGATTATTGATATGATTAACACAGCCGTATTTTGACACCAGAAATTAATAATATGGATGAATGCAGCATTCGTAGCACTTAGTTCCAGACCTCAAAATGGGGGATGTCACATGTTCGTATCAGAGCCCTGTTTATTTAAGACTTAAAAGAAATTTAAACCTAATGAGTTTTGAAAACATAATCTTAATGAATCAGAGAATAAGATTGAGGTATGGGATAACACTGTAGTAACATACTTGTATTTGCTATACATAAGTATGTATCCTCCCCTCTCTCTTAGACCAATGTTCTGTATCTTACTATGAATCGTATGTAGATTTATGAAAAAGAAAGATATGAAAGTAGGAAACGGAAGAGTGAATCTAGATGGCGGAAGCATAACCAATGGGTATCCTCGACCCAACACTAGAAGGAATCCGGATCGACATGCAAATACTAATCAAAATGCAAATGCCAATGTAGGTGCTACGACCCTACCGGTAGATATAGGGGCTATGCATTTTCATCAATTTGATGCAGCTAGAGCAGGAAATGCTGCTAATGCGGGAGGAGTTAATCTCATACCTTCAGTTGGTAATAATTATGCTAAGCTAAGTCGAGATTACACCAGTCTGGGTGGGAGGCCTTTTCTGGGGACCGAGGATACAGTAAAAGTGCAGAAATGGCTATTACATTTTTAAAGTATTTTTGTTGATTTAGGTCTGTATGATTAGTAGAGATGGAGATTGTCTTCGAGATAGTTGCAAGGAGCTACTTTGTTCTTGTGGAACATGATGATCATAGTGGTACTAGAAGACGAATTGACTTAGGCAGAATTCCGTAGGAGATTCGAGGAAAGATTTTTTTAGAGGTCGATAAGTTATATTTAGAATCATTATAACTTGTTATTTCCTTAAGGATAACTAATCTAATAGGACACTATGCAACTCCTGGGATGAGATGTGACCATTTAGAATTTGAGTTGTTAGGTTACAATTTTGCGTGTTGTTTGTATGTGTTTGATTTGTGGGTTTTGGGGTTATTTTAGGTAATATATAATGTTAGGATATTTTGTCGAGATAGAAAAATATCAGTTAGATAGCCTGATAGTAGTGATTGAATTATATGCTCAAGAGATAACTCGAGTGTGGATATTTGTACTTTGTTTTGAGTAATGGAACTAGAAGATGAAGTGAATCGGGTTTGGTTGTAAGAAATTTTGCAGATGTTTCTGAGCCAGTTATAGGATTACCATCGAAATAGGCTATTGAGTTTCAAATAGATCTTATATCTAGAACAGAACCTATAATTAGACCACCTAATAGGATGAAACCTGCTGAGATGAAGGAATTAAAGGTGCAACTAGTGGACTTAAGAGTAAAGAGTCTTATTAGACCAAGCAGTTCGTCACGAGGAGTGGCTACGGCATTCTTAAAGAAACCAAACGGGTTGTTAAGATTGTGCATCGATTATCATGAGTTGAATAAGCAACCGATAAATAGTGGATGTCCTCTATCGAGAATTGATGATTTATTTGACCAGATTAGTAGAGCAAAAGTATTTTCCCTATTGGGTTTGGCAACAGGATTCCATCAGTTAAGGAAGGCAGTGGACAATATTCCTTTAACGGCATAACGAACGAGATATGGTTCGTACGAGTGGTTAGTGATGTCATTCGGATTAACTAATGCTCCTACTTTCTTTATGGACTTGATATACCAGATTTTCTTAGAGCACTTGGATGGGTTTGTGTTGGTATTCATTGATGACATTATGATATATTCTAAGGATGAAAGAGATCATGAAATTTATCTTAGAATAGTAGTTGAGACATTTGCGCCGCATCAATTGAAAGAAAAGTTTATGAAATATCGTTTCTATAAGAAAGAAGTGAAGTTTCTTGGTCATGTAGTATCAGAGAAAATGTTGCCCATGGATCCAACAAGATTGAGGCAGTAAATAGTTGGAAAAGTCCCGATATGGTTACTAAGATTTGGAGTTTTCTCAGACTAATTGGCTATTACCGAAAATTTATCAAAGATTTCTTGCGAATAGTAGCACATCTGACTAAACTAACTAGGAAGGACGTGAAGTTTATTTGGTCCGAGAAATGTGAGGAATCATTCCTTGAGTTATAGAATTTGTTGACCAATGCACCCGTGTTAGTTGTTTTACATGGGAATCGTAATTTGGTGGTGTATACGAATGTGTGTGGAAAATGATTAGGAGCTGCATTGATGCAGATGGGTAAAGTGATTGCATATGCTTCTCGGTAGCTTGGACCACATGAAGTTAGATATCCAACTCATGATTTGAAGTTTGCAGTGGTGATTTTTGCATCAAAAGTGTGGAGACACTACCTCTTAGGAGAACGATTCGAGTTGTATAAGGATCCTAAGTCTTTGAGGTATTTACTCTCACAAAAAGAGTTCAATACGAGACAAGAGAGTTGGTTGGCGGTTTTAGTCGCTTATGATTTTGGTATTGAGTATACACCGGGTAAAGGAATTAAAGTTGCGGATGCACTTTGCAGGAAACATCAAAATGTGATGTTAGCTATGTTGGCTGAATGGAAGGATTTAGAGGCGTTGACTACTTATACCGAGCAGTTAAGGTTGAATTCTAGTTTTAGTCAAAGTACTTCCATGTTTTCTTGCTTGGAAGTTCGACCAGTATTAACTGGGAGAATTTCTTCTACGCAAAGAATGATCCATTGTTAGACGAAAAGATTAGACGATGGAACCAAGATGATGATTTGAAAGATTTTAATCTTGAGGAGAGAGAATGTTCACGGAAGAAAGGACGGTCATGTGTCCCAGATGTTGGTAACCTAAGAAAGGAAGTTGAGTGTCATCGATCAAAGTTTACGATTCATCTTGAGGAAACTAAGTTTTATCGGGATATGAAGAGAAGTTTCCTCTGGAAGGTATAAAGAGGGATGTAGGCTTATGGTTGAAACAATGTGCAAATTGCCAAGAAATAAAAGCAGAACATCAAAAGACAAGTGGATTGCTTCAGTTTTTAAACATACCAGTTTGAAAATGAGATTCGATATCCATGGACTTTATTGATGGGTTGCTAAGGTAAAATAGGGGAAATGAAAGTATATGGGTCATAGTGAATAGACTGACCAAGAATGTGCACTTTATTCCTGTTAAGCCAACTAGGACGGCACATGTACTAGCTATGTTGTTTATAAAGAATATTATTAGACTGCTTGGGATTTCTAGTAGTATAGTCAATGATAGGTATTCTTTATTCACTAGTGAATTCTAAAAGAGCCTACAAGAGGTTTTAGGTACCAAGCTTAAGATAAGTATCGCTTATCACCCACAGACGGATGGCAAACAGAGAGAGTTAATAAGGTACTCGAGGATTTATTAGGAGCTTGTGCACTAGATTTTGGTGAGTCGTGGGAAGACCATTTGCACTTGGTTGAATTTTCCTATAATAATAGTTATCATACTAGTATAGGAATGACATTTTTTGAAGCTCAATATGGAAGGCCATGCAAATCACAACATGTTGGTTAGAGACCGGTGATAGATTGGTCATTGGTCCAAATTTGGTAAGAGAAGCTACAAAGAAGATTGAGTTAATCCAGGATAGGGTAAGAGAAGCTCTGTCTAGGTAGAAAAGTTAAGCGGATAAATGGCGTAAAGATTTAGAGTTCTCAGTTGGAGATCATGTTTTCATTAAAGTGTCACCAATGAACGGTGTGGTACGATTTGGAGAGTCAGAGAAACTGGCACCGAGATATGTTGGACTGTTCCCTATTATAGAGTGGATTAGGAAACTAGTGTATCGAGTAGAGTTACCGAGTTGTTTGGCAGATGTCCATGAAGTGTTTCATATTTGTCATCTTAGGAAGTATGTGCATGATCCAGAGACGATAATTACTCCAATTGAACTTGAAGACTTAGTGGTAGAATCAGATTTGACTTTTGTGAGATAACCATTTTGAGTTGTAGCGAGAGATGAGAAGAGGTTAAGCAACAGGATAGTCATGTTAGTGAAAGTCCAGTGGGGTGACAACGAGAAATACAGTACTTGGAAGACAAAGGGCTAGATTATGGATACATATCTTGAGTTGTTATGATGGTATGTTATATATTTGTTGCATATAGACTTTATAGTTGGTAAAATAGACAAGCAAGGTTTGCATGTTTGATATGCTTGTTTTGTATTCCTTATTGAATTTTGAGGATGAATTTTTTTTAAAGAAGGGAACATGTAACACCCTTAATTTTAGTTTAACATTATTCAGGAGATTCAATCGATAGATTAAATAGAATAATGTAAATGGTGAAGGAGAATTAGTTATTAACAAGGGTCGTGCCTTAAGGAATTAAGTAATAAGATTGTTTTAAAAGCTTAATATACAAGAGAATATATGAGAGGGGCAAAATAGGTAGATTCATCTTTTAATCCTTAAACCCTCTCCCCATCATATCATTTTCATTTTTTCATAACATTAAAGCAATCTAAAAGAAGAGAGAGGTCGACCATTAAAAAGGGGTTAAAAGAGGAAGTAAAGTTAATTAAAGGAAAGAGTTAGGTATTCAAGAGCTACATCAAATCTCCACTCCAATATTAAATCAAAGGTGAATAATACATGAACTACCTCTTTTTCTTATGTCTATATTCGGTTAAAAATAGTACCCAAACTATTATTGTTCGTTTTGCCAAGATATGGTTGTATAATCATTGTTTGGATAGAATAATGACTCATGTGATTTTTTATGAAATTATTTAAGTGGGTTTAAAAGGTAAAACCTAAGTTTTTAATCTCAAACCATTTTGATTTTCTAGTATGATGAGTAAAACAATATTTTGGTGACGGGTTTTTAATTTCGTAACTTTCTGAGTTAAAATGAATATTTTATGAATTTTCTAAGGTGGAAATTGGGTATATTGTCGGTTTTAACAACTACAAATAATCAATATAGTTTTTAGCCATAAATTTTTTATGTGATGAAGAATATGGTATTTTGGAATTTCTATGATTGGGGATTTTTCCCCAGCAATTTAGAATTGTTGTGAATTTATTTTGCTAGACAAGTAATTAAATCTATAATTAATTGAAGATATTAATTAATTATGTTCTCAAATGGTTTTGGGACTTCAAAAATGGATATGGAAAATTTTTAGAAGAAAATTTGTAAAGTATTATATCATCCCATAGAAACTGATAAGGGTTGGATTTGGCGAAAAGTATCCTCTTTTAATGGTAATAAATCAGTTTCCCTTATAATCACAATAATGTCATGCCATTACTTCATCGCCGCGCCTAAAGTGACAGTGCACATATGAGTGTCGTCGTCGATATGGAGGGAAGCTTAGGATAGTTACTTCGGTATCTAAGGAGTGATTCAAACTGTGTTGACGTCGATCATGTTGGCAACCTATCATTAGCGGCATGGCCTTACCGTGATTCACCTAACCGTTTAAAGATATTGTATCATGACCATTGAGGCTGCCACTTATCATTTTTGCCGCCATCAACGATGCCGCATGACGTCACCATTATTTTAAAGCGACGCCGCGCCCTTCCAATTTGATTGCTTTCGACACCATGACATTGACGTTGCCTTTTCTTAAACATCGACTCTCTATATATATATGTAATGGCATAAAGTACGCAAGTATATTTTTATAATGACGCAGACTGTCTTGATGCCATTATTCATCGGTTTCGGCGAATTTATACTTATGTATACAAACATTAAGTTTTGTTTTGAAAGGAGTAGGTAATCTATATTTCTTTTATGTCGATGACCTTATTTTCGGCATAGTATTTTATACTTAAAAGAATTTAAGTTTTGTTTTTTCTAACCTTCGGTAGAGGATCAATGCTATATAGTGTGATGTTTATGTTGC
The DNA here is from genome assembly GCA_030765085.1 of Allium cepa. NCBI lineage: Eukaryota > Viridiplantae > Streptophyta > Magnoliopsida > Asparagales > Amaryllidaceae > Allium > Allium cepa. The sequence continues at coordinate 735,208,865 of CM060943.1, forward strand.
CTATCTTCTTTATTAAGGGTGAAGAGCCTTAAGCCATCGTCTTCGTTATTGTTATTGGCAGTGCCAATGTCATTTTACTTATAAATATCGACACTATCATCGGGGACACCAATGTAGATTAGCTTCGACATGCTATACGTTTAATGATTTTGACTTTTATCATAGGGGATACCAATATATTTTAATTTAGGTATTTCGACACTAATCATTGGGGAAACCAATGTAAATTTTTCTTAAATAAATTCGATATAGATCATTAAGGATGCCAATTCACGTCATTTGAGATGTTATAACTTTAAGGGGAGATAACCTAGTTGAGGACACCAATAGATATAAGTTAAACATGTGGGTAACATGAATTAAATTGTTAAATGATAGGTTTATAGTTATCCTAGGAAAATAGTGGGATGTGAAATGGATAGTCCACATCATGCTAGGGATGGATAGTCTCCATATGGTTATTGAAGGGTTCATAGTTATCCTAGGAAAACTATGAGATGCGCGATGGATAGTCCACATCATTTTAAAAAGTTGAAACCATATGTGATGGGTAGTCCATATGGGAGGGGATAGATAATCCATAAAAATGTTTATACGGAGAAGGATAATCCACATAACTTTGATAATAAAACCATGTGTGATGGGTGGTCTGTATGGTAGGGATGGGTAATCCAAAGAAGAAATCATATGTGAGATGGGTAGTCCATATAAATATAAGATGGATAGTCAATAAAAATTTAGATGGGTAGTTGAATAAATTGGGATGGGTAATCCAGTATATGTTACATAATTGTAAATAATCTTTAATATAATCCAACCATTATGGACGCATGAGCATAGTATATGGTTAATATATTTTGGTTAAGGTAGTAGAGTGGAGAAAACCCATTCCAACGGCATGGTCTTGCTAGACATCTATTTGGTTCGAGATGGTAGGTTATTATTCACACTAGAATATTGTCTAATTCGAAATTTTTGTATTTCCACTTAAACCCTTGGGTACTCATTTGAGTAGGCTGGGAGTAAGGGTTTTTAGATTTCCAGTTAGACAAATAAGATTCAAGAGACATGCAGAAGGCAATCTAACCATTTAGGAGCACCTATCTAATACATTATGTTGTTTGGTTTTATCTGTATGGATGTAATAGCAAGTTATATAATTGCTAAGTGTTAAACTCTGATAAACCAAGTGGGCATCTTCATATGTCGCTCTTGGAGTATTTTATAATAATTATAATTTCTTTGAACATGGGTTTGTGAATGGGATTTTGTAATGAATATGAAATATCATTTGTGAAATGGAATGCGAAAATTTGTTAAGAAAAATTGTATTTAATATTCTTCATATTCATATGCTTTTGATTATTGATACGATTAACATAGCCGCATGTTGTCACCAGAAACTATTAATATAGATGACTGTAGCATTCATAGCGCTTAGTTTTGGGACTCAAAATGGGGGATGTTACATGTTAGTATCAGAGCCTGGTTTATGCAAGACTTAAAAGAAATTAAACCTAAAGAGTTTTGAAGACATAATCTTAATCAATCAGAGAATGTGTGGGTTATGGGATAACACTGTAGTAACATACTTGTATTTGATATATACAAGTATGTATTCTCTCCTCTCTCTTAGACCATTCTTCTATTTCTTACTATTGCACGTGTGTAGATTTATGAGATAGAAAGATATGGAAGCAAGAAATGGAAGAGTGAACCTTGTTGGCGGAAGCACCACGACCAATGGGAATGCTCGGCCCACCACCAGAAGGAATCTAGGTCGACATACAAATACTAATCATAAAGCAAATGCCAATGTAGGTGCTACGACCCTACTGGAAGATATAGGGGCCATGTATTTTCATCAATTTGATGCAAGCTAGAGAATTTGTAGGAGTATTTGGAGGAAATGATAATAATGTGGGAGGATTCAATCCCATACCTTCAGATGGTATTAGTTATGCTAAGATGAGTCGAGATTACACCAGTCTAGATGGGAAGCCTTTTTGGGGACTGAGGATGCAGTAGAAGTAAAGAACTGAATGTTACATTATTAAATTATTTTTGTTGATTTTGGTCTGAATAATGAGAAGAAAAGGAGGTTGGCTTCGAGATAGCTGCAAGGAGCTATTTTGTTCTAGTGGAACGGGGTGACCGTAGAGGTACTAGAAGAGGAATTGTCCTGGGCATAGTTTCGAAGGAGATTCGAGGAAAGATTTTATCTGAGGTAGCCAAGTCAGCCTTGTTTAGGAAGTTTAAGGAGTTGGAGACGGAGAAAATATCGGTGTTGAAATACTCTGCTAAGTTTGATAAACTCTTCAGATATGGATATGCTACTATTGATATAGTTATCAAGAGGAGCAAGAAGTTTATTCGGGGGTCGAGGCCGAAGATTATTAGGAAATTTCGGCACATCTTAAGGATCCATCAAATGCAGTGGTTGAAATGGCTATTCGGAATGAGGAGATGCTTTATGATTTCAGAAAGGAGAAGCCAGTTGAAACCTAGAGTTCTTAGAATAAGAGGTGGAAGTTATTTAAGGGAAAGGGAGCTCAGAAGGTTATAGCTGCTAAGAAAGGAAAGGCATATATCGTTTGTTATAAGTGTGATAATAAGAGGAACTATACGAATGAATGTCGATCGGATAATAGTAAGATGGTTGTTGGCAAGAAAAATGTGAAGTGCTTCAATTGCGACCAAGTAGGGCAATATAAGAACAGGTGTCCAAAGGCTACCAAGGCAGAGAAAGGGAAAGCCTATGCTTTGGAACCATCATCTTCTAGACCAACAATAGCTGAGAAGGGAAAAGTATGTAATGGAAGGTATGCTTTTAATTCACAACATTATTTGATACCGGTGCATCACATTTGTTTATCTCTCATTGTTTGGTAGATAGTTATGTTTAGAACCATCATACCTTGTTACTTCCTTAATGGTAGCTAATCCAATAGGATGGTATGCAACTCTTGGGATGAGATGTGACCATTTAAAATTTGATTTGCTAGGTTATACTTTTGTGAGATAACCATTTCAAGTTGTAGCAAGAGATGAGAAAAGGTTAATGAAAAAATAACCAAATTAGTGAAAGTTTAGTGGAGTGACAATGAGAAAGACTATACTTAGGAGACAAAGGATAGGATTAGGGATACTTATCCTGAGTTGTTATGATGATATGTTCTATTTTTTGTATATAGACTTTATAGTTGATAGGATATACAAGCAAGATTTGCATGTTTGACATGCTTGTTATGTAGTCCTTATCAAATTTCGAGGACGAAATTCTTTAAGTAGGGGAGCCTGTAACACCCCTAATTTTAGTTTAACATTATTCAGGAGATTTAATCGGATAGATTAAATAGAATAATGTAATTGGTTAAGGAGAATAAGAATTGGTCATTAACAAGGGTCGTGCAATAATGAATTAAGTAATGGGATTGTTTTAAAAGCTTAACATACAAGAGAATATACAAAAGGGGAAAAATAGGTAGATTAATCTTTTGATCCTTAAACTGTCCCCCATATCATTTTCATTTTTTTCATATCATCAAAACAATCAAAAAGAAGAGAGAGGCCGACCATTAAACAAGGGGTTAAAAATGGAAAATAAACCTAATTAAAGGAAAGATTAGGGATTCAAGAGCTGTATCTAATCTCAACTCCAATATTAAATCTAAGGTGAATAATACATTAACTCTCTCTTTTGTTTGTGTTTATATTCGATTGTGGATAATACCCGAACTATTTTTGTTTGTTTTAACAAGGTATGGTTGTAAGATCATTATTTGGGTAGAAAAATAATTTATGTGATCTTTATGAAATTATTTAAGCGGGTTTAAAGGGTGAAACTTATGTTTTTAGTCTCCAATCATTTGATTTTCCGGTATGTTGAGTAAAACACTATTTTGTAGATGGTTTTTTACTCTCATTACTTTCTGAGTTAAAATGAATATTTTATGAATTTTCTATGGTGGAAATTGGGTAAATTTTGGGTTTTAATTATTAATAATAATTAAATATAGTTTTTGACCCTAAATTTTTATATACAATGAACATTATGGTATTTTGGAATTTCTATGATTTTTGCGGATTAATCCCCAGTAATTTTGAATTATTATGAATTTATTTTTATAAACAAGCAATTAAATCTATAATTAATCAATTATATTCTCAAATGGTTTTGGAATTTAAAACTTGATATGGTAGATTTGCACAAGTTTTTTTGTAGAGTGTTGTATCATCTAATAGAAATTGGATAAGGGTTTGGATTTGGTGAAAAGTATTTACTTTCAGTAGTAATAAATCAGTTTTCCTAATAATTACAATAGTGTCGTGCCATTACATCATTACCGCACCCAAAGTGACACCTTATGTGTAAGTTTCATAATCGATATGGTGGGAAGATTTGGATAGCTACTTCGATAGCTATGGAATGATTCCAATTGCATCAATGTCGATCACATCGGCAACTTATCATTGGCGACATGGCCTTACTGTGATTCATCTAAGTATTTAAAAATTTAATGCCATGATCATTGAGGTTGCCACTTGTCATTTACGCCACCATCAGTGGTGCCGCATGTCTTCACTATTGTTTGAAAGCGATGTCGCACACTTCCAATTTGATTACTTTCGACACTGAAACATTGATGTCACCTATTTTAGACATCGGCTCTATATAAATATTCGGTGGCATAATAGCCAATGTATGCAAGTATATTTTTATAATGTCCGGAGCTAGCCAAGAGGGGATAGGTTGTGAATTCCTATGCCATTAAAGCTATACATATCTCAAGCAAACCTCCTTCCAAAGACAAGGAAAAAGCTGCTTTGTAAGGTAAAACTATTATTTTCGAGAGTACTATTCATACCCTATTTGCTTCTAGAACCTTACATTCATTCATGCCTAGAAATATATTTAAAGCCCTAGAATTAGAAACCCAACTTGTCGCTAATCCTATAGTTGTGTCTAATCTAGTTGGGGGTCGACACATCATTCTATGATTTGCAAAGACTTGGTAGCGGATATATGTAATGTAGACTTTATATATAATTTGTTTGTTTTTGCTTTTGAGGAGAATGGTCTTGTTTTATAAATGGATTGGTTATCTTACTATGGTGCTATCTTATATTGTGATAGGAGGATTGTATGGTTGAAGAGTTGTAGGGGGCGATATATTGATATTCAATGCATGCCCTAATGCTTCGTTGCAATGAGCCATCTGTATTTTCCTGTCCCTTCACAAGATGAGCTCTCATCTATACCCATGTTTTGGATTTTCTAGATGTTTTTAAAGAAGTCTCTGGTCTCCCACCCTGAAGAGAAATAAAGTTTAGCATTGATCTAGAGAATGATGCTAGACCATTCCCACTGCCGTTGGGGCATTGGCTTCCCGAGAAAGATGGGAATTAAAAAAAGCATAAAAGAAGTTTATTTACCATAGTACTTTAGAATGGGGAGCATCAGTTATCTCGTCGCTAAGGCAGACGATTCTTTAAGACTATGCATCGATTATCGAGAACTCTACAAGCCAACCAAGAAGAATATATATCCCTTACCTAGAATAGATGAATCATTTGATCAGCTTATTTAAGCCAAAAAAATTTCTCATTTAGACTTAGCCGTCGGATTCTACCAATTGATAATGGCCGAACATAGCGAGGAGAAGACCACTTTTCATACTCCAAACGGACTGTATGAATGGGTGATCATGCCTTTTGGTTTGACAAATGCTTATACATAATGTATTTGATGAGTAGAGTCTTTAGGGGGCAGTTGAACAAGTTCACGGTAGTATTTGTGTGCGATAGTCTAGTATTTTGAAAAGGTGGATAGGAGCATGAAAACCACTTAAGGGAGGTACTAGGGACCTTGAGAAGGCACCAACTAAAAGCCAAATTCTCAAAATATCATTTCTGTTGAAAGGAGGTACGGTTTCCCAGGACATGTCTCCGAGAAGGAGTTGTCTATTTACCATTTATAGGTAGAAGATATTCAGGATTGAAAGATTCCAAAGAACTCTATGGAAGTTAAGGGTTTTGTTAGGTTGGCGGGTTACTATAGGAAATTCATCAAAGACTTCACAAAGACAGTAGTATCATTGACTCTCCTAACCAAAAAAACTTAATCTTCACATGGGATGAAAAATGCATAAGCGCCTTTATGAAGTTGTAGAAGTTATTAATCAATGACCTATACTAACGATCCTAGATGGATCAAAGCCTTTTACAATTTACACTGATGCACGTGATATAGGGTTAGGAGTTACTCTTACGCAAGAAAGCAAAGTGATAGCCTAAAAAATTAGGCAGTTGGAAGACTATGGGGAGAGGTATCCTACTTATGATTTAAAATTAGCAGCTATAGTATTTTCCTAGAAGATGTAGAGGCATAATCTTTAAGGAGAAAATTTTGAGTTATTTACGAATTATAAGCGACTTAAATACCTGTTTTCCTAAAAATACTTGAACCTTAGGCAGTAGAGGAGGATGAAGTTCATAGCATCGTATGACTTTGAGATTTAGTATACCCCTAGAAAAAAGGAATATTGTTGCTAACACCTTTAGCTAGAAGCATGCTACTCTAGGTGCTATGTATGAGTGAAGGAAGTTGGAGTTCTTCTCAAATTTCTATTTCTAACTTCCATCATAATTTACTCCAGGATATCTAGCAGCAACGAAAGTAAGGCTAACATTGATGGACTGCATCGGTTAAGATACAAAGGATACATCGATTGTGGATATTCTAGCAAAGATGAGTACGGAAACTATTTCCCCCATTTTGGTTGATGAAAGAGGATGGCTTAGGTGAAATGGGCGCCTATGTGTTCTAGTGGTAAAAGATGTTCTGGAGGAAGTGTTGGATGAGTGCCACCGATCTAGGATTACTATTCATCTTGATGGAGATAAAATGTATATAGACATGAAGCAGATTTTATATTAGTTGGGAACGAAGAGTAGGTAGCGGAATACGTAGCTAGGTGTTTGACATATCAATCAATCAGAGCTAAACAAGTCAAGCCCATAGAACAATTATTACCGGTGGAGGTTATAACTTGGAAGTGGGAACACATGTTGATGGACTTTATTGATGGATTTCCTAGAAGTCATAGGGGCAATGAAGGTATTTGGGTTATAGTCGATAGGCTTACAAAAGTGCTCACTTTATTCTAGTAAGAAGTGATATGACTGCTTTATCTTTAGCATTAATTTACATCATAGAGGTGGTCCGATTACATGGAACTCAATCAGTATTATTACTAATAGGGACCCCTTATTTACTACTGGATTTTAGGGAGTCTGCAGTTGATTTTAGGGATGATACTGAAGCTAAGCACCACTTACCACCCTTAGAGCGATGGATATATAGAAAGAGTGAATGGAATCATGGAGGATTTATTAAAGCTTGCATCATGAATTTCAGAGGACAATGGAAGTAACATTTCCTTAGTAGAATTCAGCTATGATAATAATAATTATCATACGATGATAGGTATGGCATCCATTGAAGCTTTATATGGGAGGCTATGAAATTCACCAAGTGGTTAGTGGGAGAATACTAACAATATTCTACTTGTGCTGGATTTGATACGAGAGGCCACAGAGAAGATTGAGCTAATCAGAAAGCGAATGTAGACCGCTTAAGATCGATAGAAATCCTATGCTGATAGGCGAAGAAAGGAGTTGGAATTATTAATTGGGGACATGGTGTTTGTTAAGGTTTCCCCTCTCAGGAAGGTTACGAGATTTAGCACATTGGGGAAGTTGGCACAAAGATTTGTTGGGCCTTTCCTAATTTTGGAGGCGGCGGAGAGACTCGTGTATCGAGTACAACTTCCAGCTAAGTTGGCTGGAATCCATACACTACAACAAACTGGACATTTAATAGCGTTTCAAAAATGCTATTAAAAGTTTTAATATCATTATTAACTACATTACACAAAGACATGCCATTATTGGCCAGAAACGTATCATAGTATTAGATCAAACATTGTAAAAAGTATTTTTTATCCGCGTTTCCCTGATGTTATTAATGTTGTTTATAGTGTTTACACCGATGAACTAAAACCTTTCCCAACGTTTGGTTAATGCTATCAACGTTATTTTACAGCAATAACTCTTGCAATGATAATTATTTACAGCGTTTTCATGTGTTGCTATGAATGTTCTTTTTGACTTTGCTGAAATGCTGTTGAAACTCTTTTATGACATTGCTGAAACGCTGTTGAAAATTATCACGAGGGATTTGGAACCCTATTTTTTTACACAGCACTTTGAAAACGCTGTTATTTAGGATTTCTACATTTCCCCTACAAAGGTTCCATTTCTATACACATCGGTCCCAATTTATATACCAACATAGTTAAAATCAACATGCACATTTCATAATCGACATATTATATGAATCACGCATTTCATAATTAACATTTTATACCGATCATACATTTCATAATCGACATATTATATCAGTCACAACTCTCATAATCAACATGTAGTTAACAGGTGCATAATAAAAATACGCAATATTCTTACATCAACACATATATAAGGAATCCATAATATTTCATAAATAATATAGAACAAGTAGTAGCTAGTGACTAGCTGTTGTAATACATTCTAAACTACAAACCAAAATGTAGATCTCGCAGCAAAATAACTTTGAATCCACAGCTTGTTGCGGTACATTTTTCCATCAAAGACATCTACCAACCTATAAAGTAAAAGTTAAAAAAGCAGCAAAATTTGAATACATGAAATGCAGTCAGTTATTACAGGCAACCGAATTAGAATGCAACGTCTTCAAAAGTAGTACAACATGAAATTAGAATACATGAAAGAACAATATGCATACTACAGTTGAGTTCAACCTAGTTTAAGTTACATAGTTTATATTATAGAAGAAACAAATTTCAAGACCATTTTTATGCAAATGACAGTCATATTGACCAACCAGCACTAATATCATTATTACTCATGTACCAACGGAATTGACATGTTTCCCATGTTATGTAGATAGAATATTGTCCATACAAATGTGTTAAAAATTTCTATATTTAAATTTGGTTAAATTTTTTTAAAACTAAGTTAAATCTTATAAATGTATTTAATTCTTATAAACTATGCATTTTCAATTGTACATGCACATTTTTAAAGTCTGCATGTACAAATTTTGACATATGAAAACAAATCCTATTTAACTAATATAAAATATACAAATAAATTTATAGACAAAGACACTGAAATTAAAAAAGAATGTGAAACAAGAATGGCCACATGCTTTCAGGTTGTAGATGCTTGCCTACAAAGGAAATTAACAAAGATGAGACCACTATAATATTCAGATTACAAAATAGTAATTATATAACTATCATATTCAAATAAAATATAATAATTAAGTCCATAAAGTTTGCCTCTGATGAAAGAAGCACAAACATAGAAGGATTTTACCTTTAAAAAGATGCCAAGTTATTGGAATTGTATAGTTAACCATATATCAACCATGGGTATGAAAGATACAAGATATTATGATAATTATTATTCATATTAGTTCTTACGTAATTCACATAGTATAATTTATACATAAGATAATTAATTCATATTTAATTCTGTAATATATGCGTATAATTTACAAATAAATAGTTTATGTAATCTAATTTATTTAGTATATATACCCATAAATAAACTTAATTATATTTTATAAACTAGGTTAACATTCACAAACTTAGTTCATGTTAGTTAATGCTTATAAAAATAGCAAGGAAATATACACTTATGTCTGGATATTATGTCATTCAATGAACTTTTTGAATCCTTAAGTTGACAGGTTTTGTGATTTCTATTTGTGAATCATTCAACACCAACACTAAAATAGATTGAATAGCCTACCAACATAATTGTTTGAACTTGATTGGCACCAATTTGCTTTTCCTGTCATGATATAGAAATATTCAATAAAGGCAGATTTGTATATACTTCAATATATCTCAGCTATGTTTTTTAATCATTTTACCACTTATACAATTTTTCCAAGCAAATAAAATATTTTCCCCAAATTTATTCTTTACCCAAAATAATTTTTCATAGCAAAAATGCCACCTTTAAGCTTTGAAATAATTTAAAAATAATTGTTTATGCCTCAAAAATATTTCAAAACTACAAACATATATTATTTCACAAATATAAATTTTAAATGAGTTGAATTCCTAGAGCTCAATTGAAACTTCAAAATTTTCAAACATAGTTAATTTGTTATACTTTCACATATACTATATAATTTTTTACATATTAATTCGTATGTAAATTATATTATCTGATAAAATTTAGTTAATTTCTATAAAACATAGTTAACTTTGTTAATTTCTATTAATTTAATTAATTTTATAAACTTATTTAAAATAGTTAAACTGTTATAAAACTTTGTTATTTTTCTTAAATTTAGTTAATTTCTATAAAACTTGGTCACTTTTGAATAAAACCTAACTATGCCATACAAAACTTAATTAGCGTTGTCAATTCTTGTAAATTTAGTTACCATGGTACTTTTATAACACTTGGTTAATTTTCTAAAACTTAGATAACTTAGTTTAATTTTTACAAGATTTGTTAATTTCTATAAATTTGGTTTGTTTTTATAAATTAGGTTGAATTTTACAAAACATAGTAAACTTAACTTAGATAATTTTTATAAAACTTATTTGACTAAACTTACTCAACTTTATAAACTTAGTATTATGATAGCACCACCCACTATTAAGTATACCATTATTCTTTTAAAGAAGTGGAGTATTTATGATAAGCAAATTAGCTCAGCTTACATAGCTGCAGCTGCTCAAATCGTAGAGCACAGAGCTGCAACAGGCAAGACTTATTGCAATAACTAATTTTTTTGTAATAGGCCGAAACGCAGTACAGTGGATATCGTAGATCTATTCAGTACACATTTTTTTTAGCAAAGCTAGCCGGCTTTAAAATAGGCCATGCCGCTATATAAATAATGGGAAAACAGGTGTTTTGCACATGCACAGAACAACTAAACGGGCACAAGGAGCCCAAACCAAAGAGAAAATAAAGCACAGAAGTTAGGCAAAAGGAGCCTAAACAACTAAACAACAGAGGCTATGCTGCCTTCGAAAAAGAACAGCCACTAACAACCATACAAGACGGGCCAATAACATGAACATATCCAGAGAAAAAAGCATCCAGATCCAGATCATATCCATAAGAATCAGGAGACTAAATAAATTTTGGATCTCAATCGACGTCACAAAACTTACTTTTATTATTCTCACCAATCTCATCAATCCTACTCGGGAGAGTAAATAAATATGTTTTAGACGTCATAAAATTACTTTTATTTAGTACATATTTTTTCATATATCAGTAGGTATATATGAAATTCTACGATGAAAACTTCGTTAATGAAGACAATATGCATTTCATGAAAATATTGTTAAGTTTATGAAGGCTGAAAAATACACAAGAACATCTGAAACATTTTAAAGCCAGATCGCTTGGTTTGCAGATTTCATATTCGTAACTGGTTGCGTTGAATACAACATTAAAGTTTTATATCCCATTGCTCTTGACCATTTTATATGAATGGTTAGCCAAAGGAGTGAAGCTCGGATGCTCGGTTTAGAACTACTTGTTTGCACTCAGCTCGGTTCACAAATGAGTATCATTATATTTTCAAGATTAAGAGATGATGGATGCAAAGAAACTATGTTACTATGGAGTTCATGAAGATGCAGTGATAGAAGTGTTAGCTAAACGGAGGATATTTTGATATTTCTTATGAAGAAGATACCTGTTGAAGTGAATCTGTATGATGGTGTTAAGGAAACGAAGTGTGTGTTGCAGAATTTCAATGAGCAACTACATATTGATCTGCCATAGTCGGAGAGCTAAGTATTCCTTTAAAAGTAGAACTAATGCATGATGAGTATACAGTGTGTTCTTATGACGTTCAGCCAGATGACATGATAGGGATTTCTGAGGGAAGTATTGAGTCCTGCAAGAAGAAATACGTGCTAGAGTAAACATGTATCTTAGTTTTCATATTAGATGAATGTCATGCTAATGTTTGATTCGTGTGAAATCTTATAGAATTTCATGAAGTCACTAACAGTAGAGCTGGTAATCAAGATGTACTTTACTATATTCCCTATTGTCTTCGCGAATTGATTTCTCTTTTAGCTAAAATATCCAAAGTTGGTTTTATTTATCTGTTTGTCATCATTATACAATCCAATTAATATGAAGTCACCGATCGTATTGATTATTTACCTTTAATAGAACTAAATTCCATTTGTCATCATAAAATATTTTATTAGATCACATAAAGGTTAATTCAAAATTAATACAAGAAGCTGAAAAAATTACTGTTTTTTACCAATCGTGAGAGAAAAAATATCCATTTGCAATTTGTTTTGAGACATGCCAAAACAGTATCTCATATTGCTTTCGGTGAGACGAAAAAATGAACAAACTAATATTAACCTTGGTTATGGGTTCATCCTGAAAGCGGTCTATATAATGTCATTCAATAGCACCAACTCACATATTCTTCCAATCCTCGAGCATAAATACACCAAATTTTTCTTAATTCGGATATCACTGTCGTTCCATGTTCTATGTTATGTGATTTAGTTGAAACCATATGAAATTTCTCTATAAAAGAGTACATGCATACATTCATGCATGCATATATATACACTATGTTGTGTGATTCAGTTTCCTTTTATTATACTGCCAGCATTGTTCTATACCCAAAAACTATTCAAGCAAACAATCGGGCTCATTTGAAAACTTTGCCTAAGCTACGCTCATTTCAAAAATGCCTATAAGCAGCGCCCGATTCAGAACTAAGTGCTTTCATTTAAATCGAGAGCTTAACTTCAGTTTAAGCACTTGATTTAAAACTAAGTTTTTTCCATCGAATCAAACACTCGATTCAGAACTGAGGTATTCGTGCTATGTCAAGTGCTCAGTGTAGAACTGAGGGACTGAGCCCAAGATTGCCATACTATAACTCTTGCATATGATGCTTGGATGCTTAGTTTTTAAACTGATTCCACTAGCTCAAACTATTATGAAACTAAGGTGACTTTATTTCAATGCTCCATGTGTTGTGGTCGCATTAAAGACCTGTAGATTCTACCAAGCTTCCTAAATTTAAGGAACTTCTTGATAGAGTTGATTCAAATTCATGTATTTATGCATCTCTTATGATTTATACTTTATTTGCTTTCAAATAAAGTTTAAAAGAAGATTTTAATACTGGGTTATTTTATACATTCATATTGGTCTTTTAGCCTTTGTTAGCAATTTTAGATGTCACTATTGGAGTGCAATCATTAATGTAGTGAAAATGAATTTGACCTAATGGTGCTTGGTTGCAATAAAATTTGTTTTATCAATGTGATCTATTTCTTGGATGTGTGCTTGAAGCAATAAAATAAGTTATAGCATCCCTTTGGATTAGCATGATGATAATCTTCTAAATGATGATATTGTTGTCTGCATCCTTGGTATAGTTTCAGATTCGGTATCAAAAACTCTTAAAAAATGTGCTTTCATGAAACAAGATAAAATATAGTCAACCCTCAAAATAGAAAATATACTATGCTGTGTTATTCTTTAAAATAAAGCAGTCGAAATATAAAATAACAAAAAAAAAAGTCTTAATATAGCTATAAACTAGACAAACTTGTTAAAAACTTGACTTTCCATTGTAATAAAGTAATACCATTTAGTTCTGTACATTGACAATGATGCACACAGAGTAGAATCCGTACAGAAACAACAAGTTATTATTAGGACACATAAAATATACCCCTGGTATTTTCAAATTCATAAATAATGTTAGATTATCATTAAATAGAGAAAATATAATTTAACATGTTCAAATTTCACTATTATATTTGCCTATAATAATTTTAGTCATTAAATTTTAGTTTTGCTTCATTTACTTTTATTACAATGAGCAAATGACTTATTTTAACCCACGGTGCATAATGCCATCAAAGATTAAAAATATAGATTATTTAATGGAAAATATTATTATATTTTTCTTCAAGCATTTTTAGTGTGTGTGTGTATATACACATACACATTCATAGTTTTAAGTATATAATTTTAAGGATTCAGATATCTGAAACGTATAAAACTTAACTACTTGCTAAATTACTTCTTCATTAGCTAGATGCAAAATAAATTTTGAAGAAATATAAGCTAACTAAAGAATACAATGTAATTACCGAGTCGAGAAAAGAGCTTACATATGTAAATATAATAAAATGCTTGAAGCAGGTGTTAGATGTGCCTCTTTCTTGAGACTCGCAATCTTTTAAAAATGTGAATGTTATATGTGCTCATATACATGAAACAGTCTCACAAGAATTGTCTTTACAACTGCCTGGAAATTCTGAGGAAACGGTATTCCTACATATAGAGATCAAGTAATCGATTTATTGAATTTCAGACCCAAACATAGAAATTTGGATTTTTTATGAAGGCTACCTAGTTTCCGTGGGAATATGGATTCGTCATCAAGTTGAACTTCAATCCAGTCCATTAAGTTGTCAAATATAGGAATGTAAGCATATTAGACAGTAGATAATGAAATATAAATTTGAAGACTTGATAAATGCATAGGGATACTCAATTTTATAAGAACGTATCTTAGAAGCATGACTATTTAACAAAATTCTGTAGACTAATAAAGTATGAACAAATTTGCAGTTGCATAAACAATGGGGTAGTCTATACATTCTCAATTAATTAAATTTTCCGACGTTAGGATCACTAAAACATAAGAGCTCATTTTTTATGATTTTAGAGGTAGACTATTACAAAGAATGGACATTGATTATCAAATCAAGGTTGTTATACTTAATGCTTTTTAATCCTATTATATAATGATAGTCTAACATTTTTTTAGAAAAATAGAATAGAATAAAACAGTATATCAGAATGCGTACTTTGGCCCTGCAGTCATTATAGGGCAACTCTCGGCAGTGTAGAACTCGGTAAGTGTGCCATATCGTGTGACGACCCGAAAATACATACCCTTTGAATCGACAATAATCCACACATGTCCGACCCAAAAAGCACACACTGATGGAAAGTCAAGAGAAAGAAAAGAAGAGAGAAGAAGAGAAGAGAAGAATGAGAGAAGATAGAACCAAACAGAACAATACAGAATCTTACATCGTAGCGGAAAATATATAACATCATATCAATGATCTTTACAAAACAGAAACTGTATGTATACATACATAAATCAGAGTTCAACAATCAATCAATAGTTATCAGCTTGAAGAGTTATAATAACCTATCCCCACAATTGTTGAAAATATAAACAACTAAGCACTAATCAATAAAGCAGCGGATAATCAAACAAAACATATATACGTGTATACGAGAATGAAGATCTCCAGCTCTCCTGCTGAAGCTCCAAAAGCGCCAAATATAACCTGTAATTATACTTGGTCTTACCCGAGCATTGAAAGGGAAGAACGCACAGATTAGTCTAGTAAACCAGCATGAGAAACACACACAACTGAATTTATTAAATTACCAATCTTTTCCTTAGTTTTCAAAACAAAAGTATCTCATTAGACAAGTCCACACATAAACGCGGACATGTTTTTACCTTATGGTAACTAAAAAATTTCTTTTATATTGAATCCTCTTATATTATACCAGTGTCTAGTATATACAAATAATATTAATCATAGTCAAAATGGTTACCCATATAGCATTTCGAGGCTATTCATTACGCCTTTACAAAAAAAATTGCAACTCGTAGTGGGGTTTGGATTTCCATACAAATGACCAGGTGAAGGGACTACCTTCTGGCAGTACATCTCTAGAAGAATGCATCGAGGACCATCACAATTGATCCTCTGCCAACAAGACCGGCCCGCCTCTATAACTAGACGGTACCGAATATATCATTCTCCGATCATTATCGACCTTTACCGAGTGCCCTCTAGCATACAAACCACAATAATCAGATACATGATGTCATAACATGCAAAGATATATCTAGAAGAGGATGATCATACCCAAATGGGAGTGACCCACATAGCCCTGCTGCATCTAACCATGGTCATTCCCGGTTGATGAGGCTAGAGGTAACGATTACCTTTCACAATCAAAATCACATCACTTTGCATGCCACGTGGCCATTTCCGTTTGACTACTAATTGCCTTCCACAAAAATACAATCCTCAAGCTCATACGGTCTCAAAGAGGGTGTTAAGCTAAGAGAGGTTGCCTTCTCTGCCACCACTGATGTACGTTTGTAAAAACCAATGTATGTAATCTATAGAAATGCAATGTCAGAAAAACATCCATACAAGTTGTCTCGGAACAGGACAAACCAAAGGTACTTTCCTACCACATCCTGCCGGAAAATCCCTAGGATTAGTAGCGAATAGTCCTTGCATTGGATATTTCATAATAAAGTGAGCACTGCTACTGGATGTATATTGAGACTTTAACCGCAAACGATCAACAAGAAGTCCCCTACTATGAAAATCTGGAATATCATTATCATCGCAAGCAACCTGTACAATTCATCGCATATACGTTGGTCTAAAGTGGTTTTCAGATAAATTTGATCCCGGTCTCTTCGCACCAACAACGCAAATGCGTTTCTCAACCTTACACAGAAACTAAGTCTCATAACTTATCACGTCTCCATCTTTCAACTTGTTATCCTTCAGGCCAAGAAGGAAGCTCGATAGATTAGAGTAATACTCCACACTATATGAATCAACATCCTCAACACAAATAATAATCAAGCCTACATAGAAGGCTACGTACTAAGTGTATGACTAAATAGTTCCCACATCAAGTCGAGGAACTAAAATTTGACCGAATTTGATAGTCGGTTATTTAACTATCAAAGCAAACAAACAAATATTCAGCACCATAACAATCACAGGGCTCTTTCAGTTAATCTTTTATTAATTAAATCATTGCCAAATTTTAACTTCAAACTATCCTTAAAAAGATATAATCTCAAACCATTTCAACTTTTCAATATTGGAAAACATTTTCATATACTTATTTAATAATTAGTAGTTCAAAAATCAATTTATTTTCAACACTTAGAAAATATTGCATATACTTAAATCATATTAAGTATATATTTTATTCTTTATGGAAAACATTCTCTTTAAACACATTTACTGGGTCAAACCGAGTGTTACGTAAAACATCGCTACGAAACCCAAGATCACTAGTATAGGGATTCGAAAATAAGATAGATGTATAAATCCCAATACTATACAAAACCATTTCCTTTCGAAAATCATTGCCTATAACAACAGTGTTATAGTCCATCATTTCCTTGCTTCTCCAAAACGTCTATTTCAACAATGAATGTTGAAATCTATGGTTTCGATCCTTAACACATTTTAATACAACATCAAAAATTCGACTTTATTTAAAGATCACCTTTCAAAACGTTTATTTAATTTAAAATATTATTCACTGTCCAAAATCGTGAATATACTTCATTTACCAAATTTAATGTTTCTACACATTTACTAAAGATAATCCACTATAAAAAATCATGGATATAATTCATTTAACCGAATTCAATCCTATTACAATATTTAATTCAAAGGATAATTCACTGTCCAAAATCGTGAATAAAATTCCTTTTAATAAACTTCTATATTTTACCTATCAAAATCCATTGATTTCGGATTTATAAAACAAAGTTTATAAATTCATAATTATATTTTATAAAAACTTCAGGTTATAAATTCCTTTTATTTACCAATTCCATTCACATCTCATTTATATGCCAAATCCAAATTTTAAGTCAATTACTTATAAATCTCTTATTTCACAAATTCATTCATTTTATAACTTCGCAATTCGTAAATCTTATTCACTTATAAAATCCATTTATAACTTCATTTTAACATTTATAAAACCCCTTTATATTTCTAAACTTTGATTTATAAAATATCAATTTTATAAATCTTATATATATATATATATACCGTTTATTATAACTTCAAAAATCTCCATTTAAACTATTTCACAAAATAGTTCATTTCATATTCCAAAAATCATAATTTACTATATTTCACAGAAATCATAAATTTTATAACATAACAATTATAATATTTATTTATTCAATAAATTCAATTCCTTTACAATTCAAAAATCAATAAAACGTTTATTTCCAAAATCACTTTAAAATCCTTTTAAATTTGAAAATCATCACTTAAACATTCTTTTTTAAAATTCCAAAAATAGCCCCATTGCTGCAACAGCACTAAATACAACAATCATGGCATCCAAAACATTATATATCATATTTTAACAGAATATATAACAATATATGTAAATAAATCGATACTGGCGAATAATCTAGCTGGATCCTTCCAACCTGTCACCTGCAACAAATATACATATTAGAATATGTGTACAATGTCCGCTTCAAGGCAGACACGCGTATAAAGGGTCATCCGCTCATACACGGGAACGATAGGCTCATCCTCTCCACTAGGTAGTTATATATACAAATATCAGTCAATATATCATATATCATCCAAACATTCATCAATCATCATAAAATAAATTATTTCTCACTTATATAAAATATCAATGAGTCAGAAAGAGTGAGTTGTACTCACATAGCTGTAGTCGTCGCGATAGCGATTTATTCCGATTAAAATTAAACAAGCGTTTAATTTCAACCAAAATTTTCACTAGCTCAAATATATCCCAATCCGGCTCCACAATGTAGTGCTCGTCAATATGGATCCAACGTAATTCATTTCGTCAATTTTCGACCTCGTATGAAGAAGTTACAATGTTTTAAAGTTTATACGAATTTTGATATAAATAAATTTATTATTTTCTTTTTTAATTTTAAAATCCTAACCAATCCCAGCCGTTCGATCTGCTCCATCAAATCTAGGCCACACAAGCCTTCTTCTCCCCTTCGTTCTTTAACGTATGCAAAACCCACCAAGCCGCCATTCTACTTCAAATTATCGCGATAAATACGAACGTTTTGAAGACGATCAGCCTAAGCCACGACGAAGGCCTTTCCATGCTCCGCCATCGGTTGGAACTTCGCAAAGCTCGGTCGCACAAATCTCGAGAAAAACTTGTGCAAACCCTAGGCGAACGCCGTTAATTTCCCCCCTCCACGTTGCATTTTACGATGAACCATCCATATGGATTTAAAGCTCTCGCGATCCCCTTCAAGTTTGTAGTTGAAAGTTTCTTTGATTGTTAGTGGATTGAGAGGGATTAAGGGGAGAAGGATGGAACATTTTCGGCCATAGAAAGCTAGGTGGCGGCTAGCCCTAGTTTCAATTAGGGTTTTGCAAAATGAAGATATTCATGTCCGTTTATAGAAAATTGTAAAACACTATTCATCTCGAAAATTTTCGAACTTGAAACAAAACACGCCGCCCGACGTTTATAATGTTTTACCCCTATTCCTAATACAATGGAATATATATCAGGAGCCAATTCGATTGTAATTGAAAGATAGATTTTCGAATCGATTTTTTAAATTTAAAATTTACTTAAACAGATTTCTACGCGTTTTAGCTTTGCTTCGGACAAACCGTATATCCGATTGACACGACATTTGAAATCTTACAATAATATAACATTACGGACCCGGTGAAACTACTTTTGTCAAAATCCGAGACTGTATGAAAAATGGCTATTTTTACTCGTCAATTAAATATTAAAATATTCAATTTCTGCAAATTAACTTTTAATTCCATTTTAAAAGTTCTCTAACATCATTCTAATTCAAATAGAATTTATTTCAAATATATAACTATTTTTTATTCATATTAAATTCAATTTCTAGTTATCTCTGCAATTTCCAATATTAAGTTAACAATTTAATTATACAATTTAGTCACTACATTCAAAATATTATTTATTCAGCTTATAAACTTAACTTTTAAATATTTAAAATTAATTAAATATACGAATTTCAGATGACTGAAATTTTGGGTCGTTACATTCTCCTCTACTTAAAAGAATTTCATCCTCGAAACTACCAAGTAAGAAAAAGTTACAAAATCCATTAACAATTCAAAATAATTAGTTCGAATTAGAAATCAAATCTATTTAAACCTTTTAGCTCTTCCAAAATCCATTCGTTGAACTTCTTATAAAAACTTTTCTAAGTTTTCAAATTGATGTATAGTTATCTTTTCAAAAACAACTAATATCGTTTAGCTTCCAACTCAAAAATCAAAATTTAGTTATCAAAATCTTCCAATTTTCCCAAAAAAATTCTAACGTCTCAAATTTTCAAATTTTTATTGCCATAGTCTCCTTTGCGCGGTTCGATCGTTGTAGGATCACGACATATATATATATATATATATATTACAAATATACATCACATCTTCTAGGATGAGGCATCCCGAAGGGAAAAAAGTGTAAAAGTACGATATATAATCCGAGATATGTGCTTTATATATTATTAGCGAGCATATACAGCTAATATAGTGCGAAAGTGAGCTCCAAATGCGAAGCAAGCGCCATACGCACCTACTAAACGCTCAACAAACAAATGAGAAATAGGTAAATGTGAAAGTAATATCAATATACAACGTATACCAATACAGTAACTATGTATGCCAATATAGCAAATGCGACAAAAAGCAACAAATCCAACCATCAAACAACTATCATCCAAAAAACCATATCTATCCATCAATCCATAACCAAATCAATATACATTCACTTCTTATTAATATTCATTTAATTGATTTTCAATTTATTCACATTTGATTCATTAACATTGGATTTTTCTAATATTCATTTATTTATTTTTAATTACTTTACATTTACTAATTCATAGTTAAATTAGTTCACTTCTAATTCAAATTAAATTCAAATTTAACTCTATTATTTTTACTTCAATTTCAATTTGAATTCAACTATTTTAGCTTTCAATTTCATCAATTCAATTCCATATGAATTTCTATTCAATCCAGTAACATTCATCTAACAACCAATGTAAAACCAACATAACCAAATTTAATTACTTTACTTACATTCAATTTGGTTTAACACATGTTATTCCAATTGGTTTAATATCCAATTGACTTTCATTTAATTATTCAATTTCATTCTCTTTAATGAATTAAAACCTACATCCACTATACCACATCAATTCATTTACATTCAACGATTAAAATTCAATTCATATTTAATTATTTCAATTGCTAATTCAATCTACAAATAAAGTTGAATTTCTTTATATAACTCAAATTCGCATTCATCGCTTCATTTTATTAATTCACTTTATTAATTTACTTCGATACCCAAAATCATCTTCATTCAATATTACTTAAGTTATATTTCATTTAATTCTCACTTGTATTTACTTTCACTTGTACGACTTAAGTTCACTACTAATTTATTTCAAATTCTATTTTATTTAAATTTTACTTAAGTCAAATTCATATTACTATTCAAATTAGGATTTTGTTTTACTTAACAAAATTGTTTAACCATTTAAAAATTGATTTTACTTACATTTTCTCACTTTATAAGCTATACAACTTATTGTTATTTAAACATCTAAATTCATATTATATAATCACTTATCTTTTAAGTTTAATGTCCATTTCAATAACTTATGTAATCCGGTTAAAATCTAATTCAATTTATTTAACTTTCCTTTAGTTAAATTTCAAATCATATATATGCAATACTAACTCAAATTTATTTCAACTTTTCCAAAGCTAAATCTTTATCATTTCATATTATAAGTCCAAAACTCATTTCACTTATATTTATCCATTTCAACTTGGATTTTAAATTCAAAATTTTTTTGTCACAACAAAACTTCGATTTCAATTTATTATTGGTAGCAAATCCATCACACAGAAACTCGAAAATGATACTAATGATGCTGCAGTCATCACCCTTACTATTTTCCAGCAACAGTAGTGAATTCGATGCTTTATATTCTTTCAAAAGTTTCTTTTTATTCATAAATCACATTTATAAATCTTTTTACTTACATAATTTCACTTATTACTTTACTTATATAAGATCCATTCCAAATTCATTTATCTTATTTAGATTTATAATAATATAATATCTTTAGCTTTGAAAAACAACTTTCAAAATTAACAGGATTCAAATTTCTCAAATTCTTAGTTCAAACTCGTTTTTATTTATAACTCATATTTATAAATATATTCATGTAGTTTCACTTCTTTTATATAAGATTGTTTCACAATTACAAATCATTTTAATTATAATTCCCTACTTTATAATTCATTTTCTCATATAATTTATTCTTTTACAATTGTTGTTTTTATTTAAATTATTCAAACAGCTTTTATTAACTTATATATATATATATTTCATTTTCAAACAACAAATTAATCAATTCATTTTATATACACTTTAATAATTCCTAAAAAATTAATCCTTTATATATAAAATATAATTAACGTAAAATTATTTCATTTACCCAATTTAAAATGATACTATGTCGACTTGCCTAGTTTAAGTGTTTGAAAATCGCTATCGATAACATGGCGTCCCAAATAAATACCAGAATTCACAAACAGCTCAATGGATAAGCAAACAAAATATAAAACATTTTATATTCACTAACAAATACGCGCTCATAATACACTCAACTCAATCTAGAGTGCTAATGTCCCTATCTATAATGAGTACACATCAAAGCCTAGGAATATACAAAATATAAGCTCTGATACCAGCTGTGACGACCCGAAAATCCGTACCCTTTGAATAGACAATAATCCACACATGTCCGACCCAAAAAACACAGACTGGTGGAAAGTCAAGAGAAAGAAAAGAAGAGAGAAGAAGAGAAGAGAAGAAAGAGAGAAGATAGAACCAAACAGAACAATATAGAATCTCACATCACAGCGGAAAATATATAGTATCATATTAATGATCTTTACAAAACAGAAACTGTAATATATATACATAAAACAAAGTTCAACAATCAACTAATAGTTATCAGCTTGAACAGTTATAACAACCTATCCTCACAATTGCTGAAAATATATACAACTAAGCACTAAGCAATAATGCAGCGGATAATCAAACAAAACATATATATGCGTATACGAGAATGAAGATCTCGAGCTCTCCTGCTGAAGCTCCAAAAGCACCAAATATGAATATGTAAATATACTCGGTCTGACCCGAGCATTGAAAGGGAAGAACGACTGGATCATTCTGGTAAACTAGTGTGAGAAACACACTTAACCGAATTTATTAAATTACCAAACTTTTCCTTAGTTTTCAAAACAGAAGTATCTCGTAAGACAAGTCCACACATAAACACGGACATGTTTTTACCTTACGATAACTAAAACATTTCTTTCGTATCAAATCCTCTTATATTGTACTAGTGTCTAGTATATACAAATAATATTAATCATAGTCAAAATGGTTACCCATATAGCATTTCGAGGCTATTCATTACGCCTTTACAAACAAAATAGCAGCTCGTAGTGGGATCTGGATTTCCATATTAATGACCAGGTGAAGGGACTACCTTCCGACAGTACATCACTAGAAGAATGCACCGAGGACCATCACAAATGATCCTCTACCAACACAAGACCGGCCCACCTCTATAACTTGATGATGCCGAATATATCATTCTCCGGTCATTACCGACCTTTACCGAGGGCCCTCTATCATACAAACCATAATAATCAGATACATGATGTCACAGCATGCAAAGATATATCTAGAAGAGGATGATCATACCCTAATGGGAGCGACCCACATAGCCCTGCTGCATCTAATTCTATTTTGGTCGTTCCTGGTTGATGAGGCTAGAGGTAACGATTACCTTTCACAGTCACAATCACATCACTTTGAAAGCCATATGGCCATTTCCGTTTGACTACCAATTGCCTTCCATAAAAATACAACCCTTAAGCCCATACGTCTCAAGGAGGGTGTTAAGCTAAGAGAAGTTGCCTTCTCTGCCACCACTGATGTATGTTTGTAAAAACCAATGTATGTAATCTATAGAAATGCAATTTCAGACAAACATCCATACAAGTTGTCCAGGAACAGGACAAACTAAAGATACTTTCCTACCACATCCTGTCGGAAAATCCCTAGGATTAGTAGCAAATAGTCCTTGCATTGGATATTTCATAATGAAGTGACCACTGCTACTGGATGTATATTGGGATTTTAAGCCCAAACGATCAACAAGTAGTCGCCTACTATGAAAATCTGGAATATCAATAACATCACAAGCTACATGTACAATTCGTCGCATATACATTGGTTCAAAGCGGTTTTTAGATAAATCTGATTCCGGTCTCTTCGCACCAACAACGCAAATGCGTTTCTCAACCTTACACAGAAACTAAGTCTCATAGACTTATCACGTCTCCATCTTTCAACTTGCTATCCTTCGGGCCAAGAAAGAAGCTTGATAGATTGGAGTAATACTCCGCACTATATGAATCAACATCCTCAATACGAACGATAATCAAGCCTACACAGAAAGGCTACGTACTAAGTGTGCGACTAAATAGTTCCCACATCAAGTCGAGGACTAAAATTTGACCAAATTTGATAGTCGGTTATTTAACTATCAAAGCAAAAAAACAAATATTCAGCACCATAACAATCACAGGCCCTTTTGATTAATCTTTTATTAATTAAATCATTGCTAAATATTCACTTCGAATTATCTTTAAAAATATATAATCTCAAACCATTTCAGCTTTTCAATATTGGAAAACATTTCCATATACTTATTTAATAATAAGTAATTCACAAATCAATTTATTTTCAACACTTAGAAAATATTGCATATACTTAAATCATAAGTAAGTGTATATTATATTCTTTAAGGAAAACATTCTCTTTAAACATATTTATTGGGTCAAAACGAATGTTACGTAAAACATCGTTACGACAACCCAAAATCACTAGTATAAGGATTCAAAAATAAGATAGATATATAAATCCCAATACTATACAAAAACATTTTCTTTCAAAAATCATTTACTATAACAACAGTGTTGTAGTCCATCACTTCTTACTTCTCTAAAACGTCTATTTCAACAATGAATGTTGAAATATATGGTTTCAATCCTTAACACATTTTAATACATCTTCAACAATTCAACTTTATCTAAAGATCAACTTTCAAAATGTTTATTTAATTAAAAATATTATTCACTGTCCAAAATCATGAATACACTTCATTTACCAAATTTAATGTTTCTACACATTTATTAAAGACAATCCACTGTCCCTAATAATGGATATAATTCATTTACCCAAATTCAATTTTATTACAACGTTTAATTTAAAGGATAATTCACTGTCAAAAATCATGAATAAAATTCCTTTAAATAAACTTTTATACTTAACTTATCAAAATCAAGTGATTTCGGATTTGTAAAGCAATGTTTATAATTTAACAATTATATTTTATAAAAACTTCAGGTTATAAATTCATTTTATTTACCAATTCCATTTACATCTCATTTATATGCCAAATCCAATTTTAAGTCAATTACTTATAAATCTCTTATTTCACAAATTCATTCATTTTATAACTTCGCAATTCGTAAACCTTATGCGCTTATAAAATCCATTTATAACTTCATTTTAACATTTGTAAAACTTCTTTATAATTCTAACACTTTGATTTATAAAATATCAATTTTATAAATCTTATATACATATACTGTTTATTATAACTTCAAAAGTCTCCGTTTAAACTATTTACAAAATAATTCATTTCATATTGCCAAAATCATATTTTACTATATTTCACAGAAATCATAATCTTTATAACATAAAAATTATAACATTTATTTATTCAAAATAAATTCAATTCCTTTACAATACAAAAATCAATAAAGCGTTTATTTCCAAAATCACTTTAAAATCCTTTTAAATTTAAAAATTTTCACTTAAACATTTTTTTAAATTCCAAAAATAGGCCCAATGCTACAACAACACTAAATACAACAACACGGCATCCAAAACATCTTATATCATATGATAACATAATATATAACAATATCTATAAATAAATCAATACTGGTGAGGTATCCAACTGGATCCCTCTTACCTGTCACCTGCAACAAATATACGTATTTGAATATGTGTACAATGTCTGCTTCAAGACAGACGCGCGTACAAAGGGTCATCCGCTCATACATGGGAACGAATAGGGTCATCTACTCCACTAGGCAGGTATATATCCAAATATCAATCAATATACTATATATCATCCAAACAATCATCAATTATCGCAAAATAAATTATTTCTCACTTATATAAAATATCAGTGAGTCAGAAAGAGTGAGTTGTACTCACATTGATGTAGTCGTCGCGATAGTGATTTATTCCGATTAAAATTATACAAGCGTTTAATTTCAATCAAAATTTTCACTAGCTCAAATAACTCACTGTCTAGCTCCATAATGTAGTGCTCGTCCATACGGACCTAACGCAATTTGTTTCGTCAATTTTCGACCGTGTATGAAGAAGTTATAATGTTTTAAAGTTTATTCGAATTTTAATATAAATAAATTTACTATTTTCTTTTTTTATTTTAAAACCCTAACCAATCTAAGCCGTTCGATCTGCTCCATCAAATCCAAGCCGCACAAGCTGCCAATCTACTTCGAATTATCGCGACAGATACGAACGTTTTCAAGACGATTGGCTTACGCCACGACGAAGACCTTGTCACGCTCGACCATCGGCCAAAACTACACGAAGATCGGTCGCACAAATCTTGAGAAAAACGCATGCAAACCCTAGGCGAACGCGGCTAATTTTCCTCCGCAACGTTGCGTTTTGCGATGAACCATCCATATGGATTTAAAGCTCTCGTGATCCCCTTCAATTTTGTAGTTGAACATTTCTTTTGATTGTTAGTGGATTGAGAGGGATTAAGGGAAGAAGGATGGAACATTTTCGGCCATAGAAAGCTAGGTAGCCGCTAGCCCTAGTTTCAATTTGGGTTTTGCAAAATGAAGATATTCACGTCCGTTTATAGAAAATTGCAAAACGCTATTCATCTCGAAAACTTTCGAACTCGAAACGAAACATGCCGCCTGGCATTTATATTGTTTCACCCCTATTTCAAATGCAATGGAATATATATCGGGAGCCAATTCGATTGTATTTGAAAGATAGATTTTCGAATCGACTATTTAAATTTAAAATTTACTTAAACATATTTCTACGCGTTTTAGCTTGCCCCGGACAAACCGAAAATCCGATTGGCATGAAAAATCTTACAATAATATAACATTATGGATCCGATGAAACTGGTTTCATCGAAATCCGAGACTGTATAAAAATGGCTATTTTTACTCGTTAATTAAATATTAAAATATTCAGTTTCTGCAAATTAACTTTAAATTGAATTTTAAAAGTTCTCTAACATAATTCTAATTCAAATAGAATTTATTTTAGATTTATAAATCTTTTTTATTCATATTAAATTCAGTTTCTGATTATTTCTGCAATTTCCTATATTAAATTAACGATTTAATTATCCAATTAAATCACTATATTCGAAATATTATTTATTCAGCTTATAAACTTAACTTTTAAATATTTAAAATTAATTAAATATACGAATTTCAAATGATTGAAATTCTGGGTCGTTACATATCGAAAATTAACCTGATTGAAGAAATCTATGGCCGTAAAAGTAAAAATAAACTATTTTTATGATTTGGATCTATTTCTAAAGAGAGCATACGAATGAAATATGCCTAACATTTTTAAAACATAACACTTCAGTCTAAAAATGTTTGCCTTGTAATGGTGAAATGTAATAATTATATACGTGTGTGCGTATATATAAAGATATATGTATATACATATTTGATAAACACACACACATATACTGTTATCCCACCTTTTGGTCAAGGCCGAGATATCAACATATTGGCTGGAAAGGATGGATAATAGGATTGGAGATCAATTGACAATAAGGTTATGATGGATGTCGACCAAGTTTGACCAAGCTCCGATCGAGGTGAAATTGATAGAAAATGAAGAGCAAGGCTAGAAAAGGCTATGTTTCAAATTTCAAGTCAAATAAAGTTCATTTGCTCAAGAGATTGATGGATACATGCACAAGGATGTCTCATTTGAATCGACACGAATACATATCGATCCGATATGGATACGAACAAGTTGTTCGTACCGATTAAGGAGAAGGGTACGGTGTGATTTGACTCGGTAAATATGAACTTGGGTTGAATAGATAGGCGCATGATGGTTTGTTCGACTCGAGTCTGTTCGAATCAATGCGAATTCGTATCAATCAGGTCACATAATCAATACGAAGTAGAAGACACGAACATATAGACGCGAAAAAATAGATGCGATAAAATAGATGCGAAGCCAAAAAGCACAAAGCCTAGATACGAACTAGAATAATGCATAATTTGAAGGAAGAAGCGTTCGACATGGCATGGAAAATGGATCAAGCCTTGAAAATAGTGCCATGTCACCAACGCACACGTACTTGGTATCGATATGAATAAGTATCGATACCAATTGATCGACATGAACCAAGCATCATAAAGAAAGTTCTAACTCGTATCGACATTTCTTGAGATTTACATATCCAAATGATACCAAATTTTCATAGAAGCTTGCGTACGACCTCAAGAATGTTTGTGATCGATCTCGGCTCAACTGCGCAAGATGTGGATCGATACAAATCTCATTTGTATCCATCCGTGATCGAGTCGAAATCGCTCAAGATCAATCGCGTGGCCCCACCCTCATGAGAGAAGGAGTCTTCCGAGATCTGGATGAGATATTTGTAGCCTACACCTATAAATAGCAGTCCAAGAGCTTCAGAAAGGGGGATCTTATTCTTATATCCTAGGCGAAGCTCTGCCATTTTTGCTATCAAGTTTCAAAGGCTTGTAACTGTAATTATAGTACAAAAAATGAATAAAAAGGATTGATTCAAAGTGGACGTAGGCCGGATTGTTGAAACGCTATAAACATTGTGTTCTTTCTTGCTTTCTTACATTTTAATTTTACGATTTCTTCATTATTTATTCTCTACTTAATCTGGATCTGAGATCTGTGTTGGAATATTGTGAATCTATGTACATTCACTGGTGCTTTCACTACTTCTAGGGTTTGTGACCAATTTTGGCGCAAACACTTTGGTGCTTTCACCAGGAACAACTGGAACCCACTATACCGGATTTGGACTTCGGATTTGGAAAGCTAAAGGATCAGATCTAAAAGGAACCATGATAAAGCAATCAACAAGGAGACAAAGAGCGGAGAGAATTTGGCATGAAGGAAGACAAAAAGCATCTTCAAGAGCTAGTCAGACTTCGACCTTCATCACCAGAGACGAGATGGAGATGATGATGGGAGCTATGCATGAAGAGCTTCTAAAAAGACAGAAGGTAATGATGCAGCACCTTCTCAGACAGTTTGGACAGGCGGGAACAACTGGAGCTTCAGAAGTTCAGATCCATGGAGCCGGAATAGAAGGACTCAACAGGCAATTAGATGGAGTAGCTCAATAAGGCACAATCCCTAATTAGCACACAACTATAAATCTGGATGGATCTAGGCTTGGGGCCATGCCACTGGTAACGATGGACCAATTCATAGAGGAATTCCATGTGACACCACACAAGAGGATGCTGGAAGGGGTACAAAAGTACGTGGTGAAGAGTATGTACCAGAATTCCCTTAGGGACTCGCGGGGCAACCCTTGATGGACAACGCTGGATTAGCTGAGATTATCAGGCGAACTATGTGTGGAGGTTTGACAAACAGAGATTTGGAAGGAGTAAAGAGGAGTCCGTTTACCCACGACATCAGAATGGCTCAAAACCCACCATAGTTCAAGCTACCTATGCCGGAGGTATACAATGGCAAGGCCGATCCTACCGATCACTTGATGAGATACACGAGATACATGGAAGTGCTCGGGACATCGAAAGAAGTTTTGGCCCGATGTTTCCCACTGTACTTGACAGATATAGCTGCTATGTGGTTTAGGCAGTTGGAAGACGAATCAATCAGGACATGGATGGAATTGGTGGATAAGTTTTTAAAGCAGTTTCGGGTTCATATCAAAAGGCCGAAGAACGTAATGACGCTAACATCGGTGAAGTAGATGATAGAAGAATCGCTTAGAGCTTTCTTAACTTGGTTTAATGTAGTGGTTGCTTCGGTGGATCGGCCGGATCCGTCGATGATTTTAGTGGCAGCAGTGTCAAGAGTCAAAGATAACTCGAATTTCATAGTGCCAATGATACGGGACCCATCAATGGATCTTGGGGAATTATTTCACGAGGCCAATTGATTCCTTCGATAGGAGGATGCATGTTCGAATATGAAGTTAAAGGAAGTGAATGCGGCTGAGGATGGAGGGGCATCCAGCGGAATCTCGGATAAAGATAAGGGTAAAGGAAAAGGGAAGTTGGATGACGAATCTTGAATGGCAAGGATGCCATGGAGAGAGTAAAAATTCTCCACTTACACAGGATTGAACGAGCCGTTAGAACGGATATTCACGGAGACTCGGGATCACCTTCCCTACCGAAGGCCGGTAAGGAGAGAACCCTCAGAACATGATAGGGCATCAGGAAGAAACTGTCTCTTTCATGATTTGGATGGACATGATACCAACAGCTACAGGCATCTATAAGATATAATCGAGTTGCATGTAAGGAGTGGACAGTTGCGACAACATGTCGGAACTCGAAATGCAGCGGTGGAACAGGAGCAACCACCATCTACCTCAAACAGAAATGGAACAAGATCCACGAATGATAGTCGAATGGTTATCAAATGATAGAAATGATATGGAATAAGTGGCAAACTCTAAGCGAATGCCCAAGTCGCTTACTCATGTATGGGGACGGAGATAGGCCCTAAGCATGCTCTGAGATGATTATGATATATAACACTGTAGCTTGTGAATTCTGTTTTTCTTTTTTGATTTGGACATTTGCCTTTTTCTTGTTTGGTTTTGGAGTTTGGTTTGAACTCCTAGTTTTGTTCGCTTTCTGGTTGGATGTTGGTTTGGATTTTTGATTTTTCTATTTGATCTGAATTTGGATTGGATTTCCATTGAAATTTTTATCTAGATTTTAGTAAATGGTCGTCAGGTATGGATTATTCCTGGCAAGGGGAAAGTTGCTTCGTCCGAGCATGGCGAATCATCTTATTCAAGTCATCGAGTATGGACTATGCTCGACAAGGGTCCGAAGAGACCAGGATTCAGCTTAGGACTTAATCCCTATATTATCGATTACTATTTCAGATCATCAAGTGTGGGCTATACTCGGCAAGGGTCTGAAGCGACCAGGAATCGATTTTGGACTTAAGCCATGGAATTACTTAGCGTTCAGGGACACTGGATTTAGAACACTAAGTCATTACTTAGTATTGGTCATCGAATGCGGATTGCGCTTGGCAAGAACCCGGAGAGGTTATGAATTCGGTTATCGATTCTTGGATATGGATGAATTAGAACTTGGCTGACGGGTTCGGATGAATATGAAATTGGCTAAGGTTTTAGATATCGACCCGGTGAGGTCCTAGTTTCGGTTATTGGATATGGATTGGATTATGAATCGGATGGCATGGCTATGGATGGGATATGGACTTCGGATGTCGGAATCGGAGCTTTTCAAAACACACCTTACCACAAGGCTTGTTTTCCAAGGCAGAATGTTATCCCACCTTTTGGTCAAGGCTTGGATATCAACAAATTGGCTGGAAAGGATGGATATCAGGATTGGAGATCAACTGACAATAAGGTTATGATGGATGTCAACCAAGTTTGACCAAGCTCCGATCGAGGTGAAATTGATAGAAAATGAAGAGCAAGGCTAGAAAAGGCTATGTTCCAAATTTCAAGTCAAATGGAGTTTATTTGCTCAAGAGATTGATGGATACATGCAAGGATGTCTCATTCGAATCGATATGAATTCGTATCGATCTGGCATGGATACAAACAAGTTAATCGTATCGATCAAGTAGAAGGGTACGTTGTGTTTCGACTCAGTGAATATGAACTAGGGTTGAATAGATAGGCGCATGATGGTTTGTTCGACTCGAGGCTGTTCGACTCGATGCAAATTCGTATCGATCAGGTCACATGATCGATACGAAGTAGTGGACACGAACAGATGGATGCGAATAAATGGATGCGAAGCCAAAAAGCACAAAACTTGGATAAGAACTAGAAATATGCGTAATTTAAAGAAAGAAGCATTCGACATGGCACGGAAAATGGATATATCCTTGAAAATAGTGCCACATCGCCAGCGCATGTACTTGGTATCAATACGAGTAATTATCGATATGAATTGATCGACACGTACCAAGCAACATAAAGAAAGTTCTAATTCGTATCGATCATATCTTGAGATTTACATATCCAAATGATACCAAATTTTCATAGAAACTTGCTACAACCTCAAGAATGTTTGGGATCGATCTCAACTCAATTGGGCAAGATTTGGATCGATACAAATCTCGTTCGTATCGATCACAGATCGAGTCGAAATCGCTCGGGATTGATCGCTTTGGCCCATCCACGTGAGAGAAGGAGTCTTCTGTGATCTGGATGAGATATTTGCAGCCTACACCTGTAAATAGCAGTCTAAGAGCTTCAGAAAGGGGGATCTTCTTCTTGGCTCCTAGGTGAAGCTCTTTCATTTTTTCTATCAACTTTCAAAGGCTTGTGACTGTAGTTATGGTATAAAAAAGGAATAAAAAGGATTGATTCAAAGTGGACGTAGGCTGGATTGCCAAACCACTATAAACTTTGCACTCTTTCCTGCTTTCTTACATTTAATTTTTCTATTTATTCATTCTTTATTCTATACTTTATCTGGATCTGAGATCTGTGTTGGAATATTGTGAATCTATGTACATTCACTGGTGCTTTCACTACTTCTGTGGTTTGTGACCAATTTTGGCGCAAACATATACATTTGTACTTTAAATTCCATTTTTAAAGCAGATAGTCAGGTCTAATCACATGTTAGATTACACCAGCACCACCTGGTCATTCAGCTAAAGTCAACTTGCACCAGCACCTTTAACAGAGTCAACTCACTCACCTCAGACCTTCTTCTCGCAATCAGGTCACTCATTTAGTCAGTGCACTCCAGATCTCAGCTACAGCTTTTATGTCCACACCTTACCATATTTCCTTGTTAATTTCAACATTGGATCTTCTCCATGTACTACTTCATGTACATCCGCTGTATACATGTAAATCTACCATTATTCTAATACCAATACACCTGCCGAGGCAACCATATAAGCACACCAACTTCGTCTTCATCATCATGTACACCTTCCCAAACAAAAACCATTCTCAACTGACATTCCTCACATGTTTCCCACCTGCTTCATCGATATTCAGACAACGAATTCACCAATGCGTTGAAATTGCTACAAAATACACGACATTAGGCATTTTGTTTCTTGCTTGATGAAACAGGCCTATTTTGAACTGTAAATTTAATGCAACAAGCCAATAAACGGATGTGGACATAAATTCAAACTTGATTATGAAATAATCGAATTAAAGTGGACATTCTATGAGAGTCTAAATTGCAATCATGTTTGTTCTTTAAAAAATGGATATTTATGCAAATTTACAAAGAAAATCCAAATAAACATGGAAAATCGTAGCTTTAGCTTATTAATAACATTGGATATATGAAAAGTATGCAAAAAGATAAATACAAACAAAATAAAAAGAGAAAAATGGACATATGCTTCGATAATTTAGCTCAAATCATATTTTTAAATTTCTGTATATAAATGAAACTTATTGAAGTGTGTTAATTGTAAATGTAATATCTAGAACAACATGGTTTAAATTAAAAAAATCATAACTATGGCTATATAATAAGGTAAATTAGTAATATGGAGATTGATAATAAAAAATTCCCTATGCAGATATACTATTAAATATTAATCTATGGTATCCAGACCCATTAATAAGTACTACTTCTCACATCCATAAATACAAACTGGTTTGACCCACCATGAATTTTAACTAACCTATGCTTAAGGCCAACAACATGCCAAAACCATTAATGGAAAAATAGGATTATGTCCTCAAAAAAATAAAGTCATTAAGCACAAAGCTCTGCCAAGGTCATTGGTGCTAGCTGATGGTGAAGTGGATTTCCATAATAAAGGATTTTTTAAAAAAATTATACATTAGTTAGTCCATAAATATAAATGAAGTAGCAGATTTGAAGACAAGGAAATTGTTGGATTTGTGGCAAAAAGAAGGGTATAATACCTTAAAATAAAATTGAAATTCAAACAGTAAACAAAACTTGAATAACAACCAAAGTTCGATGTGAATAAATTTCCAAACATCGATTCAAACTTGAAGTAAAAGAATAATTTGAATTTGAACTAAATATTATACCTGATTTGGCGGTGGAACCTAGATGCAAATGGGAGATTGAGGATCTTAGAGTTTATGAAGAGGAACAGGGTTTGGTTATGAAATTGAGGAGAGTGAGATTGGGGATAGAATTTTAAGGGCTGGAATTTCTTCTAAAAGTTTTGTTGAAGTATAGAGCGAGGAATTGCCATTTTTCCCGAATAAAAATATATCACCGCCAACCGTGTGAAATTAGCCCTCCATTAGATAATTAAATTCGGTCTTTTTTCATTTAACATCACTTAGCTACTGAACGTTGTACCAAATTGCAGTCAAAGGCACATATTCTTATAGTGATAATGTATTCCATTTATCGCACCTACGAACATGTCTACATAGCCCAACTACTAGAGTGGAGCCTGACCAGTTAGAAAACATAGAGATAGAACCGATAGCATTTGCGTCATCGCACCCATAGTGGAGCACAAAGCTAGGAAGCTTTGTAACAAAAGAGTTAGGTTGGTTCAAGTACAATTGGGAGATAACCCATAGATAGCACCTGTAAAACAGAAGAGAAGATAAAGGCTTCACATCTAGGGCTTTTCTTTGGTAAATTTCCCCCCTTTAGATTTAGTATAATATTAGTTTTGGTTGCATCATGGTTGCTAGATCGGATGTTAAGAGATGGTTGCCTCACTTTTTCCTATTATTATTGCACTCATATTGAATCTTATGCATATTTAAGTATTTGCATACATGCATATATGTCACAATCTTTCATTGACGCTAAGGTCGAGCTCACCTATAGATATGTTGCATACATAATTATATTGCAATTTTGGTAGATGGTTGTGTAGATAAATTAGTTGTACAACATGATTGTAGAGTGCGCGTTACACTATCTGTCCTTTGGAAATTTTAGGGATGAAATTCATTTAAGCGTGGGGGAATGTACCACCCATAAAATTTATAGGAAATTAATTAAGAAAAATCAATCTATTAATTATGACAATGAAAACTGAAAATTTTGCAAATATCATAATTTGGCCATTAAACTTACACTAGTTGTTCGTGGTGATTTTCTGAGAAATTTTCATATGTAGAGCTTCACGATTGAAGTTCAAACAAAGAAGTTATCAACGTTTGAAATTTTCAAATTAAAAATAATTCAAAACCTATTTAAAGAAATAAATATTACTGCTTTAACGATAGCTTAACGTTAATGAAATTAATAGCATGAAATTGAAAAAAGAAACAAATATAATATTAACATGGTAACAAGTAATTACTACCGCAGGACCATTAATTGGTCGACCGCTCTAGAAGGACCGATGGACCAGTTGTCAATTGACGACTAGGGTTCTAAGCGATCTGAATGACACAAATTTAAACTTATTAAAATATTCTTAATCCAATGGTTCTAATGCATCCAAGCAACTATAAATAAGAGGCTAGCAACTCATTCTTTTTATACAAATCTTAAGCCTTCAATAACACTTCCCCATTCTCTTTCTCCACAAAAAACTTCTTCAACAAAATAAATATATAAATGCAAGGATTAGAAGAAAATTAAAAGAAATCTAGCGAAAAAGAATGGCAGTTATGTGTAAATATATATATCTGTGTGTGTGTGTGTGTCTATATATATATATATGCATGTGTGTATGGACGTGTGCATATATGTGTGTATATATATATGCTTTCATATTCTATAATTTCTAAATCTAATATGCTTAAACCAATTTATTTTATAATAAATAGGAGAATACATAGCGAAAGGGAAAGGCTATAGCACAAAGCAAATCCAAGCTAGTTCAATTGGAGTTATCTGTGCGCAGAAATTTTAATATTTCCCTAATAATATATTATGTAGTTTGATGTTTGGATTTGTACTATGCATTGGAAGATTTTGTATGCAAAAACCTATCAATTTATACCCCAAATCTCCTAATAATATGTAAATCTTGAATTGTTGGAATCCTAGTTGTTTTACTTTAATGTAATAGGATTTGATTTACTAATATTTGTAGCAAAAATATTTTGTATTCTATTTGATTCTACTTTTCAATATTTGGTTGAAATGACAAGAATTCCAAAAAAAGCAAATAAAAACGGTGTGCAAATTAGGGAAAAGGGGATTTTCCCTCTTATCTGCAGTCCACACTACCTGTTTCTATAATTATAACAGTATGCCTTCTTTATCATCCCAACGTGGTTCGTTTAAAGGTTGAATGGACTACAAAAGATTTGTACTGTAAATCTGCTTCTTCAGAAAGAAAGATTTAATTCTCTTATATTAACGTACAACAAATTTTGTGTTTTGGATTCCATTTTAAATATGTATACAAGTCCACTTTTGTGTTGATAATTTACTATTGGTATTGCCTTTATGTGATTGCTGTATTAAATTGGGACTTGGTACCAATTTTAGCTGTGATGATTAAAATAAAGTAACACCCGGAGATATTACTTTAATATGCATAAAAGCTAATTTGGTATAGTTTAATATTAGTACAGATACAGTAATAAATTGCTCCTTCGAACTTTAAAATTGATAACTATAATTGTAAACCTTAAATATATATAAGAAGTAACAATTAATAATCGATCTAATAAAACGAGTTAAGGAAAATTATGGAGTTTAATCTATAGATAAGTGCGGAGCAAGGAATTCCCTTATAAGTCTTT
Source organism: Allium cepa (assembly GCA_030765085.1). NCBI lineage: Eukaryota > Viridiplantae > Streptophyta > Magnoliopsida > Asparagales > Amaryllidaceae > Allium > Allium cepa. The sequence continues at coordinate 735,245,991 of CM060943.1, forward strand.
TTCTATGTAAATAAGGATTAGATGTATATATAAATAGCGTGTTTGTTTATACACACACACACACACATACGCATTATACGTATATAGGGATAATTCCATGTTAAATGTTGGAGTGTGAAAATATGGTTAAGTTATAAGGATGCGGGGTCATTTAAAAGCATAGAGAAGTCCGCCGAACTAATCTGGCTACCAGAAGTATGACTTTTGAAACTGATATGTTAATACCCTATAATAAGTACCTACGGTGGACACGAGGTTTGTCCCAATTTTATAGGATAACTACCCAGCTAATCTAACTACTAGCACCTATAAATAGTTGGATTAATCTGAGATGTCACGGTTAGGTTACGGGCCATAAGTTCGGTATTATCTTTTGACATACTTAGTGAAAATCCCTTGGGAAAGGTCTGCTTTGGGTTTGAGGTACAAAATAACCATTGGGAGTCCTACCCTTCTCTATCCAAGAAGTACTAAAGGGATTGCAAGGTATTGGTACGATGATAGTTAGAGAGCACTTAGAAAGGTTCGCCTAGGGTTAGGTATCAAATGATTAGAGGGCCTGACTACTTCCCAATTTAAGGTAATAAGTAGTCTAGGTACTTACTCTCTCATCGTTAGGATATGATTGATGGGATATGGGTTGTTGAACCCGATATACAACAACGTTGCATTGCACCCACTTTTATTGTCATAGAGTAGGATAAGTTAGGCCACTAGCCCATAGGGAGATACGCATGAAAAAAATATCATGAATACGTTAGAGATATTACTTATTTGAATGATTATTCCCCATATACTATTAATGTAAAAATTAAGGGTTTTCATTCACTAAACATTGTTTTTCTAACTCCCTCCTCATTACAACATATAGGTTAGGGACAAAGATGGGTACGGAGAAGATGGCAGAGACTTAGCAGACAGTCATCTAATATAGTTATCTATTTATGTAATTTTGATGTTCCCAAACTATGTACTAGAAATATTTTACGAGCTATTGTGACATTGTTCTCTTGTGATTTGGTTTTATGGGATGGATATTTTATTATTATATATTATCCATTCCACTTTGAAAATTTGAAATCATAGATAGATAGCTAAGCATATTACTTTATTAATTATACCAACAAGTAGCCAGCTTCAAAGTAGACCTAAAGTTCAATCGACTTTTATTGGGTCAAAAATTAGGCTCGTTTCAAAGAGGGTTGTTACCTATTAGGACCTATCACTTGCTAACTAGTCATTATACTACTTTGTATGATGTTTCAAAATAATTTTTAGCCCTAAAACAAGTTTTAATCCTTAATTAGCTAATCATATATGTTAATTTCAAACAATTTTATAAAATGTAGTGAAATTGATGTACTTATTGATCTCCTTTGTTCTTATAGTTAATCCTTCTTCTACCCTTAGATTTTGGCCCTAATTTGATGTATGAGAATATTTTCCTGATTGAATATAATGTATAGGATAACTGCTTGAATGTATGATGTTTATTTTGTTGAAAATGCTAATCGAATGGCAACTTAGAAATATGAATAGTTTACATCTCGTAGCCAATCTATGGAGGTTGTAATGATCAAACTGGGCGCGAGTTGTATGGGGCAACAAGGAAGGCCTCACGAGGCTACGTTTCAAGTTTTAAGTCATTTGAAGTTCAATTTCTCGAGTTATGGGTAAATGAATTTGAATCGATGATGGTGTTCGAAAGTGGGATCGGTATACTTTGCTTTGAGTTGAAGTGAGACCTTAAGAGGATTTTTTTGGGTCTTGCAAGGTTTTCTCGGAGTTCCCTTAAGGAAATGAAATGGTGATGTGTTGGACCGGTAAAGTGACATCGGCACCGAGTCAAGAGGGTGTTGGCTTGGAACTCATTCAAGTTTTCTCAGATGGCTACTTAGAGTTGCATTAGGGAAGTAAAGTTGGCTAAGCGTGGGAACGACGAAAGGTCAGTTTGGTGGGGACCATAGTTTGATGGTGCTTAGTTGGGTGGCATAAGTTTAAGTGTTAGTTCGGTAGTGGGCAAGGTCGGTAGGCAAGGTTTGGTGGTGGAGGTAATTTTGCGAAGTTGGTTCGGTGATGGGAAGGAATAAAGCTACTTCGAGTCATGTGCATGTTTGCTTTTACCCATCAGCCTAATTTTCTTCAAGTCCTTCTGTAATACCCCTAATTTTATTGACATTATTCAGGAGATTTAATTAGAATAAATTAAATAGAATAACGATGATAATGAGATTGAGGTTGATTAATAAAAATATAGTAGTCGTGCTTATTAAACTTAATGAACTTAAAATTAGTTAAATACTTATATACATGAGCATAAGAGTAATTGTCACCCATATTTTCCACTCTTATACTATTCCCCTAACCATACATATTCATTATTATTCTCAAACAAAAACTAAAAATGTAAGAAGCAAAAAGGCTGGCCATAGGAAGATAGAAGAGAAGAAGAAAATTTTAGAAAAGCTTAGGATACAAGCTAGAGGAAAATCAGTCTCAAACAATCTCTAATCTCCTTATCTAAAGCAAGGTGAATAATAGTTTCTACATCTCTATATTGATTTTTACATCCTATGGTTTCAGATTTATGGATAAATCTGGTTTTATGATATGTAGAATGATGATATGCTTGATTTTGATTTATGTATGTTTAAACCAGGTTGTTTAAAAGGGGATATACATGGTTTTAGGGTAAAACCGAGAGGAAATGATCTTTAATTGCCATGGGAAAATTATATGTTATAGAAAATATGATTTTGGAGCAGGGTTTCAATTTTTGTAATTTTCTAAGACGTGGAGAATTTATTATGAATTTTCAAAGGAAAATAAGGTTATTTGGATTTATAAATTATTTTGGTGAATATATTAAGAATTTGGGTCTAAATTTTTAAAATGTTAAATAACATAATTGAGGTGAATTTCTTGAATTTTTGTAGATATTTACTAATTGATATGGTATGAAATTAAATTATTTTGAAAGGGAAACTAAATGATTTAATTGTTTTATGAGAGGAAGGGCTTAATTGTTAAATGATTAATTGGTTTAGATCTGAGAGAAATTGCGGCAAATATTATCCAAAGTATTTAAAAGTTTTGAAATCCAATCAAATGTTTACAAGTAGGCAAGTTAGTTGCAAAAAGTTTACTTATTCTGGAAAAATCACCCAAAAAAAAAGTTGGTTCCCCCTTCTTTGGTGAACCTTTCATATCAAACCTCTCGAACAAGACCTTTCGACTTCAACGACCAAAAAGGTTGAAAGCAATGCACATGATATCATTCAGATGGTATGTAGTGAATTGATCTAAGTCAAAAGGTATGGTGATGAAGGGTTGCATTCGAAGGGTTACTTCTGAAGGAGATGGATCCTTAATTTATTTTGATGTGAAAAGAGAAATCGCTTTCCTATTTTGTAAAGGCCTTTCGAATAGTCGAAAGGTTTGGTTTTCGAAAGGATGTTTTGAAAGTCCTTTCAAAAAAGTTGAAAGATATGGTATTTACAAGTTGTTTTATAATACCTTTCAACACAGTCGAAAGGTTTGGTTTTGAATGGATTAAAGATACCTTTCGACAAGGCCTAAAGGTTTGGTTTCGAAAGGTTGTTTCAGAGGGATTTTTGAAAAGAACCATCGCCTTTATTTTATTCAACCTTCTGAAGGGGTCGAAGAGAGGAGCTTTCGACTTAGACAAAAGGTTTACTGTTCATTAAATGTAAGCCGCTTCCAAATCTTCCGAAGGGATCGAAAGCAAGAGCTTTTGGCACGGTCGAAAGGTTTAAATGTTTTTCCCTAATGTTTTATAAAGTAAAAATTGGTTTTGAAAACTTTCACCTATGACCAAAAGTAATATTTTATGTATAAAGCCGATGCTTTCGAAATGGGTACTTTAGTATTTTCGAAAGGGTCACTTCCAATGGTGTCAAAAGGAGGTACTTTCAACTAGTTTCGAAGCTAAGTTTCTAAAGTTAAATACCAATATTTTAATATATTCGAAAGGTTTCGAAAGGTAGTATTTAAGGTATTATAAGGCAGGAGCCTAATGTTTATAAGAGCTTTCGAAGGAGGCTATCCTATGAAGTTGAAAGCTAGGTATCGATAGGTTTAAAGCCTAAACTCAAGTTTTTAAAGGAAAACCCCATGTCGTAAATAAAGGTGTTTTATAAAGGTTTTAAGAAAAAGCTATCTTTGAGAAAAAAATAGGTTAAAGGAATTAATCATGTCTTTATTAAATCCTCGGAAGTAGTATTGCTATGTTGTTATATTGCTTCTTCTAATATGAATATATTCACTTTATGATGGATCCATGACTGCATTTTGAGGGTAAATGCTAGGAGAACTAGTTAGGCTAACCTAGTAGTGAATGTAAATTGATTGAACTCCTGAATGAATAGAATCGCATATGGGAGGTCAGGAAGACTAGGATATAGGATGCTAACATATAAAGGATAGACATTTTTAGGGGCCAATAAGTTCATAGTAAACACATGAAAACTTTATGATATTGGCATGTGCCAATAGGTTAATAGTAAGCCCATGAAAACTATGTATAATGAAGGATGTTAGATAGACAGGTTAATAGTTAGCCCATGAAAACTATGTGTAAATGAAGATGTCAGATAGACAGGTTCATAGTTAGCCCATGAAAACTATGATTGAATACTGGCAGGGGCTAGTAGGTTTGTAGTTAGCCAATGAAAACTATATTTGGATGTAATATTGACCGATGTCAATAGGTTCCTAGTCAATCCATGAAAACTAGAATAAGGAAGAAGTTATTGGACTTACCAATAGGTTTAGGGAGAACCCATGAAATGATTGAGTTAATTGGCAGGAGCCAATAGGTTCTTGATGATCCCATGAAAACTATGTAACCGAATATGGAGCCCATAAGTCAAAAATAGGTTAATGGTTGGCCTATGAAAACTGTAAAATTGGATAAGGAGTTCTTAAATATTAAACACTTATTAGTAAACCCATGAAAATTAATAGGTTGATAGTAAACCTAAAACTATGATTATGATAGGGTGCCAAATAAAACTGAGGATGGGTAATCCTAGTTGTTTTATGTATGCATATCATTATAATATTTTGAAAATATATGTTTTAACCATTGTGGATGTAGGAGCACAGAATATGATTTTATAAAGGTTGTGGGATACTACTGAGGGGAAAACGCATTCCATTAAGCGGCGTGGTCTCACTAGATATCTTTAAAGGATTGAGATGTTAGATTAGTATTCATATCAGGCTTTATGTCTAACTTGAATTTTTTGTTTTCCCCTTAAACTCTCGGGTACTCAATTGATTTTGAGTGGTTTGAGATTTAAGGTTCTCGGGTTTTTCTTTCACGAATAAAGCTTTCGGAGGCGTGCAGGAGGTAGATAATTATTTAGTGTTTTCTTTCCGTTGTTTGTTTTTTTGTAAAGGCAAACTTATTAACCTTACTATATTCTTAGAACAACTGAGGTGGCATCTTCATATGTCACTCTTGGAGTGGTTGTAATAATTATAATTTGCAGAACGTAGTTAACGTAATTCGTGGATTATAATGAACAAGAAATGTTTTGTTTTAAATGTTGAATTGTGTTTTTGAATAGTTAATTTGTTTCCATATTTCTATGGTCCGTGTATCAATGTATCTAACACTGTTGTATTTGGTCATAAGAGATTAATAAACATTGATGACTGCAGCATCTATAACCATTAGTTTTGGACCCCCAAGTAGGGGGATGTTACAAGTTGGTATCAGAGCATAGGTTTATGAAACATTAAAAGAAAAGTCAAACCTAAGGTTTTCCAAACATAATCCAATGAATTTAAAATGTGATCTGGTTTTGGGATAACGCTATAGTAACGTACTTGTAATTGATATAAAGTTATATATCTAAGTACGTATTCCCCTCTCTTAGACCGTTCTTCTATATCTTACTAAGGCTCGTATGCAGATTTGAAAAGGAAATCTCGATGGAGGAAGCACCACAACAAATGGTAACGCTCGACCTAGTACTCGAAGAAACCAAGGTCGACAAGTTAATGCTAATAAAAATGTTGAAGCCAATGTAGGTGCTGGAAATCCACCAATAGACGCGGGGATGGTGTATTAGTTCTTGGCTAATCTTTTGCAAGCCGGAGTTGTTGGGAATGTTGGTGGAAGTAACCCTATAGTTCCAGCTGGTTATAGCTGTACAAAGCTGAGTAGAGACTATGTTAGTCTAGGAAGAAAGCCATTTGTTGGAATAAAAGATGCCATGGAGGTAGAGAATTGGCTGTTGAACTATGAAAGGATCTTTACAGCCTTAGTCTTGATGATGGAGAGGAGAGAAGGATAGCCTCTAGGCAGTTGCAAGAGTTAGCACTGGATTGGTGGAACAGTTTGACGGGAGGAGTGCCGGAGGAGGAGTTGACTTGGCTGATTTCCAAAGCAGGTTTGAGCAGAGGTTCTTATCGGAAGTTGCCAAATCGACGTTGATGAGGAATTTTATGGATATGGTCAAAGGACAGATGTCTGTGATCGATTATGCTACTAAGTTCGATGATCTTTCTTGATATGGTTATGCTTTGGTTGACACGGATGTTAGAGGAATGAGAGATTCATTAGGGATTTGAGGCCAGAGCTAGAAAAAATGGATATAACTCACATTAGAGAGCCTTATCATGTGATGGGGGAGATGACTGTCCGACATGAGGAGAAGCTTTCCATTTCGGCTCGAGAGAAGTCGGTTGAGTCCTAGGGTTCTCAAGGAAGGAAAAGGAAATTCTTTAAGAAGAAGGAAGCCCAGAAAGGGGAGGCTTTCTAAGAAGGTAAATGCTGATCTAGTGTGTTATTAGTGTGATAAGAAGGGCCTTTATGCCAACGAGTGAAGGACTAGTAAGGAAAAGAAGCCTGCAGAGAAGAACGTGAAATGCTTTAGCTTTGACCAGGTTGGGAATTATAAGAACCAGTGTCTAGAGCCTGTCAGGGTGGACAATGGGAAGTTGTTTACTGTAGGGCACCGTATTCTTCTAAACCTGCTTCAGTAGAAAAGGAAAAGATCATGGTGGAAGATACGCATTTGATTCAAAGTATACCAGTTAGAGTGCTATTCTATACTCGTGTATCACATTCATTTGCATCTCAGTATTTGGTTGATAATTTATGTATAGAACCCACATACCTTGTTACTTCCTTAAGAATTGTGAATCCAATAGGAGGGATTGCAACTCTTGGGATGAGATTTGAGCAGTTAGAACTTGATTTGTTAGGTCATAAGTTTGTATGCCGTTTGTACGTCTTTGATTTCGTTGATTTTGGGATTATATTAGTTATGGATTAGTTGGGTAAGTATGAGACTAGGATATTTTGCCAGAATTGAAAAATATCATAGAGGCTCCCAGATAGTCATGATCAAATCATTTTCTCAGTGGAGAATTCCAATAAGAGTGTTTGTGCTATGTTGAATGACATGAAGGCTGGGAAAAGCTAAGTCAAGTTCATATGGCTAGAGAGTTTGTACATATCTTTGAGCCAGTTACTGGATACCTCTGAAACGAGCAGTTGAATTTCGGATAGACCATGTATTGGTAGCATAACCTGTCAGTAGAACATCTAGCATGATGACACCGACAGAGATGAAGGAATTGAAGGTGCAGCTGGTGGATCTTGAGAGAAGGAATTTGATTAGACTAAGCATTTTGTCTTGGGGAGTTGTTGCGGTATTTGTAAAGAAACCAAATGGGTCGTTAAGTATTTGCATTGACTATCATAAGTTGAATGAGAGGACGATCAAGAATGGATACCCTATGTCGAGGACCGACGATCTATTTGATCAGTTGAGTGGAGCCAGAGTATTTTTTCAATTGGATTTGGCGATGAGGTTCGATCAGTTGAGAGTAGCAGAGGATAGTATTCCTTTGACGGCATTTTGAACTAGGTATGGATCATATGAGTGGTTGGTGATAGCATTCGAATTGACGAATGCGCCTGCTTTCTTCGTTGATTTGATGAACCGGGTTTTCAAAAAGCACTTAGATAGGCTTGTTTTGTTGTTCATCGATGACATTTTGGTGTACTCTAAAGATGAAAGAGAGCATGAGGTTCATCTTAGAATGGTGTTGGAGATGCTGAGGTGGAATCAGCTGAAGGTGAAGTTTCCAAGTGTCATTTTTGGAAGATAGAAGTTAAGTTTCTTGGTAACATAGTTTCAGAGGAAGGATTTTTAGTTGATCCAGTTAAGATCCAGGTAGTCAATAATTGGATGAGACCAGAAACGGTAACCGAGATCAGGAGTTTTCATGGACTTGCTAACCATTATCGGAGATTCTAAGGATTCCTCGTGAATAGCAGCACCTTTGACTAAGTTGGCCAGGAAGGACGTGAAGTTTGTTTGGTCCGACAAATGTGAGGAAAGGTTCCTTAAGTTAAACCGTTTGTTAACAAATGTGCTGATGTTAGTAGTTCCAGATGGTAACCAAGGGTTGGTAGTATAAACTAATACATGTGGGACTGGATTAGAAGCAGCATTGATGTAGAAGGGCAAAGTTATTGCTTATGCATCTAGGCAGCTTAAACCACACGAAGTAAGATATCCTACTCATGACTTGGAGTTGGCAGCGGTAATTTTTCCTTAAAGATTTGATGGCATTATCTTTTGGGAGAGAGATTTGAGTTGTATACCGATCATAAGTCCTTAAAATATTTATTCACTCAGAAGGAGTTGAATATGAGACATCAGAGGTGGTTGGAGTTTTTGGCGGCTTATGATTTCGGCCTAGAGTACGCTCCTGGGATGGAAATAAGGTGCAAGATGCTCTTAGTAGGAAACATCAGAATGTGGTGTTAGCCATGTTCGCAGAATGGAAGGATCTAGAAGCTTTAGCCAGTTGTCTTGTGCAGTTGAGATCTACGACTAGTTCTACTCAGGATACTACCATGTTATCTTACTTAGAGGTTTGACCAGTGTTAATCGAGAGGATAGCATATAAGAAGAGAGAAGATCCAGTTTTAGCCGAGAGGATTAGAAGGCTTGAGATAGGATCAGAAATTGATAACCTAAAGGAATTTAATCTTGACCAAAGTGGATGGCTAAGAAAGACGTGATGTTTATGTGTTTCTGATGAAGAGAACTTAAGAAGAGAAGTTCTAGAGGAATTTCATCGATTAAAGTGTACGATTCATCCTAGAGGAACAAAGATGTATCAAGATTTGAAGAAGAGCTTTTATTAGGAAGGTATGAAGAGGGATGTTGGCTTGTGGGATAGGCAATGTGTTAATTCTCAACAAGTGAAGGCCAAATATCAGAAGCCAAATGGGTTACTTCATCTTTTAGATATTCCGGTTTAGAAGTGGGATTCGATATCGATGGATTTTATTGATGGGTTGCCAAGGTCAAGGAAAGGAAATGAGAGTATAAGAGTTATTGTGGACAGGTTGACCAAGAGTGCCCATTTCATTCCGATAAAGTCAATTAGAACAGCACCTGTATTGGCTAAGTTTTTTAAAGGAACATAGTTAGTCTTCATGGGATTCCTAGTAGCATAGTCATCAACAGAGATGCATCATTCACTAGTGAATTTTGGAGGAGTCTGCTAGAGGTATTAAATACCAAGCTCAAGATGAATATAGCATATCATCCACAGACGGATGGATGGACAGAGAGATTCAATATGGTAGTCGAAGATTTATTGAGAGCTTGTGTATTGGAATTTGGTGGATCTTGGGAGGATCTCCTACATTTGATTGAGTTTTCCTGTAATAATAGTTATCAGACTACTATAGAAACGGCGTCTTTTGAAGCTTTATATGGAAGGATATGCAAATCACCAGCATGTTGGTTGAAGATAGGAGACAGATTGGTCTTAGGTCCAAATTTGGTTAGAGAGGCGTTAGAAAAGATTGAGTTAATCCAAGGACGGATGAAGGAAGCTCAATCTAGGCACCGATGAAGAGTGTGGTACTATTTGGAATGTCAAGAAAGTTTTCCCCGGGGTATGTTGGTCCATTTCAGATTATAGAAAAGATTGGAAATATAGCATACGAAATAGAGTTGCCTAGCATACAAAAGATTGGTACTATGTGCTTGATCCAAAGGCTACTATTCCTCAAACAGAGTTGGAGGACTTAGTAGTGGAGCCTAATTTGACTTCTGTTAGGAAATTGGTTTTGGTTGTAGCAAGAGTTAAGAAGAGACTGAGGACCAAGATAGTCAAGTTGTTGATGGTTCGGTGGAGCAACAACAAGAAAGACTGTACTTGGGAGATAGAGGATATGATTCGAGAGACTTATCCTAATCTGCTTTAATTGTATGTCTATATTAGGTTTATATAGATTGGTTGCTGATCAGATAGGCTAGTAAGGTTGTTAGAAGATGTTATAGATGATTGTTATATTTGCTAGTTAGTCCTTACTAAATTTCAAGGAAGAAATTCTTTAAGGAGGGGAGCCTATAACACCCCTAATTTTATTGACATTATTCAGGAGATTAAATTAGAATAAATTAAATAGAATAATGATGATAAGGTGATTGAGGTTGATTAATAAGAAATATAGTGGTCGTGCTTATTAAACTTAATGAAGTTAAAATTGGTTAAATACTTAAATACATGGGCATAAGAGTAATTGCCACCCATATTTCCCACTCTTATACTATTCCCCTAACCATACACTTTCATTATTATTCTCAAACAAAAACTAAAAACATAAGAAGCAACAGGGCCGTCCATAGGAAGATAGAAGAGAAGAAGAAAATTTAAGGAAAGCTTAGGATTCAAACTAGAGGAAAACCAATCGCATACAATCTTTAATCTCCTTATCTCAAGCAAGGCGAATAATAGTTTCTACGTCTCTATTTTGATTTTTACATCCTATGGTTTCGAATTTAATAATAAATCTGGTTTTATGTTATGTAGAATGATGATATTCTTGATTTTGATTTATATACGTTAAAATAAGGCAGTTTAAAGAGGGATATACACCATTTTAGGGTAAAACCGAGAGGAAATGATTTTTAATTTCCATGAGAAAATTATATGTTATAGAAAATATGATTTTGGAGTTGGGTTTCAATTTTTATAATTTTCCAAGTCGTGGAGAATTTATTATGAAGTTTCAAAGGAAAATAAGGTTATTTAGGTTTATAAATTATTTTGGTGAATATATTAAGAATTTGGATCTAAATTTTTAGTACGTTAGATGACATAATTAAGGTGAATTTCTAGAATTTTTGGAGATTTTTACGAAGTGATATAGTATGGAAATTAAATTATTCTAAAAGGGGGAACTAAATGACTTAATTATTTTATGAGAGGAAGGGCTTAATAACTAAATGATTAATTAGTTTAGATCTGAGAAAAATTGCGGCAAATATTATCCAAAATATTTAAAAGTTATGAAAGCGAATCAAATGTTTACAAGTAGGAAAGATAGTTGCAAAAAGTTTACTTATTTCGAAAAAATTAGCTTTTACCCAGAAAAAAGTTAGTTCCACCTTCTTTGGTGAACCTTTTATATAAGACCTCTCAAACAAGACCTTTCGACTTCAATGACCAACAAGGTTCAAAGCAATGCACATGATATCATTCAAGTGGTATAAAGTGAATTTATCCAAATCAAAAGGTATGGTGTCGAAGGGTAACACGAAGGGTTGCTTCCGAAGCAGATGGATCCTTAGTTTATTTTGGTTTGAAAAGAGAAATCTCTTGCATGTTTTCTAAAGATCTTTCGACATAGTCGAAAGGCTTGGTTTTCAAAAGGATGTTCTAAAAAGACCTTTCGGAAATGCCGAAAGGTATGGTTTTTACAAATTGATTTATGATACCTTTCGACACAGTCGAACGGTTAGTTTTGAAAGGATTTGAGATAACTTTCGACAAAGATGAAAAATTTGGTTTTGAAAGGTTGTTTCCAGGAGATTTTTGAAAAGAACTGATGCCTTTATTTTATTTAACCTTCCGAAGTGTCGAAGGCAAGAGCTTTCGACTTAGACGAAAGGTTTACTGGTTGTATAAATGTTAGCCGCTTCCCAACCTTCCGACGGGATTGAAAGCAGGAGCTTTCGGCATAGTCGTAAGGTTTATATGTTTTCCCCAATGTTTTATAAAGTAGAAAATGGTTTGAAAACATTCACCTATGACCCAAAGTAATATTTTAAGTATAAACCTAATGCTTTCGAATGTGGTACTTCCAATATTTACGGAAGTGTTAAATACCAATATTTTAATTTATTCGAAAGGTTTCGAAAGGTAGTATTTAAGGTATTATAAGGCAGGAGCTAATGTTTATAAGAGCTTTTGAAGGAGGTTATCCTACGAAATCGAATGCTAGGTATCGAAATGTTTAAAAGCCCAAACTTAAGTTTTTAGAGTAAAAACCCATGGCATAAATATAGGAGTTTTTATAAAGCAATTTTATAAAGGTTTTAAGAAGAAGCTTTCTTTGGGAAAGAAATCGGTTAAAGGAATTAACCATGTCTTTATTAAACCCTTAGGAATTGTATTGCTATGTTGTTATATTGCTTCTTCTAATATGAATATATTCACTTTATGATGGATCCATAACTGCATTTTGAGGGTAAAGACTAGGAGAACCAGTTAGGTTAATCCAGTAGTGAATGTAAATTGATTGAAGTCCCGAATGAATAGAATTGCATCCAGGAGGTCCAAAAGACCAGGATATAGGATGCTAACATAAAAAGGAAAGATATTGGCAAGGGCCAATAGGTTCACAATAAACCCATTAAAACTTTATGATTTTGGCATATGCCAATAGGTTAGTAGTAAGCCCATGAAAACTATGTATAAAGGAGGACGTCGGATAGATAGGTTAATAGTTAGCCCATGAAAACTATGTGTGAATGAAGATGTTAGATAGACAGCTTCATAGAAAGCCTGTGATAACCCGAATTTGAAAATATCTGTTAATTGATAATTAACTGGGTTAATTAATTTTGATTTATGTTTGATTGAACAAATAAGATTCAAATATATATATATATCTCTGGATATGTATATGGATGAATTTAAATTATAATAAATGTTGAATAATAATATGTGAATAGATATTTAGTGATAATATTTTTTTAATGACCTTCTTTTATATTATTCAATTTGAAAAAAAAAATTTACAACTAAATATGTTCTCTATTATAATATGTATTGTTAATAGTTAGCTATAGTTTAAATTCAATATAATAATTTTCAAGACTAATAAATTTTAATCATACATATATAGTTATCAATTTAAGTACTATGACAACTTAAGCATAAAATTTAAACAAGGGTAATATAAATAAAAATTTAAGTCTAAACACTTTTCTTTTGATATTTGAAATAAAACATAGTTATATGTATATACATTTGTAAACATAAAATACTAATGAAAGTTAAGTTGAATCATAAACATAAATAAATTAAGACATAATTCATGTATTAAGTTGATTGACACTTGTAAAGATCTAAATTACCAGATTTGACATTTAATGACATATGTAAATTTTGTAACAGGTAAAAATTAACAAATGGCAGTATAATCCTTTCTTTATGGATTAGTGAGAAACGAGATTTTCAATTAAAAAAATAAAATTCTGAAACCACTTCTTTTTCTTTCTTCTGAAACTAAAAAGAAGAAAATCAAAGTTAATACAATGAAGCTTCAAGATCAAAATATAGATCAAGTAAAGTAGAAGCAAATAAAGAAGCAAATCAGGTTCAAGTAAACAAATAAGATCAGATTTCAATTCGTCATCAAAGCAGCTAAGTCCTAATCAAATACAAACTGAATCAAGTTCAATGATAAAATCTAAATCAAGTGGCCAGTTTCAGTTTCAAGCTATGTGCTTCTCTGTTCATCATAGAGGTGAGTAAACTCCTTAAAACAGTTTGAAATCAGTAGCAAATTCAGATATAAAATCTTACCACTGTTTGGCATATATTGAGTAAACTTGATAAATCGGATAGATCGTGAACTAGTATTTGATAAATCTTATAAGTATGAACGGAACTATGTTGTGCATGTTGTCTAAAATTGATTTTAAGCACATATGTATATATGTGAGTGGGTATGCTAAAAAATTTACCTGACAGGAACTTAGAATGTAAATCTCTGATCTGATTTAAACAATGAGTGAATTTATTTTAAAAACAGATTAAAACTAGAATCTACGATGAATGCCTGTTGAGGTAATTAAGTTTATATATACATGGATGTGAATGTTATAATAAATATAAAATCAATGTATGCATGTTTGATTTGTAGATGAATGTATATTTATTCTATAGTTTTAATGCCTGTATATATGAAAGTTTCAAAATCCTGATTTGTTCATGTTCCAGATTCATAAAAACTCCTACCATCTAAGTTAATCATTGGTAATCATTGATCATTGAAGAAATCTGATCATAATAAAGTAATTTTGTGTTTACACATAAATCTTAAAATTTATATTGAAGAATAAACTATTAATTTTAGATATACAGTGGAAAAACCAAAATTGGGTGAATATCAATTTCAATAATTTAAATTTCTGATCTTATGATATAAATTGTCGTTCAAAATCACAAATTTTAAGATGAAGATTGAAAATTATAAATTGGTATTCAGAGAGGAATTTTGAGATTCTTGGAATTGGGTTATTGATCGACTGCCGTTGAATGGAATTGAGGTGGTGGTCGAGCTTCGGCATAGAGGTGGTCAGGGTGCCTGGTGATGCAGGAAAAATGGTGATGGTTATCAATAATGACCGTGGTGGTCGTGAGTGGGGGAAATAGGGTTTGTTTCTGCGTTCTGTTTGGTTCGACGTTGCGTCCAGTTTCGTCGTCGTTGATGATTTTGGGCGATTCGCACGAGGGGGAAAGGATTGTATGGTTCGAGATACGTGTGTGGGTGAGGTGGCAGGACCTCCGGTGATGGGTTTCGCCATTGGTGGCGATCACTTGGTTCGAGTGGTTTTTCCTGATGAGGAGCTGATGCCCTTTTTTTCAAATCAGTGTAGTTTTCATTGATTCAGGTGGACGAGATGGATATAAGGGTCAGAGACAACTTGGAGAGTGCCGCGACGACGTTCGCCGCCGACCAAGTCCAGCGTACACGTGCACGAGATCGAAGTGTGCATCTGGAAATTTGATTTGTGGAAGAAGTTTTAGTCCAGGGTTTTTGTTGTTTCCCTCGAAGCTTGTCTCGTGTATTATTGAGGGTGACTCGGGGTTTTGAGGGTGATGCCTGGTGTGTTGCTCTAGTTCCTTATTAGTACTGGTTATAGTAAAGTAAAAAAAAATAAAGCAAAATTGTACTTAAGTTGATTCCAGGATTCTAAGTATGGCAGTAAACTTAAACTGTAATAAAAAAAATATAGGGGAAGAAGAGGGTTTGTACGGGACGAACTCGGGGAAGATGCGTGAGATTGCTGCGTTTTACTCGGAATAGCACTCGAGTGGCTGCTGTGTTTTTCTCGGGTTTTATGATCATGCTTTGTAGTTTAGTTCCGTAAAATAATAAGTTGCAAAGTAACTCGAGTATTTGCTGGGTTCAACTCGAGATTTTGGGTTGTTTGTTTCTGTTAGTTTTGTATAATGTAAGTGATGTAGAGAAAATTTAAGTGACGAAGTTGCAGCTAAGAACTTGATGTTGATAAATGAAAGTAAGCTTCAAATTAAAAACAAGTTTATAAAAGAAACAAATGTATAAAGTTAAAACTTGTTATTTTGAAATAAATTCAATTATCATTTTTTTTAAAAGTTATTAACTTAATGAAGTAATTAAAGTTAAGAATCAATTAATGAAGTAATTAGAGATAAATCGATTGGTAATTAAGAATTAATTACATTGAAATTAATAATGATTAATTTAAACTTTAATTACTTAGAGAGGTAATTAGAGAATTGTTAATAGTTAATGACGGTCATTAACTAGGGATTATGAAATGGTTAATTAAGACAATTAATTTAAGTTAATTAGTTAATTAATTAATTAAAGATGGTCACTTAATGTAACTTATTTAGTATAATTACTTAGGGAGGTAATTATCGAAAAATTACAAAATGTAATTAAGTAAAGAAAACCACTTATTGAATTAATTGGAAATTAATTACTTAATGGAAGTAATTAAGCATTAATTACTTGGTGTAATTAATTAAAGATTTATATAATTAATTAAGGAGTTAATTAATTAAGGTAGGTAATTATAGAATGGTTAATTACTGCTATGATTAATTAAGGCTGATTGATGGAAATAATCAACAACGAGCCATTAATTAATATAATTAATTAATGTAATTAATTTATGCAATTAATGAAGTAATTAAAGGTTAATTACTGAAGTTGTTTGAAGATAATTAAGTTGTGTTATTAAGTAAAGGATAATTACTTTACGTAATTGAGGGTAATTAATCAAGGATGATTAATTAAGATGGGTAATTGGAGAATAATTAATTAATTTGCTAAGGATTAAACACGCAGGATTTATAGTAATGGAAGAAATTAATTTAATTTAATTTATTTTAAATTAATTAAAGATTGTGTGATTAAAGTCTTTGCTTATGAATGGCTGAATGTTATTGGATGTTTGGATTGTTGTTATTCTTGGCAGATGATTGTGATGTTAGGGTGTTAGATATGGATTATCTATCTGAAATAGAATTGCTATGTGAATCTATTACTATGGGTATACATGGAAATGTTTAAAGCTTAAACAGCTTGTCTTATGATGGTATTGAATTCGAAGAGACCGGAGTCGGGTATTAGTGAATACCCGAAACCACTTCGATTCCTTATAGATTGATATGTGGAATCAATAGGCTGATATGGAATGATTTATGTGAATTGGACCATTTAATCTAAGTTTGGCACTTACAAATTGATGTGTGAAATAAGTAATGTCCATAACAGCTTGGGAAGTTGTAAATTGATATAAGTTACCCCGGGTTTATATAAGTTGCTTGCTTTTGTATTCTTGTTAAATGGGTTTACTCACGCTGGTTTCCAGCCTGACCCGGGTGTTACTTGATGTAATGCTCGGGTCAGACCGAGTATTACAGCTTTTCAGGTAAGGACGTTCTAGAGCTTAGGAGGAGAGCTAGACGGCAGAAGCGTATGGAGTGGATCCTGATATAGTATTGTTGTTATCTGGACAAGTTGTTAAACTATCCAGTTTGTAAGGGATATTGTAACTCTGATGTATATAAATGTAAATTGACAGATACAGTTTTCTTTGTATAACTATTATTATTATTATGTGATATTATATTTTTTTCCGCTGCGAATGTGAGTGTGTGTTTCTTTTCTGTTCTTCTTCTATCTCTTTCTTCTTTTCACTAACTATCTGGAAATTTCGGGATCGAAATTTCCGGGTCGTTACATTTGGTATTAGAGCAGAAGGTTAAGCGAGAACCTAGGCTCTTGTGGGACACTCATTAAGGATAGGGCCAATAGTACCCTATAATGAGTAGAGTATATATATATATGAGAGAGCGTACTTGTTATTTTCTTATATAAAGGTTTTTAAATGATTTCAAAAGTAAGTGAATCTTATATAAGAAATAGATTATCTATTATATTAAGGAAATTGGTTGTAGTATTAATTAAATTAAAAGTAATAGTAAGAATTAAGAAGTAATAGAAATACAACCAAACTGAAATTAAATCTTGAATTTAGGAAGGGTTTCAGGATAAGGATAATCAACTAATTTATGTAATTAATTAAATTTTATTTAATGAGATTAATTAATGGGTAATAATTGAATATGATAAATAAGAGGGAGTTACTTAGCGAAATAACTAGAGGTAAGTAATTTAAGGGACAATTACTTAGTGAAGGTAATTAAGAAATAAGTTAATTACCGAATGTGATTAATTGGAATTAATTAATGACGGAATTAATTTAAAGAAATAATAAATATTATTATTTAATGCATTTGAATGAAATGGTCATATTTCAAACAAGAATTGTTTGAAAATTTAAAAGAAATTTGTTTGAAATTATAAACCAAAGTGGTTTAAAAAATTTTAAAGTATAACTTGGTATGTAGAAGAAATTAATATGTATATATGTGGATATACATAATATCAAGGATAATTTGAAATAAACTCTAAATATTGAGTTTTCAATTTGGAATGAGATATGATACCCAAAGTGATAAGTTTTTAAGTGGGAAGATTATTATTATGAAGATTAAGGATTGAATGAGGTTGACTGGATTAAGTAAATCGAATTTAACTTAGGAGAAGTTAAAAAGGTTTAAATGAACAACTTGAACTGGAAATTTTAAGGTGGAATTGGAATTTAACTTGGAAAGTTAAATGGTTAATTTGAATTTGAGTTTGATTTGAATTAATTGAAATGGTGATTGAAGAAATATGAATATAAGATTCAAATGGAAAATTTGAATTAGATTAATTTGAATAATTTGGAATTGAAATTAAAGTTGAATAGTATAAAATTCAAATGGAATTTGAATTGAATCTGAAAAGAAATCAAGAATAATTCAACTTGATTTGGAAATGGAATTTGAAATTGGGATTAATTCAAACTGGAGTTGAAATAAATTGAAATTAAACTAGTTCAATTGAAATTTATTTGAATTAGTAGAATTTGAGATCAAGGTTGAATAATGTTAAATGTGGAAAGAACTGTGGTTAATTCAACTTGAGTTGGGGTTGAATAAATTTCAATGGAAATTGAAGTTATTTAAAGTAGAATTAGGACAATTTAAATGGAAGGGAATTTAAATTGAATTGATTGGGAATTGAACAGTTTTGACTCTGGACTATTTTTAATATAAATTGTTTTTGTATAAACCGATTTTTCCAAGCTATTCATTATATATACAACCTTTCTTTTAAAAAGCCAAACTATCTTATACTTGTTTTACAATTGTTTTTGAAACTGTTTAACAATTTTCCAACTGTCTATAAACTAATTAATATATTTCAACTATTTTACAAACTATACTATCTTACTACTATTTTGCAATTATCTAAAATTTCTATAATTATTTTAATTATTTTCTAACTATTTTACACCTATTTTACAAACTAGTAATTATATTTCAACTACTTATCTATTTTTAAATTTTTCAAGCTATTTTCTAAATAAACTGGTCGGAGTTCAAACTGTTATTGGTTAAATACCCAATCGAGATAAGAGTTTAAGGAATAATCCAAATATGGATTAAGGTAATTGTGAGTAAGTGAATAGAATTTAAAGGAAATGTGAATAGAAATGGAATTAATTTGGCTAATAACCAATAAGAAAAATACGTAGGATGTACGTATGTTATTCTCTTCGCATAGTGATTTGATCCAGATTCGAGCACAAAATTTTGATATAGTTATATCGATCCGAGTGGGATTTTCGACTCGATTTTCGACGGCGAATCTGGACATGGATTGTTGATTGATTCTGGATATTCTCTATCATAGTTAGGCTATGCAAGGAGAATGACGGTTTCTGATCAAGAAACCAGATCTGTGTCCGTACTAGGAAGTCGGGTGGACGATACTAGTTCGGAAATGAAATTGTGTGATCGAGTGAGCGATCAGATTGGTATAGCGTACGGATGATATGTGTACATCGTACGGATTTGAATGAAAATGATATTGAAAGGAATAATCAAATTTGAATATTTGATTTTGGATAAATAAAGTTATATATCTTTGTTATATAAGATAAAACTCCCCTTGATGAATCTTTTGCCAGAAGAAAAGGGTTTTTGGAAATGTTTGAAGTATAAAAGGAGTTTTATACAAGTTTGAAATGATCCAAAGTTTTAAAAATTGTATATATCTGAATATATATATATAAAGGATCATATGAGGATTTTGGAAATAGGTTTTGGGAACCTATGTATTTGGAAAGGCTTTTGAATTTTGGGTAAAATCAATATTGAATTTGGAAAGCCTAGTTTGAGAATTATCGATTTTGGAATAATCGATTTTGGGTAAAGGAGCTTTGTATGAAATCATACTAGGTGTATGATTTGAAGATACTATATGTATAGTATAAAATGTTTTGATTATGGCTCTGGGGAAAAAGGCGCTCCCTTGAAATGATCTTCTCAGGAGTACCATCGGGTGGTGCTGCCTTGAGCCCCAAGGGGGGGTTCTAAAGTTGATCCTGTGAGGAGTCCGGACGAAACTAGTTCCTGAGGATTATGAGTTGAGTATACCATAGTGAAAGTCGTGTGTGCCGCTGAGAGCCAACAGTTACATGGACTTTTGCTGCGATGGCAACGTAACCCAGGATGTAACTGTGACCTATGGTATAACATAGCGAAAGTCGTGTGTGCCGCTGAGAGCCAACAGTCTGTGTTTGATTTTATATCGGCAGACTGCGACCTATGTAGGAGTGGAGAGGTTTCATTTCGACAGCGAAAATCAGAGGCCGCTGAGAGCCTGCAGTTACATGGCCTTTTGTTGTGACGGCAACGTAACCCTGGGTGTAATTGTGATCTGTTGTGTGGGTTCCATGGCGTAATCGAGAGGCCGCGGAGAGCCTGCAGTTACATGGACTTTTGCTACGACGGCAACGTAACCCTGGAATGTAACTGTGACCATGGATGGGGGTGATGATTTCCAGAGCATTCTCACCAAAGATATATCCTCTATTTTCAAAAACTGTTTCCTATATTTTCAATAAAAAAGAAATTTATTTTCAAAAGTATTTTCACTGGATGTTGAAAACGAGTCTGCTAAGCACTTGTAGATTTTCAGTCACACGCCTGATCAACGTATGACCGAATTTCTAGGAGGACAAGGATAGACTGGTTGAGGCATCGAGTTATAAAAAGTATTTTTATAAAACTATTTTGGCAAGTATTACAGATTTTAAAAGTGTTTTAAATTGATCAAAGAATATTGTAACTGGTTTTAAAATATTTAATAAATTTTGGCTTCATTCCTTTTCGAGGACGAAAAGATTCTAAGGAGGGAGGATTGTGATAACCCGAATTTGAAAATATCTGTTAATTGATAATTAACTGGGTTAATTAATTTTGATTTATGTTTGATTGAACAAATAAGATTCAAATATATATATATATATATATCTCTGGATATGTATATGGATGAATTTAAATTATAATAAATGTTGAATAATAATATGTGAATAGATATTTAGTGATAATATTTGTTTAATGCCTTCTTTTATATTATTCAATTTGAAAAAAAAAATTACAACTAAATATGTTCTCTATTATAATATGTATTGTTAATAGTTAGCTATAGTTTAAATTCAATATAATAATTTTCAAGACTAATAAAGTTTAATCATACATATATAGTTATCAATTTAAGTACTATGACAACTTAAGCATAAAATTTAAACAAGGGTAATATAAATAAAAATTTAAGTCTAAACACTTTTCTTTTGATATTTGAAATAAAACATAGTTATATGTATATACATTTGTAAACATAAAATACTAATGAAAGTTAAGTTGAATCATAAACATAAATAAATTAAGACATAATTCATGTATTAAGTTGATTGACACTTGTAAAGATCTAAATTACCAGATTTGACATTTAATGACATATGTAAATTTTGTAACAGGTAAAAAATAACAAATGGCAGTATAATCCTTTCTTTATGGATTAGTGAGAAACGAGATTTTCAGTTAAAAAAATAAAATTCTGAAACCACTTCTTTTTCTTTCTTCTGAAACTAAAAAGAAGAAAATCAAAGTTAATACAATGAAGCTTAAAGATCAAAATATAGATCAAGTAAAGTAGAAGCAAATGAAGAAGCAACTCAGGTTCAAGTAAACAAATAAGATCATATTTCAATTCGTCATCAAAGCAGCTAAGTCCTAATCAAATACAAACTGAATCAAGTTCAATGATAAAATCTAAATCAAGTGGCCAGTTTTAGTTTCAAGCTATGTGCTTCTCTGTTCATCATAGAGGTGAGTAAACTCCTTAAAACAGTTTGAAATCAGTAGCAAATTCAGATATAAAATCTTACCACTGTTTGGCATATATTGAGTAAACTTGATAAATCGAATAGATCGTGAACTAGTATTTGATAAATCTTATAAGTATGAACTGAACTTTGTTGTGCATGTTGTCTAAAATTGATTTTAAGCACATATGTATATATGTGAGTGGGTATGCTAAAATTTTTACCTGACAGGAACTTAGAATGTAAATCTCTGATCTGATTTAAACAGTGAGTGAATTTATTTTAAAAACTGATTAAAACTAGAATCTACGATGAACGCCTGTTGAGGTAATTATGTTTATATATACATGGATGTGAATGTTATAATAAATATAAAATCAATGTATTCATGTTTGATTTGTAGATGAATGTATATTTATTCTATAGTTTTAATGCCTGTATATATGAAAGTTTTAAAATCCTGATTTGTTCATGTTCCAGATTCATAAAAACTCCTACCATCTAAGTTAACCATTGGTAATCATTGATCATTGAAGGAATCTGATCATAATAAAGTAATTTTGTGTTTACACATAAATCTTAAAATTTATATTGAAGAATAAACTGTAAATTTTAGATATATAGTGGAAAAACCAAAATTGGGTGAATATCAATTTCAATAATTTAAATTTCTGATCTTATGATATAAATTGTCGTTCAAAATCACAAATTTTAAGATGAAGATTGAAAATTTTAAATTGGTATTCAGAGAGGAATTTTGAGATTCTTGGAATTGGGTTATTGATCGATTGCCGTTGAATGGAATTGAGGTGGTGGTCGAGCTTCGGCATAGAGGTGGTCAGGGTGCCTGGTGATGCAGGAAAAATGGTGATGGTTATCAATAATGATCGTGGTGGTCGTGAGTGGGGGTAATAGGGTTTGTTTCTGCGTTCTGTTTGGTTCGACGTTGCGTCCAGTTTCGTCGTCGTTGATGATTTTGGGGGAATCGCACGAGGGGGAAAGGATTGTGTGGTTCGAGATACGTGAGTGGGTGAGGTGGCAGGACCTCCGGTGATGGGTTTCGCCATTGGTGGCGATCACTTGGTTCGAGTGGTTTTTCCTGATGAGGAGCTGATTCCCTTTTTTTCAAATCAGTGGAGTTTTCATTGATTCAGGGGGACGAGATGGATATAAGGGTCAAAGACGACTTGGAGAGTGCCGCGACGACGTTCGCCGCCGACCAAGTCCAGCGTACACATGCACGAGATCGAAGTGTGCATCTGGAAATTTGATTTGTGGAAGAAGTTTTAGTCCAGGGTTTTTGCTGTTTCCCTCGAAGCTTGTCTCGTGTATTATTGAGGGTGACTCGGGGTTTTGAGGGTGATGCCTGGTGTGTTGCTCTAGTTCCTTGTTAGTACTGGTTATAGTAAAGTAAAAAAAAATAAAGCAAAATTGTACTTAAGTTGATTCCAGGATTCTAAGTATGGCAGTAAACTTAAACTGTTACAAAAAAAATATAGGGGAAGAAGAGGGTTTGTACGGGACGAACTCGGGGAAGATGCGTGAGATTGCTTCGTTTTACTCGGAATAGCACTCGAGTAGCTGCTGTGTTTTTCTCGGGTTTTATGATCACGCTTTGTAGTTTAGTTCTGTAAAATAATAAGTTGCAAAGTAACTCGAGTATTTGCTGGGTTCAACTCGAGATTTTGGGTTGTTTGTTTCTGTTAGTTTTGTATAATGTAAGTGCCGTAGAGAAAATTTAAGTGACGAAGTTGCAGCTTAGAACTTGATGTTGATAAATGAAAGTAAACTTCAAATTAAAAACAAGTTTATAAAAGAAACAAATGTATAAAGTTAAAACTTGTTATTTTGAAATAAATTCAATTATCATTTTTTTTAAAAGTTATTAACTTAATGAAGTAATTAAAGTTAAGAATCAATTAATGAAGTAATTAGAGATAAATCGATTGGTATTTAAGAATTAATTACATTGAAATTAATAATGATTAATTTAAACTTTAATTACTTAGAGAGGTAATTAGAGAATTGTTAATAGTCAATGACGGTCATTAACTAGGGATTATGAAATGGTTAATTAAGACAATTAATTTAAGTTAATTAGTTAATTAATTAATTAAAGAAGGTCACTTAATGTAACTGATTTAGTATAATTACTTAGGGAGGTAATTATCGGAAAATTACCAAATGTAATTAAGTAAAGAAAACCACTTATTGAATTAATTGGAAATTAATTACTTAATGGAAGTAATTAAGCATTAATTACTTGGTGTAATTAATTAAAGATTTATATAATTAATTAAGGAGTTAATTAATTAAGGTAGGTAATTATAGAATGGTTAATTACTGCTATGATTAATTAAGGCTGATTGATGGAAATAATCAACAACGAGCCATTAATTAATATAATTAATTAATGTAATTAATTTATGCAATTAATGAAGTAATTAAAGGTTAATTACTGAAGTTGTTTGAAGATAATTAAGTTGTGTTAGTAAGTAAAGGATAATTACTTTACGTAATTGAGGGTAATTAATCAAGGATGATTAATTAAGATGGGTAATTGGAGAATAATTAATTAATTTGCTAAGGATTAAACACGCAGGATTTATAGTAATGGAAGAAATTAATTTAATTTATTTTATTTTAAATTAATTAAAGATTGTGTGATTAAAGTCTTTGCTTATGAATGGCTGAATGTTATTGGATGTTTGGATTGCTGTTATACTTGGCAGATGATTGTGATGTTAGGGTGTTAGATATGGATTTTCTATCTGAAATAGAATTGCTATGTGAATCTATTACTATGGGTATACATGGAAATGTTTAAAGCTTAAACAGCTTGTCTTATGATGGTATTGAATTCGAAGAGACCGGAGTCGGGTATTAGTGAATACCCGAAACCACTTCGATTCCTTATAGATTGATATGTGGAATCAATAGGCTGATATGGAATGATTTATGTGAATTGGACCATTTAATGTAAGTTTGGCACTTACAAATTGATGTGTGAAATAAGTAATGTCCATAACAGCTTGGGAAGTTGTAAATTGATATAAGTTACCCCGGGTTTATATAAGTCGCTTGCTTTTGTATTCTTGTTAAATGGGTTTACTCACGCTGGTTTCCAGCCTGACCCGGGTGTTACTTGATGTAATGCTCGGGTCAGACCGAGTATTACAGCTTTTCAGGTAAGGACGTTCTAGAGCTTAGGAGGAGAGCTAGACGGCAGAAGCGTATGGAGTGGATCCTGATATAGTATTGTTGTTATCTGGACAAGTTGTTAAACTATCCAGTTTGTAAGGGATATTGTAACTCTGATGTATATAAATGTAAATTGACAGATACAGTTTTCTTTGTATAACTGTTATTATTATGTGATATTATATTTTTTTCCGCTGCGAATGTGAGTTTGTGTGTTTCTTTTCTGTTCTTCTTCTATCTCTTTCTTCTTTTCACTAACTATCTGGAAATTTCGGGATCGAAATTTCCGGGTCGTTACAAATCCCATGGAAACTATGATTGAATACTAGTAGGGGCCAGTATGTTTGTAGTTAGCCCATGAAAACTATATCCGGATGTAATATTGACAGATGTCAATAGGTTCCTAGTCAACCCATGAAAACTAGGATAAGAAAGAAGTTATTGGAGTTACCAATAGGTTCAGGGAGAACCGTTGAAATGATTGAGTTAATTGGCAAGATCCAATAGGTTCTCGGTGATCCCATGAAAACTACGTAACTGGACAGGGAGTTTGCTAGTCAAGAATAAGTTAACAAGCCCACAAAAACTATGAAACTGGACATGGAGTCCATAAATATTAAATAGGTTATTATAAACCCATGAAAACTAATTGGTTGATAGTAACTCTAAAACTATGATTATAACAGTGTGCCAAATAAAGCTAGGGATGGGTAATCCTAGTTGTTTTATGTATGCATATTATAAATGTATGTTTTAAACATTGCTGATGCAGGATCATAGAATATGGTTTTATAAAGGTTTAGGTTACTAGTAAGGGGGAAACCCATTCCAATAAGAAGCGTGGTCTCACTAGATATCTAAAAAGGTTTGAGATGTTAGATTATTATTCATACCAAGCTTTTTGTCTGACTCAAAGTTTTTGTTTTCCCCTTAAACTCTCGGGTACTCAATTGATTTTGAGTAGTTTGAGATTTAACGTTCTCAGGTTCTTCTCCGACGAATAAAGCTTCCATAGGTGTGCAGGAGGCAGATATATTCATAGGATGATCACTAGCATATCATTGAGTTTGCATACAACAACTATTATCAATCTAGTATCGGTAATGAACTATTTGAAACATTTCATGGTCAATCGAGCAATGCTCCTTCATGTTGATGGGAAGTGGGTGAAAAACTGATATATAAGCCAGACATGATTTGAGAAACCTTATATAAGATCAAGATCATTTGGAAAAGGAATGGAACCCTCTCAAGACAGATAGAAGAGCTACGCTAATAAGAGACGTAGAGATCTAAAGTTCTCTGTCGCTGATATGACATTTATCAAGATCTCTCCACTAAAGAATCTAACTCGGTTCGGTAGTAAAGGAAGTTGGCACTGAGATTTGTAGGTCCTTTTTCGATACTAGAGGGATTTGGGAACCTTGCTTATAGAGTCAACTTAACTCAAAGAATGGTATGCGTGACTCAAGCGCGACTATTACACTGGATCAACTATATGATACCGAGATTGAACTGGGGGCTTCAAGACCTCATACTCCTATTTCGTATCGTCAGACGTGATATGAAGCAGCTTTAGGGGAAGACGATGAAGTTGGCGAAGGTTCAATGGAGCGAAAACAAAGGCGATTGCACTTGGGAGAACAAGGAAAGCATAAGGATAGCTTATCCAGAGCTCTTTACTTGGTAAGACTTTCTATTTATTCTTTTACTTTCACTTTTGATATCACAAAGTATACCATAGTGTAGTGTCCTACATGCTAGAATATGCTAGGATGTTACTTTTATTTGTTATTGTGTATGCATGTTTGATGTGTGATGGTTGCCTATGTTCGTATATGGTTGTGAGGCATGCAGGATAACTTATTGATATTGTTTGCAATTTTTAGGACAAATTCCTAAAGGGGAAGAATGTAACTACTCGTATTTTACATATTGGAGGACCAAAAAATATAAATATTATTTTTATATATGGTTGTACGGCTCTATAACTTTAGGAAATGACCACTAGAGACATTTTCCATCCTTAGAAATTTTATCGAACGTTTTGATCCTGAAAGTCTTGTATGACTCATAACCTTTGATAAGAGCTGACTTAGGGTCTGAAACCACTTCCATTGGACATATGGTGGTTTTTCATTTCGTAGAGTAGTCATAATAGAAAATCAAACTTACCATTTTGGATTTCTGGCTATTTGAAGTTTCATTCTATTTTGAACAACTTAGTGGATAATGAAAGAGTGGGCTATGCGGTAGGATCGTTTAATATGGAATAATGAAATAGTCTAGGTATAAAGTAGGTAAATGCAAGGAGACACCAAGACTTTTATACTGGTTCGGACCTCTCGTCCTACGTCCAGTCCCTAAGCTCCTCTTAGGAATTTCACTAACTAACACCCTCACTTCACCCGGAGGAATAGGTTTACAACTTACCCGAACAACCGAACGGGATTTCTTGCCTCAACTACCGAAGAGGACTTCAACCCAATTACTAAAATACAATATTCGACTTGTTGTGTTCTTGTCAACACTAATGAGTCTAATGTAGTACAATATTCCTATAATCTTATCCTCGAGAGTATGCAATGTGTTTGTGAAGATTTAGGAATGTTAATTGCTATGAATCAAAAGAATGTTATAAACAAAAACAATGATTCAAGCAATAGATTAGTGATTGCTTTGAGAATATCTAGAAAATATGAACAAAAGAATAGTAAGATTAAAGCAAGAGAATTCGGTGAATTAAATGATGTTAGAATCATGTATATATACTTGTAGAAGAGGTGCATAAGTTGTCAAAGGTTGAAAATAAGAGATTCTTCCATTTCCATTGATGAATGGTTGCAACTCTTGGGAAGAAGAAGGTGTCTTTTCAGAGAAAATTCGCAGGTTTAAATTCAGTCGACTGAGCAGGAGATTCAGTCGATTGAAAATACAAAGAAAATTTTCAGGAACAATTTCAGTCGACTGCACAGGTAATTCAGTCGACTAAAACTGTGCAATTTTGTATATGTGTACAGTTTCAGTCGACTGGCCATGTCTGTTCAGTCGACTGAAGTATAAAAGTATGCACAGTGAACATGTGAATGAAGTTTTTATGAATGTGTTCTAATGTTCGTGCAAATCTCTTGAGGATAGATTTTAACAAATAATCTAGACTAAGACAAATAGAAAAATCATACTAATGTTTATACTTTGGTCTTCATCTATCTTCTTCTAGCTTTTGCATTCTCTTCCTATTTGTTGAAGCTCATTGTCATTGATCAAAACCTTCGTGTATCAACATTCTCCCCCTTTTTGATTGATGACAATACTATTCTAAAGATGTATATACTTACTTTCTCCCTCTGAATGTATGCACTATTTTTTTCTACAAAACAAAGTTAGTACCATAGATTTTCTCCCCCTTTGTCATCGACAAAAAGGAAGAACTAACAGTAGTAATAATATATCAAAACAATCACTAAATCATAGAGAATATAAGCATGAACTAAGAGAAATAAAAATGTTATGACAGACAAGCATAATATAGCTATTAGAAAGTTTAAAAATAGACATCAAAACAACAAAATCACTCATCCTTATCCCAGTCATATGAACCTTCCCTTCCAGTTGGTTCACGTATGACGGGTCCTCCTATTGGTGGTCTAGGTGCTCTTCCTCCTTGGCCACAACTAGCTCCGCTTGCGCTGCTACTTGTATGCTCTTTGGATGTCGTCCATGTAAACGTCGGTGCCGGACGTTTGCCGCGAGATGTTGAAGCAGTAGTGGTGCTTGAGCATGAGATTGCATCCCAAAGCTTGTTGAAGAATCCTTTGATTTTATCAAGCTTATGATCTACCTTTTTACGATGAGTGTCAAGAATTTGTTGATTTCTTGACAATATCCCCAAGGATTGGTGGTAGTGAAGCTTGGGTCAACAAGACGAATTTCATCATCTTGCTCGAGATGTTCTTCGTGGCGAGGTTGAGGAGGTTGTTGTTGTTGTTGTTGTTCTTGTTGTTCTTGATGCCTTGCTTCCCATTCGGCAAGTGATATTATGCGAGGAGGTCGAGATGGGAGTTGCATTAGGCTTATGGTCCGATGGTTAATCTGATGGACCATTGTTTTCTTTGATTCAGGTAATGGCGTATCGACATTAGGAGAAGTCGCATGACGTACTCTCCAAAGTAAATAGTGCGCATTTTGCCATTGTTGAAAGTGAGAAACTCATCAAGAATAAGCTGTACCCAATTAACTTGTATATTGCCAAAAATAGCATATAGTGCTCGATAGTTATTTTGGTAGACAATTTCATACGATCACGTACGAGGTGTAATTGTTCTCATTAGGGCTTTATGGAGAATTCTTGCCATAGGTCGAAGGGAGGTGGACTTAAAATCCCTAAAGTTGATATTATCCTCCATAAATCGATGGTTGATGTTGTCACGAATGTGTGGATTGAAATCTATCTCCTCGAGCTTTCTTCCAACATTTGGGGATTCTAAAATGTGTGCTATTCTATCCAAGGAGAACCAAACTTTCTTTCCACACATCATACTCCAAACACTATTGTTTGGATTTCTTGGAATTTGGTGTCCAAGATTAAGATTAGCATAAAATAATTTTACCATTACATGATTAATGGCATGATCATTTCTTTTCAAATCTAGAAGTGGAGTCAAACCTGCCGGATCTGTTAATGCTTGAAGGTTGTAGGTTTGAAAGCTTTGAAAATCAACGAAAGAATGCTCAAAAATTCGAGAATTCTTCATCTTGTTCCATCGAGTGACAGCGATTCCATCATAAAGCCATTGTGCTATTTGAGCATCAATTGGCTCGGAGGATGAAGAAGATGAGGCTCTTGATCTTTTTGGTGCCATTTTGGTGAGAATTGATTTGATTTTGAGGAATTTGAGAGCTAGGGTTTCGAATAGATTTGGGGAAGAAGGTTTGTAGAAGGTAAAAATGAATAGGTATGGTAAAATTTGGTGGTTAAAAAAGGGGAAATTCTGCCTGGGAAGTAGCGTTCAGTCGACTGAATGTTCTGTTCAGTCGACTGAATCAAAGGCCGAAGTGTTCTGTGATATATTCAGTCGACTGAGAAGTACTTTTAGTCGACTGAATTTTGGTACAAAAATTTTGCTGTTGAATTTTCAGTCGACTGTGCAGATGGTTTCAATCGACTGAACTGTGCATAAGTGATTTTCTGTCATGATTTCAGTCGACTAAGCAGGGGAAATTCAGTCGACTGAACATACAATGTTTGCTATTTTAGTTAATTTTTGAATTTTAAACAATTTATTTAAAGGAATAGTTACAAAAATGTTGATGTATTATCATACAGAATTTTAACTATTTCTTCGGAGATGGACTTGGAGAATTCTTTCCTTCATTCTTCATGTAATTTATATCCCATGAATTCGGACTATACTGAGGAGTCTTAGGAGACATCCAAGGATTCACAGGATCAACCGGTGTACGATAAGATGAAGACGGATCAAGTGAGCTAACAGGGCGAGGTAGAGGTTCAGCCACTTGATTCTTCTTTGATCCACAGAAGCGTAAACCGATTTGTTCTAGAAAACTCAAACGTCATGCTGTAACTTTTTGCTCGAAGTATAGCTCTCGTTGAAGATCGATTTGTTGTTGTTGAAAGTGATGAATTTCATCAATCTTTCTTTTTGTGTCAGGTGAAATAAAGAGTCCTCTTTTCGCCTTTTTCGATTCTGGTGTGAAACCAGTACGATAATTTTCCCATTTGTAAACCGGCTCATGTGCTGGCGTTGGTGTGAGAAGTTTTGGCGATGTTGGAGTGTTATCAACCGACGAGGTGATATTGATCGAAGAGAAGGAGTTGTTTGACGACATTTTATATTGAAATTGTTTAAGCTTTTAATCGTAAAATCGAGATGAATAATAAAAAATTTAAAATTTATTTATAGTAGAATTTTACTAAAATACTAATGGTTATAATTTATTTAGATTTTTAACCGCATAATGATTTAATGGTTAGGAGAATTTTGTTACAAAAGTAGGGTTCTTATTAAAAATTCAGTTTTTAAAATGAGTGGTCTACAAATTATATAATGTAGCATATAACATTTCCGAAAACTATTTGATATGTTCATTCAGTCGACTGAACATATTGTTTTAGTCGACTGAAATGAGTGAATATTTCAAATGCATCTCTAATTGATATCTTTAAAGGATATTATACCTAATTCTCGTCGAAGTTTTATAAAGGAGTTTTCTAATAGAGGTTTAGTAAATATATCGGCAATTTGATTTTCGGTAGAAATATGTTCTAAATTAATTATTCCTTTTTCGATATTGTCACGTTAAAAATGGTGACGAATATCTATATGTTTTGTACGAGAGTGATTAACAGGATTTTTAGATAAGTTTATTGTACTTGTATTATCACAATATATTGTAGAATTTGTTAAATTTATATTCAAATCTTTAAGTGTTTGTTGCATGTATATAACTTGAGTGCAAGCTAAAGCAGCTGATATATATTCGGCTTCGCATGTGGAGAAGGAGACGCAATTTTGTTTTTTACTAAACCAAGATACAAGTGATTTTCCAATGAAATGGCAATTACCACTTGTACTTTTTCTATCCGTTCGGGATCTACCAAAATTAGCATCACTGAATGATACTAACTCAAATGAACATTCTTTTGGATAGAAAAGACCGAAATCTTTAGTTTGATTAAGATATCGCATTATACGTTTTACTGCTCTTAAGTGTGAATCTTTAGGATCGGATTGAAAACGTGCAGACAAACAAACACTCATCATTATGTCAGGTCTACTAGTGGTTAAGTAGAGCAAAGAACCTATCATACTTCTAAACAATTTTTGATCAACACTTTTGCCATTTTCATCTCGCTCGAGATGTGTAGTAGTACTCATAGGAGTAGGTTTAGCAGAAGTGTTTTCCATGCCGAATCATTTTATTAAATTATCACGATATTTTTCTTGGTTTATAAAAATTCCATTTGTTAATTGTTTGATTTGAAGTCCGAGAAAATAAGATAGTTCTCCCATATGAGACATTTCGAACTCATTAGTCATTATTTTTGAAAATTCTTTACACAAATTTTCATTTGTTGAACCAAAAATAATATCATCTACATAAATTTGAATTATTAAAATATCTTTGGTAGTATTTTTAATAAACAGTGTTTGATCTACTTTTCCAATTTTAAATCCTGAGTTTAATAAATAACTTTTAAGTCTTTCATACCAAGCACGAGGAGCTTGTTTAAGACCATATAGTGCTTTTTTTCAATTTAAATACATGATCCATATATTTTTCATGTATAAATAACGGAGGTTGTTCTACATATACATTCTCTTTAATAAAACCATTTAAAAATGCACTTTTAACATCCATTTGGTAAAGTTTAAAATTGTGATAACAAGCAAAGGCTAATAGTATACGTATTGCTTCCAATCTTGCAACAGGAGCAAATGTTTCTTCAAAATCAATACCTTCTTCTTGATTATACCCTTGTGCTACTAGTCTTGCTTTATTCCTTGTTATATTACCTTGTTCATCTACTTTATTTTTGTAAATCCATTTTGTTCCAATTGCAGATTGATTATTCGGACGGGGAACTAATTCCCAAACATTGTTACGTTCAAATTGATTTAATTCTTCTTGCATTGCGATA
This sequence comes from Allium cepa, assembly GCA_030765085.1. Taxonomy (NCBI): domain Eukaryota; kingdom Viridiplantae; phylum Streptophyta; class Magnoliopsida; order Asparagales; family Amaryllidaceae; genus Allium; species Allium cepa. The sequence goes on from CM060943.1 coordinate 735,278,718, forward strand.
ATCCAATAATCATCTGTTGATGCTTCTTTTGGATTTTTAGGTTCTATAGGTGAAATGAAAGCTACATGACCCATTTGATTTAGTTGATTTCTTGTTATAACTTGAGAATTTATTTCTCCTATTATATTTTGAGTTGGGTGATCTCGTAATATTCTAGGAGGAGATCTTAGTTCATTATTATTTTCAAGGTTTATTTCTTCTATATTTATCAATTCTTCATCATCTTTTATATTTAAATTTTTATTAAAGTTTTCATCAAAAGATATATGTAAAGATTCTTCAAGTAAGTTTGTTCGTTTATTAAATACTCGATATGCTTTACTTCGTTCAGAATATCCTACGAAAATTCCTTCATCAGCTTTTGAATCGAATTTTCCTAGTTGATCTTTTGTATTTAAAATAAAACATTTTGATCCAAATATTTTAAAATAAGATATATTTGGTTTTTTATTATTGAATAGTTCATAAGAAGTATTTTTAGTTAAAGGTCTAATTGAAATTCTATTTAATACATAACATGCAGTAGCAGCTGCTTCTGCCCAAAAATGTTTTGGTAGAGAACATCCATTTAACAATGTTCTCGTGCATTCTTGTAATGTTCTATTCTTTCTTTCTACAACTCCATTCTATTGAGGAGTTCTAGGAAAAGAGAAATTATGATTAATTCCTTTCTTTTTACAAAATGTTTCAAAATCTTCATTTTCGAATTCGCCTCCATGATCACTTCGAATATTTTTAATTTTCAAGTTTTTAATATTTTGGATTCTTTTGACAAATGTTTTAAAATGCTCAAAAGTGTCACTTTTATTTTTCATAAAAATAGTCCATGTATATCTTGAAAAATCATCAACAATTACAAATACGTATCGACTATGATTAATGGATTGAACTTATGTTGGTCCGAATAAGTCCATATGTAGTAATTCTAATGGTTGTAAAGTTGAAATAGTTTTCTTAGATTTAAAAGATGATTTCGTTAATTTCCCTTTTTGACAATCATCGCAAAAATTATTTATTTTAAAATTTATTTTGGGTAATCCTCTTACTAATTCGTTTTTAGAAAGTTTTCTAATAGTTTTAAAATTTATGTGACAAAATCTTTTGTGCCATAACCAAGGATCATTGTCTTTGGCAAGTAAACACATACTTGAATTATGATTAATACTCATATTTAGAACATAAATATTTCTATCTCTTTTTCCTTCAAATATAAGATTTTGGTCTTGATCAAAAATACTACAATTATTATTTGAGAAAGTTATTTTAAAACCTTTGTCACATAATTGACTTATGCTAAGTAGATTATGTTTTAAATTTTCAACTAATGAAACATTTGTTATAAAAGGTAAATTTGATGTACCGTAATTGTTCACATCTCCTTTGCCAATGATATAACCTTTTGAATTGTCTCCGAAGGTAACCGAGCCACCATCAAAGTATGTGATGTTTGTAAGCATATCTTTGTCTCCGATCATGTGTTTTGAACAACCACTGTCTAATATCCATTTCTTCTTTTTAAGTGGAACCTGAAAATAAATATGAGATTATTGGTACCCACTTTTTAATAGGGTCCTAAGAAGTTAGAGTTTTAGGAAACCAAACCCAGTTTGGTTTAGTGTCTTTTTTATAAATATAGTTTTTATTATGATGAACATTATCCATAAATGTTTTAATATATTTATTTCTTATTAATACATTGTTAGTTTTTGGTACCCAAATTGTAACTACTTTGTTTTGTACTTTTGTTTTAATAGGTTTCTTAATTAATTTTTGTTGTTTTGAATCCATATTCCTTTTAAAATTTATATTTTTCTTTTTAGGAATTTTTGACTCCTTATTATATCCTAATCTATATTTATTTGAAGAGAATTGAGAATTTTCTAAAATCTTAGATAAATTTTCTCTTCCTTTGTTAAAGTTAGAAACATTTTTAGTGATGTTCTCTAATCTAGTTTGAAGACTATTATTTTCTAACTCAACTTGTCTAATTTTAGTTTTTAAATCATGATTTTCAGAAATAATTATATCATTCTTTAATTTTTGAGTTTCAATTTCTTGACTTAAAAGTGATAATTGAGTTTCCGAATTTGAATAAGATTCTTGAACTTTTTCAAGTTCTTCTTCAAGAATTTTCTTTTCATCATTTAACATATCTCTCTCAAACTCAGCTTTGTTTTGATTTTCACGAATTTCCTTAATTTTCTTTTTAAGAATTTTTATTGTGCTTAAGAGTTCAGCGTTTACTTCAATTAAATCGTCGAAAGTTAAATTATTTACCTTAGATTCTTGAGCCATGAAGCATACATTTGCCTGTTCATTGTCGCTATCACTATCATTTTCGGATGAAGATGAATCCGAATCGTCCCATGTTACAGAAAATGCCTTCTTTTTGAATTTATCCTTCTTGTTTTTGTTGTTGAAGTTTTTCTGATTTTCTTTCATTTGTTCTTGACAATCTTTTTGCATATGTCCTTTCTTATGACAATTGAAGCATTCTATATTTGAGGATGATGGTTTGTTCAAGAAATTCTTTTTGATTCTGATTTTGTTTCCTTTTCTATACTTTAGGAATTTCTTGAAATTTTTGGCTATAAATGCTAGATCCTCATCTTTAGACTCTGATTCTTCCTTTTCTGCATTAAAAGCAATAATCTTTCTTTCTTGAGCTTGATCCTTTTTAGCTTGCATATTTACTTCATACGACATAAGATTTCCAATCAATTCTTCTGGTTTCATTGTAGATAAATCATTTGCTTCCTTAATTGCTAGTACTTTTCTCTCCCATTCATCAGTGAGTGAATTTAGAACTTTAGACACAATGTCAAAGTCCGTGTATCTTTCTCCTAGTCCGATTAGAGCATGATGAATGTCTTGAAATCTTGAGTACATGTCATTGATGGATTCATTTTGTCGCATTCTAAAGTTTTGGAATTGATTCTTCAGCATGGATATCTTTGTTTGTTTAACCTTGTTTGTGCCTTCATGTATGACTTTAAGAGTTTCCCATATCTGATATGCAGTAGTACATATGCTAACACGGTTGAATTCATTTCTATCCAGGGCGCAAAATAGCATATTCATAGCTTTGGCATTTGCACTAGCTTCATTCTTTTGAATTTGTGTCCATGTAGGATAATCGGTTGTGGGTTCAACGAACTCTGCTTGAGTTGCATTCCAGGCTTCAAAACTTGTTGCTTGCATATAAATCCTCATCCTTGTAGCCCAATAGCTATAATTTAGTCCATTGAATAGAGGAGGTCTTTGGGTAGATTGTCCTTCCGCAAATGTAGAACTATAGGCAGATGTTGTGCTTGTACTTGCGTTATTTTCCATATTATCAATATGTCTAATAACGGTGTTATGGTTATAGGACAACCTTGCTCTGGTACCAATTGAAAGAGTGGGCTATGCGGTAGGATCGTGTAATATGGAATAATGAAATAGTCTAGGTATAAAGTAGGTAAATGCAAGGAGACACCAAGACTTTTATACTGGTTCGGACCTCTCGTCCTACGTCCAGTCCCTAAGCTTCTCTTAGGAATTTCACTAACTAACGCCCTCACTTCACCCGGAGGAATAGGTTTACAACTTACCCGAACAACCGAACGGGATTTCTTGCCTCAACTACCGAAGAGGACTTCAACCCAATAACTAAAATACAATATTCGACTTGTTGTGTTCTTGTCAACACTAATGAGTCTAATGTAGTACAATATTCCTATAATCTTATCCTCGAGAGTATGCAATGTGTTTGTGAAGATTTAGGAATGTTAATTGCTATGAATCAAAAGAATGTTATAAACAAAAACAATGATTCAAGAAATAGATTAGTGATTGCTTTGAGAATATCTAGAAAATATGAACAAGAGAATAGTAAGATTAAAGCAAGAGAATTCAGTGAATTAAATGATGTTAGAATCATGTATATATACTTGTAGAAGAGGTGCATAAGTTGTCAAAGGTTGCAAACAAGAGATGCTTCCATTTCCATTGATGAATGGTTGCAACTCTTGGGAAGAAGAAGAAGGTGTCTTTTTAGAGAAAATTCGTAGGTTTAAATTCAGTCGACTGAGCAGGAGATTCAGTCGGCTGAAAATACAAAGAAAAATTTTCAGGAACAATTTCAATCGACTGCACAGGTAATTCAGTCGACTGAAACTGTGCAATTTTGTATATGTGTACAGTTTCAGTCGACTGGCCATGTCTGTTCAGTCGACTGAAGTATAAAAGTATGCACAGTGAAGATGTGAATGAAGTTTTTATGAATGTGTTCTAATGTTCGTGCAAATCTCTTGAGGATAGCATTTAACAAATAATCTAGACTAAGACAAATAGAAAAATCATACTAATGTTTATACTTTGGTCTTCATCTATCTTCTTCTAGCTTTTGCATTCTCTTCCTATTTGTTGAAGCTCATTGTCATTGATCAAAACCTTCGTGTATCAACAGATAATTAAGAGGATTAGTGGCTAATCCCAAGACCTATTTCGGGATTAGCAGCTAAAAGGGGATAATGGGACTTCTACTTGTCATTTCACTCTTTCCAAAATGGTTAGAGAAGCCATCAATAACTCTAAGTTTTAACCCACCTAAACCTTACTGTAATTAGCCAAATCCTGTCATTAGAAGAAGATTAGCGAAATTAGCACTTGGATTGGGGAATTTTCGATTGGAGACATCATAGATTTTCTATTCGTCTTAGGGTTTTAGCTCTTTTGGACTGCTTCGGATTATAAGTGAGCGGTTAGGACCACACACCTACTATTTAGTTATTATATACCTTAATATGATGTTTTAAAATAATTTTTGGGCCCTAAAATGAGTTTTAAACCTTAACTAATAGCATAAGTTAATTTCAATGATTTTATAAAGTTTTGTGAAATCGGTGTTCTTATGGATCTTCCTTGTTTTTATAATTCATCTTTCTTCTAATATTAGATTTAAGCTCTAATTTGATGTATGTGAATGTTTGCTTGTTTGAATATAGTTTATAGGTTTATTTCTTTAATGTATGATGTTTGTTTGGTTGAAAATACCGATCGAATGGCGACTTAGAAATTGGAAGAGATTTACAACCAATCATTATCATGGAGGTTGTAGTGAACAAACATAATGCGAAAAGGAAGTCCCACAAAGCTATGCTTCAAGTTTCAAGTTGTTTGGAGTTCGTTTTCCCAGGTTATAGGCAAATGAAGTTGGATCGGTGATGGTGTTCAAAAGTGGGATCAACATACTTTGTTTCGAGTTGCATGGAAGCCCGCATTACGTCCTTCAGAATGTTGCTTTGGTCATGTGAGGTTAGCTAGGATAACTTTTGGGGAAATGAAAGGTAAAGTATTGGATTGGTGAAGTGAGATTGACATTAATTCATGAGGGTGTTGGCTCGGGTCTTACTCAAGTTTCTTGCATAACTACTTGGAGTTATGTTAGGGAAGTAAAGTTGGATAAGCATGGGATCAATGAAGGGTCGGTTCGGTGGAGTCCATGGTCTGGTAGTGCTTAGCTAGGTGGCATGTGTTCAAGTGATGGTTCGGTATGGGGGTCAGGTCGGTAGGCACAGTTCAATGGTGTGGTCATTTTGGCGAAGTTAGTTCAGTGGTGAGAAGGAACAAAGCTGCCTTGAGTCAGTGCATGTTTTCCTAGGGCCACCAGCCTATTGTCTTTGAGTTTTTCACGCATCTACTTAAGGCCACCTACCCTTGTGCTTACTTCTAGTCACATCTCACTTGCATCGTCCAAGGGCCAGATCGGCACTATGTTGTGAACTCGGTGGCAAACTTTCGACTTTGTTGATGCATAGCGCAACGATGATGATCCATGATATGAAGTGACAGCTTCAACAATGGTTAGCTATAATTCGAGATATAGAATGGAGGACTATGAATCGAATTTAAGGAACCGCTAGAGGATGCTTTCAGGACAAGCGGAGATATTCTACGACTAATGATGATTGTCAAGAATCATCCTAATCACAACAACTTTAGACGGGACTTATAAAATTAATTGTAGGATATGCTCTGCTATGTATGGCGTGTGTAAAAGGATTGCTGATACTCAGAGGTTTCAAAATGTACTCATAAAGCAGAGATATGTGAGGATGCTCACCTGGGCTACGGAATGCGCCTAAGATCGCATGATGTTTTGTACTATTTACCTTGGATTATTACAGGGTATGCAGTCTAGTTCTTAGCCAACTTAATGGCATCGATTTGAATATCGAGAAGTCGGGACATGTGTAGTATTGATTATAAGGAGAGGTCATGTGCGTATCGTATATCCAATGCATTGAGTGGGTGAATGTTTGGATGTATGATGCATTCTATGTTTGTTTATTACCCCAGGGATGTCGCACGATATTATTAATATTGATATCTAGACACCCATTAGTACTTTGACAGATAGTACACCCATAATGATTACAATATAGAGTAACATATATCATGTGTTATGTGCTAACTCTGTGGTTGCACGGACGTGTCAGGTATGATTTTCTGTACCAATTTTCCTATATATCGAATTTATAGCATTTGAGATTTTCCACTGCTCATAACAAACTATTGTATGAATCGGGATTGTTTGCTGCTTTCTATTACTTCGAGGACTCTTAAATAAGTAGATTAGGGATACCAGGTCTGGTGAGCACGTGGAGCAGGATAGGTGGAGAGTAGGAGCCTACGTTCTCACATATTATTTTATTTAGCTATTATTGCTTGTTATTCCATTGTGTAGCACTACGGAGCTTACTAGTGCTTTTATCTATTTAGAGACAGTTTCTGTGTTTATTATCAGTTATATAGACTCTATCACTTATGCTATATAGTCGTATGGATCTATTTACTCTTATTTCTTAGGTTCATTTAGTTATTATTATCTCACCGTTTTATATTTATGACGATTATTATAGTTTATTCAATGCGCTGTGATATATACAGTTGGTTTTATGATGTTTTATCTACTTCACTACAACTTTTACTACCGTCCTGCATCAGTCGGGCACCATCTCATCGAAACTCTACTAATCATATTGGGTGCTAGTGGTGTGGGGCGGTGGTCACATGTAAGTTACCCGGGATTGCTAGAACATATAGTTTAGTTCCTGTCCCTTTGAATGACATGGATTTGAGCAAAGAAACCATGACTTGAGTAGTCTTAGACCTTGGATATGGTCATAGGAGTTATCATATATCCCAAAGTCTGTTACTCAACCGATGATGATTATTAATTGACCTTATGAGCGTGATTTGGAGAAGACCTTATGCTGTGGGTCCGAGGATTGAGAATTGTTGCAACTGCAGCATGATTAGAAGGCCATACTATTTTGAGAATGTGGCTATGAGTGGGAACATGAGTTATTTGGAAGGTGTAAAAAATGAGACGGTGCACTGATTATTTTAAGGATTAGACTATGAGGAAGTTTGTTGACAACTTTGAGGATGCATACATTATGATGGATGTGTAGTCTGCATAAAGATTAACACACATATGCTATTTATCGTTATGATGATGTGATGATTTCCTTTTTAGTGTGTCTGCGCTTTAGTTTGATGGGTTATGCTGATTGTTGATGGTTTCATTTGACCATTAATTAAGAAATATAAGATAATTTTAAATGAAATATGGTCTTATTTAATAATTAGATCAGATCTAACGCTAATAATATATTTCACAGGCTCGTAAAGATACAAATAGGATATTGTTTTTAAAATTACCTAATTCATCCACCGCCAAGACAAGTCGAAACCAACAGGGGTATAAGAGCCAATATGGTATATATAGTCTAATTAGTGAACCTTCAGTGTCAAGTAATAAACTTTTCCATTTGATGGGTGTCTAGAATAGAAGTATTTAGGCTTGAGGTTGAATAAAATGTTTTATCTGCTTTTTGTATATTGGTCCAGCCCAGTGGGTGGAGTAAGTCCAAAAGGTTAGTCTAGATGTAAGGCCCAAATTGGGCCTAGAGCTAATTTCCAAAATCAAGATTTGAAATTTTAAAATATAAAATTTAAGTTTAAAATATTAAGGGAATTTCATAAAAGGTAATAGATAAATTTAAAATTTTCAATTTTTTTACAAAATTAAATAGATTATTTCAAAATTTTAATATATTTAATTAATATGATTAATTGAATTGAATTGAATATTTAATTGAGAATTAATTAATTAAAACATATATACATAAATATATGTATGTAATTATAGTTGTGATAGTTTTGTATTTGTCTTAAAATTGTCTATGATAGATTAATTAAAAATTTTGATATTCAATTAAATAATAGGACTTATTCAATGAATAAATAATTAAAGGCTAATATATATATATACACACACACACACACACACTCATGTGTATATACAAACAAAACTCTAAATGTTATAGTTGGTTATTTATGCTAAATGGTTTAAGATGAAAAATGTAAAATTTTGAAATTTTAAATAAACTTAAATATAATCAAATTAGTTAATTAAATTAAGAACTAAAAATTAATTAAATATGCTATAACTAATAAGAATTTAAAGTTAATACATGCAATTGAATTAATAAGAACTAAAATTAATTATGTGTCATTTAATTAATAGGAATTAAAATTAACTAAATATGATCTAATTGATAATACTTAAAATTATTAAATATGATTTAATTGATAATACTTAAAATTAATTAAATATGATTTAATTGATAAGTTACATACATAAATAATACTAGTTGAATTAAATTATAATAGTTATAAATGAATTAAACTTATATAACTGCATATGCATAAACATAACTTAAGTGGAACTAAAATAACTCATTAAAGATTTTTGAAATAAATACATACGTGAAGTACATACACCATGATTTCATATGTTTTCAACGCTTGAATTATGAGAGTATTTCATAGGAAATAAATTACTCGTTCATTCGATATCACTCAAAATTTATCAAAGGATTACGGATCTTTAACATGAGCCACCCTCCATCATTTATATATTGATAAATTACTTTCATACGCACTTATTATTGAGAGAACTCAACCTAGAGCTATTATGTGTAGTACTATTATTATATTGCCAAGATAAGGTAAGATACATGCATGTATTTGTCGAGTAAACTTAAGATGTGCATGATACTTAGGCCCTCACGTAATGATACGTATGAGCAAGTAGTCTCTTTTGATTTATTGAGTAGACTCAAGATCGTCAACGCGATTGAGGTAAAGTCCATGGGTAGAAGTTGTACCATCATATATAACTGATAAAGAGTTGCCCATCACTTACAGGCCTATGATCTGTTAAATAATCTCAAGGTCTGATCCCAAGGCAAGCGAGTCCTAACACTCATAAAGAAATTGAAAGGTTTCTATATTTCTCTTAGGATGTAGAGAAATATAAAAGTCTAATGGGAGTCTTATTAGAATAATGAAACGATGTCCTTGAGCATTCAAAATTTGTAAGAAAATATGTTATACAAAGTTAAAATAATTCTCTTAGATAGATTTCTGCAACTAATATAATTGATAAAATGTTTATCAATTAAAAATATAGAAGCGAGCAGATTAAGATTAACCGAAAAAATATGAAATATACTTAACGTTAAATCCATCGGTATGTTGTCACTTCAAGACCCATATTAGAGCCAAATAATTGATAAATACATTCAAACCTTAGTCACTTAAGTCTTCATTTTCCTGAGATTATTATTAACTTCTATGAATTTTGAACTCAAACGAGATTACAAGAATACATATATTTAATCCATATTCAATCACATATAGATGTCGTATAGTGCGTAGTCGCATTCATAATAAATGAGGTTCTATCAAAATGAGAAAATAAACCATAACACGAGATCATTTGTTTGAAAAAATTGAATATAATGAGGATTCTGTTGTGTTAGAAGTGACATAAACAAAGAACAGCTAGATAGGCCTAGGAACCCGATCACTGAAATGGCTATTTGATCGATTTATTTTATTCCAACTTATATGATATCCTTAAATGTTAAGGATGTATGAATGCACTTTTTTAAAGAGCTTGGTGTGACCTTGTAGTAAGGGTTTCTTTTGAATGGTCAGACCATTTGGAAAGGAAAGTGAATGCATGAGAACGCATCTAACCTAGACACGATTAAGAATAAGAGAGTGAATGGTCACCTCTACTTTATGAAGAGACATTGGATATGAGAATTACATAAAATACCTAGTGGATACTTAATACGGCGGGAAGGTATAATTTCTGTTTCAATTTTTTTTTAATGGAAAATTATTCTTCATGAGAGTTATTCTTTGAGTACCAAGATATTTGATCTGAATTTCAACTATAAACAAGTTATAGTGGATGAATAAATAAATCATAATAAGTAGTTGAGTGGAGCTTCATATTTACTACGTTGTTATGGTAATGGCGGAAATAATGGGTGTATGTCATGTAATAACCCTGCATTCTATGCCATAATAATATGTAAATTTAATTATAATAGAGATATTCAAATCTGGTTTTTGATAATTATTATTTTGAAAATAAATTCCTACTTAATTGAAGTCTAGTTAATAAAAGATTTTGTTTTAATAAATTAAATCAAATTAATAAATCATTTTGGATCATATATTAAAATTGAATAAAATATTTTAATTAGATATAAAATATCTATATTGGTGCAAACCTTTATACGATTGAAATAGTTTGAAAATTAATTCATTTTGTAATAATACAATGAATGGTTAAATAAGAATATACAAGTATTGAATTGGAAGAAATTATATAGTTATCGAAATATAATTTATAAGATGAAATGTAAATCAATTTATACTAGATTGAAGTTTATTTATAAATAAAGTAAGGAATTATTTAAAAAGACAAAAAAGGAAATATGAATAAATAAAAGGAGCCATATTCCCCTTAGTTCTAGAAGCTCCTCCACATCTCACCCTTCAAGCCAAACCCAACTTCAAAATCCTTATACTAAATTTGTCCTAAATCCCAAAATTAGATTGCATGCATTAAAAAAGATCATGCAAAGGAAAATTCATGGCCATAATCTACGATGCAATAAGAAAGGCAGAAGGTTGGCGGCTGACGATGGTGGCTGCTATGATGCTAAGGTGCACGATGCATACGAGGCATGTCTGTGGTGGCAGCATGGTAGTGCGGCATGCATGTGCAGTCAGGCACACGATGTCATGAGGCGGAGGCATGATGATGTGGGTAACAGAGCTTGGTTGCACATGCACTGGAGAAGATGGCGATGAATGTTAGCAGGTAAGGCTAGTGAATATATGTGGCTCTTATGTCGCTTGGCATTTTGAAGATGAACGAAATGACCGCAATAACTATGATGATGGGCTAGGGTAGCAAGACATTGAATTTTGGATAGGAAGAAAGCTTTGATCTTAGTGAGTTTCTGAACTCACATTTGTATCTATATCCTACCACATGCTATATATTTTTCTAGATTATTGATTGAATTGCTTGGTTGAATAGATTGTGATTATTGATTGAATTGCTTTGTTGAATAGATTGTTTGGGTTGGTGTTTGATGGTGAATTAATATATGTTGGATTATCAAAATGCAAAGGAGATGTTATCCAAATACATTATGTTTTGTTATTACTTTTATTTGTTACCACTGGATTTAAATATAATCTAACCCATTTATTAGTGAATTTAAATATGTTGATGTTAATCCACTTTTTAGCATAGCGGATTTCAACTGGGCTTAGAAGATTCAAACTAGGACAAAGCAACTTGAAATCTTGGAGGCACACCTAAAATCATTAGAGAATCGAGCTCAAGAAATTTGAAGTCAAAATTCACTAAGGAGAGATGTCGATACCGACCTTTCATGTAGGTACCGACTTCTCATATTAACTCCATTGGGTTGCGACTTCTTGAGACACCTCCATATGGAATTATAAGAGTTCAATAAAAATTACAAGTCATCCCGAGCTAAGGAAAAACATTAGCATCGACCTCTTCGGCAAAATGGCTGATACAGGGCTATTTTGGAGAGAAGTGGATGATGACCTATTTTGGATGACTAACGATCGATGAAAACAGCATGAGACACCTTGAATTCAAGTAGGATGAACCACACAAAAGGGATCAACCCATTTGGGTTTAACCGCAGATTTCCACACCGATTTCAAAGGTCTGTACCGACATGTGGTGTTAACCCAAATGGATTCACGACTTCGGGCATTATCTTGGGCTTTCTGCTGGGTTCAGTTCCAACTCTCTGTTTAGCCCTATACGATTGCTACCTCTGTAAATACAATCCATATAGCAACCAAAACAAGATCCGAATTCTATAAACATGGAGACTCTATACTTCTTCAAGTCCCATCTCTCCTCCGTTAAAGTCACATTGGAACCATCTATTTGCTGTTCTGGGACTTAGATCAGCAAATTCTTAGTACTAGTGACTTAAAAACACTCCAGAAACATTATTGTAGATCTTAGATCCTCTATATTATGGTCATATTAAAGGAGACTAGCTGTAATCAAGAGAGAAAACAACTAATAAAAGATTGAAGTGGACGTAGTCCAGTGATTACACTGAACCACTATAAAAATTCTTGTATGTTCTTTACTTTTCTATAACTTTTATGTTTATTTAAACTGAACTGGTACCTTCATCTTAATTCTGGTGTTGATCCATTTTTTGGGGTTCACATTTTGGTGTTTTCACTGGAAAAAAAGCTAGATCTGAAAAACTTAAAGCTTCAATCTAGGATTTGAAAAAGATGAAGAGACCTAACACCAAATCTAGAGCTAGAGAAAGTAAACCATAGTTTAGGGGCAGCTAGGAAGGGTCTTCAGATTCTAATAAATCCATCTATGTCACCAAGGAAGAGATGGAGAGAATGATGAAGGAAATGCAAGATAGGATGATAACTTGAAAATATGAGATGCTGGATGGATTTTTCTAACGGATTGGACGATAGGGAATAGCTAAAAGTGTTGGGATTTAGTACCAAGTGCTAGGAACTAGGAGTTGCAGGCGTTGTAGCTGAGCAAGTTAGAGTAACGTCCCCACCAATAAAACAACCAATACTTAGGGGCAATGTCGGTTTGACTGCTGAAATGTTGGGAATTGACAATGATGGAGTTAGAAATGCAAATGAAAATGTAAATGCACAATAACTAAAGGAATATGCGCTAGAACTCCACTGTAGGAATAGAGGATAGAATGAAACCGGAGCTGTAGATCAGAATGCTATTGTGCAACTAGAGGAATATGTGTCAGAGTATGTTCCAGAATTCCCTTACAAGAACAAGAGGGAAAGTGTTGCTTTTGGGCAAAGACCTTCGTTCGAGGTGAAAACCGACTAATTGAGTTGGTGTGAAAAATGATTAGATATGGACGCCCAAATCAAGGCTTGTAGGATATGAGTAGAAACCCATGCACTTTACGTATCCAAAATGCAAGGAATCCCCCAGATTTGAAGCTTCTGATTAGATGTGTGATGGAAGACCAGATCCAACAGTTTACCTGATGAGATACATCTGACACATGTGGGTGTTGGGTGCTTCAGAGGGGGTGATTGGACGATGCTTCCCATTTGAGTTGATAGATTTGGCTGCGATGTGGTTTCGACAACTAGAAAAAGGATATATCCATACGTGGACTAGTTTTTGGGGCAGTTCAGAGTTCACGTCTCAAGACCAAAGAACGTAATGATGCTTTCAACTATGAAGCAAAGACTCGGAGAGAGCCTGAGGAGCTACTTGACAAGATTCAATGCAGCGGCTACTACCATGGACGGATCGGATATGTCGATAATCTTAATGGTGATTTTAGGAGTGGCAAGCAAAACAGACTTCAAGGTTGCTCTGGAAAGAGACCCACCAATGGTTCTCATGAGATTCTACCATGAAATGGAAAGATACTTAATTCAAGAAGAAGCGAAAGCTAAAGACATTGAACTTGATGAAGTCAATGCTGTGGATAGCGGAGGACCGCTTCGAGCTGGACTTGGTAAGGACAAAGGGAACGAAAAACTGGTGATGACGATGGAGAATCTAAGTGGTTAAGGAGGGGACCGGAAATCTATTCTTACGCCGAGCTAATTGAAACCCTGTAAAGCATCTACTTTGAAACTAGGGGGCACATCCCTTATCAGAAGCCGGTTAGGTGAGAACCTTCGAATCGAGAGAAAAGATCCAGGAGTACTGCATATTCCGTAAACTAGAAGGAAATGAAGTGAACGAGTGCAGACACCTTCACGACATAGTTAAGGAACCGTTTCAGAACAACCAGTTGCAATAGTAGGTCAGAAACCAAAATGTGGTGATGCAGTCAGAGCAACTACCATTTGCAGCCAATGCACCAAGATCCACCAGGGATATGGTTCGAGACCCATAATCCCATGATCGAGATGGACGAGCAGCAGATTCATCTTCATGCTCTACTTTTTCTTTCTTTTGATAATTAGGATAATAACCCCAGACCTCTTAGACGTGCATTAAACCAAGGTCGGTCCCTAGTTGTGCTCTAAGTCAAATGTATGGGATGACTACTTAGGTTTGTGATAACCTTGGATCGCTTACAAATGCACAAGACCTGGATTGGACCCTAGGCATGCTTTGAGTCGGATATCCGAAATGACTATTTATGATTTCTTCTTAATTATTTTAATTTGAATTTTGAAAAATCCATGGGAATGTGATGACTGATATTTATCGCTTTATATCCTATCCAGAGAGACGATACCGGAGTGTAAGGTGTAAGTCCCCTTGCCAAAGAGCAAGGATGGACCTATATGGATATGGATCGCCTTAGAGCTCCTGTCCAGAGAGACGGAGCCAGAATGCATGATGCAACTCCCCTTCCCAAAGAGCAAGCAAATGAACTTATACAGATTTGGATCGCTTTATAGCTACCATTCGGAGAGATGGGGCCGGAGTGCAAGGAGTGAGCCACGTTACCAGAAAGTGAAAAGGATGGGCTTCTTTGGATGATATAGAGCTACTACTTGGAGAGGTGGGACGGAGTGCAAGAAGTAGGTCCCTTCATCGGAGAATGAGTGGATGGGATTGTTTGGTTTTTGAGTCCCTTCTTCGTAGAGCGAGCGGGCTTAGCTAGGATCTGGAGAGATCGAAACTCAAGATTGGAACACTAAACAATCCGGAGATATCGTTCTCTTAACGTAAACGATAAACGATCCTGAGAGATCGCACATTAAATTAAATGGAAGATGATCCAAAGAGATCGAACCCAATAACAAAAATGGACTTAATAAAAGGATTTTAACACCTTGTAAGTTAAATAAAACTAATAAATCTCGGATGAAAATGGGACAATTCTGGATATGTGGTGTAATATGAGATATGTGATGTAATAACTCCGAATGAAATTAGAATGGTTGTGATGTATAAATTACACTTAAGCGGAATCTAGAGTCTTAGGATGTTATAGGTTTGGAATAACTCATGATTGATAAGAGAATTAGAAGAAACTGCACAATTCACCAAGATTGAAGTAGCTAGAGATCTCATCAATCGAAGACTGATTCTGGAACTTGTACTTGAGCAAAGCACACCTTATATTCAAAAGGCATACTTTAAGGAGAAAGTGTTAACCCGCTTTTTAGCAAAGAAGATTGTAACTGGACTTAGAAGATTCAAAAGAGGACAAAACAACTTGAAAATTTAAAGGCATACCTAAATCAGTAGAGAATTGAGCTTAAGAAATTTGAAGTCAAAATTCACTAAGGAGAGATGTCGGTACTAATCTCTCATGTAAGTAGCGACTTCTCATATTAGGTTCATTGCGGTTGCGACTTCTTAGGGAACCTCCATATAGAATTATATGAGTGCTATAAAAATTACAAGTCATTCCGAGTTAAGGTAAACAGTCACCACTGCCTCTTAGGTAAAAGGGCTGGTACTGAGCTATTTTGGAGAGATGTAGATGAGGACTTGTTTTGAATAACCAACTATCTATGGAAATAGCATGAGACACCTTGAAATCAAGTTGGAAGAAGCATGCACAAGGAATCAACTCATTTCATTTTAACTACAAATGTCGGCATCTACTTCAAAGGTCGGTACCAGCATGTGGTATTAACCCAGATGTATTCATGGCTTCAGGCACTATCTCGAGCTTTCTTCTGGGTTCAGCTCCAACTCTTTATTTGGCCCAATACGACAGCTACCCCTATAAATACAAACGATAGAGCAACCAAAATAACATCTGAATTCTCTGACCATGGAGACTCTGCTACTTCTTCACCTCTTATCTCTCCTCCATTAAAGTCGCCTAGGAAACATCTATTTACAGTTCTAGGACTTAGATTAGCAAATTCTTAGTACTAGTGATTTTCAAACACTCTAGAAACATTATTGTAAATCTAAGATATACTAGATTGTGGTCAGATCAAAGTAAACTAGTTGCAATCCAGAGAGAAAGAAACTAACAATAAAAAAATGTGGATGTGGGTCGGAGATTACACTGAGCCACTTTAGAAATTCTTGTATGTTCTTTACTTTTCTAATTCTTTTCTACTTATTTAAACTAAACTTGTGCTTTCTTCTTTATATTGGGTGTTGATCCATTTTATGAGTTAACATTTTGGTGCTTTCACTGAGAATAAAGATAGATCTAAAAACTTAAAGCTTCAATCTAAGATTTAGAAAAGATGAAGAGACTAACACCAGATCTAGCACTGGAGAAAGTCAACCATGGCTTGGGGGCATCCAGGAGGTGTCTTTAAATACTTATCAATCTATCTATGTCACTAAGAAAGAGTTAGAGAGAATGGTGAAGGAGATGCAAGATGGGATGATTACTAGACAACATGAGATGCCGGAAGGATTTTTCACCATACTGGATAATAGGGAATTGCTAGAAGTGCTGGGATTTAGAACTAAGTGCCAGGAATTAGTGCAGGAGTTGCTGGCGTTGGAGCCAAGCAAATTGGAGCAATGCCCTTACCAACAGAATAACCAATACTTTGGGGCAACCTCCGTGTGACTGCTGGAATGTTGGGAATGGACAACGATGGAACTAGAAACGCAAATAAAAATGTAAATGCACAACAACCGGAGGGATTTATGCCAAAATTTCCCCGTAGGAACAAAGGATAGAATGAAAATAGAGCTAAAGATTAGGCTGCTAATGCGCAACCATATTTATATGTCCCATAGTTTGTGCCAGAATTCCCCTATAAGAACAAGGTAAAAAGTATTGCTTTTGGATGAAGTCCTTCATTGGGCGGTGAAAACTGACTAGTTGAGTTGGTACAAGGTGGACCCCCAAATCAAGGCTTTGAGGACGTAAGTAGGAACCCATTCACTTCAAATATCCGAAATGCGAGGAATTCATTTAATTTGTAGCTTTTGATGCTAGAGATGTATGATGGAAGACCATGTCCAATAGTTCACTTGATAAGATACATTTGATGCATGGAGTGTTGGGTGCTTCAAAGGAAGTAATGAAATGATGCTTCTCATTATACTTGACGGATTTAGCTATGATGTAGGCGAAAATGTTGAACTGGTGCTTTAGCCTTAACTCTAGGTGTTGATCCATTTTTTGGGTTAAAAGTTGGATTATCAAAATGCAATGGAGACACTGTTCAAATGCATTTTGGTTAGTTACTACCTTTGTTTGATAGTGAATTTATATATGTTGGGTTGTCAAAATGCAAAGGAGACACCGTCCAAATGCATTTTGATTTGTTACTACCTTTTTTTGTTACTAGTCGGAAGTCATACCTTTATTTGGTACAAATGTTTTAGATAAAGTCTATATGTTTTATAATACTCGGGTTAGTTCGAGACTTTCCAAGTGCATAGACATTAGCCATTTCTGGCAATTGGATTTTAGAGTAGAAAGTGTGTGTGTGTATATATTATATTATATTTTGAGAAATTAACAATTTGTATTTTTCTTGGTCTCCTTGTAATGGTTTTGATGATATGGCAATGAGTTGTACATTTCGTATGTGACATGAAGTATATTGTCGATGTGAGTAAGAAATTCCATTTTTATAAACTCGCCTTGTTTTGTGTGTGTTTATGTGACGACCTGGAATTTTCAAGCATTTAAAATCGGAATATTTAATTGATTTTATATATTCAATAGAGTAATTTTAACTTGAATTACGAATATCACTATTTGTTTATTGAATTTAATAATTGGAAATCGGGTAAGATGTTGAATCTGAGATTTTAAGCCGGATAAAAATAATTTAAGAGTTTGTAAAATTTATATTGATAGCACTAAAGGTAGAGAAAGTGTTAGAATTGGATTTGGAAGTGATTTGTTCCGTTTTAAAAATATATTGTTTAAATTGGTATTTAAAATGGCCTTCCGAGGCACAGTCTTGAAATTCGATGAAACCAGTTCCGTTGGATCCGTAATAGTGTTTTATTATCGGATTTCAAAATTTTGTAGTGATTGGAGTTGTTGTGTGAGCAGACGACATATAAACGCGTTGAATTTTTTATCAAAAAATTTAATATAATATATATTGTTGACTGGTAAAAAAATGCTTCGCATCAGCTTATTTTATTTCCAAGTCACTGTGCATCTGTTCAAACACGCATCCATCACGTCCAAGCCGACAATTTCCTTTATTAAATCGCGTATTGTCACCCCTTTCTTTTCAAATCAAATCTCCAGAAGAAAAATATCGTTCCAGTAAATGAAAAAAAAACCTAATGGCTGAACATACTAAAATGGGGATCGATTTGGTAGCCGAGCTTTTTAAATCTTCTGCTCTTCCTTCGTCCCTACAAATCAAGATCAAAACCACCTATTCTTCGAATTTAATCAGAGCCGATAGAAAACCATATATCCTCAATTCCATTTAACATCGACTCAAAACGACTTCGATCCAAAGGAGGGCGAGCGCAGCCAGATTTCGAGTTGTTAGGGTTTGTTCGAATGGTATGAGGAAGCAGGCCGAGTTCGATAACTAAGGTTTGGGTTTTTACGAACCTTGGTACTTCACTGTGGGTTTCGATTGCTGTATCGAGTGGGGTGGAGGCGCATTGTTCGTGGGAAGTTGTGGTGCTCGGGTTCGTTCCCGATGGAGGTCGCGATCTTCTTTGGAGGTCTCTGGAATTGGCGATCGATTGGTGATGGCTCTGGGGAAGTATTCGTGTGTGCTGCGGTGATTTTGGGGTATGGTTTCCTTTTTCGTATTTGTATAAATTTACATATATAAACAGTAAGGTAGAAATTTATTCCAGTATTTTCTATAATAAAAATATACAGGTAAGGCAGAAAACCTATATAGATTATTGTGAAAATGAAATGAATACACACACATTTTAATTTACTAGCTTATTTTAAAATAAGTTATTTAAGTGATTTACTTGAAATGGATTTATTATAGTTACAAAAGGTTTCAAAAGGAATTATTAGTTTAAGTAAAATTATTAGATTGAGCTAAGACTTATTAAAGTGGTAATTATTTGATCGACTGGTTCAAAAGATAATAAATCATATAATGTTTATTCAAGGTTTGGAATCGTAAAGGAAAACAACTGGTTTGGCACGGATTTGTAAGACAAAATCAAAGGTGAGTTAATCTCACTTGGTTTAATTTAAATTTAAATGATTAAATTTAAATAATTGTTTGAATGTTTGAATTGGTTGATGTGCTATAGTATGGTATAATTTGAAATTGGCATATTATATTGTGCTAACGTCTGTGGATGCAGGGAAGAAAGGTTGGTGGGATCCAACTGGATCCCTCAACATTTATTTAAATTATTTAATACCCTCTGTTGTGATTATTTTATATTCTGTGATGAATATTATTGATAATTGGAATATTGGATGTTATGGTTTACCTCAGTATATTCCGGTGCACTAAGTTATCAAGATATATAGAATTGGATTTTGGAAATAAAATGAAGAGAATTTGTAAGTGAAATAATTATAGAAACTTTAAATAAATTAAGAATAAATTGGATAAGAATAATAGTAGTTTTAAATGCTAATAAATAAATTCTGTATATGGAAAGGAAAATTTGAATAAACAAAAAGTTAAAGAATTTTAATCTTCAGTGATATTATTTAAAAGAACAAAACATTTATTTAATATTTAAGATTTAAATTATTGAAAAGATAAAGAAGAAATTGGGAAAAGATGAAATTTGTTTATTTCAGTTAAAAGATTTAAAATCAAATGGGAAATAATAATGTTAATAATAAGTCCATAACTAATGAATTTTGAAATGAACTGATAAGTAAAGAAATTTATTTCAAATAGAGTAAATTGGAAATCAATTTCGGAAAATTGATTTAAGTGATTGGAATTGGGATTTTTCTCTGGATAACCAAGTACATTTTTAAAGTAAAATTTTAAGTGTAAATTAAAGGTTTTGAAGTTGTTTTTTTAAAAAGCAAGTTATGGAAATTTATCATTTCTAAATATTGAAATTTCTAAAGTAAGTATTTTCTTTCAATCTATTATGGTAGTAATTATTTAAAGAATGACTTAGTATTATGTTTTTAAAAGTATAGATCTAGTTTTATATTTATTAGGCAACTTTATTTTCAAATATTCATATAGTATGTATTTTTAACAAATTATTGAAGTAGTTTTAACTTAAATGTTTTAAATTATATTCAAGTAAAGTGTTTTAAATTATTTTAAAAATCTAGTTTTGTGCTTGGTGATTTCAGTGGAAATAGAAAATATTTGGGAAGTTTATTCTGAAAGAACGATGGTTTGAAACTGTTTTCAAAAGGTTGAAAATAGAAATATATCTTGTGAAGATATTTTTTAGGTTAATAAATAATTTGGAAAATTATTTATTATTGGATGGTTGTTTGTGAATATTAGTTGATAGTTAAATCACCGACTATCAATATTTGGCCAAATGCATTGATCGTTACGAAGAGACCGGGATCGAGATTTATTTCTCGAAAACCACTTCGATACGGTTTGTACGTTTCATGGAAAACGAGTTTGAAATCGAAGATGGAGCAGTGAAGTCCAAGGGCTAGTCGCTACTAATCCTGAGGATATTTCCAAAATGGATGTAGTAGAAGTAGTGCCTTCGGTTCCGTTCGAACCCGGGATGGACTTGTATGGATGAATGCTTTCGGAACATCGTCAAGTGGACGATGGGCATTCTAAGGGATACGTTCTAAAAAGGTAACGCTTACCCTCAAGCCTCATCAAATGGGAATGACTGAAAATCAGGGTTATGCAGCAAGGCTGGGTGGGTAGCACCCTAGCAGGGTGAGGTCATCCCTGTCTAGATGTCCGTTTTTATTTCGGGTTAGTGGGCGGTTGTTGATCCCAACCGCGGGGTGATCTCACTCGGGATTATCCAGTAAGGGGTAGTCCCGGTCTTGTGTTGCAGGGAAGCGGGCGTACCCCTCGGTACTGTGATCTAGGCCACGTACTGTGACAGGTGGTACCCCAGTGCCGAGTCATTGGTTGGAAATCCATTCTCCCTACTAGCCTTGTACGAGTTTTGTTTGTATTACCCACTCTGTAGCTAGTAGCTGGAATTTAATGAATGTAACAATTTTGGATATTTTATAAGTATTTGTATATAGACCCTATTATAATATCAGAGGATTTCTATAAAAAGTGTTTTAGCTATCGTAAGGTAAAAACCCAACATGTTTATTTGTGGCGTGGTCTTACGAGATGCTTTTGTTTTCAAAGGATTTTTGAAACTTTAATAATCAATTGAGTGTGATTTTCTCACGCTGGTATTCCAGACTGACTCGGGTGTTATTTAATTGTAATGCTCGGGTCAGACCGAGTATTATAGGATACAGGATATGATGCTATGGAGCTCAGGAGACGTGCTGGATGACGATACATATTCCTGTACTTGTTTATATATACATATTCCGTTGTGTTGAGTTACTGTGTATCCAGTTGTATGTTATTGATGTTGAACTGTGATTGATGTACTCTGATGATGTAATATATAAACAGATATATTTGTTATTTGAGTAAAGATCATTTATTATCTATTATATTTTATTCCGCTGCGATGGTTAGATTCTGTTGTTGTTTTCTATTTTCTTCTTCTACCTCTTCTTCTTTAACCCAAATGGTTCGTATTTCTATGCAACTTGAGCTGATTAATGTAGAATAATGTTGACTCAAGGGGTATGGATTTGCGGGTCGTTATAGTTTATTAATTTATATTGAAATGTGTTATATTTTTCTATTGCGATTTGTGCCTCTATGTTCATTTATATATCTATTGTATATTATTCTATCCTGGTAAACCTATGTGTCTATTGCTTTATGCCAATACTGGATACGTGTATTATTGATATATTTTATGGTAGGAATACGTAGCGGTGTTAGCTAGTGGAATAATCATTTATGGTCGCTCCAAAATTACATTTATCCATATTGCTTGGCAATATTCTTTAGTAATACTCATTGGTAGTATAAGTATAGAGGTAGGGCATTATATGCCATATAACACTTACTAATGGATGCATCGAGATACAAAAATTATTTTCGAAAGGTACATATTATTATTTGTGAAATACTGACTAAATATTGTCTGAAAGCAGATACAGTTTTATTTTGGTGTGATTTATTCATTATAAAATAAATCCATATAATAATGGTATTTGTTTGATGGTATTAGTGATGCATTAGCCATGAGAAGTACATAAGTATATGGCATTTTAACAATTATTTTGGAATTGTGGACTAAGACATATAAATTTTAGAAATAATGCTTTAACCATATGAATATGAATGATACAATTCTAGTGAATTTTAGCTCAAACAATTAAGGGCAAAACACATAATCATCGGGAATGATAAAAGAGGTAGCGAACTCTTCATATACACACACACGTAATCCAAGGTCTGAATTATTGCAAAATAGATCCACTTGCTTTATTAAATTCACAAATGAATTAACAAGCATGAATATTTGTATTTGATGCATAAGCGGTATATCTATGAGAAGTCCACCATATTTTAAATGGAAGTAGAAAAACATAACATGCAAAGGAAATAAAATAGTTCAATCATAATGAATATGCGAGTATATTGAAAAGAGTTCCAAGAGTACCTAAAACAAATAAGATTCAATCTCAAGTCACTCCTGCCAATAATGCACAATGATGTATCGATAATGAGTAATCAGACCTTATGAGATAAACTACAATTGATGATGAGTGAAATTGAGATTATTTCTTTTTGTAAGGATTTGTACTTAAGAATAAGTAAATATGTTCAATTTAATTTCATCTAAAGCATAGTTTATGAAATTAGACAAGATATGAGTTGATAGGAACCTTACAAGTCCTAGATCAAGGAGTTGTAAGGTAGTGTGAGTCAAAAGGTTGCATGTAAAATTCGCTCGTAAGGGATTTTTGTATGGATCCCCCTACGGAGTTTAGGACCGACCAACAATAGTTGACCAATTTATGTTATGAACATATGTTTCGTTGTAACAACTGCCCTTTTCGACCCTCGAATGTCGATACTAATACATCCATGGTATTCATGTGTCAAGCACCTAAGTGCTGGAAATGCCGATTGTTAGGATAAAAGAAAAGGAAGAAAAAAAACGAATAAGAAAGAGGACAACAAGAACATCGGAATCTCACAGCATAATGATAACATATAATATCAAAAGATAATACACAATGTTACACTAATATACATAGAATTTTAGTGTTACTAATCTAATTACTATCATTAACTTGGACAGTTATAGCTGTCTGTCCTTATAATTGCTGATATATATGCATAAAGTTTGCAGCAAAAATAAATACTACAACAGGTAATCATCCAGTTCTAAAGCGTCCACAGCTAAATCCTGAAATATACTCGGGGGTAAGCCAAGCATTATAAGAAAATAATACTGGGATCAGCGTGGTAAACTAGCATGAGAAACTCAGTCATATGGATTTTTATACTTATAAAACCCTTCAAAAATAAAGGTATCTTGTTAGACTATGCCGCAAATAAACACGGATGGATGTTTATCTTATATTAACCAAAGCATTTTATATTGGAAAATCTTGTGATATTATAATAATATCTAGGGTTTAAAATAAATATACAACATAGATAAAATGCTTGCATCTCACATTCCATCATATTAGAGTATATCTAAAGCCACTAAGGCACGTTCACATAATGGATTTTCCAACATGACATCCACAGTAAAACCCATAACTAAAACTATGACCGATCTCCTATGACAAAGATCAAAATATACCTTTCGATCATCATATATCTCTAGATAAAATAAACCATAAAGTAAACACAACTAGGCCAACATCTTAACACTTTCGTGAACAACATGAACCAAATACCATTAACTCCCTATGCACAACATATCGAAAGCATACACTAGATATCGAGTTGATTGCCTACCCCTTAGGTTAGCTAAACCTAGGATTGTGCATCCAACTCTATATCTGTCATGTACCGATGTTGAGGTTACGTTTGGCTTCTTTTGCAAGAGTCTACAACTTGAAAAGACCACAAATCCCTAAATGGATTCCAACACCTCATGCAGATCCACTTCCAAGAGATAGAACATGTATCTCAGTCTTAAAGTTGTTTTCAATAAGTAGAACACTTACCGATCCTGGTCTCTACAAGACTGTATCGACGAATTTGGTCATATTCGACAACGGTGAGAATGATCGCATGAGGAAACCAAGTCCCCTATACTTTCTATAAGCAAGTAAACACATAAACACTATCAAGTCATACAAAGCACGATCAAGTCACACAAACAATTTCATATCCTTTTTAATTAATTTATCCTTTACTAATTAAATACGCTTTTTGTTAGTAAAACTCCTTGTTATCTACTAAAACTCATTAATCAAAACTTCCTTTATTAATTATTACTCCTTTATTAATTAAATCTTCCTTTATATACTTGTATATATATTTAATTTTTCATTTTAAAAGACGTATAATTGCGTTCTACTATTTCACTATTCACTTATACACTCTTCAGCACTTCAAAATGCTCATATACTTATCTCAATGGTATAAGTATGTTCACAAATAATTTAACAAGATTTACTTAAAAATATAATCAAATAGGTTAAAAACGAATGATACTTAAGCATTGTTACCATAAAACCCTTCTCTCTTTTATATGTAAAGCATACACTTTTTCTCTATCTTTATTCCAAATGATTCCATACTTGTTATTATTTTTTAAAATTCCATTATTAAAGATCTAAATGTGTTCATAATCATTTAACAATAATTTTCCACTTTATATAATTCAAGGGTTTAAAAACAATTGTTACTGAAACATTGTTTACGATAAACCCATATCACTTTCCACTTAATCATTATCTTCATAACTCACTTTAAAAGATCAAATTACTTTTATAAGGGTTTGAGACAAGTGTTTCTCAAACATGTCGCAATAACCCAAAACTATTCACTTATACTTATTTTTAAAATTTACATTTAATTACCTAATTATAGTCTTAAGTATAATTAGGTATATGGGTTAAAAACAAATGTTATTAAAACATGGTTTACTAAACCATCTATTTATAATTATCCTTAAAATATTCATTATTAAATATCTAATAATATTCCTTAGTATAAATTAATAATATGGGTTAAAAAATGTTACTAAAACACTGTTTATTGCCACCTAACATCATTTACCTATATTTATCGTTAACTTTAAGATATTCATTTTAGAGATCAAAGTATATCCACATTTATTAATTAAGGTGATACACTTTAAATTTAACTTCTCAAAATAATTTATTTTAACTTAAGTATTAATATTAAAACTTCCTTTAGTGCATTTAGAGATACTTAACTTACTTTTTAAAACTTAAATATATTTACCATAAAATCCTTTTTAAAATGATGTATATACTTATATGTATATTAATTTAATTATAAGATAAAATATTTAATAATAAAAATAATTTAAAAAGATATTATATTACACAAGCTTATATTTAATTTAATAAACTATTTAACTAATTTTTTGAAAACTATATATGTACTTAAAAATACTTTAAAAATACTTAAACTGTGGTTTAAAAGTTTATATTAAATATTACTTAAAAATACTTAGTTCATAATTTATTTAAAAACTATAGAAACATGTTTTATAATTTAAACCATTTGCTTTAAAAATTCATAAATAATTATAAAAAATATATCTAAAACTCGATAAATTTTCCAATAATTAATACCCTAATTGTATTTATTAAAAATGTAATGAATCCCTAGGATGTCTTTCAAAATTAACTTTGAAAATCATCGAATATAATGCATTTTCAAAGCATCCATCGCGACCATTTCTCTTTCAATTTTCACAACATCCATTCACAATATCTATACCTTTCCAAACCAATTCCTTCATGTCAAATACACGAAAACATATGTAAGAAATAACTAAACATATATTCCCAAGATATATTCAGTTTTAACCAATAAAACATATGTTAAATGCAAGGGAATTTCAAAGTGCGTTTATAGCGACTATTTCGCTTCAAATATTTACATCACACTATCAAACACGTAATGAATAAGTCTCGGCCATGTCACATATTTTATAGGGTTTACAAGAGAGATTATACTATAAAATAAAGTTGTCATTTGCTTTCAAATACAAGAAGGGGTCCAAAAGTAATAACTTGCAGCGTTATCTATTTAATTTATATTTATCCCAACAAAAAATTATATACACAACAAAAACAAATTAAATGGTAAGTTAACTTTACTAAGCCTAAGCCTAACCGAGACGTAGATAATCACACGATGAGTGCAACAATGAAAACGGTGTCACGATTGGACCTCGTATGCAAAAGTTATAGATTGTATAAGAATTTGGATTATATAATCAGATTATCTTAGTCACTTCCCCCCTAATCTTTATTCTCCCCTAACTATGAAATGCTTGTACATTCACGTTGATACACTCCAAATATCGTGCACCTCTCTCATTCGTTCTCCCTCCCGACTTCATGAAATCACGCACTGCCTTCTCCGATGAACTCCCTTTCAAAATCTCTTCATCGCAAACCCCGCGAATTCACATATACAACCCTTTAGCTAGTCATGACCTGATGCCTCTCCTCTAATATAGCGAAGTATTGTTTTTCACAAGAAGGAGTCGCACCACCTTAAATGCCTCCACTAGCTTGCCATCACACGAGAAGTTTAAATCCACAAACGCCTTGGCCTGACTCCTCCACAATCTTCTTGCAAACCTAACCTAGTTTAGGGCATGAAATATCGAGCATGGCCAACAACACCGCACTCGACGAACCTAACATAGATTTGAACCCCTTGCCTCCACGAGCCCAACGGATCCAACAACGGTCAATTTCATGCATCATAGCTCTGGAAACAACTACTAGAAGATGGCGACTAATTTTATTTATTACAAGAAAGTGAAAAAAGAGAAGAGAGGTAGAGAATTAATGGAGTAAGGGAGGGGTATGGATATATTTATAACAATATACATATTATATTTTAATTTTCTCAAATTAATCGTTATGGTTTCGAGCTCGCACGATCACACGGTACATTCAATCATCATGGAACTCATTGTCGTACATCGTTTTATTATTCTGGTTCCTATAGGACTAGTTTCATAAAAATCCAAGACAATGCCTCCATATGATAATTTCACATGTTCCGAGATCGTTTATCGATAAAATGATTTTCAGTCACATTATCGATATTTGTTCGAACTATTTATTTTTTTAAAAAATTGAATTTTTATTATTATTATTAGTTAATGTTTAAAAGGAGGTTAAGAATGTTATTAAATCAATTAAATCACTTTAAATCCAATATTTAAATATTTAAGTAATTCATATATTTAAATACGAAGTGTCCGAAATTCCGAGTCGTTACATTCTCTCCCACTTAGAACATTTCGTCCTCCAAATTCGAACATGAGTAACAAAAGTAACGTCACATATCTATACTTAATAGTATTAAAATTACCAGTGAACATAGCTTACGATGAGCTTGGGTTTAGAAAAGGGGCATTTCACTAGCAGGACAAACTTTGCAGTCTAATTAGTTTCTATGACACATATCCACATGAATTAATTTCAAGGCTAAAGTCAGCAACATAATTACTTTCAAGGACAAAGTCAGCTGTCCACTTACTTTCAAGGACATAATTTCATAGGTTTTTAGACCTTAGAAACAAATTATTTTGCATTTTGTCCTTAAAGTAATTATTTCAGTTGTGTGTCCTAGAAACTAATTGCACTTGCTAAAGAGACCCTTATGGCTAATTTCCACTTTAGAAAACTTCTCGTTACAGATGGATAATAAATAAACTACTAGGTGTATCTTTTGTTCAATAGCCTTAGGTTATTACTTAGTCTATTATTCATACTACCTAACACAACTCGAAGAGTCATTACCTAAACTCCTTGTAAGCCAACAAATATAGTATTTAATTATACTAATGCCCATATG
Organism: Allium cepa; assembly: GCA_030765085.1. Classification (NCBI taxonomy): domain Eukaryota; kingdom Viridiplantae; phylum Streptophyta; class Magnoliopsida; order Asparagales; family Amaryllidaceae; genus Allium; species Allium cepa. The sequence continues at coordinate 735,307,110 of CM060943.1, forward strand.
ATGTGCACATGTCATTCGTATGCAATTTCAATTCCATTCACTTCCTCGATCATATAGATTTCACTTCCAAACTAGTATAGATCACTTGACCTCTCTAGTGCGGACTACGATCAAGTTCCTTAATTAGAAACTTCTATTCTCCTTACATAGCCATATACTATGATATAAAACTTTAGAATCGTATCAAGTGTTCGTCGTCAAGAATCTGGTGAATAATCCTTGTTTGGACCGGTGTAAACCACCAAGAAATATTGTACTTAAATCCTAGATCGAGAACTATTATGTGAATAAAATGATCTACGTTCAGCTTACATATTTTACTCCATTGGTTTCTTAACTACACCAATTTCTTTTTTAGTTCACATTTTTACATAAATAGTATTTCTCATTTAATATTAAAATCGTATATGAAATATTTCACAAAATATTACTCAAGTTTATAATCTTTTTATAAAGACTTACCTTATTTATAAAAGATTTCAGTAAAATATAGTTTCACTTTGAAACATTTCAAGACTTAAGTTCATTACTCATATAATACATCACTACATTATAAGAGTATATTCAAAACATTCCTATTTATTTTACTTAACAAGGTTGTTCTATAATTTTTAAACTTGCTTTAACTTACTAGCTTCTTAAATTTCAAAGTAACAAAAATTTTATCTTTTTATATTTTCATAAAAATACTTAGCTTCAATTTATGTCCAAAATCGCCAAAAATCTCATTTCATTACAATAAATGAAAACGACCAAAATACATATCATATCATCATGCACAAACCAAACTATCATAATGCGTAGGATACATGTATCCATAAAATAACTTATCAAAGTTACATTTATTTAAAAACATTTTACTATAAGGGGAAACAAGAAAAGATTTCAACATTTATTCTAGGCTATGCCATTACCACTTAGGCCCTCCTACATCGTATATAAACAAATCTTTTCCATATAGAATGCTTAATTCAAAACCTCTATTAAACAACTCTATATTTTATATCAAATTCTTTAAAAAAAACTTTAGAAATAAACTTCGAGTTTGATTTCAAATCATTTGTAATATATATATATATATGTGTGTGTGTGTGTGTGTGTGTGTGTGTGTGTATCTTTTCTATATCAAACCATGCTTTTGGAATTTAAATCAAAATCTATTTTCCCAAAACAACTTATTACAAACTACTAAGTAATACCCTCACTTAGAAACTCAAAAACGAATGTCGATGCTGCTGCAATCATCACCAGAATTAATTTTTAGTGATAGAAGTGAGTACTGCATTCTAGCTTCTTTAAAATCCTCTTAAAAATATTTCTATTCATAAACACTTTCAAATAATACTATTATTATTTTCTCGAAAAACCTTGAAAAATACAATTTTCTTTTTGCAAGGCCAGCTGGTTTTGGAGTGGACAGTCACTTTTTATTACAAAAGTAATAAGATACAACTGAAGAATAGGAGTTAGGAAAAGTACCAAACTATTGGAAAAAAATACAACACAGGAGCTAGGGGGAAGCACCTAGACTACTAAAAAAGCAGAACAACTAGACATCCTCAAAAGAGGAGGGATTCGCATCCGAGGTCCTAATTGCACTTGCTTCGGGGCAAACCCTAATAACATGAGAAAAAGCTCTAAATCGCAAGGCAAGAAAATAATCATATTTCATGTACTCAGGAGAGTAAATAAAGGACCTATTCCATGGGAATCATCTAGCAAGAGTTTATTCCTTTTCGTTAATTGACCCTCGACATCAAGAGTCAAAGATTCACCTGAAATGCTATAGTACAGACATCGTAGATCCAAGATATCATCAGGAACAAATCTAAAAAAAGTAATCTTCCAAGGGGATATATCTCATATCGGAGCTTGAATGAATCCTAGCCTTTTTCTACGAAGACCAATAAACAGGCACATCAACTTTATCAAGTGAGGAGATATCATGATAAACGTCCACTATCGTTGTAGAGGAAAAATCCTCAATACACGCAAGAGGGACAGAAGCAGAATCAGGAACTCCAGGATCTTCGACGACATAAATAAGATCGAAGGGCATAAAAGCATTTGGCGTATCATTGATAGGGGACTCAACCACAACAATAGAGGTGGTAGGACCATAAGTGTCATCCTTAACACCGGGCTTAGGAACCAACTTGAGGTTTGGCCGAGGTAGAGGTACTTTGACATGCAAAGACTGGGAAGCATCAATAGGAGCAGAAGAACAAGAGTCTTAGAATGGCCAAAGGACTGACAAGCTAAACATATACCAGGTTTCCAACTATATTGGACATCGATCATGTGGTCATGCTCTTATCATTGGTACACCGAGATTTAGGTTCTCAAATTTTCAGTTTAAATTCTTTTTATTTATAAACCATATTTATATAAAGTTTCTTTCATATGTAAAATCATTTCACAAATACGTATCTATGAAATATCTTACCTTGCTTTTAAAAAGATAATAAACCACTTATATAAAAATTAAATTTTAACCCAACATTATCATCAAAGCCTTATAGTCAAATTGTAAAACTTAATTCACAAGGTGTTCATTTCAATGTTCCCACAATTACAATCTGGCCAACGCACGTGTTAAAAGGGTAAATTACTTATAAACAGGTTAAACAATTATGCATAATCAACAAACAATAGCCCATGCACATAAATTTGTCGAGCACAACTAATCAAACAATAAATGATAATAATTGTATATTATACTTTCCTAACAAACAAATATATCATAAATAACTATAACAGTTTTTTTAAAATTATTCTTTTATATATAAATATAAACCTAAGTAATACTAATTCTGTAACAACTCGTAGTTTAATCACTTTTAATTTGGATATTTAACTTATTTTTTAATATTTAAATAATGCATTTATAACTCAAATAGACCTCGTTTTAGTAATAACTAATGGTGATAAAGTTGTTTTAAAATTTGTTTTACAAAAATAAATAGTTCGAAGAAAAATTGAAAATGTGACTAAAAATCGTTTTTTGGATTTTCGACTTTTCATTGACAAAAAATTGTCAAAATGTGTTGTGTACACTAGTGCACATGTGTACGTGTTTATATAAAAAACATACGTTTTGTTAACAACGTGATTTGATTTTAATTTGGTTTAAAAATATATTTAAGAAATAAAGTGAAACTTGCCTTTTATTTTCGAAATATTTTTTTTAATAAAAATTCAAAAACCAAGACAAGTACATTTCCAAAGGAACTGAGGTGATAATGGAGCATGTGACGGGCCTTGCATATGGAGCAAGAAGGATGAGGTGGTGATGTGGCAATTTTTGGGTGGAGGGTATGGAATTTTATAATAAATGGGGGTATTTTGGTAAATGACCATCTCCATTTTTTATAAAAGAAGCACACTTCCTCATCTTCATTTTTACTTTATTTTCATTTTCTTATTTACCTTTCCTTCTCTTCTCTCCATCCATGGAATTTAGTGTGTAAAATTTCAAAAGTTGCTTCTTTTTCAACTTTTTTCTTAAGCAAAACAGTTGAAACTTCTTCCATTCTATTATACATCACTCCTCCATAAAAAAAACCCAAAGATCCCATTTATGGCCAAGGCTGAGCCCCCTAGTATCATGGCCGAATCATATTGACCCCCTCTAGACCCTAAAAGTCAAGTTTTTCCAAGCAAAATCTAGGTTCGTGTGTGGTTCGAGAAGTTGTGGTAGTTTGGTTAAAGTTCATGTTGATCTACATGAGCAAAGCTCTTTAAACGACCAATTTTTTAACTTTATAGTTTGTTACTATAATCATAGTCAATTACTTGTGTTGTTAATTGGTGTTGATTATTGTTTGGTTTGATTCCTGCTAGAAAGCGGATGACACATAGGTTATTTGCATAGGACTTAAATTAAAAAGGTCGCTACGTCACACTTTGAAGTACATAATAGAGATTTTATAGTGGACTTTTGTAGAGAGACCCTAAATGGTTTCTTACCTATAATGATCTTTTTCATGTTTATAAAAATGAATGCATATGGCATGTAGTTTGCTTCCAAAAAAGTGTCGTTATAACGACTATCGCTATACCGACCCTTTGAAATATCATTTCTTTGAAATCTTCTATGTGTGATCTCATGTATGGGCATTACAAAGTTAATTAATCATTTTAATAATGGTATTTAAAGTTAGATAATCATTCTAAGAATGATATTTCAAGGTTAATTAATCATTTGAATAATGATGTTTAAAGTTAGTTAATCATTTTAATAATGATGTTTTAAATTTAATTAGTCATTTTAATAATGATGTTTAAAATTAATTAATCATTTTAATAATGATGTTTTAAAATTAATTAATCATTTTGGTAATGATGTTTATAGTTAATTAATCACTTTAATAATGATGTTTATAGTTAATTAATCATTCTACTGATGACATTTAAAGTTAATTAATCACTTTAATAAAGCTGTTTAAAGTTAATAATTATGATATGAAAACCAAGCAAAAATTTGGCTTTTAAAAGTTTAAAAGGTTGTTTGGGTTATGGAAAGGAAAAGAAATTTAATTTCCATAAATGATATCACTTATATGGAAAGGATTTAGTCATATTTTTCGTACTAAAATTTGGGGTATGGAAACTCGTTTCTATGTCAAAGGTTAAAATTGTCGCCAAGGCAAGGCGTAGAGGTAACACTAACGTAACTAGTCCGGCTTAATTTTTAACCAAGGAATAATACAAGTTTGAAATCGGTAAGTGGTGATAACGGTAGGAAATTTAATTTCCCATATATAATCATTTTGATTATTCCCTATAGTTGATTTATTTACTATCGATTCAGCTTTCTTTTGTCTTTCGTAATCTAAGATGATTTATTGCTCATTTAGAGAATTGATATCTTTTTTCGAAAGATGATTAAAAAAGAGCGAGTTGGGACAAGCTATGTGGGGTTTCTCCTATTAGGGTATTATCACATCTAATGTAGATTGGTTTCAGTTATATGCACAATGTGATATGAAATACTCGAATACTTGGTAAGGTTGGAAAGGTTCGGCTTGAAGGTTTCTGAGAGCCATCGTAGTTCTCAAGTATGATTTAGAGGTATACTTTCGGTATGGAGGGCACACCCATCTTGTCATTGTTGGAAAATTTCCCTTTTCTTGTTTTCGATTCAAACCTTTGATTAATTCCTTCTTGATTTCATCGGAAAGTGGCTTGCACACTTCGCGATGTTTAATTAGTTATGTCTATTCTTTTATGCTTGGATGTTGTTCTTATAAGAGGTAACCAGTTCCATGTTTTGTGGCGTGGTCTCATATGTTTTTTTTACATGTTTCACTTATATTTGGAGTCTACTCATACCAAACTTATTATCTGCCCCGAGTTGTTTGTTTTCCCTAAACTCTCGGGTACTCGTTTATTTTTGAGTGGTCCGAGAGTTGCATGTTTCTTTTGGGCTCTTTTGAAGATGGTTTTCGAGCAGGGGGCACCTTATCTACCAAGCTATCCATTTCTACTATTATGTTTATTTATGTGTGTGTATTTAGTGTCACAAGTGTGAAGGCAAGTTGTTATAACTACCTAGGCCGATGGTAGTACTTTTGTTGTGAATTGACAACTCGATATTAAGGAGTAATCTCATGTACTATCGTACTGTCATATTATATTTAACCGTTCCACTATGAGATTTCTATTCTTTTATTTTACCCCATGTATCTCACCTTTTAGATGCTTGGGAAATGGCACACGAATACCATAGATGTATTAATTATTGTTCCCAACAGCCAGAAAGGTGGGTCATCACAGTTGGTATTTGAGCTCTAGTTCAACAAACACCTTAGCCTGGCTGGTGTACAACTCATTAGAGATAGGGTAAGTTATGCCCTAGATTGAGTTAATCTTGAGAGAGCTTATTTGTGTTTTTATAATAATAAGTATCCTCTAAAGTCTCATCTTAGATCCTTTGGTGTTATTTCCCTTAAACCATTTTAATCCTACTTTTGTATTCAAAAGACACCTGTTATTTTTTTTGGTAATAGAAGATGAATACAATAAGTGGAGGAAGGAGAGGATCTTAAACTAGCATGACTACCAACAACAGAGTATGTAGAAATGCTACAATGCCAGTGTTAGAGGAAGTGGTAGTGCAAGTTCAGCCCCCTATGAACTTTGCACTTTGTGTTAGAATTTTACCACTTTAGGGCGAAACTATTCAATGGAACTGAAGATATTCTTAGAGTGCAGATGTGGCTCTGATCTTGTGAAAGAATATTTCAAATATTCATTTGGGAGATGCAAAAAAGGACTATTGGCATTGTGACAACTCCAAAGTTCCATGATGGATTGTTTGGATTCAATAATGGCCAATACTCCAGAGAAAGTATTTGCTTGGGCTCAGTTTAAGGAAGTCTTTGAAGCACGGTTTATTTCAGAGGATGAGAGAACTCGGTTGTTTAAGAGTTTCATGGATTTAAAGCAAGGTGATATGATGATGGCGTAGTATGAGTAGAAGTTCAACGCATTATCCCACTTCGGACCAAGATTGATAGACGCACCTATCAAAAAGAATGAGATTTTTGTGAATGGGATGCAACAAGAGTTCTATTGCGAAATGACCAATCATGTCAATGGCACCTTCACCAATATTATCAGCATGGCCTTAAGATTTGAAGCTTTGGATATTAAGCAGGGTCCATAAGGGTGTTGTGCCGATAGTCAATGCCAAGCCATTGTCATAGTTATACCAGTTGGAAGAAAGCCAAATTTCATATGCAAGTTTAAGCGAAAGAAGCAATGAGTGGGAAAGAAAACTGAAGATAGGGCTTCAACATAGAAGAAGCATACCAATTTGGCCAACATTCTTTGTCTCAAGTGCAACAAGACGGGCCACTTTACAAATCATTGACCAATAGCCACATATTTCGACTACGACCATCAAGGACACATAAAAAATGAGTGCCCTTTCACCAAGAAGGAGTTGTAGAATCTAGATTAACCCTAGAGGGGGGGTGAATAGGGTTATAGCAAATTTTCTCGATTTAAACACAGAAACAAACTGCAGAAATAAATATGCTGAAAAGTAAATCACACACAAAATTTACCCAGTTTCGGCAACCCCTGCCTACTGCTGCATTCCCAGATTTCTATTAGAATTAAACAGTATCCCGCTTACAAACACTCTAACAGACTCGCAAACCCTTGCTCCCGCCCACAAACACTCTACTAGACTCGCACCCCTTGCTCCGCCTATAGAGCTTTGCAAAGTCGCAAACTCTACTCCCGCCTATAGAGTTTTGCAAACTCGCACACCCTGCTCACTGAACTACTAACTAGACAATCTGACACTACCTACAACCTAGGTGGTGATTTACTAATTCTTTGACTCGAAAAAGAAAAACAAACTTCAAAACTAAAAGCAGGAGAAAAAATTAAAATACAACTTTGAATCCATAATTTTTGCTCAAATAAAACTAAAAAAACCCTTTAAAAAATTAAACCCTAAATAAAAACTAAAGCCCTTTTATAATAAACAAGGCCGGCCCCTTGTTTTCTTTCACCCGATCCACTGTGATAATGGCAGCCGTCCCTCTTTGCAACTAAATTAGGGCTTCGGCTCTTCAATCCAAATTGGGGCTTTGTTCGATCTGATTGGTGTTGCTTTTGCTTGCGCTTGTTTTCTGATGATTGATTCTGGTTTGCATTGCTTGTGCTTCGTTTGTTCTCTGATGATCGATTCTACTTGCGCTTTGTTTCGCAGCTGCTCCTTTGATCGGGTTTGATAGATTGGTATGTATTCTCTTTCGTTGCTTGTTTAATTGCTTGCTTGACTCGATGCCTATGATGAACTTTTGGGTGTGGTATTTATATGAATTCGTGACACTTGATTTCGTTTGTATCAATTCGATACTTTCCAAATTTCTGCTTTCCTTATGCGCATGACTTTCCTGATATACTTTCAACCTTGATGCTCACGGCTTTAACTTGAGAGCGTTCGATCCTTCTTGTGTCACACGGCAAAAACTTTCCCTTTTATTTGTTGACTTTTTCAAAGACGTATATTTTCGTTGAATTCTCTGACTTGACTTTAGCATCCTATTTTCGAAAATTCTGACTTCGGCTTTTACTGTGAATTACGACTTCACTGTTGCACTCGAGTTTGTAGCTTGCCACTGACTTGTTTGTTACATTACTACACTCATGTTGGTATAGATACGCACTTTCTTATTACCGATTTTCCTTTGATCTTGTTTGTTGGTTAGTTGTACACTTGCCCGGCCATTTCAACTGCACTTGTACTTTTGGTTTTTCATTCTGGTTGATCTGCATTTTTGGCCACTTGAATACAACAGCTTTCTTTTGTGTCCATGAATATAGTTGAGTTGTGCATGTTTCATGTATCTGCTGGTTTGTTGTAGTACACTGCTTAGTGCATTGCCTTGCTGAACTTGATTCAGTAGTTTGCTTCATTTTGCACACTGATCATCTGTATACATTGGTGGAATTTCATTGATTGGTTTAACCTGTACTTGTGGTTGCCACTGTGTTATTTGAGTAGCTGAACTTAGTAGTTGTAACTGGACATTGCTGGCACTGGTCTGTTGTTGAGTTTGTACAACTCCTTCTGGAATAGTTTGAACTTGAATCTGTATCATGTTACTGTTAGGATTGGCTTGAATCTGTATTCATGTTGCTGTTAGGATTGGCTTGTGGTCTTTGCTGTGTTCACATGTTTCTGGTACATTCATTGGTCTGTTGCATGCAGTCCATTATGTTTGATCTGACTTGAACTTTCATTGTTGTACCTGTTTCTGTGTTGCTTCATGAATTGTGCATTTGTGGTATGGTTTCACTTGGGCTTGTTGTTGTGTTGACTTGAATTGTGCATACTGTGTTATTTGGATTGCTGAATTTTGCCGCAATCTTCATTGAGCTTGTACACCATGTTGCATGCATTGAGTAACTGGTTTTGGTCGAGACTTGATTCTTTGTTGGCACTGGCTGTTTTCTTTGTGGTCTTCTCATTCATGTTGAATTTTGAATATTCACTTGAGTTGAATCCAGTTTCAAAAACTCGGGTTTGACCTTGTGCTCGTGTCGTGATTTTGCATGTGAGTTGAACCCGGCTTTTCATTTGGGTTTGACCTGTGCTCACCTGTCCCTGTAGCATTATCAAGTGTATATCGATGTGCACGGCCTTGTGGCATGTCCAGTGATACACTATGCATGTCACACTGTTCGTGTGTGATGAATTCAAATGTGAATAATGACGAACAACCCAAATAACTGAGGAAAATCATATTTTCAAAAAATCATATTTCATTTTATATTGCAAAAATATTTCTTTTTCAATTTTACTGCGTTAGTGAATATTTTGTAGATTGCTCAGATGCTGGATTCAAACTGGAATGCAGTTGAAGACAAAATACGAGTGTGAGTGATATGTAGTGAGGAAATTATGTAAACTGAATTGTGATGTATTCAATAATGTATATGTATAGTGAGATCTTGAATTTGTACTATTCAAGATTGTAATAAATATTTGTTTGAATAAAATTTCTGTTTGAATTCAAATTCCATTCAAATTCTGTGTAATTTATTTTATTCAACAAATATTTATTTAATCTATGAAAAACAAAATAGTACATTACCAAATACATTTAAATGAATATATATGTTTATTATCATCAAACAAAAACATATACTCGCATATTCCACAATCTCCCCCTTTTGATGATAACAAACATATATTTAAGATTTTGATTTTGTTAAATGTATTTGATCAATGATATACTCTAATTGCTCCCCCTATTTAAATGCTTCCTCTCTACATGATGCTCCCCCTACATATATGCATACAAATAAAAATATACAAATGACTATATCTGAAAATGGAAAATTATTTGATCTTTGTTTGATTCTATTTGACAAAATCTTAACTTTTCTCTCCCCCTTTTGTTATCAGCAAAAGAATAATAGTGTTAGAGAAAATGGAGATAAAGTGATCAATATTAATCCAACATTAAACTCAAATTGAATATAAATATTAAACTTCAATGAAAATCAAACAAAAATCATAACTACCCTTGTTAGGCGCATATTCCACTTTTTAGAATGATGGAAATGTTGTTCTCATATAAAATCATACAGTTGTATCCACTTGTGGTACATTTATATCAGGAATTTGAATATCTACTAATCATGCATAACCGTTAGGACTTTTAAATGAGGTTAGTAGTATTCCAAATTAATTTTTAAAAATGAAATCAAGTATCTTCTAACCACGTATGACCGTGAGAACTTTTAAATGGGATTAGGATCAACTTGTCTATTTAATCAATTAATTTTGATATGCGTTCCATACATGCATAACCGTGAGGACTTTTAAATGAGCATGGAAGCACATAATCAAAAATCCAAGTAATTCACCCATGCATAACCGTGTGGACTTTTAAATGAGAGTGAATACTTTGGATATTTATTTATTTAAAAATGTGAAATGAAAAACAAATGATTTCTGATTATAGTACCACATATCGACAAACTATATTTTAGATTTGATAAATAATGGTCGATAGAAATATGATAGATATATGAATGGTCATGGAACCTTTACCCAACAAAAAGTTTTATAACTCTTGTTTGAATTCCTAAAGAAATTTTCAAAATATACTGTTTTGAGTAATGTATGTCAAATATCAACACTTATCACGTTTTCAATAACTATTTATCTTTTTGATAATTAGCAGGGAGTCGGATTGGTCAAAATTTGTCATTTAAAATCAAATAAAAATGACTAATCTGAAAATATAGTCAAAAATGATTTTCTCGAAGGGGTTATATGAGAAAAAAAAATTCTGCTATTTGAAAATTATTTCAAGTGAAAAATATGCAGATTTTTTCTTTGAAAAATGATGTAGCAAATGAATGTTTCAAAAAATTAATCACATTCCACTAGTAATTTTTTTCTTTCAACTAGATTACCAGTATGATCTGCATCTGAGTTTCTCTTTCACTCCAAAATATCACTAACTAAATTTGATAGACCAGATCATGAAGTGTGCAAAAACTCAAACTCAATTTTTAACAGCATTCTTGAATTTGAATTGAAGTCGTGTAAGTAATCAGAAAACCGTGAATAACCAAAAAATTATCATCTAAACAAATATGTATGAAGTAATTCAAAGAACAGTGTTTTTGGCATAAATATAATTGGCCAACTATGTTTGAACAAGTCAGAATCAAAAAACATCATCTTTTCAACATCTCAAAATTGGCTTATTTCATTCAGAATATGGTGCAGAATATCATATTTAATATACCTTCACCTGTTTTACCTTTACGATAATTTTTCATGGTTGCCCATTGTGATTCTGTCACCTTTGTACTAGGCTAAGGAACTTTTGCTTTGTTGCCCGTTGTGTTTCTGGAACAGCCAAAATTCAGAAAACACTGTTGTTGTTCCTTAGCCTGCCACCACACCTACACGATGAAAGATTTTTGTGACCTATTTGTTTTTATAGGTCCATGATTGTTAGTGGCAGAAGCATTGTGAATAAACAATCCCTTTGGAACCCAAACTTGTTTAGTCTTTTTGTTCCAATAGACATGAAATTTGATTGTAGTATTCTTAGGAACCCAAACTTGTATAAATTTTGTGTTCTTGTTTCTATGTCTACAATTTTCAACATGATGCCCAATTATTTCAGATCTAGCAAAGACACTCTTACTTATTGCATCATCATCAGCTTGTGTTTTCCCAAAACCTAGTCCTTTTCTGTTTTTAGCAAAAATATGATTTCCCAATAACATGTTGAATGAATTTTCTCCTCTTGAAAAGTTATTCAAAGATTTCTCAAGATTTTGGACCTTGGTTTTTAGTGTTGTGTTTTCAGTGACAAGTGAGGTGCATCTATTTGTAAAATCCTTTTTCCTAGTGTCAATGGTTTCCTTAAGACTCAAGTTTTCTTTTTCAAGATTCTCAGAGCTATTCTTAAGTCTTGATAATTCTGAATCTAAAATTTTACATTTTTTACATTCTAGGTTTTGAATATTTTCAAGTTCAGTTTCTAACCTAAAATTTTCACGAGCAAGTTCTCTCCTATCATACCTCAGTTTTTCAATTTTAGATTCAAGAGTATCAACTACTTTAGTAAGATCAAGACACATAAAAACAAGATCTTTATAAGAATAGTCACCTACCTCACTAGATTCCTCTGAGCTTGCTTCTGAATCTGATTTTGCCACAAGACACAAGTTAGCCTCCTCTGAGTTACTATTCGAAACTTCCTCTCCTTCTTCATCATCCCAAGTTGCTGCAAATGCCTTCTTCTTCTTTTTCTTTCCTTTGTTGTTTTTGAGAAGTGGGCACTGTTGTTTGAAGTGGTCAGGCTTCTTGCAGTTAAGGCACGTCAATTCATTATCGGAATTTTCAGAATCTTTTGTCCTATTACCATTTGTTTTCTTCTTGCGTGGCTTGAATCTTGACCATTTTCTAAGATTATTGATAGCCATTGCAAGCTCTTCAATTGGATCTTCTTCTTCTTCATCGCTCTCTTCTTTGCTCTTTAAGGCAATCGTCTTCCTTTTTGATTCGGAGTTGTTGCGTTCCTCCTTTGCTTTAGCTCAAGCTCATATGTCATCAAGTTACCAATCAACTCCTCCATGCTTAGTTTACTCAGATCTTTCGATTCTTGTATTGCCGTGACTTTTGCCTCAAAGTTCATCGGTAAGACTCGTAGCACCTTCCTCACAAGCTCTACCTCAGTGAATACCTTCCCAAGCGCTCTAGCGTTGTACACCAAAGTTGAAAAGCGTCCAAACATGTTCTTTATGCTCTCGCCTTTGTCCATCACAAAGTTCTCGTATTCATTGCTGAATAGGGCTAGACGAGACTCCTTGACTTGAGAAGTTCCTTCATGTGTCACCTCCAAGGTATGCCAAATTTCCTGTGTAGTTTTACAATGAGAAATTTTATTAAATTCATTCTTATCAAGTGCACAGATCAAAGCATTCATGGCTTTAGCATTTGTAGTTTTTAATATCTTATCGTTAGCATCCCACCTATCCTTAGGTTTAGGAATCTCAGTATCACCAACGGTTATAGTGGGAGATTTATAGCCAGTTTCAATAATGTCCAAAACATCATAATCAACAGAACTAAGATAAATACCCATCCTAACTTTCCAATAAGCATAATCATTCCCGTTAAACATGGGTGGCCTAACAATAGATTTCCCCTCAGAAAAAGCATTATTTGATGAACTCATGACTCTAGAGTTAAAGAAAAATACCGTGCTCTGATACCACTTGTAGGATCTAGATTAACCCTAGAGGGGGGGTGAATTGGGTTATAGAAAATTTTCTCGATTTAAACACAGAAACAAACTGCAGAAATAAATATGCTGAAAAGTAAATCACACACAAAATTTACCCAGCTTCGGCAACCCCTGCCTACTGCTGCATTCCCAGATTTCTATTAGAATTAAACAGTATCCCGCTTACAAACACTCTAACAGACTCGCAAACCCTTTCTCCCGCCCACAAACACTCTACTAGACTCGCACCCCCTGCTCCGCCTATAGAGCTTTGCAAACTCGCAAACTCTGCTTCCGCCTATAGAGTTTTGCAAACTCGCACACCCTGCCCACTGAACTAATTCTAACTAGACAATCTGACACTACCTACAACCTAAGTGGTGCTTTACCAATTCTTTGACTCGAAAAAGAAAAACAAACTTCAAAAATAAAAGCAGGAGCAAAAATTAAAATACAACTTTGAATCCATAATTTTTGCTTAAATAAAACTAAAAAAAACCCCTTTAAAAAATTAAACCCTAAATAAAAACTAAAGCCCTTTTATAATAAACAAGGTCGGCCCCTTGTTTTCTTTCACCTGATCCACTGTGATAATGGCAGCCGTCCCTCTTTGGAACTAAATTAGGGCTTCGGCTCTTCAATCCAAATTGGGGCTTTGTTCGATCTAATTGGTGTTCCTCTTGCTCGCGCTTGTTCTCTGATGATTGATTCTAGTTTGCGTTGCTTGTGCTTCGTTCGTTCTCTGATGATCGATTCTACTTGCGCTTTGTTTCGCAGCTGCTCCTTTGATCGAGTTTGATAGATTGGTATGTATTCTCTTTTGTTGCTTGTTTAATTGCTTGCTTGACTCGATGCCTATGATGAACTTTTGGGTGTGGTATCTATATGAATTCGTGACACTTGATTTCGTTTGTATCAATTCGATACTTTCCAAATTTCTGCTTTCCTGATGCGCACGACTTTCCTGATATACTTTCAACCATATGCTCACGGGTTTAACTTGAGAGCTTCGATCCTTCTTGTGTCACACGGCAAAACTTTCCCTTTTATTTGCTGACTTTTTCAAAGACGTATATTTTCGTTGAATTCTCTAACTTGACTTTAGCATCCTATTTTCGAAAATTCCGACTTCGGCTTTTACTGTGAATTACGACTTCACTGTTGCACTCGAGTTTGTAGCTTGCCACTGACTTGTTTGTTACATTACGCACTCATGTTGGTATAGATACGCACTTTCTTATTACTGATTTGCCTTTGATCTTGTTTGTTGGTTAGTTGTACACTTGCCCGGCCATTTCAACTGCACTTGTACTTCTGGTTCTTCATCCTGGTTGATCTGCATTTTTGGCCACTTGAATACAACAGCTTTCTTTTGTGTCCATGAATATAGTTGAGTTGTGCATGTTACATTTATCTGCTGGCTTGTTGTAGTACACTGCATAGTGCATTGCCTTGCTGAACTTGATTCAGTAGTTTGCTTCATTTTGCACACTGATCATCTGTATACATTGGTGACATTTCATTGATTGGTTTAACCTGTACTTGTGGTTGCCACTGTGTTATTTGAGTAGCTGAACTTAGTAGTTGTAACTGGACATTGCTGGCACTGGTCTGTTGTTGAGTTTGTACAACTCCTTCTAGAATAGTTTGAACTTGAATCTGTATCATGTTACTGTTAGGATTGGCTTGAATCTGTATTCATGTTGCTGTTAGGCTTGGCTTGTGGTCTTTGCTGTGTTCACATGTTTCTGGTACATTCATTGGTCTGTTGCATGCAGTCCATTATGTTTGGTCTGTTGCCGCAATCTTCATTGAGCTTGTACACCATGTTGCATGCATTGAGTAACTGGTTTTGGTCGAGACTTGATCCTTTGTTGGCACTGGTTGTTTTCTTTGTGGTCTTCTCATTCATATTGAATTTTGAATTTTCACTTGAGTTGAATCCAGTTTCAAAAACTCGGGTTTGACCTTGTGCTCGTGTCGTGATTTTGCATGTGAGTTGAACCCGGCTTTTCATTTGGGTTTGACCTGTGCTCACCTGTCCCTGTAGCATTATCAAGTGTATATCGATGTGCACGGCCTTGTGGCATGTCCAGTGATACACTGTGCATGTCACACTGTTCGTGTGTGATGAATTCAAATGTGAATAATGACGAACAACCCAAATAACTGAGGCAAATCATATTTTCAAAAAATCATATTTCATTTTATATTGCAAAAATATTTCTTTTTCAATTTTACCGCGTTAGTGAATATTTTGTAGATTGCTCAGATGCTGGATTCAAACTGGAATGCAGTTGAAGACAAAATACGAGTGTGAGTGATATGTAATGAGGAAATTATGTAAACTGAATTGTGATGTATTCAATAATGTATATATATAGTGAGAGCTTGAATTTGTACAATTCAAGATTGTAATAAATATTTGTTTGAATAAAATTTCTGTTTGAATTCAAATTCCATTCAAATTCTGTGTAATTTATTTTATTCAACAAATATTTATTTAATCTATGAAAAACAAAATAGTACATTACCAAATACATTTAAATGAATATATATGTTTATTACCATCAAACAAAAACATATACTCGCATATTCCACAGGAGTCTCATGGGCATGCTTTTACCATTGAAGACATATCGTCCACTTCAATAGATCAAGAGGGGAAGAAAGTGTTGCAAAATATATCATCCATCTTTGATATTCTTATATAAATATTATTTGATACCGATGCTTCCTATAGTTTTATTTCATATGACCTGATGAACAACTAAACCTTTAATATGTTATTCTAAATAATCCTATGTGTCGAACCCAATTGTGGATCTGACAGATCTTGACACTATTGTCAAAAGTGCCTTTCTCTTGTCGAGATCAACTCTGTAATGATCCGCCTTTTCGATCCTCGAATGTTGACACTAATACATCCACGGCGTTCACGTGTTAAGCACCCAAGTGCCAGAAAGATGAATTGTTACGTCAAAATAAAAAGAAATAGAAATAGAACGAGAAAGAAGAGAACACAATATCAGAATCTCGCATGTGGAATGATAATGTATAATATCTCAAAATGGTTTTTACCAAAAAGAAAACCTTTATATACGTACATCAATCAGAGTAAACTCACATAACTTTAGCCTGGACAATTATAACAACCTGTCCTCATAATTGGTGAAAGATACATTCAAGTAAAGTGGAGAAAATAAATATGGTAAGAAATCATCCAGTTCCTATCCATGAGCTCCAATGAACCACAGCTAAATCTGAAAACATACTTGAGCTGGCCTGAGCATTAAGAAAATAACACTCGGATCATTCTGGTAAACCAGCGTGAGAAACTCAAATGACATAGATTTATTATATCTTAAAACCCTTCAAAGTGAGGGTATCTCGTAAGACCACGCCGCCGATAAACACGGATGGGTACTTATCTTACGATAACCAAATCATTTCTATTATAAAATCCAATGATAATATAATAATGTCTAAGGTGTGAAATACAAATAATCACATAGCTGCGATGCAAGTAAGTGTACATCACAATAATAATAGGTATAAAATCACAACTGCTAAGGCATGTTCGCTAATAATGTAGGATTTCCGTGTAGATCTCTTCGAAGAAACTGAATCTGAACTACTGCACAAGGATCAGAGATATCCTTCTGAACATCATATATACAAAAAAATTAGTTGGCTCATGCCCAAACATGTGGCACTAGGTCAAACCACTCCCGCATGCATATCCAAAAGCAACACTGGACTGGAGTGCCTACACCCTTTAAGTTAGCCAAACCCCATAAGCTATGTCTCCTATCTTTGGTTTTTGTTATTACCAAAGGTGAAGTCACGTCCAGAATCCCAACATATGACCATAACTCGAACCAATCTTCCACACGAGCTCTAACTCGAACAAATCATGGAACCGCAAATGGATTTCCATGTCTAAAATAGATCTCGGAACCACATATGAATTACTCCATAGATCTTGGAATCACATATGGTTTCCCATACCTCAACAGGTCTCGAAATCAGACATAGATTACCACGTCCTAAATAGATCACGAACAACTACATGTGTTCAAGCATCTCCAAAAAATCTCCAGTCTCCACATAGATTACAACATCACGAAGCAATCAAAAAGCCGTCATGAAGCAATCATGAACCTCTTCCAAAGCATAAAAAACGTATATGGTTTTGGAGTGGTTATGGTTTCAAGTCATGCTTGAGTAGGGTCAGGCAGAACCATTGTTGCCTGTTGGGAACTTTCCCCATATTGCTATCAATGTCTTCATGTCGCACGACCTCTTAACATCACACCATCGAATCCCCAATCCTTTTCTTGATGTGCAGTGATAGTACCGATATCCATTAATCGTTGTTTCTAGATACGGTTACCGGTTGACATATCTTCTAATTCGTCGATAAACAAAGGTGAGTCAAATCCAGCTTAGCACATCTTCTTCTTTTGGGGCATAGCAGCTCGTTCTTCTTGTTTTCGTTTGGGCTGCCTTTCTTGTTTGGACTCTACCTCACCAAGTTGTCTCATATAAGTACACTCCCTCATTGATTGGGTGCTCCAAAACCAATCGCTCGATTTCCGAGGAATCTTAACCCCGGTTTTTGGGAAATAGAACAAAATATATAAGAGTAGAGATCACCTCTTTAATGACCCACTTTTCCACACTGTTTAAGCGGACCGTCAACTACACATGACCCACTCAAATTGAATGGAAAGGCTAATAGATTGGGAAAAGAAAGAAGAAAGAAGACAAGAAGAAACTAAAACAACATAGAATCTCACAGCAAAACGAACAATCTATAATATGCAACAAATATTTACACAAAGATAAACCTTAATATAAATACATCAATCAGAGTACACTAACCAATTTCAACCCAGACAGTAAGAACCTGTCCTTACAATTGCTGATACATACAACCAATAAACAACACAACGGAACACAAAGAAATACGTAGATATGTCTTGGACCTCAAGCCCATCTCCTGAGATTCAATGCATCCAAAGCAATCTGTAAATATGCTCAGTCGGATTCGAGCATTGAAAGGGAAGAACATCCGGATCAGTCTCGTAAATCGGCGTGAGAAAAACACACCCAAATGGAATTTAATGTTTGTCAAAAACCTTTCAAATAAAGGTATCTTGTAAGACCATGCCCCATATAAACACGGATGGGATTTTACCCTACGATGACCAAACCAATTTCTATAGAAAATCCATTGGTATTACAATAATGTCTAGAGGTCAAGAAAAATATGAATATAGCTGTATTGTTTGCATCTCACATTTCAACATAGTTGGGCACAACTGAGTCTGTACGATGCTTGTTGGAGAATGGATTCCATATGACTGGTCATAGTGCATCTCTAAATAAAATAACATTGAGTACCTCGCCAAGATCCCCTGACAACACAGAACCTACCTACCACTTGACTAGCGGCACCGAATATGATCACCCCTTGCTTAAATGGTCCCTGAAGCATACAAATGAGAGATAATATCGACTCTAGATAGGGATGATCATACCTTAATAGGAGCGACCCACCTAGCCCTGCTGCATGTCCCATGTTTTAATCATTTCCAGTTGACGAGGCTAAAGCCTACGTTTTACCTTTTATATAGCACTTCCCATTTGGAATGTTAACATTGCCCTCCAATCGATGACACAATGTCAGCATTCATCCATACAAGTAGTTCAGGAGATGAATGAACCAAAGGCACAACTTGTACTACATCCATTTTGAAATCACCCTTGGGATTAGTAGCAAGCAGCCCTTGCACTTCAAAAAGCTACGTCTCCAATTCCATCATCTACAAGATGTCTTCACTTCGAAACGCTTGAGTTGGATCGAAGTGGTTTCCAAATAACATATCCGATACCGGCCTCTTTGAAACAACATTCGATAGTTTTCGGTAAACTCAAAACCGGTTGTTCAGGAAATAAACTGTCAACGTTAAAAGAAGAGGCTACCTCCTAACTATTTATGGACGGACTTCCTTATCATTTGTCCTAGGAGAACGAAATGAGAGCTATATGCATAGTACAACATCATCGAAGATGAATGTGCCACATAACTCATATGGTTCTTTTAGATATTTCCAAAGTTACGTTTTGGTCCATATTTGATGGTCGGTTATTTAACTATCACAATCACACATTCAAGTCAGAGATTTAATTCCATAGGGATAATCAACATTGATTAAGCACATAAGCAACCACTAACCACTTTAATTAATGTTTTCACTAATTAAAATCACTTTGTAAATTACTTGTATAAAAATACCTTTCCAAAGGTATACCAAAAATCCCTATATTTTCAATATTTGGAAAATATATATATACTTGTCTTAACGATATAAGTATATTCAAAAAACTGAGAAAGATTTTCTCTTTTTATAAAATTCTAAAATTATTTATAAACTCCTTTATAAATCTCCAAGTCATTTATAAACTATTTATCAATTATTTCTCAAGTCATTTATAAACCCTTATAAATCCATGCAACCATTTATAAAGCCTATTTATAAAATATCTTTATAAATATCTAAAACCATTTAGAAAACTCTATTTGTGCATTGTAAATAACTTCTCTTTAAGTCTCCAAAGCATTTTATAAAACTCCTCTTATAAAACCCAAGTCTTTTTATAGAACTTTATTTATAAATCTTAAAAACATCTGTAAATAAATAATAATCATTATTCAAAACACTATTATGTAATAATAAACAATATAGATAAATAATAATTATTAACTTCGAACATCTTAAAATTATAATTAAAAATTTCAAAACCTTATTAAATAAACAATAAAAATTAATTTTACCATTATTGTAAGTAGTAATAATTTGTTTCCAAAACATTATTAATAAACCATTATTACTAGTTTCAAGCCTTATTAACTTAAATAATTAACTTTTCAGAATATTAAAATATTGATAAATAACTTTAAAACAACATTGAATATAAATAAATAATCTTAAAACAATATTAGATTTAATTAATATTAAAACAATATTAAATATAAATAACTTAGAAAGACAGATAAAAAGTTGGAGTAAAATAGAAGTTAAATCCTTTACAACAAAATATTTTCGAAACCCAATTTTAGATTTAGAATCATTCCCTGTCTCAAAAACCAATTCCAACTCAAATGTCAATTTATAGTACTTTTAAAATACTAATTTAAGGCCAATAGCTACTCAACATTTAACCAATATCAATATTAATTTTCTATCACTAAAGGGTTTTAAGTTTTGAACATAACCAATAGTGTCTACATATCAGGTTTCATATTCCGTAATTATATAAAATGAATATTATTAAAAATAATTCAACAGATGAATCCTGTTAGATCCCTCCAACCTGTTCCTCATAACTTGTATATATCAGCGCGCACATATAAGCACGCACGCATGCACATGCATGCGCGCACACACACATATATATGTAAATAAAATCAACCATGGTGGGGAATCCTGTTGGATCCCTCCAACTTATTTCCGTGCATCACAAACAGTATATAATCATATAATGTGGGTCATCTGCTACTAAGCGGGTATATATAAAAGGTCATCTGCTCCAGGGAAGGAAATAAAACCAAACCAATTGATAAAATAGTACACCATCCAAACATCCAATCGATAATTTTTATTAACTATATAACATACTATTTAACCAAAAAAGGTGAGTTTAACTAACCATTGTTCTAATTGTCGCTAGCGCATTCTGGCTCCGTTTAAATTCGAGCGAAGTTCGAATTCAGCTTAAAATCCCATTAGCTCTAATCTCCACCAAACTAATTTCATATTATTACTCACGTCAATATGATCCTAACGCAAAAATCTATAGGTCAAATGGATTTAAAATGAGCGAGTTATTGATTTTTTTTAAAGTCAAAACTTTTTAGTTAGTAAATATAAAATGACTAAATTATTATATAACCTTACCTAACCCAACCCAAACCTAAACGGCCTAAAACCCACTAGGAATAGTATCTCATTCTTCCTCCTCCTTTATTTTTTTCATGTAAAGTGCACACCTATGTTTGTACACGTGCATGCGGTGATACAGAGACTCGCTCAAAGAAACGATGAACTGACTTCGTCAACATCTTTCTCTTTACGGCCTCGACTCATCCACATGCCTGCCATCGCCTCCTACCACGTCTATCAAAATGCATCCATGATCCTTCATCCACTGTTCAAAACATTGGACTACCTAATGATCGCCGCACCTCGCCAAATTTAGCCAGCCTTGCCTTGCCTTGCTGAAGCTAACGCCACACTGCGTTTCCCTCATCATTTCCTAAATTGACCACCATCCCTAACCGTAGTTTCTCGACATCGTCATCGACCATCATGAAACGTCGTCGAAACTCTATCAAAAATACTACGCTCCGTTTTAACTCCAATTACACCGACGACATCGATCAATTTTCCTCGGACCGAGAGGAATTGATTTTTGAACTTTTATGCACATTTTCCCCCTTGTTGGTATATCACAACATCTCGCTTGAATCTCGACGAAATTCCAAACGATCAACTTTTTAAAATACTAGAGATTTACACGAACAATTTTTATGTCAATTATTTTGCTAAAAATGAGTAGATCTGGGACATGGATTTTTTAATGGAAAGGTGGAGCTTTTTTGTTGACAGTAAACCAATAATGAAGAAGAACAAGAAGGAAGTTGTTGCTGTGAGGTATAAGCATGGATATATAGAAAAATACAGGCATGGTCACAACAAGGTGATAGGGTTCCAAAAAAAGATCCAAAATACATGGTTCTAAAGAAGGTAAGGATCCAGGGAGATGAAAATTAAGGTATGGACAATGGAATGTAAAAAATGGGCAAAGGTATGGTGAAAGGAAGTGACATGTTGCAGTGTGCCTGTGTGTACATAATGTGTGTATTTATTTTGATTAAA
Source organism: Allium cepa (assembly GCA_030765085.1). Taxonomy (NCBI): domain Eukaryota; kingdom Viridiplantae; phylum Streptophyta; class Magnoliopsida; order Asparagales; family Amaryllidaceae; genus Allium; species Allium cepa. The sequence continues at coordinate 735,329,344 of CM060943.1, forward strand.
TTTAAGAAGTTTCAGGGTACAACGCTATACAATAACAAATTCACGTACGAACCACAAACGATAAAAGTAAAAATTCAATCGCGCACAACAATGTTCCACGATCACAAAACGTTAATGAAATAGACATGTTAACTAATTCTGTGAAGTTTCAAAAGTACCGACGTTTGCCATGAAATGCGTCAGTAAAAAATTTAGTTATTTTTCCAAATTAAAAATTATGGAAAAATCCAAAAACAAGTCATCAAAAAAATCAGGTCAAAATTTGAAAACGAATTATATTTTAAAGTCAAATCCGAATATTTAATTAAATTAAATATTCAAATTTGAAGGCTCAAAAATATAGGACGTTACAACCTCCTAATTGTTTAAGCGAAAAGATTTCTTTACCGTTGTCCTAGAAGTGCAAAATGAGTTTATACGTACAGTACGGCAATACCGAAGGTAACTATACCATATAGTTCCCGCATTTCTTCTAAATATTTACAGAGTATATTTGTTCGAATCAAATAATAATGAGAACAATCACATATGGAAAACTAAGCCCCGTATACTATCTATAAACAAGTAACACACAAAGCACGATCGAAACAAACAAGCACGATCAAGTCATATAAACAACTTCTAATCCCCTTTTTAATTAATTTTCCTTTATTAATTAAAATCCTCTTTGGTTAATAAAGAACATTTTACTTAATAACCCTTTTTATAAATGAAACTCCATTCGTTAATTAAATTTCATTATTTAATTAAAATCACTATACATTTTCAACACATTTCAACACTTCCCAGAATTATTCATATACTTATCTCAACCTTATAAGTATATTCACAAATCAATTTCAAAGGGGTTAAGAGAAATTTCACTTAAACATGGTCACTACAAACCCAAAACCATTTCACTTGTGATTATCTTTTAAATATTCTTTTTAAAGATCTATTTACGTTCATAAGTATAATCAAAATGGGTCAAAGGCGAATGCTATTAATACATTGCCACAACAGAACCAAAACCAATTCATACTTGTTATTATCTTTAAAATTCCATCATTAAAGATCTAAATAATTTTCATACTCATTTATCAATATTTACCACTTTAAATTATCATTTAAGGGTTGGAAAAAAAATGTTACCAAAACATTGCTTATGACAAACCTCAAAACATTTTACTATTCCCTTACCTTTAAAATTATGTTTTAAAGATTCAATCACTTTTTATAAGTATTGTTAAGTGCTATAAATCACATGTTGCACAAACAGCGATACTACAAATCCAAAATCACTTTTACATTTACCATTTACTTTAAAACATCCCGTTAAAGTTTTAAGTACTTCTCCATTTTATTAAACAAGGTAACATACCTTTTCAATCAATTTATAATACGATCCATTATAACATAACTGTTATAATCCAAAACTCCTTTTAAATTCCTTTGCAGATACCAATCTTCCTTTATATTCTTGTACGTATCCTAAATTTCCTTCTTAAAGCTTCTAAATGTACTAAAATACCTTTAAAACGATATATATTTATATATACTAATTTATTTATAAAACTAAGATATTTAATATAATAATATATATCATTTATAAAATATTATAATGTAAAATCCTTTTATTTCTTAAGTATGTCTTTGATAATTTCAAAAATCATTTCTATACTAAAAATATACTTTTGAAATCCTTAAACATATTTTAAAACCGTTGTTTAAAACCACTTTAAAACCTACTTCAATAATTTATGACCATATCTTTATAAATCCATATTTGATTTTTAGAAACATATTTGTTTGTACCACAATTGGACACAACACTCTTCGGATGTGTTTGAAGAGATAAAGTGAAGGAAATAAATGGAAAATGAGGCAGATGTAACAAACCCACCAATAATAAGCAAGAAAATCACACAGAAACACACGAATTTAAAGTGATTCGGCGTATGGCCTACATCCACTATGAAATGATTGACTTTTATTAACTTTTGCTTACTGGTTACAACAAATTGCAATAGTAAAACTTGATTACAACAGTGATTTCGGCAGAATCTGGACGTAGAATAGCGAAATAGTCCCTTTTCTGTAGGTCCAGAGCTGCTATTTATAGGCGTAGGTTGCATATATCTTGCTCAGATCTCAAAACATCTCTTCTCTCACGCAGGTGGGCATATATGATCGATCACACGCCATATGCACTCGATCCATGATCGATACGAACGAATTTCGTATCGATCAACATTTTGTCCAATCGAGTCGAGATCGATAATGAACATTCTTAAGGATGTACGCAAGCTCCTGTGAAAATTTGGTGGCATTTGGACTTATATATTTTAAGTTATGATTAATGCAAGATTCGATTTACTGAAGGCTGCTGAATTCGCATCGACACTATTCGTATCGATGTTTCGGCATGTGATGTCTAATGACATGACGCTTGCTTTTAGGGTTGATCCACTTTTCATACCGAGTGACTGGGTCTTTCGTAGGAATGCATCTTATTCGTATCGATCCAGTTTAGCCTTGTTCGTATCCATTGTCACTACCCCATTTCGCATCGATCAACATAAATGCCATTCGTATCGATTGATTTTGTGTCATTTGCATCGACCACTAGCCGAACGATACGAGTATAGTACATTAATGGATCGATACGAAATAAAAATATTTTTATCGTTTTTTATGGATACAATTGTATATTGTTGATCGATGCGAACAAGCTGAAGATGATGGATGCACAACAATCCGAGGATGCATACGAAGAGCATGGTTCTAGATGGATGCGAACGAGAGGGATGCGAAGGGAGTGAAATAATGGATGCGAATGAATTGACTTTCTTGGCTTGTATCGATCATATCTTGAGCATATAAACTCGAATTGACTTGAAATTTGAAATATCGGCTTTCATGGCTCTGCTAGTCATGTCATGTTAATTGTAGCACAATCCGGACTTGGGGCAAAATTCACCAGCATCCGTAGCAAACCTATGTATACCGTTTTTGGGATGAACTATCTTTGGGTCTCAGCCAATTTCTTTGTGTCACGGCCTTGCTAAAAGGCGGGATAACATTTGTCCCCCTCCCCCAAAGTACGACTTGTGAGAACATGACGTGCTTTGAAAAGTTGCAATCTTCATCCTGAATAGTTTTATCTCACTCGTTTGAACGGTTATTGTCTTCTCGTCGAAAGTTGTCACTTCTGATTGATCTTTAGAAATATAAATAATGAACCGTTGACAGCCAATTATTGTACCGTGTACTATTGTAACTATGTGTTGCAGGATAGTAATCTATTGTTCGTTGTTGTAATTATCACCAGATGAGCATTCAATTTCTGTGAATTTTAAAAATTGAATATCAAATCGACAAACATGCACGTATGTTAGCTTGACTCTTATTCACGTTTGCACGTTCACAGGTTGTTGTCATGTTCTTTAGTTCTTGTTTAGATCGAGTTTCGTATATATTCCCCCCTGATTCGATGTGAAATTCGAGTTGTAGCAACGATCTATAGTCGTTTTAAGTAACTTCATTCGTATTGATCCTCTCCTGCATCGATCCGAGATGTTGGAATGCATGCTTCGTATCGATGTCTATCGATATAAAATGGATAGTCCTTGGAGATGCTTCATATCTATAGATATGAAGCTTGTGTCTTCAAGCATATGGATACGAAATAAGTGTTTCGTATCGATGAAATTCAGTGATTCAAGTAAGACTATGTTATAAGTTTCGTATCAATGAGATTCGAATTGATGGATACGAAACAGATGGTAACATGTTGGTGGATATGAAGTGTCAACCTTTGCATTGCTCTGGGTTAATGGAAACGAAGCTGCATCTTTGTATCGATGGAGGGAATCATTCTAGGCATATTTGCTCAATGCCCTTCGTATCGACAGATCCTGACCGTTTCAACTGATTCTTGCTATTGAGATATGAAACGTTCTTTTCTAGGATACGAATCCATATAAAAGGATTTTGGACTTAGAAAAAATTTCACTTGTCATTGGTTTCTCATCTGCGTTCGTATTGACTGAGAACACAGGAAGAAAGAACTGCCTTCGTCTCTAAATCACTTAGCTTTTTAACCCTCGTTCCAATTCACTTGAACTCGGTAATTAATCGACCGAAACCATTTTAAAATGATGAGACTCGAGTCTTAATGCTATTTCATCCAAAGCGTGGCCTATTCAGGCGCTTTTGATGCTGGAAGTTGGTTGGAGTGAGGTCGTGGAAGTGGTAATGGCGTTATTGTAGCTTGCAAAAGAAGACCTATTGATGGATACGAAATAGTCATTAGAAGAATCTCTGGTTTCGATCTCGCATCGATGGTGGATGGAGGAAGCATCTTTGTATCGATCTGGAAACGATGAATGAAAGAGCAGCTTCATATTGATCTGGAATAGTGGGAGTTCAAATCGATCTGGAATGATCGATACGAAATCACAACTGGCCATCGATACGAAGCCCTGGATGTTGATCGATACGAAATCTTGGGGGGAGATTGATACGAAACCGAGCTTTTGGAGGAGCAATACATGTTGAACTTTGATACATACAAAACTATTACACATTCGAACCCTTGACTCTGTCGAGCTTTGGCCCTGCATAATTGGACTTAACCATTAAACTGCATATTTGACTACCCTTTGAAGCTCGTTGATGGAACTGTAATTTGACAAACATAACGAGCTCTAACATCGATTATTCTTCGCAGTCCGGTTGGCATAGTTGTGATGGTCAGCGATGACGGTCATTACGGTTGAATCTCGAAGTCTTGTCGTTTGAACATTCATTAAATTTTTGTTGAATTTCTTAAGTATTACATAGCACTGCACTGCACAACACATTCGTGCACCTTACACTGGGGAACACACGGGCTTATTATCATCTAACGATGGTTTCTGGTAAGTTGATTAGTTATGGAATCTACAAGTTCTCAGCAGTAGGAAACTCAGATTTCGTCTTCTCCGAAATAGAAATGCCGGCTATTGCAGCCGAAGTAGTAGGTCCCTCTTCAGATGAGCTTCCAAGAGAAAATTTTATTGCGAATCCACTGGATTCTATGTCGTCCACTGTCTTCGAAGATATGTTGGGGCAAATATACTTAATGCACAGTCTATCATTAGATGGCATTTTGCTACCCGGACCAAATGACAGGCCGCACGCTCCTCCAGAAGGATTCACAGCCTTTAACCGCCACTCGTGCATAGTTGGAACACTTCCTCCATTCGACCAATATATCCGAGAAGTGTTGACCTTCTTAGAATTGCTCCATCAGAATTACATCTAAATGGAATGCACTACTGAACGGTCTATTCATTGTATTCATGGAGCTTCTTTTCCGGCCCCCGACCCTGGAAGAAATCAGATACTTGTTTAATGTTAAGAGTCGAGGAGACAGTCCTTATTTCACATTTCTAAGGCAGTCAGGAACTGCCAAGTAGTGACAGGGTCCTGGACCAGGCTTAGAAACTTTAAGACAGAGTGGTTCTATGTCCGATGTCCTCCTAGTTTTGCTAGTCGATGGTTAGTCAGACGTAAGTGCTGTAATTTTTCCAGTAGTTAACGAGATAATCATAGTTGATGTTGAAATTAATATCTTCTTTCCTTTACAGCCGCAATTCCATGACCCGAAGATGCGTCCTTCAAAGAAATAGTACAAATTCTTCAGGAAGCGTCGAGTAAAATGAGAAATATGGAATCGGTGCTCATAGATAGAAATTTGAGGATTATCGGGTTAATCGATTGAAATAAAAGCATCGGACTGGGAAATCACTTAGGGTAGCCTTATGAGATGGGCTAAATGTAGAGCGGCCGGGATCGTAATTACTGAGGAGGGCAATGAAGAAAGCACGCCTACTGACGACAAACCCTTAGCTGGGCCTTTAGGTAATTTTCAGGACTTAGAGGGAAGGAGGAAAGGCAAGGCAGTAGCATATAAATGCCATTAGTCCTCGAGATGGAAATCTGTTTTTGCGTCCCTTCCAGCCTCCGACGTTAGAATTCCGAAGGCTCCTCCCTCGCAGGCCAAGAATCCTTTCGAAGGACTTGCCGATATTCCAATTCCGGATTATGTGTCACTTCAACATGACACCGGACTGGAAGGGCTTTAAAGCGCTCTAGGTTTAAGCGAGCCTCTTCCCGCAAGTGTGGCCGACATTACCGGTTGGTCGAAGGATTGCACGTGCATACATACACTTCACGGAACTACATGATTTCCAATCATAAGTTATTCATTCCTGGAGATTACCGATCATGCTTGTCTTTTACTTTACATATACGATGACCAGACGAGAATCCATGTTGGAAAACCTTTGCTCATCACGTCAGCCATCTAGTTCGTACTATGAGTCCCGCCCTAGCGGGGCTGATAGAGACCATGATCGTGGTTATTCCAGCCAAGAACGTTACGAGAGGGATAGGGATAGAGATAGAGAAGATAGATATTACTCTCGATCACGCTCCCTACCCCCTCAAGCTCCAACACAACCCTCCAGCCATGATATACAACCCTTAGAGTCTCCACGTCAAAAACCATCTTCTCAAACTCCTAGGCCCGATTCAAAATGTCGTGGAACCGAGGCCGAACCTCCCACTGTTATTGAACAAGCAGTCTCTGAGCCTACTGGGGAAGGAGTAATCAGGATCTCTTAGTTGAGAAAATATTTCCTAAATATATGTTTTGACGGCTTCATCTTCCCACCTCACTTAAAGAAAATTCCAGTTGAGGCATAGTAAACCATGCATGATTACATCCACAATTTTTATAGCCAATACAAGGAGTGGATGAAGACTGTGGAAAAAGCATCGGCAGTGGTTGTTGAGCGAGCACAAATAATTGAGAAATTAGACAACGAGCTCGCTCAAAAAGACCACATAATTCAAGTGTTGAGCGATGAAACTGAATCTTCCTAAAAATCTAAAATAGAGACCACCCAGAAGGCTAACAAGGAAAATATGGCTATGGAGATGATGCGACAGACACATTACGCTTTGGTCGAGGAGACAGGCCACCGAAATACCACAATTACAGCTGAAAGGAGTGCTGCATTGAAGGAACTTGATGAGCTTAAAGCCAAACTTTTTGAAATCATTAAAGAAAAGGATGATGCCACCAAAGCAGCCCAGGAGGCGTGCGAACAAGTTGTGGTGCTTCGGGGTGAATAAGATGTGGCATCACTTAAAATCCAAGAGGTTGAGGCCAAGGTCGAGGATGAAGTTGAAATGGCGGAGTCCAGGTTGGAGGCAGATATTGAAGACCTTGTGATTATGTATAATTCTAATGTCTTGAAGCATAGAAATATTGTCTAGCTCGACAATTATCCAACAAGCCTGTATAACGCTTGGGTCGATTAGTAGACAATGAAAAAGCTGGGCCTCAAGGTGAATCAGTTGATGAGTTCAAGCTTTAGAACCGGGTGTTGAACGAAGATGAAAGAAAAGTTCTCCATGATACCATGATCGCATACGAAATGGTGAAACTTGGCACTCATCACTTGGAGGTTGGAGAAGGTTCTAGTGTTGAGTATCATGATATAAGTTCTGAAACTCTCATGCCAACTCAGCCAGAATCCACATCTGCGGTTGATCCTCAGTCCGTTCCTGCTTACAATCCTGGTCAACCACAGTTATCCCCAGCTCGCAAGCAAGTCTCTGAAGCTGCTCCACCACCCACGAGCCAAACTGACGAAGGTGCTCTGAACATTTCTTACGCTTTTTCAAAATCAAAATCATTACTTGATGTATTTATTAACAGTTTTCTCTTTGTCTCTATACAATGATTGGAGTAACATCTATTATGCCTCCTTTAACCCAAGAGTTAAATCACGAGCAGGATGCTATCATAATGGAAGGGCCCATGACAACGGCTACTGCATCTATGGGTGGAGTACAAGGGAGCACACTTAGTTCGATGAACAAATAATGAAGGAACTTCTTGGTCATCAAATGACCCTTTTTATGATTTACCATTTGTCATGAGTGGAGGCGCACCTACGGCTAGCTCCTCGGGCCTAACTGCTAACATTTCCGGTGAGGCTCAAACGATTCGCGAAGAAGAAATAATAGCCCAAATTAATGCCGAGATCGAGGCGGCATCACGGGCTAGTAGCCTTGGAGGTGGAATGGCGGGCCATGGTCCAGCCCCACTATGAACGATTTCTCCTGGTAGTACGGTCGTCGGCACCAGTGTGCCTCTCCCGCTTCCTACTATTGATCCTGTTCCTTCGACTCCGCCTTCTGGAAGCATTTAAATACATGTGCGTTCGGAGGAGGAAGTTGAGATAATGCCCCCGACTGGAGATCGACCGCCAAAAGGCAAGGGCTCAAAGAGGAAACCAAGTGGCAGTTCTAGCAGGTCAACGCCGAAGAAGAAGCCAAGAAAAAGGAAAGAGTAGACATGTCTCTTCGGCTCATTTTTGGTAGATAGATAGGAACTTACTTTTGCTTTCTTTTTGTAGGCCGTGTATAGATGCGGGTTCGGCCCCTACTAATAGGACTTTTGATATAATTTTGTACTTAACCTTTTTCTTCCAAAGAATGATTGGAATAAAATTTCATTTTGCCTCTAAGTGTTCATTTGTTAAAGTGCTTCGGCATTCGAACTTTCATTCAATACATTTGTGAAGTTTTACCCTTTAAATCGGACCCGGGTTTAGATGCTAAGTTATGGAGTCACGATTTCAGGTTGCAGTCGAGTGCTAAGTCGAATTTCGATATTGCGCTATATCAATCAGTGGGTGGCGCTTAAGTTCTGCCCCCAGTTCCAGGGATAAAATGAAAATATTAGTCAACAATCATTGATTTCCTTTAATGCGTCGACCTCAATCTTTATGAAATGAAGCCGAAACATGGCGAACTTGGGTAGACGAACCACACTGGCTGACCAATTGATGATTGTATCCACACTCTTGGGATTGCACTTTCTCTTCGACGGTCGGTTATGCCCGCTTAGGTTTTAGTGATATGTCCACGCTCCAGGGACTTAAGTTATGTTCACGGGTAGCCAGTCATACCCATTTAATATCTATAGCTGCGTCTACAATATGGAGACTTAAGATTGATTCTTGGGTAGTCAGTCATATCTAATTAATGTTTATACACTAACCTCACTATGTGGACTCGGAGTTGTCTCATAGATAATCGATTTGTATCCGGTTTGTAATCCGATCCATGCTTCAGGGACTTAGAGTTTATTGCTATCGATACTCCGATTCGCACTCTGGTAATCCGGAGTTGGTTGACGTTTGTACTCCAGTTCACACTCTGGGAATTTGGAGTTGGTTGATGTGGATACTCCGGTTCACACTTTGAGAATATGAAGTTTATTGATGTTTATACTCCAGTTCGCATTCCAGGAATCTGGAGTTGGCTGACAGATGGTCAGTCACATCTGTGTAGGCTTTTGGATTTCGTTCGCACTCCGGGAACGATGAATTTATCAGGATCGTGGATGGTCGGTTCACATCCACCCTGAGTTAACAAGGGAGGTCATTAGATGGACGGATCCATCTTCCTCGAATTTGGTCAAGATACGGGAGAAGTCGTTAGGTGGAAGGATCCACACTCTTCGAAACCGCATTTACAGGTTTATTCTCAAGTTCGCGCTCTAGGAATCCGGAGTCATTTAGAGGTTTTTCGTATATCAAATTTCTTTTGTCTTTAATGCAATGACTTGTCCCCGAGCTGGGGTTTCACTTAGCAAGTGACCATTCGCATTACAGTCACTCCCTATTCGAATAAATCCCACCATTAGAACTTAGCTTTCTATGCATAGTGATGTTCGTATGACGCATTTAAAAAAATCACAGCACTGGGTCGAAGAGATTGCATTTTATTGCTGAAATAAGAAAATATGACAAAGTCAGTAGCCTTATTACAAATTCAAATTTCGAAATGCATAAACAAATTGCAAATGAAAAATAGACCGAATAAATAAACAGAGCCTGTTATGTGTTATAGCTACGTAGAATTTCGTTGTTCCAGGCCTTGGTAGAATGAGACTGTCAACGGTCGATAATTTGAATGTGCCATCTCCGTGCTCTCTTTCAATGACTTATGGTCCTTTCCACATTGGCTTCATATGTAAAGGAGTCGAGTAAATTCTCTTAAGGATGAGATCGCCGAGTTTGAAGGTTCGGGGTCGGACCTTCGCATTGTATATCTGGAAGACTCGACTTCGATATGCAGCTGCCCTCAAATCAACCTCTTCACGCTTCTTATTCAATAAATCCAAATATTTGGCAAGTAATTTAGCATTTGTTCTCGGATCATAATAAGTCACATGATGAGAAGGTACTTCCACCTCGATTGGAATATCGGCGTTGGAATCGTAGGAAAGAGAGAATGGAGTGTGGCCGGTTGTAGATTTGTGGATTGTCCAGTAAGCCCATAAAGCCATAGGAAGTTCATCGACCTATTTACCCCTAGTCTTTTCCAGTCGTTTCTTTAGAATAGACATTATAACTTTATTAACAGCTTCAACCTGCCCATTTGCATGAGTATGTGCAACTGTGGAGGACTTCTTCTGGATGTGGAATCATTAACAGAAGTTCTTAAATTCAAAACTGTCGAATTGGGCTCCGTTGTCTGTGATGATAGTATATGGGAGACCAAATCGGCAGATAATGTTGCGTACTACAAAGTTGATCATTTTCTTCATCGTGATTGTAGCAAGGGGCTCAGCTTCCGTCCATTTAGTAAAGTAATCAACTGCAATGATGATTTACTTTGCACCATCTTTGGCTAGAGGTAGAGAACCAATAATGTCGATGCCCTATACTACAAACGGCCAAGGACGGAGCATTTGAGTTATTTCGGTAGGTGGGGCTCTAGGAATCCAAGCATGCTTCTGACATCTGTCACATTTCAGGCATAATCCGATGCATCGAAATTTATAATCGGCCAGTAGTATCCACATCAAGAGCTTGCCTCCTGGTGTGATCGCCACATTCTCCTTTATATACATCATGCACTACTCATTTGACTTCATCGTGAGCGATACATTGGAGTAAAGGAACAGAGTGCCCTCTTCTATACATGACTCCATTTTGAATAGTGAACTGCAAGTCCTTTCGAAGGATCTATCTCTTTTCAAATCTGCGTTACGATAGGGTCCCATGCTCGAGATAGTTTTTGAACGGAGTCATCCATGAATCCTTATTGGGAACAACCTCCAATACCCAATTTGTTTCCACCGGATCGATGCTTGGGGAAGATAATGTTTCCACGATAACAATTCCCATTTGTTGTGCTTCACCTGTACTGGTGAACTTTGCTAATGAATCGGCTTTCTGATTGTGCTCTTGGGGTATGCAGTAAATGGAAAAATATTCAAATTGATTCAATATCTCCCAGAACCGAGCTAGGTAAGCAGCCAGCCTTCGGTCTTTGGCTTGGTACTCCCATCAAACTTGACACACAACTAACTGCGGATCACAATAAACCTCCACAGCAATGATTCTTAAATCTCTGGCAAGTCTCAATCCGACAAGCAAGGCTTCATATTAACTTCGTTGTTGGTCGCATGAAAATTGAACTTTAAGGCATAGCATATAGATCGACCTTCAGGAGTTTCAAGTGCAACCCCTACACCTGAGCAACGGTCATTTGATGCACCATCAGTATGTATCTTCCAGATATACTTAGGAGATTCACGGGTTTCAGGCAAGTCCTCCTGGATAGTGAATTCAGCTATGAAATCTGTCGACTTATCCTTAAATGGCTCGCCTTGGAGTGTAAGTAATGCCAAACTGACTCTGCTCACTTCCAATTAAGTAACTTACCAGACGTTTCAGGTCGCGTAAGGACCTATCGTAACGGCTGGTCGGTGTAAACGGTGATAGGATGAGCCTGGAAATATGGACAGAGCTTCCTTGAGGCAATAACAAGATAATAAGCCAGCTTCTCTAGCTTCGAATAGTTTCTCTCAGCTCTGGTCAGTCGTTTGCTAATATAATAGACTGGGTGTCGTATCCGGTCTTCCTCCTGAATTAAGGAAGCGCTAATTGTGTTTTCTGTACAATTTCTCATGATCACTAGGATTTGACAGGATAGGCGGTATGGAGAGTTGTTGAATTAGCACTCGTAATGCACCCTCACATTCCGTAGTCCACTCAAAGTTCTGTTTCCCTTTTTGATCAGATCGAAGAAAGGAATGCATTTGTCAGTAATTATGAAACAAAATTGCTCAGTGATGCCACTTTCCCATTGAGGCTCTAGAATTGTTTTATAGTTCTTGGAGTCTTAAGATTTCTAATCGTCCAGATCTTTTAGGGATTTGCTTCGATTCCTCGAGCGTTGACGATAACCCCAAGGAAGTTTCCAAATGCGACCCTGAAGTGGCATTTCAATGGATTGAGCTTCATTCTATATCTCAAACGATATTAAACATTGATTCCAGGACTTTGATATGATCAATGGAGAATCGTGCCTTCACTAACATGTCATCCACATATACCTCCATGGTTTTTCCGATCTGGTTGGCGAACATTAGATTCACCAATCGTTGGCAAGTTGCGCCAGCGTTCTTGAGTCCGAACGACAAGACTTTATAATAGTAAAGTCCCAGGTCAGTTACACAGCTGGTATATTCCTGATCGGGTAAGTGCATGGGTATCTGGTTTTAACCAGAATCTGCATCCATGAAGGATAAGATCTCATGTCCAGCTGTTGAGTCTACGAGCTGATTGATTCGGGAAAGTGGAAAACTGTCTTTAGGGCAAACCATATTCAAGTATGAATAATCAATGCACATTCTCCATTTCCCATTTGGCTTTAGGATGAGTACAGGATTCAACACCTATTTTAGGTATAATGCATCTCGAATAAAAACATTCGATTTAAGCTTGTCTACCTCTTCTTTAAGGGTGGTGGATCTCTTTGGATCCATACCATGCCTTTCTTATTTGACAGGGATATGCCACGGGTCAATATTCAATGTGCGGCTCGTGATGTCTGGGGAGATTCCATATATGTCAGAACGAGTCCAGGCAAACACATCTAAGTTTGCCTAAAGAAATTCAACCAACTCCTCTTGCATTTATTGGCTTAGCTGAGATCCAATCTTTATCATTTTAGAATCATCATCATCGTCGATCGGAACATCGATTATCAGCTCGGCCGGGGAAGCTTGACTGTCTTCACTTTCGTCATCACTTTCGGTATCTCTCAGGTCAAGATCCCTTGCGAATTGGTTGGGGTGCCCAGACCTAGGCCCGGGCGTTAGCTGTCAATTCTCAAAAAAGTGGATGCAGAGAGATTCCTCTCCGCCCTTTCCTTTTTCATTTCACTATGCCTCTCGCAACTTTACAACATAATAGGCTCATCCTGTAGCATGGCCTCCGTGGACGACTCCAACTCCATTGTCGGTAGGGAATTTTAAAGTCAAACACCAAGGGGTTATGGCAGCCCTAAATTCAGCTGGGGCCGGTTGGCCCAAGAAAGCATTGTACAGCAGGTCTATATCTTACACAAAAACTATAAAATTCAGACTCTCCGACGTTCTCCAATCCCTAATTCCACTGGCAGTTCCACCACTCCAATGGGTATTATTGCGCTCCCATTGAAGCCATCGATAAGGGACTGACAAGGCTTCAAATCTTCGGTTTCCATTTGCATCTATTCATAGGCACGCTTAAATAATATATTTACAGAACTTACACTGTCTACTAAGATACTCTTCATCCAACCAGGACTTGCTTGAGCTGATATGATAAGTGGATCAATATTTGGGGCTTCGATCCTTTCGGCATCTCCGTCTAGAAAGACGATGTCGTCAGTCATCGTCTGTTGTTGCTTGGTCGGATCCCCATCTTCCAAACTACTACAACACTCAAAGCTCGCATGCCTAATAGAACAGGCATATGACTCAATTTCCTTCCTGCTTCAGTCTGCTGGATGAGGACCACCACTAACAGTATTTATCACCAACCTCCCGCCGGTATGGGCGAGTTCCTCCTGTCTTGCCTGATTTGGAACACGATTTTGATTCGATGGGCCCACACCTCCAGATTGCGGTGCTCGCACAAATTGTTCCAACTTTCTCTCATGTATCAACTTCTCAATGATATCCTACAAATGACGGCACTCGTTTGTGTTATGGCTATAGATTTCGTGGAATTTACAAAACTTCCCCGTCTGAATCTGTTTCTCCGATGATTGTTTTGGAGTAGGTTTCTTATACTGAAAAGTATTGCAGGTCTATAAATACACATTTTTCAGCGACATATTCAAAGGAGTATAATTTTCAAACATAGGAGCCCTACGTTGCGGACCAAGATCCTGATCCCATTTCCCGTTTTGATTTTCATTGCCTTTCTGTTGATTTTTTTCTGTATGTTTAATTGTGCTTTTTCAAAACTCTCCCCGGTTTATTTAACAGCTACATTGCTTTGAATCCCTTCCATACTAGGCCCTGCGTCATCCTTTTTCCTAGACTATTTAGCATCCTCCCTTCTCAAGAATTGGGTTGCCTTGGAATATAAACGGTTCAATGGCGTAGGAGGCTTTTCGACCAACTAGTTGCCGAACTTGGAATCAGGGTCGATCCCCTTAGTTAGTTCCATCATAATAAAGTTATCATTGGGATTGCTAATCTTAGCGCATGCAGCATGAAAACGTCTGAATGTCTCTTCAGGAGCTTGAGTGACACTGGATAAAGTATTAACATCTTTGGGCCTTGTAACATGCATGCAGAACTGCTCAACAAACTTTATCACCAACCCATCAAAATACGAGATAGATCGAGGTGGTAAATGAGTAAACCACATAGTCGCTATGCCCCCTAGAGAGATCGAGAAACTTCGAAACTTGACTGCATCATCAGCTCGTGCAGCATTCATTAACCATTCATACTTTAAGATATGATGATTAGGACCCGAGCTCCCATCATAAACTGGAAAAGTCCACATCCTGAGTCGCCGAGGTGGTTCAGCATAGAGTATCTCATCAGTAAAAGAAGTACGACTCCAAGAGATTCCCCAGTCATCATTAGTGAGACCTTGACTCTCTCAGATCATCTAACGGATCAATGTTGGGATGTCCGACATCTAGA
The DNA here is from genome assembly GCA_030765085.1 of Allium cepa. Taxonomy (NCBI): domain Eukaryota; kingdom Viridiplantae; phylum Streptophyta; class Magnoliopsida; order Asparagales; family Amaryllidaceae; genus Allium; species Allium cepa. Next base: position 735,344,393 of record CM060943.1, read on the forward strand.
CATTCTGGGCCTACTGAGCCAAGGTGTGGTCAGGTTCCACAATGCGAGGATGGGCCGGATGCTGTCGACGGTCCATGTCTCGCCTCCTTGGTTCTAAGTTCTCTAGAATTTAAGGTTCTAGAGTATGTTCATGTTGGTACGATTCAGATCCATTCGATTTCGAGCATCAACTCCCCATTCAGTAGTAGCGGTGGCAGTGCGGCTGTCTGTAACATGATAAGGAATAATACGTTCCCGAGAGGAGGGTCCAGTCTGATAGTTGGTTGACGGGCCAACTCTCAGTTGCCTAATATTCAGTGTATGTTGATGTCTAGTTGCATGAGTATTACTTCCATCCAGTTGTGGGCACGTGGATCTATGATGGTAGTCAGAAGAGGCTGAACTCTCGATGGACGTATAGGTAGCGTGAACCCTTCTGGATCTCCTTCATCTTTGATGATTTAATTGGTTGGTCAGTTCTGCATTAGCACGAAGTTGTTAGGTAAGCCGTTGGCGGCTCTCAGTCAGCTCTTGCATTAGCATTTGAAATTCTCCCTGGTGATAGGGCCTTGCGGATCTAATGGTCAGGCAGCATTCTAATCGGCATGAGGTTTCTCCATGGGGTTCTATCTGTCCCATCCCTCTGGATCTATGGTAGTTGAAGTAGTCCTAGTGTTCACCATGATGGATAACGAAGCTCTTTCCTAGACTTGATGCAAATCTGAATAGGATGGTAGAACTTTAAACTTGAAATCTGGATCTCCCTCTTAGATTTATGCAATCTGATATCAATACTAGATCCAACGAGCATGAGAAAAATTTGGTTTCTTAGTGAAAGCACCAAAGTGTTTGTACCAAAATTGGGAACAACACTCTTCGGATGCATTTGAAGAGAAAAAGTGAAGGAAATAAAAGGAAAATGAGGCAGATCTAACAAACACACCAATAATAAGCAAGAAAATTGCATAAAAACACACGAATTTAAAGTGGTTCGGCGTATGGCCTACGTACATTATGAAATGATTGGATTTTATTAACTTTTGCTTGCTGGTTACAAAGAATTACAATAGTAAAGCTCGAGTGCAACAGTGATTTCGGTAGAGTCGGGACGTAGAAGAGCCAAAAAGTCCTTTTTTGTAGGCCCATGGTCGCTATTTATAGGCGTAGGCTACAAATATCTCGCTTAGATCTCGGAAGACCTCTTGTCTAACGTGGGTGGGCCCACACGACCGATCCCATGCCGTATGCACTCGATCCGCGATCGATACGTATGAATTTTGTATCGATCAATATTTCGTCTAGTTGAGTCGAGATCGATCATGAACATTCTTGAGGATGTACGCAAGCTCCTATGAAAATTTGGTGGCATTTGAACTTGTAGATTTTGAGTTATGATTGATGCAAGTTTCGATTTACTGAAAGCTGTTGAATTCACATTGACGTTGTTCGTATCAATAGTTCGTATCGATGTTTCTACACGTGATATTTGGTGACATGGCGCTTTCCATTAGGATCGATCCACTTTTCATGCCGAGTGACCGGGTCTTTCATAGGGGTGCATCTTGTTTGTATCCATCCAGTTTAGCCTTGTTCTTATCCATTGTCGCTGCACCATTTCGCATCGATCAACATAAATGCCATTCGTATCGATCCATTTTGTGTTATTTGCATCAATCACTAGCCGATCGACATGAGTATAGTAAATTAATGGACCGATACGAAATAACAATATTTTTACAGTTTTTGATGGATACGAATTGGACGTTGGTTGATCGATGCAAACAAGCTGAAGATGATGGATGCGCAGCAATCAAGGATGGATACAAAGAGCACGGTTCTGGATGGATGCGAACGAGAGGGATGCGAAGGGAGTGAAATGATGGATAAGAATGAATTAACTTCCTTGGCTTGCATCGAACATATCTTGAGCATATAAACTCGGATTGACTTGAAATTTGAAATGTCGGCTTTCATGGCTCTACTTGTCATGTCATGTTAATTGTCGCACACTCTGGACTATGGAAAAATTCACCAACATCTGTAGCAAACCTGCACATACTGTTTTTCAAGATGAACTGTCTTTGGGTCTCAGCCAATTTCTTGGTGTCATGGCCTTGTCAAAAGGCGGGATAACATTTGCCCCCAAAATACATTTTGTGAGAACATGACATGCTTTGAAAAGTTGCAATCGTCATTCTGAATAATTTTATATGACTCGTCTGAATGGTTGTTGTCTTCTCATCGAAAGCTGTGACTTTTGATTGATCTTTACAAATATAAATAATGAACTATTGACAGCCAATTGTTGCACTGTGTACTGTCGTAACTGAGTATCGCATGATAGTAATCTGTTGTTCGTTGTTATAATTGTCACCAAACGAGTATTCAATTCCTATGAATTTTAAAAATCGAATATCATCGAATATCAAATCGACAGACATGCGCGTATGTTAGCTTGACTCTTGTTCTCGTTTTCACGTTCACAGGTTGTTATCAAGTTCTTTAGTTCTTGTTTAGATAGTGTTCACGTTTGCACGTATGTTAGCTTCAATAAACTAAAGACTGGCTGCTTGTCTTGCTTGGGTACATGAGATATTGGATCAGTTCGATTATTATGTCATCTATTGCATACCCCGAGAACCCAATTAGAAGGCTGATTCCTTAGCAAAGTTAGCTAGTATAGTTGAGGCACGACAAATGGGAATAGTTCCCATGGAGATATTATCTTCCTTGAGCATTGATCAGATGGAAATAGACTAGGTATTTGAAGTCATTCCCGATAAGGAGTCATGGATGACTCCATTTAGAAACTATCTCGAGTATGGGATCCATATGGAGCGCAGGAGTGAAAAAAGACAAGTTCTTCGAAAGTCTTCGCGGTTTGCTATTAAAAATGTAGTCATGTACGGAAGTGGGTACTCTGTTCCTTTACTCTGGTATATCTCCCACAATGTAATCAAATGAGTATTGCATGATATACATGAAGGAGAATGTAGCAATCAAACCGGGGGACAAGCTCCTACCAAGAAAGTGCTCTGATATGGATATTATTGGCCGCATACCCAAGTCGAATCGCACGATTATACAATGCCAAGGTCCGACCTCGAACCTTTTAACTCGGCGATCTCGTCCTCAAGAGAATTTACCTGGTTCCTTCAAATATGAAGCCAACGTAGGAAGGGCTGTATGTCATCGAACGAAAGCTCGAAGACAGCACATTTAAATTATCGATCGTTGACGGTCTTACTCTGCCGAAAGCTTGGAACAGCGAAAGTCTTCGTTTCTACTACTCATAACATGCTTTATTTATTTATGCAGTCTCCTTGTCATTTGCAACTTGTTTATGCATTTTGAAATATGAATTTGTAATAAGGCGATTGACTTTGCTACATTTTCTTATTTCATCAATAAAATGCAATCTCTTCGAGCTTGAGCAGTGATTTTTAAAATGCGTCATATGACCATCACAATGCACAGAGATCTAAGTTCCACCCTATGGTGGGACTTATTCAAATAAGGAGTGACTATGATAAGACCGGTCACTCGCTAAGTAAAACCCAAGATCGAGGACAAGTCATCACACTGAAGCCAAAAAAGGACTGATACACGACAATCCTCTAACTAACTACAGATTCCTATAGTGCTAATTGAAGTATAAATTTACTAATATGGGCTCGAAGAGGGTGGATCTATCCACCTACCGACTTCGCCCGTATCTAAACCAAGTTCAAGGAGGATGGACTCATCCATCTAACAACCTCGCTTATTAACTCAGGGTGGGTTTGATCCAACCATCCACAATCCTGATACATCTATCAATTTTGGAGTGTGAACAAAATTCTAAAACTTACAACAGATGTGATTGACCGTCTGTTGACTAACTCTCGGTCCCCAGAGCGTGGACTGGAGTATAAATATCAACTAACTCCAGATTCCCAGAGCGTGAACTGGAGTATAAACATCAAGTAACTCTACGTTCCCAGAGTGTGGACTGGAGTATAAACATTGACTAACTCTAAATCCCACAGATTGCGGATTGGATTTCAAACATAAACCGGTGTGAATCGACCACCTGTAGGATAAGTTCGAGCCCCCAGAGTGCGGGCCAGAGTATAAACTCAAAGTGGGTGTGACTGACCACCCACGAATCAATCTAAGTCCCCAGAGTGTGGACGAAGTTCTAAATATCAAACGGGTATGGCAGACCGCCCACAAAATAAATTAATTCCTCGGAGCATGGACATATCTCAAAACCTTAAGCGGACGTGACCGATGGCCGATGTAAAAGTGCGATCCCCAGAGTGTTGATGCAATCACCAATGGATAAGCAGGTGTAATTCGACCACCCGAACTCATCTTTTTTCAGCCTAGATTCAACAAAGTTAAGCTTGATATATTAAAGGCAAAAAATGATGGCCTACCGATCCTTTCAATTTGTTCCCAAAACTGAGAGCAGAACTTAAGTATCAGCTACTAATTAAGATATGCGGTATTGGAATTCGACTTTACAATTCGATCGTGACTTGAAGCCGTAACTCCAGAACTTAGCAATTAAACCCAGTTCCGATTCGAAGGCTAAAACTCCATAAGTACATTGAATGGAAGTTCAAATGCTGAAATACTTAAGCGAAATAAATACAAACTGTGCTGAAGACGAAATGGAATTTTATTTAAATTATTCTTTGAAAAAAGGGATAAATACAAAATTATTCCAAAAAATCCTATTATTAGTAGCCTAACCCGCATCTATACATGGCCTACAAAAGCAAAAGGAAATTCCTATCTATTTACCAAAAATGCACTAAGAAAGTATGCATATTCTCTCACTTTTTTCTTCTTCTTCTTTGGTGTAGACCCGCTAGAACTACCGCTCGGATGCCTCATCGAGCCCTTGCTTTTTGACAGTTTATCTCCAGCCAGTGGTACTATAGTAACCTCCTCCTCCGAACTCACAAGGATTGGAATACTTCTTAAAGGTGGAGTGGGAGGGACGGGATCAACGTTAAAAGGCGGAGTAGGCACACTGGTGTCAACGACCATGCCTCCAAGAGAAATCATTCGCAAAGAGGCTGGACCAAGGCCCACCATCCCATCTCCAAAGACATTGTCCTGCGCAGCCGCTTCCATCTTGGTGCTAATTTTTGCTATTATTTCCTCTTCGTGTATTGTTTGGACATCACTGAGGATCCTAGTAGTTGGATCCGAGGAGCTGGTCACATGTGCGCCTCCACCCATGACAAATAGCAGATCAGCAAAAGGGTTACTTTGATGTCCGAGAAGTTTCTCCATCATCTGCTCACCAAAAGTAAGCATGCTCCCCTATGCACCATTGGTTGGTGCAGTGGCCATTATGGTTGTCGCTTCTATTATGATGACCTCCTGCTCATGATGGGGATTTTGGTTACATGGGGCACGGACAATGTGGCTCTTATTGCTGAATAATGACAAAAGAAAAGTTGTTAGTGATTACTTCAAGCACCGCTTTTGACATCGAGTAAGCGTATGAAATGTTCAGAATACCTTCCTTGGAATGACTTATAGGCGAAGCTGGAGCAGCTTTGGTAGCATGCTCATGGGCTGGAGACAACTGCGGTTGATTAGGATTGTATGTGGACATGGATTGAGGATCAACCGCAAGAGTAGATTCAGGCAGGGTTGACATAAGAGTTTCAGAATCCATATCATGGTGCTCAACACTAGAACCTTTTCCAGCCTCTGAATGCTGAGTACCAAGTTTCTCCTTTTCATATGTGATCATGATGCCATGGAGAACTTTTCTCTCATCTTCACTCAGCACTCGGTTCTCTAGTTCAAATTCATCGATTGATTCAGCTTGGTGTTTTGCCTTTTCATCTTCCACCAAGTGGCCACAAGCATTATACAAGTTTAATGGATTGTTATCAAGCAAGTTAGGTTACGGTGCTTCAAAATATTAGCATTGTATGTGACAAGAAGATCTTCAATATCGGCCACCAACCTGGTCTCTGCCTTATTCACTTCAACCTTGACCCTAGTTTCAGTTTCCTGAAATTTGAGTGCCGCCACATCCCTCTCATTCCTAAACACCACAACCTGCTCACATGCCTCTTGGGCAGCTTTATTTGCATCGTCTTTCTCCCTGATAATTTTAGCAAATTTGGCTTTAACCTCTTCGAGCTCTTTAAGCGCCTCGTCCTTTTCGGCCATGAATGTGGTGGTCCGGTTCACCATCTCCTCAACTAGGGCCAAATATATCTGCCTCATCTCTTCCATCCACCAAGTAGCCTCATCAGACCTTATGTTGGCCTCTGTCTATGAGTTCTATGCATACTCGCTCTCATCATGAAGCACCTAAATTATGCGGCCCATTTAAGCGAGATCAGTTTCTAATTTCTCAATTGTTTTCGCCCGCTCAAAGGCTGGCGTCGATGCTTTGTCCGCGGTCTTCATCCATTCCCGGAATTGGTTGTAAACATCATGGATATAGCCGTGCATTGTTTGCTTAGCCTTGGTTGGAATTCTCTTTAGATACGGAGGGAAGATGAAGCCATTAAAACAGATGTTTGGGAATTCTTTTTTCAGTTGGACGATTCTAATCGCTCCTTCCCCAGTAAACTCTATGACAGCCCACTCAGTAATAGTGGGAGTTTCGGTTTCCGTCCTCCGACGTGGTGAATCAGACTTTGGTACTTGAGCATGCAGTCTTTAACGTGAAGGTTCCAAGGGTTTTTTGCCATGACCGGAAGTGTTGGGGCTCGAGGTGGTGGAGAGCATGATCGAAAGCGAAGCCTATATTCTCTCTCTATCCCTCTCCCTTTCGTAATACTTCTGGGTAGAATAACCACGATCACAGTCTCTATCAGCTTCCCTTCTACAGGACTCATAATATGAACTAGATGAATGGCGTGTCGAGTGAAGGCTACCGAGCATGGATTCCCGTCTTGTCATCGTATCTGTAAAATAAAAAGAGAAGTAGAATCAGTAATCTCCAGAAATGAATAGCGTATGGTTAAAAATTATGCAGTGCTGTGAAAGTGTATGTATGCATGTGCAAAACCCGCTGACCAATTGGTTGCGTCGGCCATACTATAGGAAGTGACTCGCCTAAATATAAAGCGATATGGAGCCCTTCCAATCTAGTCTCTTGTTGGAGCAACACATAGTCCAAAATTGGAATATCGGCGAGTCCTCCAAAGGGATTCTCCATTTGTTGGAGGAGCCTCCGAGATAATAACACTAGTGGCTGGCAGAGACATGACCGTGGATTTCCATGTGGAATACTTATGAAGTTTATGAGCAACTTCCTTGCCTTTCCTCTTCCCCTTTGAATGTCGAGGACTATCTAAGTGCCCGACTAGGGGTTCATCTTCGATGGGTGCATCCTCTTCATCGCCTTGCTCAACGATTACAATCTCGGGCACCCTGCACCTCACTTGTCTCGCCAGGGATGCCATGAACGATACTTCAAGCCTTATGCTCTGATCTTGATCAATTAGCCCAACGACCCTCAAATTTTCATCTGTGAGCACCGATTCGATCTCTCTGATCTCACTAGGAACCTCCTAGAGAATTCACACTATTTCTTTAAATCATGCACCTTTGGGTCGTGGAATTGCGGCTGTAAAGGAAAGAAAATGTTAAACTCAACATCCATTACAACTACCTTGTTAGCCACCAGAGAAATTGTTGCACTTATGTCTAACTAACCACCATCTAGCAAACCCTGGCGGATACCAAACATAGAACCATTCAGTCTTGAAGTAGCTAAGTCTGGTCCAGGATCTAGTCACAACCTGATAATTCCTGACTGCCTCTAGGAATGTGAATGAAGGATTATCTCCCCGACTCTTGCATTAAACAAGAATCTGACTTCCTCCGAAGTAGGGGTTGTAAGAGGTGCTTCATAAATACAATGAATAGACTGTTCAACAATGTATATCCATTTGGATGTAACTATGACGGAGTGATTCTAAAGTAAGATAACACCTCTTGGATATACTGGTTAAATGGAGAAAGTGTTCCAGCTGTGCATGAATGTCTGTTAAAAGTGGTCAATCCTTTTGGAAGAATACGTGGCCTATCGTTCGGTCTTGGTGGCAGAACGTCATCTAGCAATAGACCATACCTTAAACAGATTCTCCCCAACAAATCTCTAGAGACATCAGATGGTACAGAATCTTGAGGATTCCCATTAAAGATTGCTCCCGGTAACTCGTCCGGAGCTGGACTTATAACTTCGACTGTAATGGCCGACATCTCTATTATCGAAGAAGGTGGACTTTGAGCCCCTGCAGCTGTGAGTTTTCAGGTCCCATAACTTGTCAACATATCAAAAACCATCATTAGATGATAATAAGCCCGTATGTTTCCCTGTGTGAAGTGCATGAATGTGCTGTGCAGTGCAATGCTACAAAATACTTAAGAAATTTTACAGAATTTGAGAAAATGTATAAACGATAAGTTTTTGAGATTCGACCATAGCCACCGTCATCGCTGACCGTCACGACCCTGCCATTCAGGCTTAGGAGACCGATCCAAGTTAAAGTTCGTTAAATTTTGTTAAGTTACAGTTTCATCGACGAGCTTCGAAAGGCAGTCAAATATGCGATGCAACAGTTAAGTCCATTTATGCAAGGCTGAAGCTTGTCGAAGTTAGATGTTTGAGTGTTCAAAGATTTCAAATTCTTCAAAGTTCAAATTTGGATCGATCCATAAAAGCCCAACCTCGTATCGATTGAGATACATTGGACTTCGTTTCGATCGAGAATAGTTGGCTTCATATCGGTCTCCAACTCAGCGTTTCGTATCGATCCCCAGTCGGGGGTCCCATATCGATCGCTCACCATGAAATTCGTATCGACCATGAGCTCCTCAAATTCATATCGATTATCTGCTATGAGTTTCGTATCGATCATTGGCTCTATGATTTGTATCGATCTCTTCGGATCGATACGAAATTCTACCACATCGAATCGTTACAAAGTTCCCCTTTTCACCTATCACTTCTGGACCGATACGGAACCCCCATTCTGCATCGATATGAAACCCAAGTTCTATCTTCCTTTATTGATATGAGATTGGAGCTCAAAGTCATTCCACCAACTCCCATGTATCCATCCACCCACCTTCTCCAATCGGCCTGAACTCAATTCCCTCCTCCTTCAACTTTACTCCGGCCCAATTCTGGCCTCGACATCACCTGAATTGGCCACAACCATGAATGAATTGGCATTAGATCTCAAATCAAATCATTTTAATGTAAGATTAATCAGATGATTACCTAAATTAAAGAATCAATTCGAGGGATTAGCAAGTTATGTTTGGTTCGAGGGCAAGATTAGATTTGATTTTTTCAGAGCGATACGAATGCTAAAGTAAGGCAGGAAAGTGAGCAAGTGGGAAATATGCTAAGTACAAAAGCATTATATACTTGGTAAGTGTCGATCCATCTCCCAGTTGCTTTGACCGATGATAAACATTTCCTCCCCAAGTCGATGCAAAGACGGTATGTTCATGTTCATTCTGCATTGATTCGAAGCAACTGTTGTTCGTGTCCATCAGCCCACTGATACGAATGATACTTTGGGAACCAATTGGGCTATTCGTATTCATCATTTTCAAGATCACAAGGAGTCACGGCCAACCTATAGAAATTCGTAGTCATCGATACGAAATGTTTTAACAAGCCAACAAATTCGTATCGACCACCATTGATACGAAAACAAACTTTCAATTCCTCGAATCGATCTAGGAGAGGATCGATACGAAAGGATACAATAAAAAAACCATCCAGCGTTGTTACAATTCGAATTTCACGTTGATTCAGGAGAGGATCAACACGAAACTCAATAAGAACATGACAACGACTCGTAAATGTGCGAATGTTAATGAGAGTTAGGTTAATATACATGTATGTTGAACTTATACTCAATTTTAAAAATTCACAAGAGTTGAATGCTCTCCTAGTGGAAATTACATCGAACAACAGGTTACTATCATTCAACACTCAATTACAACAGTGCACGGCACAACAATTAGCAGTCAACAATTCGTTATTTATATTACTGAATATCAATCAAAGGTTACATCTTTCGACGAGAAGACAAAAACCGATCAACAAGTCACATAGAACTTTTCAAAATGAAGATTGCAGCTTTTCAAAGCACGTCATGTCCCCACAATATGTTCTTTTGGGGGACAAATGTTATCCCGCCTTTTGGCAAGGCCGTAACACTAAGAAATTGACTGGAAATCAAAGACAGTTCGTCCCGAAAAATTGTTATACACAGGTTCGCTTTGGATCCTGGTAAATTTTGCCCGAGTTTGGATTGAGCTACAATTAAGATAACACGATACTCAAGCTATGAAAGGCAACATTTCAAATTTCAAGTCAATCAGAGTTCATATGCTCAAGGTATGATCGATGCAAACTAAGGAAATCAACTTATTCATGTCCATCATACTGCCTCCTTCGCATCGCTTTCATTCGTATCCTTCCACGGAAACTCAGTCGTATCCACCAAACAACTGTTAGTTCGAATCCATCAGATATGTTCCACTTTTTATCCATCCATACTCATATTATTTCGCATCCATCACCCCTAGCTTGTTCGTGTTGATCCACCTACGTCTATTTCGTATCCATCAATAAGCAACACTTTTGTATCGATCTCGTCCTTATGTATTTCGTACTGGTCCCATCATCAACTCAATTCGTATCAATCAGCCAACGATCAATACGAAAAATGCAAAACATCGATACGAAGGATGTGTGAAATGATCGATACGTAGTAGCATCCAGGTTATCGATACGAAGTAGCATCCAAGTTATCGATAGGAAGTACATGGGTTCATATCGATACAAAGTTGTTACAAACCATCGATACGAAAAGTATACTCCAGATCGATATGAACAAAGGCATGTAAAAGTGGAAGACTCGGTCACTTGGCATGAAAAGTGGATCGATCCTAAAAGTTAGCACCACGTCACCTAGCAAGCACGTGCCAGAAAGATATACGAACAGAAGCGATGCGAACTCAACAACCTTCAACAAATTCAATCATGCGTCGATAATAGCTCAAGATCTACAAGTCCAAATGCCATCAAATTTACATGGGAGCTTGTGTGCAACCTCAAGAATGTCCATGATCGATCTCAACTCGATTGGGCTAAATCCCGATCGATACAAATTTCATTCGTATCGATCATGGATCAACCAGGGATCGATCACGTGGGACCACCCACGTGAGGGAAAGTCCTCCGAGATCTAGGCAAGATATTTGTTGCCTACGCCTATAAATAGCAGCCATGGCCTACTAAAAAAGGACTTTTGGCTCTTCGACATCCAAACTCTGCCGAAAATATCATTGTACTTGGAATATACTATTGTAACTCTTTGTAACCAGCAAGCAAAAATCAATAAAAGTCCGCCATTTTATAGTGGACGTAGGCCATACACCGAACCACTCTAAATCTGTTCGTTTCTGTGCTATTTTCCTGTTTATCGATTGGTGTGTTTGTTATATCTTCCTCATTTTTCATTTTATTCTTCATTTTATCCCTTCAAACGAATCCGAAGAGTGTTATGCCCAATTTTGGTACGAACATATATATACAACAATATATAATCAATTGGTGAGTAAAACTCACCCAAGTTCCAGCTAACTCTTCTGATTTTTCGAATAGTCCAAAATCAAATGATGTTCGAATTTGAGTAAATTTCCCACATTCTCAAAACTTGATGGACCTAACTCCATTACATAGATAATCTCGATAAGAATGCAACGACGAAAACGACGCCTCGATCGGACCATGTACGAGCAAGATACGATCGTTAAAACTTTAGTGATCAATCAAATAATAATTAACTTATTAATTAAGGAAATAAACTTAATTACCTTAATTACCTTCTAAAAATCTCAAGCTGACCAAAACCCTAACCCATCATGACTTCCCACGCCGTTCGCCATCGTCGCCGATGACCTGATGCCACCGCCAACCTCCAGACAACTGCCCAATCACCACCGACCCCACGCCACCATCAGCTCACCCCCATGATGCGCCAATCATGAGAACAAACCCATAGTAGAAACCACATTCATTACATGACTACGACAACCGCCTTTGATCGATCGCCACTAAATCCATCAACGAGCAGCCATCTTCCCCTCTCTAATTTCCCTTCGGCGCCACCGTCTATCGACCATCGATGACGATGAAATTTAATACCCTAGCAGCGGCCTTCTCTGGTGATTTCCTACCACTTTGCATTGATCCACCATAATCCAACCGTTTACAACACACATGCTGAACATTTCTCCAGCTGACATCCAAGCCTAAATCGACCTCTAGCTGCACCAATGATCCGGGGCCTTCCGATTGAAAGGCTGATTAGGGTTAAGGTTTTAGAAAAAAAGATAATAGTGAGGTCCTTTTATAGAAAAATTTCTAACACTATTCACCCTCCAAAATCTCAAACTCCAAAAGAGGCATGCTCACTGGCGTTCCTAGCTAATTATATCCATTCCGAACACGGTGGAACTAGTATCAGGACCTAATTACATCGTATACAAAAGTTAGCTTTTAAAATCAAATTATATCTTATTTTAATTCCTAAAATTAACTACTATCCATTTGGAGTTCGCATGACCACACAGTACATCTGATCGCCATGAAACTCGATGGCATATAATAGTTCATCATTTCGAATCCATCAACATTAGTATCGTCAAAATCCAAGACAGTCCCCCAGAATGATAATTTCGCATGTTAATTAAAACCAATTATTATTAAACCAGTTTAATCACTTTTAATTCTAAATTAAAAGCTTTCCATATCATTTTTACTTAAACAAAATTTAAATATGATTTCAAAATCATTTTTATTCGAATTAAATCAAAGAATCAATTATTTAAATAATTTCACTAATTAATTATAAACCGTTCAAAAATCTGGTCGTTACATCCTTCCCCTTTGCAAGAATTTTGCCCCTGAAATTCCAACATAAGCAACAAAGCAACTATCACACATCAATACCTAACGGTATTGCAATCACTGGAAACCATAGAAATAATCACATAACAATACTATATAGTACTACAGTCACTAGCAACCAAAACTCATGGTACGTCCAAGTTCAGAAACAATCTCATCGCACAAGATTGACAAACAATCCACTAAGCATTACCTCATGCTTAACAGCCTTGGGTATTACTCAGTAAATCACTCATGCTACCTTAAGAAATTTGAAGAGTCGTCCCCAAACTCTCTACAAGACAATAAGCACAATGTACAAATATTTTTAAAGCCCGTATGATATGCATATATCATCCGTATGCAATATCTAATTCCATCACTAGCTCAATAACATAGACTCCACTTCTGAATTAGTATATCTCACTTGACTTTCCTAGTGTGGATTCCAATATGGTTCATTGATTAGAAACCTTTGTTCTTCTTACATAGTCATATACTATGATAGAAAACTTCAGGATCATATCAAAAATTCGTATCAAGTGTTCACAATCAAAAATTGAGTGAAAAATCCCAACTCGAACCGATGAAATCACCTCGAAATCCATGCACTCGAATCCTAGATCAAAGACGGGTACACGAACAAAATAATCTATGTACAACTTATGTACTCTATCAATCCGTTTCTTAACTACACCAATTACCTTTTGTTTTAATTCACATTCAATTATCACTTAGTATTCCTCAGTTAATACTAAAATCATCTATGAATTATTTCATAAAATTTTACTTCATGTTATTAAGCATTATATAACTTAAGTTCGTATCCGTATAGTACTCTACTACATCCTTTGAGTAAATACAAAAACATCCAATTAATTTTGCTCAATATGGACTTCCAATCAATTTAAAACATATTTAAATTCTACTATCTTCTAAGTTTAAGAATTGTATAAAACTTCGAAGTTTCGACTGTTGGAAATCATCGAAAATTTCATTTCAATTTAAGCAAACGAAATGCCCCTGACCAATAGCTCAAACAAGATGCACAACCAAACTCACCCTATTGCATAAGCTATATGTGTCCACACTATAACTTAATCAAAAACTTGAGAACTAAACACCCGATTTTTTTTCAAATCATTGTGAAACAATAATATATACACCTTTTGTATCAAATCATACTTCCAATATTTAAATCAAAATCTATTTTACAAAAACGACTATATAGCAAATGGCTATAGCGGCATCCCCCACTTTGAGACTATAAAGTAAACACCTACGATGTTGCAGTCATCATCAAAATCATTTTTCAACGACAAAAGTGAATTCAGTACATCCAAAAGATGCCTTTTGGACTTAAATAAAATCATTTCCCAAACATTATTAAATACTTCGTAAATATTACTAAGTACAATGACACCATTTCATAAGCCAATTCCCAAATATTTACTTTCAAATAATACTAGTATTATTTTCCAAAATATTTAGAAAACCAAATTCTAAAATGCTGGGATTTAAGTCCTCAAATTCTCAGTTTAAATCCTTTCCATTTAGAAATCATGTTTATAAACCATATTTATATAAATCACTACTTATATAAAACTATCATCGAAGTGTTTACCCTATTTAGATTATAATAAACAAATTTTGTTAAAACCAAATAACCCAACATTATCATCGAATGCCTTTAGTCAAACTGTGAAATTTAATTCATAAGATATTCATTTCAATATCCCTACAATTTAATATCTACCTAACCCATGCAGTGATAAGGTAAAACTGCTCTTAAACCAGCTGAGCACAACAAATCAAAAAATAAATGATAATAATATAATATTATAATTTTCTAACAAACAAACACATCATTAATAACTATATCATCTATGAAACCATTATTTTATATATAAATTATAATCTTAGGTAAAATTATTTCATTTATCAGTTTCAAAACAATACTGTGTCGGTCTGCTTTTTCCGAGTGTTTAGAGATCTCTGTCAATAATGCTACCAACGCATATTGATCAGAATCCATAAGCCACTCTACAAACCAATCAACACAATATGAAACATTTTTATAACAATACAAATATGTGCTCTCATATATATACACACTCAACTCGTAATAAGTCATTACATTACCACATCTCTCCATGAGTTATACCAACCAAAGCCAAGGTTCTCGCTTAACCTTTAGCTCTGGTACCAAATGTAATGATTCGCCTTTCGACCCTCGATGTCGGGACTAATACATCCATGGTATTCATGTGCCAAGCATCCAAGTGCCGAAAATACGAATTGTTAGGGTAAAATGAAAAGAAAAGGAAATAGAACAAGCAAGAAGAGAACACAATATCAGAATCTCACATATGGAAAGATAATATATAATATCTCAAAAGGTTTTTACTAAAAAGAAAACCTTTATATATATAAGTTAGTTAGAGTAAACTCATATATCCTCAACTTTGACAGTTATAACAACCTGTGCTCATAAAATGCTGATAGATACAATCAAGTAATAAAGTGGAAAATAAATACAATAAGAAATCATCAAGCTCTTATCCAAAAGCTCCAATGAACCACAGCTAAATATGGAAATATACTCGAGCTAACCCAAGCATTAAGAAAATAACACCAGGATCAGTTTGACAGACTCAAATCACATAGATTTATTACATCTTAAAACCCTTCAAAATAAGGGTATCTCACAAGTCCACGCCGCCAATAAGCATAGATGGGTGTTTACCTTATGATAACCTAACCATTTCTATCACAAAATTCGGTAGTAATATAATAATGTCTAAGGTGTGAAATATAAACAATTACATAACTATGATGCAAGTGAGTGTACATCACAACAATAATCGGTATACAATCACAACTGCTAAGGCACGTTCGCTAATTGTATATGATTTCCATGTAGATCTCTTCGAGGAAGCCGAATCTAAACTACAATAAAAGGATCAAAGATAACCTTTCGAGCATCATATATCTCTAGATAAAATATACTATAAGAAAACATGGATGGTCCATACCCGAGTACGTGGCACTAAGTCACACCACTTTCGCATGCATATCTATAAGAAACACTAGACTGAAGTGCCTGCGCCCTTTAAGTTAGCAAAACCCCATAGGCTACATCTCCCATCTCTAATTTTTGTCATTATCGATGGTGAAGTCATGTTCAGCATCTCAACACATGAGCCACAACTCGAATAGATCTTCCACACGAGCTCCAACTCGAACAAATCACAGAACCATACATGGATTCCCATATCTCGAACAGATCTCGAAACCACACAGATTCCTCAACATATCCCGAAATTACACATGAATCCCCGTACCTTAAAAAGTCGGGGAATTGCACATGGATTCGCACATCCTGAATAGATGACGAACAACGATATGTGTTCGAACATCTCGAATAGATCTCGAATCTCCACATAGATTCCGCCATCATGAAGTAATCGCAAAGCAATCACAAAGCCATCATGAAGCAATCACAAACCTCTTCCAAAGCATAGAACATGTATATGGTTTTGGAGTGGTTACCATTTCAAGCCATCTCATATAAGTATACTACTCTGCTTAAAGGGTGCTCCAAATCCAATCGATCGATTTCTCGAGAATCCTAACCCACATTCTGTAGGAAATAAACAGAAATACATAAGAGAGAAGATATCCTCCTAACCATTTAAGCGGATGGATTTCCTTACCATTGTCCTAGAAGAGCAAAACGATTTTATACGTATAGTATGGCATAACTGAAGATAACCGTATCATATAATTCTCGCATTTCTTCTTGATATTTCCAATGTATATTTGGTCAAATCAAATAACAATGAGTAAATAACATACGAGAAGTTATCTTTTAAAATAAAATTATATTATATTTTAGTTCCTAAAATCAATTGCTATGCGTTTCAAGCTTGCACGACCATATAGTAGGTCTGATCGATAGGAAACACAACAGTGTATAAGAATTCATCTTTTCGGATCCAATGGCACTAGTTTCATCAAAATCTGAGATAGTTCCTGGGAATGATATTTTCACATGTTACTTAAAATGAATTATTGTTAAACCAGTTTAATCATTTTTAATTCTAAATTAAAATCTTTCCATATCGTTTTTATTTAAACATAATTTAAATAAGCTTTCTAAATCATTTTTATTCAAATTAAATTCAAGATTCAATTATTTAAATAATTCCAATATTTAATTATAAAATATTCAAAAATCCAGATCGTTACAAACACATTCCTTTTGACCCGTTTGTTCTTAGGTTAATGGGTTTTAGAGTGTTATTGGGAATGGAGTGGTTATTTATGTTTAGACCGATCTTGAATTGTGATTGAAGGATTGCCAGAGTTAGTGATGCTAGAGATGTTGGTGTAGATATATGTCGCAAAAAGCTTAACGAGTTAATGAGCAGTTTTCTCTATTCGCTCGAAGTGGCTAAAGGGAAGCTAAGAGATATACCATAAGGTAAACAAAACTGGCCCTATATTTGAAAGCTTTCGTGAACAAAATGAACCAAGTACCATCAACTCCCCGCGTGCAACATATCAAAAGCATACACAAAATACGGAGTTGATCGCCTACCCTTTGGGTTATCTAAACTTGGTATTATGCATCCTACTATGTCTTTAGTCAAATACTGATGTCGAGGATACGTTCATCATCTTTCACAAGTGTCTTCAACTTGAATGGACAATGAATCTCCAAGTGGATTCCAACACCTCAAACAAATCCACTTGAGGGAGATAGAACACGTATATCACTCTTAAAGTTGTTTTCGATAAGTGGAGCACTTACCGATCCCAGTCTCTCTAAGACTAAATCAACGAATTTGGTCATATTAATAAACAATGAGAATGATCGCATAAGGAAACCAAGTCCCGTTTACTTTCTATAAGCAAGTAAACACTATCAATTCTGTAACGACCCAGGATTTTTGATAATTTGAATTTGAATATTTAATTTATTTTAAATATTAATAAGTGGAAATTTTTAAGTCGAATAATTTATTTATCAAATATTTGGATTTAATTGGACAATTAAATCGATAATTGAATAGTGAAAAATACGTAAATAATTGAAAATTGGGTTTAAATATGATTGAAATGATTTGGAAAATTTTATTTTATCATATTGAAGTTATAGTAATGTTATAGGACTTTTAAAATCGAGTTTGAAATTAATTTGTGAAAATCGAATATTTTAATATTTAATTATCGAATGAAAAATAGCCAATTTTTGAACAGTCTCAGAATTGGACGAAACGAGTTCCATTGGATCCGTAATAGTTAGTTATTATCGGATTTCAATTTTCGTAGTAATCGGAGTTGTCGTTTGACCGTGGCAGCTCGAAACGCATCGAAATTGTTTTAATATTAATATAGCGAGTTAAAATAGTCATTTTTCAAACGGTCTCGGATTTCGACGAAACTAGTTTCATCGGATCCGTAATGTGATATTATTGTAAGATTTCAAAATTCAAATCGATCGGATTTATCGTTTGTCCGGTGCAATCCAAAACGCCTAGAAAATCGTTTAAATCGGTTTAATTTTAAATTGATCGTTTATAGCCGTATCTCGCATAGATGATCGAATTAGCTTCCGAAACCTGTTCCATTGTGTCCGGAACGTGGAAAGACCTCAAGATTGCCTGTCGAAACGCGTAGTTTGGGGGTCGTTTACATAATCTGTTCAATCGAGAGTTTTATTAATTAAATAATATAAAAACTATTATATTTATTCATTTTCTCCTAAACCCTAACTGTTATCTTCGTGGCCACTAGTTATAATGTCAATGGCCGAAACACACCCTTCTTCCTCCCTCGATTTCATCGACTCCAAGCAACGATTCACAAAACTTCCAACTAACCAATTGAAGAGGACAGTGAGATCTATCATATCAACGGTCGAGATCGTATTTAGTGGATCGTGGTGGCCAGAAAACGAGAGGGAAGGGGCCACGTTCGTCTTTGTTTTGCGTGCTGGAGAGGCCGCCGAGCTTGGCCGTGGCTGGGGCGTGGGTGCGCGTGGGTGAGGGCTTCATTATGGTGTAGATTGATCGCCTTCAAGTGGAGCGAGGAGGTGGTGGCTTGGAAACCCTAGATCGTGCAAATGGGTTCGAACGCGTTCAATAGCCTGGGAGGAGAATTGTCGTGCGCGTGAGAGAAGGAAAGGGGAGTGGCCGTGATCTCCTATGCCAGAACGTGCAACCCAGATTTGTGGAGGTTAAAAAATTATTAAAAGGAATGCTGATTTATTTATATTTAAATCGTGTACAAACTTTAAAAGTTGATATCTTTTTGCTACGAGATCGGAAAATTATGAAACGAAGTGCGTTGGAATCGTATGGACGAGCTCTTCGCAATGGAGCTGGTTTGGAGTCATTTGGGGTCAATGAAAATTTCGGGTAAAATTAAACGTTCGTTTAATTTTATTCGAAACGAACGCTGAATCAGAAATAAAACCAAGGTGAGAACTCCTCACTCAATCGAACAGTTCGGTCTAAAATTTTAAATAGTTAATGTTGATTGATGATTGCTGTTTGATTGTGATAGTAGATATAGTAGGATATACTATATATAGCAATATATATATATATATATATATATATATATATATATTGGCATATGTATATATTGGACTTGATTTCCCGCCTCGTATAGCGGATGAGACCCTATTGCGCCGCCTATTAAGCGGATAATATTTTATAAAATCCCATATACCGCGATATTCCGTCTTGAAGCGGAATTGGTATTGTGCTAACGTCTGTGGATGCAGGGAAACAGGTTGGAGGGATCCAACTGGATTCTTCACAAACATTTATTTGATTATAAATATTGTGATGATTGTTGACTATCATATCGATATATGATGTTTGTCGACTATCATATCGATATATGATGTTTGTCCCCGTGATTGACTATTTGATGCTGTTGCATCATCGGATTCATTTTTAAAGTTAAAAATAACGATTTTGAATTTAAAAAGGGATTTTAAAGTGATTTTTCAAAGTATATGTTTTTATTTAATTTTTAAATTGATTCATTTGAAATAAATTAAAATTTTAATTGTAAAGTTATAAAAATTATATTTTTGTGAAAGATAACCAAGAGATGACTTTTATGGAAAATTAATTAATTTGTAAAATAATTTAAATTGGATTTCTGGATTATTATAAAGGATGAATATAAAAGATTTTATAAATTGATATTTTTAAATAAAAATATTGGAATTATAAAACGAGAGTTATAAGTATTATAAAATGAACGATTTTGAAAATAAAAGATTTATAAGTAAATGGGAATTTTAGATTTACAAATAAATAAGATGTAAAAGAATGGAGTTGTAAATAAATGGATTTTAAGTAACCTACTTATAAACTGGATTTTGACATATAAATGAAATATAAAAGAGAATTGGTTAATAAAGGAGATTTACAACTCGAAGTTGTCATAAAATATAAAAGAAGCTTAAAGGTATTAAGATTAAAAAAAATTGTGAAGTTTAAAGGAACGATTTGGTAAATAAAAAAAATATTATAAGTATTTAACTTATAATATAGATTTTGGTATATAATTGGGTTAAGTAAATTGAATTGGATAAAAAAAAAGGGATTTATAAATCGAAGTTTATAAATAGGAATGGAATTTTTAAACATTGTTATAAATTCGAAAATGAATGGGATTTGATAAATTGAATATAGAATTTGTTAAAGGAGTTATATTCACTATTTTGAACAAGGAATATATTATTAAGTCAAATGGACATGCTCTGGAAAAAGATGTTTAAATAGAATCTTAAACGATTTAAAGACGTTTTAAAATGCATTAAGTATCGAATACGTAGATTTCAACATTCATTGTTGAAAATAGACGTTTTCGAGAAAATAAGGGAATGGTGGATTTTAACACAGTTGTTATAGTAAATGATTTCCGAAAGGAAATATTTTATATAGTATTGGGATTTATATATCTATTTTAATTTTGAATCCCTATACTAGTGATTTTGGGTTGTCGTAAAGATGTTTTACGTAACATTCGTTTTGACCCAAATAAATGTGAATAAGAGAATGATTTTCTTAAAAGAATAGAATATACACTTAACTATGGGTTAAGTGTATGGGATATTTTTAAATTGTTGAAAATAAATAAATTTTTGAATTTCTTATTATTAAATAAGTATGGAAATGCTTTTCCAATATGAAATGGAACGATTTTGAGAATTTATCTTTTAAGGTGAATTGAAAGCGAATATTTTGAAAATCGATTTGAGAATCGTATATAAGTAGATATTTAGGAATTTGAAATTCACTATGGGATTTATAAAGGAGGGGAAATTTGTTAAAAAAATAAATATTGATTTATTTTTGAAGTATGAAAATAAATTTGACGAATTTGGAACGTCAGTTTAAAATAAATCGGTAAGGATTTATTTGATGATTTGAAATTTGTTTTCAAAGGATATAAAAGACGAAGAGTAATTTGAAATTGGTTTTCAAATGATTGAAGTGTGGAAATTTTACCTTGTAAAGATATTTTGGTAAAACAAATAATTTGGGCAATTATTTGGAAGGTGTATATATTAAATAATTTGGAAAATTATTTGGAATCTGATGATGTTGCGCATCTCTATTGATAGTTAAATAACCGACTATCAGTATTTTACCCTTGGATGGTATTTGTTGTGATTTTTTGAAATTGAATGTTACACTTATTTTAAAATAAGCGCTCGCTATTCGGTTTAGCCGGGAGAGGACCTTTGTGTCGTATAACCCATTCCGAATATGTGATACGTCGTTATGGATAGCATTTGAAGACCGGGTATTTGTGAAAACGATGGGATGACCTGTCGATTGTCTCTGCACCGTTAGCTATGGTATGGAAATTTCCTTTGTGATGGGAAATTTTACCGGGATTGTGAATACCCGGATTGCAAGGGCTTCTTTGGAAGTGCCTTCGGTTCTGTTCGAACCCGGAACAGACTTGTATGGTTACGTGTCTGACATTACATTTTGAGATATAAAGCAGATTTCTTTTCAAATACATTTCTGTTGGTGGCAGAGAATTTATTCTCTTAGCTTAACACCCTTCTCTGAGACGTACGAGCTCAGAGGTTATGTAGTTGAAGGTTATCAGCGATATATTCCCAATCTGGTAATGTGACATGCTGAGTGTTGCTGTGTGATGATCATTGTTTGATCATTTGTGATATGATCATTTGTTTGATCATTTATCTTTGTGATCATTGCTTTGGTCATCTGTTGACCCAAAGCATGGCTTTGTGCCAAAGCGTAGCTTTGTGGACGAGACTTCGTCAGACCTCACTCCCCGGAAATAGTCGAAACAGGAATATGCGGCAAGGTTATAAGGGTCGTGCCCTTTAGGGTATGTCATTTCCTTTTGGAAAAGGGTGGTATCATGGTATGGAGCCCAGATACTTAATCATGTTGATACACTATATCTATTACTGTGTGGTGTTGTTGGAATCGAGCGCTCGGATAAAGGTCCCAAAGGACCGGGGGATGACATATTCGTGTAGTAGTTACCTAGTTACAGAGGTGACCGGCCTTGTGTTGGCAGAGATCTAACCGTAACGTTAGTTTCTCGGGACGTCCCGCCAGAGGCGATCGCTTGTGGCAGTAGGAAGTTCCTTAGCCTGACCATTTGTTGGAAATCCATTCATCAAATACGCGCCTTGTACAGTTTTAGTTGTAGAACCTGCCATTTACTTATGGTGGTCACCGCTGTTTAGATGGTAGCTATAGTAGGCATAGTTCGGAATGTCTATGCTGGCTAGGATTTATATTCTACTTTCGAAATTGTTTTCTACACTATGCACTAATAATAATATCAAAAAAAGATTTGATTTTGCGTAGTAAGAATCTTTGACTATCATAAGGAGAAATCTTCTCCAATTCTGCGTTTGCATTGTGTGTGTGGCGGGAGGCCTTATGGTAGTTTCATTTTCCAAAAAGCATTGCGGATTTCAAAATTTAATTTCTTTTGTTGCTTGTTTTTAGAGATAAACTGTTTTGAGTTCTCACACCTGTCCCATGACTGACCTGGAGTTTATTGTTTCCTTCCTAAACTCTGGGTGCCCACCAATTTCCACACGGGCAGTCTAGAGTTAGGTTATCAGGTTATTCTGGATTCGGGAGTTGCTGTAGCAATCTGTAGGCGAGTAGGATGGCGTAGTCTATTATCTATTGTATATAGTATTTCTTTCCGCTGTTTTGTTGTTGTACACTCTGATGATGTAATGTAATGTGATGAAATGTATAAAATGTATAGTTCTTTTGTTTTAATGATTATTCATCTATCTATTATAAGTTGTTCCGCTGCGATTGTGAGATTCTGATATTGATTCTGTTGCTGTTTCTGTTTCTCCTATCTTTCTCTCTCTCTTCTTCTACCTCTTTCTTCTTCTTAAACCCTAAGGATTCGGAAGTTCGTTCCTCTTTGGCTGGATCGTTGTGGAATGTTGTCAGCTTAAAGGAGTACGGATTTTCGGGCCTTTACATTTGGTATCAGAGCATGTGGTTAAGCGACAACCATGGCTCTGTTGGGTATTACTCATTAGAGATAGAGTCAGTAGTGCTCTAGAATGAGTGTGAGTGTAATAATAGATATGAGCGCGTATTTGTTAGTGAATATAAAAATTATTTTATATTGTGATGATTGGTTTGTTGAGTGGTATATGGATTCTGGTCGGTATAGTCTGTACAACTCTATCGATAAGGATCTCTAAACACTTATACAGAACAATTCGACACGATATTGATTTAAATTGGGTAAATGGAATAATTTTACCTTGATTATATTTTGTATATGAAGGAAATAATTTTTCAAGGATTATTAAGTGTATATAATTGATTGCTTGGTTGTTGTAAATAATATAAATATATAAGACAATCAAAGTTGTTTGAAAGAGTTAAATAAAACTTATTGTAAAAGAATAAATGTATAAGCCAATGAATTATAAGTATGAAGTTATAATTTGAATGATTTACAATTGTAAAATGATCTTATATATAAGAAGTGAAATTTTATAAGTAAGATTTATAAATGTAATTTATAAATAAAAGAAAACTTTTTGAAAGAATATTTAGCACTGATTTCACTATTGTCACTGAGAAATAATAAGGATGATGACTGCAGCATCATCAGTATCATTTTCGAGTTTCTATGTGATGGATTTGCTACATTAATGAATTTAAAATTGAAGTTTTGTTGTAATAAACAAATTTGAAATTAAAATTCAACTTGAAGTTGATAAATATAAGTGAAATAAGTTTTGAACTTATAATATGAGTTGGAGGTTAATAAAGAAGTTGTATAAATTATAGAATGGGAAAATGTAAGTAAAACCAATTATTGAAGTGGTTAAACAATTAAGTTAAGTAAAATGAAATATGAATTTGAATGTTGATATGAATTTGACTTAAGTAAAAGTTAAATAGAATTTACTTTAGAATTGAAATCCGAATTGGATTGATAAGTGAGAACTTAAGTTTAATTGAACAAATGATGTTTAATGGAGTATAACTTAAGTGAAGTAGAATAAAAATTGATTTTGTATCAAAGTAAAATAATCAAGTGAATTAAATGATGTGAACTTGAGTTATGTAAAGAAAATTCAACTTGAAATGTTAAGCAAGTTAGCGATTGAATTAAAGAATTGAGTGTTATTCAATCGAATGTGAACAAGTTGATATGAAATCATGAATATAAGTGTTAATTCATTAAAAACCAATGATATTGGAAGTTGGATAATTGAATGAAAACCAAATTAATGTAAAACCAATTGGAATCAAAAATGTTGAACCAAAACTGAATGTTGCAGATAAATTTAATAATTTGGTTGTGTTGAAAAATACATTGGTTGTTAACTTGTTGTTAGTTGATTGTATGTAAATTCATTAAGTGATAATGAAATTGAATTAGCAAAATTGGAAGTTATGTAATTAAATTCAAATTGAAAGTGAAGTAAATGAATTTGAATATGAACTGAATTTGATCCAATTTGGAAGTAAACTAATGTGAATATAATTAGTGAATGTAAACTAATCGAAAACGAATGAAATTGAATATGCAACTTCAATAGTAAACTAAAAATGTATAAGAAGCATATGTTGAAAGGTTTTGTAATTGAATTGGCAAAATGATTTGAATGTTGGAATTGGATACTACTATTAGCAGGATATACAGGTGTATAATGGAATTGGGATTTTGATTTTGAAGTTAAAAATTGAATTGCTCGACAAAAAGGTACGTATTTCAATTTTAGTATGAGATTTGATGATTTCCTTCTCCAGCCACTTGGCTTTCTCTTTTCTTTTTGATTCTAAGGGGCCGTAGTGCCATTTTGTAGTTGTACCGAGCTAGCCGTGCAAAGGAGACGCTGGCAAAAATTTTCGAAAATTTCGGGTGTTAGAAAAATTTTGAGAAATTTTGAAAGTTTGGAATTTGAATTTAAATTTAAATTTGAATTGTTAAGTAAACAATGTTGTTTGAAACCTATAATTGAAGTTGGAAAGCTAATTGAAATGATAGTGAATCTTTAATAAAAAGATTTGTGTTAAAAAGTTGATAAAACTAATTGGTTTTGGAAAAATAATAAACGGATTAGGATCGTTCTTCCTAACTCGCAATTTCGAGGACGAAATTCTTTTAAGGGGGGAAGATTGTAACGATCCAGGATTTTTGAAAATTTGAATTTGAATATTTAATTTATTTTAAATATTAATAAGTGGAAATTTTTAAGTCGAATAATTTATTTATCAAATATTTGGATTTAATTGGACAATTAAATCGATAATTGAATAGTGAAAAATACGTAAATAATTGAAAATTGGGTATAAATATAATTGAAATGATTTGGAAAATTTTATTTTATCATATTGAAGTTATAGTAATGTTATAGAACTTTTAAAATCGAGTTTGAAATTAATTTGTGAAAATCGAATATTTAAATATTTAATTATCGACTGAAAAATAGCCAATTTTTGAACAGTCTCAGAATTGGACGAAACGAATTCCATTGGATCCATAATAGTTAGTTATTATCGAATTTCAATTTTCGTACTAGTTGGAGTTGTCGTTTGACCGTGGCAGCTCGAAACGCATCGAAATTGTTTTAATATTAATATAGCGAGTTAAAATAGTCATTTTTCAAACGGTCTCGGATTTCGACGAAACCAGTTTCATCGTATCCGTAATGTGATATTATTGTAATATTTCAAAATTCAATTCGATCGGATTTATCGTTTGTCCGGTGCAAGCCAAAACGCCTAGAAAATCGTTTAAATCGGTTTAACTTTAAATTGATCGTTTATAGCCGTATCTCGCACAGATGATCGAATTAGCTTCCGAAACCTGTTCCATTGTGTCCGGAATGCGGAAAAACCCCAAGATTGCCAGTCGGAACGCGTAGTTTGGGGGTCGTTTGCATAATCTGTTCAATCGAGAGTTTTATTAATTAAATAATATAAAAACTATTATATTTATTCATTTTCTCCTAAACCCTAACTATTATCTTCGTGGCCGCCAGTTATAATGTCAATGGCCGAAACACACCCTTCTTCCTCCCTCGATTTCTTCGAATCCAAGCAACGATTCACAAAACTTCCAACTAACCAATTGAAGAGGACAGTGAGATCTATCAAATCAACGGTCGAGATCGTATTTAGTGGATCGTGGTGGCCAGAAAACGAGAGGAAAGGGGCCATGTTCGTCTTCGTTTTGCATGCTGGAGAGGCCGCCGAGTTTGGCCATGGTTGGGGCGTGGGTGTGCGTGGGTGAGGGCTTCATTATGGTGTAGATTGATCGCCTTCAAGTGGAGCGAGGAGGTGGTGGCTTGGAAACCCTAGATCGTGCAAATGGGTTCGAACGCGTTCAATAGCCTGGGAGGAGAATTGTCGCACGCGTGAGAGAAGGAAAGGGGAGTGGCCGTGATCTCCTATGCCAGAACGGGCGGCCCAGATTTGTGGAGGTTAAAAAATTATTAAAAGGAATGTTGATTTATTTATATTTAAATCGTGTACAAACTTTAAAAGTTGATATCTTTTTGCTGCGAGATCGGAAAATTATGAAACGAAGTGCGTTGGAATCGTATGGACGAGCTCTTCATAATGGAGCTGGTTTGGAGTCGTTTGGTGTCAATGAAAATTTCGGGTAAAATTAAACGTTCGTTTAATTTTATTCGAAACGAACGCTGAATCAGAAATAAAACCAAGGTGAGAACTCCTCACTCAATCGAACAGTTCGGTTTACAATTTTAAATAGTTAATGTTGATTGATGATTGCTGTTTGATTGTGATAGTAGATATAGTAGGATATACTATATATAGCAATATATATATATATATTGGCATATGTATATATTGGATTTGATTTCCCGCCTCGTATAGCGGATGAGACCCTATTGCGCCGCCTATTAAGCGGATAATATTTTATAAAATCCCATATACCGCGATATTCCGTCTTGAAGCGGAATTGGTATTGTGCTAAAGTCTGTGGATGTAGGGAAACTGGTTGGAGGGATCCAATTGGATTCCTCACAAATATTTATTTGATTATAAATATTGTGATGATTGTTGACTATCATATCGATATATGATGTTTGTCCCCGTGATTGACTATTTGATGCTGTTGCATCATCGGATTCATTTTTAAAGTTAAAAATAATGATTTTGAATTTAAAAAGGGATTTTAAAGTGATTTTTCAAAGTATATGTTTTTATTTAATTTTTGAATTGATTCATTTGAAATAAATTAAAATTTTAATTGTAAAGTTATAAAAATTATATTTTTGTGAAAGATAACCAAGAGATGACTTTTATGGAAAATTAATAAATTTGTAAAATAATTTAAATTGGATTTCTGGATTATTATAAAGGATGAATATAAAAGATGTTATAAATTGATATTTTTAAATAAAAATATTGGAATTATAAAACGAGAGTTATAAGTATTATAAAATGAACGATTTTGAAAATAAAAGATTTATAAGTAAATGGGAATTTTAGATTTACAAATAAATAAGATGTAAAAGAATGGAGTTGTAAATAAATGGATTTTAAGTAACCTACTTATAAACTGGATTTTGACATATAAATGAAATATAAAAGAGAATTGGTTAATAAAGGAGATTTACAACTCGAAGTTGTCATAAAATATAAAAGAAGCTTAAAGGTATTAAGATTAAAAAAATTTGTGAAGTTTAAAGGAACGATTTGGTAAATAAAAAAAAATATTATAAGTATTTAACTTATAATATAGATTTTGGTATATAGTTGGGTTAAGTAAATTGAATTGGATAAAAAAAAGGGATTTATAAATCGAAGTTTATAAATAGGAATGGAATTTATAAACATTGTTATAAATTCGAAAATGAATAGGATTTGATAAATTGAATATAGAATTTGTTAAAGGAGTTATATTCACTATTTTGAACAAGGAATATATTATTAAGTCAAATGGACATGTTTTGGAAAAAGATGTTTAAATAGAATCTAAAACGATTTAAAGACGTTTTAAAATGCATTAAGTATCGAATACGTAGATTTCAACATTCATTGTTGAAAATAGACGTTTTCGAGAAAATAAGGGAATGGTGGATTTTAACACAGTTGTTATAGTAAATGATTTCCGAAAGGAAATATTTTATATAGTATTGGTATTTATATATCTATTTTAATTTTGAATCCCTACAATAGTGATTTTGGGTTGTCGTAACGATGTTTTACGCAACATTCGTTTTGACCCAAATAAATGTGAATAAGAGAATGATTTTCTTAAAAGAATAGAATATACACTTAACTATGGTTAAATGTATGGGATATTTTCAAATTGTTGAAAATAAATAAATTTGTGAATTTCTTATTATTAAATAAGTATGGAAATGCTTTTCCAATATGAAATGGAACGATTTTTAGAATTTATCTTTTAAGGTGAATTGAAAGCGAATATTTTAAAAATCGATTTGAGAATCGTATACAAGTAGATATTTGGGAATTTGAAATTCACTATGGGATTTATAAAGGAGGGGAAGTTTGTTAAAAAAATAAATATTGATTTATTTTTGAAGTATGAAAATAAATTTGACGAATTTGGAACGTCGGTTTAAAATAAATCGGTAAGGATTTATTTGATGATTTGAAATTTGTTTTCAAAGGATATAAAAGACGAAGAGTAATTTGAAATTGGTTTTCAAATGATTGAAGTGTGGAAATTTTACCTTGTAAAGATATTTTGGTAAAATAAATAATTTGGGCAATTATTTGGAAGGTGTATATATTAAATAATTTGGAAAATTATTTGGAATCTGATGATGTTGCGCATCTCTATTGATAGTTAAATAACCGACTATCAGTATTTTACCCTTGGATGGTATTTGTTGTGATTGTTTGAAATTGAATGCTACACTTATTTTAAAATAAGCGCTCGCTATTCGGTTTAGCCGGGAGAGGACCTTTGTGTCGTATAAGCCATTCCGAATATGTGATACGTCGTTATGGATAGCATTTGAAGACCGGTGTTGAAGACCGGGTATTTGTGAAAACTATGGGATGACCTGTCGATTGTCTCCGCACCGTTAGCTACGGTATGGAGATTTCCTTTGTGATGGGAAATTTTATCGGGTACCCGGATTGCAAGGGCTTCTTTGGAAGTGCCTTCGGTTCTGTTCGAACCCGGAACAGACTTGTATTGTTACGTGTCTGACATTACATTTTGAGATATAAAGCAGATTTCTTTTCAAATACATTTCTGTTGGTGGCGGAGAATTTATTCTCTTAGCTTAACACCTTTCTCTGAGACGTACGAGCTCAGAGGTTATGTAGTTGAAGGTTATCAGCGATATATTCCCAATCTGGTAATGTGACATGCTGAGTGTTGCTGTGTGATGATCATTGTTTGATCATTTGTGATATGATCATTTGTTTGATCATTTATCTTTGTGATCATTGCTTTGGTCATCTGTTGACCCAAAGCATGGCTTTGTGCCAAAGCGTAGCTTTGTGGACGAGACTTCATCAGACCTCACTCCCCGGAAATGGTCGAAATAGGAATATGCGGCAAGGTTATGAGGGTCGCGCCCTTTAGGGTATGTCATTTCCTTCTGGAAAAGGGTGGTATCATGGTATGGAGCCCAGATACTTACTCATGTTGGTACACTATATCTATTACTGTGTGGTGTTGTTGGAATCGAGCGCTCGGATAAAGGTCCCAAAGGACCGGGGGATGACATATTCGTGTAGTAGTTACCTAGTTATAGAGGTAACCCGGCCTTGTGTTGGCAGAGATCTAACTGTAACGTTAGTTTCTCGGGACGTCCCGCCAGAGGCGATCCCATGTGGCAGTAGGAAGTTCCTTAGCCTGACCATTTGTTGGAAATCCATTCATCCAATACGCGCCTTTTACGGTTTTAGTTGTAGAACCTGCCATTTACTTATGGTGGTCACCACTGTTTAGATGGTAGCTATAGTAGGCATAGTTCGAAATGTCTATGCTGGCTAGGATTTATATTCTACTTTCGAAATTGTTTTCTACACTATGCACTAATAATAATATCAAAAAAAGATTTGACTTTGCGTAGTAAGCATCTTTGACTATCATAAGAAGAAATCTCCTCCAATTTTGCGTTTGCATTCTGTGTGTGGCGGGAGGCCTTATGGTAGTTTCATTTTCCAAAAAGCATTGCGGATTTCAAAATTTAATTTCTCTTGTTGCTTGTTTTTAGAGATAAACTGTTTTGAGTTCTCACACCAGTCCCATGACTGACCTGGAGTTTATTGTTTCCTTCCTAAACTCTGGGTGCCCACCAATTTCCACACGGGCAGTCTAGAGTTAGGTTATCAGGTTATTCTGGATTCGGGAGTTGCTGTAGCAATCTGGAGGCGAGTAGGATGGCGTAGTCTATTATCTATTGTATATAGTATTTATTTTCGCTGTTTTGTTTCGTACACTCTGATGATGTAATGTAATGTGATGAAACGTATAAAATGTATAGTTCTTTTGTTTTAATGATTATTCATCTATCTATTATATGTTGTTCCGCTGCGATTGTGAGATTCTGATATTGTTTCTGTTGCTGTTTCTGTTTCTCCTATCTTTTTCTCTCTCTTCTTCTACCTCTTTCTTCTTCTTTAACCCTAAGGATTCGGAAGTTCGTTCCTCTTTGGCTGGATTGTTGTGGAATGTTGTCAGCTTAAAGGAGTACGGATTTTCGGGCCTTTACAAATTCATACAAAGAGTGATCAAGTCTGTGACGCCCCACCTCTATACCCACGCTAGCCAAGAACATTACGGTGAATGCTGTCGACTAGCACGGAGAATAAGGCTGTTGAGGAGCGACCATCCGTGTAATTGCTTTGTGCGAGCATCGATATGTCGGATAGTATAACATGCATTTCTTTATCAAGAGGGAAATCCGCCATACCGACACAAACTCAAAGCTACTACACAGTGGCTATAATATCTTCAGAAACAAATATAGAAATAAACATAACATAAATCAGTCACAGACAGTTCATATCACAAAGGCGGAAATAGATATGAATATTACACTAGGAAGTGTACATCAGAGTAGTGGTCTAAAAAGATCCACAATAATACAAAAGAATGGCAACACGTGCTATACAAAAGAATACAACTATGAGTCTATATCTCAAGTGTATACAACAAAATAAACTACTAATCTAAGTAGTTTGCCAAAAGTTAGAGTAATGAATCCCTGGGGAGAAGTCAAGCAGAAGCACCTGTAACATCTCGGTCTGACCCGAGTATTATTTAATAAGAAAATAATAAACGGATCAGTCTAACTATAAATATCAGATGAAACGATATAGAATAAGAGATATGACTAAACACATAATAATCACAATGCCAAGCTGTGATATATATATATGTATGTATATATATATATATATATACACACTTAGTTGATAATCATCAAGAGATTAATCAATGTCACCAAATCTACACAAGAATCAAAGAAACGTCATACTCCTTATTTGGTTCACCATACCATAAATATTGACGATAATATCAATGTCAATCACAAAAGTCAATGACACACAAATTCCAGAAGACTACACAAGAAATCCAGAAATCACTAAAGTCAATGACACACAAATTCACCAATGCACAAATATTGATAAAACTTATCAATGGAAATCACGAAAATTGGTGAAACACAAATTCTAGGAATCTACACAAGAAATCCAGAAATCACAAAGGGGGGGAGGCCTATCACAAACAGGAGCATAAAGCCCACCAACACGTGTGTCACAAACGGAACGCTAATTCCATGGTCGCTAACCATCACAAATTGAGCTGAAGCTCCACAAACGGCCCGAAGACCATAGGTTGCTACCCCATCACAAATTGAGTCGAAACTCCACAAAACGGGGTTTAGTCTCCCTCGCAGACAAAGAGACATCGCACATTGCTAGTCTAAATCACAAAGATGATCGTCATGATCAACGAGAAGTGTCAATTACACTAAGCTAGTAAATATATGAGTTTAGCTTCATGTCCCATAACCACTTGCTTAACTTAAATATTTACGAACAAACTGTAGATTTCCACTAGAAAATTGTCACAAGGGTTTCAATCGAACAAGTCTAAGAATTAACCAACAAAGTGAACGTAAGCATTTCATACCACTTGTTTTACTAAGTCGTTTAATTAGATTTCTCATACGAGTGAGGTAAAGGTTTATATATACTAATAGATTTGGAAAACGGTTTTATAAACGAATTTGGTATTAAAATAGTATTGAAATCGTTTGAGGAAAGAGTTTTGATATTTACTACTAGTATAGAAAACCTTTATATTTTTAAAGTGACAAAACACAAAGAAGATTGTAGAAACAATCAATCACTAAGATTCACATTCGAAAACGTGAATAAAATCCAAAGAAATTGATATAAAATCCATCAAAGTGGATATATCTAAAATTCCCAAAGAAAAGGTCATCTAAGTCGTAATAAATGATAACAACAAATAGGATTATCACGAATCGATTTAAATTGGAATTCTCAAACAAAAAGGCAAGAAGGCAAAATCAAAACAGTTTCAGACGTCTGAAACAAGTGGTTCAGACGTCTGAATCTGGAAATATAAAAATTTCCAGAACACGATTCAGACGTCTGAACCAATTGTTTCAGACGTCTGAAATAGGCATATTTTAGCCTATTTTCTTTCTGTTTGAAAATAAGCCAATTCAGACGTCTGAAACCATATATTCAGACGTCTGAATCTGGGAATAGAAAACTTCCCAGACAATATTCAGACGTCTGAATCTCACGTTTCAGACGTCTGAATGAAGGGTTCAGGGCATTCCCTGAACCTAGGCCAAAAATGGCCAAACGAACGTAGAAAACGATCGATTGAGCAAATGGCGAGGACAAAGGAATTACGTCGAACGACAACCCAGCCCAAACGGCTCTTCGATACGCCTCAAATATCAATGTCCAAATATCCATAATAGGATTTTCATAAATTGGACCAAAACACCAAAAATTGGAATATACACCAATTCAATCCAAACCAAAATCAATTGCACACGAATAAGTGTTAGGAATTCATACCTAACAATCGAAGATAATTATAGATTAAGATGTGAGATAAAAATCTCACCTTTTCACACAATCGAACAAGAAGAAGCTTGAAAGCAAATGGAGAATCAACCTCTCTTCAACACAACCCAATTGAGCTTGAATCTAAGCTCAAAACAAGAACATTCCCGAAATTAGGTTTAGGAATTTCTGAAATTGGTAAGAGAATAAGTTGGAGAAGAAGGAGAGAAGCTTACCAATGGGTTCTTCTTGAGTTTGGAGCTAGGAATTTGATTTGCAAGAGAAACTAGGGTTTTGGAGTTTTAATTTCCAATCTCTCCCACCATTATTACTTTACAAACTGAAAAGAGAAGAGAATGAGGGTGAATGGGGAAGAGTGGCTCAGATTTGAGCATAAGTAAAACATAGGGCTGAGCCCAAAAACCAAACCCAAAGTGAAAAGTAGCAAAAATCAACTTTCTGCAAACATATCGAAGCTTATAATCAAAAAGGTCGCAAACGGCATTTTAAACTCAATGGGAGTGGTCCCGAGTCCTAATTCGACCGTATGCAAAAAGTAGCTTTTCGGACTAAAATCCGGCTAACGATAAAATATTTAAATAAAATATTTAAATATAAAATCGATAAATATGCGGGTTGTTACAGACTCCCCTCCTTAAAGAAATTGCGTCCTCGCAATATTACAAGAAGAAGATATATAGTAACAACCATAAAAGCATATTCAACACAAAAGAAGTTTGAAATAAGAAGTTCACCTCAAAGAGCACGAGAAAGTAAGTCTGGATGTGTTCGCTCGATGTACTCTCTAGATTCCCAAGAACAATCCTTAGGATTTGAAGACCATTGAACTTTAACAAGCGGAACATCTTTATTTCGAAGTCGTTTGACTTCCGAAGCAATGATACGAATAGGATGTTGCTCATAAGTTAAATTAGGCGAAACTTCAATCTCTTCCACAACACCGGGCTCAAGAACAGAATCGAAATCTCGAAGACATTTCCGAAGTTGAGAAACGTGAAACACGTCATGCATAGCAGAAAACTGAGCCGGTAATAAAAGGCGATAAGCCATGGAACCAATACGTTCGGTGATAGGAAATGGCCCAATATATCGAGGCGCTAGTTTTCCCGATCGACTGAAACGTATAACACCTTTCATAGGTGACACACGAATGAACACAAGATCTCCCACAGAAAATTCTAACTTCCTTCTCCGGTTATCGGCATAGGATTTTAGTCTACTCTGGGCTTCTTTCATCCTATGTCGAATAAGTTCAATTTTCTCTGTGGAATCACGAATAAAATCTGGACCTAAAACCAGTTTCTCACCGGCCTCAAGCCAACAAGAAGGAGATCGGCATGGCCTTCCGTATAGTGCCTCAAAAGGTGCCATACCAATACTAGATTGGAAGCTATTATTATAAGAAAATTCAACAAGAGAAATATGATCTTCCCAACTTCCACCGAAATCAAGCACACAAGCACGAAGAAGATCTTCAAGAGTTTGATTAACACGCTCGGTTTGTCCATCGGACTGGGGGTGATAAGCGGTGCTAAAATTAAGCTTCGTTCCTAAAGCTTTTTGAAGACTCTTCCAAAATCCACTAGTAAACAATGGATCACGATCACTAACTATAGAAGTAGGAACTCCATGTAATTTAACAATCTCTTTGATAAAGAGTTTGGCCAAAAGAGGAACGGTTCTGTTAGACCCGAACGGGAATAAAATGGGCGGATTTAGTAAGTCTATCAACGATCACCCATAAGCTATCATGACCCGAACGAGAACGGGGAAGGCCATCTATAAAATCCATGGAAATTTGGTCCCACTTCCAAATTGGAATTTCTAAAGGTTGCAATAACCCACCGGGCCTTTGATGTTCGGCCTTAACGAGTTGGCAAGTCATGCAACACATAACAAAGTTAGCAATATCGAGTTTCATTCCCTCCCAATAATAAAGTCGCTTCATATCCGCGTACATTTTACTACTACCGGGATGAATGGTAAATTTAGAACGATGAGAATCTTCTAAAATATCTTTACGAAGATCACCAATATTTGGCACGACAAGTCTACCAAATTTTCGAATGCCGCCACGAGAATCGATATCAAAGTCTTTCAATCCTTCAATATCAATTTTATCCCTAATATTTTGGCCAAGAAGAGCCAATTCAGGATCTAACCCTTGATCTTCAAGAATGCGGTCTAAAAGAGAAGGATGAGCCTCAAGGCTACATAAAACAAATGATGAGCATAAATCGGGAACACGCTCTCGAATCTCACAAGTGGATAAGATCTCGAGATCGTTCCATTCGGATATCATCATAGAAACAACAGTTTGTTGTTTACGGCTAAGAGCATCGGCGACACGATTACCCTTACCGGGAGTATAAAGAATATCAAGATCATAGGGTGCAAGAAATTCGAGCCAACGCTGTTGACGTAGATTAAGTTCCTTTTGAGAGAATAAATACTTCAAGGACTTATGATCGGTATATAGAACAAATTTCTCTCCTAAAAGATAATGACGCCAAATCCGAAGAGCAAAAACAATAGCCGCGAGCTCTAAATCATGAGTGGCATATCTAGTCTCAGCAGGCTTTAATTGCCTAGAAGCATAAGCAATAACACGTTCTTTTTGCATAAGAACGGCACCCAAACCAATGCGACTAGCATCGGTATAAATAACGAAATCTTGATTCCCATCGGGAATAACAAGAATAGGAGCATCAGAAAGAAGTTCTTTTAATTTCTGAAAAGAAGCTTCACATTTGTCCGACCAAATGTATTTAACACCTTTCTTCGTTAAGCTAGTGAGAGGCACGGCAATCTTAGAAAAGTCTTTGATAAAACGACGGTAATAGCCCGCCAAGCCGAGAAAACTACGAATCTCTGTCACACTCTCCGGTCTCTTCCAATCTTGAATCGCTTCAATCTTTGAAGGATCCACGGAAATTCCGGATTCGGAAATAATATGACCAAGAAACTTCACACGAGATTGCCAAAAGTGGCATTTAGAAAATTTTGCCTTTAATTGATTACTCCTAAGAGTTTCCAACACAATCCGAAGATGTTTTTCATGCTCCTCCTCGGTTTTAGAATACACAAGAATATCATCGATAAAGATGAGAACAAATCGGTCGAGAAAGTCTTTAAAAACTCGATTCATTAAGTCAACGAAATAAGCCGGGGCATTCGTTAACCTAAATGGCATAACAAGCCATTCATAAGATCCATACCGAGTACGGAACGATGTCAAAGGAATGCTATCCTCTGCAATACGAAGCTGATGAAAACCGGTAGCCAAGTCCAATTGTGAAAAGACTCTAGCACCACTAAGTTGATCGAATAGATCATCAATCCGAGGTAAAGGATATTTATTTTTGATAGTAAGATCATTAAGCTTGCGGTAGTCAACGCAAAGCCTAAGTGTACCATCGGATTTCTTCACAAAAATAGCTGAAGCTCCCCAAGGCGAGGAACTAGAGCGAATAAATTGCTTCGTTTCCAATTCAGATAATTGTTTACGCATCTCCTCGTTTTCTTTATTGGACATACGATAAGGAGGAAGAGTGATAGGTTGAGCTCCAGGAATAAGATTAATTCTGAACTCAATTGCTCGCTTAGGTGGTAATCCTAAAACGGGCTCGAATATGTCGGAAAATTCACAAACGACGTGAATAAGAGAAATAATATCACCCTCATCATCATCATCGTCATCACGAGGATTTAAAGAATATAAAGATGCAACCAAAGCAGAATCTGAATCTTTAAGAATAACAGAAACCTGATTAACAGATTGAGGATGTCGAAGATGAATAGTCTGCTCAGGACATAGGATATGAGCTTCATAACGGTTAAGCCAATCCATTCCCAAAATCATTCCAAAGCCTAAATAACGCATGACATGCAAATCGGCTCGGAAAGAAAAATCACACAAAATAATCTCGACATCTTTACAAAATAAACTGATTGTTGCGGATCCACCAACCGGATTCACAATTCTCAAAGAAGTCATTAAACACAAAACATCCAAAGAAAAGGTATCAACAAGTTCTTTTGATATAAAAGAATGGGACGCACCCGTATCAAAAAGAACTCGAATAGGATGATCACGAAATAAAATAATTCCATCCAGAATAGAATGAGAAATACCTTGGCCACGAGATGTGTTGCCAAGGGCTTGAGCAACATTAAGCTTTCCCTCCTTCTTGCCCTGAAGCTTGGGGCATGAAGATATAACATGACCGGGAACTTTGCAGTAGCGACAAGAAAGAGACTTTGGGCACTTGTTCGCATAATGGTCCTTCGAACCACAATTATAGCATTCCCCACGACCAAAGGAAGAAGTCTTTGCCACGGAGGTTGACTGCTTCCCTTTCTTATTGGGATAAGGGCCTTTGAATTTGTTTGGCCTCTTTTTGTTATTGAAGTTTGGTTTATCTGCCACCACTTCAACATCACCCTCCCTATCCGCCTCTTCAAGACGAAGAGCGATATCAACGAGTTGGTCGAAAGAAACTTCTAATTTTAGAAGTAATGGCTTCTTGAGACTTTTGTTTAATCCATAGACGAATCTCTGATTCTTCTTAAGAGGGGTGTTGATGTATTCAACCCCATATTTGGAAAGGGACTCGAAAGAGGCGACGTAATCAGTCACGGAGGACTCACCTTGAACAAGGTCTATAAATCGTCGAGCCAATGTCACTTTCTCAGCTTCTAGTACAAATTTCAACTCGAAGCGTTCTCGGAATTTCTCCTAGTTGAGATCCGCTTCATTAATCTCAGAAATAAGAAGCTCGTACCAGTCCAATGCTCTTTCTCGGAGCATACTAGAGGCCACCTGAACACGGTGAAGGTCAATAAGATTCATGCGAGAAAAGATTCGATCGCATGACCTTAGCCAGGCCTGTACTTCAATAACAGTTTCGGAAGCTTTGAATGGCTCCCCATCCAAATTAGTGTAATCGCTGCACAAGCGTGCAAATCCCGACTTTGGGTGAGTAGGTTCCGGGTTAGCTCCAGCTGCTTGAGCATTCGTCACCAAATCAAGAAGCTGTTGAGCAGTCATAAAAACTCCATCATGGGGCGGAGTGCTAGATGGCACGGCTCTGGGGCGGCCAGGTCTAGACATTTCTCTTTCTTTAGAAAGAAAGAAGAGGAAGAAAAAGATTATTCACCAAATTGAATATCAAGCAATCTTGATAGACAAAACAAGGAATCATAAAAGAAAATAGGATAGAACGGTACGTAGACCCGAATAAAATCCTAAAGCACGACTCCTAAGAAGAACTTAGGACGATGATCCTTGTTATAATATTCCATATTGTTCCGAAGTTTCGCTCTGATACCAAGCTGTGACGCCCCACCTCTATACCCACGCTAGCCAAGAACATTACGGTGAATGTTGTCGACTAGCATGGAGAATAAGGCTGTTGAGGAGCGACCATCTGTGTAATTGCTTTGTGCGAGCATCGATATGTCGGATAGTATAACATGCATTTCTTTATCAAGAGGGAAATCCGCCATACCGACACAAACTCAAAGCTACTACACAGTGGCTATAATATCTTTAGAAACAAATATAGAAATAAACATAACATAAATCAGTCACAAACAGTTCATATCACAAAGGCGGAAATAGATATGAATATTACACTAGGAAGTGTACGTCAGAGTAGTGGTCTAAAAAGATCCACAATAATACAAAAGAATAGCAACACGTGCTATACAAAAGAATACAACTATGAGTCTATATCTCAAGTGTATACAACAAAATAAACTACTAATCTAAGTAGTTCGCCAAAAGTCAGAGTAATGAATCCCTGGGGAGAAGTCAAGCAGAAGCACCTGTAAAATCTCGGTCTGGCCCGAGTATTATTTAATAAGAAAATAATAAACGGATCAGTCTAACTATAAATATCAGATGAAATGATATAGAATAAGAGATATGACTAAACACATAATAATCACAATGCCAAGCTGTGATATATATATATATATATATATATATATATATATATATATATATATACACATATACTTAGTTGATAATCATCAAGAGATTAATCAATGTCACCAAATCTACACAAGAATCAAAGAAACGTCATACTCCTTATTTCGTTCACCATACCATAAATATTTACGATAATATCAATGTCAATCACAAAAGTCAATGACACACAAATTCCAGAAGACTACACAAGAAATCCAGAAATCACTAAAGTCAATGACACACAAATTCACCAATGCACAAATATTGATAAAACTTATCAATGGAAATCACGAAAATTGGTGAAACACAAATTCTAGGAATCTACACAAGAAATCCAGAAATCACAAAAGGGGGGGAGGCCTATCACAAACGGGAGCATAAAGCCCACCAACACGTGTATCACAAACGGAACGCTAATTCCATGGTCGCTAACCATCACAAATTGAGCCGAAGCTCCACAAACGGCCCGAAGACCATGGGTTGCTACCCCATCACAAATTGAGTCGAAACTCCACAAAACGGGGTTTAGTCTCCCTCGCAGACAAAGAGACATCGCACATTGCTAGTCTAAATCACAAAGATGATCGTCATGATCAACGAGAAGTGTCAATTACACTAAGCTAGTAAATATATGAGTTTAGCTTCATGTCCCATAACCACTTGCTTAACTTAAATATTTACGAACAAACTGTAGATTTCCACTAGAAAATTGTCACAAGGGTTTCAATCGAACAAGTCCAAGAATTAACCAACAAAGTGAACGCAAGCGTTTCATACCACTTGTTTTACTAAGTCGTTTAATTAGATTTCTCATACGAGTGAGGTAAAGGTTTATATATACTAATAGATTTGGAAAACGGTTTTATAAACGAATTTGGTATTAAAATAGTATTGAAATCGTTTGAGGAAAGATTTTTGATATTTACTACTAGTATAGAAAACCTTTATATTTTTAAAGTGACAAAACACAAAGAAGATTGTAGAAACAATCAATCACTAAGATTCACATTCGAAAACGTGAATAAAATCCAAAGAAATCGATATAAAATCCATCAAAGTGGATATATCTAAAATTCCCAAAGAAAAGGTCATCTAAGTCGTAATAAATGATAGCAACAAATAGGATTATCACGAATCGATTTAAATTGGAATTCTCAAACAAAAAGGCAAGAAGGCAAAATCACAACAGTTTCAGACGTCTGAAACAAGTGGTTCAGACATCTGAATTTGAAAACATAAAAATTTCCAGAACACGATTCAGACGTCTGAACCAAATGTTTCAGACGTCTGAAATAGGCATATTTTAGCCTATTTTCTTTCTGTTTGAAAATAAGCCAATTCAGGCGTCTGAAACCATATATTCAGACATCTGAATCTGGAAATAGAAAACTTCCCAGACAATATTCAGACGTCTGAATCTCACGTTTCAGACGTCTGAATGAAGGGTTCAGGGCATTCCCTGAACCTAGGCCAAAAATGGCCAAACGAATGTAGAAAACGATCGATTGAGCAAATGGCGAGGACAAAGGAATTACGTCGAACGACAACCCAGCCCAAACGCCTCTTCGATACGCCTCGAATATCAATGTCCAAATATCCATAATAGGATTTTCATAAATTGGACCAAAACACCAAAAATTGGAATATACACCAATTCAATCCAAACCAAAATCAATTGCACACGAATAAGTGTTAGGAATTCATACCTAACAATCGAAGATAATTATAGATTAAGATGTGAGATAAAAATCTCACCTTTTCACACAATTGAACAAGAAGAAGCTTGAAAGCAAATGGAGAATCAACCTCTCTTCAACACAACCCAATTGAGCTTGAATCTAAGCTCAAAACAAGAACATTTCCGAAATTAGGTTTAGGAATTTCTGAAATTGGTAAGAGAATAAGTTGGAGAAGAAGGAGAGAAGCTTACCAATGGGTTCTTCTTGAGTTTGGAGCTAGGAATTTGATTTGCAAGAGAAACTAGGGTTTTGGAGTTTTAATTTCCAATCTCTCCCACCATTATTACTTTAAAAACTGAAAAGAGAAGAGAATGAGGGTGAATGGGGAAGAGTGGCTCAGATTTGAGCATAAGTAAAACATAGGGCTGAGCCCAAAAACCAAACCCAAAGTGAAAAGTAGCAAAAATCAACTTTCTCCAAACATATCGAAGCTTATACTCAAAAAGGTCGCAAACGGCATTTTAAACTCAATGGGAGTGGTCCCGAGTCCTAATTCGACCGTATGCAAAAAGTAGCTTTTCAGACTAAAATCCGGCTAACGATAAAATATTTAAATAAAATATTTAAATATAAAATCGATAAATATGCGGGTTGTTACAAAGTCACATAAATGATTTCTAATCCCTTTTTAACTAATTTATCGTTTATTAATTAAAGCACTTTTTATTAGTAAAACTCCTTTTTATCTAATAAAAATACTTTCATTAAACAAAACTTCGTTTATTAATTATTACTCCTTTATTAAT
The DNA here is from genome assembly GCA_030765085.1 of Allium cepa. Classification (NCBI taxonomy): domain Eukaryota; kingdom Viridiplantae; phylum Streptophyta; class Magnoliopsida; order Asparagales; family Amaryllidaceae; genus Allium; species Allium cepa. The sequence continues at coordinate 735,386,404 of CM060943.1, forward strand.
TAATTTCCTATATATACTGGTGTATATATATAGTTTTTCTTTATAAAAGATATAGACTTGTATTCTACTATTTCACTATTCACTTATACACTTTTCAATACTTCAAAAATATTTATATACTTATCTCAATGGCACAAGTATATTCACAAATCATTTAACAAGATTTCCTTGCTTAAAAAATATAACCAAAGAGGTTAAGAATGAATGTTATGTAAATATTGTTACTATAAATCCCTTCTCTCTTTTATATTTTAAATATATACATTTTCATTATCTTTATTCCAAACAATTCCATACTTTTATAAGGGTTTAAGACAAGTGCTGCTTAAACATTGTCACAACAACCCAAAACTTTTCACTATAATTATCTTTAAATCATTCATTTAGATACCTAATTATATTCTTAAGTATAATTAATCATAGGATTAAAAACAAATGTTAGTAGACACCATTTACTATAACCCAAAACCATTTATGTATAGTTATCCTTAATGTATTCATTATTAAATAACTAATTATATTCATAAGTATAAATTAGTATTATGGTTAAAGACAAATGTAACTAAAACATTGTTTCCTCCAACCCAAAAACATTTACTTATACTTATCGTTACCTTTAAGATATTCATTTTAAAGATTAAAGTATATCCACGCTTATTAATTAAGGAAATACACTTTTAATTTAACTTCTCAAAATAATTTATTTTAACATAAGTATCAAAATTCAAACTTCCTTTACTACATTTATAAATACTTAATTTACTTTTTAAAACTTATATATGTTTACTAGAAATCCTATTAATATGATTTATATACTTATATATATATATATATATATATTAATTTGTTTATAAGATAAATTATTTAATAATAAAAAAGTTTAAAAAGATATTATATTACACTAGCTTATATTTACTTTAATAAAATATTTAACTAATTTTCTAGAAAACTATATATGTACTTAAAATTACTTTAAAAACACTTAAACTATGGTCTAAAACATTTATATTAAATATTACTTAAAAATACAAAGTTTATAATTTATTTAAAAACCATAAAAACATGTTATAATTTAAACCATTTACTTTAAAAATTAATAAATAATGATTAAAAATATATTTAGTCTTTGATAATTTTCCAATAATAAATACCATTATAGTATTTGTTAAAAATTCAAAGAAGCCTTGGGACGTTTTTCAAGGTAAACTTTGAAAATCGCCGAACACAAGGCATTTTCAAAGTGCATTTATCGTGACCTTTTCACCTCCAATTTTCACAACTTCCATTCATAATATCTTTAACTTCACAAACCAATTCCTTTATGTCAAACACATCAAAACATGAGTAATGAATAACCAAACATATATTTTTACAATATATTCACATTTTAACCAATAAACATAAGTTAAATGTCAGGGGATATCAAAGTGCATTTATAGCGACGATTTCGTTTCAAAAAATTACACCACCAAATCAAACATGTAAACAAAAAGCCTAGGTCGCGTCACATATTTTAAAGGGTTTAAAAGAGAGATTATACTACAATATAAAGTTGTCATTTTCTTTCAAAAGCAAAAGGGGTCCAAAAGTTGTTGCTTTCATTGTTATCTATTTAATTCATATTTAACACAACTAAAAATTACACATACAACAAATATAAATTAAATGTTGAGTCAACTCACCCAAGCTCAAGCCTACCAAGACGTAGATAATCACATAACGAGTGCAAAGGTGAAAATAGCATCTCGATTGAACCTCATATGCAATAATTATTTCTGGTTATACTCATAATATCATCGCCCAATATGACATTGAGTCTAACACATCTCTATTGAAACAAAAATTCCAAATACTAATTTAGAATAGACTGTTCGAAAATGATAACCAAAATGCCATGACGTTAGTAGGCATGATAAATAAGTTTATAAGTGTTGGATAATATCCAAGAACCGATATGACAACATAATTTGACAAGCACTAGAATTGAGAAAATATTTTGGCAGAGAAATCAAGTAGCTTGATTTTTAGCCGAAAAGCAAAGGAAGCATGTGCTTGTAAGAAAGAATATTAAGAGATGCTAAAATATTTCTAAACTACAAGCAAGGATGTTGGGATTGTCCCAAACAATATGTACAAACACCTATTAAAATGTTTAATATAGAGCATATGAGATAGATCCCTTATGCATCGGCAATAGAAATTATTATATGTTCCATGCTCTTTACTATATCACAATCCACTTATGTAAATGGTACACTGAATGAGTATCGAATCCAAATTAAAATTGATAAATGATAGTTATGAGTGTTCTCAAGTATTTATGAGACATTAGAGAATTGTTTATAAAAATAACGAACTCCCTATAAAAGAGATTTGGATTCAAAATTCATAAGTGATATCGAATACAGTTTGTCAATCCAGATTCATGTTAAACCTCAATCAGTGAGCTTTAAATTGGAAATGTCCAAACAAGAAGTGGTCGCGGATTCAACCGAAAGGCTAATATAGCACCTTGATTACTGCCGCAACAAAAGCAATTTAAATATATAAATATAATAGCACAAATTTATAATTGAGCTAGGTTTGATTCCAATGTTGAGAATCCCATGACATTGTTTTTTGAAAATGATGTCGCGATACCAATCATAAAAGAAACTAGGGCTCATAAGATGTCTATATACATGCTTTAGAAATTTAGCGTGATAAAGATAGTTTATTAATGATGGCAAAATGTTGACGGACAGAGTAGAAAGCAATGCAGTATAATGGTTCCATTTACTAGGAATAACTTCATAAACTCGGCAATGATTAAAGGAATAGGATTAAGATTCCGTTATTGACCCAAGTGCAAGTGGGAGATTTAAAGAGTTTGCAGCTGCCCTAGAATTGATTGTGTAATTTTTTAGGTATATCTAACGTTATAGTCAATCTTGTTCGTAGTAACGATTTTTGTTTTCCTTTATATACTTGTTATATCATGATATAATTCACTAAGTAGTTATTTTAAAATATACAACAGTAAAACCCTTAAATGATATGTTATGTGGTTGTAGTTGCAAATAGTTAAAATTGTGAGTAATTAATCATAAAATAAAATGACATTTATTTTACATATTCTTGGAAAGGATGTTTTGAGATAAGGATATTGATTCATCCATTGAGACCAGACTGCATAATACTCACCAAATTGGGAAGTGTATAACGCACTACTGATGGGGGTGCTAAGGGGTTACACACGTAGTTATTCGATGAATAATGACCCATTTGAGAGTTTGCTGTTGGTTAATACAACTAGATCAAACAGAAAATCACAGTGTGATGATGTTACACTGTTCTCTCTACTCGAGAATATTATGGAACTTCAATTTGAATACTCCATTTTTTGATTTCAGTTTAATCATAGCATGGCGATCCATCGAGCGACTATAATTAGGTCTAAATTGATGCATTGGAAGTGAAGCACTATTCAATAGAGAATTTGCCTCTTTAGTTTATGAGGTCAGTATCACGGTCAACTGTAGTCAACTCAAAATAAAAATCTGTAGCCTAGTGGAATGGTTTACAACAAATGTTATTATTTAAAAATGACGTTATTTATGGACTAATTAAGTTGAAAGTGGATAATATTGGATTTTTGGCCAATACCAAATTCCTTTCATCCCAATGTAATATAGTGTTGGCGAAAAAAATGTGTGTGAATATTATCAGTGTCGGTACCACTTAAGATAATATAATACATAATTTTTCTACTCAAAATGTCCATAAGTAATGAGTTAGGCCAAACCTTCACACCGATAGCTAAGAAGATGTGTGAACGTTAATATCTGAATTGTTCAATATTAATCATTAGCTAAATTCATACCTTTTAGTCACGCAGCACATTTGTGGATTCTTCGAAAAACCACATGATTTAATTAGTTCGTAAAGTGTTATAAATTAATTAAATTAAATACTATTTATTTCATTATTATTTTTATTTGATGTTTTAGGTGTTAACAATTATTTGGATGTATATATATAAAAGTCATATATGCACGTGTCGGTATATGATATTGGTATATATTTAAAAATGATTTAAATAGTGATAATTACTTAAATGGACTTTTGGAAACTTTGCTCCAATTAAGGGAAAGAATAACCGACCTTGTTTAATGGGGGATGTGGTGGAAAGATTGAGAATTGAATACGAATTAAAGAAGGGCGGCTTAGAACTTGAAAGGTTTCTCCCCATAAAACCAAATCCCCTAGTTTCATTTCTTTCTACTGAAATTTTTTCTCCTTCTTCCATGCATCATGACCGCTTACCCCTTCTCTCTTACGGTCGAATTTCTTTCTCGTTCCATCCAAAATCAACTCAAATAAAATAAAGCAAAATGGCTCATCTAGTTCTTACAAAGTCTGGATGTTGATTCAAAGAATCTAATGAGGATTTTCAAATCAAGGTATTACAAAGTGCATGACTCTTTTAGGTTCAAATTTTTTTTTATTCATTCATGTTGTTTTACCTTGGCCAAATTTACGTGTATGTATATTGAACTGTCATTTGTTATATTTAATATAATTTTTTTGTATATTGTCATTTAATCATAAAATCAATTTTGTGTATGATTTAATTTATGCATTTTTATTATTTATTGGATCTAAAACTATTATTAATGTAGATTTGATTTGTATAGTAAAATTTACATATATTTTAGATAAGTATCCTTAGGTATATGACCTTAGGATTGCATAGACACCGTATATACACTCTATATCACTTAGAGTAAATTTAGTTTTAATTGCACTTAATCATCTAATTAGCCTTGTTCTCATTCACTAGACTTTTGTTTGATCCATTCCATTTTTCTTTTTTCCCCACCTTAGGTGGACAAGGCAGAAGGTGATTAGTCCAACCTTGCTTTCAGACAGTCATGCTTAGAATGGAGCTTAGCTTGCTACCGTTATCCTCTATCATGCATTAATTATCAGTACAATTATCTCTATGTTTCGGTTTCTAAGGGACATTTTTATGATAAATTTGGATTTTGACTTATGTACTGATATTTTCTAAGACTAAGGTATGATATGAAATTTCTGAGACTGCTTATATTTTTCTAAGATTTATGTATATTTGTTATATTGCTTCCGTTGTGATACATTTGGATTAGATAGTTTATTCTTCATATTGTTATGATACTCTCTGTGATGCTAGTTTATTTTAACCAAACGATCCACATTTCTCGATGTGACAGATTTGGATGCATCGAGTGGTGTAGGTGGTCACGGTTGGTATCAGAGCTTAGATTTAATATTCCTAGGGTTAGGATCACATTGGATATGTATGGATATATATTTATGTATACGATTTTTGATAAAAGAAATGATTTTCAAAAAATGTTTTCAAAAATGGATTTTTAAAGTATATATGTATATATATAAGGATTTTCAAAACGGTTTTCCCACTTTGTCAAAATCCCTCATATCCATGCCTATGCTTATTTCAATTCATGCCTGTACTATCTTTTATCTTTGCACCCATTTTGAGCTATATGTGGAAGCTGTTAATTAAATCTTTACTATTCACAGATAGAGATGGCTGATCCTTTAGGGTCAAGATTTATCGATGTTCCTGATATTCCAGGCGTGAGCATGCCCATGTGGTTTTGTCGGTACATACAGGCTAGGGAATAGGCTAAGAATCCACCAATTATAGAGCTTTCCGGTGTAGCAACGGATGAGGTTTCTGCCCCCTATCACTCTTACTTTACCAAGCTATGTAAGGACTTTTCTAGTTTGGGAGGCAAGCCTTATTTTGGGTACGAAGTCTTACGTGGAGTTGAGAGCATGGATCGGCAATTATGAGTGGATATTCTGTCTTATGGGATTGGCTGATGGAGTTAGGAGGCAGCTTGCCACCTAGCAGCTGCAGGGGTAGGCTTTGAGTAGGTGAGAAGTTTTAGAGGCAAAGATGGAGGGTAGTGATATGTAACACCCGTAATTTTAGTTTAACATTATTCAGGAAATTTAATTTGATAGATTAAATAGAATAATATAGTGATACATGAGGATGAGATTTGATAATTAATTAGGTTAGACCTTAACTAATTAACTAATAATATTGTTTTAAAACTTAACATATAAAAGATTATATGAAGAGGACAAAATAGAAATAGATCCATCTTTTAACCTTTAAACCATCACCCTCTCATTCATTCTTATTCTACATCCAAAAATAATCACAAAGAAGAAATAGGGTTGGCCATTAATCAAGGTAGAAGGAAAAGAAAATTAAAGGCGATTCAAAAGATAAAGCTTAGAGAAGCTAAACGCCATCAAATCTCAACTCCAACATCTAAATTAAGGTGAATAATAAGTGAACCACCTCTTTTATCTTTGGGTCGAACTCGGCTATAGGAAGTACATGAATTTACCTTGATTGTTTTGCCTTTTTATGGATGTATGATGGTTGTTGGTATAGAATAATGATTTGTGGAAATTGTTATAAAATTATTTGAATGCGTTTTTAGGGTAAAACCTAAGTTTTTAATCACCAATCGATTTTATTTTCTGGTATGTGGAGTAGAACGTTATTTTGGATGTGGATTTTTAATTTCATAATTTTTCAAGTTAAAATGAATATTTTATGAATTTCATAAGGTGGAAATGGGGTATATTTTGGGTTTCAATTATTAAAAATAACTAGATATGGTTTTTGGTCCTAAAATTTTTATATGGTAAAGGTTATCAAAATTCTAAATTTCTATGATTTTTGAAATTTTTCCTAAGTTCTTATGAATTACTATGAATTTATTATGATAGAAAAGCATTTAAATCAACAACTAATTAACGATATTAATTGATCAAATGAATAAATGATTTTGGGAAGGTAAACATGATTTCAATAAAATCTTAATAGAAATTGCAAAGATTTAGTCCAACCAATCATAATTTGATAAATAAATGGTAGTAGGCAAAAAAATTACTTTGAAAAGGAAGAAAACGGTTTTTGTGGTAATTACCACTATACCATCGATATATGGCATCCGTATACCATCCGCTAACAATAATAGGCGGCATTGAAATAAAGGACGGCATCGTTATGAACAATGCATGAGATACTTATGCCGTAAGTAAGAGATGCATTTTATCATGCATGCGACATCGTCATTATGGGAATAACACATCTCGTGGTAACGAGAATCATTGATGGCGCAAGTTAACAATGCTAACATTAAATGTTTTGCAGCATAATAGTCGAGGTACAATGCTTTCATTATTACTTTATCAATGTCATTTTCATCATTATTTTAAATAATGTCGCATGTTTTCTATATCGACGTCATAACTTAAGGATGAGATTTGATAATTAATTAGCTTAGACGTTAACTAATTAACTAATAATATTGTTTTAAAACTTAATGTATAAAAGAATATATAACGAGGAAAAAATAGGAATAGAACCATCTTTTAACCTTTAAACCCCTACCCTCTCATTCATTCTCATTTTACATTTAAAAACAATCACAAAGAAAAATTAGGGTCGGCCATTAATCAAGGTAGAATGAAGAGGAAATCAAGGGGGATTCAAAAGATAAAGCTTAGAGAAGCTAAACATCACCAAATCCCAACTCCAACACCTAAATTAAGGTGAATAATAAGTGATCCATCTCTTTTATCTTTGGGTTTAATTTGGCTATGGGAAATACCCGAATTCGCTTTGATTGTTTTACTTTGTTATGGATGTATGTTCGTTGTTTGGATAGATAATGATTTATGGAAATTTTTATAAAATTATTTGAATGGGTTTTAAGAGTAAAACCTAAGTTTTTAATCTCCGATTGATTTGGTTTTCTGGTATGTGGAGTCGAACGTTATTTTGGAGATGGGTTTTCATTTTCATAATTTTCCAAGGTAAAATGAATATTTTATGAATTTCATAAGGTGGAATTAGGGTATATTTCGGGTTTCAATTATTAAAAATAATCAGATATTGTTTCTGGTCTTGAAATTTTTATATAGTAAATATTATGAGAATTCTAAATTTCTGTGATTTTTGGAATTTTTCCCAATTGCATATGAATTTATTATTCTAGAAAAGTATTTAAATCAACAATTAATTAAGGATATTAATTGATCAAATGAATAAATGATTTTAGGAAAGGTAAACATGATTTCAATAAATTCTTAAAGAAATAGTAAATATTTAGTCCCAAGCAATCGTAGTTTGACAAATAAATGGTGTAGGTATAAAAATTTACGTTAAAAAGGAAGAAAACAATTTTATGGTAATTACCATCATGTGATCGATATATGGCATCCCCATACCATCGTCTATCAATAATAGGTGGCGTTGTAATAAAGGATGGCATCGTTATGAATAATTCATGAGATACTTATGTCGTAAGTATGAGATGCATTTGATCATGCATGCGACATTGTCATTATGGGAATAACACATCTCGTGGCAAGAAGAATCATTGATGGTGCAAGTTATCAATGCTAACATTAAATGTTTTGCGGCATAGTAGCCGACATACAATGCTTTCATTATTACTTTATCACTGTCATTTTCACCATTGTTTTAAATAATGCCGCATGTTTTCTATATCGATGTCATAGCTTAAGGATGAGATTTGATAATTAATTAGCTTAGACGTTAACTAATTAACTAATAATATTGTTTTAAAACTTAACATATAAAACCCTCACCCTCTCATTCAGTCTCATTTTACATCCAAAACAGTCACAAAGAAGAAATAGGGTCGGCCATTAATCATGGTAGAATGAAAAGGAAATCAAAGGGGATTCAAAAGATAAAGCTTAGAGAAGCTAAACACCATCAAATCTTAACTCCAACATCTAAATTAAGGTGAATAATAAGTGAACCATCTCTTTTATCTTTGGGTTGAATTCAGCTATGGGAAATACCTAAATTTACCTTGATTGTTTTACCTTGTTATGGATGTATGATCGTTGTTTGGATAGAATAATAATTTATGGAAATTTTTATAAAATTATTTGAATGGGTTTTAAGGGTAAAACCTATGTTTTTAATATCCAATCGATTTGATTTTCTGGTATGTGGAGTAAAACGTTATTTTGGAGATGTTTTTTTAATTTCGTAATTTTCCAAGTTAAAATGTATATTTTATGTATTTTGTAAGATGGAAATAGGGTATATTTTGGGTTTCAATTATTAAAAGTAATTAGATATGGTTTTTGGTCCTGAAAATTTTCTAAGGTAAAGATTATGAAAATTCTAAATTTCTGTGATTTTTGGAATTTTTCCAAGTGCTTATGAATTATTATGAATTTATTATGCTAGAAAAGCATTTAAATCATCAATTAATTAAGGATATTAATTGATCAAATGAATAAATGATTTTGGGAAGTAAACATGATCTCGGTAAATTCTGAAAATAAATTGTAAAGATTTAGTCCCAACCAATCATAATTTGACAAATAATTGGTCGTAGGTAAAAAAAATTTACTTTAAAAAGGAAGAAAACAATTTTGTGATAATTACCACTATGCCATCGATATATGGCATCCCTATGCCATCCGCTATCAATAATAGGTGGCGTTGTCATAAAGGACGACATTGTTATGAATAATGCATGAGACACTTACGTCGTAAGTATGAGATGCATTTGATCATGCATGCGACATCATCATTATGGGAATAACACATCTCATGGCAATGAGAATCATTGATGGGGCAAGTTATCAATGCTAACATTAAATGTTTTGCAGCATAATAGCCAACGTATAATGCTTTCATCATTACTATATCAATGCCGCAAGTTTTTACCATTGTTTTAAATAATGCTGCATGTTTTCTACATTGACGTCATAGCTTAAGGCAAGGAAGCCGCGAGCGCTATTTTCAATATTAGCTATTTTGTGGAGATGATTTAGCTATTAATTGATTTCAATGTAAAGAAAATTTACATCGTGGGTTTTCAATGCTGACATCCTATGTTTTCCGGCATAGGGCTAAAGTACCATAGTTTCGACATTATAGTATTAACGCAGCAAGTAATTTATTCGACAATAATGCATGCAACATTAATGTCGCTACTTTTTATTTCAACAACGGTGAGGCCTAGTTTTATGCAAACAAATGTATGTTTAAAGAGGCGAGATAGCCTATATTCAAGAAGGCCGATAACCTTATGATTTTGGAAGCTAGCCATATGACTTATAAAATAAATAAATAAATTCCAACTTTGGATAGAGGTTTAATATCTTATTGTGACATGTCATATGTTATTTATATTATTATATGGTAGGGAGCCATATGTATGATGACTTCGACATTGTTCATTAGGGCTACCAAAGTATTTTTATCTTACAGTTTTGGCACTAACCATTGGGGATACCAATGTATTATTTTTTATACTTAGACATAAATCATTAGGGATATGAATTATATCATTTTGAGATGTTATAAGTTTAAGGGGTATACAACCTAATTAGGGAGACCAATAGACATAGTCTAACATTTGGGTTAAGCATGAATTAAATTGATAAGTGGTGGGATCATAGTTTTCTTAGGAAAATTATGGATGTGTGATGGACAGTCCACATTATGCCGGAGATGGATAGTCTCTATAAGGTAACGGATGATTCGTAGTCATCCTAGGAAAACTATGGAATGTGTGATGGATAGTCCACATCATTTTAATATAAATGAATGTATGAGAAGGATAGTCTACATAACTTTGATAATGTTACCATGCGTGATGGGTAGTCCACATGGAAGGGGATAGATAGTCCATAAAAATATTAATGTGTGAGATGGGTGATCCATATAAGTATAAAATGGGTAGTCAATGGGAATTAAGGCAGATAGTCTAATAAATTGGGATGAGTAATCCAGTGTATGTTGTATGATTGCAAATAATTATTTAACATTTTTTAAACATTGTGGGTGCAGAAGCACATTATATGGTTAATATTTTATGATTAAGATACTAGTGAGGTAAAAACTCATTTTGCTCAGGACGTTGTCTCACTAGATAACTATGTGGTTTGAGATGGTAGGTTATTATTCACACTAAACCGCTCGTCTGACCCAAAGTTTTTGTTTTTTGTCTTACTCTTGGATATTCATTTGAGTAGGTCAGAAGTAAGCGATTTCAGGTTTACAATTAAACAAATAAGCTTCCAGAGACATGCAACAGGTAAGCTAGCTATACTAGGAGTTTTATTTAATCTGCTATGTAGTTTATTTTGTTTGTATGGATCTAATGGCAGGAATTATAACTGTCAACTAGTAGTAGATTCCGATCAACCAAAGGCGTATCTTCATATGTCGCTTTTGGGGTATTTTGTAATAATTATATTTTGTCTGAATATGGGATCAAATGAGATTATGTAATGAATATGAAATCTTATTTGTGAAATGAAGTGTGAAAACTTGCTATTAAATAGTGTTTGAAAATTTTCATATTCATGTGATTTTGATTATTAACATGCCTAACATAGCCGCATTTTGTCATCGAAAATTAATAATATGGATGACTGCGGCATCTATAACACTAATTTTCGGATCTCAAAGTGGAGGATGTTGCAAGTTGCTATCAGAGCATAGATTTATGTAAAACTTAAAAGATCAAAAGATTTTGAAAACTTTGTCCTAATGAATCAAAGAATAAGATTGAGGTATGGGATAATACTATAGTAACATACTTATATTTGCTATATATAAATATGTATTCTTCCCTCTCTCTTTGACTATTCTTTTGTACCTTATTAAGGCTCGTATGCAGATTACGAAAAAGAAAGGTATAGAGGTAGAAAACAGAAGAGTGAATCTAGGTAGAGGTAGCACTTTAACCAATGAAAATGTTCGACCCAATACCAGAAGGAACCAAGGTTGACAGGCAAATGCTGATTAAAATGCAAATGCTAATGTAGGTGCTGGAACCCACCAATAGATACAGACTATATATCAGTTCTTTATCAATATGATGCAAGCTGCAGCAGCTGCTGGTTTGGCTGGAGAGAATGCTGCTAATGTGGGAGGTGCTAACCCCATAGCGCCGGTTGGTAATAACTATGCTAAGCTGAACCGTGATTTTGCATAAAGCCTCTTCTTGGAACTGAGTATGCTATTGAACTAGAGTACTGGCTACTATACCGTGAGAGGATTTTTTTGATCTAGGGTTGAATGATGAGCAGAAGAGGAGATTGGCATCAAGGCAGTTGCAAGGAGAAGCACTATACTGGTGGAATGGGGTAACAATTGGTGTGCTTGAAGAAGAATTAGCTTGGGCTGAGTTTAGGGGAAGGTTTGAGGAGAGGTTCTTATCTGAAGTAGCCAAGTCAACCTTGCTTATAAAGTTTTGGAATTGGAGCAAGAAGAGATGTCCGTACTGGAGTATGCTACTAAGTTTGATGAGTTGTCCAGATATGGATATGCCACCATTGGTATGTGATTAAGAGGAATGAGAAGTTTATTCAGGGCTAGAAGCCGGAGATTGCTAAAGCGATATGCCACTTCTCCAAGATCCAAGTAATGTGGAGGTGGAAATGGCTATAAGGAATAAGGAGATGCTTGCTACTTTTGTGATAGAAAAGTCAGTGGAAACCCAAAGTTCTCAGAATAAGAAAAGGATATTTTTCAAGAAGATGGGAGCTCAAAAGGGTGGAGCTACCAAGAAAGGGAAAGCAATATCGTTTTTTATAGATGTGACAAGAATGTGCATTATTCTAATGAGTGCCGACATGGTGATGGTAAGACGATTGGGGGGGGGGGGCAGAATGTGAAGTGCTTTTACTGCGACTAAGTGGGGCGTTACAATAACAAATGTCTAGAAGCCACCAAGGCGGGAAAGGGAAAGGTATTTGCTTTGGAACCAACGACTACTGCTGAGAAAGGAAAGTCTGCGATGGAAGTTACGATTTTGATTCATAGCATACCAGTTAGAATGTTGTTTCATATAGGTGCATCACATTCTTTTATCTCTTAGTATTTGGTAGATAAGTTAGAATTAGAATCATCATAGCTTGTTACTTCCTTAAGGTTTATGAATCTCTTAAGAGGGTATGCAACTCTGGAGATGAGATGTGACCATTAAAGAATGTTTTATTTGGTCATGCTTTTACCCGCAGTTTGTATGTATTTGACTTTGCGAGTTTTGGGATTCTTATGTGTATGGATTGGTTGAGCAGATATCAGACTAGAATATTTTACCTGGATAGGGAGATATCTTTAAGAAACCATAATAGACGCGATCGAATTATATACTCGGTAGAGAATGCAAATTTTGATGTTTGTGTTTTGTTGGATGCAATGGAAGTAGAAGACGAAGTAAATTGGGCTTATGTTGTAAAAGAATTTGTAGATGTTTTTAAGCTTGCAACAGGGTTATCACCGTAATGAGTTATTGAGTTTCATATAGGTCTTATACCTGGAGCTGAATCTGTAAGTAGACTACCTAACAGGATGACACCTACTGAGATGAAGGAGTTAAATGTGTAGTTGGTGGACTTAGAAGGAAAGAGTTTTATTAGACCAAGCAGTTCGTCTTAGGGAGAGGGTGCGGTATTCGTAAAGAACCTGGACAGGCCGTTAAGATTGCGTATTGATTACCATAAGCTGAATGAGTAGACTGTAAATGTGACATCATACCTCTATACCTGTACTATATGATAACATTACTTTGTAATACTCTTGGATAGCATGAATATAGAGTTGGGGTATCACACTTGCCATTTGGACATGCAAAGGTAAAGGGTAACTCGTACAACCAACTGTACTAAGTACTTTAGCAAATCTGCAAAAAACCATGCCTACTCTTCTAGCACGCCGCCAATATTAAATGGGTATTAGATGCAAAGCATGCGTCTGGTACGGAGCGACAACCGGCGTACTTCTTTTCCACGCATTGCATTGCACTTTTACTGTTGTATTCCATCATCCCAAGCAACCGGATCTACGGATATGGGCACTTCTTGCATGTTTTAACGCACAATCTCAGTCATCGTTCATTCGTTTCAACACGTATAAATGCCTCAGGTCATACAACATCAACGGGGTTGATTTCTTGTTATTACATCACAAGAAAGAAATAATCTCATACTAGATTAAAGCCCTATGCTCTTAAGATTATCATTTTTTTAATCTTAAGTGGTTAATTTCACATTATTTTCTTGTAATTCCTTATGATTGTAAAAGAGAAATGTAGTAAGATATCTTCATAGTGAATGCAAGCAAACTTAGCCGAACCACTCTACATATTTGTTTCATTTATTTTAATTTTCTTGTTTTTATCCTCATCTTATATTTTTAAGCCTACTGTTAGCAAGTAACCTTTTCTTTCACAAATACATTAGTCTAATTCTGATGTTGGCTAATTTGTTAGTCAACATTTTAGCGCTAGAAGGAGGGCTCCACTTAAAGCTTTTATCTTTCATCATTCTTCTTCTCTACAAAAATCTGTTCTAGGTTGTTACCATGATTCCAACTGCTAAAAACAAAGGTAGTCTATCAATGGGTACATTCGAATGAGGATAGTGCCATATCTACATCCGCATCCGACATAATTTTCTAATATCGAATATCCGAATTCGCAGACACGATGGATATTAGATAACTATCCAATCCACCGATGGTCGATAAATACAGGATCTTAAATAGACAATTTTAATTTAACATGATTATTTTCATTCCCATTGATTATAAAAGTATGCAAACTCAATAAGTACGATGATAAAAAATTGTTTTGAGTAGTTAATACGCATTAAATGCTCGAAATAGTAAATAGTAGGGTAAATATTTAATACACATTAAATGTTCGGAAAATGTTGAAAGATATATTTTTGTGAAAGAGGTATTGACAAAGAGTACCATAAATAGTGAGGAAAATAATAAATGGAAAAATTGTCATTTACTTAGTCGTAAGCGTTGGACGTGCCAAATTGCTTCAACGTTTTGGACGTCGACTTTTTATTTTCCTCACGCGATATATAATCCGATCAGAGAGGTCTTTTACCTCATTTTGCTTTTACCCCGTTTCCAACGGAAAATGTGAACAACAAAACTGGATGACTGGAACATATGTTTATACTATTTGGTAGGAGAACGCAGACTTTCGGACAAAACCTTATATTTAACGAATTGTCAAACAATCTGTTCTTCAAAATTAAACTCTTGTAACATATGCGACAGGTATAATTTTTGAACCAGGCTATGGACGCAAACAAATATATAAAGGGCCCTGGTTTAGACGGCAAACAGCATCTAGTTAGAATAGAACAGTGTAACAAGAATCATTGAAATTGAAATCATGCAAAAACCGTAAAATTATTGGTTCATGCCTTTTCTGATGATTTTCTTTTGTGAACAGAATCTAAATATTGTCAGTGTAAAAGGTGGCAGATGTGTAGCTTCTGGGATTATTCTCTGCCTTCTGAGATGAACAGGACTTCACGTGTTTATTTCTCTATTTGATTATTGCATTGCATCACACATGGGTAGGTAGAATTTTTGACCATTTGTCCCCCGTTCTTTCTTGTAATAATAATAATAGATTAACGACGATTCCGAAGCTTGAAATCATACCCTCAGATGTATCACGTCGTCCATGTCAAATGTGAGCTATGATCGTATGTTATAAAGTTCGACTTTACTACAGTGTTGATAAAATGCAATTGAAATGGTAAATTGTACACTTTGAATATGATATGTGATTATGTATTACATGTCCATAATGTGATTAAAATCGAATTTGATTCCTCTCACATTCTAATAAGTTAGAGCATCTTAAACTTTAGTGGAAATTGACCATAATTTGTATGTAATTATTTAATGTCTTCTATTTAAATTTTATCTTTATTGCAAATATTTTTTGATGATGCAATTGAAAATCTACTTACTGTTGTCTTTTCAAATTTCTACTTCTAAACATGCAATTTCACATGCCACACCAACTTTTTCTCTCTCATTACCACGTTTTAAATAAAATCTTGGAATTATAGAAAAATTACACCTAATTTTTTTTTCTTCTACACTTTCATATTCGATAAAAGGCATGACTCATGGATGTTAATTACTTCCACATTCTTTTAATAATTTGTACCAACTTTTGCCATATAGATTTCAAATGAAAATACATTAGATATGGATTGGAGATGTTCTTCATAACAGCACAAAGTTATCCATTTGTACATACAAAAAATATTTTTACAATACATGATTTTGACGAAATAACATAAATTTGTGATTTTTCTGAAAACCTAACTCATTTTCCACTTAGGATTTATTTTTAATGTAGAAAATAAATTACAAATCTCTAATTTTTTATGCTGTTATAAGTGAACTACTTAACAATAAATATGTAAATCGAGCCTATTTTTTAACAACTAAAAACCCAATTATTTTAGAAAGCGGAAACCAAGTTGCAGTTTTCAGAGAGAGAAGTTTGAAGGGAAAAAAGTTCGTTATTTAATATACTGACAAAGTTAAGTAATATTTATGTCTACTCATGAACAGTAAAATTTGATTTTTTATATTATTTTTTGAAATCTTACCAAAATAATTTAACTTGCCCATTTTTCCGTAAAAGTAAAATCAACTTCACTTTCATCGTTGAAGAATAAGAATCTTACATAGTTGTTGTTAGAGAGATTTTTCATATATCAACATCAAAAATTAGAGAACTAATGCCTAAAATCACTTCTGAATTTAAACACGAAATGACCTTATTTATGGTATTAGATTGAACAATTACATTTGGGATTTAGGAATACAAAAGCATTAGCAATGTGTTACATATCGAGTTATTGTGTTTTATAAGGCAGCTTTCGAATTAAATCTAAAAAACTTATCCGAAACACAAACACACATGTGTGTCTATACACACACACATATAGGGGCCGACTATTTGAACACAATATTAAACACAAAATGGTGACACAAAAGATCTGGATCATTAGATTTTTTCGTCTTTATAGGGAAAGTGGAATTCGGGGGCAATCCAACAGTGGAAATTCTTTATGTCACCAATTGTGTCTATATTTTATGTCTAAATAGACTTTTCCACACACACACACACACACACACACACACATATATATATATATATATAAACAGACACGGATATACATATGCATACATACACACACACACATACATATACATACACACAAATCTATAGTGTGTATGTATATATGTTTATATATGTATATCTATATATTGTTGTACACATACACACATATAATTATCAAGAATAACAACATTGGAAGCGATCAAATACACACACGTGCACTCGTGCACACACATACATATTAACGAATTTCTTTGTCAACCTCAAAAGTGCAAGGATGAGAACCCTGGCTAAATATGGAATTTGGAGAGCCTAAGTTTAATCTCAACGAGTCTTGACACAAGACAACACTTGATTGAGGCTTAAAAGGAGTGACAAGCAAGTTTAGGTTCATAGGGAAATCATATGAAAGGCCAAGTGAAATCATATATGCTTGAAGTAAATCCATATTAAACATTCATATTATCTTTTTTTGAGAAAAATGCATGATCCACAAGAATAGAAGAGAGCACACATGTAAATATGTATATATCACAAAAGACAAAGCGCTGCCAACATGTTGGCATGTAGCTAATCTAAGTACAAGTATCAAAGAAAAAAACTCAGGTACCCCTAAAATGAGCTCCGGCAAGGCCACCGTCCATTACACCCCAATACCGAGCTCCGGCATGGCCACCGACAGATATTAAGGTGTTAGAAATACCTAAAAACTATGGAACATCATATAGTCAAGGATACTGGAAGCCAACTCCATCTGAGAAAGGAACTCCATGCTGCTGACTCGGAAGAAATGGAAGTGCGATTGATCTGAAATGGAACCGCGTAAAAACATCCATATTATCAAAATGAGAAATAAAGAATATAAGTACTTTTGGAATTCGAAGCAATCCTTGATTAGCCAATCATATATATATATATATATATATATATATATTGTAATTCGAAAGTAGGTTATAATTCGAAATATTTTGTCTTTATTCAATAACGTCGAATGTATAAAGTCCAATAGTTCAAGTGCTACAACCGGCTATGAATCCCCATGTAAAGGCCTGCAAATCCGTATCCCTTTGAGTCTATAATATTTCACATCAACTCAATTCAAATTGGACAAAAATATGAATCTTTAGGGTAAAGAAGAGAAGATAGAAGATGAAATAGAAACAACAACACAGAATCTCACAATCGCATCGGAACAAATATAATATATAATAACAGATTTTATACAAAAGAACATGTAATTGTTTATACTTACAATCATCAGAGTACACAATCAACACATCAACCTGGACAGTTATAATAACCCGTCCTCACACGGTGGAATAAAACAAGTACGTGATATACGTCAGAAATCCTCCAGCTCCTCTCCTAAGCTCTATAGCATCCTAGTCTGGATTTATAACATTCGGTCTGACCCGAGCATTATAATAAAATAACATCCGAGTCAGTCTGGAAAACCAGCGTGAGAAAACACACTCAATTTCAATTACTAACCTTTTCAAAATCCTTTTAAAAAAAGGTATCTCGTAAGACCACGTTACAAATAAACACGACGGGTTTTTCCTTATGATAACCAAAACAATTTATATCAAAATCATTTGATATTTAATACTGTCTATAGAAAGTAAATAGAAATTAGCCGAAATGCTTGCTTCTCACATTCTAGCATAGTTGGACACAATCAAAACCGTACGACACTTATTGGAAAATAGATTCCATCGAATGATTGAGCCACCACAGTACACATCTAGAACAATGTATCGTGGACCCTGCCGGGATCCCTGCTACACAAGACTGCCTACCCCTAACCTTGATAGATTGAATATGTTATCACCCCGGGTGTTTCCACCTTTACCATTGAGCGCTCCTTCCATGCATAACCATATCTATAGTATAAAAGTTTCGGAGGACATCTAGAAAAGTGATAATATACCCTAATTGGGTGTGACCCACTTAGCCTTGCTGCATCTCTCCTCTTTTAGTTATTCCCAATTGATGAGGTTCGAGGCTAAGCGTTACCTTTCAAGAGCAATTTTACTTAGAATTCTCATCATCCTACAAGGACGATGTTCTGATAGTATTCATCCATACAAGTTGTCCTGGGTTTGGACAAACCGAATCACCGTCTTCATCATCTTCACGGTATTCGTTCATAACGTTCAAACTGGATCGAAATGGTTTTTGGATAATTAAATCTGATCCTGGTCTCTTCGAAACGATCAACGAAATTGGTCAATATTGATAGTCGGTTATTTAACTATCAATAAAACATCCATAAGCAGTCACTAGGCCTAATTTTATAAATCTCCAAAATATTTATTCCAAAATATCTTCACCAAGATATATATATATATATATATATATATATATATATATATTCAATCTCCTCAATATCCTATATTTGGAAACAATTTCAACACTTGAATCCATAACAGGATATTCCACTATTTCAATACTCTAATAATTCCAATTTCCATTTTATAAAATATAGAAATCATTTCTATTCCAATCATTTCCAACTAAAAATATTTTTCAAAACCTTCCTTCCAATACTTAGGAAAATATTTATACATATAATTTCCAAAAACCATTTTTAGATGAAACTTGGCAATATCTCATAAGTTTCCAGAATTTTAATAAATTCTTCCTACGATTTCCAAACCGATTTTACTTATTTAAAATCCCAACCAACCATTTATAACTTCTTTAAATTAATTCAATTTCTTTTCCAAAGTTACCTCATCTAATCATTTGAAATTTCATAAATCTTTAGAATTCAATTTATAAGATTTCTCTTATAAAATCTCATCTTTGTATTAAACATGTTTACATATCTTGAGAGAATTTTTGTAAATAAATTTTCAATCATTCCAAACTATATATATGTATAAAAACGACATTTTTAAAGAATAGTATTTTATTTTTATTTAAAAATATGTTTTTAGTTATTATTTATAATATTAAACATTTTTAATAAACCATCAATAAGTCATTAAAATAAAAAAAAATCAATTTACAAAGCTGATTACAAAAATTAAAATTTTATTTCAATAAATATTAAATATTTAAAAATCCATTTTTTCGAAGCATTCCAATACTAATTAGGTTAAAATTTCATAGTTTGAATAATAAAGTTTTCTCTTTGAAAAACAAACTTAACTTCTTAAAATTATATTTTAAAATCTCAATAACCAATTTAATTTACAACTTCCTCTCGATTTCACAACATATCGAATTATTTTCGCTTCCCTAACCATTCCTACTACAAAAATAGTATCTACCATTTTTCTCAACCCTGTTTCCATATTCTAATATAAATTCCCCTATGAATTTATATTCCCCATTTTCATCTGATATCAAATTTATTTATTTATAAAATCGTTTATCAATTTTGTATTCCCTTTGGTTTTGCCTGTTTATAAAGCAAATCTTATTTTATAAAATTCCATTATATATATTCATTCCTTGTAAATTCCTTTCACACTTCCAATCTATTTTCAATATCGATTTTAACTTCTTTTTATATTTCTGGAATATTATTTATAAATTTTCTTATATAATTCATTTTTAAAATCTCATTTAATAATTCATCATAGTTAGGTATAACCAAAAATCAATATTTTTTTCTAATTCAGTTCTTTAAAATAACTCCAGCTCCAATATATATGTACACACACACACACACACACACACACACACATATATATATATATATATATATATATCAAATTCCTTTTAATTCCTTAAATTTCAAATTTATATTATCAAAATTCAGGCCATTGCTACGATAGCATCTAATAATTCCAATCACTCCAATAATCTATAATAGATTATTCTACACAAATCATATATCAATATATATGAAAAATAAACAATATATTTGGGGAATCGAATTGGATCATTCCAACCTATTTCCATGCATCTACAGATGTTAATACACATATAAAAATACCAATCCCACTTCGAGGGGGATATCGCGGTATATAGGGTCATCCGCTATTATGTGGGGTGCATAGGGTCTCATCCGCTATAATGTGCAGGAATATCACTCCAATTACTAATTATATACTGCTATATATATAACATATCATTCATCAAATAATAATTTCTAAATACAACCAAGCAACCAATAATTAATTTTAACTATTTTAAAACTAAAACGGTAACCCGAATGAGTGAGAATTTTTTCAAGTTTGATTTTTAATTTGCAAATCCATTCCAAATCATGGCTACGAACCCAACTCGACTTCTTTCATGGGTTTTGGACCTCGTATGTAATTTTATTAAACTTTCATTAGCTACTTAACATTTTAAATTCCTAATTAAATAAACGAATATATCATTTAATTTAATTATAGAAATACCTCACTCCCTACCAACAACTGCTTCCCCCGACTCAAGCTCATACCCAATCTACTACGAACGGCTACTTCCCATCGCTACTTTCCTCGCTCGTGCTCGCGTACGAACAAAGCATTGCGACTTCATCATAAGGATAGCCATAAACACAACAAGATGTAGCCTAGAAACTGGTAAACAGAATGCTGGAGTCATCCTTGCTTCTCCAGTGGGGCAGCGAACTCCTGGTCTAACCTCAGGAACATCTTTATAGACCGCTCGAAAATATGGACAGCAGCTCTATGTATCGCTCCATCGACACCACCACAACCAAGCATGCACTCATTAGCAGCATTTAAAATCGTATCAGTTGATCCATCAACAGACCAAGCGGTGATATCTCCTTTTTGAAATTTGAGAACGCAAGAAGGAGATAAACTGAATTGATCGACATCGACAAATCGAAACCTCAATAGCCGTGTCGCCTCGCTCCCGAGCCTCGTGCTTATCGTCCAAAGAAACGCACTACAATCGCGTTTTCCCCTGATCGCGACTTTAGTTTGATTGCAATTCCATATTTTTTTAAAAAAATTTGATTTTGAGATGATTTCGTGTATGAATAGAAAAGAGGAGGGACATGTGAATTGATTTTGTCTTAAAGGAGAAGGAAGCATTGTATGTGATTTATCTCTAAGGAGGGTAGCGTGTTTAGGACAGTTAAAAAGAAAACCATTCTATATTATTTTATTTTATTTTATTCAAATATTTCGCCTTAAAACTTTGAACTCATAACGAGGCATGTCGCTAGGCATTTTAATGTTCTACCCCTATTACGAATGCAATGGAAAAGGTTTCGTGTCCTAATTCAGTAGTATGGAGAAGATAGCTTTTTGGACCCAATTATTATATTAAATTTCCGATATAACTTCTAGCGTGTTTCTGTCCTGCGACAATAATACATTATTGCAGATCTGATGGAACTATTTTCGTCGAATTCAGAGACTATGGCTCGGAAGGCTATTTTTAAATGTCAATTTAAACCAGCTATTTTTAAAATTGAACCGATCACTTTTTAAATTAAAATTTTAAAACGTTTATTATCTTCATAATTATTGATATAATTTTATAAGCCTTTAAATTATTTTTATCAAGCATGAAACGCAAGACACAATAATTTAACCAATATTCAATAATTAAATTATCCAATAAATCACTATATCTAAATTGTGAATTTATTTTATAAATAAAAACCAAATTTCCATATTCAAAAATCAATCTATAATTCAAATTGAATATTTAAAACCATATAAATATTCCAAATCAAACGTCGAAAAACCCGGGTCGTTACATTCCTCCCCTTAATAGAATTTCTCCTCGAAATTGCTAAGGCAGGAAAAATGCTCCAAACCCATTAACTTATTAAAACCCACTTAGTAAAAATTTGATATTTCACTTTTTTAACTTTTACCTTTAACCCAAACAATTAGTTTTCCATCCTAAACCAAATCCTTTATTTCGATTATAAATTCGGAATCGATTTCCGTTAACAGAATTTTTTCTAATACCCTTAATTTTCGAATTTTTTTGGCAGAGTCTCCTTTGTACAGAGGACCTTTCACAATATGACATGAGAGGTAAATACATATACATCGACCCGCACTCAGAAAGAAAAATATATAACAATATTTATATTTCCGCAGTATTTAATTTGAAAATGTACCTTAGTTTAGCCTTTTTTAAGCAAGCGGCTTATTTATTTTACAATTCGCACAATCAAAATCTAGTCAAATAGCGTTCGGGTACCTGTACTTACTCAATTTAAAAAAGAAAGTTCAAAAAACATCAATTTCAATAACATTCCACTTATTTAAATAGTTAGAACACATAACCTTATACACAATGCATGCTAAACATATATTTAAAAACAATTACAGAGTCTCGATGCTAATTTAATTACATTCAAACAATCCATATACCATTTCATTCAATTTAATTGATTGATAGCTCACTTTACATGTAACGACCCACTATTTCATGCCATTTGCATCCGCACATGTCGGACTTGAATTGCTCAAAATATCAAACTGTAAATTTTATGTTTGGCAAAATTCAGCATATATAGTAAATAACTCAATCACAAACACAGAGTAATATAAAATTAAGCAGCAGAATAGATAGATAGTAGTTCATGAAGCTATTATATAAACAGCAGAGTTTGAAATAAAATACGACAGAATATCTCAAATACAATGTAGCCTCAAATACAAACATATGACAATTCTTAAAAACAATTGGAATAACTGAATAGATAAGACAGATCTTCAAGCAAAGCTCCAATCTCCAAAGGTGAGGCTCAAATGCTGTGACACTCAGTCTGACTCGAGCGTAAAGCAAAACACAAAACACTCGAGTAAGGATTAACATTCTTATATTAATAAATTCAATTCAACTGAAATGTCAACTGAAATAAAAGTAACTTAAAGAATGTTTGGGATTTCCATCCTCTAAGGATCCATGGAATTATCTACTATGTAGTAACATACGCTATTATAATATGTCTATAGTAAATTCAAAGTATTAAAATAGCGCTAAAGCATTACCCATATCCCCCTTAACACATTTTATATATTCCCGTAGTCTATACAATGCCGTACGCTCCTCCGTAAACTTGAGGTTTACCCAGAGGACACCACATAGGTACGATACAAAACAAACTCGTAAAAGGCACAATAGGGCATGTGACAAGGCACTCGAGGAAACGCCAGGGTAGACATACCATTTGCACTCCCGAACTGGTGGTAATGCATAGCAGCTACTACCGCCTACCCCGTGACACACTCCCGAATCAAAGGGTACACCCAATCAAATCACAAAAGCAATAGAATGGTATCTATGAAATGTGTCCGACAGGGGGAATGACCCCACATTGCCCGGTATCGCTCTTGTTTAACCCACATCAAGCTGACTCATAGGAGTCAAGGCTATAAAAATATCACAAAGAATCGTCGCTAAACCATCCTACTTCATTCTGGAATCCCCACCACATACACAGTTGTTAAAGTGGTTTTCGGTATTGGCAGAGAGTATGATAATATCCGACCCCGGTTTCTTTAACAACCAAACGCTTATTTCACACCGTGGTCATTTATAATTCAAATAGTTTATACTTCATATCAAAATATCATATTTATTTCAAAAGCATATCAATTCGATATCATTATTCACTTTTAATAATATTCATTTTCGAAACCGTAACACTTTCAAATTTATAACACTTCCGAAATCATAGCACTGTGAAATCATAACACTTTACCGTAACACTTTCAAATTTATAACACTTCCGAAATCATAGCACTGTGAAATCATAACACTTTGAAATCATAACACTTTCCACCAAAACAACTTAGATGTTGAAAATAGTATATATATTAAAATAGTTATAAATTAAAATACTTTATTTGTTTCCTCCAATTTCACAAATCAATTTAATTCAACTTAAATTCCAAAAATTCAATTTAAATCAATTCTAGTTTAACCATTTCAATTTAAAGTTCAAAGATTCAAGTTTATATGTTCAAACAATTACAATATATATATTTCATTTATATTTCAACATTTAAATTTAATTCATTTCAATTTGGAAAAATATTCACTTAATCATTTTAATAACAATTTATTTGAATCCCAATTTATAATTCTAAATCAATATTAGACATTAAATATCCATTTTTATTTAAAGTTGAGAATATTCATTTAATGACTTTCTTATCAAATCAAGTTATAAATCAAGTTATAATCATATCTTTTTAACATCTCAAAACTAATAAGTTTAAATCAATTCTTTCTTAAATTCAATTATTAACCAATTTAAATTGCAATTAAGTCAACATTAATTTATCTTCCCAATCTTTATTATTAAAGTTATAAATCTATTTTAAAATATTAATATAAAATTTAACAAATAATTTAAAACATATTTTATACCAATTAAATTAAATTTTATTAAATTAATCTTATTATTAATTGTATTTTGTATCAAGTATTATTTTATATATTTAAAAAAAATAAAACTAAAATAAAATCTCAAAATTTATATTTTCAAAACTAACTTATAAATTAAAATTTCCAAAACATATTACTTTAAAATCTAGATTTTATACGTATATTAAAATAGCCTATATATATTATAATTTAAAATCAATATTCATTAAAACCATACATTTCCTTTCAAAATTTTGGAAATCATTTTTCAAAATATAGACCAACGATGTCCGTATATAATTTTCTATCCTATGGTCAAGTGATACAGATATTTATCATTTCAATCCGCAATCAAAATGTACACGGATATATATCATTACAATCCCAAAATTTACAATCAATGAAAATGGTTTGGGTTTATCATTTCAACGCATAACGATTTTCTCATATTTTACAAGATCGTTAGGTTATGTATCATTTCAACCCATAAGGAATTCAAAAAAAATAGGAAACTTGTAGAGTGGGAACAAATATGATAATAATATAACATATCAATAACAGGCATATATCATCAGTAAAAAATAAAATATAATATAAATAACAGGATATGGTGCCATATATCACAGGTGAACAATTACAGATAATGGCATATCATATATAGCAATTATATAATTAATAATTCAATCTAGCAGCATATTCCAATTGTCGTTTCAAGTGAAATCAAATTTAATAAATATAAGAACGTTAATCGTGAGTGATTGCTCACCTTTCGAGGCTAGGGAAATTTGACAACCCAACAAGTTACGAATTGAATCATGAACTAGCCGATTGGCCACTCGAAACAACAGATCTCAAAGTAGCGCAAGTTGAGCACGGATTCGACGAATGAAGCAAAGCTGGCTGGTATTCAAAAATCAATGAGAATGAAATATATATATATTACTTTAAAAATCTATTATTTGCTCATACAAAATCTTTATAATGTATATTTTCTTTTTAAATTCTAATATACATATTTCTGTTAAAAAGGAATATATCTAGAAAATATAAATTGTAAACAAACCTTTAAACACACACACACACACACACATACACACACCCTTTAAACGTATAATAGAATATTCCAAACATATTATATCTACTTATATATAAGCTAACATATATGAAACTAGGATATAATATCTTATACTAACATGTTATGTACTCATATAAACCAACTTCCATAAAGACTGACATATGATATCATACAACTTACTCAAGCTTATATACACACACACACACACACATACAACTTGCATATCATATATGTTACACTACAAAAGAATTTTGGATTCCATACGACAGTTTGACGTAGGCGCGACATAGGGAAAAGATTTTACCTACGCCATCCCTACGCCAAAGAAGAGGTTGGAAAACAGTGCGTCGCAAAAAAATCCCTACGGGTTCCCTACGCCTCCTTCCATACGCCTTCCCTACACCGCATTCCATACGCCTTCCATACGCCGCCTTTCATACGCCTTCCCTATGCCGCATTTCATACGCCTTCCCTACGTCTCATTCCATACGCATTTCCTACGCCTATTTCCATACGCATTCCCTACGCCTATTTACATACGCATTCCCTACGCCTAGCCTTCTTCCTTTTAAAGTACATAAATCAGATTTTCCTTACGAGTTCCATACGCCTTCCCTACGCCATCGTACACCAAAATTCAATATGATTCTATTGTATTTATCTTCATCTACCACAGATCATAATAGAATATAATAAACCCAAACATCAGCAACAGAAAGCATTAAATATAATATATAACCACATGCAAAATCGTAACAATATATATCATTACAAAACATTAATATAGAATGCATATCATTGTCAAATTACCATAAAATTGCTACAAATGTATTTAAAAAAATCATGTCTAACAATAAAATAAAGTTGCTACATAACTCAAACATAGTTGTTTCATCTAATTCAAACATCATACAATGTACCTTATAAAAATAGAATATCAAACCCACAGTCAAAACAAGACTAACTCACGAAGTATGTCATATCTTTGATCCTTGCTCCCACCTCAATCCCCGTATAAACTCTTGCACAAAATTCATCTCTTCCTGCATGAAAGATAAATCCCCTTGTAGTTTGTTAATGTACTAAACACTAGGATTAATATGGCACTAGAATTGATGATAATGTACTATGTAATGTTCTGATTAAATGCATGCAATGAACTTTAGCAATAGTGGCAAACAATAGTTAACCTGACCTATTTAAGCTAAAATACAAAAAAAAAATACTTTTTGAAATACTGTTGATCTAAAGAATGAACAAAATGGCTTTAAAAGTCATAAAATAGTCGTTTAAATAGTAAAAGGGTATTTTCAAACACCAAAGTAATCATTTAAAAACTTACATCAATTACCGATGAATTAAGAATATAAGACTTGCTAAAAATAAGATTAGACTTCAAGAGATTGGGTCCAAATTCAAATCTTGGCTATGTTTTAGATCAGTTCTAACTAGGACGAAATGCGTAAAAAGAAGTAAATATATTTATATACAAGCAATCTAATTCTAGTTCCAAAAATAGTATGCAAAACCGTGTAAAAAATACTTACAATGGCAATAATAACAATTCATCTTGAAGCCACCTACACACCACCGGTAACACCTGAACAACCCAAACAAAGCCTAACAAGTCACAAACCACAACCACATCAACCAGTCATTGTTTCCCCCGACAAAGATTCCTTCCCCCCACTGCAATTCCACGTCCATCACCACTACTCCACCTCACAAACAAACATCCACCCAGCATCCTATTATATGCCTTCAACAATCCCGACTCCTTCACACTTCACCATACTTCATCACTTTACTGCACAGTCCAACTGACAACTCCATGCAACTGCAATCACACCCGAACCTCCTACATCGTTGGAGCACCCTTCCTCCTCAATCAACAACTACATGTATCAGCCTCGACTCCTCAATCAGCTAACCACGACACACAATCGTTCTTCAGCCTGCAACACCAAAATCCTACAGTACATCATCATCCCCGAACTGAACTCCGCTGCCAAATTCACATAAGTGCCACTATATACCACCAACTCCCCAAAACAACAGACTCAGATTCACCAGTACATAATCAGCAACCGCAAACTCCACTACAACCGTGATTCATCAAAAACCCATGCGACCTTCGACGTCCAACCGATAATTTCCTAAACCTAAATAATCGCTTGAAACACCTTGACCCAGCTGACCGTCTCCCTAAGTTCACAGATCTACAAATCACCTAATTGGAAATTCGCGATCACCAATC
This sequence comes from Allium cepa, assembly GCA_030765085.1. Classification (NCBI taxonomy): domain Eukaryota; kingdom Viridiplantae; phylum Streptophyta; class Magnoliopsida; order Asparagales; family Amaryllidaceae; genus Allium; species Allium cepa. The sequence goes on from CM060943.1 coordinate 735,415,088, forward strand.
GCCTGAAACACCACTTTAGTCTCGAATGACTAGCGATTAGACGCTCATCCGAACCACGAATCGAAAATTCCATCCAAATCCAAACCAATCGCAACGTCCCAAAATTGATTGCAACACTCCGCGTTTCCTGTTTTGATTTCACGATTTGTTTTTGTTTTTGTTTTCGTGTTTTCTAGAATGAAATCGATTTAAAACGGGAGGAGGAAGAGTTTGGGATTGATTGTAATTTAAGAGACGAATACTTGCCTGCGTTAGGGAGTGTAATCTGGAGCCAAAATTTCGATTCTTCCCGCCTACATTTCATTCCTTTACCGCTAAGATTTAAGGAGCTACCGCCTAGTTTTTCAAGGAGTTAGCCCCAATAATTTATTATTATTTTTTAAATATTAAACATAACTATTAATCATAATTATAAAATATTAAATGCAAAATGTTACTTCTCAATTATTAATATTTCTTACTAATTATGAATTATTATTTTGAGATTAGCTTTTGTATGTGGTGTTGGATTTTTTTATTTCAAAACTTTTTTAATTTTTTTTATAAATAATTGTAAATTTATTTCAATATTTTTTTATTTTTGAATTTTATGAAAGTTTCAAAATTTTATTTTTAAAGTTTATAAATATTAAATACTAAATAATAAATATTACTTTGAAATTATTACTAATATCAATTATTATTTTTTAAATATAGTTTATTAAATTAATACAAATTATTTCATATTTCAAATTAATTATTATTATTTAATAGTAATCAATCTTTATTATTGCTTTTTTATTAATTATTGATTATTATATTTTTAGTATAAATTATTAAATTTTAATATAATTAATATTAATTATTATTTCTTAATTATTATTATTATTTTAACGTTATTTTAGTTTCAAAAGTTAATGCGATTTATTGAAAAATTAAATTATATATTTTTATAATATAATTTCAAGTTAAACTACAAAAGTTAATAATTGTCTGGCGTAGGTAAAACGTAGAGAAATTTCAACCTTTTTCCTCCACAGGCGCAGAGAATGCGTAGGGAGAACAATAAGGTGTATGGAATGGGTAGGCAATTTCCTATACATTCCCTACGCCATGATCAATTGTTGGAGAACCTGATGCGCGTAGGAAATGTATAGGGGATTCTCTACGCCGTCCCTACCCCTTATCTATGTTTCCACGTTTTTCCTACGCCGTGCTTACGCGGCGTAGGGATGACGTAGGGAATTCTGGGTTGAAAAACAGTCCTCTTTTTTGTAGTGTTAGTGGTTACAAAAACTATAAACGTAAGTTTTCATATATAGATCAGACATGTATTCTGTATTACTTAAGATTTTTTTAGATAGCTCATAATGTATTCCGTAACCTAAAACATGTATTCTCTGATCGAAGTTTTAAACACCTATTTTTTTCTTTCCCAAGATTTATGTATATTTCATATATAAAACTGTAAAATATGAATCAAGAGAAAATAGAGCAGCTTTTTATATACATAGACTATTATCAACTTATGCATTAAACCCAACCGATTTTTATATAAACTAAAAAAAAATCAGAATATAAATAGCTATACGCCAATTATCTTTCTATACAAAATATACACACACACACTTACTTATCATATATAATTCTCAAACGAATGAGCATGCTCAGGCTTCGAAGCAAACGAGTGGGCTATAATCGAATATGAGGCTTGCTGTTGTGAGCGAGGTGAATGTGGAGCTTCGGCCACGTGGTGGAGATGTAGGTTGCTCGACTGGGCTGCTACAGGTCGAAGGACAGGGGTTTGGAGGAGGAGGAGACACTGGCGGTGGTGGTAAACGACTGTTGGAGTTTAGTGTGGGATGATGCTAGTGGTCGTTGGCTGTTGTGCCATGATTTCGGCAAGAAGGGGATGGTGTTGATGAGGTCAGGCCAAGCGCCAGAATGGAGCACCCAGATTTAAAAGAAGAGGGAGTGAACAGTTTGCGTGACACGGAGAGGCATTCGAGGAAGGGTGGTTGATGTAGTCGGTAGGGCTGTTGCGGGTTTAGTGCGTTTGGTAGGGAGGTGGTTCGAGAGAATTCGGCTATGGGTGTGGTGACCATACAAAGGTGGGCTGCGGAACAGTAAGTCTGAAGGTGGTGAGTTGCTTGGTGACTGGGTAAGAAGTTGGAAAGTGTGGGGGAGATGCAGGGATGTGTTCGGGTTCTAATTACAACTGCTTTAGGAATGAAAAGGAAAGACATGGATGAGGGAAGAAATAGAGGAACGTGAACAGTTCTAGAAAAAGAATGCAAAAAAAGTATATTATATTTTTTCGCTGAACAAGGGGAAGAGCAAAGCGTGGAAGATAACCGGAATTATAAATCAAACATTGTGAATAGAAAAGGTCAAAAGCTGTAAATAATAATTATGGCCCAAGGCTATTGGTTGATATCATAGACAATGAAAAGGCACCAAAAACCAAAAGATCTCATAAACTTACTTCGGTACCGTAAATGTTGCTAATATGCCGAAAATAAGATAAACTGAGCAATAGCAGTTCAAATTTGATGAAACGGAAGATGACGTCTCACTCAGAAGATGTTTTACAAATTTATTATATTAAAATATTCAGTTTTGAGAAATATTTTATTATTATCAAATATTAACTGATTTAATATTGAAATTGAAATTACACAACAAGACTAATTTTCATATTTTCTAATGAAAATTTACCATTTGCTATGTTTAAATAGAAGCATTCCAAATATCAAATTTCTTTGCTAAATATTATTATTTAAAATTTCATAAAATTCAGTTTAATTACATTATTAAAACCGTTAAAATTCATGGGTTGTTATACTCTCTCCCACTCAAAACTTTTCGTCCCCGAAAAGGAAGGACATAGGAGAATACAAACAATCAGAAAGTAAATAGATTGAAATACCAAATACAACAATTAATTTAAACCATATAAACTTCATTTACTTTAAAATTGTTTACATTAAATTAGTTGATTCCAATTCATTTTATTTAATAAAATTTAAATAAAATTTATTGTGTTCACATTTGATTGGTTTCATTTCCATATATTTTATTCAATTGATTTGTTTCAAATTCATTAACATTTATTGCAAAAATTTCACAACAAAATTTGTTTTATTTTACTCATTTATTAAATCTATTTGACCAGCAAAAGTTAATTCCACCTCAACATTCAACTTCAACGATTCAAAACCATATGGGTTTCAATTTTAGATAAACTACTATTCAACAATTTGGTTTAATCCATTTTATTCAACTAATAAATAGTCATTCCATTTAAAATTGATTCTCTTTCATTTTATCACATTTCTTTCAAACAAATTTATTTTTAAATTAACTCATTGATTTCATCCATTTATCTTCAGCTAAGTTGATTCCACAAAATTCAAGTTCACTATTCTTAAGTTTGTATTTACCTGCATAAATAGTCTTCTTTTTATTTATTTAATTTATTTCACTTAACATATTTTGCAACATATATTAGGTGTATACATTTTATAACCATTTATCATTCAACAAATAAATTTCTCCGTTTTATCATCCAATTTATTATCAGTAAATTCCCTTAACAAAATATCATTTTTGATATCCTATTGTTCACATTTATATTGTATATTATTCAATTGTCTATTCTCATTAACATTTAACTATTTCTAGGCAAGTTATATTAAGGTTCTAAGTGTAATTTAAATACTATACAAATTTTCCTGTTATTTACAACATTTTCTATTAAACAAATTTAGTATGTACAAATTTTATTACTGAAATTTCTCTTGTATAACCTTTAATTACATATTCATCCTAACATTTTAACTTTTTAATCTTTTGAATATTCAGGTAAGTTATTTATGTTTTGGACTGTAACTGAGATTTTTTTTCCATCTTAGTTCATTCAAGTTATTTTATTCCATTTTCATATTAGACCTTCCAATTATTCAAATCTCCTTTCATTTCAATAGTTGAAAACCCTAACTTAACACATAATTTTACGGATTAAATTTTCGGTTTCACTTTAAACTTTTTGAAATAAATATGTGTACATATATATTTTATAAATCAAATTACACCCATGTTTTTTTTCTAAATTAAATCAATTTTTCAAAATAAAGTGTAGCAAAGCTACTAAATGGTCTCTCCACTTTGTGACTCGAAAATGAATGTCGATGATGCTGCAGTCATCACCGAATTATTTTTCAGCGACAAACGAAGAGAGTACAGACTTAATTCCTTTAAAATTATTGTTTTGAAACAATTTCCATTCAAAAATACTTTCAAATAATATGTATCAAAACATTGAAACCCAAAATTTGAAAAGCACCGGAAATTTATTTCTCAAATTCCTAATTTAAGTTTATTTCATTTGCAAATCAGATTTATAAGCTATACTTATAAAAAAATTCATTTCCTTATAATTACCATAAGGGTTAATAGTTTAAAGAACGTTGAATAAAACAATAAATGAAAATCTAGTATTATTATTTCTAACAACCAATTAAATTATCTATTCAATTTCAGAAAATTATACTTTTATACATAAAATATAACCATATAAAAATTATATCACTTATACATTCTGAAAATAATATTGTGCCAGTTTGCTCTGTTCAAGTGTTTTGGAATTCCTATTGATAGCGTAGCTAGACGAATCGACTGAAACCCAAATTCAAACTTAACAACTCAAACAACATAATATAAAACATTTTATATTAATAACAAATACACTCCCTCACATGAGGATTCAAGGATGGATTTCAAAACAAGGATAAAGATTCAAATTTAGATGAATCCCAGTCAAAGAAAATTCTAACTACGAAGATACACTTGAAATAAAGATAAAATAACTAAATTACAACAGAGAAAAAAAAAGAATGGACTTACAATAATCATGACGACCTTAACCGGGTCAACTGAGATTTTTGGAATAAAATCGATGCGGAAATTCAATTTCCCATTTGAAGGGAAGAGAACTGACTTCACCCAATATCAAGATAATCGCTGATTATCAGAGTGGAGGAGAGATCACAAGGATGAACAGCATGCGAAATAATAAATTGCTTGCAAAATCCCGAGGAAATATACAGTCGATCATAAAAGAATTTTCTGGATCAGAAGAAACGGTTCGGACTTGACAGGAAATAACAAAGTCGTAAACCGAGGACGTAGAAATATTCAGTAAATCAACGCCTAATGTAAAGGAGTTTCACCCCTTTACAAATCTTACTAAGGTTGGTGGGACTGCCTATGGGATTAGTAACACTTAAGGATAAAGCTGCCAATAGAAGTGGCAATATGAGCTCAAATTGGTTATAGAGATCAACGGAAATAGGCCATGGGATGCTCCAATATCAAAAGAACACGACCAGGAGGAGACAAGAATGTTTTTCAGAACAAAGGGGGAAAAGTTCCAAAAATTCGAGTCAGAGAGGAAGAGACTCAAGTTCAAACAAAAGTGATTCTGTTATTAAATTCTTACTGTAAATGCCAAGTTTTGCCTTAAACCAGAGCTCTGATACCAACTGTAATCGGTCCGCTATTTCATGTCATTCGCATCCACACGTGTCGGACTTGAATTTCTCAAAATATAAAATTGTAAATTTTATAGTTGGCAAAACTTAGCATATACAGTAAATAAATCAATCACAGAATCAAAGACACAGAGTAATATAAAAATAAGCAGCGTAATAGATAAATAGTAGTTCATGAAGCTATTATATAAACAACAGAGTTTCAAATAAAATATGATAGAATATCTCAAATATAATGTAGTTTTGATTACAAACAGATGACAAGTCTAAACAAAAAAACTGGAATAGCTGAATAGATAAGACAGATCTTCAAGCAAAGCTCCAATCTCCAAAGATGAGTCTCAATGTTGTGATACTCAGTCTGACCCGAGCGTAAAGCAAAACACAAAACACTCGAGTCAGGATTAACATTCTTATATCAATAAATTCAACTCAACTGAAATACAAGTAACTTAAAGGATGTTTGGGATTTCCATTCTCTAAGGATTCATGGAACTATCTACTATGTAGCAATATACGCTATTATAATATGTCTATAGTAAAGTATTAAAATAACGTTAAGGTGTTACCCATATCCCCCTTGATGCATTTTATATATTCCCGTAGTCTATACAATGCCATATGCTCCTCCGTAAACTGGAGGTTTACCCAGAGGACACCACGTAGGTACGGTACAAAACAAACTCGTAAAAGGGGCGATAGGGCATGCGACGAGGCACTCGAGGCAATGCTAGGGTAGATATACCATTTGCACTCCCGTACTGGTGATAACGCATAGCAGGTAATACCGCCCACCTTGTGACACACTCCCAAATCAAAGGGTGCACCTAATCAAAAGATAAAAGCAATAGAATGGTATCGCTGAAATGTGTTCGATAGGAGGAATGACCCCACTTGGTCCGGTATAGCTCCTATTTTAGCCACATCAAGTTGACTCATGGGAGTCAGGGCTACGTAAGCACCATAAAGAATCATCGTCATTCTAGAATCTCCACCACTTACACAGTTGTTAAAGTGGTTTTTGGTATTGGTAGAGAGTATGACAATATCTGATCCCGGTCTTTTTAACAACCAAATGCTTATTTCACAACGTGGTCATTTATAATTCAAATAGTTTATGCTTCATATCAAAATACCACATTCATTTTAAAACCATATCAATTCGATATCATTATTCACTTTTAATAATATTCATTTCCAAAACCGTAACACTTTCAAATTTATAAAACTTCCAAAATCAAAGCACTTTGAAATCATAACACTTTGAAATCATAACACTTTCCACCTAAATAGTTTAGATGTTGAAAATAGTATATATATATATATATTAAAATAGTTATAAATTAAAATACTTTATTTGTTTCCTCCAATTTCACAAATCGGTTCAACTCAACTAAAATTCCCAAATTCAATTTAAATTAATTCCGGTTTAACCATTTCAATTTAAAGTTCAAAGATTCAAGTTTATATATTCAAACAATTACAATATATATATATATATTTCATTTATATTTCAACATTTAACTTTAACTCATTTCAATTTGGAAAAATATTCACTTAGTCGTTTTAATAACCATTTATTTGAATCCCAATTTATAAACCTAAATCAATATTAGATATAAAATATCCATTTTTATTTAAAGTTGAGAATATTCATTTGATCACTTTTTCATCAAATCATGTTATAAATCAAGCTATAATCATATCTTTTCAAAATCTCAAAACTAATAAGTTTAAATCAATTCTTTCTTAAATTCAATATTAACCCGTTTAAATTCCAATTAAGTTAACATTAATTTATCTTCCCAACTTTTATTATTAAAGTTGTAAATCTATTTTAAAATATCAATGTAAAATTTAACTAATAATTTAAAAAATGTTATATACCAATTAAGTTAAATTTTATTAAATCAATCTTATTATTAATTGTATTTTGTATTAAATCTTATTTTATATATTTTTAAAAATAAAACTATAAGAAAATATTAAAATTTATATTTTTCAAAACTGACTTGTAAATTAAAATTTCCAAAACATATTGTTTTAAAAATCTAGATTTTATACATATATAAAAACAAGCCTATATATTATAATTTAAAATCAATATTTATTAAAACCATACATTTCCTTTCAAAAATTTGGAAATCATTTTTCAAAATATAGACCAACGGTGTCCATATATAATTTTCTATCCTACAGTCAAGTGATACAGATATTTATCATTTCAACCCGCAATCTAAATATCCATAGGCATATATCATTTCAACCCGTAATCCCAAAATTAACAATAAAAAAAAATTGCTTGGGTTTATCATTTCAGCCAATAATGATTTTCTTCTATTCTACAAGATCGTTCGGGTATGTATCATTTCAACCCATAGGGAATTCTAAACTAATGGGGAACTTACAGAGTGAGAACAAATATGATAATAATATAACATATCAATAACATGCATATATCATCAGTAACAAATAAAATATAATATAAACAAAAGGATATGGTGTCATATATCACATGTGAACAATTACAGATAATGGCATATCATATATAGCAATTATTTAATTAACAGTTCAATCTAGCAGCATATTCCAATTGTCGTTTCAAGTGAAATCAAATTTAATAAATATAAGATTGTTAATCGTGAGTGATTGCTCACCTTTCGAGGCTAGGAAAATTCGACAACCTAATAAGCTACGAATTGAATCACGAACTAGCCGATTAGCTATTTGAAACTATAGATCTCAAAGCAGCGCAAGTTGAGCACGGATTCGACGAATGAATCAAAGCTGGCTGGTATTCGAATATCGATGAGAATGAAATATATATATATATATATATAACTTTAAAAATCTATTATTTACTCATACAAAATCTTTATAATGTATATTTTCTTTTTAAATTCTAATATACATATACATTCGTTAAAAATATTGTAAACAAACCTTCAAACATCTATACACACACACACACACCCTTTAAAGGTATAATAGAATATTACAAACATATTATATCTAATTATATAAGCTAACATACATGATAATGGGATATAATATCTTATATTAACATGTTATGTACTTATGTAAACCAACTTCCATAAAGTCTGACATATGATATTATACAACTTACTCAAGCTTATACACACTCACGAATATATATATATATATATATATATATATATATAAACTAGTATATATACAACTTGCATAACATATATATTAGTTGTTACAAAAACTATTAACGTAAGTTTTCGTATATAGGTTAGACATGTACTCTGTATTACGTAAGTTTTTTTTTATATTGCTCCGTATTCCTTAACCTCAAACATGTATTCTTTGGTACAAGTTTTAGACACCTATTTTTTTATTTCCCAAAATATATGTATATTACATATATAAAACTGTAAAATATTAAACAAGGGAAAACAGAGCAGCTTTTCATATATATATATATATATATATATATATATATATATATATAGACCATTATCAACTTATGCATTAAACCCAACAAATTTTTATATAAACTAAAATATAAAACAAAAAATCAGACTTTAAATAGTTATACGTCGAATATCTTTATACACAATATATATATATACATATACACACACACACACACACTTACATTATCATATAATTCTCAAACGAATGAGCACGCTCAGGCTTCGAAGCAAACGAGTCGGCTATAACCGAATATGTGGCTTGCTGTTGTGAACGAGGTGAATGTGGAGCTTCGACGACATGGTGGAGATGTAGGTTGCTCGACTGGGTTGCTATAAATCGAAGGACATGGGGTTTGGAGGAGGAGACACTGGTGGTGGTGGTAAAAAGCTGTTGGATTTTAGTATGGGTTGATGCTAGTGGTCGTTGGCTGTTGTTGGGGATTTTGCGGTTCGAAACGGATTTGATGGCGATAGAGATAAAAACAATGCTGTACTTCCGACTTCAAGGATCTATGGAATAGATTCTTTCAGACAATAGTTCAACCCACCAGGTACAAACGGGTTATCGAACTATCGACTTTCAGGATTCAATGAAGCCCTATAACAACGTAATCGGATTCAAAGTTTGTACGACTTTGATCCGACCAAGGACACTTAAGAAACTGTATCTGATGATGCAATTTATAGAGAACATAATGAAGAGGAAGAAGAGAGCAATTCTGCAATGGTTTCTGATTTCGCAACACCTTGGAGGCGTCACAAAACAGAGCAATGGAGGCGCAGCGTTTTGCAACACTTTCTAGCGTTGCAGAATCGCTCTAGGAAGAAGAAGAAGATATCGAACTGTCTGCAACTGTTTCTGGGCGTCGCTATTTATAGACGTGAGGAGGTGTCTATTCGCCAAGCGTCACGACCGTTTGCAACGGTTCGTAACTGTTGCGAACAGATTTAAACTTAAACGTCGCGGCCTTTCATTTGCAACGTTCAGAAAACGTTACTAATTCCCGCCTTTATTCAAAGTTGGATTTTTCGGTTCTGGGTCCTTAACGGGCCGAAATCTGGCCCGTTACTGTACATATATGGTCCAAAAATATTTTCGGAACCGAACCCCAAACCCGTACCCGGCCCGGTTCTGTTCGGTCGGACGGACGGCGGCGGCGCGCGTGTGGTGTTGCATGACTTCTCTCCTCACAACAAAGCAAACATGTGGGAGCCCCAAGGCCCCATCATCCACTTGAGAAAGCCATACTTATACAAATATCTTGTATAAGTTTCTATGATGTGGGACTTAGTTCTTTCTTCTTCCTTCCTTCTTTCTCTTCCAAACAAAAAATCCCAAAGCCCAAATCTTTTGAAAATTTTCAACAATCTCCCCCAATTTTCAAAATAAGAAAATAAATAAATAGGACGGCTGAATCACTAGAGTGACTTCCTACATACCCAAGTGGGATCAAGCCTATGTAGTTCTAAGATCAAGTTTTGCATCATCGTGAAAACCAACACATAATTAGAAGGTATCTTTTGGATTTGAACCTTTACTTAGTGCAAACCATTCAAAGCCTTATCGAGATTCTATGGTGAACGAATCTTGAACCTAGTATCCCTAATGATAAAACCGGAACAATCACACATGTTGATTTCCTTAGGTAAAGTGTTCTGTATTGCTCAGCACGTTAATGGCCATGTGCTTAAATCCTGGTTCATGAGTCTACTTAGAAAGCGGTCTTACTTTCCTAGGAAAGGACCTGATTTCCATACTCATATAGGTAAGTCTCTTAAGGTGTTTCTGCGATACACCTTTTAAGGTTTCTAGACTTATTAAGGATATGTATCCATCCTTTGTTCTTGCAGAATCCAACACTAAATATTATGGGATTATCAATTTAGTGTTCCATAATCATTCTCTTAACTTGTTGGTACCCATTGAACTTTGTCTATCCTTTTCAAGACATAAGTTGGGTTTCTGTTAAGGATGATCAACCTTCATTCACAGACCTTAGTCCCATTTCTTGTTACTTTATAGAAACCATTGCCTTTGGAAGACCTTTTGTAAGTGGGTCAGCCAAGTTTTTCTTCGTTTCTATGTAGTCAACAGTTATAACTCCTCTTTTGAGTAACTGTCTCACCATTTGATGTCTTAGACTCACATGTCTAGACTTTCCATTATATGTCTTATTAGACACATTGTATATTGTTGCTTGATTGCCACATTTAATCAAGACTGCTGGAGATGGCTTCTTCCACAAAGGAATTTCCATTAATAAATTTCTAAGCCATTCCGCTTCTTTACATGCATCTGCTAATGCAATCAATTCTGACAACATTGTGGAGTCAGAAATACAGGTCTGCTTCTTGGAAGCCCAAGACACAACAACGCCTCCTAATGTAAAGATCCATCCAGTCGTAGACTTGGATTTGGATTCTACATTGTTCCAGGTTGCATCACTATATCCTTCTATTACAGAAGGATATCCTTTATAAGATAAACCATATTCAATGGTTCCTTTCAAATAAGCTAAAACTCTGGAAATGGCTTTCCAATGTTCGAAACCTGGATTACTCGTAAATCGACACAATATACTTATATCATGCGCGATGTCTGGTCTAGTGCAATGCATAGCATACATAAGACTCCCAATAACACTGGAATACTCTAGTTGAGAGATAGTACGTCCAGTGTTCTTTTCTAATTTAATACTAGGATTTAAAGGAGTTGGTGCTGGTTTGTCATCGTAATGACCATACTTTTGTAGGAATATCTCTATGTAATGGGACTGAGTTAGTAATAACTCCCCCTCTTTCCTAATAATTTTAATTCCCAGAATTACATCAGCCTCTCCTAAATCATTCATATCGAATTTAGAAGACAGAAACTTTTTAGTTTCATTCACACGGGATATATTGGAACCAAATATTAGCATGTCATCAACGTATAAACATATTATAACAATACCGTTGTTATCCGATTTGCTATAAATACATTTATCAGCATCATTAACAATGAATCCATATGACAGTGCAACTTTATCAAACTTCTCATGCCATTGCATGGGAGCTTGCTTCAGACCATAAAGAGATTTTACTAATTTGCAAACTTTCTTTTCTTGGCCTGGGGTTTTGAAACCTTCAGGTTGTTCCATATATATCTCTTCTTCTAAATCTCCATTTAGAAAAGCAGTCTTTACATCCATTTGATGTATGACTAATTTATGAATTGATGCAAGTGCAATTAAACAGCGCATAGAATATGTACGAGCAACTGGAGCATATGTATCAAAATAATCTACTCCATGTCTTTGCTTATATCCCTTAGCAACTAATCTGGCTTTAAACTTATCAATGGATCCATTTACATTCAACTTTTTCTTGAATATCCATTTACATCTTATAGGTTTAGCACCAGGAGGTAAATCAGTTAAAACCCAAGTTTGGTTTAACATTATGGAATTCATTTCATCATTGATAGCTTCTTTCCAGAAATTTGAATCTTTGGAACTCATAGCCTCAGAATAAGTTTTGGGATCATCATCAACGTTCATTACATATTTAGTCACATTAAGGACTTCATCCTTACTACCTTCTACAAGATATGTAATGAAGTCGGGACCATAGTCCTTCCCTATTCTTGCTCTTTTACTTCTCCGTTGTTCAGTACTATTATCTGGTACTGACACTTCCTTGCTGTTTTGAGCACGAGCATAATCATCGTCATTGATATCATTAGTCATACTACGTTCTGGACTAGATGATCTCAATGGGATCTCAAAATTTTGATTTTCAAAAAATTCTACATCTATAGATTCTATAACTTCTAGGGTGTCAAGAATAAGAAATCTATAAGTTATACTATTAAGTGAATATCCTATGAAAACACATTTAAACGCTCTATTTTCTAACTTTGGTCGTTTAGGGTCTGGTTTTCAAACATAAGCTAAACAACCCCAAACTTTAGGTCTAGTTAGGTTAGGTTTCCTATTAAACCATGATTCATAAGGGGAAATATTAGTCTTTATAAGTGGTATTCTATTTAAAATATAACATGCAGATAACATAGCATCACCCCATAGGTTATAAGGTAAATTAGAACTTATGAGCATGGAATTAACCATTTCTACTAAAGTTTTATTCTTCCTTTCAGCAACATCATTTTGTTGTGGTGTATATGGGGCAGTACATTGGTGAATTATACCTTGTTGTTTACAAAACAGGGTGAATTCATTTGAGAAATATTCACCACCACGATCTGAATGTAATATTTTCATTTTAACTCCTAATTGTGTTTCGACCTCCGCTTTGTAAATTTTGAATTTATCAAAAGCCTCATCTTTACTTTTCATTAGATATACATATACATATCTAGTATAATCATCAATGAATGTTATATAGTATTGGTTACCACCATAGGTGATATGACTTTTTAAGTCACCCACATCACTATATACCAAATCAAGCAAACCAGTTTTCCTTTCTACGGATTTAAAGGATTTCCGGTGTATTTTTTCTTGAACACATATTTCACATTTAGAGATGGTATCGAAATCACAATCAGAAATTAATCCTAATTTATTCATATTCTATATGAATTTATAATTCACATGTCCTAATCTACCATACCATAAATTAATAGAATCAACAATATAAACAGAAGATTTCTTTATTAGATTCAACTTAATCATGCCGTTACAAGAGTATCCTTGTCCAATGAATTTACCTTTCTTAGACAACACTAGCTTATCAGACTCATACACCATCTTGAATCCTCCTTTGTTAAGAAGGTATCCAGAGACCAAATTCTTACACATATCGGGTACATAAAATACATTGACTAATGTAAGAACTTTTCCAGAGGTGAGAGGAAGTTCTATAGTGCCTTTTCCCAGAACTTTACTTGGAACCTTATTTGCTCCAGTAACTTCGTCGGCTTCTCCTTTATTTTCTTCGTAACTCTTGAACAGATTACGGTCTTTGCAAATGTGAATGGTTGCTCCAGTATCGAACCACCAATCATTATCATTGCCACTAACGGAGTTTGCCTCTTGCACTATAGCCACAAGCGAGTCTTCGACCACATTCACCTTTTGTTGTTTCTTCCGCAGACGGCAGTCTCGGGCGTAGTGGCCGGGCTTGTTACAAAAATAACAAGCACCTTTCTTTTTGTTGTTAGTTTTGGAATGATTTTTCTTAAACCATGTCTCATTCTTTGGCTTTAATTAATCAGTAATTTCAACATTATTTGCCTTAGAGTGGGACTCAGCTTGCGGATTATCATCTAGATCGCGTTTGCGAGAGTCTTCTTCAATACGAAGATGATGCTGTAAACCGTCTAAATTATAATCCGTTTCCGCATGCTTCATCTTTTTCTTATAATCATTCCAACTATGCGAAAGTCTAGAAATTATAACTCCAATAACAAAAGATTCAGGGAGATCAATTCCAGCATCTTTAAGTTGATCACCAACAGTAAGATTTCGCTTACTTGTCCAATTATGGACTTATTGGTGACCATTTTGAAATCCATAAAATTAGAAATAAGAAACTTTTTATTAGTTGCCTCGGATATGCGGTACTTATTCTCCAGAGCAGTCCAGAGTGCCTTCGCTGTTTCCAAGGTCCTAGCATTGTAGACTGGGGTAGATAGTGCATTCAAAATATGGCCTCTGCATAGGAAATCGTCCTCTTTGCACTTTGCACATTTAGCCTTTAGAGCAGCATCATCCTTATCAGTTTCCTCCGGGATTTCTTCCAAGTCATCTTCCAAGATGTAGAACAACTTGACGGTGACCAGGAAAAATTTCATTGTTTCTTGCCAACGAGTGAAATTGTCGCCATCAAAACGCTCCAATCGAGTTAGATGCTGATTCATAACTTGTAGAGCGCTCGAACCTTCCATGGTTGAAGAATATTGTCTGAAAATTTGTTGGGGATTTTGCGGTTTGAAATGGATTTGATGGCGATAGAGATAAAAACAATGCTGTACTTCTGACTTCAAGGATCTATGGAATAGATTCTTTCAGACAATAGTTCAACCCACCAGGTACAAACGGGTTATCGAACTATCGACTTTCAGGATTCAATGAAGCCCTATAACAGCGTAATCGGATTCAAAGTTTGTACGACTTTGATCCGACCAAGAACACTTCAGAAACTGTATCTGATGATGCAATTTATAGAGAACAGAATGAAGAGGAAGAAGAGAGCAATTCTGCAATGGTTTCTGATTTCGCAACACTTTGGAGGCGTCACAAAACAGAGCAATGGAGGCGCAGCGTTTTACAACACTTTCTAGCGTTGCAGAATCGCTCTAGGAAGAAGAAGAAGATATCGAACTGTCTGCAGCTGTTTCTGGGCGTCCCTATTTATAGACGTGAGGAGGTGTCTATTCGCCAAGCGTCACGACCGTTTGCAACGGTTCGTAACTGTTGCGAACAGATTTAAACTTAAACGTCGCGACCTTTCATTTGCAACGTTCAGAAAACGTTACTAATTCCCGCCTTTATTCAAAGTTAAATTTTCCGGTTCTGGGTCATTAACGGGCCGAAATCTGGCCCGTTACAATACATATACGGTCCAAAAATATTTTCGGAACCGAACCCGTACCCGGCCTGGCCCGGTTCGGTCGGACGGACGGCGGCGCGCGTGTGGTGTTGCATGACTTCTCTTCTCACAACAAAGCAAACATGTGGGAGCCCCAAGGCCCCATCATCCACTTGAGAAAGCTATACTTATACAAATATCTTGTATAAGTTTCTATGATGTGGGACTTAGTTCTTTCTTCTTCCTTCCTTCTTTCTCTTCCAAACAAAAATCCCAAAGCCCAAATCTTTTGAAAATTTTCAACAGCTGTTGTGCCAGGATTTCGGCAAGAAGGGGATAGTGTTGATGAGGTCAGGCTGAGCGCCAGCATGGGAATGCACCTAGATTTGAAAGAAGAGGGAGTGAGCAGTTTGCGTGGCATGGAGGGGCATTCGAGAGCGGATGGTTGATGTAGTCGGTAGGGCTGCTGCGGGTTTAGTGCGTTCGGTAGGGTGGTGGTTCGAGAGACTTCGGTTATGGGTGTGGTGACCAAACGAAGGTGGGCTGCGAAGCAGCGGGTCTGAAGGTGGTGAGTTGCTTGGTGACGGGTAGGAAGTTGGAAACTGTGGGGAAGATGCAAGGGTGTCTTCGGGCTCTGATTACAACTGCTTTGGGAATGAAAAGGAAAGACGTGGATGGGGGAAGAAATTGAGGAACATAAAAAGTTCCAAAAATAGAATGCAAACAAATATATTATATTTTTTCTCAGAACCGAATAAACAAGGGAAGAGCAAAGCGTGTGAGATAACCGAAATTATAAATCAAACATTGGGAATATAATAGGTCAAAAACTGTAAATAATCATTACTTATGGCTGAAGGCTGTTGGTTAATACCATGGATAATGAAATGGCACCAGAAACCAAAAGATCTCATAAACTTACCGATACGGTAAACCGTTTAGCGAATTTCGCCGCGCGTTGGAACTCCGAAACACATAAATGAATATACTGCAGAGATCAGCACACCAGGATGATCCAAACGGTATATAGATATCTGTGGTACGATCATTCTATCAAAAGTCGATATTTGGTACCGAAAATGCTGCTAGTATACTGAAAATATGATAAACGGAGCAATATCAATCCAAATTTGATGAAATGGAAGATGACGTCTTACTCAGAAGATGATTTAGAAATTTATTATATAAAAATATTCAGGTTTAAGAAATATTTTATTATCATCAAATATTAATTGATATAATATTGAAATTGAAATTACACAACAAAACTAACTTCCATATTTTCTAACGAAAATTTACCATTTTCTATGTTTAAATAGACGCATTCCAAATATCAAATTTTCATTGCTAAATATTATTATTTAAAATTTCACAAAATTTAGTTTAATTACATTATTAAAACCGTTAAATTCATGGGTCATTACATTACATGCATTCAATTTATTTTTGTATCAAACAACTCATATTCATTCCAAATTAAAAATCAATTTATCTTACTTCTATTAATGCATAGAATTTTATTTACTTTTGCTTATGTCAAACGACAATTTTTATGCAAATTTGGCGCTATTTATTTAATAAAATAATTATTTAAACTTATAAATATTTTAAATTGATTCCAAGTCAATTTATATTCAATTTATTCTATTTCATCTTTTTTCACAAATAATACATTTACATTTCATTCATACCCATTTTCATTACTTTCAAATCCATTTTAATTAGCTCGGAAACATTTCATGCTAATTTATTAAACAACCATTTCACAATTTATTTGAGCCAAGCTTCCATTAAAATATGAACTCAAGTTAATTTATTTACTTCAAATCATTTCAATCAAACAACTTAAGTTCATTACCATTTGCAAACAAATTCCCTTTTAATTAATTTGATTCTTATCCAATCAAATCCCATTTCATTTACTTAATTAATTTAATTAATTGCTTCATTTATTCCACTTCAACTTTAATCTTCATATTTAAATTCATTCTCGAATTCTTTTCAATGATATTCAAGGCTATGCTCAATTTATTCATACTCAAATTGGATTTATTTGTAACTCAAGTCATTTCTATTTGAATCTAATTTCATTTTATTCGATCACACTTCCAATTATATTTAAATCATTTACAATTTAAATCGAATTTTATTTATAACTCAAGTTCACTTTTAATATCTACTTTTAATCCACCTCCAATTTTGTTCAACCAAGTTAATATCCATTTCTATATTCGATTGACTAATTAATTACCTAATTAGTTCATTTTCACTTTATAATTCAATATCTGATTTTTATTTCAAAAATCACTCCAACCAATTTACTTGAGTTCTAACTTATTTTATGATTCAAGTTTGTGTTTTTATTTCGTTTCCAAAATATCACACTTTTTTATTTTGGGTTATCTATTTCAATTTTCAATTTATTAAGTCACACAACTTATTTTCTAATTTCCATCAATTCTATACTCGAATATATTCACACTTCATCTTTAACTCAAGATTTACATTTATTTGTATCCCAAGTACATTTTTATTTAATTCAATTCAATTTTTATAAGCTATTGAAATTTATTTATTCCAATTCAAATTTTATATAACTTACCTTACGTTAAATTTGAAATTCACACCATTTCTTTTAATTTATTTAAGTAAGCATTCAATTCCATTCAATATCATCTATAACCCAATTCAACTTTATTTCCAGTCCAATCCAAATCCAACTCAATTTTATTTAACTTAGCTTAAGTTAGATTTCATCCATACCATTTTCTTTTACCACTTAAATTTATTTAACTTGCACAAGTTTCAATTTCATTCTGAAACTCACAGTTTCCTCTTCCTCGCCAATATTTAATTAACTTTGTTGCATTTTTCTCATTTCATTTTATTTATTCCAATCATCTCTTCTTTTGATTTCCTTTTGTTAGTCCCTAAGAAGATGGTTTTGATGACAACAACCTTAGAATAAGATTATAAAATATAAATACTAACATTATAGTTTAGATATATATGTATGTGCAGGATTTAACCATGCAAGTACCAAGAATGAAGACTGTATAGTATAAAGATTCAAGATATCAAGATTGAAGACTCATGAGTATCAAGATTATCAAGAGTTCAGGATTTCAATAATAAGTAATTAATTAGGAATTTTGTTAAAACTCCTAGAAAAGCACCGACATCTTAAAATCCAATTTATTCGTGGAATGGAATCCACTTCGAGCCTGTTAAAGGGATGGAACCCTAAGAAGGATGGAACCTATGAAAAATCTAGTGGAACATTGCTTTATATCCACTAACTTTTATTCAAATGCTTTTACAAAATTATATCTTATTTTCAAAATGATTTCAAAACATTCCTTTTAAAAGAATCAAAAACATCTATCATGGTTTTAAATACTTTTAGCCTCAAAATAATCTTAAATTTAAAATCAAATTATCCTTGGTTTTAAACTATCTTTTAATAAAAATATATTTAACTTTTAATATTTATACTTAGATTTAAATATAAAATTATAGTAAACTTTATATATACCAAAATACTATTCGATATGCTTATTTATATATTTAATTGTTAAATATATTTATAAAGTTTAAAAATAGTTTTAATACAAGATTGAAGCTATTTTCAAAGAAAAAAATCACCAAAAATACCATAAGCTTGTCGACAACACCTATGACCCCTTGTCGACAAGGTGGCAGTTGATTTCAAAAATTTGAATTTCAGAAGTGTCTATTCGTCATATCCTTTCACGAATGGACATGGTTGTTGTTCTAATGTAAATAGGGGCAGGTTTAAATGAATTTATATTCATATTTTCTCTTATTTCACTCCTCTTCTTCTTCCACATTTCTTTACATGTAGTTTTACCATTACTCTGCCGAAATTACCATTGAGTCTAACTAGATCATCTCTGATTTGATTCTCTATCACTATCTCAACAAGATCTCGGTGCTATTCGGAGTTATAGGCTTCTTTGTAATAAATTAAGTGAGAAAAGGTGTGATTGTAGCCTATGAAATCAATCAAGCGAGAAAAGGTGTGATTTTAGCCTGTGAAATCAATTGGGTGAACTTGTTGCCCATAAAATCAAGTATCTCCACCCATAGGATTGTGAATCTGGAGTGGTGTACCTCGTGGCCTTGAAATCGAGGGTGTAATTGTAACAATTGCTTTTGAAAGGAAATCCATACTTGTGTGCGAGACTAAAAGTAGGGTAACTCCGAACTAGTATAAAATCCGATGTGTTCTTTCCATTATTGCTTTTACTTTATTTCTGCATCTGTGTTTGATTCTGTGATCATATCTATGTCTGAATATTGCATACATTCGTATTCAAATTAACATAAAATCAAAAAGAATTAGTAATTCCTTAAAACACTATCACCCCCCTCTAGTGTTAATTCTAGCCTTAAGATCCGTATTCTGCATTTCTCACATTTGGTATCAGAGCAAGGTTTTCAAAGTTTCATAATATGAATTTTGAAATTTTTTCAAAATGGCTACTAGCACTGGTGCTGTTAATTCTACCAACACTGGTTCTATTATCCCTATCACTAGTTCATTTGTAGAAGGTCTGTCTACTGTCAGACCACCACTTTTTAGTGGCAGTAACTATACATATTGGACGTGTAGAATGAAAATATATTTACAATCTATAGGACTAGACACTTGAAATATCGACTGAATATTCTGAACCCACAACTAATTTTGCACAGTGGACTACTGAGCAAAAGGCCATTGCGTAAAACAATTCTAAAGCTATGAATATTTTGTTTTGTTCACTTGATAGAAATGAATTTAATAGAGTGTCAGTTTGTAAGTCTTCATATGAAATCTGGAAAACTTTGCAAGTTACTCATAAAGGAACAAGCAAAGTTAAACAGACCAAAATTTCCATGCTCACAAACCAGTTTCAATTATTTAAAATAAATTCTAATGAGTCTATTTTAGATATGTATAGTAGATTTTCAAAATATTGTGCATTCTCTAATATCCTTGGGAAGAAATTTTCGGAAGAAGATCAAGTCAGAAAAATCTTAAATTCTCTTACTCTAGAATGGGATCAAAAGACGCTTACGATCAAAGAGGAAAATGACATCAGTACCTTGAAGTAGAAGAATTAATTGAAAATCTATTGTCGTTTGAAGTCCAAATGATTGAGAGAAGAGAAAGCAAAGCATCTGAAAAAAATCAATGGCATTTAATGCATTGACCGATGGATCAGACTCAAACAGCGATAATGATGAAGAAATAGACCTTATGACCAAGAATTTTCGAAAATTCCTAAAATACAAAAAGATGAATAATCTCAAGAGAAACAACTATAAGAACTCTGGAAATCAGAACGTAGTGCCAAACAATATCAAATGTTTCGACTATGACGAACCAGGCCATATCAAAGGAGACTGTCCGTATCCAGATAACCAAAATCTTCCTATAAACAATGATTTTGCAAAGAAACGAAAACGTGCATTCACTGCTACTCTAGATGACTCAGACTCATCTTCAAGCGATGATGATCAAAAGACAGATAATTCAAATATGTGTTTCACGGCAGTTCACGACTCTGACGAATTCAGAGAAACAGACTTAGAAAAAGGTACACGTTTACAATACATTGGTCGAAATTGCATGCTTAAAATTGGATGCTTGATTGATTGATTTTGAATTGGTGTGTTGTTTGAATTTTAATTTTTTTTTATTTTTACTATTATTTTATTATTTTTTATTTTTATAGTATAATAATATTTTATGGAATATACTATAATTCTAGTAATATTCCAGATATATATATATATAAACATTAAAAATAGTAAATATATATATATTAAAATACTTAAGAGAAATAAATCATGAAAATTCAGAGACACCTGTCGACAAGGTCCCCACCATGTTGTCGACAAGGGTACTGAAATTTGAAATTCAAAATTTGAATTCAAAATGTTGAATTTCCCTATATCTTTTCACTTCATTCAATTCTCTGAAAAATCACCTTTTGACCAGAGAACATGTCCTTTGAGAATCTATTTATTCACTATCTCTTATCACAACTTTTCACTTTCATTTTCAAATTCAAACTCTTATTCCAAAATATCAAGCTTTCTACTCTCTACTCTAATGGCTTCTTCAAGAAAGCCTTCCACAATGAGAATTTCTGGAAAGATAAAAGAGCAACTCTACAATGACCCGGAGGCTATAAAAGCATATATCAACTATGCTAACTATGGAAAAGTCCATCCCGGGAAGTTTGTTTTATTTCAAGATTTCTCTACTTATGAAATCAATTCTCTTTTTGCAAATAACCGAGTTCTTAGTCTTGTTAATGCTTCTCAAAATGATTTTGTTTGTTATCCAAATCTTGTTAAAATTTTCTATGCAAATGTCAACCGTGGATTTTATAATGGAAATGATGATGAAATTTGGAGTAGTGTCAAAGGCACTAGAATCATTTTAAATTGTGATCTTTTGGATACCATTCTCAATTGCAAGAGCACTGAAATGGATCTTTCTAGTTTTAATATCAACGAAAATGATCGTGAGACATTTCATCACATTTTCAAAGGAAATGATAACTTTGAATTCAAAAATCGAAACTTTCGACCAAAAGCTAGAATTGTTAATCTTCTTTTACAACATACTTTGACCCCAAAATCGGGGAGTTTTAACAATCCAACTTCAAAAGTTTGCAAAACACTTTTTGCTATTTTTGGAAATTATGATATTAATTGGGCGCAAGTTATTTTTAAGGAATTTCATCCCAAAAATCTTGAAATGGGTGAAAACACTTTGTATCATGGAATTTATCTCACTTGGATTTTTAACTATTTCGGAGTACATTTCAAAGGAGAAGTATTTGTTTCTAGAAAGGTTTTTAATCACTCAAACATTTCTCTTATGAAAATTCCGTTTGTTTTTCAACCATATGAGACACTTGCTGAAAAGAAAGAGCATTTGGCTCATGAGGAGATGGAAGAGGAGGAAGAAGAAGAAGGGGACGAAATTGAAATAGAAGTAGAAGAAGAAGGTGAAACATCTTTGGAAAGCATTTGACTATCCTCCTAATCCAACCAACAAAACCTTACTCAAAAATCAAAAGACCATTGTCGAGAATCAGCGGATTCTTAAACGGTCCATTAGTAAGAAATTGGATAAAATGTCATCCAAGATGAACTAGTTTTTCTCCAAAGTCAGCAAGAAGCTTGGATTATCTTCATCTTCGTCATCCTCTAACTAGTTCTATCTTTTCATGTCGTGTTGTATTAGTTTTAGTTTGTTTTGATTTGAATGTTCGTGTAGTTCTTAATGTTTAATCATTGTATCATTCTATTATGAATGAAATTGAATTACTTTTCTGTTATATAGCTTATTCTATCTCCAGAATAAATGTTAGTATATTACACACACACACACACACACACAATTATTCACAAAATCAAAATAAGTCATCAAAATTAACTGACCCCTGTCGACAACCCAACCCAGCCCATGTCGACATGTACTGGTCAGAAATGACTTTTCATTTTAAATTTTAAATTTGAATAACTACCTTATGTCTATTCATTTCAAACGAATTTCTACACCTATACATACCTATTTCTTCCAGAATTCATCACTCAAAATTATTTCTTATCTACTTTGTCTCTAAGTCATCTCACAAACTTAAATATGGCCAATCCAATTCATAGTTTAACCGAGAATATTAAAGAAATCCTTAATTCTTTCAAGAATATTCTTTCTTTCATTCTTCGTAACCAGCGACACTTAGAGTTGAGTCAAATGCAGATGATCAAGGAGCAAGAAAAGCATTTCGATGCGATGGATGGTTTCCTCCCTGCACAAGGGCGATAATAAAGCACATCCTCCAGCCTCTCTCTCCAATGAAAATGAAAATTGGGATGCCATTAAAGCAGATCCTATATTTGGAGAAGAAGGATGGGTGGAAGTTCCTCATAATGTTTGATTTTGTTTGATTGCTTTGTTCGATTTTACTTGATTGCTTGGATTGATTTGATTTGATTTGGTTTGATTTGGTTTGGTTTGGTGTGGATTGATATTTTTTGTGGATTGATATCTGGTGTGTAAAACATGTATAAAAACACATTGATATTTATATGATCTTTGATTAGTTATCATGTTTATCAGTACAATTATCTCTTAATCTATCTATTATATACTCCATTGAATATTATATTAATGCAGGTATTTTAGTACAAGAACAAGGGGGAGTTATATAGTTTGGGGTTAGTTTTTGTTTATGACAAAGGGGGAGAAGTATAAAATAGGATAGTTAGACATAGATTAAGGGAGAGTTATTAGTTTTAGAGGAAGTTATTAGGATAGAAGTAATATTTTATAAAAAAAGGTTGTCAACATCAAAAAAGGGAGATTGTTAGTCCTTGAGAAGATGGTTTTGAATACAACAACCTTAGAATAAGATTATCAAATATAAATACTAACATTATAGTTTTTATATATATATGTATATGTATATGCAGGATTCAACCATGCAGGTACTAAGAATAAAGACTGTACGGTATAGAGATTCAAGGTATCAAGATTGAAGACTCATGAGTATCAAGGTTATCAAGAGTCAAGATTTCAATAATAAGTAATTTAATTAGGAATTTTGTTAAAACTCCTAGAAAAGCACTGATATCTTAAAATCCAATTTATTTGTGGAATGGAATCCACTTCGAGCCTGTTAAAGGGATGGAACCCTAAGTAGGTTCGAACCTACGAAAAATCTAGTGGAACATTGTTTTGTATCCACTAATTTTATTCAACTATTTTTACAAAATTATATCTTGTTTTCAAAATGATTTCAAAACCTTCCTTTTAAAAGAATCAAAAACATCTATCCTGGTTTCAAATACTTTTGGCCTCAAAATAATCTTTATTTAAAATCAAATTATCCTTGGTTTTAAACTATATTTTAATAAAAATATATTTAACTTTTAATATTTATACTTAGATTTTAATATAAAATTATAGTAAAACTTTATATATACCAAAATATTATTCTCTATACTTATTTATTTATTTTAACTATAGATAAGTATATTTATAAAGTTTAAAAATAGTTTTAATACAAGATAGAAGTTATTTTCAAAGAAAAACAAATCACCAAAAATACCATAGGCTTGCCGACAACCCCTAGGACCCCTTGTCGACAAGGTGGAAGTTGATTTTGAAAATTTGAATTTCAAAAGAAATGTCCATTCGTCATATCCTTTCAGGAATGGACATGGCTGTTGTTCTACTATAAATAGGGGAAGTTCTAAACGAATTTATATTCATATTTTCTTTGATTTCACTCCTCTTCTTCTTCCACATTTCTTTATACATTTTTTTATCATTACTCCGCCGAAATCAACATTGAATCTAACTAGATCAACCCTGCTTTGATTCTCTATCACTATCTCAACAAGATCTCTAAGCTATTCAGAGTTATAGGCTTCTTTGCAATAAATTGAGTGTGAAAAGGTGTGATTGTAGCCTGTGAAATCAATCAAGCGAGAAAAGGTGTGATTGTAGCCTGTGAAATCAATTGGGTGAACTTGTTGCCCGTAAAATCAAGTATCTCTACACAGAGGATTGTTAATCTGGAGTGGTGTACCTCATGGCCTTGAAATCGAGAGTGTAATTGTAACAATTGCTTTTGAAAGAAAATTCGTACTTGTGTGCGGGACTGGATGTAGGGTAACTCCAAGCCAGTATAAAATCCGGTGTGTTCTTTCCTTTATTGCTTTTACTTTATTTCCGCATCTGTGTTTGAGTATGTAATCAAGTCTGAATATTGCATACATTTGTGTTCAAATTGACATAAACTCAAAAGATATACTAATTCCTTAAAACACTATTCACCCCCCTCTAGTGTTAATTCTAGCCTTAAGATCCGTAATCCACATTTCTCACACCTTTAACTTTGCTAATTTAATTCACCATTTCATTAATTTATTTCATCAATTCTATTCAAATCACAACTAATTAAATTTTTAAAATTTAATTCCTTCAACTTAATCAAAGTTAAACTCCATTTTAGTTTTTTCACCTTTAATTCTAATATCAAAATTCAATTTCCATATTTTTGTTTAAAATCATTCTCAATTTTATAAGTTCATCACTTATTTCCTGATATTTCCTAAACATTTTTCATAAGGATTTAAAAATTCAAATACCCAATATTTATTTCAAATCATTTTGAAATCTCAATACCCCAAATCACACTTTTTAAATTTCTAAACCAACCCTAGTTTTTATTCAAACAAATTTCCTTTGGAATTTAGAAAACAAAACTGATTTGCCTAACCCATCTGAGTCATATCAATTGCGGTAGTAATCCATCACTTAGAAACTCAAAAATGAATACTGATGATGCTACGCAATTATCATCAGGATTATTTTCCAGCGAATGAAGTGAGTTCAGTGCTATTATCACTTTCCAAAATCCATTTAAAAAAAATTTCTATTCAAAAATACCTCGAAAATAATAATACTATTATTTATTTCAAAATACTTTGGAAAACACTTCCAAAAATCTCCGGGATTTTTTTTCTTCCAAACTCTGGTTTTAATCAAGTCTTAGTTTTAATTTAGTTATATAATCCATACTTATACTATTTCCAATTGGTTATATATAATAAACCATAGATTTTATAATCTTGTTTGATTATAATATTATCATCCAGACACTCCAAATATACCATAATATTTTTAGAAAATTATTCCTTTTATATAAAAATATAATTTGGGTAAAATTATTTTATTTACCCGCTTTAAAACCATACTGCGTCTGTTTGTTGTGTTCAAAATGTTTAGAAGCTCCTATTGTATTAGCGGCGTCCCACTACTTGACCATATTTTATATGCCACTCAATCGATAAATCAACACGATATAAACCATTTGTATTCACTAACAAATACACACTCATATCTATTATTATGCTCAACTCATTCTAGAGTACTACTGACTCTATCTCTAATGAGTAATCCCCACCAGAGCCAAGGTTCTCGCTTAACCTTCGACTTTGATACCACATGTAAAGGCCCGCAAATTAGTACCCCTTTGATTCGACAATATTTCACATCATCTCAAATCAAATTGGATGGAAATGTGAATCTTTATGGTAAAGAAGAAAGATAGAAGAAGAAACAGAAACAACAACTAAGAATCTTACAATCGCAGCGGAACAAATATATAATAACAGATTTTATACAGAAGAATATGTTACTATTTATACTTACAATCATCAAAGTACACAATTAATACATCAATCTGCATAGTTATAATAACATATCCTCACACAATGGAATAAAACAAGTGTGTGATATAAGTCAGAAATCCTCCAGCTTGTTTCCTGAGCTCCATAGCATCCTAACCTGAATCTCTAATACTCAGTCTGACCAGAGCATTATAATAAAGTAGCACCCGAGTCAGTCTGGAAAACCAGCGTGAGAAAATACACTGAATTTGAATTATTAATATTTTCAAAATCCTTTGAA
Organism: Allium cepa; assembly: GCA_030765085.1. Taxonomy (NCBI): domain Eukaryota; kingdom Viridiplantae; phylum Streptophyta; class Magnoliopsida; order Asparagales; family Amaryllidaceae; genus Allium; species Allium cepa. Next base: position 735,442,102 of record CM060943.1, read on the forward strand.
AAAAAGGTATCTCGTAAGACCACGTCACAAATAAACATAACAGGTTTTAACCTTACGATAACTAAACAATTTATATCAAAATCATCTGATATTTAATAGTGTCTATAGAAAGTAAATAGAAAATAGCTGAAATGCTTGCATCTCACATTCCTGCATAGTTGGGCATAATCAATACCGTACGGTGCTTATTGGAGAATGGATTCCATCGAATGACTGGGTCACTGGGTACTGGCCACCACAGTGCACCTCTAGAACAATGTACTGAGGACCACGCCGGGATCTCCTGCTACACAAGACTGGCCTACCCTTAACCTGGATAGACCGAATATGTTATCACCCCGGGTGTTCCCACCCTTACCATCTAGCGCTCTCTCCATGCACAACCGTATCCATGATATAAAAATTTCGAAGGACATCTAGAAAAGCGATTACATACCCTAATTGGGTATGACCCACTTAGCCTTACTGCGTCTCTCCTGGTTTAGCCATTCCTGATTAATGAGGTTCGAGGCTAAGCATTGCCTTTCAAGAGAAATTTTTACTTAGAATGCTCATTGTCCTCTAATGACGATGTTCTGATAGAACTCGTCCATGCAAGTTGTCCTGGGTCTGGACAAACAGAATCACCATCTTCATCATCTTCACGCTATTCATTCGTAACGTTCAAACCTGATCGAAGTAGTTTTTGGATAATTAAATCCGATCCCGGTCTCTTCGAAACGATCAACGAAATTGGCCTATATTGATAGTCGGTTATTTAACTATCAATAAAACATCCATAATCAGTCACTAGGCCGAATTTTATAAATCTCCAAAACATCTATTCCAAAACATCTTCACCAAGATCTATCTATATATATTAAATCTCTTCAATATTCTATATTTGAAAACAATTTCAACACTTGAATCCATAATAGGATATTCCACAGTTTCAATACGTAGAAATATTCCGAACTTCCATTTTATAACCCGTAGAAATCATTTCTATTCCAAATCATTTCCACCTAAAAATATTTTCCAAAACCTTTCTTCCATACATAGAAAAATATTTATACATATAATTTCAAAAATCATTTTTAGATGAAACTTGGCAATATCTCATAACTTATCTCATAAGTTTCTAGAATTTTAATAAATTCTTCCCATGATTTCCAAACCGATCTTACTTATTTACAGTCCCAACCAACCATTCATAACTTCATTAGTGAATTCAAATTCTTTTCCGAAGTTATCGGATCTAATCATTTGAAATTTCTGAGATCTCTAGAATTCCATTTATAAGGTTTCTTTTATAAAATTTCATCTTTAAATTAAACCTGTTCACATATCTCGAGAGATTTTTTATAATAAATTTTCAATCATTCCAAACTATATATATAATGGCGTATTTAAAGAATAGAATTTTATTTTTATTAAAAATATGTTTTTAGTTATTATTTAAAATATTAAACATTTTTAATAAACCATCAACAAATCATTTAAAATAAACCAAATCAATCTACAAATCTGATTATAAAAATTAAAATTTTATTTTAGTAGATATTAAATATTAAACAATCCATTTTTTTGAATTATTCCAATACTAACTAGTTTAAAATTTCACTTTGTTAAACAAACTTAACTTCTTAAAAAATATTTTAAAATCTCGATAATCAATTTAATTTATAACTTCCTCTCTATTTCACAACATATCGATTTGTTTTCGCTTCCCTAACCGTTTCCACTTCAAAAATAGATTTTTCTCAACTCTGTTTCCATATTCTAATATAGATCCCCCCTATGAATCTATATTCTCCATTTTCATCTGATATCGAATTACTTTATTTATAATCATAGTTTATCAATTTTTTAACCCCTTTAGTTTTTCCTTTTTATAAAAAAAATCTTATTTTATAAAATTCCATTATATATATTCATTCCTTATAAATTCCTTTTACACTTCCAATTTACTTTCAATATTCATTTCAACTTCTTTTTATATTTCTAGAATGTCATTTATCAATTTTCTTATATAATTCATTTTTAAAATCCTATTTAATAATTCACCATAGTTAGGTATAACTAAAAATTAATATATTTTTTCTAATTCAATTCTTTAAAATTACTCCAGTTCCAATATATATATATATATATATATATGTGTATTTCTATATCAAATTCCTTTTAATTCCTTAAATTTTAAATTTAAGTTATCAAAATTTAGACCAGTGCTACAATAGAATCCAATAATTCCAATCACTCCAATAATTTATAATAGATTTTTCTACACAAATCATATATCAATATATATGAAAAATAAACAATATATTTCAAGAATCCAATTGGATCCCTTCAACCTGTTTCCATGCATCCACATATGTTAATACATATATAAAAATACTAATCCCACTCCGTGGGGAACATCGCGGTATATATGGTCATCCGCTATTATGCAAGGCGCATACGATCTCATCTGCTATAATGTTTAGAACATCTTTACAGGTCGCTCGAAGTTGTGGACAGCAGCTCTATGTATTGCTCCATCGACACCATCGACACCACGCATACGCTCATTAGCAGCATTAACAATCGCATTAGCTGATCCATCAACAGACCAAGAGGTGATATCTCCTTTTTGAAGTTTGAGAACGCAAGAAGGAGATAAAATGAATTGGTATCGGCAGCTTCAATGCACGATGCTGACTTCATCTGGCAACATCTTTTGTCATCCTTAGGTGTAGGGCAGGGCTTCAGCATCGTCTCATAAGTAAAGGCACACGACATCAATAACTTTCGGCATCGATGACTCCAGTCAAAATAATCAATGTCCTTATTAGTGAATGATGACATCAATGTCCTTTATTAGTCAATGATCAATGTTCTTTATCATTATCTTCTATTTAAATTTTATCTTTAATGCTAATATTTTTGGTGATGCAATTAAAAAACTTTTTACCATTATCTTTTCAAATTTCTACTTTTAAACATGCAGCTTTGCATGACACACCACCTTTTTCTCTCTCCACTACCACGTTATTAAAATCTTCTAATTATGAAAAAATAACACTTAATTTTTTTCTACACTTTTGTATTGGATAAAAAACCTAATTCATGAATGTTAAGTACTTTCACATCCTTTTAACAATTCATACCAATCGTTACCACATAGATTTTGGATGACAATAAATTAGATATGGATTGGAGATGTTTTCCATAACAATACAAAAGGTATCCATTTACATACAAAAAAATATTTTTAAAATACTCGATTTTGACGAAATAACATAAACAAGTGATTTTTATGAAAATTTAACTCACTTTCCACCGAGGATTTATTTTTAATATAGAAAATAAATTACAAATCTCTATTTCTTTATGTTGTTATAAGTGAACTACTTAACAATACGTAAATCAAGGCTATTTTTAAATACCTAAAACCCAATTTGTAATTTTTTTTAAGAAAGCGGAAACCAAGTTGCATGTTTAGGAGAGAGAAATTTAAAGAGAAAAAAATCAGTTATTTAAAAACCATAGTTAAATAATATTTAGCATCCCAGTAGCAAAACGGATCGGTGAAATAAGCTAATATTATTTTAACCCACGCCGACTGACCCCACAATGCACCATTTTATTCGGTATTTATAATTACAGATAAAAATGCAGTCCATGTGATGAATGCATAAATCCAATCACAAACTTATTCGGTATTAATAATGTCAGATAACTCTACCACTACTAGGTTTATCAAAATGAGCTTCAGCGCCGCTTGTGAGCGTAAATAGGGCTCATTGACCTTGCACTTTCGTCTTTGAAGAACAGGGATCTTGGACATTCCCTATTAGAGATTTTTCATATATCATCATCAAAAATAGAGAACTAATGCACAAATTCACTTTCGAATATAAAAACCAAATGATCTTATTTATGGTTTTAAATTGTACATTTATATTTTAGTTTTCATTTGGGATCCAGGAATACAAGAGAATGTTTGTATAGATAGTAAAAACCACTGATTAGTGGATTATTATAGTTTATGATGAGAAAGTTCTTGAGTGGAGTTATAAAAAGGAAACATAAACGATAATTTTTACCAGGCACACAAATTAGGTTTGTCACATCGTATTTGGTCGAGTGAATTATGTAATATATACGTCGCGTTCTTGATGAACGATAATAGGGCATTTGAGCTTTAAGTGGCGTATTTGAGTGGGAAAGTTGATTGAACGGATAATGCATTTGCTGCGAACTGGGAATTTGAGCGGAGAATCTAAACAGAGTATTTGAAATGTATACATAAAATAAATTTGATTTATATTTAATTAATTAATTGTTTTTTAATTAACAACATGCATCAATAGTTTGCATAAATAAATAAATTGAAATATATATATATAACTTGCTCTGATTCAATTCAAAGTGATTCCATAAGATAGAGCACTTTGATACGATCGCAGTGCAAAAAACCATACCTCAAACGTACCTTATTTACACAAGTTATTAATTTTAGAAATTAAATTTTTTTATTACCTAATAGCCTAATTAATCACAAACAGGCCTGAACGCAGCAATTTCCTCTCTTTGTTCAATGGGTCATTCCGTCCGATGGGACGTTCAAAGCGTCCGATGCATCGGACCAAACAGGATAAAATTTCTAAACGGAACCTCACAAACACACCCATAGTAATGCATTACATATCGAGTTATTTTGTTTAATAATGCAACGTGGAATAAACCTAGAAAACTTTTCCCAAACCTATTTGCATGTGTCAATATATATTATATACATACATACATAGTATATATATATATATATGTATGTACATATATGTACATACATATACACATACATATAATATGTACATATATGTGTGTGTTTATGTATATGTGTGCGTGTATGCTTATATATATATATGTGTATATAGATACATAGACACATACACACACATATATATATTATATGTGTGTGTATACGCGCGGGTGTTTGAACAAATCTGGACAGTAGTTTTCATGCTGTCATAGAGAGTTAACTATATGAAAGCACGGAGTAAATGATAGTATATGAGTGTTATATGGTATGCACTTCTTTAGATCAACACAGATACGTTTCAATGTAATAATATAGCTTAACACTACGTATCTCATCTTGACACAAATCGATGTACACTAGGAATTTCCAGAATTGAATTATTCATAACTAACACACACAAGTGTGTGTAAATTCTAGGAATAACAACGTTGGAAGCAATCAAAAGATTTAATATACATACATAGATACACGTGCACATGCACACACACACACATTGCTCATATTTCTCCCAAGTATAAATAAGCAAGCCAGTTCGACATAGCCCGACCAAGTACAAGCCGACCCAGTACATCTAAGCACGACTCAATTCATGCCGACCTGCTCTCAACTTGGTCCCAGACCAGCCCATCTACTCAGCAACACTCCATGTCAATGAACAGCTGGCTCAACTCAAAGCGGCTTCAATGTCCAACTCATCAAAAATTCAGAGAATAACAGCAGTGGAAGCAATCAAAAGATTTTATATGCATACATATACATATACATATACATATACATATACATATACATATACATATACATATACATATACATATACATATACATATACATATACATATACATATACATATACATATACATATACATATACATATACATATAGACAAACACATACATACATACACAAGAAATCATACACACACACATACGTGCATACGTACATCACATACATACATATGTACGTATGTATGTATATGTAAATATATATATGTGTGTGTGTGTGCATGTATGAATGTATGTGTGTGTGTATCTCTATGTGTGTGTTACTCATATTTCTCGTAGGTACAATAAGAAAGCAAGTTCGATATAGCCCGACCCCGTTCAAGCTAGCCTAGAATATCCAAGCCCAACCATGTTCGTGCCGACCTGCTCTCAAACGGCCCTAAACCAGCCCATCTACTCAACAACATTCCAGGTCTATGATTGACCGGCTCAACTCATTAACATCCAACTCATCAGACAAGGCCTAACTTAAGCGCGATGTGTCTTTGGCCTGGTTTCATCACAGTATGCCTTCAGCTAGTCTCAGGCAGCCCGTCTCATCATCCATTGGTTGACCCAGCACATCCTTTACAATTTGTTCCTTAGTAATATTCAGGTTTCCTCAACAATCTTCGGCAACAAGCGATTGACCTTCATAGCCCGAAAGAAGCTTTTCATCCACCATGCTACCTGGACATACAAAAGTAAATGACAACCCGTACTACTAGCTGTATTAGTTACTCTAGTAAATCTGCCAAAAACATGCCTCCTCCTATTGCATGCCGCTAACATTAAATGCACATTAGATGCAAAGCACACGTCTCGTACAGAGCGAGACATGCTTCTCAACTACACGTTGCATTGCACCTTTACAACCGCCTTTCATCATCCCATGTGTGACGTCCCTGGTTTTTCGACCCTGCATTTGAAGCACCAAAAACCGAAACGTCGACCAAAACAAACAACTCAATTTAGCAAACTATATCTAGAAGTTAAAGCATTAGTAATAAAATGATTGGTAAGATGTGATAGGATCGATATAGTCAAAAACATAAATAAATATCAGAGTGGTGCATTGTTATTGACTAAACAGACGTACTCTAATCATCTTGCAATATAAAATCATAAGTTATACTCACAATGATATTCATGGTTATTCTTTTCCAATTTGGAATCAATATCCATATGTCCTGCAATCTTGTAATATAGAGAAATACACACATAGACATATATAAAAACATGAATGGAAAGCGAACCGTGTCATAGTACCAATGTGACTGCCTATGTACCTATCACAGGATCAAGCACAACGTTGTTCCAATACTTCTAACTAGTAGAGCCTAATAAAGGGTAAATAAATAGAAATGGTTTACCCGCAATCACAAAATTAGGACCACAATATATAATAATAATAGAGTATGACATGACATACAACCAGATAACAACTAAATGAGATTGGAAGCTCGATGCTATATGAATTCCTGCTCTTCTCGTGCATCATAGAGTTAATGCACACATAGATAATAATATCACAAGTTCTTAGTATAATGTAGATAATAGTAGTACTACTTATAAAGTATCTTTCTACATGCTTCCTATTGTGATATTCCCAGAATACAGATATCTACTACTTATAAAGACTGAGCAAAGCTGTTATGCATTGCATATTCATATGATATCTACTAATATGAAGTATGATGACATAATACAAGAGTCACACATAATAGCATGGAAAACACATGAGTAACTATATCTTAACATTCCACTCTAGTCCTGTTTGACGCTATAATGATGCACATAGTCAATGCATAATATATCATCATGGTGCATAGGTAAATGTTACATAACACACTAATCTACCACACTCATCTCATAATACAAATATATAATCTTTAATGTTCACACCTATTTTTTGGATTTCATATTTAATTTGCTCAGTTATCCTCAAAATTGTTTCCCAAAATGCATTCCATACTAAAATCCCTTTTTTTTCAAAATTAGTGAAGAATAGTAATTATTAGAAACCTATATTATCTATGCCAGAAGCTGAGTATGCAAATGGGAGAAAGTACTTGGTAACTTAAACGGTTGGCGTCTCTCCACAAACGCAGTTCCTTCGCTACCCCAATTAACATACAAAATTGTAACAATGTCTCCATCAAATATATTATACTAAAAGTTAAAATAAAAATCCTAGGAATAACCCAAGTAGGAGACTGGTTAACCAGTGATTATGGGGCTAACTCATCACAGACCCGAGATGTTATCTTGTGGTCGGTCAGCTTAGATGGATATTAGTCTTTTGGTAATAGAATTTTTTCCACAAATATCCTTACAACGATGGGATTTCACTAGATCTACCGAGTGCAATTCTAATCATGCAGAGCCTATCTCATTATACCCACTACCTGTGACCTAGATAATATCATAAGGGTAAATAACTATGTAAACATGCGAGTACACATATAATCAATAGTTGGTAATAAATAGAGCACTATTATATAAAGGAGACAATACCATAATGCCTTATAGCAGGATGAGGAGCTTTCCTATAGCAACAACAATGTAATATTTTTCCAATATAAGTAAAGCACATATGTTTAAACTCTAGTGCATACCACATTAAATAGTATTAAGTGTGCACATATTCAATTATCATAGTTATCATACTTTTTTTTCATAATGCATTGATATGTAAACATAGATATTCCTACTTGTAGCTTATTACTTAAATTTTAAATAATCACCATATTAATATCATAGTACTGCTACAAGTGCGACAACATGAGTAGCTTACAGGTTTTCACTACTCATCATATCTTATTCACAATTAATTGATCATCGGGATATATATATATATATAATAATGTGGACATAGTACAAACACATAGATAGCCCATGCTATCCAATGTTAGAAGCCTATCTACCACTTTAGACAATATAATGAATCACAATCACTAAATCAATTATTCGAGTGTTAAGTTATCCAACCAATTATTTTCTTCGAGTAATCCCCTAATATTCTAAATCTTAATCCTTATCAGAATTCTATGATACACGCGATAAACCAGATAATGTGTATATTACAATAATTATTAATCGAGCACAATAAACTTGTCAAATGGGTACAATATTAAAATTGCTCATATGCACACAATGAAACCTGTGATGTGTGCTCAATTTTGAATAATAATCTGTACACTATAATACTAGCTAAGTGTACTTAACCTTACTATTATTTATACATAATAAAATTGGCAAGTGCGTATAATACCAAATTACTTAAATGTTCACCATAAAACTAACGTCGTGTGCTTAATCCCAAATTACTATTCACTCACTATAAAATTGTTAAATGTGTACTTTATGTAAACTATTATGTATGTTGATGTGTTCAAATTTCATGGATATATAATTCTAATATGATTAGTTTTCAGGTTTGTACTACTTAGAATAACATTTTCTTATCAATTACTCAAATTGTTAATTATATATTTCTAACCAATAAATGCTTAAATTTTTACACAAATAGTTAATTATATATTTCTGACCAGTAAATATTAACATTCAACTAAGGCAAAATCTAATAATCTATAATTGTTGATTGTCACATTAGTGGATAAACTTCTATCACAATTGTGAATGCTGGCAGCCATAGGACGGGTAGACTTCTATTACAAATATTAGATTAATCCCACTCATCATATTTACATAGGTACATTATAAATTTTTCGCTAAATTACTAACCCATGCAAATGATCCCTATATTATGGTCAATGGAGTTTATGATATTCTAATCATCGTAACAACATTAAAGAGTCATCAATTATAACAATAATAAGCCATTAATTAATTACTGGTTTATATACACTAATTAAAATTTCTATCCCTTAATCAATTCTTTTTCGAATGTGTGAATAAGTTATACTAAAATAGTATATATTCCATAATGAACCTAGTGACACAAGCTGCGTCAAAAATGGGTCTCATATGAAAAAGATTAGCTCGTTGAATTTCCACTAGTTAAACAGGATAATTCTTATATAAATAAATTTATATAAGTGCAAATATATGTTTTTCCAAGGGCTTCTATTTAATTTCCCTTTCCTCTTTATTTTTTTTCCACCTGTCCCTGTTTCCTAAACCTGAAAATGAGAACTTCTTATGCTTCATTCTTCCACCGACGGCAATGAATGGCCAAGTGACCGCCGCCAAAGCATAAGCCTTCCAAAGACGAACAACCCAGTACCTTCCACAGAGAACTCGATGCCACCATAGGCAACCCAAAACCTACCACATCATGACTTCCACTAACTGCCATGACCGCTAGGAGCCTTGGACTCCACGCGAGTGGCACCAAAACGTTCAGGTCATCCAGACAAGTCCATCCATGCAATCAGTTTCTTTTTGGTAATCAGCATCGTAGGTCAACCACCATTGTCGAAACATTGAGCACAAACGGTGCTTTTCTCAGACAACTAAAGGAACTACAGCCACCTTTATGATGGTCAATGTTGAATGAAGATTCCAAAAATACCGCCTAAGTTGGTTTTAGTGATGGTCGAAAATTTGACATGAACAGTAAATTTCCTCCTATATATCAAACTCTAACAATTTGATGACTAGCAAGCACCACCTATCTACTTTGCACAGAAAGTTATACCAACCTAGCTTCTTTTTTGATGATTATTGGCATTGGGATATAGATATATCGGTGGTTCCTTGAAGAGGATATAGTGTATTGTAAATTTGCTATTTCATGAAGGCATAGAGAAGGAAGGATACATGATGACGTATTTCTAAGTTAGGAAGTTTGTACATGTATATCCATGGACAAATATTGAAAAGTATGCATGAAGTATTGTTTCCTTGCCACTCTTTTTTTTCCAAAATTCAAGGACATGGGCTTTATGTAATTTATACATTTTTACACTTTAGTCCCTTAACAATTTATTTTTTGCATAAAATATGTTACTATTCAAGTGACCAAATGTCCTAATATTTTTTCAAGTGGTGCATACCCTTTCCATTTGCTTATTTGATTTGAAAGTTGAAGAGCATGTTGCATTTGTTAAATGAAAGAGAGGTATGTGTAATTATATTCCTATCTTGTACATAAGGGTCTGTTTATGAGTCCAATCAGTGTATGTGACGTACGTCTTCGTTTGTCCATTTATTAAATTAAAATTAGTCGATTTCTGAACACAATGTACTGACCATAATTTTACGCATTTTATTTTAGTTTATCAACTTTTAATTTTTATGTCAAACACGTCCAAAATGCCGAACGATAAAATTACTATATTTTATTAAATAAAAATATCGTAATAATCCGATAAAATACGACAATTAGACAGGTTGTTACTGATCTTACTCCGTAACAAAATTGTGTTCTCGCAATTTATAGTATAAATGCCGATAAAATTCGCTTTAAGACTTGTGAGAATTATGGTTCTAACATTAACCACCACGCACTGTGTTAAAAATCCAGTAGAAACAAAATTTCTTCGCATTTCATTTTTTAAATTTCACCACTTTGTCCATGTCAACTTCGGTTTTAGCACTCATTTTGCCTTCTGTAATAATTCGAGCAAGAATTATAAGCACTCAATATCGCTACCAAATGAATATTTTACCAACATGGGAAAGTGGTAGAGAGAAAAGACCCAAAAATATCAAGTGCATTGTGTGAATATTCGTAACCCATAACCCAGTCACATGTACGATGCCATATCATGTCCAACTTTTTATCAAATATTGAGTGGTTTTGTAAACTAATCTTAGGTTGGTTTACTGATCCTGTATGAATATTACTTAGGCATCTAACCTAAGATTTGATATCAACTTGTGATGACCCCGATTTTTGGCCCCCATTTGAAGTTCCAAAAATCGAAATATCAACTATAACGGCCCACCTTTTTAACCATCGAAAGTCGACACCGAATACTACCACCGTGTTCAAATGTCAAACATCCAATCGATAAAAGGGTAGATTGTTAGGGTAAATAAGAAGAAAAGAACAGAGAGTAGAGAAAACTAGAATCTCACAGCGGAATCGACGATTTATAATATAACAGGGATACTAATATTTGTCACTATAAAACAATATAGAGTGTATCAGATTTAAAAACAAACCTTATTAGCTGGACAGTTATAAACTAACCTTACAATTGCTGGTACTATATAATACAACGAAAAATAAAACACTGCGAAAGGTGAACCTCCAACTCCTCTCCAAGGTCTCCATACCAAAGCTTACATAGGAAAATACTAGGTCTTACTCGGGGATTTTAATGAAATAATACTTGGATCAGTCAGGAAATATCAGCATGAGAAAACTTAATTATGGGGAACATATAAAAGTTCTGTGAGACCACACCGCCGCTAATGGTGGAACGGGTTTTTACCTCACAAGCATAATATCCATATAGGAAAGAGTAGAGATAAACAGTAAGAAACAAATCTAAATAAGAATGGGCATAAAGAGTATTAAAAACCAAACTTGAAAGAATAAAAATGGTCCGAGCAAAATTCAAATCGGAAAAAATGGATAAAACAAGATAGCAGTCCAAACTTGATAGAATGGACAAAACCTATAATTAAACATTGTGAAGTGTGGTTGAATCTTCCCGTTGCAACTACAGAAAAACAATTCATAGGTTTGAATCAAATAAGAAAAGGAAATTTTCTAACAAATGATTAGGAGGGTGCATCCCCCTTAAGAGAAGTATGTCTCTTGAAATATACTTGAAAACCCCAGGAACTCTAAGCCGCACCCTACCAAACCTTACCGAGAATCTGAATATTTCACATCTAAATCATAACCGTATTAAGGTGAGGGTACACCAAAATATAGATGAGATGTGAAAATACCCTAATGAGACAAGCCCCACATAAGTTGCCCCTAAAAACACGCGCTTCGGTTTAGTCATTTTCGACAAAGAATAAAAAAGATCAAAAGTGCATCAAAACTTTTTAAGCTTAAAACATTGTTTACTATATCCCAAATAATATACACTTAGCTTTATTTAAATAATTTCTTTTAAAGAATTTTCTCATTTAAAACCATCATTGGTAGATTTAAAACGATATTTATTATCCTAAAAGAAAATAAATCAATTTAAATACCTTTATAAATTTAAAACAATATAAATTATCCCGAAAGATAATCAATCACATTTATAATCTCCGTTAAATAAATAAATCCGTTATCTTTAACAAAATAGTTACTTATTTCCAAACACATTTATATCATTGATAAATTAAATTTAAAACCTGGCTTTAATTAGTTTATTAACTTTAAAACACTTTCATCAAATTAGCTAATTTACTTTAATCACTTTTATTAAATTAATCTCTTTAAATATCATTGATTAATTTTTTTATTAAATTCAAATAATCAATAATTAAAATGAATAATTAATTCGAACATTATTAATTAAAAGGAAAAAATATATTAAATACAATTAGTTAAAAACAATTAATTAAGTTCAAATAATCATAAATTAATTAGATTAATTACATTCAGACATCATTAGTGAAAATGATAAATTAAAACATCATTTATTAGAATGATTAGTTAACTATAATGCATCATTAATTTAAAATAGTTAAAATAAATTTCGCATATTATTAGTTAAAATAATTAATTAAATGTAAACCAATCATTAATTAGAATGATTAATTAAATTTTAAAATCATTAATTAAAATGACTTAATTAATATTCAAATCTCATTAAATCAAATAGGTTAACAAATTTCAAACTTCATTCACTAAAATAATTAATTACATTCAAATATCCAAAATTATGATGATTAATTAAAATCAAATATCACTAATTAAAATAATTAAATATATTCAAATATCATTACTTAAAATGATTGATTACTTTTAAATATCATTAATTAAAATGATTATCAATTTCAGATATCATTAATTAAAATGATTAATTAAACTCCACTATCATAAATTAAAATAATTAATTAAACTGGAAAAATCATTAGTTAAAATGATTAATTAAATCCAATCTCATTTAAATCAAAAGGTAAACCAATTTTAAACATCATCAGTTAAATTGGTGAATTAATTTTGAAATCATTAGTTAAAATGACTAAATAATTTAATATTATCATTAATAAAAATGATTAATATTTTAAAATTCTATTTAGTGAAAAAACAAGCTCAAGTTCAAAACATACACGATGGGGTTTTGGGGATGAAATTCAATAAACGAAGGTATAGCGAAAATCGCTATAACGACATTTAAATAATTTTAAATGGAATATTAAGATTTATTTCAGTTAAATATCAATATAACAACATAAGGATGTAAATTAATAATTATTGATGAGAAACCCCTCGGGGCCTCTCCACAAATGTTCGTTGCAAAACAATGGGATAATATGTATGCAATCATATGGGTTCATAACAATCAAGTTAATATGTCATCCATTTTACAAAAGGATGTTCAACCAAACAATCAATCAAGCAATGTAACTAATATCCAAAAAATCCATAATAGTTTATACAATCATAGATATGATATCGTAAAATTTAATGTGAGATAAACTCACATTGATTTCAGTTTTCGCCTAAGCGTTCCGATTTGAACCGAAGCCAATCGGGCCTTCAATTTTATCCAAAAATTCCACTAGCTCCTAATTCAACCAAACCAAATATATTGTGAAAACAATGTCCATACGAGTGTAACGTAACGAACGGCGTTCGAATTCAACATCGTATGCAAAAGTAATTGATTTTACAAGTTATCGATTTATTTAAGTTAATAAATAATAAATTTACTTCTATTAACAAAATTACCCCACTCACTAACTCATCCTCTCCCAACCCCCCCAAACGTGCACAGCTGAAGACATGAACCCATCAATGCCATGCATGAATATGCACTGACACAGAGCGAGACATGATGATTTTTCAATTCGACATCGCCAACGCGTTTTCTCGACGAACTTGACTAGCACGCCACTACCACCTCACGTCTACTGTCCCCAAACAAAACACGACCGTCATGATCTCCCCCTACACATGTCAATTTGCGACTTCCAAATGAGAGAACCCCCCTACCAAAACGTGGCCAACGATGCACCAAACTTCGAAAAACCTGAATCCATACATCAATTCACCTAGCGATGCCTGAAAATCCAACTAAAACAAGCACTAGCTGCTGCCCTATTAGGGTTGAGCAGCCCAAACACTGCTGTGAGCTACAAAATGGGTATAGAATGGAAGCTAATCTCCAAAGAGCATAGCAGATAGAGATTCAAAAATTTTAGTAGAGTGATTCACTTGGTTTTGATTTTTGAAAAGGGGATAACTCCCTTCGTAAGTTATAGGTATCATTATACTAGAGAGGAGTGGTATGGGATGCATGCAAAGGGGAAGAGGTGAGAACATGGGAGTATGGCCTTGAAATGATGGGGCTATGGACATATAAAATAGGGCATACATTTATTTCATTCGATAATATTTGACAACACATACCCAAAAATTTCAAACTCCAATCGAGGCATGCCGACTGCCGTTCTATATTAAAAATTCCTATTTCGAACTTAGCGGAACTAGTTTCGAGACCTAATTCCAAGTATACGGAATTTAGCTTTTTAAATATAATTATTTTTAAAAATAAATCGCTAGTCGTTTCGTGCTCGCACGATCATACAGTATGTCTGATCGTTACGAAACTCGACAGTGCATAATAAATTAATATTCCAAAACTAGTGGCATTAGTTTCGTCAAAATCCGAGACAGTGCCCCGTAATGTTAATTTCACAAATTTAAACATTATTTTATATTTTCAATCCAATTATCGATATTTATCCGATCTATTTTGTTAATAAATTTACAAATCGAATTCATCAATATTATTTATTAATTAAAAGAAGTTCAATTAAATTATTTAATCCATTCAATTAATATTTAATTCACACTTCCAATATTTAAAATGATCAATATATTTTAATTCAAGTTATTAAATTTAAAAATTCAATTATTTAAATATTTAAAATTAATCAAACATTTAAAATTAATTGACCAAATTTTTGGGTTGTTACATTCTCTCCCCTCGAAAGAATTTCGTGCTCGAAATTCCCACGGAAGAAAATGTTTCCAGACCCCTTTTGTTTAAAACTATCGTAAAATGAGTTATTGAACTTATTAGTTAAACTCTAAGATTTTATGGAAAATTTCGACAGTGTCTCCTTTGCGTGGCTCGTTTGGAACAACTATAAATTATCACTATGGGATCCCAACTAACCAAAGAAAGCAAAAGCCAAGTAGTCTCCCATATCCGCGGCATAAAATCATCAACCAATTTAAATTTTTAAATCTATTACATAACTTCTTGCGTTTGTTTTATTTTTTGGGAAGCAATTTACTATCTCTTTGTAAATGCAAGTGTGCAAGAAATCAAGAAGAGATCTCTTAATTCCCTATACTTACATAATCTAAAAGAGAATCAGATTGACAATAGAAATATGATATAACTCTACATGCAAAAACTAGCATGATATAAATCTACAAGCAACTCTAGTATAAAATAAAGCTACATGCAACTAACAACGATATCACAATCATAGGCAACTGAATATACTGTAATAAATGTTATGCATCCAATAATTTCAAATGATTTAGATCTAAATGCCTGGGTTTTTAAATTCAAAAATTTATTTTCATATTTTCTCAAATAGGAATTAAATCAAAAATCAAAATGATAAGGAGGGAATTCCTTCTAATAAAGTATGGTAAACTCTAGAATCAAAACATATGGAGCATCCAATGGTATTTCGGCTCCTCCACAAACATAAACTAGAGTGAATAAATATTATTTCTTTCCCTAAATTTTTCATATCTTTTTTTCCAAAATCACCGAGATTTAGTTCCTAATAACAACCATTCAAATCCTTTGTCTACAAATTTAATTTTTTTTAAACAATGGTATATAAAATCACACAATCGATAAATCATATTCAATCAAATTAATCAAATCAATCAAATTCCATTAAGGAATAAATTAACAATAACAGTCAATCAAATTCCATAAGGTGTAACCTATCACTTAACATTGTTTTAAAATGTCGAATGACTATCAAATAAATCTTAGTTTAGGTTCAAAATTTTTTTGATTGTCCAAAAATATAGATAATTCAATAAGCGTAACATTTCGTTCACATCTTTTGGTTATTGCTTAGAAGATTATCCAAATTAATTCGGACAAAATTAAAAGTTATACTCAAAATTTAATTAGTTTCTAAACTACATCAACTTTTTTCTAATCATTTATATTTCTACTTAATATTTTATAAAAAAATTTATGAATTATTTCATAAATTTTCACTAAGTTTAAAATATTTTATAAAGTCGCTTCTTTATAAAACATCAAATAATAACTTACCACTCTATTTGCTTGTATAATACTCTTCTATATCCTAAGTGTACGTACAAATTTTATTTTACTTTTTACAATTTAGATGAAAACTTAACCAAAAATATGGATCTATTAATATCAAGTCAACCTCTTTAACTTAGAGTGTTAAAATGGAAGATATTTATAGGTTGACCTCATCAATAAATAGTTTACACTACCTGGGTGTTTCAAAAAAATATGGTTTTAATAAAACAATGTTTATCAAACTCATCCTATCCAATTTTAACCCATTTTTAAACCTATGTTAAATTATCCCTATCTTATCTAAGGTTAATATCTCATCTATCAAAGTATTCTCTTTTCAAAAATACTTTTTTGTTTTGGAAACAACTACCTTTAAGGGAATTTAAAAACAAAAAACCTGGTATTTAATTTTCAAAAACTCAACTTTGAAAACATACTACATATATTTATATACAAAATAACTTCAAACGATTTATTTATTAAAACTCGCTTTGGGTTCATTCGGATTTAAACTCATTTCGATCGCATAATGGTAAAGTGAATAATTTACTAAGTGCTCTACAACTTTCGCCTAAGCAAACATTCAATCGTCACTTAGAAGATTATTCAGAATACCACAAAACTAACCGGTTTGTTTCCTCCAAGTTATCCTATAGAAAATGCATTCCATTTAAAATTTATCTACCCAAAATATTTTTACTTTTAAATACTTCGAAAAGTACTACTATTTCATCCCTCAAAATACTTTTGATTTTATTTTCAAAAATTCTAGGATTTAGATTCAAAAATCATTTTTAGCACACATTTTATAAACTGAATATACATAAAATTTCCTTTATATAAAAATAATTTCATATTATAATAACTCTTTATATTATAATAGAATTTTATCAAATATTTATTCTCTAAATGTCTTAGCTTGTATTTCGATTATATTCAACCACTTTTATTAAAGTTTAATCATTAACTCACCATTATTAAAAGATGAATTTTAGCCTAACGTTTTCTCCGAACACCTTATAGTCAAATTGTGAAACTTATTTTATAAGAGGTTCTTATTTCATCAAAGCGATAGATGCTCCTAAATAAACCGAGCGCAATTTAACAACTAACAAACAACAATCAATGCTCCTAATTTAATTAAGCATGACTGAACAAACAATAGTGATAATAAATAAATATTATCACATTTAAAGAAACACACTCTATAATTTTATAAAGTTTTGAAAATAATTCCTTTATATATAAAATATAATCCTAGGCAGAGTATTTCATTTACCAAATTTTCAAAGTTTCAATATCTTTGGCCTTGTTCAAGTGTTTAGAAATCCCTATCGATACTATCCCGTCTCGCGTCTCGACCAGAGTTCATAAAACTCAATAAACCAATTAACATAATACGTTTTTATAACATTAACAAATACGATCTCGAATATATAATACGCTCAAACTCATGCTAGGGTTATACCCTAGCAAAGCCAAGGTTCTCAATTAACTTTTAGCTCTGATACCAAGCTATAATGGCCCCTTTTTTTGACCGGCACTGAATGCTACCACTGTGTTTAAATGTCGAACATCCAATCGACAAAAGGGCAAATTGTTAGGGTAAACAAAAAGAAAAAACACAGAGCAGAGAAAATCAGAATCTTATAACGGAATCGAAAACATATAATATAACAAGGATAGCAAAAACCATATTTCCATAAAAAAATACGAAGTGTATCAGAGTTAAAAACATATCTTATCAGCTGGATAGTTATGAATCATGACCTTACAACTGCTAATAGGGATACAATATAATACAACAGAAAATAAAATACTACTATATGTGAACCTCTAGCTCCTCTCCATGATCTCCATAACACTAAAATAGACATGGGAAAATGCTTGGTCTTTCACGAGCATTGTAATAAAATAACACCTGGATCAGTCTGGAAATACCAGTGTGAGAAAACTGAAATAACGGGGAACATATAAAAGTTCTATGAGACCACGCCGCTAGCACGAAATGGGTTTTCACCTCACAAATAATATCCATATAGGAATGAGTTGAGATAAAAAAGGGAAAATTAATTAAGGTAAGAATGGGCATAAATAGTATTAAAAACCAGACTTGAAAGAATGAAAATAATCTAAGCAAAATCCAAATTGGACTGAAGTGATAAAACAAGATAGCTGTCCAAACTTGATAGAATGGAAAAACTTATATTTAAAAATCGTGAAGAGCGGTTGACTCTTCCCGTTGCAATTACAAAAAAACAATTCGAAGGTTCGAACAAATAAGGAAAGAAAAATTTCCAACATATTACTAGGAGGGTGCATCCCTCTTAAAAGAAGTATGCCTCTAGAAATATACTTGGAAACATCGGGAACTCCAAGCCAGACTCCGCCAAACCTTACCGAGAATTCGAATATTTTACATCTAATTCATAATATTTTTAAGATGACGATACAACAAAATTTAGTTGAGATGTGAAAATACCCTAATGGGAGCAACCCCACATAACTTGGCCCTCCAATAACACACGCTTTGGTTTAGTCATTTCGGACAAAGGATAAAATAGCTCAAAAGAGCAAAGAACTATTTTTAAGGTGATGATACACCATAAAGAAAGCTGGATCCGATAGTAAATAAATCAACTATTAGAGATAATTAAAATGATCATATATGGAAATTAAATATCATATATCTAACACTACTCATCGATCCCAAACAAATGCTATTCCACGATTGACAATGAAGCTAGACAAGTTGAGGTAGTGTTACCTTTAGGCATCGACTTGATGACATTTTTAACCTTCAAGATAGAAACGAGTCCAAGCCTCAACGTCTAGCATTAAAAGTATGACTAAATCATTTCCATATAAGCGATATCAATTACGGAACTACTTTTCCATAGTCGAAATCGAACTTTACTTTTAAAAACTGAACCTGTGCTTGATTTCCATATTACAATATTGGTAAAACACTTTTAGAAATACCATTTAAAATGTTCTTTTAAAAGACAAATTCTTTAATACCGAGTGTATCAAAACAAGGGTAAAAAACAAATGTCATCAAAACATTGTTTACTACAACCCAAACAATTTACACTTAGCTTTATGTATAAATTATTCTTTTAAGGATTTTCTCATTTAAAACCTTCATTTGTAGATTTAAAACAATATTTATTATCCCATAAGAAATTAAAACAATTTAAATACCATTATAAGTTTAAAACAATATTAATTATCTTGAAAGATAATTAATTAATCACATTTATAATGTCCTTTAACTAAACAAATCTGTTATCTTTAATAAAATAGTTCCTATTTCCAAACACTTTTATATCATCAGTAAATTAACTTTAAAACCTTTATAGAATTAGTTTATTAACTTTAAAATGCTTTCATCAAATTAGTTAATTCATTTTAACCACTTTTATTAAATTAATTTACTCTAAATATCATTATTTAAAAGATTTATTAATTCAAATAATCATTAATTAAAGTGAATAATTAATCTTAAGCATCATTAATTAAAATGATAAATAAATTTTAAATGCCATCAATTAAAAATAATTAATTAAGTTCAAATAATCATAAATTAATTGGATTAATTAAATTAAAATATCATTAGTTAAAATGATAAATTAAAACATCGTTTTTTAAAATGATTAATTGACTATATACATCATTAATTTAAAATGATTAAATAAATTTTAAATATCATTAGTTAAAATAATTAATTAAGTTTAAAACAATCATTAATTAGAATGATTAATTCAATTTTAAAATCATTAATTAAATGACTTAATAAATATTCAAA
This sequence comes from Allium cepa, assembly GCA_030765085.1. NCBI lineage: Eukaryota > Viridiplantae > Streptophyta > Magnoliopsida > Asparagales > Amaryllidaceae > Allium > Allium cepa. The sequence goes on from CM060943.1 coordinate 735,462,866, forward strand.
TCTCATTAAGTCAAATAGATTAACAAATTTCAAACATCATTGATTAAACTGATTAATTACATTCGAATATCGAAAATTATAATGAATAGTTATAACCAAGTATCATTAATTAAATTAAGTAATTAAATTCAAATATCATTACTTAAAATGATTAATTGCTTTTAAATATTATTAATTAATTCGATTATTAATTTGAAATGTCATTAATTAAAATGATTAATTAAACTCCATTATCATAAACTAAATAAACAATTAAACTGAAATAATCATTAATTAAAATGATTAATTAATCCAATCTTATTTCAATCAAAAGATAAACCAGTTTTAAACATCATTAATTAAATTGGTTAATTTCAAAATCATTAGTTAAAATGATTAATTAATTTAAAATTATCATTAATCAAAATGATTAATGAATTTTAAAATTCTGTTTAGTGAAAACATAAGTTTAAAACACATATGATGGGGTTTTGGGGATGAAAGTCAATAAAAGACGGTATAGCAGAAATTACTATAATGGCATTTAAACAATTTTAAATGGAATATCAAGAATTATTTCAATTAAACATCAATATAACGGCATAATGATATAAATAAATAATTATTGGTTAGAAACACCTCAAGGCTTCTCTACAAATGTTCCCTGCAAAACAATGTTTATAGATAATATGTATATAATCATGTGGGTTTATAAAAACAAATTAATATTTCATCCATTTTCCAAACGGAAATTTAACCAAACAATCAGTCAAATAATTTAACTAGCATCCAAGCAATCAATAATATTTTATAGCATCATAGATATGATATAGTAAAATTTAATGTGAGTTAAACTCAGATTGATTTCTGTTTTCGCCTAAGCATTCCGATTTGAACTGAAACCGCAAGGGCGTTTGGTTTTAGTCAAAAATTCCACTAGCTTGAAATCCAACCAACACACTCCATTTCGAAGACAATATCCAAACGAGTGCAATGCGACATGTATCATCTGAATCCGACCTCGTATGCAAAAGTTATTGATTTTACACGTCGTCGATTAATTTAAATTAATAAATAACTAATTTAATTCTATTTACAAAATCACCCCACTCACTAAATCATCCTCGTCCACCCACCCAAATATGCACAGCTGAAGACATCTACCCATCAATGCCTTGCATGATTAAGTAGTGACACGGAGCAAGACACGATGATTTTCCAATCCGACTTCACCAACCCGTTTCTCTCGACGAACTTGACTTTTTAGCCGCCGCCGCCTCATGCACACTGTCCCCAATCAAAACATGACCATCAAGACCTCCCCCTTATATGTGTCAGGTCACGACTTCCAAACGAGAGCCTTCCTTCACTAAAACGCAGCCAAAGATGTAACAAACTTCGATAAACCGAAACTCATACATCACTTCACCCAATAATGCTTAAAACTCCAATCAGAAAAAGCCCTAGCCGATATCCCAGTATATTCAAATAGCCCAAACACTACCACGAACTACAAAACGGGTATAGGGTGGAAGCTAATCTCCTAACTAGTATAACGGACCAAGATTCAATATTTTTAGTAGAGTGATTCACTTGGTTTTGATTTTGAAGAGGGTAAACCGCCTTTCTTAAGTTACAAGTATCATCATATAAGGGAGGAGAGGTATGGGATGTACGCAAAGGGGAAGTTGTGAGAAAGTGGGAGTATGGCCTTGAAATGATTGGGGTAAGGACATATGAAATAGGGCATACATTTATCTTATCTGATAATATTCGTTAATACATACCTAAAAATTTCGAACTCCAATTGAGGCGTATCGACTGGCTTTTTATGCTAAATACCCCTATTCCAAACTCAGTGGTACTAGTTTCGAGACCTAATTCGAACATATATAAAAGTTAGCTTTTTAAGTTGAATTATTTTTAAAATTAATCACTAGGCATTTCGAGCTCACATGACCACACAGTACGTCTGATCATTACGAAACTTGACGATATGCAATTTCTGAATCTAATGGCATTGGTTTCATCAAAATCCAAGACAGTGCCCCCGAATGTTAATTTCACAAATTTAAACATCGTTTATATTTTCGATTCAATTATCGATATTTATCCAATCTATTTTGTAAATAAATTTACAAATTTGAATTCATCAATATTATTTATTAATTAAAAGGAGTTAAATAAAATTATTAAATTCATCTAATTATTTCTTAATTCACAATTCCAATATTTAAAATGATCGATGTATTTGAATTCAAGTTATTAAATTCCAAAATCCAATTATTTAAATATTTAAAATTAATTAAACATTTAAAATTAAATGACCAAAATTTTGGATTGTTACACGACTAAAACAAATAACTCAACTACCCACAATAGAAAAACATATATATAAAATAAATAATTACTCAAATGTGATCGACTAAGATGTAGTATGAAAGATATAGTCAATATCAGAGTGGTGTGTAGTCATTGACTAAATATACGTGCTCCAATTATCTTGCAATATAAAATCGTAAGTAATACTCACAATGATATTCCTACTTATTCTTTTCCAGTTTGGTATCAATATCTCTCTATCATATAATCTTGTTATATAGAGAGATGTACATATACAAAATCATGAATGGAATGCGCAGTATGTCACAGTACCAATGTGACTGCCTATGTACCCATTACAGGATCAAGCCCAACATAGTTCATTTACTACCAATTAGTAGAGGCAAATGAAGGGTAAATAAATAAAAAGGGTTACCTACAATCACAAAGCTAGTACCATAATATATAATAATTATAATCGAGTATATAACATAACATACATCAAGATAACAACTAAATGAAATTGGAAGCTCAATACTATATGAATTCTTGCTCTTCTCCTGCATCATAGAGTTTACACACACATAAATAATAATATCACAAGTTTTTAGCATAATGTAGATAATATTAGTGCTACTTACAAAATTTCTATCTACGTGCTTCCTTTTGTGATATGCCCATAATACAGAGGCAAACTGAATTCCCCGACATGGACTGAGTGAAGCTACTATGCTTTGCACATTCATACGGCATCTACCAATATGAAGTATGATTATATAATATAGGAGTCATACATAGCAGCAAGGACAAAATATGAGTCACTTTATCTTAACATTCCACCGAAGTCCTATTTGACACTATAATGATTTAGATAGTGAATGCATAATAAATCATCAGGGTACATAGGTAAATGTCACACAACACACTAATCAACCACACGCATCTCATATGACACATGTATTTTCTTGAATGTCCACACCTATTTATTTTGGTTTCGTATTTAATCTGCTATGTTATCTTCAGAACCCTTTCCCAAAATGCATTCCTTATATTTCCCAAAATCCCATAATTAGTGCAAAATCGTATTCGTTGCAAACCTACATTATCAATACCATAAGCAGAGTATGCAAATAGGAGAAAGTACTCAATGACTCAAATGACGGGAATCCCCACACAAATATAGTGCCTTCGCTAAATTACACATAAATTGTAACAATGTATCCATCAAATATATTGCACTAAAAGTTACAATCAAAATCTTCGAAAAAGACCGAGTAGCAGATTGGTTGACTAGTGAGGATTAGGCTAACCCATCACAGACCCGGGATGCTATCCCGTGGTCATTCAACATAGATGGATATCAGCCTTTTTGGTATTACAATAGAATTTTATCTCCAAAAATATCCTTATAACGAAGGGTTCACACCAGATCTACTAAGTGCAGTTCTAATCACACAAAGTCTATCTCATCATACTCATTACCCAAAACCCAGATAATATCTTAAGGGTAAATCTAACATCCCCTATCTGGAGGCCCGAAGCTAAGCACTACAGATGTTGTAGTCATCCATAATATTAACTTCTGGTGACCAAATACGGTAATTTTAATGGTATATATAATACCAGAAGCACATGAATATGAAACAAATCATAGATTTCAAAAACAACTTTTCTTATTACATTTCACAAAATATATTTCATATCCATTTACATAATCCAATAATCTCTTTTAGGTAATGATCAAATATAATTATTACAAAATATGCCAAGAGCAACATATGAAGATGCCCCTTGGTTGATAAGAGAACTATATAGACATAACTGTCTTAAATACAACGCAGCAGAATCAAACAAAATAAAACAATAACTCCTAAATAGCAATCTGTCGGCCACCTGCTCGCCTCTAGAATATTTATTCGCCAACTTAATAAAAACCTGAAAATCTACAACCCTCACTCTACTCAAATCAATTTTGAGCACCCGTGAGTTTAAGGGAAATAACAGAAACTTCGAGTCAGACATAATGCCCGGTGCGAACAATACTATACATATCGGTTATTTGAAATTAAGTGAGACCACGCCACTTAGCAGAACAGGTTTTCCCTCACCAATATCCTTTTAAAATATTTCTTTTGCAAATCATAATCTTACAACCAAAACTGGTTAAAACTGTAAAGCATTATCATGTAAACATAGATATCAGGTAATAAGTGAACTATCTGCTCGAACAATATTGTTTTGTTTGGCTAACTACTAACCTTTGGCTGACACGGGCCTACCAGACAATAAAAAAAAATCTAACTCCTGTTAGATACTCCTCTTTTGGACGGTCTATCCCTAACTTATCTTCTCCTAGGGTCACTTGATCCTAATGGTTTTGCAGGCACACCAATAACCTATCTGTATACAAATATATATTCCCTTCTTTGTGTAATCATCATTTTAGTCGTACCTATGAAAAAGCGCTATACACTGGAATTTTGGGCTAAATTAGCTGGGGCTAATAGCTAATATATAGGGCGTGACCCTATAGCAGTCCTATCTGGTATTGTAATATCTGAGTGATTTTACTTAGGATAATCTTCCCTTAAATTTTCCTCGAAAACCATTTCATCTCAAATTGATTAAAAACCTTTAAATCAAACTTAACAAGGAAAATATATCTCTATGCTTTACTCAAAAGCACCTTGCTATGTTATATATACTTTACTCAAATCTTTGTTGATGAAAACATTTGAACCTTTGAAAGTACCTCTTTCGAATCCATTGAAATTATCCTCTTCAAAACCAAGTGAACCCTTCTTTATAACCTAGGCCGAAAGGCCAAAACACTCCTTTTGAAACCATTCATATAATCCTTCCTAAACCATTGAAAAACCTTACTTTCGAAAGCTACAAAACCTTAGACATCCTATCTTTAAAACACTTAACATTGCCTTTCGAAAACATTGGAAAACCTTTCCTTTTAGATCTTTTGAAACAATTAAGAAACCACCCCTTAGAAACCTTTATTTAAAACCTTTTGAAAGCATGAATACCTTTGTAAACAACAAACCTTTCTAAAGCATTTGGGTTTAATTTAAAACATATGGAAACTGTAGGATCGATTTCACCCTAGAAGGGGAATGAATACGGTGATACTAATAATAATAAAAATTAATGCAGAAATATATAAAATAATTGAAAATAATGCAGAAAAGATCACATGCAAAATTAATGGCTACTCCCTTTTGTTTTTTCGTTCCTCTTCAAAAAGCCAGGGCTTCATGATTGAAGTTGCTGCCTTGAACAATTAGAGCTCGAATCGATTGCTTGCTTTGACACTCTTGTTCCTCAATTAGCCTACTGCTTCAGTTAGTGATCTTTCATTTTCTTTGCAGCCACTTCATTGACGAATTCGAATGCTACTTTGAATTAGTAAGTGATTTACCTCTTTTTGATATTTATTTATGCTCGATTTGATTATTCTGGTACTCATTCCATTAATGATATTGGGTTTAAATAGGAACGAAATCCCTAAATATATGTTTGTATAATTTTCTTTGAATTCTTCATGAATTTATCTCTTGTGTTGCTTTGTGCTTGAATGATGGTGATTTGTTTTGACTGGTTGAATTGATTACACGTTACCGATAACTTTGCACATGCTTGAGTCAGTCCCCTTCTTTTCTCCTTTGAATTCGGTATTTGAATTTTTGAGATAATATTTTGACTTCCTGGCTTATTCACTAATTCCAATTTTTTGCTGGTATTTGTTTCCATTCTTCACTGCTTTGACTTTAGCGTCGTTCTCTTATGGCTCGATACCTGAATTTGAGATAGATTTTGATTTTATGAATCTTGACTTGTTCAAACATATTACCATTCTCTGTTTTTGATGTCTTGACCTTTTGAAACAATTCTTGTCTTTGTTCGAAATGCAAGTATTCTTTACTGTAAATAAGTAAACCGCTTTACAGTTATACACATGTAAACTGCTTCGTTGTGTGTCACCTCCATGTATATACATACATATATGTATGTATATATGTATGTGATTAGTGCATGTATATATGTCACCATGCTTATGCTCATTCATGTGTCTGTACTATAATTCTCGAATCACTTGTTTATATATACATATGCGTATATATGCAGGCTCTTGCATTGTGTTCACCACTGTCTGGACTATTGTATAGCTGTTGTTGAATTCCATATTCGTTTCCTTGAATTTCATTCACTATTTTCTGGGTTACCCTATATTGCTTTCATACCTAAACTGATACATGCTCCACTGTATATTTGTACTATATGTTTAAAACTTAACTTGCATACGAGCTTGGTTATTTTTGCTGGGTTGCTTGGACATTAAATTGTGGTATGTATGTATATATGTGGGTGACCCTATGTTGTATTCAAACTAGACCATTTGAACTTGTGAGCATGTTCTTGCCTTTGTTATTGTCTGGCGCACTTTGAGTGAAGCTGGTTGGATTTCAACCATGGGTTATGATGACTGATCTTCATGCTGCATTGTGTTTGATCTTGAGTTACTTCGAGTTAAACTTCCCAGGTGCAATCAAGTCTTCATGTTGCACTTTGGAGTTTGGTCTTCATATGTATATGTCTGAAATTTGGTTACTTGCAATTTCTTCGATCGCCTGTGCACTTTATTCTGTCTGGTGTAGTTGCATGTTGTTGTTGTGGACTTGAATTGTAGCACTAGTTATCTTGATACATGTTTTCGTGCGTGTTTATATATCCATGTGCACTTGAGTTTGTCTAGTTGTATGGTTGCACATGTTGGTTGAACCTACATGTCCATACCGTCATGTTGATTTTTTGAAGTTTAGTCTATGTTACATCCATTTTTTCACACATTCTGTGCCTTTTCAATTGAGACAAGTCTATACTTTCTCTATTCTTTGTACATGTGATTGAGGCAGTTGTCATTTTGTTGAACCTGAGCAAGTTTTGTTGTTTTTATCGAGATTTCATGTGTACAATGATTAGAGAACTGCCTCGATCCTTTGTACATGTCTTTTGTACTTACTGAATTGAATTTTGTTTGTATGCATCTGAGTTGAATCCAGTCTTAGCTTGGGTTTGACCTTGTACTCACCTATACCTGTAGTTTTAATAAGCAAGTGTATATCGGTGTGCATGGCTTTGTGGTATATACAGTGATACACTGTGCACGTCAAAAGTTGTTCATTTAAATGAATTCAAAATAAATATGATGACGAAAAACCCAAATAACTGAGGCAAATAATATTTTCAAAACACACACACTTTATTTTGCATGCAAAATATTTTCTTTTCCAATTTTACTACGTCATTGCTTATTTTGCAGATAATCCAAATGCTGGATTCAAGCTGGAACGGAGTTGGAGATAAAAACACGAGTTTTGAGTGAATACGTAGTGAGGAGTAATATGTAAATTGAAAAATTGTGATGTAACCGAAATTGTATTGTAATTGACCATGTGTAAATGTAGCGAGAGCCCAAATTTGTACTGTTTGAATTTGTAATAAAATATTTGTTTGAATAAAATATCCGTTTGAATTTTAATTCTATGTTATTTATTTTATCCAACAAATATTTATTTAATTATGTTAATAATAAAATAGTACAACCACAAATACATTTAAACGAATATATATATATATATATGTTCATTATTATTAAATAAAAATTATACACTAGTATATTCTACAATCTCCCATTGTGATGATAACAAACATATATTAAGATTTTGATTTTATTAAATGTATTTGGTTTTGGTGGATTCTATTAGCTCTCTCTATTTGACTGCTCCCCCTACAATAAAGCTCCTCCTACATGGATGCGTGTAGTTAAGACTGAAAAATTAATTAAAAATAACTTCGAATAATAGTAATAATATTGCTCAAAAATCAAAATCTTAACCTCTCTACCCCTTTTGTTATCATCAAAAATAATAATAGTAATTGAAATAGCTACAATTTTGATTAAAAATATAAATCATATCAAGAGAGAAATATTATTTTCAAATTTTAATTAATCAAACAAAAATCATAATATTTTATAGAAACAAAATCCACTTTAGAGAAATGGCGGTATTATGGAGAATTTTATATAGTGACAAGAATTTGATATTTTCAATGAAGGAATAATTTGTGCATTTTCCCTTTTCAAATATTATACAAAAAAGTGTGAAGCACTTACTAACTATGCATAGCCGTTAGGACTGTTAAATGAGGTTAGTAGTTATCCTTCTCCTTTTTTTTAAAAAATATGTCAAGTATTTTCTAACCATGCATAACCATGAGAACTTTTAAATGCGATTAGAATATACTTGATATTTATCCCTTTCTTATATGCGTCTCATCCATGCATAACCACGAGGACTTTTAAATTAGAATGGAAACCCATATATAGAAATTCAAGTAATTCACCCATGCATAACCACGAGGACTTTTAATTGGGAGTGAATACTTCATATATAATTATTTTATAAAAAAACTATTTCCTTATTTTGAAATATCAAATTTTGCACACTATATTATGATGTATGGATTGACAGAAAGGTGAAAGTGATTGAAATGATCATGGAATAAGTACTAATTTAAAAATATTGTAAAATTTGTTTAATTTTCATGAAATTATACTTCATTTGGTTTTAAAAAATTGGAGTTTTTTAAATTCAATTTTTTCAAAATCCTTGATTTTTTTCAAACTCGTAGTCTAATCCTAATAATGTTACAAAAAATATGGGGTGTTATAGTAAATAACTCTATAAACATGTGAGTGCATATATAATCACTAAGTAGTAATAAATAGAACATTTTTATATAAAGAAGGCATACTATAGTGTCTTATAGCATGACGAGGTATTTTCCTACAATAACTTTTTAGTAAAAATAATATAATACTCGTTCAATATAAGTAAGGCATATGTTTAAACTCTAGCATAGACCATATTCAACAATATTAAGTGTGCACATATTCAATTATATAGTTATCGCACTTCTTATCCATTACGCACTGACATGCAAACATTGACTCCTACTTCTACCTTATTACTTAAATATTCAATGATTACCATATTATTATCATACCACTGCTATAAGTGAGACAACATGAGTAGCTTATGGGGTTTCACTACTCGTAATAATGTAATCATATTTGATTCAAAATCGATTGATCATCAGAATACATAGTAGACTATAGATAGATTATAAACGCACAGATAGCCCATACTATCTAATAGTAGAAGCCTATCTACCACTTTACACAATATAATGAATCTTAATAATCAAATCAATTATTTGAGCGTTAGGTTGTTCAACCAATTATTTTCTTTGAGCGATCTCTTTATATTAATCCTTGTTCAAATTCTATGATACACACTATAAACCGAATAATGTGTGTATTACCGTAACTATTAATTGAGCTTAATAAAATAGTTAGATGTGTACAGTACTAAAATGACTCATATGTACATATTGAAACCTGTAATATGTGCTTAAATTCAAATTATAATTTGTACACTATATAACTGGCAAATGTACTTGGTCTTTACCATTATTTATACACAATAAACTTGGAAAATGCGTATAATACCAATTTAATTAAATGTTCACCATAAAAATAACGACAGGTACTTAATCCCAAATTACTATTCGTACATTATAAAACTATCAAATGTGTACTTTATGTAAACTATTAGGTATGTCAATGTTTATGAATTTCATGAATATATAATTCTAATAAGAGTAACTTTCGGGTTTATACTAGTCAGAATAATATTTGATCATCGATTACTCAAATGGTTAATTATATATCTCCAACCAATAAATATTTGATATTCAACAATTACTCAAATGGTCAATTATATACTTCCAACTGACAAATATTTTATATTCCACTAAGGGATAATTTAACAATCCATAACCGCATGTAGCCATACTGGTGGATAGACTTCTACCACAACCGTGAACGCTGGTAGCAACATGATGGGAAAACTTCTATTATAATTATTAAATTAATCTCTATTTATATGAACCCATTATAAATTTTTTGGTAAATTAATAATCCAAGCAAATGATCCCTATATTATGGTCAAATAGGTTTATGATATTCTAATCGTCATGATAACATTATCGAGTCATTAATTATAATAATAATAAGTCACTAATTAATTAGTTACTGGATTATATACACTAATTAAAATTTCTATCCCATAATTCAATTCTTCTTCAAATGTGTGAATAAGCTACATTAAAGTGATCAATATTCCTTAATGATCTTAATCATGCAAATTATAGCACAAATGGGCCTTATATGAAGAAGTATAGCGTATTCAATTTCCAAGGGTTAAACAATAATTTATAGTTCTTATATAAACAAAGGGGTTTTTAGGATGAAGGAAAGAGTTGGAGAAAAATTTAGCCATAGGAACAAGAAGTTTGCTTTTTTGGCTGCTTTTCTATTTACACTAAAAAGCGTCCTTCCACCTAAAAAGCAAGCTTCTTGTACCTGAGACTAAATTTTTTTTACAACTTCTTCCCTATGTCTATTTTCCTGATAAATAAATTTTTATATCTAAGTGGAAATATATGCTTTCCCAGGGCTTCTTGATAATTTTCCTTCTTCTTTCTTTCCTGCCCATCCTTGTTTCCCAAACCTTAAAATGAGAACTTCTCATGCTCCATTCTCCCGTCTTCAGCCACTAGTGGCTAAGCGACCAACACAAATGCACTCACCTTCCAAAGACAAACAACCTGGTACCCTCCATGTATAACTCGATGCCCCTATATGTGACCCAAAACCTTCCACATTATGACTTCCATTAATTTCCATGAACAGCAAGAGCCATCGAACTCCATGCAAGTGCCACTAAAACTTCTAAGTCATCAAGACGAGTCCCTCCATTCACTCAGTTTCTACTTCGACGATCACCATCGTTGGTCAACCTCCATAGCCAAATCTTTGACCATGAACTGCACTTTGCTCCGACCACAAAACGAACTGCGGGCACCTCTATGGTGGTTTGTGTTGAATGAAGATTCCAAAAATATCACCTAAGTTGGTTTCGGTGACGGTCGAAAATTTGACTTGAACAGTAAATTTACTCCTCTACATCGAACTTCAGCCTTCTGATGACTTGCAAGCACTACCTATCTACTCAACACAAAAATTTATTCCAACCTAGCTTCTTTTCTGATGAATGTTGGCATTTGGTGTGCAGAGATATTGGTGGTTCATTATAGGGGATAAAGTGTATTGTTAAGTTGATATTTCATGAAGGCATAGAGAAGGAAGGATGTAAGATGAAGTGTTTATTAGTTAGGAAGTTTGTACATGTATCACCTTGGACAAATAATGAAAAGTATGCATGAAGTATAATTTCCTTGCCTTTCTTTTATTTTCCAAAAATCAAGGAAATGAGATTTATTTATAATGTTTGCATTTTTACACTTTAGTCCCTTAACAATTTAATTTTTGCATAAAATATGTTGTTATTCAAGTTTCCAAATGTCTTAATTTTTGTCAAGTGGTGCATGCCCTTTCCATTTGCATTTGATTTGAAAATTGAAAAGCACGTTGCATTTGTCAAATGAAAGAGAGACATGTGTATTTGTATTCTTTTTTTTTGCAGGAGTAATAATCTTTGTTTCATGTACATCAACATGTTTTTTTTAACAATAAAAGGCATATATAAACTCAACCAAAAGCTGTCAACAAGCCTGACAGGTAACCGAAACCCCAAAAAAAATAATACAAAACGAGAACACACAAAAGAAGGACATCGAAATGATCAAAAAGGGGAAACCAAAATACTCGAGCGAGAAGAAAAGGCATAGGACCTCTGACACCAGGCACACAGCTCACCCGATGATCTCCTGGTACCCACCTCCCATCCAACATCGTAATCGAGCTCCAGCAAGGCCACTGCCCGATGACGATGTTGAGTGACAAACGTGCAAAGAAAGAGCAAGCCCATCAGAAGACCCTCCAATATAGAATAAAGAAACGGCCAACATCCCATCAACTGTAAGACCGACAACCGGAAAAGAGCAGCAGAATTCTTTAAAGCAAGCTCCAAACAGAAAAAGGACGGAGAAACTAAAACACCCCTGTAATGCTAGATCCTGAAAGCTATAGCCAAACATTTAGAAAACAAAATGGGGGGGAAGACGGTCAAGAAGGAGACTAGTTAGTCAGATCCACCAGTCTCCGGAACGGCAATCAACCAATTCCCGCTCTATAAGTAGACTGAGAGAAGGAGATAGATAATAGATTCACTAGGCGTCCAGAACGAGAACTGACTGCCCCTCTGAAAGGACGGCCACGAAACGCCAAGTAAACATCATCTCTAACCCTCCGAATAACGGATAGGGGATCCATTAGAGTCTCGTCAAATATTGCCTTATTCCGCGCACACCAGATGTGCTAGCAAATCAGATAAGGAATTAAGCGAAAGATTATAGAACGAAGGGATCGACCAGAACCACCTAACCACCAAGAGGACAGTAAATCAAACGACGAGGAGATGGATCCACGGACCCCCACTAAATTACCAAAGTAATTCCAGCAGGATTTGGCACACCAGCCAGCGAAGAGCAAATGATCCACCGATTCAGTTTTCCCGTTGCCGCAGCATCTACAACGGGAAACAAAAGGAATGCCAATCTGTTGAAGGTTCTCATCAACCGAAACCCCATTATGAAAGGATCGCCACATGAAGAGAGACACTTTTGGAGGGATTCGAACATCCCAAATGAAAGAAAAAATAGGAAGGACTGGAGATGGGATTCTAGAAGAGCTCCAGGCCTTAAGAATTGAAAACGGACCGCCATCCCATCCGGAGTGGCCGATATGAGAATCAACGAGCAGTTTGACCGATTGCATATGCTTCCAAGTCTCACTAGCGTAAGATGGAGAACCGAAATAGCCCGAAGCAGCCAGTCTCCGGTACTTAGCATGAAGGAATTTCACCCATAAGGAGTCTTTAGTCCCAAACCTGTACCACAACTTGCAAGCGAAAGCTGAGCAGATGCCCTTTGAATTACGCAATCCTAACCCACCCTCACTCTTTGGACGGCAGATAACATCCCAAGATACCCAGTGATGTCGGCGATTGTCACCCTTCGATCCCCAGAAGAAAGAGGACGCCAAAGATTGGAACGAGCGAAAGAAGGAGGAAGTAGGGGTCATAGCGGCGAAAATATGAGTACCCATAGAACTCAAAACCGGTTGGATAAGCACTAATCTTCCTGCTCGAGACAGAAGAGACGCATTCCAACGGATAATCTTTCCCCTAACTTTGTCCGAAAGAGGATCGAAAAGGGCGTTAAGTTTTCTTCCTCTGTAGAGAACAATACCCAAATAAGGAAGAGGAAGGGATGCTTCCCTGAACCCGGTAAAAGATTCGACCCAAGAAACTCTCACCTGGCCCATGTCCTTTGCGTGAACGAAACAACTCTTCGCCGAGTTGACCAGTTGGCCCGAACACCTCTCATACAGATGAATGAACCGAATAAGGCGGCGAATAGAGGACCGATTGCCGTTGGAGAAAATGACAATGTCATCCGCGAATGACAGAGAGGAGACAAGCGGACACCCACTCGGAAGTCCAAAACGCGGAATTTGACCAAAAACCGTTAATGTGTGGATGCCACGAATGAAAGCCTTGGCCGCGATAACGAAAAGAGTAGGAGATAGAGGATCGCCTTGATGGATACCTCTACCAGCTTTGAAAAAACCATTGGCCGATCCGTTAATGAGAATAGAATACCAACAGTTGGAAATAAGCCTCCAAACCAAATCGATAAGGGTTTCAGGAAAACCGAAGGCACGAAGAACCTTGATGATGAAAAACCAGGACATACGATCGTAGGCCTTTTCCATATCAAGTTTGAAAATAATGTTAGAACCCCTGACCTTACGGTCAATCTGAGAAACAAGTTCTTGGGCTAAAAGGACGTTATCAGTGATCAAACGACCCTTTACAAAACCAGCCTGAGAAGAGGAGATAATGCGGTCAAGGTACGGAGCCAAACGAGTGGCCAGAACCTTAGAAATCACTTTGTTGGCGAAATTACACAGGCTGATCGGTCGGAACTCCGAGCACGCCCGAGGATTATCACACTTAGGAATAAGGATCAAGTTAGTGGATGACCAGCTAATGGGAAGAGCGCCTCCGGAAAAGAAATGCTCAATTGCCAGGCAGAAATCAGATTGGATGATATGCTAGGTATTTCGAAAGAAGGACCCATTGAAACCATCCGGCCCACTGGCACTATCCTTGCTGAGATCAAAGACACAGGCACGAATCTCATCTGATGAAGGCGGGAAAGCTAAAACGTCACCTCCCTCAGAAGGAACTAGCCGAGGAATAAAGGACAGGATGTCCGAAACCGGACCAGACACAGAAGAAGAACCCAGATAAGATTGGAAATGAGAAACTAAAACCTCTATAACTTCAGACGGAGTCGAAGCCACAGATTGGTCTGTTCTCAAAATCTCACGAATAGAAAGCAAATTAGCTTTCTTGCGGATAGAAGAATGAAAGAATTTGGAATTCGTATCACCTTCGACCACCCACTTGATCCTCGCCTTCTGGCGGAGATAGGAGTTTTCAATGCGGAGTTCCGAAGAGAAAGCCAATAGAGCGGAAGCCCATTTCTCCTTGTTTTCGGCTGAAGGACTCTCGTCGAACATAGATTCAGCAAGAATCAGGGACTCTTCAGCCGCTCGCACACGATCGATAATGTTCCTAAAAACAAGGGAATTCCACGCCTTAAGGCAGGCCTTAAGACGCTTCAATTTCCTAGAGGAAGCCCCCATGGGAGCAGCCACAATGGGAGCGGACCACGAGTCCTCCACCACCTGTAAAAAACTATGATGGGAACGCCACATACTAAGGAAACGGAAAGAAGAAGGTCCCGACAAGGACCGCGAAGCGCACCGTAAGACTAGAGGCGCATGACCATAGCAAGACCGATGGAGATGAGAGATAGAAAAAGTAAATGGGAGATTAAACCAATTAGCAGACCCAAAAATCCTATCCAACCTGGAGAGGATCCGATTCGGGCCTTCCTGGTTGTTAGACCAAGTAAAAGCAGAGCCAACGAAAGGAATTTCAGATAACCCGGATCTCACAATGAAAGAGTTGAAATCAGAAGCCGAGTGCCGGTTGACGACCATCCCGCCCGATTTTTCTGCCTAGCTAGCGACAACATTGAAATCACCACCCACCACTGAAAACGAGTAACCTAGGTCAGCAAGTGACATAATGTCATCCCAGAGGGATAATCTCTCTAACCGGTCACATTTGGCGTACACCGCCGAAAGAATGAAAGGTTGCGGGAAAATGGG
This sequence comes from Allium cepa, assembly GCA_030765085.1. Lineage (NCBI taxonomy): Eukaryota > Viridiplantae > Streptophyta > Magnoliopsida > Asparagales > Amaryllidaceae > Allium > Allium cepa. Next base: position 735,478,512 of record CM060943.1, read on the forward strand.
AGAGGAACACAAGACAGATAAAAGTTGAGACGAGTCAAAAACAGGGCGAACAACGCATTCTTTGGACCAAAGAATCCAGATCTTACCCGAAATATTAGACAAAGCACCGCCAAAATCAATCGACAGAACAGCCTTGGTAATCTCTCCAGAACCTATAAAAGGTTCTAAAATAGCCACCAATCCAATGGAATGCTTACGGACAATCCGCTTAAGTCTAGCAGAAGTTGCTTCATTGCCAATGCCACGAATGTTCCAGAATAGAAAGTTCGTCATGAAGACAACAAAAAGCAGAGAGAAAGAGACAAGCCAATAAAGACAACACAGACGCAAATCAGATACGATACAAGGAGGATAGAGCAGACCTATCGATCTGCTCAGTCGCCGCTATAGAGCGAGTACGGATAGTGCGGGGGATGGCGGAAGCTCCACGCGAACAACGACGAGAGGATCTGCATAGAGGCTGATGCCAAGGCTCGGACAACGAAGAAGCACCTAAACTCTCCTTCGAATCGGGCAGAGAAGAAGAGGATATGGAGGGATCAGAGTTCTCGGTAAGACGAGAGAACCGCTCATTAATCATCCCAATTTCCTCTGCACTAAGCATTGGAATGATGATCGATAAGGCACAAGAAGAAGAAGGAAGAGAGCAATGGGAAGAGCAACAAAGAGGTGGAGAAGTAGGAGAAGCCAAAACAGATACAGGAAAGCGAAAGTATGTAGGGGAGCTAATAATACGCATCCCACGATGCTGTAGGAACCTAACCCATGCCGGACTGTCACTAATGGGACAGCCCCGCGAGACAGGTGAGGTTCGCAAGGTGGCCCTACCAGAGATATCACCCGCTCGAGTCGCAAATGACTGGTAACGTTCCAGACTGCCCGCATAGTGGACCGCATCAGGATACACTATGCAATCAGGACTGGAACACCGCCAGAGCCAATCGACCCAGGCAGGGTAATTTCTCCGTAGAGACCAATGGGGATCAACCAGGATAGACAGACGATAATAAGCCAAAAACGACACTGACCAGGCCTCGCTATGGCTAATAACAAAATTCCAGCAGAGTGAACCACACTGTCCGCTCCAAGCGGAGAAAACAATGCCGAAGGGACCTGACACGCCATCAGTCAGCACCAAGAAAGCAGTGTCAGGGAGCACACGCCGAAGCGCGTCAAGGCTCAAAATCACAAAGAGCAAGCCAACAGACACAAACCGACAATCAAACATAATCCCAATATCAACGAACAAGTGGAATTGCACCAACGAGATACTCACCTGACCGGCCAAAAAAGCACATACCTGCAGCTGCGCGTCGAAGGGAGCAACAGAGCAACCAATCACTATTTGCTCGCGCATCAAACCACCCAACAAGCAGGGAGATACCGATTCACCTGGTCGAGGAGATCGAACAGAACTACACAAAGAAAAAACCCATCCAAAACCAAAAGCACAACAATCAATAGCCAAACCGCCTCGACCAACCCAAAAATCACGTAACACAATAGAAGGGACAAAGGGGGGAAGCACCGCAACCAAATTGGATGGGGCGACAGATTCCCTTACGACCAAAACATCAAGAGCAACACCAATAACAGCGCCAAAATCACAAAGAACCGATCCCATCACCAGCGAAGCACTGCAATCCACTGCCAAACCGCCAGTACCATCCCATGAATCACCAAACACCGAGCTAGGGACATGGGAGGGAAGCAATATTTTGTACATAAGGGTCCGTTTACGAATTCGATTAGTGTATGCAACGATCGTCTTCGTTTATCCATTTATTAAAATAAAATTAGACATTTCTTAATATGATGTACCGATCAAAAGTTTATATGGTTTATTTTAATTTATCAACTTTTAATTTTTACGTCAAAAACGTTGAACGAAAAAATTATTATATTTTATTAAAATCAAAATATCGATATAATTAGATAACATATGATAGAAAGGCAGGTTGTTACTGATCCCCTCCTTAACGAATTTCATCTTCGTAGTTTATAGTATGAATATAGATTGGTAAATTTTACTAAAGCATCCAACCAATGCTCTGATACCGACTCACGACGACTTCGATTTTTCAACCCCCGTTTGATGTACTAAAAACTAGAACATTGACCATAACAAAAAACTCAACTACCCATAAATAGAAAATTATATCTACAAGATACATCATTACTTATAAAGTGATCAGCTAAGATGTGGTATAACAGATAGAGTCAATAACATAAGTAAATATCATAGAGGTGTATAGTAATTGACTAAATAGATGTACTCTAATCATCTTACAATATAAAATTATAAATAATACCGATAATGGTATTCTTGTTTATTCTTTTACAATTTGGGATCAATATCCACCTTTCTTGCATCTTGTTATAGAGAGAAATATATATATATATATATATACAAAAACAAAAATGGAAGGTGGACCCTGTCACAGTACCAATGTAATTGCCTACATACCCATTCTGGATCAAGCCACACACATTTTTTTGCTACTAATCAGTAGAGCCCAATGAAGGTAAATAAATAAAAAGGGGCTACCGGCAATCATAAAATTAGCACCATAATATATAATAATAATCGTGTATAACATAACTTACAACCTGATAACAACTAAATGAGACAGGAAGCTCGATACTTTATGAATTCCTACTCTTCCTACAACATAGATTCAGTGCACACCTATGTACTTAAAGCGCATAGCGGCTCTATAGCGGTGGCACTGCAAAAAGTTATAGCGGGGATGAAGTGGGGATATAGTGAAAAATCACAGAGGTGCGGAAAGCTTCATTTGAGATAAACCAAATATTTTAAGTAATTATTCCCATTCTCGCATCATTTGTGTAGGAAAAAGAAATATTATTCAATATTATATAACAATATCAAAGATTATCATTACTTATACAATCTAAATTTGATGACTACAATAGATTTCTAACTTATATTGAGCACTTATGCTTTAATTAGGTCTTTATCCTAACTTTGTAGCTTTATTTTAAAAGAGAACTAGTCAAATCAACCTTGTATATTAGTATTGCTAATGCAGATACTAAAAGACATTGATTTAGTCGGCGTAGCTGAAAATAGCAGGGCTTAAAGCAGATCTACTATTTAATAGTGCTATATTGAAAAAGCATAGCGGTTGAAGAGCGCTACGTGCTACCATGGGGATTTTGTGGGGCTTTAACTGCATAGGCGCACATAGATAATAATATCACAAATTCTTAGCACAATGTAGATATTAGTAATGCTACTTATAAAGTTTCTATCTACGTGCCTCCTACTGTGACATGCCTAGAATACAAAAGCTAAATGAATCTCTCAACACGGATTGAGTGAAGCTACTATGCTTTGCACATTCATACGACATATCCTAATATGATGTATGATGATATAATAAAGGAGTCACACTTGTTAGCGTGGAAAAAACATGAGTAACTATATCGTAACATTCCACTCTAGTCTTATTTGGCACTATAATGATGCAGATAATCAATGCATAATAAATCATCAGGGTACATAGGTAAACATCGAACAACATATTAATCTACCCCACTCATCTCATAATACACATGCATTATCTCAAATGTCCACACCTATTTGTTTGGGTTTCGTATTTTTTGCTCCGTTATCTTCAAAATCCTTTCTCAAAATGCATTCCTTAGATTTTTCAAAATCCCATTTTTTCCCAAAATTGGTACAAAATCGTATTTATTGGAAACCTATATTATCTATAATAGAAGCCGAGTATGCAAATGGGAGAAAGTACTTAGTAACTCAAACGGTGGGCATTCCCATACAAACACGATCTCTTTGCTACCGCGAACAACACACAAAATGGTAACAATGTCTCCATCAAATATACTGCAATAAAAGTTGCAATCAAAATCCTAAAAAAAAATCCGAGTAGCAGACTGGTCGACCAACAAAGATATGGCTAATCTCATCATGTAACTGGGACGCTATGGTTGATCAGCTAAGATGGATATTAGCCTTTCTGGTATCACAATAGAATTTAATCTTCAAAAATATCTCCACAATGATGGGATCCCACTTGATCTACTAACGATAATTCTAATTACGTAGATTCTGTCTCATCGCACTCACAACCCAAAACCTGGATAACATTATAAGAGTAAATAACTATATAAACATATGAGTACACGTATATAATCAGTAAATGGTAATAAATAGACCATTTTTATGTAACAAGACAATACCATAGTTCTTTATAGCAGGACGATGTGTTTTCCTGCAACAACTTGTTGGTAATAACAATATTTTTTTTTTTTCGATATAGGTAAAACACTTATGTTTAAACTCTAGTGTAGACCACATTCAAACAATATTAAGTGAACATATATTCAATTATCATAATTGTCATACTTCTTATCCATTACTTCTTATCCATAACGCACTGATATGTAAACATTGATATTCCTACTTGTAGCTTATTGCTTAAATATTCAACGACCATCGTATTAATATCATACTACTGCAACAAGTGGGACAATACGAGTAGCTTACGGGTGTTCGCTACTCGTAATATTGTAATAATATTTAATTCACGGTTAATTGATCATCAGAACAAAAAGTAGAATGTAGATAGTGTACTAACACAAAAATAATCTATATTATCTCATGTTAGAAGCCTATCTGCCACCTTACACGGTATAATGAATTTTAGTTAATAAATCAATGATTTCAGTATCAAGTTGTTCAATTAATTATTTTCTTCTGGTGATTCCTTAAAATTTTAAGTCACAATCCTTGTCCAAATTCTATGATAGACATTATAAACCCGATAATGTGTGTATTATTATAACTATAATTGAGCATAGTAAACTGTCAAATGTGTACAGTATCAAAATTACTCATATGTAAATAATGAAACTTGTAATGTATACTTCATTTTGAATTACAATCTGTACACCATAAAACAGGCTAAGTGTACTTGACCCTTACTATTATTTATACACAATAAAATTCAAAAGTGCGTATTGTACCAAATTACTTAAATGTTCACCATAAAACTAGCATCATGTAGTGAATCCCAAATTACTATTCGTACACTATAAAATTGTCAAATTTGTACTTTATTTTAACCATTAGATATGTCAATATGTACGAGTTTCATAAATATATAATTCTAATAAGAGTAGTTTTTGGGTTTGTACCACTCAAAATAATATTTTCTCATCAATTACTCAAATGGTTAATTATATATTTCTAACCAGTAAATATTTAATATTCAACAAAACTCAAATGGTTAATTTTATATTTGTAACCAATAAATATTTAATATTCAACAGATAATATAATAATCTATAACTGTTGGTAGCCACACTAGTGAGCAGACTTCTATCACAATTGAAATGCTGGTAGCCACGTAGATGGACAAACATCTTTTACAAGTATCAGATTAATCTTATTTAATGTATTTACATAAACCCATTATAAATTTTTCACTAAATTATTAATCCACATAAATGATCCTTATATTATGATCACAAAGGGGTTTAAGATATTTTAATTATCATAACAACATTAATCGATCATCAATATAACAATGATGACTCAATAATTATTTAGTTACTGGATTATATACACTAAATAAAATTTCTATCCCATAATTCAATTCTCTTTCGAATGTGTGAATGAGTTATATTAAAGCGATCTATATTCTATAACGATCCTAATGATGCAAACTGCGTTTCACGTAAAGAAGTTATAGCATATCCTATTTCCAAGGGCTAAATAGTAATTTATACTTGTTATATAAATAAATTTATATACGTAAGTGCAAGTGTATGTTTTCCCGGAGGATTTTCGATAATTTTCATTTCCTCTGTTTTTACTCCCTCATCCCTGGTTCCTGAAACCTAAAACAAGAACTTCATCTGCCTCGTTCACCCATCTTTAGCCATGAATGGCCAAGCGACCACCCGCTAAAGCACTCGGCTTCCAAAAAAGAACAGCCTGGTACCCTCTTTGTAGAACTCGATGCCCCTATACGCCACCCAAAACCTACTACACATTGTGACTTCCACTGACCGCTATGACCACCAGGTGCCGTAACTCCGTGCGAGTGCCACCAAAACAATGAGGTCATCGAAATGAGTCCGTGTAAAGACTCAGTTTCTGCTTCGATGATCGGCGTCGTAGGTCAACCCCCATGGCCAAAACTTTGATTATGAACTGCACTTTTTCTCCGACATCAAACGAACCACGACTGCCTTTATGATGATCTGCATTGAATGATTATTCCAAAAATACCACCCAAGTTAGATTAGGTAATGGTCAAAAATTTGACCTCGAACAAAAAAATCTCCTTCTCTACGTCGAACTCTGACCATTTGATGACTAGAGAGAGCACCACCTATCTACTCAGCACATTAAGTTATGCCAACCTAGCTTCTTTTCTGATGAATATTGGCATCGGGTATATAGAGATAATTATATGGTTCATTGAATGGGATAGAGCGTACTGTTAGGTTGATATTTCATGAAGGCATAGAGAAGCAAGGATACAAGATGAAGTATTTGTTAGTTAGGAAGATTGTATATGTCTCACGATGGATAAGTGATGAAAAGTATGCATGGAGTATTGTTTCCTTACCTGCCTTTTTTCCAAAAATCAAGGGCACAAGCCTTATTTACAGTGTTCACATTTTTACACTTTAGTCGTTAATTATTTAATTTTTGCGAAAAATATGTTACTATTCAAGTTGCCAAATGTCCCAATATTTTTCCAAGTGGTGAATGCCCTTTCCATTTGCTAATTTGAGTTGAAAGATGAAGTGCACGTTGCATTGTTAAATGAAAGAGAGGCCCGTGTTTTTATATTCTTAGTTTGCACATAAGGGTCCATTTACGAGTCCGATCCGTATATGCGACGTCCGACTTCATTCGTCCAATAATTAAAATAAAATTAGATTTTTTCTTAACATGGTGTACCGATTATAAGTTTATATAGTTTATTTTAATTTATCAACTTGCAATTTTTACATCAAACACTTCTAAAATGGAAAATGAAAAATTATTATATTTTATTAAATAAAAATATCGATATAATCTAATAAAATATGACAATAAGGTAGATTGTTATATCATGCAACCAAATCGATGGCTAGGGGTGCTTTCTGCTTGTTTTAATGTGCAATTTTAGGCATCCATCTATCAGCTCCTATAAATACCCCAAGCCATACAAAATTTGAATTCGTTTATCTCATCACAATAAAACTCTCACAGTAGACTAAAGTACTAAGCTACTAAGATTAACAATTTTTAATCTTAAGTTTTTAGTTTCTTATTATTATCTCGTAATTTCTTGTACTTGTAATAGAGAAACATAATAAGATATATTCGTAGTGAATGTTGGTAAGCTTAGCCAAACCACTCTACATCTTTTGGTATTTTATTTACTTTGCTTGTTTTTCTCCTCATTTTACATTTTAAAACCTACTATTAGCAAATAACCTTAGCTTTTACAAATGCACTAGTCTAATTCTGAGGTTGACCAATTTATTAGTCAACATTTTAGCAATAGGAGGGCTCACTTTAAAGCTCTAATCTTTTATCACTTTTTTTCGCTACAAAAATTTGTTCTAGATTTTTACATTGGATCCAACTGTTGAAAATGAAGGTAACCTGTCAATGGTTACCTTCAGATGTGAATAATCCCATGTTTACATCCACATCCGCCTCCAATACAATTTTTGAATATCGGATATCCGAATCTGCGAATATGGATGAATATCGGATAATTATTCAATTCACGAACAATTGATAATAAAGAAACATAAATAGAAAATTTCGATTTAACATAAATATTTTTCGATCCCATTAATTGTAAAAGTTTGCAAAATCAATATATATGATGATAGTAAATAGTTTTGAGTAGTTAATCTGCATTAAGTGCATGTATTATAAATTATCAACTTGATAAAATAACAAATACATATTTTTCATTGTATGAAAATTCACATAAAATAAACTATAAACTTGATAAATTTTGGATTGATAATTTTCTGATGCAGATGCATTTGTATCTGCTTTTTTAGATATTATATATTTATTTGCTTTTCGAATGTGGGCGAGGATGGATTTTGAATTTTTCAAGTATCCATTGATAGCCTTAAATGAAGGTAACAACTCCAATTACTGCAAAACTAGTAGCAACACCATCTTTATTTCCATATGCCCATTCCTAAGCTCGATAACTACATATGGCGAATTGTGCTGCAAGGATTGACCTCTACCCAATGAAGGAAAATTTAAGGACCAGGTTGGGTGATCAAGTTATAGATTTTGTTCTACCAGCTTCTCCAGCATTCTTCCTGACTCCTCTCCAATCCCCTCTTCTCGGTGCTTATGAATCATGAATATACTGAGGCTAGAGATAGAGTGGTTCCTGAAACCCAACTCGTGGATGTTCATGCTCATCCTAGGAAATATGCTGCATATGGACCAAGTTGCATTGTTGACATTGCCCCAGATTTGGCTATGCCCGAAGAACCAAGACACCGTCACCCCCTCTTAGTGGGACGACCATTTACTTTTAAACATCTTCGGTCACCAAACGGAAATCAAGACATAAGGTTTGGGTGTCTTAGCATTATTGCTCATGCATATGAAAAGAACACGGTGCCTCTATAGCATGATCCATTTCCCATAGGAGTGTGGCCATGCCTAGATCAAGAAAGAAGGGCCAAATATTCACGGTCGCTCTTTATGCATAGGTAGAGGAGGTCTTCCACTCCAACTCTTCATCATCATCATTCCTCTCCCTTCCACCATAAATCTTCCATTCCACAAAGATGTCATTTGAGTCCTCAGTCGATCGTTGGTTCGACGATCCCATAGCAGGCAGACATTAGCCTCTGGAAGGAAATGAACATTCTTTGCCAACGGCTCAACAAAATGCAAGTCTAGAAAGTCAAGGGTTATGGTTTTTCTGATGACGAGAATTGTAAGCCAGTTCTAAGGAAATCTTGAACACATACGTTCATAAGCGGAATGCCTTACTGCTCATTGACATGGTAGTGCTGAGCATTAGAACACATCACTCCATTCAACTCTATCACCTGTGCCAGCCAGCTTATGGCCATGCAAAGTGCCCAATCTTCCCCTCCACTCTCATAGGACTGGCCTCCCACTGTTTCCTACATCTGCAACTAAAACACCCCGCCTCTATACCTATACTATTCAAGAGTATTAGAAATTCATACTGTTGGATAATATAGATTCTGATGATGCATGGAATACATACATGAATATTCCATTAGGCTAATAATGGTACGTATTTGAAAATCAAATACATAACTCATATATACGCATACAATATCTATACAAAGCAATAAAAACATGCATGCCTTAAGGCTTAAGCATGGAACAATACATAATATATAGTGAATTACAGGGAACATAGAGTCGAACATGGCGATAATATATAATAAAATCTATACATAGATCCAAAATATACATCAAATATATTTATATAAAAACATCTAATATATAAATATAAATATATCTCAAATGTACACAATGACAATATATATAATGATTTCCAAGGCTCATCTACGCCCAACATCTATAAATCGGTCACCTCATCCATGGACCTGAAATGTCTCACACTGACTTGAGTATTATATAAATAACACACATGTCAAGCTATATTTAAATCATTGGCGTAATAAATATAGGTGAAACAATATATACTAGGACAATTACGTGATAAGACAATATAAGAACTCATGTCAATGATCACACTGTAACAAAAATACATACATATATAAAGAAGGATATGGTTTAAAATTACAATGACTTAAAAGATCAACGAAATATCTCATAACTTAAATATTACAAAAACTATGCATGAAGATGTCATCATCCGTATAAACAATTCAAAAGAAGTCAAGAATACTATATCCAGTTGGTGAATCATCCATACCATAAATCATCATCATAAAAAACAAAATCATCAAGTGAATCGAGCTAGTACACATCATGCCCTAATATAAATTATAAAATCATTTAATCGATAGATAATGTGGGATAGCCTATCAAATTATCCAAATGATATCCAATACTATAGAACCCACAAAGATAATATATCACAATCAATAAAAAAGGATATCTCCAAAATAACAAACTAAAAGAGTATGGATATACTTGAACTGACTACACTTTAGAAACACGGTCTCTAGTACAGCCAACTCATTGGATAGTGAATAATATATGCCAATCCACAACACACATAACCCTAAAACAGAAAGGGAGACTGATAGTACATATCACGCTGTAGGAACCCCGGGTCAACTAGCCTCTCACTAATAGCCAGATCTATTCCTACAATCTTCAGTTATATAGACACATATTGCTACCTAAATCTACCTATGGCTTATCTACGCGTAGCCTCTGTCATGACCCTGCGCTTGCCCCTATATTAATAGACTATTGGCCTATGTGACACAAGGGGCTACCAACTACTAATCTTGTTATCCACATCAAATATCATAACAAAAACGGTGTCACAGATCTGGAATGCGACCGTAACACCTCGTAAAATCAACCCTAATTAAATAAGTAGATTAAGAGAAATTCAATTAATTATGGTGGGTATAAAAATAGAAATTTTGTAAAAGTTGGAATTTGACCATGGAAGTTGTGACGTTGCTTTCGTGGCAATATTTTGATCAATTTTCACATATAATTTGCTAAAAGGAGCTCAAACGATGAAGTTATGGGCATTTGAAGTTTTCATATTTAAATTAATTTAATTTGAATTCAAATTCAAATTCAAGTAAATAATTAATTCCATAATTTTAAATTTTGAAATTAATTGTGATTAGACTTGGGGTTAAGTAAATGTTAAAGTTAATAGTTGACGTTAAGAGTAACTAGGGAATTAAGTAATAAACGGCTCAAAAATTAAATATTCTTCTCAATAATTGGGGGAACAGGTTGACCCTCTGACCTCAATCGGTCAACCCCTTGTGATCGACCGGTTGGAAGAAAGTGGTCGACCGCTTCCTGTGTGGCAGCTAGGGTTTGGATGTTTTATGCGCTCTAGGGTTATCCATTTTTAACCTAGTTTCATCCTTCGGTTCTAGTGCATTTCAATCACTATAGACCTTAGATCCCATACCTTCATTCACAAATTTTTTGGGAATATCGGTGAAGCTCTATCAGTTTATCTCTTCTTAGATTAAGAAAACTCCATTAGGGTTTTAGGTAAGAAATCCAATATACCTATCTTTGTTTATTATTTTATATCCAAACCTCTTCTCCTTCAACCTTTCTGAATCTAATATACATATATGGACACACAAATCCCTTGTCATATGTATCAAAAAGAAGAGATCTGAAGGAAAATATAATGGATGTAGCAAATCCATAGGGAAGCAAAGCTAAGGACCAACTGTGAGTGAAAACCTTAGTATTTTTATTTCAGCAGTTAATTAGTATGTATCTATGGATTTGAATATGCCTTAGTGATTTTAAGATTGTAGAAACAAAATAGATAAAACCCCCTAAAATTATTTTTTATTTCGAAACTTCAATTCTAGATGGAGATTCTCAATTAATTATGTTAATTTGTTAGAATCTATATTGTTCTACAATTTTTGATAATTTCATAGTCTATTTTATTTCTCCTCAATCTTCGATTCAAATTGTGACTTTTCAATAATAAAATAAGGGTTTGAAGTACTAATTCTATTCATGGTTTACACCACTTATTCCATACAAAATTACTTTGTTTATGTCTATGTCAAAGATGAGTTGAATAGGATATGAAATTAGGATTCCAATTCCTATTGTTTAGGATATTCCATTGGATTGATGTAATAAACCGGGTTTCTATTTTTACATGTCTACGTATTGCATTTTTGAATATGAATATTTAATTCCTCATTATAGATATTGAAATCGTGGGAATTTGAAGGAAAAGGATTTGATTTAGTATTATGGTTAAAGGAATTGACCTTTAATGCTAGTTTAAAGCGTATAAACTACATGCTAAAATTTATTAGGCATGAACATGTATTTATTCCTATTAGCATAATAAATGTATAAGTATGGCATACGGTTGCCTGGTTAATTAGGTAGTAATTGTCATTACTTTCCTCCTTTAGGAAGTTAATTGATATTTTAAGTCATTATAAGGAAGATTCCTTATAAGGTCTTAATTCTAGAATGTTGAGATGATTATTATATATATATATATATGAAGAGTATTTAAATAATGGACAAGTCATAGGGATGCGAGATTAGTAGAGTTGCACAATAGAATTTTGTTCTTTAGTTTTAGGCTACCAGCAGTTATGTGCACTTCCTATTGATGTGATGCATCTCCTATGATAAATATTTGCGATGACGCGAGGTTAATCCCAAATTTTGTAGGGTATACATGTCTAGTTAATCTGGCTACCAGTTCCTATGGATAATTTGACTAATATGAGATGTCATTATGAGTATGGCCCATTTTGCGAAGGGCCTACTTCGAGGTCTTGAGGTATTAAGTGGTTGTTTAAGGGCCCATCTCTTTTCTCCAAATGAAGTATTAAATGGCGAAGGGGCTAGTTATTAGGCATGATAGTGGTATCTCGACAGGGGCCTGCTTCGGAATAAGGTATCAAGTGACTGATTGATGGTCCGCCTTCCGATAAAGAAGAATTAAGTGGCTCAAGAGATTCCTAGCGATGTCAGCTAGATAGCCACGATTGAGGGGTCCGCCTTGGGAATTGGTAATAAATGGTGGGGTCTGCCTTAATTAAGGTGTTAAATGACAAGAGTCTACTTATTTTCCAATAAAGGGTATTTAGTGGCTTGGGTACTGTCTCTTGCATTGTTGGGTATTAGAAACCTACTTTGGGAATGGAAGGTATTAAGTGGTTGATTGTGGACCCGCCTTCTTTCCTTATAACAAGTATTAAATGGTTTTATGTACGTTAGACATATTCTTATTTTGAAATATACTGCCCAAGTACTAAAGTGGTAGAACTTGAGGTTTTTATTCACTAAACATTTGTTGTTCTAACTCCCTAGGGTTAAAGACAGAGTGATGACGGTGATGATGCTTAAAGGTGGACTGGCTTAAGCTTGTGGCGGTTTTTATTATCTTTTATGATTTTTTATGTTGTACTTAGGTATTTAGACATATGATGTAACCGATCTTGTATGACATTTTTATGATGCTTTGTACTATGACATTCCGAAATGTTTTGAAATAAATGGGTATAATTTGATATTATATTTTATTCCATCTGCTTTGAATTCTAAAAGAATTATTGCAGCTCTATTTTGTTATTTCCTTTTCCAACCAACAACAAACTGTAAAATGGATCTAAGTTTCAGTGGACTTTTTTGGGTCGAAATTTAGGTCTGTTTCGAGGCGATTTGTTACATTTGGTATTAGAGCTTTCGTTACTCGACCAACGGGGAATAGTATACATATGGGTAATGTATTTGTTATTTTCAAAAATATTTTTCAAAAACCTTACTACATATACATTTATTTTTGAATTTAAGCCCAACTCTATAAATTCCAACTATATAAGTAGTTGCTGCCATATTTTGAAAGGGTATGTGAAGCAATTATGAGATGGAAAAATAAATAGAATTGAATTTATACTCCTTTGTTGGACCTAGACTTCCTTATCATTATGGACACTATAAGCATATATTAAAAATAGGGATATGAATCCTAGAAGGAAAGGTTGTAACATCAAAATTTAATAGTTAATGAAGGAGCATTACGTGAGGAGCTACAAGAAATTAAATATATTAATGTGACTATTAAGGTAATTATGGAAAGATTAGAAAGAAATTAAATAAGTAACGTTGAATGGGCAAATAAATGTCTTAGGAAATGTCTGTTAAGAAAATAACCATTTAATATGAATAAAATGACATTTACGAGAGTAGTAAATATTTGTGTTTGATAATAGTTAGATGTTATAAGGCATAGTGTTGACAAAAAAATATGAAAGTAAGGAATATAGTAGTAAAACAAGCTTTCGTAAGAAGGTGTACACTAATCACCACAAGGAGATAATTAAATTTTTAAGATGATTGAGTAGGAAAGAACAATTAAAGCCAATTTTTAATGATGCCCCTTAAGAAAGAAAGTGGTAAAAAGGTTTATGAAAACTCCTTGAAGGTTTTCAATGTGCTTTTTCAAAAGATTATTAAGTGAAATATTATGTGTTGGAAGTTGAATTTTTTCGATAGAAATTGAATTTTTTGGCATCTTTGGAAATATGCTGCTTGCAAAAAGTTTAGAAAGAAGCGATGAAACATTTTAAAAACAAAATAGTGGATGATTTTTAATTACTTAAAAAATTGAAAAGGGAGAGAAGGTTGTCACTTGTTAACTTCTCAATTTAAAATATGTTGAATTAAAAGTTTCAACTTGTGAATTTTCCGTTTTTGGATTCTTCTATTTTTTTAATGAATTCTTCTGCTTTATGAATTTAGATGCTGTTATTTTGAAAAGAGCAAGGAAATTTGGAAATTTATAATTTATAAATAGTTGACTTAGAAAGATCTAACAAATGGAAAAGCACTTGACTAGTGTAGGATAAAAAGAGTAGAAGTGTAATGACTTGGAATTTCCACACTTTGATTTGCGAATATTTGATTGATTTTAAATATTCAAATAATAGATTTTATAACTAATCTTTTAAATAATAAATAGTGAAGGTGAAATAGTTTTCAAACTTTGTTTATAAAACTATTTAATTCAAAGAAAAAGAGAAAATGTGACTGGAATTCGTTTTTCGAATTTTTGAATTTTTGTTGGCTAAAAGTTGTCGAAAACGTTGTAAACTCTAGTGTAAGTATATTTACATTCATTCACAAATAATTAGGATATGTTTATATATATGTATGTATGTATGTATGTATGTAAGTATTTCTTTAAGCTAATATAAAAGTGAGATGTGACTTATTATGTAAAAGTTAAATATACTTAAAGTTTAAAAAAGAAAAATAGTAAAGTGAAAGAAATTTAAACACAAATTACATTTGGCATTAAAAACATGTTGGCTAAGCAAAGGAAAGGAGGGACAAGCTTGTGGGCTGAGGTACATGAAGGTGGTGTGGCATGATGACGTGGCAAGAGGAGGTGGAGGGTAAAGGACCAAGGCATTAAGGTAATTTATTTTGTTTCTTGCTTACAAATACCCCTTTCATTTCTTCAAATTTTCCTCCACTTCTCACTGCCATAACTCCCTCTAAATTACTCCAGATAAAGAAACTCTATTTTTTTCTAATTTAAGAGAATTGAGTTGGCTACAATTTCCATTTAACACCTCTTCAATTCCTGAGTGTTATTAGTTCAAAAATATATTTCTTTCAAATTCATTTTCGGTCCCAGATTTTCAAGTCCAAAAATACATCATATTCTTTTGACCATATCTCCCTCAAAATAGAACTAAATTGAATTATTTTTTAATTAAATTTTAGAGAAAATAATTTGCAAGAACTTTCCCTTTGACAACTTTTCCAAATTCTATGAACAACATGTCCAAAAATTAGTTAAAAGATGACCCATTTTTGGTTTGATTTTGTAAATTCGATGATAAGCCGAAGCCCCTCCATCTTTCAAGGCCAAGCCCTTATGCTCCATGTCCGAACCTCTCCTTTGCCTTAAGGCCTACAAAATTCCAATTTTGATTAAAAAAATCAAAGAGCCAAGGTCATATAAAGTTTAGTGAAGTTCGAGTGAAGTTAGTATGAGTTCGGTTCAATTTGGAAACCTTTTAGGTGAGTTAGTGCTTACATCTTTTAATAAATTTTTAAACTTTAGCATAGTATTTTCTTAGTTGTTATTTAGTAGGATGTTGGTTGAAACCAATAATGTTGTTTATGGCTTATGTATGTGTATATGTAATGTTGATTCTTAGCTTAGAAAGTGAAGTAAAAGTTAGTAAGTTATGGAAGTTAAGCTATTTACTAATTGAATGTTGTGATGGGTTGTGTGTGTGCGTGTGCGTGTATGTTGTATGCATGCATACGTTGATGTGTATTAAAGAAAAAGTTAATATGTTGAAGTGTTTGTTTGCGACATCAAGATCCTTTGGATTGTTAAAAGCCTGTCTTCTAACTTCGTTTTCTCAAAATGATTTATAAAGGTTTTAAAACTTACTTTGTTTTCCAAAATCTTTCACCAAGTTTATAAAGTGGTTAAACTATAAAAGCTATTGGGAAACTATTTAATATAAAAATCAAGTTTTTAAATTTCAGGTCATATAGCGATAGTCGCTATAAGTGCAGTTCTTAAAATGAACCGGTTTTGAAAAATCAAAAATGTGTTTTTACTTAAGTGTTTTTTATGGAAATCATTTTAAATTTTTTATTAAGTAATTAAAAATATAATTACTAATTAATTATTTAATTATTTAATAAATGATTATATAATTGATTAAATAGTAATTAGTATTTAATCATTAGTTAACAAAGGTAATTAATACTTCAGTGTTAATCAATTAAGTTAACTAATTTAAGTTAATTATTATTTAATCAATAATTAGAGATTAATTATTATTTATTTATTTATTTAAGATTAATTATTAATCAAATTTTTGTACAAAATAGCTTAAATATTTAATTAATTATTAATTAGGTAAGATAAATTAAGATCGATTAAGATTAAAAGAAGGTTTAAATTATTATTTAACAATTAATTAGAGATTAATTACAGTTTAAATAGTTATTTAAAGATTAAATATTATTAAATTATTTATATAAAGGATATTCATTAATTTTTTGATTTAAAAGTTAATTATGGTTTGATTATTAATTAAAGGTTTAATTGCTATTAAATAAAGAGTTTACATGTATTTAATTGTTAAATAAAGTTTGAAAGTTTATTAAAGGTGTTTTAAATAATCTTTTCATTTATTAAATAAGTTTATTAAAAGGATTTTGTCTTAAATAAGGAATATTTTTAAGAAAGTAATATAAATGATTTTGGAAATTCATAAAGGAAGTTTTATAAATTATTTGGAAATTTATGAAGAAATATACAAATGGTTTTAATATTTATAAAAGTGTTTTATAAATTTCACTTGGTGATTTATAAGGAGTTTTGTAAATGGGTTTGGAATTTAAGTAAAGAAGATTCATAAATAAAAGAGATTTACTAAGAGGACTGATAGAAGTAAATTTATAAAAGGATTTGAGATTGGATTTCCTTTAACCGACCTTCTTAATTTTGGTGGTATGGACATTCGTTCCACGGTTAACATCGAAGGAATATTGTTTAAGATTATCTTTACTCTAATTTAAGTAACATTTTGTTTTGATCCTTTTAATATGATTTTGAAATGAGAAATCTTTGACAATGTTTTGTGAATGTACCTATGCCAGTAAGATAAGTGTACAAATACTTTGATAAATATTTTGAAAAGAGATTTAAATAAATGAAAGATTTATTTTGAGGCTTAATGGTTGCTATGGGTAATTAAATCTCTGAATTACTGGTTGTTTGTTCATTTGATAGCTAATAATTGACTATCAAATTTGGTCCAAAATTTAACTTCAGAAATATTTCAAAGAGATACGTGAGTTACATGGCACAGTCATCTTCGATGATGTTGTACTATGCACATAAATCTTATTCTGTTCTCTTAGGACGAACAATAGGGAGATCCATCCACTTAAACGGTTAGGGAGTGATTCCAACTCCTATATATTGTCTGATTATTTCCAACAGTACCGGAGTTGAGTTTACCGAAACTATTGAATGTTGTTTCGAAGAGACCGAGATTGGATAAGTATAAATTATCCGAAAACCACTTCAATCCAACTGAAGCATTTCAAACTGAAGATATCTTAAAGATGATTGAAGAGGAAGCTTTTGAAGTGCAAGGGCTACTTGCTAACAGTCCTAAGGGTGAATCTAAAATAAAGGTAGTAGATGTAGTGCCTTCAGTTTCGTTTAGACCCAGAACGAACTTGTATGGATGAGTGCTGACATTGCATTTCTGTCTGGAGGGTGGTGTTAGCATTCCATGTAGGTTTATTATATAAAAGCTAATCGTAGCCTCTAGCCTTGCAACCGATAAATGAATTAAGTAAGGATGTGCTATAGGGTTATGTGGGTTGCTCCTATTAGGGTACGATCATTCCATATCTAGTGTCGATATTTATGTACGCTTCGGGGCCCATTGTGGTTTTTTATCAACCATAGGGCGATCATATTCGGCACTACTGTAACGACCCGATATTTTCAACCATTCGCATCCGCACATGTCGGACTTGAATTGCTCAAAATACCGCGTTGTAAATAAAATTTGGCAAATCTCAGAATATACAGTAAATACATAATCACAGATCACAGACACAGAGTATTTAATAATGCAGCGGAATTTAAAAGAAATAGTAGTTCATGAAGCTACTATATAAAAATAAGATACATCAGAGTTAAACATGATACAACAAAAAGTAACAAGATACATCAGGTACAAATCAGAATACATCACTGAAATCACTGGATACCGAAAGCAAAATAGATGGCTGGATCTTCAAGGAAAGCTCCAACTCCGAAGGTGAATCTTGAATGCTAACTCACTCAACCTAACTCGAGCGTAAAGCAAAATACAAAACACTCGAGTCAGGACATAAATACTTATGAACTGTAAATAAACTCAAGTGAACAGTAACAAAAAAGCATCAGTAACTTAAAGGATGCTTGGGATCGCCCATCCTTTAAGGATCCGTTAAACTATTTACTATGTAGTAATATTGCGCTATTATAATAATGTCTACAGTAAAATAAACATACTTTTAAATAGCGTTCCGGGCTACCCATATCACCCTTCACACATAATAGTCCCAATAGTCCATCCAATATCATGCCATCTCCACTCCGGGTGACGGTCAGAGGATACCACACGGGCTACGGGAGAAAAACAAACTCGTAGTAAATGCACGGTATGGTAGGTGACACGGCACACAAGGCAATGCCAGGGTAGATATACCAATTACGCACACGGGCTGGTGGTAACGCAACAGCCACATACGCCCACCTCGGAACACACTCCCAGTCTAAATCGGAGGATGGCCATCTAATCAATCACCAGTAAGAGTATAGTATCGAAGGAATGTGTCCGACCAGAGGTGCTACCTCCTTTGGCCCGAGATCGCTCCTGTTTTAGCCACCTTATGCCAACTCACGGGAGTTGGGTCCACGTAATATACCTCAAGAACATCGCCACCATCCTACTTCATTCTGGAATCTCCACCGCGTACACGGTTGTTAAAGTGGTTTTCGGAGTTGGCAGAGAGTATGACAACTTCCGATCCCGGTCTCTTTAACAACCAAACGTTATTATAACGCCGTGGTCATTTCAAAATAGTTTATATTTCAAAAGGATCAAATCATTTCACTTCAAAACTATATTCCTTTCAAAATAGTTTACGCCTCGAAACCAAAACCATTTTTATTTCAAAACTATTTACTCAATCAAAATAGTTTATACTTCGAAACCAAAATCATTTTTATTTCAAAACTATATTCAAATCAAAATAGTTTATACTTTATCATTTCCATCTCAAACCTATATCCACTTTCAAAAATCATAATACTTTCAAAGTTATAACTCTTTCGAAACCAAAATACATGAAATCATTACACTTTGAAAATTATAACATTCTGAAATCATACATTTGAAATCATGAAACATTCATTTAATTCTTTACATTTTACAAATTTATTTCCAATTTAATTCAAAATTTCAAATTTCCAATTTAATTCAAATTAAACCATCAATTTCAATTCAATTCAGTTTTCTAACAAAACATTTCAAATCTTATAAATTTCAAATATAGATTTGATCTACAAAATAAGCTATCCAATTTTAATATGTTTCCAAACTTTAATATCCCACATTTCAAAACTAAACTTTATAATTCCATATATTCATATCTCAAATCTAATTTCATTATTATGTAGTTTTGAAATATTCATTTCATAAATCCAATATTATTAAAATAAACTTAAATTACAATTAAACCAAATATCTTTTCATATAAATATAAACTTCAAATATTCCTTTATCAAATAAAGAAAAATCAAATATCAGTCAACATTCACATTCTTTATTAAAATAAAGATCAAATCATTTTCAAACCATTTC
Source organism: Allium cepa (assembly GCA_030765085.1). Classification (NCBI taxonomy): domain Eukaryota; kingdom Viridiplantae; phylum Streptophyta; class Magnoliopsida; order Asparagales; family Amaryllidaceae; genus Allium; species Allium cepa. Next base: position 735,498,666 of record CM060943.1, read on the forward strand.
AAAATCATTAAAATATTACATCCTTTCAAAACTTCATAATCAAATCATTATTTGAATCCAAATCCAAATATTCAAAGTTAAATATCATTTAAAAATCAAATATGTCATTCATTTATTATTACAAACATCATTACCAAAAATACATTCCAAAATTCCATTCAAAAATTCATTTATTATATTACATTTCATTCCGTTTAACACATAACCAAGTAAACATTATTTAAATTCAAATTCAATTTAAATTCCTTAAAAATTCAAATTTAAATATTCAAAGCTTCTAAAATTTCATAGATAATCCATTTCAAAAGTTAAATTATTTAACACTTTAAAATATAGCCCAAACAGTGTTAAAATCTATAACATTTCAAAACATTGTCAAATTATAGCAACGACAACATTTATAAAGTGCTATCGTAGCTTATATTTTCCAAAATGGTTTATTTCAAGAATAGCGACATTTATAAATGTCGTAATAGATATTTAGTTATTTCAAACATTGTTAGATTCAAAACAATAGCATTTAAAAATGCTGTCAAAAGACTACAACATTTTGAAAATGCTATAAAATTCCAGATTTCATTTTGTCTTTTCAAAAATAAAAATAAAACTCCAAATTTTTTTATTGTATCTTAAAAATCATATCTCTAGACTTCAAAATTTCACTTTTAAAATCATTTTAACATATGATTTAATACAACAAAAATTTTAGATCAAATATTCAATTTAAAAACTCCATTCATTTATTAAGTCAAAATTCACTGTTTATTAACATATAAATTAAATAAAACTTAAAATTTTACTTCAAATACAATTTCAGAACTTTAAATTTAATTTCCATTATTTATTTACATTTTAAAATTAAATTTAAAGTCTAAAATCACATTTACTCCAAATTTACATACTTGAATTCACTTAAATTCACAATTTCAAGATTTAATATTTAACTTTCTTAAAACCATAATATATATATTTTTAAATCAAAATTTCATACTTTTTAAAATACATATTTTTAATAAAATCATTTAAAAATATACCACGGGGTCTGTATATAATTTTCTAACCTAGGTCAAGTGATACAGATATATATCATTTCAATCCGCAGTTTACAAAGAAAACCCGGGTTCTATCATTTCAAACCCGCAATCCCAAGTCAAATAAAATACAATAAAAATCGCTTAGGCCTATCATTTCAGCCCATAACGATTTTTTCCTATTCTAAAGTCCGTTCGGGTATGTATCATTTCAACCCATAGTGATTCTATTCTAACAGGGAACTTGCAGTGTGAATATATGCATAAACAATATAAACAATGTCAATGTCACAATATAATGTCATGTATCAGATGTCAGGTTATAATTAACAGTTTTAACATGGTAACAACATGGCATAGCATATCATATAATCATCATTAACTTGCATAAACATTTTATATTACTAAACACTTGTCATCAATTCACTATTTCATAAGTATAAATGTCAGAGTGAGAAAGACTCACCTTTTACGAAGCTAGAGACAAACAACACACACAAGAGCGATTCCAAAGGCACGACAAGAACGATTTGATTTGAATTGATGGAGACCCTTGTGAACAACACAAAATATAACATACATAAGCACAAATATAGATATCGACATACAAATATAATCGACAACTTTAGTTTGCAGAATAGTTGCAAAACAAGAGAGATGACCAAACCTTCGAAGCAAAAGACTTGCACACGACAACATAAGCTTGTCACATGATCAAATGGGCTTGATCTCACCACACTAGGCTCTGGTTTGGTTCAGATATGGCAACCATAAAGGTCAGGTTACAAGTGGATGAAGATGGTGGAAGAGTTGCAACATGAAGCATACATGGGTTCAAGGCAAATATGTGAAGTTTTTGGTGCATTTTGACTCACCTATGACCACATATAGGCTCGGCCATGGGGTCTTCATGTCAGGTCAGATCTGGACAGTAGTGAAAGGGGCAGCCAAAGGTGAAGTAGATGATGGTGGTGGTGGCTAAGGGGTGGCCAAAGGCAACTATGAAGGCAATAGTGGAGTATAAGCTTGGCTAGCATTGTTTTGGTGAAGTGCTTTGCAAATTTGAGGTGGTGGCTTCATCTAATGGTCATGTCCAGAGGTGGTGGTCGGAGGAGAGGGGGTCGGTGCTGCTATAGATGGTGGAGAGGATGGTGGTCAACAAGGAGAGAGGTGAGGCCAAGCAAACATGAAGAAGAGGAAGGCTAAATCAGTGAAGAAGAGGGAAAAATGTGAAAAGAAAAGCCATTGTTTTTTTTTCTTTTTTTTTCTCCATGGCCATGATTTTTAGGGGATGAGAAGTCTTTCCTTTCACGTGAAAAATAAAGAAGAATACATGGCTGAAGAATGGAGTTAAGGCAGCCAATTGAAGAGATGTTGGTTGAGAAATGAAAAGACAGAATACAAAAAGGCTTAAGCAAATAAAGACTCACAAACCTTTCAAATTTCCACCATTTATTTTTAAAATTTACATACATCTAAAATATGTATAAATACAGATAAAACACGAAAATATAGTAAATAAACAAAATTAAATAAATAAATATTAATTAAATATAATTAAACTAAGAAAATAACAAAGAAAATGTAAATTAGGCTTAAAAATTTGAAAATAAATGAAATGAACTTTGGAAAAATTGTATGTACATGAAAAATATTTAAAAATAAAGATAAGAACATAAAAATAAAATGAATACATAAAAATGAATAAATAAATTTTAATTAAATATAATTTAAATGAAGAAAATAGCAGAAAAATGGAAACTAACCTTTAAAAATAGAAAATAAATTCAATGAGCTTTGGAAAAATTCAAACATCACTTTAAAAATATTTAAAAGGTAAAATATATGTAACATAACATATAATAGAATTTAGAATAAGATATAACAAATTAAAAAAATTATTTATATAATTTAAAATAAACAATATTGTTAAATAAAACAATTTACACCTAATTTTGTAAAAAGCATAACTTTCACAATATTATTCGGATTTTAACGAAATGAAAAGCATTGTTCTTGAAATTTTATTTACTTTCATAAGAAAATATAAAATTCAAATTTTAAAACTTTTAAAATTTAAATTTAAAAGTCAAAGTTTGACCCGATTGACCAAAATTCACATTTTCTGGAAATATTCAATTTATGCATGTTTGAAATTCTAATCCACATCAAAATCAACGTTTACATTTCAATTAACAATATATATTCATTTTAATAAATAAAATAAAATTTTAAATTAGGAATTTAAATTAAAATAATTAAAATATACAATTACAATAATCAGAAAATATAGGGTTATTACAACTACCCAGTAAGAGGTAGGGTCGATCTTGAGTAGTACAGGTGTAATCTATTATAGCCTCCCATACATTTTATATAGAGTTGTACATATTCGGTGGGTAGATGCTTGCCCTTTCATTATTAGAATCCATTCTCCAGTAAGTGGTTTTGTCTTAGCTGTATACCATTATGCTGGAATTTAATTAATGTAACAATTTCAGCTATGAATAATATGCATTTGTACCTTAGACCTTATAATAATATTGCTCGATTTTCTATAGAAAATGTTTTGGTTATCGTAAGGTAAAAACCCATTCGAGTTTATGTGTGGCGTAATCTTATGACATACCTTTGATTGTAAAGGATTTTACAAGTTATAACAGAATAAAATTCCTTATTATTTGAGTTTTTCATGTTGGTTTTGCCAGACTGATCTGAGCGTTTTTTTTATTTTAATGCTCGGGTCAGATCAAGCATATTCCATATTTAGCTGGATGATTGGGAGATTTCAGATGACAAGCTGGATTCTCCAAGACGTATTCTTGTTTCTTACATTCTTATGTTGTTTTGTTTTGTTTCCATCTGTATTGACCAACATTTGTAAGGAGAAGTTGTTATAACTATCTTGGTTGATAATTTGATAATGTACTCATATGTCATGGTTGATAATTTGATAATGTACTCATATGTCATATAAATAAAGATGATTTCTTCTTGTAAAGATCTTGTGTATATTATATGTTACTCGTCACGTCTATGAGATTCTGTTTTTTTTTCTTTCACCCTAAATGACCTGTCTTTCAGACACTTAAACTATTGGCACATAAATACTTTGGATGTATCAAGTGTCATCTTCAGGTGTACGAAAGGTAGATCATTACAACGTGGTATCAGAGATTAGATTGACCGAACACCTAGGCTTTGATGGGTTTAACTCATTCGAGATAGGGTAAGTGGTACCCTAGAATGGGTCTGAGTGTTATTATGTATATGAGCATGCATTTGTTAGTGCTATAAAAATGTTTTATTATGTATTGATTTATCTGTGGAGTGAATTATGAATTTTGGTCGCTATAAAACGTATCTGTATTAATAGTGGGTTCTAAGCACTTAAAATAGGCAAACCGACACATTATTGTTTTAAAAATGGTAAATGAAATAATTTCACCTATGAATATATTTTATATATAGGAATATCTATTAAAAATTTAGTATAGTTTTTCTTGGTTGTTAGGAGTGGATAATATTTAATTATTATCATATAGGTTTTGACTAGTCATGCTCGCCCAATTTTGAGAGATGACTATTGTTTGTTGATTTTCCTTTTTCCATCATAGGTTAAGTAAATAGAAAGTTTGCGGGAACATTGAAACGAAAACTTGGGAATTAAATTTTATAATTTGACTATAAGGCATTCGATGACAGGATAGGTAGAAATTGTATTTAATATAAGGCATTTATTAAAAAGAAATATTCAGATGGTTTTATAAAAGGTTTATTTATAAATCAATATTATAAAATATATTTTGAAAATAAGATGGATCTTAAACCTAGTGACTTTGACCAAATTTTCAAATGATTTTTGGAAAAGTAGTAATAATTTTACTTGAAAAATACTTTAAAGCATAAACATTTGGAAAGAAATTAACAAGAATTTTTTTCCTCGTATGGACCGGGAATGAGTCTCAATTCTATTTTGTGATAATCAAAATAATATCTAAGTGACAACGAGTTTTGCTTAGGTAGATGTGATAGTGCACTTAGTAAATTATTCCCTTTGTCACTGTACAATCTAAATGAGTTCGAACCCGATTGAATCCAAAGCAAGTGGGCAATAAATATTTTGTTAAAAACTAGTTAGTTGGAAATATATATATATATATATATATATATATATATATATATATAGTATTTTTTCTAAAATGGGATTGGAAAAATAAGAAGTATTTTATAATTAATCAGTTCGAGTGACTCGAATGTAACTAAAAATGGGCAAGAGATGTGTTCAGATGGTACATACTTCTCTTAAGTGTTATCCTTCTTGATAAGGAGATATATAATGCTACTTGGTAGGACCTAGTTCTTTGATATCATTCTAGAGTTACTCGGGCTATATGTATGTTTTCGAAGGGTTAAAAATGAAATATCAAAAGGATTTTGAAATAAAACCCTGGTGTCTGGCTCCTAAATTTTCAAAATAATATGGTATTTTGATTAAAGAATGGATTAATAAATGAAGTTCTAATTGGGTTAAATTTATTACGAAGGTATAATAAACTTTGTTTTATTAAAATGTGTCATTTGATTTTGACATTTAGGAAGTGAAAAATTATTTGATGTTATTGGGCGGGCTAATAAATGTCTTTACCATAGAGGCATCTAAGAAAAATGTAGACTTTAACATGGAGTTTGGATACCAGCATCATACTCTTCTTAGCAACTTACGAAACCGAATAGGTAAAGAGGTTGTATTGGTCAACTCAGTTTTAAGATCCAAATTATTTTGGGCTTACATCTAAATAAGTTTAAAGAGAATAGGAATTGAAATCAGATGTTTTGTATATACTCTTAAGATGTAAAAGAGTATTATACAAGTTAATAAATTAAAATGATTTTATGAAAAAGTTTCATAAATACGTTGTACTATTTAAATTGTTTGAACCAAAGCTGAAATGTTTTCATAAATATTTTAGGGAGGGTAGAAAGTAATTGGGCAGTAAGAACCAATAAGATAAGTACGTAGTTCTTACGTAGATCATTTTTCTTTTTCACATAATTCTCGATCAAAGATTCGAGTACATACCTTAAGGTATTTCACACCATTTCGAATAAAGACTATCACTCGATTTTGACCACGAATACTTGGTGAGGCTTTATAATCTAGAACCAAAGTTTACTATCATAGTATATGGTTATGTAAGAAGAACAGAGGTTTCCAGTTCAGAAGCTTGATCGGAGTCTGCACTAGGGAATTGAGTGAGTAATACACGTTCGAAAACAAAAGCTATGTATTCGAGTGAGTGATCAAATCATACTTTGTGTAGGAATGATTTATATACATCATATGGATTGATGAGTAGTGTTAGGTGTTTTTCGGGTTAGGTTGGGGTAAAATTTCGTGGATGAAATTCTTTTAAGGAAGGAGAGTGTAATGACCCAGAATTTCACCGCTTTCAAAATTTAGTTAATTTTAAATATCAAATAATAGATTTTATAATTGAAATAAATATAAATAATGATGGTTATCAAATTAGTTTACAAAAATATTTAGTTCCGAGAAAAATTGAAAATGTGATAAGAATTTGTTTTTTGAATTTTCGACTTTTTATCGGCTAAAAGTTGACGGAAACGTTGTGAACTCTAGTGTAAATATATTTTATTATCACAAATAATTAGGATGTGTTTATACACACACACACACACAGATAGATATATGTATTTTCTTAAGTTAATATAAAACTAAGATGTGACTTATTATGTAAAAGTTAAATATACTTAAAGTTTAAAAATGAAGAAAAAAACAAAGTGAAATAAGTTTCAACACAAAGTACATTTGGCATTAAAAACATGTTGGCTAAGTAAAGGGAAGGGCGGGACAATCTTATGGGCCGAGGTACATGAAGATGAGGTGGCATGTGGTAAGAGGAGGTGGAAGTTAAAGGACCAAGGGCATTAAGGTAATTTACTTTGTTTCTTGCTTATAAATACCTTTTTCATTTCTCCAATTTTTCCTCCTCCTCTTGTGGCCTTAACTCCCTCTAAACAACTCCAAATAAATAAAATTTTTTTATTCAATATAATCGAGTTATCTAAAATTTTCATTCACACCATTTCTTCAATTTCTGAGTGTTATTGGATCAAAAATACATTTCTTTTAGACTCGTTTTGGACCTAGATTTTCAAGTCCTAAAATACCACTTCTTCTTTTACCATATCTCCCTCAAAATAGATCCAAATTGGATGATTAGTTTTTTAAATTGTAGAGAAAATAATGTCCAAGAACTTTCCCTTTGACAAATTCCATGAGTACCTTGTTCAAAAATCAGTTAGAAGACGACCCATTTTCTGGTTTGGTTTTTGTGAATTCGGTGATTATCCAAACCCCCTCCACATTTCAAGGCCGAGCCCTTATGCTCCATGGCTGAACCCCGTTGGCCTTAAGGCCATCAAAATTCCATTTTTGTTTAAGAAAATCAAAGAGCTAAGGTTGTTTCAAGTTTAGTGAAGTTTAATAGAAGTTAGTAAGAATTCGATTTGATTCGAAAGCTTTTAGATGAGTTAAAGCACGCATCTTTTAATAAAGTTTTTAAACTTTAGCAAAATATTATCTTGGTTGCTATTTGGTTGGATGTTTGTTGAAATCAATGATGTTGTATATGGATTATGTATGTATGTCTGTAATGTTGATTCATAGCTTAGAAACTGAAGTAAAAGCTATTAAGGTATAGAAGTTAAGACCTTTACTAATTGAAATTTATGATGGGTTATATATATATGTTATATGCATGAACATGTTGATGTATGCTAAAGAAAAAGTTAGTATGTTAAGTGGTTATTTTGCGACATCAAGATCCTTTGGATTGTTAAAAACTTGTCTCCTAACTTTACTTTCTTAAAATGTGTGATAAAGTTTTTAAAACCTTTCTTTATCTTCCAAAATCTTTCACTAAGTTTATAAAGTGGTTAAAGTATAAAAGTTAAGAATTTTGAAAATATTTAATATAAGAATCAAGTTTTTAAATTTCGAGTCATATTGCGATAGTCGGTATAAGTGCAATTCATAAAACGAACTAGTTTTGGAAAATCTAAAAAGTGTTTTTACTTAAGTATTCTTTTAGGAAAATATTTTAAAACTTATATTAAGTAACTAAAAGGTAATCAATATTTAATTAATTAATTATTTAATAAACGAATAATTAATCAATTAATCGAGTAATTAGTACTTAATCATTAGTTAATAAAGGTAATTAATACTTAAGTGTTAATCAGTTAAGTTAATTATTTTTTGGTAAATATTATTTAATCAATAATTAGGTATAAATTATTATTTATTTAAGATTAATTATTATTTATTTATTTATTTATAAAAGGGTTTAAATATTTAATTAATTACTAATTAAGTAAGATTAATTAAGACTTGATTAAGATTAAATGTAGGTTTAAATTATTATTTAATAATTAGTTAGAGATTAATTACAGTTTAAGAAGTTCTTTAAAGAATAAATATTATATAATTATTTATATAAAGGATAATTATTGATTTAAAAGTTAATTATGTTTGATTATTGATTAAAGGTTTAATTATAATTAAACAAAGAGTTTAAATATATTTAATCATTAAATAAAGTTTGAAAGTTTTAAACAACTTTAATTTTGAAGATCAGTATTGTTCTAAAGTAACTTTCTTTTTACAAAAATTCCAAATCTAAGTGATTTCTTTGTCGATTAAATTTAAGTATCACAATTGAATATGAAACCCAACGATATCTGTTTTGCAGAATAAATTACTATTCTGCTAATTAACTTATATTTAACATCTGTTTGTTAGAATAAATCACCATTCTACCATAATTCATTAAGTAGATTATGTTGATATCTGTTACAAAAAATAAAAACATGTTCTTCAATTATGTTAACTTAGACATGTGTTTAGCAGAACAAATCTCCATCTGCTATTTTGATAACTTGGACATTTACTCATATGATTTATAATTATTGACTGATTCCCTTATACATATCTCCTTGTTATGTAAATATGCATATTATAAATTGAAAAGTAAATTCAACTAAATCAGAACCATTTGGTTCACTAAACTTCTTTCAGACTTTTAAGGTCAATCATTCTTTTAATAGTGGTTTCAAGTTAAGTAGTGATTTTAGCAAAGGTGTTTTAAGTAATCGTTTTATTTATCAAAAAGACTTTATTAAATAAATTTATTAAAGGGATTTGGTTTTACATAAGAAATACTTTTAAGAAAGTTTTATAAATGATTTTGTAAATTCATAAAGGAAGTTGTATAAAAAATTTGTAAATTTATAAAGAGATATATAAATGGTTTTGATATTTATAAAAGAGTTCTGTAAATTTAAGTTGGTGATTTATAAAGAGTTTTGTTAATGAGTTTGGAATTTCAGTAAAGAAGATTCATAAATAAAATAGATTTATTGAGAGGATTTATAGAAGTAAATTTGTAAAAGGATTTGAGATTGAATTTTCTTTAACGATTAGGGGTGATCGTTGTTCTTTTATATTGTCTGATTATTTCCAACAGAACTGGGGTTGAGTTTACCAAAACTATTGAATTTTTTTCGAAGTGACTGTGAACGGATAAGTATAAATTATCCGAAAACCACTTCGATTCAACTTTAGCATTGCGAACTGAAGATATCTTGAAGATGAAACTTTTGAATTGCAAGGGCTACTTACTACCAATCTTGAGAGTGATTCCAAAATCGAGGTAGTAGAGGTAGCGCCTTCAGTATCATTTAAACCCAAAACAAACTTGTTTAAATGATTGCTGGCATTTCATTTCTACCCAGAGGGCAGTGCTAGCATTCCAAGTAGGTTTGCTATATAAAAGGTAACCGTAGCCTCAAGCCTCACAATCGGCAAATGAATAACGCATGCACATGCCGTAAGGCTATGTGGTTCTCTCCCATTAAGGTATGATCATTCCATGTCTTGTGTCAATATTTATCTATGCTTCAGGGCCCATTATGGTTGTTTATCAACCATAGGGTGATCATATTCTATGTTATCCACTAAGTAGGGACGGTCCTAAGTAGTAGTGGCGCAACGTGTTATAGTCTTCCATATTTTTTTTCTAGAGGTGTATGGATTCGGCGGGTAGACCTTTACCCTTTCATAGTTGGAATCCGTTCTCGAATAAGTGCCTTTGGACTTAGTTGTATACCTATTAAGCTAGAATTTAATTAATATAACAATTTCGGCTATGATTAGTATGTATTTATACGTTAGACATTATACTAATATCACTGGATTTTCTATAGAAAATGTTTTAGTTATCGTAAGGTAAAAATCCATTTATGTTTATGTGCAGCGTGGTTTTACGAGATACCTTTGATTTTAAAAGATTTTACAATTCATAATAAAAAAATTCCTTATGATTTGAGTTTCTCATGCTTGTTTTACCATACTGATCTAGGCGTTATTTTCTTATAATTCTTGGGTCAGCCAAAGCATATTTTCCAGATTTAGCTGTATGCTTTGGAGCTTTCATTTGACGAACTGGATTCTCCAAGACATATTCACGTATCTACATTCTTTCGTTATTTTGTTTTGTTTTATGTCTTTCTGTAATATCAGCTTTTGTAAGGACGGGTTCTTAAACCTGTCCAGGTTAATAATAGGATAATGCACTCTGGTTGTATAAACAAAGATTATTTCTTCCTGTAAAGATATTATGTATATTATATGTTACTCGTCACGTCTGTGAGATTCGATTCTATTTTTCTTTCTTTCCCCCCAAATGACCCTTCTTTTGGACAATTAAACAATCCAAACATGAATATCATGGATGCATTAGGTGTCGTCTTCAGGTGTAAGAAAGGCAGATCATTATAAGAAGGTTAAGAATGTTCAATAAGGTAGACGGGAGGACCATTTAATGATATAAAAGAGAAGTAATAGAAAGGAATGATAGAATTGGCGGACCCTTCAGCCACATAAGACCTTAAAGCGAAAGCAAACCCATGTAGATATCTCTCACTGCTCCTAATTATAAATTTAGACCATTTAATACTTTCAATTAAGAAAGCAAGCCTAATCTCTCATGTCAACGCGGGTCCTAGGATTAGTGATATCTCTCACATTAGATGTAAGTACACCCGACTTTGGTAGCCTCAAAGTGAAGGGCAGTCTTCCGTCGAGTGACTTTACTGACCTCGCATCACTAAGCCATTAAATCAAGTTAACCATTTTAAGTCTTTATTTATATTATCTTAGGTAGATAATGGACATAACTACTAATTCCATTTTTATTTAAGTCAATAAGATTTACCTTAAATATTTATCTATCCATAAATCCACGCTTAATGCTCTAAATTTCAATTTGTCCATAAAATCTTATTGAACATTTCCGAAGACATTTATGTATGATTACTAATTTTAAATTAGTACCTTTTATATCTGTTCTAATTTTATCAGTCTCATTAATCCACTTATCCTATCAATTTGTTGCAACTCCCATATTTATTACAATTTATTGGAGCTGCAACTTTTTAAATTCTTTTCCCATTAGTTAATTATTCGAAACATGAATATTACGTGCAAGCGTTGTTATTAGATTTTTATTTAATTATTATAAGCATAGTAATTACGTGTAACTATTTACTTTTACCAATCATATTCTAGTTATATATCTTTATTAGAATATTCTTTTGCATGTTAAAATTTGGAATCATATCCAAAAAGATTATCCGCTATAATTTCCATAAATTATTCCAAAACAAAATAATTAACTTTAAAATATAAAAGGTTACATCGTTTGAAATTACAAGGAATAATCTTTTCATTTTATTATTGAAATAGACAGTGTAAACTACACTGAATTAATACATTGCACATCTCTTTCTCTTTCTATTTACAAATATTCCTTATTAGATCAAATGCTATATCTTTCTAAAAGGGAAAGAAATCTAACTAATTTATAAATATTAAATGGATCTAAATTCCAATCATTCCAAATACAAAAAAGTTTACATTTTAACTAGATTAGGGTAATAATCCAAATTTATTACATTATTATACAATCTATTTCAGGTCTGGAATAAATTTTATTCAAATCAAGATTCTAAATTCATACTTTTGGGACTGATTTCTAGATCAGGTTGTATACAATGCTAAATCAATTCATAAATAAGAATATCAATTTGATATTTATTACATTCAGATCATATTCAATTCGTTGCCTACAACTCATATACTATTGTCCAATTCAACATAAAAATGAAATAAACACCAACAGTATAATTTTCATATCATAACAATCTATAAAATTTCTCACTCACCTTTTAAAAGCAATCCAAATATCCAGATCTAAAGCAGAACCTTTGATTCATCTCCAAAACCTTTCTAATCTAAGACATATGTATAAAAGGGTATATACATACGTTAGAATAATAGATCATGGAATAGATTTGGGATAGGAAGAGAAAATATATACAAATATATATAAATATATATTACCTCAAATATACATATGGTTGATTCTCTTCTCTTCTCCTTTTTATTTGGTTTATACTCTTCTTCGCTTTGCATGAATATAGATAAAAATATCTTATCTTTATATTTTAATAAGAATGTGGAGAAAACAAAGGGTAGAGCTTTGCTACCGCCTCTATAAAAGTATGAGAAGAGAAGGGATGGAGAGACCTAAATTTATAGGTGCAAAAATCAAGCAGAACTGTATGATTTAATATGTTAAACCCGGGTCGTTGCAGCCTAAGTTTATTGGAACCGCCAGATTGCCACCGGTCAACCGCCCTTGGGTGACTGGTCGACCATTGGGGGTCGACCGTCTCCACTAACGAGTCGACCTGTGGGCTCAGGTAATTGATATAAAATGTTATTTTTTCTTATTTAATTATTTTCATTCCGAATTCGTTTTTCATCTGTAACTTTTTCACTCGGACTTCGATCGCAAAACACCAAATATGAAAGTTGTTTAGAATTTCGCCGTGAATGCAATGGTCCAAGTTTTGTGATGAAATTCCATCATTTGCACAAATTCCATTTTCGAAGCCTAATTAGCTAACAAACTAATTAAATAACTAACACTAAATACAGATGTTGCATCTTGGGTTGTACTGGAATTTATACATCATCCACTAACATGCAAGTATTTGGTGTGCTGGAATTTATTCATTTTTCTTTTGTATGTGTTTTCTAGTTCTTATAAAATTTATTTTGAACGTGTACTGGTCATGTAATATATATATTTCACGAGAAAAGACCGATTTGCATTTTCCTAGAGTAGTAAAGCTCCAAGCCGAGCCTTCCCTGTTGTTATTTTTCATTAATTAAATTGCTGCATAAACAAAGCAAGACATAGTACAAGATATGAATAAATCATGATTCAAGTGAATAAAACTTAAATATGTGATTGTTAAACACTCACCTGAGGATCGCATCTTCTTCTACTGCACCCAAGCTCATGCATGCACGCATCAAACATGCACCAAAAGAGCGATAACTTAAACCATAGGCACAGAATGAGATTGAGAACCACATATTTAAATTTGAGGATTTTAAAATTTTTATATGATTTGATTTTAATTTTTAAAATTTCAAAAGTTTTTGTCATTTGCTTTTGAAGGAAGATTGATGTGTGTGATGAGGTGGAATTTTTTAGCTTGAATATGTCAATGAAGGGAAGATAAAAGAAAATTTTGGAATCAGAAGACTGTGTGATGAGGTGGAATCTTTTATTCGTAAAACTAAATTATATTTACCTTTTAAGTAAATTTCAATTTCTATCTAATATCACTTCTATTTCCAAATCAAAATTGATTTGAATTACATCACTTTTATAAAATATAATTACACACTTTTATCTTATTCAAATTCAAATATTAAATTTTAACAATCAATATCCTTTTATTTACCATTTTATAAAATAAATATCTAAATTCCAATTTATTTAAATAAATTTTTATTAACTTTAGTTAATTACTACTTAAAAATCGGGTTGTTACATACTTCACCCCTTAACAAAATTTTATCCACACGATTTCCCATAAGGAGGTCTATAACGAAATATTCGTACTAACTTAATCATATTATTTAAATTTATTTTACAAAACATTACCCAAAGAAAATTACTTTACAAATTCTCACAACTATTCATTTAATTTTTTTTTCAAATATCATTTATATATTATTTCTAAACAAATTTTGCTTTTCTATTCAAACATAAATTGAAATTGAAATTTTCATTAAATAATCCTTATAATATTCCGCTAACAAAAAATTTACAATTCAAAATTCCTTCCATAATCTCAATGTTTTCCATTTAATGAAAGTATCTTCCAATATAATGTTTAACTTTTAACACTCATATGATGATTTTATTTTCGAACTCTTTTTTGCAAACTCTTTTCCATAAATTTATACAGTTATTTAACACCTTTAAATTAAATCTAGGAGGAAAATTCTAAATTTATGTTCAAAATTTTATACTTCGAAAATAATTCTAAATTTAATTAATTCATTACGAAAATAAATATTTAAATTGTATCTACATACATATTGTAAACCCTTTTCTATAAATTTATATAGTTATTTAACACCTTTAAATTAAATCTAGGAGGAAAATTCTAAATTTATGTTCAAAATTTTATACTTCAAAAATAATTCTAAATTTAGTTAATTCATTACGAAAATAAATATTTAAATTGTATCTACATACATATTGTGATAATCCGTATTTTTCAACATTTCGAATAGGAATATTTAATTTAGTTATATATTCAAATTTGATTCAAATATAATAAATATAAGAAAACCAATTTTTAATATAGTGGCTGTATTTTTAATGACGCATTCTTAATTTAATTTATTTTTTTCCATAGTTTTTAATTTGAAAAATATTTAAATTATTTTTTGATGTATATCTCGACAAATGATGTTATTTTTGAAATTTTACAGAATAAGATAAACAGTGTATATTACTTTTATTTTGGGATCATATTGCATTTTTATGCACGATCGTATTTTTGTTTTGTCATTTGCGGTTCGTACGCAAACGAAATGTTGTGCTGTGTGATTTCGGAAATCATAAAATGTATCAAATCCATACACAGCTTATCCAATACACCTTTAGACATTCTTTCTTTTCAGTAAACTAAATCAAAGAAACTAAAATCCACTTTCTTTCAAAATCAATATTAATTCATATACTCAATGAAAAATTGCAAAACAAGAATCTTTAAACTAGTGATGCCTAGATCTATAAATCCAATGTGTTTGGATGGGTGCAGTTATGTTTTGGAAGATCGATAGTTTGGCCGTGGTGGGTAGAAGAGTTGGGGTTTCACTTTTTGGTCGATTTAGAGGGAGATAGGCTTCAAGGTCGGTTGCTTTAGGTTTGTCTGGGAGAGAAGCACTTTGTGGGGGATTTTGATGGTGGATGATGCACCAAGGCAGATCGCATCATCGTGTGGCCGAAGTAAGATAGCCCAAGTCGCCTTTTTTTAGGGGGATGTAGATATGGTTTCGAGGATGTCATCGTGTTCGTTTTCCTTCAATGTGAAAAATAGAGGTGGTGGCAAACGATTTAATGGACCAGAGAGAGAAGTCGAAGAGAGAAGTAGAGGCTATGGTGGGTTACTATGAATGTATGTACAGGATGAGGTAGCAATTTGAATTGGGGAAGAGAGGTTATGTGGAGGGTAATCAAAATTTAAATTATAATTAGTGAAATTAATAATCGATCAATTCTCAAATCTTATAAATGTATAACTTTTCCGTACGTGGTCCTATAGAGACGTGATCTTATACATTGCGCTCGTAGGAACGTTACTTACACGATGAAATTGGTTTCGTCAAGTTTGGAGCAAGTGGAATTTTGAGCTAAAATTGAACGTCGTTCAATTTTAGATCAAACCGGTACACTTACGCACCAACTGGAATTTTGGTGCATTATCTCATCTCTAAATGAACACTATAATGATATGCAATAGATATTTTTTTTGATTTTAGATGATTTATTGGTTAATTTTTGTTCGATTGAATTTGCACTTTAAAAAGCGAATAACGTACAAATAAAATGCAGGGGATTTTGTACAGAAATTTGGATTTCTTGCCGTTTTGATTTTTAATTTCTGTTATATACCTATTGATTTTAATTTCATTTATATACTTATTATATGGATTTTTGGATGCAATGTCCCCCCTTTTCGACCATCTAAAGTCGACACTTAGTATATCCACGGTATTAAAATGCCGCACATCTAAATAGCCGGAAATGCAGGTTGTTAGGGTAAAATAAAATAAGCAACAAGGGAAATAAAATCTCACAACAGAACGACAACATATAACATAATAAGATAGTAAACTATCACTCTAGCATATAAGGTAAATCAAAGTTGAAAACAAACATCATCAGCTTGGACAAATATAACTTCCTTTCCTTATGATTATTGATAGATATACATAATAATATAGTGGAAAGTTAAAATACTATGGTAGGTGAACATCCAGCTCTACTCCATGTGTTTCATGTCCCACCAATGACAGCCTGAAAAAATAATCGGTCCGACTCAAGAATTATAATAAATAATACTCGGATTAGTCTGGAATGTCAGCATAAGAAAACTCATATAATATATATGGTGAACATTTGATAAATCTGTGAGGCCATGCTGCTAAATGAGGAATGGTTGTTAACCTCACAAGAACAAGTTCCACACATGAATGAATGGAAACAATTAAAACAAAACCCAAACTTGAAAGAGTGGGCATAAATAAGATCAAAACCCAAAGTTAAAGAATGGACACAAATAATTAAATATCACGAAGAACTCAAGTCATTTCTTAATGCGATTAAGGCAAACAATTAAATTATTTGGATCAACGAAAAGGAAACGAAGTTTTCAACAATGACTAGGAGGGTGCACTCCCTCATTGAAAGTTTACCTCTAAAAAATATACCTGAGGAGTCATATAATCTAGAACTCTCTTGAAAACCTCCAAGTGGGACCCCACTAAGATTACCAAGAATCTGAGTATTTCACATCTCCATGCGCATACCAACGAAACCAATCAATATTAGATGCGAAAATACGCTAATGAGAGCAACCCCATATAGCTTGGCCCCTACTCGCTCTTTGGTTTAATTTATTTTCGACAAAGGATGTCAATGCTCAAATGAGCAACAAATCATCCTAAATTGACGATACACAAAGAAGAAAGCCAAATAGATAGTCAATAAATCAACTATCGGGAATAACGATAACAATCACATATGGAAATTAAATCACATACCCATAACCCTATTCGTCAATTTTAAACTTGTACTATCCCTCGGTTGAAAATGAAGCCGGAAAGGTTAATATAGCGTTACCTCTAGGCCCTTCCTTTACAAAAATTTTAATCTTTGAGATAGAAATGAGTTTCCATAACTCGACGTTTAGTGCTAAGAGTGTGACCGAATCCTTTCCACATAAGTGCTACCATTTACGAAAATTAAATTTCTTATCCTTTCCCTAACCAAATCATACCTTCTGAATTCTTAAAACTGAATTTGTGCTTGGTTTTCACATCACAAATATTTAAAAAAAATCTTTAAAAACACTCTTTAAAATATTCTTTTTAAAGAGCAAATTATATTTTTAAGTGTACTAAAAAGAGAAGGGTAAAAAAATATCATTAGAGCGTTGTTTACTACAAACCCAAACAATTTACACATAGCTCTATTTTTAAAATAATCGCTTTTAAAATATTTTCTCATTTATAACCTACCGTTTATAAATTACAAACAACATTTATTATCCAGGAAGATAATAAATCAATTAAAATGCTTTTTATAAATTTAAAACACTGTCAATAACCCCGAAAGATAATTGATATAATTCTTTTATAAATTTCAAACCACATAAACTATCCAGACAATTAATCAAATTTATAACTTCTTTAATAAATAAATTAATTAACTTTAGATTCCTTTTTTAAATCAGATTAACTTTAATCACTTTTTATTAAGCTAGTTAATTAATCTTTAAAACATCTTTATTAAATCGGTTAATTAACTTTATATACCATTAACAAATTTATCAATTAACTTTATTGTAGTTAAATAACAATAAAAAATATATCTAAACCTCCATTTTTTTCAAATACTTATACAATCCTTACAAACCTATTTGAAAAGAATTTACAAAATATTTAAGGTAGATAGCCTTTATAAATTTAAACACCATTAATTAAGCCGTAAGATAATTAAATCCATTTATAATCTTTTATAAATTTAAATGACATTAATTTTCTTGAAAGATAACTAATCAAAATTTATAATCTCTTTATAAATTTAAAATAATGTGAATTATTTCGAAAGATAATTATTCAAATTCATAACTCCTTTTATGAATTTTGATCAATACTTATCGTTTATTTTCAGAATTCTCAAAATACTTGAAAATATAGTTTTAAGAATTTTCAAAGTGCAAAAAACACAACCAAATATTTACTTTGTAAAAATATAAGCTTAAGCTCAATACACAACAAGGGTTTAAGAAGATGATATTCCATAAGTGATGATATAGTGATAATCGCTGTAATAACACTTGCACAAATCAAACAATATATCACTTTTATTTCAACCAAACAATAATATAAGCAGCATCAGAATATAAGTAAATTAATATTGGCAAAAATCTTCTTAAGGTCACTCTACAAAAGTTCCATGTAAATCACATATAAGAACGTGTATTTCAAAATGTTCAATAGCGACCTATTCACTACGTATACACTTTTACTCTCCTTTTGGTTTTGTTCCCTACAACAAATTGGTCATTAATGCCATCCACTGTTAAGCAGGAATTCAAAATCCAAATAAACAATCAAACAATAGTCGTTTTACTTTGCAAGCATCGATCTATGATTTATTATGCTCAATAAATGTCCAAATTAATCTGTTCAATTTAGTAATAGCAGAATGGTGTTTTATTCTACTAAATAGATATCCAAATAATCTATTCAATTTAATTATAGTGAAATGGTGTTTTATTTTGCTAAATGGATATCACAAATGAAGTATGACTAATTTAACTACATTAAACGTAATTACATTAAATTTATATAATTTTATTATTAATTCATACTTCTTTAAGAACTGCCAACTACCACCCAAGCATTCAACAACAATCTATAACAACATAGAAATTATATAATCTATTTAGATATGAATAAACTCACTGAAATACCAATTGACGCTTTTTTGTTCTGGTTTGGTCTAAAATCCAACGATGTTTGATTATAGCCTAAAATTCTTCTAGCTCTTAATCCAACAAAATAAGTTTCAATACATAATGACATTCCTTCGAGTACAATGCAACTGATTGCGTTCAAATCCAACCTCATATGAGCAAGATACTATTTATATAAGATTTGGAATTCGAATAATATAATTAACCTACTTAATTACTTCAATAATTTAATAACCCAAACTTAAGTCTTCTTCCCTAACAACTAATTACCCAAGCCTGTACATGAGCGTTGTGCAACCTCTTCTCATACATGCATATGATTGCCCTTGCACGCGATTGCCCACTCCCTGCTCCATGAAACTCCATTCACCATCATCTCCCTCTTCTCGAACTCATCGTAACCAACATATCCACCGAAAGCTCGATCGGCCATTCCCACTTCTGACCTGATGGGTCACTCGCGAGCAAGCAAAAATCGTGTCACTCAGTACACAATCATATAAGCTAAAAATGGGAGAGGATGTGTATTTTTTCGAAGAGGAAGTCAATAGCGATGGTGACGAAGCTTATCTCCGCCTATATTGCTCCAAAATCCAAACCGTAGTGTGATGACCGAGAAATTTTAGGCAATAGCAATTTGACAATCTTCATTAAAATATTTTGAATTTGGCAATATTGGTTTAATAATTTGCTTTTATAATCATTTAATTTGACAATATTGGTTGATAATCTAATTATTTAGTTTAAAAAAATTTATCTTTTCAATGCTAACAATATTTAATTTGGCAAAATTTATCTTTTCAAACCAATAAAGAAATGTTTTCAAATTATAACGTGTGTGTATATATATGGTGATTTGGAAGTTATGTTTTAAATTCAAAAAGTTAATTCTATATTTTCAAAATTTAATACTTATTTATTAAAAAGTATTTTAGCTTAAGTTATAATAAAATTTAATTAAAAGGTTTATATGCTTTCATTAAAAGTTATATTTGAAAACAAATATAGTTTGTAAATATAAAAAGATTTAAAATATACATATATAAATATATTACATAATTTACAAAACATAAGTAATTAAGAATAATATAAACATAAATGCATTAATATAAAACATGAGTAAATTCATAAAATAAAAATTTAAACATTTTATTTAAACATTTGTAAACATATAATACAAGCTTTTGACATTTGTAAAACAATTAAAACATGCATAGACACTTGTGTGATAATAATTACATGCAAAATACATTTGTAAGATACGTAGCAAGCACAATAATAAGTGGCAATTTTTGTCTCTTTAAAATTTGATTATAAATAATAAGTATTCAGTAGAAAACTAGGCTAATTTTTTTAGTTTACAACTTCTCACATCTTCATTTCTCTCTTATCATTCCTTCTTTCTCTTCATCTTTTCAAAACTTAAAAGAGACTAAAAACCAAAATCCAAAAAAAATCAAAAGAAAAATTAAAACAGACAATAACATTTTCAACAATATCAACCTGAGGTCAAGCTAGTAAGTTCAAATTCAACTTCAACCTGAGAAAAGATAACAAACAGTAAGGATCAACTCAATACAAATTCAGACTCAAATCCAATCAACATCTAGTTGAAGATCAACTTCCAAATCAAAAGATTTAAAACTGTTCCTTTGTTTTCAAATTGTCTGGCGAGTAAACTTTTTAAACTTAATCCATTTTTATTTTGACTCATGTGATAGAATCTTGTAGCAATGTAGTGAACGAAGTTTGCATGTATGAAATGAATGTGGATGCATGTAAATATAGTGATATGTTTGGGAATATCTGTGTATATATTTTTATATTGGCCTCTCTTGTTTTCACAGGCTCAAGAAATACCTTCAAAAATTCATATCTTCCCATACAAACTATCTTAGGCTATGATTTATAAATGAAATATGATTATAATAGTGTAATATCAATCTTAAAAATAGTTTCAAGTATTTTAATTTAGTAATTAATTCAAAATAAATAACAGTAAAAATCATATATAAATAAAAAATTAATGTTCACGATTTCATATTTGGATTTCGTGAATTAATTCATGTTAGAAAACAATGATTTTTGATAGTAATTTCAAGATTTTTAGGTTTGGAATTGTCGAATTATCTCAATATGATCAGATTTGGATTTTTTGGCGAATTCCGATGAACGGCGGCAAGTTGAAGGCCGTGGTTGTTGTCGAAGGAGGTGTGAAGAATGGGGATCATTGAAAAAATAGTAGAGGGATTTTTAGATGGCCGTGGTGGCCAGGCGGCGTCGAACTAAGGTTCGATTGCCAGTTTTGGCCGGCGTTGATTTTCGAGGTCTTGTGTCATCTAGGGAGCATCGGAAGCGATCACGTGTGGGGTAATCGAAGCTGGGTGTCGTAATGCTGCTCCAGACGAGGCGTTGAGGATGCTGGTGGTCGAGATCATCGGAGCGAGCTGGTTTTTTCGATGGTTTGGGTTTCTGGTAGTAATCGAGATGTTTGATTTTGTTCTCAGGTAAGTTCATCGGAATTGGAGGGTCGGGTGGGTCGGTGAGATGATCGTTTACTTGTTGAAGGCTTTAGCGAGGATCAGAGGTGGTCGGATGATCGGTGCATGTGCACATGTGCACATTGTATCTGGAAGTCGTAATGGCTTTAGGGAAGAAGGAGTGGCTCGAGATGATCTCGAATTGTCTCCGTGTGTGGCTCGAAGAATGTTAGAATGTGTGTTACGGGGGTAGCTCAGGGTTGACCCGGGGAAGAATCGAAGATGGCTTGGGTAGTTTATTTTAAATAACTAGGATTTGAAATTTTTAAAGGAAATAATGTACTGGTTTTAAAATTTAAAGAAAAAATGTATCTAGTTTTAAAAGCAATAAGGTAATGAATTTTTTATTGCAAATAAAGATATGAAACAACTTTTAAAAACAAAGTGAATGTTTTACTAAGTTTTAGTAAACGATTTGATCAAGTTTTAAAGCGTGTGAAAGTAAACTTTGGTACCAAATTTTAGAGTGTATTTAAATGAATGAGTTTCCAAGGTAAATTTATTAAACAAGTTTTTTTTAAATATAAGTTTCAATGTTGGAATTTATAAAAGTTAAATGTCTTTTAAGATTTTTTTTAATGTAATTATATATTAGATTAATTATGTAATTAAATTTATAAGTTTTTTCAAATGTAATAAGATGGTGTTTGAATTAAGATGTGATTAAAGTAAGAGTATTTAACTTTAATAAATCAAAGAATTCTCAAATGTTTTTGTATAAATTGTTTTCAAGCATTTAATTTAATTTAATTTAAATAGTGTAAGTAAGTGTTTAATTAAGGTAAATGGTTTATCTTAATTAGATAAAGTCTTATTAATAAAAGTAATTAAAGTATAATTACTTAATTAACTAAGATGATTCATTAATGTAATTAAATTGAGATAATTAATTTGTTTAATTAATTAAGGGTAGTTAATAACGTAATTAATTTGTGGTTAATTAAGTAATTAAAGGTCAATTAATTATAGAATAATTAATTAATAGAAGTAATTAGAGGTTAATTACTTAAAATAAAAAATAAATTAAAAGGATTATAAAAGGGAAATTACTTAATGGAAGTAATTAAAGGGATTAATTACTCAATGTAATTAATTAAATTAATTAATGTGATTAATTAAAGGAAAGTTAATTAGTTTAATTAATTAAGGATAATCACTTAATGAAATTGATTAAGTATAATTACTTAATGTAATTAATAATGTGTAATTACTTAGTGTAAGTAATTAATGGATAATTATCGAATGTAATTAATTAAAGGGAAATTATATATTTAGAGGAAAATTACTTAATTAAAGATTAATTACTAAGTGTAATAAATTAAAGGACTGTAATTATAAGGTTAGTTAATTAATGAATGTGATTAATTAAATGATAATTAATCAATGTATGTGATTATAGAATAATTATGTCAGAACCGAAAATCAACGTTCGAAAATTGACATCAAATACCTCACTTGTACTCGACCGTCAATGGTTTAAACATCGAACTCCAGTCGAATGGAGCTGATAACAACATTAGATGAATTATCAAGCAGCGGAAATAAAATGAATATCATGCATCACATCACAGATACAACATCATAATAATATCTGTTACAACATCAGAGTACATAATACATGAATAACATCTCCAAATAGAATGACATAATAGAACAACTAGATATCGTATGCCAAAAGTCTTCAAAAAGATAGAGAATGATAGTGAACACCAAACTAAGAACCTCAAGATCCAAAAGCTTCCAAAATGTCTCTAAGGTGTAAGCTTCCAAAAACCAAAAATCTCCAAACCAAAATACTCCAAAATGTAGCTAGAGCTAAAATACAAAAAACTTGCTACTAGGCTGCCCGTGTAGAAATGGTGGGCACCTAGAGTTTAGAAAGGAAACAATAAACTCTGGGTCAGTCATGGGACCGGTATGAGAAAACAAAGATAGTTGCTTTTAAATAAAACAGATTCATACAAGAAAAACTGGTATGCTTTTGGAAAACGAAACTACCATAAGACCTCCCGCCACACACACAATGCAATCGCAGAATTGGAGGTGATTTCTTCTTATGATAGTCAAATATGCTTGATACGGGAAAATTCTTTGATATTATTACTAGTGCATAGTGTAGAAAGCCATTTCGAAAGTATAATATCAATCCTAGCCAACATACGACATTTCGTCGTATGCCTACTAATAGCTACCATGTTCAGTAGCAGGTTACCGCCACATTCCATGGCAGGTTATACAACAACATACGACATTTCATCGTATGCCTACTATAGCTACCATGTTCAGTAGCAGGTTACCACCACATTCCATGGCAGGTTATACAACTAAAACCGTACTGGGTTTGTATTGGGAATTGGATTTCCAACAAATGGTCAGGCTAAGGAACTTCCTATGCCACATGGGTACGCCTCTGGCGGGACGTCCCGAGAACCTACCCGGCTTTTTGCCAACACAAGACCGGGTTACCTCTATAACTAGGTAACTACTACTCGAGTATGCCACTCCCCGGTCCTTTGGGACCTTTATCCGAGGGCCCACCATCACAAAGCAACAACCATACAGAATAATGAGATTGAAGCAACCACATAGGTAAGTATCTGGGCTCCATACCATGATACTACCTTTTTCCAGAAGGAAATGACATACCCTAAAGGGTGCGACCCTCATAACCTTGCCGCATGTTTCCTGTTTCGACCATTTCCGAGGTGTGAGGTCCGATGAGGTCTCGTCCACAAAGCTATGCTTTACACGAAAGCCATGCTTTGATCACAAATGATCATCACTATACAGCAGCACTTAGCATGCCACACTACCAAATTGGGAGTATATCGCTGATAACCTTCAACTACATAACCTCTGAGCTCGTACGTCTCAGAGAAGGGTGTTAAGCTAAGAGAATAAATTCTCCACCACCAACAGATATGTATTTGAAAGAAATCGGCTTTATATCTCAAAGTGTAGTGTCAGACACACGACCATACAAGTCTGTTCCGGGTTTGAACAGAACCAAAGGCACTTCATCCAATAAAGGAAGAAGCCCTTGCAAATCCGGGCGTCCACATTCCCGATCGGACTTCCCATCACTTAGGGAATCCCTATACCGGAGCAACTCGATGCAAAGACAATCGATAGGTTATCCTATTGTTTTCGAAGACACCAGGTCTTCACCGCCGGTCTTCAAATGCGATCCATTCGTCGAATCACTATTCGGAATGGGTTATATGACACAAAGGTCCTCTCTCGGGTAATCCGAATAGTGAGCGCTCAAATTTAAAACATGTGGGTGTATCAATCACAAAGGTTCACATTCAAGGTTCGAAGTGAGTTTCGGATAACAAACTGAAATCCGACTCCCTGTCGCATCGAAGTTTAAATGCCGTTTTACGGGAAGAAGGGGTTTCACAGACATATACGAACAAATCACAAATCACAGTTCATCAAAAAGCAATCACAACATCACAACAAAAATGTCAATCCAGTATAGAGTATTTGGTGATGGTCAATCATCATTGATTCAAGTGATTGTGATTAAAGTGAATTAGCCATATAATTGTCTTTATTTATCATTTTAAATTAATGTTTAATCTTACTTAATTATAAATTAGTTTAATTGGCTTAATTAGTTAATTATCCTTGATTTATTATTTTAAACTTATGAATTCTTAATTGTTAATTAATTAAGTTTTAATTATATTTTATAAACTCCCTATTCTTTAATTAATTAATTTTAGATGGCAAAATCATTGCAAGCCTTAAGGGTTAATTATTCTTCATTTCTATAAATCAATTTGGTTTTTAAATTAACATTTAAACATTTATTTTACTTTTAAAATTTTTTGTTAAGTTAAACTTTAAAACAACTTTTATAAAATTATAAGTTTGAAATACCATTTGTTTCATATGCTATTTACCATCATCATTAAATTATTCAGGAAATAAATTTACTTGAGTTTTTCAAACATTTGGCAAAACTGGGTTACTATTCTGTTTCGTTCATCGAGGCTTGCTCCGGGTTTACCCCGAGCCATCATCCCCCTTGCTTCGGGTTGAGGCCAATATTGACCCGAGCAAAAACATTTTCACAAAATTTGTTAACCGTCACCATGCTAAAACACCTCGAGTCCTTCTTCGAGTTTTTCACTCAATTTCCCCATGCCATGCTTCAAGCTTTTTCCCCTGTCTTTCCCAAACCAGTCCACTGACACACCAACCAAGTACGTGCACATGCACGATCAAACTCACCGCCGTTGGTCGGTGCTGCGGCCATCAACGAGTCGCCGTCCATCTCCCAAGACGCCACGAACACCCAGACTTTGGAAAAAAATTCGAAAATGAGCTTCGAGTCATTCGACCCAAACCCATCAGAAAATGACATCGGAAAATTCGCCTCGCGTCGCCTCTCCAGTCCACTATCGGCCACCAAATTTTGCCTCCAGCTTCCACGTCGTGCGACGCATCGATTTGCCCCCCTGACACGCACTCCGATCATCCCTAGGAGGCACGGCACCGTTGTATCCAACATGAATAGAAAGGAGTTCTTAAACCCTAGTTTACTCTTCAATCCAAGATTTAAGAATCTATAATTTAATCTAGTATTTTTCTAGAAATCACGAACACCCAAACCATCCGCGACAACGAATTCGAGGCCTATAACTCCTTAGATCATCGGATTTTGGAAAAACTTTATTTCCCAGAACATCCCAAATGTTTTAGTGAAAAACCAACGAAAAACTTAAATTTTAGTTTCAAAAATTATCATTTCCCAAGGGGATTCAAATAAAATTATTGAAATAAATTTTGTAAAGTTCGAATTTCTGCAAAATTTGAATTGTCACTTGTGTTTCAAAATTTCCAGGAAGAAACAATATAAAACTTACTTTAATTCTTTACTGAAAATACAAGACGGGTTTACAACTATTTTAACTTGTTTACAACCTTTTCAGAAGCAAAGGGAGAAAGATTTTAAATATCCTTTGATATGGATTACCCTGTGAACCAAAGTTCAGATGTACTGTGTTTTTCTTCTTCTTTTTAATTCCCAGTAAGACTACAAACCTGTTTTGATTAGTTTCTGAAGCATCGTGCAAGCTCAAACACAAACTTCAACTTGTTACAATTTATTTAAGAAGGAATAAGGAAGAGAAAGTTTGAGTTGGATCTTGATATGATTTATTCTTGTAAAAAGAAGGCTATATGAATTTGAGTTTCACAGTTTCCAGGAAAGAAACAACTTTGCTTTGATTTATTTCTAAAACAAACAAAAAATAGTGCAAGTTTAAATGAAATCCATCTCGTTTACTGAAACAAAAATGCATGTCTAACCTTAGTTTATCATTCAAATCAAATAGAGACAGAGGGGAAAGAAAATGGATTTTTACAGGTTTTCACTTTTGTTTTTTCCTGAAACTAAAACAGTGACTAATATTTTTGCAAGATCAACATGACAAACCAAGCATTCAACCATACATCCAAATCTCTTGCATACAAACAAAGTTTAAGTTTCCTACATCACCCAGACACACACAAAGCAACCATGATAAAAAGAAAACAGGGTTTACTCGCTTGTTTTTCCAAAGGTTACTGACAGTTTCAAACAGAGAGATGAGCCTGGAATTTTCTTCTTTTCTACTTGATTTTGAATTTTAAATCTGCAACTTGAAGTTATAACATTTTGTTTGATCACTGTTGCATGCTCTTGTTTTTTCAATTTATTAATATCAAAACAAGGATTTGAATTTACTTACAGCTTTTTTTTTAAATGCAACAAAGGACTTGAACTGCTGCCTGGGAAACTGCTATAGGTTTAGCTTTTGATTCTTGACCTTTTGCTGCAAATAATTGATTGATTCCATTGGTTAATTCCTGTTTTCACTCATGTTTAACAGATCCAAATTGAAACTTCTTAAAAGAAAATTTTCTTACAGTTTTGAATTTGTAACAGAGAAGTCTTTTTTTTCTGCAACTAGAAACCAAAATAGATTAAACCTTGATCTCGATTTTTTTCCTGCAATTGATTGAAAATTGTTGAATTAGACTCTTTCTTCATTAGAAAATACAACTTCAAGATCAAGCTTTTAAAATGAATATTTACTTGCCTTTTTAATTTATTTCCAGAAATAGAAAAGAACTGCACTGCCTTAAAACCAGAAACCCCTCTGCTTCACCAATCTGGAGTTTTTGTTTTGAATTGATTGTTAACACTTGATTTAAAAATCAAAATTTCATAAATTATAAATTTTAAAACAAAACGTACCTGAAAGTATCACACTACTGTTATGAAGCCTGAGAAAATATTTCATATTTTTAGCTTGAATTGAAGAAGGCAGTTTCTCTTTTTTTTCTGAACATTCCTCTTTTTTTTTGAATGCTGGAGTAAAAATTTCAAAGATCTTTTGATTACTGAACATTAGGTGTTAGGGGATTTAAAAATTCAAATTTGGAAGGTGAAGAGTTTCCCTGAATTTTTTATTTGACTATTTTATTTAGGCAATGATGGTTTGTGCCATTTGTAAGGAGATATCTTAAGCCCTAGATTTTGTTAATCATTTTACTCCATTGTGAATATATGTTTCAGTCCCTTTTGATGTTTACAAAGCAAAAGAAAATTTTAATTTTTTTATATTTATATCTTATACATTTTAAAAGTAAATGAGTATCTTTATCCTTTTGTATATATACATGCACAATGTATGAAAGAATTTAAACTAATATATATATATATATATATATATATATTACATCTTATCAATTTTAAATGCTACTTACTTTTTTTTAAACATTTGTTGTAAATTTAAATTCAAACTTAAATCTTAAGCTTGAAATATAAACACTTATCTTTAACAAATTTAAATTAAATTCCAATGTGTATTAAATTTTACTAATGTATGTAATGTTCATATGTATAAGGTTTTAAATCCAAATGACCTTTAAAAACATTTATTATCTCAATATTTTAAACCCAAAATAAATTTGCAATTTATTTCATATATTATTTTCACTTATTTTATTTGTTTTAGATTTTTCTTCCAATTTATTCTCAAATTAAACCCCAAGTGTTTAAATATATTATTTATTTTAATTAAAAAATTTGGGATATTACAAATACCCCCTCCTTAAGAAAATTTCGTCCTCGAAATTGAAAAAAAAGAGAGAAGAAAAATAGGCAAAGAATACACGAATTCAAAAAGAATAAGGAAATGGCTTACCGGCTTAGCCGAGATATCCACTCTGCAATTGGGATAGGATTTCTGCATATTATCTTCAGTTTTCCAAGTGCAGTCCTTTGGATCGCCACTCCACTGAACTTTAACAAGCTTTACAACCTTGTTCCTTAATTGCTTCTCCTCACAATCCACAATCTTTATCAGTTCTCTTTTAACGGTTAGATTTAGAGTGATGTTGAGATCTTGTTGGGCAGCTTCTTCAATAATACTGTCTGGATTGTGCACATACTACCGAAGGCTAGAAATGTGGAATACATCATGCACACCCGATAACCAGCTAGGCAACTGCACTCGATAGGCTAAAGAACCAATCCTCTCCAGAATAGGAAAAGGACCAATATATCGTGGTGCTAGCTTACCGGTCTTCCCAAATCTCAGTACACCTCTCATAGGAGATACTTTAAGAAAAACAGAGTCCCCAACCTGGAATTCCAAATCCTGTCTTCTACGGTCGTAATAGCTCTTTCGATGACTCTGAGCTGTCTTCAATTTTTTTGAATAAAATCAACTTTCTCGGTGGCTTCTTTAATCATGTCCGGCCCTAGAACGAGTCTATCACCTGCCTCGATCCAGCATGCCGGTGATCGACATGGTCGGCCATATAAAGCCTTAAAGGGAGCCATCTCAATACTGGCCTGATAGCCGTTGTTATAGGAGAACTCGACCAGATGCAAATGGTCCTCCCAAGAACCACCAAAATCAAGTATACAAGTTCGCAATAGGTACTCCAAGATTCGATTGATCCTTTCTGTCTTCCCATTAGACTGTGGGTGATAAGCAGTACTGAAATTCAGCTTGGTTCCCAATGCGTCTTGAAACGCCTCCCAAAATCTACTAGTGAAGATCGGGTCACGATCACTCACTATGCTACGAGGAATGCCATGGAGACGGACAATTTATTTCACATACAAATTAGCTAGACTTGCAGCCGTGCAGGTAGCTTTTACTGGCAAGAAGTGGGCTGACTTAGTCAACAATCTACGATGACCCAAATCGCTTCATTGCCCTCTCGAGTGCGAGGCAAACCGTCGATGAAATCCATCGACACTTGGTCCCATTTCCACTTGGGTACCACTAAAGGCTGAAGTAAACCCGCTATCTTCTTTTGTTCGCTCTTGATTTGTTGGCAAGTAGCACAACGACTCACATAATAGATATACCCCTCTTCAACGTCTTCCACCAGAAAGTCCTTTTGATATCTCTATACATCTTGTTGACTCCCGGATGGATGTTGAATTTTGATTTGTGACATTCATCTAACACTTCTCGTTTCAAATCTGGAATGTCAGGGACACAAATTCTGCCTTTCATCCTTATAACTTCATTATCATCAATTTCAAAACTAGAATCTTCACCTTGATGAATTCTTTTACAAATTCCATGAAGGAATGGGTCTTCTTTTTGCTTGCCGGCGATCTTTTCAAGGAGAGTAGGAGTAACAACAAGATATGCAAGAACAGCATGCCTCCTACTTAAAGCATCGACAACCACATTGGCTTTTCCGGGCATATATTGAATATCTAGGTCATAAGATGCCAGAAATTCCAGCCAACATCATTGTCGCAAATTCAGATCTTTCTGGGTGAAGAGATATTTCAAAGATTTATGGTCGGTGAATTATTCGAATTTTTCACCTAGAAATAAAGAGAGTTCGATAAGTATATTTGTTAAGTTAAATTAAATTAAATTCATAGATGGGTAAGAAAGCTGAAAAGATTCTTACCCAGAAGATAATGTCGCCATATTTTTAAAGCGAAGATAACAGCTAGAAGCTCCAAATCATGGGTCGGATAATTTCTTTCATGAGGACGTAATTGTCTACTCGCGTAGGCAATCACCTTCCCGTTCTGCATCAATACTGCACTCAAGCCTTCACCCCAAGCATCGGTATAAACAGATAATCTCTGGTTCCCGTTGATAATAGCGAGAACAGGAGCGGTGGTCAATCTCTTCTTCAATTCCTCAAAAGCTTCTTCACATTTTGGTGTCCAAATAAACTTTGCATTCTTCATTGTTAGCTTAGTCAAAGGACTAGCTAACTTCGAGAAGTCCTGAACAAACTTCCGATAATACCTGCTAGGCCCAAAAAGCTTCGAAGTTCCTTTGGGGTAGTAGGTCTTCTCCAATCAAGAATGGTGGAAATTTTGCTAGGATCAACAGAAATCCCTTCTTCATTAACAATATGGCCAAGAAATTTGACTTCTTTGACCCAAAAGTGGCATTTGGAAAATTTAGCATATAGAATATTTCTCCTCAATATTTCCAAGACAATTCTAAGGTGTTCGGCATCCTCCTCTTCGGTCTTGGAATAGACCAAAATATCATCAATGAATACGAGCACAAATTTATTCAGTGCATCCCGAAACACACGATTCATAAGGTCCATAAAGTATGCTGGGGCATTGACTAGCATGACTAACCATTCGTAGAACATATTGGGACCCCTAAAAGCTGTCAAATAAACACAGTCTTCGGCGATTCGAAATTAATGGAATCCTTGGGCTAGATCCATCTTCGAAAAGAAACAAGCATCGTGAACTGATCAAATAAATCATCAATTCTGGGCAGTGGGAATTTATTCTTGAGAGTCTGCTTATTGAGATCGCGGTAATCTACGCACAACCTCAAAGATCCGTCTGACTTAGCAACAAATAGACGGCTGAGTGCCATTCAGAAACACTGGGTCGAATCAACCCTTTTTCTAGTAAATCTCTAGTTTGCTCGACTAACTCAACCCTTTCCCTAGGTGCCATTTGTGACTTGCATGAACGACAGGACGGGCATTGGGTACAAGGTCGATTCTGAATTCTATTTCTCGGTGAGGAGATAGAGATTTCACTTCTTCAAATACATCTGGAAAATCTCTAACAATAGGAATGGACTCCAAGCTGGGTTCAGGATAACCCCAATTATAAATCAACCCTTCCCTTTTAGGACTAGGGTCCTCACAAGAAATTTCGATGCAATCCCCAAATTCGGTTTTGATTAAAATTAATCGATTATTGCAATCCAATTTGGCTTCATATTTTGCTAGCCAATCCATCCCGAGTAAGACTTCAAACTCGTTGAAATCAAGAACAAAGAGACCAATAGGGAATTGATGGCAAGAATATGAGATAGGAACATCACTACACCGAAGACAGAGGTTTGCGGGACCTCCAACTGGATTCCTTACACATATAGGCTCATCAATAAAATCAGGTTCAATAATCAATTCATTAATAGCTTGTTGAGAGATAAAACTATGTGTAGCACCAGTATAAAAAAGAACTCTAACAATGCTATCATAAATGGTAAGAATACCTTCCAAAACTCCTTTTCCCTTTTCTGTTTTGGAAGATATGGGCTTGTCTTTGATTGAGTACACTTTAGCTGTCTGGGCTTGCTTCATAACTGGGAGGTCCTTAACTTCATGTCCCACTTTCTGACAATAATAGCACTTTCTGGGCTTTTCTTGAGCGGATTGATCTCTCTTTGGCTTCTTGCAGCTATTAGAATAGTGGCCCTTCTCCAAGCAATTATAACAAGTGACATTCTCCGTAGTGCTCCCTTGATTGCCTTTCTTTTTCTCCTTGTCGTGCCATGGTTTCTTGCCTCCAAATTTCCTCTTCTTCCAATTCTGATCGCTTGAGTTTCCTTTCTCCCTCGGAGCTTCTTGCATGTCTAGTGTAGCATAACAGTATCCCATATCAACCAAATCTGAGAAGGATTCTTTGACGTGGCCAGTCATCCTTTCGTGAAACTTTTTATTCATCCCACGAATGAACCTCTCATTCTTCTTCAAAGGTGTATTCACTAATTCTGGACCAAAGCGAGACAATTCATTGAATTTTTTGAGATACTCCTCGAATGACAGACTTCCTTGCTTTAAGTCCATGAATTCTTGGTACATACGAGAAATCCCGGCTAATGGCATGTAGCGCTTCTCTAATACTTCTTTGAATCTACCCTAAGTGAACTCTTCCTCAGGCTCATCAATAGTGACTGTCTCCCACCAAGCTAAGGCTTCACCTTGAAGTTGCCAAGTAGCTATGAGGCGCATCTGATCATCTTGCAGCTTAAGCCCCTTAAAGATTTTCTCACAAGACCTAATCCATGCCTGGGCCTCAACAATCGTCTCTTTGCCGGTGAATGGCTTACCCCGAAGCCTTAAGATGTTCTAATATAAATCAGCCAGATTCGGCTGATGCTGAATAGGTAAAGCTGCCTCGGCTATAGGGGGAACTTGGCTAGGTGCTGTGGCATTTCCTCGCCCCCCAACTCTGCCTCTTCGTCCGCTCATCCTTACTATATGTAATTAGTAAGAAAATTGGCTTAGATACTTGGACGAGATATCTTAAGAAATATCGACAATTAAAGGAAATAGACTAAGAAAATTTTTGAGGTGTTGATCGATTATACTCATTCTAGGGTATACTTCACCCTATCTCTAATGAGCCATCTAATGTGTTATACTCCACAGAGAATCTGTAACATTCCTGAAATTTATCAAGTTTAATTTGGCAATTAAATTTATTTTTGAAAATAAATTGTGAATTAATTCGAGATTTCTAGAATTAATAAATAATTTTTGATTATAAATAGAAATTTAATTAGGAATTTAAGTATAAGTAGCTTACAAATAAATATTGGGTTTAGACAAAATAAGTGTATTGGGAATAAATAGAAATTTAATTTAAAATGTAAGAATAAATATTTTATAAACAAATAAATATTGAATTTCATAATAAAATATATTAAAAATAAAATAGAAATTAAAAGCTTGAGATTTATAAAAAGTTAATGATAATTATTTACTAATTTTTTTCAATTTTATCAATATTTGGAAGTTGTAATAAAAAGAAAAAAAAGTAGTATACTCATTTTCAAAATGTTATTTTTAAGTTAAATTTTCATATATGAATAAATGTAACTATTGTTAATATGAAATCAAAATTTTGAAATCATTCTTTTTAATAAAAGTTGTACAAAAATAAATAATAATAAAAAGATGTATGAATGTAAATTGTATAAATATATTTGTGTATAAACATGTTGAACAAA
Organism: Allium cepa; assembly: GCA_030765085.1. Classification (NCBI taxonomy): domain Eukaryota; kingdom Viridiplantae; phylum Streptophyta; class Magnoliopsida; order Asparagales; family Amaryllidaceae; genus Allium; species Allium cepa. The sequence goes on from CM060943.1 coordinate 735,532,728, forward strand.
AAAAAATGTAAGAAATCAATTGGGGTAAAATTTTTGTTTGTATAAATATAAATATAAGTGGAAACACAACACATACAAATGAATAAAGAAGTACCTTTAATTTTAAAATGAATATGATATACAATTTATTTTTAAAATTCTTTTATCTTTGCATAATCACAGATGTAAACGTACATAATGGAGATAAGTAAGCAAATCAACATGCCTTTAGGTTTCATAATCAATTCTCTACACATGGCATTCAAATTGTTTAATTGAATAAAATAATGGAATTTAAAATTATGAAAAACTTTTCAGTTTCCCATAGGAGATTATTAAATATCTCGGCAAATCTAAAGCACAGTAGATGAAAGATTCAGTATCTTATATCTCAACTCCCAAAGAAGAAAGAAAGAAAAAAAAAGTGAAAACAAAGAAGCAAAAAAAAATCAGAAAAGAAGATCTATCATTTCTGCTAAAAATCTGAAACTAAATCCTTGTTTTCAAAGAACTTGAACCTAGAATAAGTGAGAGCTTCAGATTGAAACTCAGTTTCAAAACCAAAAAGGAGAATCAAAGTTTAATGAAAAAAAAATAAAGCAACCTGGTAAACAGAATGAAACCAAGAAAGAAAAAAAATGAAGAGCAATGCAGAGCTTCAGTTTTAAAAAAATGGCAGATCACAAACAAATCTGAAAGTATGCAAGTTCAAAGCTTCAACAAGTTTCAGATTTAAAAGTTTCAAAGTTCAAACCAAAGTAAAGAAGGAAAATTTAAATCAGGAAATCTAAACCTGGAAGAAACAAGTTTGGCTGGAAAAAAAGGGATGAAGGTAAGTATTTTTTTTTTAAAATTTGATTTTGATGTTAATAGTCAATAATGAAACAAAACCAAAATGCAGATTCAACTCGAAAGCAAATGTAAATTGAAGTCTGCGGCCTGGAAAATAAAATAATTTTGAAGTTTTAAAACAAATTCAAACTGCAAGTAAATAAATTATTTTGTTTGTTATTAATGGAGTAAGTAACAGATACAATAGAAATTTAAATAAAGTTCTGTATTAATAAACTTTTGCAGATCAAAGGAATAAAGTGAAAAAAAAAATATACAGGCTTTGCTTTCTGTTCTCTGTTTCTTCTTGCACAACTCCAAGGTGAGCAAACATTTCGATCTTTGATTTATTCCTCTGATGCTTGTGAGCAAACTCACTTATGTTAGCCTTTATTCTTTGACGTTGTGATTAATGCTTAAATTTTGTTCTGGAAATGTTGTTTGATATGTCTGTGTGCTTGAATATATTAGTGGATGCCTGTCATACATATATATGTATATCTGTTCCTATGCCTACAGGCTAGAAACAAGAGAAAAATCAAAATCTTCATAACCAATTGTTTATAATCTTAGTTGTATAAATAGAAGATAACTGGAATAGGATAACATCAATGTTAAAAATAAATTCAAATTCTATATTAAGGATTTACTGCAAAAATAAGCAATAGCAGTAGGAAATCAAAAATAAATCCAAAATCAAATGTCCAGATTTTGAGATAAGTTATAGGGATGCATTCGTATTCCAAAAACATGAATTTTGATAATCATTCTAGAAATTTTAAATTTATAATTGATGTGAAAATTTGAGTTGATCAGAATGGGGTTTTTTGTCAATTCGGGTCGATCGGCTACAAACAAGATGACGTGTTTGTTGGAGGAGGAAGCTTGTGGACAGGGGACCATCAGAAAAATGTTCGTTTAATTTATAATTCGATTTGGATGGTGGACGATCACGTTTTAGGGTTTAAGTGGAAATTTAGTGGTGGTTGGAAATTTGCATAGCTGCGTCATCATTTGGGGTTTTCGATCGATCGCACCTGAGGAGATGGATGCGTGGGGCTTTGACGGTGCTCTGGGTGGAAATGCTAGTTCAACGGTGGTCGGTGGCATTGGCGGGAGGGAGGAGTTGTTGTTCGAGTTGTGGGTTCTGATGGGAGGAAACCTGCTCGATTTTGATTCCCAGTTAAATTTGGAAATTTGTATGCTCGTGATTCTTGGGGACGTCATCGATGATGTGTTGGCGATCGGAACGACGATCAGAACGGTGGCGGTCAACGGTGCACGTGCACGTGTTTCATTTAGCCATCAGGGTTGTTGAAGTTGGGGAAGAAGGTGTCATCTCGGGGTTGTCTCAAAGTAAATAAGGGTTTGGCTCGGGGAAAACCTGCTTTGGCTCGTGTTCGATATCGATGCGTTGCGTGAGTTAAATCAGTGTATCAGATTTTGACAAAAAAAAGAGGAAGGCTCGAAGCTTACTCCGGGGAAAGTGGTACCTGGCTCGGGTAAGAACTCAAGCCATCTCGGGGTTGAAGTTTTTACCGTTCAAAATTTAAAAATAAAACAAGCTTTTATCCAAATTTAATTAAATCAAGCTGAAACTTTTTTTCCGATCCATCCTTCAGGAAAAATAAATGTTTTGATTTAGTTGTGGGATCAAGATTGGAGTAAATTATTTTAAAGCTAATTGAGTTCAAGTTTAATTAAGAAATTAAATAAATATAAAAGAAGGAGAAAATGATGAGGTTTCAAAATTGTTACTCGACTTTAATGTCTCAAGTTGATTTATAAAAAAATATACTTTGTTTCAAAGAGTAAAGATTTAAGGATTAAATGTTTTAAAGTTAATTGATTTAAAGAAATAATCACTTTTTGGTAATTCAATTAAGATTAATAAATTTGAGATTAATAAAAAAAATAGTTAATTAATTCCTTAATTGATGTTTGCAAATAATAATTAATTACTTAAGGATAGTTACTTAATAAAAGTAATCAAGGATAATTGATTAATAATTTATGATTGATAAATCAAATGATTAAAGTATAAAAACTCAATGTAATTAAATTAGTAATTACGAATTATAATTGATTTAGATGATCACTTATAAATTAAAAGATAATTAATCATTAATGTAAGGTAATTAACTGCTTAGAGGTAAATTACTTAATTAAAAGTAATAAATTGATAGCTTAAAGTTGATTAACCGAGTGATCAAACAATAATTCATTTAAGGTTAATTAATTAATATGATTAATTGGAAGATGATAAATGAAATGATGAATTAAATAAGTTAAGATAAATTATTTAATAATTTAAGGTTGATGAATTAAAATTAAAGGTTAATTAATTTATTATTAATTGTTAATTAGTAAATGATTAAAGAATAATTGATCAAATGATTGTAATTTATTAATATTAATTAACCAGTATTAGTAATTCATAGGTAATTAAATCTGATTTGAATTAATCAGACAATTAACTAATTTTACTTATGGATGTCTGGAATCTATTGGATGATTGAATTGTTTGATATCCCTGATTGTGATGCTCTGTTTTGATTTTGAGCTATGTTTACCGTGATCTATTATCTGTGATATATACCTATGATCTGTGAATGAAAGATAAGCGTTACAATTGGTTGTACCGCTTGTCAAATATAAGCGTTATAGTTTATACCGCTTATCAAATATACGTTGTTGTATTTGAATCTGTGCTGATTGATGATGTGGCACTTTATTGCGTAAAACCCCTGGACCATACTTATACACACACAAATATGGATTGCACGTGGAAACGGGTTAAGACACAGATTTTGAAATAGTTTTAAGGATTGAATTTTTGAATCCAAATTAGTTTTGGAATTAGAATTGAAAGCTTTTGAAAATGAATTTTAAAAATAAAAGTTATTTTAAATAACTTGATTGAGTTTTGAAATTTAAATAATTTGATTTAAATTTGAATTCAATATTTGAAATCAAATTCTATGATTTGGAACTATGGTTCAAAATGGTTATTCAACTTATAAATATGTTTATATGGGTTTTAAACCATTTTAAAAGTGGTGGTTTGGGAATTTGAATTTAACCCAAGATTTTAACTTGTATAAATGAAATCGGATTTTTCAGAAACGAAAACTATGTGTTTTCAAATAATAAAAGCTTTCACAGAAGGAAAGAACTTCCAATTGGTGTTAAAAGGTTTTTAAGTCTAAAATGGAAATAGTTTTCCAAGTTATGATCTTTGGAACGCGTTTGAAAGCTATAAATTAGATCTTAATTTAAAGATTTAATTGAGTTAATCCAAATTGAAATGATTTTTTTTTTGAAATCTATGAATGATCTTTGTGAAACTAGTTGAACTTTGTGAGATAAATCTTTTTGTTTAAAGATTTGAAATGGTAATTTGTTTAACCATTTGAAGCAAAGATTTGGATTTTTAAGTTATGACTTAACTGAAATCCCATATCCATATGTTTTTACATATTGCGCTCACTATTCGGTTTAGCCGGGAGAGGACCTTTGTGTGATATAACCCATTCCGAATAGTGATACGATGTTATGGATTGCATTTGAAGACCGGTGTTGAAGACCAAGTGTCTTCAAGAACGTTAGGATAACCTATCGATTGTCTCTGCACCGAGTATCTACGGTATAGAGATTCCCTAAGTAATGGGAAGTCTGATCGGGATTGTGGATACCCGGATTTGCAAGGGCTTCTTCGGAAGTACCTTCGGTTCGGTTCGAACACGGAACAGACTTGTATGGTTGTTTGTCTGACACTACACTTTGAGATATTAAACTGATCTCTATCAGATACATTTCTGCTTGGTGGCGGAGAATTTATTCTCTTAGCTTAACACCCTTCTCTGAGACGTACGAGCTCAGAGGTTATGTAGTTGATATTGATCAGTGATATACTCCCAAATTTGTTAATGTGGCATGCTGAGTGCTGCTGTGTGTTGATGATCATTCGTTGATCATTTGTGATCAAAGCATGGCTTTTGTATAAAGCGTAGCTTTGTGGACGAGACTACATCAGGACCTCACACCCCGAAAATGGTCGAAACAGGAAAGATGCGGCAAGGTTATGAGGGTCGCGCCCTTTAGGGTTTGTCATTCCCTTCTGGAAAAGAGTGGTATCATGGTATGGAGCCCAGATATTTCACTCATGTGGATACTGCAGATCTATTACTTTGTGATTGCTTTGCGGTTGTTGGATTAGAGGTACCTCGAATAAAGGTCCCAAAGGACCAAGGGATGGCACGCTCGAGTAGTAGTTACCTAGTTATAGAGGTAACCCGGCCTTGCGTTGGCAGAGATCCGGTTAGGTTCTCGGGACGTACCGCCAGAGGCGATCCCATGGACAGTAGGAAGTTCCTTAGCCTGACCATATATTGGAAATCCAATCAAAACAATACGTTCCCTGTACGGTTTTAGTTGTATAACCTGCCATGGAATGTGGTCGTAACCTGCTAATGAACATGGTAGCTATAGTTGGCATAAGTGCGAAATGCCTATGCTGGCTAGGATTTATATTATACTTTCGAAAGGGTTTTTCTACAATGTGCACTTATAATAATAATATCAAAGAATTTTCTCGTATCAAGCATATTTGACTATCATAAGGAGAAATCTCCTCCAATTCTGCGTTTGCATTGTGTGTGTGGCGGGAGGCCTTATGGTAGTTTCATTTTCTAAAAAAGCTTTGCGGATTTTCAAATTTAAATTCTTTGCTTGTTTTAAAAGACCAATTACTTTTGTTTGCTCATACCAGTCTCATGACTGACCTGGAGTTTATTGTTCCTATCCTAAACTCTGGGTTCCCACTATTTTCCACACGGGAAGTCTAGAGTTGGATTTTTCAGATAGTCAGGTTTAGTAGATTACCTAGGGCTAGTTCAGTCTTTGGATCTAAACTGCACTTGCTCATCTATGTGCATCATGATTGGGAGTTCGAGCTATTGCTGGATTGGTGTTTTGAAGATGGAGTTCTTCCTTGAATATCACCTTAGGGATTTTTGTTCCGCTGCTGATGTTATCATTTCTTTCCGCCGCTATTGTCTTGTATCATATCTCTGATGCATATTCATTGTATCATTCTGTTGTATCAGATATTGTATCATGTTGTATATCAAATGTATATTCTGTTTCTTCTTCTGCGTTGTACTTAATGTGTTATAAGCTCTGGCATGACTCGAATTTCAAAGTTTGAATCTACGGCATTCAAGTACAGGGGAGTACGGATGTCGATTCTCGAACGCTGGATTTTGGACCGTGACATTTTGGTATCAGAGCTGAGGGTTAAAATTTTAGCTCGGGAGTATAACACATTAAATAGCTCATTAGAGATAGGGTGAAGTATACCCTAGAATGAGTAATCCCTAAGATACCCGTTCGAATGCCTCAGTAAATTCTCTTACTCTCTACTGATAGTAAGTATGAGTGCTAGAAGAGGACGAGATAGAGGACAGGGGAGTACCACTATCAATATCCTTTGATTCGACCCCTAATTCTTTGATATCTTCGTGACAGCGCCAGGGAGAAGTTTCGGTGTGATGGTGGCACTACGAATCGTTGTAGAAAATTCTTACTTCGTATCTTCATCGGTTTCTTATCAGCTTTTCGATCTAAACTTTAATGAATTTGAAATTTGAAATTGAAACTTTAAATAAATTAGAAATTTTAAATTGAGTTAAATTCGTTAACAAATATAAAGCTAAATTTGAATCGTATCAGTAAAACGATATCGGTTGAGATCAAATTTGAAATTCTATTGTAATTTCTTGTGTAAACTGAAGTCCTAAGAGGGACAAGTTATATGTACTTTGGGGTATTCCGACCCAAATTTGGAATCCCTATCTAGTGTTTGAGAAATTGTAGAAGATTGAATCCATCTATCTATTCTCTGGGGACCGATATATTCTACGAATGATTAGTTATCCCTTCGAACTAATCAATGCCCTTGCATACTCGTGGACCAGTGGACCCGAATATCTTGTGTGATTATTGTATGGGTTTGTTCTCATATTGTTGATATTCTGATTTGGATAAACCAAATGCAAAATAAATTTTTCGATCTGATTTGATCAATCATTTCTTTATCTAACATCCATTATCTCTTGTCTCCCTAGCAAATTTCGAGGACGAAATTTTTTTTAAGGGGGGAATCTGTAACATTCCTGAAATTTATCAAGTTTAATTTGGCAATTAACTTTATTTTTAAAAATAAATTGTGAATTAATTAGAGATTTCTAGAATTATTAAATAATTTTTGATTATAAATATAAATTTAATTCGCAATTTAAGTACAAGTAGCTTACAAATAAATATTGGGTTTAGAAAAAATAAGTGTATTAGGAATAAATAGAATTTTGATTTAAAATGTAAGAATAAATATTTTATAAACAAATAAATATTGAATTTCATAATAAAATGTATTAAAAATAAAATAGAAATTAAAAGCTTGAGATTTATAAAAAGTTAATAATAATTATTACCTAAAATTTTTCAATTTTATCAATATTAGGAAGTTGTAACAAAAAGAAAAAATTTAGTATACTCATTTTCAAAATGTTATTTTTAAGTTAAATTTTCATATATAAATAAATGTAACTATTGTTAATATGAAATCAAAATTTTGAAATCATTCTTTTTAATAAAAGTTGTACAAAAATAAATAATAATAAAAAGATGTATGAATGTAAATTGTATAAATATATTTGTGTATAAACATGTTGAACAAAAAAAAATGTAAGAAATCAATTGGGGTACAAATTTTGTTTGTATAAATATAAATATAAGTGGAAACACAGCACATATAAATGAATAAAGAAGTACCTTTAATTTTAAAATGAATATGATATAAAATTTATTTTTAAAGTTCTTTTATCTTTGTATAATCACAAATGTAAACATACATAATGGAGATAAGTAAGCAAATCAACGTGCCTTTAGGTTTCATAATCAATTCTCTACACATGGCATTCAAATTATTTAATTGAATAAAATAATGGAATTTAAAATTATGAAAAACTTTTCAGTTTCCCATATGAGATTATTAAATATCTCAGCAAATCTGAAGCACAGTAGAGGGAAGATTGAGTATCTTATATCTCAACTCCCAAAGAAGAAAGAAAGAAAGACGAAGTGAAAATAAGGAAATAGAAAAAAAATCGGAAAAGAAGATCTGTCATTTCTGCTAAAAATCTGAAACTAAATCCTTGTTTTCAAAGAACTTCAACCTGGAATAAGTGAGAGCTTCAGATTGAAACTCAGTTTCAAAACCAAAAAGGAGAATCAAAGTTCAATGAAAAAAAAGAAAGCAACCTGGAAAACAGTATGAAACCAAGAAAGAAAGAAAAAATGAAGAGCAATGCAGAGCTTCAGTTTTAAAAAAAAAGGCAGATCACAAGCAAATCTGAAAGTATGCAAGTTCAAAGCTTCAACAAGCTTCAGATTTAAAAGTTTCAAAGTTCAAACCAAATTAAAGAAGGAAAATTTAAATCTGGAAATCAAAATCTGGAAGAAGCAAGTTTGGCTGGAAAAAAAAGGGATGAAGGTAAGTATTTTTTTTAAATTTGAGTTGATGTTAATAGTCAATAATGAAACAAAACCAAAATGCAGATTCAACTCGAAAGCAAATGTAAATTGAAGTTTGCGGCCTGGAAAATAAAATAAATTTGAAGTTTTAAAACAAATTCAAACTGTAAGTAAATAAATTCTTTTGTTTGTTATTAATGGGGTAAGTAACAGATACAATAGAAATTTAAATAAAGTTTTGTATTAATAAACTTTTGCAGATCAAAGGAATAAAGTGAAAAAAAATATACAGGCTTTGCTTTCTGTTCTCTGTTTCTTCCTGCACAACTCCAAGGTAAGCAAACATTTCAATCTTTGATTTATTCCTCTGATGCTTGTGAGCAAACTCACTTATGTTGGCCTTTATTCTTTGATGTTGTGATTAATGCTTAAATTTTGTTCTGGAAATGTTGTTTGATATGTCTGTGTGCTTGAATATATAAGTGCATGCCTATCATACAGATATATGTATATCTGTTCCTATGCCTACAAGCTAGAAATAAGAGGAAAATCAAAATCTTCGTAACCAATTGTTTATAAGCTTAGTTGTATAAACAGAAGATAACTGGAATAGGATAACATCAATGTTAAAAATAAATTCAAAATTCTATATTAAGGATTTACTGCAAAAATAAGCAATAGCGGTAGGAAATCAGAAATAAATCCAAAATCAAATGTCCAGATTTTGAGATTAAGTTATAGGGATGCATTCGTATTCCAAAAACATAAATTTTGATAATCATTCTATAAATTTTAAACTTATAATTAATGTGAAAATTTGAGTTGATCAGAATGGGGTTTTCTGTCAATTCGGGTCGATCGGCTACAAACAAGATGACGTGTTTGTTGGAGGAGGAAGCTTGTGGACAGGGGACCATCAGAAAAATGTTCGTTTAATGTATTATTCGATTTGGATGGTGGACGATCACGTTTTAAGGTTTAAGTGGAAATTTAGTGGTGGTCGGAAATTTGCATTGTTGCATCATCATTTGGGGTTTTCGATCGATCGCACCTGAGAAGATGGATGCGTGGGGCTTTGACGGTGCTCTGGGTGGAAAGGCAAGTTTAACAGTGGTCTGTGGCATTGGCGAGGTGGAAGTTGTTGTTCGAGTTGTGGGTTCTGATGGGAGCAAACCTGCTCGATTTTGATTCCCAGTTAAATTTGGAAATCTGTATGCTTGTGATGCTTGGGGACGCCATCGATGACGTGTTGGCGATCGGAACGACGATTGGAACGGTGGCGGTCAACGGTGCACGTGCACGCGTTTCATTTGGGGATCTGGGTTGTTGAAGTTAGGGAAGAAGGTGTCATCTCGGGGTTGTCTCGAAGTAAATAAGGGTTTGGCTCGGGGAAAACCTGCTTTGGTTCGTGTTCGATATCGAGGCGTTGCGTGAGTTAAATCAGGTATCAGATTTTGACAAAAAAAAGAGGAAGGCTCGAAGCTAACTCCGGGGAAAGTGGTACCTGGCTCGGGTAAGAACTCGAGCCATCTCGGGGTTGAAGTTTTTACCGTTCAAAATTTAAAAATAAAACAAGCTTTTATCCAAATTTAATTAAATCAAAATGAAACTTTTTTTCCGATCCATCCTTCAGGAAAAATAAATGTTTTGATTTAGTTGTGGGATCAAGATTGGAGTAAATTATTTTAAAGCTAATTGAGTTCAAGTTTAATTAAGAAATTAAATAAATTTAAAAGAAGGAGAAAATAATGAGGTTTCAAAATTGTTACTCCACTTTAATGTCTCAAGTTGATTTATAAAAAAATATACTTTGTTTCAAAGAGTAAAGATTTAAGGACTAAATGCTTTAAAGTTAATTGATTTAAAAAGATAATCACGTTTTGGCAATTCAATTAAGATTAATAAATTTGAGATTAATAAAAAAATATAGTTAATTAATTCCTTAATTGATGTTTGCAAATAATAATTAATTACTTAAGGATAGTTACTTAATAAAAGTAATCAAGGATAATTGATTAATAATTTATGATTGATAAATCAAATGGTTAAAGTATAAAAACTCAATGTAATTAAATTAGTAATTACAAATTATAATTGATTTAGATGATCACTTATAAATTAAAAGATAATTAATCATTAATGTAAGGTAATTAATTGCTTAGAGGTAAATTACTTAATTAAAAGTAATAAATTGATAGCTTAAAGTTGATTAACCGAGTGATCAAACAATAATTCATTTAAGGATAATTAATTAATATGATTAATTGGAAGAGGATAAATGAAATGATGAATTAAACAAGTTACGATAAATTATTTAATAATTTAAGGTTGATGAATTAAAATTAAAGGTTAATTAATTTATTATTAATTGTTAATTAGTAAATGATTAAAGAATAATTGATCAAATGATTGTAATTTATTAATATTAATTAACCAGTATTAGTAATTCATAGGTAATTAAATCTGATTTGAATTAATCAGACAATTAACTAATTTTACTTATGGATGTCTGGAATCTATTGGATGATTGAATTGTTTGATACCCCTGATTGTGATGCTCTGTTTTGATTTGAGCTATGTTTACCGTGATCTATTATCTGTGATATATACCTGTGATCTGTGAATGAAAGATAAGCGTTACAATTGGTTGTACTGCTTGTCAAATATATGCGTTATAGCTTATACCGCTTATAAAATATACATTGTTGTATTTGAATCTATGCTGATTGATGATGTGGCACTTTAATTGCGTAAAACCCCTGGACCACACTTATACACACACAAATATGGATTGCACGTGGAAATGGGTTAAGACACAGATTTTGAAATAGTTTTGAAGACTGAATTTTTGAATCCAAATTAGTTTTGGAATTAGAATTGAAAGCTTTAGAAAATGAAATTTAAAAATAAAAGTTATTTTAAATAACTTGATTGAGTTTTGAAATTTAAATAATTTGATTTAAATTTGAATTCAATATTTGAAATCAAATTCTATGATTTGGAACTATGGTTCAAAAAGGTTATTCAACTTATAAATATGTTTATATGAGTTTTAAACCATTTTAAATGTGGTGTTTTGGGAATTAAATTTAACCCAAGATTTTAACTTGTATAAATGAAATCGGATTTTTTCGAAACGAAAACTATGTGTTTTCAAATAATAAAAGCTTTCATAGAAGGAAAGAATTTCCAATTGGTATTAAAAGGTTTTCAAGTCTAAAATGGAAATAGTTTTCCAAGTTATGAATAAATCTTCGAAACGCGTTTGAAAGCTATAAATTAAATCTTAATTTAAAGATTTAATTGAGTTAATCCAAATTGAAATGAAAATTGTTTTGAAATCTATGAATAGATCTTTGTGAAACTAGGTGAACTTTGTGAGATAAATCTTTGTGTTTAAAGATTTGAAATGGTAATTTGTTTAACCATTTGAAGCAAAGCTTTGGATTTTTAAGTTGTGACTTAACTTAAATCCCATATCCATATGTTTTTACATATTGCGCTCACTATTCGATTCAGCTGGGAGAGGGCCTTTGTGTCATATAACCCATTCCGAATAGTGATACAATGTTATGGATTGCATTTGAAGACCGGGTGTCTTCAAGAACATTAGGATAACCTATCGATTGTCTCTGCACCGAGTAGCTATGTAGCTACAAATATTCCCTAAATGATGGAAGTCCGATCGGGATTGCGGATACCTGAATTTGCAAGGGCTTCCCTGAAGTACCTTCGGTTCTGTTCGAACCTGGAACAGACTTGTATGGTTGTATGTCTGACAGTACACTTTGAGATATTAAACTGATCTCTATCAGATACATTTCTGCTTGGTCGTGGAGAATTTATTCTCTTAGCTTAATCTGAGACGTACGAGCTCAGAGGTTATGTAGTTGATATTGATCAGTGATATACTCCCAAATTTGGTAGTGTGGCATGCTGAGTGCTGCTGTGCGTTAATGATCATTCGTTGATCATTTGTGATCAAAGCATGGCTTTTGTATAAAGCATAGCTTTGTGGATGAGACTGCATCAGGACCTCACACCCCGGAAATGGTCAAAATAGGAAAGATGCGGCAAGGTTATGAGGGTCGCGCCCTTTAGGGTTTGTCATTCCCTTCTGGAAAAGAGCGGTATCATGGTATGGAGCCCAGATATTTCACTCATGTGGATACTGCAGATCTATTACTTTGTGATTGCTTTGTGGTTGTTGGATTAGAGGTACCTCGGATAAAGGTCCCATAGGACCGGGGGATGGCACGCTCAAGTAGTAGTTACCTAGTTACAGAGGTAACCCGGCCTTGTGTCGGAAGAGATCTGGTTAGGTTCTCGGGACGTCCCGCCAGAGGCGATCCCATGGACAGTAGGAAGTTCCTTAGCCCGACCATTTGTTGGAAATCCAATCAAAACAATACGTGCCCTATACGGTTTTAGTTGTATAACCTGCCATGGAATGTGGTGGTAACCCGCTACTGAACATGGTAGCTATAGTAGGCATAAGTGCAAAATGCCTATGCTGGCTAGGATTTATATTATACTTTCGAAAGGGTTTTCTACACTGTGCACTTATAATAATAATATCAAATAATTTTCTCGTATTAAGCATATTTGACTATCATAAGGAGAAATCTCCTCCAATTCTGCATTTGCATTGTGTATGTGGCGGGAGGACTTATGGTAGTTTCATTTTCTAAAAAAGCATTGCGGATTTTCAAAATTAAATTCTTTGTTTGTTTTAAAAGACCAATTGCTTTTGTTTGCTTATACCAGTCCCATGACTGACCTGGAATTTATTGTTCCTATCCTAAACTCTGGGTGCCCACTATTTTCCCACACGGGCAGTCTAGAGTTGGATTTTTCAGATAGTCAGGTTTAGTAGATTATCTGGAGCTAGTTCAGTCATTGGATCTGAACTGCACTTGCTCATCTTTGTGCATCGTGATTGGGAGTTCGAGCTATTGCTGGATTGGTGTTTTGAAGATGGAGTTCTTCCTTGAAGATCACCTTGGGGATTTTTGTTCCGCTGCTGATGTTACCTTTTCATTCCGCTGCTGTTGTCTTGTATCATATCTCTGATGTATATTCATTGTATCATTCTGTTGTATCAGATATTGTATCATGTTGTATATCAAATGTATATTCTGTTTCTTCTGCTGCGTTGTACTTAATGTGTTTTAAGCTCCGGCACGACTCGAATTTCAACGTTTGAATCTGCGGCATTCAAGTACAGGGGAGTACGGATGTCGATTCTCGAACGCTGGAATTTATTACTCACATAATTATTCCCATTAGTAATCTTTTTATCCATGATAAACTATCATTAATTTCAGTTGATTTAGTCTTAATTAATCATTTCTTAATTAATTATCTTAATTAATTAACCCTTAATTGTAATTAATTAAATCTTATTCCTTGATTAATTACTTTAAATAATAAACCTTTAATTATTGATTAATTAGATCTTAATTATAATTAATTATCCTTTAATTAATTATTCTTAATTTAATTACCCTAATTAATTAACCACATTAATTAATTGTGCTTTAATGTAATTAACCCTTAATATTTGATTAATCAATCTTCGATCTTAAATTTATCTACTCTTAATTACTTTCACCTAGTAATTATTATTTGAATTTAAATCATTCATTACTTGATTTAATTAATTCGAATTATTAATTAATTTCTTTAATTACTTTAAGTACTTTCATTAGTTAATTATTTAAAATTTCATCAATTAGAAGATAGCCATTTATCTTCTTTTTTCCTTATCGTTTGATTCTTATTTAATAAACCTTTGGAAGTTGACCGTCATCAATAAATTTATCAACTTAAGATCTTTAAATTGGATTATAGATTATAAAACTATCTTGCTCCCTCAATCATCCACTTAATTTCAAAAATTAATTTTATAAACTTCAAACCCATAAGTTATATAATTTATCTTAATAAATTTGAAATCAAATTATTTTTAATCCTTGAAGTAATTTCAATTTAAACAAACATTGATTTAGTTTGGAAAATAAAAGGTGTTTTAGTAACCTATTTGCAAATTTTAAACTAATTTGTAACAGATTTCATTACATTTAAAAAACTGCTAAACATGTTAAATGACCCGAGTTTTTTCTAGATTACCCCGAAGCCAACTTCGGTTGAACCCACACCCTTTTTACTTCGAGTCACTCATGCTACCTACTCGAGACCGACATGAGTTCCCCCCTTTTTCACCAACCACCATATTTCATGATGCACAGAGACTCGCGCGTGCATGTGCACATCACCCCTAACGAACGCTGATCGACGCAATGGCCCTCGACAAGTCGGCGATATGCCCTACAAACGCCACGGCCACCCAGGTTTCCAATTTCGATCAAAATAAAAAATCAAGCAGTGAGGTCTATTCACTGGAGTTGGTAACATCGCCAAAATGCCCCGCACCAATGATCTCTCCCACCGTTGACCAAGATGCTCCAACCATAGCTGCTCCGGTAGCTCACGAGTCCTTTCCCCCACGTGCGATACCGTCCGGTACCATTCTGATGACGCGGCGATCCATTTCCTGATGTTAACTAGAACATGGATTAAACCTTAGCTTAACTCAAATCTCAAACTATGGTGAATTAAAAAATCTTCTTGTATTTTTCGAAAAATCTCCAAATATTCCAACACCATCACCTCGATCTCGAAGCCCAACACTTGATCGATCGCCAGGAAATCACGAGAACCCATTATCTGTTCACCTCGCAAATGCCACCTTGATACACAACTAAAAATTCAAATTTTTGTTTTAAAAATCATCATTGTGAAATAGTTTTAGGTGGTGCAATCCAATCTAGAATTCGTGCAATTCGAAATTTGGGTAAACCTTGAATTTTCACTGTATACTCTATTCTCAGACAAACCATTCCATGTTCCATCAAAATCATATTTTAAAAATTAAATTCTAATGTTTTTGAACATATATTTTTTTTGCATTACTGATTAAAAAGGATCCAAGCAATTTGAATTTGGATTTGAACTTTTTTAAGCATGTAATTTTTTTTTCTTTTTTCAATAGAAGCCATATCTGTTTTTTCCAGATTTATGCATCTTGTACCTTAATCCTATGCTTTCAATTTTCCAACAGAAATACCACTTAAATATTCACAAACAAACATCAAATCACCTCTGGAGACTTTCACAAGCAACAAACCAGAATTTCTTAAGTTTTAGGGAGATGTTTGTTTTGCTGATTCAAATTGATGCTACTGTGAATTGTCATTTTTTAGAATATTTACTTAATAACTTTTTACCTAATATTATTTTTAAAAATAACCTTACCTTGTTATCAACAACTTCCTTTCAGGAATCATACTCTAAAATGTTTAAATATGAAGATATGACTGTTTTTTTTTCTTTTAATGGATTTTGGGTTTGTTATACAGATTATATGCATATATACATTCCCAAACATTCACAACATAATCCATACCATATATCATTAATTTTCACAGCGGCCACATCACAACCATAAACATATACTCAAATTCAAACTAGAGTAGGTCATGTTGCTCACCTTGGAGTTGCAGCAGAGACAGAGCAGAGAGGTGTTTTGATAGTTCCAAAGAATGAAAGCCTGAATCTTTTTTTCCTTCTTCTTGATTAGTTTAAGTCTTGAACTTGATTTTCCTTCAATTATTTCCAGAGAGTTTGCATTCGATTTCCAGATTGAAGTTTGATTGCCTTCTTCAATTTCTAGATTTTGGTTTGATCTGTTTTCTTTGATTTGTAATAGTGAATCTTTGATCTTTACTTGAATGCCGCAGATTATTACTCACATAATTATTCCCATTAGTAATCTTTTT
This sequence comes from Allium cepa, assembly GCA_030765085.1. Lineage (NCBI taxonomy): Eukaryota > Viridiplantae > Streptophyta > Magnoliopsida > Asparagales > Amaryllidaceae > Allium > Allium cepa. The sequence goes on from CM060943.1 coordinate 735,548,915, forward strand.
ATCCATGATAAACTATCATTAATTTCAATTGATTTAGTCTTAATTAATCATTTCTTAATTAATTATCCTAATTAATTAACCCTAAATTGTAACTAATTAAATCTTATTCCTTGATTAATTACTTTAAATAATAAACCTTTAATTATTGATTAATTAAATCTTAATTATAATTAGAAATTTGGGTAAACCTTGATTTTTCACTGTATACTCTATTCTCAGACAAACCATTCCATGTTCCATCAAAATCATATTTTAAAAATTAAATTATGATGTTTTTGAACATATATTGTTTTTGCATTACCGATTAAAAAGGATCTGAGCAATTTGAATTTGGATTTGAACTTTTTTAAGCCTGTAATTTTTTTTTCATTTTTCAACAGAGGCTATATCTGTTTTTTCCAGATTTATGCATCTTGTACCTTAATCCTATACTTTCAATTTACCAACAGAAATACCACTTAAATATTCACAAACAAACATCAAATCACTTCAGGAGACTTTCACAAGCAACAAACCAAAATTTCTTAAGTTTTAGGGAGATGTTTGTTTTGCTGATTCAAATTGATGCTACGGTGAATTGTCATTTTTTAGAATATTTAATTAATAATTTTTTACCTAATATTATTTTTTAAAATAACCTTACCTTGTTATCAACAACTTCCTTTCAGGAATCATACTCTAAAATGTTTAAATATGAAGATATGACTGTTTTTTTCTTTTGATGGATTTTGGGTTTGTTATATAGAGTATATACATATATACATTCCCAAGCATTCACAACATAATCCATACCATATATCATCAATTTTCACAGCAACCACATCACAATCATAAACATATACCCAATTCAAACTAGAGTAGGTTAGGTTGCTCACCTTTGAGTTGCAGCAGAGACAGAGCAGGGAGGTGTTTTGACAGTTCCAAAGAATGAAAGCCTGAATCTTTTTTTTCCTTCTTCTTTAGATCTTAGAGTTTAGATAGGTTAATGACGGAGACGTTTTCTTTTCCTCTGCAACTTGAAAACAGAATTAGTTTAAGTCTTGAACTTGATTTTCCTTCAATTATTTCCAGAGAGCTTTGCATTCGATTTCCAGATTGAAGTTTGATCGGTATTGAATGTTGTGTGATGGATTGATATATTGGATATGTGATGTGAGGCTATGTGATGCTTTGTGCTGAGCTGCTATATTTGTGATGAATATACTGTTGTATGAATATGAAAACCCCTTGACCCATAGAACGACATTTAAATTTCGATGCGACAGAGAGTCAGATTCCAATTAGTTATCCGAAACCCATATCGAATTGTTATGGTAATCTTTGTGATTGATATGTTTATTTTATCTATGAATCTGTGAATAAAGATAAGCGTTATGAGTTATACCGCTTATCGATATGATTGAATCTATGATGACGATGTTGTGCACTATTGTGTTGTACCCCTGGGACCACACTTATACACACACAAATATGGATTGCACGTGGAAATGGGTTAAATCACAGATTTTTGAAATTGGTTAAAAAAAATTTGAATTTTTGAATCCAAAATAGTTTTGGAATTAGAATTGAAGCTTTTGAAAATGAATTTCAAAAATAAAAGTTATTTTGAATAACTAGATTGAGTTTTGAAATTTAAATAATTTGATTTGAATTTGAATTCAATATTTGGGATTGAATTCTATGGTTTGGAAACTATGGGTTAAAAAGGTTATTCAATTTATACGGGTATATATGGGTTTTTAAACCATTCTAAAAGTGATGTTTTGGAATTTAAATTTAACCCAAGATTTTAACTTATATAAATTGGATTTTTCTGAAATGGAAAACTGTTTGTTTTTCAAATAATAAAAGCTTTCACATAAGAAATGAACTTCCAATTTTTGTAAGAAGGATTTCAAGTCTAAAATGGAAATAGTTTCCCACGTTATAGATAAATCTTTGGAAACGTGTTTTGAAAGCTATAAATTAAATCTTTAGTTTAAAGATTTAAGCAATAAATCCAATTGAAATGGAAATTGTTTTGAAATCTATGGATGATCTTTGTGAAACTAGGTGAACTTTGTGAAATGAATCCTTTTATTTAAAGATTTAAAACGGTAATTTTTTTAACCATTTAAAAGAAAAACTTTGGATTTTCAAGTTATGACTTAACTGAAATCCCATATCCATATGTTCTTAAATACTACGCTCGCTATTCGGTTTAGCCTGGAGAGGACCTTGTGTCATATAGCCCATTCCGAATAGTGATACGACGTAATGGATTGCATTTGAAGACCGGTGTTGAAGACCAGGTGTCTTCGAGAAAGTTAGGATAACCCATCGATTGTCTCTGCATCGACTAGCTACAGTATAGAGATTCCCCAAATGATGGGAAGTCCGATCGGGATTGTGGATACCCGGATTTGCAAAGGCTTCTTCGGAAGTGCCTTCGGTTCTGTTCGAACCCAGAATAGACTTGTATGGTTGTATGTACGACATTACACTTTGAGATATTAAACTGATCTCTATCAAATACATTTCTACTTGGTGGCGGAGAATTTATTCTCTTAGCTTAACACCCTTCTCTGAGATGTACGAGCTCAGAGGTTATGTAGTTGATATTTATCAGTGATATATTCCCAATTTGGTAGTGTGGCATGCTAAGTGCTGCTGTGTGTTGATGATCATTTGTGATCAAAGCATGGCTTTTTATAAAGCGTAGCTTTGTGGACGAGACTGCATCAGGACCTCACCCCCCGGAAATGGTCGAAACAGGAAAGATGCGGCAAGGTTATGAGGGTTGCGCCCTTTAGGGTGTGTCATTCCCTTCTGGAAAAGGGTGGTATCATGGTATGCAGCCCAGATACTTACTCATGTGGATACTACAGATCTATTACTTTGTGATTTCTTTGTGGTTATGTGGCGCCTCGGATAAAGGTCCCAAAGGACCGGGGGGATGACATGCTCGAGTAGTCGTTACCTAGTTATAGAGATAACCCAGCCTTGTGTTGGCAGAGATACAGTTAGGTTCTCGAGACGTCCGGCTAGAGGCGATCCCATGGACAGTAGGAAGTTCCTTAGCCTGACCATTTGTTGGAAATCCAACCAAAACAATACGCGCCCTGTACGGTTTTAGTTGTATAACCTACCATGGAATGTGGCGGTAACTTGCTACTGAACATGGTAGCTATAGTAGGCGTAAGTGCGAAATGCCTATGCTGGCTAGGATTTATATTATACTTTCGAAATGGTTTTCCACACTTTGCACTTATAGTAATAATATTAAAGAAATTTTCTCGTATTAAGCATATTTGACTATCATAAGGAGAAATCTCCTCCAAGTCTGCATTTGCATTGTGTGTGTGGCGGGATGCCTTATGGTAGTTTCATTTTCTAAAAAGCATTGTGGATTTCAAATTTAAATTCTTTTGTTTGTTTTAAAAGACCAAATGTTCTTTTTGCTAATACCAGTCCCACAACTGACCTGGAATTTATTGTTCCTTTCCTAAACTATGGGTGCCCACAATTTTCCCACACGGGCAGTCTAGAGTTGGGTTTTTCAGATAATCAATAGTAGGTGTAGATTCGATAGCTTTCTGCCTTAGGATTTGGCAATCGCATTTGGATCGAGTAGCTTCTCTTCATCTTGATTTGGGAGTTCGTGCTATTTCTGGATTGGCGCCTTGGAGATGGAGTTACAGTATTGGAATTCTTTCTTGAAGACTATATTGGAGTTTTTGTTCCGCTGCTAGTATTATCTTTTCTTTCCACTGCTATTATCTTGTATCATATCTATGATGTATATTGATATTCATTGTATCATTCTGTTGTATCAGATATTGTATCAAATGTTGTATATCATATGTATCATTTTATTTTTCTTCCGCTGTGTTATTTACTAAATGTGTTATAAGCTTCGGCGAACCAGATTCGACGTTTGGATCTGCGGCATTTGAATACGAGTGTCGTATTCGGTGCCGATTTTCGAAGGCCGAGTCAGGGTCGCTACATTTTAATAAGAGACCGTGTAGAAATGGTGGGCACCCATAGTTTAGAAAGGAAACTATAAAATCCGGGTCAATCATGGGACTGGTATGAGCAAACAAAGATAGTTGCTTTTAAATAAAACAGGTTCATAGAAGAAAAACCGGTATGCTTTTGGAAAATGAAACTACCATAAGACCTCCTGCCACACACAAAATGCAATCGCAGAATTGGAGGAGATTTCTTCTTATGATAGTCAAATATGCTTGATACGGGAAAATTCTTTGATATTATTACAAGTGCATAGTGTAGAAAGCCATTTCGAAAGTATAATATCAATCCTAGCCAACATACGACATTTCATCGTATGCCTACTATAGCTACCATGTTAGTAGCAGGTTACCGCCACATTCCATGGCAGGTTATACAACTAAAACCGTACTGGGTTCGTATTGGGAATTGGATTTCCAACAAATGATCAGGCTAAGGAACTTCCTATGCCACATGGGTACGCCTCTGGCGGAACGTCCCGAGAACCTACCCGGCTCTCTGCCAACACAAGGCCGGGTTACCTCTATAACTAGGTAACTACTACTCAAGTATGCCACTCCCCGGTCCTTTGGGACCTTTATCCGAGGGCCCTCCATCACAAAGAAACAACCACACAGAATAATGAGACTGAAGCAACCACATAGGTAAGTATCTGGGCTCCATACCATGATACTACCTTTCTCCAGAAGGAAATGACATACCCTAAAGGGCGCGACACTCATAACCTTGCCGCATCTTTCCCGTTTCGACCATTTCCGGGGTGTAAGATCTGATGAGGTCTCGTCCACATAGCTACTCTTTACATGAAAGGCATGCTTTGATCACAAATGATCAACAAATGATCATCACTATACAGCAACACTTAGCACGCCACACTACCAATTTGGGAGTATATCGCTGATAACCTTCAACTACATAACCTCTGAGCTCGTACGTCTCAGAGAAGGGTGTTAAGCTAAGAGAATAAATTCTCCGCCACCAACAGATATGTGTTTGAAAGAAATCATCTTTATATCTCAAAGTGTAGTGTTAGACACACGACCATACAAGTCTTTTCCGGGTTCGAATAGAACCAAAGGCACTTCGTCCAATAAAGAAACAAGCCCTTGCAAATCCGTGCGTCCACAATCCTGATCGGACTTCCCATCACTTTGGAAATCCCTATACCGGAGCAACTCGGTGCAGAGACAATCGATAGGTTATCCTATCGTTTTCGAAGACACCCGGTCTTCACCGCCGGTCTTCAAATGCGATCCATTCGTCGAATCACTATTCGAAATGGGTTATATGACACAAAGGTCCTCTCCCGGCTAATCCGAATAGTGAGCGCTCAAATTTAAAACATGTGGGTGTATCAATCACAAAGGTTCACATTCAAGGTTCGATGTGGGTTTCGGATAACAAACTAAAATCCGACTCCCTGTCGCATCGAAGTTTAAATGCCGTTTTATGGGCAGAAGGGGTTTCACAAACATATAGGAACAAATCACAAATCACAGTTCATCACAAAGCAATCGCATCATCATAACAAAAATGTCAGTCCAGTATAGAGTATTTGATGATGGTCAATCATCGTTGATTCAAGTGATTGTGATTAAAGTGAATTAGCCATATAATTTTCTTTATTAATCATTTTAAATTGATGTTTAATCTTACTTAATTATAAATTAGTTCAATTGGCCTAATTAGTTAATTATCCTTTGATTTATTATTTTAAACTTATGAATTCTTAATTGCTAATTAATTAAGTTTTAATTATATTTTGTAAACTCCCTATTCTTTAATTAATTAATTTTAGATGGTAAAATCACTGCAAGCCTTAAGGGTTAATTATTCTTCATTTTTATAAATCAACTTGGTTTTTAAATTAACATTTAAACATTTATTTTACTTTTAAAAATTTTGTTAAGTTAAACTTTAAAACAACTTTTATAAAATAAATTTGAAATACCATTTGTTTCATATGCTATTTACCATCATCATTAAATTATTCAGGAAATAAATTTACTTGAGTTTTTCAAACATTTGGCAAAACTGGGTTACTGTTCTATTTCACTCACCCAAGGCTTGCTCCGGGTTTACCCCCGAGCCATCATCCCCCTTGCTTCGGGTTGAGGCCAATATTGACCCGAGCAAAAACATTTTCATAAAATTTGTTAACCATCACCACGCTAAAACACCTCGAGTTCTTCTTCGAGTTTTTCACTCAATTTCCCCATGACATGCTTCGAGCTTTCCCCTGTCTTTCACAAACCAGTCCACTGACATACCAACCAAGTACGTGCACGTGCACGATCAAACTCGCCGCCGTTGGTCGGTGCTGCGGCCACCAACGAGTCGCCGTCCATCCCCCAAGACGCCACGAACACCCAGACTTTGGAAAAAAATTCGAAAATGAGCTTTGAGACATTCGACCCAAACCCATCAGAAAACGACATCGGAGAATTTGCCTCGCGTCGCCTTTCCAGTCCACTATCGGCCACCAAATTTTGCCTCCAGCTTCCACGTCGTGCGACGCATCGATTTTCCCCCCTGACATGCATTCCGATCATCCCTAGGAGGCACGATACCGTTGTATCCAACGTGAACAGAAAGGAGTTCTTAAACCCTAGTTTACTCTTGAATCCAAGATTTAAGAATCTATAATTTAATCTAGTATTTTTTTGGAAATCACAAACACCCGAACCATCCGCAACAACGAATTCGAGGCCTATAACTCCTTAGATCATCAGATTTTGGTAAAACTTTATTTCCCAGAACATCCAAAATGTTTCAGTGAAAAACCAACGAAAAACTTAGATTTTAGTTTCAAAAATTATCATTTCCGAAGGGGATTCAAATAAAATTATTGAAATAAAAATTCGTAAAGTTCGAATTTCTGCAAAATTTGAATTGTTACTTGTGTTTCAAAATTTCCACGAAGAAACTATACAAAACTTACTTTAATTCTTTACTGAAAATACAAGACGGGTTTACAACAATATTTTAACTTGTTTACAACCTTTTCAGAAGAAAAGAGAGAAAGATTTTAAATTTCCTTTGATATGGATTACCCTGTAAACCAAAGTTCAGATGTACTGTGTTTTTTCTTCTTCTTTTTAATTCCTAGTAAGACTACAAACCTGTTTTGATTAGTTTCTGAAGCATGGTGCAAGCTCAAACACAAACTTCAACTTGTTACAATTTATTTCAGAAGGAATAAGGAAGAGAAAGATTGAGTTGGATTTTGATATGATTTATTCTTGTAGAAAGAAGGCTATATGTATTTGAGTTTCACAGTTTCCAGGAAAGAAACAACTTTGCTTTGATTTATTTCTTAAAAAAAATAGTGCAAGTTTAAACAAAATCCATCTTGTTTACTGAAACAATATTGCATGGCTAACCTTAGTTTATCATTCAAATCAAATAGAGACAGTGGGGAAAGAAAATGGATTTTTACAGGTTTTCACTTTTGTTTTTCCTGAAACTAAAACAGTGACTAATATTTTTGCAAGATCAACATGACAAGCCAAGCATTCAACCATACATGCAAATCTCTTGCATACAAACAAAGTTTAATTTTCCTACATCACCCAGACATAAACAAAGCAACCATGATAAAAAGAAAATAGGGTTTACTCACTTGTTTTTCCAGAGGTTACTGACAGTTTCAAATAGAGAGATGAGCCTGGAATTTTCTTCTTTTCTACTTGATTTTGAATTTTAAATCTGCAACTTGAAGTTATAATATTTTGTTTGATCACTGTTGCATGCTCTTGTTTATTCAATTTATTAATATCAAAACAAGGATTTGAATTTACTTACAGCTTTAATTTTTTTTTAAATGCAACAAAGAACTTGAAATGCTGCCTAGGAAACTGCTATAGGTTTAGCTTTTGATTCTTGACCTTTTGTTGCAAATAATTGATTGATTCCATTGTTTAATTCCTGTTTTCACTCATGTTTAACAGATCCAAATTGAAACTTCTTAAAAGAAAATTTTGTTACAGTTTTGAATTTGTAACAGAGAGGTCTCTTTTTTTTTCTGCAACTAGAAACAAAAATAGATTAAACCTTGATCTTGATTTTTTTCCTGCAATTGATTGAATATTGTTGAATTAGACTCTTTCTTCATTAGAAATTACAACTTCAAGATCAAGCTTTTAAAATGAAAATTTACTTGCCTTTTTAATTTATTTCCAAAAATATAAAAGAACTGCACTGCCTTAAAACCAGAAACCCCTCTGCTTCACCAATCTGCAGTTTTTGTTTTGAATTGATTGTTAACACTTGATTTAAAAATCAAAATTTCATAAAATATAAATTTTAAAACAAAACTTACCTAAAAGCATCACACTACTGTTATGAAGCCTGAGAAAATATTTCAGATTTTTAGCTTGAACTGAAGAAGGCAGTTTCTTTTTTCTTCTTCTGAACATTCCTCTTTTTTTTGAATGCTGAAGTAAAAATTTCAAAGATCTTTTGATTACTGAACATCAGGTGTTAGGGGATTTAAAAATTCAAATTTGGAAGGTGAAGAGTTTCCTTGAATTTTTTATTTGACTATTTTATTAGGCAATGATGGTTTGTGCCATTTGTAAGGAGATATCTTAAGCCCTAGATTTTGTTAATCATTTTACTCCATTGTGAATATATGTTTCAGTCCCTTTTGATGTTTACAAAGCAAAAGATCTTTTTTTTATATTTGTATCTTATACATTTTAATAGTAAATGAGCATCTTTATCCTTTTGTATATATACTTACATGCACAATGTATGAAAGAATTTAAACTAATATATATATTACATCTTAACAATTTTAAATACTACTTACTTTTTTTTAAACATTTGTTGTAAATTTAAATTCAAACTTAAATCTTAATCTTGAAATATAAACACTTATCTTTAACAAATTTAATTTAAATTCCAATGTGTATTAAATTTTACTAATGTATGTAATGTTCATATGTATATGATTTTAAATCCAAATGACCTTTAAAAACATTAATTATCTCAATATTTTAAACCCAAAATAAATTTGGAATTTATTTCATATATTATTTTCACTTATTTTATTTGTTTTAGATTTTTCTTCCAATTTATTCTCAAATTAAACCCCAAGAGTTTAAATATATTATTTATTTTAATTAAAAATTTTGGGTTGTTACAAATTAATTATTGTAATTAATTAAAGATCAGTGTAATTAATTATAGTTAATTAATTAATGAGTGTAATTAAAGGTTAATTAATGTGAATGGTCAAAGGATAATTAATTTCTGTAACTAATTAAAGGCTAATTACTTAATGTAATTAAGGAATAATTAATTAAGGATGATTAATTAAGATGATAATTAAATGATGATTAATTAATTGGTTTGTAATTAACTAATGTTAAGCAAGCAGAATTTAAAAGTCATTGAAGTAATTAATTTAATTTATTTAAATTAATTGGAAATGGCGTGACTAACTAATCTTGCTTGTGGATAATTGAATAATGTTGAATGCCTTGGATTGTTTGATATCTCTGATATGTAATAGGTGCTGCTCTGGGATATGAGATGCTTTGGTTGAATTGTGAAAATACGGATAATCTATCCGTGGTAATGTGAATTATCTATTTATGTGAATATGTTACTCTAAATATAAATTAAATTTTTTAACTTAAACAAGTTGGGCATTAAAACGGTGTTTTGGATTTCGATGAGACGGGGATCGGAGTTCCAACCACATCGATCCAAATTAAACGATAAGTCGTGAAAACTCAAGTGAAGTTCCAGATGAAGACACAAAGTGTAAGGACTATTTGCGTTAACTCTGAGGGTGATTCCGAAACGAGTGTAACGGAGATAGTGCTTTCTGTTTTGAGATGAATATTCAGAGTGCAAGGGCTATTGTCGTTAACACTGAGGGTGATTCCAAAATGAGTGTAGCGAGATAGTGCCTTCGATTTCATTCGAGCTCGGAACAGACTTGTATGGATGAATGCTTTCAGACCATCGTCACTAGAGGGCAATGAGAATTCCAAGATATATGCGCTATAAAGGTAATCGTAGCCTCAATCCTCATCAACCAGAAATGGCTAAAACAGGGGATGTGCAGCAAGGTTAAGTGGGCAACACCCAAGTAGGATAAGATTTTCCCTTGTCTAGAGGTCCCTTTTATTTGGTTGTGTGGGCGGTTGGTCGTGCCAACTACGAGGTGGTCTTATTCGGGATATTCCAATAAGGGGTAGTTTTGGTCTTGTGTTGCAGGGGATCAGGGTGGATCCTCGGTACTCTGATCTAGACCAGGTACTGTGACGGGCGATACCCCAGTAGCCTTTCCATTATATGGAATCCAATCTCCAATAAGTGCCGTACGTTTTGATTGTGCCTAACTATGTTTGAACTTGAGATGTAAGCATTCCAGCTATTTTCTATTTTACTTGAAAACCCTAGACACTATTATAATATCACTGGGTTTCCTATCAAATGTTTTGGTTGTCGTAAGATAAAAATCTGACATGTTTATTTGTGGTGTGGTCTTACGAGATACCTTTGTTTTCAATGATTTTCAAAGTTAAACAACTTCAACCCACTTACTCAAACCAGACCCATGTCTGACCCAGAGTTTATTTTCCATTTTCTTATACTCTTTGGTTCTCAAATTTCTACAAGTTGCCAAGGGATTCAAGTTAGCTTTGATGAATTCTGGAGGAGCAATAGAGCAGGAGGCTTCAGCGTATATAGATATTATGGTTCCGCTTTGTTATTCTCTGTGTTGTATCTTGAGTTATATGATAGATAGGTTTTCATAACTGTCTAATGTGTTGTGATGTAAAGCTATGTAACTCTGATAGATGTTGTATGCTATGTAATAACTATGTGATTAATATATTTTATTTGTTCCGCTGTGAGATTCTGATATTGTTTAGTTCTTTCTTTCTTTCTTATTTTTCTCTTTTTTATCCCATTCTTTATTGATGATGATGCATCTTTCTATGGAATGGAAGGCGAGTTGTCACAGTTGTTATCAAAGCTCTAGGTTAACAGAATACCCAGGCTTTGGAGTGATATCTTTCTTGAGAGAGCGTACTTGTATTTATATATATATATATTTATAATAATTTGTTGGGTTACCTGTTCGGGTTTGCCAACGTGAGTTCTTTGGTTGATGGAAGTAAGGCGTGTATTACGACTACCAATGGAAGTGGTCTGAGTGTTGAAGGTTGTTTGCACAAAAAATGGGCAAACACCTCCAAGTCGTATTATTTAGTTGATTATACGTTGTTCTTAGTGATTTGGGTGATTTATGAAAATATATAAAATAGATGGACTAAACTATAAAAGACACACAGATTTATAGTGGTTCGGCCAGAATGTGCCTACGTCCACTTTATATGTTATTCTCCTTTACTTTTCAGGTTACAAGTATCTGAAAGTTGTTTGAAAGTTCTATCCGTGCTTGAGCTCTCAAACTTGTGTGCCATTGTTGTACCCCTACCCCTCTATTTATAGAGTGAGGCTGGGGGTAGGGGTCTTGGATGTATATAGCTGCTGGTGGGCCTGGGCCAATGTAATCTGGCCCGGCAATGTTGGTTTAGTAGCACCTTGGTTCGGCGGTGAGTGGAGTGTTGATTGGACCGGTAGTGGGTGGAGCGTGGGTTGGTTCGGCAGCTCCGGTCCGGTAGTGGTTGGTTCGGTAGTACCTGGGAGATGGGTTGGTTCGGCGGGCATGGGAAGGGAGTTGGTTCGGCAGGCATGGGGAAGGGAGATGGTTCGGCAGGCATGGGGAAGGAGATGGTTCGACAGGCATGGGGAAGGAGGTGGTTCGGCAGGCATAGGGAAGAAGGTGGTTCGGCAGGCATGGGGAAGGAGATGGTTCGGTAATGCTTAGGAAACGGGTTGGTCTGGTAGTCTTTCCTAGCCTTCATTCGGCATCATTGGTCTGATGGTCTTGGACTAGTAGAAACTCGCCCAACATTTGCTCCCCAAAGTGGGGCATATGCCTACATATGTCGCGCTTTATTTTAGGCCGTCCAACTTGAACACTCTCATTCGGTACCGAGCACCGAACTAGTTGATCTGGTTATCTAGGCTTGCCTATAAGTATGGGCTTGATGCTTTCGTTATTCCTTATTAGCTGAACCAAACTCTTGTCTTTGCCGAACCAAACGTATTAGCCGAATCAAACGTATTAGCCGAATCGTACCTCAACTGTCGGACCAGGTGAAGCCTCCTTCTGCCGAATGAGTTTTCGCTTTGAACTACAGAATGAACTCGGGGATTCTGAGTGCCGAATGAACCTTATGCTTTGTCTTACCGAATGAACTTGGGGATTCCAAGTACCGAATGAATTCAAAAACTTTGGACTACCGAATGAGACTCTTATGTTTTTTTTTAAACTACGAATGAGATTCCAGACTGTAGGCATTTGCTCGTTTACATTTCTACACTCCTTGTTCTAACGACATACTTTTTTGTGTTTGCAGATAAATGTCTCATAAAGTGGAAACTCGATCAGATAAGAAGAAATCCAAGGACAGAGAAGAGTCCTCCACAGTGCCCCCAGCTCAGCCAGGACCGGGACGACAGGGACCCACCCTGAGATCACCAGTGGATGGATACGGCCCTCAGGAGCTCTTGAACTCTCCTCTTGACTGCTTTCCTAGCTCCCTCAAAGAGGAGCAGCTTGATGTTATATCTCGTTCTTTCGGGATTGATAGAGCACACATGGTGCTGCCAGGGAATGGAGTTATGCCGTATGACCCTCCCGAAGGATATTTTGCTTACAGCAGGTACCATTATATGTGTGGGGCCATTCCCCCGATCAATGCTTGGATAGTCAGCTTCATCACCTACCTAAAGGTGGCCCCTTTCCAGCTTCAGCCCAACTCTTACGCTATCCTGGTGAGCCTATTCATCATTTTTCAGAGAAAATACGGGCGTCCTCCTTCCAACCGGGAGATCTGATATTTGTACAACTTGAGAGGCTACAAGAAGGGGTCTCCATACATCAGCTTGGAATCGACCGTGTCCTTCAAGCCGGTCCTGGACTTATATTTGAAGTTCAGCATGTTCAAGAAAGAATGGTTTTTTGTCAAGGATGACTCTGTTTCTATCCATTGCTTCACCTCCGGCTGTAAGTTGAAGCTTATTTATAACTTCCGTTACGATTGCAATGCTTCTTTTTATGTGTTTTTATTTCTTGCTAGCGACAGGTGGCTTTGCGGTCGTGGAGAACGATCGCCTGGTTCAGATGGCTGCGGAGATAGAAGCCATTTCGAGAAGGGAGATGTCAGCTTCTTACCTGATCAGGAATGCTACTCTTCTGCAGCACAACTTGATTCTACCACGTTAGTCTGTGGTCAAGCAGAGAGACACAGCTAAGGAGAGGGCTGTCAAAGCTAAAGGAGGGGCCACGTCGAAGAGCAGCAAGAGGAAACCTTTCTCGATACCTCAAGTCATTGGGGGGAAGAAGCTCAAGAAATCCGATGGACCCTCCCCTAGCACATGTCCAGATGTTCCGGAGGAGGAAAATGTAGAGGAGGAAAGAGGCGAGGAGGAGAGCGGAGGTGATGGAGAAGGTGATGGTGGCGAAGGACAGAGCGGTGATGGCGCCGGGGCTTTGTCTTTTGGGCAAGCAGGGGAGATCCAAGAGTGGACAGATGATGCTTTCCACCAGGCTTTTGAGGGGTTGGAGGAAGGATCGGCCTTGGTGGAGAAGCCAAAGAAAACTGATAAGGCCGGGATTGGTGCCGATCCATCTTCCAAGATCATTTCAGCTAGGGCAACTCCGGCGATTCAAGGTGAATTTTTGACTCCTCTTTTAACTTCACATGTTCCTTGGATTATAGTCTCATGCATGCTTGTAACACTTGGTTTTTATTCCAGGAACATGTAAGGTGGCTAAGACATCACACATTCGGCACCGTCTCGAACAATTCAAACTCCTCAAAGCTTCTGCTAAACCAAAGCCTCCGACCAACTGTTCCGGGGACATAGTCGGCTACCGTCCTCTTCTCGGAGTTATTGAAGAGGATATTCAAAATAAAAAGAGGAGGAGCTCCTTATTCGAACCTTCACCTGGACCCTAGCCCCTACCCAGCCTATTCATGATATCACGGGGGAGGATACTGAGTTCATACCCTCTCCACATCCATCAGAGAATCCTACCGTTACTCATATTGATCGTCCCGGCTTGGCTCGTAATCCATTTGTAGGTCATCCAGATCTGGATCCGGGTTCTCATGATATTTCCTTTGACGAGATTACTGGTGAGCACCTTCTCCCTCGCAATCCTATGGTAAGGGTGCTTGATGAGGCCAAAGTCCCTGGACCTTGATTTGCTTACTGTTCGGATTGTAACTATGGGGGATGAAGCCAAGCCAAATATCGACCGGGTTGCTGAGGAGACTAGGAAGTTGATGGGGCATCGCGCCCGACTGGTCAAGGCCAGGGAGGAAATCAGGAGTGCCAACATAAGATTGCGGCTAGTGGTTGCCGACCAGGCCAAGCAACTCGCCGATCAGGCCATCCAGATCTCTCAGCACGAGGCTGCCTCCAAACGGCTAAAGAAAACTATGGAAGAGGCTAGCAGAGCCGAGCTGAGAAAAATGGAGGCCATCTGCAAGGAACGGATCGATATGGCCATTGCAACGGTGGACGAGGTTAGGAAAGCGGATCTCGAGCAGGTAGAGGAGTTGTCTGGGAAGCTTGAAGCCGTGGAGCTTACCCAAGCCAAGCTGAAGGAGGAGATGGAGGCGATGAGGAAATCCCTTCAGGTTGAACGCTCGCGATACCGATCGGAGAGGGATGCTGCTGTTGCAAAGCTGTTGGCTTCTGAGGTCCGAATGAGGGAGTTTGAGGAGAACAAGGGGATGATGGATGAGATGCTCCAGGATATGTATTTCCGTACTTGAAAGCAGGGCAACTTATCCTGGATGGATGATTATTCGCGGATCATGGCCAGGATTTATCTCCGGGCTCTGGAGGAGGCCAAGGCTGATGCAGATAAGGAGGGTGGCATAGCCTTCAGAATGGATGTGGTTACGGCCCAATTCACTAAGGAGGAGAAAGTGGCGGTGAAGGAGGGCATGCGGCTGCTTGCTGCTGAGGAGGCAGGTGTGCAGTTGGGGGATGATGATCAAGGAACATATGCTGGTAAGTCTTCCCTTTTAGCCTTTTCATAGCTTGGTTGCTTATTGTTTATTCAATGAATTCTTCTCCTAAATTGGACAAGCGGGACCTCTGAAGCGCCAACTACCTCTGGTCAGCATGCTGGGAGTTCTGATCCGGCGGTTAAGTAGACCTTGGAGGGCCAGCAGGATAGAGGCGAAGCCCCGATGCAGTCGGCTCCTTGGCTTGATCTGGACATTTTTCAGTTTACTTGACATTGTTGTCTATGTTAGTCTTAAAACATTAATGTAATTTTTAGGCTGTAATTATGTAACGAATAACTTGATTTTTGGCATGTAACTTTATAACATAAGCTGATTTTATCGTGTTTGAATGCTGTCGTTATTTCAATGTGTTGCATAAAATATAGCTGTGCATGTGTTAGTAATTCAATTGTGTTTGACACTAAGTTCATGCTTAAAATATAATTCCATGTCTTGCAATGTTAGTGTGATGTGTGAATAAATTATAGCTACATATTTATGTACAAGAGAAGAAAGTACCGCCCTTCAAGTGTTAGCTGTAGACGGTAGCTTTGAACGCCTTGTGTAATCGAATGTGGAATGCAGCTGAGTGACCTGCCATCCAGCTGTGAGTTCTTATTCCCATTAGCGAGTGTCTCCCATTTTGTGTCCTGTACTTTAGTGATCGTTATAGAGGATAGGAGGAAAGTTTTTATAAATAAAATGGAAATATAAGAAATAGTAAAACTTCCAATCACGGAAGGCCTTTGACACGCTTAAGTTCGTGGTAAACGGGCTTTGTAGTCACTTTCCCTAGCTGTGGGTCTTGGAGACATTTGTCACCCATCTTACGCCTCCGCGGGGAGTTTTCTTTTTTACCACAGCCGTACTTAAGACACATCGGAGCCACACGGTAACTACCGAGGCCATTATGGCCCGTAATCGTGGGCATTATTCGATTTACCGTGGCCAGGTAGCGCGGGTGCCGATCGTCAACTGTGAACTGCCCCTGGCTGGCCACACCTTATGTTGGGGCTTATAATCAGTTCACAGTTGCCGGCGAGCTGAACACCGTAATGAGCTGCCTAGGCTATTTTCGTCCTCTTCGGTGGCTTATAATCCGCTTCCACCCATTTGGTGAAACAGTCGATTGCCACTATAGCATATTTGGCTCCTCCTCGGCCCATTGGCAGTTCGCCAATCAAGTCAATTCCCCTTACTACAAAGGACCAAGGGCTGGTCATTTGAGTAATCTCATTTGTTGGTAGTCGAGGAATCTTAGCAAATTTCTGACATCTGTCACATCTTTTGATGAAGTCTAAGGCGTCTTTGTTTAAAGTGGGTCAGTAGTATCCATATCGGAGCGTCTTCTTCGCCAGAGTCTGCACACCAGCATGATCTCCGCAGCTCCCTTGATGAATGTTGGATAAGATTTTCTTGGCTTCCCTTCCAGCAAGACACCTTAATAAGGGGTTAGAGAAGCCGCGCCGATAGAGGATGCCTTCTTGTATTGTGTAGCGGGAAGCTCTCCTTAAGATTTTCCTGACTTCGTTACGCTCGTTGGGTAGTGTGCCATCTTGTAAGTATTTCCAGATAGGGGTCATCTAGGTTTCTTCTTCGATTGCAGCTACCAGATCTTCTTGTTCGAAACTTGGGGCTAGTTGTTTTGAGATGGCTACTGTTCCGGAAATGGTGATGTTCTTCATGCTAGCTTGCTTTGCCAGTTCGTCGGCCTCTCGATTCTCTTCTCGAGGAATATGTTTGATTAAATAGTGATCCAATTGATCGAGCAGGGGTTTGGTCTTCTTCAGATATGCTGTGAGTCGTTCTCCTCGAGTCTGAAATTCTCCTAGTATTTGATTTACAATAAGTTGAGAATCGCTATGAAGACATAAAGAACTGACTCCAATCTCTAAGGCAAGTTCTAATCCAGCTATCACTGCTTCATACTCGGCATCGTTGTTGGTGGCAGCAAATTCCAGCCTTAGAGCATAGTGCAATTTCCTTCCTCTGTGGGTGACTATCACGATACCTGCCCCCCGAACCTTGTTCGTTTGATGCTCCATCCACGAAGAGATTCCACTTGACGTCTTCTGCTGTTTCAGATTGATCCTTACCTTCGTTGGTAGTGAATTCGGCAATGAAATCGGCCATGCCTTGTCCCTTGATGGCGGTGCGAGAATGGTAGGTGATATCATATTGACTCAGTTCAATGCACCATTTAAGTAGTCGCCCAGAAGTGTCGGGGCGATGAAGTACCTGCCTTAGCGGTTGATTGGTTAAAACTCTGATAGAATTAGATTGGAAATAGTGTCGCAGTTTCCGTGACGTGATTAGCAAACAGTATGCTAGCTTCTCAAGTTTAGGGTATCTGGCTTCTGCCCCTGTAAATCTCTTGCTTACAAAGTATACGGGCCGCTGTGCGCGGTTGTCTTCTCTCACCAAAGTGGCGCTTAGAGAATGGGACGGTACAGCAAGGTATAGGTATAGTTCTTCGCCTTCCTTTGGAGTTGAGAGTACTGGTGGTCTCTGGAGGTGTTCGATTAGGTTAAGGAAGGTTGTCGAGCATACGTCAGTCCATTCGAACTTTCCTTTGTCTTTCTTTAGAGCTTCGAAGAAAGAGATGCATTTGTCGGTTGCTTTAGAGATGAATCTGCTTAGGGAATCCACCTTCCCGTTTAGGCTTTGCATCTCTCTTCGAGTGGATGGTATCTTGATATCTTGTAAAGCCCGGACTTGTTCGGGGTTTGCTTCAATCCCTCTGGCATGAACGATGAATCCCAAGAAGTTTCCCGATGATACCTCGAAGGAGCACTTTAGAGGATTCAGCTTCATTCCATGTTGGCGAAGTACTTGAAACATCTCGTCCAGGTGGCTTACATGATCGTTGTCTTTCCTCGATTTTACCAGCATGTCGTCCACATAAACTTCCATAGTTCGTCCTATTAGTTCCGCAAACATCTTGTTGACGAGGCGCTGATAAGTAGCTCCGGCGTTTTTAAGTCCAAAAGGCATTACCCTATAGCAGTACAATCCCGGGTCAGTGATGAAACTAGTGTGGCCTTGATCGGGGGCGTGCATAGGAATCTGGTTATATCCTGAGTATGCGTCCATAAAAGATAAGAGTTCGTGCCCGGCTATGTTGTCCACGAGTTGATCGATTCGGGGGAGTGGGAAACAATCCTTCGGGCAAGCGTCGTTTAATTTGGAGAAGTCAACGCATGTTCGCCACTTCCCATTAGCCTTCTTAACCAGTACAGGGTTGGCGATCCATTCTGGGTAGATGGCTTCTCGTATGAAGTTATTGGCAAGTAGGTTCTTTACTTCTTCCTCGAGGGCTGCTGATCGTTCTGCCCCCATACTTCTCTTTTTCTGCTTTACTGGCAGTTTGGTAGGATCGATGTTCAGTACATGGCACGCTACGTCCGGGGAGATTCCAGTCATATCAGCGTGCGTCCATGCAAATACATCCAGGTTGTGGCGGAGAAAATCGATGAGTTGATCCTTCAATTCTGCTTTTAGTCGAGATCCGATTTTCAATAGTCTACTTGAGTTATGTTTGTCTACAGATACAAATTCCATAGCCTCTACAGGCTCGACGATGGCCTCCTCCTCTTTGTCCCTGGGGTCTAATTCATTGAAAGGATCACTGGTATATCGAAGAGGAGAGGCTCTCTTTAGTTGCTATGCTTCCAAGCTTTTCATGCAGAGAGTAGTCACTGCATTCTTCCCTTTATCCCTTCTGCGGTTATTGCAAAGTTTGGTTACATAGCAGTCTCGAGCAGCGTCTTGATCTCCCTCTACTTCTCCTATTCCATTGTCTGTTGGGAATTTCATCTTCAGGCACCACGGGGCCAGGACAATTTGGAAGTCGGACAAGGCTTGTTTTCCCAAAAAGGCGTTGTAGGCCGAGTGGTTTTCTATTAGCAAAAATGTTTGTTTCCGCACAACGGAGCGAGGATGACTTCCAATTTCAACAAAGAGGTCCAGTTGCCCGAGGGGCATCTTCGCGTCTCTAGTGAGACCATATAGCGGTTTGTTGTAGGGAGACACATCCTTCATCGACAGCTTCATTTTGTCGAAAGCATGCTTAAATAGGATATTTACCGAGCTTCCAGTGTCTACTAAAATTCGAAAAACTTTGGCTGGACCGAACCAGGCAGAGATGACCATAGGATCCATGTGAGGGTACTGCCTTCCTTCTAGGTCACGCCTACCGAATGTGATGTCATTGGTCTCTTTCCGCTTTGGGTGGCGTTCTTCTATAACGGAATTAACGTAGTCTTCATCGTTTCTAAGCGACTTTCCATATTTTTCCATCTCTGCCCAGCTCCTGTCGGCGATGTGTGGTCCTCCGATATGGTATGGACCACTATCTTCTCTTGACTAGAGCCGCTGGTGTTGCGATTTCCTCCGCCTACTTCCGAGGGTGATAGCCTCGGGCTTTCATTGGCAGGAGCTGGAGTCCTGTTCTGGCCTTTTACATAGCATTCCAGTCTCTTCCTTCTGATGTGTTCTTCAATTAAGTCCCGGAGATGATGACATTCATTGGTATCATGCCCATGAGATTCGTGGAAACGACAGAACTTTCCAGATTTAATTGCGTTATCTGATTCCTTCTTGTGCGGGGGGAGTCTGTATTTAACTTCATCTTGTGTGGCCAGGAAGATGTTTTCGATTGTTTCATTCAAAGGAGTGTAAGTGTCAAATCTCGGTCCTGGCCGATATAGACGCTTCTCCCTTCTTGCCCCCAGCATTATCTCTGGAGTCATTTCTTCGAACGTCCTTTGCTACTGCGGGTGTGTTGCCATGAGCTGCCTTGGCTTGTTGCCCTGTTTGCCTTCCGGTGGCAGCATCTTCAAGTCTCATATACTTTCCAGCTTCATGGAAGAAATCGGGTAAGGTTGCTGGTTTTTCTTTCGTTAATCTTCTAGCAAACTTGGTATCCGGATGTACACCACTACAAAGAGCCATTAGGATAAGTTTCTCATCGGCATCTTGGACTGCGACCGCTGCGGCGTTGAATCGGGTTAGATATTATTGCACTGTCTCTCCGGGCTTCTGTTTGATATTGGATAAGGAATAAGCGTCCTTGGGTTGTTCCATATGAATGCAGAATTGGCTGATGAACTTTTCTTTTAACATTTCCCATGAGCTGATGGACCCTTGGGGCAGATGGCAGAACTAAGAGGTAGCTAGATCTGTCAAGAATAGTGGAAAGCATTTACACAATACTCCTATCGCTCCGCCCATAAGCATATGCCGTGTGTATCTCTGTAAGTGTACAATGGGGTCAAAGGTTCCCTTGTAAGGCTCCATTGTTGGCATTTTCCATTCTCAGGAGGTGATGGCAATTTCGATATTGCGGGTGAAGGGGATGCTTACCCTAGCGCCTATCCCTCGATCTCTTTGATCCCGTCGGACGCATTCTCTGAACAATCGCGCCCTCATTTCATTGCAATTTGGAGCAGATAGAAATGAGTTTGGTTCTTCTCCGCGGGATTGATTCCGTCCAGATGACCTATAGGGATGGTATCGTCTATTACTCCCAACATTTTCCGGTGGCTGTCTTCGGTCTTCTAGGAGTATGCTGGGGTCAGCCACAGTTGGCCCTTACCTCGACCTCCTCCTGCTGGGCTCTGTTCTAAGCATTCCCTCGGGCCCAACTTCGGGCTGGACTCCAGCTCGACCCCATCCATTAGTGTTCCCATGGTTAGGTAGCATGACAGGCTCAGCCATATCCGATCCCTGCCTGGTACCTCCCCTATGGGGTTCGGTTCCAAGTGTCTCCTCGAGTCGGAATTCGGGCTGAGTCTGGGCTTGGCTCCTACCATTGCTGTTTCTGTTGTTAGCCTCTTCGAAGAAGAAAGTTCTTTGTCGCCTCCCAGATCCTCCAAACTGGGAATCGCCCCATGATTCGGTGTTGTGGTTGGATTCTTCAGCATCCCTTAAGCGTGACATGAGCTGGTCCACCAAGGCTTCTTGTTGAGATGCAAAGAGGTTAGTAACTTCAGCCACAACCCTGTCCAGATCTGTTCTAGTAATTGGTTGTTCCGTGGCAGGGGTTGATGGATTTGCCTGATTTCCATTTGTTGTTGGAACAGGACGATTCTCTTGATCTCTGATTGCTGGATCTGGGATACTGCTAGTTGCGATGTTCTTTCCTTTGCTAGCATCCTTCCTCTGCCTGGGAGGCATGTTTTTCAAGTAATGAACGATGTTGTTGGGAAGAGGGTTGAGTGGGAGAAGCTGAAGCTTCTAGCTCGAGCTCTCAGTGAAAGCACCAAAAATGTTTGTACAAAAAATGGGCAAACACCTCCAAATCGTATGATTTAGTTGATTATATGTTGTTCTTAGTGATTTGGGTGATTTATGCAAATATATAAAATAGATGGACTAAACTGTAAAAGACACACAGATTTATAATGGTTCGGTCAGAATGTGCCTACGTCCACTTTATATGTTATTCTCCTTTACTTTTCAGGTTACAAGTACAAAGCTTTGATTACAAGTATCTGAAAGTTGTTTGAAAGTTCTATCCGTGCTTGAGCTCTCAAACTTGTCTGCCATTGTTGTACCCCTACCCCTCTATTTATAGAGTGAGGCTGGGGGTAGGGGTCTTGGATGTATATAGCTGCTGGTGGGCCTGGGCCAATATAATCTGGCCCGGCAATGCTGGTTTAGTAGCACCTTGGTTCGGCGGTGAGTGGAGTGTTGATTGGACCGGTAGTGGGTGGAGCGTGGGTTGGCTCGGCAGCTCCGGTCCGGTAGTGGTTGGTTCGGTAGTACCTGGGAGATGGGTTGGTTCGGCGGGCATGGGAAGGGAGTTGGTTCGGCAGGCATATGGAAGGGAGTTGGTTCGGCAGGCATGGGGAAGGACGTGGTTCGGCAGGCATGGGGAAGGAGATGGTTCGGTAATGCTTAGGAAACGGGTTGGTCCGCTAGTCTTTCCTAGCCTTCATTCGGCATCATTGGTCTGATGGCCTTGGACTAGTAGAAACTCGCCCAACAAAGGTGAAGAGTATCTGCCGAGGCTATAGACCCAATACCGCCTCGAGTGAGCTATGCGACATTGAGTAGGGATTTCACTAATCTCAGAGGGAAGCCTTTTAAGGGTACAGAGTTCATCATTGAAGTTCAAGTTTGGTGATGCTCGTGCGACCAGATTTTCAAGAGTTTGGATCTTTCGGATTAGAAGAAGAATGTGATGGCATCTAGGCAACTTCAGGAAGGAGTAGTTGCGTGGTGGGATGCAGTAACCCTGGATGTTCCATAAGATGTTTTCTCTTGGAGCCAGTTTAAGGAAGTATATGAGGAGCAGTTGTACCTACTGCAGGGAAGACTCGGTTGTACAAGAATTTTTTGGATCTCAAGCAAGGTAATTTGTCTGTATCGGAGTATGAGACTAAGTTCAATGAGTTATCTCTACGGATTGGGCCTTATTGACACACCCTCTTTAGGAGAGCGATATGTTTGTGCTTGGTTTGAGGCTCGAGTTTCTTGAAAAGAGGACTGCCCATCTCAAAGACTCATTATTGAATTGGTAAATAGAGCTTTGAGGTACGAAGAGCTTATGGATAAGCGTTCATTGGCTTCTGTGGCAGCGATGTAGTTCGGAGTGTTATGTGTGCCAGCATGAAGATCTTTTGCTAAGCAGTGTCCTAGAGGTGGAGTTCATAAGCAGCAGAGTGGACCCATTTCTTCGGTGGATTCATTAGATAAGCATAAGCTGTTCTGATTTGCGAAGATAGAACAGTGTTTTTGGAAATTGAACCGAGTAAGATTGCAAGAGTGATTTGCGATAGTTCAGGGTTTTACCGGAATAATCTTTTGCATGGGATTGAGGCATCTCGAGTGGAAATAGGAGCTATAAAGTTGTCAAAAAAATTTCTCGGATATCTTCGAAGAAGTCAAAGTTTTGCCCCACATCGAGAGTTGGATAGGTGACCATCCGGAAATAAGTACCTCTTGTCTCATATTGGTAATCTTTTTGATCTTCTTCTTGGTGCTTCTGTATTTTCTTAGTCAGATCTAGTTCTGGGTTTTCACCAGCTAAGGGTAACTGAAGACAGTACCCTTGACTGCATTTAGAGAACTCATCTCTTTCTTTGAGTGGTTGGTTACATCTTTTTGGGGTTAACCAACACTACAGCTTATTTTTGGATCCGAAGAACCAGTCTTCCCGGATGTGTTGAACAAGTTTGTGCTCGTGTTCATGACATTCTCATTTTCTCCATATCAGAGTTGCGCAGTGGAAGCGAGGTAGCAGCTGTTCAAGAGTGGAAGCAACCTCACTCTCCTACAGGAAGTTTTCGAGATCTGAAGGTTAGGTTGTCAAGTGCACCTGTTTTGGCTACTCCGGATTGGAGAAGTAAGTTCAAAGTCAACTGATGCTTGTGGAGTAGAGTTGTGTTCTAGATTTCAATGGATCTTGGAAGGATCATCTTATTGGGTAGGATTTGGAGATTGTCCTGTTCTTGGTTCAGGTTTTATTCGAGAGGCATCTGGGAAGGTTGAGCTGATCAAAGAAAGGAAGAAGGCAGCCTAGGATCGCCAGAAGAGTTATGTGAATAAGAGATGAAGGATTTGGAATTCGAAGTTGGAGATTTGGTTTTTGTTTTTGACAAGGTTTTCTCCGATCAAAGGAGCAATAAGATTTGGTAAGACTGGAAAGCTGGCTCCGAGATATATTGGACATTGCTGTGTTCTCGAAAGGATAAGTACTTTGGCCTATAGGATTGAATTGCCAGTCTGGATGGCGAGGATTCACGTATCTCATCTGAGGAAGTACGTGCATCACTGGTTGTAGAACCAACAGCTCGGAAAGATTTGGAAGTTGAGTCGGACTTGTGTATGGTATGACATCCTGTTTAGCTTATAGATCGTTTTGAGAAGAAGCTCGGGAGTATAGTGGTGTAGCTAGTTAGGATTCTGTGAAGCGAGGATCCCAGGGATTGTACTTGGGAAACTCTAGATAGCATTAGGAAGTCCTATCCTGAATTGATTCATGATAGTTAGATTCATTTGTTTGGATGAATTGGTTGCTATGGTTGTTAGTGTATGGTTGATGTATGCTTTGTTGTTTGAATAAAAGTTTTGCTGGATTATTAAATTATCTTTTATTTTAAATTTCGGAGATGAAATTCTTTTAAGGGGAAAGGGATGTGATGACCCGGAAATTTTAGGCAATAGCAATTTGATAATATTCATTAAAATAATTTGAATTTGGCAATATTGATTTAATAATTTTCTTTTATAATCATTTAATTTGACAATATTGGGTGATAATCTAATTATTTAATTTAACAAAATTTATCTTTTCAAAGCTAATAATATTTAATTTGGCAAAATTTATCTTTTCAAACTAATAAAGAAATTTTTTCTAATTATATTGTGTGTATATATATATAGTTATTTGGAAGTTATGTTTTAAATTCAATACAATAGTTTTTCAAAGCTATTTACAGTTAATTCTATATTTTCAAAATTTAATACTTATTTATTAAAAAGGTTTTAGCTTAAGTTTAAAATAAAATTTAATAAAAAGGTTTATATGCTTTCTTTAAAAGTTACACTTGAAAAAAAATGTAGTTTGTAAATAAATAAAGATGTAAAATATACATATATAAACGTATTACATAATTTACAAAACGTAAATAATTAAGAAAAATTAATATAAACATAAATATATTAATATAAAAACATGAGTAAATTTAAAAAAAAAAGATTTAAACATTTATAAACATATAATATAAGCTTTTGACACTTGTAAAATAATTAAAACATGCATATACACTTGTGTGATATTAATTACATGCAAAATACATTTGTAAGATAAGTAGCAAGCACAATCAAAAGTGGCAATTTTTGTCTCTTTAAAATTTAATTATAAATAATATGTATTTAGTAGAAAACCAGACTATTTTTTTCAGTTTACAACTTCTTGCATCTTCATTTCTCTCTTATCATTCCTTCTTTCTCTTCATATTTCCAATACTTAAAAGGGACTAAAAACCAAAATCCAAAAAAAATCAAAAGAAAAATTAAAACAGACAATAACAATTTCAACAACATCAACCTGAGGTCAAGCTAGTAAGCTCAAATTCAACTTCAACCTGG
Source organism: Allium cepa (assembly GCA_030765085.1). Classification (NCBI taxonomy): domain Eukaryota; kingdom Viridiplantae; phylum Streptophyta; class Magnoliopsida; order Asparagales; family Amaryllidaceae; genus Allium; species Allium cepa. Next base: position 735,574,147 of record CM060943.1, read on the forward strand.
GAATAGATAACAAACTGTAAGGATCAACTCAACACAAATTCAGACTCGAATTCAATCAACATCTAGTTGAAGATCAACTTCTAGATCAAAAGATTTAAAACTATTCCTCTGTTTTCAAATTTTCTTATGAGTAAACTTTTCAAACTTAATCTGTTTTTATCTTTGATTCATGTGATAGAATCTTGTAGCAATGTAGTGAATGAAGTTTGCATGTATAAAATGAATGTGGATGCATTTATATATAGTGATATGTCTCGGGATATCTGTGTATATATTTTTATATTGGCCTCTGTTGTTTTCACAGGCTCAAGAACTACCATCAAAAATTCATATCTTCCTATACAAACTATCTTAGGCTATTATTTATAAATGAAATATGATTATAACAATGTAATATCAATCTTAAAAATAGTTTCAAGTATTTTAGTTTAGTAATTAATTCAAAAATAAGAAATAAGAGTAAAAATCATATATAAGTCAAAAATCAATGTTCACGATTTCATGTTTGGATTTCATGAATTAATTCATGTTAGAAAACAATGATTTTTTATAGTAGTTTCAAGATTTGAAGATTTGGAATTGTCGAGTTATCTCGAGATGATCAGATTTGGGTTTTTTGGCGAATTTCGATGAACGCCGACAAGTTGTCGTGGTTGTTGCTGAAGGAGGTGTGAACGATGGGGATCATCGGAAAAATAGTGGAGGGATTTTTAGATGGCTGTAGTGGCCAGGCGGCGTCGAACAAGGGTTCGATAGCCAGTTTTGGTCGGCGTTGATTTTCGAGGTCATGTCTCATCTGAGGAGCATCGGAAGCGACCGTGTGTAGGTGAATCGAAGCTGGGTGTCGTGACGCTGCTCTGGACGAAGCGGCGAGGATGCTGGTGGTCGAGATCGTCGGAGCAAGCTGGTTTTGTCGATGGTTTGGATTTCCAGGTAGTGATCGAGATATTCGATTTAGTTCTCAGGCAAGTTCATCGAAACTGGAGAGTCGGGTGGGTCAGCGAGATGATCGTTGACTTGCTGAAGGCTTCGACGAGGATCAAAGGTGGTCGAATGATCGGTGCATGTGCATGTGCATTCGTGCACGTTGTATCTGGAAGTCATAGTGGCTTTGGGGAAGAAGGAGTGGCTCGGGACGATCTCCAGTTGTCTGCGTGTGAGGCTCGAAGGATGTTGGAACGTGAGTGTCACGGGGGTAGCATGGGGTTGACTCGGGGAAGATCCGAAGATGGCTCGGGTAATTTATTTTAAATAACTAAGGTTTGAAATTTTTAAAGGAAGTCATGAACTGGTTTTAAAATTTAAAGAAAAACATGTATCTGGTTTGAAAACAATAAGGAAATGAAGTTTTATTGCAAATAAAGATAAAAGAAATTGTGAAACAAGTTTTAAAAACAAAGCAAATGTTTTACTAAGTTTTAAAATGATTTGATCAAGTTTTAAAGCATATAAAAGTGAACTTTGATACCAAATTTTAGAGTGTATTTAAATGAATGTATTTTCAAGGTAAATTTATTAAACAAATTTATTTTATACCTAAGTTTCAAAGTTGGAATCTATAAAAGTTGAATGTTTTTTTAAATTTTTTTAAAGTAATTATATATTAGATTAATTATGTAATTAAATTTATAAGATTTTTCAAATGTAATAAGATGATGTTTGAATTAAGATGTGATTAAAGTAAAAGTATTTAACTTTAATAAATCAAAGAGTTCTCAAATGTTTTTGTATAAATTGTTTTCAAGCATTTAATTTAATTTAATTTAATTTAAATAATGTAAGTAACTGTTTAATTAAGGTAAATGGTTTATTTTAATTAATTAAAGTCTTTTTAATAAAAGTAATTAAAGTATAATTACTTAATTAACTAAGATGGTTATTTAATGTAATTAAATTAAGATAATTAATTGGTTTGATTAATTAAGGATTGTTAATTACTTAATTAATTTAGGGTTAATTAATCTAAGTAATTAAAGGTCAATTAATTAAAGAATAACTAATTAATAGAAGTAATTAGAGGTTAATTACTTAAAATAAATAAATAAATTAAAAGGATTATAAAAGGGCAATTACTTAATGGAAGTAATTAAAGCGATTAATTACTCAATGTAACTAATTAAATTAATTAATGTGATTAATTGAAGGATAGCTAATTAGTTTAATTAATTAAGGATAATGTAACGACCCATAATTTTAGTCGTTAGATTTTGAACATTTAATTCATTTTAAATGTTAAATGTGGATTTTGAATGATTTTGAAGTAAGAAGATTTTGGTTAAATCAATATAGTTAGTTAAAATATCGAATATGGCAATTCAATTGGATTTGAATAATTATTATTATTATTTGAAATTGGGATAATTAGCAAATATGGACGTAAAGGGATATGGAAATGATTTCTAAAATTTATTTTAAGTCTATTTGGATTTAAATAATGATGTTGGACTTTTAGATGGAATCAAAAGTCGATAAGTTAAATTTGGAATTTTTATTAATTGAATAATGAAATTTAATATATTAATAATGTAAATAATCAGATTTTGATTTAAAATGAATCAGAGTAATTTCTAATGTGATTATAAATCCTATATGATTTACAATTAAGTTAGTAAAGTTTTAGAAGTGAAATTTTAAGTGATTTCGATGTTTTTGACAATCGCTCGAATTAATCGACGAGTTAAAATTGCCTTCCGGGGCACAGTCTCGAAATTCGACAGAACCAGTTCCATTGGACCCGTAATAATGTATTATTATCGAATTTCAAATTTCATACCGTTTGGAGTTACCGTTTGTCTATACGGGTGAGAAACGCGTTGAAATTAAAATCGAAAATTTGTTATTTTAAACTCGATTTACAAAGCTATCTTCCACGTATGATCGAATTAGCTTTCGAAACACGTTCCATTGTGTTCGGAAGGCGGGTAAAGCCATATAATCGCCTGTCGGCACGCGTTATTTAGAGATCGTTTGAAAAAGTTTTTTAATGTGAGTTTAATATTAAAGTAATTTGATTTCGCATATATATTTTTGGGTACGCGCAGAAACCCTAGTATTAGCGTTCCAACCGCCGCTTATGTTTTCAATGGCCGACATGCTTCCCTCATCTTTCTTGTTTTTCTCTCCATCTGCTTACTTATACCAAAAATTTCCAACTGCAAAGTTGAAGAGCTCGCTACGAACTTCCAATCCAATGGTAGAGATCGTGTTTAATGCATCACGGAGGCCAGACGTTGTTTGGGAAGATAATTCGTTCATGGTCGATTTCTTGCCGTGGGTGGAGCCGAGTGTTCTGGGACTGGGAGCGGAGGTGCGTGGCGTGGAGGCGTACGTAATGGATGTCGTTGATCGTCAAATCGTCGAGTAAAGGAGGAGCGGTAATGAACCCTAATCGACGGTTTAGTAGGTTCCTTTGGTTATCGAACGTGATAGTGAACGAAGAAGATGAGTTTCGAACGACCTTGATTTTGCCTTCCAGATCTGGTGGCCATGATCCTGGTTTGTAAGATAAAAGAAAATTTGTTTAGAAATTATATTCAAACTCTAAAAATATTCATATCTCGTGCATTCGTTATCAGATTTCGACGAAACAAGTAGTGCCAGAATCGCAGCGACACGATATACGCTGTAGCGTAGATCTGGAGTCGGTTTGAGCAAGTAAATTTTTTATATAGAATCGAATGAGCTCGATTTAATTTACAATTTAAATGCTCGACGAAACTCAAGGTGAGTTAATCTCACTCACATCGAATTCTAGTTAATTTAAAAGTTATTAATTAAATGATTGGTTGGTTGATTGATTGAATATGGAAACTATTATCAAATTTGATCGATATTTGTTTGTCGTGTTAACATCTGTGGATGCAGGGAAACAAGTTGGAGGGATCCAACTGGATTCCTCACAATGTAGAAACTACCATCATTATCTGTGATGTACTTTATTTATTATCCCGTGATAGTTTTATTTGAAAATTCAGTTATGTTGTGATATGATCGGATGAATATAATCTGGCATTTTACATATAAATGAAAATAAAATAAATTGGGATTAAAAAGGGAAATGAAAAGCGATTTTGTAAGTAATGAATTTAAGGGAATTAAATTCAAGAAATTGGTTGAAATTTGAAGTGTTTTTGAAATTGTGATTTAGAAGGAAATGAGGAATGAGAATTTTATAAACTGGGTTTATAAATGAAATAGAATATTTATCGAGGAATAAATTTGAAAGCATAGATTTCCGGTTTGAACTTCTATAAGAAGGTGCAAATTGTTTTAAATGTAATAGTCGGATTATTTTTAAAAGATGGTGTATTTTCCTGAAAAACTAAGTATGTTTTCAAAGAAAAGCTTTCGAAGTATAAACTAGAAGTTTAAAATGTGTTTTAGTAGAAAATACTATTTTGATTACTTTTTAGTGAAAGTAAATATTTAATTAAGTAATTATGATATTTAATTATTTTAAAGGTAAATTAGTGTTATGTTTTCTAAAGGAAATTTTATTATAAGTATTTGATATAATAACTTTATATTAAAAGGAAATTTTTGATTTAAGTTACCCAAGAAACTTTTATAGATTTTCAAAAGTATATTTTGAATAAAGAATTCAACAACTTATTTTAAATAAGTTAAGTATATATTTTGTGAAGTGATTTCCAGGAAATGGAAAATGTGTTTAAAAATAAAAGGAGTTTATTTTTAAAGTGTTGGAAGAAATTTACGAGATTGAAAAGTAAATTTGAATTGAGATAAGCCGAGTTGGATTTATAAAATGGTTCTTTGGTTTATTCAGAAATGGAAGTGTATTGACTGAAAGCTAAGTATATTTTTCAGAGGAATTTTATTAGTATAAGATTAAATTTTGGAAATTGTTTTAAAAAGAACGTTTTAGAGGAATTTATTATTTTTAATTGTTTTAAAATTTTAAAGTAAATCTATCCAAAATAATTTTAGTAGTAATTCTTTTAAAGGTTAAATTGACATTATGTTTTTAAAAAGGAATTTTTTAATATTTATACTTTGTATAAAACTTTTATTTTAAAATAGTGTTGTGGCTGAAATTTTACTTGGAAATTTATTATAAAAATTCCTAACTGTTATTTTGAGTAAAGTGATTTAGAGTAGTTTTATTTTAAAATGTTTAAGTATATATTTTTGAGAAAGTGATTTAAATTGTTTTAAATCTAAAATATTTGGACTTGGTTGTTTTCAGTGGGAATAAATATTTGAGAATTTACTCCATGAGAAGAGTATGGTTGAAAACTGTTTTCAAAAAGGTTTGAAAGTGGAGATATCTCTTTTGACGATATTTTGAGATTAATAAATAATTTGGAAAATTATTTATTGTTTGATGGATGTTTGTGAATGTTAAATTGATAGTTAAATAACCGACTATCAATATTGACCAATACGTTGATCGTTTCGAAGAGACCGGGATCGGGATTTATTTCTTGAAAACCATTTCGATCCGGTTTGTACATTTTCATGGGAAAAGGAGTTCGGAGTCGAAGATGGAGCAGTGAAGTGCAAGGGCTAGTCGCTACTAACCTGAGGATGATTGCAAAATGGATGTAGTAGGAGCAGTGCCTTCGGTTCCGTTCGATCCCGGGACGGACTTGTATGGATGAATGCTTTTGGAACATCGTAAGGTGGACGATGGACATTCTAAGTGAAACGTTCTAAAAGGTAACATTTAGCTTAAGCCTCATCAACCGGGAATGAGTGAAAATCAGAGTTTATGCAGCAAGGCTATGTGGGTAGCACCCATTAGGGTGAGGTCATCCCCGTCTAGATGTCCCTTTTACTCGGCTTAGTGGTGCGGTTGTTGATCCCAACTGTGGGGTGATCTTACTCGGGATTATCCAGTAAGGGATAGTCCCAGTCTTGTGTTGTAGGGGATTGGGAGTAATCCTTGGTAAAGTGATCTAGGCCACCTATTGTGATAGATGGTACCCCAGTGCCTAGTCATTAGTTGGAAATCCACTCTCCCTACGTGCCTTTACGGTTTTGTTTGTATACCTATTTGCTGGAATTTAATAAATGTAACAATTTCGGCTATTTGAATAAATATTTGTATATAAACACTACTATAATATCAGAGGATTTTGATAAGAAATGTTTTAACCATCGTAAGGTAAAAACCCGACATGTTTATTTATGGCATGGTCTTACGAGATGCTTTTGTTTTCAAAGGATTTTGAAACTTTAATAATCAACTTGGGTGCATTTCTCTCACGCTGGTATTCAGACTAACTCGGGTCTTATTTTATTATAATGCTCGGGTCAGACCGAGTATTATAGGATACAGGAAAGGATGTTGTGGAGCTTAGAAGACAAGCTGGATGGCGATACGTACCTCCGTACTTGTTTAAAATATTCTGCTGTGTTGATTAGCTGTGTATTCAGTTTTGTGAGGGCGTATTATGATTACTGTTCAGTTGGGTGTGATGTGTACTCTGATGATGTAATGTATAAATAGATGTATTTGTTTTTGTGTAAAGATCATTTATTATCTATTATAGTTTATTCCGCTGCGATGGTGAGATTCTGTTATTGTTTAGTTCCTTCTTTCTTCTATCTTCTTTCTTTTCCCTCAACAATTTGTCATTTCCGACACTCGAGCGTCGGCATATTACCCTGTGGTGTATTATTTTGTGTCGATTTTCGAGGGTCGAGAAGGGTGGGTCGTCACAGATAATCACTTAATGAAATTGATTAAGTATAATTACTTAATGTAATTAATAAAGTGTAATTACTTAGTGTAAGTAATTAATGGATAATTACTGAATGTAATTAATTAAAGGGAAATTATTTAATTGAAGGAAAATTACGTAATTAAGGATTAATTACTTAGTGTAATAAATTAAAGGATTGATTAATTAAGGTAATTAATTAAAGGGTTAGTTAATTAATGAATGTGATTAGTTAAAAGATAATTAATCAATGTAAGTGATTATAGAATAATTAATTAATATAATTACATAAGGATCAATGTAATTAATTATATTTATTTAGTTAATGAGAGTAATTAATGGTTAATTAATGTGAATGGTCAAAGGATAATTAATTTGTGTAATTAATTAACGGCTAATTACTTAATGTAATTAAAGAATAATTAATTAAGGATGATTAATTAAGATGATAATTAAAGGATGATTAATTAATTGGTTTATAATTAATTAATGTTAAGTAAGCAGAATTTAAAAGTGATTGAAGAAATTAATTTAATTATTTAAATTAATTAGAAATGGTGGGACTAATTAATCTTGCTTATGGATGATTAAATGATAATGAATGTCTTGGATTATTTGATATCTCTAATATGTAACATGTGCTGCTTTGGGATATGAGATGCTTTGGTTGAATTGTGAAAATACGGATTATCTATCCGTGATAATGTGAATTATCTATTTGTGTGAATATGTTACTCTAAATATAAATCAAAATTTTTAACTTAAACAACTTGGACATTAAAAGGGCGTTTCGGATTTCGATGAGACCGAGATCGGAGTTTCAAATTGGATATCTGTAAACCACATCGATCCAAATTAAACGATAGGTCGTGAAATCTCAAGTGAAGTCCAAGATGAAGACTCGAAGTGCAAGGGCTATTTGTCATTAACTCTGAGGGTGATTCCAAAACGAGTGTAATGGAGATAGTGCTTTCAGTTTCGAGACGAATATTTAGAGTGCAAGGGCTATTGTCGTTAACTCTGAGGGTGATTCCGAAATGAGTGTCGCGAGATAGTGCCTTCGGTTTCGTTCGAACCCGGAACAGACTTGTATGGATAAATGCTTTCAGACCATCGTCATTGGAGGATGATGAGCATTCCAAGATATATGTGCTAAAAAGGTATTCATAGCCTCAAGCTTCATCAACTAGGAATGGCTAAAACAGAGGAGGTGCAGCAAGGCTAAGTGGGTAGCACCCAAGTAGGATAAGATTTCCCCCGTCTAAAGGTCCCTTTTATTCGGCTGTATGGGCGGTTGGTCGCGCCAACTACAGGGTGGTCTTATTCGGGATTATCCAGTAAGGGGTAGTTCCGGTCTTGTGTTGCAGGGGATCAGGGTGGATCCTCGGTACTCCGATCTAGACCAGGTACTATGACGGACGGTACCTTAGTAGCCCTGCCATTGTATGGAATTCAATCTCCAATAAGTACCGTACGTTTTGATTGTGTCCAACTATGTTGAAATGTGAGATGTAAGCATTCCAGCTATTTTCTATTTTACTTGAAAACCCTTGACACTATTATAATATCACTGGATCTCCTATCAAGTGTTTTGGTTATCGTAAGGTAAAAACCCGACATGTTTATTTGTGGTGTGGTCTTACGAGATACCATTGTTTTCAAATGATTTTCAAAGTTAAACAACTTTAACCCGTTTACTCACACCAGACCCACGTCTGACCTAGTGTTTATTTTCTGTTTTTTTAAACTCTTGGGTACTCAAATTTTTACGTGTAGCTAAGGGATTCAGGTTAGCAATGACGAATTATGGAAGAGATATGGAGCATGAGGCTTCAGCGTATATAGATATTGTCGTTCTGCTATGTTAATCTCTGTGTTGTATCTTGAGTTGTATGATAGACAGGTTTTCATAACTGTCTACTGTGTTGTGAGGTAAAGCTGTGCAACTTTGATAGATGTTGTACATTACGTAATAACTATGTGACTAATGTATTTTATTCGTTCCGATGTGAGATTCTGATATTGTTTAGTTCTTTCTTTCCTATCTTTTCTCTAATCTATCCCTTTCTTTCTCAATGATGAAGCGTCTTTCCGTGGAATGGAAGGCGGGTCGTCACACGTAGCTTCCAACTCATGCTCCTAACCATCACCATACCTCATGAAAACCTCACCACGGCCACTCCTCCTCACAACGATTCCAACGACGCATATGCCATTGCCTAAATTCACTCGGTTTAGGAGAAATATTTTTTGAATGAGAGTTAAGTTTATGATTTATTTTGAACATGTCGCACTCAAAACCCAACCACACACAATTCCGAGCATATATGTCTGTATATCAAGTCAACACAAAAACAAAGATCCTTACATTTTATAATTCTTAGTGGAATGATTGTTTTGATTTTTGAAAGGTGAAGCCATTTTATGTTTAAAATTGAAACAGAAAAGGAATGAGAGGGAAGGAAGACAGTGAAGTTCTTGTTTCAATGATAAATTTATTTAGTTTTTATCCACAAAATCACTTACCCTTACTTTTAACTCAATTAAACCCATTTTTCCATATGAACCCAAATTCTAAAGCCAACATCACATCATTAGCTGAAAATTTTGAATTTTCTTTTGATTTATATAGTTTTTGAGAAAAAAAGTTTTACAGTACTCCGCTACACAATATCCTATTCGTATACGAACCACAAACGACAAAAATAAAATATGATCATGCGCCAAAATATGACATGTTCACAAATCAACAATAAAATACTCAAATTATTTCGTTCTATGAAATTTTACAAAGACTATCATTTGCCATAAAATACATCAAACGAAAATATAATAATTTTTCAAATTAAAAATTATGGAAAAATATAATAAATTCATTCAAAAATACATCATAAAAACCAAGTTGTTTTATTAAAAATACAAAATGAGTTCGCCATTATTATTTATTAATTAGAAGGAGTTAAATAAGATTATTTAATTCATTTAATCAATACTTAACTCATAATCCAAATAATTAAATATTTCCCATATCTGAATGTAAGTTATTTATATTTTTAAACACTGATTATTTAAATATTTAAAATTGATTAAGTATTTAAAATCAAATAAATAAAATACAGGATGTTACAATGATTGTCAAAACTTGGTAGTTTTGACAATATTGGATATGACATTGATATATGTTAAAAGTTAAAACCTTTTTAGTATTAGCATTGGTAAGTGCAATGGTAGCTATTAGCCATTTATAGTATTTTGAAATAATACTGATTGCTGTTTTGATTTGGAAATTGTTTTGACTTGGAAAATGATCTTAAATCCGTCTTTTAGTTTTTTTGTGAACATTTTATTTAAAAATAATTTTTTTACTTTTCCATTTTCTCTAAACTTTTTGTAAATGATTTAAAAATATTTTGGAACGTATTTATTTTTGTAGAAAAGTCACTATAATAATGAAATTTATTTTAAAAGAAAACAAAAGGGTTTATTTGTTACATTAAAGTGATTCTGTTTTAATAGGAGATAGAAATATTTTGGAATAAATACTTGTGAATCGTTTCATATGAAATGTGGTATAAAAAATTGATTTATAGATAATATTTTAAAAAGGGAAATGATGTAATTTCGAGGAATCGGATAATAAACCACAATTGCGAATTTATAATGGTATGTGAAATGATCTTTTTATAGAAGGTATAAGATTCTATTTTTAAAATAAAGATTTTTGTTAAGTATAAAAATAAGCTTTAAAATTATATAAAAAGATTTATAAATAATAGTTTTAAAATTATATTTGGAGGTTTACAAATGGAGTTTGATAAATTTACTTTGATATTTTACAATGGTGATTTAAAAATGATATTTTATAAAGGAGATTTATAAAAATAGGTCTATAAAGAAATTTATAAATGGAGTTTATAAATATAAAAGAGGTTTATAAAAATTAATTCGATGAAAGAAATGAGATTTGATTTCCGTAAATGGTCATTTTAAAATTAGAGTGTTTTGGAAAGTGTTCTTTTCATCCTTAACACCAAATTCCAAGGTATGAAAACTCGTCTCCATCTTGAAAAGTAAGAATGAATGTCGGAGCAAGGATAGTTTCCTAACTTGTCCAATTTCATTGTTAATCAAGGAATAGTACTGTTTGAAATCGAAAAGTGTTGTTAAGTATACTTGGTCTAATTTCTATACGATCCATTTACTTGCACCAAAAGGAAAGTATTTTGGGTTTATTGTTACCAATGTTTTAAATAACATTTGTTTTGACCCAAATAAGTATGATTTTGAAAGTGAAATGTTTTGTGAGCACACAATTGAGATAAGTATATAATTAGTTTTTAGTACTGAAAATGTAGAGAGGGTTGTGAATATATCTTTTTAAAAGCAATTTAATACAAAAAAATTCAAAGTTGGTTTTAATTAATGATAGAATTATTTAAAGAGGCTTAGCGGTTGCTTTTGTGCTTAACCATGCTTGGTTTCCATATGGAATTAAATCTTTGGTTTGATTGTTTTTTATTTGATAGTTAAATAACCGGCTATCAAATGTTGACCAGTTTCTAAAACTATCATTGTCGGTTAGGAGAGATCGAAGACGGCGTTCTTTGAAGTACAAGAGCTACTTACTCCTAATCCCGAGGATGATTTCAAAGAGAATGTAATTGAAGTAGCGTCTTTGATTTTTTTCATATCCTGAACAACTTGTGTGGACGAATGCTGGCATTGTTGCTTGAAGGTCAGTGTTAGCATTTCAAGTAGAATTGCTAAAAAGGTAAAACATAGCCTCGAGCCTCACAACTGGGAATGACTAAAACATGAGATGTTCTTTAGAGCTATGTGGGTCGCACCCATTAGGGTATGGGAATCACCCTTCTAAATTACAATTTATGGATTTTATATGTGCATGAGAGCTCTCAAGGAAAACATTGCAAAGCAATAGAGGTGATGACATATTTGGTACTATCCAGAAAAGGGATAGGCCGGTCCAGATTTGCAAGGGTCCATATGAGGCCCTCGGTACATTTTTAAAGGTGCATTGTGGTAGGCGCTACCCCAGCAGCTTTGTCATTGTATGAAACCAATTCTCCAATAAGGGCCTTACGGACTTATTACTACCTGATGATGCTGGAACATGGGATGCAAGCATTATAGTTATGTTATATATTTATTTTAAACCCTAGACATTATTATAATATCATTGGATTTTATAATAAAATAGTTTGGTTATCATAAGGTAAAAACCCATCCGTGTATATATGCGGCATGGTCTTATGCGATACCTTTATTTCTAAAAGGTTTTATAATGTTATAAATCCATTTGATTTGTATTTCTTACGCTGGTTTACCAAACTGATCAAGGCATTATTTTCTTATAATGCTCGAGTCAGCCCGAGCATATTTTCACATTTAGTTTTGGATATACTGTTTCAACTATGTTTATTAACTCTATGATTTAGACATAGTCTGACCCGTGTGCTATTTATATAATATTCAGGTCAATTAGAGATATTTCAAGTTTATGGACGAGGTGACTGATTTATGGATGTTGGGCGTACATGGAGGCTAGGATATCATTATATATATACACACACTACTAATAATGATAATTCTTTGAACTAATTTCATCCATGTCTTTTTGAGCTACCCAAAATATTATTATGTCTGCAAAATAATTCACGTGGCTTCTTTGTGCGTTCAGACAAAGGTATGGGGGAGTGGCAATAGACATAAAGATAAAAGGAAGTTGGGGCTCAATGTGTAAAAAGTAAAGTCGTCATATCTTAGAATTCATGAAAATGAATCACCATTTTGATGTGGAGAAGAAAAGCATGTTTCAAGTAGGGATCCATATGCAAGAGAACTCAAAGCGAACCAAAAAAATTCACTTTTAGGTTTGATTTTCAGTTCGATCATTGAAGATCTAGGTGCGAATACAGTGCCTATAATGTTTTGAACGTGGTTTTTTGTTCTTCGTTGTTGTAGAAAATTATTTCTGTAAACCATATAGTTGTAAGATTTTTTTCATCCAATATGTAAAAATTATTGATATGAATGCTTCTTCTTCTTCTTTTCATTTTATTCTTGATTGATTGTAATTGTGATTGGAATAGAGTTTAGGAATGATGCAAACGAAACAAATCAATTGAGATTGAAGTGGGATGATGTAAACGAATTAGTTTTTTTTCTTTCTGAAATGTATGCGTGTACCAATTTTCACCTCTTAATATTGGTGCATAATATTACATTTGTAGTTCGTACTGCCACTTTCTATTGGATCCTCTTTAATCACTATATTGAAAAAAGGGAGGGAGTGTTTCTAGAATGTATATCAAAAGACATTTATCTATTTTTTTAGGGTTAAGGATGTGATTATTGATTGAACCTTTTTGTAAAAGTTATATATCCATAACTATTTGAATTGTTACAAGGGTTGCATTATTAGTTTTGAACCAGTTTTTGACAAAGCAAATTTGTACGCTATTGAACTTTATGGAGAAACTATGTGCTAATTTAGTGAAAACACTTTTTGAAGCTTTGTAGATCTGACATTTCACAAAAATTGTAATGTTTTGTACGCAGTTGTGTCACTTTTGCTAACATTACAGTACTTACATCATTCAAGTCAATTTGGAAAACATGAAATATAATTAGAATATGTGGTTTTAATAGTGTTCATTTGACGTTAATTGTATAACGTAATAATAAAATAGAATAATGCTAAAACTTACAAATATGTGATTTTAAGAGAGAACCCTGTATTAGTAAATTCAATTTTATATTTATTTATTTTGATTAATAAGTAAGTTGTACCTACAAACATCAAATAATTTCTTGAAATTAAATGTCTCAATAACATATTCATTACTTTTGATTAATTTTTGAAGAAAAAATCACTCATTTATGTGGTATGCTATTTGTTACAGATTGTGCAAACTGGATTTACTATATGATGTAAATTAAGTTGAGAACTAATAGCGCGTTTAATGCATGCATTACCTTAGTGTAAAAGGTTTTTTATAATGTTTGCCATAACCTTTTGTATAATGGATACGTTTCTATAATCATACATTATTATAATGAAAATATGTTCATGCAATACCATATGGAAAAAATCTACATTTTCAGAATGCAACATTAGTGCTTTAATACACCAAGCATAACTGCAGATTCGTTATCTGTATTATTAATTTTGTTTACCCGGACATTTTGGAATTCCTTCATTTAGCCAATAAACTTTATAATTGGATTTGGATGAGTCCTTATTTATAGTTTATAATAAAAAGGACTGCCATGAAACATAAGACTGTAACGTCTCATTCATTATATGGTTAATGCTCAAGAAGGAACTTGTTTCCGTAACTTATTGAAAGTCGTTTTTATTGTATAGAAAACTGCGTACTTGCCTATGGTGATTTGTGCATAACATCAATTTATGTTTTGAATGTTCATTGTTGTCATTTGTATTTAAATGTCAGAATAGGTAATTTAAGATAGATATTTAATTTTTTTTCTTTATAAACTTTTGTAGCTATTTCATTTCATTTTATATTTAAAACGGCAACTTATTATGTTGTTATTCATATATTACGTTTGAAGTCTACTATGTTATGTGTATGTTGTTAAATAAGTTCAATATTAATATTTATTTAGTGATGCTACTGATATTTTGATGTTTTTTTGAAGTTATTTATCTTCCAGTCCACTAAAAAAAGTTTAATTCTTTTAGTTGAGTTCTGCATAGATTCTCTATCCAATTGGGTGGGTCGGACAAACATAGAAAACACATGAGCACATTATCTAATTCAATTTCTACACTTTTCTCAGAACTAAGTCAAATGTTTTTATGGTATTTTACCTTTTTTTTTGGTTAGTGCAATGAGAAAATTGATGCAGGTTGATGTTCTTTTTGAATAAGAGTAATAGATTGTTGTAAATTGTAATCCATTTTTGCAGCAGCCTTAAAGTTGATCCTACGGACCTCTATAATGACCATTCTCGAATATACTTTCGTCTTGCAATGCAATTTACCTTTTTTCTTTATCCTGTACGTTTGTAATAATATTTCTTCCCTTCCCTTTTTAAGCTTATCGGCCCTGTTTGCATTAATGTGTTATAATTATGCTTCCTTAATCGGATGATGTCAAGTAAGTTACCCATGCATGCACATTGTTATTAGAGAAGGCCCACTTTGACGTGCATATATACTCGTGTGTGTGTGTGTATATATAGCCATTTTGTACACTTGAGTTGTATTTTTACTTATATACTGGATGTTTTGATGTCAGTATATTTGATGTATATTTTGGATCTATGTGTACATTTTATTATATATTATCCCTACGTTTGACTTTGTATTATCTATAATTCACTCTGTATTATGTATTGTTCTGTTCTAGAGCATATATGTTTATTGTTTTGTGTCGATACTATACACATATATGTGAGTTATTCATTTGATGTTCAAAAATGCACCAGTATTAGCGTAAGGGATTATTCACGTGTGTTTCACATACAACCCTATTCTTCATATTATCTGACAGTATTACTTTGTAATACTCGTGAATAATATGGATATAGAGGCGGGCTGTTTCAATTTTGTATCAGAACAAGGTTTAGAACAATACATTGTATATTAGAGACATGAGTCTTGACCATAGGTGAGACCTAGAGTCCTTGACCCTTGGGCATATTTGGAATTCCCTATATTAAGATATAGTATAAATATATGTAGGATGATTACTGGGGTAATCATCAGAGGATGTATTTGTGATTTCACAAATATATATATTTAAATATATAATTAGTTTCTCTTCTTTCAAGTATGAAGTATAAAATGGTTGGAGTAGTAAGGACAAAAAGAGTTAGTCTAACCAGTAGTATTCATGTTTATGATTTTGAGTAATTTATTGTTTTGTTATTATGATATGGCTTGGTATTATATTGTTGTGTTTTAATTTGATTTGCAAGTAGAGCGCACAACGGAAAATCTATTTATTAGTTTTCGACAAGTACCTTTATTTTCATCACTTAAGTTTGTTTGGTTATTTGAAATGGTTTATCTAGTAACATACTTGTATATATAGTTGTGATTAAATGTAATTTGGCAAATATATTAATGTGATATACGTGTGATAGAAGTAAAGACTCATAGTATATGTAAATATTTATTATTAGTACCACCAAATGATTTTTGAAGTCAAGTGAATATTTAAACTTGAAATCTTTTTAAAAAGTATATAATAAATATGGAATTAAGTAAGGAATTGAAAATTAATTAGTAATGTTTCATTGAAATTAAAATGTCAAATGATTTGCAAACCAATATCTAAAAAATATTTTTGGAAATAAAATTGTGTTTACTTGTCCGTTGAGTGTGCTAAGGATTTTGATCGATGTAGGTGCATATGTATTCGATAAAGATTCTTAGAAGCTTGAAAAAGACATGTGGACACGGTGATTTGAAAAGATATAAGCAATTTATGGAAGAATAAAGTATTTTGAAATAGAGTTGAATGTTTTAAATGGGAATTAAGCAAAGTAAGTTATTTTAGTAAAGTGACATTTGAGATTTATATTTGTAAAAGAATTAGAAACCGGAGTTTAAGTTTATTATTATTTTGGCAAATGGTTTGTAAAGGATATTTTATACGATAGTATGTATTTTTGGTGATAGTTGCAACCATTTGATATTAGTGCACAGCTATGATCACTGGTGAGGCATTATTTATTACGTCAATATTGCAGCCAATTGATATTAATAATCACTACAATAAATGGTAAGGCAATACTACACTATTTTCTAGTATTTGAAAACTTGAGATTGTAAGTTGTTATAAACAAATAGGAATATGTTTTAAAGAAATAAGAGAAGAAGCCATTAGAGTAAAAGAATGGAGATATTTTATTCATTCAGAGATTGGTTATATCAGATTGATTCATGTAATTACATTATACAGGCTCCTTTATATATAGGCATTGGAGCATGAGATGGAACATATCCCATGATGTGGGACTAACAGAAAAACGCAAAAGCATATTCACTTATATATTTACATATATTATAACACTCCCCCTTGAATATGTGTCTTCAAAATCTTGGATGCTCACATGGTTGCTAGAAATTGTTTCTTTTAAAACGTCCATAACAATTGCTCCCTATCATTATTATCTTGCTTTCATACATCCATTCAGTTGATATAGATATTGTCTGTTGCCTCATTAAAAACCTCTATTAGAAAAACCCAGTGGGAAAAAACCTTGAACGATGAAAAGAGTGCAACTTGTGAAATCATAAATATCATACTAAAAATGATATTCCTTATAAGAGTTTGATACTTCAGGATCAAAATAATGCCTCATTAAAACCTTGCTAAGAAAAACCCAATGGGAAAAATCTTAGTGAAGAAAAAAGAGTACAATGACATAATTTAATTTCCTAAATTTCTAAAATAACTTGTGTTGATTTGAAGATTTACATGTTTGTTTTGATATATTTGGTAAAGAATTATGAAGTTAGTTTTCTTATGAAAATAATAATGATTTGGATCTGAGATTTATAGTTATTTATGATTATGAATGATATGGTCGAATTGACCAATAATAGCAGCCTGAAGTCTGCTATGTGGATTTTATTTTATTTCAGTTCAATAAATCAGTTTGAAGTTGGTAAAACCCAAGTTTTGATAATCTTTGGGTGTGTTTGCCAAACTATACATTTGAAGAAGTACATTTTAATATTCTCCAGAAGAGATAATCCATATGACATACTCTTGAAGAGATGTTTTATGATTTTTATATTTCAAAATCCAAACATCCTAGAAGAGATGTTGTAGAATTATGTCAATTATGTAGAAAAATATATTGATTATTGATGACATGCCAAAAACAATGCATATAAAGTATCTTTAGAAGTGATATGTACCACTCTAGAAGCGGTGTTTATGAAATATCCCCAGAAGTGATATTATATCATTGTATAGCACTATAAAAGAATTGCCTATAAAATATTGTCAAATGTGATAATAAATTATCCAAAATTCAATCGTCTATTGTCATGGACCCGTAGCTCCATTAGACAAATAGTGATATGTAACCTTTTACTTTTCAGAACTTACGATGAATCAAATATTATATGCATAACTATTCTTGAAGAAATATCTTTATATATGCTCCTGAAGAGATAATCTATATGTCGTATCATAATTTTCACTAAAGCTATATAAATACGGTCTAATAGAGGTTTTTAAGTATACAATTGTGATAATTTATTATGAAATCAGATCTATTCTTCTCCGGATCTAATTATAGATCTCAAAACAATAAGTTATTTTTCTATTATGATTGATCTAATCTTCCAAATTATTATTTTTTATATATCTCATTCCATTCTAGATCTACTTCTTCAGATCTAAATCTATTGTATTATTTTTTAGATTTTATTATACTAGTCTTATAATTTTATATCTTATATAGATCTAAACTTTGAGATCTAATTCTTATTTTGTTGGTTATTATATTTCAGATCTAATTTGTTTGTTGTTGCTATTTTTCTGATCATATTATATTGTTGATCTCAATATCATGCTTATTTTTGTGTTTTATAGTTCATTTATTTTGGAATGCAAGTTTGAACTTGACAAAATTTGATATTGTTGCTTCAACAAATTTATTGAATTTGATTGCATTTAGTTTGGATATGGATTTGAGAAATCAATCATGGTTGGTAAATGAAGTTTTCATTTTGAAAACATTTTGATTTGATTGAAGGCTTTGAAAATTATTTTGATATATGATTTATATTTCCAGAAGAAATATTTTATTGTTTTTTAGAGAAACAAATATAAAGATAATACGTATCTAGAAGATCTAAGTTTAGATCTAACATTGATTTTGATTTAGCACATCTGAAGTGAATGGAAACATTAATAAAAGCTTACATGATAAGCTTAATATCTTTCGATATTTCCTTTTAAAAAAAAAGGAAAAGAAAAATAAAATTTGAGAACCTGTAGATAAAAGGTTGAGTTTCCATAAATCAACGAATTACAAGTTTCCTCAAAATAAAGAACCATAAGTTCTAACTAAAAAAAAAAAGGAGGATCAGAAAATTTAATCATGAAAAAAAAGGAAATAAGTTTGAACAACCTGAAGTTGTGCAAAGATTTTTTTTTTTTCAACCAGAAGTTGTATAACTCAAAGTCCAAGACCTGAAGTCTTGAATTATGAAAAGATTTTCTGACAATGTTTTAGAGATTTATTTATATTTATATTGCAAAATCTAACATCCCAGAAGAGATGTTATAGGAATTTTATTTTAAAATTATGTGAAAGGATTGTCTAGTAATACTAACCTGAAGTTAGATCATTTCTTCGAAGATGAAGGAAACTTCATTAATGATGAAAATCTAAGTGCAGTAATAAATGATTGGTCGAATTGACCAATAATAGCATCCTGAAGTCTGCTATGTGGATTTTATTTTATTTCAGTTCAATAAATCAGTTTGAAGTTGGTAAAACCCAAGTTTTGATAATCTTTGGGTGTGTTTGCCAAACTATATATTTGAAGAAGTACATTTTAATATTCTCCAGAAGAGATAATCCATATGACATACTCTTGAAGAGATGTTTTATGATTTTTATATTTCAAAATCCAAATATCCTAAAAGAGATGTTGTAGAATTATGTCAATTATGTAGAAAAAGATATTGATTATTGATGACATGCCAAAAACAATGCATATAAAGTATCTTTAGAAGTGATATGTACCACTCTAGAAGCGGTGTTTATGAAATATCCCAGAAGTGATATTATATCATCGTATAGCACTATAAAAAGAATTGCCTATAAAATATTGTCAAATGTGATAATAAATTATCCAAAATTCAATCGTCTATTGTCATGGACCCGTAGCTCCATTAGACAAATAATGATATGTAACCTTTTACTTTTCAGAACTTACGATGAATCAAATATTATATGCACAACTATTCTTGAAGAAATATCTTTATATATGCTCCTGAAGAGATAATCTATATGTCGTATCATAATTTTCACTAAAGCTATATAAATACGGTCTTGAACAAATCGTTATGTGCAACCATTATAATTTCTTATTTTTATAACATTTCAAGGGTCCAGAAGATACTCTTATTTATGTTGTAAATGTATCTATTTTACTGAACTCTCTAGAGGAGATGTTTATATATAATTATAATTATAATTATATATATATATATATCTAGAAGAGAAAGTTCACTCCAGAAGTGGTGATAATAATATATCTCTAGAAGAGATTTATAAATTTGAAAATGATAACATATCTCTAGAAGAGATTTATTTATATATTTGGTAATTTTATTAAACCAAATAAGTGTACATAAATTTGGTTATAAAGGATCCTAATTTAGCTTAGATTAGATCCTAAAAGTTTGAGAGCTAAGAGGAAATCTGTATCTGTAACATTCCAAGTATCTAGAAGATACTATTATTATTTTTGCTGTAATTTTTTTTTTACAGAACTCTCAATAGAGATGTGTAGAAATTTCTATATGCAATTAAAAATTACTCCTTGATAAGTAATCATAATTATTGTTCAAAACTGATATTTGAGATATAATTGAGGAATAAAACTTAACAACTTGAAGTTGTGTGTATATTTTGTTCGAACCAGAAGTTCGATATGGTTTCAAACCAAATGTTTTGAACATTATCATGCGGTTTTGACAGGTGTGCATTGACATTGATTTATAAATAGAAATTAATAGTTTTGATCCTTGTAATAGTTTGTTCCAAAAATCACTAATTCAAATGAGAAAGAATATGAAAATTTTACAATATACATGTGATATGTGGACGCACGTATACATCCATATATGTAAATATTTAGCTAACAACCTGAAGTTTGTTATAAGCTATTATTTAGTGATTATGCATAGATATTATTTAGTGATTTAAAATTCAATCAACATAAATGCTGAATGACCTGAAGTCATGTATGTATTTAAATGATCTACACAATAAGTAAATTCCTCCAATAGCTTAGATCAATGAATGAGAACAAACTCTAATAATCAATATCAATTGAATGCATCTTATCAATGAATAAAAGAATTATCCTCCTATTATTAATATGTATGGTGTATTTGCTAGTAGCAATATCATATTGGATCAAAATGAGAATCCAAAGATGATTATTATTTAATGTGACAATGTTTGTCAACATTGAGGGGGAGGATAAAGGGATACAAGCTCATTTTGATCATCAATGTTAAATATTTGTTAAAATATACAATGATGCAAAATATTAAGTAACTTGAATAAATTGTCAGTAATATCCCTAGTAGACTTTCTCCAATATAGATGAATCCCTGAAGGATCAAAATTTGTAAACCACATTTGAAATATGGTTCAAAAGTCAGTTCAAAATATTTTTGGAGTAAGTAATAAAGATGCCAAATAAAGGAGGTGAGTGTTCTTGAAGAAACACTTAAGGATGCTCTGAAAGAGATCCATGACATGATTCTTAAATAACCCTAGAAGTGGGATAGGTACCTAAAACATGATAATTAAAGAGATCTCAATACATCATGTCTAGAACTGACAAGAAATAATCATCGATGATAAATTTATAAATAATAAAGCGCTTATATTTATAAATAGATTAAGAATCTTAAATTAGGGGAAAACATGACTGGTCATCATGAATCCTTTAATAGTAGTGAAATATGGACATGTAGTCCGCAAAGTACCGAAAGTACTTGAAATGCTTAATATACCCTGAAGGTATAAATGTGGTTTAAAATCATATTAAATAATGAAAGTATACAAATTCCTGAAGAATATAAATAACTTTCATTGTTATAAAGAATGCAAAGAACAAGGAAAGTAAATTTCAACCTACTTTTAAGTATTGTTGTAATGAAAATTTTGATATAATTCATGATGAGTAGATTACTTCCTATTTTTAAGTATCGTTGCAATGAAACTCTTAATATCCATTGAAGTGATAGTTGCGATATGAAAATACTTATTAAAGTATACAGATTTCTGAAGAATATATATAACTTTTGTAGTTATAAAGAATGAAAAAGACATGAAGTGTAGATTACAAATTTCTTCTAAGTATTGTTGTAATGAAAATCTTGATACATCAAGATGAGTAGATTACTTCTTGCTTTCTAGTAATGTTGTAATGAAATTTTTAATATTCATGAAAGATGTATAGTTGCAATGCGCAAAACTAATTTGAAAAAAATAAATAAATAATGAAAGCATATGAAGTGTGTTTCATAAAAGTAGCATACAAATGCATAAAATGCAAACCATATTTGGAAGAAACAATCTTAGAAAATTTGATTGTATCGAAGGAAACTATTAATAAATTGTATTATTAATGAGATTCATATTTATAGATCCAGAAGTATCTATAACCAATTTGAGTTATCGAAAGACGAATATGAATTCAGAGGAAAATTTTAAATCAGGGAGAGCATCCATAAGTATTTTATAATGCACTCTTTTTCCTTAACTAAGATTTTTCCCACTGGGTTTTTATTAGTAAGGTTTTAGCGAGGCATTATCTTGATCCAGAAGTATCAACTCCCTGTAACATTTGAAATAAGCTATAATGTACTCTTTTTCCTTATTTAAGATTTTTCCCACTGGGTTTTTCTTATTAAGGTTTTAATGAGGCATTATCTTGATCTAGAAGAATCAAACGTCTTTTCGAGAAATAACATCTCAAATATGTTATTTAAGTTAAATTATATCTTTATCCTTGACTAAGGTTTTTCCCATCGGGTTTTCCTTTGTAAGGTTTTTACTGAAGTATTAAATTGATCCAGAAGTATCAAACTCTATCTGATGCAGTAAATTATTGAAATATGACATACTATATTGTACTCTTTTTCCTTCACTAAGATTTTTCCCATAGGGTTTTACTTAGTAAGGTTTTAATGAGGCATTAGTTTGATCCAGAAGTATCAAGCTTTACTTAAAGAAATAAGAAAATAAAATATGTCATTGTACTCTTTTTCCTTCACTAAGATTTTTCCCATTGGGTTTTTCTTAGTAAGGTTTTAATGAGGCATTATTTTGATCCTGAAGTATCAAACTCTTATAAGAAATATCATTTTTAGTATGATATTTATGATTTCACAAGTTGCACTCTTTTCCTCGTTCAAGGTTTTTTCCCACTGGGTTTTTCTAATAGAGGTTTTTAATGAGGCAAATCTATATCGATTGAATCGATAAATTAAGCAAGATAATAATGAGGGGGAGCAATCATCATACACGTTTCGAAACGGAAATTTTCAAATTATCCGAGCATTCAAGATTTTGAAGACGCATATTCAAGGGGGAGTGTTATAATATATGTAAATATATAAGTGAAAATGCTTTTGTGTTTTTCTATTAGTCCCACATCATGGGATATGTTCCATCTCATGCTCCAATGCTTATATATAAAGGAGCCTGTGTAATGTAATTATATGAATCAATCTGATATAACCAATCTCTGAATGAATAAAATATCTCCATTCTTTTACTCTAATGGCTTCTTCTCTTATTTCTTTAAAACATATTCTTATTTGTTTATAACACGTTATCAGCACGATCTACAATTGTGATAATTTATTATGAAATCAGATCTATTCTTCTCCAGATCTAATTATAGATCTCAAAACGGTAAGTTATTTTTCTATTATGATTGATCTAATCTTCCAAATTATTATTTTTTATATATCTCATTCCATTCTAGATCTACTTCTTCAGATCTAAATCTATTGTATTATTTTTTAGATTTTATTATACTAGTCTTATAATTTTATATCTTATATAGATCTAAACTTTGAGATCTAATTCTTATTTTGTTGGTTATTATATTTCAGATCTAATTTGTTTGTTGTTGCTATTTTTCTGATCATATTATATTGTTGATCTCAATATCATGCTTATTTTTGTGTTTTATAGTTCATTTATTTTGGAATGCAAGTTTGAACTTGACAAAATTTGATATTGTTGCTTCAACAAATTTATTGAATTTGATTGCATTTAGTTTGGATATGGATTTGAGAAATCAATCATGGTTGGTAAATGAAGTTTTCATTTTGAAAACATTTTGATTTGATTGAAGGCTTTGAAAATTATTTTGATATATGATTTATATTTCCAGAAGAAATATTTTATTGTTTTTTAGAGAAACAAATATAAAGATAATACGTATCTAGAAGATCTAAGTTTAGATCTAACATTGATTTTGATTTAGCACATCTGAAGTGAATGGAAACATTAATAAAAGCTTACATGATAAGCTTAATATCTTTCGATATTTCCTTTTAAAAAAAAGGAAAAGAAAAATAAAATTTGAGAACCTGTAGATAAAAGGTTGAGTTTCCATAAATCAACGAATTACAAGTTTCCTCAAAATAAAGAACCATAAGTTCTAACTAAAAAAAAAAGGAGGATCAGAAAATTTAATCATGAAAAAAAAAAGGAAATAAGTTTGAACAACCTGAAGTTGTGCAAAGATTTTTTTTTTTTCAACCAGAAGTTGTATAACTCAAAGTCCAAGACCTGAAGCCTTGAATTATGAAAAGATTTTCTGACAATGTTTTAGAGATTTATTTATATTTATATTGCAAAATCTAACATCCCAGAAGAGATGTTATAGGAATTTTATTTTAAAATTATGTGAAAGGATTGTCTAGTAATACTAACCTGAAGTTAGATCATTTCTTCGAAGATGAAGGAAACTTCATTAATGATGAAAATCTAAGTGCAGTAATAAATGATTGGTCGAATTGACCAATAATAGCATCCTGAAGTCTGCTATGTGGATTTTATTTTATTTCAGTTCAATAAATCAGTTTGAAGTTGGTAAAACCCAAGTTTTGATAATCTTTGGGTGTGTTTGCCAAACTATATATTTGAAGAAGTACATTTTAATATTCTCCAGAAGAGATAATCCATATGACATACTCTTGAAGAGATGTTTTATGATTTTTATATTTCAAAATCCAAATATCCTAAAAGAGATGTTGTAGAATTATGTCAATTATGTAGAAAAAGATATTGATTATTGATGACATGCCAAAAACAATGCATATAAAGTATCTTTAGAAGTGATATGTACCACTCTAGAAGCGGTGTTTATGAAATATCCCCAGAAGTGATATTATATCATCGTATAGCACTATAAAAAGAATTGCCTATAAAATATTGTCAAATGTGATAATAAATTATCCAAAATTCAATCGTCTATTGTCATGGACCCGTAGCTCCATTAGACAAATAATGATATGTAACCTTTTACTTTTCAGAACTTACGATGAATCAAATATTATATGCACAACTATTCTTGAAGAAATACTTTATATATGCTCCTGAAGAGATAATCTATATGTCGTATCATAATTTTCACTAAAGCTATATAAATACGGTCTTGAACAAATCGTTATGTGCAACCATTATAATTTCTTATTTTTATAACATTTCAAGGGTCCAGAAGATACTCTTATTTATGTTGTAAATGTATCTATTTTACTGAACTCTCTAGAGGAGATGTTTATATATAATTATAATTATATATATATATATATCTAGAAGAGAAAGTTCACTCCAGAAGTGGTGATACTAATATATCTGTAGAAGAGATTTATAAATTTGAAAATGATAACATATCTCTAGAAGAGATTTATTTATATATTTGGTAATTTTATTAAACCAAATAAGTGTACATAAATTTGATTATAAAGGATCCTAATTTAGCTTAGATTAGATCCTAAAAGTTTGAGAGCTAAGAGGAAATCTGTATCTGTAACATTCCAAGTATCTAGAAGATACTATTATTATTTTTGCTGTAATTTTTTTTTTACAGAACTCTTAATAGAGTTGTGTAGAAATTTCTATATGCAATTAAAAATTACTCCTTGATAAGTAATCATAATTATTGTTCAAAATTGATATTTGAGATATAATTGAGGAATAAAACTTAACAACTTGAAGTTGTGTGTATATTTTGTTCGAACCAGAAGTTCGATATGGTTTCAAACCAAATGTTTTGAACATTATCATGCGGTTTTGACAGGTTTGCATTGACATTGATTTATAAATAGAAATTAATAGTTTTGATCCTTGTAATAGTTTGTTCCAAAAATCACTAATTCAAATAAGAAAGAATATGAAAATTTTACAATATACATGTGATACGTGGACGCACGTATACATCCATATATGTAAATATTTAGCTAACAACCTGAAGTTTGTTATAAGCTATTATTTAGTGATTATGCATAGATATTATTTAGTGATTTAAAATTCAATCAACATAAATGCTGAATGACCTGAAGTCATGTATGTATTCAAATGATCTACACAATAAGTAAATTCCTCCAATAGCTTAGATCAATGAATGAGAACAAACTCTAATAATCAATATCAATTGAATGCATCTTATCAATGAATAAAAGAATTATCCTCCTATTATTAATATGTATGGTGTATTTGCTAGTAGCAATATCATAATGGATCAAAATGAGAATCCAAAGATGATTATTATTTAATGTGACAATGTTTGTCAACATTGAGGGGGAGGATAAAGGGATACAAGCTCATTTTGATCATCAATGTTAAATATTTGTTAAAATATACAATGATGCAAAATATTAAGTAACTTGAATAAATTATCAGTAATATCCCTAGTAGACTTTCTCCAATATAGATTTGAATCCCTGAAGGATCAAAATTTGTAAACCACATTTGAAATATGGTTCACAAGTCAGTTCAAAATATTTTTGGAGTAAGTAATAAAGATGCCAAATAAAGGAGGTGAGTGTTCTTGAAGAAACACTTAAGGATGCTCTGAAAGAGATCCATGACATGATTCTTAAATAACCCTAGAAGTGGGATAGGTACCTAAAACATGATAATTAAAGAGATCTCAATACATCATGTCTAGAACTGAAAAGAAATAATCATCGATGATAAATTTATAAATAATAAAGCGCTTATATTTATAAATAGATTAAGAATCTTAAATTAGGGGAAAACATGACTGGCCATCATGAATCCTTTAATAGTAGAGAAATATGGACATGTAGTCCGCAAAGTACCGAAAGTACTTGAAATGCTTAATATACCCTGAAGGTATAAATGTGGTTTAAAATCATATTAAATAATGAAAGTATACAAATTCCTGAAGAATATAAATAACTTTCATTGTTATAAAAAATGCAAAGAACAAGGAAAGTAAATTTCAACCTACTTTTAAGTATTGTTGTAATGAAAATCTTGATATAATTCATGATGAGTAGATTACTTCCTATTTTTAAGTATCATTGCAATGAAACTCTTAATATCCATTGAAGTGATAGTTGCGATATGAAAATACTTATTAAAGTATACAGATTTCTGAAGAATATATATAACTTTTGTAGTTATAAAGAATGTAAAAGACATGAAGTGTAGATTACAAATTTCTTCTAAGTATTGTTGTAATGAAAATCTTGATACATCAAGATGAGTAGATTACTTCCTGCTTTCTAGTAATGTTGTAATGAAATTTTTAATATTCATGAAAGATGTATAGTTGCAATGCGCAAAACTAATTTGAAAAAAATAAATAAATAATGAAAGCATATGAAGTGTGTTTCATAAAAGTAGCATACAAATGCAAAAATGCAAACCATATTTGGAAGAAACAATCTTAGAAAATTTGATTGTATCGAAGGAAACTATTAATAAATTGTATTATTAATGAGATTCATATTTATAGATCCATCTATAACCAATTTGAATTATCGAAAGACGAATATGAATTCAGAGGAAAATTTTAAATCAGGGAGAGCATCCATAAGTATTTTATAATGCACTCTTTTTCCTTAACTAAGATTTTTCCCACTGGGTTTTTATTAGTAAGGTTTTAACGAGGCATTATCTTGATCCAGAAGTATCAACTCCCTGTAACATTTGAAATAAGCTATAATGTACTCTTTTTCCTTATTTAAGATTTTTCCCACTGGGTTTTTCTTATTAAGGTTTTAATGAGGCATTATCTTGATCTAGAAGAATCAAACGTCTTTTCAAGAAATAACATCTCAAATATGTTATTTAAGTTAAATTATATCTTTATCCTTGACTAAGGTTTTTCCCATCGGGTTTTCCTTTGTAAGGTTTTTACTGAAGTGTTAAATTGATCCAGAAGTATCAAACTCTATCTGATGCAGTAAATTATTGAAATATGACATACTGTATTGTACTCTTTTTCCTTCACTAAGATTTTTCCCATAGGGTTTTACTTAGTAAGGTTTTAATGAGGCATTAGTTTGATCCAGAAGTATCAAGCTTTACTTAAAGAAATAAGAAAATAAAATATGTCATTGTACTCTTTTTCCTTCACTAAGATTTTTCCCATTGGGTTTTTCTTAGTAAGGTTTTAATGAGGCATTATTTTGATCCTGAAGTATCAAACTCTTATAAGAAATATCATTTTTAGTATGATATTTATGATTTCACAAGTTGCACTCTTTTCCTCGTTCAAGGTTTTTTCCCACTGGGTTTTTCTAATAGAGGTTTTTAATGAGGCAAATCTATATCGATTGAATCGATAAATGCAAGCAAGATAATAGTGAGGAAAAGAGTGCAACTTGTGAAATCATAAATATCATACTAAAAATGATATTCCTTATAAGAGTTTGATACTTCAGGATCAAAATAATGCCTCATTAAAACCTTACTAAGAAAAACCCAATGGGAAAAATCTTAGTGAAGAAAAAAGAGTACAATGACATAATTTAATTTCTTATTTCTTAAATAAAGCTTGATACTTCTGGATCAAACTAATGCCTCATTAAAACCTTACTAAGTAAAACCCTATGAGAAAAATCTTAGTGAAGGAAAAAGAGTACAATATAGTATGTCATATTTCAATAATTTACTGCATCACATAGAGTTTGATACTTCTGGATCAATTTAATACGTCAGTAAAAACCTTACGAAGGAAAACCCGATGGGAAAAACCTTAGTCAAGGATAAAAATATAATTTAACTTAAATAACATATTTGAGATGTTATTTCTTGAAAGGACGTTTGATTCTTCCAGATCAAGATAATGCCTCATTAAAACCTTAATAAGAAAAACCCAGTGGGAAAAATCTTAAATAAGGAAAAAGAGTACATTATAGCTTATTTCAAATGTTACTAGGGAGTTGATACTTCTGGATCAAGATAATACCTCATTAAAACCTTACTAATAAAAACCCAGTGGGAAAAATCTTAGTTAAGGAAAAAGAGTGCATTATAAAATACTTATGGATGCTCTCCCTGATTTAAAATTTTCCTCTGAATTCATATTCGTCTTTCGATAACTCAAATTGGTTATAGATACTTCTGGATCTATAAATATGAATCTCATTAATAATACAATTTATTAATAGTTTCCTTCGATACAATCAAATTTTCTAAGATTGTTTCTTCCAAATATGGTTTGCATTTTATGCATTTGTATGCTACTTTTATGAAACACACTTTATATGATTTCATTATTTATTTATTTTTTTTCAAATTAGTTTTGCGCATTGCAACTATACATCTTTCATGAATATTAAAAATTTCATTACAACATTACTAGAAAGCAGGAAGTAATCTACTCATCTTGATGTATCAAGATTTTCATTACAACAATACTTAGAAGAAATTTGTAATCTACACTTCATGTCTTTTTCATTCTTTATAACTACAAAAGTTATATATATTCTTCAGAAATCTGTATACTTTAATAAGTATTTTCATATCGCAACTATCACTTCAATGGATATTAAGAGTTTCATTGCAACGATACTTAAAAATAGGAAGTAATCTACTCATCATGAATTATATCAAGATTTTCATTACAACAATACTTAAAGTAGGTTGAAATTTACTTTCCTTGTTCTTTGCATTCTTTATAACAATGAAAGTTATTTATATTCTTCAGGAATTTGTATACTTTCATTATTTAATATGATTTTAAACCACATTTATACCTTCAGGGTATATTAAGCATTTTAAGTACTTTCGGTACTTTGCGGACTACATGTCCATATTTCTCTACTATTAAAGGATTCATGATGGTCAGTCATGTTTTCCCCTAATTTAAGATTCTTAATCTATTTATAAATATAAGCGCTTTATTATTTTTAAATTTATCATCGATGATTATTTCTTTTCAGTTCTAGACATGATGTATTGAGATCTCTTTAATTATCATGTTTTAGGTACCTATCCCACTTCTAGGGTTATTTAAGAATCATGTCATGGATCTCTTTCAGAGCATCCTTAAGTGTTTCTTCAAGAACACTCACCTCCTTTATTTGGCATCTTTATTACTTACTCTAAAAATATTTTGAACTGACTTTTGAACCATATTTCAAATGTGGTTTACAAATTTTGATCCTTCAGGGATTCAAATCTATATTGGAGAAAGTCTACTAGGGATATTACTGATAATTTATTCAAGTTACTTAATATTTTGCATCATTGTATATTTTAACAAATATTTAACATTGAGGATCAAAATGAGCTTGTATCCCTTTATCCTCCCCCTCAATGTTGATAAACATTGTCACATTAAATAATAATCATCTTTGGATTCTCATTTTGATCCATTATGATATTGCTACTAGCAAATACACCATACATATTAATAATAGGAGGATAATTCTTTTATTCATTGATAAGTTGCATTCAATTGATATTGATTATTAGAGTTTGTTCTCATTCATTGATCTAAGCTATTGGAGGAATTTACTTATTGTGTAGATCATTTGAATACATACATGACTTCAGGTCATTCAGCATTTATGTTGATTGAATTTTAAATCACTAAATAATATCTATGCATAATCACTAAATAATAGCTTATAACAAACTTCAGGTTGTTAGCTAAATATTTACATATATGGATGTATACGTGCGTCCACGTATCACATGTATATTGTAAAATTTTCATATTCTTTCTCATTTGAATTAGTGATTTTTGGAACAAACTATTACAAGGATCAAAACTATTAATTTCTATTTATAAATCAATGTCAATGCAAACCTGTCAAAACCGCATGATAATGTTCAAAACATTTGGTTTGAAACCATATCGAACTTCTGGTTCGAACAAAATATACACACAACTTCAAGTTGTTAAGTTTTATTCCTCAATTATATCTCAAATATCAGTTTTGAACAATAATTATGATTACTTATCAAGGAGTAATTTTTAATTGCATATAGAAATTTCTACACATCTCTATTGAGAGTTCTGTAAAAAAAAAAATTACAGCAAAAATAATAATAGTATCTTCTAGATACTTGGAATGTTACAGATACAGATTTCCTCTTAGCTCTCAAACTTTTAGGATCTAATCTAAGCTAAATTAGGATCCTTTATAACCAAATTTATGTACACTTATTTGGTTTAATAAAATTACCAAATATATAAATAAATCTCTTCTAGAGATATGTTATCATTTTCAAATTTATAAATCTCTTCTAGAGATATATTAGTATCACCACTTCTGGAGTGAACTTTCTCTTCTAGATATATATATATATATATATAATTATAATTATATATAAACATCTCCTCTAGAGAGTTAAGTAAAATAGATACATTTACAACATAAATAAGAGTATCTTCTGGACCCTTGAAATGTTATAAAAATAAGAAATTATAATGGTTGCACATAACGATTTGTTCAAGACCGTATTTATATAGCTTTAGTGAGAATTATGATACGACATATAGATTATCTCTTCAGGAGCATATATAAAGATATTTCTTCAAGAATAGTTGTGCATATAATATTTGATTCATCGTAAGTTCTGAAAAGTAAAAGGTTACATATCATTATTTGTCTAATGGAGCTACGGGTCCATGACAATAGACGATTGAATTTTGGATAATTTATTATCACATTTGACAATATTTTATAGGCAATTCTTTTTATAGTGCTATACGATGATATAATATCACTTCTAGGGATATTTCATAAACACCGCTTCTAGAGTGGTACATATCACTTCTAAAGATACTTTATATGCATTGTTTTTGGCATGTCATCAATAATCAATATCTTTTTCTACATAATTGACATAATTCTACAACATCTCTTTTAGGATATTTGGATTTTGAAATATAAAAATCATAAAACATCTCTTCAAGAGTATGTCATATGGATTATCTCTTCTGGAGAATATTAAAATGTACTTCTTCAAATATATAGTTTGGCAAACACACCCAAAGATTATCAAAACTTGGGTTTTACCAACTTCAAACTGATTTATTGAACTGAAATAAAATAAAATCCACATAGCAGACTTCAGGATGCTATTATTGGTCAATTCGACCAATCATTTATTACTGCACTTAGATTTTCATCATTAATGAAGTTTCCTTCATCTTCGAAGAAATGATCTAACTTCAGGTTAGTATTACTAGACAATCCTTTCACATAATTTTAAAATAAAATTCCTATAACATCTCTTCTGGGATGTTAGATTTTGCAATATAAATATAAATAAATCTCTAAAACATTGTCAGAAAATCTTTTCATAATTCAAGACTTCAGGTCTTGGACTTTGAGTTATACAACTTCTGGTTGAAAAAAAAAAATCTTTGCACAACTTCAGGTTGTTCAAACTTATTTCCTTTTTTTTTCATGATTAAATTTTCTGATCCTCCTTTTTTTTTTTAGTTAGAACTTATGGTTCTTTATTTTGAGGAAACTTGTAATTCGTTGATTTATGGAAACTCAACCTTTTATCTACAGGTTCTCAAATTTTATTTTTCTTTTCCTTTTTTTTTAAAAGGAAATATCGAAAGATATTAAGCTTATCATGTAAGCTTTTATTAATGTTTCCATTCACTTCAGATGTGCTAAATCAAAATCAATGTTAGATCTAAACTTAGATCTTCTAGATACGTATTATCTTTATATTTGTTTCTCTAAAAAACAATAAAATATTTCTTCTGGAAATATAAATCATATATCAAAATAATTTTCAAAGCCTTCAATCAAATCAAAATGTTTTCAAAATGAAAACTTCATTTACCAACCATGATTGATTTCTCAAATCCATATCCAAACTAAATGCAATCAAATTCAATAAATTTGTTGAAGCAACAATATCAAATTTTGTCAAGTTCAAACTTGCATTCCAAAATAAATGAACTATAAAACACAAAAATAAGCATGATATTGAGATCAACAATATAATATGATCAGAAAAATAGCAACAACAAACAAATTAGATCTGAAATATAATAACCAACAAAATAAGAATTAGATCTCAAAGTTTAGATCTATATAAGATATAAAATTATAAGACTAGTATAATAAAATCTAAAAAATAATACAATAGATTTAGATCTGAAGAAGTAGATCTAGAATGGAATGAGATATATAAAAAAAAAATTGGAAGATTAGATCAATCATAATAGAAAAATAACTTACCGTTTTGAGATCTATAATTAGATCTGGAGAAGAATAGATCTGATTTCATAATAAATTATCACAATTGTAGATCGTGCTGATAACGTGTTATAAACAAATAAGAATATGTTTTAAAGAAATAAGAGAAGAAGCCATTAGAGTAAAAAAATGGAGATATTTTATTCATTCAGAGATTGGTTATATCAGATTGATTCATGTAATTACATTACACACGCTCCTTTATATATAGGCATTGGAGCATGAGATGGAACATATCCCATGATGTGGGACTAATAGAAAAACGCAAAAGCATATTCACTTATATATTTACATATATTATAACATAAGTACATATATTTGATAATAGTTTTTATATGTGTTGTGTAAAGGTACTAGAGTTTTGGGATTTTAAGATGTGGATATGTGTAACAATCAGCTTTTTGACACTCAAAAGTTGATAATAATAAATTCACGGTATTCACATATCCAACATCCAAGTCTAGGCATGGCATATTGTTGGAGAAAAAAATAAAATGTGGAACATAATCCCACATCGTGATGAGTAAAATATAGTATACGACGGATCTTTGCAAAAGAAAATAGTAATTTACATACATCAATTAGAGTAAATGAACCAATCATCAGCCTAAACAGTTATAACAACCTGTCATCACAAAAGCTGACAAATATAAACAACCAATGTAGCGAAAATAAAAGAAATATGTGAATACGTCTTGTAAGCATTAGCTTGTCTCCTGAAGCTCCAAAG
Organism: Allium cepa; assembly: GCA_030765085.1. NCBI lineage: Eukaryota > Viridiplantae > Streptophyta > Magnoliopsida > Asparagales > Amaryllidaceae > Allium > Allium cepa. The sequence continues at coordinate 735,608,061 of CM060943.1, forward strand.
CATCCAAAACTAAATCTAGAAATATGCTCGGCTGACCCGAGCATTATAATAAAATAACATCCGGATCAGTCTGGTAAACTAGCATGAGAAACACAAATCAAATGGATTTTTAATATTATAAAGCTTTATAAATAAAAATTTCTCATAAGACCATGCCGCATGTAAACACAGATGGGTTTTTACCTTACGATAACCAAGCCATTTTATTTGAAAATCCAATGATATTATAATATTGTCTAGGGTTTAAAATAAATATATAACATAGCTGGAATGCTTGCATCTAATGTTTCCGCATAGTTGGGCACAACTAAGTCTGTAAGGTTATTGAAGAACAGATTTCATATAATGACAAGGCTACTAGTGTTCCACCTGCCACAGCACACCTCTAGAAAAGGTACCGAGGGCCTCGCATGGAACCCCTGCAAATTAGGACTAGCCTACCCCTTATTGGATAGTACCGAATATATCGTCACTCCGGTTGCTTTGCAACCTTTCCTTCAAGAGCTCTCATGAACATATCAAATCCATAAATAGTAATCTAGGAGGGCGATGCACATATTCGAATGGGTGCAACCCACATAGTCGTGAGGCATGTCCATATTATAATTATTCCCAGTTATGAGTCTCGAGGCTATGTTTTGTCTTTTTAGCAAATCCCACTTGGAATGGTAACATTGCCCTCAAGGCAACAACGCAATGCCAACATTCGTCCATACAAGTTGTTCAGAATACTTTTATTACGTCCTTATTGGAACCACCCTTAGGATTAGCAGCAAGTAGCCCTTGCACTTGTAGGAACTCCATCTTTCATCATTTTCAAGATATCTCAAATTCGAATGCTTATGCCAATTTGAAGTGGTTTTCGTGTAATATATCTGAACTTGATCTCTCCAAACCGATAACGATAATTTTAAAAATTAACCAACATTTGATCATAAATTATTTAACTATAAAATAAACAAACAATCAATCAAAGATTTAATTCCACATGGAAACCAAACATGGTTAAGTAAACACGCAAGTTTTAAGCCACTTTAATTAATTTTGACACTAATTAAAACCACTTTGTAAATTCATGTATTATAATACTTTTACAAAGATATATTCACAACCCTCTCTATACTTTTTCAATACTTGAAAAATATTTATATGTTTATCTTATAAGTATAGTCACAAAACTTTCACTTTCGAAACCTTACTTATTTGGGTTAAAACGAATGTCATTTAAAACATTGGTAACAATAAACCCAAAACACTTTTTTGTGTATAAGTAAATGGATTGCATAGAAATTAGATCAAATATACATAACACCACTTTCCAATTTCAAACAGCATTATTCCTTTATTAACAATGAAATCGAACAAGTTAGTAAACTATCCTTGCCTTGAAATTCATTTTACTTCTTAAGATAGATACAAGTTTCCATACCGTGGAATTTGGTGTTAAATATGAAAAGAACACTTTCCTTACCACCCAAACTTTTAAATGGCCATTTATGGGAACCAAATCTTATCTTCCTTATCGAATTCCTTTTCAAAAACCTCCTTTATATTTACAAATTTCATTTATAAATTTCTTTATAAAATTTCTTCTATATATCTCCTTATAAAATACATTTATAAATCTCCTTTATAAAATATCAAAGTAAAATTATAAAACTCCTTTTGTAAATCTTCGAATGTAATTATAAAACTATTTTTACAAATCTCATTATATAATTTTTAAACTCCTTTTTATAAATCTCTTTATATAATTTTAAAACTCCTTTACTTACTTAACACAATTCTTTATTTTCAAAATAGAACCACATACATTCTATAAAACAATCATTTCACATATCACTACAAATTCAAAATTTTGATTTCATGTCCAATTCCTCAAAATGGTATCATTTCCCTTTTCTAAAATATTATCTATAAATCTATTCTTTTTATACAACATTTCATATAAGACATTTCACAAATATCTATTCCAGAATATTTCTTTCTCCGTTTAAAACAGAATCACTTTAATATAACAGATAAACCCCGTTATTTTCTTTTTAAATGAGTATTCATTATTATAATAACTTTTCTGTAACAACCCGCAAATCCGTACACTTCAAGCTAACAATATACCATACATGTCCAATACAAATTGAACGGAAAGACAGATATTGATGGGAAAGAAAGAAGAAAGAAGAAGAGAAGAGAAGAAGAAGAGAAAAAGAAACTAAACAATACAGAATCTCGCAATCATAGAGGAATAACATATAATACAATATCAATAATCTTTACAATGGAGAAACTGTTATATACATACACCAATCGAAGTACGATAACCAATCACAATTATCAGCCTGGACAGTTATAACAACCCGTCCTCACAAATGCTGATAATTTCAACAACAATATAGTGGAAAAATAACAAATACAAGAATATGTCATGACGACCTCAAGCTCGTCTCTTGAGCTCCAATGCATCTAAAGAAATCTATAAATATTCTCGGCCTGACCCGAGCATTAAAACAAAATAACACCCGAGTTAGTTTGGTAAACAGCATGACAAAACACAAATGTAGTAGAATTCTTAAAGTTATCAAATACTTTTGAGAATAAAAGTATTTTGTAAGACCACGCAGCACATAAACATAGGCAGGATTTTACCTTATGATAACCAAAAAAATTTCTATAGAAATCCACTTGTATTATAATAATGTTTAGGGATCAAAGTAAAATATGAATATAGCTGAAATGCTTGCATCTCACGTTTAAGCATAGTTGGACATAATTAAATATCTACGGTACTTATTGGAGAATGGATTTCATAAAATGACTAACTACTAGGGTACCACCCATCACGGTTCATCTTTTGATAAAATAACACCAAGGACTTCGCCAGGATCCCCTTCCATCACAGAACCGGCCTACTACTTGACTAGTAGCACCGAATTTGATCACCCCTCCATTTATGATCCCCAAAGCATACCGATGAGATGTATTATCGAATCTAGATAGGGATGATCATACCCTACTTGGGAGCGACCAACTTAGCCTTGCAGCATGTCCTTTGTTTTTGTCATATTCGATTGATGTGGCTTGCGACAACGGTTTTACCTTTTTTATAGCACTTTCCACTTGCAATGCCAACACTGCCCTCTAAGCAATAATGCAATACCAGTGTTCATCCATACAGGTTCTTTGTGGGACCAAACGGTAAGCTTGAGGGCTCTGTCTTCAATTCCATCATCGTCAAGATGTCTTCACTTAGAAATGCTTTAGTTGGATTGAAGTGGTTTTCGAATAATAGATCTGATCTCGGTCTCTTCGAAACAACTTTCGATAATTTCCATTACACTCAACCCCAGTTCTTTAGGAATTTAACGGTCAAAGATAAGAGTGGAGATCACCTACTAAACATAAATGGATGGATTTGTTAGGAAATCCAATCTACGGTTTCGATGACAACAACTATGCAACAGAAATCGAATATACATATATATTTATATATACAGGTACTTGCTATAACAACAACACTAGAAAGACAAGAATGAGGCTCGATGGATACTATAAGAGACTACAAGTTGATAGGTACAAGAAAGTAGAAGAATAGATGCACAAAAACTGACAAGCACCATATCAGACGTCTGGGTGCGCAAGCCAGACGTTTGGTAATAGCACTCAGACGTCTAAGCCTCTACTATATTCAAAAAATATATAGTATCAGATGTCCGAAACAAATATCAGATGTTTAATTCAAACTCAAACTTTAGAAATAAACTGCAACTGCCACATGTGAATGGATATCTCCAATTCTCTTCGCCACAACTCTTCACCATCAATAGAAGCAACCTTAGAGGATTCATTAGTGGATGTAACTACTCAAGATACCTATCTACAACTATAAATAGCATCGAAAATCAAGATAACAAACACTTACTTCACATACTTCCGCTTTCTAAATCTATACTCCATTCTATATTCTTGATCTCTGCACTCTAGCAATCTTTACTTGTATTCACTCTTTCATATACTCAGTTCTTCATAGAAAATATTCCTTAGAAATATATTGAAAGCAATTGTACTAATTAGTCAGCATCCGTGTTATATTACAACACACATTTGACAGGAACAACTCATTGTAACCAAGCCTATTCCTTTGGAAGAAGCGAGGGTTTTTGATAGACGAATTCCCAAGGGGAGCTTCAGGACTGGACATTGGATGGAAGGTTCAAACCAATATAAAATTCTGGTGTGCTTATACTATATTTACTTAGAATAATATTATTTTAGCTGCATCATATGTTTTGTCACATATACTTACATATACACTACACGATCCACCCCGTAGGCATTCAAATGGTATCGGAGCAAGGTTTGATCAAAGTACAGTAACACGTACTTGAATTACTTTATGATGGCAAGTATTTTCAAGAAGGCCAATCCATAGCGCATCCCCCATTTTTTAATGGTTCTAATTATGCATATTGGTCAACACGTATGAGAATTTTTGTGGAAGCTAATGGATTTGAAATTTGGTCAGCCACTCAAAATAAATATGAAGCACCTGACACTGCCATAAACACATGGAATGATGCACAAAAAACCGCAACTTCTAATAATACCAAAGCTATGAATGTTTTATTTTGTTTATTAGATAAGAATGAATTTTCACGTGTCATGTTATATAACACTACATATGATATTTGGCGTACCTTACAAGTTACACATGAAGGCATGAACAAAGTTAAGAAAACTAAATTTCAGTTTTCAAAAGAAATTTTCATCATTTAAATGAAATAAAACGAATCTATAGTGGACATGTACTCTAGATTCTACACTCTTGAACACGATTTAATGACACTAGGAGATAAATTCACAAATTTTGATTTAGTATCTAGAATACTCAATTCTTTAACTCAAGAGTAGGAAAGAAAAGTATTAGCTATCGAAGAAGATATTGACCTCTCAACACTCTTAGTTGAAGAATTGATAGGAAATTTAATGTCCTATGAAGCTAATCAGCATGCAAGAAAAGAACAGAATTCGAAGAAGAAAAACATAGCATTTCCAGCAATAAATGAAGACCCCGACTTAGACGAAGAAGAAATCGTATTTATTGCCAAAAACTACAACAAATTCAAGAATTTAAGGAAAATGACCAGATTTCAGAAAGGAGGAAATTCAAGCCCAACATATCATACGTCAATCAAATTCTATGAATGTGATCAATTTGGACATATGAAGAAAGATTGTCCCAAGCTCATGATAAAAAGAAGAACAAAATTTGAAAAATTCAAGGAGAAGAAAGCTTTCAAAGTAATATGGGATGACTCGGATTCTTCTTCATCATCAGATAGTGACAGCGATAGTGACGGAGAACAAGCTAATGTATGTTTTATGGTACAAACTGACGAGGTAGGCCTCGAACTTAGCTATGATGAATTATTAGAGATTAGCATGGAATTAGATGAGAAATTTAGACCAATTAAAAAATTGAATAAAGAACATATAACCAAATAAATCAATTATAACTTGAAGTACGAATGTTAAAAGATGAAAAAATTATTTTAGATGAGGAACTAGAATTATCTCAAGAAAAAAATAAAAGTAATTTAGTTGAATATGAGACTATATCTATTGATTTCGAAAAAATTAAACTAGAAAAGGATAACTTATTAAAAGAAAATATCAACTTCAAAGTAATATAGAAACATTTAAAATTGAAAATTTTGATTTAAAAGAAAAATTAGATAAAATTACAAATAATGTTTCAAAATTTAATAAAGGAAAACAAGATTTGGAATATCTTATCAAAACTTCAAAACCTTCAGGTGATAGAAATGGAATAGGACTTAAAAATATTCCTAAACAAAAAGGAAATAATATTAAGTAGTATACATTTACTTATCAAAAGACTAAAAGATAACCTAAGTCTAAAATGAATAACAAAAACATAAAAATTTGGATTCCTAAGACAAATAATAATTTGATTAGACAAAATCATATTAATAATTTTCTAGATAATGTAGTCTATAATAAAAATTATGTTCATAAAGGTACCAAATCCTATTGGGTGTGGTTACCTGCTCCTCCTACACTACTACAAAATACGCATGTTGCTTCACCTCATTTGCATCGTTTGTTACAACAACCGATGCAAATAGAAGTATTTGCATCGATTACTCTTTAACAACCGATGCATTTGGTATGTGGAAAGCAGTAGATAGTAAAAAAATACAATCTGCATCGGTTATCATCGACAATCGAAGAAAATATACCGATGCAAATAGTGTTAGTTGCATCAGTTTTATTTAGAACCGATGCAAAAATACTATTCCCACGTTGAATGAAAAGTTAGCGGTAAATTTTTTTGGTCTCCCTCTCATTTTCACCGCAAACCTCTTCTTTTCGTCCTCCACTTGAAAACCCTAAATCCCTCTCCCCCTTTTTCATCTTTCCCAAAATCGGCAAAACCTGATCTAAATCCAAGCTCCGTCCCCCTAAACAATTTCCTCTATCACGAGCTCTCCCCACCTCTCTTTCTTCCTCTCCATTCTCCTCTCCCTCGGCTCTGAATCCAAGCCCGAACTTCCAAGCTGCTTACTGGGTTATGCTTGAAGAGGGAAGAATAACTCAGAATACTGCAAGTTTATTAAAGCGCTCTGTTGATGAGGCTATGGATGTTGTATCTAATGAACAATTATGTGACTGCAAGGGTCTAAAATCCAATGTTCAGTTTCCAACTTATTATATGATGATTCAGACGAGTAAACTTCCAAGAAGGTTGATAACCTATTTTACCATGGAAAGGTTGGAGTCGGCATGTTACATATGTGCTGCTTTTCTCCGTGCTCATAGAATTGCAAGAAGGAAACTACATGATTTTATAGGTAATTGTGTTCTTTATTCCATCTATGTATGGCTTTATTAGTAGTATGTAACATGCATCATCGCTTTTCTCATGCATTACCTTTTCCGTTGTGAAGATTCTCCTTTAGTTCATTTATTTAAGATTTGTTAACTGGTTATCTCCAATTCAAAGAAAATTGAATGATTTTCAGAATTTATAACCCAAGATTTTAACCAAGATTCTCAAGCCGTAGCACTGTAATTCTGTCAAATAGGAATATAAGACAGCATGACATTTTATTCAAGTGGTTACATTTCACTAGCATATTTTTAACTCGGCTTTTTTTAGGCGAAAGTGAAATTGCAGCTCTTGTTATACAAGAAAACAAGGAAGAAGGAGAAGAAGCTGATAAATTCTTGGAAGATGTCCGTGTTGCATTTCCCCAGGTTTGTGCCTAACCCACTCTGTACAATTTTTTAGTATGTTTAAATAAAATGGATGTTGGTAGGTCATGATGGAAACTGTTATGGATACATTTAGGTTCTTCGTGTTGTCAAGACCAGACAAGTGACATACTCGGTATTAAAACATCTCAGCGATTATGTGAAAAATCTTGAAAAGGTTGGACTACTCGAAGATAAGGAGACTGTACATCTTGATGACGCTTTTCAGGTTATTATAACTGTGTAATAAATATTTGCTTCCTAGTATTTTATTTATAGTTTACTTGAACCAATAAATATAAGAATACAGAAAATGGCTTCAACTTACTCCTGATTTTGTTGACAACTTATCCCATCATATTTTGTAAATCCCTATTTTGGAATCTTCATGGGTGCATAATACAAGTCAATTCTGTTAATGTTTTTTTGACTTTATTCTTTATCATCTACAGCAACAAACTACAATGTTTAGATATCACTAGATCAAATAGTTCAATAATTTTACCTTGTTATTTTTTAGCAGGTGAGTGGATATTTTCTTTTTTGTTGAAGATGTAACTTCTAATTATGTAATAGTTCATGATATTGTTGCCGCCCAAGTACAACATCTGAGTAAGGTATGATTTGTATTCTCGACTAAATTAGGTGGATGACATTGATTATAATTCACGCATTTTGCAGCACATTCCTGAATCCTAAACATAGCTTTAAATTTCACGCATTGGTTACCATATTCAATTCCAGGGTTAGTGCATCTAGCCTATATGTTTGAAGCACCTGAACATTCAAATTTACCTAAAGTAAAGTTCAAGTATAACAACTAGGCCAAGGAGGGTAGGGCATATTGGGCTGTCGCAAGAAATCTGTGCACTCCTTATTCTTCTTGTCTAATAATGTCTTATAATGTGTGCAATTCCCATTAAAAGCAGGTTTAAAGATATTGACATTCTACTATGAAACACTCCCTGTATGTTTCTAAGAAACTTTTTCGTACCAGGGCATATGGGACTCTCAATATGTTTATAAATTTGTTTGATAACAAATGAATCTTATGACTTCAAATAACTAAAAGCTCAAAGGTGGAATGGTCGAAATCTTAGAGCTCACCGGAAACTATTGTAGATGACGCCTGGGAACTTCCAATGGATATATGTTCTACTTTTCTGTTTTCTTGACAAAAAATCACTGGAATTTGATTAAATAGTAACCACAACATAGGTATAGATAAGATAATTTTGTTTTGTTTATAACTAGCTTGAAAGCCATTTTTTATAAGTATAAAGTATTTATGTTTAGATTGGTGCTGCATGGCTTGTTACATGTAATTACTGTAATTGACTGTAAGTATAAAGTATTTATGCATGAAAAATGTAAGTATAAAAAATCTTTTGTATCTGAGGCGAATATGGTCTAGAAAAAGGTTCTTTACTACTATGTGTATAATAATTTATTTTTCATGCAATGCCATTTAGTCATATACACAATAAAATCATCTTTTGATCTTTTCTTTGATTTTCTTTTTCTTTTCTTTCAGAGTCAGTAAAGTAATTTGAAAGAGATTTTTAGCCTGTGGAAGAAGAGAACCACTGAGGACAATTGTTGAGACATAGAAAAGGTAGGCTTTAATCACTTTCCCTAATATTTGAGTATTATATTATTATGTTGTCATTTGGTTATATATTTTCTTATAATTATCCTATTCAAATTTTTATAAGAATGTTGTCTAACTTGTATGCTTTATCGGAACAAGAAACAAAATATTGAGACCATCAAAACTGCTTTTATTATTCTACATGAAGATAAAATTATTAGAACTAATAGGGCCACTTGTGTGTTTTAGTCAATTGCAGTTCCAAATATTGAGCCCAACCTCAAGAGTTTTCTTAAGAAAAACAAAAAAAATCAAAAAATCAAAAAATCAAAAAATCAAAAAACAAAAAACTGTTTAATAAATAAATACCGGTTTCCAAGGTGGCCTGTTTCAAACATCACATATCAGGTTGCTTTGTTACAGTTAATGTTGAAAATGAATATTCAGTTTGTCAGATAGCTCACATTGTTTAATCATAATCACAGTTTTCTATTTTTCGAATTATTTTTCTTTTGATTTTTTTATGTATTTTTGTTGTGTCTATGTTTGCAATTAAAAAAAATTGCGTTTTTGTGATTGTTGTTTGTATTTGTTTGTGTGCATGTTGTTATAGCTGTTCTGTTTGTGTGCATTTCCATATTTAAAAAAGAAAACAAGAATCAAATTCTAAAAAAAAATTTATTCACATTTGCATTTTCATTGTTACATTTACATTTTCATTGTTACATTTACATCTTTCTTTTCATTTTCTTTTTTTTATACACTTCCATATAAAAAAAGAAAAAAATTTACATTGTGCATTACTACTTCTCTTTTCTCCTCTGTCCATGCATTTGCATGATTCCCCTCCTCCCCTCTGTGCATTGTGCACATACACTTGCCATTGCATATACAAACATTTCCATCTTCACAAGTTCCACCACTGCCCCACAATACTTCAAGAAATTCCTGCTTCTGTTACAAACGACTACTGCTGCTACAGCCTGTAATTGAACTCCTCCACAACTTCCTCATCCTCGACAAATCACATATAGCTGTCATGCTCCCTGCATACTGTGATTTTCACTGACCACTTCAACCCTTACATTTCTGCCTTTCGTCTCCTAGCAAACTACAACCACTAATACACACAGCAACTCCACCACATCGACACAACATAACAGTCATCAGCCCCACTCCTTTGCCACAAACCACCAGCTACCTCCTCCACTCCACTTCCCTTCGACAAACTAGCACACATCCATTTTAATTTAAACTTCTCAACTGTCGAATAGCATCATCATATACATTGTTGTCAACCACAACCAATACTGTCAATCTTTCTGTCATAACCCAATTCACCACTAAGTGCAGTTCCTCCTAATGTCACATCATACAACCCCTAACTGCAGTTCAAATAGACATACATATCCACTCTTTCAAGAAAAACCACCTCTACAACCCGATTACAACCACAAATTCAATTTGTAATACAACCTGATTCACAGCAGCCTACACCTTCAAAACATTCACTGATTTTCACTTTACTTCAACCAGAACCACCCTCTTCTCTACCAACTTTGCCCAAAACAAATCACTAACCCCTGCCTTCAACTTCAGTGTACATCAAATAGTAGTGCACATCATACTTTCCCAAACAACCAAGAATTTTTTAAAAAAAAACCTACTGCCGTCTTAGCTTCATGGCCAAAACTCGCTGTCGTCTCCTTCAACCTACAACTTGCAAACTACAACCACCTCCGACCAAACAAGTTTTTGCAAACCAGTTCATACAAGCTCCACTCCATAAAACACCACATACCACATACCAAACCCTGTCACATTGTCAGATAGCACAAAGGTTAATATGAATTACTTTTCCTCAAATGGTTATGTTGTTACAAACGTATCTTTCATTAGCAATATTCTACATCATTGTCTTTATTTCAATTGCAAAATGAATACACATCTTTGTTTATCTTATTACTTTTCACAGGCAATACTCGCCATTTGAAGTGCATTATTCAGTCAGACAATTCAAGACCCTGATTCTCTTCCATCGAGATTCCATGAAATAGGAACCATTGTTCTGCATATAAAAAACACCACATTTAAAGTAATGGTTCGCTCCACCCGTGTCAATTAATACTAATGTAAGATCTCCATCAATGAAAACTTTGACGATTCCTTTAGTGGTATCATTGATGACATTCACTTTGAACCATCTTCCATAAATTTCATCAGCAATTAGCACTCTTCGATAGTACATTAGCGCACCATTGTAGACTCTTAGCATTAGAGTTGTAGCCCTATTAGGAACACCTGAGCCAAATACTTGCATGATACATACTCCGCTTGTACCTACTGGAACATATGCATGCCCTTCAAATTGCCACAGGCCTGTTGAATAGTCATGTCCCTACATGAAGTATATTATATATATTTTTGTCGATTATTTGGAAAAGTTGCAGTATGTTATGGCCTGCATAGTTCTTAAATGATATTATCGTACATTTAGTGTTCACTAATAACTAATTTACATGTAGCTTCCATTCTGGAAACTTGGAATACAAAATTTACACTGAAGCCATGTCAAAAAGTTTCAAGACCTTGAAACTGCTCAAGAATTATTAGCAGCTTCATGAAATGATGAAAAAGCCATGGAACACTGATCAGGGAATAAAGAACTGAAGAAAGTTAACTTAAGGTCTTTCGGAACTTGACACTGAAGCAAAGCCAAGATGCAGTCCATAAAAACTGCATTGCATGGAACTATAATAGGCATATTTCCTTCTAACCCGTATTCATCTTCAGACATTTTGAGAAGAGTTCTGAATATACCTCTTATTACATCTAAGAGTACTGTATTTATTAAATCTGATTATGTATTAACCCATGCACTTATGCTATTTATTAAATCTGATTATGTATTTGCCATCAAATTTAATTTTGAATGATTGTAATATTGCATGCAATAATTGTTTGTTATAATCAATAATATATATAGTCTATTTCAGTACTGCAATAATGGTTTCTGAGAATGGCTTTTTTGCATTAGGTATAAATAGCTGATGCAATAGAGGAATTAGTTTGCATCAATTCTTATAAAAAACCGATGCAATAGAGGGATTAGTTTGCATCGGTTTTCAACAACAACTGATGCAACAAGTTCCTTTGTTGCATCAGTTTTCATTACAACCGATGCAACATGGGGGCTGTGTTCAAGCAACCAACTATGATATTTTGCATCAGTTGTTAGTAACAACCGATGCAAAAAGGACCTTTTTGCATCGATTTCAGAACTGATGCAAAAGTGTTAAGCCTGTTGCATCGGTTGCATATGCATCGGTTGTTGAACTGATGCAAAAGGGGGGTAAACAACCGATGCAAATGGCCTTTTTTGTAGTAGTGCTTACGTCTAGGACCCTAACAAAGTATATGGGTACCAATTAAATCATTTTTATCTTGTGGGTAACCAAAATAGAAAATAAGGAGAAATGGATACTTGATAGTGGTCGCACCAAGCATATGACCGAAAATGCCAAAATGCTATCAAATATAACATATATCGATGATAGAATGGTAACTTTTGGAGATAACTCAAAAGAATATGTCGTTTGCATCGGAGAAGTCATCAACTCTAGTATTTCTAACTCTCCTTTTATTACAATTGTTTTGTTAGTAGAAAATTTAAAACACAACCTAATTAGCATTAGTCAATTATGCGATAAAGGTTTCAAATTAATTTCGAAAAAGATAGATGTAACATTTTCGGCAATAACAAACAACTTATCTTTGATGGTTTTAGAAACAAAAATATTTACGTCTTAAATTTAAATATAAATCGAAATTCATACTTATTCTTAACCACCAAACATGACGATCTCGTGGCATAAATGATTCTATCATATCAATTTTAAATATATTAATAAATTAGAAAAATATGAGCTAGTTAGAGGTTTACCTAAAACAAATTATAAAGTAGAAAATTTATGCGACGCTTGTTAAAACGGTAAACTAAAGAAAAGCTCTTTTAAATCTAAAAATAATATTTCTACAAAACAACGGTTAGAATTATTACATATAGATTTTTTTGGTCCAACTCAAGTATGATCTATAAATCACAACAAATATGTTTTCGTAATAGTTGATGATTTTTCAAGATATACATGGACCTTATTTTTAAAACATAAAAGTGACACTTTTGGTATGTTTAAAATTTTTGCTAAAAAAATTAAAACTAAAATGGATTTGAAAATTAAGAATATTCAAAGTGATCATGGTGGAGAAATCGAAAATGATCTTTTTACTAATTTTTGTAATGAAAAGGGCATAAGTCATAATTTCTCTTTTCCCCGCACACCACAACAAAATGGTCTAGTAGAAAGAAAAAATCATATGTTACAAGAATATGCACGAACACTATTAAATAGTAGTAGTTTACCAAAACATTTTTGGGCTGAAGCTATTGCTACGGCTTGTTACGTTTTGAATCGAGTAGCAATACGACCTAAACTAAACATACTTGCTTCGAAATGTTTTTTGGAAATAAACCTAAAGTATCATATTTTTAAACTTTCGGATCAAAATGTTTTATATTAAATACAAAAGATAATTGAGGAAAATTTGACCTGAAGGCCGATGAAGGAGTCTTTATTGGATATTCGGATCGTAGCAAGGCATATAGAATTTTTTATAAACGTACTAACACAATTAAAGATAGTTTAAATGTTTCATTTGATGAAAATTTCCTTAACAATCATACTAATGATGATGAAGAAACTATTCATCTAACAAATACAACAAACTCATCTAATAATGAGACAAATGCGCAAAATAATACTCTATTGTCACCCTATAGAATTCTAAAAGATCAACCAAAAGATAATATCATCGAGGATCTTAATTTCAGAGTAACTAGTAATCAACTTAACCAAATAATTCATATTTCAATTGTGTCAAATTTTGAACCAAAGAATTATAAAGAAGCTTCAAACGATGATTTTTGGATAATAGCCATGCAAGAAGAATTAAATAAATTTGAACGTAATAATGTTTGGGAATTAGTACCAAAACCAGAAAATCAATCAGTTATTGGAACAAAATAGGTATTTAAAAACAAAGCAGATGAAAACGGAAATATAGTAAGGAATAAAGCACGTTTAGTCGATCAGAGTTATAATGAAGAAGAAGGTATCGACTATGATGAAACTTTTTCTCCAGTAGCAAGACTCGAAGCCATACTTACACTACTTGCTTTTACAAGTCATCACAATTTTAAATTATTTCAAATGGACATCAAAGGTGCTTTTTTAAACAGTTTTATAAAAGAAATCGTATATGTTGAACAACCTCCATTGTTTGTTCACGAAAAATATCCGGGTCATGTTTTTAAGTTGCACAAAGCCCTATATGATTTAAAGCATTCCCCCCTGCCTGGTACGAACGTCTTAAGAATCATTTAATTGCATTTGGTTTTCAAATAGGTAAAATAGATACGACTTTATTTATTAAATGAGAAAATAATTACATCCTAGTTGTACAAATTTATGTAGGCGATATTATTTTTGGTTCAACTAACAAAAATCTTTGTACTCAATTTTCAAATATTATGAAAGGTGAATTTGAAATATCTCACATAGGTGAATTAAATTTCTTTCTAGGTTTACAAATAAAACAACTTTAAAATGGTATTTTTATTCATCAAGAAAAATACTGTAACGATTTATTATGTCGTTTTGGAATGGATAAAACTACGAGCGAAACAACGATGAGTACTAGTGTTCACTTATAAAAGGATGATAATGGAAAAGATTTTGAAGAAAAATAATACCGTAGTATGATTGGCTCCTTACTATATTTGACGGCTAGTTGACCCGACATTATGATGAGCGTATGTCTTTGTGCCCGATTTCAAGCAAAACCAAAAGAGTCTCACTAAAGAGCTATTAAACATATCTTACGATATTTATCTAGTGCTATAGATTATAGTTTGTTTTACCTTAAGGGATCATCATTTGAACTTGTTTCATATAGCGACGTAGATTTTGGTGGATGTAAAACAGATCGTAAGAGTACTTGTGGAATGTGTCATTTTATTGGACAATCATTGGTTTTATGGTTTAGCAAAAGGCAAAACTGCGTCTCTTTATCCACTTGCGAAGCCGAATATATTTCAGCGGCCTTAGCATGTGCACAAGTGATATACATGCAACAAACGCTTAAGGATTTCAGAAAAGTTATCGATAAATTACCAATACATTACAATAATACAAGTGCAATCAATTTATCGAAAAACCCTATAAATCACTCACATACTAAACACATAGACATACGACATCACTTTTTATGCGATAATGTACAAAAAGGAATTATTACATTAGAATACATAAATACTGAGAATCAAATTTCAAATATTTTCATAAAACCACTAAACGTTTGTTGAACTACGATGCAATTTAGGAATCTGTTCTCTTAAAGATCTTATCAGCCAATTCTAAATTTAATACATTTTACCTTTTTAGTTAAAAAATTTTAATCCACAAACAAAATCTTTTAACATTGACCAACAATTTCTTTAGAATGTTTGTTTTTCTAAAATAACTATTTACAACCTTTTAAAACATGAATAAATAGCTCCTCCTTTTACAAATAAAATACAAATTTTATATTGGTTCCTTTTAAAACAAACAAAAGAAAAACAAAAATGTGTCTTCGGACACCTCTCACCTCTCTTTTCAACACCAACCTCGGATAGTTTAGCGAATACCCCTCATCGACTTCCTACTCCTATATCAAGTCAAGAGCCGACCTATAAGTTGTCATCCTACCACACTGGATTCACTCCCGACAAAAAACGGTCCAAACGATCTCTATTTGTCTCTCCTAGCACCAAGGAGAAAATCGATGATATACATCATTACCAAAAGCAACAAATTGATTTACAACGAGAATTATACTTTGAACAAAAAGTCACTACGAGACGACTGAGTTTTCTAGAGCAAGTAGCGATCAAATTTTGCAATTCACGAAAAAGGATGTACATGAACCACTTCAGATTCCTTGAAATCCTCTGGATCCTTCTACCTCTTATCATACACTTTGGGATCCTCCACCTAGGCAATTTTTTGGTTCTCCAAAAACCAACGAACGTGGAAATATTTGGTCTCCACTCAAGCCATGGAAGGATAGCAAATCAGAAGATCGCAAAGCTCCATCTTCATCTAAATATATTTGTTTATTTTCATTATATTTTCATCTAAATATATTTGAATTTGTTTTCAAAAATGATAATTTTATGTTTCAATAATATCGATCCCACGAAAATCAAGCAAAACCTTCCATAATAAGACTATTTTTAGACAACCGGGGATTTCAGACATCTGATTAATGCCATCAGATGTCTAACACCTGTGTATCACACCATTTTTAATCTTTTGCATATATCACACGTCTGAAATAAACAACCAGATGTATAAAATTGTCTCTGCCTCATACAAAATAAAAATGATCTATTTCAGACGTCTGAAGTTGTGACCAGACGTCTAAACAAAGTCTCTTCCTTCTTAACATAAAAATAAGACCTATTCTAATCGTTTGCCAATAACACATAGATGTCTGACAATGTTTGCTGTCTTCAAACTAGGGTTAAATCAGACGTCCGCTTCACTTCTCAGACGTCTGAAGTTCAATCGACACTTACTCGTGACCTTAAATCGACTGTTTTCCCAAGTTTCCAATTCACATTTCATTTTGTATCCACTTTTAAATCTGAAACCCTAATTCTCCAAATCACTATCTCTTTAATTTTGCTCGATTTCATAGTGCCCAAAACTAAAAACCCTAGAGTTTCTAAGAGAAAGAAGAACAAGCTACATCCTCCAACCCACAAGTATGCTCCGATGATTAGATTGAGAAGTGGATGAATCGAGTACCTCATTCTATCAAAAGATATGAAGATATTCAAAAAAAACGCTACACACAGGTCCCTTCTATAATTTCCTTAAATTCTCTATGTGTGATGTGGATGAGATGTGTGAAAATGCTGGGTTACAAAGTTGATTTCCTTCAATACGAATATCGATCAGCTTGCAATATTCCTTTTCTAGGCTAATCTAGATAGCATTGCGGTATGGAATACCGATAGTGATGATAATTGGCTTTGGTCGAGTGTTTACGACAACACTACGACTTACTCCAGGAATTATAGACCGTACTCGAGGTTGTTTCGATACCAAAGAAGATTTGTATGACATCCCGGATATGCGCTTCAAACCAAGAAGTAATATTACCCATCAAATTTAGGAAGATGAAATGTCACGATTTACTTTAAAATACTTATGACCTAAGGCAAGATTACTCACTAGGATGATTATTAACACAATCATTCCTCGACTTGGCAGCCATGAGCAAATAATAGAATTGGAACACAATGCTCTATATGCTATCTTTAGTGGTATGAGTGTAAATTGGGCGAAATTCATATTTGATGAGCTTGAACATTATTGGACTCGATCACGTCCATCAATCATTTACCCTACCTACATCATGCGCTTCCTACAAGCCCACAACATTCCATCATATTTATGGACTTTTGAGGAGATTGCCCCCAAGTACGCCTCTACAAAATTCTTCTCTCTTATGCACTTACCAGAAATCCCTCGGATTTTATTTCATTTGAAGAATGGACGCAACGTCATCAACAAGCTAGATAAGCTAGGCCGCAACCCCAACAACAACCACCACAACCATCACAAGAAGAAGAACAATATCACGAACACACTCCTCCTCCTGCACCTTTTGACTATCCAGGCCAAGACGATAGACTCACATAGAAACTAATTCAAATGAAAGCATTCGAGATTTAACTCCCCTAAATCAGCTTATCTTATCAAGAAATCAAATATTATTGGTTAAGAGTACCGATAGCTTCGAAACAACATTTGCTTCTCGCCTAGCCACAGTTGAAACATTGCTTTTAACGACATTATCTGTCCTAAAAGAGGTTCTTCAGTGAGCCCGTGGCCCTACACCACCTTCAAAAGATTGGCCAACTCCAACGCCTTCTCCTCCTTCAAAACATTCTAAACTTTTAAAAGAAGAAAATGAATCTCTAGAACGTACTCCAAAATCTCCAAGAATACAAGTTAGTTCTTCCAAGAATGAAGATGAAGGAGATGATAAAGCTAAAGCTTCCTCCAAAAATCCTTAGATATTTTTATAGGTTCCATCTTTTGTATTGTAATGGAATCAAAAATCTATGCATGTAATCACTATGTTTAATGGTTATAAAAATGCTTTTTGGCTTGTTACTTATACGTAAGTAGTTACCTTTCATCTATTCATAATAATTTAGTAAATTGATATATTATAACCTTTCGGTGGTCGGTAAATATTCCTGATTAATAGTGTGTACATGCTATCTAAATTAAGATTAAATAGAAATTGCACACGATATACTGCTAACTTCAATAAAATGGCAGTCGGATAAATATTTTTGATTAATGTGTACATACTATCTAAGGGCATGATTATTGATTATATCATACATATTCTTGTGTTAATGCTTTTTGATAATGCCAAAGGGGGAGAAATAATGGTAAGCACATATTCAGTGGGAGATTTATAAAAATATATCTAAGTACATTGTATAGTTGTCATCATCAAAAAGGGGGAGAATGTTAGGAAATCCAATCTACGGTTTCGATGTCAACAAGTATGCAATGGAAACCGAGTATACATATATATTTATATATACAGGCACTTGCTAGAACAATATCAGTAGAAAGACAAGAACGAGGCTCAAAGGACACTACAAGAGGCTACAAGTCGATAGGTACAAGGAAGTAAAAGAAATGATGCACAAAAACTGACATGCACCATATCAGACGTCTAGGTGCACAAGCCAGACGTTTGGTAATAGCACTCTATTGTCTAATCCTCTGCTATATTCAAAAAATATATAGTATCAGACGTCTGAGTTCAAGCTCGAACTTCAGAAATAAACTGCAACTGCAACATGTGAATGGACATCTCCGCTTCTCTTCGCCATAACTCTTTTTCATCAACTGAAGCAATCTTAGAGGATTCATTAATGGATGTAACTATTCAAGATACGTATCTACAACTATATATAGTATCAAGAATCAAGAGAACAAACACTTACTTCACTTACTTATGCTTTCTAAATCTATACTCTATTCTATATTCTTGATCTCTGCATTATAGCAAGCTTTACTTGTATTCACTCTTCCACATACTCAGTTCTTCATATACAATATTCTTTATAAATATATTGGAAGCAATTGTACTGATTAGTCAACATCCTTGTTATATTAGAACAAACATTTGAAAATGACAACTCATTGTAACCAAGCCTATTCCTGTGGGCAAAGCGAGGGTTTTGATAGTCGAATTCCCAAAGGGAGCTTGAGACTAGACGTAGGACGAGAGGTACGAACAGTATAAAATTCTGGTGTGCTTATTCTATATTTACTTAGATTAATATTATTTTAGCTGCATCATATATTATCACATATACTTGCATATACATTACACGATCCACCCCTTAGACTTTCAAATTTCCTTATCGTTTGTCTTTGTAGAAAGAAACGAGATTTATATGCACAGTCGAGCATCATCGGAGATGACTGTGCTATATAACTCACGTGTTTCTTCTAGATATTTCCAAACTTACATTATGGGTCCAAATTCAATAATCGGTTATTTAACTATCGAATAACAGACTCAATCAAAGGTTTAATTCCATATGGAAAACCATCATTTTTAAGCACATAATCAATCACTAGCCTCTTTTAATAAATCTTTTCATTTGTTAATTTCATTTTGTAAATATTGCAGCAAAATTATTTTACAAAGATGTGTGTGTGTATATATATATATCCAGAAATCCCTATATTTCAATACTTGGAAAAATATTCATATACTTATCTCAACGGTTTAAGCATATTCACCAAACACTGAGAAAAATTTCCTTTTTATAATATTCTAAATCATTTATGAACTCCATTATAAATTTATAAAACCATTTATAAACTCTTTCATAAATCTTAGGAACAATTTATAAAAATCCTCTATACATCCCAAAAATCATTATAACCCAATCATAAGTCCATAAAACCTTTTATAAACTCCTTTTATAAATCTATAAACCCGGTTCTAAAATTCTTTTCAAAATCTAACAGTTTACAAAACTCTTTTACCTTCTAAATTGTTCCTTTAAGCCCTTAACGCATTTTATAAACTTCCCGTATAAAACCCAAGTTCGTTATAAAACTCTAGTTATAAATATGGAACATTCATAAATAAATTTTAAACATTTAATTTAAACACTATTATATAATATTAAAAAACCCAAGTCAGTTATAAAACTCTAGTTATAAATATAGAACGTTCATAAATAAATTCTAAACATTTACTTTAAACACTATTATATAATATTAAAATATTGCAACTTGATAGCTATGACGTAATAGATTCTGGTGTTAGTGATAACCATGCTGATAAGAATAAAAAACTATTGATACAATTAATGTTGAGGCTGTTGTAAACTATTTTGGAGTGGTAAACTCTATGAAAGATGCTTCTGTGTTAATAGGCAATCACGTATATGCTTGAAATTCAGTTGGACAAATATCAGTTATTCCAGCTAGTAAAGTTTTTGATAGTTCAAGATTGGGAATAAATGATGAGGAATGCAACGATCTAGTTGTTGCTAGAAGATTTTCATTTTCATCTGCTCATCAAAGGCAGACAATTATTGCTAAACAACATATAGTTGATGCTACTTCTCATGAAAGCATTCCGTCTACAATAGCGCGGCAGAAAAATTAGCAGAAAACAGGATTAAATTGGTCCCCCTTATTCCCTACATTGCCAAAAAATGCGGGTGCATTTGTACACCATAGTTTTGAAATGGTTAACAAGACGAGGTGTTGATTCCCGCTCCGGACGTAATACAAGCTGGCATTGATTATTGGTCGGACTATTTTTTAGTTTCGTTTTGGACTATAACCCAACTTATCTCGTGGTTAAGGATCATTGCTTCAAAGCTGGCAACCAAAGCGTAGCCTTTTGGTCCACATGGACATCTCCATATTTTTCTTCAAGTTCTCTAGTTCTGAGGAGCATCTTCGAATTCTTAGCAAAGATCCGATTTTTATTAGAGCAAGCCATTTATAGTCACCCCTTGAAGTTCTTCTATTGACTATGCTAGAGAATAGGTACTACTTATTCCTGTTCGGACTTATTTCTCTCATATTCCCTCCGTTTGCAACCAATGTTAGGTCTAAACTGGCTTGCTAGTGTGATAGGTAAAGCAAAATGTTATATGCTAACACTGCAGCCGAGAATAAGCTAGTTTATGCGAAAGCTTTGGAGATCCCTCGGTTAAACCTTTACCAGATACGATTAAAGTAAGAGTGACCAACGATCAGGTAGCAGAAATAGTTGTTCGATATGGATGGAAGCCAGAAATATGTACGACCTATCAGTCCTTTGGTCATATATCTTAAGCATGCTCTCGTATGTCCGCTGCTGGTCCTTTCTCGGTTCGAACCCCTCTTTCTAGGCCTCCGAACATGAAATGGATCTTAAAATAGTATAATGATCCACCTCCTGTGGCGCCTTTTGTCCCTCCTATTGAGCCTTCAGTGCCTCTTATTATTCCTCCCCTATTGGTCGTTGTTATGGATCCCTTTATTCTGCCTTTTATTCCTGATCCAATTATTACTCCGCCATCCTAGTCTTCTACAATTGTGTGGCTTCCTGATGAGTTGGCTTGGATCCATGTATAGTCTTACATGAGATACGAACCGACTAAACATGATTTCTATACTTGCATTAGTGATATCGGTGGTGAATCTAGGTGTTGACACAACGCTATAGATGGTAGTGGTCTTATTCTCTCGGTGGATGGAGCTCGTGGTAAGCGAAATAGATCTCTACTCTGTTATGATAGTCGGGATAGGTAATATATACTGTAGGGAACACTTGTGTTTTGTATTGGATATTGTGTCTCTTTTTTCATATTATTTACATGTTTTTGGCCCTGCTAGAAGTGATTCTTCCACCTCTTGGAAGGAGGAACTATTGTTTCCTTAGGTCATTTGTATAGCTGCAGAGGCACCTTTACTTCTCACAAGTTTTGTACTCTAAGTGGAATGGCCACTATAACACTATATAAAGTTGTTTCTACGCATGTGCAGATCACCTTTTCTTTATTTATATATAGTGGCACGACCCACTATAAAGTCGGCCGACTTTGCCAAAATAATAAATAGTATATAAAAATAGTAATTAACTTCAAAAACATATAATAATAAATAAAATAATAAATAGTAATTAACTTCAAAACATTTTAAAGATAATAATTAATACTTTCAAAACATTCTTTATAAAACAATAATAATTTATCTTAAACATTATTATAAATAATAATTGATTTCCAAAATTTATTGATAAATAATTATAATTAATTTCAAACCATATTAATAACCTTAAATAGTTAATTTTTCAAAACATTAAAACATTGATAAACAACTTTAAAACAATATAAATATAAATAAACAACTTTAAAACATAAATATTTTTTTATTGATAAAAATACATACTTAAATTTCAACATAATCATTTCCATATCTATAAAACTATATTTATAAATCTCTTCCTATTTTATAACTTATCGTTTAACATCTGTAATTCTATCCTCACTTTCAATCTCGAAAATAGAATCAACTATTTTTCTTAAAAAAATTCCCTATATTATCATAAATCCACAATTGTGATTTATTTTCCAATTTATCCAATGATAACAGTTACCCTTTTCTTATAAACATTGTTTATCAATTTATCATTTTATTAATAAAATACGATTTTGCAAATCCTCACTTTATTTGTAAAATGCCACATTGATACATTTTCACATCTATAATTTCCACATTTATAAATAAATCTTAATACATGTATGAATGTATTTATGTGTGTGCATACATACATACATATGTATATATATAAGCAAATCACTTTATATAAAACAGTTAATTAATATTTATACCAAAATATTCCTGTTTTCTTTCTAAAACCATATCCCTTAGTAGAAAAACATAGACTTATTTTTAAGATTTTAGAAATCTTTAATTATAGTTCAAAATCTTTATTTAATATATTTTATAAAATTAAAAATTTATAATATCAAAAACAAATTATTTCAAAATAAATTTCTTCTTTAATTTATTCAAGAAAAATCATTAAAACGTACATAATTTCTAAAATCACTTTGAAATCCCTTGTTAAATCAAATCATTAGTTTACAATAGTTTGAAATACCAAAAACAAGGCCCATTGCTATTAAAGCATCAAATAAGAAAAATCATACCGATGTCATCAAATATAGCATCCAACATATCATATAACAAACTATATGAAAAATTAAATCAACGGTGTGAGGTATCCAATTGGATCCCTCCAATCTGTCCCATTGCATCGCATATAGTATATGGTCATAAAATATAAATCAACCACTACGAGGCGGTATCATAAACAAAAGATCATTCGCTCTTACACGAGAATGTAATAGGGTCTCATCCGCTTCAAAGCAGGAATGTATCCATAACAAATAATAAAATAGTAAATCATCTAAACATCCAATCAATAATTTATTATCAACTATATAACATTTCTGGTTAACCAAAAAGATGAGTTTAACTCACTATTGTTCTAGTTGACGCCGAGGCGTTCTGATTTCGTTCAAAATCGAACGGTGTTCAATTTCATCGTAAAATCCCACTAGTTCCAATTATCACCAAATCAATTTCTAATTTTAGCATTTGCTGATACAAGTACAATGCATCTCGTCGCGCTTGATTTCGACCTCATATGAAAAATTATGCAATTTATAAGCTATCGAATTTATGCGATAATTAATTACGTCATTAGAAACTTAATTAACTTAGCTTAATAAATCTTCCCCCCAAATCACTCTTGTCCTTGTTCAATCCATTTTTTCCCCGACTTCATCTTTCCATCGCGCCGCCTCCACGTTGCCGGGGGCCACCGCGCCATGACCGAACCACCACCGTGCCACCACTCATCCAACACCTGTGATCTCATCCACCCTTGCCTCGCCAATTTCCAAAAAACAAAGCTTGAAATGTGCATGTTTTAATGGCCTAGCCCCTGCCATGCCTCATCGAATCCCTTTATCTCGTCGTTGCGCAGTTTTCTTAGTTGGGGTCAAAGTTTGGAAATGATCATAGTGGCGCTAGAGTGTGGTGGCCATTGGATGGAGGAGTGTAATTTGAAAATTGGAAAACTATTTTCTGATTTTATCCTAATGTAAGGGTAATGGAATTGGCAATGACGTGCTTGGGTAGGGGCTAAGCATGGCAAACAAAGAAGTACATATATATTATTCGAACTAGAAAATGTCTAGCTTTTAAATGTTCGAAATTCTTAAACTACAAACAAGGCATGCCGCTTGGTATTCTATATGTTATACCTCTATTTTAAACACACTGGAATTACTATTGAGACCTGATTCAGTCATATACAGAAGATAGTTTTTCAAACCCAATTATTATATAGATTTTTGAAATTAAATTTCTACACATTTTGATCTTGCACGCCCTATCGCCATGAAATTCGATGACATACTATTATTCATTATTACGGATCCATGGACCATATGGAACTAGCTTCATCCAATTCCAAGCAGTGCCCCAGAAGGCTATTTTGGCCTGTTAATTAAAATGAGTTATTACAAAAATCAATTTATTCTCACTTGACTCAAATTTTAAAGTTTACGATCTTCATTCCAATCCAAATAGATTTTAAATCAGCTTTCAAAATCATTTCCACTCATTTCAAATTCAAGATTCAATTTATTTTAAAAATTTCCAAATATTTATCTAACACTTAAATTATCAAATAAATCGCTATTTTTGAAATCCAAGTTATTCAACTTATAAATTTAACTTTTCAATATTTAGAATCAATTTAAATATTCTAAAACCACTTGATTGAAATTCTGGGTCGTTACTTTCTTTCTCCCTTAAAAGAATTTTGTTCCCGAAATCAGCAAGTTAAGAAACTTTCCCCAAACCCATTAACTTTTCAAAACTACTTAGGTGGAATATGGATTATAAAATTTCTAACTCTTTAAATTCATTCACTAACACAAACTAATTTCCATCCATTCATTCATTCTTAGTTATAACTCAAAATCAAATTTTAATCATAAAAATTCCTCGTCATAATTCTTCAAAAAATTTCTAACGCCTTAAATTTGGGGAAAATTTCATCAGCATCTCTTTTGCACGGTTCGATCTAAAAAATTTACAATACATGCACACTCACAAATATACATATCATCTTTAAGGATGAGGCATCCTATGGGAAAAAATAATAAAAACACGATATGTAATCCGAGATGTGTACATTTCATTAATATCAGCAGGCATATACAACCCATGAAATACGAAAGCAAGCTGCAAATGCGATGCATACGCCATCCACACCTACTAATCGATCAACAACCAATAATAACATGTATATAGAGAGTAATATCAATGTATAACATGTACTAATACAATATCTATATGCAAATGCAACAAGAGAAACCATTAAACAAATAATATCCATCCAATTTATTTATTATCATATCGATTTGCATTTCCAACTATCAACATTATATTTATACACTTTCATTTCTTACTAACATATTATTGATTTGTTTCAATCTATTTACATTCAATTTCATTCAATTATTAACATTCACTTTAAATTCAATTTATGTTTAGCAACATTTCATTACATCTAAATTCGTTTATGAATCATTTCATACAATAATTACTTAAGTTTGTTACAACGTTACACACTACACAACTCATGTTTATTATTAATTAACACTTAAGTTCATATTCAGTTTTATCAAACCACATCCCAAACATGTTCAATTCATTTTACCCTTAAGTTGAATTTCATCTTATAACTCAAATTCATACTCATTCTATTACTTCATTTCATTAATTCAATTTTTTGATCCATCTAATTCATTTTATTAATCCAATTTGTAAAACTTAACTTAAGTTAAATTTTGATTTCATATCATAACTTCAAATTTTCTTTTCTAATCTATACCATTTAAAATTATAATTCAACAATTTATTTTCATATATTTATCAAATCATACTTTAGATTTTACAATCAAAACATTTTTACCAAAGCCAAACTCCAGTTGTAGTAATACATCACTTAGAAACTCGAAATGAATGCCGATGATTCTGCCGTCATCACCAGAATTATTTTCTTGCGACTGGAGTGAGTTCAGTGCTTTAGTTTTCTTTTAAACCCTTTTAAGAAAATATTTCCAGTTAATACATTTTCCAAAATAATACTATTATTATTCTTCCAAAATCTGTGAAATACAATTTTCAAAATCAATAAGTTTTAAATTCTCTAATTTCTTGTTTAAAATGCATTTTGTTTCCAAATCATGTTTACTAATTTTTCTCATATATATAATTTCACTTTAGTTATATAAAACCATTCCTTAATTATTTATCTTTGTTTATATATTATAATAATACCAACTTTTATTAAAACACATATAACAAACAACAAATGATAATAATCAAATATTATCATTCACTAACAGCCAAACATACCATATATACTATAATAATTTCTGAAAAAATATAAATAAAATATAATTTAGGTAAAATTATTTCATTTACCATTCTCAAATAATACGATATCGGTTTGCCTTGTTTAAGCGTTTAGAAACCTCTATCGATATCGTGGCGTCCCACGTACCGACCAGAATTCATAAGCCATTCAACAAATAAATTATCACAATTTGAAAAATCTTTATAATCACTAACAAATAAGCACTCATATCTATAATACACTCAAAACTCATAATAAGGCTTTCCATTACCTTATATGTTAATAAGTTGCCCCACCAAAGCCAAGGTTCTTGCTTAACCTAGCTTTGATACCAAGCTGCATTGACCCGCAAATCCACATAATTCAAGAAGACAATATACCACACATGCCTAACCCAAAATTGAATGGAAAGACGGATAGTTATGGGATAAAAAGAAGAGTCGAGAAGAAGAGGAGAAAAATAAACTAAACAACACAGAATCTCACAATCGCAATGGAATAACATAATATTAATGATCTTTATAACAGAGAAACTATTATATACATGCACCAATCAGAGTACAACTACAAATCACAACCATCAGCCTAGACAGTTATAACAACCTATCCTAGCAAATGCCGATAATTTCAAAAACAATACAGCGGAAAAATAACAAATACAGGATTACGTCCAGCTTAAATAAGCTACTTTTAAACATAAATTTATATTTCCTTGATAAAAATCCATACTTTAATTTCAACATAATCATTTCCATATCTATAAAACTATATTTATAAATCTCTTTCTATTTTACAACATATCATTTATCATCTCCAAGTCTATCCTCACTTTCAATTTCCATAATAGAATCAACTATTTTTCTAAAATAACATCCTACATACTATCATAAATCCACAATTGTGATTTACTTTCCAATTTATCCAATGATAAATGTTTCCCTTTATTTATAAAAATCGTTTATAAATCTATCATTTTATTAATAAAATATAATTTTGTAAATCCTCGCTTTATTTATAAAAGCCACATTGATACATTATCACATCTATAATTTCCACATTTATAAATAAATCTTAATACATGTGTATACACACACACACACACATCATTTTGCATAAAATGATTAATAAATATTTATACCAAAATATTCCTATTTTCTTTCTAAAACCATATCCCTTTGTATAAAAACGCAAACTTATTTTTAAGATTTTAAAATTCTTTAATCACAGTTCAAGATCTCTATTTAATATATGTTATAAAACTATAAATTTATAATCTTTAAAAATCATACGTTTTATTTTAAAATTAGTTTCGTCTTTAAATAATCCAAGAAAAATTATTGAAACATACATAATTTCCAAAACCACTTTGAAATCCCTTTTTAAATCAAATCATTATTTTAGAATACTTTAAAATACCAAAAATAAGGCCTAATGCTACTAAAGCACCAAATAATAAAAATCATACCCACGTCATCAAATATAGCATCCAATATATCATATATCAAATTATATGAAAAATAAAATCAATAGTGAGAGGAATCCAGTTGGAACCCTCCAACTTGTCCCCCTGCATCGCATATAGTATATAATCATAAAATATAAACCAACCGCTTCAAGGCGGGATCGTATAAAAAAGTTTATCCACTCTTACACTGGTAAATAATAGGGTCTCATCCACTCCAGGGGTGGGAATATATCCAAACCAACTAATAAAATAGTAAATCATCCAATCAACAGTTTATTATCAACTATATAATATTTGTGGTTAACGTAAAAGTGAGTTCAACTCACCATTATTCCAGTTGTCGCCAAGGCTTCTGAGTTCGTCTAAAATCGAACGGTGTTTGATTTCAGTGTAAAATCCGACTAGCTCTAATTGTCACCAAATCAATTCCAAAATGTAGTATTCACCAATATGAGCACAATGCAACTAATCTTGCTAGATTTCGACCTCGTACGAAAATGTTATGCAATTTATAAGCTATTGATTTTATATTATAATTAATTACAACATTAAAAAATTAAGTAACTTGATAAATCTTCCTCCCCAAATCACTTTCGTCCTTGTTCAACCCATTCTGGCCGTGACTTCATCTTGCTACTATGCCCCCTCTATATTGCTAGGAACCACCGTGCTATCAGCAACCACCGCCACCCGCCACGTATCCAACGCTGGTGGTCCTATCCCTCCCTCGCCTCTCCAACTACTAGAACACCAAGCTTGAACTGTGTGCGTTCGAATGGCCGTAGCCGCCACCACGCCTCGTCAAAGTCCACCTTCACCGTCGAATCCCTTTATCTTGTCATCAAACCTTTTCTTAATTAGGTTCTCAGCTTGGAAATGATCGTAGTGGCGCCGGAGTGTGGTGGTTGTTGGATGGAGAAGTGGAATTCAAAATTTTTTGCAAATTATTTTTTATATTTCATGCTAATGAAAGAATATGGGTATGGGGTAAGCAAGGTCAATAAAGAAGTACATACGTGCATACATACATACATACATACATACATATATATAGTTAGCTTTTAAATGTCCAAAATTCTCAATCTCCAAACGAGGCGTGCCGCCTGGTGCTCTATATGCTATACTCATATTTCGAACACACCGGAACTAGTCTCGATACTTAATTCGATCGTATATAGAAGATAGCTTTTCAAACCCAATTACTATATAAATTTCTGAAGTTAATTTTCTACGCGTTTTGATCTCACACGCCCAAACGATATGCCCAATCTTCACGAAATTCGATGGCATATTTGATTCATTACTATGAATCCAGTGGAACTGGTTTCATTCGATTTCGAGACAGTGCCTTGGAAGGCTATTTTCACCCGTTAATTAAAACGAGTTACTGTAAATACTAGTTTATTCACTTTTAATTCAAATTTTAAAGTTTACTACCTTCATTCCTGTCCAAATAGAATTTAAATCAGCTTTCGAAACAATTTCCATTCATTTAAAATTCAAGATTCAATCTAGTTTAAATATTTACAAATATTTAATTCAACAATTGAATTATGAAATGAATCGCTATTCTACTTACAAATTTAACTTTTCAATATTTAAATAAATTTAAATATCCCAAAATCACTTGACTAAAATTCGAGGTTGTTACATTTTCTATAAAAACTAATACTTTCCAAAATACTTTTAAAACATT
The DNA here is from genome assembly GCA_030765085.1 of Allium cepa. NCBI lineage: Eukaryota > Viridiplantae > Streptophyta > Magnoliopsida > Asparagales > Amaryllidaceae > Allium > Allium cepa. The sequence goes on from CM060943.1 coordinate 735,637,752, forward strand.
TACAAATAGGTTAGAGAAAAATGGAAATGTACAACCCAAAAGTCAGATTTAAGATCATTTCGTAAATCAAACCATTTCCAAATCAAAACAACAATCAATAGTATGTCGAATAATATAACGAGGCCAATAGCTATCATCACACTTAACCAATGCTATTACTACCTTTATTACAAAAAAGGTTTCAACTATTAACATATATAAATGTCATATCCAATATGACCAAACTACCAAGTTTTGACAGTCAACAGTCTATATAACAGGTATATAAATTTAATTAAAATCAAGAAGTATATAACTAAAATTAAAAATCACAAAGGCGAGAATTTTGGATTTCTTTACAAAATTCCTTGTATTTTATTTTAAATGTCATTCGCTTTTTAAAATGGAAATTCAACCAAACTAAAACTAACCAATGAATCTTCCAAACACAAAAAAAATTATCTTTATATATCATCGTAGTACACATTTAGAGGTGAGATAGCTCACCAATATTCCAGTTGAAGCTTAAGCATTCCGCTTTGATCTAAAATCGAATGGTGCTGATTTTAGCTTAAAATTCCACTTGCTCCAAACTTGAGAAAACCAATTTCTTCACGTAGCTAATGTTATTATGACCGCAACACAAAATATAACATCTAGATTGGACCACATGTAGAAAAGTTATATATTTGATAAGATTTGAGAATTAATTAATTACAATTTAAATTTTAATTACCCTCCTCATAACCTCTCTTCCCCAATTCAAACTCCCACCTCATCCTATACATACATACATACATACATACAAAGAAACCTACCATGGTCGCTGCTTCTCTTTTTGACTACTTTCTCTCTGGTCCACGAAATTGCCTGCCACCACCTTTGTTCTTCACATTGAAGGACAACATAGAAGATAACACAATGGAAACCACACCTGCACCCTCCTAAAAAAGAGACCTAGGCTACCTTGCTTCGGCCACAAGATGACACGATCTGCCGTGGTGCATAGGCAGCTACCAAACTGCACCACAAGTTTCTCCTCTCCCCGACAAACCTAAAGCAACTGACCCCGAAGCATATTTCTCTCTAAATTGACTAAAAAGTAAATCCCTAGTTTTCCTACCAACCATGACCAAACTATCGATCTACTAAAACATAAACTCACTCATCCAAACACATAGATTTGTAAATATATGCCTCATGAGTTCAAAGATTCTTGTTTAGCATTTTTTCTTTAAGTATATGAATTGATATTGATTTTTAAAGGAAGGGGATTTAATTTTATTTGATTTAGTCTATTAGAAAGTAAAAGAAGATGGAAAGAGAGAAAGGTCTTAAAGTGTGTTGAATAAGCAAAGTGTGGATTTTTATATATTTTGTGATTTCCGGCAGCACACTATAATATTTCATCCATTGCGAACCACAAATGACAAAACAAAAATATAATCACGCAAAAAAATGCAATACGATCACAAAATAATAATATACACTAGTTATCTTGTTCGGTAAAATTTGAAAAATAACAACATATGCCGAATATACATCAAACAATAATTTAAATATTTCCAAATTAAAAATTATGGAAAAATCAAATAAATTAAAAATATGTCACTAAAATTGAGTCTTTATATTAAAAATTAATTTTCTTATTATTTAAGGTTGAATCAAATCTTAATATTTAAATAAACTAAATATTCTTATTTGAACAATTAGAACTTCTAGTTCCTTGCATTCCCCCCCTTAAATGACTTTCATCCCCAAAATTCTCAAAGGAAGAAAAATTCCCTCTCAACCTTAGGATTTAAAAACTAATTTACCAAAATAAGTTACTAAACTTTTAAAATTTCATACGTTAAGGAAAATTTGGTAGCACCTCCTTTGCGTGGCTCGATCTGAAAAAGCTACAACTCACCACAACTGGCCCAAATCAACAAAGAAAACAAAACCCCAAAAGTGGCCTCTCATATCTAGTGCATAAAATCATCAACAAAAATATATACTTATGGTATACTTTATAAAATGTATACTTCACATAGCAAACACACCTGTTAAGCAAATAAACATGTATTTATTTGTTGAGTTAACAAACTCTACTTATGAAATCGAAAGCAGCATGCTAGCCTTTGCTTCCATAAACCTGTGTCTCACTTTCAAATGTCATCAAACCATATGACTTTCATTTAGAATATCAAAAGCATACAATTACATTAAGACCTGTACGATGTGCATAGGTCATTCATACGCAATACCAAATTCGATCGCTTGCTCGACCATACAAATTTCACTTCCGAACTAGTATCGCTCACTTGACTTCCATAGCGTGGACTCCGATCAGGTTCATTGATTAAAAACCTTTATTCTCCTTTCATAGCCATATACTATGATAGAAAGCTTACAAATATATCAAGAATCCATATTCGGTGTTCGCCATCAAGAATCGAGTGAAAAGTCTTACATCGAGCCGATGTAAATCATCTTGAAATGGGGTACTCGAATTTGGATCAAGACTATCATGCTGATAAAATTATCTATGTCCAACTTGCGTATTTTTTCTATTAGTTTCTTAATTATACCAATGACCTTTCATTTTAATTCACATTTGTTTTCTCAAAGATTACTTCTTATTTACTATTAGGATTCATTTGAGCCATTTTGTGAAATCTTTCATAAGTTTATAAACATCTTATAAAATACAACTTATGTTTATCAACACTTTTTAAAACATAAGTTCGTATTTGTATATCACTCTTCTACTTCCTAAGAGTATATCTACAAATTTTAGATTTATTTTACTTTACTAAGATGTTCTATAGATTTAAAACTTATTTTAACTTACTACATCTCAAATTTATGAGTTACACAAACTTATTATCTTATATTTTCACAAAACACTTAGCTTTAAATTCCATATCAATTCGGAAGTTTGTGACTGTCCAAAAACATTGGAAATTACATTTCATTTTAACAAATGAAAATTACCAAACACATATCATAATGAGATGCACAAACCAAACTATCATAAAACATAGGATACACGAGTCCATAAAATAATTTAATTGAAAATTTTAGAATTAAACACTTGGGTTTTATTTCAAATCATTTTGAGTAATAAAAATATACATATCTCCATTTGTGTTGGCTCATACATTCCGAATTTAAAACAAGACCTATTTTACCAAAACAACTCTACATCCAATTATTGTGGTAGCAATCCCTCACTTACAAACTCGAAAATGAACGCCGATGACATTGCAGTGATTACCAGAATTATTTCTCAGCGACAAAGTGAGTTCAGTGCTTTCTATCTCTATTAAAATCCAATTAAAATATTTCTACTCATAAATACTTTCAAATAATACTATTATTATTTTTCTCCAAAAACTTGAAAGACAATTTTCAAAAACACCAGCTCTCAAATTCTCAGTTTAAACCCACTCTATTTATAATCATATATATTAGCCATACCTATAAAATTTCACTTTCTTATATAACCATTTTCACAAATGTTTATCTTTGTTTAGATTATAATAAACAATTTTTATTAAAATTAAATTTAAATCCAATAATATCATCGAACGCCTTATTGTCAAACTATAAAACTGAATTCACAATGTTTACGTATTTAATTTAATCAAATAATAAATGCTCTAAAACTGGCCGAGCACAATTCAAAAAACAAAAAACAATAGTCAATGCTCACAATCTAGTTGAGCAAAACTAATCAAGTATTTACAGGTGATAACTGAATATTATCATCTCTTAACAACCAAACACATCATAAATAACTATATCAATTTCTGAAAATTATTCTTCTATAATTAAAATATAAAATTTAGGTAAATTATTTCATTTACCAAATTTCAAAACAATATTATGTCCTTTTACCTTGATCAAGATATTAGAAACCCCTATCAGTACATTTATACCCTCTTTATCGATCAGAATTCATAAATACTCAACATATAAATTAAAATAATATAAAACAATATATAGCACTAACAAATATGCGTTTATATATATACACACACACACATATACATATATATATATATATATACATACATACACACGTACACACACTCAGACTTATTCTAGGGTCTCGCTTACCCTATCTCTAATGAGTCTGCCTCAGCAAATCCTAGCTATTCGCTCAACCTAAGCTCTCATACCACGTGTAACAACCCGCCTTTTTGACCTCCAAAATCAATGCTAATGAATCCACAGTATTCACAGGCTGAGCATCCAAGTGCCAAAAAGATAGATTGTTAGGGGAAAATAAATAAAAGACAGAATAGAATCTCACATAATGACGAGTAACATATAATATACAATAGATCTTTACGAAAGAAAACAATGATATACATACACCAATCAGGGTAAATTAACCAAACATCAGCTTGGATAGTTATAACAACCTGTCCTCACAAATGCTAATAAGTATAAACAACTAATGCTGCTGAAATACATGAATATGTCTTGAAGGCATCCAACTCATCTTCTGAAGCTCCAAAGTATACTAGGATAATAACATGACAAGACAATGTAAGAACTCATGTTAATGATCACACTATAACACACACACACAGATATACACACACATATATAAAGATGGAAACATATGCATGGTTTACAATTACGACAGCTTAAAAGATAATCAAAATATCTCATAATATAAATATTACCAAAACCATGCGTAAAGATGTCATCGCCCATATAAAACAATTCAAAAGAAATCAATAATAGTATATTCAATTGGAGAACCATCCATACCATAAATCACCGTCATAGAAAATGAAATCATTAAGTGAATCCGGCTAGCACATAACAATGCCTTAATATAATAACAAAAAATCATTAAATCAATAGATAATATGAGATAGCCCATCAAATTATCCAAATGATATCCAATACTACATAAGCCACAAAGGTAATCTATCAGAGTTAATAAACAAAGGCTATTTCTAAAACATCAAACCGGAAGAGTATGGATATACGGGGACTAACTACAATTTAGACACATAGTCCCTAGTGTAGTTAACTCATTGGATAGTGAATATATATGCCAATCCATAGCACACACATAACCGTGAGCTAGAAAGGGAGACTAATAGCACATAACATGCTCTAGGAACCTAAGGTTTACTAGCCTCTCACTAATAGTTGGATCTATTCCTATAGTCTTCAGTTACCTTGATGGACATTGTGACCCACATCCTCCCATTCCTTGTTTATGCATAGCCTCTGTCATGACTCTGCATTTACCCCTATGGAAACTGACTGGTTTCCTATGCAACACAAGCGGATACTAAATACTAATCTTGTGATGCGCATCGAATATCATAATAACAACGGTGTCATGGATTTGGGGCACGACCCCATAATCAGGCCGTTAGGGTGGATACTAGCCAATCTTGTTCACCCCTGTACCATAAAGGGAGTTGAACACAAGTGGACGACATATAGTACCCATATCTATATTAACATATAGCTCTAGACATAAGCCGATACACGGCTACAAATATGCCAACACAAGACTGTAATTTACTCATTCCATAATGAGTAACTGAAGAATGCATATGAGTGCATCCTCATACGAGTGACATTTACGTACTATGAATAATCAAATAAATAACATAACAACATCCCATACCACCGTATGTTATCCGATTAATTATTCAAATTTTATAAACTACACTCGATCCCCATTATGTAGCTCTATACGACAAGTCCGATGAATAACGGAAAAAGTGTTACTGAAAGTCCCATACCAAATGGTATCACTAATCCGTTTATTCAAATTTCTCATCACTTGGAAATGAAATTCACCCATATAAATATAAAGAAGTTATCATCGTATCATATTAAATTATCAGTCAAATCCACATAAATATGTGGGAAAAGACTGAATAAGAAAAATAGAAAATAGAAAATTCAAATAAATATTATAATAACTAAATCGAATTCTTAGTAAAATCATCCACATTCATGTAAAAGAAATAAATATTTATAAATGAACAATGAAAAGATATACATGAATGAACAAGAAATAAACTCGATGGTAATCTTAATATTTACAATAAGTAGTTAATTTCTCAATATTTAATATCAATAAATAATAGTTAAATATTTACTAAATGCTTTAGTTAACTGATTGAATCATTTTTAATCACCAAAATAATTTATAAAACTAAATATTATATATCAAAATTTCGCAATTTTATATAAATGGTACTAAAAGACTATTTATATAATATAATTCATTTTAGTTTATTAATTTATTACACTTCTATTTACATTAATATAAATAATATCTGGTAAATAAACATATATATATATATATATATTCGAGTTTAAGTATATTTAGTTTAATTTATTTGGATTGAATGTATATATATAATTTAATTATAAATTTTCGAAATTTACATGCAAAAGTGAAAACATAGAGGATTGCAACTTCATCGATGTGTACAAAACCCAAATTCAAAGGATTTAGTCCCAAAAGTATTCATTTTAATCATTATATCAAACTAAATCAACACATAGATTAGCAGCGGTTATACAACAGAAAGTAAACGAGCTAACAAAGCCAACAAAATGAGAAATACATAGCAATATACACAATACATACAAATACACAAATTCACTCATGCACCAACTCTATACATCTTTTGCATGTTGGATTGTACTGGAATTTATACATCATGCATTTACATGTAGGCATTTGTGTGCTGGCCTTTATTTATTTTGCTTTGTACATGTTTTTTTATTACATATAACATTTGTTTAAACACGTATTGGTCACACACACACACGTATATTTCGAGAGCAAAACTTTATTATTTATTTCATACAACATATACTTAATCTCCATGCATATACCAATATTAGCGTGCATACTTTCATTGACATAGTAAAGCACATATACATATGATTACACGCATATTCACACTCACGCCAGCCACTGTATCTCACACACTCAATCACACAAATATATTTATAAACTCAAGCACATATCAAGTAAAACTCACACACATGCAAGAAAACATACATACACACAAACATCAGAGAAACAACTAACGGTCGACGTTTTCCTGGAGCAGTTAAGCTCCAGGCCGAGCCTTCCCTGTTATTTTTTCCATTGATTAAAGTAATGCATAAACAAAGCATAACACAGTAAAAATATATGCATAAATCATGATTCAAGTGAATAAAACATAGAGGTGTGTGTTTGCACCAAAATTGGTCACAACACTCTTCGGGAGTCGTTGAAGAGATAATAATGAAGAATGTAAATTGAAAACAAGTATTATCTAACAAAAACTCCAAATAACAATAATGTAAATGCGTAGACAAGCGATTTATAGTGGTTCGGCATGTTGCCTACGTCCACTGTGTAGTTTTTTTGCAGTTTTATTAATTCTCTTTCAATGATTAAAAGTTGTTACACCAATCAACAGCAAGTTACAACTGGAAATTCGAAATCAACAGTAGTATAATGATGTAAGATGATGGAGATTTTAATCCGGCAGAGTCTGGGCGCTTGAGAGTCAAAAGATCCTTTTTCTGTTGGCTCTGGGGCTCTATTTATAGACGTAGGAGGCTGAGATCGCGCAGAAATCTCGGAAGACTTTTTCTGGCACGTGAGTGGGCCCACGCGACCAACCTCAGAAAGTTTCAAGTCGATCTGTGATCGATACGAAGTCATTTCATATCGATCAAGATGATGTTCAATTGGGCTGAAATTTGGTGGAGACATTCTTCATCATGCATGCAAGCTACTGTGAAAATTTCATGGCATTTGGATCAGTAGATTGGAGATATCGTCGATACGAATTGAGCATTCTCGAGTGGCTGCTTGGTTCGAATCCATCTCTTCGCATCGATGGTTTCGAATCGATGGTGGCATGCGCCTTTGTGATGACATGGAGCGCAAACTTCGACTCGATCCGGTCTTCACTCCGAGTTGACCGCATCGATTCCATATACTTCGGCTTGTTCGTATTGAGGGATGACATGTCACGAAGGCAAGTTGACTCGATGGATTCGAACGAAGCCTTATTCATACGAACTGCAACAGTTGGTGGATACGAATTACTGATGGACACGAAGCAGGGTAACCTGATGGATACGAAGTGCTTTGACCAGATGGATTCGAAGGGATGCTTCCATGATGGATACGAAGAGGACGTTACCCGATCGTTACGAAGTGCATCCTCTGCTGATGGGTATGAAATCCATCGATACGAACTCGATGGATTCGAACACGACCAATCTTAATCGATACGTACTCATGAGGGTTGACCGATACGAAGTATGTGATCTGCCGATGGATTCGAATGAGACCGAGTCAAACCAAGGTACTTTGATGGATTCGAACTGATCGATACGAACCGATACACTTTGATGGATTCGAAGATGATCGATACGAAAGTAATCGATTCGAACCAGAGTTTGGTTATGGATACGAAATCACTCATATTGATGGATACAAAATCTGGGCTTTTCCCTTCAATTTGAATTGATCATAACTTGAACGTATGAATTCGGATTGACTTGAAATTTGAGATGCTGACTTCTATGATCTTTCTTGTCATGTTCTATCAATTGTAGCTCAATTTGAACTCGAACAAAATTCAGTGATATCCATAGTGAAGCAAAGTATGACCAATCTCTGAGACGAACTGTCCTTTGTTTTCGATCGATCTTTTGGTATCACGGCTTTGCCAAAATGCGGGATAACAGTGTGGGTGCTAAACACTCAACTGAGAATCGCATCTTCTTCTACTTCGCTCTGGTTCACACATGCACACATCAAACATGCACTGCAAGAACCATAACTTAAACCATGGAGGCAAAATGAGATTGAGAACCACATACTTAAATTTAAGGATTTGCAAAATTTATATACTTTTATTTTAATTTTTTAAAATTGCAAAAGATTTAGTCATTTTCTTCTAGAGGAAGAGAGGTGTGTGCGAAGAGGTGGGTTTTTTTGCGTGAATATGTTAGTGAAGGGAAGATAGAAAGAAAAATCTAGAAGTAGAAGAGTGTAAAAAATGAATTTGGGCTTGGTCCTAAAACAAAATAAACGAAGATATATTTTTATTTTATTTTATTTTATTTTTTTATTTAATTCTTAAATAAATTCCAATTTCCATCTGATATCCCTTTATTTTCCAAATCAACATTGATTTCAACAACATCACTTTTATAAAATATTATTTCACACTTTTATCTTATTCAAATTTAAATACCAAATTTTTACAATCAATATCCTTTTATTTAGATAATATCAAACCTATGTATAAAATACAACTCTAAATTCTAATTTAATTAAATAAATTATTATTAATTTTAGTTAATTACTACTAAAAAGCGAGTTGTTACAACAACCAAACGGCATCTATTTTTGGGCCTAGCTATGTGCAGATTTGAAGACCATATTCTTCAATTTAAAGACCCATGTTTGATGGCTAGTGAGCTAGTAGCATCAGACTAGGGTGAACCGAAAGCCTTCGATTGTATGTTAATTGCTTCAATAAAGAGTCCATCCAAACGAGTGGTACTGATGCGAATAGCCTGGCCGTGGCCTTGTTTAGGGGCTAGCCATAACTCAAGAATGTGGAAGAAGCTTCAAAAGTAGCCGACTATGCCCCTTGTTGACTTCTATCAATGTGCGAATGTCATAATGAGAATGAATGATGTACCATTCAGGCCAGTCCTTATGGTAATATAGAGGATGAGGCAATTGTCGATAGAACAAAGCCAATAGGAAAATACAAGTCCATGTACGCTAATTGTGCTACTTTGAATAGGGATATAGAGATGATATATCTCACTACCTTGGATCGGGTGCAATTCCAAAGACCAAATGCCATCAGAGGTGAAAGAAGGGATGGATGTTGAGGTAATGGAAAGTATTACGAGTTCCATCTAATTAATGACCACTTCACCAATGAATGTCGAGTGCTTAAAGTCGAGACCGAAAGATTAATCCAGGAAGGGATTCTTTTACAGTTTGTTCGACATCAAGTGGAATAAATGACAAACTGCAACAACCAACCAGCTCCACCCTATCAACCCAACAACGACATCGCAACAATTACCGAAATTTTTACCATCCATATATGGCCAGATGCAACCGGAGAGTACAGTCCTAATATTAGAAAGAAATCGGTTTAATCGGCCAAGTATATTCTTTAGAGCATCGAGCATCCAAAGCGTCCATGATGGAATTAGATTAGACCATCACCTTTACTGCCGAGGATAGGGAAGCAATCTCTTACCCTTGTCACGATCCAAGGTCATCAGTTTAGCAATAGCCAAAACAGATGTACGTTGGGCCTTCATGGATCAGTCAAGCTCAGTCAACATCATGTTCAAGCATGTCTTCGAGGCTCTCAAGCTTCCTACCTCAAGCCTAGCCAACCACCTTATCGATTACGACTTTAAGGCTGTAGGTATTGTTTCGATGGGTACCACCTTCGCATGACAACATTCAATTGATAATCTTTTTTGCGAAGATTCCAGTAAACTTTGTATTATTTGATTTCCCTTCTACTTACAACCCTTGGAAAGGGCAATTGACACTTGCTGAACTAGTTGGCATCATCTCCTACAACTAGCTCATCATGAAGGTCCCTGTTTAAGGCGACATTGGGGAAATCCAGGGCAGTCAACAAAACCTATGGACTGTCATGACATGTGTCGATGACAAGTAAAGAAAGGCATTCTCATGCTTCACCAAGAACTCACAACAATCAGCGAACTAGTCATTCGAGATAACATTGAGCTGATCGACACTTTAGTATGTGCCAACACATCCCGTAAATATGAAGCATCAACATTAACAGCCCCTTTAACCAGTAATGTCCAATCCTAGCAGGTTGTGCAATCAGCGATGTGATAACTAGGAGACGGCTCGACACTCATATTAGGACTGTCCTTACCCTTGAAGGCACAAATGCTGATGATGTGTCACCCAAGAGTGCACTCGAGCCTGGCAATGCTCAAGTCATGCTTGGACCACCTTCAATAATGAAGTTGAGTCAATTGGTTGTATGTTACCCAAGAGATGTGTAGTTAATGCCCTGCTATTATCTCGCTATAACTCTACTATATCTCATAGCAGATTTTTACTGCTACGATTTTTCCATGTAGCCCCAAATACAGCCATTCCGCTTTAAGTCTCGCTATTTTTGCTATATCCAATCATTCCCACTATATTCTACTATTTCCAAAATATCTTATTTAAAGAGAAATGAATTGAAAAATGATATTTTACATTATAAAAATTATGAAATTAATTTATTTAGTTGAATTTTTAATATATCTTCAGAAAAGAAAATTCTTTAATATTCTCCTAAATTCAATTATGCTATGTAACAGTTTTATATATATTTACAATATATTCGAACATGTTTTTATTTAAAATTATTTATGTATTAATTATAATTCAATTGAATGTTAATTTATCATTAATTACCATTTATATATTTGTAAAAACATTAAGTACGAGTTTTATATGTTATTTTAAAGTCATTCTCTATATCCCGCTATGTCCTCACTATATCCCCGCAATGACTTTTTGCACCTTCGCCGCATTGAATCTGTTGAGCACTTTAACTGCACAACCTAAGAGCACCCTCAAGACCCATAGTACTCAGGGTTGAACCATTACCACTAACCACAACGAAGATTGGGATGGCAGGGATCCCATCTCCTTGGCCACTCCCGAAAGAACAAAGAAGCTTATCACAGCATAGAAAGAGAAAGTCGCTCCCTGTTGGCGAGCGAAAACATCCCACACAGCAAATCCTACCCTCTCAACACCTTAGACTCATCGATGAGAGACGAAGGCAACATCATGACTCAAGCACGAATGTATGTCCCAGTCGAGGATGTCATAGAGCGCATGATTTACGGACTAGACCAATGTGACTTGGAAACAAACTCGGATCCTGCTGATGACCCACACTACCCGTGCATGGGGATTCAAAAATTGAAGGCATCTTGGCTACTCCATTAGAATTGATATTTGTAGACTGTGCTAACCCTAACAATGTTGTCCAAATTGACATAGAGCTTAGCCCTAAAATTGGACGTGAGCTGATCAAATTCCTACAGTAAAGAAAATGCCTTTGCATGGGGCACAATGACATGACCGACATTGACCATATACCATTTGATATACACTCAACATTAATCCCATATCCACCTCCATTCACCAAAATCATCGACCACTCACACCAGAAAGTTACCAAAATCTTCAAGATGAGGTAAAGAAACTATTAGCCAATGACTTCATATGAGAGGCAGAATATCCAATATGGGTAGCGAACGCAGTGCCTGTTAGAAAACCAAATGGGTTTTAGAGGACTTGTATTAACTTCTCTAACATCAACAAAGCCTTCCCCAAAGACAAATTCCCATTGCCTTGCATCGATCAGTTAGTAGGATCAGTTAGTATATGTGACCAGTGGACATAAGCTCCTCGCTTTCATGGATGCCAATTCTCAATATAACTATATTTCCATGCATAACCTAGACAAAGAGCATACTGCCTTCATCACAAATGCTGGCCTTTATTGTTATCGTGATATGCCATTTGTGCTGCAAGATATAGGCAACACCTATCAGCTTCTTGTTAAACATAGGTTTTCTGAATGGATCGAATCCAGGGAAGTATGTGTGGATAATATATTGGTAAGGTCTAAAAAAGCCGAGGTGCGTGTATAAAACTTGGCCGAGATTTTCGGCATACTATGCCGGTACAACATGAAGCTAAATCTAAAGAAAAGCTCCTTTTTCAAATAGTCTGGTAAATTCTTTGGCTATCATTTCAGTGCAAATCGCATTGAGGCAAACCCTAACAATATCTTAGTTATCCAAGATATACACGTCCACAGAACTATGAAGCAAGTACAAAGCTTGAATGGGATGGTAGTAGAATTAAGCCAATTCACGTTGAAGGAAATCGATCAGTGTCTCACTTTCTTTGACCTTAAAGAAGGGAAAGTCATTTACTTGGAATGATGAACCAATAAGGAATTTCAAGGAGCTGAAATAGGATTTGACCACTCCTTCGGTATTGCCCAACCTCATTGCTGGGGAGGATTTGTAACTATATCCAGCCGTGATTGACCAAGTGATCAGCACTGCCTTGATTAACCAAGATGAGAAAATCCAAAAACGATCTACTGTGTCAGCAAGAGGTTGCCAAGATCGAAATAATGTATACAAAGCTAGAGAAGCTTTCCTTCTACCTACTCATGGTAGCTCAAAATTGTGGTCGTACGTTGAAGCTCATCACATCGGTGTTCCGACCACCCAAAAGAAAATACTTAGCTGGCCTAACACTTCACACTGGCTATTGAAGTGGTAAACCAAGTTTAGGTGGCCTTACATCTCATTCTATCCTCGCACTTCTATCAAGGGCTTGGTCGTTATTAGATTTCATTGCAGTGTGCTCAAGCCCAAATAGTGACGAATAGGACACTATCACTAGCAGGGAAGTTTGGCAATAGTATGCGAAAGGGGAGTCAAATAAGAAGTGGGAATGGGCTGACATGGTCCTTGTCGCTCTTGAAGGACGAGAACTACGTTTGATGGTCCAACTCTCTTTCAAGGTGACCAACAATGAAATCGGTTACGAAGCTATCCCGCTTGACCTCATGAGGGAAATTGAGTTACACATGGATTTCATCCATGTTTTCAGTGACTCGTTACTAGTTGTTAATCAAATTGAATAGTGCTTTCAAGTCAAGGGTAAGAGACCAACCTTGTATGTTATTAAGATATAAAGATAATTTGCATATTCATCGAGTTCAAGTTAGAGTAGATACCCAAGGAGTAGAATGCCAAGGAAGATCAGCTGGCTAAGGTAATATGTAACCTAGAAAAGGCCACTCCTTTGGTCCCTTTGGAAGTTGAAATGCCTCATGCTATGAGCCAAGGGCAACAACAATGCAGATCGACATACCATGCATGGTTAATTGTATGGTGCCCCTTATCAAGTATGTAACAATCGAGGAACTTTCTACCGACCGTAAAGAAGCCATGAAGATTCTCTACTTGGATCCTTACTACATGATCGTGGACGGGAAGCTCCACATGGCATGAAGGGTTTTGTAGGGATTACTCTAACGGGAAATTCTTAGCAAACAACTGCCTAATGAGATTTTTATTAACCTGCTATGATAAAAGATTCAATGGACTACATCAAGAAATACGATCGGTGCCAACGGTTCGCCAATATTCCCAAAGCATCTCCTATGCTATTTACCCCATCACTTCCCATTGTCGTTCGACTTATGGGGAATTGACTTAATAAGAAACCTACCCAATGCTAAGGCAAGGTATAATCTCACAATAGTCATCATCGACTACTCCACCAAATGGACAGAGGATGAGCCCTTTACTGGGTTTGTGTCCCCAACATATTGAATTTTATCATAAAGAACACCATTTACTGTTTTGGCCCGCCACAAAAGATTATCACTAAAAATATCACTCGGTTCGAGAGCAGTCTCTTTCAATACTTCTACGCAAGGAATGAAATCGAGAAGCGCTTCTCTTTCATTACTCGCCCTCAACTAAATGGGCAAGTCGAGGCCATCAATATATCCATAAAATCAACACTTAAGAAGCACCCTGTAAAATCTAAGGGGAACTGCGTCGAAGAACCGACGCTCATTCTTTGGTCCTATCGTACTTCCAGCTGCACTTTAACTGACCATACTTCTTTCTCACTTTCCCATGGGTACAAAGCTACGCTAACTACTCCAACGGTTCTTTCCTATGGGTATGAGTTACTTAAGCTTGGGCTCAACCCTATAGAAGAGCGAAGAGGTTAAGCCAAACTTCATGCCGAATTCCATAAGAGGTGCATAGCCAAGCACTACAACTCAAGGGTAAAGCTTCGATAATTAATTATCAATGATCTAGTTCTACACCAGGCATTCAAAAATACAAAGAACCTGGTTAAGATTGCTCGACCAGAACTGGGTGGGGCGATATATTATAAATGTCATCTTGAAAAAATGGTGCTTACCTCCTCTTTCACTAGAATGAAACCTACGTTCTCAGCACTTAGAATACCACGCACCTATGGGCATATCATATATGAGAGCTAGCCACAATTATAAGGCTACATAATATATCTTTTGTGAAGAATAATTTCAAGACTTTAGAGCCAACTTTGTTCAAAATGATCACAAAGGGTATCTAATAGGGATGAATTATTATGTGCTTATTTCTATTGGGGGACTATTGACCTCTACTACAAAGGACCGTGCAAGCCACACTCCCTTTATCAAGAGTCGTCTATCCAACTAGGGTGAATTATCGCGCATTCACTTCCTTATAGGAACTACCAAAGTGACCACGTATTACCCGAGAGAACTAACAAGCCTCGCTCATAAGTTAGTTTCGAGGACACCTACCACCTTTATAGGCTACCGAACGAGGATGAGTTATTATGTTCCCATTACCTTATTTCATAGCTGCTGACCTTTGTTGCCAAGGATTATGCAAGCCATGCCCCCTTCCTCGCCAACCCATATCCATAAGTGTGAATTACTATGCATTTACTTCCTTGTTTGGGGACTGCTAGGCTATTAACCAAGATTAAACAACCATGTAGTCAACTTCTTGTTTGGGGACTACCTACTTGCCCTATGAGTTTGCGTGAGATGCCTCTCCCCATTGTGTCGGGGTGCATCGTGGAATATAAATGTGACTACAATGATCTTATATCCCATGCCCATGAAGTTGCCCTTCCCACTTGTGGTATGGGGCAATGTTATCTAAACCAACACTATTACCATGACTAATGTTGAAGTTTGACATCTGTAGGGCACCTGCATAAAAATAGGCTAGGCATAGTACCAACTTGTCGCATGTCACCTAGTAGAACCTTCGAGGCACTCAGTACTCAAGTTCTTGTCGGGACCGCTAGCTGCTCAATCTTATCACATGTCACCCAAGAGCGTCATAAAGTCACTTGTTGCCCAGCTTCATGCCAAAATAGCCTAAAACCAAAATGACTTAAAGAGGCCCGGCTATAATATGTTGGCCTCGACGTTTGACACCAACAGGATTGCACCGATGTAACGACCCACAAATATTTCGCTTTTAATATCAAATTAATTAAAAAAGAACTATTAATAAAAGAGTGAATTGGGTGTTGTCTTTATAACTGCTACAAAAATCTTTCCTAGCTGATCAATTTGATATATAATTTTAATATATTTAAAGTTAGATTTGTGAAATAGAGTCGTTATAGTGTTTAAATGCGTCATACTTATTTTAGGTCAAAATGGAAGCACAACCCATAACCAGCTTAACAACTATGTAACTAAGACTAAGAAATCCTAGTCCTCACCTTTGTCTTCAGTTTTCTTCCCTAATTGTAAAATTTATGTAATCACCTACTAATGGCGGATGATTATTTTTAATTACAAAGTGATCAAACCCTATCGAATTATATATCATCACAAAGCTCTTGATGAACCCAGTCAATGGGCGGTGTTCACTTGTCGAAATAGTGTTTGAGGCGGCCAAAGTTGATGGTCAAAGGTGTAAGCAACAAATTCGGGTTGGGAATTTGGGATTTTCAATTTAGGTAATGATTGATGAAATTGAAAGCATGATTAGGTAGAGCTCAATGATTAGAGTCAGACAAGAGCGGTTAGTGGTCCTACTGTTCACCGTGGTGCTGGAATCTAGTCATTGAAGGTTGGAAAATCATGTCAATAGTGGTGGAGTTGGGTGATCGAACCATCACGATCAGGCATGGAGTGGCAAGGTAGTGTTCGTGGGGTTCTCGTCGGTAGTTCAATAAGAGGCAGTAACAAAAAGTGGTCAAAATTGGCTTTCAATGGTGGATATAAGTAGTGGGAGGATAATGGTATTGTAGGTGGTAAGGTAATTTCTATTTAAGTCCTTGTATTTTATTTATTTACAAATTTAATTTAAAAACTTCTAACCTTTATATCTTCCACATAAGAACCCCAATTCACACGCGGTTTCTTAGGTTGGACTCCCAACGAAATTCCGAACGATTTGGCACTTGGTTCGATAAGTTTGGAGATTATTGCAAAAGGCACATTGGTATGAATTATTTAATTAGTTAAAATTAAAATTATAAAGTATATTACTATCGATGAAAGTTCATATTTGTTGATGTAAGTTATGTAATATGGATGTCTACTTAATTATTATAGTATTTTGAATGAGTTTTGCCTTGATTGGATTGTTTACCGTTGATCATAGTATTTTTGAGTGTTTAATTATAATTAATCATTGATTTGAATTGGAGAGTAATTAATTGAATTGAAATAAATAATAATAAGAAAATTTAAGTAAATAAATGGTAAATAAGTTTATCTATAAATTTTGGATGTTTTTGTGAATAACGATGACTTAACAAATTTCACTAAAATTAAAGTATGAAATTAATAAGGCTATTATTTATGAATCTCCGAGGAAATACATAAATAATACCGGAAATTATATTTAATGATATTTGTGTAGTTTATTATTTAGAGTAAGGTTTTAAGTAATAATACAGTTTTAAAAAATTGATTTAGTGAAGATAATTATTTTTGGTCTAAAATATGATGTTTTAGGGTATTTTAAAATGTACAATAATGGAAAACAAAAGTGGATTATCATTTTAAAGAAATATTATTGTTTTAAGATGCAATAAATAAATGAAACCCTTGTAATAAACAATAATAAGATAATTTTATGTTTATGAGAATAATAGATGAAATATTTTGATGATTGTTGAATTTGTGATTAATTATTGATTGTAATTATCACATATTTTTGATGTTTGATGATGGTATCGCATTTTAATGAGTGTGCGATATTTTATCATTACTACTACTAGTCGATGGGTAGTTAATTATGGTTATTTGACAGTGGATGTTGTGTTACTAAGGTTGGTTGGATTAGTGCACATTTGATGATGTTAATGTTGTATTACTATTGTGTTGTGATTAGTATACAACATGTGATTTATACATACATATATAATGCATTATTATGGCTGATAGTGCATGTGAGTATATTTATGTTATGATTTTCTTATTTGGTGGATTGGGGTTATCATTGGATATTATTAGCGTTTTATGACCATATGCTATTTATTATTGTGATTACTCAATATGATTTGTCAAAATGGAAGAGTAGTAATTCTATTTTCTTCTTTTACTATTTGCATTGGTTATATCTATTAAATAATAGTAAAGCGAAAGAATTTCCTGCTCTCTTATCAATTCTAGACATTTCCTCCTCCCTCCTTAATTCTCTCCCGATATTTTATTTCAACTCCTTATAATTTGTTATTAAAATAATTATTATAAAGTTCTACGAACTCTCCTCATTAACATTATACATCTAAATGTCAATAATTAATAATTTCTACTATTATTTTTAACATTCTCTGAAGTTTTATCATGTTACTTTACATTTAAGCCCATGCACTAAAATTAATTTTGCATTTTAGTCCATATATTTAAGTTAATAAATGACATAAAATTTGAACTTTAAAATAAATCAGAATAACTAAAATTGATCATTTGGTCTAATAGATCCTAAAAAATTAACAATTTAGCGTATTGCCTCACTTATATCGACAAAAATTACAAAACTAATAGTTCAGTCAAATCCCTATTAAAATTTTCACAACTTTTGATAGTTTTTTTCATAATATGCAAAACTATCTTTTGCCCTTTACATTATTCAAAATTCAAATTTATGTAATTTATTTCATTCTAAACTTAGCGCTTCATTACAAAAAAATAGACATAAATTTTCTTACTAAACTTTATATATTATTACAAACATATAAATGTTCTTTTTTCTAAAATCGATGCATCAAGTGGATTCTTTCTTATTAATATTTTTTTTAAGAATAACAAAGAATTAATGATAGAGGATGAATACCATCGTTTATAATTTTTAAATAAATGAATATTTCAGTTAATATTTTTTTGAAAATGTTAAGTATTACTTATGTATATTCATAATTTACGTTGATTAATAATTAAAATATACTCTATTTCGATTATAATTTTTTTCTTTTTTAGTTTATTGTATTTTTTAAGCAGATGTCAATTTATTTTCTAATTTTTTTTACAAACTAAGATTAATGATGTACAAACAATGGTTTAAAATCCAAATTATTATTTTTACAAAATTGAAATAGCAGTATAATTTGGAATGTTTTTTAATCAACATTTCAGTTAGTCATTAAACAAATATTTTGTTTATCACTTTGACAGTATTGTATACTAATTTCTGTTGATGACATTAACTAAAAGAGTTCATAGTGCATAAAAATATATATTGATTCATCAACATTACACTTTCATTTTTAGGTTTTCTACCATTTCCTAAGGTAATATTTGAAATACCATCTATATATCATTTATCTTTTTAAAAGGTACTATAAGCAATATATTAAACTCAAAATATATTTATAAGAATATTTATTTGTTGAATATTTAAAATTACTAATTTTTAAAATTAATTTCTGATACTAACTTTAATTTATTTTCTTAACAAATATACAAATATTATATGGTAATAAATAATAAATTAGTATCAAAGTCAATATGATCTACAAAATGATAATTTAATTTTCGTACAAATAAAATATATAAATCACATAGCAAAAATTACATGCTTAAAAAATAATAAGGTAAACACATTATTCAGTTATCTTAACAAATTCACCGGATATTACACAATCAATTCAATTCATTAAAAATATGTATAAAATTGTTTTTATGGATCATACGGTGTGCAATACATGGGGTTCACACTCATTTAATAATATAAAAAGAATTTGAACCTATGGAAATTTTCCCTCTTCTTAATTCTCTCGTGCTATTTAATTTCAAAATATTTTTATATATTTTAATATAACTTATATTTTTGAAATTATTATTGTTCTGCAAATTCTCACCAACGATATTACATTCAAATGCTCATCTTTTATAATTTCTAGAGTTAAATACTTTCATTCAATTTTCTGTGATATTTTACATTTAAATCAATACATTTAAGTTAACTGAATATCTTAATTTAAACTATCCAGGATAAACTAAATTAACTACATCATTCATTGTTCTATCTACTAACAAAAAAGGTAAGAATTTTGTTATGTATATCGTATTTTTTATTAGCAAAATGGAAAAAAATGTTCAAACGTAAGAATATTAAATCACATAATAAACATTAAGTACAAAAATGTTGAAACAACTTTAATTTATATTTTATTTATCTCAATAAATTATTTGCTTAATAAATAATAGTAGGGTGGGGAACTTTCAACCATCTCATTAGTCATGGAAGTTAGTTCGCTTAGTTATAAAAGTTTTATCCCCTCTTTCATTCTCTCACGATTACAGAAAAATTGTGCAAGTTATCATTTTCACAAGTATACCTAATGTTTACTAATTATTTTCATGGTTTTACACCCAAATACCTAAATTTTTATAATAATGACAACAAAAATTTCTATACGATTTGATCTTACCATATTGCACTCAAGTCTAGATATTTGAATTAATTAATTAATTTAATAGTTGATTATTAATTATTAAGTAAATTTAAGTAACTGATAATTATTAATTTGTCTAATAAATCTTAAATGCTATCAATTTCAATATGTATATCACATTCTTATTAATATAATTGTAAAATCAATTTTAATTCGAATTTAATTCTATAAATCACTTAACAAATATTATATACACAAACAATGATAAATTTTTTGATTTGTAATTGATAACACAATATATTTACCATATACTACATAAATAATTTCCATTTTTATCAATATTTATTAATATAATGCTTTTACAACTTCACCGTGTGCAATGCACGGGTTACACACCAGTTGGTTATGATGGTTGCAAAAGTTTCACGGATGCTATGGTTGCAATGTAAAATAAGTATTTGGATGTAGGAGAAGAGCAGAAAATAGAATTGTGCGGGCTTGATCACCAAAAAAGATACATAGGTAGCATTTTTCTATGCAATAGTTATCGAGCCTATGGTCATAGTGTATAGAGTTAGGCGCAATCCAAACATAATTAAAACCGATTTCTATATTATTTTACGTATATATGTATTTCTAAAATTACAGGTGAAAGCAAAGAATGGAGCAAAAGGCCTAGAATAGGTCATATCAACATGATAAAACGATATATCTCTTGCATTAATTTTTTTATAGTTTCTATTTTTATTGTTGATGTATTCAAAGATGTATATTATATGAAGCACTAGACTAGTGTAATCTTTAACTATTGTATAGGATTATGGGTATATATAAATATATACATTAATGTTTAGATTTCGCTATGAGGTTACCTTTTTATTCATTGTTTTAGAATTTTTATTTTATCTGCCCATAGTCCACTACATTTAATATCTAAAATTAGTTCTAAGCATATTATTGAAGTCGTTTATATTTGATTGTAAATGTCAAACATGGTAGGTCACTGCTTTAGTAACAGAGCTTATGTTTAGGGATTCCTTGAGCCTTGGGTAGGTTCAAACCAATTAGGGCAGTTTATTTCATACCTTAGTTTGGATTAAAATATAAATGAAAGAGCGTTTGACTAAAAAAATTTGTCTTCTATGTAGTTATTTGTTTGTTTAATCACCATTATCTCATCCTTGAATGATGTTTACTTGTAAAGACCATCGTATGAAAAATAAATAAAGTAAGAGTGGGGTAGGAAGAACACTTATAAGAGGGGTTAAATATTGGTTATAACTTAAGTGTCATACGCATGATGTTAAATTAATTAAACCCAACCATAATAAGAATGAACCACTTTTATTTTAAGTGAATTATATTTTATTTGCAAAATTTATGAAGTATAGATTCCTAATTTTTAAAGGTATTTAATTAAAATGGGGAAAATGTCTATTTTGTCGTAAAGTATTCATTGAAATAAATGATCTAATTTAGCGAAATAAAATATTTTTATGAACGTTTTTTTGTAAGAAAGTGTAAATATTGTAAAATTATTTTTTATTTGGAAATATTTTAGTGAAATGGTGTTTTAACTAGTAAGGGATGTTAAATTATGCCTTTAAAGGAACATTTCAGTGTGGAAAAATATATTCATCTTTTGAACATCTTTTGGAAGGTATTCCCATAAAGTGGAAATTAGGATGAAGGGCTTCTAGTTGCAAGGTAATAAGTTTTAAGGACGGCACTAATGAATACTTAGTTTTAAGGACAATTTACAGAATAATGATAAATTCATTTATCTTTTTAAGTTATATAGGAAAATGATAAATCCTTTTATCATTATTTCTGTATAACTGAAAATGATAAATTCTTTTATCTTTTTTCTGTAAAATGTCCTTAAAACTAATTTTTCAGAAGTAATGTCCTTAAAACTTATTACCCTGCACAAATAAGCCATTGAAGTGAAAATCCCCTTCCTGTAAATGTATAGTGTTCTGGGAACACAGTGTTAATAAATGAAGATTTTATCTACGGGAAAGTGAAATTTTTGTTGGAAAGTGTTCAAACAAATATTTTATGAAGGGATGTATTGGATGAAAGTATTTTCTTTTGAAAGAAATATTTTAGTAAGGACATCTTAGGTGAAAATGTTTATTTGGGAACATACTTTGAATAAGGTATATGTTAAAGAAATATTTTATATCCTCGTTATGAATTAGAATACTTTGTAAAAATATTTGTTAAGGGATACTTAGAAAAATAAATATTTTTCGTTAAAAGATATTTTAAAATATATTCTAAAATTGGAGCAGTATTTGTTTATAAGGATGTTTTAAGGAAGAAAACTAGTTTATAATTGCAAAGGATATAAGAATGTTTATTTAAAGTATCTTGTAAGGGAACATCTAATCAGAGCCCTTATTTTTTTTAGAAAAGTATATTTTGTTAAAACATTCTTTATAGTGAATTTTATATGATTTGCATAAGACTTATTTTAAAGATACCTTATATGAAAGTGGTTCCCACATAAAGATATTTTATTCTAAAGGAACTATTTTCTCAAAGGAAGATTTGAAAATAATATAGTGTAAATCTTTTTAATTGGGAAAATTTTTCATTGGTGGAGATATTTGAAATAATTGATGGAAGTAATTTATTAGAGAAGCATTATTTTGGGTAAAATATTTATTTGAGAAGAAAAGTATAACCAAAGGAGTGTGTTTAATTTTGTAAAAACATTTTCCTGAAAATTGGCTTTTCTTGAAAAGATTTCTCTAATAGAACTACTATTTAATAGATGATTTTCAAAAAGAAAATTATTTTTGGGTAAGGAGATTTGGTTGAGAGAGACCTAATTTGAAAACATTTTATTTGAGAATGTATATTATTAAGGAACAATATATTATAAAATATCCAGTTTTATAATATCTTGAGAAATTTTTTTTAGTAATGAAGATGATTTGATTTGAAAGTAAATTGTTGTAAAAGTAAAATATTAAATTAAATAATAAATATTAGCAGTGTTTGTTAAAAAATATTTTATTAAAAAATGTATTACTTTGGATTTTTTACAAAGAACTATAAACTGTCTTAAATGTCCCTCTTTTGCATGTAATGCTATAGAAGACTGCATTTACTATTTATATATTCATAAAATTTAACATTTAGATGAAGGCGATATAGTGTAAAAGTGCATATATGTAATTTGGATTACAAAGGTATACTAGATTGTTAGTTTATATGGCATATGCATGTTTTCTATGATTAAGTACCTCTCTAATGGATCATCGAATAAGGCGATGTTGTATTATGTATTCAGATTTCAAAATTTAATTTATATCAATCTTTTCTTTTCTGAAATAATAAATTAAACATGGCCCAAGGCCCAGATACAAAGACTCCTCCTAAAAGAATCGGGAGAACCATATCACAATCAAAACAACCAGATAACACATCATAAATACTTCAAACCATAGCCGCAACTTCATTCTATTACCTACTCAAAAAAGAAAACTCTAGCAGAAAGGGAAGACAAAAATGGTAGAAGATGATCCACTATATTTCTCTAAAAATCGAAAGATTCTAGCTTTAAGGAGCTTCCAGGGCTCATCCTTGCCCTTTAGAATCTCTTGAGTGTCTAATTCCAAGTTATTTTCTCTGAGACAACAAATATTTCTGTATGAGAGCTTCTCAAACTTTGAAATCTACTTTCCCTTGGATCAATGCTAATCTCTCTGAAGTGACGAGACTTGTCTTTTGCTACTTTCTCTTCTACACTAAACATATAAGTGATATACTTGATCGTTGAGCATGCTTTTATAGTGATTTTCTCCGATTCTCTGATTATTAATAACCAAATGAATATATTCTTTATTTAGTAGTGATTTCTTTATGGGAACACTGCTGGTAGAGCGATAGCATCCTCCATCTGAAATGGGTAAACAAAATCAATTACTCTTTATATTTCTATTACCACTGGTAATAAAGATAACCACATTTTTTTTACTTCCCTAGTAGGATTTCATCCTATTTTCAACACTGGAGTAGCCATCTCTAGGAAGATAGCCTGTAAAGCTGCTGCTTTGGCCCAAAGCTGACTCCTTTAACTTATAAGCTGTATTATGTTGAAGATTGGTGCCATTAGATCATCTTTGAGGGATATCAGTAGTATATTTCCCACTCTGTACGTAATCTTCCACTCTTTTCTCATAGTTATCCAATCATCAAAAATCTGAGTTTGATGAATCTATGGTGTCTTATTGATTGTTTGATATTCTAATGATCATATGATATTCCAAGTTAATAATTTTCCATAATTGTATGCTGCTATTTTCTTTGTTGTAATGGAGTCTCCAATTTCTTTCTCTCCCAATGTGGTATATAATAGCAGTCAGCATAATTGAGGCTATTCTAAATTCCTTTGATTTGGCTTGCAGTTGTTTTGAATATTTTGCATATTTCCCCTGATGCTTTAAATTGGTACATTCTAATTGAGCACTATAACACTTTTAACTATGAACCATATGTGTTTTGAGTACATGCAATCAAAAATCAAATGGTTTGCACTTCCAGCATCATTTCTGCAAAGTAAACACTTGATTTCGTCATTTTTAGTCCATGTGGCACATCTGTCTTTAGTTGGAAGCCTGTTGAGTAGACCAAAGTGTGAGCAGTGAGACATTTGTGGGAAATTTGTTTTATTCCTTATTACTTTATGCCAATTAACCTTTGTCATCTCTTCATTGGTGAATTCCTGTACTTTTGAAAGAGAACTTACCATTTGTGTTCAATTTCCAGGCCTATATATCTTTCTGAAGATTATGATCTATTGAAATTTTCACGCTTGTTGGCTTAAAAATTGATTTAGCATGTTGATTATGTGTTTTCCAACAATGATTTTGAATAATGCTTTGAATTTTTCATTGGTTCTACCTAAAAAATACATGACGTTCCAGCCTAGAAGATCAATCACCAATTTCCCAAATATCCAAGGGTCAAACCATATACTAGTATGACGTCCATCTTTAAATTTTCTTTCCAATAATTTTATACTAGTTTCTTTACAGCCAAGAATGTTTTTCCAAGTGAAGGAAGGTGGTTTTCAATATTTGTAGTCCGGAAATTTTCGTTTTAAAGATACTTTACTCTCATCCACCTTGCTCATAGGGCTTTGACCTTAATAAATTAGCAAAATAGTTTGAGCTTGGATGTTTCTCTTAAGTCATTGATATCTCTTAAGCCCAAGCCGCCAATTTTCCTTAGTGTGCTAACCTTTTTATGAGAAATTTTATGTTGTTTTCCTTCCCAAATGAATTTAGCACACATTTTTCGATTTTATGAATTGCATTTGGTGGAATATTGTGGGATAGGATCCAATACATAATAATTGAAATAACGATAGTGTGAGTAATCTCCAATCCACCAACTAGAGACAAAACTTTACTAGTCCACCCTTCAAGTATGATGTGAATAATATCAAATAACCTTATGCAATCCTTGTCATTAATTTGATTCAATCTTAAAGGCAAAACCAAATATTTGACTGGCAGACTTCCTTGAATTTTAATATTCTTAAAACCTCCTTTTTATTAGAACATCCTTTGCTGAAATATATTTTACTTTTGCATTCGTTAACTTTTATATCTGCATGTACATCTAATTTTTCAAAAATCTTCATAATTGATCTGGCACTTTGGATATTTGCATTTGTAAACAAAATTAAGTCATCAGCATGTAAAATATGTGTTATAAAAGACTTAACTCTTTTTATTGTTTCAATGTTCCCCTTAAATTGTTCAGTTTCAATAAGAATAGAAAAATATTCCATAACAATAGTGAATATATAAAGGGATAATGGATCTCCTTATCTAATTCCCATATTGCTATGAATATAACCTTTAGGGGAGCCATTAACTAACACCAAGTAAAATACATTATTAATACATTCTTTAATAAGAGCACAAAATTTCCTACTAAATCCCATCT
Source organism: Allium cepa (assembly GCA_030765085.1). Lineage (NCBI taxonomy): Eukaryota > Viridiplantae > Streptophyta > Magnoliopsida > Asparagales > Amaryllidaceae > Allium > Allium cepa. The sequence goes on from CM060943.1 coordinate 735,664,216, forward strand.
GATCCATCATGTGTATTATAAATCGCCTATTGATTTTATCATAGTCTTTATCTAGGTCAATTTTAATACACATAAGCTTTTTATTTTTAATACTAAAATTTCCGATTAGCTTATGAGCAAGCAAAGTATTTGTGCTATAAGTGTACTAGGTATAAATGCACTCTGATTTTCAGACATTAAAAATTTCAAGAAAACTTTAATTCTATTGCATAAAATATTACATACTATTTTATAAATAAAGTTAAAATAAGCAATGGGTCTATAATCTTCTAAACAACTATGGATGTTAACCTTAGGAACCAAAGTCAAAAATGTATGATTGAAGCTCTTTAAAAAATTTCCATATTTCAAATAATTCTGATATAACTTCATAAATATAACTATTAATATCAGGCCAATGAGTTTTATAAAATTTGGCTCCAAAACAATTAGGTTCCGGACTCTTATCATTATTGGCACTGAAAATAATATTTTTGATTTATTCCATTCCAACAGGAGCAAGAAGAATGTCTTGGCAACCGTCATTTAATATATATTTAGTATTAATATTAGGAAAATTCCTAGCATACTAATTAGGGTTAAATAAGTTAGTAAAGTAATTAATGGCTTCCCTCTCTGCATCTTTTATATCATTTAAAACATTCCCATTTTCATCAACCAGTTTTCTAATATCATTTTATTCTTTCTACCAGACATTATAGCATAAAAAAATTGCTAGCTTTATCCCCATTAGCCTGCTAGTAAACTTTTCCTTTCCGCCTTAAGTTAGCATATTGTAATTGAAGGTAGGAAATTATCTCATTATGATCCAAAAAGAAATTGTTGACAATGTTATTTTTTGAGTAATCATTGTCTAGATTATTTTGCAAATTTTCACATTCAACTCTACTTAATTTGAGCTCATTTTTATTTCTATTATTATTCCAGCCTTTAAGATTTCCTTTATGTAAAAATTTATGAAATTTATATTGGACAGTGCTATGAATATTAATAGATAAATATTTTTTGATAATATCTAAAATGTGGTCTTCGTAAACCCAACTATTCATAAATCTGAAAGGAACATTTTTCTTAATCTGATTACAATAAGTGTGAAAAATTTGAACAGGAATGTGATCACTAGTAGCCTGAGGTAAAATGAAACATTTGTAATATGGAAATAGCCTGATAAAATCTTGATTAATCAAAATTCTATCAAGTTTTCAGTGAATATTCCTAGACTTTCCAGATTTTCAAATGAATCCATTCTCTTATAAAATACTTTCTACTAAACTAGTCCTAAGCATGAAGTTGTTAATACATTCTAGTTTTTTGAAAGGAACAAGGTTGCACCCTCTTTTCCCAAATGCATGCATAGTAGTATTAAAATCCTCTAAGATTAACCAAGAGTGAATTAAATTTTTATATAAAAGCTCAAGCTGATTCCAAAGGGTTATTCTTTTCTTTTCAAAATTAGATGCATAAATAAAAGTGATTTTGAGATGAAACCCCCCTTTATTTGTAAATGAACAATGAATGTACTGAAAGCTAAAGATTTGATCACATAAATCCCACATGTTAGCATCCCACAAAATCATTATTCTGCTTTAATACCATATGATTGCTATTAATAACATTCCAATTAGAGAGATATTTAACATGATAATCATCAATTTTAGGATTATCCAATTTGTATTCTAGTATTCTAATGATGCTAGGCTTTTCTGAAAAAAGTAAATTAGATAAATTTAGTTTTCTTTCAAGGGAATTAAGACCCCTAACATTCCAAGCAATAATTGACATAATGATATTAACGATAAAGCATAAAGTAATAGGATGCACAAAGGATATGTTAATAGCTACAACGAAAGCACTGTACCTATCCTCATCATCCTGCATCACCAGATTTTTGCCTTTTCTTTTACATGTTATATTACATATAGTTTTTAGCAGCTTTTCGCATTTATCATTTTTGGTGACATACTTTTTCCTAAACTCCATGTCTTCAGCATCCTCCATTATGTCTATTGTTGAAATATCATTTAAGCTTTTCATTCTAGTTTTCTTTTCCTTGCTTTTGCTTTCAGTTGAGGATTTCATTTTCCTACTTTTGCTTATAGTAAATGAGGAAGAAGTCACTAAGTTGATAGCACATTGAATGGCCTTATCTGATAAGGACTTTCTTGCCCAAGAAGTAAGGCCAATTTGCAGTTAGGAAATATCTGTCTGCTCTGGACTAATCGATAAGTCTATATTCTTTGAAGGGTAAAAATCAACATTCATATTGTCTCTAATTGTAATTAAGCTCAGGATTTCCTTTCGGAGGGGCTGGGATTTCTCAATGAACTGTGTACTATTATCCCTTAATTTTTATGTCTGAAGATCAGATTACTGTAAATATAGCCTTGGAAATGTAGAAGGTGTTGCATTTGAATGAATTTCGTTGTGTTTTCAACTACCATCAAGTCTTGCAAATTCTTTTCCAAATTTGCAGCATCCTCATTATTTTTATCTTGCTTGGAACTAGCTCTTGTCAAGTTATGTGAAATCACATTATTTCTCATAGCATTTTCATGATTATCACCTTCATTACTTTGAAAGACAAGATTTCTTGATTGTGGGCCAGTCTCAAACCTTTTTTTAGAAACTGGGTTTTTAATATTCATGTTTTCTACTTCATTGTTTTCTTGCACTGAGTTTGGATCTTCTCTTACTTTCTCCCTCATATTTTTTAGTAATACAATTTTCTTTTGTATGACCAAACATGCACATGTTTTACGACTTGGAGGAATCCACTCATATTCTATTTTTTGTACTATAATATCCCCATTATACATTATAATGTAAGCTTCTTCGGATAACTCGACATCGACTTCAATCTTAACAAGAATCCTAGCATAACATAGCCTGGTTTTCTTTGCTATTGGTTTTTCTAACTTCAAAAGAATACCAACTTCACTTAAGATTGTGCTGAAAGCATCTTTATCCCGAAATCATAGATTAAGTTTTGGTAATCTATTTTAAATCGACATATTATTTAATAAATCTCTATCAAGATTCAGTTTCTTACTCCAGCTTTTTAATATGATAAGTTTCCCATTAATGAAATAAGGTCTGCCGTTTAATTTTTTTTTCACAATCCTCAACATTAGAAAATCCGTTGATAAAAAACCCATTATTACAAGTATATGTCTCAAATTTACCTATGGAATTCCAAGTGCAAGTAATAAATGCCTTGAAATGATGATAAAGGGACCTAGTACTGAAAATATACGTAACAACTAAAAACATCCACTTATTCTCTATCCTTTTTTCCACTACTTCCTTCACATTGACAATTCTCTTTTTGTTGATATTGATAGGAGCAATAATGTTAAGATCAAAATCTGACATTAATCCACCTTTTTCAACAATTTTGCCCCATGAAGAAGCCTTATTTTGGTTACTTTGAATGCGTTCGCAGCCAGTTTGATTACATCTTGGAGCATTTCTTGCTTTAGGAGTAGTCCTGAAAGCATTTCTTGATTGAGTAAAGTTGCTTCTTGGAGCAAATCTTGTTTCAAAACTGGATTTGTGAGGTACCTAACTAGTCTGATACGATTTATCATGTTGATAACCGGAATTTTAATTAACCTTGTTGTTCTTCCATCGGTTCTGTACCTTTTGAAAGACTTAAACATATATTTGATTTTAATGTGAATGGGGATTGTAATTTGGCAATTGAGGAGAATTAGAAGAAGGAGAAGAAGAAGTGCATCCGTATTAAACAGGGTTTCAACAAAAATAGGGTTGTTTTGAACTTTCATGGAAGTCATGGCTGCAGGAGAGAGAGAATTTTTTATAGCAATAATTTATATCAACTTTGTATGTACTAATAGATTATTCATTAAATTCTAGAGTATGGTTGAGAAATAGGAATAATGGCCTCGAAATATTTCATCTAGGTTGAATATAAAAAACAAATAAATGACCAGCATCCATTATATAGCTGTTAGCTATACTTGGTAATTTGTTGTAGTTATGGTGTAATTAGAAAATTATCATTTAGGAAATAAACAATGATTAGTAGAATTATAATTTGGAAAATAAGCAACAACTAGTAGAATTATAATTAAGGAAATAAGCAACAGCTAGTAGAATTAAGCTATATATAATCATGTACAAAGAGCTTGTAGAATGAAAGAAAAAATTTGCAATATAATTAATTATTCATCATATATTTTCTTTCTCCTATAAAATTTAATATGGTATCAGAGCAGGTCAAATCCCGACTCAAAAGTTCCGCAACAACATTGATTGCTGCAGATATCAAATAACGATAGTAAGTTCAACATGTTTCAATCCGACAACATTAAACTCACAAATATCATACTAAATGGAAATAGAAATTACATTCCTCGGTCAAGATTAGTATTAGTTGGTCTTAGTGGCAATTGAAAATTAAGCTTTACCATTGGAAAAAAGGAGAAACCAAAAGAAGCAGAGCCAAATAGGCCAGCTCTTGAAGAGAAAGCAAAAATAGAAGAATGGGAGACAACAAACCAATTAACCATGTCATGGCTTTTTAGCACAATGGAACCCCAAATTTCAAACATACTCATGTAGTCCAGCACATCATAGTTGGTTTGGGACAAAGCCAAAATAAGGTATGGCTAATAATTATTTTTGCTCATATCATTAACCTTATATCAAAATGGAAGAGCTCAATGTCTATCTCCCACCAACGCTGACCCTTTTAAAATCCAAAAAGTATCTAAACAAGAATTACTCGTCATCTACCTAGAGGCTCGTAATGCTATGAATCGATTAGGTCTTAAGTCTTTGCATCAGCCGAGATGCCATGTTTTGATGATGTGATGGCAAGAATTGAGCAAGAGCAATCTCAGTGGGCCCTCAAGAATCCTTGACAGTTGGAAAATTAAGAGAACAATAAATTTCAAGTAAAACACTTAAACCCTAGCTTTAGGGACACCATAAGAAGGATGTGAGCTTCGAACACTGAGTAGTGTGACCACTACAAGAAAGCAAGGCATAACCACGATGGCTATTGGTTCATCCATCTCTCCCTTCGACCCATCAGAGAAAAGGGCTATAGAGAAGGTGATTGGGATGGTGCAAAAAAGGAGAATTTTTTTTAGTGGTTTTAGAAAAAGAGCGGAGGTAGAAGGAGATGGTTCTGAATCAGCTCAAGGGAGTAATAACACCTCCAAATCAGCGGGATCTTCTATGGCACAAATGATGCAATTGAATCAATTGCTAACTCAATTGTACGTTTGTTGTAGGAACAAACTTCAGGTTTTGCACATTCTAATGCTATTTTAATTCATTGAAAGTCAACGATAATTTTGAAATTGCAAAAATACGTCAAAATACAAATAGATGGATAATTGACTCAGGTGCTACTGATCACATAACATGAGACAAAAACAAACTAACCAATGTTACACAAAATAAAGAGCCTCTATGTATAAAGATTGCTAATGGAGATAAAGTCCAAATTCATGGTTTTGGTACAACAAAGTTTCTTACAAAAGTTGTGAAAATATCTTATATTTACCAAATTTTAATTCAAATTTATTATCAATTAGTAAAATAACCCATGAATTGAATTGCAATGTTATATTATCACCATATAAAGTGACCTTTCAGGATCGGGAATCATGGAAGAAGATTGGTGAGGGATGTCCCGAAAATGGCCTCTATTATCTTGATGAAAGCACCAATAAATGTAATGTGTCATCAAAATTTAGTAGATCGTGATAAATTGCTGCATTGGAGATTTGATCATCCATCTGATCAAATTTTGAATAAACTTTTCTATTGTAAATTAGATTTCAAATATTGATGTTTAAGTTTTCAAAACAAACTAGATTACCTTTTTCTTTATCTAATTAAAAGTTAGAAAAATGTTTTGATTAAATTCATTCTGATGTTTGGGGTCCATCCCCTGTTGATTCTTATGATCATTTTAAAAAATTTATCATATTTATTGATGGTTTTCCTCATACTACTTGGGCTTACGTTTTAAAAGGAAAAAATGAAGTTTTTTTATGTTTTCAAGAATTTTACATTTTTATAGAAAATCAATATAATGCCAAAATTAAAAAAATTCGATATGATAATGCGACATGATAGGTAAACAAAGGTTTCGTTTAATTTTTTAAACGAAAATGAATTTTACACTAAACTACATGTATTTATAAACCCGAACAAACAGAGTTTCACAAAGAAAAAATTAACATTTACTTGAAGTCACTGGATCACTTCCTTTTCAAACTAACATTCCAAAAGCTTATTGGTCAGATGCTATGCTAAAAATGACTTACCTAAAAAATAAATTGACAAGTGTCATGCTTAAAAATACGAGTCCCATAGACATTCTTAAGAATAGGAAAATAAATCTTTATCACATAAGAGTTTTTTGGTGTGTATGTTTCTTACACATAAAAAGGCAAGCTGTATTTTTACGATACTCATCCAAAAAAAGGGTTATAAATGTTATGATCCAAAAAATCATAAACTTTGTATCTCACGAGACGCATCTTTTTTTGAAAATGAACCATATTATCAAACATGTGAATAAGGAAATACACAAGGTAAATTGGTCATATTATCGCCAATTAATTTCATGTTTTTTGAGGAAACAAATCAAGAATAGGTTGACCATACAAATGAAGAACAAATTAGAGAAAGTAGTCCAATTCATTCAGGAGTAGAAGAAGAAGAGATAAATCAGTCAAGTGGAGAGTTAATTCATGAAGAACCAACTCAAGAAGAAAATGCCACAAGAAGGTGTATAAGACAAACTCTACATCCGTCAAATTAAAATATTATGTAGCCCAATAGGTAATATATCCAAATTGGGCTTTGATTGGCTTCACTAAAATTAGCGTAAAGCTATGAACGAAGAACTTCATGCCTTAGAAAAAATGACACGTGGGATATTATTAATTTACCAAAAAAATAAAAAACACGTATGTAACATCCCGTGAATTTTGATAATTAAAACCATTAAGTTAAATAATATTTTGAAATGTAATATTGTGAGAAATTAAAAATTAGGATTTAATATTAAGGAAATAATTAAAATATGATTTAATAATTTTGTGTGAATGTTGTTGATAATCATTTAATGTAATTTCAATCATTTGAAATAAAGTTAGGTTAATTTGGTTATAATTGTAAATAAAGAAATAAATTAAATGATTGTAGGTAATTGATGGAAATTGGCTAATATAGAATATGAAATTGGTGATGCGTTACGTAATTATAATCTTTGTTCGTAAACAATAAATTTATAAATGTGATAAAGTTACATAAAAGTAATAATTGTTCATTTATCTTCTCATTATTTAATATGTTTGGAATTAATTTGGAAATCAATGAAAATTTATGTAATTAATTATTCCAGTTAATATGGTAAAAGATGTTAATGGTAAAATAATGAATGTAACTAAATGTAAACTTATGTTAATATAATTCATAGGGTATTGTTGATTGAATAATAAGGACGATAACATAGGTCTGAATGTAATTGGATGAGAATTGGATGCGTAGTTAATGGCATGAATTGGATAATAAAGGAAATTGTAAGCGATGATAAAATGCATATTTATTTAAGAAAAATAAAATGCATGATTTGATTGGTAAAATACCAAGTGGATTTCAAATACGGAATGAGGTAAAATAATTAATTGGAAAGTGATGGATGTCTTTTGTTAACGCAATGAACATTGCAACTATTTAATAATGATAATAGAAGTTAGAAATATGTTAGTAACAATAAATTGGAAATTTAAACCCACCATCTGATTTGAAACATATATTGGATTGATTGGCATTTAAATTTTTAAATATGATAAGGAGAAACAAATTAATATTGCAATAATCGATATTACATCTTTTATTAAAGATAAAGTGGATCATCCGTAAATTTTAACAACTTTAAGATGATAATATTTTGAATTTAAATAAAAAATTGAATTTGAAAAAAAAAATTGAATTTGTGATGTTGAGTGTTTTATCTGACCAAATTTAATAGAATAAAATTTATTTGTGAAATTTCAAATTTTAGTCAAACTTAGTCAAAGTTTGACTTATGGTTGGAAAATTTAAATTTGAATTTTAAAATTTTATTCTTTTTATACGATACTTGACTAAATTTTAATCTCCTCTCCATTTTTCGATTTGTTTGGTTTAATGGAATCTTTAGTAAACCAAAAGACCCTAGGAATCCTAAGAGACTTTTGATCTTTTCTTTCCCCACTCATTGACCTTCTATTTCCTATTTGATTAAACGAGTACATACAGATTTTTTCTCATTGAGAAACTTTCTACATACTCTTCTTCTTCCTCAAATCTACAGAACTCCAAAACTCCAAAATCACAAATATCCAAACTACATCCCTCCTCTCTACAAAACTCTCTCATCCAATCTTCCCCTATCGCCGCCCTCCACCATCGATTCCAACATCTCCTCTTTCCTGCTTTGTTCGATTTGCATCATCGTGCTTTGCTTTGCTTTGCATTTCGATTGTTTCTTTGGATAGGATTGATTAGCTTGTCATGTTTGTATTTCAACTTGGATATATCTATTTATGTTGTCAAAAACTCCCTAAATTCAAAAGGTGAGAAATCGCTCACGATCAACATTTTTATTGTTAGTTAAATAAATATCGATTGAAATCTTACGAGAAATGTTTTCTTTAGATAGGAATTTGTGATATATATTGTTATGTTCCCTTGAATTTGTGTTATAACATTCACATGCACATGTTGTTTTATATGTCACAAATAGTATGTTATGCTGATTTGATTAATTGTCACATATGTATATATATTAAATATGTTATATATGATATGTTAGAAAATATGTTATGTTAGAATTATTTTTTTATACATGCCATGTTGAAATATGTCACATATGCTATGCTGAAAAAAAAGTGTTAGGTTAATAAAATCATATGTTGCACATGCTATGTTAATAATATGTCACCTATGCTATATGGAAATAATGTGTTATCTTTGGGAAAAATGATATGCCATGTTATTTTATTGCAAATTTCCTTGCAAGTTCCTTGTATATATGTCTTGTTATATTTTTATATGTTATGTTAGTGTATGACATGTTAGAATTTGAAATATTCACATATGCTGTTTATGATATATGACACTATTACTCAGTGGCTTGACCAGGTAAACAAAGACTTGAAGTGGAAGCCTCGTTCGGCATAAAGGGCCGTTCGGCACATCTAGCACCGTTCGACATCCAAACCCCGTTCGGCATAGGGAGGTCGTTCGACAACTAACCTCGTTTGGCATCAGTCCTCGGTCAGCATAGCAGGATCATTCAGCATATGACCTCGTTCAGCATTCAGTCTTGACCGACATGACCTCGTTCGGCATTCAGTCTCGACCGGCATGAACCTCGTTCGCATTCAGTCTCGATTGGCATTCATGCCTCGTTCGGCATTCATGCCTCGTTTGGCGTTCCAGCCTTGTTCGACATTCCAGGCTCGTTCGACACATGGCTTCGCTCGGCATAAGCATGCCGCTCGACATCTCCCCTTGATCGGCTTCGGATCTCGTTCGGCCTATACATTTCACTCAACATACTACCTCATTCGGCTTGGAGACATGGCTCGGCATTTGCCGCTTAGCATTTGTGGCTCGGCACACAGAAGTCACTCATTTTGGGCCGAGATATCATAATACTAGGCCCATCAGGTAAGTCTAACCCATCTTCGTCAATAAATAGAGAAGCAGGGGCATAGTGAAATGGACTTTTTCTGGAGAACACGGGGGAGAGTATGTCGCATTCAAGACTCATTCAAGACTTACCTTTTTTACTTAGCAATTGTATTCAAATATTTTGTGAACGGATTGTATCTGTAATCAGTTGTTAAAAAAAGCAATAAAGATTAGCCTCAAATTCGACATAGGCAATTACACCGAGCCACTATAAATCTGGTGTTCTTTTTTTCCGCATTTTATTTAGCATACTGTTCTCTGTTTAACTTTAATTTCTTCATTAACCTCTCTACACAATCTTTTTTAAGGGTGTTAGTGATCAATTCTGGTGCTAACATTTTGGTGCTTTCATTGAGATTCGAATTCTCAGGCCGATAGGATCTATTTATAGCTACTGGATTGAAAAATCCCCCGAAGGAGTTCTGACTTACTCATAGGACACCCGTTGAAACTATTCAAAGTTCGACCGACAACTCTACTATGGGAAGACCATGCACCCGATTAGGCTCTCACAATCAGGACGTCCATGAGACTGCTATCGTGCAACAAGTTGGACCTAGAAATCAACAAGAAAATTTAGGTGTAGGGACTACTGCCCAAACTCAAACGAAAGTCATCACCAGGACGGAGTTCAATGATTTGATGAGGGAACTCAGGGAACGTCGAAGACAACTTGCTGAGCTAATTCAGGCCAACACTAATCTCATGACTCAGCTAACTCAGCAACAACATTAGAATGCTGGAGGTAGCCCTGCTCCTTATTCTTCGTCTGATAGCTCGACCTCAGCCGATGAACCTCCTAGGCGTAGACGCCGTAAGACTGAAGCTGCAAGGCAGATGCCACTGATCGATCAACTAGGGATCAAGCACGTGAGGAGACTGGACTCCTGGCTCACCAAGATCCTAATGAAGCTGGCCTTCAGGATGCACGTTTGGCCGATCGCCAGTAGAGGGGACCCCGACCCGAGCGGCCCATGGAACGGAACCTAACCTTCCATCCTCCATACCAACTCTAGACTTATCAGCCATGGTTAGACAGTTGATGAGAGAGAATCAAGGCTTGACCAATGAATATTGGGGAGTATACATGAGTCATACTCCCTTCACAGATATTATCCTGCAGGCCGAGTATCCCAGGAAGTTTAGTATGCCAACTATACCGGCATATGAAGGGAAGACTGACCTTAGGAAAAAATTAATGAGGTACGAATGGATGATGGATTCTGCAAGAGCAAATGATGCGACCAAATGTAGGTGTTTCCCAATTACTTTATCCGGAATCAACATCATGTGTTTTACTCGACTTCCCCCATGGTCCATATCCAGCTTTGACGAACTGGCAATGAAATTTGTAGAACAATTCAGGATACATGCTACTCGTCCAAAGGATGTGATGTCCTTGTCAAGTGTGATCCAAGCTCCGGGAGAGTCATTGAAGGCGTACTTGCAGAGATTTCACGTTGCATCCACTGAAGTTAGCAAGCCTAACAACCATGCAATTTAGATGGCAGTAATGCGAGGTGTAGATACAGACTCAGAGTTTGGAGATTGGTTGGCAGGAAAGCCCCCGACTACGTTGAAGTGATTCTATTCGAAGGCTCATCAATTCATAAGAAGGGAGGAAGCTCGATGGACAAGACGAGATAAGGCATCAAGGCTTGTTCAGGAGAATGAGAAAAGTAACATCGCCGTGAAGCAATCTGACGACAACTCGGGAAAAGTTCAAGTCAATGTCTAGAACAAGCTTGGGCAATCTAAAGGATTCAGAGGTGGAAATCCTGGAAAGAAAAGAGAAACAAGGAAATGGAAGTCTAGGGTTCCAACCTACAATGAATACACCCCCCGAATACATATCTTGAAAATATTTATCTATCTACCTGTAACACCTTTCAATACAGAAAGCCGCGCCCAAAGGAGTCCACGGAGGAAAAGAAGCAGACAGGGAAGTACTGTCGCTTCCATAAGACCCACGGGAACAATACTGAGGAGTGTAGATACCTCCATAACGCCATAGAAAAGTTGATCAGGCAGAAAAAGATGTAGTAGTTTGTTAAAAACCCACAAGAGGGTAGGCAAGGAACTTCAGACCCCGGACGCGGGTCGGCTCCACGCCATCCGGAGGAACCTGCCCGAACCGTGGGTAGATTGATCATAAACACTATAGTCGGAGGACATTACCCTACAGACAAGAATTGGCAGGAGATGGAACAATATGCTACCTCCTTGAGGCATGTGGATTATGAATGTTGTTCGAATGTGGAAGATGGAACCCCCGCAAAACAACAACGCATGATGACAGACGATATAGTGTTTAGGAGTCGAGATGTAGACCAGGTAGAGGCTCCTACCATCGACCCGATGGTCATATCTACGACAATCGGGCCAGCATACATCAAAAGAATTTTGTTTGATAGTGGAAGCTCCGTCAACATCATCTTCAAAATGGTATATGACCAAATGAAGATAGAAACAAAAGACTTGAAGCCATCTAAAGCCCGTATCCATGGCTTTAATGGTGCAGCGACTGACGCAATGGGGTATGTCGAGTTACTAGTTGAACTGGGAGAGGGTGAGCGTAGGAGGGTACGAATCCTACCATTCATACTGTTGGATGTTGACTCTCCATACAATGTATTTCTGGGTCGTCCGGCCCTGACGGAGTTTAGGGTAGCTTTGGCCCCATGGTGTTTGACATTAAAATTTTCGACGGACAAAGGAGTCGGTGTAGTGCATGGCGATCCGGCGACCGCGCATGTTATGTGGCAGAGCTGAGAGGGGCTCATCGGAGAGAAGGTAAAAGTGAAAGGGAGAAGAAGAAGGAACATCGACTGATATAGAGAGAGAAGAGAAGCCGAAGGGACAACTACCGGTAGAACCGGTCAAAACACCTCCCTCGTTCGACATTTGTATGTCATTCCACATTTGTATGTCGTTCGGCATGCATTGCCTCGTTCGACATTCAGGATAAGGGCTCAAAGCATGGCACGTAGAAACCAAGATTCAAAGCACATCATGTTAATCCACATGACACGGTTTGGGAGGCATGTGTTACCATGTGGCTTGATTAGGTAAAAAGAGACTTAAAGTGGAAGCCTCATTCGGCATAAAGGGCCGTTCGGCACATCTAGCACCGTTCGGCATCCAAGCCCCGTTCGGCATAGGGAAGTCATTTTGCAACCAATCTCGTTCGACATCAGGCCTCGGTCGTCATAGCAGGATCGTTCGGCGCATGTCCTCGTTCGGCATTCAGTCTATACCGGCAAGACCTCGTTTGGCATTCATTCTCGAATGGCATGAACCTCGTTCGACATTCAGTCTAGATCGGCATGCCTCGTTCGGAATTCGTTCCTCGTTCCGCATTCGTGCCTCGTTCGGCATTCCAGCCTCGTTCGGCACATAGCCTCTCTACGACATAAACATGCTGCTCGGCATCTCCCCTCGATCGGCGTCAGATCGCGTTCGGCCTACACATTTCACTCAACATACTGTCTCGTTCGGCTTGGAGACATGGCCCGGCATTTTCCACTCGGCATTTGTGGCTCAGCGCACAGAAGTCACTCATTTTTGGCTAAGATATCTTGCTACTAGACCCATCAGGGAAGTCCAACCCATCTTCGTCTATAAATAGAGAGCCAGAGGCACAGTGAAATGGACCATTTTTTAGAGAACACCGGGAGACTCTACCGCATTCAAGACTCTTATCTATTTCTACTTAACAACTGTATTCAAATAGTTGGTGAACGGATTGTATCTTTAACTAGTTGTTAAGAAAAGCAATAAAGATTAACCTCAAAGTGGACGTAGGCAATTACGCCGAACCACTATAAATCTGATGTTCTTGTTTTCCACATTTTATTTAGTATACTGTTCTCTATTTAACTTTAATTTCTTCATTAATCTCTTTACGCATTCTTTCTTAAGGGTGTTAGTGACCAATTTTGGTGCTAACAGACACATGCGATATGTTAGTTATGCATGTATATATTAAATTGTTAGTAATGCACGCATGTTGGTCATTACATGTTATGTTATTTATGTTATTATGGTTCTCACACTCCAAGTTCTCTGATTGTCTGCAAAATCACTTTGAGCTGAAACGATATATACGCAATATGAAACCACTTTGGGTATAAATATATTGATTAAGAAATAAAATTGGAATATTATAAGTTTAAATTTATGTTTGAACTTGAAATTATGAAATTGAAATTTAATTGATTTAATGAAAGTTTTAATATGATTTTTAGATTTAAACTTGTTGTTTGATTTAAAGTTAATATCTTTAAGTGAAAAAATTAAATCTAAAGTTGAATTTAATAATGAATCGATTGGAAACGATGAAAGTCAGTATTTGAACTAAACCGATTTATAATGTGAAGGATGATGTTTATTTAAACCTATGAATTTCACATATTGAATGATCTATACATTTCACTTGAGTTGACTTACATATATAAGAATGTTAGTTCTGACTCGAGTGTTTTTGTTTTACTTTACGCTCAAGTCAGACCGAGATAAGGACCGTATCTACTACTATTATAGCAATCGTCTACTCTGCCTTGAATAAAAATGTAAATTTTGATATATTTTTCTAAATATCTTCATGAATTGTTTATGAATTTATTTTTTTGTATTATACTTATCCATCCGCTGCGAGATTCTCTATTTTGTTCTTTTGAATCTTATTTCATTTGAACAATCCCATTGATAATATGTTTTTTGAATAGTTTGAGTTAGACATGTGTGGTGTAACGATCCGGAATTTTCGACCTCGAGAATTCGACACTCATACGTTCACTGTAGAAGTGCCGAGCAATCGAATGTCGAAAATCTCAGATTGTTAGGGTAAAGAAGAAAAGAGGTAGAAGAAGAAATAGAAAACACAGCACAGTATCTCACATTCGCAGCAGATTAAATTATAATATCAAATAATAGCATTTATACAATAAAAAGCTGTAATTATCAGTTTACAACAATATATCATAGTACATTCATTCATAATAAACTGGAAAGTTGTAACAACTTGTCCCTGACTACTAACAATACAATCTCAAATACACAGTGGAATATACTCCATACTTTCCTGCATCCAGCTTGCCTCCTGAGCTCCAGATCGTCCTCAACTGAAAATCTGTAATACTCGGTCTGACCCGAGCATTACATTAAAGTAACACCCGAGTCGGGCTGGAAACCAGCGTGAGTAAACCCATATAACTGGAAATACCAAGTTATAAACTTCTTGAAAACCCAGGTAACTCATACATCATTATGAATTCTTATCCTAATATAGCCAAACATTTATTCCACAAAATAATATCTAAACACCGTTACTTAGTTTAAAGGACCCGGTTCACTTAATTTATTCCAATCTAGCCCATTCGATTCAATAATCAAATCGAAGTGGTTCCGGATATCGTTGATATCTGACTCCGATCTTTTCGAATCCAATACCATCTTTAATCCAAGTTGTTTAAGTGAATACAGTTCAATTTTAAATACAGGACGTCAATTTACACAGCAATTCATCAGCGATAAATAACTCACATTATCGCAGTTCAACCCAAACATATCATATCATAGAACATAATTCTTTATCAGACTAGAGACATTAATCCAATCATTCAATACAATTTAATCATCCATAAGCAAGATTAATTTGTCACACAACTAATTAATTTAATTAACACAAAATAAATTAATTACCTTTAAATCCTGCTTAATTAACATTAATTAAACCATTTAATTAATTATTTAAATTAATTAATTATTCTTTAATCATTTGACCAGTCACATAATTAATTAACCTTTAATTAATTACATTAATTAATGATCCTTTATTTACTTACATTAATTAATTATCCTTTAGTTACATTAATTAACTATCCTATAATTACTTAAGTTAATTAATTAACCCTTAATTACTTAAATTCTTAATTAATCTAAGATAAACCATTATCTTAATCAATTACTTAATTAAATCATTTAAATCTTATTAAATAAATGCTAGAAAATAATTTATTCAAAATCTTTAATACTCTTATCTTAATCACCTACTTAATTACATCATTAAATTCATATGAAAACATTTAGGAATGGATTAAGTAATTAACCTAATATATAATTATTCAAAACCCAAAACAATTTTAAAATCATTTAACTTTAAATTTGGAGTTTGCCTTGAAATTTGTTCAAGAAATTTTGCATTAGACTTTGATCAATACTTTGCCTGAAAACTTGTACACAAATTTCTCTTTTTTAAAAACTTGATTTAATTCTTTCAGTAATTTTGAAAAAAATACTCAGGCTCAAGCCCAACTTCCCGATCACAAAGTTGAGCAATACTCTATCTTTCCATCCGCCCCTCAACTTCTTCTTCTTTTATTTTTTTAGTTCTAACTTTTAATTCCTATTACCTAATCACGCTCGAGCCCAACCCGAAGCCTCCCTATTCTTCCCGAGCCCGACCCAAAACCTTCCCTATCCCTACCTTCTCTTCTATAGTCCTACAGAAAACTAAAACCTCATTGATATCCAATGCATCGTGCATATGCACATGGTGTCAGAGCCGTGCCAAACTTTGCCGAAGACACCAACAAAACGCCGATGATCCCCTCTACTACTTCGATCACCTAGAAACCCATGACGACCCAAAAATAAAAATCGAGCCAATCTGCCCCCCACCCAGAAACAGACCAACATCCACATCAAACTCGCGTCGCTGCCGTTGACCACGGGGGATCTCGCCACCTTGCTTGGGTTTGCATCTACCTTTTACCCTCCTTTTCCACCTCCTCCGGACCACCTCGACGCCACCACGCCATCGCACTCGAGCGGAAACCCACATCGACCAAACCACTTACTGAAACCCTACTTCATCACCGCTCTTCCATCATGGTGGCCTAAAAATCGTGCCACCATTTTGCGCTTGCTTCTCCTTCCCCGAGCCACCTTCTGATCGAACCCCGACCCTAGAATGCCCTGTGGTTGCCAGAAAACACCCACAACCCATTTTCCGTTCAACTTACAACTTCTCCTCAAATACTAACTTAAAATTTCAAAAATCATTCCAAAAATCCTAATTTTCCAAGTCCATAATGATAACATACGCAAAACTTGAAATTAAAACAATTTATTTTCTGATATGCTTCAAATTCTACTATAAATTCCCTTTTTCAGATAAATACTTTAATAATCTCACTTGGAATTTTTATTAAAAATAGGACTTCATATTTACAAACAAAATTTCTTTAATTATCAAAGCCTAAATGTGTTCGAGTGAAGAGGTATGAATTTTTGAAGGGGGTTTGAGTCTGCTAGAGTAAGAGTAGAGACATGCATATATTTATATATACAGGAACTGAACTTATACACACAAGCAAACAATTTCGAATTCACGCAAGTAAAAATCAAGATATTTTTACCAATGAATCTTACATGCACACAGTTATGAAGATGATTTAGCATTCATAAGTTAAGATTTACTCACTAAAAACTTGAACAGGGGATGATTTGGAACTGGAAGCTGGAAAGTTATCGATATTTGAAAATATGGAAATTGATAGTTGATTTTGATCTGCTTTGCTTTTAGTTGAATTGCATCTGAATTAAATCTTGCTTCAGTTTTGAAACTTGAAATAGTTGTTTGGTTCTCCTTTTAAATATATTTTTCTAGTTTTAGTTTTGAATTTTGAAAGAGGAATAAAGAAAGAGTTGAGGCATATATATATTACTGCCTCAAACCGTATATCAGGTTCATCATTCATTCATTTTTTTATGAAGAAAACAAATAACTGGACACTTGTAAACAAAAATCCCTTCCTAGCTTACAAATGTTTTATGCATGCATTTTATATTTATTTATATTTTATGTTCTTATTTTTACCCTTAAGCTATTATAATTTCTAATTAATAAATGTTTAGCATGTTATTTTCAATTTAAAAGAAAACAATGCCACTTGTAAACTTATATCTTTCATAAGCTTACACATGTCCAAAACATTTATTTTATATTTACTTTATGTTTATATATTCATTCCAATTATGTTTATCTCATGCAATTCAAAAGAGATATATATATATATACATATATATATACATATATACATATATACATATATATATACATATATACATATATATATACATATATACATACATATATATATATATATTAAAACCTTTATTTATTCTTATTTACATTTTAAACTTAAATTATTTATACTTTAATTAATAACTATACATAAGTACTAGTTTTTAAATGTAGAGTTCTTAAATCCAATTTATCTTTAAGATATGTATATAGAATTCCAAATCATAGTTTTATTCACAACTATATATATACATGAACAATAGTAATTAGAATACAGATCTAATTTATTTGAAAATATAAGTTTTGAAAATTTAAATTATATAAGAAGATTATTAAATTAATACTTATATCTAGATATATATATTTATCAGAATTTTATTTGTTCAACCTATAAATAAGTATTTCTAAAAATTTAATCCAGTTAATTACCAATTAATAGATGTCCAAAAATCCAGGTTAACACATTCCTCCTCCCTTTAGAACTTTTCGAAAAGGAACGAGGCTAGAATTTTAATTATACTGCTAATTATCAGTAAAATTATCCTTTAAACGTTTTGAACTCTCAATTCCCATTATTTAAAAAAAAATTAAAAAATTTTCAAATTTACATAATATTTCCAAAATAGCTTTATAAAAATACCTTTTATAACTCGATGTCTCAACAATTCCATCCTTGTTCTCATAGAAATTCGGTCATACGTTGATCAGGCATACGACTGAAAATCTGTAAGTACTTAGCAGACCCGTTTTCAACACCCAGTGAAAATACTTGAAAAATATTTTTGAAAATATAGAAAATATTTTTGGTGAGAATGCTTTGGAAATAATCACCCCCTCCATGGTCGTAGTCAACCCGATGGTTACGTTGCTATCCCGACAAAATCCATAGAAAACTGTAGGCCACCGCTCCCCTCGATTACACCATGGAACCCGCCATAAATCACTGCTACACTCGGGGTTACATCGCCGTCACGGCAAAACCCTTGTAACTGTAGGCATCAGCGCCCTCGAATTTCGCTGCCAAATGAAACTTCACCACTCCCACATAGATCGCAGACTACATCCGTTGAGTCCCAATGTAGCCTATAGGCACTCATTACCACCCGACTTTCGCTATGTCATCATAGATCATAGTCTACCGATGTTACGTCGCCCTCACAGCGAAATCGAACGTAGACCGTTGGCACTCACTGCCACACAACTTCCGCTATGGTCCGTGGTAGATCGCAGTGATATCGAGTTACATTATCGTCACAGCATAACCCAAATGTCTTTGTAAGCATCAGTGCCTTCGACTTTTGCTACCCAACCACAATCCTCGGGAACTTCAGTTAGTCTAGAATTCCTCCCAAGATTAAATTTATAATCCCCCTTAGGGCTCAAGGTAGAACCACCCCGTGTATCTCCTACTAGAAGTTCATTTAAATAGTAGCTCCTTTTTCTCTAGAGCCAATCTCAAAATACTTCATACTATACACGTATAGTATATTTCCAATTATATTCTTTATATGAACTATATATAAATCTCCTTTATACAAAACGATATCCCAAAATCGATAATTCCCGAACTTGGCTTTCCCAATTTCCAAAATTGTTTTTTTCCCAAAAATCAAAAGCCTTTCAAAATCCATAGGTTCCAAAAACCTTTTTTCCAAATTCATTCTCAAAAAATCATTTATATATATATATAACCTTGAAAAATCTTGGGATCACTTCATACTTATATAAATTCCCTTTTCATACTTTAAGTATTTTCAAAAATCTTTTCTTCTGGCTACAGATTCAACAAGAAGAGTTTACTATATATAAAAAATGTATATACATACTTTATTTATGCCAAATTTAGTATTCAAGTTCGATTTTCCTTTTAAAAAGTTATTTGCCACATTACTTATTTTTTTATAAAATGAGTTTCAGTTGTAGTGATATCCAACTTCCATTTTTATTCGTCATATATTTCAAAATATTTTTTTTTCTATTTCAAAAATTATTTTTACACTTCTCTACAAAATTTTCAATTTCATTCAAGCATGTACGATGTACATATATCATCCATATGTAATGTCAAATTCAATCGCTCAATCGATCACACAATTTCACTTCCAAACTAGTATCGTCCACCCGACTTCCTAGTGCGGACTCAGATCTAGTTTCTTGATCAGAAACCGTCATTCTCCTTGCATAGCCATAACTATGATAGAGAATTTCTAGAGTCAATCAAAAATCCATATTCAGGGTTCGCTGTCGAAAATCGAGTGAAAAGTCCCAACTCGAATCGATATACTATGTCCAAATTATGTGCTCGAATCAGGATCAAATCGTTATGCAAATAGAACAACATACGTACATTCTACGTATTTATCTTCATTTTGATTCTATTCACCTATTCCCCTTGCTTCAATTCCCATTTGGTTTATTACTTCAATTCTTATCTCAATTGCTTTTTATTTATAAACCTTTGCACTCTAACCAGCTTGAATTTAGAAAATAACTTGAAGAGTTTAAAATAATTAAGTGGTTGAAAAATAGTTATCAGTTTAAAATAGCTGTAAATAGTTAAGTAGTTTTAAAACAGTATTAAAATATTTAAATAGTTGTAGAATAGTTAGATAGTTGCAAAATAGTTGTAAAATAGTTATTAGTTTGTAAAACAGATGTGAAATAGTAATTAGTTTTCAAAATAGTCGTAAAATAAGTATAACATAGTTTGGGTTTTAAGAAGAAAGGTTGTATAGTAAATAGCTAGAAAAATAGATTTAAAATAGTTTATATTAAAACAATTTATTTGAAAAATAATCTCAGAGTCAAACTGGTTCAATTCCCCATTCTCTACTTCCAATCAATTTCCCATCCCATTAAATTGATTTAATTTCAATTTAATTTGAATTAATTATAATTCCTTTTCCAAATTCAAATCAATTCCATTTGAATTTAAACTTATTCAACCCCAATCACAGTTCCTATTTAATTCAAATCAAATTCAATTTGAACTAATTTCAATTTCAATCTTAGCTTTAAACCATCTCGAATTATATAAATTAGAGTTAAGTTTTAAATGTTGAGTTAATCCCTTAAATCAAATTAACCTTTACTTTTAATTTAATAGCCTAAGTCTTTAAACAATTTAATTATAAGTCCAAAATTTTAATATTCATTTTAAATTATCTTTACTTAAATTATTTCACTTGTTCAGTTAAGAGTTCAAAACTTTTTTAAACAATTTAATCTTCTAAATCCAATTTATTACCCAATTTTAACTTCTAACTTTGAAACAAATTCTTAATAATTTTAATTTGCAGATTCATTTTTATCATTCAATTCTTAAGTTCAAAGTGATTTCATTTTCATAAGTTCAATCTTTATCTCTAAAAGTCAAAATCTATTAAATAATTTCAAAATAAGGTTTTATTCCCATTTAATCACAGTAATGGATATATTGTCTCAATCCACTTCTTAATCCATTTAAACAATCCAATTTACAGTTTCATAGATTATTAATAGCAACAGGATAATATCAGATTAAGTCAAAGTAAATAAACATCCAAATTATTTAAAACATTCATCAATAGCATCCATTATCAATTTCCAGAACTCAAACCCGTTTTGAGATCACACATAACTCTCTTTTCAATTCCACCCATTTAACCTCCCTAAGTTAAATTTCAATTTCATCTTGAAATTTTCAATTCAGGTTGTTTGTTCTAAACTTATTTAACTTCCCCTAAATTAAATTTAATCCAGTCAACCTTACTAAATTTGAATTCTCCATCTCATATTTTAAACTTCTTATCAATATCCTTTCCCATTTATAAGTTCAAAAACTTATTTTTCTTAGGTTATTACATCACATTTCAAGGAAAATTCAAAACTCAACACTTAATGTTTACTTCCAATCAACTTTGATCTTATGTATATCCCATATATATACATATTTATTTCATTTTCACTTCAAGTCATACTTTAGATTTTAAGCCATTCTTGGTTTTTAATTTAAACAAATTCCTTTAAAAAATTTAAAGCAACTCTTGTTTTAAAGTATGATTCCTACATTTAAAAATATTATGAATAATATTATTTATTATATATTTTAATACTTTTAAACAATTTCAAAATCTTTCAAGGCTTAGATTTAAAACTACACAATGTAATTCCTTTTCAATTTGTAAGTCATACTTAACTAAATTGTTACTTCCTTAAAACATTCCATTTCGCTTTATCATTGTTTATTATTATTAGAAAACAAACATCCATTGTTAGATACAACAACCCTTATATGTAATAACCAAGATTATCATATATGAAAACCAATTATCTCATAATTTGTTGGAGAATAAAATCAAGGTAATGTAGTTCAACATTCCAAAAACACTCCAACAAATTTCAGCATTTTATTCTCTTGTTTGATCCCTTTTCAAGCTTATCTTATTTGTATAGTTCATATTACCCAATTCTCATTTGGTTATATATTACCACTTAAATCTTATTAATATATTTAATTTCAGTAACGATCAACGAATTATCTTAATATATACAACAACTAGAAAAATTATTGCTTTATATATCAAAATATAAGCATATATAAAATTACTTTTAAAATCATTTTTAAAACCATTATATAAGAAAATAAGAAGTACGACCTCACATATTACACTCAACTCATTCTAGAGTACGATTGACCCTATCTTTAATGAGTAACCCCCACCAGAGCCAAGGTTCTCGCTTAACCTCGCTCTGATACCAAAATGCAACGACCTAGAATTTTCGAACTCGAGAATTCGACACTACTACGTTCACTCTAGAAGTACCAAACAATCGGACGTCGGAAATCTCAGATTGTTAGGGTAAAGAAGAAAAGAGGTGGAAGAAGAAACAGAAAACAGAGCATAGAATCTCACACACAGCGGATTAAATTATAATATCAAATAATAACATTTATACAATGAAAAGCTGTAATTGTCAGTTTGCAACAATATATCAGAGTACAATCATTCATAAATAAACTGGACAGTTGTAACAACTTGTCCCTAGCGACTAACAATACAATCTCAAATACACAGCGCAATATACTCCATACATTCCTTCCATCCAGCTTGCCTCCTGAACTGCAGATCGTCCTCACCTGAAAATCTGTAATACTCGGTCTGACCCGAGCATTACATTAAAGTAACACCCGAGTCAGGCTGGAAACCAGTGTGAGTAAACCCATATAACTAGAAATACTAAGTTATAAACTTCTTTGAAAACCCAGGTAACTCGTACATCATTACGAATTCTTATCCTGTTATAGCCAAACATTTATTCCACAAAATAATATCTCAGTACCGTTACTTAGTTTAAAGGGTCCAGTTCACTTAATTTATTCCAATCCAGCCTATTTGACTCTATAATCAAATCGAAGTGGTTCCGGATATCGCTGATATCCATCCTCGGTCTCTTTAAATCCAATACCATCTTTAATCCAACTTTTTTAAGTGAACATAATTCAATTTTAAATACAGGATGTCAATTTACACGGCAATTCATCACTTATAAATAGCTCACATTATCATAATTCAACCGAAACAAATCATACCACAAAACATCATTGTTTATCAGACTAGAGACATTAATCCAATAATTTAATATAATTTAATCATCCATAAGCAAGATTAATTTGTCACCCAATCTAATTATTTTAATTAACAAAAAATAAATTAATTACCTTAAAATCCTGCTTAATTAACATTAATTAAACCATTTAATTAATTATTGAAATTAATTAATTGTTCTTTAATCATTTAATCATTCACATAATTAATTAACCTTTAATTACTTATATTAATTAACGATCCTTTAATTACTTACATTAATTAATTATCCTTTAAGTAATTATCCTTCAAATATTATCCTATAATTACTTAAGTTAATTAATTAACACTTAATTACTTAAGTCCTTAATTAGTCTTAGGTGAACCATTATCTTAATCAATTACTTAATTAAATCATTTAAATCTTATTAAATAAATGCTTGAAAATAATTTATACAAAATCTTCTGAGACCTTTTGATTAATTAAAGTTTAATACTCTTATCTTAATCACCTACTTAATTACATCATTAAATTCATATGTAACACTTGGGAATAAATTAAATAATTAACCTAATATATAATTATTCAAAACCCAAAACAATTTTAAAATCATTTAACTTTAAGTTTGGAGTTTTCCTTGAAAACTTGTTTAAGAAATTTTGCTTTGAACTTCGATCAATACTTTGCTTGAAAACTTGTTCAAAAATTTCTCTTTTATAAAAACTTGATTTAGTTCATACATTTTTTTTTAAAAAATACTCGGGCTCAAGCCCAAACTTCCCGATCACAAACTTGAGCCATACTCCATCTTTCCAACCGCCCCTCTACTTCTTCTTTTTGTTTTTTTTGTTTTAACTTTTAGTTCCTGTTACATAATCATACTCGAGCCCAACCCGAAGCCTCTCCCTATTTTTCCTGAGCCCGACCCGAAACCTTCCCTATCCCCTTCCTTCTCTTCTCTATTCCTATAGAAAACTAAAACCTCACTGACATCCAATGCACCGTGCATGTGCGCACGGCGTTGGAGCCGTGCTAAACTTCGCCGACGACACCACCAAAACGCCGATGATCCCCTCTACAACTTCAATCACCCAGAAACCCATGACGGCCTAAAAATCAAAATCGGGCCAATCTGTCCCTACCCAGAAACAGACCAACATCCACGTCAACCTCGCGCCGCTGCCGTTGACCACCGGTGACCTCGCCACCAAGCCTGGAACTGCACCTACCTGCTACCCCCTTTTCCACCTCCTCCGGCCCACCTCGACGCCACTACGCCATCGCACTCGAGCGGAAACCCACATTGATCAAACCACACACTGAAAACCTACTTCGTCGCCGCTCTTCCACCATGGTGGCCTAAAAATTGTGCCACCATTTATTCCTTGCTTCTCCTCCCCTAAGCCACCTTCTGACCAAATCCCGACCGTAATCACTCGCGGTTGCCAAAAAACACCCAAAACCCGTTTTCCGTTCAACTTACAACTTCCCCTCAAATCCTAACTTAAAAATTTCAAAACTCATTCCAAAAATCCTAATTTTCCTAGTCCATAATGATAATATAAGCAAAACTTGAAATTAGAACAATTTATTTTCTGCTATGCTTCAAATTCTACTGTAAATTCCCTTTTTCAGATAAATACTTTACTAAACTCACTTGAACATTTTTAAAAATAGGACTTCATATTTACAAACAAAATTTCTTTAATTTTCAAAGCCTGAATGTGTTCGAGCGAAGAGGTTTGAATTTTTGAAGGGGGTTTGAGCTTGCTTGAGTAAGAGAAGAGACATGCATATATGTATACATACAGGAATTCAACTTATACACACAAGCAAACAATTTCCCATTCATGCAAGTAAAAATCAAGGTATTTTTACCAAAAGATCTTACATGCACACAGTTATGAAGATGCTTTAGCATTCATAAGTTAAGATTTACTCACTAAAAACTTGAACAAGGGATGATTTGAAACTGGAAGCTGGAAATGTTATCAATCTTTGAAAATCTGGAACTTGATAGTTGATTTTGAATTGCTTTGCTTTTAGTTGAATTACATATTAATTAAATCTTGCTTCAGTTTTGAAACTTGAAATAGTTGTTTGGTCTTCCTTTTATTTATTTTTTCTGGTTTTAGTTTTGAAATCTGAAAGACGAAGAAAGAAAGAGTTGAGACATATATATTACTGCCTCAAACCGTATATCAGGTTCATCATTCATTCATTTTTTTATGAAGGAAACAAATAACTAGACACTTGTAAACAAGAATCCCTTCCTAGCTTACAAATGTTTTATGGATGCATTTTATATTTATTTATATTTTATATACTTATTTTTACACTTAAGCTATTATGCTTTTTAATTAATAAATATTTAGCATGTTATTTTCAATTTAGAAGAAAACAATGCCACTTGTAATCATATATCTTTCATAAGCTTACACATGTCCAAAACATTTATTTTATATTTACTTTATGTTTATATATTCATACTAATTATGTTTATCTCATGCAATTCAAAAGATTTATATATTAAAACCTTTATTTATTCTTATTTACATTTTAAACATAAGTTATTTATACTTTAATTAATAACTATATATAAATACCATTTTTCAAAAATATAGAGTTTTTAAATCCAATTTATTTTTAAGATATGTATATAGAATTCCAAATCATAGTTTTATCCATAACTCTATATATATATATATATATATATATATATACATGAACAATATTACTTAGAAAACATATCTAATTTATTTATAAATATAAGTTTTGAAAAATTTAAATTATATAAGAAGATTATTAAATTAGTACTTATATCCAGATATATATATTTATCAGAATTTTATATGTTCAACTCATAAATCAGTATTTCCAAAAATTTAATCTTGTTAATCACCAATTAACAGATGTCCAAAAATCCGGGTTATCACATGTGGTTTATTGTCGACTTAAATTGTCCAAAAGGTGTGTTGTTACAGTGGTATCGAAGCTTTAATTTAGAGATATCTTAGCCTGTTGGGGTTTATTTATTAGAGATAAGGTTAGTAATACCCTAGAACGAGTTTGAGTGTACACACACACGAAAGCGCGTGTTTGTTTATAAATTATGTGTTATATATAAGGGAATGAATTTTTTTATAACTAATATACTTATTTGTTATGTGTTTGTTTCAGGAAATGATAATATTTAATTATTATCATTTATCATTGGTCAGTTCTATTTAGTCAGTTTACAAGCATTGGCTATTATTGTTGATTTGAATTTATGAAATAAACACTAGTCTAATAATGGTACATTAAAGAAAATAAAGTGAATGATTATATGAACGAGATTTCTAAGTTTAATCTTAATATAGAGAATTTAAACTGAATATTTGAGAACTAAAATTCTGATGTTTTAGAAATTTGTTTCCTAATATTTTGTAAATATTAGTAATATTATTCAAAAGTGAATAATTAGAATTTTTCATGAAATTAAAATGTTTTGTTGTGAATCTTGATGTTTTGTTGATTGGTAGTTTCAACTATTGGAGTAAAATGGAATGTTATGAAATACTGAACAGTCTTAAATTTTGAAATGAAATTTAGTGTTAAAACTTAGTAATTCTGTAAAATTATAATTTTGAATATTATAAACTCAATGGGAAAAGAAAAATGAGTAAAATAAGATTTGAATTGTTAAAGTTTATGTTAAGAAAATGATTTTGAAAGTTTGTATGTACTTATCGGTTTAAATATTATACTATTTGAATTGTTAAAGTTTATGTTAAGAAAATGATTTTGAAAGTTTGTATGTACTTATCGGTTTAAATATTATACTATAAGTGTGAATTTAGGTATTGGAGTGTTTAAGTTGAAATTGTGGAGAAAAATGTGTTATAAATAGAGTTAAATGGTTGTAATATTGTTTATAAACTTAGTTAAAATTTATGAAATGTGTCATAAATAATTTGAAAAGTAAAAGTGAAAACAAATTGGATAGACCAATATGAACTAAAATGAAATGATTATAAATAAAATCATGACCTGTAAATTGATTATAAAGTAAATGGATGTCATAAGAAATGATTATAATTAAAGTTGTGATAACTTTAAACTCAAATAATGTCTTACAAAAGAAGTTAAGCCTTTATAAATTGGTTATAAGCTTAAGGAAATTTCTTATGAAATGATTGGCAAATAAATGTAGTATTAAATGAGAAATACTATATGTGAAAATGAATGTGATTTAAAATGAAGCGAGATGTAGTAATGTTATTTATTAATAATTTTGTCATTAATTGGTGATTTTTTAATTGATAAGAGATTTTGTTATTAATACTAGTTTGAAAGCATAATTGTGTGATCAAGCGAGAGATTGAATGTGATATTGCGTGATGACGACACATGTACATCTAATGTTCTAATATATTTGATATGCTTTGACACTGAAAATGAAAGTTCTTGGGTTGGATATCCTTTGTAATTTAAACTGGATTTTTATGTAAACCTACTATAAATTCAAAATCATTTTACAAAACTATTTTATTTTATTTTATTTTATGTACAAAACTATTTTTTGTTTTATCTTGTATACAAAAACTATTTTACAAACTATTTTATATACAAAGCAATTTTTTAGTTTAACTTATATACTAAAAACTATTTTACAAACTATTTTATATACAAAACAATTCTAAATTCAATATCTTTTGTAATGACCCAGATTTGACCACTTAAAAATATAACATTTAAAGTGATTTTAAATATAAAAAGTTTTATGGTTCAAACAATATTAGATAGGATTTGAAAATAGAAATATATATAAAGATAGCAACATTTGCTTATATCGACAAAAGCGACAAAATCCTAATTCAGAAAAGCAAGTTTAAACAGTTTAATTATTTATTTTAATTTATCTATGAGTGTTTATATATTTAAATAACACTATATAAATTTATTTTTAAATTTGATTTACATAAATAAATAGTTTAACTAAAACGTCAAAATATGAATATAGAACATTTTATCAAAAATCAACGTTTTGTCGATTTAAAGTTGTCGCAACGTTGTTGCATCTTTATGCACACAATTTAGTAAATATGTTAATATATAAAGGTAGTTAACTATTAACTAAGCAAGGTTACTTTTAATAATCATACTTAAAAAATTCTAGAAAGTGATTAGCAAAAGTAAACTAAAAAGACAAAACATATGTCACATCACATGTGACATAAAGTGAAGTAAGATTATACTTTACTTAACTCTTAAGTATTTGAATTTTAAAAGTGTGATGTGATGTGGATGGTAAATGTTGAATTAAATACGTTTACTTAATTCTTAAGGAAGGTTATTTAAGTGAAAAACCAAATCTATATTTTAGTCTCAAACATTTTCTATAAATACCCATCCTCTTCTTCTTCACTTTTGCACCATTTCTTCTCTACTTTCTTGAGCTCTCTTACATCTTTTAATGGCTTCTTTCTATAATTAAATATTTCCAAAATATTTCCGAAAATAAAACAAAGAAAAATATCAACAAAACTCGGTCCGAAGCATTTCAAAACTCCTCCTCCACCTTTTTATTGCTCGCGACCCCTCTTCTCCATTTGGTCGAGCAAATCTTCCCCTTCATGCTTGGTCGTGGCCTCCTAAGGCAAGTACAAGGTGTTAGAAATTTGGATTACGGATTTTAAGGCTAAAATAACACTAGAGGAAGGGTGAATAGTGTTTTGTGCATTTTATAAATCCTTTTGAAACTTATGTAATTTAATCACCAAAAAATGCAATACACAAACACAGATATAATCATAGAATCAAACACAGATACAAATAATAAATAAAAGCAGTAAAGGAAAGAACACACCAGGATTTTATACTGGTTCGGAGTTATCCCACATCCAGTCTCACACAATTGTATGAATTTCTTTTCAAAATAATCTCCCAGATTACACCCTCGATTTTAAGGCCACGAGATACATCCTCTTGTATTCGAGTCTGGGGCAAACTCTCTTGAATTACCTGGCCACAAGATCACCTAATCGATTTTCGAGGAAACAATCACACCCAATTGATTTCAAGGCTCAATCGCACCTTTTGTAACGACCCGATATCTTCAACCTTTCGCATCCACACACGTTAGACTTGAATTGCTCAAAATACCAGATTATTAATTTAAATTTGGCAACACTCAGCATATACAGTAAATAAATCAATCATAGAATCACAGATATAGAGTAATATAAATAAATAATGCAACGGAATAGATAAATAGTAGTTCATGAAGCTACCATAAAAACAATAGAGTTTGAAATAAAATACAACAGAATATCTCAAATCAGTGAAGTCTCAAGTACAATAGATGACTTCTCTGAACCAATCAACTGGAAAGTTGAAAGCTAAATCGATAGTTGGATCTCCCAATGAAGCTCTGAACTCCAAAGGTGAGTCTCCTATGCTATATCACTCAGTCTGACCCGAGTGTCAAGCAAAACACAAAACACTCAAGTCAGGATTAACATTCTTATATCAATAAATCCTACTCAAGTGAAATATCAACTGAAATGCGAGTAACTTAGGTGATTTTTGGGATAACCATCCTCTAAGGATCCGAGGAACTATCTTCAATGAAGAAATATACACTATAACATCGTGATCATTTCAAATTAATTTAAACTTCAAAGCCAAAATATCATTTTTATTTCAAATATATCTATTTCCCAGATAGTGTATATATACGTATAATTTCAAAGTAAAGTATTTGTAGTTTCCTCAAATTTCCCAAATCGCTTCAAAATAAACTCGGCTTTCCCATCAAATTTAAATTCAATCTCAATTTATCAATTTCCATTCAATTCAGTTTTCTAAATAACAAATTCAAATTATGTTGATCTCAAATACAAATCTGAGTCACAAATTAACCATTTTCATCCCAGTATATTTCAAAGCTTTAATATTCGATATTTCAAAGTTCAGTTTAACAGTTTCCTATAGGTCTCGGTTTAACCTCATTATTATTTAGTCTTGAGATATTCGTTTAATAAATTCATGTATTATTTAAATAACTCTAATTTATTCAAATTATTATACAATCTATTTTGGAATATAGATTTACATAACTACTTAAATATATTATATGAGTTAAATCAATCTCAATAATAATATTATTAAATCTACATATATAAAATTACCATTATACATAATATTTTAAGAACCAATATTTATTAAAAACCATATATTTCTTTACAAAACCAAAGAAATTAGTTTCAAAACACTTATATGTATGGACCAGCGGGGTCTGTATATATTTCCTATCCTATGTTCAAGTCATACGAATATTTATCATTTCAGTCCGTAATTTAAATATATATACGGGTATATATCATTTCGACCCGCAATCCCAAATTCAATTTCAATGAAAATCACTTGGGTTTATCATTTCAACCCGTAACGATTTTCTCCTATTCTAAAGTCCGTTTGGATATGTATCATTTCAACCCATAGTGATTTCTATTCTAACCGGGGACTTCCAGAGTGATGACAGATATGATAATAACAACAGCAGACATATATTATCAATAACAATATAACATAAATTACAGGATATGGTGTCATATCCCACAGGTGAACAATTACAGATAATAGTATATATAACAATTTAAATAACTACATTAGCATATTTTAATTGTCGTTTCAGTTGAAATCAAATTTAATGTATCATTTCAACCCGTAACTTATATTACATACTTAATGTATCAACACACAACTTATATTGTATTTTAATCAAGTAACAGAATTCAAGATACAACCAATTTATATATAACACTAATATAACTGACCCAACAGATATCAATTCTATACACATATTCAATATTATATAAATAATTTAAATACACCCATATTCTCACATCCAATAATATATTTATTTAACATAGCATATATACCAATGGTTACAAAATCTATTTAAAGATATTGAAAATATCTAAACGAAATCTATAATATATGCATATGATACATATATTTTCATACCTTATATCATTCATTAATATGGCAAAATTTTATGACGTATAATATGATCAAACTAGAATAAACTTAAAGTCTAAAACTCACGCGTACAATTCAAAATCAATACTTAATACAGTATATATATTACTTTCTACAATATTATATATATAACAATTTCATAATAAAATATACAACTTTATATATCAACTTATATATATTGTTATATATACATATAAAACTACCTAGAAACTATATTTTTTTTACGCACCTTTTAAGTCAGACATTAATATATATATATATATATATATATATATATATATATATATATATATATATTATGTTTTGAGCTTAAAATTAGCATATATACTTTACACGAAAGATATATATTGATAGGTAAAACTTGCAATCTATACAAACCTGTATATATTACATCAAAACATATATATATATATATATATATATATATATATATATATATATATATATATTAAAAGCTAAATAAACGAATGACTTTATGTAAACTCGGACCTAGGCAAAAGGTATATAACTGGATAAGTATACCATATGTATATAATTTAAAACTCATACTTCCTCAAATCAAAATCTGTATATAAATAACACTGTCAAATATATGTATAATGAATATATAGGCTTATATTACTTATACCATGATTCGAAACACATTATCACAATACCAATAACACTCACGCATACCCATATATAGCCTGTACATATAAAATACAGCTTTATGAAACTAGAAACCGATCTATATAACAAAATACACTACCTATCCAAAGAAGAGGAAGGGAATGCGCCTGTTGTTCCCCGAGCGATGCGCTCGCGTGAGGGGAGAGTTCAGGCCAAGCATGAGGGGGTGCGAGAGTGGTTTGGCTTAAGCAGTGGCCATTGGTGCGACTATGAGGAAAAGAATGGGCGGAGGTGGAGAGCGGGGCGAAGGCGACGCCGACGTGGCAAAAGAGGATAGGTTCAGGCGAAGGGAAGGAGGCGGAGGAATGGTGGATATATGGAGGCTCGGTTGATCGGCGTTAGAGGTGATGGAATGTTGAATTATTTTAGTGAAGGGTTGAGGGCGGCTACGTGACATAGGCGCATGGGGATGGAGGGGGAAGAAGCCGGTTATGGAAGAGACTCGATGATCTGGATGGCGGGCGGAGCTATGCTAGAGGGAGGCGGGCTGTCGCAAAGATCTGGAAGAAGAAATGTGCGTGTGGAGGTGAAGAGAATTAGAAAAGAGAGGAGGAGGTGTGCTAGCCAATCAATGAATTTATATGCAAAAATATAATTTACTTCTCAAAATGGAAGCACAGAGGAACACGACAAAAGAAGAGAGAGATAAGGAGACCCAACCTGAATATATACAGACTTCTATATAAATCTATTTATTAGTATTGAAAAGTAAGACCAAAAGTAGGTCCAGATCAGAAGGGGAACAGGAAAAAGGAACGTGCCAAGCGAATGTATATGAACAGTGATAATATGAATGGTCCAAAAGAAATGTATGCAACTGACCGTTTGAAATAAATAAATGCAAATGTATATAAATTTACGTGATGGGATGGATGGCTGAGTTGTTGTAATTGATGAAATAAATATTTAAATGAAAGCTAGTTACTGCAGTTTGAAATTCGAATGGACACAACTGCCAAAATGCTACCGATACGGTGAACTGTTTTACAGATTCCGCTGTCCATCGGACGCCGAAACAAGCAAATGAATATATCTTGGAGATCGGCACAACGAGGTGATCAAAACGATATATCGATATTAGCAGTGCGGTTGAATTATAAAAATTCCGCTAGTGGAAAATGCAGCTAAAATACAGAAAATAAGATCGACGGATCTATAGAAGTCTGAATCTTGAAAAATGAAAGATGATGCCTCGTTTAGAAGAGGATTTATAATTTGTCTATGTAAAATCATTCAGGTTTGAAAATATTTTATTATCAACAATTATTAACTGACTTGAATTTAATAGAATTACACAACAAAATAAACTTTCATAAAATTAGATGAAAAATCACAAACTGTTATATTGGCAAGGCCAGCCGGTTTTATAGTGGACCGTCCACTTTTTATTACGAACGTAATAAAAATTGAAGAACAGGAGCAAGGTAAAAGCACCTTAACTACTAAAGTAAAAATATAAAATACAGCACAGGTACATGACAGCTATGTCACGATAACTACAAGATACATATAAAACTAGCACTCCTCCGAGGAGGGAGAATCACCAACAACCCCAGACACCAAAGATGTGCACAATGGGACAGACCCAGAGAAACCAGCATAGGGGCGAAAACCGAAGAGCAAGACATGGGCCATAAACCACATCATCAGAGCAGTAGATAAAAGATCGATCCCAAGAAGAATCAGCAAGCATGTCAGAATTAGCACTCGCATCTATACCGTCCAAATCAAGCACAAGAGAGTCACCGGATTGTTTGTAGCGTAGGCACCTAAGATCAAGTTGATCGTCAGAAACAAACCGGAAGAAAGATTCACTAACTGGGTTATACCTCATATCAGAAATGGGATCTATCCAACACCCTTCAGGCTCATCCCAAGCTACAGGAGGCAGCAGTAAGGAAGGGACTGGAGAAACTAAAGGGATGACAGGAGCAGCACTAGGCACCTCAGAACCAGGAGGTGATACAGTCATTACTAGCGGCAACGGAGCAGTAGGAGCGCAATAAGATAGAGAGGAAGGGGCAGAAACCTTGGGGACCCAGATCCTACGTCGGGGGCACGGCAGAGGAGATTTCGGAACAGCCGCAGAGGCATCAGAGTGATGGCAATCGATAGACAGGTGTCCAAAAGAGTGACAAGCGGTACAAATATCCGGAACCCAACCATAGCGAACTCTGACTTCCACCACATGGCCGACAGCTAGCTGAACAGAAATAGAAGAAGGGAGAGGCTTAGAAGGGGAAATCTCAATGAGAGCCTTCACGAACATCAGCTTATCACGCGCCACAGTGTTGGAGTCAAAACATTTCAGCTTACCAACATTACAAGCTAACCAATTTAAACCAATAAGCGGCTGCAATATAGAGGGAATCTGAGAAAAATATACCCAAACAGGGATGGAGAAAACTTGCTCACGTGCACACGCCACGGTAGGAGACCATGGGGTAACAATAAATGGCCTTCCATCCACAAAAGTAGGCTCCGCCTCCAAAACAAACTGACGGTCTTCAGCAGAAGAAAACTTTAAGAAGTACATCGTATCAATCAGCTTAACATGCAAATTACCACGAAGCCGCCAAGCTCTTCGTAGCACCGTAGACGCATAAGAAAGTCGGTGTTGCGGCTCCAGGAAAAATCCAACCAAATAGTCTGACCAAAATTCCTCACCAACTGTTATATTAAATATACGCATTCCAAATATAATTTTTATTTTCAATTTTTATTGTTTAAAATTTCTCCAAAATTCAATTACATACGTTAATAAAATAAATAAAAATTAAAAAAAAATTATGGGCCGTTACATTCTCCCCCACTCAAAACCTTTCTTCCCCGAAAAGAAAGGAGGTAGGAGAATAGAAACAACCAGAAAAGAAGGCAGATTTGAAAAACAAACTTAAACAATTAGTTTAAAACCATTTAAATTTCAATTTGAGTTAATTTATAAACTTTATAACCACTCAAAACTTTTGTTTAAACCTACTTATTATATCCATAATAGTCATTTATAACTTTGCAAATCATAATATTTCCATTTATATGTTTAATAACACCTTTATAAATATATGAAAACTCTTTGAAACAATTATTTACATCATTGGTTATATTTACAAAGAGGTTTCAATTACTAATACAGAATTTCTTTGTTGGAAATACTTTTATAATAAATACCTTTATAATAAAATATTTTTATAATAAAATACTTTTATAACTCGATATTTCAACAAGTTTACCCTCGTTCTTGCAGACTCTGGTTCTGCGTTGATCAGGTGCACAGCTAGACATCTTCAAGTACTTAGTAGATCTGTTTAAACACCCGGTGAAAATACTTGAAAAACCTTCAAAACTGATATGGAAAGTACAATCCAAACAAAACACCTAGATCGCAGATACACAATGGTTACACCTGGATCCCTTAGGAAACATCCGTACCTTTGAGCATTCACTGCCTTGCGAATTACGCCATGATAACCAAAACTGTGGACCACAGGATACATAACAATGGTTACCTCTGGATCCCCCAGGAAACATCCATACCCTTTAAGCAATCTCTGCCTTGCAGATTACGCCACGATAACAAAACCGGCAGACCGTAGGATACACAATGGTTATGTCTGGATCCCTCAGGAAACATCCGTACCCTTTAAGCAATCTCTGCCTTGCGGATTACGCTAACCAAAAAAACGACCATGGGTTACACCATGGTAGGACACTCGAGTATCACATCAGGAAAACCAAAATCAGAGAGAATAATATCGATACAATGAATCCACGGTGTGGCCACATAGCGAATATCAAGCAGAAGGCACTTTCCATATCTTTACTTTGAAAATATGTATCATATCGTACCTTTTCAAATCACTTTCAAATAACATACTTATATAAAGCCCATTTTATAAGATTTCATTTTCAAATCGAATACTTTCCAAAACAATAGTATATCAAATCACACTTATATAGACTTCAATTATATAAGATTTCAATTTTCAAATTGAGTACCTTTCCAGATCAATAGTTTTCAAATCAACTTCATACTCATACAAATCAATTTTATATAAGTCCAATAACTCCAAATCAAGTATTAAGTAAAACAAGGTTCTCAATTTCAATTCCTTTCGATATCAGTTCAGTTTCAAAATCATATATGATTTCACCATTTATTTCTTCCAAATTTAAGGTCTTCAGTTTCAAAGTTTCCACATCAACATAATTTAGGTCAACCAATTCATTTCCAAAATCATCATATAAATACTGGATTTTACTATCCAATCTATTTTCAAAACCAAATATTTTTCTCAAAATCAATTATACCCAAACGATTTCCAAGTTTATAACTATCCCTTTAAAACCTTTAAGCTATTTATTTCCATATATGGAAGATCCAATTTACCTTTTGTAAATCATTTAAAGCTAAATTTTATTCCAAACATTTCAAAACTAAATTTCATATTAGTATAATTCAAAACAGTCTCATTCATTTACTTAACAAAACAGTTTCAAACTCATTTACTTCATCGAATGATTTATACTTTTCGAAATTACTTATCTTTGAAAATTTAAACCTCGATTTGGAAGTGCTCGAACATTTAAAATAGTCTCGAAATTACTTGTCTTTGAAAATTTAAACCTCGATTTGGAAGTGCTCGAACATTTAAAATAGTCGGGAAAATCAAATTTCCAATTCAAGAGATGGAAATCAATAACAAATCAGCAAATCAATTTCAATATGCAGAGTTATACCAAAACAATCTGAAACTCGAGGACTGAACACCCGCTTACTTTAAATCATTTCAAATATATATATATATATATATATATATATATATATATACATATACATATGTCTTTCGAATATCAAACCATACTTCGAAATCTAAAATCAAAATTTGTTTCACAAAATCGCTTGCATAGGAAAGCTACTGTGTTGGCCTCTTCCCCACTCTGAAACTCGAAAATCAATGTCGATGATGCATGCATTCATCATCGAAATTATTTACTAGCGACATAAGTGAGTTCTGGACTTCTATTTTCTTGAAAAATTCTTTGAAATTTCTTCAAATTCATTGGAGTTCATTTGAAACATTTCTTATTAGGAAAATACTTTCAAATCGTACTATTATATATTTTCAAAATCTTAAAACCCGTTTCAAACACTGGAGTTCAATTCCTCGAAATTCAAATTCAAAACCCTTTAGTTATAAACCATTTTTAGATAAATCAAATTTCTTGTATAGTTTTCAAAATTTCAAACCTTTCAAAACTTCAAATTCTCGTTTTAAAAGGTATATAGTTCTTATCGAAAACACTTTCACTTTTATATATAGAATATAATCATACTTATAAAAATTCCGATATATAAAACAGTTTCTAAAATACAAACAATTTCAATTTTTCAAAGGATGATTCAAGAATGGATTTCAAAAACAAAGATAGGCTCGATCGAAGATGAGATAATCAAGTTTCAAAATAGGAGATGTATATACTTATATAAATCGCGAGCAAATTTAACCAGGTCAACCATGACTTCAAAATAAGATCGGTGCAAAATTTTGGAGTATCCCATAACTCCAGAATCGATAAACATGAATAGGGAGAGAATATAATGGATTTGGGATTTGCAGGGAATGTTCCAAAGTCCAAAGGAAAACAACATCAATGAGGAAGAAATTCAAACTCGAACGAAAGTGATTCTGCAAATAAATTTACTATATATGCTAAATTTGCCTAGAGCTAAAGCTCTGATACCAACTGCAACGACCAAATATTTTCAACCTTTCGCATCAACACACGTTAGACTTGAATTGCTCAAAATATCAGATTGTTAATTTAAATTTGGCAAAACTCAGCATATACAGTAAATAAATCAATCACAGAATCACAGATACAGAGTAATATAAACATAATGCAGCGAAATAGACAAATAGTAGTTCATGAAGCTACCATAAAAATAATAGAGTTTGAAATAAAATACAACAGAATATCTCAAACCAGTGAAGTCTCTAGTACAACAGATGACTTCTCTAAACCAATCAACTGAAAAGCTGAAAGCTGAATCGATAGTGGATCTCCAAATGAAGCTCCAAACTCCAAAGGTGAGTCTCCTATACTATATCACTCAGTCTGACCCGAGCTTCAAGCAAAACACAAAACATTCGAGTCAGGATTAACATTCTTATATCAATAAATCCAACTCAAGTGAAATATCAACTAAAATACGAGTAACTTAGGGGATGTTTGGATAACCATCCTCTAAAGATCCAAGGAACTATCTACAATAAAGAAATATACACTATAACACCATGATCATTTCAAATTAATTTATACTTCAAAACCAAAATATCATTTTTATTTCAAATATATCTATTTCCCAAATAGTATATATATAATAATTTCAAACTAAAGTATTTGTAGTTTCCTTAAATTTCCCAAATCGCTACAAAATAATCTCGGCTTTCCCATCAAATTTAAATTTAATCTCAATTTATCAATTTCCATTCAAATCAGTTTTCTAAATAACAAATTCAAATTATGTTGATCTCAAATACAAATCTGAGTCACAAATTAACCATTTTCATCCCAGTATATTTCAAAGCTTTAATATTCGACATTTCAAAGTTCAGTTTAACAGTTTCCTATAGATCTCGGTTTAACCTCATTATTATTTAGTCTTGAGATATTCGTTTAATAAATCCATGTATTATTTAAATAACCCTAATTTATTCAAATTATTATACAATCTATTTTGGAATATAGATTTACATAACTACTTAAATATATTATATGAGTTAAATAAATCTCAATAATAATATTATTAAATCGACATATATAAAATTACCATTATATATAATATTTTAAGAAACAATATTTATTAAAAACCATATATTTCTTTTCAAAACCATAGAAATTAATTTCAAAACACTTATATATATGGACCAGCGGGGTCTGTATATATTTCCTATCCTATGGTCAAGTGATACGAATATTTATCATTTCAGTCCGTAATTTAAATATATATACGGGTATATATCATTTCGACCCGCAATCCCAAATTCAATTTCAATGAAAATCACTTGGGTTTATCATTTCAACTCGTAACGATTTTCTCCTATTCTAAAGTCCGTTTGGGTATGTATCATTTCAACCCATAGTGATTTCTATTCTAACCGGGGACTTCCAGAGTGATGACAGATATGATAATAACAACAGCAGGCATATATTATCAATAACAATATAACATAAATTACAGGATATGGTGTCATATCCCATAGGTGAACAATTACAGATAATAGTATATATAACAATTTAAATAACTACATTAGCATATTTCAATTGTCATTTCAGTTGAAATCAAATTTAATATATATAAGAACATTAATCGTGAGTGATTGCTCACCTTTCGAGGCTAGATAGATTTGTCACAGAAATGAGCTACGAATTCCAAAGCAATTCTAGATGAACACAATTCGTTGAAGAAAATAGGCACGATGGACAAAGCTGATAATGGAAAATCGATGAGAACGATGAGAATCAGTTGATATAAATTGTACAAAAATATACGTATTTCCTAAAATCAATTCAAAAATATTTATTTTCAAATTTATATTTAATCCCGTACTTATAAAATAAAGTATATACTATATAACAATAGATCAACTTATATTACATACTTAATGTATCAACACACAACTTATGTTATATTTTAATTGACTAACAGAATTCAAGATACAACCAATTTATATATAACACTAATATAACTGACCCAATAGATATCAATTCTATACACGTATCCAATATTATGTAAATAATTTAAATACACATGTATTCTCACGTCCAATAATATATTTATTTAACCAGGGCCGGCCCTGGCACTAGGCTGCTTGGGCGACTGCCCAGGGCCCAATCCTAGATCAGGACCCAATAAATAAAGAAGTTTGTATATATGAACTTAAAATAATAATAATAATGCATGTGCTGTAATAAAATGTATTCTCAGCTAATGTTGGTGGTTTGCGATTTTAGCAACTGGAGTTCAAGTCCTACCCATTGTGCTTTGAAAACAAAAAAATTATTAATTTTAAAAAATATTCATTGTTTTTGCCCAGGGCCCCAATTTCTGTTGGGCCGGGCCTGTATTTAACATAGGATATATACTGATGGTTACAAAATCTATTCAAAGATATTGAAAATATCTAAACAAAATCTATAATATATAACATACGATACATAGATTTTCATACCTTATATCATTCATTAATATGGCAAATTTTATGACGTATAACGTGATCAAACTAGAATAAACTTAAAGTTTAAAACTCACACATACAATTCAACATCAATGCTTAATACAGTATATATATTACTTTCTGCAATATCATATATATAACAAATTCATAATAAAATATACAATTTTATATATCAACTTATATATATTGTTCTATATACATACGAAACTACCCAGAAACTATATATATTTTTATGCACCTTTTAAGTCAGACATCAATATATATTATGTTTTGAGCTTAAAATTAGCATATATACTTACACGAAATATATATATATATATATATATATATATATATATATATATATATATATATATATATATATATATATATACACACACTGACAGGTAAAACTTTCAATCTATACAAACCTGTATATATTACATCAAAACGTATATATATTAAAAGCTAAATAAACGAATGACTTTATGTAAACTCGGACCTAGGCAAAAGGTATATAACTGGATAAGTATAGCATATGTGTATAATTTAAAACTCATACTTCCTTAAAATCAAAATCCGTATATAAATAACACTGTCAAATATATGTATACTGAATATATAGGCTTGTATTACTTATACTAAGATTTGAAACATATTATAACAATACTAATAACACTCACGCATACCCATATATTTTATGTACATATAAAATACAGCTTTATGAAACTAGAAACCGATTTGTATAACAAAATACACTACCTATCCAAAGAAGAGGAAGGAAATGCACCTGCTGTTCGTCGAGCGATGCGCTCGTGTGAGGGGCGAGGTCAGGCCGAGCATGAGAGGAGGGCGCGAGAGTGGTTTGGGCTTAAGCGGTGGCTATTGGCGTGGCTATGAGGAGAAGAACGGGCGGAGGAGGAGAGGGGCTGAAGGCGGCGCTGACGTGGCAGAAGAGGATGGGTTCGGGCGAAGGGAAGGAGGCGGAGGAACTGTGGATATATGGAGGCTCGGTTGGTCGGCGTTAGAGGTGATGGAATGTTGACATTTTTTTTTGGTGAAGGGTTGTGGGTAGCTACGTGAAAAAGGCGCATGGGGATGGAGGGGGAAGAGGCCGGTTATGGGGGAGACTCGATGATCCGGGTGGCGGGTGGAGCTATGCTAGTGGGAGGCGGGCTATTGCAAAGATCTGGAAGAAGAAAGGTGCGGTGTGGAGGTGAAGAGAAGAAGAAAAGAGAGGGGGATGTGTGCTAGCCCATCAATGAATTTATGTGCAAAAATATAATCTACTTCTCAAAATGGAAGCACAGAGGAACATGGCAAAGGAAGAGAGAGATAAGAAGACCCAACCTGAATACATACAGACTTCAAAAGGAGCATGCCAAGCGAATGTATATGAACAATGATAATATGAACGATCCAAATGAAATACATGCAACTGACTGTTTGAAATAAATAAATGCAAACTTATATAAATTTACGTGATGGGATGGATGGCTGAAGTGTACTAACTAATGAAATAAATAATAAAATGAAAGCTAGTTGCTGCAGTTTGAAATTCGAATGGACACAACTGTCAAAAGGCTACCGATACAGTGAACTGCTTTACAGATTCCATTGTCCATCGGACGTCGAAACAAGCAATGAATATATCTTGGAGATCAGCACGACGAGACGACCAAAACGGTATATTGATATCAGTCGTGCGATTGAATTATAAAAATTTGAATTTCCGCTAGCGGAAAATGCACCTAAAACACTAGAAAATAAGATCGACGGACCTATAGAAGTTCGAATTTTGAAAAAGAAAGATGATGCCTCGTTCAGAAGAGGATTTAGAATTTTTCTATGTAAAAATATTCAGGTTTGAAAAATATTTTATTATCAACAATTATTAACTGACTTGAATTTAATAGAATTACACAATAAAATTAACTTTCATAAAATTAGATGAAAATTTATCATCTGCTATATTTTAATATACGTATTCCAAATATAATTTTTTGTTTTCAAATTTTATTATTTAAAATTTCTTCGTAATTCAATTAAATACGTTAATAAAATAAATAAAAATTAATAAAATTTTACGGTTCGTTACACGTTTTAGTTTACTGTTTGACTTACAAATAATCCTATAACTCTGAATAGCACCGAGATCTTATAGAGAATCAAACAGGAGATAATCAAGTTTGATTCGCTTGGTATTTCGGCAGAGTATAGTTTGGGATTCTTTAGAATAAATGTGGAAGATGAAGAGGAGAGAAAACAAGTGAAATCTGGTTGAAATTCATTTAGAACTACTGGTATTTATAGAAGATCAACAGTCATATCTATTCGTGAAAGGAAACGACAAATAGACACTTATTTTGAACATTTGAATTTTGAATTTTAACGGGCACCGTGTCGACATGGGAGGATAGGAGTATGTCGACATGCTCTAGGCAAAAATGGTGATTTTGATTCTTTTTTATTTATTAAAATTGGTTTCTATAATTTTTCAAAACAATCTCTAAACTTTTATAAATACATTTGAATATATTTTACATATAAAAGTAATTTTTAATATATATAATCTTAAGTTATAAGGTGATTTGAAATCTGAGTATATTTAAAAGCAAAATATTTAAAAACAAGAGATAGTTTAAAATCAAGGCAATTCTGAAATCAAAATGTTAAAAATGATAAAGATAATTTTGAGGCTAAAATATTTCAAACGAGAGAGATGAGTTTTTAAAAAGAAGGTTTTGAAAACATTTAAAGCAAGATATATATTTTTGAAAAGCATTTTCATAAAATTAGTGGATCAAAATAGGACCACTATATGTTCCACTAGATATTATCGTCGGTTCCATCGCCCTAGGGCTCCATCCCTTTCACAAGCTCGAAGTGGATTCCATTCCGCGAATAAATTTGGAATAAAGATGTAAGCGCTTTTAAGAAGTTTTAACGTAATACTAGACACAATACTTACCTTGTACTTTGAAATCTTAAACTCTTGATATCTTGATACCCATGAGTCTTTAATCTTGATATCTTCAATTTTGAATCTCTATACTGCTTCATTCTTGGCACCTGCATGGTTATATCCCTCATATACATATACATCTAAACAATAATGTTAGTATTTATATTTTATAACAAGTCGTAAGGTTGTTGTCATCAAAACCATCATCTCAAGGACTAACAATCTCCCCCTTTTTGATAATGACAACCTATGTTTATAAAATATACTTCACCCTCACAATAACTCCCCCTAAAACTAATAACTCCCCCTTAATCTAAGCCTAACTACTCTAACTACTCTATTTTATATTCCCCCCTTTGTAATCAATAAAAAAACTAATCCTATACTAATATAACTCCCCCGTAATCAAGTACTGGAGTACCTGCAACAAATTAAGATGGAATATATATATATATATACATATATACATATATATACATACATATATATATATAATATTATGAGTTAATTAATGAAATCATAACAAATATGATAGTTTAGATCCAATAACCATGCACTATGTTTCATATAACGTTATGCATTCCATTCAAACCAAATCAATTCTAATCAAATCAAACCAAATCAAATCAAACAATTCAAAAACAAGAAATTCAAACCTTAAGAAGATCAAATAATTTTGAGAACTTCAACGCATCCTTCTTCTCCAAAAATAGGGTCCTTTCTAATATCTTTCAAATCTTTATTATCTTGAATCATAGTTCCTTCAGGATTTGCATCGAAATCATCTTTGTTTAAGGCAGAAATCATCCAACGGAGGGCATCAAAATGCTTCTCTAGTTTCTTTTATCATCTGCATTTGACTTAGTTCTAAGTGCCTTTAATTGCGGAGAATAAAAGTAAGTATATTCTTGAATGAATTGAGAGTTTCTTCAAGATTTTCACCTAGAATTTGAGAAAAGGATGTCGTTTTTGGTAAATAGTTAAAAGATGCAAACAGAGATGAGTTGAAATAAAGAGGCTACAAATTTCTGGAAGAAACAGGTGTTTAAATAGGCAGGAATTCATTTAAAATGAATAGACACAAG
Source organism: Allium cepa (assembly GCA_030765085.1). NCBI lineage: Eukaryota > Viridiplantae > Streptophyta > Magnoliopsida > Asparagales > Amaryllidaceae > Allium > Allium cepa. Next base: position 735,708,568 of record CM060943.1, read on the forward strand.
TTAGTTATTTTAAATTCAAAATTTAAAAATAACTAAATCAGACAGTTATATGTCGACATAGGGGGTTGGGGTATGTGGACATGGGTATGTTGATCTACGTGTCTTCTTTGTTTTATGCATAAGTATGTATCTATATAACTTATATACTATACTATCATTTATTCCAGAGATACGATAAGGTAGAAAAAACATAAGATAGATAAAAAAAAATATAGATAGATGAGCTAATACATGAGATACTTCATAATATGATAAAAGAGCAATACAAGTTCATACAAAATAAACTAGTACATCATATCCTAGTTTTTAGAATGTGTTAGAGGATGAGGCGGATGATGATAAGCCAAGTTTCCGACCAACTTTGGCAAAGAAATTGTTCATATTAGTGGTCATTTTATCCAATTTCTTATTAATGGATCTTTTGAGAACCCGTTGATTTTCCACTATGATCTTTTGATTTTTGAGGAGAGTTTTGTTGGAAGGATTGTATTGATAGCTGTGTAGTTAATGCCCCGCTATTACCCTGCTATAACCCCACAATATATCATAGCGGATTTCTACCGCAACGATTTTTCCATATAGCCCCAAAAATATAGCCTTTCCGCTTTAATCCCCACTATTTCCGCTATATCCCGTTATTTCCGCTATATTTTGCTATTTCCGCTATATCTTCTTTAATAAAATGAATTAAAAAATTGCATTTATCCATTATAAAAATTATGAAACTAATTTATTTGATTTAATTTTTAATATATTTTCAGAAATGAAATACTCTAATATTCTACTAAATTCAATTATGTTATATAATAGTTTTACGTTTATTTAAAGTATATTCGCACATGTTTTTTGTTTAAAATCATTTATGTATTAATTATAATTCAATTGAATGATAATTTTTCATTTAAGTACTATTTGTATATTTGTAAAAACATTAACTACGAGTTTTATATGCTATTTTAGAGCTATCCGCTATATCCCGATATATCCTCGCTGTATTCCCGCTATGACTTTTTGCACCTCCACCGCTTTAAATCTCCCGAGCGCTTTAACTGCACAGATTGATAGGATATTCAATACTTTCCAAGGAGGTGTCTTCATTTTCTTCTTTAATTTCCATTTCCTCCCCTTTTTCTTCTTCCTCCTCATTTTCTTCTTTCATCTTTTCATGTGCCAACCTTTCATCCCTTTCGGCAAGAGATTCATATTGTTGAAACGTGAAAGAAATTTTCATAAGAGAAATATTGGCGTGATTAAACACTTTTCTTGAAACAAATTCTTCCCTTTTATACTCAACACCAAAATAATTAAAAATTCGAGTGTGATAGATTCCATGATACAAATTATTCTCATCCATTTTCAAATTCTTAGGACGAAATTCATCCATAATCACTTGCGCCTAATTAATGTCATAATGACCAAAAATAGCAAAAAGAGCTTTACAAACATTTAAAGTTGGGTTATTGAAATTTCCCGATCTAGGAGTGATAGTATATTGCAACATAAGATTAACAATACGTGCTTTCGGACGTAAGTTATGATTTTTAAATTCAAAGTTAACATCTCTTACGAAAATGTGATGAAATGTCTCACAATCATGTTCAGCGATATTAAAAGCAAAAAGATCCATTCTCGAATTCTTGCAATTGAGAATGTTTCCCGAAATTTCACAATTTAAAACAATTTTAGTGTCTTTAACACTACTCCAAATTTTATTTTTATTTCCTTCATGAAAACCATGATTCAAATTCGCATAAAACAATTTAACAAGATTTAGATAACAAACAAAATCACTTTTAGAATGGTCGAAAATATTAAAAATATGGTTCTCTTCAAGAAGAGCATTGATTTCATATATAGAGAAATCGCTAAATATAACAAACTTTCCCATACGAACTTTTCCATAATTAGCATAGCTTATATAAGCCTTGATTGCTTCCGGATCATTATAGAGATATTTTTTAACGGTTTTTTTACAGCCTCACTGTGGATGGAGTGCTTGAAGAAGCCATTTTTGAAGAGAGTAGAGAGTTTGAAAGAGTGAAAGATAGTTTGAGTTTTGAAATGAAAGTGAAAAGATATGATAAGATAAGGGAAATAAATAGATATTCAATAGTCATGTTCTCTGTTCAATAGGTACCTTTATAGAACATTGGAGTTGGTGAAAAGGTGGACGGAAGTTCAACGATTTGAATTTAAATGTGAATTTCAAATTTCTGACAGGCATGTCGACATCATAGGTAGGGCCATGTCGACATGGGTCAGATAATTCATGTGACCTATCTATTCTTAAGTACTTTAATATCTATATATATATACATACACACACACACACATATATATTATTTTTAATGGCTATATATTTTCTGAATTGATTATTAAATGTAATAATACTCTTTTAATAAAAATATATTGTTATTTAAAAATAATAATGATAATAATAATTTAAAAATTCAAACAACAAATAATTTCAAGAGTAATCCAACAATCAAACTATCGATCAATTTTAAGAAAACAATTTCAACCAAAATATTATAAACATGTACCTTTTTCTAGATTCGTGTCTCTGAGATCAACGGAATCATGAAGAGCCATAAAACACATATTTGAATTTTATGTCTTTTGATCATCATCGCTTGAGGATGAGTCTGAGTCTGAATCGTCTAGAGTAGCGGTATATGCTCTTTTCCTTTTCTTTGTATAATCATTGCTTGTAGGAAACTGTGGTTTATCAAGATGCGGACAGTCTCTTAAGATGGCCTGGTTCGTCATATTTGACATGATTTGGTACTACATTGTGATTTCCAAAATTCCCATGATCATTCTTTTTGAAGTTGTTCATCTTTCTGTATTTTAGAAACTTTCGAATATTCCTTGTCATGAAAGCTACTTCTTTATCATCATCACTGCCCGATTCTGATTCATCTGTTAATGCATTGAATGCAATTGACTTCTTTTCGAATGCCTTGCTATCTCTTCTCCCTTGCATTTGAACTTCGAATGACATTAGATTTCAAATCAATTCTTCAATCTTTAAAGTACTGATATCATTTGCTTCTTCGATTGCAAGAGTTTTCTGATCCCATTCCAGGGTAAGAGAATTTGGAATTTTTTTGACTTGATCTTCTTTAGAGAAACTTTTTCCCAATGATACTAAAGAATGCACAATATCCTAAAATCTACTATACAAATCTTAAATGGACTCATTAGAATTCATTTTGAATAATTGAAACTGATTCGTGAATACGGATATTTGATCTGTTTGACTTTTCTTATTCCTTCATGAGTAACTTGCAAAGTTTTCCAGATATCATATGCAGACTTACAAATAGATACTCTATTGAATTCATTTCTATCAAGTGAACAAAATAAAATATTCATGGCTTTGGAATTATTTTGTGCAATAGTCTTTTTCTCAGCATTCCACTGTGCAAAACTAGTTGTGGGTTCAGAATATTCAGTTTGAGTGATATTCCAAGTGTCTAATCCTATTGATTGTAAATATATTTTCATTCTAAATGCCCAATATGCAGAGTTACTGCCATTAAAAAGTGGTGGTCTGGTAGTAGACTGACCCTATACAAATGAACTAGTGATAGTGTCAACAAAACTAGTGTTGGTGCCATTTTAAAAACTTTTCAAAATTCAGATATGAAAACTTTGAAAACCAATGCTCTGATACCAAATGTTAGAAATGCGGATTATGGATCCTAAGGCTAGAATAACACTAGGGGTGAATAGTGTTCTATGGATTTTATAAATCTTTTTGAAATTTATGTAATTTAATTACCAACAAATGCAATACACCAACACAGATATAATCATAGAATCAGACACAGATGCAAACAATAAAGAAAAGCAATAAATGAAAGAACACACCAGGATTTTATACTGGTTCGGAGTTACCCTACATCCAGTCCCGCACAATTGTAGAGATTTCTTTTCAAAATAAACTCCCATATCACACCCCCGATTTCAAGGCCACGAGGTACATCCTCCTGTATTCGAATCTGGGGAAAAATCTCTTGATTTACCTGGCCACAAGATCACCTAATCGATCTTTGGGGCAACAATCACAACCAATTGATTTCAAGGCTCAACCGCACCTTTTACTTAACAGTTCGATTTATAAATAATCCTATAACTCTGAATAGCACTGAGATCTTATAGAGAGATTGGCAAAGAATCAAACAAGAGATAATCAAGTTTGATTCACTTGGTTGTAGAGAATAGTTTGGGATTCTTTTGAATAAATGTGGAAGATGAAGAGGAGAGAAAACAAGTAAAATCTGGTTAAAAATTCATTTAGAACTACTAGTATTTATAGAAGATCAACAGCCATATCTAATCATGAAAGGATACGACGAATAGACACTTCCTTTGAAAATTTGAATTTTGGATTTTAATGGGCACCATGTCGACATGGGAGGGAAGGAGTATATCGACATGCTCTAGGCAAAAATGGTGATTTTGATTTTTCTATTAAAATTGGTTTCTATAATTTTTCAAAACAATTTCTAAACTTTTTTAAATATATTTGAATATAGTTTAAACATATAAAAGTAATTTTTAATACATATATAATCTTAATTTATAAGGTGATTTAAAATCTGAGTATATTTAAAAGCTAAATATTTAAAAACAAGAGATAGTTTAAAATCAAGGACAATTTTGAAATTAAAAAATTAAAAATGATAAAGATAATTTTGAGGCTAAAATATTTCAAACAAGAGAGATATTTTTTTGAAAAGATGGTTTTGAAAACGTTGAAAACAAGAGATATATTTTAGAAAGCATTTTCATAAAATTAATGGATATAAAAATAGAACCACTATATGTTCCACTAGGTATTGTCATGGGTTTCATCCCACTAGGATTCCATCCCTTTAACAGTCTCGAAGTGGATTCTATTCCACGAATAAATTTCGAATAAAGATGTAAGTGCTTTCAAGAAGTTTTCACATAATTCTAGACTCAACACTTATCTTGTATTTTGAAATCTTGAACTCTTGATATCTTGATACTCATGAGTCTTTATTCTTAATATCTTGAATCTTGAATCTCTATACTGTACAGTCTTCATTCTTGGCACCTGCAGGGTTAAATCATGCATATACATATATATCTAAATTATAATGTTAGTATTTTTATTTTATAATAATTCGTAAGGTTGTTGTCATCAAAACCATCATCTCAAGGACTAACACGAGGAAGTTTAGCAAGTTCTAAAAGCTTAAGACAAAGTTTAGCAAACTTAGAAAAATTTAAAACTAGAATGAAAGCAGCAAAAGATGAGAACTCTATATTGTTAATAGGAAATGTTTATATGGTGTTTTGCAAGTTATAAATGTTATTTAGATGTTAATAATTATGTTTGATAAGTGTTTGAAAATGAAAGCAACAACCTTTAAGTCATTTGCAAAAGTTAGTAAGCAAATATGTACATAAATGACAATCATATGACATTGTAATAAAAAATTTGTTAAATTGATTTGCAAGTTCGTATGACATGTTAGGATATGTTAAAATGGTTATAAATATTATTTTGGATGTTTATTAGTTGTATATTGAATATATATGTTGAAACAAGTCACGGACTTACGCAACATATAATCACATAGAAATCACTTTTCAAAAGAAATGAAATGTGATATAGAATCATTTATAACTTTGAAAAATGTTTTAATATGCTTTAGAAATGATTCCCAAGTGTTTTAACTTGTCTTGGAAAAGTTTGGATATGTACCTCAAAATACTCCAAAAATTTGATGCGTCACGTAACGGTAGTCCGTGTTTTTGCGTCAAAAGTTCAAATGATCATACGAAATGGAAAATAGTTCGGAATTCTTCGAAGTAAGAATTTTACGAATCCTTATATCCATATCTTTCATATAAAAGAAGAAAATCAAGATTTTATCTTTTATATTTTGAAATATGGAAAAATCAATTTTAGAGAAAAATATAGTTTTTGCACTAAATGACCAAAGTTGGAAATTGATAAAATAATCTTTTTAAAAATATGAAATAAATTATAAAAATCTTTTAAATTGTTTTTAAAGTGATGTAAGTTGAAAATTGGTTGTCTAAATGATATAAAAGTCGTTTTGAAAAATATAGCTTTTAAAGCATCTTTTGTAACACTATTTGCAACACTTTTCACAACGCTTTTCAATAACTTTTGAAATAAAGGTTGGAACTGAACAATTCTCTCCAAAGTCTTATGTACACATTTTAAAGTAAATAATAAAGCAATTTAAAAGAAATTTTAACAATTTAACATTATTTCAAAGGTGGTCAAACAAATAGTTAAGTGATTTAAAAAGGGAAAATGAGCATGCAGAAATGACTGGTGCATTTGTCCTACCTATAGATCTAAAAGTGAAAATAAGGTGTGTAACTGTGGTTAGGGATGGAGCATCCAGTGCCTTTAACTTACCTCGCGTCAGTTTTCTATTTTAGGCGAGGGTGGAACATATCAAAAGGAAAGCCCGGATGCTCAACTTGGATTTTATAGAAATAATCTTCTTATACTCATTATTAAAATCTGAAGGGGGAACTTGTCCTATTCGTGGAATTTAAAAGTCGATCTCATTGTTATTCCACCCATAGCACTTGTTGAATATGGAAGTTGATTTTGAATAAAAGTAGAATGATTTCTATAATCCTATTTTCTCAAAAGATACTCTTTAAAAAATGATTTGAGAAATTTTCAAATAGAGCTTTAAATGATTCCGTATTCACTAAAAAAATATTTTGAAAACATATATCTCTCGAAGATGTTTTGGTAAAGGAAATGAATGAATTGAAAAACAATCATCTAATTACATCATTTTTTCGATGAATGGATTTTGAAGGAACTAGGGTCGGATTTGGGTGATTCCTATTTGAAAACCACTTCGAACCGATTTACGTGTTCGAAGATTAAAGATGTTTGAAGATGAAGATATTGAGACGAATAATAATGACGGACTACTTGTTGATTAATTGGGGATAAGGCTAAGTGGCCATGTGGCATTCAAAGTGAAAGAAGATGTGCTATGTGAAAAGGTAATTGTTGCGTTACGCCTCGTCAACCGAAAACGACCAAAATATGGTTAAATGTGACAAGGCTAAGTGGGTCATTCCCAATTAGGGTATGATCATTCCCTTCTAGATATATTTCTTCCAGCTATGATGTTCGAGATGTAAATTAATGTAGATGTATGCGAAGAGTGCTCTTGGATAAAGGTCGGTAATGACCGGGGGATTATATATTCGGTACTATCTAGTTACAGAGCTTGGTCGGTCTTGCGTTGGTAGAGTATCCTTTGTGATGGTCCTCGGTACATTCCTTTGAAGATAATCTGTCGGAAGGTGGCCCCTTCACCTAGTCATTTGTATGGAAATCCATTCTCCAATAAGAACCTTTATACTTGGTTGTAAACCTATTATGCTGGAAATTAATCAATGTAACAATTTTGGCTAAGATTAATGAGTTTATTTGCAAATCTTTTTAAGAAAGTTATTAAAAATAATATACCTAAATTTTCGTAATAAATAATTTTGGTTATCATAAGGTAAAAACCCATTCCGTGTTTATGTGTGGTGTGGTCTTATGAGATACTTTTTTGTTTTCAAAACATCGTACTTTGAGTTCTCAAGCCAGTCCCATGGCTGACCCGGAGTTTGTTTTTTCCTTTAAAACTCTGGGTGCCCTATTTTCCGGGCAGCCGTGTAGTTAGGATACCTTAGAAGCATTTTGAAGCATGTTGGGGAGAATTTTGGAGAATTTTTTTGGAGCTATGAAGTGGAAGTACCCGATGTAGATATCTACCTATATTCTGCTGTTTTATGTAATATGTATTTCCCAGCATATGTATGGATAGACGGTTATAACAATCCCTCTGGAATTGTATTTGACTCTGATCGTTTATGTATTAAAATGTTGAATGCGATGTGAGATTCTATTATCATGTCATCTTTTATCTTTATTTTCTTTTACACCCCTGATAATCTGCCTCTTCGGTACTTGGATATATGGTATGTGAATACCGTGGATGTATTAGTGCTGATTTCTGAGGGTCGAGAAGACGGGTCGTCACATTTGGTGGCCGAAAATACCTCTGTTTCTTATTATCATAACTACTATAAAATTGATCCAAATAAAGAATTTTTTTTTTCAAATCATACAAAATTCTAGTGCCTACAACTTTATGTTGAACACTTCTTCCAGTTTTGAAATTAGCTATGATAAAATTCCAATTCTTTGAAGTACATTTGTGGGCTTCATTTTTTATCAATCCGAGAAAACCCTCTCTTCTTTTGATTATAACTTCCTCGTAACTAGTTGATATCTAGTGTTTCTTTTTCTCAAATTCAAGAGAAAAGAAATTGCAACAATTTATGGTAAACCACTTTTTCAAATTTTGTGAGTAATAGGGTCAAAAACTAGAGAGAAAATGACCTATTTTTCGAGTCTAATTTTGAGAATTCAAGGTCAAAGCTGCACCACTTCTTCTCTATACTTTCGGCCAACCTCCATCTCAAGCCTTGGCCAAGCACTAGAAGGAGAAAAATAGGCTAATTTTGATGTGGTTTTCAAGCACGGTAGGAAGTATGGGTTAGATCTTAATTTCCTTTCCTTAAAGTTTGACGGAGTGGAATCTAAAGTGAGTTATTTCTTCCTTTAAGTTCATTAAAATCATTGCTAATTTGAAGGAACTTTAAGTTTTAAGTGTTGTTTGAAACCCTTTTTGAATGCTTGTTCACTTTTTTTGCTAAAAAATGTTTTTATTTCCTTGTTTGACTATTATACTTAATGGGGTATGCAGAAACGACTAGTATGTTGTTTCGTCTGCAAGATCCAAGGAAACTCAGACGAGGGATGGAACATGTCAAAGGGAAAGCCTAAATGCTCCAAAATATATATCAAATCATTTTAACTCAAGATAAAATAAAACATGTTATAAAAATTTGATAGAATGAAGCATTGATCTATCATTTATTGTTATGTTTATTTTGTTAATTGATTGTTTGGTTGTTTGGATTGTGCTCGACCAGTTTATGAGAACTGATTATTATTTATTGATTGTTGACTTTGCTTAACAAGTTTATGAGCAATTAATTATCCACATGCATGGGCTGGGTAGACAATAATTGTAGGATAACATCTTATGATTTATGTCACGATTTTTTAACGTCCGAAAATCGACATCAATACGTCCGCTGTATTAAATGCCGAACAATCGAATGCCTAAAAACCAAATCGTTAGGGTTAAAGAAGAAGAAAGTAGAAGAAGAAACAAAAACAATATCAGAATCATACAATCGGAGCAGAGAAATATATAATAAATAAATAAATAATATTTAAACAAAAGAACTATATCTGTTTTATACATTACATTATCAGAGTACAACATCAATAAAGCACAACATTAGGCAGTTATTATAACTTGTCCATATGGAAACTGAATTTGCAACAAACCATACGCAGCGGATACTATATCATATATGTGATATGTCTTGCCATCCAGCTTGTCTCTTGATCTCCACAACATACTTCCTAACTTAGCTCCAGAAACAACGATAATCTGACTCTAGGCTACCCGTGTGGAAAGTTAGGGGCACCCAGAGTTTAGAAAGGGAACAATAAACTCCAGGTTAGACATGAGACTGGTGTGAGATCTAAAAACAATTATTTATACAAAAGGAAATAAAAAGAAATGCACTATGCTTTTTTGGAAAATGAAACTACCATAAGGTCTCCCGGCACATACACAATGCAATCTCACACTTGGGAAAGGTTTCTCCTTATGATAGAAAAAACCTTTTGATATTATTATTAGTGCATAGCGTGGAAAACATTTCGAAAGTATAATATTAACCTTAGCCAGCATACGTACCATTATAGTATGCCTACTTTAGTTACAATGTTAAATGGCAGGTTCTACAACTAAAACTGTACTGGGCACGTATTGAGTGATTGGATTTCCAACAAATGGTCAAGACTAAGGAACTTCGTTTATCCAAAAGGGTACGCCTCTGGAGGTACGCCCCGTGAACCTAACCGGATCTCTGCCAACACAAGTCCGGGTTACCTCTGTAACGAGGTAACTAACTATCACAAGTATGCCATGCCCCGGTCGTAACCGACCTTTACCAAGGCGCCTCAATTCCAACAACCACATATGTAAATATCTGGGCTCCATACCATAATACCATTTTTATCCACACAAGTAAAATAGCTGGGCTCTATACCAGAATGCCACGTTTTATCTAGAAGGAAATTCACATACCCTAAGGGACGCGACTCCCATAAACTTGCCGCATCCTTCATGTTTCGACCATTTCCAAGGTGTAAGGTTCGACAAAATCTCGTCCCACAAAGCTACGCTTTTTACAAAAGCCATGCTTCGATCAACCAATTATCAACCCTTAGCATGCCACGTTACCAAATTGGGAATATATCACTAGTAACCATCAATTACATAACCTCTGAGCTCGTACTTCTCAGAGAAGGGTGTTATGCTAAGAGAATAAATTCTCCGCCACCAAATAGAAATGTATTTGATAGAAACCAGCTTTATATCTCAAAGTGTAATGTCAGACATACAACCATACAAGTCTATCATGGGTCTAAATGGAACCGAAGGCACTTCGTCCAATTAAGGAAAAAGTCCTTACAAATCCAGATAACCCCTAACCAAGTTCGGACGCCGTATCACATAGGGTAATTTCTATCCGAAGCAACTCAATGCAGAGACAATCGATAGGTAATCCTTTTGTTTTTGAAAATACCCGATCTTCAACCACCGTCTTCAAATGCTATCCCATTTCTTCGTATCATTATTCGGAATGGGTTTTGTGACTCAATGTCCTCTCCCGGCTAATTTGAATAATGAGCAATTATTTTAAAAATAAGTGGATATATTCAGATCTAAATTAAGTCACAACAAGTTTCCATTTTAAGATTCAATATGGTTTTCAGATAACCATTTGGAATCCGACCCCGTCGCATCGAAATTCAAATGTCGTCTTAAAGGACAATATTGATAGTACGTTACTTAACTATTAATTAACATCCATAAACAACCATCGGATTTAAATAATTTCCCTAAATTATTTATTTATAAATATCTTCGGGAGATATATTTCCATACTTCAACCCTTTGAAAACAATTTTCAAACTACTTTTCTCTCATGGAATAAATTTCCAAATGTTGTTTATTTCCATTGAAAATTTGCCAAGTCCGAATACTTTAAAATAATTTAAATCACTTATCCGAAAATATATACTTGGAAACACTTAAAATAAAAACTAATTTAAACATTTTATTTAAAATATTAGTTATGAAATTTTATATTGATATCTCATGTAAAACTTAAGCCAAACTAATTTCTAAAATAAAATTATCGGATAGAATATAATTATTTAAATAACCTTCTTCTAAATCAAATACTAGTTAAATATTTAAAATAATCACTTCAAAGATTAGCTTAATAAATATTTACTTTTAAAAAATTAAAAACAATTTGAGAAAATAACTTCTCCAAAAACATTCTTTTTAAAACCAACTTTAGAACTTTTAATTTATACTTAAAAGATACTTTGAAATCATACTCGGCTTTCCAAAGAATATATGCTTTCCATTCCAAAATAGTCCATTTAAATCAATTAATAAATTCTTCTCGATTTATCACAATTTACATCCCAAATTCGTAAATTTTCTTTCTTTACTTTTAAAAATAAACCATATTTATTTTTAAAACAAATTACCCATTCCTTTATAAATTCCATCGTAAATTTATTTTTCCAAATATCCACTGATATCTTATTCCAGTTTATAAATTCCATAGTCTCATCCTTCTTTCAAAACACTGTTTCAAACTCTAAATCGATTTCGAAATCGATTTCCAAAATTTGCTTTCAAACACTAAATCGATTTCCAAATCGATTTCCAAAATTTACTTTCAAACACTAAATCATTTTTCAAATCGATTTCCAAAATTTACTTTCAAACACTAAATCAATTTTCAAATTGATATCCAGAATTTACTTTCAAACACCAAATCAATTTCAAAATTGATTCACAAAATTTACTTCATTTAAAAATTACTTCTTTACTTTTCTAAATTTATTTCAAAACCCATTAATCCAATATTCACACCTATATTTATGATTTAAGTTCCATTTAAATCAGAAAACCAATTTCATACTTAATTTCAAAATTCTCCCTTTATTTCTCCCAAATCATTTAAAATCCGAATTTTAAATAAATTCTTAAACTTTTAAACAATACTGCTAAAGTTCTCAAAAATCCATTTATTAAAAATCTTTTTCCCCCATATTCGTATTTATTCAATAGGATTCAAAAATCAACCTTTATCCATTCCAAATCCCTTCTTTTAATTTATCCAATTTTCCAAAATTATTTTATTTAAAATTCTCCACATTAATTTCCTTCCAAAATATAATTTTTATATTTTCGGTTTCCTAAGATACCAAAAATATGTTCAGCCAAGCCATAGCCTTCAATAATTTCAATTACCAATATAATCAATCTTAGATTATCAATAAATCATAACACAGCATATGAAATAAATTCAACATTTGGGGAATCCGGTTGGATTCCTCCAACATGTTTCTCTGCATCCACAGATGTTAGAACAACAAATTAAATACCAATCCCGCTTCAAGGCGGGATATTGCGGTATAAAGGGTCATCCGCTATTATGCGGGGGCGCATAGGGCTCATCCGCTATATAATACGGGAAATCAATCACTCCAATATATATATACACACACGCACTATCATATATAATATCACATCCAAACAATCAATCAATAATTTAAATTCTAATTATTCCGATTAAGTGAGAAGATCTCACACCTTTGCCCTTTTATTTGCAATCCATTCTATTCCAGCTTGTTTTCACGATTTCCGACCTTGTATAAAACATTATACGATTTATCAATATTTGAATTAATCAAACAATTAATAATCATTTATTTATTTATTTAATTTAAATAATAATTAGTTTTAAACTAATTCCTTTTAATAAAATATTTTCTAGTTAACTAAACAAATTAATCACTAAAATAAATTAGTAAATTGTATTTTGTTTCTATTTTCCATTTTTCAAACTCATATATAAAAATAAGCTATATGAGTTTTAAAAATATTATCTTTATGTAAATTATTATTATTTTTTCCGTAATATATATTCCCTTTACTATAATAAAGTCTTATATATATATATATTAAGCGATATTAAAGGCAGACCGATTAAAACACTTAATTTGTTTCAGTTAAACTTAAAAGAGATGAACCGATACCTTAAATTGAAACATGAACCAACGACCAAGCATGTAGCTCGAAGCTCTGAATATCACAAACTTTCTACGAACGTCGCGTCTCCACAGTCGTTGCCAGTACGTGACATTCTCCCATCAATGTTCGGCTTTCCCCCCAAATTACCCATCATGGTCGCAAATTTCCACCAGATGAAACCCAATGGCCATGAGATCCCACTCGATGCAAATCACGGCTCTTCTCCCTTTGCCTGTTGTCGAGGCCGAGCTACGCCTCGCAACGCTCGCGCAAGCGAGGCCGACTCGAAGATCCTAACTGGAAGCCACGACGTGCTTGCGCGATTCGATTTTTCTTTATATACATACATACATACATACATACATACATACATACATATATATATATATATATATATATATATAATGATTTTGAGTGGAAAACAGTGGCGGCCATTGTTTGATTTTCATTTGGTTTTTAAAAATAAAGAAAGGCTCGATTTCTTTGATTTTACTGTTTTGCATCTATTGTTTATTTTTATAAAAGAAGACACATGTGAAAAAAAAATAGAAAAAAAGAACACGTGTAAAAGTTCTATACATGACTACTAGCTACAGTACTCAGTGCATATTTCATTATCTATGTTTAAATTTAAATTCAAATTTAAATCGTCTCGATAAATGCAACTCAAAATTTTGACCTCCTACCGAGGCATGCCGCAAGGCGTCCTTAATGTTGAATCCCTACTCCGAGCGCAATGGAAAAGATTTCGAGGCCTAATTCGATCGTATGGAGAAGATAGCTTTTTGGACCTTATTAATATACTGAAATTTCGATATAGATTTCAGCGCGTTTATCTACCGTACGGCCAAACGATCGCTTCAAACATTAAGAAAATTGAAATCCGATAATAATACAATATTACAGATCGAATGGAACTAGTTTCATCAAATTCCGAGACTGTGCTCGGATGGCTATTTTTAAATATCGATTTAATCGATATAAATTCAGAACTGAACAAATAACTTTCAAATTAAATTTCAAAAGTTCTATTACCTTTAGTATTATGAATATAAATTTTCCAAGCATTTGAAATATTTTTAACCAGCATAAAACTGAAGGTTCAATATTTTACCCAATTTTCATTTATTAAATTCAATAATTTAATTGCCAAACAAATTGTGATATTTGAATTCATGTTGAACTAACTTTCAAATATCTAAAATCAATTAAATATTTCAATTTCAAATATCTAAAAAATTTGGATCGTCACGTTCTTCCCCCATAAAAGAATTTCGTCCCCATAATTACTAGTAAAGAAGAATGATCCATAACCCGTTCATTATTTTTCCAATCCAAATAGTTTTTAACAACTTCCCAAAACCCAACTGTTTCAACTTTCCAAAACAATTTTTATTAACGATATTATCATTCTTACTAACTTTCCAACCTCAACCATAAGTTTCAAACAATATTATTTTCTCAACAACTCAAATTTAAATTTTAAATTATCCAAATTTCTCAAAAAATTTCTAACTTTCTAAAATTTTGAAAAATTTCGCCATCGTCTCCTTTGTGTGGCTAGCTCGGTACGACTACAAAATGCCACTACGGGGCCCCAGATTTCAAAAGAAAATAAAATGCCAAGTGGCTAGACTAGAAAATCACCAAATTTCATACAGAAATTTAAATATATACCTTTTGTTGAGTAATTCAAATTTATCTTTGAAATCAAAAATCCTAATTTATCCTTTGCCTTTAACACACCTATATATTCTACTTAACAATAATATCCAACCAAAAAATTCAAAATCATTTTGTAAATTTTTTTTATAGAAGTTTCAACATCCATTTCATTTAAGTCCGTATGATGAACTTATATCATCCGTACGCAATACCGAATTCGATCGCTCACTCGATCACACAATTTCACTTCCGAACTAGTATCGTCCATCCGACTTCCTAGTGCGGACTCAGATCTGGTTTCTTGATCAGAAACCATCATTCTCCTTGCATAGCCATAAACTATGATAAAGAATTTCCAAAATCAACCAAAAAGTCATATCCAGGGTTCGCGGCCGAAAATCGAATGAAAAATCCCAACTCGGATCGATATAACTATCTCAAAATTCTATGCTCGAATTCTGGATCGAATCGTTATGCGAATAAAGTAATAAATATACATCCTACGTATTTATTTCTAATTGATGATTAGCTATATCAGTTCTCTTTTATTCACATTTATATTGATTTCTATCCAAAATTTTCATTTTCCATACTTTTATTTATTCCATTCAAATACTTATTATATTTTCCCAATTCTAGATTTTTAAGAATTCCAACATTCATTTCTTAAGTTCAATATAAGTATTTTATACACTTCTTATATTTATTTTCTACTTCATAACTTTGGTTTTATGTCCATTTATATTCACTTGCATTTCTATTTCATTTGAATCCAGTTTATCTTAATATTCTGAATATTGAAATTTTTTTATCAACTATCTTCCATTCATAACTGATTTATATCATTACTTAAATTATTTCCATTTACTAATTTATTTTATAATTTCACTTTACTTTGCACAATTTAAATTGAATATCATCCATATATTCAATTCCAATTTATTGGCTTGCCCATTCCAATTAATCTTTTCCAAACCCTTATATGTTTTTAAACTTATAAATATACCACAATCATTTTTAAATTAGATTCCAGAGTTCAAATAATCACTTAAGTATTCCAAAATCATTTTTTTAAAATCACTTATATCCAAAATCAAACTATTTCAATCAAACTCAATTTTATAAACAACTCCAATTTTAAAACAATTTGGCAGCAATTCTTCTCCTGGAAACTTGAAAATGAAGACCAATGATGTCGCGATCATCATCGGAATTATTTTCCAGCGACCGAAAAGAGTTTAGTGCTTTCATCTCTTCGAAAAACATTTTCCAATATTTTTAAATTCCAAATCTCCCCAGATTTCAAATCCAATTCAAAAGAAATATTTTTCCCAAATAATTTCACCATTATTTCTCCAAAACCTTTGAAAACCATTTTCAATCAAAGGAATTTAATCTTTTGAATTTCAATCCCAAATCCTTTTAATCCCTATCAAAAATTACACTGGCATCTTATTTCAATTTTATAAATCAGATTTATAAACTCACGTTACAAATTTCATTTCCTTACCTAAATTTATTTCCTTAACCTTTGGTTAGGATATCAATTCCTATTTTTAAATTTTTAGACAACAATGATAATAATTCTATATTATCACTTCCTAACAACCAAGCAACCATATATATCTATAATAATTTTCGAAAAATTATTTCCTTTATATACAGAAAATAATTTAGGTAAAATTATTTCATTTACCCTATTGTAAAATAATACTTTGTCGGTTTATCTTGTTTAAGAGTTTAGAAACCCCTACTGATAAAACGGCATCCCACATATCGACCCGAATTCATAAACACTCAACCGATAAGTCAACACATTATAAAATAATTTTTATATTCACTAACAAATACGTCCTCATATCTATTATTACACTCAGCTCATTTTACAGTACTACTGTCTCTTTCTCTAATGCGTAATCCCCACCAGAGCCAAGGTTCTCGCTTAACCTTCAGCTCTGATACCACATTGTAACGACCCGGTTTTTCGACGCCCGAAAATCGACACCAATATGTCCACTGTATTAAATGCCGAACAATTGAATGCCAGAAAACCAAATCGTTAGGGTTAAAGAAGAAGAAAGTATAAGAAGAAATAGAAACAATATCAGAATCTCACAATTGCAGCAGAACAATATATAATAAATAAACAACTAATCTTTAAACAAAAGAACTATATCTGTTTAATACATTACATCATCAGAGTACGGCATCAACAAAACACAGCGTTGAACATTTATTATGACTTGTCCATATGGAAACTGAATTTGCAACAAACCATACACAGCGGATGCTACATCATATACATGATACGTCTCGCATCCAGCTTGTCTCCTGATCTCCACAACATACTTTCCTGACTTAGCTCCAGAAACAACGTTAACCTGACTTTAGTCTGCCCGTGTGGAAAATTAGGGGCACCCAGAGTTTAAAAAGGGAACAATAAACTCTAGATCAGTCATGGGACTGGTAGGAGATCTAAAAATAGTTATTTGTACAACAGGAAATAAAAAGAAATCCGCTATGCTTTTTGGAAAATGAAACTACGATAAGGTCTCCCGACACACACACAATGCAATCGCACACTTGGGGAAGGTTTCTCCTTATGATAGTCAAACATTCTTGATACGCAAAAATCCTTTTGATATTATTATTAGTGCATAGTGTGGAAAACATTTCGAAAGTATAATATTAATCTTAGCTAGCATACGTACCATTATAATATGCCTACTGTAGCTACATGTTAAATGGCAGGTTCTACAACTAAAACTGTATATGGCTCGTATTGAGTGATTGGATTTCCAACAAACGATCAAGGCTAAGGAACATCCTTTATCCAAAAGGGTACGCCTCTGGAGGGGCATCCTGAGAACCGAACCGGATCTCCGCCAACATAAAGCCGGGTTACCTCTGTAACTAGGTAACTAACTGTCACGAGTATGCCATACCCCGGTCGTAACCGACCTTTACCGAGGCGCCTCAATTCCAACAACCACACATGTAAATATCTGGGTTCCATACCAGAATACCACTTTTTATTCACACAAGCTAAATATCTGCACTTCATACCAGAATACAACTTTATATCCAGAAGGAAATGCATATTCCCTAAGAGGCGCGACCCACATAACCTTGCCGCATCTTCATGTTTCGACCATTTTCGAGGTGTGAGGTTCGACGAAGTCTCGTCCTACAAAACCACGCTTTTCACAAAATCCATGCTTCGATCAACCAATGGTCAACACTTAGCATGCCACATTGCCAAATTGGGAATATATCACTAGTAACCATCAATTACATAACCTCTGAGCTCGTACGTCTCAGAGAAGGGTGCTAAGCTAAGAGAATAAATTCTCCGCCACCAAACAGAAATGTATTTGATAGAAACCAGCTTTATATCTCAAAGTGTAATGTCAGACATACATCCATACAAGTCCATCCTGGGTCTGAATGGAACCGAAGACACTTCATCCAATTAAGGAAAAAGTCCTTGTAAATCTGGATATCCCCTAATCACGTCCGGACTCCCTATCGCATAGGTCAATCTCTATACCGAAGCAACTCATTGCAGAGATAATCGATAGGTAATCGTTTCGTTTTCGAAAATACCCGATCTTCAACCACCGTATTCAAATGCAATCCCATTTCGTCGTATCATTTTTCGGAGTGGGTTTTATGACTCAATGTCCTCTCCCAGCTAATCCGAATAATGAGTGCTTACTTCAAAAACAAGTGGATTCATTCAGATCTAAATTAAGTCACAACAAATTTCCATTTTTGATCCTTCAAACAAAAGATCCATCATTAAGATTCGATGTGGTTTTCGGATAACCATTTGGAAATCGACCCCTGGTCGCATCGAAATTCAAATGCTGTTTAAAGGCCAATATTGATAGTCGGTTATTTAACTATCAATTAACATCCATAAACAACCATCAGATTTAAATAATTTTCCAAATTATTTATTTATTTATAAATATCATTGCATGATATACTTCCACACTTCAACCCTTTGAAAACAATTTTCAAACTACTTTTCTCTCACGGTATAAATTTCCAAACATTGTTTATTTCCACTGAAAATTTGCCAAGTCCGAATAATTTAAATCACTTATCCAAAAATATATACTTGGAAACACTTAAAATAAAAACTATTTTAAGCATTTTATTTAAATATTAGTTATGAAATTTTATACTAATATCTCATGTAAAACTTAAGCCCAAACTAATTTTCTAAAATAAAACTATCGGATATAGTATAATTATTTAAATAACCATCTTCTAAATCAAATACTAGCAAAATATTTAAATATACACTTCTATAATTAGCTTAATAAATATTTACTTTTAAAAAATTAAAAACAATTTGAGAAAAATAATTTCTCCAAAAACATTCTTTTTAAAACCAACTTTAGAACATTTAATTTACTCTTAAAACTACTTCGAAAACATACTTGGCCTTCCAAAGAAGATACGCTTTCCATTCCAAAGTAGTACATTTAAATCAATTAATAAATTCTTCTCGATTTATCTCAATTTACATCCCAAATTCGTAAATTTTCTTTTTGAACTTTTAAAAATAAACCAATATTTATTTTTAAAACAAATTACACATTCCTTTATAAATTCCATCGTGAATTTATATTTCCAAATATTCATTGATATCTTATTCCACTTTATAAATCTGGTTTATAAATTAAATAGTCTCATCCTTCTTTCAAAATACAATTTCAAACTTTAAATCAACTTCCATGTCGATTTCCGAAATCTACTTTCAAACACTAAATCGATTTCCATAATTTACTTTCAAACACTAAATCGATTTCCAAATCGATTTCCAAAATTTACTTTCAAACACTAAATCGATTTCCAAAATTTACTTTCAGACACAAAATTGATTTCCAAATCAATTTCCAAAATTTACTTTCAAACATTAAATCGATTTCCAAAATTTACTCTCAAACACCAAATCAATTTCCAAATTGATTTTGAAAATTTACGTCATTTAAAAATCACTCCTTTACTTATCCAAATTTATTTCAAAACCCATTAATCCAATATTCGCACCTATATTTATGATTTAAGTTCCATTTAAATCAAGAAAACCAATTTCATACTTGATTTTAAAATTCTCCCTTTATTTCTTCCAAACCATTTAAAATTCGAATTTTAAATAAATTCTTTAACTTTTAAAAAATACTACTAAAGTTCCCAAAAATCCATTTATTAAAAATCTTTTCCCCCCATATTGAAATTTATTCGATAGAATTTCTCAACCTTTATCCTTTCCAAATTCCTTCTTTTAATTTATCCAATTTTCCAAAATTATTTTACTTAAAATGCTCTACTTTAATTTCCTTCCAAAATCTAATTTTTATATTTCTGGTTTCCTAAGATACCAAAAATATATCCGGTCAAACCATAGACTTCAATAATTTCAATTACCAATATAATCAATCACAAATTATCAATAAATCATAACACGATGTGTGAAACAAATTTAACATTTGAGGAATCCATATGGATCCCTCCAACCTATTTTTCTACATCCATAGAAGTTAGCACAACAAATTAGATACCAATCTCGCTTCAAGGCAGGATATCACGGTATAAAGGGTCATCCGCTATTATGCGGGACACATAAAGTCTCATCCACTTCATAATGCGGAAAATCAATCACTCTAATATATATACACACACATACACTATCATATATAATATCACATCCGAACAATCAATCAATAATTCAAAATTCTAATTATTCCAATTGAACGAGAAGATCCCACCTTTTCCCTTTTATTTGCAATCCATTTCATTTCAGCTTGTTTTCATGATTTCTGACTTTATATGGTTATCAATATTAGAATTAATCAAATAATTAATTATTATTTATTTATTTAATTTAACTAATAATTAGTTTTAAACTAATTCCTTTTAATAAAATATTTTCTATTTACCAAAATAATTACATAAGGTAACTAAACAAATAAGTCACTAAAATAAATTGGTAAATTGTATTTTGTTTGTATTTTTCATTTTTCAAACTACATATATAAACGTTTCAAAAATCTTATCTTTATATAAATTCTTATTATCTTTTTCAGTAATAAATATTCCCTTTACTGTAATAAAACTCTAATATATATATATATATGTGTGTGTGTGTGTGTGTGTGTGTGTGTATATATTAAATTAAGTGATATTAAAGGCAGACTGATTAAAACACTAAATATATTTCAATTAAACGTAAAAGAGACGAACTGATAACTTAAATCGAAACGTGAACCAACGACCAAGCACACGGCTCGAAGCCCTGAGTATCGCAAACTTTCCACAAACGTCACGCCTCCACTGTCGTTGCCATCATGCGACTTTCTCCCATCAATGTTCGCCTTTCCCCTCAAATTACCCATCACGGTCGCGATTTTCCACCAGACGAAAACCAATGTCCACGAGATCTTAGTAGATGCAAATCGCATCTTTTCTCCCCTTTGCTTGTTAACGAGGCTGAGCTGACCTCCCAATGCTCGTGCAAGCGAGGCCGACTCGAAGATCCTAACTGGAAGCCACGACGAGCTTGCGCGATTCGATCTTGCTTTATATATATATATGTATGTATATATATGTGTATATGTGTGTATATATATATTTATGGTTTTGAGTGGAAAACAGTGGCGGCCATTGTTTGATTTTCATTTGGTTTTCGAAGATAAAGAAAGGCTCAATTTCTTTGATTTTATTGTTTTGTGTTTATTGTTTATTTTATAAAAGAAGACGCATGTGAAAAAAATAGAAAGAAAAGAACACGTGTAAAAAATTCTATACGTGTCTGCAGCTACAGTACTTGGTGCAAGTTTTATATCTATGTTTAAATTTAAATTCAAATTTAAATTGTCTCGATAAATGCAACTCAAAACCTCCTATCGTGGTGTGCCGCTAGCCATTCATAATGTTCAACCCTTTTTCGAACGTAATGGAAAAGATTTTTTGGCCTAATTCGATCTTATGGAGAAGATAGCTTTTTGAACCTTATTATTATACTGAATTTTCGATATAGATTTCAGCGCGTTTATCTACCGTACGGCCAAATGATCACTCCAAACATTACGAAAATTGAAATCCGATAATAATACAATATTATGGATCGAATGGAACTGGTTTCGTCAAATTACGAGACTGTGTCTCGGATAGCTATTTCTAAATATCGATTTAAACGATATAAATTCAAAACTGAGTTATTCTATAACCGAACTAAGTTATAAAGTTAAGTGAGGCAGTAGAAGCTTAAGTAATATTTTATGAAATGATTCATTAATGACTTAAATATTTAATGAAAATCAAATTATATAAGTAATTGACCTTTATAAAAATAAATGAATGAAAAGTAAATGATGAAGAAGAAAAACCAGTCGAATAAACTTAAATAATATTTAAAATCCTATGTGTTTGGCTTATAGGATGTTTGGGGATTGATACGTTAAATTGTTTAAGGGTGTATGAATAATCTATTAAGTAATGACAAAAGATTGTTGAGCGTAAGGTACACTTGGTAGTTTATTTAGTAGTCTTGGACAATGAAAAGCGTCTGAACCTGAACAAACCATGAGTTTGGTTGCTATGGATGTTTGATAGTTTCCTTTGTTGCATATAATGGTAGAACTTCTTTTGTTTTCATTGTTATATGTATATATATTACGTTGCTTGTACTATTAACTGAAACAACTAATATATATTCTTTTACATAATTTTAACTGGTCTGGATTATATAAGTGAAACATAGGTTAATGGAAGCAATAGCTACCGCTTTGGGTTTCATAAATTAAGTGGTTTGCCCAACAAATAGGTAGGCCTATAAACGGATACTTTCGAATACGGAAAATGCTATATCTATACCCGTATCCGAAATCATTTTTGAATATCGAATATCCGTGTCCGCGGATGCGGACGAATATCAGATATTTATCAGATATTCTTTGATTAGTTCATAACCAATAAATCTAAACAAATAAATAAAAAATTCTAATTTATTATAAATTCGTTTTTGTACTAAATATATAGTAATAATACATACCCTAAAAAAATAATTTTAAGTATTAAAAATTGATTTTTATATACATATTAATTTTTCACCGAAATATAATAGTAAACGACAACCATTTTATGTACTAAAATACATATAAAAACTAATTAGAATTTTGATAAAAACCAAATGGATAATTATCGGATACGGATATGGCCATATGTATATCCGTATCTGTTTTTTGGATATCGGATAATTTTTCATATTTTGGATACGGATACAGATGGATTTTGGATTTTTCGGGTACTCATTAACAGCCCTACAAATAGGTACATTTTCGGATTACAGTTTTGCAACGATATTCTAATCGCTTTTCCCTTGGTTTTGCTGTTTATTTTTGAAATATGATGTATGTATCGAAATTATTGATATTATACTTTTTTTGGACCTATCCATACAGAGGAGACCCTGTTGAAATTTTTCTTAAATTTAGGACCTAGAAATATTTTGTGAATGTGAAAATATCTTCAAACTTTTATTAAACTTGAATATGAAAGAGTTAATTGTTTATAGGTTGATATATTTTACCTAAAATACTTAATTATGTAAGTTTAAAGTGTTTATAAATATATTTTATCTAAAATACTTAATTATGTAAGTTTAAAGTGCTTATAAATTGATTATTTTGAAGAAAAAAATATTAGTTTCATTATATCTTCTAGTTTTTTTCGAGAACGAAAAGTTTCGAATGGGGGAGAGTGTAACGACCCGTAAATTTTGGTAATTAAAACAACTAAATTAAATAAGATTTTGAAATTTAATATTGTAAGAAATTAAAATTTATGGTTTATTATTGAGGAAATACTTAGAATATGATTTAATAATATTGTATGAATGCTATTGATAACTATTTAAAGTAATTTTAATCAATTGAAATAAATTTTAGGTTATTTGGTTATAATCGTAAAAAGTGAAATAAATTAAATGATGTATGTAATGGTGAGATTGTAGGTAATTGATTGAAATTGGCTAACATAGAATATGAAATCAGTGATGTGGTATGTCATTATAATCTTTGTTTATAAACAGTAAATTTATAAATGTGATAAAATTACTTAAAAGTAAAATTGTTCATTTATCATCTCCTTATTTAATATGTTTGGAATTAATTTAAAAATCAACTAAAATTTATGTAATTAATTATAGCAATTAATATGGTAAAAGATGTTAACGGTAAAAAAAATGAATGTAATAAAATGTAAAGTTATGTTAATATAATTCATAGGATATTGTTGATTGAATAATGAGGATGATAATATAGGTTTGAATGTAATTGGATGAGAATTGGATGCATAGTTAATGGATTGGAAATTTTAAGCGATGATAAAATGCATATTTATTTAAGGAAAATAATATGCATGATTTAATTGATAACATACCAAGTTGATTTCGGATAATGGAATGAGGTAAAACAATTAATTGGTAATTGATAGATGCCTTTTGTTAATGCAATGAACGTTATAACAGTTTAATAACGACAACAGAAGTTACAAATATATTAGTAACAGTAAATTGGAAATTTATAACCACCATTCAATTTGAAATATATATATATATATATATATATATATATATATTGAATTGTTTGGCAATTAACCTTTTATATATGATAAGGGGAAACAAATTGATATTGCATTAATTGATATTACATCTTTTAATTAAGATAAAGTGTCAACTTTAAAATGACAATATTTTGAATTTAAATAAAAAATTAAATTTGAATTTTTTTTGAATTTGTGATGTTGAGTGTTTTATTTGACCAAATTTAATAGAATAAAATTTCTTTGTGAAATTTCAAATTTTGGTCAAACTTAGTCAAAGTTTGACTTTTGGTTGGAAAATTTAAATTTGAATTTTAAAATTTTATTCTTTTTATATGATACAAGACTGCATCCTAATCTCCTCTTCATTTTTCATTTTTTTAAAATCAAATTCCCATTGCTATAAAAATATAAATTACTATGAAAATTGACATAAATTTGCAGTGTATACTTCTGTTTTTGGCTATGTTTAATTGGGTTTGTTTGGTCTAATGGGCCCCTTAGTAAACCAAAAGACCTTAGGAACCCTAAGAGACTTTGGACCCTTCCTTTTCCCACCCATTGACCTTCTGCTTTCTATCTGATCAAACAAATTCATACAGATTTTTCTCTCATCGAGAAACTTTTTGAGTACTCTTCTTCTTCCTCAAATCTACAGATTTCCACAACTCCAAAATCGTAAATCCCTAAAATCCATCCCTCATCTCTTCAAAACCCGTCCATCCTCTCTCCCCTTGTCACCGACCTACACCACCAATTCTGACCATCTCCTCTCTCCTCCTCTATTTTGAAAAAAAAAAGAAAACACAATTTGCTCGATTTGCGATGGCGTACTTTGCTTTGCTTTTGGATTGTTTCTTTGGATATGATTGATTAGCTTGTCGTTTTTGGATTTCAACTTAGATCTATCTATTTGTGTTGTCAAAAACTCTCTAACCTCGAATGATGAGCAATCACTCACGATTAACATTTTTATTGTTAGGCAAATAAACATCAATTGAAATGTCATGAGAAATGTTTGCTTTAGACAGGAATATGTGATACATGTTGTTATGTTCCCTTGGATTTGCGTTATAATATTCACATGCACATGTTGTTTTATATTTCACAAATAGCATGTTATGTTGATTTTATTAATTGTCACATACGTATGTTAAATACGTCAAATATGATATGTTAGAAGAAAAAAATATAAGCCATGTTGAAATATGTCACATATGCTATGTTGAAAAAAAGTGTTAGGTTAATAAAATCATATGTTGCACATGCTATGTTAATAATATGTCACCTATGCTATGTGAAAATAATGTGTTATGTTTGGGAAAAGTGCTATGCCATGTTATATTATTGTAAATAACCTTTCAAATTCCTTGTATATATATGTCATATTGTATATTTAAATGTTATGTTAGTGTATGACATGTTAGAATTTGAAATAT
The DNA here is from genome assembly GCA_030765085.1 of Allium cepa. Taxonomy (NCBI): domain Eukaryota; kingdom Viridiplantae; phylum Streptophyta; class Magnoliopsida; order Asparagales; family Amaryllidaceae; genus Allium; species Allium cepa. The sequence continues at coordinate 735,734,597 of CM060943.1, forward strand.
TCACTTATTCTTTTTGTGATATATGACGCGTGTGATATGTTAGTTATGCATATGTATATATTAATTTGTTAATTATGCAAGCATGTTAGTCATTAACATGTTGTGTTATTTATGTTATTATTTTTCTCACACCCCTAGTTTCCTGATAGTTAGCAAAATCACTTTGGGTTGAAATGATATATACCCGATATAAAACCACTTTGGGTTTAAATAAATTGATTTAAAAATAAAATTAGAATATTGTAAGTTTGAATTCATGTTTGAACTTGAAATTATGAAATTAAAATTTAATTGATTTAATGAAATTTTTAGTTGGATTTTTAGATTTAAACTTGTTGTTTGATTTCAACTTTATAGCTTTAAGTGAAAAATTGAAATCTGAAGTTGAATTTAATAATGAATCGATCAGAAATGAACAAAAAAGTCGATATTTGAGCTGAATCGATTTATAATGTGAAAGATGATGTTTATTTAAACCTAAGCACGCGTATTGAGTTATCTATACATTTCACTTGATTTGACTTACTTATATCAGAATCTTAGTCCTGACTCGAGTGTTTTTGTTTTACTATACGTTTGGGTCAGACCGAGTATTTCAGTTTAGCGAAGATACTTATTTCTAAAGAAGAAGATGGAGTCGAGGACCCTATCTACTACTATTATAGCAATAGTCTATTCTGGCTGGAAAAAAAATGCAAATTCTTATTTTGTTGAAAAATAGCTTCATGAACTGTTTATGTATTTATGTTACGTATTATACTTTATCCTTCCGCTGCGAGATTCTGTATTTTATTCTTTTGAATCTTATTTCATTTGAATAATCCCATTAGTAATCCCTCTTTTGAATAGTTTAAGTTAGACATGTGTGGCTTATTGTCGACTTAAGCTATCCAAAAAGGTGGGTTGTTACAACGTAGGATGCAAATGGGTATACAAAATCAAATACAATAGTGATGCTATTATTGAAAGGTACAAAACTAGGTTAGTGGCCGAGCGATTTACCCAAACGTATGGCATTGACTACCAAGAGACATTTGCACCAGTAGAAAAGATGAATGCAGTTAGAATGTTGCTGTCAGTAGCCACCAACTTGGGATGGAATTTGTTCCAAATGGATGTAAAAAATGCAATTCCTTTAGGGAAATTTAGAAGAGGAAGCCTATATGACTCTTCCTCCGGGCTACTAAAGTGAGACAAACTCATCACTGGTATGTAAATTAAGAAAGATGATCTATGGTCTAAAGCAATCTCCAAGAGCATGCTTTGCCAAGATAAAATTTTCTCTTTTAAAGATTAATTTTTTGAAAAGTACCAGTGGTTCTTCTATGTTCATCAAACATTCATAAAATACCACTACTATTATTCTGGTTTAGGTTGATGACATTATCATCACTGGAAATAATAATGAGAAAATTAAAAGGGTCACACAATATCTAAAAAAGGAACTGGACATTAAAGACCTTGGGAAACTTCCAAGTATCCAAGAATAGAAATAGCTCACTCAAGTAAAGGATTATTTCTATTGCAAAGAAATTATGTCCTTGTTCTTCTAAAAGAGACTGGTAAATTAGGAGAAAAACCATATAAAATTCCTATGGAGACGAATAAAAAATTTGAAGTTGAAGATTGTGAGCCATTATTTGACATAGGACAATATCAAAAGATGGTAGGCAAATTAATTTATCTTATAGTGACCGGACGTGATATTGCCTTTGCAGTTAGTGTCATAAGTCAACTTATGCATGCCCCATGTACAGCCACTTGACTGCAATTGATAGGATGTTGAGATATCTTAAAGGCACTCCATGTCAAGGAATTTGGATGAAAAAAAACAATTTTAATGATGTGGTTTGTTTTTTGATGTAGATTGGATCGGAAGCTATGATAGAAAATCAACCATAGGGTTTTGTGCATTTGTAGGTAGCAGCTTGATCACTTAGAAAAGTAAGAAGCAGAATGTTGTAGCTAGATCAAGTGTAGAAGTAGAATATCAATCCATGGCATCCGCAATAAGTGAGCTTGTCTGGATTAAAAACTACTTAGTGACATAAAGATAGATTATGCAAAAACAATGCAAACGTATTATGATAATCAAGCTGCACATCATATTACATCCAATCCTATTTTCCATGAGAGGACAAAACATATAGAGGTAGATTGTCACTTTGTTAGAGAAAAAATGCGGTCGGAGGAAATAGAAACTCCATTTGTTAAAAGCAAAGAGCAATTGGCAAATATTTTCACAAAAGTACTCGACAAGACCAACCATCTGAATATACTTGACAAGTTGGGTTCTATAGATTTATTCGAATCCAACTTTGAGGGGGAGTGTTGAGAAATAAAGATGATAGCTTCAGAATATTTCATTTAGGCTGAAAATAGAAAACAAATAAAGGGCTAGCATCCATTATACAACTGTTAACTATACGTGCTACTTTATTGTAATATGGTATAATTAGGCAATTTTAATTAAGAAAATAAGTAATGGCTAGTAGAATTATAATTTGAAAAATAAGCAATGGTTAGTAGAATTATAATTAAGTAAATAAACAACAGCCAGTAGAAGTAAGTTGTATATAATCATGTACAAAGAGCTTATAGAATCAGGAAAAATATTGCAATAAAATTAGTTATTCACCATATACTCTCTTCTCCTCTCAAATTCAATAGTATGCAAACAATTGCTCAAAGTAGAAATACTAAAAAGGTTCCAGATGTGAGCACAGAGATTGGTTTTGACTGTTGTAGGTAGGAAAGGCAAGAACGCGACCAAGAATGTATTCTAAGTTCATCCTCAATATCATTGATTGTAGTTGAACATAAAATAAACAGATCTTAAATAGTTGTTCCATCAGAATGTCGAGAAGCAACCACTACAACAAAAAGTGCCTTTTATAACGTCATTTAATAACGCTTTTTTCTAAAGTGTTATTGTTTACATTTAATCATTTGTTTTTTAACTCATTTTGTTTTGTATCCGCTGTGTAACGCTTTTGGCTCTAAAATTTTCGTCTGCCCTCCAGAAAAAACAATTAGCAATTTCATCTCCCTCCAAAAAAAACTTAACCATTTTCATATCCCTCCCAAAATAGCGTTGTCATTTCGTCTCCAACGAAATAACCCTAATCAAAACTGTTCGCCCCATCTCAGATCTTCACAGCCGTTCTCCTCCACTTCAATAGTTCACTCCTCAATAGTCAACTCGATGGCGTCTGGAACCCTAATCGTCGATCTTCGATTTCGCCGTCACTGAAGTAGAAGAGTTGGAGAAAGCGGAGAAGGAAAAGGACGAGTCCAAGGAAGAGAAGTTGCTACTGTTGAGGTTGTTTTGGTAGCAGAGGAGAAAGCAGAAGCTTAGCTTTTATGGTAATTTACTTCTTATTCTTATATTCTTAATTGGATAGTGTAGCAATTCTTTGAGTGATTAGGTATTATTACTTGTGATGTTTATGTGCTTGGGATAGTAGAGCATAATTTAGGGATTTTGCAATGTACACTTGGTCATATTACTGATTTTTGTAAGAACAAGAATAACCACTTTTTACAATATAAGGTGAAATATTGTTTGAAATTCTATGTGATGTTTACCAACATCACCTTATTTATAATTAGTTGTGTTAGTTGAATTGGTTATGATCATGATAAGTTGATTCTGGATTGTAAAAGCTCATTCCCGATGCAAGATTATTTTGTTTCATTTTGGAAATTATTTCATATTTTTATTATGGTGATCAGAACATTTCTCAATTTCTTTGTTATAGAGTTTTACCTCGAGCACATCGTAATCTTATTAGCAATTGATGTGTGACATGTGTCAATATTTATGTTATTTAAAAAAAATGGTAAAACCAATAAAGCAGGCACCTCATAACTTGCTTATTTTGTTTTATTTTGTGAACCACACTGTTCTGCAATTTAGGCCACAAAATTTATTTTCATAAATTTAAAATCATTGAGGGTTTGTTATTTGGATTTCAACTATCCTTGTTTCACTAAATGGGGTAATCTGAATCCTCATATATTTCAAGAAGGCCTTAGTTCAGATTTGGACTGAAGAAGTTTTGATTTCATAATAATTTGGGTTTGCAACAAGCTCTGATCCCAATAGCCATGTTGGTTCCATTTTGCTAACTAGTGTATCTCAAGTGCTTGTGATAAAAAGTGCTTTCGTAATATATAAGTCTGATTTCATAATACCTGTGTTCTACAACATACGGTTGATTAAGTGTGATACTCGACTGAATGATAGTTGAAGATGAATCAAAGTTTGTCCACGGGCCGTCTGTAACCACTTGTTCTGTCATTTAATGTCCAATAACTATGTAGTGTGTATTAGGCAAAATATTAGAACATACGCAATTAGAATCACAACTTCTTAGCTCGTGTCTACTTATAAATAGGTAAACATGATATTTTTATCAAAGATGAATGGTAATATATGCTGATTGGATTTTCATCTAAGTGTGTTTGCATGTAAGATATCCACTGACAACTATCCATGCTGTAAAATATCTTTTTACGAAGAAGTGTACATGTCATAGTGAATTCTAAACTGATTCACAAGCCACAAACAAAATCAAATGTAAAGATTATCTTACCGATGTCGTTTTGTTTTGTTTTGTTTTTTTTTTGTTTTTATTTTTGAAAAAAAAGAACAAAGCATCAAATAAGATTATGAGTGAAATCCCCTCATGTTGTAGCTTTATGCCCCTTTAATACACATTGCTGATATCCTTCAATATTACACCATGTATTGATATATCTGAAAGGCACATTCTTTATTTTTATTTTATTTTATATAAAATGTATCCAAACTAATGCATTATATCTGTTTGCTTGTTTTAACTATGCAGGTAAGTGAAAATTTATTTTCATGCTTTATGTTGATCGAGTAAAGGATTAGGAAGGATAGGGAGAAAGTTGACTTTAGAAATTAAGGTATAATTCTACCTCAGTTCTTTCACTAGATTAGCTACTTTTTGATAGTCTATTAAAAACTTAAAATTGTTGTGTACTGTGATGTTTTTACCATTTACTATGATATTTATAAAATCCGGGTTTAATTAACATTCCATGCCGATATGATAGTTTACTGTGAACTGTAAAGTACTGAGATCAGCATGGGCTTTCAAGTGCCAACTGAAAAGCTACTATTTACTGTAAAGTACATGTAGAAAATATCTCTTTTTAACATATTTTAGCTGTCATTTGTAGTTGCTTTAGAACATTTTGACCGACTAATATTTTTCCTCTTGGAAGCCCAGTGTTTACACATATAAGCTAGATAGGTGTACTGACGATTGATTAATTATAGCTGTATGTATGTTTGGGAAGTTTTTTCCCAATGCTACATGATTTGAAAAAATAGTAAGAGAATTACACACTAAACTGTAGGGTTCAGTTTATGTGAAAGTGTAAATAAAATTGAGATGTTAATGATCATTACGGAACATGTGCGGAATAATCTAAAAATATGGCTAAAATTCCTAGTAATGTAAAAAAGAAATACCGTTCATTGAAACATTTTGGAGTAGCTTGATAACTCATTACTAAAAGATTGCTTTCTTCTTAAAACGATATTCCTGAAATCAACTATTAGAATTATATATTGGATATCTTAATTAGGATACCTAAATCTATAAGAGCTGAACAATGGAGCAAAATTTGGGAAAGATTAAAATATTTATAGTTTTAAATTTTTATACTTCTAAAAAATTGAACTTGGAAATTTTGTAGTTCAGCAGTTTTAAAAATCACTAAGTAAATTTTTTTTCACATATCATATGAACTGTCCTTAAGCTTACTGTTTAATGCTTGCTGCCTTCTACAACATTGATTTGAATTTGCTTGCTTCAGCATAAATTAAACGTAAATTTAATTCGTCTAAAATCTGAAATACTGAGAAAATAGTGGGAAAATCTGAAAGTCATATTGTTGCTCTTTTAAACCTGCATTTTGAGTTTAGTTCATTAAAATGAGTTCTTAGTTTGTCTAAAATTAGTAGTTTTTGTTTAACTTAATTGTTGGGTGGTCCATTATCTTAATCCTACGATGGGACTTGCTAAGCAGTTAGTAAAGTTTACCCTGGCCATGATCCTATTGAGTTGCTAAGATTAGTTTTTTCTTCCTTTTCCAAATTACTATTTTATATTTATATCATTATGAGGAAGTGGTTTTTGTTTGATGTTCAACAGATACTGATAAAATGAAGGATATACATCATGTTGTGGCCATTTGTTAGCTATCAAGGAATATATTTTGATAAGAAAAAAGATTACACTAATCATTAACTCAAAACTGGGCATTTGCTTGTTGAATTCGTGAACTAAGATTACTTTAGAAAATGATATTATAAGGTACAAACAATTAGCCAGTTTGTTTCAATATAAAATTCTAGTAAAAGTCAATCAATTCGAATTCGATTAAGGGATTCTCGCATTCATGCTGGTCGCTGGTTTTGGGTTGTTGAGATGATTCGGCTGTTATTGGGGGTCGAGGCGATTTCAAGGAAGAAAGAAAGTGGATTTATTGATGAATGGGCAGTGGAACAGAGATGGAAGAAGCAAGACAGTGGTGGTTGAAAGCAGGGAGGATGGTGACTTGTAGGGTTGTTGTAGGTGTTGGTGAATGGCAGAGTTTTCTGGAGTTAAGTGGTGATGGAGGTTTTACGTTGAGGCAGTGCTGCTTGTAAGGTATGCATGCATCGTTGTATTTGAATATGACAGAGGCGAACGTTGTTGCAATGGATTGCTGGCGGAAGTATATGTTGCAGTGGTCGGCAGAGGTGAGCAGCACTGTATGTCTGATTCCTGGGTGTTGAACTTGCAGCGATGAATTTGCAATTCGAGGAGATGGTTCAGGTGGAAGTGGTGAGGAGCTATTGGCTTGGTGGTTGGAAGTGCATAGGGAAGTGGTGAAGCAGTCCGGTGATGGTGAAGGTAGTGATTGGTGATTGTCTGGTGATGGTGTATGTTGTTGTAATGGTGAAGTTTGCAGTAGTGCGTGAAGCATGGAAGTAAGTATGCAGTTTTGAGGTAGTGATGGGTTTTGTAGCAAGTATAAGTGGATGTAGCAGTAGTACGTGCACAGTTGTTTGAAGTTTGGTTGTTGAAGTTGGTGAACTTATGGATGGGATGGTGACTGGTAGGAGGATGCACTGGTTGTATGTTGTGTGGACGAAGTGCAAATGTTGGCAGAAGTTGTTCAGGTCTGCAGGGAAGTTGAAGTATGTAGTGCAATTTTGTGACGGTGTTGAGGAGGATGTGCAGTTTGTTAGAGGAGGATGTGCAGTTTGTTAGAGGAGGTAAGAATTATCATTACATTTTGATCACTAATTGCTCGCACACTTGAACACTTGCATACACACTTGAACACTTCCATACAGTCACTTGAACAGTTGCACACTTCAACCATTATACACTTGAATACTTGCATACTTGAACACGTCGACAGTTTGCATTACCAGACTTACAAAATGACATATATTTTTTTATTTTGACAGAAGTAGACACAGTGAGGCAGAAGTGAACAACCCTCAAGTAATTTTTTTTATTGATTTTACATCTTTGTATTTTAACTTTTTATTCAATTAGTAACATAATTTTCCTATGTTTAAATGTAGTGCAACTTTGATAAAAATACGAAGAAGTGTGATTTATTGGATTGGCGAGGGAATGAAGAGATCGCTGCTGAAGGAAGATTCGTGTCAGACGATCCAAACGAGATTGTCAATGATGTTCCTTTAGGGCCGAATGCGATGATAGTTTTAGTTGACTGTCCAATCAAGCTTGATGCTTTTCTATGGAGGCCTACACCTTCTTTCACACTTATTGGGGAAGCAAAGGATAATATTGTGGCGTGGCCGAAGAATAGAGTTGTTTTAAATTCAACCGATCACATTGAAGAAGAAGAGGATAAGGTAAAAAAAATTCTTCACAATGAACATGCAATTTTATTATATACATTATTTACTAAATAAATATTTTTACCTCTAATAGAGTGGAAATAGCAGCTTAGAATGCAAATGCAAGATTTTTGATTGGGGAGGGAGCAAGTAATTAGCGGCTTTAGGACGACTACATTCGAGCATCTCAGAGGAAATTGTTAATGATGTTCCTCTTGGGCCATCAGCTATGATTATTTGAATAGATTATCCACTAAATCCAGAAGCTTTTTTATGGAGGCCAGCCCCTGGTTTGAACCGAATTGCGAATGCTGTTGGTAAGAAGGTTGCGTGGCCTGAATCGCAAGTAGTTGTTGAGATGGCTGACACTACAGCTCCAATTACGCCTATGGATGTGGTGAAAACATTTATGGTACTTGATTTTTATTGTGTGTTTCTATTTTTTAACGATTAGCAACTTAATTATTTTTTTTCTTTTTTCAACTTACAGACTGCAAATTCAAGAACAAACAATAAATACAAGTTAATGGATTTATCGGGAAATGGGAAAGTAGTTGCTTTAGGAAAGGTGGAGTCAACCGATCCAAATGCAAGGGTGCATTTCAAACCACTAGGACACAATGCAGTTAAAGTTTGGATAATGACCGTAAAAGAGCCAGCGGTAGAGCTATGGAGGCAAACATCCGAATTACAGTACATGGAAGATGCCCTCTCTTCTATTATAGCTTGGCCTGCTACGCACGTCAAAATGGAATGAATTTTGAGTAAGTCTTTACTATTCATTTTTTTGTCTATTGTTACATTTAGTTATTAGCTTTAAATTCTGGTTGGTGGAGTACCAGTTGTAGTGGTTTGTACTTGTAGTTGAGTGTGCACTGGTGAACTTGTCGTTAAAGTGGCTTTGTTAGACAATTGTTGATTGTTGCACAGAGCAGTGTATCCGCTGAAGTAGCAGATGCAGACGGTTTTGGGAGTTTATATGAAGTTGCAGTGGTGAGTGTGTAGATGACTGATGTTGGAATGGTGAATTCTTTGGTGAATGGTCGAAGGTTGAGGAGGTTAGGGGTGATGTCATATGTTAAATGATGGCAACAGATAGGACGAGAAGTGGTATGGAGGAGGTGATTATTCATAATGGATAGTGGTAAGCGATATTGTAGAACGTAGTGACCGTGACGATTGAAATGTAGGCAGTATTGAAATGAACAGTGGAGTTGTTGAATTTGGGTAGTATTAGGCTTCGCTTTATAGTATAATATATGGTGAATTATGTGAATGTGGTTAGGAGCAGAGGTGGTGCACTTTGGTGATGCAAATAAGGGTGGCTTGGAATGTACAGCGGGATGAGCAAGGTAGTAGTGGCAGTAGTTAGATAGCGTATCTATATAAAGTGTGCACTGCAGTTGTTCAGATAGGGGTTAAAGGCAGTGATTAGTGGTTGGTGATACACTGTGATGCAGTGGTGATTTGATGTTGGCTGGGGTAATGGTGAAGTTGTTAGCACATATAGCAAGTGTGGTTATTGTTGGCAGAATTTCTAGTGATGGAGTGTAGTAGTGTAAAGGCTGGTTGGAGGAAATGTACAGTAGGATGAAGTAGTGGTGTATGTATGGTAGGTTGATGTTGGTAATGAAGTGAATAGGCAGTAAAGAAGGCCAGGCAGTTTGTGATGGGGAAGTTTGATGGTAGGGTGAACTTTGACTGTGCACAGTTGAAGTATTCTGGTGGGGTGTTTGATATATGGTTATGTAGGGTTTAAAGATGGATGGCAGATTGCAGATGAAATGAATGTTTGGGAATGTGATGGTTTTTTTTTGAGTGAGTTTGTGGTGAATTGGTGATTTGGCAGGGGAAGTTTTATGGTGATGTGAGTAGCACGGTGTAGTGTTTGGGAAATGAGTTTGTTGTTGAAATAGTTTGGTTTGGAGAAGGGGATGGTCAGGTGTTTGGTTTGGTTATGGTTTGAACTGTGCACTATGGAGTGGTTGAATGGTGAAGAGGGCATAGTAGTGTATGGGGTATGCACGGTTGTTTTTGTGGTTTTCTGGTATGCAAGGAATGGTACAGGGCAGAGAGGATTGATGATAATTATGAAGTTTGGACGGTGGTCAGTAAGTTGTAGAGGAGGGATTGCAGCAGTTTGATAGGGTATATGCACTGTTGAGGCAGTTGAGATGTGAAGGGGTTGTGTATGTTATGGTTGGAAGGGGGAGTAAGTAGTTGAATTGAAGTGTTTTGTGATATGCACAGTGAGATGTGCACTATTTGCAGCGAGAAGTGTGACCTTAATAAACATGTATCACACAAGTAATGAAAAATATATATCACATTTCTATCTGAGCATGCACTTGTTTTAACATTTTCTGTTTCTTTATGTTAACTTCGCAGGCTTATTTGGAAGGAAGCAAGGTCTTTAGTATGCAACTAGATCAGATCTTGCATGTTGGAACTCTGTAATATATGTACTTTGTAATATTTGGAAGGATTGCTTTAATGTTTGTACACTTATTAAATTGTACTCCGTAATGTTTGCTTTAATGTTTTTACTCTGTAATGTTTGTGCACTTGCTCTAATGTTTGTACATTGTAATGAAAAATATATCTCATTTCTTTCTGAGCATGCTTTTTTATGTTATATTTGTTGATTATAATCTTTATTCGTTTATGAAGATTTAGTTTGATTGCTATTATTAAAATGTAATAGGCATAGCTCTTGAAAAGTGTATCTACGATTTTTATGGCGGTATATATGAGCTGTAAAAGAATTTATCAATAATATAACATGTTGATTTCATAGCGTTAAATGACCGCTATTGAATAAATATTTTATAGCAGTAAATGGATGTTATAAAGATTCCCAATTCCGTTGAGATTTAGCTGTATTATAGGGGCTGCTATGAGCTATTGAATTAACGTACCATAGAGGCGAGTTTATGTTATAAAACTAAGCTCAACCATGGCGGCATATTTTGTGTTATAAATATTCAACAGTTTTTAATAACATGTCGATATACAGCGCTTATCAAACCGCTATGGTTGTCATTAATAGCGGCTATATGCCGCTATAAAAGACACTTTTTGTTGTAGTGAACCTTCTAATAATGAAAAATTTATAGAATGCAATCTTGCTATAGCAAGTGGAAAAGATGTTCGAAAGGCAATGTCATTAATGTATGTAACTACCTCCTCCATTTGTGATGCAGCGCACCAAGCTTTCAGTCGTAGGTCGTTTTCGAGCTATATGAATTCGCCAGCGACTCAACTACTTAAGCTGCTTTACCTTAGGTCACGTGCCTTAAGTCGCCAGCGACCTAGCGGGTTACTGCCTAGCGAGATACGAGGGAAGGATGAAGCAGTGCACCAGGATAACGAGTTATGCGAGCTTTCCTTAGGTCGCTCACTAGCGAGCTACGACCTAAAGAGTTAGGTCGCTTGTATATGCTAAGTCGTTCCAGTCATGTCGCTCCATTGCTTATGACGCTTCTGAAGTTAAGTCGCTCACCTTATGCTATCTCCTAAGTCGCATGAAGTTATGTCGCGTGATGGGTTATCTCCTTAAGTCGCAAGACCTTATGTTGTTAAGTCGCATGTGATGATGGATTCCTTAAGTCGCTCCATGTTTAGGTCGCTGAGATTTCTTAGGTCGCTCCAGTGTTATTTCGCTCAAGTTCCAAAAGCCGTGCTATGTCGTTAAGTCGCATATGGTGTTATGTCGAATATGTTGTAATGTCTTAAGTCGTATGTCGTTGTACTTATGTCGCGTGGTGTGTTGTAACATGTTGCTGTAATTTCTTTATGTCGTAGGTCGTAAGTCGTTTGACCTGTTAAGTCGCGTATGTGTAGGTCGTAGGTCGGCTACCTGTTGAGTCGCTGTTGGTAGGTCGGCTGTGTGTGTGTGAGTTGCAAAGTGCTATAGATAGGCGCATTGTGTCACTTGTAAAGATGGTTGATTTTGAATAAAATTTTGTTGAGAGCTTTGTGCCTCTTTAAAAATTGGAAGTTGAGTGTGAGCTCCTTTCTCAATCTTCGGTTATTCGAGTGCGCTCGAATCAACGAATTTGAAGCCGATTCACGGAATCCCGTGCGCGAGATCAACGTCGAAGAATCATAGATCATCTAACACGGCATCGTGCACGATCAACGTGTTGAAGATAGCTAGAATCCGGTTTCTCGAGAGATCAACGGATTTGGGCATTTGGCATCATCAATTCACCAATTTACCTTTGTATCGTTCCATCGTTTTGCTTCAGAAGTTTTATCCGCTGCGTTAATTTGGAGCCAGAGCTAGTTGGAGCCGTGCAACACTATTGTAAGTCAAAGCCGAGAGCTAAAAGAACTAAGAAGATCAAGGCCGAAGTTAAAGCAAGTTAAAGCCAGAAATGAGCTTGTTCAAGTTTGTGCGAGATTTGTTCAAGTCGTGAGCTAGGAGTTTGAACGTATATTTTGCATCATTGAAAGTTTTGCTAGTTGAAGTGTGTGTTTGAATTTGTTGAAGATTCAACAATGCCACCAAGAAGAGTTAATCGTCATGATAATGTTGCATATGTGTATCAAAGAGAAGATGCTGAACAAATGGAGCAACGAATTAGTGATAAATTCAATGAGAAGTTTGATGAGAGAAATGGTAGATTGGAAAGGCTCATGATGGATATAAATCAAACTCGACAAAGAGCATCGCCAGGTTCAAATCAAGGTGGACATAGAATTTCGCCATCAAATTCCGAGAGGAGAAGAATGTCACCATTATCAGATCGGGGAAAAAGAGAACTATCAGTTTCGGGAGAAAGAGACGTGCGTGGTAGCAGAAATGTTGCTGGTCAGAATCGACATCGACATACGTCAGATTTGGAGGAATCCAGTAATGGTGATAGTAGCTTTTGTCGAAACCATGGCCAAGGACGAAGTCGAAATAGAGATGTCGAAGATGATCGTCGATGGGAGTCGGGGATGAAAAAAGAGATTCCAGAATTCAAAGGGGGAATGATAGCGGAAGAATTTCTGGATTGGTTATCAAATGTTGAGGAAATTTTTGACTTCAAGGAAGTACCCCGAGCATCGTAGAGTTAAGTTGGCTGCTACACGATTGAGGGGAAGAGCTATGGCATGGTGGAAACAAACTAAACTTACACGGGAAAGAATGGGAAAGTCGAAGATTGTTTCATGGGAAAAGATGAAGAAGTTGATGAAGGCTACTTTCTTGCCTTATAATTATCAGTCTCTTATGTATCAGCGCTTACAGAATTTAAGACAAGGGGCAAAGTTGATAAATGATTATGCAGATGAGTTTTATCAACTGATTGCTAGAAACGATATCATGGAAATAGAGGAACAGTTGACATCTAGATTTGTTGGAGGATTGAGAATTGAAATTCAGGATATGGTAAATATGTTTGATCCAAGATACGTTGCTGAAGCACACCAGAAGGCTCTAGCTTGGGAGAAGCAAGGCAGAAGAGGAGGTGGTGCGCTTACAAGTTCGATCAATCAGGTGAAAGGGGCTAGTTGCAATACTAATGTTTCCAAGGATGTTAGTAAACCGATTGTCAATGAAGTTGCTAAGACCAAGGTCAATAACAATTTCAAGTGTTATAATTGTCAGGAGTTTGGTCATAAGAGCAATGAATGCCCGAGGCCTAAGAAGCGAGTGATGGTTGCTGAGCTTGAGGATGAGGATGTAGAAATAGAATGTTCCAATTCACCACAAGTTAAGGAGGAAGAAGAATTACTGACGGGAGACGAGGGATATTCTTTAATGATGAGGAGATCTTGCTTGATGCCAAAGCAGGAAGAGGAGACTAGCTGGTTGAGGAGTAATATTTTTCAGTCGATGTGCACTATTTTGGGAAAGGTTTGTAAGTTTGTTATCGATGCTGGAAGTTGTGATAACATCATCTCTACAGAAGCTGTAAAGAAGTTAGCGTTAAAGACAGAGAAGCATCCCAAACCTTACAAATTGGCTTGGCTGAGGAAAGGTGGGGAAGTGAAGGTTAGTCGAAGAGCTTGTGTAACTTTTTCCATCGGAAAGAAGTATAAGGATGAAATTTGGTGTGACGTGGTGGATATGGATGTATGTCATTTGTTGTTTGGGAAGACCGTGGCAATTTGATAGAGCCGTACAACACGATGGTAGGACTAACTGCTATAGTTTCATGTTTAATGGCACTAGAATCACTTTAGTTCCTAAAAAGCGACAACAAAGTGAAAGCAAGTTGGAGGAAATCGAGGAACTAAAGACTCTGTTATCTTTGAAGGAGTTTGTCAAAGAAGTAGAGGATGGGCCTGAAGTATTTCTGTTGATTGGACGTAAAAGTAGTGAAACGGTTGAAATTCCTGAGGAAGTTAAGCCAGTGTTGAAGGAATTTGAAGATGTATTTCCTGAAGAATTACCAAAAGAATTACCACCGTTGAGGGACATACAACACCAGATTGATCTTGTTCCGGGAGCTGTGTTACCACATAGACCACATTATAGAATGAGTCCAAAGGAGTACGAAGATTTGAGAAGGCAGGTGGAGGAGTTACTTGAACAAGGACGCGTACAAGAAAGTTTAAGTCCTTGTGCAGTACCAGCCTTGTTAGTGCCAAAGAAGGATGGAACTTGGAGAACGTGTACAGATAGTCGAGCACGAAACAAGATTACAGTGAGGTACAGATTTCTGATGCCAAGATTGGACGACTTGTTAGATCAGTTGAGTGGAGATGCTATCTTTTCAAAGATTGATCTGAAGAGTGGGTATTATTAGATTCGAATTCGACCAGCGGATGAATGGAAGACAGCCTTCAGGACGGGGGGGGGGGGGGGGGGGGGAGGGGGGGAGGTTGTATGAATGGCTATTCATGCCATTTGGTCTTTCGAATGCACCTATTACTTTTATGCGAGTGATGAATCAGATCTTTCGACCGTTTATTGGAAAGTTCGTGGTGGTATACTTTGATGATATATTGATATACAGTGGAAGCACAGAAGAACATCTACAACACTTGCGGGAAGTTTTGATGATACTTCGTCAGGAGCAATTTTACGTGGCGACAAAGAAGTGCATATTCATGGCACACGGTATTTTGTTCTTGGGTATGTGTTGTCCAAGGAAGGTATCCAAGTGGATCAAGGTAAAGTTGAAGCAATCAAGGATTGGCCACAATCCAGGAATGTAACTGAAGTAAGAAGTTTCCATGGTTTAGCATCGTTCTATCGAAGGTTTATTCCACATTTCAGTAGCGTGATGGCACCAGTGATAGATTGTATGAAAGGAAAGTAGTTTGCGTGGACTGAAGAGGCTGATTCTGCTTTCCAACAGATCAAGACACTTTTGACTACAACACCGATTCTTAGATACCCGGACTTTCAGTTACTCTTTGAGCTGAATACTGATGCGTCTAAAGTTGGAATTGGTGGAGTGTTAAGTCAAAAGGGTCGTCCAATTGCTTATTTTAGTGAGAAACTTTCTGGAGCCAAGACAAGATACAGTACCTATGACTTGGAGTTCTATGCTATTGTCCAAGCCATAAAGCATTGGAGACACTACTTGTTTTATAAAGAGTTTGTGTTGTATACTGACCATGAAGCATTGAAACATTTGCAGGGACAGGATAAGATTGCAGCCAGACATGCTTCATGGATCACATACTTGCAACAGTTTACATTTGTTGTAAAGCATAAGTCGAGAGTTACAAATCGTGTGGTAGACACATTGAGTAGAAGAAGTCATTTGTTGACTACAATGAGAGTTGAAGTGATGGGGTTTGATGTATTTCCAGAATTGTTTGTTGAGGATCCTTACTTTGCTAAGATTGTAGATGAAGTCGAGAAAGGGAAGACAGATGAGTATGTGTTGGTAGATGGTTTTCTATTCAAAGGAAATCGGTTGTGTATACCAGAGTGCAGTTTGCGAATGAAAATTGTGAAGGAATTGCATGAAGAAGGTCATGTGGGAAGAGATCGTACCATGCAGTTGATTTCTCAATCATATTTTTGGCCTTCCATGAGGAAAGAAGTTGAAAGATTTGTGCAGAGATGTCACATATGTCAAGTTTCCAAAGGAACAGCTACAAATGCAGAATTGTATATGCCATTACCCGTGCCTACTAGACCATGGATTATTGTTAGCATGGATTTTGTTTTGGGTTTGCCAAGAACTCAACGAGGGAATGATTTTATATATGTTGTGGTGGATAGATTTTCGAAGATGGCACATTTCATAGCTTGTAAAAAGACTGCCAATGCAGTCCGTGTTGCTCAATTGTTCTTTAAAGAGGTTTATCGACTACATGGGCTACCTGAGACCATTATTTCTGACCGGGATACTCGATTTCTAAGTCATTTTTGATTGAGTCTGTGGAAGATGGTTGGGACTAAGCTGAATTTTAGTAGCGCCTATCATCCACAAACGGATGGGCCAACGGAAGTGGTGAACAGATCTTTAGGAAACTTGTTGAGATGTCTTGCGAAGGATAATTTGAAGAGCTGGGATGTAAACTTGTGTCAGGCAGAATTCGCATATAATCATGTCGTTAATCGAAGTACTGGATTCAGTCCATTTCAAGTAGTATATTCAGCAATTCCGAAGGGACCGTTGGATTTGTCGACAGTTCCACTTCAGGTTGTTAAACGAGCTTGTAATTTCGTGAATGAGTTTCAGGAGTGTCACATGATTGTTCATGAACGATTGCTTAAGTCAAATGAGAAGTATAAGCAACTGGCAGATAAGAAGCGAAGGAGTGTGGACTTCAAAGAGGGTGATTTTGTATATGCAGTATTGACTAAGGATCGTTTTCCTATTGGTACTTATAACAAGTTGGCTGCTAGGAAGATTGGACCTTTGGAAATCGTGAAGAAGATCAATGAGAATGCTTATCAGTTAAGATTACCGGATCATATTCATACTGCTGACGTTTTCAACGTCAAACACTTGATCCCATATCATGAGAATGAATGTGTCGAAGAAGAAGAGAGTGAGGATTCAGGGTCGAATTTTTTTCAACTAGGGGAGGATGATGCAGCGCACCATGCTTTCAGTCGTAGGTCATTCGCGAGTTATATGAAGTCTCCAGCGACTCAACTACTTGAGCCGCTTTTCCTTAGGTCGCGTGCCTTTAGTCGCCGGCGACCTAGCGGGTTATTGCCTAGCCAGATACGAGGGAAGGATGAAGCAGTGCACCAGGATAACGAGTTATGCGAGCTTTCCTTAGGTCGCTCACTAGCGAGCTACGACCTAAAGAGTTAGGTCGCTTGTATATGTTAAGTCGTTCCAGTTATGTCGCTCCATTGCTTATGACGCTCCTGAAGTTAAGTCGCTCACCTTATGCTATCTCCTAAGTCGCATGAAGTTATGTCGCATGATGTGTTATCTCCTTAAGTCGCAAGACCTTATGTTGTTAAGTCGCATGTGATGATGGATTCCTTAAGTCGCTCCATGTTTAGGTCGCTGAGATTTCTTAGGTCGCTCCAGTGTTATGTCGCTCAAGTTCCGGAAGCCGTGCTATGTCGTTAAGTTGCATATGGTGTTATGTCGAATATGTTGTAATTTCTTAAGTCGTATGTCATTGTACTTATGTCGCGTGATGTGTTGTAACATGTTGTTGTAATTTCTTTATGTCGTAGGTCGTAAGTCGTTTGACCTGTTAAGTCGCGTATGTGTAGGTCGTAGGTCGGCCACCTGTTGAGTCGCTGTTGTTAGGTCGGCTGTGTGTGTGTGAGTTGTAAAGTGCTATAAATAGGGGCGTTGTGTGTAGGTCGTAGGTCGGCCACCTGTTGAGTCGCTGTTGTTAGGTCGACTGTGTGTGTGTGAGTTGTAAAGTGCTATAAATAGGGGCGTTGTGTCACTTGTAAAGATGGTTGATTTTGAATAAAATTTAGTTTGAGAGCTTTATGCCTCTTTAAAAATTGGAAGTTGAGCGTGAGCTCCTTTCTCCATCTTCTCTTATTCGAGTGCGCTCGAATCATCAAATTTGAAGCCGATTCATGGAATCTTGTGCGTGAGATCAACGTCGAATAATCGTAGATCTTCTAACACGGCATCGTGCGCGATCAACGTGTTGAAGATAGATAGATTCCGGTATCTCGAGAGATCAACGGATTTGGGCATTTGGTATCATCAATTCATCAATTTATCTTTGTATCGTTCCATCGTTTTGCTTCAAAAGTTTTATCCGCTGCGTCAATTTAGTCATTTTTCCAATGGTTAAAATATTTATTATGCTACATATGCACAAATACTTCCTCACTTTTAATCAATCATCTACCATCTATGTGGTCCTACAATTTATTTTACCCAATGTGTTCAGTGTTATCTAAATTTAGGCATTGCATAACCAGTCCAACTGAAATCTTGGTTTCAGCCAAATATATGTATAAACTTGCATGAAAATAGTCACCCTTTATGCTTAAATTAATCTTTTGAATGAATTAATGGCAAATAATCATCTAGTCCCAACTTTTCATAGTCCCACGGACCCCCTAAAATCCACCACTTCATTTCTTAAATTTTCAATTTTTAATAAATATGAATGGTGTTGATCTGTTTGGTCCATATGGACCATGAAACACGAGGCTCAGTGATTTCAATCCCTAACTAATGACAAGAATAGTGGATGTTTTTGAAAAGAAAACAATTACCAACGTAAATTTTGACTGAAATACATTTTATATAAAATTTTGACTACAAGATACCTGACTAATCAAACTCTTGATTCAGTGCTCCAATGTGTAAAATATCATAGCATTCTTTTTTATTCTAAATTTTGTTTCCGTAATCCCAGAAAATGAAGTTGTTGTTTTAACTTCTAAGTTCTGCATGACATGCTTCATTCCATATGTGATGCCCACACATACTTTGTGTTATTAGTAATTTTATAAATCAATACACACACGCACACTCAGTTTGATAAAAGCATTCAAAGAGTTAACCATATATTTTTTAGACGATGAAATAAACAAGAGGATTGAACTAAAAAGAAATGTACAACCTTCCTCCAGGGGATGAATATATGATAATGAGGAAGTAGACAACACCCATTATTTTAATGGGGGATTTATTGTAAAGGACAAAATATCCAAATAATTTATCCTCAAGGACACATGCCTACAATTTTATCCTCAAGGACAGGCCCAAAGCCCATTTTTTCTCAAATGCACAAATCTCTCTTCCCCGTGCCCATTCAATCCCGTTTTCAGCTCCGACCACCTTATCCCGCGTCAACGCTACCTCCTCACCAGCGCCGCCACCTCCTCACCAGCGCCACCATTGCCACCTCCTCCTTCACCCGTTTTGGAGCAACCACCTCGTGCCACCTCCTCCACCCGTTTTGTGTTCACCATCGCCGCAGCGTCACCTCCTCACCAGCGTCATGCAACTACCCCATGTCACCTCCTCCACCCGCCAACGTCACCCCATCACCAGCACCATGCTCTTAAAAGGTTATACTGATACCAGTTTTTAGGTATCAGTTTTGAAATTTTAGGTATCAATTTTGAAATTTTAGGTATCAGTTTTGAAATTCCTTCTGATGCAAACCCTACCCATCGCTTCCAAATACCACACATTATTCCACCACCTTCACCGTTTCGTCAAACCAATAACCCATCAGAAATTTTCCACCACAAATCCATACTATTTCCTAAACCAGCACAAATCCATACTATTTATTTTATTAAAACTGATACCACATCGCATACAAAACCGATACTGTGTTATTTTATTAAAACTGATACCACATTGCATACAAAACTGATACCCAAAAACTGATACTGTGTTATTTTATTAAAACTGATACCACATCGCATACAAAACTGATACCCAAAAACTGAACACAGTAGAATGATTTTCATCCTCTCGTCATCGCTTCCTCCTCTCGTCCACGGCCTCCTTCATTGTCTTTTCGACATCCTCAATCACGTGCTTGATCTCCATCCCTAACTTTTCACGGTCGCCCTCCGCTTCCTCGCGTGCTCTTTTCTTCTCCGCGAGCTCCTTCATCTCAGATTTTTTTCACAGACTTCATCTTCTTCCGAATTTGCCTCTCGAGCTCGAACTCCACGTGCAGGTCCTTGATTTCTGCCAAGGTGTTGTCGAGATCTGAGAGGTCGACGTCTCGGTCGGAGTTTATTGTGTTGGAGAAGGAAGCGATGGTGTGGGTTTTGTAGCAAGATCTGTAGTTGGAGAGGCAAGTTGTAGTGATTTGTCCTTGAGGATAAAATTTTAGCGGGCTGTCCTTGTGATTAAAAAAGCCCTAATTTTTGTCCTTCACGATAATTCCCTCTTATTTTAATAGTATAGTTTAACAAATGAAACGCAACTTTGCATGCATTGAATGTTACATGATTACTTTATATCTCATCCTCTTCTCATTTTTGTGCTTACTGAACTGCATACATGTAACTGTCTATTTCAATAACATCCACAGTAAATTACCACTAACAGAATAATGATGAAGTAGACAACTCCAAATCCAAAATACCAGAAGTGCAAGACAAACAATGCAAAAAGGACGTCCGGTAAAAATGAATGTCACCTATTCAAAAATAATCTCATTATCTACGTGCCCACTTCATTAGTTTGTTAATGCGTTTTTCTTACCTTGTACTTGAATGCTCTTTTTTCATATTTATACTGCACATGATCTATCCCTGTACTCATTTCAAATGTTTGTTATTACTTTATTTTGTAGTTGATATTTTTGTTCATAGTACTATCTTCGTAAAAGGTATTTGATTTGTACTAAATTATTACATAGCGTGGATACCGTATATTTATTATCTATGAAAAAAAAGGCGAAAGAAAATTACCAGTTATACTTATTCTTCTGTATGTAACTGATGAAGCACTTACCTTGAGTCGCGGCCGACTCATCACTTCCTTGAGTCGCGGCCGACACATCGCGTTGCCGCCCTCCAACCACCACTCAAATCCCACCACGATCCACGACTCAGACTTCCCCGCGACTCACGACCTAACTTCCATTTCCACTTTAAATCAACACCGCAACCTACGACATATCCCCACCGCGACCCAAGAACTAACCACCTCCGCGACTTACGACACATCCCAAATTCCCCTTTCTCCCCGCGGCCTCACCCTACACCGGTTCCAGCAAGTGAGTCGCGAACGACCTATGCCCTAATCTATAAGTCGCGATCGATATATGAAGTGTTTTCAGTGAAGTTGAATTTGGCATCACCGCCTTCTATTAAGTCGCGAGCGAGACATTGTTAAGTCGCGAGTCTTTGTTGAGTCGTTTGCAAGTTATCCATAAGTCGCGGCCATTTCTTAATTAATGAAGCTCCATTGAGTCATTACCGAGACATGGATGAGTCGTGTGAAGGAGTTGAGTCGTCTTAGTTGAGTCGAAGCCGAGATAACAAGAAGTCACCGCATTTTCTTTAAGTCGTGGCTCGTACGGTTTAAGTCGCTGCATTTTGTTAAGTCGGGTATTGTTTGTGTTGTAATTTCTTAAGTCATTTGTGTTGTGTCATAAACCCTATAAATAGGGATGTAATGTCATTGTAAAAGTTATTTGAAAATTTGAATAAAATTCTCTTTTGTTAGCTTTGTGCTTTCAATTTAAATTGGTAGTCGAGTGTTTGATCTCCTATCTCCACCTACGTCATTCGAGTGCGCTCGAATCTTCGTTTGTGAAGCCGATTCGCGGAATCAAGTGCGCTTGATCAACGTCGAAGAATCGTAGATCTTTGTTTCTCGGTATCGTGCGCGATCAACGAGATGAAGATAGCTAGAATCCGGCATCTTTGGATCAACGGATTTGGCATTGCAGTATTCTCAACTCATCGGTTGCTAATTCCATCGACCATTCAAGTTTTTTGTTAATCCGCTGCGTCAGTTTGGTATCAGAGCTAGATCGCAAGAAGTTGCATCATTTGGAGACTTGGGTTTCGAGAATTTGAAGTTTGGAGATCGTATTTGCAATTGTTGAGAAGTTTAGTGTTCATCGTGAAGTTGCAACAAGTTGGGAGTTTCGATCCATCTCACTTTGGATCAAAGTTCGGAAAGTGTTGGAAAATTATTTTTGAAGTTTGTTTGAAGTTCAATCATGCCACCGAGACGAGCTCAACGTCATCGCAATATTAATGCCTTGTATGGAAGAGAAGAAGCTAATGAAATGGAGCAACGAATCCACGAGAGTTTTACTGAAAAGTTGAACGAAGGAATTGGTCGATTAGAGAGAATGATGCTTGAAATGAATCAAAGTAGAAGAAGAGTTTCACCTGAATCGAGCCATGGGAGAAGTAGAACTTTGATACATTCAGATCGAGAGAGAAGAGAAGATCAGGATCATAGAAGTGTTGATAATCGTGATAGGAATGTTGATCGAAGGAGTGGTAGTAGAGATGTTGGAGGTCGTAATCGACAACGCTATACATCAGACTTTGATGAGGAGTTTGATGTTGATAGGGGAAGTGTTCATTATCGAGATAGAGAGCAAAAACAACGTCAGAATCGAGATGTAGATGATGATCGTCGATGGGAATCGGGAATGAAGATGGAGATTCCAGAATTTAAAGGCGGGATGGTTGCTGAGGAGTTCTTAGACTGGTTGTCAAATGTTGAAGAAATTTTTGATTTCAAGGAGATTCCGGAGAATCGTCGAGTGAAGTTGGTTGCTACTAGGTTGAGGGGAAGAGCTTTGGCGTGGTGGCAACAAACTAAACTTACCAGAGAACGGATGGGGAAGTCAAAGGTTGTAGAGTGGGATAAGATGAAGAAAATGATGAGATCTACATTTTTGCCATACAACTATCAATCACTCATGTACCAGAGATTGCAGAATCTACGGCAGGGGATGAAATCAGTTAACGACTATGCAGATGAATTTTACCAACTCATTGCCAGGAACGATATAATGGAAACGGAAGAACAGTTGACTGTCAAGTTTGTTGGCGGGCTGAGAATACACATCCAGGATATGGTTAATATGTTCGATCCAAGATCTGTGGCGGAAGCACACCAAAAGGCGTTGGCTTGGGAGAAACAGGGAAGGCGTGAAGGTGGTGTGTTTACTAATTCTAATAATCAAGTGAAGGGTGTTAGCGGAATTTCTAATGTTTCTAAACCTGTCAGTAAACCCGTAGTAAAGGAGAGTGAGAAGGCGAAGGTTAACAATAGTTTCAAATGCTACAATTTCCAGGAGATGGGTCATAAAAGCATTGAGTGTCCAAAACCGAAGAAGCGAGCTATGATAGCTGAGGTTGAAAGTGAGGATGCTGTTAATGGTGAAGATAGTCCTGTTGAGGAGAATGAACAGGATATCGCATCGGGAGACGAAGGGTGTAATCTAATGATGAGGAGGTCTTGTTTAACACCAAAGCTAGAAGATGAAGCTAGCTGGTTGAGGAGTAACATCTTTCAGTCGACATGCACTATATTGGGAAAAGTTTGTAAATTTGTGATTGATGCAGGAAGTTGTGACAATATTATTTCTATAGAAGCGGTGAGAAAATTGAAATTGAAAACGGAAAAACATCCAAATCCTTATAAGTTAGCGTGGCTGAGAAAAGGAGGAGAGGTGAAGGTGGATAGGCGAGTTCGAGTTCCATTTTCCATTGGAAAGAAATATAAGGACGAAATTTGGTGTGATGTAGTTGAGATGGATGTTTGTCACTTTCTTTAGGGAAGACCGTGGCAGTATGATCGAGCAGTGCAGCATGATGGTCGGACCAATAGCTACAGTTTTATGTTTGAGGGTGTGAAGATTATTTTAGTTCCAAAGAAAAGGCAATAAGGAGAGAGCAAATCTGAGGAGATCGAAGAATTGAAAACGTTGTTATCTTTAAAGGAGTTTGTTAAGGAAGTCGAAGAGGAACCTGAAGTGTACTTGTTGATAGGGCGTGAGAGCGGTGAAGAGGTTGAAATTCCAGAAGAAGCAAAGCCAGTATTGAAAGAGTTTAAAGATGTATTTCCAGAAGAGTTGCCTAAGGAGTTACCGCCACTGAGAGACATTCAACATCAGATTGATCTTGTTCCGGGAGCAGTATTACCGCATAGACCACATTATCGAATGAGTCCGAAGGAACATGAGGAGTTGCGAAGGCAGGTGGAAGAGTTACTTGAGCAGGGACGTGTGCAGGAAAGTTTGAGTCCGTGTGCTGTGCCAGCTTTGTTGGTACCAAAGAAGGACGGAACGTGGAGGATGTGCACTGACAGTCGAGCATTGAATAAGATTACGGTGAGATATAGATTTCCAATGCCAAGGTTGGATGACTTGCTAGATCAGTTGAGTGGGGCAACTATCTTTTCGAAGATTGATTTGAAGAGTGGTTATCACCAAATTCGGATTAGACCTGGAGACGAATGGAAGACAGCCTTCAAGACGAGAGAGAGGTTGTACGAATGGTTGGTTATGCCATTTGGTTTATCAAATGCGCCTAGTACGTTCATGCGGGTGATGAATCAAATCTTTAGATCATTCATTGGGAAATTCGTGGTGGTTTATTTCGATGATATTCTGATATACAGCAGGAGTATGGAGGAGCATGTTCAACATTTGAGGGAAGTGTTGATTATTCTTCATGAGGAACAATTTTATGCTGCTACAAAGAAATGCGTGTTTATGACGCATAGTGTTTTATTTCTGGGTTATGTCGTTTCAGGAGAAGGTATACAGGTGGACCAGGATAAAGTTGAAGCAGTCAGGAACTGGCCACAGCCAAAGACAATTACGGAAGTGAGAAGTTTTCATGGGCTAGCGTCATTCTACCGAAGATTCATTCCACACTTCAGTAGCGTGATGGCTCCAGTTACTGATTGCATGAAAGGGAAACAGTTTGTATGGTCAGAGGAAGCGGGGGTTGCTTTTGAGAAGATCAAGGAACTATTGACGACAGCACCGATTCTTGTTTTACCAGATTTTCAGTTGTTGTTTGAATTGCATACTGATGCGTCGAAGGTGGGAATTGGTGGAGTGTTGAGTCAGAGGGGACGTCCTATTGCATATTTTAGTGAGAAGTTGTCAGGAGCGAAGATGAGATACAGTACATATGACGTTGAATTCTATGCTGTTGTACAAGCTGTTAAGTATTGGAGACACTATCTATTTCAGAAAGAATTTGTTCTTTATACTGATCATGAGGCGTTGAAGTATATGCAAGGGCAAGACAAGATTTTAGCGAGACATGCATCGTGGATTGCCTATTTACAGCAATTTTCTTTTGTTGTCAAACACAAGTCTGGGGTGACAAACCGTGTAGCTGATGCTTTGAGTAGGAGGAGTCATTTATTAACAACAATGAAAGTTGAAGTGCGAGGTTTTGAACTATTGCCAGAATTGCTTGAAGAAGATCCTTACTTTAAGAAATATGTTGAGAAAGTCAAGGAGGGAAGTTCTGATGAATTTGTGTTGGTTGATGGGTTCTTGTTCAAAGGAAATCGTTTATGCATACCTGATTGTAGTTTGAGAATGAAGATAATCAAAGAGTTGCATGAGGAAGGTCATGTGGGCCGTGATCGTACATTGCATTTGGATACTCAATCTTACTTTTGGCCAACAATTAGAAAAGAGGTAGAGAGGTTCGTGCATAGATGTCATATCTGTCAGGTTTCAAAAGGAACTGCGACCAATGCTGGGTTGTATATGTCGTTGCCTGCACCCGCTAAACCATGGGTTGATGTGATTATGGACTTTGTTTTGGGTTTGCCAAGAACTCAAAGGGGGAATGATTCTATATTTGTTGTGGTGGACAGATTTTCGAAGATGGCACATTTTATAGCCTGTAAAAAGACAGCAGATGTAGTTCGAGTAGCTCAATTATTCTTTAAAGAGGTGTATCGATTGCATGGTTTACCTGAATCTATTGTTTCTGATCGGGATACTAGATTTCTAAGCCATTTTTGGTTGAGTTTGTGGAAGATGGTCGGAACGAAGCTGAATTTTAGTAGTGCTTATCATCCGCAAACAGATGGGCAGACAAAGGTGGTGAATAGATCGTTGGGAAATTTGTTACGATGTCTTATGAAAGACAATTTGAAGAGTTGGGATGTGAAGTTGTGTCAAGTTGAATTTTCTCACAATCATGCAAATAACCGAAGTACAGGTTTCAGTCCATTTCAAATTGTATATTCAAGCTTACCAAAGGGGCCGCTGGATTTGACAATAGTGCCACAACCGAAAGGAACAGTCAAGCGGGCTGCTGATTTTGTTGATGGGTTGACAGAATGCCATAGAATCGTTCAGGAAAGATTGGAGAAGGCAAATGAGAGGTATAAACAAATGGCGGATAAGAAACGAAGAAGTGTAGTCTTCAAAGAGGGTGATTTTGTTTACGCGGTATTGACGAAAGATCGTTTTCCAGTTGGAACTTACAATAAGTTGAAAGCACGAAAGATTGGTCCAGTAGAAATTTTGAAGAGGATCAATGATAATGCATATCGATTAAAGTTACCGGAAAATGTTCATACTTCTGATGTTTTCAATGTCAAACATTTAATTCCGTATTGTGGGGAGGATTTCATCGAAGTTGACGAGAGTGTGAATTCGAGGACGAATTCTTTCCAACAAGGGGAGGATGATGAAGCACTTACCTTGAGTCGCGGCCGACTCATCACTTCCTTGAGTCGCGGCCGACACATCGCGTTGCCGCCCTCCACCCACCACTCAAATCCCACCACGATCCACGACTCAAACTTCCCCGCGACTCACGACCTAACTTCCATTTCCACTTTAAATCAACACCGCAACCTACGACATATCCCCACCGCGACCCAAGAACTAACCACCTCCGCGACTTACGACACATCCCAAATTCCCCTTTCTCCCCGCGGCCTCACCCTACACCGGTTCCAGCAAGTGAGTCGCGAACGACCTATGCCCTAATCTATAAGTCGCGATCGATATATGAAGTGTTTTCAATGAAGTTGAATTTGGCATTACCGCCTTCTATTAAGTCGCGAGCGAGACATTGTTAAGTCGCGAGTCTTTGTTGAGTCGTTTGCAAGTTATCCATAAGTCGCGGCCATTTCTTAATTACTGAAGCTCCATTGAGTCGTTACCGAGACATGGATGAGTCGTGTGAAGGAGTTGAGTCGTCTTAGTTGAGTCGAAGCCGAGATAACAAGAAGTCACCGCATTTTCTTTAAGTCGTGGCTCGTACGGTTTAAGTCGCTGCATTTTGTTAAGTCGGGTACTGTTTGTGTTGTAATTTCTTAAGTCATTTGTGTTGTGTCATAAACCCTATAAATAGGGATGTAATGTCATTGTAAAAGTTAGTTGAAAATTTGAATAAAATTCTCCTTTGTTAGCTTTGTGCTTTCAATTTATATTGGTAGTCGAGTGTTTGATCTCCTACCTCCACCTACGTCATTCGAATGCGCTCGAATCTTCGTTTGTGAAGCCGATTCGCGGAATCAAGTGCGCTTGATCAACGTCGAAGAATCGTAGATCTTTGTTTCTCGGTATCGTGCGCGATCAACGAGACGAAGATAGCTAGAATCCGGCATCTTTGGATCAACGGATTTGGCATTGCAGTATTCTCAACTCATCGATTGCTAATTCCATCGACCATTCAAGTTTTTTGTTAATCCGCTGCGTCAGTAACAATATTCATTTACCAGACAGTCTATTATTTTTATTTACAAAATATGATCTAACAGTTCTTACCATAATCATTACATTAATCGTTTTGTGTTAACAATTCTTACCATAATCATTACATTAATCGTCATGTGTTAAAAATGCAAATTACTTGCCAATAGGTTAATCCATTCCTTAAGTTAGTTATACAAATTGATATTTGATTATTTTTACTAAGCATAAACTGTGATGTCCCTAATGCTTTGGTGTAAAGATAATTGATCATCAACTACGTCGTCTTTAGATGACTTGATTTGGGAGTTTTGCAATGCATGTCACAAAAAGTAAGTCCAATGACAACATTTCAATGGCTATACTATATTAATTATGGTTTTATTTATTAGCTTAAGTATATATAATTTTAACCAAAATTAAACTGCTGGAAATTAGTAACATTCCAAGTAAGCAAAATGTTGTGGCAGAAGTTGGAGCATAGTGGATTAAAAAACAAGAAATTTTGGGTTTCCACTCAACCATAGGGAAAACCAAAATCCTCACAAAAATATCCTACAATTATCCAAATCAAATACTCAAATCTGACCATTTGAAGTTTCTCACATCAGAAAGCCATCGAGGAGAGTCGTCATAGATAATGATGGGTTCCAATTGGTCCAATCCAGGCTGCAAAAGAGGAGAGAGGCCAAGAAAGGTCAAAAGTTGCTATCGGCTCCTAACAAAGACATTCTGAAGGGTAAAGATGGCCGAAAAACCACCATTCCACAATCTAATAAGGGATATCCGATGTCACAACAAAGGAAACCGGCAGTCTTTTCATTGAACAAGGAGCAAGGCTGAAAAACATGGGCAGATATAGTAGCAGAGCGGACTCAAGAACCATTGGAGGATGAGTGCAATCTTGATCATATAGCACCAATCAAGATCAATAACAAGAAGAATAGCCTGGTTAAAGTAGCAGTTTGTAAAAGAACAACTGAATGTTGGAATCATTCAGTTCTTGTATATGTGGTGGGTACCAAAGCATACTACTTGTATTTCAAATCTTATATTCAACGAGTATGGAAACCAATATGCGAATTTGAAATTTATACAAGAGAAAACGGTTTCTTCCTCGTGAAACTCAAAGAAACTCAAGATTGCAACTGCGTTTTGAAAAATGGTACATTTTACTACAATGGAAAACTCATCATAGTGAGAAGACAAGATTATAAGATTACCCATTGTGAATCTGAAACTTTGGGACCATGACGCGTTTAGTGTTATGGCATGTTTCATCGGTAAACCCATTAAAATGGATGCAGCACAATTATGAAGACAAGATTGAATTATGCTCGCCTCCTTGTTGAAGCGTTTACAAATAATGAACTTTCTAAAGAAATTAATATTACTTTATACAATGGTGAAAATACAATTCAAAAGGTTGAATGTGAATGTGTTCCACTGAAATGCAATATATGCAACTGCTTTGCTCACACTAGATCAGTGCAAACTGAAAAAGACATGGTTTCCCAAAATTTGTAATCAAGAAATTCAAGAAAGTGACCCTAATAAAGATCCAAAAAATTCAGAAGAGTCACGTAAACATCAATCTCATTTGGATAAAGTGATTGAATCAACCAAAAAAGTACCATTTTCGATCATAGAAAAACTCTAATGAAGCTCACTGATCAAGAAGATCAGATCCTTGCCGAGGAAGTTCATCTTTTGAAGTCATATAAAGAAAACAATTCAAAAGAAAACATTCAGAGCATTTTAGAGGAGGGGCAAAATAATACAATGGTCTTTGAGTCTGAAACCCCTCCTATTTCAAACTCATGTTTATTTACTGACAACAATGATACAACAATTAATGAAGCCGCTCAGCAATGCAAATTCTAGGATCTGAATATGATCATTAGGAAAGCCCCTCCACCAGAGCATGCTGCAGAAGCTAAGGATAGGGAATGCACTGACTCGGCTCTGCCTTGCATTATTCGGCAATTTGATATCTCACTGATTTAAGTTCCGAAAATAGAGAATGTTGTAAAAACTGAATCAGAAATAGTGGATACTACCGATCAATTTGATATCTCAGAGATGCACATTCAGAAAGTAACAGCAGTTGGTAAGAATAAGGGTAAAAAGGAGAAAAAATCTTTCAAACAGAAGTACATTTCAATTAATCCAGAATGAGATGGAATGACTACTACACTTGAATCTAAAAGTGTTGAAAATAAAAAAAGTGGTAAGGGCACTACTGTATCAGTTACAATCTAAAATCTTCCTTTCCTTTTACTATATATTTTAATGTCTATTCTTGCTTGGAATGTGAGAGAATGAATTCCCTTGCTAAACAAACTGATACATTATATCTTTTAAATGTTTATAAGCCCTCTATTGTATCCTTTATCGAAAACAAACTAAATTATGAAAATTATGAAATGTTTTGTTTAAAACAATCTAGCAATTGGATATCAATTAAAAATAATGACTATGGTTGTAAAAGTAGAATTTTAATTATTTAGGATTCCATTTTTGGACAGATATGAATATTAGCAAAGATAAACAATATATAGACTGTCGGTTTAAAAATATTGGGGGATGCTTTACACAAATCACCAGTATTTATGGTAGTAATCTTGAAACTGAGAGAAATGGTATGTGTTGTGTTGTAGACTAAAGGCCTTGAATCTAATTTATAATTTTCCCTGGCATACGATGAGTGGTTTTAACATAATTTTGCATGCCCCTGAAAAATTTGGGGATGATAAAATTCCTCAAAGAAAATTAGATAGGTTTAGTAAATTTTTACTTAAGACTGGTCTTTTTTAACCTTATATAATTGGTAATAAATTCACTTGAAAATCTGGTTTGGAAAAAAAATTCATTGTAAACCGGATAGGATTTTTATTAGCAAAGATTTTTCTAACATTTTTTCTAATTTTGTATGCAGCATACTTGAACAAAATATTAGTGACCTTACTCCTTTACTTATCAATGTTTTTCAAAATATGGATTTTGGAAAGAAAATTACTCCTTTTATATAAAAAAGATTGGGTTTAGATGAAGATTATAAAGTTCTTGTGGAAGAATGCTTTAATTTTTCTTGTAATGGTACTAAGCTGTACCAGTTTAGTATGTTTTCGAAAAATACTAAAAATAAACTTAAAAACTGGTATAAAATAAAATTAATAATCAGAATAAAAACAAGATGGAGTTGCTGAGAAAAAGGAAGGGAAAATGTTACAAGATTTTGTTGATAAAAATCCAGAGGATGTAAATATTATTAGTTTTTTTACTAATATGAAAAACCTTTTCACAGAGCTATATATAAATACAGTTAATGCTAAACAAAAGGCAAGGTAGATTGGCTTAATCTAGGTGATGACTGTACAAAACTTTTCACGCTAAATTGAGTAGCAGAAAACATATTAGCAACATAGGTAATGTTATTGACAATGATGAAATCTCTCTAATGCTTATGATAAAGTTGCTAAAGATGCTGTTGGTTTTTACCAAAAGCTATATTATACTGATTTTAATGAAACTAATTTTTCTCAAATTATATGTAAAAATATTTTGAATGAGAACGCTTCTAAAATATTGCTTGCTCTTATCACAATTGAAGGGATTAATTTTTTTATTTTTAATGCTGGAGATAATAAAAGCCCTGGCATGATGAGTTTAATGCAAAATTTTATAAGATTCATTGGAAAAAAAATCAAGGATCGGGTTTTTGAAGTAATTAATGAATTCATGGATAAAGGCAAAATTCCTAATAGCCTTAATCATACTTTTATTACTTTAACACCCAAAAATAAAATCCCCACTTGTATTGGTGACTATAGACCTATTTCTTATTGCAATTTTATTTACAAAATTATTGCTACTATATTAAGTAATAGAATAAAAGTGTTTTTTCCTTTTGTCATTCCAGAAAATCAGAGTGCTTTTGTGCCACGTAGACTTATTTATGATAATTCTCTTTTATCACATGAAATGGTAAGAAAATTTGATACAAAGAATGAAGATAATGTTTGTACTAAAGTAAACTTGCAAAATGATTATGACAAAGTAAACATGCGACGACCGAAATTTTTGGATATTTAAAATTAGAATATCTAATTAATTTTAAATATTTAAAAGTAAAATTTTAACTTGAGTTTAAAATGTAACCAATTATTGGATAATTAAATTATTGAATTTAATAACTGGAAATTGAATAAAATGCTGAATCTTGGGTTTCAAACTTGTGAAAAATAATTTAAATGCTTGACAAATTTATATTAATAATACTAGAGATAACAAAACTTTTTAAAATTAAATTTGAAAGTGGTTTGTTCAGTTTTAAAATTTTATTGTTTAAATTGATATTTAAAAATAGCCTACCGGGGTACAGTCTTGGAATTTGACGAAACGAGTTCCATTGGATCCGTAATAGTGTATTATTATCAGATTTTAAATTTCGTATCTTTTGGAGTTATTATGTAGTCGTACGATATATAAACGTGCTGTAATCTATATCGAAAATTCAATATAATAACTGGTCCAAAAAGCCATCTTCTCCTTATGACCGAGTTAGAACTCGAAACCACCTTTGCGTTCGAAATCTTAGACTGTAAATTGAGACAATTTGAATTTGAATATATATATATATATATATATATATATTTACTTTACTCAACGATCAACTGAATTCTCTTCACATCCGCCTCCTTCCTTTCTATCAGCCACCACCCTTCTACCTATAGTGTCTTCAGAAACGTGTCGCATGCCTTTTCAAATCGCATACAGATGTCCCCCTTTGTTTCTTTAAACAAAAATCATTGCTGCTTCAAAATAAATTAATGGCCAAGCATTTTTTATTCAAACCAGTTTCCCTCTTTTGAGAATCATGGCTGCAAATCCATTCGAATCACCTCTTCTTCTTCTTTCCGTTCAAAAATCGATGAAATCTCGTCCTCCTCAAAACAATTGAACCCCCATGCTAGTCCTTGTAGCTTGTGGAATGTATTGGGTAGCACAAATTCAAGGGGTCGCATGCAGTTCTCTTGGGTCGCATTATATTGGAGGCTCAAGTGGTGAACCTTGGCGATGGATGTGAAGCGCTGGCGATGTGAAAAGCGGTGGCGGGTTGGTTCGAAGTATCTTTTGGAATATCGTGCGTCAGTGTGCGTGCTCACGAGGGAGGATAAGCAGTGAGTGAATGTTCGACTTCGTTGGGAAAGTGCATGGCGGTTATCCGAGGTCGAGATTTGGAATAGCTCGCCTGGAGATGTAGGCTGAGTATGGCCATTCGAGGTCGCGACTTAGGATGCGATATCGAGAAGGTTGAAGATTCTGGAGTCAGCCGAGATCGTTTGGGCATTGCAGGAAGGTAGTTTCTATTTCGGTTTTGATTCTGTATATATATACACATGTGTATATAAATGTATTTTTTCAATTTATGTATATTTATATTCAGTTGCAGAAAAAGATAACATAATAAAGTATAAGGTACTTCTGTTTTAAATTTAATAAATACATGTAAATATTCACATACATAATTTAGTTTAAAAATGATAAATATATATATATGGAGATAAGACTTTTGAAAATGGAAAATTTTAAAATGAACGGGTTTATATAAAATCAGATTTTTAAATCTATTTATAATTTTATAAGTATATATATGTAGTTTCGAAAGAAAAATAAATATACATTTTAAATTTACTAGTTTGGTTTATTAACCTATTTAATTATTCTAAGTACTAAAAGATTTTTAAAGTAAAATTAGTTTAAACTAAACTAATAAATGGTAATTGATTTTTCGATTATCTAGAACAATAATAAATCATATGATATTTATTCAAGGTCTAAAATAGTGAAGAAAACAAGCTGGATTGGATCGAATTGCTAATAAAATCAAAGGTAAGTTAATCTCACTCAACTTGGAATTTCTGCAATTAATTTTAAGTAGTAAAATTAATTATTGGTTGATGGATTGAATTTGATGATTATTATCAATTTGGGTGATATTATATATATAGTAGTATATATATTGGAGTGATTGATATTCTCGCATTATATATCGGATGAAACCCTATGCGCCCCGCATAATAGCAGATGACCCTATATACTGCGATATCCCCATC
This sequence comes from Allium cepa, assembly GCA_030765085.1. Lineage (NCBI taxonomy): Eukaryota > Viridiplantae > Streptophyta > Magnoliopsida > Asparagales > Amaryllidaceae > Allium > Allium cepa. Next base: position 735,768,149 of record CM060943.1, read on the forward strand.
AAAGTGTGATTGATATTTTTATATTGTGCTAACATCTGTAGATGCAGGAAAACATGTTGGAGGGATCCAACTGGATTCCTCAAAATATTAGAATTTATTTTCATATTCGGTGATATTTTTGTTTGATAATCCATGACAGATTATATTGATTTTATTGGGTATTGAAAATACTAAATGCATGGTTTGACTGAATATATTTTGGCTATATTCAGATATCAAAAATATAAAGATTGGTTTTTAAAGGAAAATAAAAGAGGAAATTCTAAGTAAAATAAATATAATGAAATTGGACAAATTAAAAGAATGAATTTGGGAAAGGATAAAGAGTTTGATTTAAAATCCTATCAAATAATTTCCGAGTATGGAGAAAGAGATTTTGAATAAATGAGAATAAATGAATTTTGAAACTTAAGTGATATTGTTTAAAGAAAAAAAGGATTTATTGAATTCAGGGTTTAAAATAGTTTGGGAGGAACAAAGAAGAATTTCGAAAAAAATATATGAAATTGGTATTTTCAGTTTAAATAAGATTTTAAATCATAATAAAGTAGTAATATCTAAAATTAATGGGTTTCGAAATAAATTTGAGTAAGAAAGGAATTTATTTTACAATGGAGGTGATTTTAAAAATCGAGTTGAAAACCGACTAAATGTTGAAACTATAATTAAAGGAGAATGAGATTATGGAATTTATATACAGGGTTTATAAATAAAGTGAATATAATATCAGTACATATTTGGAAGTATAAATTCACGGTGGGAATTTATAAGAAAGGGTAATTTGTTTTAAAAATAGAAAGGGTGGTTTTGTTTTTAAACATGTGGAAAACAAATCTACGGGTTTGGGATGTAAATTAAACCAAAATAAATCAAGAAGGATTTATAAATGGTTAGACGGTTATGTTGGAATGGAAAGTGTAATTTCCTGAAAAGCTAAGCATATTTTTCAAAAGAAGATTCTAAGTAATACTTAAATGTTTTAAAATTGTTTTAAAAGAATGCTTTTAGAGAAATTTATTATTTTAAATTTTTTTAGAATTTTAAAGTAAATATTTATTCAGATTAATTATAGTAGTAATTATTTTTAAGGTTAAATTAGTATTATGTTTTAAAAGATAATTATTGAATATTTATGCTTCATACATAATTTCATTTTAAAATAGTTTGTGGCTAAAGTTTTACTTGGAAAATTATTATAGAACTTTATGACTAATATTTTGAATAAAGTGATTTAAGTAGCTTTATTTCAAACGTTTTAAGAGTATAATTTTGGGTAAAGTGATTTAATTTGTTTTAAAATCATAATTCAATAAGATTTGGCATATTTAGTGGAAATAAAACAATTGGTTGGAAATTTATTCCACGAGAGGAAAAGTGATTTGAAAACTATTTTCAAAGGGTTAAGTGTAGTTGTGAAGATATTTTGAAATTTAGGAAATTGTTAAGGCCCGATGGTTGTGTGAGGATGTTATTTGATAGTTAAATAACCGACTATCAATATTGGCCAATGCGCTAATCATTAGGAAGAGGCCGGGATCGGGTTTAATTACCCGAAAAACACTTCGATCAGGTTTGAACGTAGCGAATGAATTCCATGAATATGATGAAGACGGTGATTCGGTTTGTCCAGACCCAGGGCAACTTGTATTGACGAATGCTACAGAACATCGTCATGGGGACGATGAGCATTCTAAGTGAATATGTGCTAAAAAGGTAACGCATAACCTTAAGCCTCATCAACGGGGAATGGCTAAAGCAGGGGAGGTGTAACAAGGCTAAGTGGCTAGCAACCAATTAGGGTAAGGTCATCCTTGTCTATATGTCCCTTTTTATTTCGGCTGTGTGGGTGGTTGCTGATCCCAACTGTGGGGTGATCTTATTCGGACTATCCAGTAAGAGGCAGCTTCAGTCTTGTACTACAAGGGATCAGGAAGGGTCCTCGATACGCTGATCTAGGCCAGGTACTGTGACGGGCAGTACCCCAGTAGCATAGCCATTGTATGAAATCCAATCTCCAATAAGCGCCTATATGGTTTTGATTGTGCCCAACTATGCTAGAACGTGAGATGCAAGCATTTCAGCTATATTCTACTTTACTTTCAATAGACACTATTATTATACCAAACGAATTTGATAAAATGTTTTGGTTATCGTAAGGTTAAAACCCTGCATGTTTATTTATGGCATGGTCTTACGAGATACATTTCAAAGGATTTTCAAAACTTAAATAATTCAATTGAGTGTGTTTTCTCACATTGGTTTTCCAGACTGACTCGGGAGTTATTTTATTATAATGTTCGGGTCAGACCGATATTATAAATACAGGATAAGATGTTGAGGATCTCAGGAGACGAGCCGGATGGCGAGACGAATCACACGTACTTGATGTATATTCCACTTGTTAGGAACTGAGTTGATGATGTTTTGATGACAACAACCTTATATAGTTATTATACTTTACTTTATAAAATATATACTAACATTTCCATATAGATATATATATATGTATGTATGTATGTATGTATGTATGTATATAGGATTTATATGCAGGTATCATCGAAGACTGATCAGTATAAAGACTCAAGCATCAAGATGAAGATTAGAGATTCAAGATTCAAGACTCTAGAGAATCAAGATTTCAAAATCTCAAGATAAGTGTCTAGTATTTTGTTAAAACTTCATAATAGCACTCTCATCTTTCTTTCAATTTTCTTTTGGGACGGAACCCAATTTCTATCGAAAGCAGTGGCTTACAAACCCACGACAAGTAGCTTACAAACCTACGACAAGTGGCTTACAAACCCATGAAAATCAAAATCATTTAAACTACTTTGTACAAGTTCTCGAGTCCTATGGAGGAGATCTGTAGGAAGGTTCTTGCAATTTCAATTTGAATAGATTTTTCAAAATGTTTTTAAATCTGTTTTCAAAATGTTTTAGCTTTCAAAATTATGTTTTCAAAAATGTTTTCAAACTTTGTTTTAGCCTTGAAATATTCCTCCATTTTGATTTTAAAAACGTCTATTTTTAAAACATCAAAACTTATTCTGATTTTAAATATTACTTATATAATTGACGGTCTATATCAATTATATATATATATATATATATATATATATATTTAAAATAATGTTTTATATTCATTCTCTATCTCAAAATATTGTTTAAACACTTTATTTTGCTTCAGAGAAGTTTCAACTTTTTTTAAATTCAAATGCTTTTACAAAACAACATCTCTACAATTTTGAACTGAGGGATGTCGACATATGGGGATACCCCATGTCGACATGGTGATAGTTGGATTCAAAATTCAAATTTCAAAAGAAGTGTCCATTCGTTCAAAAACCTTTTGCCAATAGTTATGAATGTTGTGCATCTATATAAAGGCTTCCAAAATGAATTTTTTTAACAACTACTTTCTTATTTTCTTCACTCTTTCTTCTCCACCATTCCATATCCATAAAACTTCATATTTTCAAGATCATGCCATCATTCTGCCAAATTCTCAATAGGAAATCATTTAGATACTCTCTCTATTTGATTCTCCATCATTCTACTAAAGATCAAAGTGCTATTCAGAGTTATAGGATTAATTTGTATTCAAAAAGTCCATAAAGTCTATCCATTCAAAAGGATTGTTATTAAGAAGTATTAAGGTGATCTTGTGTCCCGTAAATCAAGAGAGTTTACCCCAGACTCGGAGATAGGAGGGTTCCTCAAGTCCTTAGAAATTGAGGGTTGTAATTTGGATATTGGCTTATAAAAATCTGTACAAGGATATTGCCTTAGTGCATGACTGGATGTAGGAGGATTCCGAACCAGTATAAAATCCGGTGTGTTCTTTCCTTTTACTTGCTTTACTTTACTATTTGCATTTGTTATATGTTCTGTGATCATTCTGTGTTAGATTTCTGTTTAGATTTGTGTTGAAAGTTTTAATTTAGTCATATAGTTCATATATTCTTCAAAACACTATTCACCCCCCCTCTAGTGTTATTTTTGCCGTAAGATCCTTAATCCGCATCCCCAACACCACTGTGTATGGTATGCTGTATATTCAACTTTATGTGGATAAGTTATCATAACTATCCAGTGTTGTGATTTTTTTGATGTTATACTCTGATGATGTATATATAAAACAATTACAGTTTCCTTTGTATAACGATAAGTTATTTATCTATTATATATTATTCCGCTAAGATTGTGAGATTCTGATATTGTTTTTTATTTTTTCTTCTACCTCTTCTTCTTTAACACTAATGGTTCGTATTTTTGTCTACTTTGAGTTGATCTGATGGAAAATATTGTCGACTCAAAGAGATATAGATTTGCGGGCTATTACAGTTGGTATCAAAGCTGAAGGTTAAGCGAGAACCTTGGCTCTGGTAGGGATTACTCATTGGAAATAGAGTCAGTAGTACTCTAAAATGAATTTGAGAGTATTAATATATATGAGCGCGTATTTGTTAGTGAATATAAATTTTTTTTTGTATTATATTGATTGGGTTGTTGAGTGGCTTATGGATTCTGGTCAATACGATTTAATTGTTGATAGGGATCCCTAAACACTTGTACAGAACAATTCGACATGGTATTGTTTTAAAAGGAGTAAATAAAATAACTTTGCCGAAAGTTATTTTTATATAAAAGAAATAATTTTTCATAAATTATTACAATTAAATATATGGCTGTTTGGTTGTTAGGAAATGATAATATTAAATTATTACCATTGTGTATCAGAATTGAATAAGAAATTAAGGTAATAAAAAAAGGTTAAGGAAGTACATTCATTAACAGAATGAGATTTTTAAATGTAAATTATTAATGTGATTTATAATTTGAACTAAAATTTCCAATGAATACAGATTGGAAGGATTTGAGATTTGAAATTTTGGGAAAAGTTTAGATTCCTTTAGGTTTGAAAATGGTTTTTAAAGGTTTTGGAGAAATAATAGTGATATTATTTGGGAAATATTTTTGAATTGGATATGAAATCTATTGAGATTTGGAATCAAAAATATTTGAAAATGTTTTTGAATATTTGGTTGCCGGAAAATAACTTTAGTGATGACTACAGCATCATCGATGTTCATTTTCGAGTTTTTAAGAGAGGAATTGCTACCAAATTGTTTTCAACTGCAGTGTTTGCAAAACTGAGTTTGGTTTTAAAATTCAAGAGATAATCTGATACCAAAGGATTTTGGATATAATTAATTTCGAAAATGATTTAGAAATGTTGAGTAGCTGTTTAAAAGACTCTTGAATCTTATTTATAATGTTTTGAATGTTTAAGCAATTCTTTAAACTCTAGAAGTTTAATTAAAAATATTTATGGAATATAAAGGGGTTTGATAACTTATAAAATTTGAAATCTGTTGAAACAAAATTTAACTTAAAGAAGTGTTGAATTAAACAAATGTGAAAACGAGATACCAGAAATGTAAAAAATTAAATGAACTAAATTAAAGGGATAGTGAAGGGAATGTAAATAAGTTGGAAACTTATAGAAGTTTAAAATTTGAATGGAAGTGGAATGTAATTGAATGTAGTTAAATAAAAGTGAATTTTAGGAAAATTCTATGTAGGCTTAATGGAACTAATTTTGAAGAAAGGGTTAATTAAGAATGGGTTTGAGATAAGGTGAATAGAATTCAATATTAAGTTTGAATTGGAAACGTATTAAGAATTGAAGATAAATTGAATTTAAAATGAAATTGAAAAATTAAGTTTAAATAGATGTGAAAGCTTAAGTGGTGAAGTTAAAATAGATATAAAAAGTGTATAAAATAATTATATTGGGCTTAAGAAAGTAAATGGTAAATTCTTAAGTAAAGTGGTATTAGAAATATACTAAGTTAATGTGTGAATGAAGAATTAATAAAAGTTGTGTAACATGGAAAATTGAGGATAAGAAAATGGGAATTAAAGTAAATGTGAATAAGAAGAGAATTGATATAGTGAATAATCAATTAAGATAAATATATAGGATGTACGTATATTGTTCGCATAACAATTTGATCCAGATTCGAGCACAGAATTTCGAGATAGTTATATCGATCCGAGTTGGGATTTTTTCACTCAATTTTCAACAGCGAACCGTGATATGGATTTTTGATTGATTCTGAAAATTCTCTATCATAATTTGTGGCTATGCAAGAAGAATAACGATTTCTGATCAAGAAGCCACATCTGAGTTCGCACTAGAGAGTTGGGTGGACGATACTGTTTGGAAGTGAAATTGTTTGATCGAGTAGGCGATCGGATTTGATATTGCGTACGGATGATATGTGTACATCATACGACTTAAGTTAAAAAAATATTGAGACTTTGTGAAAGAGTGAAAAGAATGATTTTGAATTCTGTAATTGGGTATTGTTACCGAGTTAGGTATAGGTATTTAAAAGTAGGAGGAAATTGATGATTTTGATTTCAGAAGATAAAATTGTATAGCTCGACAAAAAGGTATGTATTTAAATTGTCATATGAAATTTGATGGTTTTCTGATCTAGCCACTTAGCATTTTGTAGTCGTACCTATCTAGTCATGCAAAGTAAAAGCTGTCGATATTTTTTTGAAAATTTAGAGTGTTAGAAAAATATTGAGATAATTTTGATAATTTAAAATTTAGTTTTAAATTATAATTTGAATGGTTGAGTCAATAATATTGAATGTAATCTATGGATGAGTTTGGAAAAAGTTACCGAGGGTGATAATGTGACTTTAATAAAAAGATTGATTTGGAAAGTTGTTTGAAACTGTTGATTTTGGGAAAAGTTGACGGGTTATGGATCATTCTTCTTAACTAGCAATTTTTGGGATGAAATTCTTTTAAAGGGGATGAATGTGATGACTTGGAACTTTTGGATATTTGAAATCGAAATATTTAATTAATTTTAAATATTTAAAAGTTAAATTTTAACTTGAATATAAAGGGGTTTGGGTGATATTATATATATAGTAGTACATATATATATATATATATATATATATATATATATATATATATATATTGGAGTCATTTATATTCTCGCATTATATAGCGTGTGAGACCATCTGCGACCCGTATAATAGCGGTATCCCCCTCGAAGTGAGATTGGTATTTTCATATTGTGCTAACATCTGTGTATGCAGGGAAACACGTTGGAGGGGTCCAAATGGATTCCTCAAAATATTGGAATTTATTTTCATTTTCGGTGATATGTTTATTTGATAATCTGTGACAGATTATATTGATTTTATTAGGGATTGAAAATATTGAATGCTATGGTTTGACTGACTATATTTGGGTATATTGAGGTATCAAAATATAAAGATTGGATTTTAAAGGAAATAGAGGGAATTCTAAGTAAAATAAATATAGTGAAAGTGGATAAATTCCGAGTATGGGGTAAGAGGTTTTGAATAAATGGGAATAATGAATTTTGAAACTTAAGTGGTATCGTTTAAAGAAATAAAGAATTTATTTTTGAATTCAGGGTATAAAATAGTTTGGGAGGAACAATGAAGAATTTTGAAAAAAAAATATGAAATTGGTATTTTCAGTTTAAATAAGATTTAAATCATCGTAATGGAGTAATATCTGAAATTAATGGATTTCGAAATAAATTTGAGTAAGAAAGGAATTAATTTTAAAATGGAGTTAATTTTGAAAATCAAGATGAAAACCGACTAAATGTTGAAACTGTGATTAAAGGAGAATGAGATTATGGAATTTATAAACAAGGTTTATAAATAAAGTGAATATAATATCAGTGGATATTTGGAAGTATAAATTCACGGTGAGAATTTATAAGAAAGGGTAATTCTTTTTAAAAATAGAAAGGGTGGTTATGTTTTTGAAGGTGAGGAAAAGAAATTTACGGGTTTGGGACGTAAATTAAACCAAAATAAATCGAGAAGGATTTATAAATGATTAGACGGTTATGTTGGAATGGAAAGTGTAATTTCCTGAAAAGCTAAGTATATTTTTCGAAAGAAGATTCCATGTGTAACTTAAAGGTTTTAAAATTGTTTTAAAAGAATGGTTTTAGAGAAATTTATTATTTTAAATTGTTTTAGAATTTTAAAGTAATTATTTATTCAAACTAATTATAGTAGTACTATTTTTAAGGTTAAATTAGTATTATGTTTTAAAAGATAATTATTTAATATGTATACTTTATACAATAGTTTCATTTTAAAATAGTTTGTAGCTAATGTTTTACTTGAAAAATTATTATAGAACATTGTGACTAATATTTTGAATAAATTGATTTACGTAGCTTTATTTCAAATGTTTTAAGGGTATACTTTTGGGTAAAGTGATTTAATTCGTTTTAAAGCGGGGGGCGTTCTTTGAATTGTTGAATGAAATCTTAATTTAATAAGATTTTGTGTATTAAGTGAAAATAAAACAATTGGTTGGAAATTTATTCCATGAGAGGAAAAGTGATTTGAAGACTATTTTCAAAGGGTTAAAGTGTAGAAAAATATCTTGCGAAGATATTTTAAAATAAGTAATTTGGGAAATTATTATGGTCCGATGGTTGTGTGTGGACGTTATTTGATAGTTAAATAACTGATTATCAATATTGGCCAATACGCTGATCATATCAGAGAGGCCGGAATCGGGTTTAATTATTCGAAAACCACTTCGATCAGGTTTGAACGTAGTGAACGAATACCGTGATGACGATGAAGATGATGATTTGGTATGTCCAGACCCAGGGCCACTTGTATGAGCGAATGCTATCAGAACATCGTCAGTGGGACGATGAGCATTCTTAGTGAATGTGTGCTAAAAAGGTAACACATAACCTCAAGCCTCGTCAACCGAAAATGGCTAAAACATGGAAGATGCAGGAAGGCTAAGTGGCTAGCAACCAATTAGGGTAGGGTGATCATCCCTGTCTAGATGTTCCTTTTTATTTCGGTTGTGTGGGCGGTTGTTGATCCCAACCGAGGGGTGATCTTATTCGGATTATCCAGTAAGGGGTAGCTCTGGTCTTTTACTGCAGGGGATTAGGAGGGGTCCTCGGTACGCTGATCTAGGCTAAGTACTGTGATGGACGGTACCCAGTAGCCCTGCCATTGTATGGAATCCAATCTCCAATAAGCGCCTGTATGGTTTTGATTGTGCCCAACTATGCTGAGACGTGAGATGCAAGCATTTCAGCTATATTCTACTTTACTTTCAATAGACGCTATTATAATACCAAACGAATTTGATAAAATATTTTGGTTATCGTAAGGTAAAACCCGGCATGTTTATTTGTGGCGCGGTCTTATGAGATACCTTTGATTTCAAAGGATTTTCAAAACTTAAAAAATTCAATTGAGTGCGTTTTCTCATACTGGTTTTCCAGACTGTCTCGGTGTTATTTTATGATATGCTCGGGTCTGACTGAGTATTATAAATACATGACAGGATGCCGTGGAGCTTAGGAGACGAGCTGGCTGGCGAGGCATATCACATGTACTTGATGTACATTCCGCTGTGTATGGTATGTTGTCTATTCAGCTTTGTGTGGACAAGTTATCATAATTGTCCAGAGTTGTGCTTTTGTTGATGTTGTACTCTGATGATGTATATACAAAATATTTACAGTTTCTTTTGTATAAAAATTAGTCATTTATTTATTATTTATTGTTTCGTTGCGATTGTGAGATTCTGATATTGTTTTCTATTTTTTCTTCTACCTCTTCCTCTTTAACCCTAGTGGTTCGTATTTCCGTCCACTTTAAGTTGATCTGATGGAAAATATTGTCGACTCAAAGAGATACGGGTTTGTTGGCTGTTACAAAACAGATTTTTCATTTATCATATTATGAGATGTATGAGTTTCCTTACTAAGTTTTGTGATTTGATTTTTGATTGTATTAATACTCCTACTTTTCCTGTACTTATTTAGGGTAAACCATATGGTTTCATCAAAAGTAGTAGGGGTATTAAACAAGCTGACCCATTATCACCTTATCTGTTTACTATGGTTACGGGGTATTTTTCAATCTTAATGGAAATTAAGGCTATTAAGGGTAATATTACCCTATAAATAAAGTTCAAATCGTATTAACCATCTAATTTATGTTGATGATCTTATGGTTTTTGTTTAGGCTAAAAGAGTTAATGCAGAAATTACTAAAAAAATTTTTGAATGTTTGTATAAAAATGCAGGACTACAACTTAATGAATGTAAAAGTAAAGTATACTTCAGTAAGTACAGCAAGCATAAAAAGGAAGTTCTGTACTCTTTAAATATTGCTGAAGGCAGCCTTCATATTAAATATTTGGGTTTGCCTTTATCTATTAATCAGATTAAAGACATAGATTGCTCTGTGCTTATTGAAAAAATTCAAGAGAGAATGGAAACTTGGTCATGTAAACTACTTTCTATTGTAGGCAGAATGAAAGTCACTAAACTGTTATATATGCTATTATTTTGTATTGGTTACAAACATATCATATTCCAGCAGCATCCATTAGAAAAATAGAAAGTAGACGTGCTGACTTTTATGGAGGGAAAAATATCATAAAATTAGTTGGGATAAGGTCTGTAGGCCTAAAATAGAAGGGGTTTTGACATTTGAAGCATGAATGATCTCAGTTTAACTTTTCATTTGAAGTTATTTTAGTGATTTATTAGTGCAGACTCACTGTTGGCCAATTGGATTAGATGTAAATATCTTAAGAATGGTAATTTTTGGAATTTATTGCTAAAAACAATCAATCTTATGCTTGGAAACAAAATTTAACATGTAGAAAAATTGGCAAATCATTACTTGAAAAAAAAAATTAAACTTGGTGAGGAAACTAGTTTATGGTTTGATCCCTGGTTTAAAAATGAATCTTTCATAAATAAAGTAGGGTGGGACAATTTAGTCATTTGTGGTGGCTCTAATGCATCTGTAGCAATGATCATTTAGGATAATCAATGGCAGCCACTTTTACATCCGATTACTAACCCACGTAAACATGATATTTGCAAAATTCCTCTAAACTATACCGTTGATAATGACCATTGGGTATGAATAGCTAGCAACAAAGGAAAGTTCTCTTTTAATAAAACATAGGAGTTTATTAGAAATAAACTACCCAATGTTGACTGCTCTGAGTGCATCTGGGATAAAGTGAATAGTCCTAAGATGGCATTCTGTACCTATTTTGCCTTTGATAACGGACTGCCAACTTGAGACAGAATTAATAAATGGAGTAATCAAACAAATTAACTTTGTTCCTTATGCAATTTAGTGGATGAAAGTGCTAATCATCTGCTTTCTGAGTGCAGTTATTCTTATTTCATTTGGAACCGAATTCAAGTTATACTGGGTACTCCAAGCAATGGAAATATGAATCTCAAGCAAGCAATTTTATATACAACAACAAATTTAAATCAAAATCTATTAAAAGAGAATATGCTCATATTCTGATTACTACTGCAGTATTCCATATAAGCAAAGAAAGAAATTACTGAACTCATAATAAAGCTAGCTTAAGTAAAGAGAAAATATGGTTACTTATCGAGACTGACAACGGAATTATTCTCCAAAAGTCAAAGAAAAAATTAAGGATCAAGCAAGTTTTTTTATTTAGCCGATAATTGTAGCAGAGAAACTGGCAGTAAGCATATAGAGCATTTTTTATCTCATTCGAAAGGCTTTCAGTTTAATCAGCAAGACACTGGAGTTGGAATAGTTGATCGCGACCCAAATCTTTGTTGTGATTCTATACTAGAGAAGGAATTAACAGATCTGAGTCGTGATGACCTCAGATCTGCTAATTCTTCTTCTGTCTCTTATTATTAGGAGATGAATGATTATAACGGTAAAATTGAAGGGTTGAGAAGAAGTTTTAATGATTGTTTATCATATTGGGAGAGAGGGGAAGCTAGCGGAGCAAATGAATGAGGCAGAAGATGGAAGTAGCATATCGTCTCTCCGTCATTATAAAGTTTTTGTTTTCTGAGTATAGTTCGGTGTTTATGTCGGCGCAAATATACTAGCTAGACTTATGTGCTTTGTTTTGTTGGGGGGGGGGGGGGGGGGAGGGGGGGAGTGGGGGGTTGTATATTTTTACCCGTTTGTACAAACTATTGGGCTTAGCCTGTTTTACCCTATTCAAAAAATAAAATTTGTTGTGATAGATCAACAACAAGCTACTAGATTTATCCACTTAAATTTTTTGCACAGAAATATTACAATAATTTTCTTTTCCATCATTTGGATATTGATATAGGTTACATAATCAATTATTATAATGTACTAAACGTTTAAATGAACTATCTACCACCTTTTCTGAGTCATTGACTCATGACTAGACAGTCGACAAGCAGGTACTGCATGGAAAATGCATAGCTTGCTCATAAAATGAATTGTCATTTTTTCAGAGCAATTGGTTACTAAAGCTCTATACTTATCCATTTTCCCTAACTAATTCCTCAAAGCACTGCTTTATACTTTGTTATTCTGTGATCAGCTGGTGAACTAAAACTTGCTACCTGAAACAAGAGAGAAATATGCACAATTGTAATGCAAAGTCAAAACGGGTAGGTACTAAAATCTACTAAAACACGACGTGATTTCTAATACCATGCCCCTCCATCCCAACATTTAATTACAAGCTCATATTTACTAACCAAACATATGAATAAAATAAAAAACGTTCTTTTCAAATTACACTCACTGATTGATATCCATCACCAAACTATGACACCATGTACTCATGTGCAAAGCACGGATTGCAACCTAGTTAGATCTTATAAATTATAAACAAGAGTACGTGCTATTAAAATTAAATGAAATAAAAAAGCCTATAAACTGGGAAAATGTTTGCAAGATAGCTGGAGAAGGTGTAGCTCCTGGAAGAGTTCATGTCGCTTCAGCTATGATTAAAGCTGGTCATGTCAAGAATATAAGAGAAGCCTTTAGCAAATATGTATATGATGGTGGGCCTGCTTATGCACTGTAAGCATGCTTTTTTTTCCTTGAAGCGTGAGAGTTTTATCTCTTATGTTGCTAAGAACTGAGTGGTTATTGTAATTTAGTGTAAATATTTATTCATACTACGATGCGGTGTTCTAGGGTGCCGAAAAAGATGCAGAAGAAGTAGTAAATTTGTTTTGCTGTACCGGAGGTGTAGCTGTTTTAGCACATCCTTGGTCACTTAAAGACCCAGTTTCTATTATTCGAAGCCTTAAAAGTGCCGGTGTTCATGCTATGGAGGCATGTAGGAATGATAAGAAGTTTCCAGGTAACCGTTTGATCCTAGATGATCAATAATTGATAAAAAAAATTATTAAATGTTCATAAAGGTTTTATGTTTTGATTGATGTTTTGATGCATGTTTTGACAAGAGAAATATGAGTCATTGTTTTATTATTGGAAAATTTGGATGCTAACCCGGTGATTCATTGCTTCTGAATTCATATTAAAATATAATGCAACTTGTTAACATATCATAAATCGTTTAGATGACACTCTTATACAAAACATATACCGATTGAACTTACCCTTCAAGAAATATGAACCATCAAGCTATTATTTGGTACAAGATTAATAGCTCTAAAACAGCCAGTGTCAGTTGATTTTCATAGACCCAGGAGTGCCACTTGTTTCTTCAATGTTCACCGCTACAACAAAACAGCTATATTACAACTTTTTATTTTTTATTTTTTTTATTTTTTATTTTATTTTTAACAACATGTATATATATTAAGAAATTTTTTTACAGAATAAGTACATATCGGAATGACTGAAAACAAGAAAACCAAAAGCAACGAAGCTAAGGGAACATCTGAGATCTAGAAGAGCTCCGGCAAGGCCACCACCCTTCATACGCCCAAACTGAGCTCCGGCAAGGCCACCGCCCAGAAGGGGTATAAAGACTCAGAAATGAAAGCCTATCAATCAGATCAAAAGATCTAAAAAACCGCAACCCAAAGGAGAAAGCACCGGTGCAGGATAACAGGGTGAAACAGCTAGTCCGTGTAAATCTACTATATCACCTGCATAACTGGAAGAATAATCAAAAATAGTCGCAACCTCCCGTGGGAGGTAAGGAAATATGTATGCAAAAAATAAAAAAGAAAGACACAAGAACAAAGAAATGCCACTACCCTCAGAACTATGTAAAACAAGATAAACCTCTGCCAATACCTGACCTAGGAGCAGCAATCTCGATCGCAATGTCGAAATACCTAGCAAGAAAAGCTGATCTGGAACCAATAGACTTCCTGAAAAGACGACCTCTAAAAGCAAGATAGATGTCATTGCGCACTTTCCGGATGATAGCAGAAGAATCCATAGGCGCCTCTTCAAAAATCATCTTGTTACGGGCGCACCAAGTGTGCCAACTAATAAGAGAAGGGATAAGACGAATAATAATCGAGCGAACAGTCTTCCCAACAATACCAGTCCACCAGAGTTGCAAGAGCTCAGATATGGAGTTGACAGGACCATTGCAGCCAACTAGGTTACCAAAGAAAGACCAAACAGCATTGGCACATTTGCCTTGGAAAAAAAGGTGAAAGAGAGTTTCGAAGCTACCAGCTTGACAACATCTACACCGAGAAGTGATAGGAATACCAATTTTCCTAAGGTTCTCATCTACTGAAATTCCTCCGTGAAGGATTTTCCACATAAATACAGAGACCTTAGGAGGAATTCTGGTATCCCAAATACAAGAAAATAAAGGAAGCGAATGGGCAGGACTTCTGATAGAATACCAAGCAGCTGTCAAAGAGAACGGTTGCCCGCGCCAATAAGAGCCACTGCCATTGCTGTCCCATAACACTTTAACAGATTGCATCCGTTTCCATGTTTCACTAGTGTAAGAAGGGGACCCCGAGAAGTTTGCTGCCTCAAGACGACGGTATTTGGCATGTAGGAATGAGGCCCACATGGAGTTGTTAGCCCCAAACCTGGCCCAAAGCTTACACGCAAAAGCAGAACTGACGTCTTTAGGGTTACGAATGCCAAGGCCACCCTCACACCTAGGATGGCAGATGATTTTCCAAGAAATCCAGTGATGGCGAGGAGAATCTTTGTTTCCCCAGAAGAACGATGAGATCAAAGAACGAAATGAACGGAAAAAAGCAGAGGTAGGAGTCATGGCCGCAAAAATGTGCGAGCCTAAAGAATGCAGAACAGAGTTAATGAGAACAAGTCTGCCAGCTTGCGAAAGAAGGGAAGCATTCCAGCGAGTGATCTTGCTTTTTGCCTTATCTAAAATGGGATCAAAAATCGCATTAACTTTCCTCCCACGGTAGAGAAGAATGCCAAGGTAAGGTAAGGGAAGGGAAGCTTTCTTGAATCCCGAAAATGATTCAATCCAAAGCGAGCGGCCAGGAGCAATATCCTTAGCTGGAACAAAGCAACTCTTAGAAGAGTTAACCAGCTGCCCAGAGGAGCGCTCATAAAGACTCACAAAATCAAGAAGGGCACGGATGGATCTCCGACAACCGTTGGAGAAAATAATGATATCGTCGGCAAAGGACAAGGACGAAATCAGGGGGCATCCCCGGGGAATGCCAAATCTCTAAATTTGGCCCGCAATCATCATTGAGTGAAGACCTCTGACAAGAACTTCGGCCGCTATGACAAAAAGAGAAGGAGAGAGAGGATCTCCCTGACGAAGACCCCTTCCTGCCCTGAAGAAACCACGGGAAGAGCCATTGATGAGGACCGAAAACCAAACATTGGAGATCAATCTCCAGATGATATCAATAAAAGGTTCAGGGAAACCAAAGGCTCTTAGGACCTTGATGATAAAGAACCAAGACATACGGTCGTATGCTTTTGCCATATCTAATTTAAGGACCACATTAGAACCTCTAATTTTCCTATCAAGTTGAGAAATAAGTTCCTGCGCTAAAAGGACGTTGTCAGTGATAAGACGTCCTTTAACGAAGCCAGCCTGAGAAGAAGAAATGATACGCTCCAGGAAGGGAGCTAATCTAGTGGTCATAATCTTCGAAATCACCTTATTGGAAAAGTTGCACAGACTAATAGGCCGAAAATCTGCACAAGTCTTGGGATTCTCACATTTCGGGATAAGAATTAGATTGGTAGATGTCCAACCCGTAGGAAGTTCACCTCCAGAGAAGAAGTACTGGATAGCAAGACAGAAGTCAGATTGGATAATCGGCCAGGCACTACGAAAGAATGCTCCATTGAACCCATCAGGACCGCTGGCGCTTTCCTTACTAAGGGCAAAGACACACGATCTAATGACTTCCACAGAGGGAGGAGCAGCTAATTCAGAAACTTTGTCAGGGAGAAGAAGATTAGGAATGAAGGATAGCAAGTTAGGATCAGAAAAGTTAACAGAAGGCGAGCCAAGGAATGATTGGAAATAGGAAATGATGGTATCTTGGACGTCCACCGGAGAAGTGGCCAAAGAAAGATCATCGCGCTGAATACTGGAAATGGTAAGACGCGCGTTATTCTTACGGATAGAGGAGTGAAAAAACTTGGAATTCGTATCGCCTTCCACTATCCATTTAATCCTAGCCTTTTGATGCAGATAATCGTGCTCAACACGAAGTTCAGAGGAAAACGCTAGATGGGCTAGCGCCCAGGATTCCTTGTTGTCAGTAGAAGGAACCTCATCGAAGGTCGCTTCCGCTAAAACAAGAGTCTCTTCGGCAGCTCTAACCCAGTCAAACACATTCTTGAAAACAAGAATGTTCCAATCCTTAAGGCAAACCTTAAGACGTTTTAATTTTCGAGAGAACACGCCACAAGGCGAACCAGAACAGGGTAAGTTCCAAGAATCCGCAACCACAGAAAGAAAGGAATGATGAGAAACCCACATATTTAGAAAGCGGAACGAAGAAGGGCCAAATAAAGCTAAGGGGGAACATGAGAGAATCAAAGGGGAATGGTCAGAAAAGGTACGGTGAAGATGAGTCACAGAAAATGTGAAAGGAAGACTAAACCAATCAATCGAGCCAAAGACTCTGTCTAGTCTAGAGAGAATACGGTTGGGACCTTCTTGGTTATTACACCAAGTAAAGGCAGAGCCTACAAAAGAAACCTCAGACGAGCTAGAGGACAGAATGAAGGAATTGAAATCAGCGATCGCTAACCGATTGACAGAATTGCCGCCTCTTTTCTCAGCATGAGAAGCAACAACATTGAAATCGCCACCAAGAATAGAGGCAGAGATATTAAGGTTACCTAACGCAATAATATCAGACCAAAGGGTTAGCCTAGCGATCCTATCACACTTAGCATAGATAGCCGAAAAGAGAAACGAAGAGGGAAAAGAAGGTAAGGTGCAAGAGACAGTTAAGAGTTGGTCAGAGTCAAAAATAGGACTAATATTAGCTGACATGTTCCACAAAATCCAAATTTTACCTGAAAGGTTAGACATGGCCCCTTCAAATCCGAGAAAGATGACCAAATCAGAAACTTCAGTGGCATCAATCAATGGTTCTAAAAGAGCAATCAAGCAAAGGGAATGTTTCCTAACTAACCGCTTAAGGCGAGCTCTAGACTCGTCGTTGCTGACACCACGAATGTTCCAGAAGAGGAAATTCGCCATAACCAAAGCTGAGACGAAAGAAAAAAGAAACACCTCAGAGCCCCTCAGACGAGGTAAAGGGTATGCCGAGTGGATCGGATGATCTGCTCAGCCGCTGCTATAGAGCGAGTACGGATAGTCCTAGGAGTGCGAGGCTGGGAGGAGAGACGGGAAGAAGAGCGACGGATTGTAACAAGTTGCAATATACCCTTTTGTAACAACTGTGTATTTTTTACAGTTGCAATATACATCTGGAACAACTATCCTTTCGGTACCAGTTGTTTTATTTGTTTGTAACCACTGTGATCCGAAGTTGTTGAATAGTTGTAACAAGTCCTTGCAAAAGAAAAAACGAGTGTCACGTGAAAATCAACGTTCCCTCCAACATTTCTTTCCTTCCCGCTGAACTTTCTAATTAACTTTTATTCCCGTGCAAAAGAATTCACTCCCAACATTTGGAAAACCAAATCCAATCCCGCTCAACACTCGTTGCTCGCCAACAAAAGGTAAACCCCGCAGCGCCTTCGCCGTCGTCGCCATCGTCACATCTGAACCCCGTTGTACCCGCTGCTGTCACCATCGATGAAGCTAGATCGTGCTCGCCTCCGTTGCCGATTGCAAACCCTAACCGTAATCGTCGTCGCCTCCGTTGCCACTTATATAGGTATTTTCGTTTATTTCTAATTTTTAAACTGCAAATAATTAATTATATTATTTTGATTTGGTTTTGATTTTGATCGGTTTGGTTGTTGTTTGATTCTGATTTGTCGTATACTTGTTACTATCAAATAGCTCATATGCTATTTCAGCTCTCATTTTTTGAATTTGTGTCTTTGAAAAGGCTTCCGGTAACCATTCATTACTGCTAGTGTTTTCCATATACTTCATAACAATTTGGTAACAATTTGGTGAGCCTTGTTAATATTTATTACCTCAAATGCTAATTCTCGTTGCAGTTGTGGAAAAACTGTTGCTTTAATTACTGCGTTCAGCAAGTAATTTGGTCATATTTGTGATTTTATTGTTGCAATTGGGGAAAAGTTGTTGCTTTAATTACTGCATTCATCAAGTAATTTGGTTAGTTGAGTGATTTTATTGTGTGATGTTTCTTTAATTACAGGTAGAGATAACTTGCATTCATACTTGATTTAGTTTGCTTACTGCCATTCATACTTCTAATGCATGTTAAATGCATTACGAATAAGCAATAACAATTTATTTATTTGCTTATTCTGCTGTTAAGAATTGAATGGCCACATTTGTATAGTTCTATTTACTGTTAAAAATATTGTACTTGTTGAGAATCACAAAGATATGTTCAGTTGACAGTCTTAAAATTTTATAAAAGAAAATTGGTACGGACGTAGAGCTTATTTTTTTACTTACAAGGATATGTATGCCAAAATTTCCGTTTAGTATTTTTATACCAATAACTTCATGCTACTTTGTGCATTTATCCAGTTAGTCCCAAAATTTGTACATTTCCAAAATAATAAAAAACATTAATAGATAAGTGGAGAATAAATTCCCATTCAGCTTTTTTAAACAAGTTGTATTAATTCAAAAATTCAGTAGTCAATTTGTTCGTGAATTCAGATATTAATCTTCTCATATAGTTTTGGATGAAAAGGAGAAAGGAAACATAACTAGCTTTCATGACTTATTCATCATAGCAAATGAGTATATTAGGACGTTTAAAACAAATTCTTGTTATTATTCATTTTCACTTTATAGAACTTTTAAACATAATTTTACATACTAGTCATGCAAAGTTATCTTGAACATTTTATAAACTCCCTCTCACTATTTTGGATCTGTACAAAATATTCCATGCCAGTATTCCAATATCTGTTTATCATTAACAATGCATTCCTTTGTTCCTAATTTTTTTTTACCTTTTTTCTTGACAAAGTGAATTATTGCTTTCCGTAAATGTTCTGTATCATACTTACATGCATTTCGTACACGTGCATATAAATTTGCATTCATTGATTTCTTTACCTGTTGCCTTTGATTAGAAACACATGATCCATCATGCGGAATATTCCAAGGGATCTGAACTTATGTTTTCAATCATTATTACAAATCATTCACAACATTCTTTATTTCAACTTTTTTCAATTACATTTGCAATTTCAATGCTAAACAAAATAACATGAAGAGTGTTGCATAAATTTTGTTATCATTGCTTCAAAATTTTGTGGTCGGTGTTTTAACGTTTAATTCATGTCAGATTATGTATTTAGTAAACAATAACATTGTAATTACTGTAATCTTTTATGGTAATAGTGTGGTGTTTGTTTGTGTCTTTCCATTACGTTCACGCATTAGATGCATTTTATCAAAATGGACAAAACATGTGTCAACCTGCCAAGGTTTTATTATTTTGATTATTACTTTCATAGTTATGAGCATTCTAGAATGAGTATTAATTTGTTTATTGTTTCGTAGAATGACAGAAGAATATAAGCAAGCGGTTCGAAATTTTGTATATAGGCATGCTGAAAGCAAAGGAAATCCAGAAAAAATTATATGCCCCTGCTATAAATGTAGGAATCTAATATGGCAAACATCAAGGAATGTTGTGTCACACTTGATTTGTTTTGGAATTGACCCAACTTATGATGTATGGATTTTTCATGGATAAAAACGCTCTTCGCAAAATAAAAGCGATGAACCGACAGATACATACAGAATGTATTTGGATGCACAAATCTGTGATGAGGAGGTAGAAGCTAATGCTAATGAAAGACATGGGGAAGGTATTAAGGAAATGATGGAGAAGGCCAAAATTCCTTTGTACCATGGTTGTGCAACCCACACAAAGTTATCTGCTACAATATTCCTTTACAAGCACAAAGCGCGAAATGGTATATCTGATATAGCATTTACAGAACTCCTTAAACTTCTCAAGGATATGTTGCCTAAAGAAAACACGCTTCCTGATTTGACATATGCAACAAAGAAATTGCTTCAATCATTTGGTTTAGACTATAAGCAATACATGCATGTGTAAATGATTGTTGTTTATTTAGAAAAGAGCTTGAATGTGGTAAGTCTTATTGGAAAAAAAACAAGACTAGTGAGGATGGGAAGCAAGCCAAAATACCTGCGAAGGTTTTGAGATACTTCCCATTGATACCAAGATTGAAAAGGATGTTTACATCACCAGAAACATCAGAACAACTAAGATGGCATAGCAGCCATAAGAGCGAAGACGGTAAATTGCGTCACCCAGTAGATTCTTCTTAATGGGCTATGATTGATAGAATGTATCCTTCTTTTGCTTCCGATCCACGAAATTTAAGGCTTGGTCTTGCATCTGACGGCTTTAATCCTTTTGGTGATTGGAATTCTGCATATAGCTGTTGGCCAGTGTTTCTTGTTGCTTACAACTTTCCTCCATGACTTTGTATGCACAAAGATAATATGATGCTATCTTTATTAATTCCTGGACCGCGACAGCCAGGGAATGATATTGATGTATATCTACAGCCACTTATTGAAGATTCGAAAAAATTATGGGATAAAGGGATGAAGGTGTATGATGCTTATACTCGTAGTGAATTTAGATTAAATGCTATTCTAATGTGGACAATTAATGATTTTCCGGCTTATGGAAATTTAGCTGGTTGCACTGTAAAGGGTAAGAGAGCATGTCCTATTTGTGGCATTAATACATGTTCAGTATGGCTACCATTTAGTAAGAAGTGTGCATACATGGATCAAAGACGATTTCTTGAACCTAACCACGAATATCGTCAACGGAAAAACTTATTTGATAGAACCGTAGAAAATAGACAAAAGCCTCAAATACAAACCGGTGTTCAAATCTTTAACGATGTTCAAGATATTAGTAATGATTGGGGAAAAAAAATCAAAAGATGAAGAAAAAGGTGAAAGGAAAACGAAAAGGAGTGAGATGAAAAAAGGATATAAGATGTGGAAAAAGAGATCCATTTTTTTTGATTTGCCTTATTGGAAGGTAAAATTAAACTAGAAACAAGTTGTTTTTCATTTTCTGTTTATGTTTGCTACGTAGTATGTTATTATTACTTAATGATATGTGTTTTTTCAATTTCTTAGGCACTCCCTTTACGGCATAATTTGGATGTGATGCATGTTGAAAAAAATATTGGTGAAAGTATTCTTGGTATATTGCTTAATATCAAAGGAAAATCGAAAGATGGCCTCAAATCACAACAAGATCTAGAAGCGATGGGCATTAGAAAAAAGTTGCACCCCATAGACATTGGAAATAAAGTATTGCTTCCAGCCGCACCATGCACCTTAACAGATCAAGAAAAGGATATCTTCTACAGTAGAATGAAGAATTTAAAAGTGCCAGATGGATATAGCTCAAATATTGGAAAATGTTTTGCAAAACAAGACAAGATCTCAAGTCTTAAGTCTCATGATTATCATGTTTTGATGCTACAACTGTTGTATGTAGCATTAAGAGGACTTCTACCTATAGGGATAAGAAATGCACTACTACGACTATGTTCATTTTATAATGACATATGCCAAAGAGTGCTTGATAGAGATAAATTAGAATTATTGGAGTATCAAATTGCATTAACACTATGCGATCTAGAGAGGTTCTTCCCCCTTTCTTTTTTGATATCATGATTCACTTGACAATACATTTAGGGAGGGAAGCAAGAATATGTGGACCGGCCCATTATCGACGGATGTATCCATTTGAGAGATAAAATTTATTAACTGTACTTAAAGTGGTAATAGTATATGCAGTTATGAAAGTAATTTGTTTATGCATTTTGGTTATAGGTATATGAAAATATTAAAGGGGTGTGTTAAAAATCAAGCACGGCCTGAAGGGTGCATTGTTGAGCGCTATTCTGCCGAAGAATGCATGAAATGCTGCTCTAGATATATTAAAGATGCATTACAGATTGGAGAGAGGAAAAATCGAAATGAAGTGGAACAAACTGATTTTATACTCGAGGGGCGTCCTATTTCCAAAGGAAAACCTATGACAGTCGACGCAAAGGTGATTAATGCTGCTCATCGATATGTCTTGTTTAATACGGAAGAAGTAGAACCGTATATAGAGTACGTATAAGTTCAACTCAACTATGATCTATAAAATAAATTAGATCTTTAATTACATTTATGTATGCAGAATGCACAAAGAGGAGCTAAGATGTTTGCATCCTCATCTTTTACGAGATGATTTGGAACTTTCAAAGTTGCATTCAGAGACTTTTAATTATTGGTTTAAAAAAAAGTTGAAAGTTATATTTAAAAAAACTATTAACGATGAAAGGATTGCATCATCATAAATCTTTATTTAATATATTATACTTGTCCAGGTTAAAGATGATAGACGTGTACCCAATGTTAGCAACATAATAAAATGGCTTTCATACGGACCTCGTTCGCAAATAATTTCTTATTCTGGCTATATTATTAATGGTCGACGTTTTCGTACGAAAGACTTCGAGAAGGATACACAAAATAGTGGTGTTTCCATTGAGTCAAGTACTGTTTGTGTAAATGGGTCCATTGAGAAGGTAATATACTAAGGGGTCTTGCGTGAGATTTTCTTGTTGGATTATCGTCAATTTCAAGTTGCCTTGTTTAAGTGTGATTGGGCACATATCTATCGTGGAGTTAAGGTTGAAGATGGATTTACATTAGTCAATTTACATCAGTTCCAAAATCAATTTTCAAGCGACCCTTTCATCTTAGCAACACAAGCCGTACAAGTCTTCTTCTCTAGAGAAAATAGTTCTTCAAATTGGTATGTTGTGTTGAGAGCACCCACTAGAGGGTTTCATGAGTTGGAAACATATTATGGGGATGAAGAGTCAACTAGTAAACCACTAGATGAGTCACTACTTGATGATATAGACGTAGATACTGGGGTTGAAAGTTACATAAGGAAGGATTGTGACGGCATTTTGGTATGATATAAGCATACTTTATTGATTTCTTAATTTACGCATAGTCGTTTAAGCATAAAACTCGATCGATAACTAATTTGGAGTGAACTTTGTTGCTTTGTTACTTTCAACTTGCAAATTTAGAGCACCCTCTTAATGTAGTGTGATGTTCTAATTCTTTGTAAATTATTACATTTTTTTATAGGTCGATCACTTAGTAGAAGAAGAGTGAACTTGTAGCATCAACGGGCAAGAGGGAGCAACATGACGGAGAGGTATTCAAAATATCTTATTTTATAGTGCAAAGTAATGGTTGTAGGATACATTTCGTGCTACTAAATTGGCTGCTTTGCTGCAATTGGCTGCTTTGCTGCAATAATAGTGAAATTATTTTTTATATAAATTTTTTATGGCATATGTGTTAATTTATTCGTTGTGTGTTTAAGAATTATGGCCGATGCGTTTGAGCAACGTTATTGATAGGGATTCCTAAAGACTAAAACGAGGCATTTCGACACAATAGTTTGAAAAAAATAGATAATAAGTTTTGGAAAAAGGAAATGATATTTTGAAAATAATACAAGCGTGAAAAAATAATAATAATAGATATAATGTTTTAATTTATGGTAAACAAGATATGGGTGAGAAAATCCATTTAAAATCTTAGATTTTTGAATTTCTTATATACGATATTTTAAAAATATGAACATTGAAAATCTTCAAAGTATTTTAGATTATTTGAATTTAAATTCAGAAGGAGGTTTTAAGTATGTGAATATTTTCAAGTTGAGAAAATATTGATACAAATATTCCTTTATTATTTTGAAAATTCAATATATTGTACATGAAATGGTTTGAGATAAAAATCTAATTTTTTTAAAAGATTAAATATGAACTGTATTAAAAGTAATTGAATATGGCATGGAGTATTATGTTGAATGCAAATTGTTGATAATAAAGAATGGATGTTTATACATAAGTAACCCCATAAGTTAATATTTTATACAAGCAAGAAAATGAATTGAGAAAGTATGAATATTATTTCTACAATGGTAAATAAAGAATAATATATTTGAAAATAAATAAATAAATAAATAAATATTACACCCTAAAATGGGGTGTTGTCTGCGTATAAACAAATATAATGGTTACTTTATTTGAAACTAGAATTTGATGGAGTTGTGTAAATTTAATATATAAACAAGTAAAACAATTTTTGAGATAACAAGTATTTGAAAAATCGATACTTATTTTATATAAGTAGATATATACGCACATATCAAAAGTCATGACGTATCTTCTCTCACCTGGTATTTACTTTGTTCAAATTTCTGTGAATATGTTTGGGGTTATATTGGTAGTAGTATTGATGCCTATAAGACTAAATTAGTTACTTTGAAAATTATAAAATGCAGTGATTAAACAAGAATTATTGAATTACACCGTAAATTTGAATGTTGTGTCGCTTATTTCAGAGCCATTTCATATAAACAGTTGGAATAGAGAATAAGTTCCACAGCTGCAGTATTCTTAAATATTTTCTTTTGGGATCTTGAACCTTTCTTAACTATGGTTGGCTGAAGTTACTGACCCTAACACATATCTTCCTATAGAATCGTATTACTTGTTATAAAGTTATTTGATAATTAATATTAGTTGCCTAGGTGAACTCTTAATGAACTTATCATACATGTAATCCTAATTTTTATTGCATTCTAAAATCGAAAAAAAAAGGACAACAGAAAATGAAATAATTTTTTTAATAACAAATGAAAAATGAACCGACGAAGAACACGATTACAGTCATGCCACTCGTTTTGTGCTCTAATCTTTCCCCTGTGCTTGCATATGTATAGTAGGGAAGTTCATGTTAGTGACAGAGCACAATAGTTGACCCTTTTGCTTTAAAAAAATTGTCCAATTTTGTTCAGGTACATTTTTAAATGATCCATCTAAATGTTTGAAAAAAAAAATACATATTTTGCCTTTGCAGTTATGTTGAATTTTCTTGAGATAGTTTGTTTGAATATTTCCCTCATTGTTTATTGAAATGAGTTGTCTGCAAAATTTATGTTAAACAAATCAGTGTTTGCTAATTAGGTTAATATTTGAACATGAATATGCTTCTTATTAGTGGACAATGGTCAAAAATTATTATTTTTAAGTCTTACTAGCCTAGTAGTATAACATGATCTTCTTAACTGCTTTGGACATAAGTTTTATGCATTCCCTCTTAGAAATGGATCGAATTGGCTGCTTTGCTGCAATTTAAATTCATGGATCGATGCATTGTTATAAATCCTTTTTACTTTGGCAGTTTTTATTGATTATTAACTGCACTTTCTGTACTATCATATGACGCTTAATTAGCATGTATTTCACTGACTTCAATTTTGATATTTCAGAGCTCAAAGACAGCGATCAAATGAGAAAAGAGGCAAAATCTTGTTGCACTTGCAGCTTTTCGTGCTGCTGATGAGAGGGCTGATGGTGTTAGAATCAACGAAATCCAAGATGACCATCTTGATGCTGCTAATTCGCTTCGGGATTTAAATTGTGTTGTAAGAAGATCTCCCCGAAAGCATGCTGAACACCCAATACGGCCCCCTCGTCCACCTGGAAGCAACCCTGGCCATACTAAAAATCCGATACAGTCCCCTCTTCCACCCATTAGCAGCCCTTCCATACTACAAACCCGATACAGCCTCCTTCTCCACCCACTAGCAGCCCTGTCCATACTACAAACTCGATACAACCCCCTCCTCCACCCGCAAGCAACCCTATACATACTTCAACCCCCTCAGATGTCACTCCAAGCCAGCTTCCATCAGATTCTGGTGAAGGTTATACATTGACGAAACCTAGAAAAAAAAGAGGGAGGACAATGTTGAAATCATTTGCTATGTTACCGAGTGAGAAGCCGGAAGTAGAGTTTAATGAACGAGGACAAGCCATAGGTCCCAATTCCAAGCATTTGTCATCATATATTGGTGTTCTAGCAAGGAAGATGGTGCCAATGACCATTAGGAAGAAAGTCGACGATGAATTGAGGGATGATCTATGGACTTGTATTCAGGTAATTGGTTTCATCGTTAGTATTTATTGTAATTGGCGTTCTGTTTCTTGGTAATTCATGCAACTTGTTGTCATGAACTATTTCTTGGTATTTAATGTCGGTAATTGGTTGTCATCCAAAATTTGTGCCATAAACTGTAATTGGCTGTCATCCAAAATTTGTAGCTCACAATAATGTCGGTAACAAATTAACTGACTAAGCTATGGTTAACCTCCACGAATTTTTTTTAACTTGCTGCTTTTTCCTTCCTTTGTTATCTTTACATCAGTTCTTTGGATTTTGATTGATGTGCAATGCCCAACACAAAAACAAAGTGGAGGTGGCTGTTTCATTTTTGTATGGTTGTATGTCTAGGTTCCTCATGTGAACTGTTTGTAATAGAGACATTGTGCTGCCATTTTATTTTGTTTTGACTGTTTATCGCTTAGATACTGTTTAAATCCTTTGTATAATTCTGTAACTGATAGCGACCATTTTATACTGATTTTAGACTTCTTTCGTATTTGTTCTGCTAAAACCTAACATGTTATTTCCAACTAATCACTTAACTGATCACTTGGTTTATTTTAAACATTGAACAATGAACAGAATTATTATTTTCAGTCACTTGGACATTTGCAACATTTAAGGATTTGTGTGCTTAATAACAATGGCATTGAAGTATTTGTTTAATATTTTATGTATTCTTGTTGTGTAGTCGAGATTCAAGGTGGATAAAGTGTACAAGGATTACTTGTTAATGATATTGGGACAACGATGGAAGGAGTCAAAATCAAGATTAGTTGCAGCTATCAAAAAAGCGTCCACTTGTCCCGACTCTACTTATAGAGTAGCAGACTTAAAACCAGATAATATAAAGAGCATTGAAGAGTGGAATGCTTTTATAAAGGAAAAATTGTCGGAAAAGTTTAAGGTGGTTATTTTTATTTTATTGATTACAACTATTAAATTTATTACGTTTTCTTATATCATATTTATTGAATTTATCTTGTGTAGGAAACTAGCCAAAAATTCAAAGCTATGAGAGATAAGAATAAATTTCCACATACCATGAGCCGAATGGGTTATGCAAGATTGGAAGAAGAAATGGTAAGTAAATATTAAAAACTTAATCGGTACAAGTTCCAAAATTTTGACATTGCAATCCCGTTTGATGTATATTGATTATTGCTAAAGCATTTTTTATTTGTTATTACTTGTACATTCTTAAGCTCTTATGTTATTTTTGTAGAAAAAGGAAAGTGCAACGTCTGATATCAATAGAGACGAATTGTGGTGCAAAGCCCATACCAGAAAAAATGGAGAACTCCCGAATTCAGTTGTTGCCGACTGCATAGTAAGGATAATTTCAAATATACGAAATAAGCAAAAAAATAAGTGACCGCGACTTTATGTTATTATTAATGTAGTATTTTTTTAGTTGCTTAATATTGGTGTTTTTTGAATTTGTAGTCTAAGATAAAAGAGCATAATGCCATGAGTCAGAGTTCTCAGGGAATAACATCAATTACTCAAGATGGAGTGTCAATGCTTTTTGATCAGGAACATGGCGGACGTGTAAGAGGATTAGGCTTTGGGCATCTCATCTGCGTATTCATCTGGCTAATTTAGGTGAAGTACATGCGTTGCGAAACCAAGTTAGTGGCATGGAGGCTAAACTATAAGAGCTTACTGCGATTATACTGGTAAGTGTTAATTAGCTATGCTAATGAATATGTGACCTGTTCTTACAAATTACTAGTTATATATGTAATAATACAATCTTTACAGGATATGAAAGAAAAGCGAAGAGTCAATGAGGAAAATCCAGAGACTCCTCCTGCTAATACGCCTCAGGTACCGTTTCCATATGTATGTTTCTAGTGATATAGTATAGAACTTGACTAGGACATCAGCATATGTTTCCATATGTTGCTGAGATATAGTATAGAATTTGGCAGCAGACTTGCTTTTATTTATTTTTCAGATGTATTTTGGCATTTAAAAAGCGGGAAAATTATTTTTACAAAATATTTATTTACAAATTAAGAAAATTGGGAAACAATGATCAAAACTATTTTAAAAACCAAAAACGAAAAGACATGTTTTAGTTAGGCAAAAAAGAAATCTATTTCATAAAAGATTCGATCAGTTTGCAAAGAAATAATGTTTGTTTGAGGAGGAGATTTGAATGAAAGCCAGTGGGTTTGGATTGATTGAATGTTGTGTAGAGAAGTTTTTCTTGTAGGGTGGAGAGATGATTGAATGTGTAGAGAGGTGATTAAATGTGTGGAGAGGTAGGGGTAATGATATATATTGTTGTAACGAGTCCAGTTTAAATCCATTAACTAGAATTTGATGGTTTTCGTAATCTACATCTACAACAACATCGTCTTGTTTTTTCTCTTCATCGCTAAGTAACGGTTTTGTCAAATTGTTATCTCCACAAATCTCTCTGTTCACTCTATATTTTTCCTTGAGAACAGCAGATGGGTGATTGTTGCCTTTCCCTTTAGCCTTAACTACAGCTGCCATATGGTTGCTTCCTTTTTGAAATTCATTAAGAATATCATAGAGAGGCATATCTGCGGGGACCTTGTTTACTTTTTATCACTAAATACTGTTGCTCTAAAGTAGTATACAATATCTACATAATACATATCAATCATCGAACTAAGAGTTATATTGGAGGGTAAAGAGTGGGAAAACCTTGGAATTTTTTGGATCACAACAGCACTAAGAGGTGTCTCTGTCTCAGAACGAACAGTGAGGAGATTCTTCACCTGACTTGTTAACAACATCCCAAAACATAAAACTACAGTACCATCTTATTTTAAATATAATATTATATTAGATCAAAGCATGGTAAATATTTTAAACGTACAAGTAGAAGGCCGATAATGCTTTTTGGGTTGCCAGAATAAACAGGAACTCTGCTGTGGCCTCGGGCAAGAATTTTTCCAATCGCTACCCTGAAAGTCAAACACTTAGGGATATTTTTTGAGCTGTAAAGCTAAACTATGTAGAAAACATATTCCACGGATTGAACGGTAAAATGAAACCAAACTTTTCTTTTTAACCATGTAATAGAAAACTCATCAATACAAGACGTGGAGATGTGGTTGTAGATGTGGAGATGTGGTTCGTGGGTTGATTATTGGAAGTAGTGTTGTTTCAAACAGTTGTGGAGTAATGGGCTTGAGCATTGGATTTTAGGGGATAAACTGCTTTTTGTTTAAAAACAAGACTTTGCATATTGTGTCTTTGGACATGCACAATTTGTCAAGCTTGCATTTCAATATTGTTGGTTCTGTGTTGAAGGAGACTAGGGGGTCTGATTTGGGTGTGATTATGGCTGGTTCTCGGGTTATTGTAGATGGGTACGTTCAGTTGCAGACTTTAACTGATATTTCATGTTGCTGCTAGTGTATTGGTTTGTGTTTGTCCATCCTGTCTTCAGTTTTCATTTCCTTTAAGACTTTAACTGATATTTCATGCCACCGTTACAGTTTTGCAAACCTCTGTTTTGTGTATAAGCTTGTTATCTACCGTTGCCTTCAGTCTTTATGCTTCTTGTTTAATTTTTGGAGCAAAACATATTTTTATTGATGTTATACAGAGGTTTGTGCTATTCATTCCACATTTTTAGTTGATGTTATACATATACCATAAATAGTCTAATGTATTCGTAAATTATTTTTGTGCAGTCACACCGTGAGAGCAATACTCTGACTGTTGAAGAATGGCCTAAACGGGATGCAAGGCATGCTGGAATTGAGGTCGGAAAATGTAAAATATTGAGTTGGCAAAAGCAAGTTGTTGCAGAAGGAACGGTAGTATCCACTGATCCTGATTGTTTGGTGCATTTTAAAAAATTAGGACCAGATGGTTGTAAAGTTTGGGTTGATGTGGCAGTGGATCCGGAAGTTTTCTTGTGGAGGCCGAGTTCCGAGATGTGTACTATTGGAGAAGCAGTTGGATCGACCGTGGCTTGGCATAAAGACTTCGTTGCCTTCGACTAGTGTATTTTCTTAGGGTATGTGTTTTGCGATACAAAACTTTATCTTTCTTATGTATTTTGTGTTGTATCCTATTTTTGAATGGTTATATGAGAATGTTGTTTTGGTACTGTTTTAGTTGGTGATGTGAACGAATATTTTGATTGTTTTATTTGGTATGTATTGTGTTTGTTAGAATTATATAAATATTAATATTTATGAATGAATTTGATTCAGTTATGTTAATATTTATAGTTTTGGTAAATTATTAAATGGTGCATGAAATTATATTTTTGAGTTTAAATTGCAATTGATGTGGTTGTAATTA
Organism: Allium cepa; assembly: GCA_030765085.1. Classification (NCBI taxonomy): domain Eukaryota; kingdom Viridiplantae; phylum Streptophyta; class Magnoliopsida; order Asparagales; family Amaryllidaceae; genus Allium; species Allium cepa. The sequence continues at coordinate 735,798,939 of CM060943.1, forward strand.
AAGTATATTACAACTGTGGAGGAGGTCGCAGAACATACTAAACTACAACTGCGTGTAACGGTTGTAGTAGGGATAACTACAACGGTGGCCACGTAGTTGTCATACCTGCTATATGATGAATGTTACAATCTATAACTGCTATCAACTGTTGTAAAAAGATTAATTGCAACTGTGAATAACATTTGTAGTAGATAACTACAACAGTTATCCAGCAGTTGTCATACCTGCTACAGCACGAAATGTTACATATCTACAAGAGTTACCAACAGTTGTAAAATTGTTATTTGCAAGGGTAAGAAACAGTCATAATATACAATATCACAACGGTTATATGCAACTAAAGAACACAGTTGTAAAAAATTGATAGCCTTTTACAACTTCTTAGAATTCGACTGTGGTTCCACCGCTGTAATATATCTTTTACAACTGTGTTCCACCGTTTTAATATGCCTCTTTTGTTGTAGTGCGCTTTCATTAAGAACAAGGATCATAATTTTACATCCTTCCAATGATTTTCCGCTTACTTGTGAAATTCCTGGTCTTGTGTACATTTCAGGCAGGCGAGTTTATTACATCTGGAGCTGCCTTTTTCTTGGATATAGACATAATGGTTTTATAATTATGTCAACAACCGCTTATTCGACACAGAACCAATGGACGGTATGTAGACTGACCTCTCATAGATATAATCAAGTTGTTCATGTATTAAAGCAAAGATATACAGTAAACAATGTCATTCATCAGCAGCTATTTATGCAGCTTTCTTAAGTGTATATATTATTATGGATTTGAAACAGAGCTATCTAGAGGTCAAACTGCTTTCAGGAAAATGGAGATGAAAGTCCATGTCGCATGTCAAGCAACCCTTACATGATACTATTTGGGATAGTAGTGATCTTCTTTTCAAAAATTCCAGACTTCGATCAAATATTGTGGCTCTCTGCTGTTGCTGCAATCGTGTCTTTCACTTACTCCTGCATAGGCTTGACCTTTGGCATAATGCAAGTTGCATGTCAGTTGAATACACAAACCCTTTATTTATTAGATTTATCATAAGATTTTAATGTTTTTATTTTTTGTTTGCAGCTAACTGCGATAGAAGCTGCTTGCATGATGTTGAGGATTGTTGATGTTGTGAGTTGAATAAGGAAGAAGCAAGCTCATGTTGCCACTTCGTCTAAACCTCAGATAGAGCAAGAAGGTGATGCTGACAATGAACAAATGATTCCTGAGTAGATTATAGCTGCCAATTGTAGCATTAAGAACATTAATGAAAATATATAGGAACACAAAAGAAAACAATGAATACTAGGGTTTTGATTAAGCCACTATTTCCTAATATATAGCATTCAATACCGGTTTGCCTGTGTGCCTACTGTTTTGTAATATATTGTTGTAATTGATGATTTAGGTGCGAACAAAAAGACCAAGATTACAATATTGTTGGCAATTGTTTAAAAAATGCACTCCCAAGTGTGCTAAATTTCCAGAATTCAATATATCATTCAATTAGCAACGATCAAAAGCAGTTGCTAAGTTCCAATTAGCAACGGCCCAAAACAGTTGCTGAATGGAATCCAAAACAAGTTGCTATATTCCATTTAGTAACGGCTTTTGGGCGTTGCTAATTTTAGTCACATCTTGTTTTGCAGCAGCTTTGGGCCATTGCAAAACCCATTTACAACGTCTCAAAGCCGTTGCGAAATAGAAATTCTGGTATAGTGACTCTCAGTCAATCTATTGACGATGACCTAGATGCCATCATATCTTCCTATGGTCCTCAACAATCCATCGATATCTGCTCCCACTTTCATTCAGGAATCTCAAGTAGTTGCATCAAACCACTTGGCTTCTATAGTTCAACCTTCAATAGCTGATGAATTATACATCTCGATATGAATGCCCCAATGTCCTTCTTCATGCCTTTCAAATAAAATGTTTGTTTTATATCACAATAAATATTTTATTATCACCAGGATGTATAATCAATCTCAAATGATGAGACTCACATAGCACTTCTTCACTTAACCCATCGACATTTGGCACAAAAAATCTCTCATCCTAAAGGAGCCAACCATTACAGTCGAGCTCTTACTGCTTATTCTCGGACTCTACTTCTTCCCCTATCTTGGCCATGATCTCTACTAGTCTATCGTCTCACCTCTAACTAGTACTGATATGCTCAATTAAAGTAGGTCAAGTAGTCAAACTAACGAAAACATCGAGATCTAGCTCACATCGAGGTCTAAAGTCATTACCAACAATAAACTCGAGCTGTTTCCACTCTAGGAACATCACTCCCAATCTAGCATATCTCCTACCCAATTCGTCGGTGACTGCATTTCCCTTACCAAGCGTATACAAAATGTCAATTTCATAGGAAGACGGAAACTTTAACCATTGATGTCAGTGAAGATTAAGATCCTTCTATAAGAAAAGGAACTTCAATGATATATAGTCAGTGAACAGCTCAAACCTCTCTTCAAGAAAGTAGTTCCTCCAAATCTTTAAAGTGAACACTACTGTCGCTGAATCCAAATCATGATTTTCATACTCCCTCTCATGTGGTTTTAGCTGTCGACTAACATAATAGATAACTTTCCCCTCTACATCAACATCGCATTGGTCCAGTACCACATGCATTTGTGAAAACTGTGAACTCTTCATTTCTACTCAGAATAACTAACATCGACGCACCCATTAACCTCTCTTTCAGACTCATGAACATGTGCTCGTACCTTGCATTCTAAATAGAAATCCGATTCTTCTTCGTCAAATGGATTGACGATATTGCTAAGTTAGAGAAGTCCTTGATAAAACGTTTATAGTATCACGGCAGTCCAAGGAAACTCCTACGTCTTCCGCGTTCTGGGGTCGGTCCAATCCTGAACCGCTACAACTTTCACAGGATCTACAATAATGCCCTGCTCTGAATCAATATGCTCCAATAATTGAACTTCCTTCCTTCAAAGTGACACCTAAAAAACTTAGCCTTCAATCGGTGTTTCTCAATACCTTGAGCACAATCTTAAAGTGCTCCTTGAGTTCTTCCTCCGTCCTTGAATAAAAAATAATATCATCCATGATCACAAGCACATATTCGTTTAGTTGATATCTGAAGACACAGTTCATAAGATCAAATAAGTATGTCGGCTCATTGATTAGTCTGAATGGCATTACCAACCACTCATAGAATCTAGATGGCATATGAAACATTGTAATCGACACACTTTCATTAGCCACTCTTAGTTGATGAAACCCCACGGAAAGGTCCAACCGAAAGAATACCTTAGCATCATGGAGCTGATCGAACAAAATATCAATACGTGGAAGTTTACTTGTTCTTCGTCACCTTGTTCAGTGCACAGTAATTAACATACAACCACAAAGAGCCATCATCCTTAGTAGAGAATACTAGAGGCGCCCCTGACTCAAATATACTTCGTCGAATAAACCCTTTTCGTAATAGGTCATTCACTTGCACCTCTAATTTCTTCTGCTCTTTGGGCCATACATCTTAATAAAATAAAGACTAATCTGTACATTCATTACCACATCGATACGGAATTTTATCACTCTATGTGGTGGTAATCTAGTTACCTCGTCGAATATGTCTGGATACCCCTTCACTATAAGTACCAATGACAATTCATCGTGTGGGACCTTGAGTGAATATAGAAAGCTAACAATTACGCCATCATTTGGTAGCAAGCCCAACACTACCCTCCACTATCTTTTTGTCCTAATCATCAAGATTAACATCTCACAATCCACCGTGACTCCGCACCTCTATAGGCAGTCTATCCCCAGAATAATACCGAATCCCATGAAACCCAAAAAAACAATCACAAATAAAGTACATCCATAACTCGATAAGACAATATTATAACAAATCAAAGTCAACTAGTTGAACCTCCCATAAGGTTTGACACAATCAAGGGTATGTCTACTATCTCGAGTCTCAATTCCAATCTGTCTAAGAGATCACTAGGCATGAAGGAACGTAAAGCCTCGATATCAAATAAAACACGTACATGTATATCAGAAATAGAAAGCATACCTCGTATAACTACACTATTCCCCTTCTCCTTCATTGATGTAGCATTCGATAAAGTCAGAACATCTATTTTATCATATGCTTTTGCTAGCTACTTTTTCCACAATAACTCCGCACAATTCTTCTTAATATTTACATACCTATTACAGTTGTACCTCTTCTTGCTTTTAGCTTTATACTCCTTGATAAGATGGCCCTTCTCCACATCACTATAACAAGCAGGCTCCCATTTGTCCCTTTTTGTCTAACCTTTTTCTGAAGCCGCTTCCTTTTATTGTTGTTCTTATGCTTTTTCTTACCTTCCTCATCTTCTTGCAGCTACGGCTTATCCTTGGAGTTAATGACCAGCCTATACTTCGGATATACACTCTCGTGTTGAAGAGTCTTCTCCACCAGCTTCTCAAAGGACTCATTGATATATCCCGCTAGCTTTTCTCCAAGAAAATCTTCTGAATAATAAATTTCTCATTCTTTTTAAGAAGAGTATGATAAAAGATAGGAAGCACTTTGGCAAAATATTGAACTTAGATACATACTCCAAGACGGTCATATCTCATTACCTTAAATCAATAAATTTATGAAACAACACCGACTTCTCGACACTCAGTATATACTTCTCCATGAATCTTATCTTAACTCCTAGGTAATCTGATCGTTAGGGGTAGTAATCTTGATGGCATTACCCGACCCCATCGCTCACCATTGAAGTTATCTAAAGGAACGCTTCCTCTTTATAGCATCACCTATCTCCATATCCTTAAGATGTATTCACAAGTATTCAACTTATCCCAGACTTCGACGGTTGATTCCATACCAAGAAACAGTTTGCCACAAAGACTAGAGTAGTCTTTGTTTAAGTTAGAAAAGTCGGCCCTCAGTGCCTGCACAGGAGCAACACCACCAACAGCCATAGAAGGAGCAACTCCTTGAGAATTCTATGAGATGTTCTTTATCATATTATTCAACATAGCATACATATTGGAGTTCATAATTGCCTTGTCGTCCACTCACTACTCTATGTCAGAAATAAAAGTCCTAGCAACATTCCTCGTTTGCTATCTCATTCTTATAATCGCAATAATAATGATTGGTCTCTAAAAAATGAATAATAGGTATCCATGCATGAAGAGTGACTATACAAAATACTACTATATAGGTTTGAAAACTAAAATATAACAAGTATGCTCTCTCATATATCGTCTGACCTATCCTAAGGTAATAGCTCCTCCTTATCTCTGATGGATCCAGGTATCAACTCATGTCAACTACACAATCTAAGCTCTAATACCAAATTTGACGACCTCCCTATACTTCCAGTGCCCAATAAGACATATAGAGCACACTGCGATAGTACTCGACCGATGTAGGAAGAAAATCAATAATGTAAAGTAACAAAAAATCCAAATCATAGAACATATAGAACATCTCACAACTCATAGGAAAAAATATAATAATAAAGTAGATGTAAGACATGTGACATAGTAATATAACCAAATGAATCATAAACAAAAACATTAGAGTGCAACATGTTCGCAGATTATAAAAACAAAAACAACAAAGTTTATACATCCCAAATCTCTAAGTTAACTCTAACACCATCTCTCAAACAACACAAACACTGAATTGGGTCCACAGTAGTACTGCACAACGGAATATAAGCTGAAGTAGGCTCCAAAGTATAAATATATGAAAGTGCATCCTCCTGCTTGTACTCCATAAAGCTCCATGCACTATCTAAACCTATTATCCTAATCTACTCATTTAAGAGTACCTAAGATAATAAGAAGCAAAGCATAAAACCTTGGGTCGGATAATAGTCTGGTGTGAGTGATACATCATCTTAAAATACTATAAAACTTTTATATAGTAATAATGATATAAGGTATGTAGAATCATACCTGACAAGTCCCTAAATCCAAAGAGTTGTTACATAAAAATTGATATGTTAATCTATCATCATCATCATAGGAGTGTACCACAAATCAATATACAATATACAATGTCAACATATGCAAGTTAATGATACCTACATTGTGTGATACCCTAGAGTGATAAACAATTATAGCAAAACATTGCATTCATTAAAAAAATCCTCGCATCACTCTGGTGCGTTAGATATATGATAACTCTTATGGATGAACCCTTAACCTAATACCCAGTCAAATCTAAGTTTCTTGATGTCTTCATGCCACTTCGTAAGGTTAAGAATCAGACTCACAATCATAAATTCTAGGGTAAACAACAATCGTAAGATCTTGATGCAGTCATAATCCAATTGGCCATCATTACATACTCCTCTTCACAAGCACTTTGGAAATCTCCGCGTTATCAACGATCCCTTTGCACCGTCTCCACAATGGAACTGAATTGTTATTCCATATTGTTTATCTTGATAGTGGAACACAATCGTCATTCTACTCACTAGCTCTAACCATTGAATTTGCCCTTATGGATCACCATCATGACTCCCGTCATTGAGTCATCATCATCCGAGCACCTTTAGAAATCCCTCATAAATCATAGAGTTATCATACCAAAGTTCAAAAATCATCACATCGAAGCATCACGTCATCGCTTTATTGGTTTCTACACAAACTCCAAAGTCATCTCGAGTTATCTCTCGTCCACTTCAACTCAAATCGACTTCCAAAAACCACCAAGTAGCTCTAGGTTTGACCTGGAGCAACCTGTGCCAAACTTGTAGTCCCCCTAAAGCATACTATGTCTCAGCTTTGCCCAGTATTTCTAAGGACTTAGTTTAAGGAAGAGCACCATCAGACTGAAGGAAAACACCAAGAACATATTCCTATCTGGCACTTCACCCCTAAATCAATTTTCCTTCAAGGTATTTCCTTGACCCCAGATAGCCATATCATCGACCCGAAGCACTTCCATCAGTGACCTTAAGTTTTCTCTAAACTAATTTTCTTCCTAGTTCTTCACTATTAACTAGCCTGACTCCAAGCAAGCACCCTCCAAATCCCAAGACAACTATTGGTCGCCACTAACTGAATACCAGGCACCGAACTAATTTCTATAACCCTTCTAATGACTTGATTTCATGCTGATTCGATCGCTACACTTACTAGTTTGACCCACATACATTCGTTATGCATCGATGTGACCCCAAATACCCTAGATTCAATCCGTTGAAATTCAGTTATAAAATTATAGTTCTCCTATCTTTTGTGTATCGAATCAAAGAGCACATCTGTATTACCCACCTCTTTACCCATATTACTAAAGATTATTACTGAATAATGATGTCTGATAATACAAAGAATAAGGCTATAAGGGGATTACATACATGAATATTACCAAGGGCTAACACCATCACATATCTTAAATCATATAACGTTTGCCACAATGTATACGATATCAACACAAAGCAATAGACATGTGTGTGGTTTTCAGGATGTAACAATACACAATACAAAAGTGAAGTATAGAGATCATAAAATCGCATCATAGTGGTAAAATATAATACATCAACAATACATGTCCAAGGTAAGCAACAAAATGCTAGTCTAATGCTCACCACCATCTTTAAATATACATATCATGATCAAATAGATACATCATTATAAATAAATGAGGCTACAAAAACATATTGGAAAGCTACCGTCATGAGTATATACTAGCCTCTAAAAATGTTCCACAAGTCAAGCTGGCTACTTTGTACCTAGACCTAAAATATCTCGGACTGATGCAAGTATTATAAAATAACATACAGGTTAGACTATATCTAAAATACAAATGCTAATAGATGAAGTTAAATCCTGTGACATGTATAAATGTATCTTATAATATATATGAACATGTCAAATGAACACATTTCATACCATACTCAAATCATCATCACATATACATAAACATCCATTACAAAAGATCAATACATCAATCATATAACCAATCACTCAACAGCAATATACACATATATACCCATGTCACACATCCACTAACACATAGTGGTTAATATGGGGATTGACTCTGCCTTGGACACACGGTCCTAAGCAAATCCACTACTCATCATCAACCGTCATAAGCATAAAGGTGGTTTGCTAATATAAGTCTTTCTATCATAGATCATAACTAGATGGGAGACTGACAACCACTCGCTTGCTTTAAGATACTACATATGTACCCATTTGGCATGGCTCCTATAGCCTTTATTTACCTCGACGACCATCATGTCCTATTATCCATCGGGTGCAAAACTACGCTATGTTATAGTCATGACCCTACAAGTGGCCCAAATGGTAACATACTGCTGGCCTATGTGATATGAGGCGAAAGCACACAACAATAGCACACAACTATTTATATCACAAGTTGTGTCATGGATCCAGGACACGACCCCGAAATCAGGCCGTTGGGATGGATACTAGCCTAATTTAGTTTACTCCTTACCAAAATAATAGGAGTTCACAACAAAATAGATTTCCATATATAAATAGGTGGGCTCACAGCTTCAAATGTCTCCTTGAATGCATGTATGCAATATTCCCATATTGCAAAATCCTCATTTAGTGTCATTTATTCACAAAGAATAACCGAATAAGTATTAGCTTTAGTGTCCCATACATTGATTATTACTCACCTATTTATTCAATAGTCATAGACCACTCTCATCTCCATTAATAGTATTATATATAACAAGTACAATGAATAATCAAAGGAATAATACTGAAAGTACCAAACTAGATGGTCTTAGAACTCTATTTATTGAAATTGCTCTTGCACATAAATGATAATCTAACATCTAATTTTTTAAAAGACTTTTAAATGTAGAAAAATACATGAGTTTATTTTTAAAGTGTTCACATATTTTAATTCATCGAAACAACATTTTTTTCTATTTATTTTGATTAAAACATACATTTTACCATCTTTATTTGTTTTAAAAATATCCGAAGATAGTAAAATCAAGGAAAACTATATATAAATCCATATTTTTTTATTTATTATCACTCCATATCATTTTCGAACACATTAGAAAGTTTTTCTTAATAATATATAAAGCTTCAATACAATTTTTATTTTCCCTTTTAAGCTCACTAAATAATTAATATATTCACTCTAAATAACATCATCCACAAATTAATTTCCATTGTTAAAACTTATTAAATTATTACCACTACAATATAATTAGAGTTTTAAATCCTTTGTTTATATTTTAATTTAAAATTTTGTATATTTCTATTATTTTTCTCCTTTTTTAACAAGGCTCGCAATAGACCGGAACCATGTCTAGGTCATACACTAGTACACCATGGCCCGGTCCACCGGTCATGGCCTGGGACATTGTTCGTTGTAGGTCATGCAATGATGACTCCGACCATGCTATGCTCCTCCGTCTAAACACTATTTCGGAATAAATACTACTTTACGCTCCAGAAACCCAATCACATTCATATCACTCAAATTCAATCAAGGTCATTGCAAAGTAATGTGTTTAAAAGAAGTGTCTAACACATAATTCGAATACATCAACAATTGACATGAAACCTAAAGGTGTATTAAGGTGTTGAGAGGGATATATTTTAATTTCATAATTTTTGGGATTGATTTTCTATTTTTCTTGAATTTTCTAAGAAGGGGACAGGGGTTTTCATAATTGCATTTTGCAAATGGAAAGCTATGGGAGATGCAAAAGTGGTACATAAGATGGAGAATTTTATAAATAGAGGGAAAGTTCTAGACAAAGAAAAGTCTTGATACATGAAGTGTGGGTTTGGGCTTAACTGTACGCTTATATTTATTCTTTTTTTCTTTCTCTTGATTAATCTATTTTTCTACTAAGTCTGGCCAGTCCAAATCCCTAAATAAAATTCATATTTATTTTCCAAATGTGTTTTAATACAATTTCATAATTTTTACAATATCTATTATCTATAACACATACCAATTGAATAATTATTCCATATTTACCTTTTAAAGCTTAATTTAGAATATAAATTTATAAAATCCTTTTGCAAGGAAATACAATTCTCTTTCTTTTGAAATAATTTCTTTATCTCATTTATTTTTAATATGTATTGTGTAAAAATTATTTAATCATTTTACTATATTTTAAAATCATATTGACCTTTAAAATTATCTAATCCTACCTAAAAATCATAATTTTGTTAACTAAAATTATTTTATTACTTTATAAAAGATTTCTCCCATATAATTTTCAAATTGTCTCTATTTATCCACATTTTCATATTAAAATCCTTTTTTAATTAAGTAAATATTTTATTTTAGTTTTCAATCAATTCCCACTCAACTATGGGTTGTTACAACATTGCCGCACCTTCCACATGAAGACCCCTAACTATAGAGTCATTCATCACTTCTATTTCGCTCCAATGAGCATTTATAACCATTTAAACATACACACAATGTCCAAAAAAGCATCAGACACATTCAATCATCATCTAGTCATCCAGACATACATCAAATTAGACATACATCAAATTAGGACAAATCATCTTAAAACATATCCATAAAGTAGCCTAACATCTACATTATCTACTACACATCAAAACGGCACTACTAAATCGCTTTAAATCGTTTAAATCTTGTTTTTACTTCATACATGATTTTAAAACACAACTAAAACATATATTTGACTTTAATACGGATTCAAAACATGTCAAACAGATAGATACATATATAATAAGTTAAGAGATGATAAATCACTCACCAAACACCAAAAATTGAAGATTTTCACGCAAAATGAGGCAAACATGAGAAAAGATAGTAAATACACAAAATTGTTCCTTAAAAAGTGGATTTGAAAGTCTCTAGCTAATCCCTTTACTAATCTACCTTTAATCTATGGATCTGGCTTGATTTGGAAAGATTAGGGAAGGTTTGAGCTAAAGAGAAGTTCATTGAAGGTTTAAATCTATTTTGGATTGATGGGAAAATGATATGGGGAGGTTATGGCAGCCAATATAACTCTAAAACCTAGAATTGGTTGTTGGGCCTTACCCAAATATCACTTATTACCCATTAAACTGCCCCAAAAACTATCTAACTTCAAATAGCCACATCTCGTAAATCATAAGTCCAAAAAGCTATTATGAAAACTTTACAGAAAGAGAAACCATCATAACTTTCCAATGGAAGTGGTATTGAAACTAATTCAGCTCCTATCAAAAGTTATAGTCATAAAAGATTTCAAGTTTGAAATCGTTCAATAAAATTTTTAAGGGTCAAAATATCACTACTCAGCATGATCCAAGTTTAGTGTCATACGACCCAATATAAAATTTTAAACGGGATTTTATGATCCTAAAGACGTAAATACAAGTTGTTACATATGGTGTTCGACATTTATTCTTAATAGGAACATCAAACACAGGACAAAATTCCTGCCTAGTACTGATCAAAGGCATACGTAGTACTAATCCAAGGCAACCGCGAAGAAACTTCAGTCTGATACCAGCCATACGTGAGTGTTTAAGTTTTCGCGTGGGTGCTTCGAAGATAATGCAGGTTTTGGTGGGGAGGTGACTCTAGCGAAAACCTGAGGCAACTTTGGGACTTCTATGAAACTAACCAAGAAGCAGCGAGACTTCGACAGCTCAATATTTTAAATGGTGCAGATCAAGTACCTTAAGGCGAGAACTAACTATAGCGCCGAGTGATCGTTCGAGCAGACAAGATCATAGTGGTAATGACTTATGTGGAAGGATTTGTGAGTTATACTATTGGGATGTATGCCAGAGAGATCATTGGATAAGTCAGAGATGTGAAGTGTGCTCGTAGAGGAATGGTATGTGAGGATGCTCACTTATGTACCCTGGACCTTAGCAATGGTCTAACTTTGTCTTAGTGATAACAAGAGTTTAGTGACGGTATTTATTCGAGCATCGATGTAATCGCGATGTTGAGCAGTCGTTGACCTTAGTGATGGTCATACAAGTTATCATATATCCTACGACACTTGAGTGAGAGATGCAAAAGTATGTAATGGTTGTTATACTTGCTATTTTTGATATAGTTGATGTGGATGTTTTGTTGATATAGGTATTACCGTGATAGATACCCTAATACCCTATTCAATACTTAATGCACTACACCCATATGTAATCGTAGGTTAGCATATATTGTGATTATATGCCATTAACTTATTGAATGTAGGTATAATTCAGGTATGGTTCTATGCACCTTTGTTCCTGTTTACCTTATATGGGTTTTATATATGTTTTGAGGAAACAGATTTCTCATGCCAAACTTTTGTCTAACCCAAGATTATTTGCACTTCTTTTTATATTCTTAGGTAGTCTTAAATGAGCAAATTGAGATAGAAGGTATGAGATAGCACATGGAGCCATGTAAGGGCAAGTAGGAGGCTTACCCTTTCATATATCTATATGTAGATCCACTATAGCTTATATTTCCACTGTACAGCGCTATGGAGCTTTATCGAACTATTACATTATAATAGTAGGCATTAGAGTATAATATGGTGTACTAAATGTGCAAACTCTATCATTTATGTTTTGTACAACATGGTGAACCAAAATGTACTCCGATGTCGTGTTTTATTCTAGTTCATTTGATTATACTATTTTCTTGCCAGTTTTATATTTGTTTTATACTATATGTTGTCTATGTGCTATGAGATATATGAAAAGTTCTGCTTTAATTATTGATACTTCACCAATGATCGGATCCATACATCGAGTGAGTACCATTGTTGTGCACTATTTATGGTATCAAATGTATATTTGGATAGAAAGGTATAGAGAAATTATCATAAGTGGTATCATTGCTTAGGTTGAGATATGACCTTAAGTTTATATTAGACACATTAGAGATAGAGTAGGAGATGTCACTCTAGAATGGGTTGAGAGAGACCGTACCTGTTATACATTTTGGATTCCAAAACTATTTTTTAGTGTGTATGTGTGTGTGTGTGTGTGTGTGTGTGTGTGTGTGTGTGTGTGTGTGTGTGTGTGTGTGTATAGTAAGTCACATTACAACATGAGTACCACTTATTCCTTTATGAGAGATTGGACATTCTATTACATGTGATAAGGATCACTAAGCATACTAGGAATACGATAAGGAACTTTATTTTGAGACTTGCGAAAGGAGCAGGCTTAGACGCAGCAACTAACCCCAATCTACAAGCAATGTTCATGATTACGATGTGGAACACGATGTAAAACTCCTAGGGAGGAGCTCTTGGTGCTGCAGTTGATGATGGTGCTCCAATGTGAGCTCTAAACATTGATTTTGTCAAGATTAATGGAGACTTCTGCAGCCTTGGAGGAAAACCATTTTTAGGAATGAAATCAACTATTAGGGTACAAGATTAGCTTGATAAATGTTGACGAATCTTTAAAAAACTTGAGTTAGAGTATGCACTGAAAAGGAAGTTGGCTTCTATAGAACTTTAAGGAAGGGACATGGGTTAATAGAACGCCCTTGAGATTGCTACTCCCAAGGACCATTTCAAAACTCGATTTGAGGAGAAGTTCATTCTGGATTCTTAGAAGTCGGTTTGTTTAGAAAATCTGCTGACCTAAAACAAATCAAGATGTATGTTTTAGAGTATGTTGCTAAGTTCGACATGATGTCAAAATATAGGATGTTGTTTATCGATATTACCTTGAAGAAAAATGAGAATTATTATGGATCTAGATGAATATTTGGGAGAGGCTAGCATACCATATAGATGAAAGCTTTGAGAAAACTATGGAGAAGGATTTGGTTCATGGGAGTCTTCATCCAAACCCTAAGATTATTATTATTATTGTTTCCAAGGAGGAGTCTAAGCAGCAGGTAAGCTGAGGTGGCAAGAGAAAGTTTAAAAATAAAGGCAAAAGGAAAGGATGGTCAGAAGAAAGAAAAGTAGCAGCTTGTTTCCTTCAATTGTAAAGAAAGATGCAACCTCAATAAGAACTACGAGAACCGAAAGAGTGGGGAAAGGAAATGCTTCGATTATGAAAAGACTGGATAGTATAAGTTCTACCTAAAGCCACCTAGGTATAAGAAAGTGGTGAAAGCTCATGCTCTTAATGTTGTTCCAACTTCGTCGAGTTCTCCATCTACAAAGGAGAAGGGGAAGACATTACTATCCAAGGCATGCGTTTTTTTATGGTATAAATGTTCGTATTCTGTTTTATACTAAGGCTTTACATTTTTATATCCACTAACCTGGTAGATAGACTAGAAATGAGACCTTATCTAGTAGATATACCTTTGATTTTGACAGACACTATGGGAGGTTTGGCCAGTTAGTGGATGGTTTGTCGTGACATTGTGTTATCAGATCATGGTTGTTTTTTTCCCTATGAATTGCATGTTCTTGATTTTGTTAGATTTGGGATTATCCCAGGGGTGAATCGTCTTTGGAGGTACAAAGTTAGGGTTAATTATGAGAGGTTGTTGGTGACGATAGGGACAGACAATGAGCATAGACTAGGGTTGAGCTGCATACTCAAGGATGTAATGATGTTAGCTTAGTGTACTCACTCAAGATCCTACACGACTAGTTTTCATCAATGCCTATTGTAAGAGAGTATCCGGACATATTAAGGAGGTGATTGGATTACCTCTACGTAAAGAGATCAAGTTCCATATTGATTTAGTGAAGGATGTTATGCCAATAGTTATGATACTGAGACATATAGTACCCAAAGAGTAGAAGGAACTAGAGGTGCAAGTGACCGACCTATTCACGAAGTGGTTCATTCATGGGAATATTTCTAAGTAAAGAGCACCTACAATATTTTTAATATGGTGAATGGATCCTTGAGACTTTGCATTGATTACCATTAGCTGATTAAGGTGGTGAGATAGAATAAGTATCCTCTACCACATGTAGATGACTTATTAGATATGTTCACAGTGTGAAGATGTTTTCTCAATTGGATTTAGCAGTGGGATTCCACCCACTGAGAGAGATGAGGATAGTGTGCTGATTTCTACAGTCTGTAGGCTATTGAGATTTATGAGTGGTCAATTATACTATTTATACTACAATGCACTAACATACTTTGATAATCTTATGAATTGTGTTTTCATAGATCAACAAAGTAAGTTTGCGCTTGCATTCATCGATGATACTATTGTCTACTCACAGATGGAAGAAGAACATAAGATGCACATGAGAGTGGTGCTTGAGATGTTGAAAAAGAATCAATTGAAAGAGAAGTTTGAAATGTCACATCTAGTGAAGATAAGTGAGCTTCATCCGTCATGTTGTTTCCAAGCAGGGTATTGTCGTTAATCTTGCCAAGGTAGCAGCAATCCAAGATTAGAAAGACCTAAGAATGAGATGGATATGGGAAGTTTCCTTGGATTAGGAGGTTACTATTATAGATTCATTAAAGACTTCTCAAAGGTAAAAGCACCACTAAGTAACTTGATGAAAAAGTATTAGGCCTCTACTATGGAAGGGAGGTATGAGCATGCATTCATTGGTGCGAAGTATAGGTTGACGAGTGCACCGGTGTTAGTCGTTTCGGATGGAAATGAAGAGTTAACAGTATACATAGATGTATGTAGCACTAGACTTAGGGTGGCATTGATGTAGAGAGGCAAGGTTGTCGTTTACACAAGTAGGCACCTAAAAATGCATGACAGAAAATACCCTACCCATGATTTGGAGTAAGCAACAATAGTGTTTGCATCAAAGATATGGAGGAATTAATTGTTAGGATAAAGGTTTGAGTTATCCATCAATAATAAATTTTTGAAATACCTTTTCTCATAAAAGGACTATATATGACATAATTGATGGACTTAGATATGAGGTGCTATGAGAGAGTATTCTTTCAAAGTTGACTATCCATCCCTATGGCAATGAAATGTATGGAGATATGAAGCAGGCATTTTATCGGGAAAGGATAAAGAAGGATATCGGGACATCTATTTCGAAGTGTATGAATTGTTGGCTAGTGAAAGCAGAGAAGAAGAAACAGAGTGGTGCGCAACCACATGAGGTTTACTAGTGGAAGTTGAAAATATATCGATGGATTGCTGAGGATTAGAGGAGGGTACGATAATATTTGGTCATAGTGAATAGACTGACAAAGAGTGCCTAGTTTATAGCTTTGAAGTCTAATAGAACTGCATAACTAGCAAAGTTGTATTTTCGTTGGATTATAAGACTCCATGAAGTACCAAAGAGCATTTTGAGCGATCATTACCCTTATTCATAAGTGAATTTTGGAAGAGCATATAAGAGGCATTGGAGACAGAGTTGTATTTGAGTACTGTTTATCACAAACATACTTGTGTTAGACCGAGAGGGTGAATCATATATTAAAGGATCTCGTGCGAGTTTGCAGTCTTGACCTTGGAGGCTCATGGGACTATTCTTTACATTTAGTAGAGTTTGCGTATAACAATAACTATCATTCGAGCATTGGTGCACTGTTCAAGGAATTATATGGTTGAAATGCTATACCATTTAGGAAGAGAGTGAGAAACTGATACTAGGGCCAGACATTATTAGAGAGACTTCGGAGAAGATTGAGTTTATTTGGCAACGAACAAAAGATGCACATGATAGTAGGAGGTTCTACACTGATATTAGAAGATGTGATCTAGAGTTCTCTATTGATGACCTGGTGTTTGTTAAGATTTCTCTACTGAAGAATACATTTTTGTTTGGTGATAAGGGAAAGTTGGACTGAGACTTATAGGTTCTTTTTTGATACTCAAGAGTATTGGGATCCTGCATACATAGTTGACTTACCTCAGAAGATGATGGGTATGCATTTTCATTTTAGAAAGTTTGTGTATGACTCAAGCATGATAGTTGATGGAGTTAAGAGTATACCCTAGAGTAAATTCTGTAATTTATTTGTAATTATTAACCCTATAATAAAACCTTGTTCGAAATAAAAGGTGTTTTCTTTCTGTTACATACTTATTATAATGTGTTACAAATAATCGATAAATAAATTTAGAGGATTTTAGGCTTTAGGAAAAAGTTGTAGAAAAATTTAGTTTTAGGGACAACAAGTTTGCATTTTAGGCTGGATGACACTATTTAGTGTAAATCATGGAATGATAGCTGTAACTATCATTTTCTACGACACTAAAAATTGTCTTTCAGACTAAAAAACAAACTTGTTGTCCGTCTGTAACGATCCCCCGTTCTGACCGCTTCCAGCCGGTAATTAAACCAACTTGAAACGTTCAAAATGACGGATTGTTATTTAGTTTATAGAGTTTAAACAGAATCAACCACAGAATCACAAAATAATAATAATATTTCACATAAATGAATTTCTTTCTTTTATACAAATATCAGAGTTTATACAATGCATTTAAATTTTATACAGCGGAATATTTCTTTAAAGTACAAAAAAATCTCTGAAAAGCTAAAGTGAAGCGTTTCCCCTCTCTCTCTAACTTCGCTGCCTGAAAATCTTCAAGCTGCAAAATACTCGGTCTGACCCAAGTATTACATTCAAAAGAAAATAATACACGGGTCAGTCTAATTCAAACTCAGTTATTAGTGCATAGAAGCAATAATAATTAAATAGCAATTAGACGACAATCAAAGATAAATTTACTTATCCGATCCTTTAACAAGAAATCGTATAACGGTAAATATAACACTTATCGGTGTTAAGCAATAAATAAGTAGTTTCAAATTATCAACGAAGATAGATGAAGGGATTATTTATGAAGATAATTTAGAAAAACATCAAAATTGCCCAAACGGCATTTAACAACAAAATCATCAATTTAAACCAAATCAATTCAAATAATTGAGAAGTTGCTTAAAAACATCAAAACTGATTGGCTGTAGTACACGCACGCGTGCGCTGCCTCGCCAATACGGCATATGAAATACGCAAAGGATCAATGGATCAAAAGCAAGAGAAATATCAATTAAAATAAATACTGTGTGGCTGCAGTACACGCACGCGTGTACAGCCTCGCCACAACAGCATGTGAAATCATCACAACAGTGAATACTAACAGAAATCGAAGCTGCAGAGGTCAAGTCAGTGACTCAACACAACTGCAAAGCTAAACCAAGGTTAACAGCAAAACCAAGAAAAAATCTGGGCAACAATAAATGACCAAGTGCACAAGGCATGACCCACTGGAATAAGTATTTCAATGAAGTGGACATGCAATCAACCAAAGGTAAGTCCAGACGCAGCCAAGATATGGCAACAC
The DNA here is from genome assembly GCA_030765085.1 of Allium cepa. NCBI lineage: Eukaryota > Viridiplantae > Streptophyta > Magnoliopsida > Asparagales > Amaryllidaceae > Allium > Allium cepa. The sequence goes on from CM060943.1 coordinate 735,817,147, forward strand.
AGGGGAAACACAACACAACAGAGGAGGCACATGGATGTGCAGGTGATATACTTCTACTTTGTAAAGTGGGTTATAGTAAAAGTATAAAGTGATATCAATTATGAGTACCAAGAAACAAAGACTGCACATGAAAATGAATTGCAACAAGACAGCAAGAGGTGCCACCTAAACCATCATGTTACAGGGTTCAATGTTACAACTCAAAATAATTCGAAATCAATGATACTAGATCCCCTGTGTGAATCGAACTGAAGTGACAAAACACATCAGTAGCATCAGAAGTATCCTTAATATAGTTCATAATTGAATGTAGTGAACATGTCCTGGAAAAAATGAATTTCAATAACCAAGACAAGTTACAAGAGCAAGAAATGATGGTACTAGTCAATGCAACAAAGTCAGGTTCAAAGGCTAGTGCAGATTCAAGTGAAGTGATCACTATGCAAACATGTACAGAAAAGTACAGGCACACACTACAACACTTAAGGAAAAATGCACATAAATACATAAGTAATTGATACAGCAGTTCAGTGAACTGTAAGTGAAGTCACAAGTATAAACCATACCAAGTTAAGTGCCATCAAGTAAACAAGACTAATCATGAATGATCAGGAAATAGGCATATAATCCATCAAGTTAGAGTATGCAAGTGAAACCCAAAACAAGTATACCCAAAAATATGACCAGAGCCAACAACACAAGTATTCAAAAGCAAAACTGCAACCAAAAATCTACAGCCACCACAAGTATACAAAGTTGTAAAACTGCAATAAAACCAATGCAACATGGCAAGGTTGAAATGCAACAGTTTGCATATACTCAAGCAAACTCAAGAAACAAGTTTCCAAACAACTCATGGCTGCACACTTTAACAAGTGTAATATTTTATATAAAATGAAACTGCGGCCACTACTTGGATTCAAGGGCAAACTGCAACAAAAATGCAGCCACCACAGGTATCCAAAGGCACAGCAACCATCAAAATGAGTCTAGTGTATTTACAAGCAACTATCAAATAAAGACTCCAGAGAGTGCAGATATGATTAACAAAACAATGCCCACATCGAAATAGGTCAAGTGCCATGATGAAGCAGTGCAACATCAAGGAGCTCAAATGCAAACATGACAATGAAACAGGTCATAGTGAAGATAACAAATGCAATGACCAGCTACAATATGCTCAAGTGTATCTGCAATGGATCGAGCAAAAGCAACAAATAAAATATACTGCTTTCTCAGAACGAAATATTTGAAATCAAACATCTGCAGTTTCAAAATAAAATGGCCAGAGATATTATCAATATAATGGTGATAATACAGTGTCATGGCATCCCATATACAAATCAAAGCAGCATCAAAGCTTATGTATGCAGACCCAATTGGTCAAAGCAATTAACAAACCACTGTTCAAAGAAGTCAATGACGAACAACCCCAAATCTTCACAGGAAGGACAAATTCGAATGGCCAAGATATCAGAGGTGACTTCAACATAACAGTAAAAGCAATGCAGACTTAACTACAAGTGCAAATACAATAGGATAACATAGGCAGTGCAATTACAAGTGGAGCTATACAAATCTATCAAGTACATCAGACCCTAAGTGCATCAAGACTCAAACCAAGACAACAATGGTTGGACTATATGCAAGACTATGATAAATGAAAAAACCAAACTGAAACAATGGTAGAATCACAAATGAATTAAGTCCAGATACAACAAAACTAAAGAGGCATGGGCAGTTCAAAATCAGAGAGTATATGAAGAAGACAACAAGCATATAAGTTAATCAAGTTTCAAGTCAGGAGAATCAAAGGTACACATCAAGCATACACAGTTAACATATATGATCAGGTGGCTACACAATATGAAGTGCACAACAGGTTCAAGTCTGCAATTCAAGACTCAATCTAGGCAATAGTGAATGGCATATATAACAAATGATCAGTGGACAATGGAGTACATAGCTACATGAAGCCCAACAGAAATAAATATAAAAAATGCAGAGTTCAACACACATGTGAACAATTCAACTGTACAAGTCAGGGTGACTTCAATAAAATACAATCAAAGCAGTAATTAATAATTTACAACTGCAGTTCCAAGTGACCGAAGTCAAAGTCACAAATCAAGAAGAAATATGCTGTTTAAATCAAAGTCAGTGAGCAATAGACCAGAGGACGAAATCAACATTATTCACCCGAAGAACAGTACTGTGATGGCCAAGTAATTCGAACAGTAAAACGTTAAACCGTGGCAATCACAAAATCATTCAAAGCCAAAGAAACAATGAATATACAGAAATTGAAGAAATCAATAATTATCTCAAACATCCAAACGAAGATCAAGTAATCATGAATTCACAAGTTCTAAAAACGATATAGTCTGAATTAAATGTGAGTGACAAATAATTACTCACCTTTGCAACACGAGGCAACCGTTAACGACCGGAGATCGAACAAATTTGGAGTCGAAGCCGTGGAATCGAAGAAAGGAGCTGATTGTTGAAGCGAGCACCCGCGATCGACAAATCGAGCATTCTAGGGTCGGTTTCTTCGAATTGAACGAGCCCTAAGTTCGCAAAGAGGACGAACGAAAATCGAACGAACGATCGTGGCCACCATTTTTTTCTCTTTCGTGTGTTTAAGATTTAGGGTTACGAATGAAAATAGAGAGGGGATCGAGTATAGCCTTAGATAATATTACAGCACTAAGCAAAACCATGGGCTAAGAAAATTGTAAAGCCCACCTAATTCCTTAATCAAATTATTAAAGAATTATAACTCAATTTTAGAGGAATTCAACCGTTTAAAATTCCAACAGCAATTAGGCACAATTTATAATTGTCATTCCTTCATTATCTAGATATTAACTCAAAACAATTTATAAAAGAAACTATCTCTTTATAAATAAACAACATAATTTATTTGAATTTGGAAAAACTCAAATCGATTAACCAATTAATCTCACAATTTTAAATCAAGAGTTAAATCAGTTATCAATTTAAAATAAATTAAAATTCGGAATCGTTACAGTCGAAAATATTTTTTTTCTTTTAATCAGCTTAAAATTGAAGATTCAAATTTTTATTCAACTTCCAGTAGATTAAATTCTAAAATTTAATCGCCAATTTTTATTCTGATAATTTGAAATTCAAGTCAAACCATCATTCAAATATTTAAAATAAATTAAATATTTCCAATTTAAATTATTCAAAATTCAGGGCCGTTGCACCGTCGGACTAAATTTTTTTGCAACTTCTTCTCTATGCCCATTTTCTTGAATAAATTTGAGTATATTTAAAAGGAAATCCATAAATGGTGTATTTTTTGATTGTAATTACATGGTGTTGTAATTATGAGCAATCTATCACAACATAATAAATACATCGTTTTAAGTATTCCTATTCAAGATGTATCGAGACTAGACATCGAAACATCCGTTGAGACTAGAGTATATAACGCTCTTCAAATATTAGACAATGTATTACTCACAGCTGTTGGAGGCACCAAAGGGTTATGTACTGACAGTTATTGGGTACCACGGAATGACTAACTCGATAGTTTTCTATTAGTTAATATAACTAAGGTCAAACATGGAAACTACCGATTATCTTGACTTGAGAATGCTATCAAGCTTTAATATGGAAATGCTTCTTTAATTATAGTAGCATAGAGGCATGTTTTCAATTGAACGACTATAGTTAGGTCGATTGGAAGCATGATAAGTGAAACACTATTCAATAGAGAATTATTCTTTTCGATTATATGAGGTTAATATCACATGTCAACTTTAGTCAACTCAAAGTCAAAGTCTCTGGCTAGAGTAGTATAGTTAATAATAATTACTATTATCGAACTGAGGACTTTGTGTCTGTCTATAAAGTTGAATGTGGACAATATTAGAATTTTGACCATTATCAAATTCCATAAGTCAAAACGTTATATAGTATTGATGAAGAGAATCGGTATAAATAATACTATTGAGTAACGCTTGAAATAAGAAAATTTGGATTTTTACTGATGCTTTGTAAGCGATGTATTTGGCCTTAATGCCACTCCACTAGCTAAGGTGAGGGGTAAACTTTAATATTCGAACTATTTAATATTATTTGTTGATCGAACTTACACCTAAAGAGTCAACATAACTGCAATGATGAATCCTCCATCCAACGCCTAGTTTAATTAAAATATAGTTGCTATAAATTAATTAATGTTTGTAAAATATTAATTACAATTATTTTTATTTATGTTGATCAATATTGAAAATAGTTCGAATATAAAAGTTGTATACACACTTATCGATATACGATACCAATGTATATTTAAATTCGATTTAACCGTAAATTATCTCATCTGCCTTGAGGTGGCTCGATGCCTTAAAATATGGCATGTATGGCAGGCTGTTACTTAGGAGGAAGGCTTTGGAAATTTCCAAAAGGATGCAAAATGGCAGAGGAGCTTTTAGCCATTCTCTTCTTTGAACTCTTCTTTCCTATGCAATTTAAAGACCTTTAGCCATTCTCTTCTCTGATGTTGTTCTAGGTTTTCAGCCGCCGTTACCCTCCTCATACCAAGTCGTATATATGCACCATCTATCTCCATTGATTCATGCAATAAAACACCAATTCAATTATAATCTAGACAATGGTGTGTAGCTTTCTCAGTCGGGTTGCATCTTTTGGAAGTGTTGAATAGTGATTCAAGCGGTGTTCTTAGAATCAATATTCAAGGTGTATTCTCTAGGAAATTGCAAGGCATTATTAATTTTTACACTTTATATATACATGTATTTGATCATCATATGTTTTATCTATAGTTAGATTAGTTCTATCATCACGGATCCTTATATGTATTTGTTGTCAACATGACATGTGAATATATAAACATGTATATATATTTATATATTACGGTTAAAATTTTATTTTATATATATATATATATATGTTTGCATAAATGAATGTGGCTATGGAATTAAAAATAAATTTTCTTTTACTTTAAAAATACTGATGATGTTTGAAAAAGGCTTTAAACAAAATTGTTTTGGTTAACATAAGGATTAAGCATATATTATATGTGTGTGTGTATTAAATCATGTGTATATATATTTATATATATGTTATCATTTCTAGAAAAAGTGAATTATAATTTTATGTGTGCGTATATATATATTTTAAATCTATATATATGCGTGCGTGCGCGCGTGTGCGTGCGTGCGCGCATGTTATAATATAATATATTGTTTTAATATGTATGTACATTAAAGGAAAACATATTTATATTGATATATATTTAATAAATATAAAATTATATACACATACATCATGAAATTATATTTCAAAAATAATTATTTTTATAATTTTCCTACGGAAATTAATAAAATAAAAAATGTTTTAAAGTTGTGAGCTTTTAACTAAAAGGGTTTTCTATTAAATATTTTGTGACCAAATATGTGTCTGAGTGTAATACATTTACATTATTAGTATATGAAGTTGTTTTTACATGATTTAAAAACAATAAGCTTAATGGATATATTTATTTATATACACACACACATATATTTATATAAATGTTTTTATTAAAAATATATATTATATTGTAAGTATGTGCGTGTATATGTATATGTATATATATACACACTAAATATACTTCATCGTTTTAAATTTGGAATTTGAAATTAAATTTTGAATTTAAATTTTAAAGTTATTTATATTTGTAATTACAAAAATTAATGTTTAGCAATCATATAAACATACATGCGTGTGTGTATGCATATATATATGTATATATATATATAAATATAAAACACTACTTTATTTCATATTCAAATATATATAAACACACATAGATATATATATATGTGTGTGTGTGTGTGTGTGTGTGTGTGTGTACTAGACAAAACATAAAACATATGTATCTGGAGTGGCTAACTTTTCGAGATGTAAATCTCAACTCCTATACACTGACATATTAAAACCATGTACACTATAAATATTACACGTGCATGTACGTACACATGTATATATATGCACATGTTTACATTATAGAATTTACATCATTATAGAATTTACATATAACATCAAAACAAAAGTTTAACTACAAATAAAATAAAATAATGATTTTATTTAAAATTAACTTAGATAAGATCTAAATGAATTTATACTCCATAAACTCAAAAAGATCCAACATCGTAAAAAAAATGAAATTCACTCATTTTACTTGTTTCATGCCTGCCCGGTTCCTTCAATATTACTAGAGACAAATATCATATGCGGTCTAAATTAGTCATGTCAGGGTTAACTAATTCACCTTACGTAGGGTGTTTAGAGAAGTAATGTACATGCATGGGTTTGGGTAATCAAATACTCTGCCTTCCCGGGTACCGGTCTGATCCGAAAGGTGAAGTAAGCCCAAAGGTTTCTTCTAATAGAAAAGACCCAATTTGAATTAGGCCTTGGGTAATTTTCAAAATTAATTTGAAAATTAAAATAAGATTTTTAATTTATAAGTTGAATTTAAAACAAGAATTGCATTATAGATTCTATAATGTGGTTTTCAAAATTTGTTATGAAAACTTAATAAATTATATTCAAAAATTTATGATTATTAATAAGATTAATATATCAAATAAATAAATTAAATAGTTAACTAAGTAATGCATGTACATGTCCAGTATATAACAATATATGTTACATTGTCTTTAAATGCTCAAGATGATGTAAGAATATGTGTTTATGCATAAGAAAGTTTCAAAATTAATATTTAGTTAAACCTGTTTAGTTAAATAAATTAATTAACAAATAATAAAATGAATATATATATAAATATATATGTATGACCCTATGTTATGAAAAGCATGTTAAGCGTTGCTTAAGCACTAAATGCAAGCACAACGCTTAATTTTTTGAAAAGCAAAACGGTTAAGCGATAAGCGCTTAAGCGCATTTTATTGGCGCTTATGCACGCTTTGCTCAAATATAAGCATTGCTTAAGCAATACTTAGCAAAAATAATTATTATTTTTAAAATAAAAAGAATTAGGATTATAGCAAAAACCACATTCCTAACGAATTTTCTCATTTCCTATGACATGGATCAATTTGCATTAAGTATGATTATTTTATTTAACGAATATGCACAGTTTGTACTCAACTTGAGTATGCTAGCGTCAAATGAATAAAGAAAGCCAAATCCAACTTTTGGAACCTATGAGTTTATAAGTTAACTTCAAAATTAAACTTTTGTACTCTATGATGAATTTATGCATACACATGTAGTACGCTTGTACATATATAATACATTTAATCTAATCTCTTTATAATAGATTTAGATAGGTACGAATAAAGTATGTTAAAAATTAAGCGATGCTTAAGCAACGTTTATGCAGCATTAAAGTGATACTTCTATCGTCTCACCTCGCTTGGCGCTTATTATAAAATAGGTATGATGTACGCATATTCAATTAAAATGTTTAGTTGAATAACATAAAATTATTTATTGAATTATTTATTTATTTAAATAAGATTTAATTAATATAATATAATACATAAGACTATTATATAAGTAAACTAAATATAAAAGTTACTTAATAATTAAAACATATATAATATAAATATGTAATTAAAGGTGTAAAAAAGGAAACCCTAAATAGACTTAAGGGATAAGTACATACATATAGTATGTATACCGTGATTTCTGATGTGTAATGATATTTGAATCATGAGGGTATTTTAGAAGAAATACATTATTCCAGAAGTTGATATTAGTCTAAATAAATATATTAAAGATTTGAATCTTTCATATAAAGTTGTCCTCTACCATTTATATATTAATAAATTACTTGCATGCTCTTTGGTTGTTGAGAAAACTCATGATAGAGATATTATGTGTTGTATTATTGATATACTGAACAGATGAGGTAAGATAACTATATGTATTTACTGAGAAAACTCAAAGTACATATACTATACTTAGGGCGTTACAAAACGATAGGTACGAGTGAATAATCCCATTTGATTTGTTAAGCAAACTCAAGGTCGAAATGAGAGTGGGACAAAAATCCATTGTTAGGAGTCTTCTATGATACAATCGACAAGGAGTTATCTATCATTTATGGGGTTATGATTTACTGAGAAAACTCAAGATCAGAATCCCAAGACAAACGAGTCCTAATACATACCAATGAAGTCGAAAGGCTTTTATGTTTCATCTTAGGGTTTGCAAAGACATAAAATGTTAGTGGGAGCTTATTAGTAATTGAAATGTAATGTTTAACCTTACTAATATTCTAAGAATATCTACTGTGAAAATGTTACTAACCACCAATTTTAAAATTTTGCAAAAAATGTCACACCCAAGTAATTTTTAGAAGATGAAAAACTCATCGTATCTAACTATGTTGACTGACTAAGAGTATAAAGATAACATTAACTTATGAACATCTTTGCTCTCGATAACTACACCTCCAAAAGAACTACCCATAGATGATGCATACCCTAAACTAAGAATAGCTTGTGGTAAAAGGGTTTCAAACCTAGAATTTGCCAAGGTTTTCGCATTATTTACGTTAGACATGCTATTGCAAAGGCATCACAAAACCATATCTGTCAATGAGATTTTTTATAGTCTCAAAGCAATATTTGGTGAACATTCTGTTACACAAGGAACGAACTTACAAAGAAAGTGTTTAATACCTAAATGACTGAGGGACAGAAAGTGGACGATTAAATTTTGATGGTGAAAGGCTATACTGATAGACTTTCAAAGTTATATGTGACGATAAGCAATGAGGTGCAAGTAGACTTGATTCTTGGGTTTCTTACTCCCTAGGATGAGCCATTCATATTAAACTATAAAATGAACCAATTGAATTTAAGCCTCATAGAGCTCATCGATACGTTGATGTCAGTCCAGTCTTCGTCCAACGATCAAGGGGCTATACTTGCTATTAAGGGGAACACATCATCTTCAAAAAGTTCGAAGAAGTGGAAGAGGGCTAATAAGAAGAACAAGAAGACTGCCCTAGTTCGAAATTGTCTGAGGATTTTGTCTTAGATGACGACACTCCTCTGACATTCCGATAAGCACCGCAGAGTAAAGACTCTGCATTTTGGCTTGTAGCACAGAAACTCGAGATGGATTCCATGAATGAAAACAAAGTGTGAACTTTTAATGACATACCTAAAAGGATAAAACCTATCAACCTCAAATGGATAAGTGGATAATTATAAATTAAGGCTGGTTGTAAAACGATTTTGTCATATTCAAGGTGTTAATAATAACGAGACTTTTTCGCCTGTGGCAACACTTAATTCCATTCGGATATTGCTAGCTATTGCTACATTCTATGACTATGAAATATAGTAGATGGACATAAAGATGATGCTTCTAAATGGTGATTTAGTAGAGTCGGTCTTTATGCCACCGCTTGAGGGTTTCAATGTCAGTGGGAGTGAGGGAAAGGCTTGCAAGTCGTTAAAATCATTTTATTGAGTTAAAAAAGTGTAACGGCTCGGAATTTTCTATCCCGAAAATTCCAGATAGTTAGGGAAAGAAGAAAGAGATAGAAGAAGAAGAAGAAACACAATAAAGATTCTCACATTCGCAACGGATCAAAATATAATATCAAATAATAACAGTTTACAAAAGAATTCTGCATCTGTCAAAATACCTTTATAACACATCAGAGTTACACATATATACAGACACTGGATATACACAATCACCATGTCTCAGATATACAACAATATAATACAGCGGAAAGACTCCATACGTTCTTCCCATCCAGCTCGCCTCCAGAGCTACAGAACGTCCTTACCTGAAATCTGTAATACTTGGTCTGACCCGGGCATTACATTAAAGTAACACCCGGGTCAGGCTGGAAACCAGCGTGAGTAAACCCATCTAACATGGAATACAAAGCATACAACTTAAATAAAACCCGGGGTAACTCGTATTAATTTACAAATTCATAATTTGTTATAGACATCACTTATTTCACACATCAATTTTCTAAGTACTAAAATTTAGATTAAATAGTCCAATTCATTTAAATCATTTCATTTTAGCCTACTGATTTCACATATCAATCTATAAAGATTCGAAGTGGTTTCGGGTATTTTCTAATACCCGTCCCCGGTCTCTTCGAGTCTCATGTCATCCTAACCCAAGTTTCCAAATGAAATACACTTCAAACTTTAAATACAGGATGTCCCTTTACACAACAATTCATCATTGATAGATAATCACATTATCATGTCCGCCCAAACATATGATACTACAAAACAATTCATATCAGAGATATCAACTCATTCAAGGCATCCAATACCCTTCAATCATTCATAAGCAAACTTGATCACTTCCAAAATAAATTTAATCACTTCGAATTGAATTACTAACCTCAATCACTTAGATTCCTTCACTTGACATTAATTAATTTCAAATCCAATAATTAATCATTCCTTAATTATCCATCTTAATTAATCACCTTGGATTAATTATCCTTCAATTACATTCAAGTAATTATCTTTAATTAATTACGCAAATTAATTATTCTTAACCAAAACAGTAATTAATCTTTCATTACTCACAAATTAATTAATATAATTAATTACATTAATCCTTAATTACTTATATTAATTAATTTCTCATAAATCACTTATTGTTGATTAATTAATCTTATTTAATCAACCTTTAATTACATCATTAATTATATAAATTAATGATTTCTAATTACATTTCAATTTATCCTAATCTAAATTAATTACATTAAGTAATTAATCATTAATTAAACCACAAATATTGATCACTCTTGATTAATCTCAACTAGTAATTAAGTACCTTTTGTTTACTTCATTAAACAAATTAATTACTCATTTTATAAAAGAAGTTTAAAGGAATTTAAAACCAAATTCATTTTTAAATTGACATCAATTTAAAAATGCACTTTAACATTCAAGTTGTTAAAATAATTTAAATTTTAAAAAAAACTTTGTTTGTTTAAAAACTGAGATTCACTAACTTGAATTCCAGATTTAACTTTGATTTAAAACTTGTTTTAAATCTCTACTTTACCATATAACTTTAGTTTTTTTTTAAAAATCACTTTTATTTCTTTCCAATTCATTCTTATTTTTTTCTATAATTATTTCACTTTCAAATTTTACTCTTATATTTCTTTTCAAAAATCCAATTCTATATATCTTGATAACTCAGTGTACCGGGATATATTCAAGCAAACCATAGCATTCAATATTCCAATTATCAACATAATTCATCACAGAATATCAAATATTCATAACATAGAATATTAAACAATCTAAATAATTTTGAGGAATCCAGTTGGATCCCTCCAACCTGTTTCCCTACATCCATGGATGTTAGCACAATACCAATTCCACTTCAAGATGGAATATCGCGGTATATGGGATTAATATAATATCATCCGCTATTATGCGGCGCATAGGGTCTCATCTGCTATATAATGCGGGAAATCAATCACTCCAATATATACTATATATTACTATATAATATACAAATCCGTTCAATCATTCAACCAACTATTTAAATTTAACTATTTAAATTTAAATAAACCTAGATGAGTGAGATTAACTCACCTTTGATTTTTGTTTGCAATCCAATTCAAACCGGCTCGTTCTTCATTATTTTGACCTTGTATAGACATTATGCAATTTATTAATATTTGAAACAATCAAACAGATCAATTTCCATTTAATAGTTTTATTTAGTCTAATAATTTAGTTTTAAACTAACAGTTCAATTTTAAACAAATATTCCTAAAATAAATAGTTTTTAGTAACTAAAATAATTAGATAAGTTAAACAAATTTATTACAATACATTATTCTGAGATTAAATAGTAGATTTAGTATATGTATAAGTATTTTTTATTTTATTTTCTTCAAAACTATATATATTAGATAACTAACATATTAAAATCAATTCTTTATATAAATTTCTACATCTTCGAAAATCCTATCTGTAAATATATTTTTCTCCGACTAATTTTTTTTCCTTCAGAGCTAAAATTCGGTTTAGTAAAAATAACTTGGTTAAAAAGATTACCAGAAACCCTCTCGGCCTTCACCATCTCGCTCGAGCTCACGACAAACCTCTACCATCGCTAGTCCTCGACCATAGCCCATCATGCTCGAACCACGCCAACCCGTGATCGACCTTTGGCCAAACACACACGTGCATGCTTACCAGTGTGCCACCTCCTCGCGCTCGGCCTATCATCGAGCTCGTGTTTGAGCTTGCGCTCGAAACCCCTAAAATCCCTCACACGCGCAACCCTAGCTGAGCCAATGAAAACCCCAAATCGCGAGTGCTTCTTCGCTTCTTCCACTGCCGTCGCTCGACTAGAATGAATTGCCTCACTTGGTTGCCTTCGATCGCTCGTGCGTACGCGATAGAATGAAGAGCTCGGCCATTGAAATTTGAACGACTAGGGATTTGAACAAACTGAAATAGGGAAAGGGAAAGTGAATAAATGCGATTTGTGTTTGCCGCGATTTGTTTCGTTCGGCATTTATTTTTATACTTCTTTTTTTTTATTTCGGTATGAAGACTTGAGGGAGACGAAGATGTACTATAAATTGGGGATGGCTTCTTAAGTACGAGTGTCCAATTATAAAAATATTATAACTTTTTTTTGTTTGTTTGACTAGTTGACTTCCAATTTTTATTATATTATAAAACTTCCAAAATGTCTCGTTATACATATCTTGAAATTTTTAACCCCAACGGAGGCATGCTGCTAGGCATTTATAATGTTATACGCCTATTCCGGACGTATTGGAAAAGGTTTCGAGTCCTAATTCGATCGTATAGAGAAGATAGCTTTTTGGACCAATTATAAAACTGAATTTTCGATTTAATTTCAACGCATTTACTTACGTACGTCCAAATGATCACTCCCAACATTTCAAAAATTGAAATTCGATAATAATACAATATTACGGATCCAATGGAATTAGTTTCATCGAATTCCGAGACTACGCCTTGGAAGGCTATTTTTTTAAACGTCAATTTAAACGATATGTTTTCAAAACTTAACAAAACATTTCCAAATTCAATTTCAACACTTTTACTATCTTCAGTACTATCGATATGAATTTTACAAACCCTTAAATTATTTTTAACAGGCTAAAAACTCTAGATTCAACATTTTATCCAATTTTCAGTAATTAAATCAAATGATTAAATTTCCAAATAATGGTGATATTTGAAATTTAAGTTACAAACTAACTTTTAAATTTTAAAATCGATTAAATATCCCAATTTAAATTGTCCAAAATTCCGGGTCGTCACAAAAAGCTTCAAGGAGTTGGAATAAGTGCTTTGACAAAGTAATCGAATAATTTGATTTCTATCAGAACACAAAGGAAGTGTGTGTGTGTGTGTATTGAAAGGAGCAAGAAAATGTATCTTGTTCTTAGCGGTGTACGTTGATGATCTTTAGCGGACTGGTAATGACATTTCGCTATTACAATCAGTTAAGCAAGACTTTCCAAGAATTTCTCCATGAAGGATTTGGGACAAGCTTCTTATATATTGGGTATAAAGATCTATAGATATAGATCTAAGAGGTTTGAATTTGTTCCAGTTCCTGTTAATAGATACCATACTGGAAAGGTTCGATATGGAGAATTCCAAGCGTAGAAACATTCCAACGCAATCTAGGGCCATCCAATTTATAAAGGACAGTCCTCAAACTAATAAAGAAAAGAGCATATGAAGAGGATATCATAAGCTTCAGCAATTGGTTCTATAATGTATGTAATATTGTGCAGTAGACCTGATGTGGCATACACATTAGGATGCATAAGTCAATACTAGTCTAATACTAGAGAAAATAATTAGACAATTATAAAATATATACTTAAGTGTTTAAAAAATACTATAGACTTATTCCTAATATATGGGAATGTAGACCCCTTTATGAAAGGGTATACTGAATCTAGCTTTTAGAGTGATATCGACGATAGTAAGTCTGTGTAGGTTATGTCTTTAGTATTAATGGTTAGGCCATCAGTGCGGAAAGTTACAAATAGGAGACTATAGCTTACTCCATGATGGAAGCCGAGTACATCACCCTCAATGAAGAAGCTAAAGAGGCGGTCTAGATGTGCAAATTTTTAAGTGAGCTAGGAGCGGTTTTCGATATGGTGAATTCGATTGCATTGTTGTAAGATAATATTGTGGTGATACTGATTGTATAAGAGCCTAGAGCACACAAAAAATCAGGACATACTGTTCGAAAGTTCCACCGAATCAGATAATTCGTTTAGAAGAAAGAGGTCGTGATACAAAGGATAGATACCAGTGACAACATAGCAGATCCATTCATGAAGGGTCTAACTCGGTGGTACGAATGGGATTGAAATTCTGTAGGTTCCCCAAGTGTAAGTGGGAGACTGATAGAGTTAAGGGTATGCCCTAAAGTAAATTCTATAATTTATTATAAATTATTAACTCTATAATAAAATTTCATTCGAAATAAAATGTGTTTCTTTCCAATATGTACTTGTTATAACGTGTTATAAATAACTGATTATATAATTTAAGTATATTAAATAGAAATTCCATAAATGGTGTGTTTTGTGATAGTAACTAGGTGTTGTAATCATGAGCAATTTATAACAATATAATAAACACATCATTTTAAATATTCCAAGTCAAGATGTATTGTGACAACTTGCATCTCCCGGCACACCGATCCAAATTCCAAAGTGACTTCAAACTCACATCGGTGTCGAGAAGCACGAACTGTCGGTTTTTTGTAAAACATTGCAAAGTCTAAGAGTAAATGGATATGATCTAAGACGTTCTACACTTTCAGATCTCATAGCAAAAGGCAACAAAATATAAATATAGAAAATAACCATCTTAGAAAATATCTCAAAACACAGTCTTAGAAAAATATTACCTGGTCAAATCCGGAGTACAAAGAAACACGATATACAATGTGATAAATACTAAGTACTGAATAAGATAGATGGTTACATGAAGAGTAATATAAAATGACCATTAATTCCAACGATGAGCTCGCCTCTCCACATACCAATCTGGGCCTATCACCAACTGCCATGTCCTTATATGGTAAGGAAAAAGAGGAAAAGGGGTGGGTATGAAAAAAGTTTGGTGAATGAGTACACTATCAATATATATGTGTGGTGATCACATGCAATTAACTTTAGTAATAATCTGTATGACCTAAGATGTCCTAACAAGTGTTCATGAGTTATTTATTTTCTTTACCAAAAGGGTTTTAGCTCAATATGCACCTAACTAAATACTTGTGTAGGGTCATACTAATAGCTACTAGAGCTATGCTACAAAGGTTACCCAATCGCTCCCACATTACGACTACATGTAGTTATTCCAACGTAAGTTTTCCTACAATTTCTACCATGGGACTAAGTTTCCTACAACTATGACTACACGTAACCCGGTATTGTATTGAGGGGGAGCCAGCAACGCCGACTTGCTGACTTGTCGATGTGTCGTGTCGTCTGCATTCATGCCCAACTCTCAATGGTAAGGTAATGCCACTTATTGCACGTGTCGGGATCTGACAACAACATAGAATCACATCGCATCATCTGTAAATACCAAGGAACTCCCATTGTGTCGTGCCACACATTTTATCAGGCATCATCATCAGTGTTGCGCTTCCATCATAGAACCTTCCATGAGTGCAATGTATGATAGAATCGCTCCTAGTTGAGTATTAACCCTTTTTGGATAAATAACATTTACCCAGCACCACAACATCCTAGTGTCAACTTATAGGGAACTAGCTTCCCTACTCCTAACATCCAGATATATATAATTTATATATATAACTACTAACTATTTATTTATAAACTAGGCCTTAGGCCGAGATTCATAGAGTGCTTGGAATACGCCAACCGGCCGATTGCTGTATACTGGAGCAGTCGACCGCTTGTTGTTGACCGCTCTAGTGAGTGCAGTCGACCGGTCATCATTATTTAGGGTTTTAAATCTATGCATTAATTGCAGTATGAAATTTTTATTAGGTAACGTTTTAATTTGAATTCCAATAACTTGTTATACATACACCCTAATTTACATAAAATCCATTATATGCGAATCCCATGTTTTTAGTTTCCAAACTCGTGTTCAAGTTGATTCATAGTATATTCAATTTCAATATATAAAAACCAATATTAACCTAGCGTTAGAACTAGCATTAAAAGATTATGCCAAATTATCGATTTATAGATTTATGTTGACAGATCTAGGTTCGAAAAGGGAAATCATATTCCTATCATAACAATTAAATTTCCAATTTAATTAAGCAATGTTCCTAATTCTAACAATCTAGATTAAATAGAATAAACAAAAATTAACTATATCTAATCATCTTATTAAAAACGATACCAATCACCTCAAATCCAAGATCTTCCCTTCGAATCATTTCTAGAAATCTGTTTCATGTACGTTAGTTCTTCGCTTGATTTGAACTTCTTAATCTCTCTACTTTTTTTGTTTTAATTAGAAGAATTTGTAAGTTAAGAGGGAAGAGGGTTGTAGATTTCAAAGCATCATAATATGGATGTACTGACTAATTATTCTATGAATTAGGGTTTTCACTAATGTTCTATTTATAGGGAGCAAATCTAATAAGGGTCGTTGATCCACTTGCAAGAATATTTACTTAAATCTTGTGCGTTAGCAATATATTTAGCTGCTAAGAAAAAGCACAAGAGAAAATATGGGCCGTTGGCCACTCAAAATCTTCGTCCCGAGGCTTTAATTGGTCGACCACTATACTTGGGGGTGGTCGACCACTAGTGGTCGATCGGTCCTCAGATGGGTGTTGACCGATGGGGAGATTTAAATTAATATTATTTTCTTTGCTTAATTGTTTATTTAATTATTTTCGTTCTCAAAATTTAAAATGTTTGTAGCTCTTCATATTAGCTTCGATTTTAAAAGGTTATACGTGAAAATCGTCCAGAAAATCGCTTTACATGTAACGATACAAGCTTCGTAGCCAGATTCGAACAATTCAAAAAATCCATTTTTCCCTTATTATATTTAAATTTAATTATTTTATTAAATTTTTTAAAAAAAATTTGGGGTATTACATTCTCACCCCTTAAAATGATTTCATCTTCGAAATCTCCAAGGATGGAAAAAGTTTACTTGCACGTACTAAAATCAATAACTGCAATCATCTACTCACCCTCATCCACTGGCAATCATCGTCGTTAATTAAATTTCTAATGCAATATGTACATGCAAGCATGGAATGTATACACCCTATACTGATGGAAAAATTAGGCGGCCTCCTTATTTAGTCGACCTTCTAAAATGCAAGTGCTTATGTCATGTATCCAAATGTATACAACATCCTAGGTATATATATTTGCAATTCTACATGAATGCACAACCCTTCTATCCATATGCAACAACTATATACATATAACTCAATAAAGTAGAACAAGTTATGGTGTAAGTATGTGTACTAATTCGAGAGTGTGTGTGTGTGTGTATTGCCTACGTATGCGAAGAACCATTCAATAAATAAATCCACTAGCATCCATCATCCAAAACATATCCTAACAACACGTTCGAAACCATTGGTAACATCCAGTGGTCTCTACCTATGGGGTATACTAAGCTAAATCCTACTACATAAGTAGTCTAGCTTATTTGATTAAAATGGAAACATACCTGAAAAGATTTATGGTTGGGTAGCTCGGATTATCTTCTTAGGCTACTATGTACTCTCTGCTAGATCGTCTCCCCATTGAACTTTAACAAGTTTGATAACCTTGTTGTAGAGTCGCTTTGTATCGTGCTTAAGAATACAAATGGATGCACAATGGACAAGTGACTTCCTCTCTATTGCAACTTCCTCTAGCTGACTCGGCTTCACTATGGCAGCTGTATATCATGTAAGCACTTTCGCAAGTGCGACACATGGTGCTAACTTCTCAGGAAGCTTCACCCTATAATCTAATTTCCCAACTCTTCCAGTAATTGGAAAAGGCCATACAGACCTTGGTGCTAGCCTTCCTGAACTACCGAACCTTATAACATGTCCAAGTGATGAGACCTTCACAAAAACCATGTCGCTCACAGCGAACCCACTATAACTCCGTGCGTCTCCTATTAGCATAAAATTGTTGCCTATATTGAGCGGTCTTCATCCTTCTACGGATCAAGTCTACCTTTTTTGATGTTCCCCTTATCATATCCGATCCAATAATAATCTTATCCGTAGTGTCCCACCAACATGACGGTGATATATAATGTCTCCTATATAACGCCTTGAAGGTGCCATCCCAATACTCTTCTGATAGCTGTTATTATAGGTAAACTCCACTAGTAGCAGGTGATCCTCCCAAGAGCCCCCAAAATCCAATATGCAGATTTGAAGTAAGTCCTCCAACACATGTTTCACTCTCTCTATCTGTCCATCTCTCAGCATGTGATAAGTGATACTCAAGCTCAAATCAGTGCCCAAAGCTTCTTATAGACTCCTCCAGAACTCATTGGTGAAAAGTGGATCTCGATCGCTAACGATGCTAGAAGGAACTCCATGTAACCTAACAATTTCTCTCACGTATAGTGTTGCCAAAGACGCTCCAGTTCTCGTACTCCTAACTGAATAAAATGAGTGCATTTGGTCAGTCAATCGACTATGGCACAAATACTCTTATTTCCTCTTCTAGTCCTTGGTAGCCCAATAATGAAGTCCATAGAAATACTCTCCCACTTCCACTGCGGGATATCCAACGGCTGCAAAATCCTCCCAGCTTATTATGCTCTGCCTTTACCCTTTGGCAAGTCATACATCGGGCAACATACTCCGCTGCATGTTCCTTTATACGGGGCCAATAAAAGACTCTCTTCATGTTGTGGTACATCTTGTCCCTACTAGGATGAATGATCATCATAGAGCGGTGAATCTCGGCTAGTACCATGTCAATCAAATCCTTAATAAGAGGAACAAATAACCTACCATCTCTCCATAACCACCCCTTCGATTCAATGGTATAATCTCTCAGGTGACACAACTTCTCTCCTCTGCCAAGCTTCTCAAAAATACCTACAGGCTCCTTATCTTGCTTCTGATTTGACCCAATCGGTCCATAAATGTAGGCTGCACATCCAAAGCTGCTAACAATCCTAAAGTAATGTCGGATGATGGTAAAAAATTAAATGTAAAAATAAACCTCAAGTCCTTCCACTCTAAAAATAAAGGGCTCAACATCGCATGTTGCCTACTCAAGACGTCGACTAGTACATTGCCCTTACTAAGACTATAAGAGATATCAAAGTCATACGATGTTAAAAACTTCATCCACCTTTGGTTCCTTAAATTCAGGTCCTTCAGGGAGAATAAATACTTCAAAGACTTATGATTCGTACACAACTCAAGCGCTCTCCTAATTGATATTGCCTTCATGACTTGAGTGAGAAGACAATAGCTGCCAACTTAAGATCATAGGTAAGATAGTCTCCCTTATGGACTTTCAATTATCGATTAGCATACTCACTACTCTCCCTTCCTGCATCAACATCGTGCCCAACCCTGTACCGTAAGTGTCAGTATATACTATGAATACCTTCGTGCCATTGAGTAACACCAGAATAGGTGCACTAGCCAATGCTTCCTTCAGCTTAATAAAAGCATCCTTATAATTTGCGTTTATGAGAAAACCAAATTCTACTCGATAAGACGAGTCAGAGGGGCAAAGATTCTAGAGAAGTCCTTAATCAACTTTCTATATAGCCTGCCAAACCAAGAAAATTCCTCACTTCCATGGAATTCTTAGAGACATGCCAATCTTGTACTGCAGCTACCTTACTAGGATTGACTGCCAGCCTACTTTTTGAGACAATGCATCCTAAAAAGCATACCTTCTCGCGCCAAATCTGATACTTAGAAAACTTTGCCTTCAACTTATGCTTAGAGAGTGTATTGAGCGCTTCTTTAAAATGCAACATGTACCCCTCCTCGTTCCTTGATATACCAAAATGTCATCCACAAATACCACCATGAACTTATTAAGAAGCCCTTTGAAAACTCAACTTATTGTATCAACAAAGTAGGCGGGAGCGTTGGTCAATCCAAAGGCCATGATTAAACACTCAGAAAGTCCGTTGGGTCTATGAAAAGTAGTCTTCTAAATACTACCCTTGGCTACATGCAACTTATGGAATCTGGTAGCCAAATCAAGCTGTGAGAACACTTTCGCTTCCACAAACAGATCAAAGTGATCATTTATATGGGGCAATGGATAATGATTTTTTCCTTGTCAGCTTATTCAGCTCCCTATAAACGACGCAATGCCTCGGCAAACCATCCTCCTTAGTGGAAAAGATGACTGGTGCCAGCCACTGAAAAATACTCCTCATAATGAAGCCCTTCTCTAACAACTCATTTACATGCTTATTCAACTCACATCTCTCCTTCAAAGCCATATGCCTCAAGGGTAAGGCAACAGGTACGGCGTTCTTCACAAGATAAATTCAAAACCCAGTCTCTCTAAAGTGGGAGACCGGTAACCTCGAAAAAGATATATAGGTAATCTCTAACAACAGGCACCGAATCTAATTTTCCGTATGATAGTTCTAGTGAATATAGGTAACTAAACATAACCAAACCTTCAAGATCATAATAATCATCTAGACTGCACCCACTACAATTATGTAACCTAATAACCTTCCTATCACAATCTAGAATTGTCCCATACATTGTCATCCAATCCATGCCTAAAATCAACCTATACTCAGAGAATCCTAATACAAAAACATCACAATCAAACTTGACCCCCAAAATAAACAATTTCAAACCCCTACATATTATGGACAAATAAGTCGATCCTCCAATAGGGTTTGATATAACCACAGAGTCTGTAACTATTCTTGGACTAAGCGTAACTCATCTACTAGAAATAAAGAGTGTGATGCCCAATATCTAATAAGGTACGAAGTGATAACCCAGATAGAGTTAGTACACCTTCAATCATGACCTTCTTCCCCTTTTCCGTTGTTGGAGGCGCACTCGAGCTGGGAACTGCATTCAGTGCAAAAGCTGGTACCACCTAGGTAGAGGTCTTTGGAGTTGCTGGATACTCCCACTTCATGTGCTCGAATTGATTGCAGTAATATTTAATCGTTGAACTGTCCGCCTTCCACTCCATCGAAAAATGCCCCTCCTTACCACACTTTTCGCACTACATGTCCTACTTCTTAATCTTTCTCTTTGGTCCCATTCCGTCCTTGCACTAATTCTGCCATGACACTTTCTCTCCTGACTTCTAGGGTTCATCCTTCACTTTCTTCTTGGAGATGGTATTCAGCAAGGCCATCTCTACCAGATCCTCATAAGTCACACCCATGGGAATATGACTAAAAGCCAAACCTTGAAGAGTTTGGTTCTTCCCCTTCACAAATTTTAGCGCCTTTTTATGAAGGGTGTTGATCAGCTCCATTCCAAACCTAGTCTGATTCACATACTCTTTCGTTGACATCTCTCCATATCGTAGATGAATAAATTTCTCCAATGGAAATCCCTCCTTTGCTTTAGAAAGAGATTTTATCTCAAAACATCTCCTAAACACCCTCTAAGTAATTTCTCCCCTATCAGTCTCTGCCTCAACTCCATCCCACCAATTCAGGGCCTCTCCCTATAAATGCCAAGTAACAAGTTGTCTCCTTAACTCAATAGCAAGCCTCATCAATCCAAAAATCCTCTCACGGGTACGAATCCATGTCCTCGAATATACATATGACTCGGTCCCCTTATATGGCTTCCCTCTTAGGCTCGCAAAGTCCTTACAAAACTTAGCAAAATCGACGGCATGTGGGTAGGCAGGAATTGCACTTAGCACTCATTCCATGGGTCCTTTATTAGGATTAAGCTCATCTTGTTCCCTTGCTTGAAGATACTGATGGAACCAAATTGGGACATTCATTCCCGAAACTCAACCACGTCGCCTAAGCCTGAACCAACAGGGTCGCTCATCTTCTACCTATGATTTAGGAATTTATTAGTAACTTTTCCATATATGGTCTTGGAAAGAATAAGGGAAAGAGTAATTCGTGTTATTTATATAAAATCTTTGGAAAACTTTTTAAAAAATTGTATCTATACATACTTATACACACACACTTTGGAAACTATTTTTGAAAACCTCTTTGGAAAACCCTTTTGAAAAGCATTTGAAAAAAATTTCTTTTCAAAGAACTTTTTCAAGTACATTCCCTTAATACACCCCTAATCCGTTAGAAATTTCAAAATCTAGGCTCTAATACCAACTATGACAACTCGCACCTCTCGGCACACCAATCCAAAGCCTAGGGTGGCTTTTGGACTTGCATCGGTGCCGAGAATCATGAGTTGTCGGGATTTTTGTAATATTACAGAGATTAAGAGTAAACATATATGATCTAAGACATTCTACACTTTCAGATCTCGCAGAGGAAGTCAACAAAATGTAAATATAGAAAATAATCATCTCAGAAAATATCCCAAAACACAGTCTCACAAAAACACTATATAGTCAAATCTGGGACACGTAGAAATACAATACATAGTCTGATAAATACTAAGTACCGAATAAGATAGATAATTACATGGTGAGTAATATAAAATGACCGTAAACTCTAATGATGAGCTCTCCTCTCCAAGTACTAATCTTGGGCCTATCACCAACTACCCAGTCATCATGTGGTGGAGAAAAAGAAAGGAAAAGGGGGTGGGCCAAACCAAAATCTGGTGAATGGGTACACTATTATTATATGACGATCACATGTAGTTGACTTTAGTAATGCTTTATGTGACCTAGGATGTCCTACATGTTGTCATGAGTTACTTATTTTCTTTACCTAAGGGGTTTCTTGATACACACCTACACCAACTACTTGTTCAGGCTCATATTAAGGATCGAACAACTAATTAAATCTCAAATAACTAATGATCGGGTAATAGCTACTGCAGCTATTCTATATAGGATTACCCTACCATTTCCCACATTACGGCTGCACATAGCTATTCCAGCATAGGTTTCCCTACCACTACCATAGAACTAAGATTCCTACAACTACGACTACACGTAACCAAGGTATGCATTGAGGGGGAGCCTACAATGACAACTTGTATTAGTGTACCATCATCTGCATTGTGTCCAACTCTCAATGGTAATGTAATGCCCCTTATTGCACGTTCTAGGATCATCCAACAACACAACATCAGGTCGCGGCATTTGTAAATACTAAGGAACTCCCATTGTGCCTGGCCACACACTTCATCGGGTATCATCACCAATGTTGTGCGTCCACCGTAGAAATTTCTATAAATATAATTTATGATAAAATCACCCCTTGTCAAATATCTACTCCTGGTGGATAAATAACATTTACCCAAAACACAATGTCCCAGTGTTCCTCATAGGGAACACTTCCCTACTCCTAACATCCATATATATTGTGCATATATAAACTAATAACTATTTTATTTATAACCTAGGCCTTAGGTCGAGGTTCATTCAGCAATTGGAATACACTAACTGATCGGCCACTGTATAATGGAGTAGTCGACCGCTTGTAGTTGACCTCTTCAGTGAGTATGGTCGACGTCATCGTTATTTAGGGTTTTTAATTTGTGCGTTAATTGCAATTTTTTTTATTAATAATGTTTTAATTCGAGTTCAGGTAACTTGTTATGCATAAAATTAATTTACATAAAATCCATAAAATGCAAATCCCAAGTTTTTATTTATCCAAACTCATATTCAAGTTTATTCATAGTATATTCAATTCCAATTTATAGTAACTAGTTTTAACCTAAGGTTAGCTTTAATATCAACAAGTTAGGTCAAATTATTAATTTATAGATTCATCTTGATAGATCTGGATTATAAAGGGAAACCATGTTCATATAGTAGTTATTAAATTTCCAATTTAATTAAGCAATGTACCCAGTTTGATTTCTAACAACCTAGATTAAATAGGGTAAACTAAAATTAATTGTATGTAATCATCTTATTAAAAATGAACCCACTCACTTTAGATCAAAGCTCTTCCCTTTGAATTACATTTGGGAATCTCTTCCTCGTTTGTTTATTCTTCGCTTGATTTGACCCCCTTAATCTCTCTACGTTTATTTTAATTTGAAGAATTTGCAAGTTGAGAGGGAAGTGGGCTTTAGATTTGAAAGCATCAAAATCTGGACATACTGACTAATTTTTTGTGAATTAGGGTTATTCACTAACGCTTTACATATAAGGACTTAAATTAATAAGGGCTGTTGATCACCTAGTTAGAATACTTACTTAAATCTTGTGCATTAAAAATATACTTAGCTACTAAAGAAAAGTATACGAGCAAATATGGGCCATTGGCCATTCAAAATCTTCGACCCGAAGCATCAACCGGCCGACCGCTATACTTGAGGGTGGTCAACTGTTATTGGTCGATCGGGCCCTATATAGGTGTTAATCGATGTAGTGATTTAAATTAATATGGTTTTCTTTCCTTAAATGTTTATTTAATTATTTTCATTCTCGAAATTTAAAATGTTTGTAACTTATTCATACAAGCTTCAATTTTAAAAGTTTATATAGAAAAATCATCTAGAAAATTACTATGAATGCAATGGTGCTAGTTTTTATAGCCAGATTCAGATGTTTGCCAAAATTACATTTTTTCCCCTTGTTATATCAAAAGTTAATTATTTTATTAAAAAATTTCATAAATTCTTGTGGTGTTACATGTATCGAGACTAAGTATCGATACATCCATTGAGGCTAGAGTACGTAATACTCTCCAAATGTTGGGCAGTTTATTACTCATGTTGCTAGGGACACCAAAGGGTGACATACCGATAGTCATTGGATAACTATGGAATGAATCACTCGATAGTTTTCTTTAGTTAATAACTGAGGTTAAACAGAATATCAAAGTCAATATTACACAGTACCTTTGATTTAGAAACTATCGAGATAAAGTGTGACAACTTTGCTTTAGTTATAGTTGAATCATGGCATAGTGTCCATTGAATGGCTATAGTTGGGCGAGTGGAATCATTGGAGGTGAAAATTGTTCGATAGAGAATTCGTCTCCTTAGTTATATGGGGTTGGTTTCACAAGTTAATTTAAGTGAACTCAAAGTTAAAGCCTCTGGCTAGAGCAGTACACTTTGTAAAAATTATTATTATTGAACCAAAGAGTTTGTGTTTTGGGCTATAAAGTTATATTCAAGGTGTATTCTCTAGGTAATTGCAAGGTATTATTCATATGTACAATTTATATATATATATATGTGTGTGTATTTGATCATCATATGTTTTATCTATAGTTAGATTAGTTTAATATCAAGAATCCCTATATGTATATGTCGCCAACATGATACATGGATATATAAATTTTGTGTGTGTATTAAGGTTAAAAAATGTAGTATATATGTGTGTGTATGTGTTTGCACATATGAATTTGGCCATGGAATTAAAAATAAAATTTTCTTTTAGTTTCCAAAATATTGACAATGTTTGATAGAGTCTTTAAAAGTTGTTTGGATTTGCATAAGGAAGAAGCATATAGTATGTGTGTATATATTAATTCATTTATGTGTGTGTGTAAGTATTTCTGGAAAAAGGGAATTACAATTCTATGTATATATATTAATATTTTAAATATACATATATAATATAATTTTTAATATGTATTTATATTAAAGGAAATACATACTTATATATATATATAATAAATATAAATTATATGTCATAATATTTTTCAATAAAAAATTATTTAAAATTTTCGTATGAAGATTAATAAAAAATTTGTTTTAAAGTCGTGAGCTTTTAAATAAAAAATGCTTTTCCTATTAAAAATATATCGAGGCCAAATATACACGTATGTACGTATTTTATACATTTATAATTTTGACATTTAAAGTTGTTTTATGTACTTTATAAATAATAAGCTTAATGGATACATGCATATCTTTATACAAATGTTTACGAATATTAAGATTTTATTTTGTAAGAATGTGTATATATACACGTATACATTATTTATTTACTAAATATAATTCATTACATGATCATTTTAAATCTAGAATTTGAAATTTAAGTATGAATTCAAAGTTTGAAGTTATTTATATTTGTAATTACAGACTTTAATGTTTTGCAATCTTATAGACATATAAGTGTGTGTGTGTGTGTGTGTATATATATATATATATATTACTTTGAAAATCGGTATAAATTTATTAGGGCTTTTCAGCCCAAAAAGATCGGTATACAACCACATGTCCATACAACCAAAATAACAAATATACAAACTGTCACTTTACAGCTAAAACATTCCTTTGCAAATCTAGATTGGAAAGTGAAGTTTCAGCAAAGCATTCATGGTAGAAGGTAATGATAGCTCGTACTTGGGGTTTCTTCCGTTGTCTACAGGTCCACTTCTCCAGAGCCACCATCAACCCATCCCCCGCTGCTGGTAAGCTTCGCCACCATACTCCGTTTCATAACTAAATTCATGTCTAAAACTGCTAATTTGCTGATTTCATGTGCACTGCACCTTTTCCTTTGAAACTTTCAATGATTCCTCTCCTTCCAAATCCACCGATCAGCCGCTATCAGGAAGATGGTACACGCTTTGGATTTGAGGTCTTTTCGCTGCTAGATAATTACCAGGTGAGTGATAATTTGTTGTATATTTACCGCCTGAAATGTAAAATTGGTGGCTTGCTTGCAGTAATCCCAAACTAATTTTGGAAAATCCCATTCAAAAAATAAATGGTTGTGAGATTCCATTTGTTTTTCGCATAGGCAGCATGTTGTTTCATTGATAATACACCATTTGGCTTAACGATCTTTAGTCGTCCTACCAAGAATGGCTTTGCATGTTGTGAGAGCCATCTTAGGAGTATTAGCTTCATCCCAAATTACTTTGCTCCATTCTAAAATAAGATCTAGTACTATAATAGCCTCCCAAGATGATTTAATTGAGAATTCCTTTCTTATGTGTTTCCATGTCCATATATCATTCTCATGTCCAGTAAATAAGGGTATGAATTCTATTTGAATGCGTTGCTCTGAATTATGAGGAATCAAATCACACTTCCATCTTCCAACCTATATAATAGAATCCACAGTCCTCCCTGAGCATCCATAAGCTGAGTATATGTCTCACCCAACATGATCAATTAAGGATTTACCATCTAACTAGGGGTTCCTCTAAAGATCCATATTCTTACCAGATGCTATTTCTCTAGAACTATTAGATGCCAGCTAATCTCTAACCCTAAGAATGGCCTTCTACGTAGATGATGGATTTTTATCCATCGCCATGTGCCAAAAATTATCCTTAATGTACCTTTGCCTCATCCATCTAGCCTACATACCATTTGAATTGATGACCCTCGAAGCTTGCTTTAAGGTGAAGTCCCTCTTATCTTTAAGCCTCTTGAGTCCAACTCACCCTTCAGGCTTGGGCCTACATAAATCCTGATACTTGATTTTATGCATTCCACCTTTCCATATAAAATAAGAGCAAACTTTTTCTATTTTCTCCACAGATGCATCAGGTAGCTGGAATGTTTGTAGCAAGAAATAGACTTTAGCTTGAATAACAGAAGGCACCAATTCTGTTCTCCCCGCAAAAGAAAGAAGTCTAGAGCTCCATCCATACAATTTTTGCCTTATACTCATAATTAGAGCATCATACTCCCTGTCAGTGATCTTGTTCGACGATAAGGAAACCCCTAGATATTTTACAGGAACATCCCCTTCACTCACCTTCATAATGTCTAAAATTGAGTCTTTGTTCCAGAAAAATTTGTCAAAATAACATTTTAGTTTTCTGCTCATTCACATTAAGACCAACATTCACTTCCATCTTGTTAAAAACATTTATTATAGCATGAGCAGCTTCACAAGTTGATTTTTTGCATATTATTATCAGCATAAAAAAAAGTAACTCACTCTAGGTGAAAACTATGAATAGTGTGGATGAGCTTGTTGTGACTAGCCAACTCTATTTGGAGGGTGAAATATTCCATAGCAATAGAAAATAGATAAGGAGATAAAGGATCTCCTTGTCTAATCCCATGATTGTTGGCGATGAATCCTTTGGGAATTCAATTAATCAGAATGAAAAAGGTAGGGGTCGTAATACATTTTGAAATCAGCTCTACAAACTTATCTGGGAACCCCATACTTCTAAGAATATGTAGGATAAAATATCTGTTTATCTTATCATATGCTTTGTGGAGGTCAACCTTAAGGCATTGTTTATCTGCACCTTTTTATTGAAATTCCTAATCTGCTCATGTGCCAATAGTGATTTTTCATATATGCTTCTACCCTTAATAAATGCGCTTTGACATTCAGCAATTAAGTCTAGTAATAATCTTTCCATTCTATTAGAAATCACCTTGCTAAAAAATTTATACAACACATTACAACATGCTATAGGTCTATAATATGCAATCTTGGATGGCTTATCAGTCTTTGTAATGAGGCAAATGAGTGTGTGATTTATTTCGTTGAGAATTTTACCTGATTGAAACGATTCTTGAACTGCCTAACATAATATGATATTCTAGGTTGTTCTGGTGCAGCCTGAAGAAATCAGACCTGAGCCCATTTGGATCGGGGGAGGAGTCAACATGGATAGAGTTGAGAGAAACCAACACTTCATCTTCGGTGACCCTTTTGGATAACATTCTCCATCCACAAGCATTCGGCTGTCTGTGGGGATTGATGTGGGGTAAGTTCCTCTTACATTGGCCATTGTATAATTCATTAAAATAAATAAGAGCTTCCTCTTTCATTTTTCAATATTCCATAGTAGCTCTGCCATCCTGGTCAAAAGTTTGAAAATTATAATTATAATTTCTTTTAACAGACATTTTGGTGCATTCGTCCCCCTTAGTGAGCCATTTTTCCTTCGTCTTTTGCATCAGTTAAATCACTTTGATTTGAAGTGCTGCTTTGAGATTGGATTGAGCTTCATAATATGACCTTCAAGTGTTATCATTTGCATTGTTCGATTCAGTCCTCTGCTTTAATTCCTTATTCTGCTATTTTATATAATTAATATGGTCGTTATCTTTGGACATGCACTTGTTCCATTCCTTAAGCTTATCCTTGACTTGCTTGAGCGACTGGACAAGGTTATATAGATGGTCGTCAGAAGATAGAGTTAATTCATCTAGGCTAGTAGCAATATGATATCCTTCTTGAACCTACCAGTTATTTGCATATCGAAACGGATTTCCTTTCTCCTTCTCGTCCCTTTCCTTGAGACTTATGTGGAGAGGACTATGATCACTAGTAGAGGACGTGAGGAAGCTTAATTTAATATTTGCAAATTTATTGATGCACACAGTGTTTACCAATACTCGGTCTAGCTTACATGAGATTTTTTACATTCAGCACTTCTCCATGTGTATTGCAGGCTACAGTGGACAGGCTCCACCAATCCAAATGCCACCACACAGCAGTTAAATTCCACCAATTAGGTAACCCTCAACATAAGACCTCCTTTCTTCTCATGTGTTTTTAAGACTGCATTAAAATCCCCCATTAATATCCAGGTGTCATTAATCCTAGTAGCAAGGTTTTTAATTTTGTCCATAAATTTGTGTTTTGACTGGCTAAGTTACTTGCACAAACTGTGCGTGAGATACAAGATTAGACCACCCACATTAATAGCTTTAAGAGTAATTTGTTGGACATCCTTTTCTATGAGCTGTAGCTGCCAGACAGATTTGTTCCATAAAAGTAAAATATGTCATTTCTCACCTAAATCATTATTGTGCAAATGAACCCATTCTATAGCCAAAGTTTCAGTGAATTTTTTTAGATCGTCATCATTAAATTTATTCTCCAGGATGCCCATGATAGAAGGGAGGTAATTCCTTCTAAGATTAAAGAGGTCTAATTTACAGGTATCGCTATTTCGACCTCTTACATTCTAGCCTATTAGGGACGGGGGTTTTGACAGTTCTACTCCTCGGTTTCATATAAGAGTCCTCTCGCATGTCACGAGTCTTTTTTTGATTTCTCTTTAGAAGAAATTTTCTCCACGCACGCTTGATTACTTTTAGTGTAATGTATGTTTGGGCCTTCCTCTTCTTCATTTTTTTCATCTAAAACGTTCAAACTGATATTTAATTGATTTATTTCTTCCACCAATTCAAGTAGCCGATCTTGTTTCTCTACTTCAGAGCTATGGCATACTTGCTCCCTTTAGAAGTCAACACTTAGGGAGTGCTGATTTTTTGGCTTCCAACAACCTTCTCATTACCAACAAGGGGTGTCCATTTCACCGCCTCGCCTTTAGGATTAATTGACCGATCAACTGGTTGTGTACATAATGGGTTAATGCTTTTGGTTAAGTAGTTCCTTTGTCTCCAAGTACTTCGTTGCTTGAAATTCTGCAGGGCTGCTCTATGAAGATGTTTGTATCTGGGCTGCTAATGTTTTTAGCTTTCCAAACTTGCTTGACTGATTTGTCCATAGTTTCACATTGGGCATCACTGTGTTCGAAGCACTGACACTGTTTGCAAATAGGAAGAATATATTCATACTCTATATCTTGTATGCATATGTTTCCAATGTTATCCCTTAGCCCTTCATTGGGTCTTTAACTCCTCACTGGCTCTGATATCCACAAGCACTCTAGCATAGTTAAGGTGCTTGATATATTTAGTAAACTCTTCCATCACTAGTGGCATCCCAAACAAGCTAGCCAATTTGGTGATGCCCTTAGCATTCCATAAGTCCAGATCCAAGTTTATCATCCTGATCCATATAGGGTGAATCTCTAACATACCATGTTTAAGTTTGAGATTTGGCTCCCATCACTTGATGAAAATCAATTTGATGTCCATGAACCAAGGATCTCCATTAAAAAATTTGTTGCAATCTTCCTCCTTTTCAAATTTAATCAAGTTAAAACCACTCCCTTGCAAAACATCCCAGCATCCTTTAGGGTTCCATTCTCGTTTAATATAAGCATTTAAATGCACATAAAAAGGACGCCTACCTGCTAAGTTAATATAAATCGAATGTTTCCACATATCCTTAGCTTCAGCAAATACTTGGTCATCTAAAACAATTAATTCATCTTCGTCATCTTTGGATCTGTCAAACTTTTGGACCCCACTATCAATAATTTTATTTCCTGCTACAGCAGCCGCCCATGTTTGGATGCCTGCCTTGAATTGCTAGTCCACCATGTGTCCAGATTTATTATTTTAATTACCTCGTCTTTTCTTATCGTTAGAACTATAGGCTACAACCTCAACAAATGATTTTCTATTACCTCTAACCTCCTGTCAGCCAGTGTCATCCCCTTTTTAGGCCTAGAGATTTTCCCTAGGGACTCGGGAATTTTTGTCGTTCGATATCAGCATTATTGTAAATATATATAATTGTGTATTTGTGTATATCCGTGCGTATGTATTTTGTAAATTTATACTATTATGAATACTATTTTATTTCATATGTATATATGACAACACACATATATATATACACGGAGAAGCTAACTTGTCTGTTGCGATGTAAAACCCAACATCTATGTGGCGTGTTAAACCATGTATATTATAAATTTTGCATGAGCACGTACTTACGCATGTGTGTATAATAAACATGTTTACGTTACATAGTTCACATACAACATCAAAAAAAACTTGAACTACAAATTAAATAAAATAGTGATTTTATTTAAAATTATTTTAGATAAAATCTAAATGAATTTAGACTTCATACACTGAACAAGATCCAAAATGGAATAAAAAAATTAAAATTCATGCATTTTATTCGCTACATGTTTGCCCAGCTCCTTTAGTAATTGCACTAGATTATCTAGATGATAATAAAGTTGAACTCGAAGCACTGAGACATCACAAGCCTATTCATATAGTCGAGTAGACTATGAAGCAGCATAGGAGGGAGAAGTGAAGTTGATAAAGGTTTAGTAGAGTGAAAACGAAGGTGATAACACTTGGGAGACTGAGGAAAGAATAAGGACCGCTTATCTGGAGCTCTTTACTTAGTGAGATCCCATTTATCACATTTACTTTCACATTTGGTATTTTATATTCCTTAGATAATACCTTATATGCTAGGGTGTTAGCATAGGTTTATTACTTGTTTGTTTGCATGATTGATTGTTGCTATGCTTGTTTGGCTATTAGGTATGCTTATTATGGATGTGATTTTGGTTATATTTTGTTTAAGAAAAAATTTGAAGGCGAAATTCTTAAAGCGAGGGGTGGGAGAATGTAACGACCCACATTCTCTACAAATTCCTATGTATCGATGAATTGTAAGAATATTATTTTCATAACAAACCGTCTTTGGATTATGCTAAAACTTTGGACAATGCTGTGTTTTTGACATTTTTGACCCTTAAAATTAGTTGTGGACAGTTTTGATCCTAAAAAATTGTGCATGCCATAGCTTTTGAGCTGAATTAGGGCCTGAAATCGCTACCAAATGAAAGATATAATGATTTATCGTTTCATAGAATGTTTGTTATAGATTTTTGGTTTATATGTCAGGAGAAGTCACATTTTTAAGTTCAATAATTTTTGGATAACTGCTGTACTAATTAGTTGAGGCTCGTAGTTAGGCCCATGACCCATTTCAGTATTAATGGTAATACCAACAGTAGTAGGTTCCCCCAAATCACTTCTCTTCTTCCCAAAAATAGAATCAAACCTCAATTAAACATATATTTATCCAAAAAAATCATGAATCCGTTCAAATTAAGTTAAATTAGGAGAACAAGGATAGAATAGCAAAGGGATCAGTAGGAGGCTGAGAAATTTTAATTCCTTGCCGTCAATTTTTGGATCTACCTCCGTTTGTGTGGTTTTCATGGTTTTTAATTGATTTTTTGAGTGGTTTGTCATCTTCTAACCTAGTATATATGTTTATATAGATTTAAACATGTTTTGGATCCATTTTTAAAGCTAATATATGATTTTGGAACTGTTTTGGTTTTGAAACTAAAGTAAAACACCATTAAATTGTATAAATGTGATTAAACATGTATTTGTGTTATATGATTATTTATATGAATGTTAAGCTAGGATGTGGATGTGTTTTTTATGCAATTTGTCATGATATGACGTTGATTTGCTTGCTTGAATGTTGTGATTGTATGTTTGAGTGGTTAAAACACTTGTCAGCGTGAGTTGAGGCTGGAATCATTTCCATATGAGAAGGTCTTCGTGTAGAAGAGGTAGATATGTGATATGCTCTCCATTTAGTTAATCGAAGGTAGGGGATCCATAGCCATAGAATAAACTTTGATGGATTGGCTCTAAAGTGTTTGAAGTCATATTGTTGCAAAGTACTTGCACGTTGGTTAAGTGGTAGAAATTAAGATTGGACTAAGGAATTTGTTGGGATGAAAAATCAAGATAGAAAATGTGGGAAAATGTATTGTGTTTACATAAAAAATGGGAAAATGCCTCCAACCAATTTGATATGGATCTATGAATATGCGGTGCATAACACGGTTATTATATTTGTATTATGGTTAATTTTCGAAGAGAAGATCACATATAAGTTATGCAGAAAGTAAATTGAAAAAAGTAAAGAACAGAAAGATTTATAGTGGTTTGGGTAGATCATGATAGGTTGTTCCTGTTAGGCTGATCTTGCTAGGATGATTCTACTAGGTTGATCCTACTAGGAAGATCCTGCTATGTGGATCTCGCTGGGTTGATCCTGCTTTCCCTGACTTGTCTACCATTATTGTTGTAAACTTTGCTCTCCCAAATTCTCCCTTGTTGTTGTTGGAAGCTTTGTTATTTATAGGGTGGAGAGGTAGGGTGGTAAGCTTTGCATATATAACTCACTCAAATGGAATATCCCCGAGTATTAGGAATGTAATCGATAATTTCTAAATATACGTAGATTTCATTCCATATATATGTTGTCTATTTCGAATGGAAGCCCTGTCCAAGGTAGGCTGGTTCAGCATTAGTGCATATGGACGCGTTTTTGCTTAGGTTCCTATGCTTCCTTTATTATTTCGCCCCCCATGATTGACTAGTCCATGTAGTTGCTATAGTCAGTATGCAAAAATAAAATAGAGGTTTTCAACATCCATGTTTTCTTGGATATTGCTCCATCCATGATGAGAATGTAGGCTTCTCCACTGAATCTCTACAGATAAAATATAGTCCTTCCCAGATCGGTCAGATGCCTCCAGCTGAGGGAAATTAGCTCCAAGACTATGTTTCCTTCCTTAAGCGAGCAATGCTCTGTCCTAAAGTTGTATTATTTCATCGCTTTCTAATATAGTGCCGCGATTTTCAAAAAACAGCCTCATCTCGCTTTCCCTTAATCAGATCCAGGGACATATTTAGTAATTCTTCATTCTCCTCTAAGCCACAATGGATTATCCTATGAGATAAGACTACAATTTTATCGAAAAACATAACCTATAATTCATAAGCCAAAGCGGAAAGGAATATGTCCCATTATAGTTTCGTGGGAGGTACAATACGCATAGAGTCCAATGGCAACTCATTCATTCAAGCTCCCTTATCATTTCCCAGATGCTTCTTTATGAGAGTTTTGAGAATATTGTTGATTGCTTCAACCTATCCATTGGCCTATGATTGAGTCACTAGAAAGATTTTCCTGATTCTATGACGCCGATTAAATTGTGCGAATTTCTAACTATCAAATTGCTATAAATTATCTGAGATCGTATGGGGTAGAACTTCATACTCGATAAGGTAATCCATACCCGTTATTACATACTTAGCTCCACTTATAGCTATTATAAGTTCTCCATTTAGATCAATGCCAATGTGATTTCCTTTTCTAGGGTCTGCCTCCCAGTATGGTATTCTCGACTATTTTGATGGGCGTTATCTAATATTTCCCTAGCCTCTCTTGCAGCCATGCATCTTGGCAATGGGTAGTGAAAACCATTCTGTATATAATGCCATTCCATATGGTGTACCAAATTGTTTTGCAAATTATTTTCCTTGGTTCATTTTTGTTTAAGGGTGAAGGTTTTACTAGAACCAACTCAAAAGCGATCCATTTCCTAAGCTTGCCAATTTTCCAAATTGTTAGCAGCATGATTTTCCTCCTATGAGATGTGCTTAATAGCATAACTTTCTTGTACATCAAGTAAAGCCTTTTTCCCTTTTTTTACAGTAATATACCAACTATTCTCCTTTTACGTAGAACTTCAAAAGTGTTCGATTCACAGCCATTTGCAAGTTGCTATAGATACATGTGTCCTGAATCAATGTTCTTTTGCTATCTTGCCCGTAGGGATCAGGATTGTTTGTTCTTACCCAGCTATTAGTATTTCTCTCACTTCCGCGGGTGTTGCGCAGTCGTGCGGTAGGGTGTTATTATGCCTTAATCATTTCCATTAAATTTCATTTGAAATTTATTTATTAAAGTAAGTCATACCTATGCATTATGGTCCCCGTATGCTTTGAGGATATTCAGTCTCTTTATTATCATCCTTTATATTCAAATGAAGTTGACCTTGTCTATGGGGTTTTTTGAAAAGATAATGCTTTACCATCTCTAAAGATGTCCGACCCCGTCTATGGAATGGGTTAGGATTAACTGCTATCTCTGAAGGAGTTGAACTTGGTCTCTCATCTATGGAGGTGAACCCTATCTATGGGACTAGGAAGTTAATATTCCGTTGTCATTACTTCGTTCTTCACAATTTTCATGCATATCTATCTTTGGATATCTAGTAGGAGGATATACTCTGATGTCTATGAGGAAAACTAAATGGTTCCCCTAAGCATGGTTTATACCTTTTCTCCACAAAGACCTAGTTCTGTCGAGGGACTACAGTCTATAGTTTATAGCATTCTCATTGAACTTATTTTAAGTTTTAACCTAGAGCATATCGGTTCCCATTTCTACCATAATTTGATCTGTGGTTCTTATTCACTGTATTCCACAGTTTTCTAGTAGCGAGATATATTCTTTCAGGAGTCTCTGTAAGCTATGAACATGGAAACTTGCCCTGTCTCCTGATTCGTTTCCTTTCTCTGGTCCTACTATCCGTCTTTCGCACGCCTCTACCCTGAGGTTTTTGTCTCTAAACTAGTTGAAATTTGTCAGTCCTACCTCGATATCAGCATCCTCCAAGAGCATAAATGTGTAGGCCGGGTAATACACCAAGCTGGCAGTTGAATTATTCTTAAGTTCCTTATATAAGTCCATTTTCCTATTGATTCCTAAAGCAATAACCACGTGGGCAATCCATTTATTGAGTTTATGCATAACAGCTACCTTCGCGCTAAACCATACAAGATTGTACTGTAAATTTTATCCATCGTTTTGCTTGATATGCAAGATATCAATGGATTAGTCCTCCAAATGATCAAACCAAATAGTTTTTAAGTATGACCTGAATAGAGGAAAGTAACGACATCCTCTCCCTTTGCAGTTCCATCTACTTCCTTATGCTAAATGTAGCACCTCAAATGTGTTCAATGGTTGGGTTTTCCAACGTATTGTTCCACGACCAGTGCTTGAAAATCTACAGCTTGACTGTAAAACTAATTTTTAGGATGAACTGACAATGTTTTATCTATTCAAGCTCTAGCCTCTTACTCCACTTACCTAAAACATAACCCATTAGCCCAGCTTCTCACTCTTGCTACTGGAATGCTTCCTTAGTTTGTTTGATGGGTCACGTTATGCTTCCCATGCAATGGATCAACCATCTAGGTACTAGTCGGTAGAGTCAAGTGGTCATGTTTTGATAGCCAAGAAGGTGGTTCCAACATTAGAATTGATTTCTAGTGAGACACCCTTCCTTGGCCCAGCATAGGCTCCATCGTTGGTCAGGTACCGATCAGTTTGGCATCGATCCGATTTGGTTAGGGCCCTAGTTTATTTAGTTTGAGAAGAAATATTTCCATGGCTCCTTCCTACATTGCATGTCTCTTGCATCCATTCTTAATGGGTTGCAGATAGAATTCTGGACTTGCTCTCTCTGGATCTGCATTCATGCTCCTTACGCCATGAGTCTAAGGAATTCTCCATTATCTCAAAATACTTAGCTAGGAAAGAAGCTAGCATATTTTCCATCACATTTGCAGTCACTATAAGACTCTTCTCTAGTAGCTATACTAGATTGCCTCCCTGATGTAGCATATTCCAACCTCATATACTTTGTCAGCCCATAGATGAATTCCCTTAATGTGGCTGGTTTCTCCATTGTCGATCTTTTAGTAAACTATGGTCCAGGGTGCACTCCACTATACAAGTCATCAAGGTGATCCTTTCACCCATGTTCAAAATTCCAATGGTTACGATATTAAACTAGGATATGTAGTGTCAAAACGACTCATCTTTCCTTTGCTTCACATCAATGATGAGTATCCACCTATTGGATGTTTAATATGTACTCGGAATTGACTAGTAAACTTCTTCTTTAACATCCCTCAAGAATGAATTGATCCTTAGGGTTAACCATAAAAATACTTAGTGGATAAGTCGGCCAAAAATTGAGGATAGCACCAGCACAAAACACTTTCTATACCCCACTCATCAACATGTATTTATTATACCTTCGTAAATGTACTACATGGTCAGTATGTCCTTAATATGGTTCCATAGTAAGCGTCCTGAAATCTCTAAGGTCCTTGGTAGTCCTATCTCCAGGGAGAAGATATTAGTAAGCTAAGCCCTAATTCCTTATTAGACTGTTCATATTTGAACAAATTATCTACTAACTTGGGTCATCCTATCTCCAATTTGGATGACTGCCAATGATAGCTCGACCTTTCCTTTTGGGGGAAAAATTTCTTTCATTTTGCTTATGATGACTTGATCTTCGGTTATAGGTATGGTTATGAATTATAGATCGGTCTCAGCGATCATTTTATCCTTTATTGACCACAATTTCAATGAGGGAATATGAAGAATTTGCTGCAGTTGCCCCCGGTTCGGCATCATCCTATCTGGTTTGGCGCTGAACCACTTGTCGGGTCTAGCTTCAGGCTGAATTCTTTCTCATTTCATTACTCAAGAGTTCCTTCTTCTATCGCATTGACTTTCTTTATTAGATTCCTTTTCAAACTACAAACCCTTCGCCTTCTAGATCCCTTAGATTAGGAGCGTCCTTGTGTTTAAGTGTTGTGACCAATAGTTTGCGGTTGTCCCTAGCGTATCATGAGTTGGTACAACACAGCATGACTTTGGGCAGTGAAACATTCATTTAGCTGGGCCACAACTATATCCTGGTTAACTCTGGTAATTACGTCTACTAGGATTTGAATGCTTGTTAAATGATTATCATGATTAATAATTGCCTACTAGGGTGCGTTGGTGTTCCTTGCAATCCCGATGGTAGCTCATTGTTCTTTGATCTCAAAAGCATGTTAGGAATCAGTCTCTCAATGAAAGAACCAAAAAAATTTGCACAAAAAATGGGCAAACATCTCCAATCGATTTGTCATAAAGCCATGAGTACGGGATGTATAACATGGTTATTATATTTGTATTATCATTAATTTTCAAAGAGTGAACCATGTATAGGTATTGCAAAAAGTAAATTATAATAAAGTAAAGAACGCAAAGATTTATAACGGTTCAGCTGGAATGTGCCTACATCCACTGTCCACTTTCATTATTCTTTTTATGGATCCTTGAGACAATGCATGAGATACAAAATACAAGGATTTGTAGCTCAAAAGATAGAAAAATATAGCTCAAGGGAATCTCTTTGGCTATTCTTGTCTGGCTATTCCTACTTGCCCATTCCTATTCGGTTGTTCCTGTTAGGCAGATCTTGTTAGGCTATTCTTGCTAGGCTACTCCTGTTAGGCAGATCATGCTACGCTATTCCTGTAAGGCTTCTCTTGTTAGGAAAATCATGCTAGGTTGTTCCTATTAGGCAGATCTTGCTAGGCTGTTCTTGTTAGAAGGATCATGTTATGTTGTTCCTGCTAAGCAGATCCTACTTGGTTGATCTTGTTTTCCTTGACTTGTCTGTCATTACTGTTGTAAGCTTGGCTCTACTAAATTCTCCTTCATTATTGTTGGAATCTTCGATATTTATAGGAGTGAAGAGGTATGGTAGTTATTTTGGTAAATCAGGCAATTTCCATTTATAACTCGCTCAGATGGAATATTCCCAAGTATCAGGAAAATAACTGATAATTTTCAAATATGTAGATTTCATTCCATATTTAGGTCATCATGTTCGGTTGGAAATCCTATCCGAAACAAGACGGTTGGGCGTTAGTGCATACAGACATCTTCTTGGCTAGGTTCATATACTTTATTTTTTGGCCCCTATGCTTATCTTTTCTTCGACTCTCTCTCAGTCCGGTCTTCCATAGTCCAAACCCTTTGGAACGACCCGAAATTTCGACCTCGAAAATTCGACACTAACACGTTCGTTGTAGAAGTACCGAGCAATCAAACGCCAGAAATCTAAGATTGTTAGGGTAAAGAAGAAAAGAGGTAGAAGAAGAACAGAAAACAAAACACAGAATCTCACATTCACAGCAGATTAAAATATAATATCAAATAATAGCATTTATGCAAAGATAAGCGGTAATTGTCAGGTTACATTCAACATATTAGAGTACAACCATTTACAAATAAACTGGACGGTTATAATTAACTTGTCCCAAGCTACTATCAATGCAACTCTATTACACAGCGGAATATACTCCATATGTTCCTACCATCTAGCTTGCCTCCTGAACTCCAGAACGTCCTAACCTGAAAATCTGTAATACTCGGTCTGACCCGAGCTTTACATCAAACTAACACCCGGGTCAGGCTAGAAACCAGTGTGAGTAAACCCGTAAAATTTGAAAATACGAAATTATAAGATTTATTTGAAAACCTGGGAAACTCGTACCTCATAACGAGTGCTTAACTTGTTAAAACCAACACTTAATTTACAAATCAATCCCTAAGTACCACTACATAGTTTCAACGGTCCAGTTTACTTAAATTATTCCATTCTAGCCTATTGATTGCACATATCAAATCTATAAAGAATTATTGTAGATTACAAATCGAAGTGGTTTCGGGTATTTACTGATACATGACCCTGGTCTCTTCGAATCCAATGTTATTCTTTAAGCCAAATGTTTAAGTTTAAACGATACAATTTATATTCAGGATTTCATATTCAAACAACAATTCATCTCGGATAGATAACCCACAATATCACAGTTCAAACAAAGTATCTCATATCATAAAGCATCACAAATCACATATCAGAGATATCAAATAATCTAAGTCATTCAATATATCCTAATCATATATAAGCAAGATAAATTAATTGTACATTTCTAATTAATTTAATTACTTTTAAATCTTGCTTACTTAACATTAATTAATTACAACCATTAATTAATCATTCTTTAATTATCAATCTAAATTGATTATCCATAATTACTTTCATTAAATAATTATCCCACTGGTTAATTATCCTCAATTAATTAACCTTTAATTATTAATTAATTATCCTCTAATTACTAACTAATTTAATTAAGCCTTTACAAATTAATCTTTAATTACTTACATTAAGTAATTATCATTTAAGTAATTACTTACATTAATTAATCTCTAATTACTAATTAATTAATCTCTAATTGATTAATTTATAAAACTTAATTATTAATTTATTAATCCATAATCATTAATTAATTAATTTCTCTTTAATTACTTCATTAATTTAATTAATCTTTAATTACCAAAAACCCTAATTAACTTTAAGATAACCCATTTATCTTTATTAATTACTTAATTATCATTAACATATAAATTTACAACATTTTATCTTTTAATAAACTACTTAATTACATATCTAAATTAAGTTTTAAAATAACATAAGAATTTAACTTAACAAATTTAAGTTAAACAAATCATATAACTTTCTTAAATCATTTAAGAACATTATTATATAAAGAAATTGGTTTTAAATTAATTAAAACTTGATTTACATTTAAAATTTAAAAACTTGCTACTATTAAAAACCTTTGAAAACTGTTATAACATTACTTCGGGTTCAACCCGAAACCCATCCCGAGTCAACCCCGATAAAATCCCCCTCTTCTTTTAAAACTTGGTTTTAGTTTTAAAATTTCTAAAACTTTTTACGAAACACACTCACTAACATTGACCCGAAGCCATACTTGAAACACCACACAGTTTCACCGAGACAATCATTTTCCGGAACACTAAAACCCAAACCCATCATGCACGTGCACGCCAGATCGCCGGAGCTCTGGCCATCCATACCACTGTCGACAAGTTGTTGATGACCTACCCCTTCGATCCCGACCACCCTAACTCCATCGCAAACCCACAATCAAAATCGAGCTATCTTGAACAAACAAGAACAACATCCATCACCTGAAAACCTACTCGAGCTAACGCTGCCGACCA
Organism: Allium cepa; assembly: GCA_030765085.1. Taxonomy (NCBI): domain Eukaryota; kingdom Viridiplantae; phylum Streptophyta; class Magnoliopsida; order Asparagales; family Amaryllidaceae; genus Allium; species Allium cepa. The sequence goes on from CM060943.1 coordinate 735,858,602, forward strand.
ACAGAGATCATGGAACTACGTCCACAGCTCCGCCGACCAACAATGCTACACTTCCCCCATGATATGCAGCAATCCAAATTCTAGCCTCGACCAAACCCAGGTTTTAAACCCTATTCCGACGCCGACCGACCGCCTCCATGGACGGGAAATTCTCCAACTATTTTTGCCGTGACCCCATCCTCCTGTCCATCTCTAGTAACAAACTCAACCACCTAAACCTCGCCGATCACCAGTAATTGCCCAAAGTTACTTTTCTAATCAACCACGATTTCCATACTCAAAACCGAACTAAATTTTTTATTTTTCTTTCAAAAAATCTTAGTTTTCAAAGTCAATTCAGAATATATACATGAATTAGAGAATCAAGATGTTTGAAATTTACATATTTTAAGTTTCCCGCTGTTTATCCTATTTTCCAGATGATATTCAATCTTATTATACCTAAATATAATTTTAAACCTTAATTTGTGTTTAAATAAACATAATTTGTTCGAAAATCATAGCCTATCAAAGATTACATAAGTAGATTTTGAATTTTTACTTATTTTAAAACCTTGTAACTTAAAAAAGAGATGCACCAGACATGCACGCTTATATATCTGCATATTTATAAAATGCAGGTCTAATTTCACACCAATACAACAATTATCACATAATTATTTCATAAAATCCTCACACGCACTAAGGTAAAACAAGATGTTGTTTGTTTACTCATAAATTTTATGCTGAACGGAGAAGTTGAAACAGTTTGTATTTTGAAATCTTGAATGCTTGCTCCTATGAAACTTGAATCTGGGAAATGCTTGATGATCTGAATTTAGTTGAGTTTTCTTTGATCCGAGATAGTGGTTTTGAAAAGGTTGTTGTTTGATTTAGTTTTGATGATGAAATCTTGTTTTGAACTGAGATTTGAAAAAGTGGATTGCTGTTTAATATCAATTTCTGGTTTTAAGTTGTTAACAGGTTTTGTTTTCTTGAGTTTAAAAATGAAGATAGAAAAGAATTGAATGAGAGAGTATAGATATATTTATATCCTTTATTTATGATTTCTTTTAAAATAAAGAAAATAAAAGAAATTGCGACACTTGTTTAATTATCTTACACTTGTCATTTGCATATGTTAATTATCTTACATTGGTTAAACTACAAGCTATTAACTCAACACTTGCATTATGCATGTGTTAATTAATTTTAATATACTTTTTTTTATAAACCTTTATATTTATTTCCATTTAGTTAATATGTTTCTTAAATTATATTTATAAAATCTTTTTAAAGAAAATAATATAAACTAATTATATACTAATAAAAATCATATGTATATATATACACTTTTTAAATCCAATTTATTATAAGATATTTATCTAATTGAATTCCAAATTCAAATTCTGTTTAAAATCAACTCACATATATATATAACAAACACATAATTTATTTGTTTGAAAATAAATAATTTGCCAATTTTAAAATTTTTATAAAAGAAGATTATCCCATATAATCCTAAGTTTCTGGGATATCACATTCCTCCCCCCTTTAATCTTTTCGTCCTCTAAAAGGAACGAAGCCAGAATTTATTAAAATGCTTATTATCCGTTAAATTACTCTTTGATCATTTCCAAATATAAACTCTTTTATTAAGAATTTTTAAAACACTTTAAAATCTGTATAATATTACTAAAATAGTTTTATAAAAATGCTTTTTATAACTTGATGTCTCAACAAGTCCATCCTCATTCTCACAGAAATTCGGTCATATGTTGATCAGGCGTAGGACTGAAAATCTATAAGTACTCGGTAAACCCATTTTCAGCACCTAGTGAAAATACTTGAAAAATATTTTGGTGAAAATATAGAAAACATTTTTGAAAAAAATAGAGGAATCATTTTTGGTGAGAATGCTCTGAAAATCATCAGCCCTTCCATGGTCGCATTTAACCCGATGGTTACGTCGCCATCCTGGCAAAATCGATAGATAACTATAGGCACTCTACGCCCCTCGATTATGCCATGGAACCCGCCACAGATTGCAGCTACACCCAGGATTACATCGTCCTCAGGGAGAAAAATCCATGTAACTGTAGGCATCAGTTCCCTCGGATTTCGCTGCCAAATGAAATTTCACCGCTCCTACATAGATCGCAGACTACATCAGTCGAGTCCCTATGTAGCCTGTATGCTCTCACTGCCTCACGACATTTGCTATGTCTTCATAGATCGTAGTCTAACGATATTACATTGTCATCATGGCAAAACAAAACGTTGGCAAAACAAAACGTTGACAGTTGGCCCTCACAGCCACACGACTTCCCTTATGGTCCGTAGTAAATCGTAGTGACATCGAGTTACACTGTCATCACAGCATAACCCAAATGTCTCTATAGGCATCAGCGCCCTCGATTTTTGCTACCCACACACACAATCCTCGGGAAATTCAGTTTGTCCAGACTTCCTCCCAGGATCAAATTTAGATCCTCCCCCTTAGGGCTCAAGGCATAACCACCCCGTGGATCTCCTATGAAGTTCATTTCATGGGAGCGCCTTTTTCCCCAGAGCCAATCTCAAAATATTTTATATTATACACATATAGTATCTTTCAAATCATACTCTTTATGATTCATATAAAAATCTCTTTTATACAAAATCGATATCTCAAATTGATAGTTCCAAACTTGGCTTTCCAAACTCCCAAAACTGATTTTTCCCAAAAATCAAATCCTTTCAAAATCAGTGAGTTCCAAAAAACTTTTTTCCAAAATCATTCTAATAAAATCGTTTATATCTGCGTATAGATATGTACAACCTTGAAAATTCTTTGGATCGCTACATGCATATATAAGTTCTCTTTTTTATACTTTAAATCTTTTCAAATTTTTTTTCTTTTGGCTATAGATTCAACAAAGGGGAGTTTATCATATGAAATAAATATATATAACTTTAGCTATGCCAAATTAACTATTCAAGTTTGATTTCCTTTATAAAGTTATTTACCATATCACTTTCTTTTGATAAAGTGAATTTCAGAAGATATCCAACTTCCACTTTTATTCATACATATTTCTCAAAATATACTTTTCTTTTCAAAAATCATTTCTCATTTCTCTCAAAATTTCAATATCGATTTCATTCAAGCATGTACAATGTACATATGTCATTCGTACACAATATCAAATCCGAACGCTCACTCGATCACACAATTTCACTTTCGAACTAGTATCGTCCACCCAACTTCCTAGTGTAGACTCAGATCTGGTTTCTTGATCAGAAACCATCATTCTCTTTGCATAGTCATAACCATGATAGAGAATTTTCGGAATCAATCAAAAATCCATATCCAGGGTTCGCCGTCGAAAATCGAGTGAAAAATCCTAACTCGGAACGATGTACTATCTCGAAATTCTGCTCTTGAAATCTAGATCAAATCATTATGTGAATAGAATAATACACGTACATCCTACGTAATTATCTTCATTGATTATTAACTAAATCAATTTTCTTTTTATTCACCTTCATTTTAATTTTCTTCACTTATTCGCAATTGCTTCAATTTTTATCTCAATTGTTATTTAATTATAAATAATTTGCACTTTGACCACTTGAATTTAGAAAATTGCTTGAAAAATTTAAAACAGATAAGTAGTTGTAAAATAGAAATTAGTTGTAAAATAGCAGTAAATTAATTAAGTAATTATAAAATAGTTGTAGAATAGTTAGATAATTGTAAAATAGTTATAAAATAGTAATTAGGTATAAGTAGTTGTAAAATAGTGATTAATTTGTAAAACAGATGTAAAATAGTAACTAGTTTTCAAAATAATTGTAAAATAAGATTGTTTGGGTTTAAAAAGAAAGGTTGTACAGTAAATCGATAGGAAAAATAGATTTAAAACAGTTTGTATTAAAATAATTTATTTGAAAAATAATAGTTCAGAGCCAAACTGTTCGATTCCCAATCTCCATTTCTAATCAATTTCCAATTTCCACTTCCATTTAAATTGATACAATTCCAATTCAATTTGAATTAACTTCAATTTCTATTCCAAATTCAAATCAATTTCCTATTTGAATTTGAAATCATTCAACTTTAATTTCACTTCAAATTAATTCAATTCAAATTTTCCAATTGAATTTATCTCATTTTTAACCTCAACTTTAAATCATATCGAATTACATAAATTCGAGTTAAATTCTTAAATGTTGATTTGATCCTTTAAATCAAATTAAGCTTTATTTTTTATTTAACCGCCTCAATCTTTGAACAATTTAATTCCGAGTCCAAATTTCAAATAATCATTTTAAATTACCTTTACTTAACTTATTTCAAAGTTCAAATAAGAATTCAAAACTTTTCAAATAAGAATTACCTTTACCAATTCTTAAACAATTTCAGTTTGCAAGTTCATTTTTTTAACATTTAAATCTTATGTTCAAAGTGATTTCATCACCATATGTTCAATCTTTATCTCTTAAATTCAAAATTATTTAAATAGTTTCTAATCAAAGTTTTTATTTCCAATTAATTTTAGTAATGTATATATATCATCTCAATCTACTTCTTAATTTATTTAAATAATCCAATTCATAATTTTATAGATTATTAATAACAATAGGATGATATCAGGATAAGCCAAGGTAAATAAACATCCAAATTATCAAATTTTATTCCTAATTAATTTAATTCAATTTCAAATTTCAATTAATTCATTACAATTCCACCTTTGAATTAATTCCAATTCCGTTCACAAATAAATAAAGATAATTTTATATTAGATTTTACTACCATAAAATATTCCATACGTTGATAGACTACACACTAGTAGTTCAAACATTACATCCATTTATCCAAAATAAGAGTCTTACAGAAGTAATAAATCTAGATGCCTTCTCTATTACCTAGGGGTTTGGAAAAGAACAGAGCCTTAGTATTCTTACAAGAATCCTTTCTATGGACTTCCTTCTAAAGGGCAAAGCCTGAACAAACACTTCTCAACAGGATGCCCCACTTATAGCATTTACCACAAAAGGTTTCTACCCTTCAATCAATCTGGATAACCTCCACGCCTCTTGTAGGACATTCCACAACCTTACTTTTCTTCCATCTCTCGAGACAATTCCTGGCGATGTGACCCAACTCCTTACAATGATAGCAAATAGTCGACACGTTGACCGGTTCTATAGGTTTACGCTTCACCTTTCTCACTTCAGGGAAATGGTTTAGGAAATGTCCTTTCTTATGACACTTAAAGCACAAGATCTCAAGCAAAACCGTTGGAATGTACCCTTCAATTCCTCCCCTGTTTTACTACACAAGGCTGCATAATGACCCTTACTAAAATATGTGTAGTAGGTGAAATTATCATAAGGCCCTGGTCCAGCCCTTCCTTAACTTGTTTCTCATACTCTTGAATTGCTTCTTCTCGATCCTTACGTGTAGCTGCTCTTCGCTCTCTACGTCTAGCCTTCCATTCTCCACTCCTAGCCATCTTTCTCTAAAACTGGATTAGTGGAACTCCCTAACCTATATTAGACCTAATTAGTAGAATCCCAACCTATATACTTATTATCCTATTCAATTTCAATAATTAACAACCAATTTCCTTAATATATTAGTACTATTGCTTTATATATCAAAATATAAGCTTGTATAAAGACTAATTTTAAAGCCATTTTAAAGTCTTTATATAAGAAAATAACAAATACGCCCTCATATTAATACACTCAACTCATTCTAGGGTACTGCTGACCTATCCTTAATGAGTAAACCCACCAGAACCAAGGATCTCGCTTAAACTTCAGCTCTGATACTAAAATGTAACAACCCAAAATTTTGACCTCAAAAATTCGACACTAACACGTTCACTGTAGAAGTGTCGAGTAATCGAACCCGGGAAATCTCAGTTGTCAGGGTAAAGAAGAAAAAAGGTAGAAGAAGAACAGAAAACAAAACACAGAATCTCACATTCACAGCGGATTAAAATATAATATCAAATAATATCATTTATACAAAGATAAGCAGTAATTGTCAGGTTACATTCAACATATCAAAGTACAACCATTTACAAATAAACTGGACAGTTATAATTAACTTGTCCCAGACTTCTATCAATACAACTCTATTACACAACGGAATATGCTCCATACGTTCCTGCCATCCAGTTCGACTCCTGAGCTCTAGAATGCCCTAACCTGAAAATCTGTAATACTCGATCAGACCTGAGCATTACATCAAAGTAACACCAGGGTCAGGCCGGAAACCAGCATTAGTAAACCCATAAAATTTGAAAATACGAAATTGTATATTTGAAAACCCGGGGTAACTCGTACCTCACAATGAGTTCTTAACTTGTTAAAACCAACACTTATTTCACAAATCAATCCCTAAGTACCACTACATAGTTTCAATGGTCCAGTTTACTTAAATGATTGCATTCCAGCCTATTGATTGCACATATCAAATCTATAAAGAATTATTGCAGATTAGAAATCGAAGTAGCTTCGGGTATTTACTGATACCCGACCCCGGTCTCTTCGAATCCAATGTTATTCTTTAAGCCAAATGTTTAAGTTTAAGCAATACAATTTATATTCACGATTTCATATTCATACAAAAATTCATCTCAGATAGATAGCTCGCAATATCACAGTTCAACCAAAGTATCTCATATCACAAAGCATCACAAATCATATATCATAGATACTAAATAATCTAAATCATTCAATATATCTTAATCATCTATAAGCAAGATAAATTAATTGTACCATTTCTAATTAATTTAATTGCTTTTAGGTCCTACTTACTTAACATTAATTAATTACAACAATTAATCAATCATTCTTTAATTATCAATCTAAATTAATTATCCATAATTACTTTCATTAAGTAATTATCCCATTGGTTAATTATCCTCAATTAATTAACCTTTAATTATTAATTAATTATCCTCTAATTACTAATTAAATTAATTAACCCTTAACAAATTAATCCTTAATTACTTACATTAAGTAATTATTATTTAAGTAATTACTTACATTAATTAGTCTAATTACCAATTAATTAATCTCTAATTAATTAATTTATTAACCTTAATTATTAATTTATTAATCCTTAATAATTAATTAATTTCTCTTTAATTACTTCATTAATTTAATTAATCATTAATTACCAAAAACCTTAATTAACTCTAAGATAACCCATTTATCTTTATTAATTACTTAATTATCATTAACATATAAATTTACAACATTAAATCTTTTAATAAACTACTTAATTATATATCTAAATTAAGTTTTAAAATAACTTAAGAATTTAACTTAACAAATAAAGTTAAACAAATCATATAACTTTCTGAAATCAATTATTTAAGAACATTATTATATAAAGAAATTGGTTTTAAATTAAATAAAACTTGATTTACCTTTAAATTTTTAAAACTTGCATTTATTAAAAACCTTTAAAAGTTGTTATAACTTAACTCCGGGTTCAACTCGGAACCCATCCCGAGTCACCCCTAGAAAATCCTCCTCTTCTTTTAAAACTTTGCTTTAGTTTTAAATTTTTTAAAACCTGTTACAAAGCATACTCACTAATATTGACCCAAAGCCATGATCTAGACACCACACAGTTTCCCCAAGACAACCATCTTCCCAAAACACTGACACCCAAACCCATCGTGCACGTTCACGCCTGATCGTCGGAGCTTTGGCCATCCATACCACCGTTAACAAGTGGTTGATGACCTACCCTTTCAATACCGACCACCCTAACTCCATTACAAACCCACAGTCAAAATCGAGCTATCTCGAGCAAACAGGAACAGCACCCATCACCTAAAAACCTCCTCGACCCGACGCTACCGACCACCAAAGATCATAGAGCTCTGTCCACAGCTTCGTCGACCAACCCGCTTTACTTCCCCTATGACCGATCTTCTCCAATGCTTCAGAGACGACACAACAATCCAAATTCCAGCCTTGACCAAACCCAGGTTTTAAACCCTATTCCAATGCCGACCGACCACTACTATGGAAGAGAAATTCCCCAACTATTTTTGTCGTGACCCCCATCCTCCAATCCATCTCCAGTAAGAAACTCGACCACCCAAAACTTGCTGATCACCAGTAATTGCCCAAAGTTCCTTTTCTAATCAACCACGATTTCCATACTCAACACCAAACTAAAAATTCTGTTTTTTCTTTTAAAAAATCTTAGTTTTCAAAGTCAATTCAGAATATATACATGAATCAGAGAATCAAGATGTTTGAAATTTACATGTTTTAAGTTTCCCACTGTTTTTCCTATTTTCAGATGATATTCAATCTTATTATACCTAAATATATTTTTAAACCTTAATTTATATTTAAACAAACATAATATGTTTGAATATCATAGCCTATCAAAGATTACATTAGGAGATTTTGAATTTTTACTTATTTTAAAACCCTGTAACTTAAAACAGAGATGAAGCAGACATCCACACTTATGTATCTGCATATTTATTACATGCATGCCTAATTTCACACCTATAGAACAATTATCACATAATTATTTCATAAAATCATCACATGCACTAAGTTAAAACAAGATGTCGTTTGTTTACTCACAAATTTTATGTTGAACAGAGAAGTTGAAACAATTTGTATGTTGAAAACTTGAATGCTTGCTCCTATGAAACTTGTATCTAGTAAATGCTTGTGATCTGAACTTAGTTGAATTTTCTTCAATCTGAGATAATGGTTTTAAAAAGGTTGTTGTTTGATTTAGTTTTGAAGATGAAATCTTGTTTTGAACTGAGATTTGTAAAAGTGGATTGTTGTTTGATGTCAATTTCTGTTTTAAGTTGTTAACAAGTTTTTTTCTTCTTGAGTTTAAAATTGAAGATAGAAAAGAAATGAAAGAGAGAGTATAGATATATTTATAGCCTTCATTTATGATTTCTTTTAAAAACAAAAGAAAATAAATGAAATTGTGGCACTTGTTTAATTATCTTACACTTGTCATTTTCATATGTTAGTTATCTTACATTTGTTAAACTACAAGCTATTAACTCGACACTTACATTATGCATGTGCTAATTAATTTTAATATACTTTTTTTTGTAAATCTTTATATTTATTTCCATTTAGTTAATACATTTCTTAAATTATATTTATAAAGTCTTCTTAAAGAAAATAATATAAACTTATTATGTACTAATAAAAATCATATATATATACTTTTTAAATCCAATTTATTAAAAGATATTTATCAAATTGAACTCCAAATTCAAATTCAAATTCTATTTAAAATCAACTCTCTCTCACGCACACACATACACAGATATATATATATATATATAACAAACACATAATTTATTTGTTTGAAAATAAATAATTTTCCAATTTTAAATAATTTATAAAAGAAGATTATCCCATATAATCCTGAGTTTCCGGGATATCACACCCTCCTCCCCTTCTTTGCTGAGTTTGTGGTTTTGCTCGGTATCTTAGTGCGCCGAACATAACACACTATTCACTACCCTATTGTACCAAATAAGTGTTAATGCCTCAGTTATTGATTTTGATGACAACAATCATATACGATTGTATAAAATATCGATACTAATGTTTTTCCAAGTTATATATATTATATAATGCAGAATATTGTACAGGTAGTGAATCGAAGATTGTACAGTATAAAGACTCTAGAAGTCAAACATCAAAACTCATGAGTACAAAGACTAAGATATGAAGATCTCAAGATTATAATTTAGTGTGTAGAGTTATATCTTATATTGAAAAGTCCCTGATAGTAATCTTTGATCTCTACTCTTGTTTTCTATCCTTTATATTCTTAAAATAAAATAAAATTTCAAAACTTTCAAAATATTTCATAAAAGTTTGTCAAATTTCAAAATATTTATAAACTATATTCAAACTATTTTACAAAGTATTAAATTATTTTACAAAGTATAGGATTTTCAAAACATTTTAAAAGAAACAAGATTTCAAAATGTATACGCATATGTTAACATATATGCAAATGGTAAGTCTACATACATGGTGCCAAGTGGTTTTCAAATTTTGAATGGAAGTGTCCATTCGTCCTATCTCTTCATGAACATAAACATTTGTCGATTTACTATATAAAGAATAGTTCAAATGAATTTTAAAGTTTAGATTTACTTTTTTTCTTCCCTTCTCTTACTCTCCTAAAAACTCCATTGAAAATACACTCTATTCTCTTCAAAATGACTTTGAATCAATTCATACTTCATATGTTGACTTAATATTACTTTCTTACTGGTTTTTGGAATCATTCCTCTCCCAATTCAAAGATCAAAATGTTGTCCAAGAGGCCGTAGGGTCCATTATATTCAAAGTCCAAGAAATTGTCTTTGAAAAAATATCAACTCTATTTGTATTTGCTTTAGATTTGCTTGTAGCCCGTTCAAATTAATTAGGTGTTCTTAGTAGCCCGAAAATCTTGTGGGCGTGCTTGTAGCCCGATCAAATCAAGCGAGTCTACCATAAGCTTGGAAATTTAGGAGGGTTGTCTCGTAGCCTCGAAATCGAAACTGTATTTGGGTTTGCCTTCTGTCCGATTAAAGATTGGCATTTGAAAAGAAATCTGTACAAGAAATTGTATGAGGCTGGATGTTGAAAAATCTGAACAGTATAAAATCTCTTGTGTCATCTCTCTAACTATTTACTTTGTTTTACTACTTTTATTTATATCTATGATTACAACTGTGACTGTTTGATAATATATTTATGTGTTATAAATCAGTAGTCTAACATTTAACTTGAAAGAAATTTAAAAAAATTTAAATAAGTTAGAAAACACTATTCACCCTCCTCTAGTGTTTAATTATCCATAAGATTCATAATTCCATGAACCATATTTGGTATCAGAGCACTGGGTTCTCCAAAACGCATAATTTGATTTTTGGAAAATATTAATGGCTAGCAACACTATTAGTACATTTGTTAACACTTCTGTTGATGGACAATTTATTACTAGACCCCACTTTTTAATGGCAATAATTATACTTATTTGTCATGTTGGATGAAGATTTATTTACAATCTAATGCTTTAGATATTTGAAATATTAAACAAAATAAGCACACTAAATACAGATGAATTTTGCATAATGGACTGCTGACCAACAGGCTCCTGCATAGAATAATTCCAAAGCCATGGATATTTTATTTTTCTCACTATATAAAAATGAATTCAATAGAGTCAATTTGTAAGTCTGCATATGAAATTTGAAGAACACTGCATAGAATAATTCTAAAGCCATGGATATTTTATTTTTCTCACTATATAAAAATGAATTCAATAGAGTCAATTTGTAAGTCTGCATATGAAATTTGAAGAACACTGCAAAGTTACACATGATGGCACTAGTAAAGTTAAACAGACCAAAATATCTATGCTAACTAATCAATTTCAATTATTTAAAATGAATTCAAATGAATCTATTACCGAGATGTATTGTAGATATCAAGATGTAGTGCATTCTTAAGTAGCATTTGGTAAAATATTTTCGGAAGAGGACCGAGTTAGAAAAATCCTTAATTCACTCTTTTTGGAGTGGGATCAAAAGATACTAGCAATAAAAGAGACTAATAATATTAGTACTCTGAAAAATTGAAGAGTTAATAAGCAATTTAATGTCCTATGAAGCACAATTGCAGGGCAGAAGATAAAGCAAAGGTACAGCAAAGCACAATTGACGATTAGAATTTTGACGATGATAATGATGAAGAATTGCGTTCATGACTAGAAATTTTAGAAAGTTCCCGAAATATAAAAAGATAAACAACTTTCGGAGACCCGAAAACAAATCCAGGAACTGAAACTATAATAAGATGTTTTAATTGTGATGAACCCAGTCATGTACAAAGAGACTACTCGCATCAGAATAAATCAAAGATCTCACCAGTTACCGATTCATGCAGAAAAAGAAAGAAGGCTTACACAACAATATTGGATGATTTAGATACTTCAAATCAACCGACAATGAACCGAATATTGAGGATGTAAGCATGTGTTTCATGACAATAGTTGATTAATAATCATAATAGTTCAAAGAAAATGAGCAAAAAGGCGGTACTTTTTACATTTCATTTTTGTTTTTTGTGTTTTTAGAAATAACATATATAGATTAATAATAATAATATTGGATGAATATAACTATATATACAAGATTATTTCATCTAAGTTTTAGTTTTGGATTTTACTGGCTATATGTCGACATATACCTAGCCCGTATGTCGATTTCTTGCCAGTAATTTGAAATTTCTTTTCAAAATGAAAATTTGAATTTCCCACTCTTTTATGCTTATCCCCCATGTTCTGAAAAGATATTTTTTAACCTAAGGACATGCATAACTCTTCACTCTGTATTAACTCAATCTGTCTATATCCATTCATTCACTCACTTTACTCTAAATTAAAAAATCTCTTCACTCTCTTATCTCTTCAAAATCTCTAAAATGGTCTCCTCAAGTCAAGCTCCTAAAACAAAAGCTTTAAAAGAAAACAAAGGCTTTCTTTTCAATTACAAGAAGCCATTAATATTTATAGGGAGCATACTACTCTAGAAAAGTTTTTCCAGGAAGATTTGCTAAATTTGATGATTTTTCCTCTTATGGTCTTCAAGATCTTTACTTTCAAAATGAAATTCTTGGTTTAGTCGACTCTTCTCAAAATGATATTGTGTGTTATCCAGATTTGGTTAAAATGTTTTATGAAAATTTAAATGGAAAAATTTTCGAGAAGAAGAGGGAAAATTTTGGAATAGTGCAAATGGTACTCAATTTGTTTTAAATTATGAATTTTTGGATCATATGCTTGGTTACAAATCTAGTGGAATTGACCTCTCCACTTTTTAAATTGATGAACAAAATCGTTAAGTTATTTATGACATTTTCAAAAGTGATGATAAATTTGAATTTAAACATAAAATCTTACAAAATCGAGACTTATAAGTCTCATTTTACAACAAAGTATCACTACTATTAACCCACCTTTTGGTAAGGCAGTGCACAGACGGATTTAACCCAACGGACTTCATGATCATTAAGGCATGGCTACCCGGATTGGAGATTGAGTATATTTGAAAGTATGGGATATAGCTGAATGAATTTGGAGGGACAACACTCAAAAAATGGGTAAGTATGGAACTAGCACTCCTCCTAAAAGAGGGATCCCATTGGAATATTGACTCTATATAAAGGGATCGGATCAAACAAGATGTGCACAACACAACTCAATGATGATCGCTCCATAACTCAACAACCACAAGTGGATTGAAGTTAAACTATAGAAACAAGAAGAGGGGACCCAAATGAGTCTACCCTAGTGATTGCAACCCCAAAGGAGCTACCTGGAGGGATCGGCTCCTAGCCTTATATAGGGATCGACCCCTCTCCCTAGCCAGGGATTGTTTCAGTTGAATTTGCGGTAATGGTCAGTCAATAACTAAAAATCTACAAATTCTATCAAAATGGAACTTGGAGTACAAGCATAATATGACACAAGGAACATACCATAGGGACCGTAACCACAAAGGAGCAACTTGGAGGGATCGTCCCCTATCCCTATATAAGGACTAACCCTTATTCCTATTTAGGGATTGGTTTAGTTGGATTTACGGCAATGATTGGTCGAATCTCAAGATCCATATGTGTGGTTGGCATGCAATTTAGAAAGAAAGAAGATAACATCATGGGGGACCAACCATAGGGTTCACACTCTATGATTCCACCAAAATAGGGATTGGAACTAATCCAAATTACGGGCTTCGGTGGATCCCAAACATTTTGGGTAGGGTCATCTTGGCTTCAAGGTTCCAGTTCTAGGTTTAAGTGACATATTTTCACATCTTCTCCTATAAATACAACGGACATGACATCAGCAATAGGGTTCTTCTTTCCGCTCTACTTTATCTTTCACCTAGGTTATACTCTACCAATTTTATTCTTGGATTTCACGAATTTGTAACTACAATCAACAGTGTAAACTAATAAAAGGAAAATCTTTGAAATGGACGTAGGCCAAAGTTAGTCGAATCACTATAAATCTGTGTCTTTCTTTACTTGCTTTCTTATTGTTTTAATTTTTCTTATTTATTTCTCTTCATATTTCTATGATTGGATTGGATATTGGTGCTTTCACATAACTGGGTATTGGTGGACAATTTTGATGCCAACATTTTGTTGCTTTCACTGAGAAAGCTAACCCATGGATTTGGAATTCAGATTCAGAGTTTGGAAAGTATCTAGAGCTTAGATTTGAAGCAATGGTGAAACAATCAACAAGGAGAGTGCTACCGAAAAGGAGCCACCACGAAGGAAGTTAGGAGGCTTCCTCAAGGTATAGAGCTAATCAAATATCTATCTACATCACCATGGATGAAATGGAAAAAATAATGGGTGCTATGCAGGAAAGGATGCTAAAAAGAAAAGAGGGGATGATGTAGAATCTACTCTGACAGATTGGACAAGATGGAGTGCAGAACCAAGGGAATAGAGTAGAAGGAGCTAATAAAAACTTAGATCAAGAAGTTGAAGCAGCAGGGATCATTGGAAATCAAAACTGAAAACACGGATACAGAGCTATTGGAAGAAGGAATGGAATAGAGTATTTGGGGCCAGTCTCGACCATCTTAGAGGGATCGGAGCTGATACCTCTAGATAATCGGTCCCGAACCCCAATGGCTTGGGGTATGCCCTCAAGTCTAATCAATCGCAATGCTGGAGGACGTACGGTTGATTCCATGGAGCTTGGTACGAATCGAAATTTGGATGCTCGTCCGCAGAAGTATGTTTTGGAATTCCCTCATGGACTCGGGGGGTGGTTTGGAAATGATGATAGGAGACTACCGTTGGATGACAATGACATGTTTGTAGAGATGATCAGGCGAGCTATGCTTGAAGAATGGTGAACAGAAATCTAGAGGACACAAATAGAATTCCATTCACTCCTAATATCAGGAATGCTAGGAATCCACAGGAATTTAAACTACAATGCTGGAAGTATATAAAGGAAAATCAGACCCAACTACACATATGATGAGATATATATATATGACACATGGAAGTACTAGGGGTATCAGGAGAAGTCATGACATGATGTTTTCCCCTATATTTAATGGATGTAGACGCACTGTGGTTTAGGCAGTTGGAGAGTGGGTCTATTGGCACATGGATGGATTTGGTCGAAAGATTTATGAGGCAGCTTAAAATTCACATTTCAAGACCTAAAAATGTAATGAGTCTGGCAACACTGAAATAGAGGACCAAAGAGCCTCTAAGGAGTTTTCTAACATGATTTTGTGTCGCTGCGACATTGGTGGATTGGGCAGATCCATCCGCGGTTTTGATGGCAACTACATCAAGAATTAATGATGGCAGAGATTTTAAGGATTCATTGGTGTGGGATCCAACTATGGATCTCGAGCAGTTTTATCATGAAGCAAAAAGGTTTCTGTGGTAGAAAGACACATAAGCCGACAAACCGGAGGTGAACCTGTGCAAAATGGAGGATCATCAGGAGATGAAAGCAAGAATGATAAAGGCAAATGGAAACTGGATGATGGATATGATAGGAAAAATGGGCGATGGAAAGAGAGGGAGCCGAAGTTCTCCTCGCACTCAGATTTGATGGAAAGCCTAGAATGGGTTTGTCTAGACACTAAGGGGTAACTCCCCTATCAGAAACCGGCAAGGAGGGATCCCACAGAGGTGGAGCGTATATCAAAAAAGTACGCCTGTTCCACAAATTGAACGGGCACACCACAAATGAATATAGGCATTTAAAAGATATGATTGAGGAGCATGTCAGGAATGGAAGAATGCTACAGTATGTGAGGGTTCGGATGACGACGATGGAATAAGAGCATCCAACGTCCGCATTAAATGGAAATAGGAATAGCCTTGAATTGGGATCATGGATCATCATCAACTGATCATGATGGTAAGTGCTGAGCTCAGGACTTGGACTCCGGCCATAATAATAATAGTTAACACTATAAGAAGGCGACTAAGTCACTTACACATGTATGGGATAGAGAATGGTCCCTATGCATGATTTGAGATGATGATGAACTGTCATGCCTAGAGAGGCACTTTTTGATTTTCTTTCTTTTTAGACTTTTGACTGTACAAACTCTTATTTGTTATTATTTTTTATCCATATTAATGTGATGAATAAAAGAGATAGGGCAATAATCGGAAGGGACGAGTCCCTTTGCCGAAGAGGGACATGATGGACTCGTATATGGTTTAAGCCCTCAACCAGAGAGTCCAGATCAAAGATAGGAAGTCAGTATAGAATTGATCACTTTACAACCATGCCGAAGAGTTAGGGACTAAAGTGTAGGGAGTGAGTTGCTTGTCGAAGAGTGATAGGATCAACTCATTTATCGATGTTCCCCCTTTCACCGGAGAGCGACTGGATGGGGTCCGACAAGAGCCCAAAGAGGTTTGGTCGACCTTGGAAGGCCAGGACATCGCATAATGTTCAGGGACACTGAACCAGAGTATAGGAAGTAACACCGCTTCGTTGAAGAGTGATAGGATCGGCTTGCTAGTCGTTGTTCCCCCTCACCGAAGAGTGATGGATGGGTCCAACAAGAGCCTGGAGAGGCTATGATTGATCTAGAGAGACCATGAACTCGGATAATGATCCAGAGAGATCGCGGACTGGCTTACTGACTCTAGGATTTCAATTGGTTGTGGATTTGGATAATGACCCGAAGAGGTCACAGACCTGGATATCAACCCAGAAAGGCCATGGGTTTGGCTAACGATCCGGAGAGATCGAGGACTTGGGATGATGATCTAAAGATATCAAGGCTTTGGACTTGTTAAAAAATCTGGCAAGGTCATGGATTTGCTTAACGGCGAGTTGGATTGGCAATAGTTGGATTCGGACTGGATAATATGGCTATCGATGGATTATGGACTTCGAATTTTGGACTTATAGAAATTCAAAATACACATTTCTATTGCAAGTCATGTTTTGGGGGCAAAGTGTTAACCGACCTTTATGTAAGGCAGTACATAGGCGGATTAACCCAATGGACCTCATGATCATTAAGGCATAAATCATGGGCAGATGGTTCCAGGATTAGAGATTGATTATATTTGAAATTATGGGATATAATTGAATGGATTTGGATGAACGATGCTTAGAAAATGGCTAGGAATGGAACTAGCACTCCCCCTAGAAGAGGGATCAGATCGGAATATTGAATTTACAAAATAGGATCAGAATAAAGTGATCAGATTAAACAGGATGCACACAACACAACTTAATAATGATCACTCCATAACTCAACCACCACAAGGCAGATAGAAATGAAACTTTGGAAACAGGAAAAGGGGATCCTAGAGAGTCTACCTAGGGACCGCAACCCCAAAGGAGAAACTTGAAGGGATAAGCTCCTATTCCTATATAGGGATCTGTCTCTATCCTTATTCAGGGATTTGTTTAGTTGAATTTACAGTAATGATCAGTCAATCACTCAAAATCTAGAGATACTACCAACATGAAACTTGGAGTGCAAGCATAATACAATATACTATAGGGATAACAACCACAATGGAGTAACTTGGAGGGATCGGTCCCTATCCCTATATAGGGATCAGCCCTTATCTCTATTTAGGGATCAATTTAGTCGAATTAGCAATAATGATCGGTCGATATCTCAAGATTCATAATTGCAATCAATATGAAATTTGGAGAGCAAGAAAATAACATTATCGGGGACCCACCATAAGGATCACACCCCGTAATTCCACAAAAATAGGGAGTGACAATGATCCCTACTATGGGCCCAATGTTCCCCAAACTTTCTAGGCAAGCTCATCGTGATTTTAGGGTTCCACATCTGGGGTTTGACAGAGATATTTTCAAGCGAGATATTTTCACGTCTTCTCTTATAAATACAACAAGAATGGCATCATCAAAAGGGATCTTCTTTCTGCTCCACTTCATGCTCCACCTAGGCTAAACTCTACCAATTTTATTCTTGGATTTCACGGATTTGTAACTGTAATCAGCAATATAAACTAACAAAATGAAAATGTTTAGCGTGGATGCAGGCCGGAGTTAGCCGAACCACTATAAATATGTGCCTCTCTTTACTTGCTTTCTTATTATTTTAATTTTGTTCTTTGTTTTTTTTCATATTTATGCGATTGGATATTGGTGCTTTCATACAGCTGGATGTTGATGGCCAATTTTGACGCGAACAACTACGGAAATGGTTAATTACAATAACCCTACTCAAAAAGTTTTTAAATCTCTTTTCGCCATTTGTGGAAACTTTGACATTAGTTGGGCACATGTCATCTGAGATAACTTTGTTTAAAAGAATATTTCGAGACATGAGAACACACTCTACTTTGGTTTATAACATACTAGAATTTTTATATATTTTGATGTTGATTTAAAAAAAGAATCTACTCTTCCTCAGAAAGTTTCAACAAAGCTGGCATTTCTCTTATCCACATTCCATATTATTTTGAACTATATGAAGCTCTTGTTGAAAAAGAAGAAAGATTGGCAAGGGAAGAGGAGCGAGAATTGTAACATAAAGAAAAGGAAGATTGGGACGAAATGGATGTATAAAAAGAGGAGGAAGAGGAGGAGGAAATGGATACCTTTTATAAATTTTTGACAAACGATCTCACCCTTCCAACGAAGATATTCTAAAGAACCAAAAGAAGCTTCTTAAAAGCCAAAAGAAGCTTAAATGCTACTTTGGTAAAAAAAAATCACTTCCCTCTCTAACAAAGTGGACAAATACTTTGGGAAAATTATTCACAAGCTTGGTGGAAATTAGTCATCATTGTCTATATCTTTCTACGCCTATCTAGTTATTTCCTTGTGATGCCTAGCTTTTATTTTGGTGTATCGTTCTAGTTTGATTTATGTTGTCTTTATATTTTTTTCTTTCGTGCTATGTACTATCTTTTCTTATCAATGAAAAATGCTTCTTACTATTACATATAGTTGTAATAATCTCTAGAAGTTATAACTATATAATGATATAAGATAAAAACAAAAGTTATAACAAAAGTTTGCATTTTTAGATATGTATTTCGACATACGTATATTGTATATGTCCACATATTTTAGCCGTTTGGAAAAGTTTAAAATTTTAAAAATAAAATAACTACCACCTATTTAATCTTTCCAAATGACTTGTTACCCCTATATAAGCCTATTTCTTCCAAAAAACTCAACCATCATTTTATTCTCTATTCCTTTTTCATTCTCGAACATTTTCTATCAAAAAATGTCTTCTCCGCACCAAAAATTATGTGAAAACCCTGAACAAACTTGTCAATCATTCAAGGATATTCTTACCTTTATCTTAAAAAATCAAAGGTATTTAAACTTAAGGCAAATGCATATGATTAAGGAGAAAGAAAAGCATTTCAATGCCCTTTGATGGTTGATTTCTTCCTCAACTAAAGATGATCAAACAAACAGCCCGGAATGGTCTATCAATAAGGATAATGAAGAGTGCGATACCATCAAAACCAATCCAATCTTTGAATCCAACGATTGGGGTAAAATTCCAAGGAATGTCTAGTTATTCGATTTATTTTAAATTATAAATATGTGCCTGTTATGTAGTCTTAGGATTTGATTTGGTTTGGTGTGTATATTTGGATTTGCTTATTTTTGGTTTGGTTGGATGCTTGAACTTATAGTATGATTTGAATCTGATTAATAAACATAGTTTCTATTGTCTTATTTATCATTGTATTGTAATTTATCATATATCTAGTTTTAATTATCATCATTTATATCATAATCATCATAAAATTATCACAATTAATACCATATTAGATCATACTTAATTTGCTTCAATTACTTTAAGCGCTAAATTATTGATTTTGGTTCTATAGTTTCAAAATATTTATTTATAGGGAGTTTTTTTTTCACCCATTTTTGTTGATGATAAAAGGGGAGAAAAATATAAAATAAACACACACACACACACACACACACACACACACATATATATATATATATATATTCAGGGGAAGTTATCTAAATCGGGGGGAGTTATATCGTATTTTATATATAGGAATATTTAATGGTTGTCATCACCAAGAGGAGAGATTGTTAATACTTCAATTATTCATTTTGATGATAACAACCATATACAAATATATTTATGTAGATACTAATGTTTTATCAAGTTACATAGTATATAGTGCAGAATATTATACAGGTGTTGAATCAAAGAGTGTATAGTATAAAAACTTGAGAAGATAGACATGAAGACTCATGAGTATAAAGAAAAAGATACGAAGTTCTCATGATTATAGTTTGGTGTATATAGTCATAGCTCATATTGTTAAAGTCCTTGATAGCAATCCTTGATCTCTATCTCCTATTTCCTTTCTGTTGTATTTTGAAACAAAGAAAATTTTGAAAATATAGTTTAAAATATTTTCTAAAAGTTTTTCAAAGTTATCTATGTTCAAACTATTTAACAAAGTATCAAATTATTTTACAAAGTATAGGATTTTCAAAACATTTAAAAGAAACAGAATTTCAAAATGTACATGCATATGTCGACATACAGGTAGATGATATGTCGACATACATGCCATCAAGTTGTTTTTCAAATTTTGAATGGAATTGTCTATTTGTTGCAACTCTTCACAAATGGACACATCTATTGATTCACTATATAAAGAGAAGTTCAAACGAAATTTAAAGTTTAGATTTTCTTATTTTCTTCCCTCCTCTTAAATCTCTTGAAAACTCTATTAAAATTATACTCTATTCTCTTTAAAATCATTTAGAATCAATTCATACTTCATTGTATTGATTCAATAATATTTCTTACCGTTTTGGAATCTCTCTCTCAATTCAAAGATCAAAGTATAGTCTAAGAGGCTGTAGGATCCATTGTACTCAAAGTTAAAAAAATGTCTTTGGAAAAAACTGTCAACTCTAAATGTATTTGTTTTAGGTGTGCTTGTAACCCATTTAAATCAAGTGGATGTGCTTAGTAGTTTGAAAATCTAGTGTACTTACAGCCCAACCAAATCAAGTGAGTATATCTTGAACTCGGAAATTTAGGAAGGTATGTCTCGTAGCCTCAAAATCAAGAATGTATTTAGGTTTTCCTTTTGCCCGGTTAAAGATTGGAATTTGAAAAGAAAAATCTATATAAGTAATTGTACGAGAGTGAATGTAGGAAAAATTTAAAATAGTATAAAATATTTGGTATCATCTCTCTAACTCTTTACTTTGCTTTACTGCTTCTATTTTTTATGTGTGATTACATTTGAGACTGTTCGATAATATAATTTTGTGTTGTTGATCAGTGATTAAATATTTAACTTGAAAGAAATTTAAAAAGATTTAAATAAGTTAAAAAGCACCATTAACCCCACTATTGTTTAAATAGCTTTAAGATCTAATTCCGCAACTCACAAGGACTTCTACTCGCTACCTTAGGGTACGAATAGGGGGAGGGTGCTACCTTTTCCACACCTTAGCCTTTCCTTGGAGCTTGCTTCCTATGCTACCCTTCCTTACATCGAAAATGGTCGGGCATTCAGTAGTTAGATTCTCTATCGGACCATTCCTAGTGTTCCATAAAAATAATGTGCTTTCCGGGAATCAAACTCCTAACCTCTCCGTTGGAAGCTCGATGCTCTACTACTTGAGCTACATATTCTTTTATGCCATAACTCCTTCATTTCAAGTCAGAATTGAATGAAACTTGGATCAATTGCTTCATATTGTTGAGCAGAGTATTCAAATCCCCTTGAATGTTCCATTTTCCCGAAATAGGTAGTAGCTCTTTAAGGTGAAGCCTGAATCGGTTAGGTGGTGAACAGATTTTAAGATGATCATATCTTCGAATCCATGGCTCGAATTGAGTAGTTCTTTTGAAATAGGTTCATATTTCAACCTTAGGAACATTTTACAAGTGCTTTGATTATATTTTCTAAATATTCCAATTTTCCTCTAATGCTTCGTGTTTCCCTTATGATTACATGATGATGCTTTATTATGCATCTTTTGGCCATTTCTATGCTTCTTGACATCTATTCACATTTACTATGTTATGTGCGAAAATGCCCACGACACTTGCCCCCTAAAGCAACATTTTGTGGAATACAAAGTATTCTTTGTTTCATCCAAACTCGTCTTTCTTTCTCATGTGATGTTTATCTAAAACCTCAAAAATCTATATCCTTATTCCTGTCCTTTCGGTAAATTTTCCACTTCTAATACATTGCAAATCCTTGTTCACTTGGGGAAAGCTTGTTGATCATATCGAAACATCATTTATTAGTATGACGCCTGTAGAATGTCCTTTCTTGTTAGCATAGTCATCTAACATGATTTTCTACTGCTTATCATGTTTGTCTAGTAGGCTTTTGCTCCCTTTAGTTCAACCTCATTGCCTCCAGGTCCTGAGGGTCATGCATTGTCTTATGAATGTTCAAAATAAATTAAGGTGCCATTGGGAAAGGAATATAGGGTGCTTCCATGGTACGTGGACTTGACGATGTGTATTTTATTACATTGGTTGTAGTTTTGCCAACTAAGATTGGTGGTTGCAACGCATTTTTCCTACATGATTGCCAAGTTATTCCACCAGTGACTCCTTCATCACTACCATGCATACTTGTATCGATCAACCATCAAAATGTTTGGTTAGGTAAGTGGTTTTAGTTGAACGTGGGTTGATCTTGTGCTTATGTTATGAAGCTGATCTTCTCTTGATGTTTATGCATTGTCGCATCTGATATTTATTCATGTCCATATTTTCCTTTTACTGGCTAGTAATCATGACATGTTTTTTTCCACATGATTGCTTGGTTTGCTTGTTCCTTTCACAACTTTTCTCACCTCAATCATGCATACTTGTATGGGATCAATCATCGACATGTTCGGTAGGGAAAGTAGTTTCTGTGATAGATGCTTCCCTTTGCCCATACTTTATATTTCCTGTATGAATACTTACAGAATCGCATATGTATCTTATAGAAATTATAAATGAAATTATCATACCTGATCGGGATTAGTTATTGCATTGTGTTTGTACATTATCATTGTTTAGCCATTAGCTTGTTAGTAATCTTTTATTGCTTCCTCAGGTACTTGTACAGGGTTCATCACCGACAAGTTCGACACGGTGAGCATACTGGTGAAGTAATTACGTGTTATTTTGTTAGATTTTTCAGCAGCTCTTCCTTTGCCCCAGACATATTTGCATAGGATCAATCACTGTCAAGTTTGCTAAGTTGAGCAACCTGTGGTGGAGTGTCTTTGTAATCCAGTCCCATGTGTTCTTGTTTGTTTTCATGCATATATTCCATGTGCACTTCATACAAGCTTATCCAAGTTTCAGTTTGTTGGTTTCCCTCATCTGCAATTCCAAAATCGACTGCACCTATTGAATTACCCAACCAATAGTCACGTTTTACTGTGAGAGAGCCTTGTTTTCCACCGTTGACAGAAACCTACGGCCGATCATTATAGAGGAACCAACTAGGTGGTGGCCATGTCCTAATCATTGGTAAGTCGGGTTCTCTATAGCCATCTCAGTAGCTTGTAGCCGATCATCAATGACTGACATACAATTATGGATCACTTTGGTCAATCACTGCCGATGAGAAGTCTTGGGGCCGATCCTCAATGGTGAACACCCATTTGGCTATCATGTCCTACTATAGGTTGATCTGGCTCACCATTGCTGGCTAAAGATTTGGGGTAGATCATTGGTGGTGAGATCATTGGAGGTGAGCACCCATTTGGCAGTCATGTCCTAACCTTGGGCCAATCAACCTCGCTATTGTCGGCCAAAGGTTTGGGGCTGATCGTCAAAGGCGAGCATCCATTTTGCGGTCATGTCATGACCATGGACTGATCTAGCTTCCCATTGCTAGCCAAAGGTTTGGGGCAAATCATCAATGACTAGCACCCATTTGGTGGTCATGTCCTGACCATGGGACGATCTGGCTTGCTATTGCCGACTAAAGATTTAGGGTCGTTCGTCAATGGCAAGAACCATTTTGGTGGTCATGTTCTGATTGCGGGCTGATCGGGGTCGCCATTGTCGACAAAAGGTTTGAGGCTGATCATAAATGGAAAGCACCCATTTGATGATTATGTCATGACCATGGGCTGATCTAGTTTGCCAATGCTGGCTAAATGTTTAGGGTTGCTCATCAATGGAGAGTACCTATTTGGTGGTCATGTCCTGACCATAGGCTGATCTAGCTTTTCATTGCCGACCAAAGGTTCGTCTAGGATTTTCATGATGTGCCAAAATTGGGTGCCTCTAGTATACAGCAGCCTTGCCCATATAGTCCTAGAAATCAAAGACTTTATTTAGCATGGGATGGTTGTTCTTGTGGTGGTTTGGTAGCACTGGTCCTTTACCATGGTTTCGTGCACCCCATCCATGGGGTTTGGTAAGACCATGATGATTGACTAGTCCATATTATTGCTATAGTCAGTGCGCAAAAATAAAATAGCAGTTTTGAGCATTTTATGTTTTGTCGGATACTTCTCTGTTCATGATGATGAGAATCTAGCTCCATTACGTGGATTCCTCAAGATAAAACATAATTCTTCCCAAATAGATCGGATGCCCCTAACCAAGGGGAATTCACTCTAGGACTAGGCTTCCTTCCATAAGCGGGCGATCTTGTGTCCTAAAGGTGTGTTGTTTCACCGCTTTCTACTTGAGTGCCATGATTTTCGAAATAGCCTTATCTCACTTCCTCTTAATTAGATCTAGGCAAATATTTAGCAATTCTGCATTCTCCTCTAAGCCATAGTGGATTCTCCTATGAGATAAGACTATAGTTTGGTTGGGAAGCATAACCTATAATTTGTAAGCTAACGCTTAAAGGAGTATGTCCTATGCAGTTTCTTAGGAGGTGCAATACGCATAGATACCAATGGTAGCTCATCCATACAAGCTCCCTTTGCATTTTCCAAATGCTTCTTTATGAGAATTTTGAGAACCTTGTTGATTTCTTCAATCTACCCATTGGCCTACGAGTGAGGCAATAGAAAAGACTTTCCTAATTTGGGTTGTCGATAGAAGTTGGGGAATTCTGGACTATCAAACTACTATCCATTACCCGAGATCGTCTGGCGTAGAATTTCATACTCGATAAATAAATCCATGGCCATTGTTACATACTTAGCTCCACATATAGCTTTTAAAAGTCATTCATTCAGATCGATGCATGTGAGATCTTCGTTTCTAGGGTCCCTCACCAAGGTCTCTTCGACTACTTTTATGGACGTTATCTAATATTTCCCTAGCCTCTCTTGCAGCCATGCATCTTAGTAGTGGGTTAGTGAAAACTCTTCCATGTAGAATGCCATCCTGTGTGGTGTACCGAATTGCCTTGCACATCACTTTCCTTGCTACATTCCAGTTTAAGGGTGAAGTTTTACTAGAACCTACCCAAAAGTGATCCATTTCCTGAGTGAGCCAATTTTTACAAATCTTTAGCAAGTCGATTTTCCTCTGATGGGATGTGCTTAACAGCATAGCATTCTTGCACATCAAGTAAAGCCTTCGCCCTTTTTTAAGAAGTATGCCAACCGTTCTCCTTTGACTTAGAACTCCCAAAGTGCTTAATTCATTGCCATTTGCAAGTTGCTATGGATACATAATGTCCCGATTCCCAGTTCTTTTGCTATTTCCATTCCTGCTATTAGTGTACCATGCTCTATCGTTTGTTTTGGACTGCAAGGTAAGAGGTCTATCTGACCCATAAGGTTCAGTGTCTAGCCATTAGTATTTTTCTCACCTTCATGGATTTCGCATGGTCATGTGGCATGATGTTATTATGCCTTAATCATTTCAATCAAATATCATTTGAAATTTATTCATTAGAGTAAGTCATACCTTTCCATTTTTGTCCTTGTATGCTTTGAGGATATAAAGTCTCTTTATTATAATGATTTATATTATTATGAAGTTGAATATGTCTCTGGGTTTTTTGAAAAGATAATGCTCCATCGTCTCTAGAGATGTCCAGGCCCATTTATGGAACGGGTCAGAATTACACTCCTATCTCTAGAGGAGATAAACTAGGTTTCTCATCTGATGTGGTTAAACCCTATCTCTAGGACTAGGAACTTTATGTTCTGTTGTCTAATTACTTCATTATTCTCAATTTTTATGCATATCTATCTTTGGATATCTAGTACGAGGATATGCTCTGATGTGCATAGGGAAAGCTGACATCATGCCCTTGTGCATGGTTTATATCCTTCCCCAATAGGGACTCAGTTCGGTCGATGGACTACAGTCTATAGTTTATAGCACTCTCACTACAGTTACTTTAGGTTTTAACCTAAAGCATAACGATTCCCATTTGTACCATAATTAGATCTCCAATTCTTGATTCACCGTATTCCACAATTTAGCTAGTAGCAAGATATATTCTTTTAGGAGTCTCCATAAGCTATGAACGTGGAAACTTGCCTCGTCTCCTGAAGTGTTTCATTTCTCCAATCTTATTATCCATCTTTCGCATGCCCCTATCCTGAGGATTTTTGTCTCTGACTCGATTAACATTTGTCAGTCCTACCTTGATATCAGAATCCTCCAAGAGCATAAACATGCAGGTCGGGTAGTATACTCCCTCTAAGTTAGCAGTTGGATTTTCTCTTATGTCCCTTATATAACTCTGTTTTCCTATTAATTCCTTAAGCAATAACCATAGGGACAATTCATTTATTGAGTTTATGCATAGCGATTTATATAGAACTAACCATGCAATTTTGTTCTATAAGTTTTATCCATCATTTTTCTTGATGTCCAATTGTTCACGGATTAGTGCCAAAAAGGACTGAACCAAATAGTCTTTAAGTATAACCTGAATATTGGAAAGTAAAGACATCCTCTCCTTTTGTAGTTCCAACTACTTCCATGTGCTAAATATAGTGCCTTAAATATGTTCAAAGGTTAGTTTTTCCAATGTATTGTTCAATGACCGGTGTCTTAAAATATAGGGGTTAACTATGAATCTAATTTTCATAGTGACCTAACTATGGTTCATATTGTCAAGCTTTGGTCTCCTGCTCGGCTCCCCTAATACTCGACACATTAGCCCAACAACTCGCTCTCGCTCCTGGAATGCTTCCTTACTTTGTTTGGTGGGTCCCATCATGCTTCTCGTGCAATGGATCGACAATCTTGGTACTAGTCAGTATAAACTCAGGCGGTCTTATTTTGAAAACCAAGAATGAGGTTCCAACAATAACATTGACTTCTAGGGAGACATTCTTCCTTGGTTCAGCATGGGCAATATCATTGAGTCCTACGTTACTTGTTCCCTTGCATCCATTCTTGATGGGTTGTACACAGAATTTCAGACTTGGTCTCTCTGGACCCATATTTGTGCTACTTGCTCCATGAGTCTAATGAATGCTCCATTCTATCCAAATCCTAGCTAGGAAAGAAGCTACCAAATTTCCATCATCATTTGCAGTCACAATCGGACACTTCTCTAGTAGCTATACTGTGCTACCTCCTTGATGCAGCACATTCCAACACCATATACTTTACTGCCCCATAGATAAATCCTCTAATGTGGTTGGTTTCTCCATTGTTAATATCTTAGTATCGTTGTTTCAAGGTGCATTCCACCATACAAATCATCTAGGTGCGCCTTTCAGCCATGTTCTGAATTCCAATGGTTGCAACACTAAAACTCCCTTTTCTTCACATCGGATGATGAATATACATCTTTTGGATGTCTAATATGCACTCGCAGTTGACTAATAAGCTTCTTTTTTAACATCTCCCAAGAATTAATTGATCCTTAAGGTTAACCAATAAGTCCACCAAGAATTGATGATAGTGTAGGATCGATTTCACCCTAGAGGAGGGTGGATAGGGTGATTGTGTAAATTATTAAAATTAATCGCGGAAGCTTATTAATTAATTTCAATTCAGATCACAGAATAGCAGCACAGATATCGCAGAATATAAATAACAGAAAAAACAGAACAACACAGAATTTACCCAGCTTCGGCAAAACCCTGCCTACGTGCTGCCCCCAAGGTTTCTACTAGAAATTAGATAGTCCCTCGCTTACACACGTAAACTCGCTATACCCGCTATTGACTAATCTAACTCTACGCTCAAAACCCTGACCACAACTCAACCACCGAGTTGCGAATTCCCAAACTACACACCGTAGTTTGTCCCCTAGTCACACGACTAGAAAATTAAAAACGGTTTAAAAGAAAAATACAATTTAAAAACAATTTAAAACACAATAACCCTTATTTAAAAATTTAAACCCTTAAAATAAAAAGTAAGCCCAAATTAATAAAACACAGGCCGGCCCCTTATTCACTTCTTCAACCCGTTCCTTTTGCTTTGTGAAAGTATGGCCGATCCTCTTTCGTTCCTCTTTGCGAACTAGGGCTTCTGGTAATTTGCTTTTGCTCCTTGCGATTTAAACTAGGGTTGTGCAAAATTGAAGCGCCGCTCGATCTCGTTCGATAGTAGGCTTCGATGCTTTTGATTTGCTTACGGCTTCTTCAATTTTGGATCAAATTCGTTCTGCTTTTTCGGTATGTATTTTATCCTTTTGCTTTTCTGATTTTGGCTTGTTCGAACTCGATAATTATTTTGCCAATGATGATTGGGCTTATATAGGATTCGAAATCCTATTTTTGCGTTCGTATTTTCGTGTTTGAATTTGTCTACTGATTTGCTTTGGCCATTCGATTATACTTGGATGATTGAGATAAAATCTGACTAATTCATATGCATATATTCTTGATACTTGCTTCCCACGGCTTGGTTGACACGGTTTTGATTATTGACTCGTTCAATATTGACTGTGACGATTTTTGGCTTTGCTATGCTTCCACGGCTTCGACCCATACATTGTTCACCTCGGCCTATAGTGTTCATGTTGTACTTGGATAGTTGGTTACTGTGTACTTGTTGAAATGATTGAGACTTGCAGTTTACTTAGCTTTGAATCATTTCGTCTCTGGCCATCTTTTTCTGGTTGGTACTGCATTGCATTCTCAGTGAGCTCCATTTTACTTTGTTGCATTTCTGATCACTGCTGTGTCTTGTTTCACTAGTATCAGTGATGTTGCAACTGGTTTAATGTTTGTTCAATGCATTTACTTCAAATGATCCACTCTGATATATATATGCATTCATTCGAGTTGTATTCATGTTTGTTGTTGTCAGTTTGCCTTGTATTACTGAGTTACAATGAGTAGCTATCGTCTGCACTTGCATTCGTGTTGTTGTTTGCTTCATGTACACTACTGCTTTGAACTTCTGGTTGGTTTGCCCTGGACTTCACTTGACCATTGCTTCATGTATACTTGGTGCTTGTATACTGCAGCTTGGTCTTGCCTTGTGTATCTCAACTTGTTCTTGTACTTTGATGGCTGATCATTTTTGCTGTCCACTTGTTGCCTCTGTTCATTTGCCGGTTAGCTTGCTCGTTCGGTCTTGTCCCTTCACTTTACTTGAGCATGTTGCAGTGTGTTATCATATTGCTGGTTCTGTTTTATCTTTGAGTCTGGTATGCTGCAGCTTGTATCTTTGTTGCATTTGAATCAGTTTCACTTGGGTCTGGTTGGTCTGGCCATTGTAGCTGTTTGAGTTGCAGTGCTTCATCACTTGAACTTGCTTGCAGACTGTCTTGTGTTCTTGTAGCTTTCATCACTGGTGCATTCCATTTAGTTGCACTTGCTCATGTTAAATTGCATTGTTCATCTTGATTCTGCATCCTCTTATAATTTGTATTGGCCTTGAATAGATGTTGACTGCATCACTGTTATTTGATTGTCGAGTTGTTTGCATTCACTTCATTCATTTGTATCAGTTGTTCAATTTGCACTTGTTCATCATGTAGCTTGTTGTCTTCATGTATAGTTGCTGTCTACATTCATGTTTGGTTGCTTACTAAATTTTGATGATTTTGCCATTCACTTGTGCTGTGCAGTTTTGTGCTTTGAGTTAGTTTCATTGTTGCTTCTGAACTTGGTTCACATCATGTTGATTTTTGAAATTTCACTTGAGTTGAATCCAGTTTCAAAACTCGGGTTTGACCTTGTGCTCGTGTCGTGATTTTCAATGTTATTGCACGTGAGTTGAACCCGGTTTTTCATTTGGGTTTGACCTGTGCTCGCCTGTCCCTGTAAATCAATCAAGTGTATATATCGGCGTGCACGGCCTTGTGGCATATACAGCAATATACTGTGTATGTCACAAGTTGTTCGTGTATGATGAATTCAAATTTAAATTATGACGAACAACCCAAATAACTGAGGCAAATCGTATTTTCAAAAATCATATTTCATTTTATATTGCAAAAATATTTCTTTTTCAATTTTACTGCGTTAGTGAATATTTTTGCAGATTGCTCAGATGCTGGATTCAAACTGGAATGGAGTTGAAAATAAATAGGAGTGTGAGTGATATGTAGTGAGGTGAACTGTAAATATGTAATGTGATGTAATTGTAATCAAAGTTGTATAGTTATAGTGAGAGCTTGAAATTGTACTATTCAAAGTTGTAATAAATATTTATTTGAATAAAATATTCGTTTGAATTCAAATTCCGTGTTATTTATTTTATTCAGCAAATATTTATTTAATCTGTGAAAAATAAAATAGTATATTATCAAATACATTTAAACGAATGTATATATGTTTATTATCATCAAACAAAAATCATATAAGCGCATATTCAACAGATAGCACCTGCACAGGACTTCCTTTATACTCCACTCATCAGCATGTGTTGGGCATACTGTCGTAAATGTACTACAATATGAATAAGTCCTTAATATGGTTCCATAGTAGGTGTCTTCAAATCTCTAGGGTCCTTGGTAGTCTTATCTCTAAGGAGAAGATGCTGCTAAGCTAAGCCAGAATTCCTCACTCAAATTGTCCATGTTTGAACAAATTTTCTAATGATTTGATTCATTCTATGCTTCAGTTTGGGTGACTACCAATAGTAGCTCGGCCTTTCCTTTCGATGGAGACAATTTCCTACATCTTCCGTACAATGACTTGATCTTCGGCTACGGGCATGTTATGACTCTTAGATTGGTCTCAGTGATCATTTTATCTTTTATTGACCGATGTTTCAATAAGGGAATAATAAGAGTTTGTTGCAGCTGCCTCCGATTTGGCATTATCTTGTCTAGTTTAGCACCAAACCGCTTTCCTGGTCAAGCTTCGAGCTGAATTCTTACTTATTTCATCCATCCAACATTTCTTCTTCTATCCCTTTGACTTTCTTGATCAGATTACTTGTCAGATTGCGACCCCTTTACATATTGAATCCCCTAGATTGTGATCGCCCTAGTGTTCAAGTGTTGTGACCAATAGTTTGCAGCTCTTCCAAGCGTGTCATGAGTTGATACACCATTGCTTGATGTTGGGTAGCAAAACATTCACTTAGCTTGGCCATCACTCTATCTAGTTCCCTCTTAGCATTGGAATGCTTGCTAAATGATCATCATGACTAACAGTTGTCTACTTTGATGCACTGGTGCTCCTTGCAATCTCGATGTAGCTCCAACCTTGTTCTTTGATCTTGAAAGCATGTTGGGAATCAGTCTATCGGTGAAAGCACCAAAAATGTTTTCATAGAAAATGAGCAAGTACCTCCAATCTATATGTTGTGGAGTTGTGAATACGGGTGCATAACATGGCTATTTTGTTTGTATTATTGTTAACTTTCAAAGAGCAAATCATGTGTCGGTTATGCAGAAATTAATTGAAATAAAGTAAAGAAAATAAAGATTTATAGTGGTTTGACCAAAATATTCCTAAATCCATTATCTATTTTCATTATCCTTCTTATGTATCATTGATACAATGCCTGAGATACAAAATACAATAATTTGTACCTCAAAAGAAGGTAAGATATAGCTCAAGGGAGTATATTCGGCTGTTCCTGCCTTCCCACTCCTGTTCGGTTATTCCTGTTAGGTAGATTATGTTAGGCAATTCCTGGTAGGCTACTCCTATTAGACAGATCATGCTAGGCTATTCCTGCTAGGATTCTCCTGTTAGGTAGATCATGTAAGGCTATTCCTATTTGGTAGATCATGCTTGGCTGTTCCTATTAGGCAGATCCTGCTAGGAAGATCCTTCTAGATTGATCTTACTAGGTAGATCCTACTAGGAAGATCTTGCTAGGTTGATCCTTCATTCTTGACTTGTCTGCCGTTACTATTGTAAGCTTGGCTCTCTCGAATTCACTTTCGTTGTTGTTGGAAGCTTTGGTATTTATAGAGGTGGATATGTGTATGGTGGTCATAATGGTAAATCAAGCAATTTCCATTTGTAATTCGCTCAGATGTAATATTCCCAAGTATCAGGAATATAATTGATTATTTCCAAATATACGTAGATTTCATTCCATTGGCTATCTGGTTCGGTAGGGAATCCTATCCCGGGTAGGTTGGTTCGACATTAATGCAGATGGACACGTACTTGGCTAGGTTCCTATACTTCCTTTATTGTACGACGACCCATGCTTGGCTTTGGTTTGGCTATCTCTTGGTCTCGCCTTCCATGCTCCAAAATCTTCTCCCATTCTTTTTTGAGTTTGTGGTTCTACACGACATCTGTTGGCACCGAAAAAAATCTCATATTGCTACCTAGGGTACCGAACATGATATTATGTTTGGTACCTTAGGGTACTAAATAGGATACTCTGTTTGGTACCCTAGGGTACTGTACAAGGACTTCTATTCGGTAAGTTAGGGTACCGAATAGGGGGAGGGTTCTTCCTTCTCCACACCTTAGCCTTGCATTCCAACCTGCTTCCAGGAATCGAACTCCTGACCTCTTTGTTGGAAGCTTGGTGCTCAACCACTTGAGCTACACATGTTTTTGTGCCATAACTCCTTCATTTCAAATCAGAATTGAGCGAAACTTTGACTAATAGCTTCGTATCATTGGGTAGAGTATTCCAATCTCGTTGAATGTTCCATTTTCTAGAAATAGGTAGTCGCTCTTCGAGGTGGGTCTTGAATTAGTCAGATGGTGGAAAAATTTTAAGATGATCATATCTTCCAGTACATAGCTTGGATTGAGACTTGGTTTCGACCTAGGTGCATATCCCAACCTTAGGAATAATATACAAGTGCTTTGACTATTTTTATAACTATTCCTATTTCCCCTTACGCTTTTCCTTCCCTTGCGATTACATGATGGTGCTTTTATTAAGCATCTTTCAGCCGTTTCTATGCTCCTCAACATCTTTTCGCATTCACCATGCTATGGGAGAAAATGCCCACACTAGGTTGTTTATAACATAATGCGAGTGATCTTAAGGCTATTTATTCCCTAAAAGGGGTGGCGTGTGTATTTCAACTATTTAAAACTTACTTATGAATTTAAAATTCTACCAACTCAAATTGCAAGTAGAAATAAATTACCACATAATAAGTAAGTAGTAAAGTAAGTTGCAATAAAGTAAATAAACCAACTATTTTTATACTAGTTCGGAATGACCAATCCTACATATAATCCTATACTGCACAATATAGAATTTTGCTATAACCACTTGTTTTCCATAGGGGGCAAGGACACCTTTACAACCTTAATTTCAAGGCATAAAAGATGCACCCACTTGATTTATCGGGCTACATGATCACCCTCTTTATACCACATACTATAAGAATATCTTCTTCCCTTTACAATCAATAGTATAGTATAGTACGAAGTTGTATCTTCAATATAGATTCTCCCAGATCCTGTACAATTGTCATATAGACCTCCAATACCAATATATCTTTGAACTCTTTGAGGAATAAGATGAAATTAGGGAGAGAATGATATGAGTTATGTATAAATTCTCTGACCTTATACGGTTTGCAAATCCTTGAAGAATTGAAGTGAAAGAGTTTGGATTTGCAAAGAGAGTGGAAGAATATGTTATGGATCTTTCTCACAAAATAAGGAAACGAAATAGTAAGTGAGAATGAGAATATTGTGTGTAAAATTTTGTTTTCCAGAGCCAATATATATTGGTCCAAAAGACATGTTTATTGGTGAAGAGATGGAGCGAAAATCCCCTCATTTAAATTTAAAAAAATAGAAGAACAAGTAGTATGTCGACATACTTAGGAAGGATGTTTCAAAATACATGTGTATATGTCGACATACTTGGGAGGAGTATGGTTGATTTTCAGATTTCAAATTTGGCCATATTTGTGGATATTTTTTTGATTCGGTTGAGGTCGATGGTAGATGATCTTCGAGTATAATTGCCATGGGGTCTTTAACAAAGTGCAACGGCTCAGAATTTTGAACGTTTTTGTATTTAAATGTCATACTTATTTAAATATTTAAATCTTGGATTTAATGTGAATAAAAATGATTTCAAAATTTTATTAAACTCTTTTTAAATAATAAATGATAACGGTAAAGTCTTAGTTCATAATTAAAGTGGTTAAAATTATTTTAATAAATTCTTTTCAATCATTACGTGAAATTATCATCCTATGGAACTATATATGAATTTTTGCGAAACTAGTATCGTTGGGTCCAGAATAACGAGTTGTGCATCGTCGAATTTCATGATGATCGGATATGCTGTGTGATCGTACGAGCTCGAAACGCGTAACAATTTAAAAGAGAAATTAGAATAATAATATAAATAAGCCGCACACCCCTTCGTAACATCCCACTTCTCTAACATCCCTTCCCCTTCTTTTTTTCTTTTAACTGTAAATGAAAATACTAAAATGCCTCATATATTGAATTCTTTCCAGAGCTGGGGTGAAATTCGACGACATTGGGTCCATAGGGATCTTGGTGAGAGGGGCTTCAAATATACGTAGGTGAAGATGGGTGCAGTTGTATTTGGCCATGATTGACTGTAGAGGGGCTGAATTAGGGTTTCGTTTTGGTGATGAAGGCGGAGGTTTTAGGCCATGGTGATAGTTGCATTCGTGTTTCTCATGAGGAGGAGCATGGGTGGTGGCAATTTGGTGGCATCTGATCATCTATTATGGAATGCGATAACTACATGAATAAGGGGGACGTATAGGTCGCAACTTTTTAGGACGACCGAGCTTGACATTTTTGGGCGTAAATCGGAGCTCACGCGAAGAGAAGGAGATTGGAAGTGGAGGCACGCCGTTCCGTGGTTTGTAGTTCGAGTTAGGGGAAGGGGAAGGTACAAAGAAATGGTGTGCAAGCCTATGCGTGTACAAGAAAAGGAATTGGGGAAGAAGGAATTAATTTATTTTGGTAATTAGTAGAGTAATTAAGTTAACTAACTATTTAATAATATGAAATCTTATAAAAATCATAACTTTTGCATACGAGGGTCAATTGAGGCGACATCTTGTAGCGGAATTTTTTAGAACTATGGCTAGATTGTCTTAGGAAAGTATACTCGCCATTTAATTATATATGTTGTGTATATAATGTTTGTTGTGAAAAATATAGATTAAAATAAATAACAATGCAAGCTATCAGTTTTGGACCCCCTCCTTACTTTTGAAATCAAGTGACAATATTATATGTAGTATATTATCTCTCATAACCCTCTATAACATGTATCATGCCCTGGACTTATTTACATGGCTGATAATGTTGTTGTTTGATAAATTTGGAAATCGTAATTGTCATTATAAACGCAATTTGAAATTCCATGTATTTGACACTTGTTAAATAGGTAAAAATATGGACGTATTATGGAAATATATATTAGGTAAAAATGTGGACTTGTTAAGCGTAAAAATATGTTTGACCCACAGGAATTGGTTTGGAAAGTTACTGAAATTATGAAACAAAGTTGTGTTGAAAATTTCGGTTTTTAGTAAAATATGAAGGGTTTTTACTTAAATAGTTTTCCAATTCATTCTAAAACGAGTTTACAAATGTTTTTAAAGTATTTTAGAGTTTTTTAAAGTACATTTAAGTATACATAGTTTCTAGAGAATTAGTAATTATTTTATTAAAGAATTTGATGCTTATGTAATATAAATACATAATTTGAAAAAGTAAATTAATCCTTTTACAAAGTAACAAAGGAAGGTTTGGATTTTGCACTTTTTGTTAAAATAAGTGGTTTGTGAAATTTAAGTGTTTTTATACAGTGATAAAAGGAAATTTGGATTCCAATACTTGTGTTTAAAATGGAAGTAAAGTGAAAGTACATTAATTTCTTAAATTAATGTAGAGATAGTAATTATAAACAGGATTTTAATTATGGCTTTAATGAGGAATACTTTAAAGTAATAATAACAGAAATTGTTTTGGGTTTGTTGTGACATTGGTTGAGTAACAATTGTCTTAAAACCTTATAAATGTAATTTAGTCTTTAAAGAGGGTTTTAAAGATAATTATTAAATGAAGTATTTTGGGTTTGTTGTAAACACTGTTTTTGTAATATTTGTTTTTAAACCCTTGAATAATATTTTAAAATGTTAAAATGTTTTTAAATGATCTTAGGAAATATTTAGATCTTTAATAATGGAACTTTAAAGATCATAACAAGTATGGAATCTTTTGGGTGAAAGATAGAAAAGCATAAGTTTTAAAATAGAAAAGAGAGATGGGGTTTATAGTAACAATGTGTAAGCAATATTTGTTTTCAACATCTTTGATTATATTTTATAGTAAGTCAATATTGTTAATGATTCGTGAACATACTTATACCGTTGAGATAAGTGTCTGAATACCTTTTGAAGTATCGAAAAGAATACAAATGAATAGGAAATTATAGAATACCTGCATATACCTTTGTAAAGATATTTGAAAAATATATATAAGTAGAAAATAGGAATTATAATTGATAAATGATTAACTAATTAAAAAGGGATTCGAAGTTGTTTACATGACACGATCGTGCTTATGTGTGTTGATCATACTTAGTGTGTTACTTGCTTGTGGAAGGTATATGGTACTTGGTTTCCATTATGCGATTATTCTCAATTTTGTTAAATTAATAAAATATAACTCTTGAAATATCTAGAAGAAACACGGAAATTATACGGTACACTTATCTTCGATGATGCTATATTGTACATATAAACCCATTATGCTCTTATAGGACAAATGATAAGAAAATTCGTCCCTTTAGGAGGTGAGCTCCGGTTTTATGTATTGTTTATTTATTTCCAAAAGAACTGGAGTTGAGTTTACCGATAATCTATCGATTGGTTTTGGAGCGCCTGGTAAGCTGGGGAGTGACTTATATGAGATGACTCGAAACCATATCCACTCCAAAACTATACACGTGTTCTATGCTTTGGAAGAGGTTCGTGATTGGCTCGAGATATTAGAATCTATGTGGAGATTCAAGATCTAATTCGAACACATATAGTTGTTCGTGTTGAATATCCAAGTATATGATTTTTGTTTGATGATAATAAAGATATATACATTCATTTAAATGTATTTATTAATATACTATTTTATTTTCACATAATTAAATAAATATTTGCTAAATAAAATGAATAACACGGAATTTAAATTCAAACGGATATTTTATTCAAACATATATTTATTGTAATTTTGAATAGTACAACTTTGAGCTCTCACTATATGCACAATTTTCAAACAATACAATTTTGATTACATCACAAGTTTTCATTTACAAATGTCCTCACTACATATCACTCACACTCGTATTTGTCTTCAACTCTATTCCAGATTGATTCCAGTATTTGAGCAATCTACAAAAGAAACACTAATGCTGTAAAATTGAAAAATAAAGTATTTTGCAGTATAAAATAAAAAGTGAATTCGAAAATATTATTTGCCTCGATTATTTGGGTTGTTCATCATGAATTCATCATACATGAACAGCTTGTAGCGTGCACAGTGTATCACTGTACATGCCACAAGACCTTGCACACCAATGTACACTTGATTAAATTATAGGGACATGTGAGCGCAAGGTCAACCCAATTAAAAGCCGGGTTCAAATCAAGTTAAGTCACGATACGAGCACAAGGTCAAACCCGAGCTATATGCTAGATTCAACACAGGTGCAATTCACAAATAAAATAATTCTCAAGTGAAACCAAGGCTACAAATTCATCATGAATGCAACAACACTATATAAGACTCAAAACTACGACATATAACATAAATATGTACATGAATATGTCCAGTGAAAACAATATAGACTCAATGAAACAACACTACAACACTGCAGATGCAAGCAGACTCGAGTCACAGTGCAGCTAGAACCAACAACAAGTGATGCATCAGTGAAATAGTGGATATAGCTCAATGCAACTCATCACATAATCAAATGGCCGGATTCAAGTTGCAGATGAATACGATGAACTGGTTCAACAAAACCAACATATATACAAATGTACTACAAATACTAGAGTCCATCACTGCAACCTGAACAAGACCAACAAAGACTGTAAAATGCACAAGTACAGGCCAAGACAAGATCAAAGCAGTGTGAACATAGCTGAACCAAACAAAATGCAATTGTATAAAAACAGCATGCGCTTATATACTTATGCAACAGCAAGTACAACCTAACTACACAATGAATGCAAATAGTTTCAAAGGCTAATAGGATCAAGTAGACCAGAGAGCAACAACAATGAAGCCAACAACAAAGCATGAATGCAATAAACTGGTCAGAGGTGTGTATATGCGTAGACAATTCGAAATGAATGAGCAAGTGCAGACTAGAAGCACTAATGCATATAGACCAGAGTACAAAACAAAGTGCATAGTTCCACTGATATAAGTGCAATGCGATAAATAAGTCAAAGAGTAACACAGTGAGCCACAATATCACAATGAGACAGTAGTCAAGGCTGAATTCTGTCAGAGGTAAAACATAGCAGCAAAACCAGAGGCAACAACAAAAGCATTTTAACAAAATCAATGTGGCCAATGTCAACAGAGTAAAGAACAGATCCAATATCAAGTGACTGAAATCAAATATGTCACAAGAGAAGTTCACGGAACAAAAATCAAGATTAAATGCCACAAATCGTAATGACCAAGGAAAGCCAAAGTCAAAGCCGTGAGAATTAAGAAACATAGTATACGATTAGAACAAATCAAGATCAATCACCAACATCCAAGCAACATTGAATAACCAAGCTACAATATCATATGAATATATATGAATAAAAATTAAGGGGTTTGAACCCTATTTAAACCTGGTAACATCATAGGCCAATACTCATTCAAGTTCAAGCAACAAAGAATAATCATTCAACTCGAATCAAAGTCGAGAATAATCAGTTATCAGTAAAAGAAAATCACGTAACAAATTACTACATCGATCTCGACTTAGATTGAAGCAGTCGTGAGCAACAAAGGAACGATCGATTAATAAAGCTACACACGAATATCCACTTGATTGATTAACAAAGTCGGCGTCTTCAAAGATTCTCAAAGCCCTAATTTTCAAAGAGGAAACGAATGAGCAAAGGAAGAGCAACCATTATCGCAATCGAGAAGAGAAAAGGAATCGGGCCGAAAGAACTATAGTTGAAAAGGGGAGCTGACAATTTTTTTGTGTGATAATTCTTTGGGCCGACATTCTTTTATATTATATTGAGCCTTAGACTTTTAAATTATGGTTTTGTATTTGAATTTTTTTAAATTTTCATTTTCTCTTTTAAACTTTTGTAATTTCTAGTCGTGTGACTAGGGGACGAATTACGGTGGTGTAGTTTGAGAATTCGCAACCCAGTGGATGAGTTGTGGCAAGGTTTTGAGCGTAGAGTTAGGTTAGTCTATAGAGGGTGTCGTGAGTTTATATGTGTAAGCGTCTGACTACTTCATTTTGAGTAGAAACTTTGGAAATAGCACGTAGGAAGGGTTTTGGCCAAACTGGGTAAATCTGTTTATTATGTTTTCTACTTTTGTTATTCTACTATTATCTATGCTGCTATTACTCTGCTATATCTGTGTTGCAATTATCTTATATAAACTTCTGCAATAAATTTTTATAATTTATAGTATCACCCTATTCAACCCCCTCTCTAGGGTGAAATCGATCCTACAGTTCGTGATCTATTCAAGATGTGGAAATCCATGCATGATTCTGATATCTACTGAAATATGGGAATCCATGTGTAGTTATGAGATCTGTTCGAGTTGTGACTTGTCTATTGGAATGTTGGATGTAGCCTCACAAAAGGTATGACTACAACCATACATAGGATGCATAGACCGGGGGTTTAGCTAACCTAAGGAAGCAAGCGACCTATTCTATAGATACCCATAGTTATGCATGGATGAGTGATGCCCCGATCCTTTTGCAGGAGGATCGTTCTCGAAGTACCGAGGGCACCTCCATGGAATCCTACACTATTAGCGAATATGCCTTGGCAATTTTGATTTTATACCTATTATTCTTGTGGTGTACACTCACATGCATCACAACTATTTGATTATTTATATTTCATAACCTAGACATTATTATAATATCATTGGATTTTCTAATAGAAATGATTTGGTTATTGTAATGAAAAACCTTGTCCATATTTATTTGCGGTGTGGTCTTACGAGATCCTTTATTTTTTTGAAGGGTTTTATAAATATAAAAATCCATATGATTTAAGTTTCTCATGCTAGTTTACCAAACTAATCCGAACGTTATTTTCTTATAATGCTTGGGTCAGCCCTGGGTATATTTCCAGATTTACCTATGGATGCTTGGAGCTTTAGGAGATGTGTTAGATGCCTCCAAGACCTATTTACGTATTTATTTTCCGCTGCATTATTTGTTTTGTATCTGTCGACGTTTATGTGGATATATCGTCACAACATTATTCTTCGATCAGTTTTTCTTCTTCCATTTACTCCAATTAATCTTGATATATGCAATTCATTTGCTTCCACTTAGTTCTTGTTTATCTTTGTAAAATGTCTCTATAATATATTTGAAAATACTACGCAATTCGGTGATATATTAGAACGAATATTTATATGGTTTTTCATCAAAATCAATACTTGGGGCATTAATAGAAAATAATACATAGGAATTGGTACACTACCGAACACACTTGGTTCGATATTGATCTGAAGCATTTTCCAAAATACATGGGGCCGACTTGAGGCTTTAAGGAAATACATGTGAGGAATGTGCATAAAACTTAGGAAAATGTGGAGCTTGGAAAAATAAGGGCTTTGGAGTGGAAAAATGGAAAAGGCAAGGTTTTGATTCGTCCAAGAACCAGATAAGATATGGTGTTCGACATTTATGTTCAAAGAAACATCAAACAAAGGATAGAAATTCATGCTCGACACTGATCCAAGGATAAGCGGTGCCAACCCAAGGAAAATGCGAAGAAACTTTGATTTGATTGCGGTCGCACATGAGTGTTTGATTTTTTGCAAGAGGGCTTCAAGGATGATGCAAGGTGACTCGAGGCAAGCATGAGGTGACTACACAGCAAACATGGGGAAACTTCCGGACTTTTGTAAACATAACTAGGTAACAATAAGACTTCGATGACTCGATGTTTTGAGTGGTGTAGGTCAAGTACTTTAGGTGAAAAGTGACTATATAACATCTAGTGACATCTGATAATTTCAGAGTGATGATGACTTATAGAGTATGATTGATGAGTGAGGACACTCAAAAATATGAAATGTGCTCGTAGATCAGCAGTATGTGAGGACACTCACCTACGTATATTGGACCATAGTGACGGTCCAGCTCAGCTTAGCGATAGCAAGACCTTAGTTATAGTATTATTTCGAGCACCGATGTAATTAGGATGCTGAGTGATCATTGACTGTAGTGATGGTCATATGAGTTATTATATATCCAATGACACTTGAGTGGAAGATGCGAGACAATTTGATGATTGTCATGCTTTTGCTATGTTTGTTATGTTTTACTGTGCTTGATATTCATATTATGTGATAGAAACCCCCAACGTCTTATTCTATCTTTAGTGTAGTACACTCATATGATAGTATATTAGCATATATTGTGTCTATGTGCTAACTTGTTGGATGCACAGACAGGTCATGTATGGTTCTATGTGCCTTATGTTACTATTTACCTTATATAATTTTTATATCAAATTTGATATTATAGATTGCTCATACATGAATTTTGTCTTACCTAAGGTTATTTACATTGCTTCTTATATCTTAAGTACTCTTAAGTGAGTAAATTAATATAGCAGGTATGAGGTAGCACATTGATCTATGCAAAGGATGAGCATGAGGCTTACACTTTAATCAAAATAAATACTTAGGGTATTAGCATAAAATAATGCTAAGGAATTGGTACGCTACTGAACACACTTGGTTCAATACTGATCCAAAACATTTTCCAAAATATATGAGGCCGACTTAAGGCTTTGGGGAAATACATGTGAGCAATATGCAAAAAACTTAGGAAAATGTGGAGCTTGGAAAGTTTAAACTTCCAAAAGCTAGGAATGTGTAAGCTTGAGAATGTGGGTCATGAGGCTAACACTTCCATTTAGCGGCTTACACTTTCGTTACACTTCCAAAAGCTTGAAAAGTGTAAGCTTGGAATTTAGATCTTTGTCAAATCCAATAGGCACGCTAACATTCCTAAGATGGTTTACAAGTGGATTATTCAACCCAAACTGCAAAACCTCCTCTATTATATCATTAAAAATATTTTCATCTTCCAATTCACTAATTGTGTGGCTGTTTGAGGAAGCATCCCTATTATTGTTGGTCGCACTATATATGTAGCAACCTACAGCTTAATAGGCCTAACTTTTCGACCGAATCGAAAATCCATGTCGATTAGCATATGGATCATTGGTGTTGGTGGCCTATAATAAACAAAAATATATCAAAGGTCTATCTATACAAACTCACAGTGAAATAGTAAAATACAACAAAAAATGTATGCCTACCGTTCCCATCTTGCACCAATATCATGTCCACCTATCGTTATTGTCTTGTACCATTATCATGTCAGTGCAGAGCATAAATGAAGACATATACACCTGCCATTTGCATCTTGTACCAGTATCACTCTAAATCTACCATATGGTTTGTAATGAGGAGCGGGTTAGAACAACGTTCTGGTGGCTGGCAAATTATATACATTATTCATAACACACGTTTATACTGATTGACCTCGATTTAAGTGCTATGTCTATTATTATGGATTTAAGATTTAATTTCATCTATGCCCATGATATATCTTACCTACTTTGATGTATAACTATGTATGCATGTGTGAATATATACACAAGCGTCCCTATGCTCCTAACAAGTAAACCCTTTGCATTGTAATTGATTGTCAACAAGCCCTATCTATGGGGGATGATTATTCCTAGATACATCGTTATAATTTACTAGCTGTATCACTACTGCATCTCAAAGACATATCTTATGATTAAATAGCTAACCTTCGAAAAAACTGACAAACAACCAAACTTTAAGATCGTTGCATATCCCATACGAATTCTACACTGGTAGGAAGTGTAATCCGTATAGGCTTAACCCAAATCTTTGCTAACGACCGCTCGGGACCAAGGGTGGTCTTGTCATATGTCCAACCCTACTCCATAACTAATTTGCCAAACAATGCTCACATAGCATCGACCACCATCCAAAAATCCCATTTAGATTTGCCTAATGCAATTAAAGGAAAATGCCCTTTACCAGTTACTTAATACCACCGGTTTGAAAATGAAGCAGACTCCACCTTCCCAATTAGGCACTGTCGTATGTCATTTAAGACATCCTAATACGGTAGAAGCATAACCAATAGTCATTTCATGCCTCTGCCTAAAGTAAAACCCTTGACCACATAGAGGTAATTAGATGTTTAATACTTCAAAACCAAGGCAAACCACTTGATATATTTTCCTAAACCTTTACATGAACATATATTCCACCCAATAGTCATATATTTGGA
This sequence comes from Allium cepa, assembly GCA_030765085.1. Taxonomy (NCBI): domain Eukaryota; kingdom Viridiplantae; phylum Streptophyta; class Magnoliopsida; order Asparagales; family Amaryllidaceae; genus Allium; species Allium cepa. The sequence continues at coordinate 735,902,491 of CM060943.1, forward strand.
GATGTCATGCATCCATAGTATGTATACACAATTTCTTGTGGCCTCTTACAAAGAGCAGACTTCCATTGTGTAACACTACTAACCTCGTATCCCAACCCATACAAAACCAAGTCATTTATAATTTATCTAAATATTATGCTAAACCCATCGATTCACACCCATCGCAAACATATGATTGAGACATATGATTACAACTATGGAAATTATTATGCCTCTTAGGTTTATTATTTATTCGTATTCTTTTACTTACTTGCTATGACTTCTTTATATTTTATAGGTTTACCGCCTTTATTTCTCTTTTCCATAAATTTTATTAAAGACATTTATATATCATGCCTGTTTAAATTTCCTTTACTCGAGCCATATTTGGTCTCTATAATTAAATTCATTAAATGGTTTATTACCATATTGACTTGATTAAAGTAACTTCTCTTTTATTTCTTAATTTATTACCTTATTCGTATTTATCATTTTATTTATAATTAATATGATAACCTACAGTTAATTGAATGTTAACAAACCTTTCTAACGTTTGTATATTTGTTTCTCAAACTTAATTTTACTTTATATATATATGGTAAAGGAGATTATTTATATTTCCATTTATACTTTTTTAGTTTCTACATTTAAGAATCTCTGGATATACACTTATGTTGAGCTTCCAAAAATATACTTATTCCCGCATTTAATGCATTGGAATCGTCTCTTTCCCAAAAAGCAAATGTTACCGTTACAAATTTCCAAAACTACCCAATTTGTGGTGCATTTGAAATTTCAACGAATTATCTTTTCTTTTTTTATTAAAGTATGCAAACTACGAAAGGATATCACTACTTTGCACATCTCATTCATTTGAGCCTATTACTTGTTATTTCAAATAACAAACTTTTCATATATAATTATGAGGTTAGAAAATTTATGTAAATTTCACATAGAGATTCTATAATTCCAATGAATAAAAATTGAGAAATTTAAATCCGATATTAAATTATAAAATCTCCAATTGATGATTATCAAGTTCAACAATTTACAATCTGATTAACAAAAATATGGGAATAAATACGCAATTCTATCAATATTATATTTCATAAATTTTAGGGTCTGTTCTCCCTAACTTCTATATCTATATGTCATTTCATCAAAGTTAAACAATTTCTAAATACATACGCATAGATTTCAAGTCAAATTTATTTATTCATGCCTATAATTCAATGGTTAATTCTTGCAAAATAAATTTAGTATTATGTAAAACATCTAATTTTCTACTCACATTAGGATTCCAAATCTCCAGATCCAAACCCATTTTTCTTACTTAACTCCCTTTCTTTTTCATAGAATTGATTCACTCCTTCTCTTTTTCCCTTTTATTTTCTTTCCTTTTCTAATATATATATACATACACATTTTTTATAATTTCTAGAAATAGCGGAGAAATAAGAATGGTAGATCTTTACTGCTCTGTTAGAAAATATGAAAAGAAAAGTGAGGGCTAAGCCTGTATTTATAGACGCTGGAATCAATTCTGCCAGTTCGATTAATATTTAATAAATATAGGTTATTAGTTCGAGATTCAGATAAGTGCCAGCCCTAGCAATCAGTCGACCGGTTTTACTTAGGTGTCGACCTATGGTGATTTATTTCTCCTTTTACATTATTTTTAATGTTATCATTATTTATTTCTATTTGTTTCCTTAATTCTATTTTCAGTTATGTCTAATTAAAATTCATTAAATGTCGACAACTTCTTTGTTCGGACCCCGATCGCAAAGCTTAATATATGAAAGTTGCTCAAAAAAACACCATGAACACAATAGTGCAAATTTCATGGTCAAATTATAATGTTTTCTCAAATTCCATTTTTGAGCCATATAAATTTATTTATCAATTCTTTTAATTAATTACTTTTTATTTTACAGGGTGTTACATTATGTATTAAATATAAGTATATATTTTCTATTTAATTATTAAAAAATTGATTTTTAAGACATGGTCGAACTAATCACAAGGTATACAATCATGAAGATGGTTTATACATGTATATATATAATTAAATAATTGAAATAAGCAATTACCTTATGCCTGTTATTATGCCAATCTTCGAACTCATCGGTTGTTTAGTTTTCTTCTTTGTCTACTTGGTTATTGGTCGCAAAGCCATCCCTTGGCTTCACCAATGTCCAATCGAGGTTGTGATTTAGTTGGTTTAGTTTCAAGTGAATGAGAGTAGCGGCTATCTATTTATAGACCTCTAGATGTCAAAATATCTTCCTTATTTTCCTCGAACCCTAAGATACTAAGCACTTTTGAAGACCAAGTCCATATCATGTGCCTTCATGATATGGCCATCTCTAGATGTCCATCTTTCATTGGTCAATATGCCCATCGACTTGATGTGCCACGATTTAATCATTTTATTTAAGCCTATTCTTGAATTATATCGACGTATATCTTTTATACATCTAATAACAACATTATGTATACATATTCTTTTCATCGTTATTGTATCACTTTGATATCAAGAGTTTGGTCTAAGATCAAAAAATATACTAATATACGATTCAGTTGCATGGACAACTTGAAAGTACGTAGTTTAATCTGATAATATTTATCGATTAATCGATTTACTCTAGCCAAAGATTTTGACTTTATGTTGACCACTAATTACATTGATACTAACTTTCTATAAAGAAGTAGATGAATCCTCTCTTGGTTAGTGCTTCACTTCAAGTTATTCAATATATACCAAAATATGGTCGTGACAAGGTCACCATGCCAACTGTTTAACCATAATCAAAGTATAGATTAGCTACTTAAGATCAGCTATACCATTAACTTTGAAGACTATTATACATCGTTACCATGAGCTTCTATTTTAACTTAGTTGTATTAACCTATAGAAAATTTCTTCGAACCATTTTGTGATTGTTCCAAATAGCCACATGTATGTAACCCCTTGGTGGCCCAAAAGGACATGAGTAAATTATCATTCATCATATGGAGAGCATTATGTACACTCGTCTCAACATGCAGATCGATATCCTTTTCTTGATACTTCTTAACTAAGAACATTTTAGGAGTAGGTATACACACACACGCAAAAAAAATCCAGTGCTTACGGTTACGAACACATTTTAGCTGCAATGGATGAAACATTTCTCCTAAGGATTTTCTACTTATATGTGTTTAATGTATTTAATTCATTATTAATATCTTTATACAAGAACACATATGAAAAAAATAAAACTAAATGCATACATTATTTCAAAATAAATGCTCTATAATGTTTAAATTATATAATCAAATTGCATGATTGCCCCTAGTGCAAAACCTTACTCCGTCATTCTCCCACTTGCACTTGAGGCTAATCATGGTGCTTTGTGCTCGTAGTTTCATTCAGTGTACCTAAAATAAACTGAGAAAGGGGCATATTATTGTTTTTGGTCTACCTTTTGATCATACTTCCCTGTTTCTGATAAAATCTTTTATCACGTGTTAATTATGGGGAATGTATCTTGATTTCTTATCAAACTTTTTATTCCCATTACAATATATATTCTATTGTTTGAACCAGAATATGTTATTGGATCTTAAATAGTGGAAACCATTACTAGCTCACTAATATATTTGCGTAGATACGTTGTGGAACTATTCAAGGTGATGTGCTTAACCTTTGCTTGAATAGACGGTAATCTCTCATTTGGGACATTTCCAAGTTAAAGCTACTTAAGTAAGGTTGTACATGAATTTAAAATTGACTTGCCATGTTCAGTGTCACTTATGAAGTTCAAGTCTGCACACTTATTCATAAAAACTTCATTGTTTTCATAAGCAAATGTCTAGTATTTGGCAAATATTCAATAATACTCTCAACTACCATACAACGATTGTAACTCAGATTTGATATTCTACTATTACATTAAGTTTATAAGCAAAATCTAATATACCACATAATATAACGAATATGATGATTCCAATTGTTGACGCATAAGGGATCCACATCATATGCTCCATGTAAACATTTTAATATGATGTTTCTATACATGTTGGGACAATCACAACATCATTTTATACTAAGTATAAAAGATGTTTCTTTCATTCCTTTATTAAGAGTTAAACAACCATACTTTAACTGATTTTAACATGGGTACATCGCTAACAATCAATAGTCTATTGTTATTTATAGTATTAGAAATGATTTTGTACTTTAATATGCCTTCTTACAAAAGCGTGCTTAATCTGAGTTTTGACTGGAATCAAATATTTGATTTTTGTATCAAAATACTTGCTCAACCGATATATGCTTATTGGATGCCTTGGCCAATGTGTGCGAACAATCTCTTCTAAATCATTATTTAGAAGTTCTAATTTAGCATTAATGTGGCAAAAATCAAAATTAAATTATGTGATAATTTGCAAGTGGAGTCCTGGATTTAAGCAGGTTGATTGGTGAAACCATTACTCTAATTTAAACATTTGAAATCAATGAGATCATTTCCCATCAACTTTGCTTTTGGATTTCAACTACATTGATATTCTTCTCGAAGACTCAATTGCGGCTGATGGATCATATATTTTTGGACACAACAGCGAAAATAATACTTTATAAATGTACTTGGAATCCATTTTAGATTTAAAGCATCGCACCATATGACAGAGTCTATATTGCTCATTGCCTATATTCAGCCTTAAGGAGATTTATACTATCGACAGTTCATTCTCTCGATATTGTTAAGAAATTCATAGTTCCTCTTAAATATGCGAGAGTTCTTATTAGGCATTCTAATGTACTTGTGTTCGTTTTAGGCTTGGTTAATCTATTTACCCACGTAATCAATTATATGTTAGGATTTTGAATAATATATAAGCCCGCTACACTACCAATAATTTTTATAAAAGAAATTTATTCGGTATGAAGGTGGTTTTTTTGTTGAAAAAATTATTTCCTTATGGAATAGGCACTTGCTTTTTTTCAAAGAACTGCCTATGGACAAAAAAAATAGACCTCATTTTATGTTTACGAAACTTATATTCAAAATGTTAGTTGGACAACCATATCCTTAAACTATTGAAGATTGGGTTTCTTTCCTAATTCATATCTTATATGGATTCATAAGCTATAGTTTATATGAAATCATATTTAACCTATGCACATACTCTTAAGTACATATCCTTATAGAAAGAAGTAACATAATTTCACTTATCAATTATATGTTGTTCAACAAAGTCTGATTACTCCTTATCGATACATTATTATGTAGCATATTGAGGAGTGACTTTGAGGGTGTGTCTTATTCACTTTTAGCTACTATTGGAACCCTTATTCAAATTGGTTTATTTCCTTTGCAAGTTGTGTTTTCTAATTCTGTTTCATATTCTGTGAACTCATCATAGATATCCAGCTTGTGTATCAAATACAATATTTATATCTAACAAAATTGATTAACCTATCTAACGAAGTAAGTGGAACTACTTTTGGTATCATTAGACCTTGGACCTGATAAAGTTACAGGTATGCTCTTGGGACAATTATGTAATTTATTACATATATCTAACTTGACAACCTATCTTGTTCATAATAAATGTATTCGATTTCTAATATATACTTTGTTGTATACTGGGTAATCGATTTAAAGTATATTAATTAGAAAATTATTAAATAATATGCTATGTGATAATTGTTATAAAGATTTAGAATCATGAGAAATATAATCCCAACATAGAATAACGTATTATTTTAAATCAACCTAGTCAAGATGCTTCGAGAAAAGATATCGATGCATTTGTTGAGACCAAAGTGTATAACGCTTTTCAAATATTGGGCTATGTATCACTCATGGCTACTAGAGCGCCAAGGGGTTACATATTAATAGTTATTGGATAACTATGGAAGTTCGAGAGTTTCCTATTAGCTAATAATGACTAGATAAAGCAGGAAATATTGAGTGACGATATTACATGGTTCTTTCGACTTGAAAATACTATAAAACTTCAATGTGGACACTCCACTTTGATTATAGTTAAATAGCAAGCATGATGTCCATTAAATGACTATAGTTGGGTCTGATCTAAAGCATTAGAAGTAAAATACTATTCAATCGAGAATTTATTTCCTCAATTTTATAAGGTTAGCATCACGATCAACTATAGTCAACTCAAAGTCAAAATCTCCGACCAGAGTAGTATAGTAAATAATAAATGTTCCTATTGGACAAAGGACTTTGTTTGCGGACTAACCAAGTGGAATGTGGATTATATTGGAACTTTACCAAAAACCAAATTCAATAAATCCTAAAGTGACATAGTGTCGATGAAGAGAATTCGTGTAAATAATCGTTATTAAAAGGTACTACTTGAATTTGTAAAATTTGGATTTTATTGATGAGATTCGTAAGCGATGAATTAAGTTAAACTATCACATCACTAGAAAAAATGACGTATGAACATTAGTATTTGAATTGTTGAAATATTAATTGTTGGCTAAACTCACACCAAAGAGTCACACAAACAAATCTATTCAGTATTTAAAGCACACGATTTAATTTATTTATAACACCTATAAATTAATTAAATTTATAAATACTTAAGAAATGGTAGTTTTTAATTATTATTTATTGCATTGGGTATTTTTAGTAAAACGTGGCATGTATTGTTAATTAGTAAATTGGATTTTATCGTGTTGCTGTTAGTAATTTACTGCGTGTGTACATAAAAATTATATGTATGTATATATGTATGTATGTATGCATATCAATATATGATGTCAATAAAGATTTGAATGGTTTTTAAATTAAATAAATTTATATTTGGGTTGATGGGGTTTTTAGTCCACTAAGGACTTGTAAGAGGGATTTAAGGAGACATATATTCCTAGATCTCGCTACATTTTAAACCTTAAGCCTCCATTTTCATTTGGTTTTTGATCTCCTCCCTCCTCTATCATGGAGGCATATACCATCTTCATCTCTCTTCATTTTCTCACTTCAAACATGCCCCATTAATTAGATACTATTAAATCGATGGTTGTACGCCTACCTCTTGCAAAGAAGGGTGCAAATCTAAGAGATCAAGGAGGCTATTTAGTTCTAGGTGTGAATCAGAAGCAAGGTTCATAGGTATTTCTTTTTAATTTTATATAATGATCTTGATGTATTGTACTTTATATATCACCTTGCATGTGTGTGTCATTTCCCATTATACTATAACAGTTTAATGTTTTACTTTAATCTATTTATAGTTCATCTTCATTGTACTATGTTCTTGTAGACAATTTTTTCACTTATAATATGTATATTTTGGTTTTAGATAAATATTAATTTTTTTTTGTTTACAGTGTTTTAAAATAGGCACATATATAACTATAAACATTATTTGATTTTCTAAATAGTTTGTTTATAATTTAAATTAAGTTAGTATATTATAAAAAGTTTTTAGAAATTTAAATAAACCCACTGGAAAAAATTAATTTAAATTAATTATAAATTATATATTGGATATTTTTTTTTTGGGGCAAGCGGGGTTGAAAACTAGACCCCTGCCAGATTTATTAAAAAGGAAAAACATAGTTACAAAAGGAAAATGAAGAAAACAAACACAAGAAAGACAAAAACAAGAAATACAAGAGAAATTACGGAATCCAAGGGACAAACTGATGCTCTTGAAAATCATGCTTACTCACTCTCATACCATTCAGAATTTCATTCTTTAGTATAACCCAAAGCACTAAAGGACTTCTCATTTGTCCTTTCCTCATCCCACACTAATTACATCAGTTTTTTAATTGTGAAGAAGAAAGGATATCTTCTCACAACATTCCATTTAGTTGCATTCTCAACCATAGCCCACTGATCTGAGTTTGTTGAGGGACAGTTGCCAAACCCAAATTACACAACATCTTACTCCATAAATATAGAACATAAGGACATTCAAAGAAAATATGCAGGGTAGTTTCATCATGGGCATTGCACAGTAAACATGAAATGGGAACATTCATACCATAAGTAAGCAATTTATCCCTTGTTAACAAGGCCTTGTTCACAACTATCCAGAGCATCAAAGTATCACTACTCGGAGATATGCCATTCCAAGTATCCCTGTGCCATTTGCAATCAGGCATGGAATCAATATCAAGAAGTGCCACATAAACACAGTAGATGGAGTGTGCCTTGCCATTCCATAGCACCGAATCATGATCATCAAGATCATACTTGTTATGAGCAAATTGGCTCCATAAGGCTCTTGACATTTTGGTTACTGGAGTATGGAAGCATTAACTTTCCATATTTATTTGTTTATAAGTTATATTATGTAAAATGCTATATAAACATTTTATTTATTAAAAGGTTTAAAGGAAACATACTTTCGGCCAAATTATTTTTGTCTTAAATTAGGTACAATTATATATATATATACATACATACATACATACATACATACATATATATATATATAAATATAATTTTTTATACACAGGTATTTTAACAAAAATATTTTCAATCATATTTTTTTATATAAATATATATATTTATTACTTAAAACATTAGTAAGCCAAAATATATTCATTTTGAAGCTTTGAATTTATATTGCAAATCAAAGTTTGAATTTAAATTTGCTATGTTATGAAAGCATGCTTAAGCATTGCTTAAGCGCTAAGTGCATGCATAACGCTTAGTTTTTTGGAATAGTAAAACGATTGAGCGATGAGCATTTAAGCGTTCTTAATTGACACATATATGAGCCTTGCTTAAATTTAAGCAATGCTTAAGCTATACTTAGTAAAACAACTTTTTCTTTTTAGAATAAAAGGAACTAGGATTGAAGTAAAAGACCACATTCCTAATTAACAAAATTTTCTCATTTTCTGTAAAATGGATCGATGGATGATTTGCATTGAGATATGATTAATAACAAATGTTCACAATTTATACTTAATTTGAGTATGCTAACTTTTAATGAATAGAGAAAGTCAAATCCAACTTTTGAAACCTATGAATTTATAAGTTAACTTCAAAGTCAAACTTCAGTTCTTTGTAATGAATTTTTACCTACACATATAATACATTTGTACACATATAATACACTTAATATAAGCAATGCTTAAATGACATTAAGCGAAACGAGACTTCTATCACCTCGCCTCCCTTAGCGCTCATTATAACATAGTGAATTTGTTTACTATGTCAAACTAAATATTTTAATTTTAAATTGAAAATTAAAGATTTAATCAAACTTATACTTTAAATCGATTTATAAATATTTTCAAATAATAATTTTTAAAATTATATGTATGTATGTATGTGTGTGAAAAATTTGTATATTTTATCTTAATATGTTTTAATCGAGAAATGCTTATATATATATAAGAGCGAAGTGTGTTGTGTGCATAAATATTGGATATAATTCCATTATTTAGCATATAAAAACTTAAGCATGTATACCATTTTCCATGTTTCACATGCACGTTTTACACACATGAACATATATTGATATGTTCATAAACTATATAAATTATATTTATTTAAATTCATCAATTAAATAAATTAGAAAATTACACAAAATAAGGTTTTATTTAAATTAATTAGATTGGATCTAATAAACCATTTAGACTTCATATGCCCAATAAGATCCAAATTAAGTGAATTTTTTAAAATCCATTTTATTTACCCACTACGAGCTAGCTCGATTACTTTAGGATTGTATACATCTATATGTATCAATCTGAAGAGTTCGTTAAATCCTTTCGTCGCTCCCACTAAATGGTTGCTTTGCCCTCTATCGCTTGAGATATAACTCATAAGTACCATATGATTCATAACCATCTGATTAAAGAATTATTCTCAAGGATATGGCTTAGTCCATAATGAGAAAGCTAATGGTATGCCCCAAGTGCAATTATATAAATGTGTAATATAATTAACTCATTAAACGATCTTGTTTATAATAAAAGACATTTATATGTTTGTTTCTTTCATGTACTATGTTGTATTGTGATATAAATAATTAATTTAAAGTACATAGACAAGAAAATCCTTAGATGAAATTTTATAGGAATGTAGTTGCTTACAACATATGTAATTAATCATAACTTAAATTACATTTTATTGTAATTAATATTTTTCATTAAGATGTTTTGATAAAGGATATTGATACATCCCTTAACAAAAGAGTACATAACGCTTCCTTAATGTTTGGCGTTATATTGCTTATGGCTGTTGTAGGCACCAAGAGGTTACATACTTATAGTTGCTGGAGAAATATTTAAAGGATGACTTAGTTCAAGAGTTTCCTCTTGGTTGATAACAACAAGTTCAAACATGAAATCTCAATATGATGCTATTACATAGCTCTCTCGACTTGAGAATATTATGAAACATCGACGTGAATACTCCACTTTGATTATTGTTGAATATTGACAAGGTGACCACTAGAAGACTTGAGTTTGAGTTGAAGCATAAGAAGTGAAGCATTATTTAATAGAGAATTTGTCTCATCAGTTATAAGAGGTTAGTATCACGGTCAATTATGATCAAACTAAAGTCAAAATCTCTAGCCAAAGTAAAATGGTTAATAATAAATGTGACAACCCGCACCCCAGTAGGTCTAAATTTTTTATAAATTGAAAAATAACCCCATCAATGTATGTATCACTGGTTTGGTATCCTACAAATAGATAAACAAATGCATATCATAGGACTATCGATATAACTCAGAGTGGAATAGTAAGCTATAATAAATCATACAACTACTGATCAAGACTGGCACGCCAGGTATCTATTGTCCTTTTTAGTGTCGGGCAAGCATAAGGAAACCTTACCTTCCACTATTCCTACCTTGCACCGGTACATGTTCTTCTAAAGTTATCCAGTAGGTTGTAATGAGGAGAGGGCCAGAACAATGTACTCATGACTGGTACATTATATGTTTTACACATTACACTATTTTATGCCGATTGTCTTCCATCACATGTTATGTCTTTTACTTTACTTAGTCATCTAGATTCCACTTATGCGTACAATATGCCTCATCTAACGAAGTAGACCATAACTACATATGTGTATATGAAAAATATATAAGCACCATAGTCTCTCATTGGATCAAAATATTATCCCCACTACTATACATAACACACCTCATCAGGATCCATCATCAATGTAGTATCACGTCCTAATCATCGTGTATACCAAGGAATTTCCGCAATGCCTAATAACAGCATCACAAAAGTTTATCCACATTCTATCTCGCCTTGGGAAATACTTAACTGTCTTCTTGCTATTTTAGACTCATCTCCATGGATTATAGAGGACTCGACTCCTCGGACTACCCTACTCGTTTTGAAAAACCTCGCTTAAGGATTATCTAGCTTTGCCTCCTAAAAACAAACTAACAAACAGCTATAAATGTGCAAGACCTAAACATGACCTACACTATTAGGAGTAGAGGTGTGGTCCGTTTAGGTGTAGCCCTTGTCTTTTCACTGACCGCTAAGGACCGATGACATTCTCAACCTAGGTACAGCTCATGACACTATTAACCTCGCATTCCAACCCATTTTAATGGCTTTCTCATTCTTTTCTATCTAATTTATTAGCTAATTTTAATAGTTCACATCCATCATAAACACATACTTGAGGCTATGTAAATATATTCATATTATTTAATTATTACGGCTCTAATGTTCAACGATTCATAATATTTCTTTATTTTTTATGCGTTTATGTCTTATACTTTAATATAAATTTACTATCATTTACCACCTTTATTAAAAGATCTAAATATCGTTTCCTATTTATTTCCCTTTCTTATGAATGAAGTTTATTTTTATTCTTTTTAATCTTTACTGCCCTTCCATGTTTAGTGGACTTTCTATACCTGTATGTTTTATACATTTCTTGCCTTTACTTGTTTTTTACATACCTGCCTTGTTATTGTTAACTATTTAGTTTCCATCTTTTCTCTATTTCATATATATGTGTATATATATATATATTGGTTTTACTATTTAGCCATTATTATTATAACAACTTCAATTCTTTAATTCATACTTAAAGATTTCTGCATTTTAATGCATTGGAATCACATCTTCCCAAAAGAAAATTTTAACACTATAAGTTCTGCATAATATCCAAAAAGGGAATTTGGGTTATGTTTGGAATTACAAGGAATTATATTTCATATTTATTGAAATAGACAATACAAAATAGGTTAAAGTATCATTAATTTGTACATCTCTTCCTTTTAGGCGTATTCCTTGTTATTTCAAATGATACACTTTTATATTCAAAACTAAACTAGATAACCCATAAAGATTTACTTTGCAACACCTTAAATTCCAATGAATTATAATAACACTTAAACCCTAATAGTTTATTGTGATAACTTCTCATTTACATTTAGTTGCATAATTCAATCAATCAACAAATCTGGAGTTGTAGTATAATTTTTCAAATTCAGGGACAAGTGCTACCCAATATTGAATATAGGGACTACTACCACCCAATACTTTCCAGATTCAAGTACATGCAATATTAAATCCAAGTTATCAATCACAGAATATGTAGCTAGGGTTTATAAATTCAATTCATGCATATAATTAGGCCTACAACTCCAATTTGACATTCAGGTATACAGGAATAGATTTACTATGATATAAATCCTATATTATATAAAAATATATAATTTCTCACTCGCCTTTTAACTTTCCAAATCTCAAGATTTAATCATCATTATTCCAGTTTGTCTCGCCTTACTCTCCCTATTCGAACTCACATACTACAAGCATGCATATATCTATCAGAAATCTAGATCGAAGAAGAGATTTGGATTTAGTTTAGATTTTAGATCCGGATTTATAATTTACCTTGACTTTGACAATTTGTTTCGACCTTATTCTTCTTCTCAATGATCCTATGTTGTTCTCCACTTATATATATACATACATAAACAATAAATATATTTAGAATTAAGAATTTGTGAAGAAGAGAAAATGGAAGAGGTTCGTCGTTGCTTTAGAAAATGTGAGAAGAAAGTGTGGGGTTAGGCCAATATTTATATGGATTCGAATCAATGCCCACCATTAGATTAAATTATTTTAAATCTAGGTCGCTTGGCCATGTCAGAATTGTACATTTGACGTCTCAGCCGATCGACTGCTAGTAGTCGACCGGCCTAAGTTAAGGGTTCACAGGTCATATGTAACACCCTCTATCTTGAAGCCTAAAGCTAAGTGCTACAGATGCTGCAATCATTTTTAGTATTTAACTTTCAGTGACAAAATACAATATTTTTAATGGTATCCATAATATCAAAACCACATGAATAGGAAATAAAATCAAAACTTCAAAAACAACTTTTCTTATTACATTTCAAATCAATATTTCGTATGCAGTTACATAATCCCAAAATGATTCCTCGATTTTGATCATATATAATTATTACAAACTACGCCAAGAGCCACATATGAAGATTGGATGATCAAAATACTAAATAGACAGACATATCAATCATAATTAAATCACAACGAAATATTGCTAATCTACTCTTACATAGCTAGCTTTGCCTCCTATACATCTTCGGAAGCTTATTCATCCAACCTACTAAACCTAAAAAGACCTTAACTCCCAATCTACACAAATTAGTTTTGAGCACTCGAGAGTTAAAGGGGAAAACATAAACTTCAGGTCAGATATAAAGAACGGTGAGAATAATACCATTACATCCTGGTTTACTGATATTAAGTGTGACCACGTAGCTTAGTGGAACGGGTTTCCTCTCACTAATATACTTTTAAAAGAATATCTTTTACAGATCAAAATCCTGCAATTAAAATTATTATAATAGCAAGAGCAATAACATATATGCATATAAATCAGGAAATCAATTGACTTTTTGTCCAAACTACAGTTTTATCTGGCTAACTATTAACCATTGGCTGACTCGTGCCTGCGAGACATAATCAATAATCTAACTTTTAGTAGACACAATACTAGGCAATCTGCCCTTAACTATCATCTTCTAAGGTCAACTGATCCTAATGGTTTTGCGGGCTCACCAATGACCTATCTTTACTCTATATATTCCCACCTTTACGTAAAATTATTTTAGCTCCATTTGTGACAAATCCCTACACATGGGATTTTTTGTCTTATTTTAGCTAGGGGCTAATAGCTAAAATATAGGGCACGACCCCATACCAGTCCCATTTGGGCTTTTAATATCTGATTCATAAACTTGGGGCTAACTATCCTATTAAATTTTTGTTTCCTTATAAACAATCTTTACAAATGGTTTACCCTTGAAATCATATCTTTATAGAACAGTGAAATCTTACTCTTTGCTTTACTCAAAATACTTATTCCATGATATATGCTTTAAACAAAACAATTGATGAAATTTAATCAATGGGATTATCTATCCCTTCAAAATAAGTTGAAACCTTATTTAACTTAGAAAACTTTAAGCCATAAAGCCAATGTAAAACTTTCGAAACTCTTGTTTTAATACCTTAAACAATACCTTTCGAAATCACTGAAAACACCCTTTCAAAAACCTTACTTAAAACCTTAGACATCCTCTTTCAAAACCATTTATACTTACCTTTAGAAAGCATTAGAACCTTCCTTTCGAAATACTTTAAACATATCTTTCGAATCATGAACAATATACCTTTCAAAAGTATTGAGCTCAATTAAAGGATTATTGAAACATTGCTTCGAAACCTTTTAAATTATTCCTGTCAAAATCATCTAGTTTTACATATAATATAACCATTGGGTCAAAGAAAATAGAAGAAAAAGTATCCTTTTTGAAATCTTTAGTCTAAATAAAGTAATTGGGGAAGAGGATAGCTTCGAAACGAACCCTTTCCAAAACCAATGCCTCCAAAACCATTTAAAAGCAGCTATATGACTCATTCGAAAGCATTAAGAAAGCAGCTTCAAAGTAAAAAGGTGAAATCACCCTTTCGAGTACATTGATCTAAGGCTATATAGAAAAGAAACATCAACTAATTCAATAGGTATGAATGTGGTAGCATGAGTATTAAATAGGTTCAAAAGCGACTACCATTTCGAAAGCTTCTTTTAAACCTAAAGCAAGCAGCAACTCTTTCGAATGCTTCTTTCTAAAAACAAAGGCAAGTGGAAACTTACTCAAAAGCTTCTTCTTTTGAACAAAGACAAGTTAAAAACAACTCCTTCAAAAGTATCTTATATAAACAGAAGTAAGTAAAGAATTCGAAAGCTTATAAGAATAACTTCTACCACTTCGAAAGCGTGGTTTCGACAAGGCCCCCTCTGCCTTTCTCCAATGCACTATATATCAATTTCTTGATACCACGTGCATTAGTTTCGAATGTGTTCATTAGCAGAGGTATTGCGACGAAAGCTAGAAAATGGAAGTGATGAAGTAGTAAATCCAAGCAAAACTAAATTTATGCCTTTTAAAGTGATTTCTTTTCACCTAACTTGCCTAATTTTTTAAAATGTAATTGGTTGCCATTTCTTTATCAAAATCCTTTTCTAAAAGGCTTCCGAATTAAAAATTATAAGTTAAAAACATTTTAACAAATAAGTCCTTCTATTTGATAAAACATATAAAACATTTAAGTCCCTTAATTTAAATTATTTCATAACCATAATAAAATATTTTGGAGAATTCCCTAAAAATCACCATAATTCACTTTTAATATGTTTCCTAACATATGTAAATTTCAGACCCAAAATCATTATATAGTTATCTTAAATAATTTATACCAATATTAACTATATTCTTTCACAGAAAATTCATAATAACTTAGAAAATTATGAAACTTGAAACCCACTTCTAAAATAATTTTTTTGATTATATATCACAAACGCAAATCATTTGGATGTCATTTAATGAGTTCTCCAATCTAGACTTATCATAAAATGTATATGAGACAATATAAGTCATGAACAAGCAAATATATCCATTTAAGCTAACATAACATGGCATATCTTTTGCAACATAATTCAGATCAAACCTTGTAAGTGAAATCATTGTCAAAAGTGAGATGTAAATCAAATTATTCACCTTGGTTTTGTGTTAAGAAGGTTGAGATTTTCTCTTTGATTGATTTGCTTAAGCTTTCTACTGGAATTCTAGCTTTCCTTCTTCTTGAATCTTCTTAATGGTGGCCGGTCGAGCTTATTAGTGTTTAGTTTTGTTTGTGAATGTTGAAATGAATAAGAAATGAAGGATGGAAGGGTTTAGGGTGTAAGAACAAAGGCTTTTCCTATTTTACCCTTACTATATTCCTCTTATTTACTTATTTTCAATTCTCCCTTGCTTATACATTCATTAAGGCACAACCCGTTATTAATTAACAAATCTCAATCCCTTAACCATCTACATTATTTCAATTAACTTATCTAGTCAAATGTCCTAAATAAAGTTAGTCAAAATTAGGGTCATTGTAGACTTCATTCTTAAAGAATTTCATCTTAAAAATTATAATAAGGTATTCACAACAATAAAACATAAGGTAAAACATACCATGAAACAAGTCAGGATAAGTATCTCTAATCCAGTTTCGTTTCCCAAGAAAGTCTCTCTCGTCGTCACTCTACTAGACATTGACTAATCTGACTGTCTTGTTCCTTAGTCTCTTCTCATCTCTCATGACTATTTGAGCTGGTTTTCTAACTATAGTTTTTACCCAGTGGCTTGACCGAGAAACCAAAGACTTGATGAAGATACTTCATTTGGCATCAATCCCCGTTCGGCATGACCAGGCCGTTCGACATCTATCCCCGTTTGGCACAACCAGGCCGTTTGACATCTCTCCTCCTTGGGCACGACCAGGCCGTTCGGCATCTATCCCCGTTCGGCATTGAGAGCCGTTCGACGCAGCATGGTCGTTCGGCATTCCACACTGCTCGGCATCCAGACAACGTTCGGCATTGAGGGCCGTTCGGCACAGTATGGTCACACTGCTCGGCATCCAGACCTCGTTCGGCATTGAGGGCCGATCAGCATGGCAGAATCGTTCGGCATTCAATATCGACCGACATGAAGCTCGTTCGGCATTCGTACGACCGTGGGCATTAGCATATCGTTCAACATACAATGCCCCGTTCGGCATTCCAGCCTCGTTCGGGATTCCAGTCTCGTTCGGCATCTCCCCTCGAACGGCTTCGGCTTGTACTCTTCACTCAACACGTCGCCTCGTTCGGCATTAAAGAGGCGTTCGGCATTTGCCGATCGGCTTTAGTGTTCAGCAAGTAGAAGCCGCTCATTTGGGCCGAGATATCTAGCTACTAGGCCCATCAGGGAAAGCCAACCCATTTTCGTCTATAAATAGAGAGGCAGGGGCACAATCAAAGGGACCTTTTTTTGAGAACACCAGGGAGATTCTGCCGCATTCAAGATTCATTCAAGACTTATCTTCTTTGCTTAACAATTGTAATCAAATAGTTGGTGTATGGATTGTATCTTTAACCAATTGATAAGTAAAGCAATAACGATTAACCTCAAAGTGGACGTAGGCAATTACGTCGAACCACCATAAATCTGGTGTTCTTATTTTCTGCATTTAGTTTAGCATTTTGTTCACCGTTTACATTTACTTTCTTCATTAATCTCTCTATATAATCTTTCTTAAAGGTGTTACTGACCAATTCTGGTGCTAACATTTTGATGCTTTCACTGAGAAACGAATTCTCAAGAAAATAGGATCTACTTTGTAGCTACTAGATTGAAAAATCCCTCGAAGGATATCCAACTTATTCATAGGACGCCCTTTGAATCTATTCAGAGTTCCAACCGACAACTCTACTATGGGAAGACCACGCACTCAATCAACCTCTCGAAATGCGGACGTCCACGACACTGCTAGTGCGCAACAAGTTGGACCTAGCAACCAACAAGCAATTCAAGGCACAGGGCCCTCCACCCAAAATCAAACGGAAGTCGTTTCCCAAACTGAGTCCAACGACTTGATAAGATAACTTAGGAAAAGTAGAAGGCAACTTGATGAATAGATTCAGGCCAACACTAATCTCATGACTCAGCTTGCCCAGCAGCAGCATGAGAATGCTGGAAATAGTCCCACTCCTTATTCTTCATCCGATAGCTTGACCTCAGCTGATGAACCTTCCAGGCGTAGACGCCGTAAGACAGAAGCTGCACAGGCAGGTTCCACTGATCGATCTGCCAGGGATCAGGCACGTGAGGAGACCGGACGCCTGCCTCACCAAGACCCAAATCAACCTGGCCTTCAGGACGCACATTTTGCCGACCGCCAGCAGGCGAGACATCAACCCATACGGTCCCGTGGAACAGAACCCAACCTTCCTTCCTCCATACAAACTCCAGACTTATCGGCCATGGTCAGGCAATTAATAAACCAAGGCTTGACCAACGAAGATTGGGGAGTGTCTAGGAGTCATACTCCCTTCACGGATACTATTCTATAGGTTGAGTATCCCAGGAAATTTAGTATGCCGACTATCCCAGCCTACGAAGGGAAGACTGACCCTAGGCAACACGTGATGAGGTACGAATAGATGATGGATTCTGCAAGGGCGAATGACGTGACTAAGTGTAGGTGCTTCCTAATCACTTTGTCCGGAATCGCCACCATGTGGTTTATTTGACTTCCTCTGTAGTCTATATCCAGCTTCGACGAGTTGGCGATGAAATTTGTTGAACAATTCAGGATACAAGCTACTCATCCGAAGGACGTGATGTCCTTATCAAGCGCGATCCAGGCTCCGGGAGAGTCTTTGAAAGCATACTTGCAGAGGTTTCATGTTGCCGCCACTGAAGTTAGCAACCCTAACGACCATGCAATCTTGATGGCGGTAATACGAGGTGTAGATCCAGATTCGGAGTTTGGAGATTGGTTAGCGAGAAAGCCCCCAACTGCGTTGGAGCGATTCTATTCCAAAGCTCGCCAGTTCTTAAGGAGGAAGGAAGCTTGATGGACGAGACGAGATAAGACGCCAGGGCCTGTTCAGGACACTGTGAAAAGTAACATCGCCGTGAAGCAATCTGGCGACAGTTCGAGAAAATTTCAAGTCAGCGTCCAGAACAAGCCTGGGCAATCTAAGGGATCCGGAGGCGAAAATCCCGGAAAGAAAAAAGAGATAGGGAAATGGAAGTCGAGGATTCCGACCTACAACGAATACACTCCCCTAAATACTCTCTTGAAAACATTCACCTATCACCTGTAACACCTTCAAATACAGAAAGCCACGTCCAAAGGAGTCCATTGAGGAACAGAAACGGACGAGGAAGTACTGTTGCTTCCGTGAGACCCACGGGCACAATACTGAGAAGTGTAGACACCTCCATGACGCCATAGAAAGGTTAATCAGGCAGAAAAGGCTGTAGGATTTTGTTAAGAACCCACCAGAGGGTAGGCAAGGAATGTCAAACCCCGGACGCAGGCCGGCTCCACGCCACCCAGAGGAACCTGCCCGGACCGTAGGTAGGTTGATCATAAACACTATAGTCGGAGGACCTCATCCTGCAGACAAGAATTGGCCGGATATGTAACGATATTCTACCTCCTTAAGGCATGCGAATTATGAATTTTGTTCGAATATGGAAGATGGAACCCTAGCAAAACAACAACGCATGATAACAGATGATGTAGTGTTTAGGAGTCGAGATGCAGACAAGGTGGATGCTCCTACTATCGACCCGATGGTCATATCTGCAGCCATGGGGCCAGCATAAGTCAAAAGGATTTTGATTGATTGTGGAAGCTCTGTCAACATCATCTTCAAGAAGGCTTATGACCAAATGAAGATGGAGACAAAAGATTTAAAACCATGCACAGCGCGTATCCACGGCTTTAAAGGTGCTGTAACCGATGCGATGGGCTATATTGAGTTACCAGTTGAACTGGGGGAAGGTGAGCGTAGGAGAGTGCGAATCCTACCGCTCATAGTAATGGATGTCGACTCTCCATACAATGTATTTTTGGGTCGTCCGGCCCTGGCAGAGTTTAGGGACGCTTTGGCCCCATGGTGTTTGACATTAAAATTTTGGACATACAAAGGAGTCGGTGTAGTACATGGCGATCAGGCGACCGGTCGCGTAGATTATGTGGTGGAGCTAAGAGAAGCTCAGTGGAGAGAAAAAAGGAAGATTGCGAACAGCTCCGTCCACATCCTAAATACAGTTGATTGATAAGTAGTGCGCAAGCCCTGCCTTGGGCGACATTCTCGGATCCTTAGAGACATAGATCCGATAGATGATGATGGGGCACCAAGGGAAACGAATGCAGCACCGGCTGAGCTGACGATCGACATTCCAGTCAGCCGGGATGACCCATTACGAGTTCTAAAGATTGGATCACAACTCGACCCTTCAATGGCCGAGGATCTTACTGATTTCCTCCGAGCGAATCTGGACATTTTCGCTTGGACACACTGATGTGTGTGGGATTTCACCCGCCATTGCAAGTCATATGTTAAACATAAACCCAAAGTACGTCTCAGTAAAACAGAAACGGAGAGGCATGGACCCGGAGAGGTCTGCTGCTCCGCGACGCCCTCTATCCTGAATGGGTATCTAACCCTGTACCGGTAAGAAAAGAAAATGGGAAGTGGAGAGCTTGTGTTGATTACTCTGATCTGAATAAAGTGTGCCCGAAGGATAGTTTCCCTATACTTAGAATCGACTAGCTCGTCGACTCTACCGTCGGACACGAATTATTGTCATTTATGGATGCGTATTCGGGATACAATCAGATCCTGATGCATATTCCAGACCAAAAACACACTTGTTTTGCCACAGATGTAGGGCTATATTGCTATGTAGTAATACCTTTTGGATCGAAAAACGCGGGAGCAACTTATCAGCGTTTGGTGA
The DNA here is from genome assembly GCA_030765085.1 of Allium cepa. Classification (NCBI taxonomy): domain Eukaryota; kingdom Viridiplantae; phylum Streptophyta; class Magnoliopsida; order Asparagales; family Amaryllidaceae; genus Allium; species Allium cepa. The sequence continues at coordinate 735,923,329 of CM060943.1, forward strand.
ATCGAATGTTTAAAGACTAGATTGGTAGAACGATGGAAGTCTATGTGGATGACATACTCGTGAAGTCACGACAATCAAACGGCCACATCCGAGACTTAGCATGGATTTTTGATATACTCAGGCATTACGGGACGAAGATCAACCCTTTAAAGTGTTCTTTTAGCGTTGCATCAGGGAAGTTCTTGAGATTCATTGTGAACTCACGTGGAATTGAAGCTAACCCGAAAAAGATTCAGGCTATTAGGGATATACAAGTGCCCAAAACTATAAAGCAAGTACAAAGCTTGAACGGAAAGGTGGCCGCGCTGAGTCGATTCATATCTAGAGCCACGGATAAGTGCATTCCTATCTTTGATGTGATAAAGAAAGGAAAGAGGAATTTTGAGTGGACGTCTGACTACGAGGAAGCATCCGAGCTCTGGTTAGACAACTAGAAAGTACCCCTGTGCTATCAAAACTAATTGACCATGAAATGTTGTATGTATACTTGGCAGTATCCCAGCATGCTATCAGTACGGCTTTGGTTTGCGAGGAGGACCGAGTTCAAAAGCTAGTATATTATGTCAGTAAACGTTTGACGGGGGCAGAAAGAAATTATCCCAGGATTGAGAAGCTAGCTTATTGCTGGGTGATTGCATCATGCAAGCTTCGTCCATACTTCCAGGCACACTCGATCAGTATTTACACCGATCAACCCTTGCGACAGGTACTCCAACGACCAAAAACTTCTAGAAGGATCTTAAAATGGAATATCGAATTGAGTCAGTTCGATATTACCTACCTGCCACGAAGGGCCATACAGGGGAAAGCGCTAGTAGATTTCATTGCTGAATTCACCATGATAGACGAGTCAAACGGCAACATTGTCATACCTCCCGTTCGATGGAAGATGTACACCAATGGGGCATCTAACGACCGTTGATCGGGGCTGGCATAGTTCTTGTAACTCCTGAGAACCGATCAGTTTGCTATGCTTTGAAGCTCGAATTCACAGCAACGAATAAGGAAGCCAAGTATGACGCATTGATTGCCGGCTTGAGACTTATCAAAGAGCTGGAGTTAGATCGGTTGAAATATTTTGCAACTCGCAAATGGTGGTGTACCAAGTGCTGGGAGACTATCAAGCAAAGGGGAAGAGACTTGCCCCATATTTAGTCCAGGTTCAAGAGCTACTAGCGAATCTCGAGTATTATGATATTTCACATGTCCCACCTGAGCAAAACAGAGTAGCCGATTCATTAGCAAAACTTGCAAGCATTGGCGATGCACAGCAGATGGGATTATCTCCAGTTGAAACCTTGCATGTTCCAAGCATAAATATAATGGAGGTAGATTTCATGTTAGAAACATAAATCGAGAAGGAATCATGGATGACCCCATTCAAGTAGTACTTGTTACATGGGGTCGTGCCCGAAAAAAGGAGCGAAAGATGAAAAGTCATTCGTAAGGCTTCGCGTTATGTAATGCAAGATAGGGTAATGTATCGAGGGGATTCTCGACCCTCTTACTCCGCTGCATTGCCTATGATGAGATAAAACGAGTCCTGAAGGAAGTCCATGAAGGTGAATGTGGCAACCATACCGGAGGGCAGACGTTAGCAAAGAAAATCCTTTGCTATATTGGCCGACTGTAAATCGGGATGCCGTAGACTATGTGAGAAGTGTGACGAATCTCAGAAATATGGAAAAATCCTAAGAGCTCCGCTGACAGAACTCACACAAATGGTTAGTCCCTGGCCATTTGCAACGTGGGGGATCGATATAGTCGGTTCCTTACCCCTATCCAAAGGTGGTGCAAAATACGTGATAGTTGCGGACGATTACTTTACCAAGTGGACAGAAGCAGAGCCTTTGGCCACTATCACCACCAAAAAGGTCATTAATTTCGTTGTACGAAATATTATATGTCGTTTTGGCCTTCCACGAACCATCATTACAGACAGCGGAACTCAATTCGAAAACAAGGAGTTCAAGGAATTTTGTCAAAAATATGGTATAGAGAAAATGTTTGCAGCGGTTTCTCATCCGAAATCCAATGGACAAGTGGAAGCCGCAAACAAAATAATCAAATCCATATTGAAAAAACGTTTGGAAAAGGCTAGAGGCAAGTGGGTGGACGAGCTTCCAACAACGCTCTGGGCTTACAGAACCACCCACAAGTCCACGACTAGCCACACTCCATTCGCATTGGCATATGGCATGGAAGCTGTCATACCCGTAGAACTTGAAGTTCCATCACATCGGGTAACTTATTATGACCATGAGTCAAATCAAGATCTTTTGCTAGAATCATTAGACTTCATTGATGAAAAGCGTGAAGAAGCTAATCTAAGAGCAGCCGCATACAGGCACCGAGTCGCTCGATATTATATTGAAAAAGTCCGACCAAGAATTTTTGGTGTGGGTGATCTCGTTTTGAAACGATTTTTTTCGGTTCCATCACATATGAGCCTTGCATGGGAAGGTCCATACGTCATTGAACGAAAGCTTGGAGAAGGAACTTTCGACTTACTACCGTTGAGGGTGTGACACTCCCTCGAACATGGAATAGCGAGCATTTGTGGCATTATTACACTTAGTTCATTTCCTTCATATTTTAGTTGCATTTGTTTCCAGCAAGTTTTTATTGTAATAAGACAATTTAGCTTGTTTTCATTAATAAAGGCTTGAAGCCATTTTCTCCATGTATTGTCGATGTTTTGTGTATGATAACGCTGTGACGAATAACTAAGAGATTCATCATTTTGTCTGACGTACGAACGCGCACGAGCACCCAAAATCTCCAAGTCCCCAGAGTGCGGAGTGGAGTACTGTGAGTCCCTAGAGTGCGAACCAGAGTATAAACGACTCAAAATCTCTAAGTCCCCGAAGTGCAGACTGGAGTACTCTTAGTTCCCACAGTGCGGACCAGAGTATAAACGACTCAAAATTTCCAAGTCCTCGGAGTGCGGACAGGAGTACTCTGAGACCCCAGAGTGCGGACTAGAGTATAAATGACTCAGAATCTCCAAGTCCCCGGAGTGCGGACTGGAGTACTCTGAGTCCCCAGAGTGCGGACCAGAGTATAAACGACTCAAAATCTCCAAGTCCCCAGAGTGCAAACTGGAGTACTCTGAGTCCCCGGAGTGCGAACCAGAGTATAAATGACTCAAAATCTTCAAGTCCCCAAAGTGTGGACTACAATACTCTGAGTCCCCAGAGTGTGGACCAGAGTATAAATGACTCAAAATCTCCAAGTCCCCGGAGTGTGGATTGGAGTACTCTGAGTCCCCAGAGTCCAGACCAGAGCATAAACGACTCAAAATCTCCAAGTCCCTGGAGTGCGGACTGGAGTACTCTGAGTCCCCAAAGTGCGGACCAGAGTGCAAACGACTCAAAATATCCAAGTCCCCGGAGTGCGGACTGGAGTACTCTGAGTCCCCAATGTGCGGACTAGAGTGCAAACGACTCAAAATCTCCAAGTCCCCGGAGTGCAGACCGGAATACTCTAAGTCTCCAGAGCATGGACTAGAGAATAACTGATTTAAATATCCAAGTCCCCTGAGGATGGACTGAATACAAATGACTTGAAGTCATCGGACCCTTGGCGTGCGAATTGGAAAATATTCTAAGTACCCGGAGCGTGGAATAAAGAATGTGCAATGCCAAAAAATTATCAACTTATTTGAAGATGAATCGAGAAGTTTATGTAACTCGCACTAGCTTGGGTTTTGACCATGGTTATACAGAAAACCAAACAACGAAGTCTTCTGAAAAGCAAAAGAACTAAGTTTTATTCATCAAAAATAAGTTTATACTACAACTCCTCCAAAGCTCGGAGTCCAAAGTTTATTTACATGAACTACAAAAAAAAAATTACATAATCTAAACTAACTCTGAACGAGAGCGACGACTCTTCTTCGACTTCTTCTACTTCTTCGACTTCTTCGACCTTTTTTCAGACGACTTCTCTCCCGTGCGTTTTCCCTTGATAACTTTCTTTGATGGGGAAGTGACAACTGAAGAAGTACGGGGAACTTCCATGGGCTTGGACCCACCAGGAAGGATGGCCTTCAATGGCTTATTTAGAGGATCGTCCAGGTTGATCTCGACTGTCTCTTCTTCTCCTTCTCAAATTGCTCCTTCATGCTCAATTTTGATGTATGTTCAGAGATGCCTGTAAAATTTCGGTTTCATAACTCCCATCGATGGGAGAGGAAGTCTCGAACTTATCCTCATCAAGTGCTCTGATCACCTGAGCATCTGGACTGGGAGTCTCCCCTGCATGAGTAGCCTCACTTGACTTTTCCTTCACCTCTTTGGCGACATCGCTCCTCGGAATAGGCTCGGGATCAGAAAGGCCTACACAAAATCGTGAAAAACAAGCGTTAGAATACAATAGCCCCCCGTGAAAAACGACAACTTTTGGAATGTTAACGTAGAGGGTTATCTACCAGGTTTCGGCTGGCTCTCAGTTGTCTGAGGGGTCTCACCCTCTGTAATGGGAGACATAATGTGAACGCCAAGGCCGGGGTCCTCCAGGTCATAGCCGATGTGCTTCTCAAAGGGATCATGTATTGGCCGACCGGCCGGCTGAGTGGGAGAATGTGCTTGAGACTCGACCCCAGATGGACCGGCAATAACCTCTTTCCCTTTCGTTGAGGGGGAGCCTTTGCAGTAAAGAGCTTTTTACACAAATAGGTCCTAAGGATCATTTCCCTTAATAAATTATTTTATCAAAGCTCCATCAATCATCTCAGTACCAAGTTCGACCTTCCTGATTTCTACTAATGTCTCCCACGCCTCAGCTAAAGGTTCGAGGTAGCCCTCACCCAGAAAAGTTAAGCCTCGGTGCATGAGGACGCGGGCATTGAATTCTGCAATTAGTGGGTAGAACATGCTTTTGACCTCCTCCCTAACTGCCTTTAGCCGCCTCAAGGCGAGAGTCGACCTCCGTAGATGCTATTTTCTTTCCATCTTCACGGGCTTCATTCTTTAGCATCTCAACCTTATAAAGTTCATCCTCAAGCTTCGCCTTCAGAAGTTGTGTGGCAATGATCTCGCCGCAATATCATTGCGACTCTTCTTGGGCAGCGGTCTTCTCCTCCTTTTGTTTGCAAAGTTGATCCTCCAGCTCCTTAACTCGGAGGGCAAAAGCGTCCCTCTCCTTCTGCATTGAGTCTTTATCCAAAGCTAGGGCCCTACAGCGTTGGACCGCCTCGTCGATTTATTTTTTATGGGTTGACTCCAAACGAGTAATGGCCTCGATAGTATCTTTAGCGCTCTACTGGGCGGCTTCAAGCTGAGACTTATAAGAAGCAAGCTCTTCGTCCTGAGCTTTAATAATATCTTTATGATGGATAGCCTCAAGCTTCGGGTGATCTATCTCATGATGACGCTCTATGGAAACTTCTAAAACTTTCTCGGCTAAGTGCACGAACGCATCATGCTGTACATAGACGTCATTGGTACAAGCGATGGCACTTTGCTTGACATACCCTAAAATATGGTGGATCATCGGAAGAAACTTTAAGCCATCAAAGCATATCTTCGAAAATGAGGCTTTAAGTTCAATAAGTCGTTCAGCGACCGTTGGATCAGTTACGGGAGTAAGAGGATTCTGCTTGGAGACTATAGGCGTTCAGTGGGGATCTCGAGATTTCCTGTTACTTGATGAGCCAGGATCCTGATGTGCCTTAGGCTGAGACCCCTTATGTCCATATTTCTCTTTGTTGTGCCCCGGTTGAGAAGGAGGATCGTGAGGATATGAAGGCTGATTATAAGTCTTTCTTCGATGTGAGGATTCCCCGCGGTGGTAGTCTCGATCGTCAGATTCATCTCTATCTCGACGCTTGTCAGAGCCCGAATCCCGACTAGATTGGTAGAATATCGATGAACCGCGAAGGCGGTCAAGTCCATGCGTACGCCCCATGTCACCTGCAAAAAGTTTAGATAGTGATTAGTTAACAAAGAATAGGGTGACAACGGAAATTTAAGTGCAAGATGAAGTGCAGGTGTTTGTGTGTGTCCTAATGTTTCCCCCCGACGGACCAGTTTCTTGACTAATAGGAGTTTTTTCTCCCTGGTTTTGGGCTTGAACGCTTGTATCACCTCTCATGGGCGAATGAAGCTTAAGGTCCTCTGGATCATTGAAGCCGTAGTTGAGTAGATCATCGGGTATGGAAAGGTTCGACAGGCCTTTTAGAGAACTTTCTAAGTGCTGTGAGGAAGCTTCTTTCTCCACTGGAGCAAGAGTAACTTTAGAGGTGCCACTGACAATTTTCTTCCTCAGCCTTTATGTTAGTTTCTTCTTCCCCTTCGAAGGGGAAGATGACGTCTCGATGTCATGAACTTCGACTATCAATTTCCGAGTGGGACCGACGTTCTCATCTTGTACCTCAGGTGTTTCAGTTTCCTTAATTTCCCCCTCTTCTAGTGTGTCAGGGGCGTTACGTGCTGAAGACTCAACTTGCTTTTTCCCTTTGCCAGAAGCAGGCCTAGGTATGACAACGCCCCGAGGGAGGCTTATCCAGCGACCTTCTGCCAAAAGCCCAAACTTTGTAAGCGTATCTTTTGAAATGAGAATTCTGATGTCCCGGTCTTCGGCGGGAATGGCTCGAATAGCTTCGATGGCTTCGGAATATCCGATGCCCTCGAGACGCGGATTAATACCTAAAAAGATGGAAGAGAGTTAGAAAAGGTATAACTTCGATCAAACATGAGTATCGATCCAGGAAAAAGACTTACTTCCTTCCACCCATCTCCTCGCAAAATTGGGAGGACAGCGCACATAACAGCATTCTTTCTTGTACTGGGCAAATTTACACCATGCCCCAGTCAAAATTTGGCATTTGTTATGCGGCTCGAGAAACATGAAAATGGGTTATCCCTCCATCTCTTGATGCAATATATGTATCGGATATCGCTTGGAGTCGGAAGCCTAGAGGGGACACTCATAAAGAGGATGCAAGTGCCGTAGATGAATGCATGGCTATTCGAATGCAGTTGCGATGGAGCGATGTGGACATACTGCAACACATCTTGAAGAAATGAGTTGAACGGTGGCACACTGCCGACCCAGCACATGAACTTGTTGCAAGCTGTGTATCCGGCTGGGGGCAAATGCAGAAGATCATGCCCCAATGGAACTAATACATCGTCAAAGGGGATTCCATGGACAGAGCAAATCCGACGGAGCGTAATCTCGTTAATCTTTGAAGCCTGAGAATCAATTGGGTCATCTAGAAAAATCGCTGCCTCCAAAGCATCGGGAGCCAAGTCGACAGATGTAGTTGCAGGGTTCGGAAAGCCTTAAGCGGGGGTAGTTGATGGATGTGAAGTATCTACAACTTCTTATCGAGAGGATGGCCCAGGTCTATCTGAGATCATAGCAGAGCTAGATTTCCTAGACATCTCTGATGAAGATTGAATCTAACAGAGCACCTGTTTGGACTATACTTGAAAAATAATCGATGTTAACTTAACAACATAAATATTCCCCTTATGTGGTGTGTGAACTAGTGCGATCTTTCAAATGTAAGTGCCAAGCAGTGAAAAGACACTGGATTAATGAAATAGGTCTAAGCTTTGAATCGTCATCTTCGAAGAACGTCATCGCCGACCGTCTACGAAAGCTTATCATAAGACAGTTGATATTCTGAACTCAGCATTGTCACTGCATTTGATGGGTTATTAACTATTAAGCAGGTTAAGTCCAAATTTTCGGTTGTTTAAAACACAGAAGTTTTCAGTCCGGATTATTCAACATGCATTGTTGTTTAAGTCCATCCTTGTTCACTGACATATGTTCAGGCATTGGATGTGTTAGGTCAACTATACATTAGGTTCGACTAGCGTTGCTGTTGTGCGCAACTCCTTTATCACCCACCATTGTCGTTCGGCACACGGCAAGGCGTGCCAAACCACAATCATGCCGAGCCGCATCGCTAGGCATTCCAAACATCCATCTGTCTTCTCCACCGTTTGGCATAAAGGAGTCATGCCAAACCACTACATGCTGAACCGCATTTCTCGGCATCCCATGCTTCCATCAGTCCTCTCCACCGTTCGGCACAAGGGAGTCATGTCGAACCACCCTCATGCCGAGCCGCATCGCTCGGCATTCTACTCTCAACAACGACACCCTTCCACTTATCCACTCCACTGTTCGGCATACGGCGAATCACGCCGAACTAAAGTTACGTCAAGCCGCAACGCTCAGCACTCCGTCCTTAACAACAATCTTATCCTTTTCCTCCATCACCAGCGAACGACATGGTCGAGTCGTTCGGCAAGTCATACAGGGTCATGTCGATCGGCATTCCAGCCAATTCCTGCTCCTCCACTGTTTTTCCCTCCATCCTCGTTTGGCATGCGGGAATTATGCCGAACCACAGCAGTATATCTTTAACTAAATCCCGCCTTCGCATACCTCTGGCCTCTCCTTCTTTACTCCACACCGCCTAGCCTTAGAATATATCCTAATCACGATTCAATTCCCTCATCCATGCGATACCTATTGGCCACGGTTCTACAAAAATTCACGAACTTGAACCGCGTGCTAAATTTTTTGGTCAGGGGAAAGCATTTACAGAGAGGAAACAACACCTAGTAAATGGCTCAAAACTCGGGGGAATTCTGGAGTGAGGAGCGTGGTTTTAATTAGTTTCAATGATTTGGGAAAGGAGTGAGGCAACGTACGATGTTTGAGGGGAGAAGGCTGATTAATTCTTTGGAGTTTGTTAAAAAACAAGGTTTGAGAGTACATGATAGCGGAGGTAAAAGTGAAAAAGAGAAGAAGAAGTGAAGTGTCGACCTTTATAGGGGGAAGAGAGGAAGTCGAAGGGACAATGACCGGTAGAACCGGTCAAAGTGCATCCCTTGCTCGGCATCAACTATATCGTTCGGCATTTATATGACGTTCGGCATTGGCATGTCGTTCGGCATACACTGGCTCGATCTGCATTCAAGAGAAAGTACCAACGAGGTAACGAAACCAGGGCTTGAAGCAAAACATGGAGGACTCATGACTCAAAGCGCATCATGTTCATCCACATAATACACTTTGGGAGGCAAGTATTACCCAGTGGCTCGATCGGGCAACCAAAGACTTGATGAAGAGACTTCGTTCGGCATCTATCCTCTTCGGCACGACCAGGCCTTCAGCATCTATCCCCGTTCGGCACGACCAGGCCGTTCGGCATCTATCCATGTTCGGCATGACCATGCCGTTCGGCATCTATCCCCGTTTAGCATTGAGAGTCGTCCGGCACGGCATAGTCGTTCGGCATTCCAGACCTCGTTCGGCATTGAGGGTCGTTCGACACAGCATGGTCATTCGGCATTGCACACTCCTCGGCATCCAGACCTTGTTTGGCATTGAGGGCCAATCAGCATGGCTGAGTCGTTCGACATTCAATCTCAACCGACATGAAGCTTGTTCGGTATTCATATGACACTGTGCATTAGCATGTCGTTTGGCATACAATGCCCCGTTTGGCATTCCAGCCTCGTTCGGCATCTCCCCTCGACCGGCTTCGGCTTGCACTCTTTGTTCAACACATTGCCACGTTCGGAATTAAAGAGGCGTTCGGCATTTGCCGATCAGCATTAGTGGTTCGGCATGCAGAAGCTGCTCACTTTAGGCCGAGATACCTACCTACTTGGCCCATCAGGGAAGCCAACCCATTTTCGTCTATAAATAGAGAGGCATGGGCACAGTGAAAGGGACATTTTTTTGAGAACACCAGGGAGACTCTGCCGCATTCAAGATTCATTCAAAACTTATCTTCTTTGCTTAACTATTGTAATCAAATAGTTGGTGTACGGATTGTATCTGTAACCAATTGATAAGTAAAGCAATAAAGATTAACCTCAAAGTGGACGTAGGTAATTACGCCGAACCACTATAAATCTGGTGTTCTTATTTTCTGCATTTAGTTTAGCATTTTGTTCACCGTTTACATTTACTTTCTTCATTAAGCTCTCTACATAATCTTTTTTAAGGGTGTTAGTGACCAATTAGTGACCAATTCGGGTGCTAACAAAAGTCATATTCGGTTCTACTACTAGTTCATCTAACACAGTCAGTGCAGCAGCAGTCTCTGGATCTCGAATTTGCATCCTTAGATGAGAAATATGAAAAACATTATGGACTCCTGCCAAATTATTTGGTAACTCTACTCTATATGCGAATTTCCCGACCCTTTCTATAAGAGCCTTTCTATAATAGGATACGATCTAACGAATCTCAGTATCAATTTTCTTGATTTTCCAAATCGGGTTACACCTTTCATTGGTCACACCTTGACGAGAACATTATCTCCAACTGAGAATTCTAAGTCTTTCCATTTCTTATTAGCAAACATAAATCTTCTTCTTAGACTGAACTTCTTTTATCCTAGCCCGGATTAAATCAATCTTTTTTGTAGCTTTTTAACCATTTCTGGAACAAGAATCGGTCTATCCCCAATCTTTAACCAACAAATGGAAGATTTGCATCTCCTTCCATACAAAGATTCAAACGGAGCTATCCCTATACTAGTCTGATAACTATTATACGAAAACTCATCTAAGTGCAGATGGTCTTCTCATGACCCTCCAAAATCTAGCACAAAAACTCTTAACAAATCATGTAATACTTTGTTAACTCTTTCCGTTTTCCAATCTGTCTACTGATGGCAAGTGGTACTTGTCTTGAGCTTGGTACTTAAAGTCTTCTATAGACTCATCCAGAACTCGCTGGTGAATAAGGAATCTCTATCACTCATTATACTACTAGGAATTGCATGTAGTCTAACTATGTTCTTCATAAACAATTTAACTAAAACACGTGTCGTCCTGATTGACTTAACCGGAATGAAATTGGCACTCTTGGTCAACCTATCCACTATGACCTATATACTTTCATTTCCTCGATTTGACCTTGGCAACCTGTCTATAAAATCCATTGAAATAGAATATCATTTCCAGACTGGAACATCTAAAGGCTAAAGTAACCCACTTAGTTTCTGATGTTCGGCTTTTATCTGTTGATAGTTCAAACACTGTCTCACCCATAGACCTACATATCTCTTCATACCTTCCTAGAAGAAACTCATTTTCATATCCTAATATATCTTAGTTCCTCCTTGATGAATAATGAACTTTGAACAATGGCACTCTCTAAGAACTTCCTTCCTAATGGTTCCCACATTCAGAACACATAGTCTTCCTTTCTTTCGCAACCACACATTCTGGTCAAGGATGAAATCTTTTAAGTCATTGCTCTCTGTTCCATTCCTTAACTTTCTGAATCTTTCAGCTGGTAATGGATCCTCTCCTTGCTTAGAAGACATCCTTTCGATCGTCACCGGTCGAAATTCTAAACATGACAGCATAGCATTTTCCTGACTAGAACTATCCCCAAATCTCCATTGTACTCCGCATGCAGTCAATACTTCTAAATTTTTCCACTCAACTATCATTTCCAATACTGCATTTTGATATTTTCTGCTAAGTGCAACTGCAAACTTATTTCCTTTTCTTAGTGTGTACTAAATACCAAAGTCATAAGCGGCTAAAAATTCTAACCACCTCTGTTGTCTCATATTCTACTCCTTCTGAGAGAATAAATATCTTAATGACTTATGATCCGTATACAACTCGAATCTTTCTCATAAAAGATATTGTCTCCGCACCTTCATTGCGAAAATTACCATAGCTAATTCCAAATCATGTATTGGGTACCTAACTTTATGCGCACTGAGCTGTCAAGAGGCATAGGCAACCACTTTACTTCTTTACATTAACACAGCTCCTATCCCTTATCCACATGCATCTCTATACACCACTAAGTCCTGATTCCCTTCTAGAACAACGAACATGGACACATTAGCTAATAAATGTTTCAACTTATGGAATTCCTCCTCACACTTATCAGTTCGGACAAACTTTACATATTTTTGAGTTAGCTTAATCATCGGTGCCGCTATCTGCGAAAAATCTTTAATGAATCTCCGATAATAACCAGCTAATCGAAGAAAACTCTTTATCTCAGCCTACATCTCGGGTCTCTTCTAATTATTCACTGCATCGATCTTAGCCGGATTTATTAACAAATAGTTCTATGAGACTGCATGACCAAGAAACTTCACTTCCTTCTTCCTAGAATGACACCGTGAAAATTTCACTTTCAGTTAATGTTGCCTTAGCGCCTCAAGCATTACTCTAAGATGAACTTCATGCTTTCTTTCATCGTTAGAATATATTGAAATGTCGTCTATGAATACTAACATGAACCTTTCCAAATGTTCTCGGAAGATTCTGTTCATCAAGTCCACGAAGAATACTGGCGCATTAGTTAGTCCGAACGACATCGCTAACCATTCGTACGATCCTTATCTTGTTCTAAACACCGTCAAAGGAATACTATCCTCTGGTACTCTAAGTTGATGGAATCCAATTGCCAAAAATAACTAGGAAAATACTTTGGCACCACTCAACTGATCAAAAAAAATTGTCAATTCTAGGTAATGGATATCATTTCTTTATCATCTTCCTATTCAGTTTACGATAATCGATACACAACCTCAACGAACCGTCCGATTTCTTTGCAAACACCGCAGTTGCTCCCCAAGGTGAACTGCTAGGTCTAATAAAATTCTTACCTTCTAAATCCACCAAATGCACTTTTAACTCCTTTATCTAGGTAGATGTCATTCTACTTGGCGGTCTACTCACGGTTCTACTCCTGTTACTAAATCTATTCGAAACTCAATGACTCATTCAGTGATAGTCTTATCGTGAGCTCAAAGATATCTACGAATTCTCTAATAATGAAAACTCAGTTTAACTTGTCTTCTGCCTCCATAACACCTAACAAAGCATTAACCTCAAACTTATGGTTTACTATAGAGTATATAATCTGATCACTAGGGTGTCTAAGGCATATTTTCCTATCATGGAAAAATATCCTAGCATCATATTTACTTAACCAATCCATACCTAAAATAATTCCGAACTCAGTGACATGCAAACTGCAAGCAAATACCTGACCTAACAATTCAAACTCTAAGTGGTCAAATCTCATCTCAAGAGTCGTATATCCTCCTATCAGATTCGCAACCCTTAAGGAACTAACTAAGTATGAGGGTTCTAGGTTAAGCTTACCTACCAAACAATGGGTATAAAAGAATGTGATGCACCAATATCAACTAGGACTCTAACTGATACACCATTAATCAAAAGCGTACTTCCTAACATAGTTTTTTCTTTCTCCTCAGTTGTTGGTCTAGAGTAAGCTGGTTCCAATACAAACATCTTCCATTTTCCATCCTTGACTGTTTCCTTGCACTGGTTCTTAAAATGTCTAACCTGAAGCATTTTACTCCTTTCTTATCAGCAGCTTTCTTCCCTTTGCCTTTCCAATAATTGTAAGCATAATGTCCCTTCTTGTCGCACTTATGGAAAACTACACCGGCCTTCATTTTCTTGGCTGCTCTTCATTTCTGAGAGTCTTTCTTATGGAAAAACTTTCTCTTCTGGTTCTACCCTCCTTAAGCTTCCCATGCTTTGTTACCATCAAGAAAATAAAGCATTTCCTCCTGCCTTAAAGCCATCTCAACAAGTAGATCGCACAGATCCCTAATATGTGGTAAAGTTGCTTTAGCAAGCTCGGGTTTCAATTCACAGATGAACTTCTCATTCCTTTTGATAATCGTATCAACCCTAGCATATACGTATCTTGATAGCTCCTCAAATTTGGTAGCATACTTAAGCACTGTCATGCCTCGTTGTACTAACTCCGTAAACTTCCTGTGCAGAGTTGACTTAGCAACTTCCGATATGATTCTTCGCTCAACCCACCTTCTGAATTCCACGAGTACCATGCTACTCTTTGCAACTGCCTAGAAGTAAGTCTTCTCATTTTCTCATCATTAAGCCCTAAATCAGAAAAATCCTTCCGCAACGAAGTAATCAATTCTCTACATCAATTGTGTCCTCGGTCTCGATAAACGTTTCCTCCAGGCCTGGCATAATCTCCACTTAGTAATGCAAGTTATTGAGCACCGAAGTTTCCTGATTTCCTCCAACTAATCTTACAGCTGCTCCAGCTTGCATCATGCGAACGAAGAATTAAAACATAGCTCCCATATCAACTTGCGGCACACCAGCACCCTCATTAGCAGTTTGTGCCCGACCTTGAATCCTTCTTGCGTTTGATCTGGCATTTTCATTGGTTACGTTGCTTCCTTTACCAATGTTAACTCTTCCACTCCTAGCTTCCATATCTTAATTCCTTAAAACCTGCATTCGAGTCATTGTAAGATACCGAAGAATAGCCTAAGAGAGATGGAAGAATAAAGATAAAGCGTACACTTATATATAACCAAGGTTTTAAATCTCGGATATCGACCACGTTTCGTCTCGGTGATTTTAGTGACTCGGTATCGTATCAGGGGAGATCTCGGGCGAAACGAGTGCATCTCGGATGCCAATGTCAGATTTATATATCGGACTTTAAATTTCATCTTGGACCATATCGGCATATATTTCAATGTTTCAAATAAGTTCATACCATACTGAAATATGATAAATAATATTAAAGAACCATATCCATGAAGTTTACACATCACTAAAAGTTTAAAACTAGTAAACAACACGTACATATCTAATTAAACATTACAAAAATTATTGAATAAACACCACTTACATAATTAAAGTTCTAACTGACATGAACCATTGTTATGTGAATACCAACATAAAAGCAGGAAACTCTATCCATCGTGCTTGCATTACTTCCGACCACATAAATAAGGAAATTCTACCCTTCATGCTTGCATTATTTCCTGTTGCAGAACATTCATAGTGCCACCAATATTCATAATTTTTAAATAAACATATAATGTTTAAACAAAGAAATTAGTATTTCTAACCATGAAGTTATGTTTGCAAACTAAATCTGTTTGCAGATCTACTCTAAATTATACTGTAAATTCAATTTTTGAATTTCATTAAAATAGAAAAAACACTAATTTACATACCGGTAAGAAGTAGAGAGATTGATCGAAGACGAAGTTGCAGACTATCAAAAGCAATCGAGCAGTCGGAAATTGAAAGCAATCGTAAGTTGTTGAAAGTTGGAAAAGGGAGTCTGATTTTTTTAAGCAGAGGGTGTTTGATTTCTTTTAGAAGAGGGAGTTCAATATTTTTTATGAGCATCATGGTTTTTGAGAAGTTTAATCGGATGATGAAGAAAATGGCTGTTTATTTTTTGAATTTGGGCTGAGATAGGTCTATATTTTAAAAAAAATATCGCGAAGATCTCGGAATATCGTTTCGCTCTAAATATCGGCCGATATTTGTAAATTTTGGCCGATATATTCGAAATAAGATATCAAACGATATCTCATGTTTCGTTTCACCCATGCCTTAAATCGAGATCCCGACCAAGATATCAGCCGAGATATCCGAGATTTGAAACAGTGTATAAAGTAAATATAAGTACGTTACTATAGCGTTGTACCATACCTCAATCTTTTCTCTAATTCCTTAGGATTATATTCTCAAAATCATCTTAAGTTTAAAATTTCTTTTAAGTTTTCATAAACCTATGCTCTGATACCAAGTTGTAACACCCCCTATCCTAAAGGCCAAAGCTGTGTTATAAATGTTGTAGTCATCTATAGTATTTAACTTTCGATGACAAAATGTGGTAGTGTTAATGGTATCCATAGTATCAAAAGCACATGAATATGAGTATAATCAAAATTTCAAAATTAAAATTTCTAATTACATTTCAAATCAATATTTCATATTCAATTACATAATCCTAAAACGATTCCTAAATTTTGATTAAATATAATTATTATAAACTACACCAAGAGCGACATACGAAGACGCCCTCGGATGATCAGAGTAAAAAATAAATAGATATATCGGTCATAAATGCATCACAGTGGAAATACTACTAATCTACTCCTACATAGATAGCTCTGCCTCCTGCACGTCTTCGGGAGCTTATTCATCCAACCTAATAAACCTGAAAAGACCTTAACTCTCGATCTACTCAAATTAATTTTGAGCACTTAAGAGTTTAAGGGGAAAACGATGCTTCGAGTTAGAGATAAATCCTGGTATGAATAATACCATTACATCCCGGTTTACTGATATTAAGTGAGACCACTCCGCTTAATGGAACGAGGTTCCTCTCACTACTATCCTTTTAAAAGAATTTCTTTTACAAATCAAAACCATGCAATCAAACTAATTATAATAGCAAGAGCAATAATATATATGCATATAAATTAGGAAATCAATAGACTATCTATCCACACTATTGTTTTATATGGATGACTATTAACCATTGGCTTACTTGTGTCTACCAGACATAATCAATAATCTAACTTCTGTTAGACAAAATAATGAGTCATCTGCCCTTAACTATCTCCTTCTAGGGTCAACTGATCCTAATGGTTTTGCGGGCTCACCAATAACCTATCCTTACTCTTTATATTCCCCTCAGTGTATAACATTATTTTAGTCCCATCTGTGACAGAGCTCTACACACTGGAATTTTAAAATTATTTTAGCTAGGGGTTAATAGCTAAAGTATAGGGCATCACCCCATACCAGTCTCATCTGGTCTTCTAATATCTGAGTCATAAACTTAGGATTAACTACCCTATTAAATTTTCATTTCCTTGTAAACAATCTTTACAAATGATTTACCCTTGAAATCATATCTTTATAAAATAAGGAAATCATACTCTTTTCTTTACTAAAAATACTTATGCTATGATATATTGCTTTATACAACAATGTTGATGAAATCTAGTCAATGGGATTACCTATCCCTTTAAAAATATGTTAAAAACCTATTTAACTTAGAAAACTTTAGGCCACGAAGTCAAAGTAAAACCTTCGAAATCCTTGTTTTAAAACCTTAAACAATACCTTTCAAAATCAATGAAAACACCCTTTCGAAAGCCTTACTTAAACCTTAGACATCATCTTTCAAAACCATTTATACTTACCATTCGAAAGCATTAGAACCTTCCTTCTGAAATACTTTAAACATATCTTTCAAAACATTCACAATGTACCTTTAAAAAGTACCGGGCTTTGGTAAAGGATTGTGGAAACATTGCTTCAAAACCTTTTAAAATTATTCCTTTTGAAACTGTTGGGTTTTACATATAATAACCGTTGGGTCAAAAAAAAACAAAAGCAAAAATATCTTTTACGAAAACTTTAACCCAAATAAAGGAATTGGGAAAGAGGATAGCTTCGAAACCAACCCTTTCAAAACTAATGCCTCCTAAACAATTTAAAGGCAACTATATGACCCTTTCGAAAGCATTAAGAAAGCGGCTTCAAAGTAAAAAGGCGAAATCACCCTTTCAAATACGTTGTTTTAAGGTAAAGAAAAGTGGCCTCAACTAATTCGAAAGGTATGAATGCGGCAACATGGGTATCAAATAGGTACAAAAGTGGCTATCCTTTCGAATGCCTCTTTTAAAACGAAAGCAAGCAACAACTCTTTCGAAAGCTACTTTCTGAAAACAAAGGCAAGTGGCAACTTATTCGAAAGCTTCTTCTTTTAAACAAAGACAAGCTAAGAACAACCCCTTTGAAATCATCTTTTACAAACAAAAGTAAGTAAAGGATTCGAAAGCGCTTAAGAATAACTTCCACCCCCTCGAAAGTGTGGTTTCTACATGGACTCTTTAGCCTTTCTCCAATGCATGATGTATCAATTTCTTGATACCATATGCATTGGTTTCGAATGAGTTCATTAGCGGAGGTATAGTGACGAAAGCTAGCAAATGGAAATAGCGAAATGGTAAATCTAAGCAAAACTGATTTTATGCCTTTCAAAGTAATTTTTTTCACCTAACTTGCCTACTTTGTCAAAATGTAATTGGTTGCCATTTCTTTATCAAAATCCTTTTCTAAAAAGCCGTCGAATTCAAAATTATTAGCTAATAGCATTTTAACAAATAAGCCATTCGCCTTGATAAAACATATAAATCATTTAAGTCCTTTGACTTAAATAATTTAATAACCATAATAAAATACATAGGAAAATTTCTCAAAAACCACCGTAATTCACTTTTAATATGTTTCCTAAAATATGTAAATTTCAAATCCAAAATCATTATTTAATTGCCTTAAATAATTTAAACCCAATATTAACTATTTTGACTTAAAAAATTCATAATAAATCCACAATAACTTAAAAAATTATGATACTTGAAACCAACTTCTAAAATAATGTTTTTAATCATATATCACAAACGAAAATCATTTGGATGCCATTTAATTGGTTCTCCAATCTAAACTTATCATAAAATCTATATGAAACAATATAAATCATCAATAAGCATATATATATATATATATATATATATATATCCATTTAACCAAATATAACATTGCGTATCGTTAATAAAATAATTCGAATCAAACCTAGTAACCGAAATCATTATCAAAAGTGAGACGTAAATCAAATTATTCACCTTGGGTTGGTATTAAGAAGGTTCGAATTTTCTCTTTGATTGATTTGCTTAAGCTTTCTACTTGAATCCTAGATTTTCTTCATCTTGAATCTTCTTAATGGTGGACCGTCGAGCTCATTGGTTTTTTTTGTAAATATTGAAATGAACAAGAAATGAAGGATGTAAGGGTTTAGGGTATATGAACAAAGGGAATTCCTATTTTTCCCTTACCATATTTCTCTTATTTACGTATTTTTAATTCTCGCTTGCTTATATATTCATTGAGGCACGATAATTTATTAATTAACAAATCTAAATCCCTTACTCATGTATGTTATTTCATTTAATTTATCTAATTAAATGTCCTAAATAACGTGATTCAAAATTAGGGTTATTGTATTATATTTATTTACGGAAATTAATTGTGCTTGTTTTATTTTGTTAATTTGTTTCTGTTTTCAGCCAATTGAGATAGTTTATTTCCATGTTAATTTTTTTTAAATCCTAAGTAATTGTTAACATTAACTAATTCCTATTAATTAATTTTTAGTTCCTTAATTACATATCTAATTATTTTCGATTTAAAAACTTAAAAACATTGATAGCTTTTTCGTTTGAACTTCGATCCGAAAACTTCATATTTGAAAATTATTTAGAAAATCGCCACGAACTCAATGGTGCAAGTTCGGTAGCCAAAGTATAACATCTGTAAAAAAAATTATTTTTCAGACTTATTATTTATTAATTAATTATCATTAAATTATCCATTGTTACATTCTCCCACTTAAAAGAACTTCGTCTACAAAATTCCTCAAGGACTGAATCATGTAACATAACGCGCAACAATTCTAAACCAACCAATTAGTATGCAACTAACTTTTGGAACAATGGTGTACAAGTACACAATGTGTCACAACTTATATGGCATGTATACAAAATAATTATAAATGATGCCTCTATATGAATGCATTCTTCGAAACAAGTTTGAAAATATCACGCAAACATCCTATATATACACTAGTAGTTCTATATGTATGCAAATTTTAAAAACCAAAATTTTGTTTTAACATCCAAATTCTCCCACACTTCTGCGAACCGAAGTATAGTTCAACCTATTTTTCATCGAATCCCAACCATCCAAAATCCTAGCACACAATTGATAAAATCCAAAGTTTTGAAAAATCTAGTTTTTTAAACCTATTTTCTTTATGTCGGAAATGGGTTTAGATGAAACTTTTCATACTTCCATCCTTCTTGTGTATCCTTCTTCCACTGTACCTTGGAACCTTCTCTCTTGCCCCACTTTTTTTTAAACCTTTCCAAGTATGGTCCGCATAAGTAACATTTATTTTAAATCTTTAATTTTTTCTAAAACAGATTTATTTTCAAACCAAATTTGCTCACTTTTTGACAAAGTATGGAGAAAGAGATTCCATAGCTAAAACAACCTTTTCCCTCGTTACTAACTATATTTTATTTTACTGGCAATTCCACTACACAGTAAAATTTCTACTTCCTAACCTGTTAAACATTTTCCTTGCTTAGCATATGGCATTTCAAAAAAAATAAAAGTTTTCTTTTTTTTTCAACATAAAATCTATTTAGATTTAACTTTGAAATACTTGGAAAAATTCTCAAAAATTTACAATTTCACTGCCATTTTTCAAAACTCTTCATAAAAGTATTTTATCTCTAAAATTATCTAAACAAAACTTTCAAAAGTACATTTTTATCAAAACAATTTATGTTGCATTCTTCGCAGTTGGGTTCAACCAATAGTTTAACGCTCGTAATGGACTCTATTCTATTATATAGTAAATGTCAATTTCAATAATAAATTCATTTATTTTAAAATAACAACCAGCACATAAGTTCATCTATAAAATTTCCCGTTTTAAAGACATAAGGATAGTGACATATGGCATCGTAACAACCTTTCCATGCCCTTCGCTCGTCAAAAGTTATCTCCCAAACTTTTATTACATTTGGAACATAGCTTTAAAAACAACAATTTAATTTTTTTTAAAGAAAACTCCTTTCCTTTTTCTTCAAATCAACCTTTTCTTTTAAAGGCCACTTCCAATCCTTGGCGGAGTCTTTAATATCATGTGAGAGGGACTTTTTAAGTGATACGTGCAATCAATGTGCACCACCACGAAAAATATCCATTTTCCTTTGTTTTATCCTTTAATTTCTTACGTTGCTTCTAATTAGATTACTAGCATTATTTTTATATGATCTCCTAACATTATTTCTAATTATTAACATTAATTTATATCAATATGCAATAATGTTACTACTATATAACTTTCTTCTATGTAAGTTTTTCTTATTTAAATTGCTTCTATTTACATAAATTTTCTCTCAATTTACTATCTTCTTTATTGAACTATTGCAGTGCATTCATCTAGTGCTTTACTTTCGAGTTATAATCTTCTTTCTCGTACTTTTTACCCTATTTTAAATTTATATCACTTCCTACTGTTCGCCCCTAAATGAATTTCACAGCTTAAAAATTTTCATCTCAAAAAAATCGATGAGCTGAACATACGCACAATACTTTTTTTCGAGGAAATAAATTTTATTAAAACCCTTTCCTAAAATTTCCAATTTAAATAATTTTAATTTCTACTAAAACTTTTTATTTAAATATAACATTGATACTTTATTTTATTTGAAACTTTAATATTTGCTACTTTTCAAAAATAGGGTTATCTACCTTCATATAATTCCTTGAAAATAATTTAAAATATATTATTTATACATTTTTTCAAACTTTTACAATAAAATGCCTTTGATATTTATATTAAATCCATTTGTAAAGGGTCAGACTCAGAGTGGATTTTTATTTGTCCTTCTTCTGGACTCTCCTTCTTTTCTACTTACTTTCTAACTTATCACCTTTTCCAAATATTAAAATTCGGCTATCATCTTGGAGTGACTACTACATGCCTTCCTTTGAGAACTTATATTTTTGGATATCTACAACGTATAGGCTCTTGTTTTCCCATTTATTTGGACCTACCATACATCATCAATCAGCAATCTTGTAGGGATCTACAACCATTTGGCAATTCGGGGCCTAACTAAGGATTAACGTCCTATTTAGTTTCAGAGACTTTCTATATGCTGCATCATGCCCTTTACAAGTAAACGCTTTTCCATACAACCTATTTCTCATAGGATCATCGAGGTTAGTGTACATCTTCAACTTCATCTTTGTCCCAACTCAAAGTTGACTTGTCCATCTTTTTAGATGAATGGTTGCAACTGTTCTATTCATAATTTATAGAATTGGGCACATAATATATCTATAATTAGAAGTAAAATACAAATACGTTCGCTCAACATTTTCAAATTTTAAGATCGACTAATCTAAGCTCTGATACCAAATGTGACAACCCACAACTCAGTGGACATGAATTTTCGCTAAATCGAAAAAAGAAGTCCACCAAAGTATGGATCATTAATTTGTATCTTGAAAACAAGTAAATAAAGGCGTTTGACCATAATTTATGCATTTTCTTTATGTAAATTTTACTTTAAAAATAGTACTATGCATTGCATTTTGTATGTGTTTTACAGGTTTTTAAGGAAAGACCAAAGACAGAAGAATCGTAAAGAAAAGACACCAAATTGAAGATTTATTATGAAAAAACATCAGTGGTCCGGTGGTTATGTGTAACGACCTGAATTTTTTTTGTTTTATTTATTTAATTAATTGAAGTTTTATGAAATTTTTAATAATAAAATTTTGAAATATAAATTTATTATTTGGAATACGTCTAATTAGACATAGCAAATGGTAAATTTTCAATTAAAATATGGAAGTTTATTTTGATGTGTAATTTTATTCAAATTCATATTAGTTAAATTTGATGACGATAAAATGTGTTCCAAATCGGAATATTTTACACAATAAATTTGTAAATCATCTTCTGAGTGAGACATCAAATTTGGTTTCTTTAAATTTGGACTGCTATTGCCCCATTCATCTCATTTCTAGCAAATTAGCAGCATTTTAGGTACCAATTATCGACTTTTGATTGGATGATCGTACCCCTAATATCAGTATACTGTTTTGATTGTCTCGTCGTGCTGATCTCTACGGTACATTTAATTCTATATTTTGAAGTCCGGTACGCAGCAGAATCTGTGAAAAACGGTAACTGCATCAGTACCCATTTGAGTCTATTTGTTTTCTTCAGACCTTTCACTTATCCATCGGCCGAAAACCAATAGTCTTAGTCTTTTATAATTCCCAAATTTGCAGCCTTTGACTTTTTCTTGGCAACCTTAACTTATGTTATTCAACATGAATATATTTTGGTGGTCTGTTCAGTTGCATCGAAAAGGGAATCTAGTTCTCTTCTACTCTCATAGTCTTTGAAAAAAAAATTATATATCTCAGAAATGAAAAGTAATCGTCACTTCTCAAAGAAAAAATGACCTGAGAATATATTTCTTCCCTGTAGCCAACCTTCCTCCACCCTTCACATATCACCATGTCGACGCTATTTTCCACCTAATCATTTCAACTTTCAACCGAACCCGGTCGCCTATGTGCTCACCTACTCTTCCACTATTGAACTGCTAACTCCACACCTAACCCGCCTCCTCTTCTTAACCCACCGGCCTTCACCGTTCCTCCATAGTAGCGAGTAGCCAAACCTTGCATCTCCATTCCCTCGCCTGAAAAATACCGTGCACTTCGCCACTGCAATACCTTCACCTTTGGCCGAAATTGTCAACATCGGTGGCGAACCACTCATCCCCTTACTGTCAGCATTCCTTTGGTTAATATGGGTAATATATTATTTATTATATCTATCTTGGTTTCTAATTTTACGTAGTCGTATCATGTTTATATAGTGATTAGTAGTTATATATATTATTTACTGTAAGTGTTTTTTCATTGCTATGTGCGTATAAGTTATATGTTAGTATATTTTTGTACAAGCTGTTTTATTTTCTTTTGTTTATATCCTACTGTTTAAATATGCGAATAAATATAGGGTCTAGTTGAAATATCATAGTACTTTATATATATACATATACATATACATATACATATACATATATATATATATATATATATATATATATATTTTAAGTGTTGTTGTTTATAATATGCAAATCATACACACACATAACTTATACATTCTATTGCTGAAAGTTTTAACTTTTAAGTGATTGATATTTAAAGGTGTATATATATAGTTAATATAAAGTCGGCTGTTACATATGTGAGTTTATAAAATCATGTACGTTTAGTTGTGTGTGTATATATTATACCGATGTTCATGTTTGGCTTTTTTTAAGCGGAATATATATCTAAAGTATAGTTGTCTACATATATATTTTATAGTTTGCGTGAGATATTGATTTCTCATTTTGGTTTAAAATGCAATATATTTTTGGTTATTGGTTTGCACTAGATCTTGTCCCTGTTCTTTTTTGTAATAACTTATATTTTATTTAAATAAGTAATGTTGTTTTATACCCTATTTTGAAAATAGATTGATATTTAATATTACTTTATATGTAGTACATAGTTACCATGATATAATATGTACATATATGTCCAGAATCAAATATCTATTTTAATATGAAACAATAATATTGAATGTTGTATGGAAATATATGTGGGTTTAGGTTGGTGATTCCCTTGTATCCTGTATTGTTTTAAGGGTATTTTTATGCAGGTTTTGATTTTAACATATGCATATGCAATGTTTGGAGAATTGATTTATGTTTTAGTGATACATTTGTTATATATTTAATTACTACAATTGAATGTTAGGTATTGGTTTAAAATATAATACGTATATGTATATATTTTGGTTTTTGTGATAATGGGTGTTTTATTTTTTTATATGTGTTTAACTTGAAACAATGGATTTTGGAATATATATATATATATATATATATATATATATATATATTATAAGTGTTTGAGAATATAGAATATGATTATATACATATATAGTTATATATGGTTAAATATATAAGTTGTTATACCATATATCATCATCAATCCAGTTCTGATTTGATTTCGTAAATTTCTATTTCTCAGCTTTCTCGTCAAATTCGTGTCCATCTAGCGTTGCTTTGGAATTTGTAGCTCATTTGTTTTTCTAATCTATCTAGCCTCGAAGGGTGTGCAATCACTCACGATTAACTTTCTTATATTTATTAAATTTGATTTCAATTAAAACGATAGTTAAATATGTTGCTGTTAGTTATTTACATTGCTTATATATGTTGTTATCTATATCTATTCACCTGTGACATCTGTCATCATTATCTGTTATTTATATTGATGATATATTTCTGTTATATTATTATCATATCTGTTCTCAATCTGCAAGTTCCCTGTTAGTATAGAATTCACTGTGGGTGGAAATGATACATACCCGAATGATCTGTAGAATAGGAGAAAATCGTTATGGGTTGTAATGATAAACCCAAGCGATTTTCATTGAATTGAATTTGGGATTGCGAGTTGAAATGATATATATCCGTATTTATATTAAAATGCGGATTGAAATGGTAAATATTCATATCACTTGACCATAGGATATAAAATTATATACAGACACCGTTGGTCAACATATATATATATATATATATATATATATATACACATATACTGAAATGATTTCCAAAGTTTTCGAAATTGAATTTATTTAAGAATTATACTCAAATAAGTTTGATTTGAAATTTATTAAATTTGGCATTTTAAAAATATGATTTTTTATAACTTGATTTTTTTGATTAAAAGTGATTTAAGTGAATATTTCAAATTTAAATAAATTGAAATGGTATATTTAGTTTTATTTAAAATTTGAATTTTTTTTTTAAATGTTATTTGAATGATTGAGCAAATATTTCAAAATAAATAGTAGAAAAGTGAATTTGATATATATATATATATATATATATGGAATTATCAAATATAGTTTTTAAAATTTTCAATATTTAAAGCTTTGAAAATATTGAAATTGAAATGGTTTATTTGGTGGTAAAAAAATCTACAATTGAAATCGAAATAATTTGAAATGGTTTATTTAGAAATTGAAATAAATTGCAATTGATGATTGGAGATTGGATTAAATTTGAATTTTGGAATTCGAATGATTTGGAATTGATTTGTGAAATTTGAGGAAACTATTTTATTATATAAAGTATTTTTAAATTATATTTAAAATTATTTTATATACTTTATAAATTATTTTAATATGAACTACTTTAATATAAATCATTTTTAATATAAACTATTTTTAATATTAACTATTTCGATATACTAACTATTTTAATATAAACAATTTTAACTTTTAACTCTTTTATACAAGTTATTTTACTTTATAAACTATTTTATTATATTAATATTTTAATATCTAAACTGTTTAAGTGGTGGAAATTATGTTTTCAAAGTTCTGAATTTCAAAGTATTGTTTTGAAAGTTTTATAGTTTCAAGTGTTTGGTTTCGAATGTGTTATAATTTGAAAGTGCTATGAATTTTGGAAATGGATATATTTGATATGGAAATGATATCGTATTTGGTTTTGAAATGGAAATGATATCGTATTTATATGATTTTTGAAATGGAAATGATATTTTGGTTTTGAAATATAAACTATTTTGAATTAACTGCGGTGTTATAATTATGTTTGGTTGTTAAAGAGACCGAGATCGGAAGTTGTCACACTCTTTGCCAACTCCGAAAACCACTTTAAGAACTATGTATGTGGTGGGGATTCCGGAATGAAGTAGGATGGTGGCGACGTTCTATTGAGGTATATACGTGGACCCGACTCCCATGAGTTGGTATAAGGTGGCTAAAACAGGAGCGATTCTCGGGCCAAGTGAGGTCATTCCTCCGATCGGGCACATTCCTTCGATATTATATTCTGACTTTATGATTGATTTGGTGGCCACATTTGATTTTTTTGATTTAGGAGTGTGTTCCGAGGTGGGCGGTAATGGCTGCTATGTGTTACCACCAGCCCGGATGCGTAATTGGTATATCTACCCTGGCATTGCCTATTTATGCTGTGTCACCTACCATATCGAGCCTAGTACGAGTTTGTTTTGTACCATACCTATGGAGTGCCCTTTGATGATGCCCAATGCGGGTGAGATTACGGTACTGTATAAATTACAGGAATATATAAAATGTGTTAAGGGGGACATGGGTAACGCCTTAACGCTATTTTAATATTTTACTTTACTATAGACATTATTAAAATAGTGTATATTACTACATAGAAGATAGTTTAACGGATCCTTAGAGGATGGATATCTCAAACATCCATTGAGCTACTTATATTTCAGTTGTTATTTCACTTGAGTTGCATTTGTTATTATAAGAATGTTAATCCTGACTCGAGTGTTCTGTGTTTTGCTTTACGCTCGGATCAAATGGAGTGATACAGTATTTGAGACTCACCTTTGGAGTTGGAGCTTCGCTTGGAGATCCATTTATCGATTCTGCTTTCAGTTATTCTGTTGATTCCAGTGATGTATTCAGATTTTGTATTTGACTATTGTATTGAGACATCAACGTATTCGAGACCTCCATTGTATCTTATTTAACACCATTATATATAGTAGCTTCATGAACTACTATTCTTTTGTTTCCGCTGCATTATTGTTATATTACTCTGTGCCTGTTATTCTGTGATTATTTGTTTACTGTATATGCTGAGTTTTGCCAAATTTAAAATAACAATCTAATATTTTGAGCAATTCAATTCCGGCATGTGTGGATTTGAATGGTTGAAAATATCAGGATGTTACAGTTGGTATCGGAGCTTTGGTTTTTGGGAAAAACTTAGCATATAGAGTAAATTTAATTATAGAACCACTTTCGTTCTTCAATTTTGGAATTCCCCTATTCGTTCTGAAATCCATTCTCGTATTCTCGTATCCAAACTTTTTGATTATGAGTATCCCACAGCTAAAGGGGTGAAACTCCTTTACAACAAGCATTGATTCATCTAAGATTTCTGTATCCTCGATTTACAATGTTGTCTATCTCCTGCTATGCCCGAACTCTATCTCTTGCGATTGAAGGTCGGTTTGCCTCAGAATTTTGCATCAATCTTATTCTTGTAGTCACGGTTGACCGTTTAAGATCGCCCATGTTTAATATCATTATATCCATCTTCCTATTTTGAAATTTGATTATTTTATCTCCCGCTCAAGCCTATCTCTTAGCTAGAATCTATTTTGATTAAGATTCCCTAGAATTTAAATCTCCATCATTTTTCTATAATCTATTTTATGTAATCGAGTGAGGGAGCGTATTTGTATTAATATATAAAATATTTTATACATTGTGTTGTTTGAGTTGTCAATGTTGATTTGGGTTTTCGATCGATTCGTCTGATCAACGCTAGTGATAGAAATTCCAAAACACTTTAACAGATAAAACTGACGCAATATTGTTTTCAAATTTGGTAAATGGAATGAATTTTGTATGACTATATATTATATATAAGAAAATTTATGAAATCAAATAGTTAGCTAAGTTGGATGTATAAAATAATAATATTTCATTTCATTTATTGTTTTCTAAACCTTTGATTTTACCAACATATAAATAATTGAATCATAAAACATAGTTTTGAATTGATTTGGAATTTAAAACAGGATTCATAAATTGATTTATAATTTGAAATGAATTTAAGTTAAGAATTTGAGAATTAATTTCCGATAATTTCAAACTTTGGTTTTAAGTTTTAAAATATATATTATTGAAAGTATTTTCGAATAGAAATCGTTCCCAAAGAATTTTTAAATGTTTAAATCAGCGCTCTCCTCTTTTGTCACTGGGAAATAATTTCGATGATGACTACAGCATCATCGACATTCATTTTTTAGTTTCAGAGTGGAGGGACCATCAGTAGTTTTGCTAAATTTTGTTTTGAAAAACGAATTTTATTTGAAATTCTTAGGTATGACTTGATTTATAACGTGTGTGTGTATATATAGGTACATGACTATATATTTGATGTGTATATATATATATATATAAATGGTTTGAAGTGAACTGGAAATTTAATTCTTAAATTTATGATAAAGATGATTTTGTTTATAAAATGAAGCCAAAATTCTGAATAAATATTCAAACTTGAATAATTGAGTTGGGAAAATTTTACTTGTATAATTATTCAATCATTCCAATATGACTTACCTTAATCATTCAGAAGTTGAATATGTAATTAAATAATTTACAATGTAAAATGTTATTAAAGGAAATTATAAATAAAATTTGAGTGGTTGTAATAAATGTTATACACTTAAATTTTAATTATAAAATGTTAACGTAGATAAATAGAATAATAATTTAAGTGAATAAGAAGTAAGATAAATTAAATAAATTTTGTTTCGAAGAAATTAATAAATTGAAATAAAATCAACTCAATGAAATGCCTTGAATTTAAATCAATTATTGAATATTAATTTATTTAAATTGAAATTTATATGGTTTTAAATAAATTATTTTATTTTTTTTTCCAATCTATTTTCTTTCTGGTTGTTTCTATTCTCTTACCTCCTTCCTTTTCGGGGATGAAAAGTTTTGAGTGGGGGAGATTGTAATGGCCCGAATTTTTTTATTTAATTAATTGAGTTTTTATGAAATTTTTGATAATAAAATTTTGAAATAAAAATTTATTATTTTAAATACATCTAATTAAAATAGCAAATGGCAAATTTTCAATTAAGAATATGGAAGTTTATTTTAATGTGCACATTTGTTTAAATTCATATCAATTAAAATTGATGATAATAAACTATTTTCCAAACCAGAATATTTTACACAATAAATTTGTAAATCATCTTCTGAGTGAGACATCGTATTTTGTTTCTTTAAATTTGGACTGCTATTGCCCCATTTATCTTATTTCTAGCAAATTAGCAGCATTTTCGGTACCTTTTATCGATTTTTGATTGGATGCTTGTACCCCTAATATCAGTATACTGTTTTGAATGTCTCATCGTGCTGATCTCTGCAATATATTTAATTTATGTCTTGAAGTCTGTTACGCAGCACAATCTGCAAAAAACGATAACTATATCAGTATCCATTTGAGTCTATTTATTTTCTTCTGACCTTTCACTTATCCATTGGTTGAAAACCAATAGTCTACAGTCTTTTATATTTCCCAAATTTGCAGCCTTTGACTTTTGCTTTCCAACCTTAACTTATGTTATTCAATATGAATATATTTTGATGGTCTGTTCATTTGCATTGAAAACGGAAACTGGTTCTCTTCTACTCTTATAGTCTTTGAAATAAATTTATATATCGCAGAAATGAAAACTGACCGTCACTTCTCAAAGGAAAAAAAATGACGTGAGCGTATATTTCTTCCCTGTAGCCAACCTTCCTCCACCCTTCGCACATCACCATGTCGGCACTGTTTTCCACCTCATCATTTCAACCTTCAACCGAACCGGGTCGCGCATGTGCTCACCCACTCCTCCACCATTGAACTGCTGACTCCACGCCTAACACGCCTCCTGCTCGCAACCCACCGACCTTCACCATTCCTCCATAACAGCGAGTAGCCAAACCTTGCATCTCCATTCCCTCGCCTGAACAACACCGTGTGCTTGGCCACCGCAATACCTTCACCTCTGGCAGAAATTGTCAACATCGGTGGCGAACCACTCATCCCCTCACTGTCAGCATTCCTTTGATTAATATGGGTAATATATTATTTGTTATACCTATTGGTTTCTAATTTTATGTAGTGGCATCATATTAATATTATGATTAGTATTTATATACATTATTTACTACAAGTGTTGTTTTATTGCTATGTGCGTATAAGTTATATGTTAGTATATATTTATACAAGCTTTTTTATTTACTTTTTTATATCCTACTGTTTAAATATGCAAATAAATATAGGGTCTGGTTTGAAATATTATAGTACTTTATATATATATATATATATATATATATATATATATATATATATATATATATATATATTTTAAGTGTTGTTGTTTATAATATGCAAATCATACACACACATAACTCATACATTCTATTGCTGAAAGTTTTAACTTTCAAGTGATTGATATTTAAAGGTGTGTGTATCTATATAGTTATTATAAAATCAGCTGTTATATATATGAGTTTATAAAATCCTATACGTTTAGTTGTACATATATATTATACAGATGTTCATGTTTGGCTTTTATTTTAAGCGGTATATATATCTAAAGTATAGTCGTCTGCATATATATTTTATAGTCTGCGTGAGGTATTGATTTTTCGTTTTGGTTTAAAATGCAATATATTTTTGGTTATTGGTTTGAACTAGATCTTTCCCCTATTCTGGTTTGTAATAACTTATATTTTGTTCAAATAAATAATGTTGTTTTAAACCTTGATTTCAAAAATAGATTCATTTTTAATATTACTTTATATGTAATATACAGAGATCCTGATATAATATATATATATATATATATGTCTAGACTCAAATATCTATTTTAATATGAAACGATAATATTGAACGTTGTATGAGAATATATGTGGGTTTTGGTTGGTGATTCCCTTATATCCTGTATTGCTTTAAGGGTATTTTTTATGCAGGTTTTGATTTTAACGTATGCATATGTTATGTTTGGAGAATTGATTTGTGTTTTAATGATAAATTTGTTATGTATTTAAGTACTACTATTGAATGTTAGGTATTGATTTAAAATATAATACGTATATGTATATTTTTTGGTTTTTATGATAATGGGTGTTTTATTTTTTTATATGTGTTTAACTTGAAAAAATGGATTTTGGAATATATATATATATAATATATATATATATATTATATGTGTTTGAGAATTTAGAATATGATTATATATATATATAGTTATATACGGTTATATATGTAAGTTGCTTATACGATTTATCATCATCAATCCAGTTCTAATTTGATTTCATCAATTTCTATTTTTTGGCTTTGCTCGTCAAATTCGTGTCCATCTAGCGTTGCTTTGGAATTCATAGCTCATATCTTTATCGAATCTATCTAGCCGCGAAAGGTGGGCAATCACTCACGATTTACATTCTTATATTCACTAAATTTGATTTCAATTGAAACGATAATTGAAATATGCCGCTGATAGTTATTTACATTGCTATATATATGCTATTATCTATATCTGTTCACCTATGACATCTGAGACCATTATCTGTTATTTATATTGATGATATATGTCTATTATATTATTATCATATCTATTCTCACTTTGCAAGTTCCCTGTTAGTATAGAATTCACTATGGGTTGAATGATACATACCCGAATGATCTGTAGAATAGGAGAAAATCATTATTGGTTGAAATGATAAACCCAAGCGATTTACATTGAATTAAATTTAGGATTGTGTGTTGAAATGATATATACCTGTATTTATATTTAAATTGCGGATTGAAATGATAAATATCCATATCACTTGACCATAGAATAGAAAATTATATACAGACGGCATTGGTCAACATACAGATATATATATATTGAAATGATTTCCAAGGTTTTTGAAATTTAATTTATTTAAGAATTATACTCAAATAAGTTTGATTTGAAATTTATTAAATTTAGGATTTCAAAGATATGATTTTTATAACTCGATTTTTTGATTTAAAGTGATTTAAATGAATAATTCAAATCTACATAAATTGAAATGGTATATTTAGTTTTATTTAAAATTTGAAATTTAAGTTTTTTTAAATGTTATTTGAATGATTAAGTAAATATTTCAAAATAAATAATAGTAAAATGAATTTGGTATATATGGAATTATCAAATATAGTTCTGAAGTGTTAGAATATTTAAAGCTTTGAAAATATTGAAACTGAAATGGTTTATTTGGTGGTAAAAATAAAATATGTAATTGAAATCGATATAATTTGAAATGGTTTATTTAGAAAATGAAATAAATTAAAATTGATGATTGGAGATTGGATTAAATTTGAATTTTGGAATTCGAATTGATTTGGAATCGTTTTGTGAAATTTGAGGAAACTATTTTATTATACAAAGTATTTTTAAATTATATTAAAATTATTTTATATTTTACTTTATAAATTATTTTAATATAAACTATTTTAATATAAATCATTTTTAATATAAAATATTTTAAGTATAAGCTATTTTGATATACTAACTATTCTAACTTATAACTCTTTTGTACAAATTATTTTACTTTATAAACTATTTTATTATATATACTATTTTGATATTCTGTTTAAGTGTTGGAAATTATGTTTTCAAAGTTTTGAATTTCAAAGCATTATGTTTTGAAAGTATTATAATTTCAAGTGTTTGGTTTCGAAAGTGTTATAACTTTGAAAATGCAATGAATTTTGGAAATGGATATATTTGAAAAGGAAATGATATCGTATTTATATGATTTTTGAAATGGAAATGATATTTTGGTTTTGAAGTATAAACTATTTTTAAATGACCATGGTGTTATAATTACATTTGGTTGTTAAAGAAACCGGGATCGGAAGTTGTCATATCTCTTCCAACTCCGAAAACCACTTTAACAAATGCATACGCGGCGGAGGTTCCAGAATTAAGTAGGATGGTGGCGACGTTCTATTGAGGTATATATGTGGACCCGACTCCCATGAGTTGGTATAAGGTGGCTAAAACAAAAGCTATTCTCAGGCCAAGTTAGGTTATTCCTCCGATCAGGCACATTCCTTCGATATTATATTCTGACTTTGTGATTGATTTAGTGGCCACACTTGATTTTTTTTTGATTTGGGAGTGTGTTACGAGGTGGGCGATAGTGGCTGCTATGCGTTACCACCAGGCCGGATGCCTAATTGGTATATCTACCCTAGCATTGCCTAGTTGTACCGTGCCACCTACCATATCGAGCCCATTATGAGTTTGTATTGTACAATACCTATGGAGTGCCCTCTGACGATGCCCGGTATGGGGGTGATTACGGTACTATATAGACTACGGGAATATATAAAATGTGTTAAGGGGGATATGGGTAACATATTAACGCTATTTTAATAGTTTACTTTACTATAGACAATATTCTAATAGTTTATATTACTACATAGTAGATAGTTTAACGGATCCTTAGAGGATGGTTATCCCAAACATCCTTTGAGTTACTTGTATTTCTGTTGTTATTTCACTTGATTTGGATTTATTGATATAAGAATGTTAATCCTGACTCGAGTGTTTTGTGTTTTGCTTTACGCTCGGGTCAGACTAAGTGATACAGCATTTGAGACTCACCTTTGGAGTTGGAGCTTCGCTTGGAGATACATCTATCGATTCTGCTTTCAGTTATTCAATTGATTCCAGTGATATATTCAGATTTTGTATTTGACTATTGTATTGAGGCATCTATTTATTCGAGACCTCTATTGTGTCTTATTTAACACAGTTATATATAGTATCTTAATGAACTACTATTCTTTTATTTCCGCTGCATTGTTGTTATATTACTCTGTGTCTATGACTCTATGATTATTTGTTCACTTTATAAGCTGAGCTTTGCCAAATTTAAAATAACAATCTGATATTTTGAGCAATTCAATTTCGGTATGTGTGGATGCGAATGGTTGAAAATATTAGGATGTTACAGTTGGTATCAGAGCTTTAGTTTTTGGGCAAAACATAGCATATAGAGTAAATTTAATCACAGAACCACTTTCATTCGATCTTAAAGTCCGTCCTCTTTGATTCGGTCTCCTTTGAACTTTGGAACTCCCCTATTCGTTTTGAAATCCATTCTCGTCTTCCCATATCCAAATTCTTTTTGATTCTGGAGTATCCTATAGCTAAAGCGGTGAAACTCCTTTACAGCAAGCATTGACTTACCAAAGATTTCTATATCCTCGGTTTACGATGCAATCTAACCTGTTATGCCTGAACTCTATCTCTTGCGATTAAATGTGGATTTGCCTCAGAATTCTACATCAATCTTATTCTTGAAGTCACGGTTGACTGGTTAAGATTGTCCGCGATTAATATCAGTATATCCATCTTCTTATTTTAAAATTTGATTATTTTATCTCCCGCTCAAGCCTATCTCTTAGCTAGAATCTGTTTTGATTAAGATTCCCTTGAATTTGAATCTCTATCATTGTTCTATAATCCATTTTGTGTAATCGAGTGAGGGTGTATTTGTATTAATATATATATATATATATATATATATATATATACATACATATACATAATATTTTATATATTGTGTTGTTTGAATTTTTGATCGATTCGTACGATCAGCTCTATCGATAGGAATTTCAAAATACTTTAACAGAGAAAACTGACACAATATTATTTTCAAATTTGGTAAACGGAATAAATTTTGCATGACTATATATTATATATAAGAAAATTTATGAAATCAAATAGTTAACTAAATTCGATGTTTAAAACAATAAAATTTGATTTCCATTTATTGTTTTGTAAACCATTGATTTTACCGACATGTAAATAATTCAAGTAGAAAAAATAGTTTATAAACTGATTTGGAATTGTAAAACTTGATTCATAAATTGATTTAGAATTTAAAATGAATTTAAGTTAAGAATTTAAGAATTAGTTTTCGGTAACTTCAAACTTTGGATTTAAGTTTTAAAATATATATTATCGGAAGTATTATCGAATAGAAAGTATTCGCAAAGAATTTTTAAATGTTTAAATCAATACTCTTCTCTTTTATCGTTGGAAAATAATTTCGGTGATGACTACAGAATCATCGACATTCATTTTCGAGTTTCAGAGTGGAGAGACCATCAGTAGCTTTGCTACATTTTGTTTTGAAGAATAAATTTTGTAACGACCCACCTTTCATTCCACAGAAAGACGTATCATTTATAAGGAAGAAAGGGATAGAAAAGAAAAAAGATAGAAAAGAAAGAACTAAACAATATCATAATCTCACAATGGAACGAATAAAATATATTAATCACATAGTTATTACATAATATACGACATTTATTAGAGTTACATAGCTTTATATCATAATACATTAGACAGTTATAAAACCTGTCTATTATACAACTCAAGATACAACACAAACAACACAGCAGAACCACTATATATTTACAAACGCTGAAGCCTCCTGCTCCATATCTGCTCCAGAATTCATCAAAGCTAACCTGAATCCCTTGGCTACTCATAAAAATTTGAGTGCCCAAGCGTTTAAGAAAACAAAAAATAAACTCCAGGTCATACATGGGTCTGGGGTGAGTAAAAGGGTTAAAGTTGCTTAACTTTGAAAACAAAAGGTATCTAGTAAAACTTCCCGCACATAAACACAGAAAAGTTTTTACCTTACGATAACCAAAACAGTTGATAGGAAATCCCGTTATATTATAATAGGGTCTTGGGTTTTCAAGTGAAATACAGAAATAGATGAAATGCTTACATCTCAAGTTCCAACATAGTTGGGCACAATCAATACGTACGACAATTATTGGAGATTAGATTCCATATAATGGCAAGGCTACTGGGGTACCTCCCGTCATAGTACATAGCCTAGATCACCATACCAAGGATCCACCCTAAATCCCCTGCAACACAAGGCTGGAACCATTCCTTACTGGATAATCCCAAACAAGACAACCCCGCAGTTGTTTGCAACTAACTGCCTACACAGCCGAATAAAAAGGGACCTCTAGACATGAGAAATCTCGTCCTACTTGGGTGCTACCCACTTAGCCTTGCTGCACCTCCTCTGTTTTAGCCATTCCCGGTTGATGAGGCTTGAGGCTACGATTGTCTTTTCAAAACACATAACTTAGAATGCTCATCGTCCTCCAATGATGATGTTCTAAAAGCATTAAATTCATACAAGTTTGTTCCGGGTTCGAACGAAACCGAAGGCACTATCTCGTTACACTCATTTTGGAATCACCCTCAGAGTTAACGACAATAGCCCTTGCACTCTGAATTTTCATCTCGAACTACTTGAGATTCACGACCTATCGTTTAATTTGGATCGATGTGGTTTTTGGATATCCAAATTTGGAAATCCGATCCTGGTTTCACCAAAATCCAAAACACCGTCTTTTAAGGTCAAGTTGTTTTAAGTTAAAACAATTCAATTTATTATCTATATTCACACAGATAGATAATTCACATATCAAAGATAGATTATCCATATCATCACAATTCAACCAAAGCATCTCATATCACCAAGCAACACATATCACATATCAGAGATTTCAAAAATCCAAGGCATTCAACACCATTCATCATCTATAAGCAAGATTAATTAGTCACATCATTTCTGTTTAATTTAAAATAAATTAGATTATTACTTCCTCCCTATAAACCCTGCTTACTTAGCCATTAATTAATTACAAACCAATTAATTAACCATCCTTTAATTATCCATCTTAATTAATCACCCTTGATTAATTATTCTTTAACTACATTAAGTAATTAGCCTTTAATAAATTACACAAATTAATTATCTCAAACAATTATAGTAATTAACCTTTAATTACTCTAGTTAATTAATTAACTACAATTAACTACATTAATCCTTAATTAATTACATTTATTAATTATTCTATAATCACTTATATTAATTATCCGTTAATTAATCACATTAATGAACCTTTAATTACTTCCATTAATTACATTAATTAATGATCCTTTAATTACTTCTTTAATTAATTATTGTTCAAATTAACCACATTTAATAATTAATCTTTAATTAATCGCATTCATTAATCAATCTTGATTAATCACATTCAGTAATTAACTACACTTAATTAATTATATTATTAATCAACTTCTAAATAAATTTTATAAATTTCTTGTTTATTTAGTTACACTAACTAATTAATCCTTAATTACTTCCACTAAGTAATTATCCTTGTTATTAATTGCATAAAGTAATTAAACCTAAATTACTTCCATTAATTAATTACCCTTCAATTAATTACATCTAATAATTACCCATTGATTACTTCACTAAGGAATTACACTTTATAAATTACATTAAGTAATTATACTTAACCAGTTTCCATAAATGATTATCCTTAATTAATTCATCTAATTAATTATCTTAAATTAGTCACATTAATTAATCATTTCATAATCCCTAGTTAATGATCCTTTACATTGCATTCATTAACTATCCACTAATTGCTTATAAAGTAATTATCCTTTGATTATCAATATTAATTAGTTAACCATTATTAATTTATTAGGTGAATAACTTTTAGTTAATTACTCTAATTAATTATTCCTAATTAATCAAAAAAATTGATTATTTAAAAATAATTTCTTTATCTTAACTAATCACTTATCCAAATCTTATTAAATAAAATACTTAAAATCAATTTATAAAAACCAAATGAGATCTTTTTGATTGATTAAAAATCTAATACACCTACCTTAATTATTCCTAAATTTCAACATTTATCATATTTGGAATAACTTAGGAATTTATATCAAAATGACCAAACATATAATTCATTAAAACAAAACAATTTTAAACATTCCTTTATCATTTAAATCTTTTAAAACTTGTTTAAAACATTTTACTTGGAAAACAAATTTATTTTCAAAAATACTTAAATCTTTAAAATTGCTTAAAACATTTTGTTTTTATAAAACTTTATTTTTCAAAATCAGGTAACAAAAATTTATTCTGAAATCCCATACATTCACTTAAAAACTTTATTAAATATTTTCGAGCCTCATATTTTTAAATCTGGAAACCATATTTACTAATAGAACAAAACATGAGCCTAACACAATCACTCCCCCTAGCAAACCCCGAGTCTCTCACGTAACCGCCTGGTTCGAGACAATCACGGGAAAAACTCGAGTGAACCCCGATGCCACAGCTTCATCCCAAAGCTAAAACTACCCAAACCCAACAAGGTGCACCGTGCATATGCACGGCAATCAGACTGTCTTCGTCACCTCATTAACCTTGCTCGCAAGTCGACGGCGACCTCTACTATCTCCCTAACCACCCAGCTTCGCCAAAACACCATAGAAACGAAAACGAACCCTATCGACCCAAGCCTGGAATAGTGCTTATCGAATAAACACCCTTCAATGCCGATCCCGACCTCGATGAACCGCGCCGTTCTCACCGTGAATTCACCATGACCTCCAACAATGTTCCCCCATCATGCGATCACCTCCGTCCCACCCTAGACATCGCCATTACCTCGAAAAAATTGACGTCCTAAACAGTCGACGAAGCCTTACTCCGACCTCCTCTGGCCACCACGGCCAACAATAATACACTACACCATTTTTCCCACAATCCTCAACCCATTGGCCACCTCCAGACCAAACCCCGATGTACCACTTGCTACAGATCGACGGTAATAGACGAAAACCCAAATTCATTAAACTCTAATTATCTCGGTAATTACTTGACTAAAAATTATGATATTTGGGCCTAAATTCATCATTTACTATTTTGAATCATATTATAGAATCAATTCAAGAATTCTGATCAATTGATTTTAGGCCTATATTATGAACAGACCTGAAAATTTCAAATTTCGAAATAAATACCTCATATATTTATTTGAAACTATTTTTAAAATTAAACTCATATTCTTGCAATCATTTTCTCTTTAAAGATCAAGGTCAAAATTTATTTGTTTAGAAGATATGAATGTATCTATAAATTTGGGTCTGTTGTTTTAAACAGAGAAGATATATACATGCACAGAAGCTCGTATATACATAGGCATGTAATATTTACAACATGCATTCACAGCTAACCTTCATATAAACATATACACAAACATCCATTCACAGCCAACATTCATCAACATGTGCAAACAATCCATCACAAGCGTTTATTTATAATCACAAATTTAAAACTGTTTTTAAATAAAGGTTTACTCACTGTTAAACAGAGGAGGCCTGAGATGATTAAAAATGGAAGCTGCTGCTCTTTTGAAATTGAAAACTTGATTTTTGAAAACTTGTTACTGGAAACTTGAATACTTTTGGTCTGAAAATCCTTCGAAAACTGAAGCTTGAAGAAGTTTGGAATCTGAAGCTTTGATTGTGATGTAGGTTGAAGAGTTGTTGAGAAGATTTTAGTTTAAAAACAGAGATGATCCTATCTTTTAAAATCTAAATTGAAGTTGTTGTTTCCAATTTTTGGTTTGAGAATTTTTAGATTTTTCTTGAGTTTGAAATGGATTTACGAGCTAATGTGTATTCTGGTTTGTAAAATAGTTTACAGGGTTTTGATTTTGAGTTTTCTTTTCTTTTGAAAAAAGAGAATGGGAAAAGAATGAGAAGAGAAAAGATATGTATATATGGATTAAATTATGATTTAAAAATAAAAATAATAGATGACACTTATAAAATTTCCTAACATTTGTCATTTGGTATTGTCTATTAACTTACACATGTTACTAATATGACTTGATTTACTAATACTCGTCATTATTTGTTTTTAATTATTTTTAAAATGGTTCATAAGCTTTTATATTAAATTTCCTAATTAATAAATAATATTCTAAATTTATATAAATAAATTTCTATAAAGAAAATATTATAAAATAAATTATGTACAAATAAAATCTTATATATATATTTTTAAATCGAAAATAATAATCTTTTAAATTTCAAATTTAAATCCAAATTCAAATTCCATTTTAAATTCAATTTAAAATCAACTCAAATATATAAATATATATATTTAAACAAACATAAATTCAATTTGAAAATAATTATTAAAATTTATTTATTTATATTTAAAAATAGCACATTATAATTATTGTTTAAAAATAACAATCTTGCCAATTTTAAATAATTTATAGAAGGGGATTATTACATTATTTATTAATTACTTATATTACTAAATGAATTAATGTATCATATGTTTGTGAATTGTATTTTAAACTTTATATATATTTACAAATCATATTTGTCAAGCAATACTTAAAAAAAAAGTAAAACAAACCTTTTTGTCAATCTTATTAAATTTGAACTTAAGCTAAAATATATTTTAAACAAATAAACATTTACCTTAAGTTATTTGAAACTATACGGTTAACTATTTAAATAACCTTTGAAAAGTTTTATATTAAATTTAATCATAACTTACAAATTACTAAAATATATTAGAATTGAAAACATTTTTTTATTTGTTAAATTCAAATCAAAGCTTTTCTGTTTACAATATATACAAATATATACATTATAAATAGAAAACATTTTATTAGCTTTAGAAGATAAAATTCACCAATTAAATATTTATAAAGGAAGATTATTAAACAAATTTAAATATTTTTAGTAAAGATTATCAAATTGCGATTGCCTAAAATTCCAGTCATCACATTCCTCCCCCTTAAAAGAATTTCGTCCCTGAAATTTAAAAGCAAAGATAATTTGATAATCCAACAAAAGTTATATTTCCAAACAGCAAGGTATACATATCAACTAGATACTAATAATCACAATAACCAATATATTCAAACAAACAAATCTAACTATACAAAAAAAATTCTGGATAGGACTACCTAATACTATCTAGAGTTTCCCAGTTAGAAACACTGGGATACTAGATCTACGGAATCCAAACTAGCTACACCACTAAGCTTCTGAGCTCCTACTCATCTAGATCTACAAAACTAATAGGATATCTGACCACAATCAAGTCCGACTCAACTACCAAATCCTCCTAAACTGCTGGTTTCACAACTAGTGATGGATCATACACGTACTCCCTCAGAGATACGTGAAATACATTGAATCCCAGTCTTCCAAACTAGCAATTCAACCCAGTAAGCCAAAACACTTATCCTTACAAGAACACAGAAAGATCCAATATACCTCGGAGCTAGCTTCCCAGTTTTACCAAATCTTATAGCTCCTTTGATCGGAGAAAACTTATTCAAAATCAAATCTCCAACTCCAAAATCCAAATTCCTCCATTTCTTATCCACAAAACTCTTCTAACAATTTTACAGCCTTCATCCTTCCTGATCAGCTCAACCTTCGCTGATGCTTTTAGAAACAAACCGGACCAAAAACAACCCAACAAAATGATCCTCTCAAGATCTACCGTAATCATGAACATAAATTCTACTTCACAATCATCAGTAGAAAACTAACTTCTCTTATCTGGAAAAGACTAAACAAGTGCACTCGCCAATCCCGCCTTCAGATCCCAAATGAACTTTATGTAGAAACCCTCTAATCCAAGAAAACTGCAAACTTCCAAGGAGTCTAGGGTTGCTTCCACTCTAGAACAAATGCTATCTTGCTTCCGCTGTGCAACTCCGATCTAGAGTAGATGAGAATGCCATCAATGAACACGAGCACAAACTTGACCGACGCATCCCGAAAGACACGGTTCAACAGATTTATAAAGAGAAAACATAGAAGTTCCACAAAACCCAGAGCTGCTTCGCCAAATCCCCCCTCTAGGAGCCATCCCTCTACTAAGCTGAACCACCGGTATCACTCCGGGAATCCTAGTCGATATGTAAACTAAATCTCCAGATGCTATGGAAAACCTTGACTTCTACGAAGATATCTGAAAAAAATTCTCTGACAACTTCCATAATTCATATATTCCCTAGAGATACCTCGATCCCATGCAAAAGATTAATCAAGAGAACAATCAACTACCGCAAGTCACTTTTGCGATCAACCCAACCTAATTTCCAAAGATACTGTTCTCTCTTTACCAGTAAGAATAATCTTATGCTTATCTAGCCAATCTATCAAAGAAATGGTTCCACTCTACTGCTTCTGAACTCCACCTTTAGAACGTTGCTAAGCCAGATGACCTTCTTGTTGGCACACAGAGCACCTCTGAGCTGCATTGCAGACACAGATGCCAAAGACTTCCTATCCAAATCTTTTCGAACCTCAAAGCCATATCATCCAATCCCACATAGAGCCTTGAGATAGGAAGACATCTCCTTAAAATACTCGGGCCTCAAACCAACACAAACACCCTGCTGAACTTAGTCTCATCACTGATGCAGACACACTACCTTAAACTTGCTCCAAAAGAAACATCTTTAGAAACATCCATAGTCACTGCGTCTCACCACGCAGCTTCTTCTTCTTGAAGTTGCCAATATGTCATCACTCGCTTCTGCTTAACTGACAAATCCAAACTCAATCATCTAAACTTGCACTTCAAAGATGGACTCTGAACCTTAAAAATGCTTCCTTTCGAGATTGGTGATATCCTTACACCACTGCAAAGCTCACTTGAGGCAGTATTGGGTTTACGGCGTCGGTAGATACTCTTCCAACCTCAATTACTCAGACTTCTCCATTGCTAGTCATTCTACACACCATTACCTTCCTACCTCTAGAACTCATATTGGAAAACCCGAACAAGTAACCCAACATAGGTAGAAATATACATATACATACATACATATATATATATATATATATATATATATATCAAAATTACAAATACGCTCTCTCAAGAAAGAAATCACTCCAAAGCCTAGGTATTCACTAAACCTAGCACTCTGATACCACTGTAACGACCCGCCTTTCATTCTATAGAAATATGCATCATTAATAAGAAAGAAAGGGATAGAAAAGAGAAAAGATAAAAAAGAAAAACTAAACAATATCAGAATCTCATAGCAGAATGAATAATATATATTAATCACATAGTTATTACATAATATACAACATTTATCAAAGTTACACAGCTTTATATCACAATACATTTGACAGTTATAAAACCTGCCTATTATACAACTCAAGATACAACACAGACATCAACACAGCAGAATCACTATATATCTACAAATGCTGAAGCCTCCAACTCCATATCTCCTCCAAAATTCATCAAAGCTAATCTAAGTCCCTTGGTTACTCGTAAAAATTTAAGTACCCAAGAGTTTAAGAAAACATAAAATAAACTCCGGGTCTGACATGGGTCTGGTGTGAGTAAGGGGTTAAAGTTTCTCAACTTTGAAAACCTTTGTAAACAAAAGGTATCTCGTAAGACTTCCCTCATATAAACACGGAAAAGTTTTTACCTTACGATAACCAAAACAGTTGATAGGAAATCCAGTTATATCATAATAGGGTCTAGAGTTTTCAAGTAAAATAAAGAAATAGCTGGAATACTCACATCTCACGTTCCAACATAGTTGGGCACAATCAATACGTACGGCACATATTGGAGATTGGATTCCACACAATAACAGGGCTATTGGGGTACCGCCCATCATATTACGTGGCCTAGATCACCGTACCGAGGATCCACCCAAAATCCCCTGTAACAAAAGGTCGAAACCATCCCTTACTGGATAATCCCAAAAAAGACAACCCCGCAGCTGTTTGCAAACAACTGCCCACACATCCGAATAAAAAGGGACCTCTAGACATGGGAAATCTCGTCCTACTTGGATGCTACCCACTTAGCCTTGCTACACCTCCTATCTTTGAGCCATTCCCCGTTGATGAAGCTTGAGGCTAAGATTACCTTACGGGAACACATAACTTAGAATGCTCATCGTCCTCCAATGACGATGTTCTGAAAGCATTCAATCCATGCAAGTTCGTTCCAGGTTCGAACGAAACCGAAGGCACTATCTCGTTACACTCATTTTGGAATCATCCCTAGAGTTTACGACAATAGCTTTGCACTCTGAATCTTCATCTCGAACTTCACTAGAGATTCACGACTTATTGTTTAATTTGGATCGATGTGTTTTTCGGATATCCAAATTTGGAAATCCGACCCTATCTCACCGAAATCCAAAACGCCATCTTTTTAGGTCAAGTTGTTTTAAGTTAAAACAATTCAATTTGTTATCTATATTCACACAAATAGATAATTCACATATCAAAGATAGATAATCCATATAATCACAATTCAACCAAAACATCTCATATCACCAAGCAACACATATCACATATCAAAGATATCAAAAATCCAAGGCATTCAACACCATTCAATCATCTATAAGCAAGATTAATTAGTCACACCGTTTCTAATTAATTTAAAATAAATTAAATTAATTACTTCCATCGCTATTAAACTTGCTTACTTAACCATTAATTAATTACAAACCAATTAATTAATCATCCTTTAATTATCCATTTTAATTAATCACCCTTAATTAATC
Organism: Allium cepa; assembly: GCA_030765085.1. Classification (NCBI taxonomy): domain Eukaryota; kingdom Viridiplantae; phylum Streptophyta; class Magnoliopsida; order Asparagales; family Amaryllidaceae; genus Allium; species Allium cepa. Next base: position 735,967,916 of record CM060943.1, read on the forward strand.
ATTCATTAATTACATTAAGTAATTAGCCTTTAATAAATTACACAAATTAATTATCCTCAAACAATTATAGTAATTAAGCTTTAATCACTCTCATTAATTAATTAACTATAATTAATTACATTAATCCTTAATTAATTACATTAATTAATTATTCTATAATCACTTATATTAATTACCCATTAGGTAATCACATTAATCAACGTTTGATTACTTCCATTAATTACATTAACTAATGATCCTCTAATTACTTCTTTAATTAATTATTGTTCAAATTAATCACATTTTATAATTAATTTTAATTAATCACACTATTAATCAACCTTGATTAATCACATTTAGTAATTAACTACCCTTAATTAATTACATTATTTAATCAACTTCTAAATAAATTTTATTAATTTATTCTTTATTTAGTTACACTAAGTAATTAATCCTTAATTACTTCCACTATGTAATTATCCTTCTTATTAATTACACAAAGTAATTAAAGCTAAACTACTTCCATTAATTAATTATCCTTCAATAATTACATCCAGTAATTACTCATTAATTACTTCACTAAGGAATTACACTTTATAAATTACATTAAGTAATTATACTTAACCAATTTCCACAAATGATTATCCTTAATTAATTAATCTAATTAATTATCTTAAATTAATCACATTAATTAATCATTTCATAATCCCTAATTAATGATCTTTTACATTACATTCATTAACTATCCACTAATTGCTTACAAAGTAATTATCCTTTGATTATCAACATTAATTAGTTAACCATTATTAATTCATTAGGTGAATAACCTTTAGTTAATTACTCTAATTAATTATTCCGAATTAATCAAAAATCTTGATTATTTAAAAATAATTTCTTTGTCTTAACTAATCACTTATCTAAATCTTATTAAATAAAAAACTTAAATTCAATTTATAAAAATCAAATGAGACCTTTTTGATTGATTAAAAATCTAATACACCTACCTTAATTATTCCTAAATTTCAACATTTATTATATTTGGAAAAACTTAGGAATTTATTTCAAAATAAGCTAACATACAATTCTTTAAAACAAATTTTTTTTAAACATTCCTTTATCACTTAAATCTTTTAAAACTTGTTTAAAACATTTTACTTGGACAACAAATTTATTTTCAAATATACTTAACTCTTTAAACTTGCTTAAAACATTTTGTTTTTATAAAACTTTATCTTTTAAAATCAGGTTACAAAAATTTATTCTGAAACCCCATACATTCACTTAAAAACTTGATTAAATATTTTTGAGCCTCATATTTTTATATCTGGAAAACAGATTTGTTCACAGAACAAAACACAAGGTTAACATGACCACTCCCCAATGCAAACCCCGATTCTCTCTGATAACCTCCTGCTTCGAGACAATCACGGAAAAACTCAAGTAAACCCCGATGCCACAACTTCATCCCAAAGCTATCACTACCCAGACCTAAAAAGGTGCACCGTGCATGTGCACGGCGATCAGATCGACTCCATCACCTCATCGACCCTGCTCGCAAGTTGACGGCAACCTCTACTATCTTCCTGACCACCCAGCTTCGCCAAAACACAAGAGAAACGAAAACGAACCTTATCGACCCAAGCATGGAATAAGGCCTATCGAAAGAACACCCTTCAACGTCGATCCCGACCTTAATGAACCGCGGCGTTCTCACCGTGGATTTGCCACGACCTCCAGCAACGTTCCCCCATCACGCGATCACCTCCGTCCCACCCTAGACGTCGCCATTACCTCGAAAACATTGACATCCCAAATAGTTGACGAAGCCCTATTTCAACCACCTTTGGCCATCACGGCCAACAATAATACACTGCACCATTTTTCCCGCAATCCTCAACCCATTGGCCACCTCCAGACCAAACCCCGATGCACCGCTTGCTATGGATCGACGGCAATAGACGAAAACCCCAATTCATTAAACTTTGATTATCTCAGTAAGTACTTGACTAAAAATTATGATATTTGTGCCTAAATTCATCATTTACAATTTCGAATCATATTATAGAATCAATTCAAGAATTCTGATCAATTGATTTTAGGCCTATATTATGAACATACTTGTAAATTCAAATTTTGAAATAAATACTTCACTATATTTATTTGAAAATAGTTTTAAAATTAAACTCATATTCTTGCAATCATTTTCTCTTCAAAGATCAAGGTCAAAAATTTATTTGTTTAAAAGGTATGAATTTATCTATAAATTTGGGTTTGTTGTTTTAAACAGAGAAGACATATATGTGCATAGAAGCTCTTTTATACACGGGCATGTAATATTTACAACATGCATTCATGGCTAACCATCATATAAACATATACACAAACATGCATTCAGAGCCAACATTCATCAACATGTGCAGACAATCCATCACAAGCATTTATTTATGATCACATACTTAAAACTGTTTTTAAATAAAGGTTTACTCACTGTTAAATAGAGGAAGCCTGAGATGATTAAAACTAGAAGCTGTTGCTCTTTTGAAATTGAAAACTTGATTTTTGAAAACATGTTACTGGAAACTTGAATATTTTATATTTGAAAATCCTTTGAAAACTGAAGCTTGAAGATGTTTGGAATCTGAAGCTTTGATTGTGATGTAGATTGAAGAGTTGTTGAGAAGATTTTAGTTTAAAAACAGAGATGATCTTATCTTTTAAAATCTGAATTGAATTTGTTGTTTTCAATTTCCGGTTTGAGAATTTTTTTGATTTTTCTTGAGTTTGAAATGGGTTTATAAGCTAATGTGTATTCTGGTTTGTAAAATAGTTTACAGGGTTTTGATTTTGAATTTTCTTTTCTTTTAAAAAAAAGAGAATGGGAAAAGAACTAGAAGAGAAAAGAGATGTATATATAGATTAAATTATGATTTTAAAAATTAAAGAAAATAAAAATAATAGATGACACCTGTAAAATTTCCTAACATTTCTCATTTGGTATTGTGTATTAACTTACACATGTTACTAATATGACATGATTTACTAACATTTCATTATGTGTTTTTAATTATTTTTAAAATGGTTTATAAGCTTATATATTAAATTTCCTAATTAACAAATAATTTTATAAATTTATATAAAGAAAATATTATAAAATAAATTATGCACAATAAAATCTTATGCATATATTTTTAAATCCAAAATAATAATCTTTTAAATTTCAAATTTAAATCCAAAGTCAAATTCAAATTTCATTTAAAATTCAATTTAAAATCAACTCAAATATATAAATATATATATTTAAAAAAACATAAATTCAATTTGAAAATAATTATTAAAATTTATTTATTTATAATTAAAAATAGCACATTATTATTATTGTTTAAAAATAACAATCTTGCCAATTTTAAATAATTTATAAAAGGGGATTATCACATTATTTATTAATTACTTATATTACTAAATGAATTAATGTATCATATGTTTTATATGTTTGTGAATTTTATTTTAAACTTTATATATATTTACAAATCATATTTATCAAGCAATACTTAAAAAAGTATAACAAACCTTTTTGTTAATCTTATTAAATTTAAACTTAAGTTAAAATATATTTCAAACAAATAAACATTTACCTTAAGTTATTTGAAACTATATAGTTAACTATTTAAATAACCCTTGAAAAGTTTATATTAAATTTAATCATAACTTCCAAATTACTAAAATATATTAGAATTTGAAAACATGTTTTTATTTGTTAAATTCAAATCAAAGCTTTTCTATTTACAATATATACAAATACATACGTTATAAATAGAAAAAAAATTATTAGCTTTAAAAGATAAAATTCACCAATTAAATATTTATAAAAGAAGATTATTAAACAAACTTAAATATTTTTAATAAAGACTATCAAATTGCCATTGCCCAAAATTCTGGGTCATCACATTCCTTCCCTCTTAAAAGAATTTCGTCCCCGAAATTTAAAAGCAAAGATAATTTAATAATCCAACAAAAAATTTATTTCCAAACAGCAAGGTATACATATCAACTAGTTACTAATAATCACAGTAACCAATATATTCAAACAAACAAATCTAACTATCCAGAAAAAATTCTGGATAGGACTTCCTAATACTATCTAGAGTTTCCCAGGTACAAACATTGGGATACTCATTCTACTGAATCCAAACTAGCAACACCACTAAGCTTCTGAGCTCCTACTCATCTAGATCTATAAAAATGAACAGGATATCTGACCACAGTCAAGTCCGACTCAACTACCAAATCCTTCTAAACTGCTGGTTCCATAACTAGTGATGGTTCATACACGTACTCCCACAGAGATACGTGTAATACATTGAATCCCAGTCTTTTAAATTGGCAATTCAACCCTGTAAGCCAAAATTCTTATCCTTACAAGAACACAGAAAGATCCAACATACCTCGAAGCCAGCTTCCCAGTTTTACCAAATCCTATAGCTCCTTTGATCGGAGAAAACTTATTCAAAATCAATCTCCAACTTCGAAATCTGAATTCCTCCGTTTCTTATCCACAAAACTCTTCTAACGATCCTGGGCTGCCTTCATCCTTCCTGATCATCTCAACCTTCGCTGATGTATCTAGAAACAAACTAGATCAAAAACAACCCAACAAAATGATCCTCTTAAGATCTACCGAAATCAAGAACACAAATTCTACTTCACAATCATCAGTAAAAAACTAACTTCTCCTATCCGGAAAAGACAAAACAGATGCACTCGCCAATCTCGCCTTCAGAACCCGAATGAACTTTATGTAGAAACCCTCTAATCCAAGAAAACTGCAAACTTCCAAGGAGTCTAGGGTTGCTTCCCCTCTAGAACAACTGCTATCTTGCTTCCGCTACGCAACTCTGATCTAGAGTAGATGAGAATGCCGTTGATGAACACGAACACAGACTTGACTGACACATCCCGGACGACATGGTTAAACAGATTTATAAAGAGAAAACATAGAAGTTCCATGAAATCCTGAGCTGCTTCGCCAAATCCTCTCTCTAGGAGCATCCCTTTACTAAGCTGAACTACCGGTATCACTCCTGGAATCCTAGTCGATATGAAACCTAAATCTCCAAATGCTATGGCAAACCTTGACTTCAACGAAGATATCCGGAAAAAAAATCTCTGGCAACTTCGATAGTTCCTATATTCCCTAGAGATGTCTTGATCCCATGCAAAAGATTATTCAAGGGAACATTCAACTATCGCAAGTCACTTTTGCAATCAACCTAGCCTAATTTTCGAAGATACCGTTCTCTCTTTACCAATCAGAATAGTGTATACTTATCTAGCCAGTCTCTCGAAGAAATGGGTCCACTCTACTGCTTTTGAACTCCAACTCTAGAATGTTGCTTAGCTAGATGACCTTCTTATCGGCACACAGAACACCTCCGAGCTGCATTGCTGACACAGATGCCAAAGAATTCTTATCCAAAGCTTTTCAAACCTCAAAGCCATATCATCCAATCCCACACAGAGCCTTGAGATGGGCAGACATCTCCTTAAGAAACTCGGGCCTCAAACCAAAAACAAACACCCTGGTGAACTTAGTCTCATCACCTACGCAAACACGCTACCTTAAACTTGCTCTATGACAATCACGGGTAATACTCGAGTAAACCCAGATGTCATAACTTCTTACCAAAGCTATCATTACCCAGACCCAATAATGTGCACCGTGCATGTGCACAACGATCAGGCTGACTCCGTCACCTCGTCAACCCTGCTCGCAAGTCGACGGCGACCTCTACTATCTCCCCGACCAGCCAGCTTCACCAAAACACCAGAGACACGAAAACGAACCCTGTTGACCCAAGCCTAGAACAACGCCCAACGAAAAACACCCTTCAACGCCGATCCCGACCACGATGAACCCCGCCGTTATCACCACAAATTCGCCACGACCTCCAGCAACGTTCCTCCATCATGCGATCACCTCCGTCCCACCCTAGACGTTGCCATTACCTCAAAAACATTGACGTCCCAAATAATCGATGAAGCCCTACTCTAACTTCGTCTAGCCACCACGACCAACAATAATACACCACCATTTTTCCCACAATCCTCAATCAACTGGTCACCTCAAGACCAAACCCCGATGCACCGCTTGCTGCCGATCGACGGCAATAGACGAAAACCCAAATTCATTCAACTCTGATTATCTCAGTAATTACTTAACTAAAAGTTATGATATCTGTGCCTAAATTCATCATTTACAATGTGGAATCATATTATAGAATCAATTCAAGAATTCTGGTCAATTGATTTTAGGCCTATATTATAAACTGACCTGTAAATTTCAAATTTTCAAATAAATACTTCATATATTTATTTGAAACTATTTTTAAAATTAAACTCATATTCTTGCAATCATTTGCTCTTTAAAGATCAAGGTCAAAAATTAATTTGTTTAGAAGATATGAATTTATCAATAAATTAGGTCTGTTGTTTTAAACAGAGAAGATATATATGTGCACAAAAGCTCATATATACATAGGCATGTAATATTTACAACATGCATTCACAACTAACCTTCATATGAACATATACAGATACATGCATTCACATCCGACATTCATCAACATGTGCAAACAATCCATTACAAGCATTTATTTATAATCACATATTTAAAACTGCTTTTAAATAAAGGTTTACTCACTGTTAAATAGAGGAAGCCTGAGATGATTAAAACTGGAAGCTAAAGCTCTTTTGAAATTGACAACTTGATTTTTGAAAACTTGTTTCTGGAAACTTGAATGCTTTTGATCTGGAAATCCTTTGAAAACTGAAGCTTGAAGATGTTTGGAATCTGAAGCTTTGATTGTTATGTAGGTTGAAGAGTTGTTAAGAAGATTTTAGTTTAAAAACAGAGATGATCTTGTCTTTTAAAATCTGAATTGAAGTTGTTTTCAATTTCTGGTTTGAGATTTTTTTGTTTTTCTTGAGTTTGAAAAGGGTTCACAAGCTAATGTGTTTTCTGGTTTGTAAAATTGTTTTATTGGGTTTTGATTTTGAGTTTTCTTTTCTTTTGAAAAAAGAGAATGGGAAAAGAATGAGAAGAGAAAAGAGATGTGTGTGTGTGTATATATTAAATTATGATTTTTAAAAATTAAAGAAAATAAAAATAATAGATGGCACTTGTAAAATTTCCTACCATTTGTCATTTGGTATTGTTTATTAACTTACACATGTTACTAATACGACTTGATTTATTTACACTTGTCATTATGTGCTTTTGATTATTTTTAAAATGGTTTATAAGCTTTTATATTAAATTTCCTAATTAAATAAATACTTTTCTAAATTTATATAAATTAATTTCTTTAAAGAAAATATTATAAATAAATTATATACAAATAAAATCTTATACATATATTTTTAAATCCAAAATAATTATCTTTTAAATTTCAAATTTAAATCTAAATTCAAATTCAAATTCTATTTAAAATTCAATTTAAAATCAACTCAAATATATAAATATATATACTTGAAAAAACATAAATTCAATATGAAAATAGTTGTTAAAATTTATTTATCTATATTTAAAAACAGTACATTATTATTATTATTTAAAAATAACAATCTTGCCAATTTTAAATAATTTATAAAAGAGGATTATCACATTATTTATAAATTACTTATATTACTAAATGAATTAATGTATCATAAGTTTTGTATGTTTGTGAATTGTATTTCAAACTTTACATATATTTAGAAATCATATTTATCAAGCAACGTTTAAAAAGAAAGTAAAACAAACCATTTTGTTAATCTTATTTAAATTTAAACTTATGCTAACATATATTTTAAACAAATAAACATTTACCTTAAGTATTTTGAAACTATATGGTTAACTATTTAAATAACATGTGAAAAGTTTTATATTAAATTTAATCATGACTTCCAAATTACTAAAATATATTAGAATTTGAAAACATGTTTTTATTTGATAAATTCAAATCAAATCTTTTCTATCTATAATATATACAAATATATATACATTATAAATAGAAAACATTTTATTAGCTTTAAAAGACAAAATTCACCAATTAAATCTTTATAAAAGAAGATTATTAAACAAATTTAAATATTTTTAATAAAGATTATCAAATTTCTATTGCCTAAAATTCTGGGTCATCAAAAATTTGATTTAAAATTCTTAGGTATGACTAGATTTATAATGTGTGTATATATATAGGTACATGAGTGTATATTTGATTTGATATATATTGGTGTGTATATATGTGTGTATATATATATTTATCTCTAAATGGCTTGAAGTGATCGAAAATTTAATTCTTAAATTTATGTTAAAGATGATTTTGGTTATAGAATAAAGTCAAAATTTTGAATAAATATTCAAATTTGAATAATTGAGTTGGGAAAATTTTACTTGTATAATTATTCAATCAGTCCAATATGACTTACATTAATCATTCAGAAGTTGAATATGTGAATGAATAATTTAAATGTAAAATGTTATTAAAAGAAATTATAAATGAAATTTGAGTGGTTGTAATAAATGTTATACACTTAAATTTTAATTATAAAATGTTAATAGAGATAAACTGAATAATAAGTTAAGGGAATAATAAATGAGATAAATTAAATAAATTTTGTTTTGAAGAAATTAATAGATTGAAATAAAATCGACTCAATGAAATACCTTGAATTTAAATCAATTATTGAATATTAATTTATTCAAATTGAAATTTATATTGTTTTAAATAAATTATTTTATTTTGTTTTCCAATCTATTTTCTTTCTGGCTGTTTCTATTCTCCTACCTCCTTCCTTTTCAGGGACGAAAAGTTTTAAGTGGGGGAAAATGTAACGACCCGAAAATTTTATTATTTATTTATTTAATTAATTGAAATTTTATTGAAATTTTTAATAATAAAATTTTGAAATAAAAATTTATTATTTTGAATACATCTAATTAAACATAGCAAACGGTAAGTTTTCAATCAAATTATGGAAGTTAATTTAATGTGTAATTTTATTTAAATTCATATCAGTTAAAATTGATGGTAATAAAATGTTTTCCAAATAGGAATATTTTATACAATAAAATTGTAAATCATCTTCTAAGTGAGACATCATATTTCATTTCTTTAAATTTGGACTGTTATTGCCCCGTTTATCTTATTTCTAGCAAATTAGCAACATTTTCGTTACCAATTATCGACTTTTGATTGGGTGATCGTACACCTAATATCAGTATACCGTTTTGATCATCTCGTCGTGCCGATCTCTACGGTATATTAAATTCTATGTTTTGAAGTTTGATACGCAGTAGAATCTGCGAAAAACGGTAACCGCATCGGTATTCGTCTGAGTCTATTTGTTTTCTTCTGACCTTTCACTTATCCATCGGTTGAAAACCAATAGTTTGCAGTCTTTTATAATTCCCAAATTTGCAACCTTTGGCTTTTTCCTTGCAACCTTAACTTATGTTATTCAATATGAATATATTTTGGAGGTCTGTTCATTTGCATTGAAAAAGGAAACTGGTTCTCTTCTACTCTCATAGTCTTTGAAATATATTTATATATCTCAGAAATGAAAACTGATCGTCACTTCCAAAGAAAAATATGACGTGAGCATATATTTCTTCCCTGTAGCCAACCTTCCTCCACCCACAACACATCACGACGTCGGCGCTATTTTCCACCTCATCATCTCGACCTTCATTCGAACCCGGTTGCCCACGTGCTCACCCACTCCTCCACTATTGAACTGTTAACTCCACGCCTAACCCACCTCCTCCTTTTAACCCACCGGCCTTCACTGTTCCTCCATAGAAGCACGTAGCCAAACCTTGCATCTCCATTCCCTCGCCTGAACAACACTGTGATAACTGTGATTTTTGGGCATCTATTAATTGGAATTTAATAGGATTTAATTTATTAAAATACTAATTTGTAAATTGACAAATAAATTCTGGTAATTAATAATATCTAGATGAATATAATTGGATTTGAGTTATAATAAATACTGGATTATAATATCAAAAAATTTATAACTTTTGTAGTAAATTATTTAAATATGTAAATAAATATATGCAAACTTTATGATATTAAAATTGTAAGTGTTTACGTATACAAGTATAAGTGTGTGTAATTATATATGTGGTTATTAATTTAAGTGTTAACAACTTAAGCCTATAAGAATCAAATTATTATAGGGTTTTAAATTAGTTCTTCTAAATAATATCTTAAAAATAAATTACAACTAATATTTATATATATGATTATTAACCGATTTTTAAATCTTTTTCTTTAAAAGTTATAGAGATAAATAAGAGGGAAAAATTTAAAACATATATAAATTTAAAGCAAATGGGAAATATAATGTAAAAACATTTGTAAACTTTGTATGCATTTAAATTGACATGTGCAAGCCAAAAGATATCATGCAATTACAAATGGCCTTAGTTTTCTTTAATAAAAAAATTAAAAAAATACAATAAGAACTAGGCTGGTGATTTTTTTCTGGATCTTCTTTCTTCTTTCTCTAAATAAACTGAAAAGAAAATAAAAACAAAAACAACAACATCCTCAACTTATTCAAACTTCAAACTGATCAATTTCAAGATCATTCAAATCAAGTTCAAGCTAGAATTAAACTCAACAAAGCAGTTTAAATTCAAGCTTTCTGTTCAAAAGCAATGTACAGGCTCTCTGTTCAAACATTCAAAGGTGAGCGAACCTTTTCTCTTAAAAATAGATTTTTTAAACCTATGATTAAACTTAAATGTTTGTGATGGATTTTATAATAAAATGGTTTGTATATGTGTATACATATGAATGCATGTTTGAATAAATGAAATGCCTGTAGATAAGTCTATGTGTATGAATATATATTCCTCTGTTCCATGCCAGGCTTAAACGTATTCAAGTTTAATTCCATTCCTCTTTATATATTTAGATTTGGGTCTTGATCTCTTAATAGAAAATGATTGAAATAGTGTAATATTTTTTTTTTAAAATATTTCCAAGAAATTATATTATGGAATTATTTCAAGAATGGGAAAATTACAGTAAAGATCAAAATAATCCAAAATTCGATGGTTATAATTTCAAGTTTGGATTTTATATTGTGATTCGGATTGTCTAGTTTGGTATTTAGGAAGTAAGATCTTGATTTTTGAATAAGAAATAGTGGAGATAATCTGAAATTAATGATTTTGGGCATTTGGTCAATGGTCGGCGAACGGTGACGATATGGAGCTAGGGGTTGATGTCGAAGAAAGCTTAAGGGATGACGACTTAGGGAAAAATGATCACCAGAATTATCGGTCGTTGTGGTGGATAGGGGTCGTCGTCATAGGGTTTAGTCGTTTACTTGGGTGTCATGAGTCTCTGGGTGTGGTAAGTCTTTGGAAGGAGTACGGTGGTGCACCAGAGTCGACCGCTTGAGGGGGGCTTGGTTCGTCTGGGTGTGGTGAGTCTTTGGAAGGAGTGCGGTGGGATCTAGTCAACGTGGTCATCGTCGGCGTTGAATTCTGTTGTTTTTTTTGAGTTCCAGTCGATATCGAATGACTCGATTTTGATATGCTAATGCTTGATCAAACTGAGTGGTCGAGTCGACTTGGGGGCACATCATCGACTTAGGAATGGTCAGAGCAGGGATCGGAGGAGGCTTGGTTGCGTGTACACATGCACACGGTGCTTTGACATCTGATGTAGCAGCAGGCTTCAGGAAGAAGAAGAGGACAGATCAGGAAGGAAGCTTTGCTCGAAGTGATACTTGAAGTTACGGTTGTTTCTGCTAGAGTATGAATTTGAGATTCTTTTGTGAGTGTTATTCCAGGATTTAAATTTTAAAACTTAACTATGTTTAAAAAAAAGTAAGTGTTTTCTTGGGGAAAGACCTGAGTACTATACGGGTTGGGCCCGAAGTTTAATTTTAAACAGTTTTTGAAGTTAAATATAAACAATTTTTAAAAATTAAAATAAATTTAGTTTAAAACTGTTATATGACAAATGTTTTAAAATATTTGATTTAAGAAGTTGTATGATTTGTTAACTTAAGTTGTTAAATACTTAAGTTATTTTAAAATTAAATTAAATGATTTAATTGAGTTAATTTTAAAGATAAAATGTTTTAAATATGATTATGATAATTAGGTGATAAAAAAAAGAGATAAATGGTTTATCTTAAGGTTCATTAAGACTAGGGTGATTAAGAATTAATTAAATTAATAAGGTAATCAAAGATTTATTTATTTAATTAATTAATGATAAAGGGCAGTTAATTAAATAAATTTTGAGTTAATTAATTAGAGATTAATTAATTCCTCATTAAGGGTAAATTAATTAGATATTAATTTCTTAAATGATAATTACTCATTGTAAGTAATTGAAAGATAAATTTGTTAAAGATTAATTAATTGAATTAAACGTTAAATTAATTCATAATTAAAGGTTAATTAAGGATAATTAACCAACGAGATAATTACTTGATGAAGTAATTAATTGAGGGAAATGACTTAATAGAAGTAATTAAGGATTAATTACTTAGAAAAAAATTAACTAAGGATTGATTGATTAAGATAACTAATCAAAGGTTAATTAGTTAATGAGTAAAGGATAACTAATCAATGTAAATGAATAATTTAAATAAATAAATCATTGTTAATTACTTTATAAGAGTAATTAAAGGATTATTAAAGGTGATGGTGAAGGTTAATTAATTTGTGTAATTAATTAAGAGTTAATTACTTATTGTAATTAAAGGATAATAAGTCAGGGATGATTAATTAAGATGGATAATTTAAAGATGATTAATTAATTGGTTTGTAATTAATTAATGTTTAGAAAGGGTAATCCAAGTGATTAAAGTTAGTGATTAATTTGATTAAAGATAAATTTAAATAATTTTGGAAGTGACAAATTTGCTTATGAATGATTGAACGATGTAAATGCCTTGAATCGGTTGATATCTCTGATATGAAATGTTTTCTAATATGATATGCTTGGGTGGACAGTGAGGGTGGACAGTGATAGTATGGTTATCAATCATTGATGAATTGCTGTGTATAAAAGTGACATCCTGTATATAAAGCTGAAATGTATCTCACTTGAATAACTTGGATTGAAAGATGGTATTAAATTTGAAGAGACCGGGGTCGGGTATCAGTAAATACCCGAACCCACTTCGATCTGTAACTTACAATGATTCTTTATAGATTGATATGTGAAATCAATAGATTGGAATGGGAAATATGGACCTTGAAACTTAGGGATTGATTTGTGAAATAGGCATTGACTAGCAAATTGTGAACTTGTAAAGTAGTATGAGTTACTCGGTTTTAAACAGTCTATATGCATGGATATTTCTTGATAGATGAGTTTACTCACGCTGGTTTCCAGCCTTAGCCGGGCATTACTCTGATGTAACGCTCGGGTCAGACCGAGTATTATAGATTTTCAAGTAAGGACGTTCTGGAGCTCAAGAGACGAGCTAGATGGCAGGAACGTATGGAGTGTTTCCGCTGTATTATATTGTTGTATATCTGTGACATGTTGATTGTATATGTCCAGTATTTGTATATGTTGTAACTCTGATGTATTAGTGATTTGACAAGTATAGTTTCCTTTGTATAACTATTATTATTTGTTATTATGTTTTATCCGTTGCGAATTTGAGATGTTCGTGTTTCTGTTTCTTCTTTTTCTTCTATCTCTTTCTTCTTTTCCCTAACTATCTAGAATTTTCGGGATCGAAAATTATGGGTCGTTACATTTGGTATTAGAGCCAGGTTAAGTGAGAACCTTGGCTCTGGTGGGTGTACTCATTAAGGAAAGGGTCAATGGTACCCTAGAATGAGTTGAGTGTGTGTGTGTGTGTGTGTGTGTGTGTGTGTGTGTGTGTGTGTGTGTGTGTATATGAGAGCGTACTTGTTATTATCTTATATAAAGATTTTAAATGATTTTATATAAGAATATATTTTGATACAAAGCAATATTTCTTTCTAATAAATATTAAGGTAATTGGTTGTTAAATTATTGGAATTAAATTAAGAAGTAATAGAAATATAACCAAACTGAAATTGAATAAAGATAAGTTTGAAATGGATTCAAACTGAAATTTAAATCTTGAATTTGGGAAGGAGTTTTAGAATAAGATAATAATGGAATGGTTTCCAGATATGATAATTATGGTTATTATCATAAATGATAGTTGTGTTTAATAATGAAATGTGTGTTAATGAGTAAGAAAAATTAAATGTTTTAAGGAAGTAAAACGTCTGAGTAAGTATGACTTATAAATTGGAATTGAAGATGACCTAAATTGGTAGTTTTAAATCTAGGTTCAGAATTTGAAATATTTTTTTTTTTCAAAGTGATAAAGAAATAATAAATAATGTTATTTAACGTATTTGTATGAAGGGTCCTATTTCAAACAAGAGTTGTTTGAAAATTTAAAGAAATTTGTTTTAAAATTTATAACCAAATGTGGTCTAAAATTTAAGGATAACTTGGTGTGTAAGGGAAATAATATGTATGAGAAATACATAATATCAAAGATGGTTTGAAATAAACTCTAAATGTTTAGTTTTAAATTTGGAATGAGATGTGATACCCAAAGTGATAAGTTTTTGAACTTATAAGTGGGAAGATTATTATTGTGAAGTTTAAAATTTGAGTTGGAAATCTAAATTGGGTAAAGTTGACTAGATGAAGTAAATTGAAATTTAACTCGAGAAGTTAAATGGTTGATATGAATTGGGAGTTTGTGTGATCCCAAAATGGATTTGAGATCTAGAAATTGAAAATGGATGGATGTTTTAAAATAATGTGAATAATACCATCATGTTGTTATTAATAATCTTTAAGATGAAATTAGATTTGTTTAAATGAATGAAGAAATGGATTGTGGTAATATATCCATTATTAAGATAAAACAGAATCATTTTGGACATAAGATTTAAATGTTTAAGATAAAACTTCGAAGGGTTGGTTTCAAAACTAAAATTTGGTGATAAATTGAATTTCAAAGATTTAGTTGTTTAAAAAGGATTTGAATTATTATTTGAACCTAGAAATAGGTTTATGGAGAAGAAAATGCAATTTAAAATAGAATTTTGTATTTTGGACTAAGAATTAAATTGTTCAAAGACTTTGAAAATAAAGGATAATCTGGTTTAAAATGTCAAACCAACATTTGAAATTTAACTCGAATTTATATAATTTGAAATGATTTAAAGTGAGATTGAATCTGAAATTGGTTCAAATTGAAATTTGATTTAAATAATTTGGATTTGTAATTAAAGTTGAATAGTTTTAAAATCAAATGGAATTTGATTTGAATTTGGACAGAATCAAGGATAATTCAACTTGAATTGGGGTTAAATTCAAACTGGAGTTGAAATGAATTGAAAATTTAAATTGGGTCAATTTGGAATTTATTTGAATTAATTGGAATTATGATTGATGATGGATAAGTTTAAAATTCAAATGGAAATTTGAATTGGATAAATTGAAATGAAATTGAAGTTGAATGAGTTCAAATTCAAATAGGAAGTTGATTTGAATTTGGATGAGAATGGAAGTTAACTTAATTTGAATTGAAATTGAAAGTTAATTGGAAATTGGCAATTGATGGGAATTGGGATCAATTCAAATTGGAATTGAGTCAATTTAAATGGAAGTGGAAATTTAAATTGAATTGATTGGAAATGAAGATTGGGTAATTGTACGGTTTGGCTCTAGACTATTTTCAAAATAAATTGTTTTAGTACAAATCCATTTTTCCAAGCTATTTATTATATATACAACCTTTCTTATTAAACCCAAAACTATCTTTTACTTCTTTTATAACTAATTTTGGAATTATTTAACTATTTTGCAATGGTTTTATAAACTAATTACTATTTTTCAACTACTTTATAACTAAATACTATTTTTACAACTATTTAGCAATTACCTAACTATTTTATAACTATTTGACTATTTTCCAATTAGTCAACTATTTTACTGCTATTTTACAAACTAATAGTTATTTTTCAACTACCTATCTATTTTAAACTTTTCAAGTTCTAAATTTAAAAGTTGGCCAGAGTGCAAACTGTTTATGATAAATTACCAATTGAGATAAGGGTTAAAGTGATAATCCATTTGGGGTTGAAGAAATTGTGTATAAGTGAATAGAATTAAAGGAAATGTGAGTAGAAAATGAGATTGATTTGATTAATAACCAATAAAGATAAATAAGTAGGATGTATGTATATTATTCTATTCGCACAGTGATTTGATCTAGATTCGAGCATAGAATTTCGAGATAGTTATATCGATCCGAGTTGGGATTTTTCACTCGATTTTCGACGACGAACCTGGATATGGATTGTTGATTGGCTCTGGATATTCTCTATCATAGGTATGACTATGCAAGGAGAATGATGGTTTCTAATCAAGAAACTAGATCTGAGTCCACACTAGGATATCAGGTGGACGATACTAGTTTGGAAGAGAAATTATGTGATCGAGTGAGCAATCAGATTGATATAGAGTACGGATGATATATGTGCATCGTACGGGTTTGAATGAAATTAATACTGGGAATTTGTGGATAAGAAATGTGGAATGGTTTCGAAATGGATGGTATATTTTGTGAAATATATGATATAGTAAAATGGAAATTGGGTATTTCCATGATAGACATTTACTTTATGAAGGAAAGTAATATGATAAGTGACTGTATAAAGTAATCAAATTTGAATATTTGATTTGAATAAACAAAGCATATATCTTTGTTATATGAGATATTTCTCCCCTTGTTGAATCTATTGCCAGAAGAAAAAGATTTTTGAAAGTATTTGAAGTATAAAAGGAAATTTATACAAGTATGAAGTGATTCAAATAGATTTTTCGAGGTTATATATATATATCTATATATATATATATATGAAGGATCTTATGAGAATGAGTTTGAGGAAAGGTTTTTGGAACCTATGGATTTTGGAAAGGCTTTTAATTTTTAGGTAAAATCAACATCGGAATTTGGGAAGCCTAGTTTGAGAATGATCGATTATGGAATAATCGATTTTGAGAAAAAGAGATTTATATGGGTTTCATACAAGGTGTATGATTTGGAAGATACTATATGTGTATAGTATAAAGTGTTTTGAAAATGGCTTTGGAGAAAAAGATGCTCCCTTGAAATGAACTTCTCGGGAGTACCATAGGTTGATACTGCCTTGAGACTCAAAGGGGGAGGTTCTAAAGTTGATCCTGTGAGGAGTCCGGACAAACTAGTTCCTGAGGATTTTGCGTAGTGTGTAGCGGAAGCTGTGGGCGCTGAGGCCTATAGAGGCATTTGGGTTATGCCGTGACGACAGTGTAACTTGATGCCACAGCGATCTACTGCAGACCATAGCGAAAGTCATGTGTGCCGCTGAGATCCAACAGTCTATGTTTGATTTTATATCGGTAGACTGCGACCTATGGTGACATAGCGAAAGTCATGTGTGCTGCTGAGAGCCAACAGTCTACGTTTGATTTTACATCGATAAACTGCGACCTATGTGGGAGTGGTGAAGTTTCATTTTTGGCAGCGAAAATCGAGGGAGCTGATGTCTACAGTTACTTGGACTTTTGCTATGATGGAAACATAACCCTGTAATGTAACTGCGATCTGCTGTGGGTTCCATGGCATAATTGAGGGGCGCGGAATGCCTATAGTTACATGGACTTCTACTGCGATGGCAACGTAGCCCAGAATGTAACTACGACCATAGATGGGAGCGGTGATTTCCAAAGCATTCTCACCAAAGATATTTCGTCTATTTTCAAAAATATTTTCTTTATTTTCAATAAAATTATTTTCCAAATATTTTCACTGGGTGTTGAAAATGGGTCTGCTAAGTACTTATAGATTTTCAGTCATATGCCTGATCGACATATGACCGAATTTTTATGATAACAAGGATGGGCTGATGAGGACATCGAGTTATAAAAAGTATTTTTATAAAACTATTTTATAATATTATGTAGATTTTAAAAGTGTTTTAAAAAGTGATTTAAAATTTCTTAACAAAAAAAGTTTGTAGTAAAATTTGTCAAAAAGTAATTTTCTGATAATTATCATCTTAATAAATTGTGGCTTCGTTACTTTTCGAGGACGAAAAGATTCAAAGGGG
Organism: Allium cepa; assembly: GCA_030765085.1. Lineage (NCBI taxonomy): Eukaryota > Viridiplantae > Streptophyta > Magnoliopsida > Asparagales > Amaryllidaceae > Allium > Allium cepa. The sequence goes on from CM060943.1 coordinate 735,986,079, forward strand.
GAAGGAATGTGATAACCCGAATTTTTTGGGCATCTATTAATTGGAATTTAACAAGATTTAATTTATTAAAATACTAATTTGTAAATTGACAAATAAATTCTGGTAATTAATAATATCTAGATGTATATAATTGGATTTGAGTTATAATAAATACTGGATTATAAATATCGCAAAATTTATAACTCTTGTAGTAAATTAATAAAATATATAAATAGATATATGCAAACTTTATGGTATTAAAATTGTAAGTGTTTACATATACAAGTATAAGTGTGTACTTATATATGTGGATATTAATTTAAGTGTTAATAACTTAAGCCTATAAAAATCAAATTAATATAGGGTTTTAAATTAGTTCTTCTAAATAATATCTTAAAAATAAATTTACAACAAATATTTATATATATATATATATATGATTATTAATTGATTTTAAATCTTTTTCTTTAAAAGTTATAGAGATAAATAAGAGGGAAAAATTTAAAACATATATAAATTTAAAGCAAATGGGAAATATAATGTAAAAACATTTGTAAACTTTGTATGCATTCAAATTGACATGTGTAAGCTAAAAGATACCATGTAATTACAAATGGCCTTAGTTTTCTTTAATAAAAAACAATAATAAAGAAATATCATAAGAACTAGGCTGGTGATTTTTTTTTGGGATCTTCTTTCTTCTTCCTCTAAATAAACTAAAAATAAAATAAAAACAAAAACAACAACAGCCTCAACTTATTCAAACTTCAAACTAATCAATTTCAAGATCACTCAAATCAAGTTCAATCTAGAATTCAACTCAACAAAGAAGTTTAAATTCAAGCTTTCTGTTTAAAAGCAATGTATAGGCTCTCTGTTCAAACATTTAAAGGTGAGCGAACCTTTTCTCTTAAAAACAGGTTTTTTAAATCTATGATTAAACTTAAATGTTTGTGATGGATTTTATAGTAAAATGGTTTGTATATGTGTATACATATGAATGCATGTTTGAATAAATGAAATGCCTGTAGATAAGTCTATGTGTATGAATATATATTCCTTTGTTCCATGCCAGGCTTAAACTTATTCAAGTTTAATTCCATTCCTCTGTATATATTCAGATTTGGGTCTTGATCTCTTAATAGAAAATGATTGAAGTAGTGTAATATTGTTTTTAAAAATATTTCCAAGAAATTATATTAAGGAATTATTTCAAGAATGGGAAAATTACAGCAAAGATCAAAATAATCCAAAAATCGATGGCTATAATTTCAAGTTTGGATTTTATATTGTGATTCAGATTGTCTAGTTAGGAATTTAGGAAGTAAGATCTTGATTTTTAAATAAGAAATGGTGGAGATAATATGAAATGAATGATTTTGGGCATTTGGTCAATCGTCGGCGAACGGTGACGATCTGGAGCTAGGGGTTGGCGTCGAAGAATGCTTAAGGGATGATGAGTTAGGGAAAAATGATCACCAGAATTATCGGTCGTCATGGTGGATAAGGGTCGCCGTCGTAGGGTTTAGTCGCCTATTTGGGTGGCCTTTGTTTTCGAGGCAAAGGTAGTGGCAGTGGTGCATGGGAGTCGATTGCTTGAGGAAGGCTTGGTTCGTCTGGGTGTGGTGAGTCTCTAGAAGGAGTGCGGTGGTTTCTATTCAACGTGGTCATCATTGGCGTTGAATTCTGTTGATTTTTTGAGTTCCAGTCAAAATCGAATGACTCATTTTGATCTGCTAATGCTTGCATCAAACTGAGTGGTCGAGTAGACTTAGGGGCAGATCATCGACTTGGGAATGATCGGAGCAGGGGTCGGAGGAGGCTTGCTTGTGTGTGCCCATGCACACGGTGCTTGGACATTTGATATAGCAGCAAGCTTCAGGAAGAAGAAGAGGACATATCAGGAGGGAAACTTTGCTCGAAGTGATACTCAAAGTTACAGCTGTTTCTGCTCGAGTATGAATTCGAGATTCTTTTTGTCAGTGTTGTTCCAGGATTTAAATTTTAAAACTTAACTAAGCTTTAAAAAAAAAGTAAGTGTTTTCTCGGGTAAAGACCTGAGTACTGTACAGGTTGGACCCGCAGTTTAATTTTAAACAGTTTTTGAAGTTAAATAAAAAAAAGTTTAAAAATTTAAAATGAATTTGGTTTAAAACTGCTATACAAAAATGTTTCAAAATATTTGATTTAAGAAGTTGTATGATTTGTTAACTTAAGTTGTTAAATACTTAAGTTATTTTAAACTTAAATTAAATGATTTAATTGAGTTAATTTTAAAGATAAAATGTTTTAAATATGATTATGATGATTAGGTGATAAAAAAGAGATAAATGGTTTATCTTAAGGATCATTAAGACCTTGGGTGATTAAGAATTAAGTAAATTAATAAGGTAATCAAAGAGTAATTTATTTATTTAATTAATTAATGATAAATGGAAATAAATTAAATAAATTTTGATTTAATTAATTGGAGATTGATTAATTCATCATTAAGGATAAATTAATTAGATATTAATTGCTTAAATGATAATTAATCAATGTAAGTAATTAAAAGATAAATTTGTTAAGGATTAATTAATTTAATTAAAGGCTAAATTAATTAGTAATTAAAGGTTAATTAAGGATAATTAACCAATGAGATAATTACCTGATGAAGTAATTAATTGAGGGAAATGAATTAATTGAAGTAATTAAGGATTAATTACTCAGAAAAAAATTAGCTAAGGATTGATTGATTAAGATAACTAATCAGAGGTTAGTTAGTTAATGAGTAAAGGATAATAAATCAATGTAAATGATTAATTTAAATAAATAATTAAGCATAAATAAATCATTGCTAATTACTTTATAAGAGTAATTAAAGGATTATTAAAGGTGATGGTGAAGGTTAATTAATTTGTGTAATTAATTAAGAGTTAATTACTTATTGTAATTAAAGGATAATAAGTCAGGGATGATTAATTAAGATGGATAATTTAAAGATGATTAATTAATTGGTTTGCAATTAATTAATGTTTAGAAAGGGTAATCCAAGTGATTAAAGTTAGTGATTAATTTGATTAAAGATAAATTTAAATAATTTTGGAAGTGACAACTTGCTTATGAATGATTGAATGATGTAAATGCCTTGAATCGGTTGATATCTCTGATATGTAATGTTTTCTGATATGATATGTTTGGGTGGACAGTGATAGTATGGTTATCTATCGTTGATGAATTGCTGTGTATAAAAGTGACATCCTATATATAAAGCTGAAATATATCTCACTTGAATAACTTGGATTAAAAGATGGTATTGAATTCGAAGAGATCGGGGTTGGGTATCAGTAAATGCCCGAACCCACTTCGATCTGTAACTTACTTCGATCTATAACTTACAATGATTCTTTATAGATTGATATGTGAAATCAATAGATTGGAATGGAAATATGGACCTTGAAACTTAGGGATTGATTTGTGAAATAGGCATTCGCTAACAAATTGTCAACTTGTAAAGTAGTACGAGTTACCTGGGTTTTAAACATTCTATGTGCATGGTTATTTCTTGATAGATGAGTTTACTCACGGTGGTATCCAGCCTGACCCGGGTGTTACTTTGATGTAATGCTCGGGTGAGACCGAGTATTACAGATTTTCAGGTAAGGACGTTCTGGAGCTCAGGAGAAGAGCTGGATGGCAGGAACGTATGGAGTGTTTCCGTTGTATTATATTGTTGTATATCTGTGACATGTTGATTGTATATGTCCATTGTTTGTATATGTTGTAACTCTGATGTATTAGTGAAATTTAACAAGTATAGGTTTCTTTGTATAATTATTATTATTTGTTATTATATTTTATCCGTGATGAATGTGAGATGTTGGTGTTTCTTTTTCTTCTTTTTCTTCTATCTCTTTCTTCTTTTCCCTAACTATTTGGAATTTTCGAGATCGAAAATTTTAGGTCGTTACAAACACCGTGCGTTTGGCCACCACAATACCTTCACCTCTGGCCGAAATTGTCAACACCGGTGGTGGACCACTCATCCCCTCACTGTCAGCATTCCTTTGATTAATATAGGTAATATTTTAATTATTATATCTATCTTAGTTTCTAATTTTATGCAGTGGTATCATATTAATGTTGTGATTAGTAGTTATATATATATATTGTTTACTATAAGTGTTGTTTTATTGCTATGTGTGTATAAGTTATATGTTAGTATATATTTATACAAGCTGTATTATTTTCTTTTGTTTATATCTTACTATTTAAATATGCGAATAAATATATGGTCTGGTTTGAAATATTGCAAATCATACACGCACATAACTTATACATTCTATTGCTGAAAGTTTTATCTTTTAAGTAATTGATATTTAAAGGTGTGTGTATATATATATATAGTTAATATAAAGTCGGCTGTGATATATATGAGTTTATAAAATCCTATACGTTTAGTTCTATATATATATATATATATATATATATATATATTGTACCGATGTTCATGTTTGGCTTTTATTTTAAGCGGAATATGTATCTAAAGTATAGTTGTCTGCATATATATGTTATAGTTTGCGTGAGGTATTGATTTTCATTTTGGTTTAAAATGCAATATATTTTTGGTTATTGGTTTGATCTAGATCTTTCCCCTGTTCTGTTTTGTAATAACTTATATTTTGTTTAAATAAATAATGCCGTTTTAAACCTTGATTTCGAAAATAGATTGATATTTAATATTACTTTATACATAATACATAGAGACCATGATATAATATATATATATATATATATATTTATATATATGTCCAGACTCAAATATCTATTTTAATATGAAACGATAATACTGAATGTTGTATGGAAATATATGTGGGTCTTGATTGGTGATTCCCTTGTATCCTATATTATATTAAGGGTATTTTTTATGCAGGTTTTGATTTGAACGTATGCATATGTCATGTTTGGAGAATTGATTTATGTTTTAATGATACATTTGTTATGTATTTAAGCACTACAATTGAATGTTAGGTATTGATTAAAATATAATACGCATATGTATATGTTTTGGTTTTTGTGATAATGGGTGTTTTATTTTTTTGTATGTGTTTAACTAGGAACAATGGATTCTGGAATATATATATATATGTATGTATGTATGTATGTATGTATGTATGTATATGTGTGTGTGTGTGTATATATATAATGTGTTTGAGAATTTACAATATGATTTTATATATATAGTTATATACGGTTATATATATAAGTTGCTTGTACCATTTACCATCATCAATCCAGTTCTGATTTGGTTTCGTCAATTTCTATTTCTCAGCTTTGCTTGTCAAATTCGTGTCCATCTAGCGTTGCTTTGGAATTCATAGCTCATTTCTTTGTCTAATCTATCTAGCCTCGAAAGGTGAGCAGTCACTCATGATTAACGTTCTTATATTTATTGAATTTGATTTCAATTGAAATGATAATTGAAATATGTTTCTATTAGTTATTTAGAATGCTATATACATGCTATTATCTGTAACTGTTCACCTGTGACATCTGACACCATTATCTGTTATTTATATTGATGGTATGTCTGTTATATTATTATCATATATGTTCTGACTCTACAAGTTCCCTGTTGGTATAGAATTCACTATGGATTGAAATGATGCATACCCAAATGATCTATAGAATAGGAGAAAATCGTTATGGGTTGAAATGATAAACCCAAGCGATTTTTATTGAATTGAATTTTGGATTGCGGGTTAAATGATATATGCTTGTATTTATATTTAAACTGCGGATTGAAGTGATAAATATCCGCATCACTTGACCATAGGATAGAAAATTATATACAAACACTGATGGTCAATATATATATATATATATATATATATATATATATATATATATATATATATTGAAATGATTTCAAAGGTTTTTGAAATTTAATTTATTTAAGAATTATACTTAAATAATTTTGATTTGAAATTTATTAAATTTAGGATTTTAAAGATATTTAGTTTAATTTAAAATTTGAAATTTAAGTTTTATTTAAATTTTATTTGAATGCTTAAGTAAATATTTCAAAATAAATAATAGTAAAGTGAATTTGATATATATGGAATTATCAAATATAGTTTTGAAATGTTTGAATATTTAAAGCTTTGAAAATATTGAAATTGAAATGGTTTATTTGGTGGTAAAAAAAATCTGTAATTGAAATCGATATAATTTGAAATGGTTTATTTAGAAACTGAAATTAATTGAAATTGATGATTGGAGATTGGATTAAATTTGAATTTTGGAATTCGAATTGACTTGGAATCGATTTGTGAAATTTGAGGAAACTATTTTATTATATAAAGTATTTTTAAATTGTATTTAAAATTATTTTATATTTTACTTCATAAATTATTTTAATATAAAATATTTTAATATAAATCATTTTTAATATAAACTATTTTGATATACTAACTATTATAATATAAACTATTTTAACTTATAACTCTTTTATACAAATTATTTTACTTTATAAACTATGTTATTATATATACTATTTTAATATCCAAACTGTTTAATTGGTGGAAACTATGTTTTCAAAGTTATGAATTTCAAAGTATTATGCTTTGAAAGTGTTATAATTTCAAGTGCTTGGTTTCGAAAGTGTTATAACTTTGAAAGTGCCATGAATTTTGGAAATGGATATATTTGAAATGGAAGTGATATCCTGTTTTGTTTTAAAATGGAAATGATATCGTATTTATATGATTTTTGAAATGGAAATCATATTTTGGTTCTGAAGTATAAACTATATTGAAATAACCGCATTGTTATAATTACGTATGTTTGTTAAAGAGACCAGGATCGGAAGTTGTCATACTTCATACTCTCTGCCAAATCTGAAAACCACTTTAACAATTGTGTACGCGGTGGAGATTCCAAAATGAAGTAAGATGGTGGCGACATTCTATTGAGGTATATGCATGAACCCGACTCCCTTGAGTTGGCATAAGTGGCTAAAACATGAGCGATTTCTCAGGCCAAGTGAGGTCATTCCTCCAATCGGGCATGTTCCTTCGATATTACATTCTGACTTTGTGATTGATTTGGTGTCCACACTTTATTTCTTTGATTTGGGAGTGTGTTCCAAGGTGGGCGATAGTGGATGCTATGTGTTACCACCAGCTCGGATGCGTAATTGGTATATCTACTCTGGCATTGTCTAGTTGTGTCGTGTCACCTGCTATATCGGGCCCATTACGAGTTTGTTTTGTACCATACCTATGGAGTGCCCTTTGACGACGCCCAGTGTGGGGGAGATTACGGTACTATACAGATTATGGGAATCTATAAAATGTGTTAAGGGGGATATGGGTAACACCTTAACTCTATTTTAATAGTTTACTTTACTATAGACATTATTATAATAGCGATATATTACTACATAGTAGATAGTTTAATGGATCCTTAGAGGATGGTTATCCCAAACATCCTTGAGTTACTTGTAGTTCAGTTATTATTTCACCTGAGTTGGATTTATTGATATAAGAATGTTAATCCTGTAACATCCCGCCTTTTCGTACGTTTTAAACCGACGATAAACCACACACGTCAGACTTAAAACATACAGAATGGCGGATTGGTATGTGGTAAATAAGAAAAAGCAGAGAAAGAAAGAAAAACAAAATAGAATCTTGCAATGGAACGATAAAATATAATAATCAAATATACAGTTCATGAAGCTGTTTTACAAAATATTCGATTATACTTATACAATACATATCAGAGTTACACTTACCAGAGAATATTAATAATGCAGTGAAACAATGTAATGCAGTGTAATAATATAATAAATAATAGTAATAAAATATTCATCTTCGTCCTCCAGAAATAAAGTCTTCAAATCCTGAAATGCTCAGGCTGACCCGAGCGAATTGAAAAGACAAAACACTCGAGTCAGAATAAAAGATCTTATGTAAGTTAAATCAACAGTAAATAATATGAGCGTAACGACGTCAGAGATGTTTACGGGATTTGACATCTCCTATCCAGTGTCTAATGTGAGTGTAGTAACTCAAGAGATTCTTGGGATTCACATCTCCTAAGGATCCGTTAAATTATCTACTATGTAGTAATATTTCGCTATTATAATAATGTCTATAGTAAAATAAACATACTTTTAAATAGCGTTAAGGAGTGACCCAATATTTCCCTTAACATGTAATAGTCCTAGTAGTCCATCCAATATCATAGTCCCTCCTGATCGAGAAGCCACCAGAGGATACCACATAGGCTACGGAAGAAAAATAAACTCGTACAAGGCACGATAGGGTAGATGACACGGCACAACTAGGCAATGCCAGGGTAGATATACCAATTGCTATCCAGGCTGGTGGTAACACGTAGCGCGCAGCTACCGCCCACCTCGAGCCACACACCCAAGTAAAAAAAATCAAAAGTAGCCATCATATCAATCCAATAGTCAAAGTATAAAATCGAAGGGATGTGTCCGATCAAAGGTGCTACCTTATTGGTCCGAGAATCGCTCCTGTTTTAGCCACCTTATGCCAACTCACGGGTGTCGGGTCCACATATTTACCTTAAAGGAAATGCCGACACCATCACGGTTGTTAAAGTGGTTTTCGGAGTTGGCAGAGAGTATGACAACTTCCGATCACGGTCTCTTTAACAACCAAGCGTTATTATAACACCGCGGTCTTTTCAAAATAGTTTATACTTTAAAACCAGAATATAATATCCATTTCAAAACCATATAAATACGATCTCCTTTCTATTTCTAAAACCAAAGCATTTGATATCATTTTTATAAAAACCCAAATCAATATAATATCATTTTATTTCAAAGATATCCTTTTCAAAAGTGATAACATTTTCAATGTTTAACACTTCGAATAAAAATACTAGAAATATAACACTTTCAATTTATTCTACCTCGCAACTCATATCTTCCACCACTTATGTGGTTTAAATATTTAAAATACTTTATTTACCCAAATAGCTTCTTTAATTTTCACAAATCAAATTCCAAAACTCAAATTTCTAGACATTGAATTTAATGCAAATTCAAAAATAATATACTTCAATTAAATTCAGTTTTCAAATAAATTTTTCCAAATTTTGTCAATTTCAAAGCTGATTTGACTCACAACATAGACCCTTTCAAATTCAATATATTTCAAAGCTTAAATATTAAATATTTCAAAACTAAATTTTTTAATTCATATATACACACCAAATTCACTTTACTATTATTTAGTTTGAAATATTTACTTAATAAATCCCATATCCTTTAAATAAACTTCAAATTTCAATAATTGAATATTCCTCAATTTATTTAGACTTGATATATCCACTTCAACCACTTTTACCCTGAATTTAATTATAAAACCATATTCTCTCAAAATTTAAATTTCAATAAGTTCTAATGGATTCTTCTTAAACAAAATTCTTAATTAAATAAGATTTCAAGTCAAATCCAGACTATCTTCCAACCTTGATTTATAAAAATCAATATAAACTTTATATTAAAATATAATTTAAGTAAATACCTTTTCATATTATATTTTAATAAATCAAACTTTATTATTAAACTTATCTATACTTTAACCAATTTTATACATAGCTTAAAACCAAAATTTAACTATATATAAAATAAACTTTATTAAATATCCAAATCAATATATCATAAAATCATATATATATATATATTCTTTACAAAACCATAGAAATCATTTCAAAATATTTTTATATATAGACCGTAATGTCTGTATGAAATTTTCTATCCTAAGATCAAGTGATACGGATATTTATCATTTCAATCCATAATTTAAAATAAAAATGCGGTTATATATCATTTCAAACCGCAATCCCAAATAAATGCATAACAGCTTGCAGTTTATAACAATATAACATACAACATCTATTTATCCAATATCAACCATCAACCATTTATCACAATCGTCATCCAATTTAAACAATAACATCAATATAGAGCATATAATAAATAACAGGAAATTTGGCATTATATATTCAATAATAAATTAAATGACAATTTAATTCAATAAATTTAATTTAACTAGAATGATGATAAAATATACCAAACAGCTATAAATAAATTTTTAATCACATCATAAATCAATTTAACAAACATAAGAAATTTTATAATTTGTAAGTGGGTTAAAACACTCAACTTTTGAATTTAAATTGAACTTAAATCCAATTTAAATCCAAAAATTGAACAGTCTCCAAATTCGTCCAAACCAGTGTGAAAGTGTCTAGAATTCCAATACGAACCTAGCGGAGAAAACCACGCGTGAAACAGAACACGTATGTAAAAGTTACTGATAGTTAAAGCGTTTTGAAATTTAATTTATATAGAATAAAACAGAACAAAGCTCACTACAAATATTCGCCAAGTCATCGAAAGACCACTACACACGCGAACCTAGTCAACCAAGCACGAAACCCTAGGCCGATAAAGTCACGACCTCGCGTTCGAACTGGAACGAGCCGCCGCCGTCCTCATCAATATCGCCGTCGACCTAATCCCCTTCACCTAGATCCAAGTGCGTCATCGAGACGACCATCTCCAGGCGCCCTCCCACCAATTCGCGACGTCCTCCGGTCATGCCTAGACCCTCGTGCTACCGTTCCTATGAACGACGTTCCAACAATTTCAGGCGTTAAAGCATGAACAAACCATACCGATCGAAGCCCCTCGACCCTCGCTACCCTCTAGTATGACCGATCGCAACAAAATTGGAGATCCACCGTTGATCCAAAACTTCCCAAACGAACGGCAGAGACAAATTCACTGATTCCAGGACACATGATGCATCGAATCAAAAAACGAATAGCAGATCTAAGATGCGTACATCGAGAGCTTCGATATATAATTTTTCTGAATTTTTTTGAGGAGTTTGAAATTTTTGTTTTGGACTTGAATATGATTTGTGTTTGGATCTAGAATTTGTTTGTCTGCCATTGAGGAGGAGAGATGGTTGATTTGTACATACAGACAAATGAGAAATAGAAGTAGGCTAGGGTTTATAACCGGGTATTTATAGATAAAGTTGAAAATAGAATAGATGGACCCGATTTATAAACGCTTAAACGATATATGGCCCGAAAAGCCCATTCTGACTCCGGAATGGGGGTCAACCCGTATATCAAAATAGATGTTTTGAAATATTTTAAACGCAATGGAAAAGGTTTCAAGTCCAAATTCCATCATATGAAGAAGTTATGCTAAAATCAATATTTTTCAAATTGATTTCAATTTATCGACTTCAAGGCGTTTCGCGTCCGTATGATCAAATGACAGGTCCGATCGCAACGAACTTGAAATCCTACAATAATTCACCGTTACGGATCCGATGAAACTGATGTCGTCGAAATCCGAGTCAGTGGCCAAAATGTCTATTTTTACATTAATTAAATAAATTAATAATTAGTTAATTAAATCACCATTTAATTCAAATTCCAAAATTCATAAATTTTATCATCTTAGATTACTTTAGTAATTTATAACCCTTTATAACCCATTCCCTTATCAATTAAAGTCAGCCAATCCCCAACTACAGTGTTTAACTTAAATTTCCATAAATTCAGTAATTATACATTAAATTTCAAATAATCCATATTCTTAACCTATCTAGTTAATCAACAGATTTCATTTTACGATATAATTATCATGGTTTATAACATAGTTGTAACGACCCTGGATTTTTGGCCCTGTTTATTTTAATAGATATTTAATCTAATTAAATAAAATGTGAACTGATCGTATTAAAATAAATATGATTTGGAAATACTACCAATGATTTATATAAATTGTATTTTAAAAAGGAGAGTGGCTTGGGAATTTAAAATAAATCCCAATAATGTTTACAATAAAATCATTCTTATATAATTCAATTAAAATAAAATTTATCTCATATGATGGAATTACAATACTTTGTCTTATTAACATGTGATAAATAAATATATTGATATGGATAATAATCTTCAAAATAAAATCAAAGTTTATCAATATAAACATAAATATTAAATATAAGTAAAACTTAAGGTTATAATTTAAATATTTATAGTGAAAATATGAAACACAAATATAAATAAGTAAGTAAACTCATGAATCTAAGCTTAATATTTATAATTAAAATACAAATGGAAATAAATATGAAATATAAATATAAATGTAAATAAATTATATGAACCAAATTTAAATATTTATAGCTAAAGTACAAATACAAATAAATATAAGTAAGTAAATTTATGAAATATAACTTAAATGTTGATGGCTAGAATACAAAATAAAAATGAAAATAAAGGTGAATGAATAAGCTTGTAAACAAAGAATAAAACAAGGACAAAGTATAAAATAAAATAAAGTCAAATGAAAGTAAAATCTGATACATATGTATGAACATTATGCAAGCTAGAAAATAACAAAATAAAATATCTTTATTTCAAAGCCAAAAGGGAATTAGTCAAAGAATGGAAATAAACCTGACATGTATATGCATATTGAGAATTCAGCTTGAAGCCAGATAAAACAAACATTCTTATGCAAAAAAAATATTTATATCAAGAGTATCTTCATATATATAACAGTGTTTGCCTACAAGTATAACATAACACCTGACAAGGTATGTATGTTATAGTTCAAACTAGAAGCAATAAAGCAAATATTTATTAATAAGTAACTTCTTATTCAAGCCAAAACTTTGACCTACAGATTTGTACACCGACATACAAATATCCTTATGCAGCCGAACATAATTATAATTATGTAAACCAATTTAGAAACTGTGTATGTCCTTGCTATCATCTCAGCCAATGCTTTGTTCAAAAGCAAGATTTTACAAATCTTTTCTTCGTGGAAGAAAAATCTATTCATATAAAAAAAATAAGTAAAAACAAAAAGAGGAAAATGGAAGGAAAATCAAAACAGAATTTAAAACAGAAAATATGCAGGGCAGATTCGAGAGAAAAAATATAGAAATGGTTTCTGTTCAAAAGATTGTACAGGCGAGTAAACTAAATTCTTAAAACTTTAAGTTAAATCAAACACTTATGATAATTGTGTGATTTTGTGATATATGTTTTACTTTTGCATATGATCCTGTGATTTGTATATACTTCTCTGTTAAGTGAATACAGGGCGAATATCTGAATCAAACTTAAAGTTATTTGCTTCTAAACCATGTTAAGACTTAAATTTTCCAATCAAACAAGGTATTGAAGCTAAAACCAAGATTTGTAAACTGTTATAAACATTTTTGTAAGGGAATGATACTGTAATATAGTTTAAGAGGAAACCAAGTAAATTTATTGACAAATTCAAGTGGTACAAGAAGCTAATTCAAGATTGTGTTTTGAATCCTTAATGAAATTGAAGATTTTTAAAACAAAAATAAAGATTTTTAGATCAATATGTAGAGAGCAGTTTGCATATAAACTAGGGTTGCATTTTTACAAATTTTAGATTTCTGAATTAATTTAAAAGGTTGAGATTTTAATTGAAGCAATTATAAACATTAGAAATGTCGTAAAAATTATCAGATCAATTTTCTATCGTGTGGGATTTATGTACGAGATCGAACTAGGGCTTTTGTTCTGTTCTTCTTCTTGTCTGTAACCTAGTGTGTTCGGCCCTTCTCACGTGATCGAGTGGCATAATATTTTGGTGGAAGGTTGCTTGGTGTGATGTTGTCGTGTGGGCGAAGTCGCGCCGTCTCCAGTGTCTTGATAGTTGATCACGAGGCATATTAGCCCAGGGTTTGGTTTGCAGTTTTCCATAAAACTGCAAATTTTCGATAACGATCATGTAAGGACGATCGGGGTTTGGATTTCATGTTTTCACATGATTTGGGATTTGCGCAATGGGTTGACGTTCGCCAGTGACGAGATGTGCCGCCGTGCACGTGCACGGCAGTGGGTTCGCGTGACGATGTCATGGATTCTTCTGACTCGAGTCATGCTCGAAAGAAATGGTGGAGGCTTCGGGTAGATCGCGTGCGTGGAAGGATAACCTGATGCGTAAATCTGTAATTCGGTTCAAACTTAAACTACAGAAAAAAAGAGGAAGAAGGGGTTCAAGGGAAGGGTTCGGGGATTTTGGTGGGTTACTCGAAGTAACACTTGAGATAATGCAGGGAGACTCGGGTTTTTGTTAACAACGGTTTTTTTAGTTAAGTAAATAGTTTTTTTTTTCAAACTGAAAAATCTATTTTTTTTAATTTTTTTTAAAAAGAAAATGTTTTAAGATTAAAAACTTAGATACAAGATTAAACTATTTTAATCGATACTTTAAAATGTGTTAAACCCTTAATTATTATTATTTTAGATGATTAACATAAGATGCGTATAAAACTTATTAACATATAAGTTAGTGAGATGTAATAAATTGATTGCAAAAAGGGTTAAAGGAGATTTCCTTTAAAATGTTTCTTAAGTTGAAAGATTAACATAATTAATTGTTTTTAGAATTAATAGTATGATTAACTTTTTAATCTTAAATAGAGTTTGGAATTATGTAATTATTAAGGGATAAATAAATAGTAATTAGTTACTTAAATAACTAATAAATAATTAGAAGTTAAGTAATTAATTATAATTAGTGATGGATTATAAGTAATTATTAAATTATTAAGTTAATCGATGAATGATTAATAGTTAATTAAACAAGTAATTTAATTATGAATTAATAGTTAATTAATTAAGTGACTTGATTAAGACTTAATTATTAATTAATTAAGTAACTAGCAGATAATAATTGGATAATTAAGTTTTATTAATAATTAATTAAAGATTTTAATTAATGATCAGGGAACAGTTAATTAAGTAATTAAAGTTAAGTCACTTGATTAAGGAAGTAGTTAATGAATAGTATGAAATAAAATAATTACGTAATAATAATTAACAAATCATCAGTTAGACGATTTGAAATGAAATAGGTAATTAATTGTTAATTAATGATTAATTAAATAGAGTTAAGTGATTAACTCTCAAGTAATTAATTCTAAATTGAATTAATTACAAATAAGATTTAAAGATAATTGTTTATGGAATGTTGTGTTGAATATCTGATTGTGATATTTATGTGATGATATTCTGTGATGCTCTGTGACATGTTATGTTATATCTATGATGCTTTTATATGTTTTATCTGTGATAAATGCTATGTTAATTCAATTGTTTAATTTAAATTATTAACACTGTTTAAGTTAATTAGACAACTTGGCCCTTAAAATAGCGTTTGGATTTCGATGAGACCGGGATCGGGTATCCAATTGATATTCCGAAAACCACATCGATCCAATTTAAACGATAGGTCGTGAATTCTGAAATGAAGATCGAGATGGTGTTTTCAGAATGCAAGGGTTATCGTCGTTGGCTCTGAGGGTGATTCCAAAATGAGTGTGACGAGATAATGCCTTCGGTTTCGTTCGAACCCGGAACGAACTTGTATGGATTGAATGCTTTCAGCACATCGACAGGCGGACGATGAGCATTCTAAGTAATATGTCCTGTAAAGGTAATCGTAGCCTCAAGCCTCATCAAACGGGAATAGCTGAATCAGGGGAGATGCAGCAAGGTTAGGTGGGTCATGCCCAAGCAGGTCAAGATATTTCCCTTGTCTAGATGTCCCTTTTTATTTCGGCTGTGTGGGCGGTTGCTAGCTAAACCGCGGGGTTTATCTTCTTCGGGACTGTTCAGTAAGGAATGGTTCCGGCCTTGTGTTGTAGGGGGTCGGGAGTGATCCTCGGTACGGTGATCTAGGACCCGTACTGTGACGGGCGGTACCCTAATAGCCCTGCCATTGTTGGAAATCCATTTTACCTACGAGACCCTACGGTTTTGATTTTTATTACCCACTTTTGTGGCTAGTAGCTGGAATTTAATAGATGTAACAATTTCGGCTATTTTCTATTTACTTGAAAACCCTAGACACTATTATAATATCACTGGATTTCCTATGAAATGTTTTGGTTAGCGCAAGGTAAAACTTACCCGTATTTATTTGTGGGGAGTCTTACGTGATACCTTTATTTTCAAATGTTTTCAAAGTTAAACAATTTAAACCGTTTACTCATACCAGACCCATGTCTGACCCGGAGTTTATATTTTGTTTTTCATAAACTCTTGGGTACTCAAATTTTTATGAGTAGCCAAGTGATAGGTTTGGACCTTGATTCTGGAGGAGCTTGGAGCAGGAGTTTACAGACATATGTAGCTATCTATCTAGTTCCGCTGTGTTGGATGATGTGTACTGTATCTCTGATGTGTATGGTGACAGATGTATGTATATGAGTGTCATATGTATTGATATTGTATAACTCTGATATATGTAAAACTATGAAATATATATGTGATATATTATATTTTTTTCCGTTCCGCTGTGAGATTCTGTTGTTGTTCTTTCTTTCTCTTTCTTTTCTACTTCTATCCCTTTCTTTATGATGATACATCTTTCTGGTCGTAGAAGGGCGGGATGTTACAGTTGGTATCAGAGCATGGGTTGGTGATAACCTTATCTCTGGTAGGAATTACTCATAAAATAGAGTATGTGGTACTCTAAAATGAGTTTGAGTGTATTAATAGATATGAGCGCGTATTTGTTAGTGAATATAAAATTGTTTTTATATTGTGTTGATTTATCTGTTGAGTGTTTATGAATTCTGGTCGATGTGTGGGATGCCATTTCATCGATAGGAATTTCTAAACTCTTAAACAAGGTAGACCGACACGGTATTGTTTTTAAAGTAGGGTAAACGAAATAATTTTACCTAAAATTATATTTTGACATAAAAGAAATATTTTCTGAAATTATTATTATATATATATATATATTTGAATGTTTGGTTGTTAATACTACAATTTAAAATTTGAGTGGTTTATAACTAAATAAAATTATCTAAGTATGATCTTTAATAAAAGGGAATATAACTAAAATTTGAGTAAATTAGAATTTAAATCCCGGAAATTTGAAAGGTATTTAAATGAATTTAAACAAAAGGATTATGGGAATTTAAAAATCTTGGGAATGTTTGAAATGTTTTTCCAAAGATTTGAAGGCAATATTGGAGTATTGTTTTGGAAAATATTGTTGAATGGAAATTGTTATGGGAGGAAATTGTGAAAGTAAGGAAGCACTGAACTCACTTCAGTCGTTGGAAAATGAATTCTAATGATGATGGCCACATCATCAGTATTCATTTTCGAGTTTCTAAAGTGATGGATTGCTACCAGGATAGTTGGACATGATATTGTTTGGGCTTGTTCAGTATACAAGTGTTTTAGAATTTCAAAGGGGAATTTGTTTTGGTGAAAACAAGTATTTGGGATTTGGAAATTTGATTTGATATACCAAGGGGATATGTGTAGTTATCATTTCAAATGGTTTTGGAAATGAAAACCGGGCAATGGAATTCTAAGAAATTCTATTTAGATAATGTGAATCAACTATGGGACCTATAAAGTAAAATTGATATTAATAAGAAGAAATTGGAATTTTAATCCGGGAATTAAAATTTAACTTAAGTAAATGAAAGTGAAGAAAATATATTTGAATTCAACCTGAGATAAGTTTGATAAAATTGAAGTTGAATTTGAATTAAATTGGATTAAATTGAACTAAAATGGAAGGTAAAATGATTGTAAATGTGAAATGAAAATTTATATCTTAAGATAGTAAGTGTTATATATAATCTGAAATTGTGATTATAAGATGAAATGAACCAAATGAGTAATATAAACTTTTAAGTAAACAAATAAGTTTTGAATTCATATGGTGAGTAATAAAATTTAAAAGGATGGTAAGTAGCTAAATTTAACGGAAATTAAGTTGGAATAAAACTGAATTTAAATGAATTCAATTGAGTTACAGATAATATTGAATGGAATAAAATTCTTACGTAAACAAATAAATGTAAACCAAAGTAAGTATTGAATTGGATTAAAATAGAATTGGTGTGAGTTATACACAAATCTAATTCAAGCATAAATTGAATAACCTTATTATAAATAAATTCAATAATGAATTGTTAATGTAAATTAAAAATTTAAAAATGGATAAAAGAATAAACTAATCGAATAAATTAGTAAATAGTTAGGATTTGATTAAAGGAAATCAAATCAAAGATTTGAATGAAAATTGGTGGAATAAAATTAACTTAAGTTATGGGGTGGAACAGTTTGAAGAAATAAATGACTTAAGTAAATTGTGAGATGGTTATTTAAAATATTGATTGACAAGTTTAATAAAATGGTTTGGAATCACAAAAATTTTAAAATGAAAGAAAATGCAATGAAATGATTGTGAATAAATTAAGTGGGATGGAATCAAGTGTAAATTAAGTTGGAATCAATTTAAAATTGTTATAAAGCTTAAGTAATTATTTATTCACAATGATACTGTCGAATTGCATATGGAAATGGGTCGTTTGAAGTAAATGAGATTAGATAAAATTTATGAACTATTAGAAGCAAAATAGGATGATTCTGAAATCAATTAAAATGAATATAAGTTTGTTTTGCTTAAGCAAGTAAGTTGTAAATCACTTAAACAAAAAGGAATGATTTGAGGATTGGTTGGAAGTAATTGTAATAAGTGTTGAAACTATACATATGTGCTTATGAAAATATGTAATGCTAAACAAACGGAGACTCTGCCAAAACTTTTCAGAAATTTTGGGAACCAGAAAAAAAAAGAAGGAGACAAAAAGAAATGAAAATTTTAGCAACAAAACAATTTCAAATTG
Source organism: Allium cepa (assembly GCA_030765085.1). Classification (NCBI taxonomy): domain Eukaryota; kingdom Viridiplantae; phylum Streptophyta; class Magnoliopsida; order Asparagales; family Amaryllidaceae; genus Allium; species Allium cepa. Next base: position 736,004,822 of record CM060943.1, read on the forward strand.
GAGACTGAAATAAATTAATGAATGAAACTAATTTAAAATAATGATAAGAATCAGTTATAAAAGGGAAAATAGTCAATAAAATTCAATATTCAGAGTTAAAGATAAATTGAATTCACAAGAAATTGGAAATTCAGATTTAAATAAGAGGATATAAAGGCTAAAGTGGTAGAGTAATAACATAAGAATATATATATATATATATATAATGCTTATATTAAACTTAAGAAATGAATGGTGAAATTCTTAAGTAAATTTGATATTGAGAAAAATTTTCCAAGTCGATAGAAATCAGAATAATGTGAATAAAAGAAATTGATATAGTTGATAATCAATGGATATGAATACGTAGGATGAACGTATATTATTCGCATAACAATTTGATCCAGATTCGAGCACAGAATTTCGAGATAGTTATATCGGTCCGAGTTAGGATTTTTCACTCGATTTTCGACGACGAACCATGGATGTGGATTTTGATTGATTCTAGGAAATTCTATGTCATAGTTGTGAATATGCAAGGAGAATGACAGTTTTTGATCAAGAAACCAGTTCTGAGTCCCCATTAGGAAGTCGGGTGGACGATACTAGTTCGAAAGTGAAACTGTGCGATCGAGCGAGCGATCGAATTTGATATTGCGTACGAATAGTATATGTACATCGTACAGGCTTGATTGAATAAATATTTAGATTTTGTAAAGAAGTCAATAAAATTTGGAGGTCGAATCAAATTTGACTGTGGTCGGGAATCCAATTCCGATTGTTGATCATCGAGAAATAATTCTCGATAATTTTAGGGAAGCTTATCCGAATTCGTGTTCGGATAGCTAGTGATGTTTGTTAGGATAGACTGTTTGGTTGTTTGTTAATATATAAATGATATGTATGTTTGGATTGTTAATATAAAGGCTTTTAAATTATCTTTGTTTTAAATTTCGAGGACGAAATTCTTTTAAAGGGGGAGGAATGTAACGACCCTGGATTTTTGGCCCTTTTTATTTTAATAGATATTTAATCTAATTAAATAAAATGTGAACTGATCATATTAAAATAATATGATTTGGAAATACTGCCAATTATTTATATAAACTGTATTTTAAAAAGGAGAGTGGTTTGGGAATTTAAAATAAATCCCAATAATGTTTACAATAAAATCATTCTTATATAATTCAATTAAAATAAAATTTATCTCATATGATGGAATTACAATACTTTGTCTTATTAACATGTGATAAATAAATATATTGATATGGATAATAATCTTCAAAATAAAATCAAAGTTTATCAATATAAACTTAAATATTAAATATAAGTAAAACTTAAGGTTATAATTTAAATATTTATAGTGAAAATATAAAACATAAATATAAATAAATAAGTAAACTCATGAATCTAAGCTTAATATTTATAGTTAAAATACAAATGGAAATAAATATGAAATATAAATATAAATGTAAATAAATTATATGAACCAAATTTAAATATTTATAGCTAAAGTACAAATACAAATAAATATAAGTAAGTAAATTTATGAAATATAACTTAAATGTTGATGGCTAGAATACAAAATAAAAATGAAAATAAAGGTGAATGAATAAGCTTGTAAACAAAGAATAAAACAAGGACAAAGTATAAAATAAAATAAAGTCAAATGAAAGTAAAATCTGATACATATGTATGAACATTATGCAAGCTAGAAAATAACAAAATAAAATATCTTCATTTCAAAGCCAAAAGGGAATTAGTCAAAGTATGGAAATAAACCTGACATGTATATGCATTTTGAGAATTCAGCTTGAAGCCAGATAAAACAAACATTCTTATGCAAAAAAAATATTTATATCAAGAGTATCTTCATATATATAACAGTGTTTGCCTACAAGTATAACATAGCACCTGACAAGATATATATGTTATAGTTCAAACTAGAAGCAATAAAGCAAATATTTATTAATAAGTAACTTCTTATTCAAGTCAAAACTTTGACCTGTAGAATTGTACACTGACATTCGAATATCCTTATGCAGCCAAACATAATTATAATTATGTAAACCAATTTAGAAACAGTGTATGTCCTTGCTATCAGCTCAGCCAATGCTTTGTTCAAAAGCAAGATTTTACAAATCTTTTCTTTGCAGAAGAAAAATCTATTCATATAAAAAAAATAGAAACAAAAAGAGGAAAATGGAAGGAAAATCAAAAAAGAATTTAAAACAGAAAATATGCAGGGCAGATTCGAGAAAAAAAAAATAGAAATGGTTTCTGTTCAAAAGATTGTACAGGTGAGTAAACTAAATTCTTAAAACTTTAAGTTAACTCAAACACTTATGATGACTGTGTGATTTTGTGATATATGTTTTCTTTTGCATATGATCCTGTGATTTGTATATACTTCTCTGTTACGTGAATACAAGGCGAATATCTAAATCAAACTTAAAGTTATTTGCTTCTAAACCATGTTAAGATTTAAATTTTCCAATCAAACAAGGTATTGAAGCTAAAACCAAGATTTGTAAACTGTTATAAACATTTTTGTAAGGGAATGATACTGTAATATAGTTTTACAGGAAACCAAGTAAATTTATTGATAAATTCAAGTGGTACAAGAAGCTAATTCAAGATTGTATTTTGAATCCTTAACGAAATTGAAGATTTTTAAAACAAAAATAAAGATTTTTAGATCAATATGTAGAGAGCAGTTTGCATATAAACTAGGATTGCATTTTTACAAACTTAAGATTTCTGAATTAATTTAAAAGGTTGAGATTTTAATTGAAGCAAGTATAAACATTAGAAATGTCGTAAAAATTATCAGATCAATTTTCTATCGTGTGGGATTTACGTACGAGATCGAACTAGGGCTTTTGTTCTGTTCTTCTTCTTGTTTGTAACCTAGTGTGTTCGGCCCTTCTCACGTGATCGGGTGGCATAGTATTTTGGTGGAAGGTTGCTTGGCGTGATGTTGTCGTGTGGGCGAAGTCACGCAGTCTCCCGTGGCTTGATCGTTGATCACGAGGCATATTAGCCCAGGGTTTGGTTTGCAGTTTTCCACAAAACTGCAAATTTTCGATAACGATCATGTGAGGACGATCGGGGTTTGGATTTCATGTTTTCACATGATTTGGGATTTGCGCAATGGGTTGACGTTCGCCAATGACGAGATGTGTCGCCGTGCACGTGCACGGCAGTGGGTTCGCGTGATGATGTCATGGATTCTTCTGACTCGAGTCATGCTCGAAAGAAAATGGTGGAGGCTTCGGGTAGATAGCGTGCGTGGAAGGATAGCCTGATGCGTAAATCTGTAATTTGGTTTAAACTTAAACTACAGAAAAAAAGAGAGAAGAAGAAGGGGTTCAAGGGAAGGGCTCGGGGATTTTGGTGGGTTACTCGAAGTAACACTCGAGATAATGCAAGGGAGACTCGGGGTTTTATTAACAACGTTTTTTTTAGTTAAGTAAACAGTTTTTTTTTTCAAACTGAAAAATCTATTTATTTTTTTATTTTTTTAAAAAGAAAATGCTTTAAGATTAAAAACTTAGATACAAGGTTAAACTATTTTAATCGATACTTTAAAATGTGTTAAACCCTTAATTATTATTATTTTAGATAATTAACATAAGATGCGTATAAAACTTATTAACATATAAGTTAGTGAGAAGTAATAAATTGATTGCAAAAAGGGTTAAAGGAGATTTCCTTTAAAATGTTACTTAAGTTGAAAGATTAACATAATTAATTGTTTTTAGAATTAATAAAGTATGATTAACTTTTTAATCTTAAATAGAGTTTGGAATTATGTAATTATTGAGGGATAAATAAATAGTAATTAATTACTTAAGTAACTAATAAATAATTAGAAGTTAAGTAATTAAGTATAATTAGTGATGGATTATAAGTAATTATTAAATTATTAAGTTAATCTATGAATGATTAATAGTTAATTAAACAAGTAATTTAATTATGAATTAATAGTTAATTAATTAAGTAACTTGATTAAGACTTAATTATTAATTAATTAAGTAATTAGTAGATAATAATTGGATAATTAAGTTTTATTAATAAATAATTAAAGATTTTAATTAATGATCAGGGAACAGTTAATTAAGTAATTAAATTTAAGTCACTTGATTAAGGAAGTAGTTAATGAATAGTATAAAATAAAATAATTACGTAATAATAATTAAGAAATCATCAATTAGACGATTTGAAATGAAATAGGTAATTAATTGTTAATTAATGATTAATTAAATAGAGTTAAGTGATTAACTCTCAGGTAATTAATTCTAAATTGAATTAATTATAAATAAGATTTAAAGATAATTGCTTATGGACTGTTGTGTTGAATATCTGATTGTGATATTTATGTGATGATATTCTATGATGCTCTGTGACATGTTATGTTATATCTATGATGCTTGTATATGTTTTATCTGTGATAAATGCTATGTTAATTCAATTGTTGAATTTAAATTATTAAAACTGTTAAAGTTAATTAGACAACTTGGCCCTTAAAATAGCATTTGGATTTCGATGAGACCGGGATCGGGTATCCAATTGATATTCCGAAAACCACATCGATCCAATTTAAACGATAGGTCGTGAATTTTGAAATGAAGATCGAGATGGTGTTTTCAGAATGCAAGGGTTATCGTCGTTGGCTCTGAGGTGATTCCAAAATGAGTGTGACGAGATAATGCCTTCAATTTCGTTCGAACCCGGAGCGAACTTGTATGGATTGAATGCTTTCAGCACATCGTCAGGCGGATGATGAGCACTCTAATTAATATGTCCTGTAAAGGTAATCGCAGCCTCAAGCCTCATCAAACGGGAATGGCTAAAACAGGGGAGATGCAGCAAGGTTAGGTGGGTCATGCCCAAGCATGACAAGATATTTCCCCTGTCTAGATGTCCCTTTTTATTTCGGCTGTGTGGGCGGTTGCTAGCTACAACCGCGGGGTTTATCTTGTTCGGGACTGTTCAGTAAGGAATGGTTCCGGCCTTGTGTTGTAGGGGGTCAGGGGTGATCCTCGGTACGGTGGTCTAGGCCCCGTACTATGACGGGCGGTACCCCAGTAGCCCTGCCATTGTTGGAAATCCATTTTCCCTACGAGACCCTACGGTTTTGATTTGTATTACCCACTTTTGTGGCTAGTAGCTGGAATTTGATAGATGCAACAATTTCGGCTATTTTCTATTTACTTGAAAACCCTAGACACTATTATAATATCACTGGATTTCCTATGAAATGTTTTGTTTAGCATAAGGTAAAAACTTACCCGTATTTATTTGTGGGGAGTCTTACGTGATACCTTTATTTTCAAATGTTTTCAAAGTTAAACAATTTAAACCGTTTACTCATACCAGACCCATGTCTGACCCGGAGTTTATATTTTGTTTTTCATAAACTCTTTGGTACTCAAATTTTTATGAGTAGCCAAGTGATAGGTTTGGACCTTGATTCTGGAGGAGCTTGGAGCAGGAGTTTCCAGACGTATGCAGCTATCTATCTAGTTCCGCTGTGTTGGATGATGTGTACTGTATCTCTGATGTGTATGGTGACAGATGTATGTATATGAGTGTCATATGTATTGATATTGTATAACTCTGATATATGTAAAACTATGAAATATATGTGTGATATATTATATTTTGTTCCGTCCTGCTGTGAGATTCTGATGTTGTTGTTCTTTCTTTCTCTTTCTTTTCTACTTCTATCCCTTTCTTTCTTTATGATGATACGTCTTTCTGGTAGTAGAAGGGCGGGTCGTCACAATAGTGCATTGATATCCCTATTTTATCTTAATTTCAAAAAATGTAGTAATTACTTTCATTCACAATAAACTCAATTAATTATAATTTATTCCAATAATTAACTTGATTTAACTTCAATCCTTTTTATCTAATCAATTATTATTCAATAAACAAAGATAACCTTTGTTTTACCCTTTATTACATTAGTAAGTTCAAATTTCCATCTTTCCTTTGTATTAACTACCCTATTTGCATTTCATTACATTTCTACCTATATACACGCTAGTTGCGATTAACATTCTAAATAAATTCATTTACTTGGGTTCGTACTTTCCATTATATAGGTTACTACATTATGAATGAATTTACAATTCCAATTATTTCATTATTACATTCACACCTTCCGTTACTGCACTAATTTTCATTAAAACATTAAAGATTTCCTACTTTGATTTAGAAAGCCAATTAAATATAACAATCGTTACCATTAACTTTATAATACACTTAAGTTTATTAATTTCAACTAATTATTAAATTACTTGCGTAACACTGAATTCATCCAATTGTCATTTATTATACTGATTCATTTATTTATACAACACTTCCCATTATTTACTTTTATCCTATTATCCAATTCATTGTTGTCAAATGGATGCATTTAACATTGGATTCATGACCTATTACCTTAATATACCCAATTCAACAACTCCTAAACATTGAATTACATTTCACATTAATGTAACATTTGTTTACATTTATTAAAAATTGTTTCCAATTTCAATTAACAATCTGAATAAATAGGTAACATACAATAATCATTACTGTTACCCTTTTAGTCACATAAATAAGCTTTTATTACTTCCAAATCAGTGTTGTCATTTATTCTCATACTACTAATTTCATTCACATATGTTCAATTTATAACCAAACATAACATTTAAATTATTTTATATAATTGGAGTTCCATTCAAGTACATTAATTATTAACTTTAATTATTGCAATTCATTATCAAATATTAATTTTGAATGTATTTCCAAATTTACTAATTACAATTAATTAAAACCTTAAAATTGTTTCAATTAATTGGTATTGCATTGAAATTTTTATTTATTAGCTTGCATCAACATTATTACCTTTAATTGCAAATTGATTACCAAATTTATTCAACAGCCTAAATAACTAACATATATTAATTCAATACCTACATTTGTTTACGTATGTTTTATTTATAATAAGTTATATTTTTCCCACTATTTCAATTAATTTGATTTCCATTCTAGTTACTATTTCATTATTTATTTACAATTTTCATTTGTTTCAATAATTAATACCAAGATTCATTTAATTAACAATTTTTTTTTCATTTTTTCAATATTAAATTACCAAAACTTTATCAAATCAATAAATTTAAATCATTGAAATTTACGGGTCGTTACAAATCCTGACTCGAGTGTTTTGTGTTTTGTTTTACGCTCAGTCAGACTTAAGTGATACAGCATTTCAGACTCACCTTTGGAGTTGAAGCTTCGCTTGGAGATCCATCTATCAGTTCTACTTTAAGTTATTCAGTTGGTTCCAGTGATGTATTCAGATTTTATATTTGACTATTCTATTGAGACATCTACGTATTCAAGACATCTATCGTACCTTATTTAACATTGTTATATATATTAACTTCATGAACTACTATTCTTTTATTTTCGCTGCATTATTATTATATTACACCGTGTCTGTGATTCTGTGAATATTTGCTTACTATATATGCTGAGTTTTGCCAAATTTAAAGTAACAATCTAATATTTTGAACATTCAATTCTGGTATGTGTGGATGCGAATGGTTGAAAATATGAGGATGTTACATTATGCTTCAAATTATACACGAGGAGGTCAATATTTCAAGTCCTGTATAACGCATTATTTTTGTTCGAAGTTAATCAACCAAAAAAAAGTAAAGATTCTCCCGTAAATGGCATTCATTCATGAGATATTATACACATGGATTTGATTAGATATCATATCCACCTTTTGGTGAGGAGATATCATTTTATGAAGGAAAATATACTCACTGATTCGATTAGAGCCAATTATCGATGTATCAATTAGAGAGAATATCTCATGGATCTACCAAATCAGCCAAAATCAAAACTTGCCATTTTTTACATCATTGAATTGGATTTATAGCCATACAAATTGATCTTCACTTAGATAATATTTGGGCTAGATTCATTACTTCTACATGTTGAAAAGGGATCTTCGCACCTACAAATACTCTCAGTTGAAGACTGTTGAAGTATCCCATTTATAGAATAGTCTTTCTTCTTGTTTTTATCTTATTCGCTAGTAATAGTAGTTGGTTAACAATGGTTGCCAATTAGGTTTGAAAATAACTACTGCTAATTTTCTGATCTTTTATTCTCAATCATTGTTATTTTCTTTTATGCAAATTTACTAAAGTTATGTTCTTCTTCTCTTAGTTTATTTTGCATTTTACTACATAGTTAATTGTGTGGTTTAGTCGATTAGATTTGCTAAACACAATCACTATTTTTTTGTGACGACCCACCTTTTTGGATGGTTTAAATCAACAATAAAACACACATATCTAACTCAAACCATTCAAAAGGGAAGATTATCTATGGGATTTAATACGAAAAATACGAGAAAAGAAGGAAATAAAATACAGAACCTCGTAGCGGAATAGACAAAATATAATAATCAAATAAACAGTTCATTAGTTGTTTTACAATATACATTTGATTGCATAGTTTTTACAACATAATCAGAGTACAATCAGCAAACATACCAAAATAATGCAGCAAACAATAATAGAATACAGTCTAGCAAACTCCATCTTCATCTTCAGGGAATATTGTCTTCAAAACTGTAATACTCAGGCTGACCCGAGCGTAATGAAAAGACAAAACACTCGAGTCAGAACTAAAAGTTATTATGTAAGTTAAATCAATAGCAAGTAAATATAAGTATGATAACTTCAGAGATGTTTACGGGATTTTCCACCTCTTATCAAGTGTACAACATGAGTGCAATAACTTAAAATGTTACGGGATTTTCCATCTCCTAAGGATCCATTAAACTATCTATATATGGTAATATATACTATATATGTAGTGTCTAATTGGTAAAGTAATGTATTAAAATAATGTTAAGGCCTTACATTAATTCCTCTTAGCACCTTTTTAAGCAGGTAGTCTATGCAGTTCCTGTAACACAACCAGTATCGTCGGTAGCCAGTGAGTCCTTTATAGGTGGCATACTAGAAAAAAATTGTAGTAGGCACAAATAAGGATAAAAGTATGGCAAGGCATGTGAGGCAATGCCCAAGGTAGGATACTACCAGTTTGGGTCATAAGGCTGGTGTTAACGCATCGTAGCCACGACTGCACACCGCATTCAACAACCCCTAAAACCAAATCAAGGTGCACCGATCAAGTAAAAATTAATGTAGCAATACGAAGAGGTGTGTCCGCTAGCTAGTCCACATGGCCTTAACAAGCTGTCTTGTTTTAGTCATTTAAAATTAGCAGAAGTGCTGGGGTCATCCATCATCGTTCTCTTTCTTCAAATCCAGCAAACATTCACCAAATCCAACCACTTCATTCTTGATCATCCACCACATACACATTTGTTAAAGTGGTTCCAATATTGGTAAAGAGTATGCCAATAAGAGGCCCTGGTCTCTTTAACAACCAAACTTCATTTTCAGACTGATTCGATCTTTTACAATTCGAAAACGATTCATATTTGGTATCAAAATATCATATTCACTTCAAAAATATCACTTCATTCCAAAATATGTCATTTTCACTTGAAAATATCATTTCAAATTCCAACTTAGGTTATAACTTCATTTAACCACATTCCCATTTAAATCAGTGATTTAAATATAAACATTCCAATTTTCAAATCAAACTTTTCTTTCCATTCTAATGAATCTGGACCCATATTCAAATTTCAAATCAACAAAACTCAATTTCGAATCTTTCAATTCAATTGACTCAATTCCAATTTAGTTTCAAATCAACCCGATTTCAATTTCAATTCGAATTTAACTTCAATTTCGAAACTTTCATTCTTAACCTCAAATTCGAGTCAACAATTTAATTCAATAATTTAGATTTCAATCCAATTCTTGTTTTAAAATATTTCAAATCCATATCGATTTCAAGTCCAATTTCAATTTACCAATTTAAAACACTTAAATCAAATTAAACTTCATTGTCCGATTTTAAGGTTCAAATCATTAAAATAATTCAATTTTCAAAATTTAAGTCATATATCGATTATAACTCCACATTCCAATTTAATTCTTTGAAACAATTTCTTTTAACCAATTTCGACATTTCAAACCTTGAATTAGAACTAATTCAATTCATATAAATACACAATTTATTTCCTTTAAAACAATATCATTAACCAAAATCCAAATTCAAGATTTAAAACCATTTAATTTAACCAATCTGGTGTTCGTATATAATTTTCTACCCTATGGCCAAGTGATCAGTTATTTCAATCTTAATTATAGGGATTGATATATATCATTTCAATACAAATCAAAGTGTCATAGGTAGATATCATTTCAACCTATTTCTTAATTTATTCCAAATAATTCAAATAACAGTTTATGTTGTCACTTAACACAAAGAGTGGTAACAGGGATATATAAAAATAAATAAACATCCAATCATCCAAAATGTCAACAAATAGACATCCATCACAATCAACATCCAAATCAGTTAATAAATCACAACAATTAACTAGTTATGAATATCGGGTATTTAATTAGCAATTCAATTTCAACTTCAGATTTAACTGTCAATTTAAATTCTTATCAGCTCAAACCATATGTCAATTTAAACATCATTTAAATTAACAAAAAAAAACAGTCAATAAAAATAAACAACTTCACGATTTAATTTAACTAACATCAGAATCATTTTAGTATTTGTGAGCGGTTTAATCACTCACCTTTGATTTATAGCCCATCAAAATCAAATAAAGCCAAAAAATTCAATAGTCTTTAAATTCAACAAACCCTGTTTCTCATTGTTCTTAGTTTCAATTCAAGTTCAACGGAAGAAACCGCGCATCAATCGAAGTTCACATGTGGAAGATATTCAAGTTATAAAAATATTATGAATATGAAATATAAAATATGTACACACATTTTAATAATAAAATAAAACAAATTAGTTACTCGCGTTGAGAATTTTTAAGCCTGCTCATGTTTCTCAAGCCTGAAGAATCGACGGAAAAAAATGACATGATGGCTCACGCATGCACGAAGAAGGCTTTAGGAAATGAATTTGCGAACAAATGGAAAAGATTGGTTTCATGAAAATAAGTTGCTCACATTTGTTTTCTTCTTTTTAGAAGAGAAAGAAAACTTCAGGCGAAAGAAATAATGGAAAGTTAGAGGAAGAGATTTATGAAGTATGAAATGAGTGAGGGTAAAGAACGTTTGGAAATTGGAATATGAAAGGGAAAGATACAAGAAAATGTAAATTTACAAAATGGAAAGAGACTAACATGTAGGTAATTAACAATGGATGAAAGATACACGTTGGAATTTGAGAAGATGTGTTTATATGGCAAACAAATCTTTTGGTATAAATTTTTTAAACGTGCACTACCTCAATTAATTTCATTTACATACATGACATGTTTCGAGGCAAGGCTTACATGTAAATAAATAAAACTTAATGGAAAACCAAAAGAGGCAGGTATTTAATAAAAGAAGGTAATAAAATAAAATAAATGAGAGCAATGATTTAATTTTGAGAAGCTAGACTGTACATGGAAAGTAAAACTCTAATATACTCAAATTTAGAAATGTTCATTTTAACCTATTTTATTATCCCAATACACTCAAACATACACCTTTATATATCTTTATTTAGTACATGGTAAAATGGGGACCATCGCTACACACAATAAAAGATGAACCATGACTCTAAATTCAAATTTGGGATGAAATAAATTTCCTATGCACATGCTAATTATTCCAAATCAAAATTTTAACCTAATCTACAATTTTTTTATAAATTAAATTCAAATCAAGTTTGAATATTTAAATAAATCGAATATTCCAACTAGAAACGTGCAACAAAATTCAATTCTTTATTTTAGTGAAATTAAACTTATATTCGCAAATGAAACATTCACTTTATTTGATAAAAATGTTCTTTTCATTAAATCAAACTTTTCTTTTTTTTTTCATAAAACCTAAGCTACATTTAATTACACCTATTAATTTACAATTTAGAGTTCACTCCCTTATTAATTGAAATTATTCAGTTACATTAATTTCAATTGATTACAAAAGTGAATATTAAAATAGACTAAATAAATGTAATGAGAAGTAGAACAAATATTTCATATCTAATAGTGATTTAAGCATATTCATATATTATTGGATATAAACAGGTGTTATACATTTCATACTAAATAATAGTTTCTCGTCCCTATAATCAATCTATAAGCTAGAATATGTTTCAAACAAATAAACATATGCTTACTCCTTACTAAGCTTATTCATTTTATTCTTTATTAAATTAACACTTATTCATAATACTTGAATAATAAGACTTTCAGCTGCCAGCCATTCTAAATACATTGATATATGATTTCTTCTTGAAGAACGGAACATTTATTATTCTTTATTAACATTTACTATTCCAATCAATTGGAAATTTACATTCCAACGGTCATATATTTCATTCAAACCAATGTTTTTAAAATACTGTTTAACATATCTTATCATTCTTACGTAATTGCAAAACATTTCTCATTAATAGAAATTTAAATTAGCTCATATCTTATATTATAATAATTTAATTTGTATCAGTACAATCATAAATTATTATTTTTCTAACAACTTTATTCAAAAATCTTATTTAATTATATATTTTTAAATTGTTTAAAATACGGATCGTTACAATCTCCCCCACTCAAAACTATTCGTCCTTGCAAAGGAACAAGAAGGAATCAATCTATTAAACAATTTAAACTTACTTAGGTAGTTTTAATATAAATTTGAAAATAATCCAATTTCCATGAAAAAATTTAGAAGTCCTAAACTTACGAAAATTTTGGCAGCATCTCTTTACGCGGCTAGGTACAAAAAATAACAATATCAATAATTACATTATATAACTTATTTCAATAATAAAATATCCCAAATCATGGGAAAAATAATAAAATACCGCCACAAAAACCGTAATCTGAAGACGTGACTATTTGTCGGGCAAACAAAACTCTCCTTATGAAACCAAAAGCAACTGCTAATGCTTCCATGAACCTATATCTTACTTTCACAATCCAAAAGAGTTAAAACTATATAAAAAGAGCAATATATTAGTTGTTCCAATCAATGACACAAACAACACAATAATAATAGGGGCGTTTCACTAGAAGGACAAACTTTACAGTCCAATTAGTTTCCAGGACACACATCCACAGAAATTAATTTCAAGGCCAAAGTCAGCAGAATAATTACTTTTAAGGACAAAGTTACCAGTCCAATTACTTTCAAGGACATAATTTCATAAATTTTTAGGCCTTAGAAACTAATTATTTGCATTTTGTCCTTAAAAGTAATTATTTCAGTTGTGTGTCCTATAGACTAATTGCATTGCTAAAGTGGCCCTTGTGGCTAATTTCCACATAATTAATAATAATATGTAAACAAAAGCAGTAATAACAATGGTTTGCAACAAAAGAAACCATTCAACAATTAATATTCATCTATTTTATTCACATTCATTTGATTTACATTCAATTTATTTGCATTCCACTTGTTGAATTTCAATTATTCATTTTATTGTTTACCAACATTTCATATTAAATTCATTTGTGGGCCATTTTATAAATCATTTCATTTAACTTTATTTAAGTTAAATTTTATTTCATTACCACTAATTATATTCTCTTTAATACTAATATCACTGATAGACCATTTTATAGAACCATTTAAGCTTATTATGAATATTTTATAAAACGCAACTCATGTTATTATTACTTCATAACTTAAGTTCATATTAATCCATTGATTCACTACATTAGTTCATTCCATTAATTCATGTTATTAAATTTACCTAAGTGGATTTTGTTTTATAACTCAAATTCATATTAATAATTTTTTCTTTTTATTACAATCAATTCCATTCAACATTTCTTAAGTTGACTTTCATCTTATAATTCATTTCATTAACTTATTTCATTAATTCATTCCATTCAACTTGACTTAAGTAAAATTTAATCTCATAATTCAAATTCCAAATTTCTTATTTCATTAATCATTTCTTAAGCTTATAATTATTTTATATAGATATATCTTCTTTTACACGATATTATTCAAATTATAATTATCTTAGAAAGCGACAAATAAATCTTAAAACATCCTTTGTAAAAAAAATTATATAAACATTTATTTAAACACAATTTCAATTTAAACATTTTTATTACTTAAGTTCGTACTTGTATAATATTCTTTTGCATATTCATATTTAACATTTCAGCTTTTTAAACATTTCGGGTAAGTTTTATATATGTTTATAGAATGTAATTGAGTGTTATACAAATTTATCTTATTCATTTTAGTTAACAAGAAAGTTTAATATTTAACACATGTTTAAATTTCCACTATATTGAAATTTTAGAGTTATAATTTAACTTCTCATACTTCATTTAAACACTAGATTCAATTTCTTATTTCTTAATTTAGAAGTTTCCAACTATTAAAACCTCACTTTATTTCTGTAACTAAAAATCATTAATTAACAGGATCATAAGAATTTAAATACCAAATTCATTTCAAATCATTTTGAAATAATATATATACTCGTATCTTTTATATATATCAAATTATATGAAGAAATTTTAAATCAAAATCTGTTTATCGAACCAAATTCATAGCAAAGTTACTAAGTTGCCTCCCTCACTTTGAAATTCAAAAATGAATGTCGATGATGCGGCCATCATCACCGAAGTTATTTTCCAACGATGAAATAGGGGAGTATAAAAATTAATTCCTTTTTAAAATTCTTTTAGAAACATTTCTTTCAAATCTTATTGAAAATATTTCTATCTGAAAATACTTCCAAATAATACTAATATTATTTGTGTAAAATCTTTGAAAACCAATCTCAAAACACCAGAATTTAAGTTCTCCAATTTTAAATTTAAATTCATTTTATTTGTAAATCATATTTTATAAACCTTATTTATAAAAATACATTTTCTTACAACATACAATAACCAATAGTTTTAAGTACCTTAACTAACAAACAATTCAATAATCGAATATTATCATTTACCCATAAACAACATGCCAAAAATAATTATGTCAATTTAGGAAAAAATATTCTTTTAAATACAAAACATAATGCTAGGTAAATTATTTCATTTACCTATTTCAAAAAAAATATTGTATCGGTTTACCCTGTTCAAGTCTTTAGAAATCCCTATCGATGCCATAATGTTTTATGTACTAATCGGAATTCATAAATAGCGAACAAAACAAATTAACACAATACAAAGCATTTTAGAGCACTAAAAAACGCGCTCTCTTGTATATATACACTCAAACCCATTCAAGGGTATTACTAAGCATATCTCTAATGAGTTAATTCCTAACAGGCTAAGGTATCTGTAAACCAAAGTTCTGACAACTGTGACAATCCACCCTTTTGGACAGTTTTAATCTACAGCAAACCATATATACTCAAACCATTCAAAAGGGCAGATTATCAATGGGATTTAATAAGAAAAATAAGAGCAAAAAAATAAAATACAGAATCTCGCAGTGGAATTGACAAAATATAATAATCAAATAAACACCATGAAGCAGTTTTATAATATACATTTGACTACACAATTTTTACAACATAATCGGAGTACAATCAACAAACATACCAAAATAATGCAGCGGAATAATAATAGTAAATATGGTCTAGCATACTCCATCTTCATCTTCAGGGAATAGTGTCTTCAAATATTGTAATTGTAGCGACCTTGACTCGACCTTCGAAAATCGGCACCGAATACGACCCTCATATTCCAATGCCGCAGATCCAAACGTCGAATCTGGTTCGCCGGAGCTTATAACACAATTAAGTATAACAACGCAGCAGAAGAAAAGAATGAATATCATATGCAACTCCAATGATACAATATCCAAATATACAACAATGATCAATATGATACAAGAATATCAGAGACAATAAACAACAGCGAGAAATGAATAGCAAAAGAGATATCTCCAATATCAAACTGCAACTCCAATCCAATGCTCCAAAACCACTAGCTCTAACCACCATCATGTTGCACAAAGATAAGTAAGTCTTGTCCATGAATCCAAAGACTCCAATATCCAAGATATCCAAAGAATACCAAAGAGAAAGCTAAAAGCTACTGAATCGATATCTATATCTAAAAAACCCAACTCTAGACTTCCCGTGTGGAAAATAGTGGGCACCCAGAGTTTAGAAAAGAAACAATAAACTCCAGGTCAGTCATGGGACTGGTATGAGCGAACAAAAACATTTTATCTTTTAAGAAACAACAAAAGGATTTAAATTGAAATTCGCAATGCTTTTTGAAAAATGAAACTACCATAAGGCCCCCCGCCACACTCGCCATGCAAACGTAGAATTGGAGGAGATTTCTCCTTATGGTAGTCAAAAATGCTTGATATGCAGAAACCATTTTGATATTATTATTAGTGCATAGTGGAAAATATTTCGAAAGTATAATATTAATCTTAGCTAGCATAGACATTTCGAACTATGCCTACTATAACTACCATCTAAATAGTGGGGCGCAACCATAAGTAAATGGCAGGTAATACAACTAAAACCATAATGGGTTCGTATTGGAGATTTGATTTCCAACAAATGGCCAGGCTAAGGAACTTCCTATTGCCACATGGGAACCCCTCTGGCGGGACGCCCCGAGAACCTACCCGACCCTCTGCTAACACAAGGCCGGCTACCCCCTTTCTGGGGAATAAAACCTAAGATATGCCAACCCCGGTCCTTTGGGACCTTTAACGGAGGATCCTCAATACCAACAACATCACATAGTAATAATAAATATACTACAGTGTCCACATGAGTAAGTATCTGGGCTCCATACCATGGTACTATCCTTTTCCAAAAGGAATGGTCGTACCCTAGGGGAGCTACCCCTGAAACCTTGCCGCATCTTTCTTGTTTCGACCATTACCGGGTTGTGAGGCTCGACGAAGTCTCGTCCACAAAGCAACGCTTTTCACAAAAGTCATGCTTCGATCAACAAATGATCAGGAGCACTTCGTATGCCACATTACCAAATTGGGAATGTAGTACTAGTAACCATCACTCAGAGAAGGGTGTTAAGCTAAGAGAATAAATCTCCGCCACCAAACAGAAATGTATTTGATAGAAATCAGTTTTACATCTCAAAGTGTAACGTCAGATACACATCCATACAAGTCTATTCTGGGTTCGAACAGAACCGAAGGCACTTGCAAAGAAGCCCTTGCACATCCGGATAATTTCTAATCACATCCGGACTTCACATCACAATGTGTGCTCAAATCTCTATACCGGGGATCAGCCGATGCAGAGACATTCGACAAGAAATCCTTTCGTTTTTGAAAATATCCGGTCTTCACCACCGGTCTTCAATTGCTATCCATAACATCGTATCACTATTCGGAATGGGTTATACGACACAAAGGTCCTCTTCTGGCTAAACCAAATAGTGAGCGCAATATTTAAAAACATATGGATATGAGATCTCAGTTAAGTCACAACTTATTACCCTAAACTTTTCTTTCAAATGGTTAAACAAATTACCATTTACAAATCTTTTAAACAAAAAGATTTACTTCCAGAAACCTTTCAATGGTTTAAACAATTTCCACATTTTAATCTTTTAAACAAAGATTTGTCTTTAAAAACCCCTTTCAATTTAAAACAAGGATCGCGAATCTTTAACAAAGATTCATTTCTAGCCTTTCAAAACAATTCCATTTCAAGTTGGATTAATTCATCCAATCAAAGATTCAATTTATAGCTTTCAAAAATCATTTCCAAAGATTCATTCATAACTTTCAAAGCCATCCTATTTCAAACTTGAAATCTTTTCATCATAATTTGGAAATTCTTTCCTTATATAAAAGCTATTATTATTTGAAATCACTTGTTTCCGTTTTGGAAAACCCGATTATATTTGCACAAGTTAAGGCCTTTCAAATATAACTTGGGTTAAATTCAAATTATCAAAACCATACTTTTAAAATGGTTTAAAAACCCATATAAACACATTTATAGTTTGTATAACCTTTTTACATCATAAATTCTCAACACAGAATTCAATTTCAAATTTTTTGAATTCAAATTCTAAATCAAATTTCAAAACTAAATCAAGTTATTCAAAAATAAATTTTATATTTGCAATCCCTTTACAAAACTTTTTCCAAATCCAACCAAATTCCATTTCAAAAATCATTTGAATTTAAAAATTCAATTTTTAAAACCATTTCATTAAATTCAAATATCCGTGACTTAACTGATTTCCTCATGAGATCCATATTTGTGTGTGTATAGTGTGGTCCAGGGGTTTTACACAATAGTGCAACATCATAAATCATCATAGATATAATCACAGCAATATCGATAAGCGGTATAATCCTATAACGCTTATCATATACACAGAATCACAAATAGATAACATAAATGCATTGCAGATAAATAAATTACATTCCACAACTCAATCACATTACATACATCACATATCAGGAATATCATGCAATTCAAACATTCCATATCATCCAAACAACCATAAGTACGATCATTAAGTCATCTGATTAATTTAAATCAGATTGGTCACTTATGAATAAATTTCTAATCATGGTTAATTAATAATTAATTAATTAATTACAAAATTATTTTAAGTAACTAACTTTTAATAATAAATTAATTTACTTTAATTTATTAATTAACCTTAATTAATAAATGAATCAATCTTTAATCAATAAATAATTAACCCTTAATTATTTAATTACTCTTTGATTAATTATCCTTAATTAATTACATAAATTAATTAACCCTTAATTAATTATTCCTTAATTAATTAATCTTAATTATTTATTAATTTATCCTTATTTAATTACAAATTATTTTTGAATCACTTGATTAATCCACTTTAATCATAAATCAATCACTTTAATCCTTAATAAATCAAAAATAAGCCACTTATCTTAACTGGTTAACTTTCGAATCTTATCAATTTTTAAAGCTTGAAATTGATTTTTTTATTTTACAAAATGAATTGAGATCTTTTATTAATTAAAATTAATACTTTTACCTTTAATTACTTACTTCATTTCAAATTTCTTTAAGACAATTTAATAACATTTAACATTTTATACTTTGAAACTTGTTAAGCTTGTTTTTAAATAAAATGACTTCGAAGACTAATTCATATTTGCTTTTAAACTTAGTTAGTTCATTTTTATAAAAACTTGTAAATTTTTCATTTAGCTTTGAAATTTAAAACATTTATTTTTTTTGAAAACTTGTTTAAATAATTTCACTTGAAAATTTGGTTAACATTTTACTTTAAAATTTATATTTCATCTTCCGGTTGCTCTTTAAACCATGGTACAAAGTTACTTACCAGATTTTAAAACCTGTATACAAATTTATTTTTAAAACTTTAAAATCCTTAAACTTGATTCTTTTAAAAACTCAGGCTAATTAAAACAAAACCCAAGCCATTTTCTTTCTTTAAAATCTGATCATATTTTTGTTTTAAATTTTAGAATCTGCTAAGTCTTTGAACCCTGATATCTAACCAGACGAGCACGAGGACAACTTCGAGCCCCAACATCATCTTCCCGAACTCAGTCCTGAAAACCACTTCGAGTCTTCTTCCTCTTCTAAAAATTTAGTACACCAGACATAGATGATATCCTATGCACCTACACAAGCGTTTGCCGACGTTCTGACCATCGTCGCCATCGTTGGCAAGTTCGCTTCGATCCCCATACTCGATTTCGATCACCAAAACCACCAGACATCCACGAATGCGAATTTGATTACACCAGCTTCCACCTGGAACAAACTGTCCCCTAAGAAATCGCCTCGCTTCGATCACTTCAATCACCTGACGCCACGCCACCACATCCACAGTGTCACCACACATCAATGTCTCTATCCACCCTGGTCTAGTTCAACTCGATGCACCGGTCATGCTACATTCTCCTCGAATTAAACCACTACCCAAAACTAGGCTTAAACCCTAGTCCAACTTCGCCCTGCCACCCCGTCGTATTTTAAGATCATCCATTATTTTTTCGATGATCGCCAGCAACTTATCTACCTTCAACCACAAAAACGTCACCTAATTCCTCATCAATCTCCGTGATTTTCCCAAAACATGTTTCCCGTTCATCCTATAATTCTTAATCAACACGAAACTAAAAATCTCGATTTTTATCTTTAAAAATCATTGTTTTAGATAACAAATCACCTTATGTAAATGAATAAAGAAATTGAATCACTTAAATTTTGACATACCTCTAAGTCCCACTGTATTTCCTTGTTTTCCAGAAAATGTTCAACTAATTTTTTATTTAAAATTATTTTTAAAATCGATGTTATATCCTTATGATCGCTTTTTCTTTAGAAATCTAGGCCAGAAAATGTTGAAATAAAGAAGTATTGATTTATTTTGATGAGAGTGAACCTGTAACTTAAGAACAGAGAAAAACATAGCATGTACACAAAACACACAGACACGCAAGCATTATCTCAACATATATTTAAGCATGATCACATATATATAGCAGACACCATAAATTCCAGATTTTATATGGGAAGTTTGCTCACCTGTTTCCTAAGTAATATGCACTTGCTTTTGTACTGTAACTTGAGTTTTAACTTGATCTTGATGCTTTTCTGGTTTTCAGTTTGAATCTAAGAACTTGAACTTATTTTCTAAATTAAATTCTTGCTTTTTAAGTTGAGATGATTTGCATTGAATTCCTGTTTTGATTCCAGGTTTGATTTTCTTCTCTGACTTTAATTTCCAGGTTGAAACAGATTTTGCTTTACAAAGGGTTTCCAGATTTTAGTTTAATTTGCTCTGATTTTTTCCTTAAATCTGTTTTATTTGTTTTTGAACAAATTTATTTGGTTTGAATATAGAGATGATTCTGGTTTTTAATTCTCAGTTTGAAGATGGAAAAGAAATTGGAAAAGAGGATGAATTGTATTAGCCTGTTTATTCTTTGTTCATTTTTTTTCTTTTGTTTTTTCCACTTGTATGATTACAACTAACACTTGTAATTTTAAATAAGCACTTGTTCATTACCTATCTCCTCTTGCCTACACTTGTTAATGTATGAATTCTCAAGTTTACAAATGTTAATTTAAAATGTATTTTTTTACATTTGTATTTTTGTATTGATTATTGTATATATATACAAATTTGATTTTATCACATGTAACTTTTAAAAGAAAAATGTTTATTAAATCCTTTTATCAAATCCTATTCAAATTTTAAGCTATTGTTTTTTTATGTTTAAATCCTTTCTTCAAATTTGTTTTAACCCTATCATTTTATAAATTGCTTTATATTCACACACACACACACACATATATATATATATCCTCAAATTATACTTATTTATGTTTTAAAATTTAAAAACAGTTATTTAATATTTTCTTATGTATTATTTATACTTACACAAATTAAAGAAAAATGTTTTGAAATTAAATTATATATTGCTAATAAATATTTATAAGTTAGTAAATACAATTTTTATTTTCAATACATTTATATTTTTAAGCCTAAGATATTAAACTTATTAACAAATACTTATTATAAAATTTTCATTTTAAACTTAAGTAATCATACTTATTATATTTTTGTTTAAGTCCTTTAATCAAATTAATTTAAAATTTATAGTTTAAACCCTTACTTTTATAAATTATTTAATCTTTAATATTTACAAATGTTAATGTAATACATTTTATATTTAAACTTAATTTAGTTTAGTACATAAATATATTCATATTTATTTTCTACTCATACATTTATATATTATTTTTATTTTTTAACCCTTAACTTAAATTTATTTGGAATGCATGTTTTAAATCTTACTTTCTTTAAATTGATGAAATAAATTTTTATTTATTTAAATTTATGAAACATGTTTTAAACCTTTAAAATTAAATCCAATTAATTTTACAAAAATATTTATTATTAAATTTCCAAATAAACTTGATTTTAAAATCTACTTTTAAATATATTTATTTTCAAATATGAAAGAAAGTGTCTTTAAATCCTTTTATTCATTTTCACACTATTATATTTTTAAATAATATTTATCTATATAAATAAACAACATGTATACATATATGTATGTTAGAACTTATTCTTTAAATGGTTTTTTAGAAATTTAAATTATATTGAATTTAAATCATAACTTCCAAAATACATATTATATATATTAAAATTAGAAAACAATTTCTTATTATCTTTGAAATATAAAGTTTGATATATCCAATATTTATTTATAAAAACTTATTCTTAAATTCCAAATCAAATTCTATTTATAATCCATTGGATTTCATGTCAATTAATTTTATTTATTCTAATAAATTTTCTAATTAATTTATAATTAAATTCACAACTTAATTTAAAAAAATTAAATTAATTATCAAATTATTTTAACTAAAATTTCAGGGATGTACAGTAATACTAAGGCTGACTCGAACATAATGAAAAGAAAAACCACTCGAGTCAGAACTAAAAGTTCTTATGTAAGTTAAATCAATAACAAGTAAAATGAGTGTTATAGCTTCAGAGATGTTTACGGGATTTTCTATCTCATATTAAGTGTAAGCGTGAGTGCATAACTTAAGAGATGTTACGGGATTTTTCATCTCATTAGGATCCGTTAAACTATCAATATGTAGTAATATATGCTATATATGTAGTGTCTAATCTGTAAAATAAAGTATTAAAATAGCATTAAGGCTTTACATTAATCCCCTTTAACACATTCTTAGGCAGGTAGTCTATACAGGTCCTGTAACATAACCTGTAACATCGGTAGCCAGTGAGTCCTCTATAGGTACCATACTAGAGCAAAATCGTAGTGGACGCGAATAAGGATAAAAGTATGACAAGGTATATGAGGTAATGCCGAATGTAGGATATTACCAGTTTGGGTCGTCGGGCTGGTGGTAACGCATCGTAGCCACGACCGTCCACCGTGCCTAACACCCCCAAAAGCCAAATCAAGGTGCACCGATCAAGTAAAAATCAATACAGCAATATGAAGAGGTGTGTCCGCTAGGGTAGCTATCCCACTTGGCCCTAACAAACTGTCATGTTTTAGTAATTTCAAATTGGCAAAGTGCCGGGGTCATCCATCATCGCTCTCTTTCTTCAAATTCAGCAAACATTCTCCAAATCCAACCACTTCATTCTGGATCATTCACCATGTACACAGTTGTTAAAGTGGTTCCAATGTTAACAAAGAGTATGCCAATAAGAGGCCTTGATCTCTTTAACAACCAAACATCATTTTTCACACCGGCTGGTTCTTTTACATTTCGAAAATGATTCATATTTGATATTAAAATATCATATTCACTTCAAAAACATCATTTCATTTCAAAATACCATATTTACTCAAAATATGTATTTTTCACTTGAAAATATCATTTCCAATTCCAACTCATTTTTGTTAAATAAAAAATTTAATAATAAAAAAATATTTAAAAATACAAATTAATCATTTTATATGATAGAAAATGTTTTATATTACGTGGATACAAGTTTTCATGTTTTTCTTATGTGTAAATATGGAGAAAATGCATTTTTGTTTTGTGTATATGTAACATAGGTTCATATGTAGTTAAGTGTGAATCAATTAACCTTAGCCTTTTTATTTTCTTTTATTTTTGGGTCCATTAGCCTATTACTGTTCCTTAGCCTGATTAAGGAAGTGAGAAATCAAAAATTAACCTATATGTACATTACTACACTCCTCTCATTCTTCCACCAGTAAGCAAAACACAGAACCCACTCCATCAAATCCAAAATCCAACTAAATTTTTTCAATTAAATTCAATAAATAGCAATCTCTTTCAATCTAGAGTGATAATACAAAGGTAATCAAACTCCAAACTTGCAATTTCATCAAAATCTCATATTTGTGAATTAGGTTTCAAAATTATTGAAGATTTGCTCTTGCATGTTTGTATAGACTCTTTTTTTAGGTTGTTGAAGCTTCCTCAAGGCCAAAGTTTGCATCTTCTCTCCAATTAGTTCTTGTTGCTCTACTATTTTGTGAGGTGAGTTGCTGCTCACATAATGCTAGCTGAAGCAAAGCTTCAAATTGCAAAATATATGCATAAATTGCTTGAAAATATTGATTTTGTTGATGTTTTTGGTTTCTGTAAAAACTGAGTTTGGATGTCACTTTGCATGAAATTTTCTTTCAATTCCAGAAACGAAATGCTGCCGGATTTTCTTCTGTTGATAGTTCATATGTTGTAGTATATACCTGAAAAATTTCATAGCGAAACTCCTTCGTTTGATACCCGAAATCCTTGCTGCAAAATAAATGCACAGCCTTAAATTTACCGGTACATTTGTGTTTTGAGTTGCTACAAACATGGCCTGAGTCCATGTTTGCGATGACATAACTCTTTCATTTCTTGTTGAAATTCTGCGATTCTTTTTTTTTTGTTTGAAAGACGGAGTTTTCTATTATACGCATACCAATTTGCAGGTCATTTTGACTTAGATAGCTTATAGAAATATGTTGCTAAACATTGACTTGGAGCATGTTTTTGCCTAAATTTTTATAGTGGAAACACTGTCTGGGTTCAATTTTGAGACATCATAACTCTTTTATATTATATTCAAATTGCATTATTCTTTTTTTGTTTGAAAAAGAAGTTTTCTAATACAAGCTCATCAATTTTGAGAACAATCCGATGCAATTTGTACCTCTGTTTCACGACTGGAAGTTGAACCCATGAGGGTTTTCAGGCCTATGCATTTTGGTTTTCCGACTGTTGCAAACATGACATGAGTCCGTATTTGAGACAGTGTAACTTTTTCATTTCGGAATTCAATGATTCTTCTTTGTTTGAAAGATGAATTTCTCTAGTTTGTGTACACTAATCTTTAATTCAATCAAAGATCGTTCTGCCACCTGTTTTATATCCGAAATTTGAACCCAGTGAAGATTTCAGACTTGGTATTATTTTTCCCAAGTGTTTTTATGTTCATTTTTCGTCCGATTTTTGACTTTCAATTCATTTTTTATGATATTTCTAAAGTATTTTGAGGGCTATGATGCCTATCAATAGGTTAGCCTAGTTTTGATGAATTTGGAATTCAAATTTTGAATTGTTTGAATTTAATTTGGATTTAAATATGAATTTTCGGTTTGAGTGGAATTTTGCTTGTTTTTGGTCGTTTTCGAACACGGTTTTCTCCAATTATTTTTGAAATGATTTTAAAAATTTAGGGGATTTAAAAATAATTATTATATAATATTTTCAAGTATTTTCAAGTGTAAAACCTATTTATTCTTTATAATAAGGGAAATTTTCAAATATGGTT
Organism: Allium cepa; assembly: GCA_030765085.1. Lineage (NCBI taxonomy): Eukaryota > Viridiplantae > Streptophyta > Magnoliopsida > Asparagales > Amaryllidaceae > Allium > Allium cepa. The sequence continues at coordinate 736,030,230 of CM060943.1, forward strand.
TCCAAGTGGTTTTCGAAATCGGTTTTCAAAGCTTATTTTCAAGGTAAATTATTTTCTATAAAAATTACACATTTTTGCACTGTATAGCGAATGAGAAGGAGAGTTAAATGATTGGATAAAACGCGTAGTATTGGATACGTGCGTTTATCTTTTCGGTTAATTTCTAACTTGTCTGTTTGATCGCGAGTTTACCGATGATATGAGGTGAACCTTTTACTGTTTTGAGTGTGAAACTTACTAGCGGTTAGTAAACTGTTTAGTGCGAAAGAGGAGATTTGAATCATTTCCAATTATTGCTGAGATATGTTTCACTTTTTAACACATTAGCGTCCCTCTTTTTTCACTCTTCCATTTCATCTCTTATGGCTATTTTTCTTAATCATTTTTCATAGAAGAATATGGCATAGCTACATACACACACATACACATAGGAATAAATGTAATGAACAAATCTGTAGAACGTAGAGGAAAAAGGAAATTGAACTCTCCATCGGCTAGATTATGCATCTAACCTTACATTGAATGTTATCATCTCTTCCTATAACATTGACTGATGCATGTTTAATTTTTTGATATCCACTATATGCATGTCTAATTTAGCTCAATATCATTAACTAATGCCAGTTTAAAGTATGAAAATTTGAACTTACCAATGTCGTCATCTCTTATAATAACATTGACACTTTCTTAATTAATCAATAATATCAGACATTTGGTAGACAAGTAAACTTTGATTTTACAACGATGCCCATCTCAAGTATAATCTCACTTCTCACTTTTAGCTTGAAAATGATGTCATCCACTCCACTATTGGATAAAACTTAACCTACTGGTCTTCATTTTTTACTAGCATTTAGATGTAAGTTATAATCATGCAACGATATACACAAAGAGAGTGATACACTGGGTTTGATGATCGGGAATTATGAGAAAATAATAATATGGCTTTGAGTCCTATTTTGTAATATTGGTAAGTTCAAAAGATATAAACATTGCATTAATCTAGAGAATATTAGAAATTGAATTGAATGATTGTATTAGTGTAATAAAATTTCAAAATCTTTTAGCTAGAATAATTTTTTTATTGCAAAATAGTATAAATACTTAATTCACACTGTCTGCTGTGTTGCCATTCGTAAAAACACCACAGAATGTCAGATTTGACCTGACTGATATACACAGTATACATGCATTGTTCCTAAAAAAGAAAGTTTAAATAATTAGACAAAATCTAATGTTAACATAATTAAGGATCATAAAATATACCTGTATTGCTTTTATATATATTTACTATTTTTCTCTCTTTGATTATTATGACTATATGCATGTCTAATTTTAGCTCTATATCATTAAATAATTCCAGTTTAAAGTATGAAAATTTGAATGGAAATATAGTACTTATCTCTGAGTAATAAGAAAGGAAACTAACATATTTTAAAGAGCATCATTATATCTACAAAGCTTTTATACTTGCCATTTTTGTTTCATTGGTATTACTGTATGTATACTCAGGTAATCATCAACAATTGCTTCATTGATACTATTTTATGGGAAAATACTGTAAAAACTTTTTTTGGTTTGCCCACATAACAAGAAAGAAAACTTCAAACAAAAAAAACTTAATGAAAATTTTTACTACGTAGGGAGCAAAAAACTATTTTCTACTCATTAAAGAATGTAATACACATAGACTAGCCTCTTTCTCCGCAGTTATTGAAAAAAATTATCAAAATTTATTCCTTCCATGGTAAACTAGCATTATTGCAGCCTGAGATGCTCAGTATTCTTAATATATACATCTCTTTGTCTCTAAATACAGTTATTTATATGTACATTTTTTTCTCTAAATATAACTATATATACATACTCAGAATTATTACTATATTTACCTAACTACATGCTTCACATATCCTATGTTACAATCTGAAAGTAAGGCGAATAATGGAATATTTTCTTCATTCCCACATGGACAAGTAAGGAAAAAAAAATCTATGTACATAGTAAACAAACACTATTTTATAAATTTGAAATGCAATAGACTTTACCCTTTTTCACTCCCTATGATTACAACATGCTTGGCTAAAAATCTTACCATATCCAACCAGTTTAATTAACAATTTATTCACCATGTCTTATTATTAAAAGAAGGAAACAAAGAAGGTATATTTCTTTTCATATTAATTAAATAGAAACAATTTTTTCTTCTTTCCGCATTAACTAAATAGAAATAAAATAACAAATGATTGATATCGCATTTTCAATTTGTAAATATAATGATACTACAAATAGCATGCAAATCTGAACGTTTACCAAGATTTACTCAATACATGGTTTACTGCTCCTTTCTCATCTTTCACCAATTCTTTACGGATCCTCAAAAAGTCACAATTAAATGCATACAATTAATACATATTGTTTTCAGAACCAGAACCAGTAAGGTCATTGTTAACCAAGTTATCTGAAATGCAACAGAACGAGTATGATCACAGTTAACCAAAAATCCTGCATCACATGGAACATATCCTATTACTTAGCTTTGAACCTAACCTTAGTGATAAACCGAGGGAAATAGTGTCAGCTAAATTTGAGGCAGATGCCTCAATTGCCTTTATTTCATGTAAGGCACTAGCCCCTGTTTCAACTGAGGCGATTGCCACAGTATCAACTTGGGAATTTGCCTCATTTTGCAACAGAGCCTGATGCCTCATTGGCAACTAAAGCATTTTAAAACTGCAGCAGCTCCCACACCTCCGACTGACCATGTATCCTCACTTCAACCTAAACTCTACATCCACTTGCAAAATTGTAAAACTAACACAACTAGGAAAGTACTTCATTTAGTTCTTACTTGAACGATATAAGCTTTGTGAAGAGTGACTCAATTTACAACATCAATGAGAACTACACTTAAACAATGCATTATGAGCAATAATATATTGAATACATTCTGCTATCTTCCAGACAATGCACTTTTCCTACATTATACATGAACACGTGCCATTATGTGTGTTGTATTTAGTTTACTTTCAAAGTTACCTATACGATTTTTATCCTGCAGCATGCTATTCAACATCGGTTAACAATCTTTACCGCAATATTATGCAAGAACAAGCAAACGCAACGAAACCGAATCAAAACTGCTGATCTCATTCTATTTTGGGATGTTCCTTGCTACACTATTCCTCTGCTTACCGGCTCACTTTATAACATTAAGGATTTCCAAGTGCCTGCAATTCTTTCAAATTGTTCTTATAAACTGAGCTGACAATAACCAAGCCATCGATTTACATTCCTACATCCAACCAGCCAAATTTTGCTTAGAAACATTACATCTTTATTTCATCAAAAAATTTCAAGCCCTCGGCTGCATGTAATAAATAGATTACGCTTTTCCTATTGGATGAACTATGTGTTTAGATGGTAAAAACATCAGCCAATTCACTATTATTTCATATATCTATTTTAGCTGCTGACTTTTTTCAGAAAAACATTTATTATAATAAACAATTATGTGTTCTATTAATGGAAATAACTACCAATATGCTACATTTTTAACATCTTTATTCAAGAAATTATAGTTACTTACATCTCAATTTTAACATTAACTAGCAATATTTTCAAGGGAGTAATGGACGTAGCATTTAGAATGAAGAGGAAAATTACAGCATATATGGTATAATTAAAACCTACAATTAACTACAAAACTGTTCACTTATAACTTTGCAACAGTAGTGTACATTTCTTTTTAATAGAACAACCATTAAAATATGGATACGTGGACTTTGCAGCAGTACAAACTTTGCATTAGATAACTAAAACGTTTTTAACATCAAATCTATGTGGCAAGCATGGGTTCGCACTAGTATAATTTATAAAACTTTGTTCATTTTACTCTTTTATGAGCCATGGCTTCAAAACATAAGGCTATCGATATACTAGAAAATTGCTGAGAATAAAAGTGTTCAAAGAGCTAGGAATTAATTCAAGAAAGCTTGATGAAGCGTTTACCTCAAAAAAATCACCGTGCCGACTCAACCCCACTTCCCCACGACTTATCCCCACCACCGACTCACGAGTCCCCTCCATCCACGACCCACGAGTCAATCACGGCCGACTCATCACAATTCGCGACTCATCCCCATCGCCACTTCCCACAATTCGCGACTCATCACAATTCCTGACTCATCACAATTCGCGACTCATCCCCATCGTCACTTCCCACAATTCGCGACTCATCACAATTCGCGACTCACCACAATTCGCAACTCATCCCCATCGCCATCCATTTCCCCACGACTCGTCCCCCTCACCGACCCACGACTCAACTCTACCCCGCGACCTACGATCCATCCATCACCGACTCATGACACATATCAATCTCGCGAACCATTCTTTTCCCCTTAGCCATGATTAGCTCGTTCCCCGACCCAAAACATGAAAAAAAACCTAAACGCGAATGAGTTTCCCCAATTTCCAGTAGGGTGAAACTTCATTGAGTCGCGAACGACTCATATTTGTTTTGAAAAGTCGCGAACAAAATATGAGTTGCTCCCAGTAAGTCGCGTGACAATTTCATAAGGTCGCGGCAATCTCCCTGAGTCGTTACCGAGTCACTTGAACGTGGCCGAGTCACATTAAGTCGATTCCGAGTTATTTTAAGTCCCGAGTCAAGTTGAGTCATGTACAGTATAGTGTTTAGATTGTTTGTGTGTGTTTGTTGTACCGCCTTGTTAAGTCGTGTATTGAGTTGTAAGCCTATAAATAGGCACGTTATGTCATTTGTAAAGGTTATTGAATATTGAATAAAAATTTCTTGTTGATTGCTTTGTGCTTTCTTCTCTAATTGGTAGTCGAGTGAAATCTCCTATCTCCACCTACGTCATTCGAGTGCGCTCGAATCTTCGTTTGTAAAGCCGATTCACGGAATCAAGTGCGCTTGATCAACGTCGAAGAATCGTAGATCTTTGTTTCTCGGTATCGTGCGCGATCAACGAGACGAAGATAGATAGAATCCGGCATCTTTGGATCAACGGATTTGGGCATTGCAGTATTTTCAAAATCACCGATTGCTACATTTCATCAATTGAAGTTTGTTTTGAAATATCTGCTGCGTCAGTTTGGTATCAGAGCGAGATTGCAAGGAGTTTGCATCATTTGGAGATTTGGGTCTCAAGAAGTTGAAGTTTAGAAATCGAATTTGCAAATTGTCGAGAAGTTTGGAGTTTGAAGTTTGTGTTCGTCGTGTTCATATTGAAGTTGCAACAAGAGGAGAACTTTCGATCCATTTTATTTCGGATCAAAGTTGAAAAGGGGTTTGAGCCAAGAGTTGAAGCATCACTTTGCTATTATTGTTGAAGGAAGGCCGTGTATACTTTAAAGGTAGCCGAGCCTTGTGAAGTTGTTTTGAAGTTTGAAGCCAAGCTAAGGAACCGTGACTTGTTTGATTTTGTGTTGAAGTTTTGATTTGTTGAAGTTTATTTTTTAAAGATTTTGCGAAGTTCAATCATACCACCGAGACGAGCTCAACGTCATCGCAATATTAATGCCTTGTATGGAAGAGAAGAGGCCGATGAAATGGAGCAACGAATCCACGAGAGCTTTACTGAAAAGTTGAACGAAGGAATTGGTCGATTAGAGAGAATGATGCTTGAAATGAATCAAAGTAGAAGAAGAATTTCACCTGAATCAAACCGTGGGGGTAGTAGAGTTTCATCACATTCAGAACGGGAGAGGAGAGAAAGTCAAGAGCATAGAAGTGTTGATAATCGAAGTAGAAGGAATGTTGATGATCGGGATCGAAGGGATGTTGGTAGTAGGAGTGGTGGTAGAGATGTTGGAGGACGTGAACGACAACGATATACTTCAGATTTTGATGAGGAATTTGTTGGTGACAGAGGGAGTATGCATCGAGATAGAGAACAAACACGACGTCAGTATCGAGATGTAGATGATGAACGTCGATGGGAATCGGGAATGAAGATGGAGATTCCGGAGTTTAAAGGTGGGATGGTTGCTGAGGAGTTCTTAGACTGGTTATCTAATGTTGAAGAAATCTTTGATTTCAAGGAAGTGCCGGAGAATCATCGAGTGAAGTTGGTTGCTACTAGATTGAGGGGAAGAGCATTGGCATGGTGGCAGCAAACTAAACTTACACGAGAACGGATGGGGAAGTCGAAGGTTGTTGAGTGGGATAAGATGAAAAAGTTGATGAGATCTACTTTCTTACCTTACAACTATCAATCACTTATGTACCATAGGTTGCAGAATCTGAGGCAAGGGACAAAGTCTGTTAGTGATTATGCTGATGAATTTTACCAACTCATTGCCAGGAACGATATTATGGAGACTGAAGAACAGTTAACTGCTAGATTCATTGGGGGATTGAGAATGCAGATCCAGAATATGGTTAATATGTTTGATCTAAGATCTGTAGCAGAGGCACATCAGAAAGCGTTAGCTTGGGAGAAGCAGGGAAGACGTGGAGGTGGTGTGTTTACTAATTCTAACAATCAAGTGAAGGGGGCCAGTGGAAGTTCTAATATTCCTAAACCTGTCAGTAAGCCAATTGTGAAGGAGGGTGAGAAGGCGAAGGTTAATAGTGGGTTCAAATGTTATAATTGCCAGGAAATGGGTCATAAAAGCAATGAGTGTCCGAAGCCGAAGAAGAGAACTATGATAGTTGAAGCTGAGGATGAGGATGAAGAGGCTGAGTGTTCTAATTCCTTACAGATTGAGGAGGAAGACTTGTTATCGGGAGACGAAGGATATTCACTGATGATGAGAAGGAGTTGTTTGACACCAAAGCAAGAGGAGGGAGACAGTTGGTTGAGGAATAACATATTTCAGTCTACTTGCACTATTCTTGGAAGAGTTTGTAAATTCGTTATTGATGCTGGGAGTTGCGATAATATTATCTCTACAGAGGCAGTAAAGAAGTTGGAATTGAAAACCGAGAAGCATTCTAAACCGTACAAGTTAGCTTGGTTGAGGAAAGGAGGTGAGGTGAAAGTTGGAAGGAGAGCTTGTGTTAAATTTTCAATTGGGAAGAAATACAAGGATGAAATTTGGTGCGATGTTGTAGACATGGACGTATGTCATCTATTGTTGGGCAGACCATGGCAGTTTGATAGAGCAGTTCAACATGATGGTCGTGCTAATAGCTATAGTTTCATGTTCGAAGGTACTAAAATCATTTTAGTTCCCAAGAAGTAGCAACAGAAAGAAAGTAAGCTGGAGGAAATTGAAGAATTGAAAACTCTGTTAACTTTGAAGGAGTTTGTCAAGGAAGTCGAAGAAGAACCTGAAGTGTACTTGTTGATTGGACGAGAGTGTAACGAAGAGGTGGAAATTCCAGAAGAAGCAAAACCAGTTTTGAAAGAATTTGAGGATGTATTCCCAGAGGAGTTGCCTAAGGAGTTGCCGCCACTGAGAGACATTCAACATCAAATCGATCTTGTTCCGGGAGCAGTATTACCGCATAGACCACATTATCGAATGAGTCCGAAGGAACATGAAGAGTTGAGAAGACAGGTGGAAGAGTTACTTGAGCAGGGACGTGTGTAGGAAAGTTTAAGTCCATGTGCTGTGCCAGCTTTATTAGTACCGAAGAAGGACGGGACGTGGAGGATGTGCACTGACAGTCGAGCATTGAATAAGATTACTGTGAGATATAGATTTCCAATGCCGAGGTTGGATGACTTGCTAGATCAGTTGAGTGGGGCTACTATCTTTTCGAAAATTGATTTGAAAAGCGGTTATCATCAAATTCGGATTAGACCTGGAGACGAATGGAAAACAGCCTTCAAAACGAGAGAGGGGTTATACGAATGGTTGGTTATGCCATTTGGTTTGTCAAATGCACCTAGTACATTCATGCGGGTGATGAATCAAATTGTGATGCCCCACCTCTATACCCACGCTAGCCAAGAACACTCCGGAGGAGTGCTGTCAACTAGCACGGAGAATAAGGCTGTTGAGGAGCGACCATCCATGTAATTGCTTATCACACGGTGGCTATAAATAATCTTCGGAAACAAACATAGAAATAATCATATCACAAATCAGTCACAGATATCCATATCACAAAGGCGGAAGAAGATATGAATATATAACTAACACATGAAAGTGTACATCAGAGTAGTGGTCAATAAGATCCACGATAATACAAAAGAATAGCAACACGTGCTATACAAAAGAATACAACTATGAGTCTATATCTCAAGTGTATACAACAAAAACTGCTAATCTAAACAGTTAGCCAAAAGTCAGAGTGATGAATCCCTGGGAAGAAGTCAAGCAGAAGCACCTGTAACATCTCGGTCTGATCCGAGTATTATTTAAGAAAATAATAAACGGATCAGTCTAGCTATAAATATCAGATGACATGATATAACATAAAAGATATGACATAAACATAAACATCCATAACGACATACCACTATAAGTATGTAAATAATGATCAACAGAAGATCAATCAATAAGAGATAATCAATATCACAAGAATCTTCTCAAAGATTCGAAGGGGGCATCATACCCTAAACTTGTACTCATAACAAGTCAATGACATAAATTCCAGAAATCAACACGAGAAATCCAGAAATCATAAAAAGGGAAAGAGGCCTATCACATGACGGTCCGAAGACCATGGGGAGCTACCCCACATGTGTGAGTGGAATCACACAGAATGAGGTCAAGACTAACCAAAAAGCAGAAAGGTATGTGTGAATGGAATCACACAAGTGGTGTCTAGTCTAACCTTGCAATGAAAGAGACATCGCGCAATTGCTAGTCTAATTCATAAAGCGATCATCAAGATCAACGAGAAGTGTCAATTACACTAAGCTAGTAAATATAGAAGTTTAGCTTCATGTCCCATAACCACTTGCTTAACTTAAATATTTACGAACAAACTGTAAATCTTCACTAATAAAATTGTCACAAGAGGTTCAATCGAACAAGTCCAAGAATTAACCGACGAAGTGAACGCAAGCGTTTCATACCACTTGTTTTACTAAGTCGTTTAATTAGATTTCTCATCCGAGTGAGGTAAAGGCTTGTATATACTAATAGATTGGAAAACGGTTTAAGAAAAGAGCTTTGTTATTAAAAATAGAGTTGAAATTGTTTGTTAAAAGAGTTTTGATATTTACTACTAGTATTGAAACCTTTATATTATAAAGTGACAAAACACATAAGCAAGTGTAGAAACAATCAGTCACAAAGATCGCATACGGAGATGCGAATAAAATCCAAGGAAATCAGCTTAATATTTTTCAGATAAGATCCCCTACGGAGGGGGGATCCGGGGGGGGGGGGGGTGGCAACCCCCCTAGGTGGGGGTGCGGGGGCAACGCCACCGCTTACGGGGTTCGACCTGCCCGGTCAGGTCGCGGGGGTCCAGGGGGCAGCGCCCCGACCAAAACGGTACGACCTAGTGAAGACAAAATGAGGTCTAACGACCTAAGGGGAATAGGGTCGAGCGACCTATAAAACTCGCGACCTAAAAGTTAGCAAGGTCGAACGACCTATAGAGGCATAGGGTGCAGCGACCTAAAACATCGCGACCTAGTGAAGACCTAAGGGAGGCGAGCGACTTATAAAACTCGCGACCTAAAAGTTAGCAAGGTCGAACGACCTATAGAGGCATAGGGTGCAGCGACCTAAAACATCGCGACCTAGTGACCTAACGGTTTAAGGGTCTTGCGACCTAACTGGAAACAAGGTCCAAACGACCTAACGACTTAAAGTGAAACCTGGCTGAGCGATATAAGGTCGGAGACGACCTACGACTTAACTCCGTGTGGGCGACCTACGACCTATGGTTGCTACGACCTAACGAGTTCCAATAGTGAAGGCTTAAGGTCTAACGACCTAAGGGGTACGACCTAAGGTCTTACGACCTAAGGTGTTGAGGTTGGACGACCTAACCAAATTGCATAGGCCATACGAGCTAAGGCCTAACGACCTAACTCCGAACGAGCTATACGCGAGTGACCTAGGGCGCTAACTCGCAAACGACCTAACGTTAACTCGCGAACGACCTAACTCCAGACGTGCCTTTTCAACGCGTGCGAGCTGAAGACCTGCCGACCTACGACCTAACTCCAAGCGACCTAAGTCCTAGGTCGTGAGCGACCTAACTGCGAGTGAGCAAAAATGGCCAGAGCCAAAGCAGAGCGACCTAACGGCCATACGACCTACGACCTAAGGTCCTGAGCGACCTAACTCCGAAAACACGAAAATGGCCAGAACGACCTAGGGGTTAACTCGTACGCGACCTACGACCTAAGGTCCACACGACCTAACTCCGAGCGAGCTAAAAACGGCCAGAACGACCTAAATGCAGAAATTTCTCCCAAACACCAAAAATCGGAGTTTTTCGCCAATCCAATCCAAACCAAAAGCAAATATGCATGCTAAAGTGATAGGGAATCATTCCCAACAGTCCAATATAGTTATAGACTAGAATTGTGAGATAAAAATCTCACCTTTGCACTAAAATTTATGAAGATGAAGCTTGAAAGTAAGGAGAAGCAATCCAAAGCTTGAATCCAATATCTTCTACTTGAATTTGGAGTTGAATGATGGAGTTGCAATTGAATTTGAGCTTGGAGTTTTAATTTCCCATTCTCTTCACCATTAATGCTAAAGCTTGAGTTAGTTAGGAAATTTATGAAGAGTGAGGAGAAGAGGGTTGGAACTTGGGCTTAATAGGCTAAACTAACCCAAAGTCCAAAGCGGGAAAAGTTAGTGAAATTTCACTAACTCCAAACCTATCGATGTTTATACTTAAAAAGTTGTAAACGACATTTCGAACTCAATGGAAGTGGTCTCGAGTCCTAATTTGACCGTTTGCAAAAAAGTAGTTTTTCGGACCAAAATCCGATTAACGATTTAATATTTAAATAAAAATATTTAAATGTAAACTCGATAAATATGCGGGTTGTTACACAAATCTTCAGACCATTCATTGGAAAGTTCGTCGTGGTTTATTTCGATGATATTCTGATTTACAGCAGGAGTACGGAGGAGCATGTTCAACATTTGAGGGAAGTATTGAATATACTTCGTGAGGAACAATTTTATGCTGCTACGAAGAAATGTGTGTTTATGACGCACAGTGTTTTATTTCTGGGTTATGTTGTTTCAGGAGAAGGTATTCAAGTTGATCAGAGTAAAGTTGAGGCAGTCAGGAATTGGCCACAGCCAAAGACAATTACGGAAGTGAGAAGTTTTCATGGGCTAGCGTCATTCTACCGAAAACTCATTTCTCAATATAGTAGCGTAATGGCTCCAGTTACTGATTGCATGAAGGGTAGACAGTTTTCGTGGACAGAAGAAGCCGGGATTTCTTTTGAACGAATCAAAGAACTGTTGACGACAGCGCCAATTCTTGTTTTACCTAATTTTCAGTTGTTGTTTGAGCTACACACTGATGCATCAAAGGTTGGGATTGGGGGAGTGTTGAGTCAGCAAGGGAGACCTATTGCATATTTCAGTGAAAAGTTATCAGGGGCAAAGATGAGATACAGTACATATGACGTTGAATTTTACGCTGTTGTGCAAGCTGTTAAGCATTGGAGACACTACCTGTTTTAGAAGGAATTTGTTCTTTACACTGATCATGAAGCTTTGAAACATTTACAGGGGCAGGATAAAATTTCAGCGAGACATGCATCATGGATTGCATATTTACAGCAGTTTACTTTTGTCGTTAAACACAAATCAGGGGTGACGAACCATGTAGCTGATGCTTTGAGCAGGAGGAATCATTTATTGACAACAATGAAAGTTGAAGTGACAGGGTTTGAATTATTGCCAGAGCTGATTGAAGAAGATCCTTACTTTGTGAAATTTGTTGAGAAAGTCAAGGAAGGAAGTACTGATGAATTTGTGTTAGTTGATGGTTTTCTGTTTAAAGGAAATCGGTTATGTATTCCAGAGAGCAGTTTGAGATTGAAGATTATCAAGGAGTTACACGAGGAAGGACATGTGGGCCGTGACCGTACTTTACATTTGATTGCTCAATCATACTTTTGGCCGTCAATGAGGAAGGAGGTTGAACGGTTTGTGGAGAGATGTCATATATGCCAGGTTTCTAAGGGAACAACAACCAATGCGGGGTTATACATGCCATTACCGGTGCCTACCAAACCATGGGTTGATGTCAGCATGGATTTCGTTTTGGGTTTGCCGAGAACTCAAAGGGGAAATGATTCTATATTTGTTGTGGTGGACAGGTTTTCGAAGATGGCACATTTTATAGCCTGTAAGAAGACAGCGGATGCAGTTCGAGTGGCTCAGTTGTTCTTTAAAGAAATCTATCGTTTACATGGGTTGCCGGAGTCTATTGTTTCCGACAGGGATACTAGATTTTTAAGTCATTTTTGGCTTAGTTTGTGGAAGATGGTGGAAACGAAGCTGAATTTTAGTAGTGCTTATCATCCGCAAACAGATGGGCAGACAGAGGTGGTGAATAGATCATTGGGAAACTTGTTACGATGTCTTGTGAAAGATAATTTGAAGAGTTGGGATTTAAAGTTGTGTCAAGCTGAATTTGCTCACAATCATGCAAATAACCGAAGTACAGGATTCAGTCCATTTCAGATTGTATATTCAAGCTTACCGAAGGGGCCGTTGGATTTGACGATGGTACCACAACCGAAGGGGACAGTTAAACGAGCTGCTGATTTTGTTGATGGGTTGACAGAATGCCATAGAATCGTTCAGGAACGATTAGAGAGGACAAATGAGAGGTATAAACAAATGGCAGATAAGAAACGAAGAAGTGTTGTCTTCAAGGAAGGAGATTTTGTCTACGCAGTGTTAACAAAAGATCGTTTTCCGGTTGGCACTTATAACAAGTTGAAAGCTCGGAAGATCGGTCCAGTGGAAATCTTAAAGAAGATAAATGATAATGCGTATCGGTTAAAGTTGCCGGAAAATGTTCATACTTCTGATGTTTTCAATGTCAAACACTTAGTCCCGTATTATGGGGAGGTACTTGATGAAGAAGGCGAAGATGTGAATTCGAGGACGAATTCTTTCCAACAAGGGGAGGATGATGAAGCGTTTACCTCAAAAAAATCACCGTGCCGACTCAACCCCACTTCCCCACGACTTATCCCCACCACCGACTCACGAGTCCCCTCCATCCACGACCCACGAGTCAATCACGGCCGACTCATCACAATTCGCGACTCATCCCCATCGCCACTTCCCACAATTCGCGACTCATCACAATTCCCGACTCATCACAATTCGCGACTCATCCCCATCGCCACTTCCCACAATTCGCGACTCATCACAATTCGCGACTCACCACAATTCGCGACTCATCCCCATCGCCATCCATTTCCCCACGACTCGTCCCCCTCACCGACCCACGACTCAACTCTACCCCGCGACCTACGATCCATCCATCACCGACTCATGACACATATCAATCTCGCGAACCATTCTTTTCCCCTTAGCCACGATTAGCTCGTTCCCCGACCCAAAACATGAAAAAAAACCTAAACGCGAATGAGTTTCCCCAATTTCCAGTAGGGTGAAACTTCATTGAGTCGCGAACGACTCATATTTGTTTTGAAAAGTCGCGAACAAAATATGAGTTGCTCCCAGTAAGTCGCGTGACAATTTCATAAGGTCGCGGCAATCTCCCTTAGTCGTTACCGAGTCACTTGAACGTGGCCGAGTCACATTAAGTCGATTCCGAGTTATTTTAAGTCCCGAGTCAAGTTGAGTCATGTACTGTATAGTGTTTAGATTGTTTGTGTGTTTGTTGTACCGCCTTGTTAAGTCGTGTATTGAGTTGTAAGCCTATAAATAGGCACGTTATGTCATTTGTAAAGGTTGTTGAATATTGAATAAAAATTTCTTGTTGATTGCTTTGTGCTTTCTTCTCTAATTGGTAGTCGAGTGAAATCTCCTATCTCCACCTACGTCATTCGAGTGCGCTCGAATCTTCGTTTGTGAAGCCGATTCACGGAATCAAGTGCGCTTGATCAACGTCGAAGAATCGTAGATCTTTGTTTCTCGGTATCGTGCGCGATCAACGAGACGAAGATAGCTAGAATCCGGCATCTTTGGATCAACGGATTTGGGCATTGCAGTATTTTCAAAATCACCGATTGCTACATTTCATCAATTGAAGTTTGTTTTGAAATATCCGCTGCGTCAAAGCTCAAGTGCGAGTAATTTCAAAAAGATATTTGACTCTTCGTAATGAAAGCAAGGGCTGCATACGCTAAGGAAAAGCTGCAGTCTGTCCCCCTTTTTTTAGTGCTTTTTGGGCTGCAAACGTGTGTGGTCGCGTTAGTTTTATTGTACTTGTAAATTTATGCTGTTTTCGAACTATTAGTTGTACTTGTTTGATCGAATAGTGTGTAACTAGATATATGAACTTTAATGTTGCAATCTTCCAGATCAGTTAGCTAATCAGCTTTAAACTACGATGAACGTTACGACCTTCAAAAGCGATAACTAGACATACTCTGTGTTTTCAAATCGAAACCAGGCCAAAACCTTAACATAAAACCACACAGTCACTTACATTTCAAATATATATGCATTTCGTTACATGTATACACATAGTTACGAAAACCATGCACTAACTGAATAACAAAATTAAAAACCCTAAACTAGAATATGGTAATGTATAACATACAAGATCGCAACAAATAGTGTGCCAATTGAATCTGAATATCCAGTTAAAATGATAAATTAGACTCACAAGATATTCTTCTCATAAGATCAAGATGATTTTGTCAAATCCTTGGCATTTGATGTGTTAGTTGATGATAGGATTAAAATAAAATACTGAGATAAATATGTTAATTTTTATTTTATTTTGAGAGGTCGCTTCATATATGATGTCTTTTAAACTGGTTTGCAAATCACCTCTAATTCTGCGTAGACGCCAGATTGTGTTATTTCCCTACACATAAGTGATTGTTTATATTACCAAAGCGAACAATTCATTTATACTGAAACAGCTTAATCAGTAATATAAACCGTGTTTGATACTTACGTTTAATACATATATTATATAGACTTACCCTAATTTGATTCAACTTTCATTATTCATCCAAATCCCAAAAACCATTAGTGATTAAATCATTTTCGTAGCAGAGGAATAAAAAATGTCATCCATGTCCATCAAGAATAATCCAATCTCTGATAGCAATCATCATCAGAATTCTGGAGAGTCTCCGCATGATCTCAATCCTTCTTCTCTCTATCCTACATTCTTATTAAATTCGAAGGATAAACCCCTCGATCAAGATGAGGATGGCTTCCAAATTGTTAAAAATCGACGCAGAAACAGTTCTGCAAAATCTCATATTTTTTCGCAAGGGCCTTTAGAGAATCTATCGGCTAAACCTCTGTCCTTTGGCCATAGATCCAACCAAAGTACCCTCAACACGCAATCAAGATTCAACCAACTTACAAAACCTTCAAGAACTCAAACATATGCCACGCACAATTCTTCTAAGCTATCATCATCCTGCGCAGATTTAGTCAAGAACGGTGGCTTTAAAACTAATGTTGATCTAAATTTTTCTGCCCCCATTAAATTGGGAGATAAGAAAATAGTTGTTGTTAAGGAGGAGATAAGACAAAGGATAGAGAGTAAGTGAAGTAACTCTATTATAGCTTATGTTTATGGCACTCGTCCATATTATCATCACTTCAGGAATTTCGTTTCAAAAACTTGGAACCCAATTGGTAATTTTGAAATCTTCACAAGAAACAATGGTTTCTTTATCATCAGATTTTCAGATGAACAAGATTGTATCAAAGTCACTCAAAACGGTCCTTTCTTTATTAGCGGCAAGTTAATAATCTTGAAAAGATGGGACAAAAATCTAATTTTTGACTGTGATCTTCTTTCTATCTATCCAATCTGGATTAGGTTGCCTGAATTAAATCTCAGACTATGGGACAAAGAGTCCTTTGCCGCCATTGCTAGCGTAGTGGGTAAACCGCTAAAGCTAGACGAGCCTACAGTTAAGGAGACTCGCCTTAGCTACGCCAGAATATTAGTTGAAATAAGAGCCATAGATGAGCTACAAGATTATGCTTTAATTTCAATGCATGATGGTGAAAGCATTACACAAAAAATTGAATACGAATTTATTCCATGTCAGAAATGTGCTTGCTTTGGACACCTCTTAGAATCTTGCTCATGGAAAGCAGTTTGGAAAGAAAAGGAGTCTTCAAATAACAATTTGGATAAAAATACTCTGACAGTTCCAAAAAAACATAAGAGATCAAATTCAAGAAAATCAGCTTTCGAAGGAAACTTCTCTTGTTACAAATATTCTTATCCCCCCTATTCTCGTCGATATCATGGAATCTGAAAATTCTTTTCAAAATTTTGAAATTAATTCAAACACGATGGTTACAAAAGGAAATGCTGAAAAGAGTTCTATTGATTTGACTGAGCAATCTAAGAGTTTCATCCCGCAAGAGATTTCAAGAAATGATAAAGCAAAAGCCTCTAATTTTAATGTAGTCATGGATACTGATCAGCAAATGACTGAGACAGATCTTGCTCTTTCAGATCCTTATGGCAATTCTCAGGTAAACAAAAGTAATCAAGCTCAGAGGAAAGGGGACGCTTCCACCCCCGCAGCAGGAAAAAGCAATTTTAGTTACAAATATAGATACAAATTATTCACAAATAGTCTCAAAAAACAGTATCTCAGAAAGCACAGCTTTGCTAGGATCTATATTAGAGAATGCTTGATTGCTTTTTTCCTCTCTCTCCTCTTCTTCTGTCAAAAGCAAAAGAAAGAAAGCCAGGAAAAAGTACATCCATGAAATAATGAATAAAAACGCAAATAATAGTCTAGCTCCAAATTCCAAACTTTTGGCGAAGAAATACATAATTAAAAATCCTAAATGGGAGGAGTTTTCCAAAATTCAAGGCAAAAAAGACTGTAAAAGGAAAGGAGAGAAGGCTACTGAAAGTATGGGAATAAGCAAAAAAATCTCAATTTAGCTGCTCAAATATCCTTTAGATATCCTTTATATAATTATAATTATGAATTTTATTACTTGGAATGTGAGAGGTCTTAATTCCTCCGAAAGGAAATTAGACCTTACAAATTTATTGCTTACCTATAAACCATCTTTAGTAGACATTTTAGAACATAAACCGACTGATAAGAACATTGATTTGCTTAGGATTAATAACCTAAGAAATTGGCATCTTATTCACAATAATTCGATGGGGAAAATGGTAGGATCATTGTTCTTTGGGATCCCATCATTTGGGACTTTGTAATTTTACTCTTAATCTTTAATATATTCACTGCAATTTTAAACAAAAAGGCTTACAAATGTTTGTCTTTTTTATTTATGCCTCCAATTCTGAAACGGATAGAATTCATCTCTGGAACACTCTTGTCCAACTCAATTCAAATATTAATCTCCCCTGAGTGATTATGGGAGATTTTAATACTATTATGAAAGTAAATGAAAAAAGATGAGGAATTCCAATTACATTCAAAAAATTGGAATTCTTCTCTAACTTTCTTATTAAAACTGGATTTATTGAATCTAACATTAAGGGTAATAAAATTCACCTCAAAATCAGGTGAATATAGAAATATTCATTGTAAGCTTGATAGAATTCTAGTCAATCGAGCTTTCATCAATCATTTCTATGACCTTAATTGCTACATCATACCCTAATATACTAGTGACCATACACCTGTTCAACTTATTTTATCTCAAAACACTTCAACCGAAAAGTAATTTCCTTTTAGACTTAAGAATGGATGGGTTCATGACCCTGATTATAAATTCATCATTCAAAGCGGTTTACAATTTTCTTGAAATGGTTCTGCCCAATTTAAACTTAGAAAGTTCCTCCAATATACTAAAGAAAATCTCAAAGCATGAAATCTAATTAAAAATAAAAACAAAAATGAAATCAACCAAATTAGAGAGGAATGTGTAAAATTACAAGACGGTATTGATTTTGACGGCTCAGACCAAACCAATATTAAAGAATTTTTTCATTTACAAAAAAAACTTTCCAATTCTCTTCATTCTGAGGCTGCTATTATTAGACAGAAAGCTAAAGTTAACTGGCTTTCTCATGGGGATTTACCAATCAAATTTTTTTATGCTAAAATTTCCTGTAGGAAATATCATAACAACATAGGAAAATTAATCAATAGCAAGGGTAAGATTATCAATGATGCCTCTTTATTAGAGAAGGAAGCTATTCTTTTCTTCTCTGATCTGTTTAAATCTGAGGAGAGTTCAAGTACTTATCCAACTATTTCTCCGATGTTTTTACTTCATCCTAATAGTGAGGAAATCCTTCTTGCCCCCATAGGTTTGGAAGACATAAAAAAATTGTTTTCTCTGCTAAGGATGATAAAAGTCCTGGCCCAAATGGGTTTAGGGCTAAATTTTATAAAACACATTGGGATATTTTAAAATACATGATTCTTGAGGCTGTCGATGAATTTTTCTCAAGAAGTAGGCTTTTAAAAAACATAAATCATACTTTTATAACACTTGTTCATAAAACCGAAAACCCTTCTTGTCTGGGGAAGTACAGGCCAATTGCATGTTGTAATTTCTTGTATAAAAATATAGCTTCTATTTTAAGTAATAGAATTAAAAAAAATTTAAAATTTGTCATTTAAAAAAATCAATGTGCTTCTATACCAGGTAGGCTTATTGTTGAAAACATTCTACTTTCTCATGAACTTAACGGATTTTAATCAGGCTGGCAAAAATAAAATGTGCTTCAAAATTGATTTACACAAAGCATTTGACAAAATAGACAAAAACTTTACTATTTACATGATGAGTCAACTAGGCTTCAATGAAAAATTCTGCAACCTAATCAAGGAATGTATTTGTAATGTATCTTATTCCATACTTATTAACGAATCTCCTTGTGGGTTCATACATAGCAATGGAGGTATTAGACAAGGAGATCCTCTATCTCCCTACTTATTCACAATTGCTATGGAATATTTTTCTTTACAAATGGATAAGGAACTGTTGTATAACAACTTAAAACCAATTAACTCAATTATTCCTTGAATTTCTCATCTATTATATGCTGATGATTTATTAATTTTTTTAAATGCAGATACTCAAACTGCAGTTACTATTCAGAAAATATTTTACAAACTCAATCAGCAACCTGGCCTTCAAATTAATGAAAATAAAAGCAAAAAATTTTCAGTAAATCTTGTACGAATAAGATGGAGATCCTCAATATTCTAAAATCCCAGTAGAGTGATCTCCCTGTCAAATAGCTTGGACTCTCCCTCAGTAACAATCAGATCAAAGAAAGAGATTGTGTCGAACTATACCATACCATTCAAAGTAAAATAAACAATTGGTCAAGTAAAATGCTATCTACTACAGGAAGAGTAGAGCTAGTTCATACTTTCATCATTGCAGTCATCATGTGTGGGCGGCAATCTCACAACATTCCAGCAAAAACAATAGAGAAAATTGAAAAATTATGTGCCAACTTCATCTGAGATGAAAATTTCATAAAATCTCTTAAAACACCATTACAAAAACCAAAAAAGTAGGGGGACTATGAATCAAAAACTTCTCAGATATCAATGAAGCATGCAAGTTTAAATTTTTTTGGAAATTCAAAGAAGGAAAAACTCTTTGGGCTAAATGGATGAGAGCTAAATATGTCAAAAACAAAAATTTTTGGCCCATGCCCATTAAAAACCAATATTTCTATGCTTGGAAAAATATTCTAAAATGTAGGGAAATTGGAGCCAAACTTTTAGAGGAAAAACTTAAAGATGGTAGTCACACTAGCCTCTGGTTTGATCCTTGGATCACTGGTAATTCTCTTATCAATTTATTAGGTTAGAATAATCTTTATTACTTTGGCAAAGTCAATGCTAAAGTCAACGGTATCATTCAAAATTCTATTTGGAATACTCAAGCTCATCCTGCAGCTACCATCTTTAACTCTTCAATTAATAAAATAGAGATTGACCCACATAAAGAAGAAGATGTTTGGTGCAGGAAATTATCTTTAAAAGGAAAATTTTCTTTCAAAAATACCTTGGACTTCTGAAAATGAGGGGAAATGGAAGTTGATTGGTATAAATCAGTTTGGAATTCAGCCAACTGTCCAAAAATGGCTTTCTATACATACTTTGCACTATTAAATCGTCTGCCAACTAGAGAAAGATGTGGAAAATGGAACAAAAACTCTGGAAATATCAACTGCTTACATTGTAAAACTGAAATTGAAAACACTGACCATATCTTTTTTGATTGCTCATACTCCAGACATGTTTGGTTCATTACCAAAAATAAGCTCAACATAAATCAACATTTGGCTCTCCAAAACATAAGACATAGCATACAATATTTTCAAAAAGCATTCAAAGGAAACAAAGCAGATTTCAGCAAAGCAACTATAGTTCTTACGACAGTCATTTACTTTATTTGGAAAGAGAGAAACAACAGGCTTAATAATAAAGCTGAAACTGATAGCATATAACTTTGGAAAACCATTGAAATAGAATTCAACATTATTCTTCAAAAAACTAGCAATACCAACAAAAACAACAATCGAACTCACAATATTTTAGAAGCTAACAACTATGAAGACTTCATTGAAGAATACTTACAAAAGGAAAATTTTATCAAAAATTCCCAATATCATGCTACTAGTGGAAGATGCCTGGGGAAGCCAACAGAGTTCATTGATCCCAGTACCTCAGTTGAAGGTTGCTGCTCCAATATCCATACCATGAATATTTCCTATAAAGGAAGTAAACATCTAATTAGTACTAATTCTAGTTATATGAATTTTTTTGATATAAATTTACATACTACTTTACCTGACATGAATAGGAATAGTCGTCCATCCAACATTAAGCATCTGCTTCCCAATGACTGTCACGTTCAAAACAACAACATTAGGACTAATGCTGTGGGCTCTAGAGATAAAGCAAAAAATATGTCAAGCACTTATCTTCTTTGGCTCGAGTTAATGGTACTAACAAGGTCACTGCAGACAATCTTCCTAGCAATCAGCTCAAAATCTGCAAGGGAAGTAACAAGGCTTATATTAATAACAATTTTAATTTAAATAATAGATCTCACACTAACACAAATAATTTCTTACCTGATTCTAGCAAGAGGAGCCGCAGTAAAGCCGAAGATGACAACAATTTTCTCCTGGCCATCAGCGAACAAAGATTAGAAGACTACTTCTATATTAGCAAATTAAACAAACAGATCTACCACTTATCTGTCTGGGAAAAAGGAGAGACTAGCAATTCCTCCTCAGATGCTTCTCTTAAGCATTCAGGGATTAATTCAAAAGAGGATCAAGCTTCGATTTTCCCTTTTTACTCAAACCTAAAGTCAGGAGGCAAGTATGATAGTAAGAGGCTAGCTTCAAAGATACGAAGACTAAAACAGCAAAACATAGTCAATTTAGCCACGCTTCTGAGCTCCCTAGACTCAATACAAAAGAAATAAAGGAGTGGAAGCCTCCCTGAAATCAATTCCAATCATTTTCTATCGCAGTGGTTGATATTCCGCCATTATTTGGCTTTCTATGTATTTCGGAGTGGAGGCGCTAATGAAACCCTAGTTTGTTAAGGGAAGTTATGCGATGTAATATGCTGTATCGGGTTTTACCCATTAACATTTGGGCCTTAGCCCTTTCTCTATTTAATACATTTTCAAAAAAAAAGCTTAATCAGTAAGGCCTCATATTCATTTATGTACATAAGCCTGAAAGTAATTATCCGATTCAAACATAACATATAAATATAGTTATACATGTATAACACAATAAGTAACCATGCAACGAAGTATGCAAAAATTATTACCCATCTTTACACATATCAAACTCAACAAATTAATATATATTTTTAAAATAAGGAACAAATTGTTTAATATTTCTCAGAATTCCTTATGTACTAATTCTTTTTGACTAATAAGTCAAAATGGATATTATCATTATATAATCACTTTATAAAATAAGGGATCATTTCCATGTATGAACTTACTACCCATTACTAATAAATTTTCTCTCTTATATGTATATATATATATATATTCCTATCAAAACGTCAATTGTATTTTTTTTCCAAAATATCTATGTGTCACGATATCTCATTTTAATATTTATGAACCCCTATAATACGTTAGCTATTCGTATTGATAGAATTCTTAAAGCACTAAACGGATAGGTCAACACAATAAATTTCCAAATCTTCTTGCTCGAAAATAAAATTTAATATTATTTTTCTTTATGCACGAATATTATCAAAAATAAAATTATTACTTTTTCTTGGAGATGTTTTCAAATTCTCATATATGCATCTACTTATATAAAATAAGTATCAATTTCTCTGAATATATATTATCTCCAAAAATTATATTTTTCTCACTAAAATATTCTTATATAGAAATATGTCTTCATGCCTTTTTTTTCAAAACTCGTATTCCTCTTCAAAATATTTTTACAAATAAATTTATTTGTTCTTTGAAAACCAAAAGGTTGCTTTTAGAATTTCATTTTTTCCTCTATAAAATCACACACCATTATCAATCAAATATTTGAACAAACTGTACAAATCATCTAGCAAGCATCCATATCATCCAATTTGAATTTATTTCAACATATCATAAATGCATAAAATTATTCTGGCCATGCATATGAAAATATATTATTATTTTCAAAGAATAGATAGCTTTTACTGAATAAATCTTCAACACAAATACATGTACATACAAGCATATGAATATTTTACCTAATGATCGACCCTTTTGATCATTCACAACTCGCTCCTTACAAGTGAGAGTGGTATAGAGATTGGGTAAAACAACCTAAGTCTCATTCCTCTAAGTTAAAATATATCTCTATCTTTATATTATCCAATCGAAGCTCTAATACTAATCGGTAACTCCCTGGTTTTAGGGACCAAAATATCAGAGAGAGTTTACCATCTGATAGTTTGAATCAGTAGAGTTGGAAGGAGAGATCTCTCGTATACACTACTTTGGGTCAACGCAGATATGTTTCAATACCTAAATATATCTGAAATAAAATGTACCTCATCTCGACACAATACAATGTACATGAGTTCTAGAATTAAATAATATAGTATTAGAGATACAAATAAAAATTTCCTAACTAACATAATCAGAGTGAATAAAAATGTTGAATTTTACATGATATCTAAAATGTTTAATACATCATCTTATATATTTATACAATTCATCACATGATATCCACTAATATGATGACAACTTCATATAAGTACATACTGATAGGATTTCAGTATACTTTAGAATAAATTAATTATGATATCCTAGATCTGAATAGGTGATCCATATGATTTGATTGAGATGAAATTAGAGGAAAGTAAGCAAATTAGCGGAAGCCACACCTGAATAGTTGCTGATTGGAAAAGTAAATTTGATTTCGTTTTCCATATTAGCATAGGCCCTAGATCTTATAATAGATCTGAATCCATAGTTGTTGCTTTCATAAACTGATTAAGAGAAAGAGATGGGTCTAAAAGATAAGAGTTGGATCTGATCTTCCAAATTGACATAAACCCTAGATCTGAATTATTTCCGTAGAAGAGATTAGGAGAGCAACTAGAGCTTATGTAATTCGACGAACATAACTCTCATTTATAATGCAGGCATTTTCTAATTTGGCCCTTCAACAAATTAGAGTTACCCCGGTATCTACACATTACTACTATGACAATTATATCTTCAAGTCTTTTAACTATAATCCATAATTTGATCACTTTAATTAGGCTTTACACAAAAATAGCACGATGCATTTATTTTACATATGTGACCCACATATTGAAATTTTCCAACAACCTTCCCCTGGGCCATTTATGTAATAACTTTATAAATATGTTTAACTTTATGAGCTCCAAAATTTGTTATTTATAATATAAGGTGTTCTGAAACAATCTCGCACATTAACTATGCTGACAAAGGATCAAAGTGGCTATCATTGCCTTTAGTGTAACTAAACCAACCAATGGTCACATATACCAACACAATCAAATGACATAGATCAACCATGGATGCGTAGCATGGAAATTATATGAGATGTGCTCTATATATGTCTATTTCCAACTTGTCCTACTTTAGTGAGTTCAAAATGTTCAATATGTGAACAACCTAGAGTGCAAAAAAAAATATTACTTTATTTCTTATCAGAAATGGTAACTTAATATGTATCTGTAACCAAAGTATAGAGCAGCGTGTCATATAAAAGTATCAAATATAAACCCCTCGAATCAAAATAGTTTTACATAAAAGTTACACCAATTGAGCAAGATGCTCATGAAAGACCTTGAGTGATGATCCTTTTGTAAGCGAATCCGCCATAGTGGAGTTTTTCACAGCATGCTCTATGAATTACAATCTATTTTGCACTCTCCCCTTATTGGAAAATAATATGTTGTTTATTGTTACAATATTACTTTAATGATCTTTCAATTTCTTATTCAATAGTCCGTTACTTTATGACAAAATTATACAATTATTTTCCATCAATGGATGCCTCGTATCGGAAAATAGCAAAGGCTATAAGTATATATATGACAACATTCCTTATATAACTTCATCTAAAAAATAACAACAACAACAACAACAATATTGTTATCTGAAGTGGATTTTTTGTACACTTGGCATCCAAAATATTGGGACTGTAATGCCTTATGATCTCCAACAATCCGTCTTGAGCATATAATCCTTTGTTTTTTAAAGATATCTCATAACCATTTTGGTTACTAACAATTGATCCACATTAATGTCAGTAACATATCCGCGAAATAATACACGTAATATACATATGTGTATATGCTTTAGCATGCATTAGACTTCACACCGCAAATGCATGAGGAATCTTTTGCATTTCTTTAGCTTCAAGGATGTTCTTATATTACTATATAAGACAACATTTGTCCATTTTGGTAAAAGAGAATTGATTTGCAGTTTGCATGCCAAACCCTCTTTTTTTAAAGCCTTATCTGTCTAACCCTTTTGTGATAATCGAAATAGCACTCCATGAATGATAATGATGTATTTGAATCCCTAACACAAAAGGGTAATCCAGAAGTGGTTTTCTTAGTTGTTTTATCAATGTTTTCATTGAGTAAGACGACTTTAATATCTCTCTGATTTTGCTTAAAATCATAATCTGTAACAAGTTTTAAAATAATTCTAAATGGTCTTTTAGTAAAATAAAGAGAAAGCCTCTCTAAAATTAAAACATTGTTTTCCTTTTGAGTATAGTCTTTTCTGTAATAAGCATTATACCTTTCCAGATTGCTCACTTCATCCATTTTTTTGTTTTGAATAATTATTCATGACCAGTGATCTTGTTACATTAAGGCGGTGGGAAAAATCTCAAACTTTATTATCCTTATAGATTTAGATTATATATTCATACCTTGAATCCACATTTCAAATTAGCACTTTGTATGGATTGATGAAAGTCCAAAGGATCATCTTCACCAATCCTATATTATCCTTTATGAAAAATACTATATCATCGTCAGAATGGTATTTCTTCATTTTAAGTGTATTTCCTTAGTGGCCTTGCACTTTGAGGTTATTGAGTTTGTTTTCTTGAAACAATAACCTTAATTTAAAGAAAATTTAGTTTGACATTGTCTAATTATGGTTCTTAATCTATTTCTTGTTAATGAAAGGAAATAAGTCCTATATAGTATCCGAAGAAGTAACCATAGTTCAATCAAAGATAATGATTTTCCTTAAAGACAATGATATATACTTAAAATTTTGGTTAATGTTCTCTTATTATGGTTCTTAATTTACTTCTTCTTAATGAAAGGAAACAAGTCCTATGTATTATCCAAAGAATTAAACGTGGTTGAATCAAAGATAACGATTCTCCTTAAAGACAATGATCTGTATTTTATTTCTCCCTCCAAACTCAACATCCTCAAAATTTGTAGCATTTCCCATCTTATAATTTTTTTTCTTAGTGTCGGTTTATAAAACTTGCAGCTTTTAAGTCATTTAGAATACTAACAAAGTATTTGTTATCTTTAGTGCCTCAATCCACAATTATTTAGTAAATTGAAAAAAAAAATCATATTAATTACTGAACCAAAATTTGAGACTTCGTTATCAAAGGTATTTAGCATAAGTAGATATATATAAGCTATATTTCAAACATTAAGGCTTTAACTCCAACATTGTTTGAATTTATTCATAAATCAATCTTATTATTTCTAAATGAATAACAACCTAATTTTTTCATAATAAAAATAGAAACTGAAATCTATCTAAATGGCAGCATAAATTAAATATCAAATAAATCCAACCAATATTACTAAAATCTCAATAATATCTTAAAAGTATCTAGTAAACTTTATTTTATATATCGGTAAATCTTATTAGAGAAACAACTAGAAATGTATTTATATGTTATATCTTTACTTCCAGATCCTTAACTGCTTCTTTATCCTTATTTATGCATTTGTTTACAATGTACAATAAATAGGTACTTTCTATCTTACCATGCTTCAATCTCTCTTCTTCTTACCACAATGTGAAATGAACTCAATAAAGGTCATTTTATTCTTAAGAAAATTAATAATAATCTTAAATTGGTTATATTGTGAATAAAGAGAGTATAGGAAAAAATAAAAATAACTTGAGTGCCTCTAACTTTTGAAGCAATATTTTCCATATAATACTTATTTATGTTTCCTTTATTTTGATATTTCATGGAAATCAAGTGCTGCAAAAGCGTGCTTGTTTTCGTCTTATCGTTTTTTAGAAAAACTTTTTTCAATCTCAATGCAAGGAAATCTTTAGCATTGGTTATCTTTTCAGATACCGCACCCCTAAATGCCTCTGGAATGCCGCAGTTTATGATCATTAGACTCATAGATTTGAATGAACCCACCTCTCAAAATTCTTTATAGCATCAGAAGAACTTTCATCCATAAGAGGGGTAGGTGCATCCATCCTAAATTCAAGGTCAAAATTCATGCAACCAAGAACAAGCAATATCTTTTCTTTCCAATCTTTAAAGTTTGTTCCAATCAGAATAGGAATGTTGTTAAGATTGAAAGATACCTTAGCTAAATTAGCTGTAATCTTAATATAAGAATCGATCAAATATGCTCACATTGTAAAACAAAACCATAGCAAATTCAAATAATTGGCAAGTCTCTTTTCAAGATACCTAGCACAACATCAATACCAAGTCTTTGGACAGTAATATTAATTGTAAGTGACACTCTTGTTTTAATGATCAAATATTGACAAAAAGTTCAAGTCAAATATCAATCTTCCTTTGGGCAGATTAGATATTCGCTTGCAAAACTATATGATTGTCACATATTTATCATCACACATGTATAAATAATTCGGCCAAATATTATTCTTCCTTTGGGCGACTAATATCCGCATGAATAAATACACACAAACATTAAACATTTTTCATGAATAACTAAAATAAGAAAGTTCACTTTGATGACATATTATTTTAATTAGTTCACTTGTAATGCAGGATATTTACAGTTCCTTTGCAAAGAGACACTAAAAATATATTTAAATTTATTTCATAGTGTATATACAATATTTAAGTGTTATAAAATACTCCTAAAAGTATTTTAAGTCCATATGACACTTGAAAATCTCAAAATTATAATTATGGCACAACATATTTTAATCAAGCTGCATAGTCTTTTACTTTAAGTATGTGGTTACATTCATGACATTTTCTAAATAAGTATGATACAAGCTATCATAAATAAATCACATAACAAATGTCAAAGATGAACGCTAGAATTAAATGCCATATAAAATTATGCATAAATAACATAGTAATTGTCATACTAAATAACATGTAATAGCCATAATGTACATATAAACCATAATATAGGTAAATAGTACGCTACCGTGTCCATTTATCTTTAGTTTATTATTTGAATACTTAATTAAGGCCAGTAACCATGCATTTTGACAAAATATGAAAATTTCCACACCTTTTATTTCATGATAACGAAAGCATGAAAGTGCAAATTATTTTTAATGAGCGGGCCATAGATACAAAATATATGTATCTATCAAATGTAAATGCGTCAAATAATAAACAATATGTCTTTTCTCATTCCAAATACAAACATGCCGCATCATTAAATTTATTGCAACTAACGCATATACTGTATTTATGATAATAATTAATTAATTTATTACTATAACAACCACATTTAATGCAATTATGATAAAAAATAATTGCAATTGACTATTATGTGGTCCAAAATGTAAACCAGTGTCATGTTAAAATTTATTTCAATAAAAAAATATAAACACATTCAAGAACATACTTTATTTCTAAATAAAATTTCTAAAATAACCCAACTACCTTATATAAATATTCAAACTACTTAATCAAAAGTTAAGTAAGGTAAAATAACAATAGAACCGAATTTATATTTCTTGCATAAATGATTCTAAATTATATATGTGTGTGTGTGTGTGTGTGTGTGTTTATACCATTTATAAACATTAAAAAATGACAGTACATAGAAGATCAAAAACATTCCTCGGCTTAAAATTCACAACTTATCTGTAAAACATACAATATTAAACATGTGAATGCTTTAACCAATATAAATTATTTTTCAAAATTTAGACGAAGTTAGATTATTTCTCATAATTTATTAATTTCAAAATTCTAATTGTTTCATAATAACATATATATCATTTAGATCTATCTATCTTTCTACATCAAAATAATTTCATAAATTAGCCTTTCTATTTACAACAAAAAATTAATATAAACCAAATCCAAAATGATCATCAAAAGTCCTTAAGCATGCAGATCTAAAACTTAAATAAGATTATTACAACACTTCTAAAAGAAATTCAATTCAAAACTCACTCATAATAAAAAAATTCCAATGAAATCAATGATGGTGACTCTGATACCACTTGTTAGGATTTCAGTATACTTTAGGATAGATTAATTATGAAACCGTAGATCTAAATAGCTGACCCATATTGATTTGATTGAGAAGAAATTAGAGGAAAGTAAACAAATTAGCAGAAGCCATACTTGAATTCATAGCTGCTGATTGGAAAAGTAAATTTGATTTGATTTTCCATATTAATACAAGCCCTAGATCTTATTATAGATCTGAATCCATAGTTGCTGCTTTCATAAACCGATTAAGAGAAAGAGATGTGTCTAAAAGATAAATATGGATCTAATCTTCCAAATTGACACAAATCCTAGATCTGAATTATTTTCATAGAAGAGATTAGGAGCATAACTAGAGCTTATGTAATTTGGAGACCATAACCCCTTATTTATAATGTTGGCATTTTCTAATTTGACACTACAACAAATTAAAATTGCCACGGTATCTACAAATTAGTACCATGACAATTTTATCTTCAAGCCTTTTAACTTTAATCCACAATTTGATAATTTTAATTAGGCTTTACACCAATATAGCAGGACACATTTATTTTACACATGTGGCCCACATATTGAAATTTTCCAACACAAACAAAGTAATTACTCGCCATTGTCATCTGCTCCAACTCCATATCATAGCCCACGAAGCACATACAGTCATAATATTGACTTATAAAACAACCTCAGACTGACCCGATGTTGCTAAATAAATAACAAATCCCAAGTCAGGTGAAAAATCTAGCTGTAAGTACAATAGTGCTTAATAATAACATATAAGTGTGGTGTTTGGTATAAATACATGACATATCAATCAAACATTGTCACCTACACTAAACAATATCCTACCCACATTTCATTAAACTGGTTTCAACACAAATGTCATGGATCTAATCATCATGACTCATAGCTGCAACTCTAATCAATTTGGATATCTCAATATATTCATTTATATGAGTTGCTTTCAGTTAATCCAAGTAGACTGTTTTCATATCTTTAGAGTCTGATTTCGTTGTTTACTATAAAACGTCTTTTTTAGCCGCATACCTAAACAACTAACAGTTGCACGTATTCATTGTTTTCCATAACACGATCTTTTTCACCCGTATATTCAAACAATGTTTGTATATTTTACGAGGTCAATATATATTTAAAGGAAAATTGTGTCTTAATTATCTTTTCCTTAAGTTTCTAACATGAATAATCCTTGGTAACCCCTTGTAACGATCCATAATTTCACTGCTTTGATTTGCGAATATTTAAAATTTTAAATATTCAACATATAGTTTTTATTATGAAAATGAAATTAGTTTTAATGATTAATAATGATGGTGAGATAGTTTTCAAAATTGGTTAAAAAATATACAGTTTGAAGAAAAATCGAAATGTGACCGGAAGTCATTTTCCAAAATTTCGACTTTTCGTTGGTTAAAAGTTGTCATGAACATTGTGAACTCTAATAAAAATATATTCACACACATTTACACGTTTATTAGTTAGACTTACATATATGCATAAATATATATATGCATTTATATAAGTTTATATAAGTAGTGATGTGATATTTTTCCTTAAAAAGTAATTTAAAATGAAAGATTCCTTTAAAAAGATGAAGTACAAATGATTCAATGGCATGTTTTCTTTGATGTAAAGGAAGGGACTAGGTAGGGCCGCATCCACGATGATGTGGAGGGAGAGGATGATGTGGCATTCAAGGAGAGAAGGGCAAGGTACCAAGGTTAAAGTAGTAATTCAACATGTGTACATAATATATATACACCAATTTCCTAATTCTATTTTTCATCTTCCCATTTCTTTTCTCTTTGCAAATTTCCTAAGATTGGATTCAAAACTTCAATGGCTTCTCTATTTTGTTTTTAGGTTTAAATTTTTAAAAATCAAATTCTTACTTTAAAACTTTTAAAAAAACGTAGTTTTAAATCACTTGTTTTCAACCCAATTTCTCCATTTTTCCTCCCACTTCATGCGACCGTAATTTCCTTCATACTACGCAAAATCAAAATTTACCTTATTTCAAACTATATAGAATTGCAGTGGCTACAACTTTAATATAAATGATGTTTTCAAATATCGAATCTTTTTAGGTCAAAATTGCATTTCTTTCTGGCACATTTTTGGACCCATATTATCAAAGCCAAAAATACCACTCCTTCGTTTTACCATATCTCCCTCAAAAAATTCAAATTTAGTGATTCTGTTTTCAAATTGAAGAGAAAAGAATTTCCTAAAAATTTTATTTATGACTTTTCCAAATTTTGAGAGTAACATGTCAAAAATCAGTGAGAAGATGACTTATTTTCGAGTGGGATTTTGTGTGGTTTTCCAAGCTTTCGGTAAG
Organism: Allium cepa; assembly: GCA_030765085.1. NCBI lineage: Eukaryota > Viridiplantae > Streptophyta > Magnoliopsida > Asparagales > Amaryllidaceae > Allium > Allium cepa. The sequence goes on from CM060943.1 coordinate 736,061,567, forward strand.
TAAATGTTGGTTTTAATTTCAAAGGTTTTAACTTGGTATATGTCGCATAAATTTCTTTCTGATGTGTGTGAAATATTTTTGAGTTTCTATGTGTTTGATTATTTATGGATATGGATGATTCGAGATGGAAAAAGTGGGCTTGAAATGAAGTCTACCTTAGTATTGTTGTAAATTTGTAAACTTTGGTTATGATATAGTTTATAAACTTTGGATTTGATGTTCGTTATAAGTTTGGATATGATATGAATGTGAACTTGGTTATGATGTGGTATGTTTATAAGTTAACATTGAGATGTTAAAAGGAGATTTGGATTCTTTTGAAGGAAATGGTTTTAAAGTATTTAAGTTCTTATATAACTTTAAAGTTAAACTTTGTTTTTAGTTTCTAAACTTCTCCTTATGGTTTAAAATGAAACAAAGTTAGAAGTGGAGAATTGGAAAGTTAGTAACTTGGTAAAAACAAACTCAAATTACTACATCCCTAGCAATAGTCACGACGGTTGTAGTTTCGATTAAAAAAACTGGATTTTTTAATATTTAGTCTTCATACTTAAAAGTTTTTGAAAATATTTTATAAACTTAATAATGGTGTTTTAGAAAGTTAATTAATAATTTAATGATTAATTTTTAATTAATCAATTTTTGATAATGAATTTTTGATAATGAATTTTTGATAATTAATTATTAATTAAGTATTAAACAAGGTTTATTAATTATAAATAAGTGAAGATTAACTATTAATTACTTTTGTGTTAAAAGTAAGATTAATTTTAATTAATTTTTAGTTAAGCAAGATTAATTTTTAATTAATTATGATTTAAGTATATGATTTATTTTTAATTAATTAAGTATAAGTTTAATTATTAAATAAAATATTAGTCAAGTGTTTAATTATTTTTAATTACAAATTAATTAAGGTTTTAATTTAAAATAAATTATTTATTTAAGGTTTAATTTATTATTTAATTTTTAATTAAAAATTATTTAATTAATTAATTGAGAGTAATTAATAGTAAATTATTAATAATGATTTTAAATTATTATTTAATAATTAATAAAGGAAAAATTAAGGGTTTAATTTATACATATATTATTTATTATTGATTTAATCAATTATAATTTATAATTAAATTAAGTTCAAATTTAATAAAGATTAACTATGATTTAATAAGAGTTTATCTTATAATTAATCATTTTAAGGGTGTTTTAAGTTTTAAATCCCTTGTCTCCAAGAATCAAATTGTTTTAAAGGTACTTCTTTTTCAGAGATGGTTTTGAACTCAAGGAATTTAAATTGTGGGCTTATTAAGTAGACAAATGTCTGTGAATGAGTTAAGATGTGACTATTTGATTGTGTGGACATTTGATACCAGAATAAATCCTCGTTCTACTATAAATTGGTTATTTGGTTGTGTGGATATTTGATCGAAGAATAAATCCTCGTTATGCTATAAATTGATTGAATTGTCAGGACAAATCACCATCTTGCCATTATGTTATTTGGACATGTTTATGTTGGTTAGTTTACATTAACATGTTATTTCCTAATTTGGATATAAAGTATATTTACATATATGTTAACTTATGTAAATAAATTGTTGAATGACTTGAAAGTGAAATTGAAACTAAATGGTAACTTAAATAAGTATCAATGGGATTGCTAAGCCTCGTCTTGAATTTATAAAGTATGGTTCTAAATTAGCTTGAATTCTTTAATCAATTTGGGGTTTTAAACTTTATAAATGATTTTCAAGTTATATAAATATTTTATAAAAGTATTTATGAATGATAACTTATTTGTAAAAGGGTTTTAATAAATAGAAAGATTTTTTTAAAGTGATTTAAAATGAGATTTTATAATGTCAAAGATATTTCATAAAGAAAATTTTATAAAGTGTTTTATATATGAAAAGAGATTTTATAAATCATTTTAGAGATTTTAGAAAGAAGTTTAAATCTAGTTTGAAGATTTTATAAGGAGGTTTGAAACATGAAGTGAACTTATAAAAATAATTTTTATAAGAGATAAGTGAACGAGTTTTATAAAATGAATGGATTTCCAGTAAGTGATATTTTAAAATGGGAATTTCTTGGCCATTTAATATGGAATTTGAAAAGGAGGAAACTTTTGTAAAATTTGGCAAATATACTTATACTGTTGAGATAGGTATATAAATGTTTTCTTACAAGTATAAAAGGAATATAAAAGTTTTTAGGAATAATGTTTAAAAAGATCCTTTGATAATGATTTGCAAAGTGTTTTAATCGGTTAAAGATTAATTAATAAAGGCTTAGTACATCCCGTATGGAATTAAATCCATGTTTGAATGCTTGTTTGTCCGATTGTTAAATAATCAGCTATCAAACCTGCCCAAAATGTAACTTTGGAAATATAAAGGAGAAACATGAAAATTATATGGTACAGTTACCATCGGTGGTGATATACCGTACGTATAAATTAGTTTCGTTCTTCTAGGATAAATAATAAGAAAATCCACCCACTAACGGCTAGAAGGTGAACTCCGCTCTTATCTTTGTCTGCTTATTTCCTAAAGAATCAATGTTGAGTTTACTGGAAACTATCGAAAGTTGTTTCAAAGAGACCGGGAATAGATAAGTTATCCAAAAAAAATACTTCGATCCAACTCAAGCGTTTCGAACTGAAGACATCATGAAGAGTTTGGAATTGAAGATGGAGTTTTTGAAGTGCAAGGGCTACTTGCCACTAATCTTGAGGGTTATTCCAAAATAGGTGTAGTAGAGGTAGTGCCTTCGGACTTGTTCAGTCCTAGAACGAACTTGTATGGATGAATGATAGCATTTCATTGATAGCATTCCAAGTGGGAAGTGCTATATAAAAGGTAAAATGTAGCCTCAAGCCTCATCAACCGGGATGACTAAAATATGGGAGACGTGGTAGGGCTAAGTGAGTCGCTCTTAATTAGAGTACGACGATCCTTATCTAGAGTCGATATTATCTCTCATTTGTATGCTTCGGGGCCCATTAATGGAGGGGTGATCATATTCGGTTCTACTAGTCTAGTGGTAGACCAGTCCCCTGTTGGCAGGAGATCCCGACGAGGTCCTCGATGTTATTTTTTCTAGAGATGCACCATGACGGGCGGTACCCAAGTAGCCCAGTCGTTTATGGAGTCCATTCTCCAGTAAGCATCATATGTTTTTAGTTGTGCCCAAATATGTTGGAATGTGAGATGCAAGCAATTTAGTTATTTTATATATCTACTTTGAACCTTTAAATATTATCATAATATCATTGGATTTTCTATAAAAAGTGCTTTTTTATCTTAAGGTAAAACCTCATCCATGTTTATATGCAACTTGGTCTTACGAGATACCTTTGATTTTAATAGGGTTTTAAACATAATAATTCAGCTGTTTAAGTTTACTCACACCAGACCCATGTCTGACCAGGAGTTTTATTTTCTTTCCTAAAACTCTTAGGTGCTCAAATTTTTATCGGCAGCTAATTATTTCAGGTTTTTCCACGGATGCATTTTAGAGGAGCTTGGTGTAGGGGGCTTCATCGATAAATAGTTATTATCTTGTTTCTATTATATGTATCTTGTATCAGCTAGGTATGGATAGGCCGTTATAACTGTCTAAGGGTAGAATTGTATTAGTATGACTCTGATGTATCATTTTTGAAATGACTTTGTAAAGTATTTTGTTGATTAATATATGTTATTTCGTTGCACTGTAAAATTTTATGATTGTTTAGTTTCTTCTTATCTTCAATATCCTTTCTTTCCCTTAACAATTTGTCTTTTCGGCACTTAGTTGTTGGGCACGTGAATATCGTGGACATATTAATGTTGACTTCTATGCTTCAAAAAGGCGGGTCGTTACAACGTGGTATTAGAGCGGAAAGTTTAGCGAGAACCTTGGCTTTGGTAGAGCATATCATTAATAGATAAGATAATGGAGTGCCTTGTTATGAGTTTGATTGTATATGTACATGTGTGTGTGTGTGTTTAGGAGCACATATTTTTTGGTGATATAAAAATGTTTTATATTGTGTTGATTGATCTGGTGAGTGGCTTTTGGATTTTGGTCAATAAGAGTAGCTAACGTTATTGATAGGGATCTCTAAACACTTGAATAGGACCATCCGACAAAGTATTGTTTTAAAATTGGGCAAAAAAATAATATTCTCTAAGATATATTTTATATATAAAGAACGATTTTCAAAATAGCATAGTATGGTATGATTAGTTAAGGTATTATTTGCCGAGAGATAATAATATTATATTATTATCAATTAGGACTTTGTTAGTCATGCCTATCCAGTTGAGATTGACTATTGTTAGTCTGTGTGGGTAGCCTCCATTTCTAAGATTTGGGCTAGGTAGATAGGAATAGGGGAAAACATTAAAGTGAACACCTTGTGAATTAAGATTCACAATTTGACTATAAGGTGCTCGATGTTCATATTGAATTAAAATTTGATTTAATAAGAGATGTTTTTTCTTAAAAAGTTTGAATATTTTGTGTTAAATATTTGGAAAATGATTTTATAAATGTCAATTTATAAACGGAATTTATAAGAAGGTGTCTTTTAATTAAAAGAATTTAAGTTTAAAACTTAAAAACTTAAATCCCGGGGCTTTTGCAAAATGATTTCAAGGATTGGGAAAATAATAATAGTATTATTTGAAAATATTTTTGGTTCAAATATAAAATTTTAGGAGTAGAAATCTTATGTAAGAAGTGTGTTCTTTGGATTGGTTAGGGAGAATGAGTTTGATTGTTTTGTAATAATTGGAATAATCTTCTAAGTGTTGATCGGATGTTTTCCTAGGCATATGCTATGGGGTACATAGTAAATTATTCTCTTTATCATTGTGCAATCGAAACAATTTCAAATCCGAACGAACCCAAAGCGAGTCCGTGATAAATGTTTTGTTGGAAATACGAGAAATATTGTTTCAAAAATGAGACTTTGAAATAAAAGAAATATTTTTAACTTAACAAGTTCGAGCTATATATATATTTTCTATGATTAATATAAAATTTCATTTCAAAAAGTTTTTCAAATAAAACTCAGGTATTTGGATCTTGAGTTTTCCCACGGAAATAAGAGAAAAAAGGAATAGTTGGATCATTTAAGGGTATATACTCTTAAGATGTGGTGGAGTAGTATCCAAGTCGAATCTATGTCTAGTTTTATGAAATGTTCTCATAAATAATTTAGTGGAAATAGTATTGGTATTAGAGAGAACCAAATAAGTAAGTGCGTAAGTTGGATGTAGATCATTTCTCGTTTCCATATAGTTTGATCTAAGATTCGAATACATGGCTTTGAGGTGTTCCACTTGATTTTTTACGTCGAGCACTTGATGAGGATTTTTGGTATGTAACCATTGTTTTCTATCATAGTTACAGCTATGTAAGGAGAATAGAGGTTCCTAATCATGGAGCCTGATCTAAATCCACACTAGAAAATTGAGTGACCGATACTAGTTCGGAAATGAAGCTATGTATTCGAGTAATGGTCGAATCATATTTTTGTATAAGAATGATATACGTACATCATAGGAACTGATGTATAGTGTTAAGTGTTTTCTAGGTTTGGATGAAATGTAATTTTGAGGATGAAATTCTTTAAAAGGGGGAGAATGTAATGACCGGAATTTTACTACTTTGATTTGTGAATATTTAATTAATTTTAAATATTCAACATATAGGTTTTATAATGAAAACTAAACTCTTTTTAATGATTAATAATGATTGTGAAATAGTTTTCAAAATTGGTTTACAAAATATATAGTTCGAAGAAAAATTGAAAACGTGACCAGAATTCGTTTTTCGAAATTCAACTTTTCATTGGCTAAAAGTTGTCATAAACATTGTGAACTCTAATGAAAATGTATTCACACACATTTACACATTTATTAGTTAGAATTACACATATACATAAATATAATTATGCACTATATAAGTTTATATAAGTATTGATGTGACATTTTTCCTAAAAAAAGTATTTTAAAATGAAAGATTCCTTTAGAAACATGAAGTACAAGTGGTTTAATGGCATGTTTTCTTTGATGTAAAGGAGGGTACAAGGTAGGGACGGACCCATGATGATGTGAAGGGAGTGTGTGATGACCGCCCCATACAATCTGCAAGGTATGACCTAAAAGAGAGCTACAGACGTGCCAGACTAGTATGGGACAATCATCAACGTTGATGTATCTCACAATGCGTAGATAAAATATAATAAACAAAATATACAACAGAAATATAGTGAGCCATAAAAGTGAAAGATAACATCTCTACTAGAACGTCATGACTTATGGTACAACTGTCATAATATCTCGGTACAAAATTTCCTCACTATATCCCTCAGTGTATATAACACCAAAAAACAAAAACTAGAAATATAGAGTAATACACCATAGCTCCTCCATGCTCGTCTTCGTACAGCAACTGCGACTCCAAACCTGCCATCTAGGCTACTCATTTTAGACTACCTGAGATGATAAGAGGAAACATAAAATCTTGGGTTAAACAACAGTCTGGCGTGAGCGGTAAATGACTATCTAAAGCTATATTGGAAAATATAATACTATACAGGTACAAAATTCCATACCTAACATGTCTCTACAACCAAAGAGTTAGCAGATAATAATAAATATAATATGCTACTCAAATAAATCACAATAGGATACTATAACAGAACAGGACAAAATAATCTAAGTATTCTCCTCTATTGGCCATATTCCCAATCCCTTCTCCAGCATTCCTATAGATTTAGCCTACCCACAAGCAGGCATAGTAATCATAGCAACCATAGAATCCAAAAACTAGCTATTATCTTCTAAAGCCTTGAACATATGATAACTCGTATAGCCTTGTCCTCGCTTTGCCAAAGACTAATGTAAGTCCCAGTTCTCGATTGTGTTCACCGTACTCACCGGTTAGAAACCTTGCACGGTTGTCTCTTGTGATACCTCTGTACCATCTGACCTAGGCCCTTCCATTACAGAGTACACGACTGGTGCTACCAGCCCTCGGGTGCCCCCCTACATGTAGTACCCGTGCTTTGACCACAAGCAAAACACTACGAGTCATCAACGGTTCCTTGGCACTCCCAAATCTTCAGAGCTTTCCATAACTCCAATCCATTTCCAAGCGCAAGCTTACTACTCATCCTAGTCCATTATCTTACAGTGTTGTTCCATCCTGAGATGGCAATCTACTCCTTCGATCCCACTCCTCATCCGAGTTTCCGACTAAAATGCTAAAACGTCATCATGCCAGAACTACCAAACCGTAAAAGCAATTAGCGAGCCACAAATTCCAGCATGATCCTTAACCATCCTAGAGTCTTCCCTTCGGATCTCATCAACTTTGGAGCCCATGATTTGGATTGGTACCGATCCAGTTTGATCAAATCGGTACCGATCTAAATACTTAGCCAATTTCCGCTCCCTCTCACTTCCAACCTCTAGTACACTTCCTCTAGACACCGTAGACCCCTAGCTTTACCTTTTAGACTATAGGTCCTTCCATCTATGCTTCATAGCCGATCCATCCTATCTTCAATACTTAGCCTATCCTTTAATCCAACTTTATAGAGCATCATAGGAACCCATGCTCTACCATCCCCCTAAATCTCACTTTGATTGATGCACAAAATTCGGTTTGGTGCCGATCTAATTGGATTAGATCAGTGCTGATCTAAATACTTTGCTCCAGTCATCGTGAAAATTTCATGGCATCTTCCTTGCTTGCTCCTGTGCCTATCCTCCAAGTTTCGTGCGAATCTAAAGAACTTTGCTCTTGATATGCTACAATCACCAGTCTAGGTCCTAAAACATGTAAAACACTAGCAAATGAATCAAACATAGCAAATCATCCAATTACATCCAATATAAACATTCAAATCATCCAATTCAATCTACCATTCCAGCATAAGTCTAATCTAACAAACGTAATTTCATATCTAAATATAAACAAATGACCCTAGCTATCGATTTAATCCTATATAATCCATCATAGACTAGCCTGAGATCACAACCACTCACCATATCTACCAAACTTATGATATATAATGGAGATCTGATCCGAACTGCGATAATTTGGATGAAGATGCAATCCAAATGATGAAATCAAGTCCCTAATTTGCAATTAGAGACGATTTGAGATAAAATCCTGTAAGATGAATGAAGAATTAGAGAGGGGTTAGGTTTACGGCTGATACCAGATGAGACGCATACTTTCAAATGGTCTCTCTCACGTCATATTTATTGCCAAATCTGATTAGAGTAAGGGGATTGCTAATTCGGCCCATTAATCCCTTTAAATTCTGGCCAGTAGATTTTAAAACTTAAAACTGCTTTGACTTCCTAATCACTTATTTGATTTTCCTACATAACCACTCTATGGAATGGAAAACAACCATCCTGAAGCAATGAAATAGGTTAGAACATCTAATTTGGCTCCTATCAAAATTTATGGCTGAAATAAGATTCATAGGGGAAAAATGGTCACATAGAAATTCGTGAAAAATCATAGATGTGTAAAAAATCCCTATAAGCCATATCCCAAAATATTAGAATCATATGACCATAATTGAATTAAATAAAATTATTTTACAATCCTTTGATACATAAAATACAGGCCGTTACATTCATTCCCCTTTTAGAAATTTCACCACTGAAATGCCTAAACAAACATAAGCGACCGAGGTTATCCCACATCCCTACCATCCATTAGCAACACCTAACAATCCAACTCAGCAGCCAAATCAACCGTTGCAAGAAAAATCTATTGTACAATGTGGAATTATAATTATAAGAGACAATAGTATAAGTAGATATGGCATATGGATCTTACCACTCGAAGAGTTCTGGATAGGCTGTCTTCATACTCTCCTCGGTCTCCCATGTACAATCCCTATTGCCCTCACTCCATTGCACCTTAACTAGCTTAACTATCTTCCTTCTAAGTTGCTTCATGTCATTCCCAACGACTCGAAGCGGCTTATGAGGTCTTGAAACTTCTGGTTCAACCTCTATCTCTTTTAGCTGATCTGGTGCTACCACAATACCCGAGTCATGCACAAATTTCCATAGATAGGAGATATGAAAAACATTATGCACACACGCATCTTCAGAGGTAAATCCAACCTATAATCTAATTTCTAATGCTCTCGATAATTGGAAAAGGTCCAACAAATCTAGGTTAACTTTCCCTTCTTACCAAACCGAACAACATTCTTCAAAAGAGAAATCTTAATAAATACCATGTCTCTAGCTGAGAACTCCAAATCTCTTCTTCTCTTGTCTGCATATCTCTTCTGACGATCTTGAGCAGTATTCATTCGTTGCCGAATGATCTCTTCCTTCTCAGAAGTCTCTCTACTCATATCTGGACCAAGTATCAAATTTTAACCTGCTTTCCACCAACATGAGGGTGAATTACTAGGTCGTCCATACAATTCTTCATGTGGTGCCATGCCAATGCTCAATTGATAACTGTTGTTATATGCAAACTACACTAAATGCAAGTGATCATCCCTAAACCCTCCAAAATCTATAATGCATGCTCGAAGAAGATCTTCCAAAATTTGATTCAATCTCTCGGTCCGACCATCCTTTGTGGGTGGTAAGATGTACTCAAATGCATCTCGGTTCCCAAAATCTCTTGTAAGCTCTTCCAGAATTCACTAGTAAACAATGGATCTCTATCTTATATAATACTCATTGGCACAACATGAAATCGAATAATGCATCTAACATTTAATTCTGCCAACTTGGATCCCGTTCTGGAAGACTTTACAGGTAGAATCTTGCACTCTTGGTCAGACGGTCTATCACTACCTAAATACTATCATATCCTTCTCTAGTGCTTGGTAGTCCATGTATAAAATCCATAGATATTTTTTTCCATTTCCATACGGGTACATCTAGTAGTTGTAGCAACCCACAAGGCTTCTTTTGCTCAGCCTTCACTAATTGACAATTTAAACACTTTGAGATGAAACTTTGAACATCCTTCTTCATCCTTCCCAGTAGTAAGTCCTCTTCATATCCCTATACATTTTTTACCACCAAGATGAATGGTTAATCTAGAATGATGGCATTCTATTAACACCTCATATCGTAATCCATCGACATTCGGAACTAACAGTCACTTATCCTTACGAAGCCAATCATCTCGGTCGATCTCATACTGCTTTAAAACTTCAGAATCTACTCCCATTTCAATCTTTTCTATGATCTCTACAAGCTAAGCATCTTTTTTCTAACTAGTACCATTTTTCTCAATGAGAGTAGGTCTAATCGATAAACTTACTAGCATATCAAGGTCGAGCTGACGACGTGGCTTGAAATCAAATCTAGCTATATACTCCATATGCTTCCATTCCAAAAACATAGCTCCTAATTCAGCATGTCTTCTGGTCAATGCATTTGCCACTGCATCACCTTTCCCTAGAATGTTGGAAATATCAAAGTCATAAGAAGCTAGGAACTCTAACGATCATTGCTGCCGAAGGTTAAGATTCTTTTGAGAGAAAACATACTTCAAGGATTTGTGGTCCGTGAACAACTCAAATTTTTCTCCTAATAGATAATGCCTCCATATTTTCAAAGCAAAAACAATCACTACCAACTCCAAGTCATGAGTTGGATAATTTCTTTCATGCGGCTTTAGCTTTCGGCTAGCATAAGCGACAACTTTTCCTTTCTGCATCAACACAGCTCCAAGACTGGTACCACAAGCAGTGGTGTGTACTGTCATCTCTTCTTTCCCACCTGGAAAAACCAATACGGGTGCATTTGTCAACCTTTCCTACAAAGTTACAAATGCATGCTCACATCTTACATCCCAAGTAAAAGTATGATTCTTCTCGGTCAAGTTGGTCAACGGTGCTGCAATCTTTGAGAAGTCCTTTATGAAGCGCCTATAATATCCTGCCAATACAAGGAAGCATCTCAAATCCATAGCATTCTTGGGTTGATTCCAATCCTGGATCGCTACCACCTTTGCGGGAACCACTGCAACTCCTTATCCTGACACAATATGTCCCAAGAATCTCACTTTTTTCTTCCAGAAATGACACCTAAAGAACTTAACACTCAACTTATGCGTTCTTAAAATCTCAAGCATAATCCTCAAACGTGTTTGGTACTCCTCCTCAGGGTTCTAGAGTAAATCAAAATGTCATCTACAAACACAAGCATGAACCTTTTTAATTGACCTCAGAAGACTCTATTCATAAGATCCACAAAGTATGTCGGAGCATAATCCAAAAGGCAACACCAACAACTCATAGAAACCAGACGGCATCCAAAATGCAGTAAGAGTCGCACTTTCTTTAACCACTCTCAACTGGTGAAATCTCGATGCCGAATCCATCTAAGAAAACACCTTTTCCCTATGCAGCCAATCAAATAGGTCATCAATCCATGGAAGCGGATACTTATTCGTCTTTGTAACCTTGTTTAGCTCGCGATAGTACACACATAGCCTTAAAGAGCCATCCACTTTCGTTGCGAATACAGCAGGTGCAACCCATTTAGATATGCTTCTCCGGATGAATCTTTTCTTCAGCTGATCATCCACTTACACCTCTAACTCTTTCTGCTCTCTAGGTGACATAAACCTTAAAGGCATCACTATGGGTCTGGCTCCATCTACTAAGTCGATCTGAAACTTGATCTCTTTATGTGGCGGTCATCCTGTCACTTCCTCGTAGACATCAAGGCACTCTCTGTGATAGGCACATATGATAATCCTTCTTGTGGAATCTTAAGTGAATATAGAAACTGACCAATACCCCATCCTATGATAAGCAGTGTATTACTACCTTTCGCTCTTCCATATTCCCAATTCCCACCTCTGGCTTCTCTCAATCCACAACAGCCACATACCTCTTAAGTCATTCCATTCCTAAAATAATCTCAAACCCAGCAAAATTAAGAACAAAGTAATCATAAACAAAAGAACATCCATGACTCGACAAAACTAAGTCTAACAAATCATACATAGACTTGTAGATCCTCAAACAGGATAGGTCACAATCAAAGGTCGGTCTACTATCTCGGGTTCCAAACCTAATCTGCATAGTAGCTTACCATAGATAAAAGAACGGAAGCTCTAGTACCAAAAAGAACTCTGATAGAAACATCTCATATAGAAAGCATACCTTGCACCACGACTCCTTTTCCCTTATCTCCTGTAGGAGCACAAGACGAAGTCGGGACAACATCCAAAGCATATGCCTTCACAATTTGCTTATCCTTAGGTAGCTCTGGAAAATTCCTCTTCATATGCCCAGGTTAATCATAGTTGAAGCACTTTAGCTGCCTTACATTCATTAGCATATTGACATTTATCACTGTAATTGCGACACACAGCCTCGCTCTTGCTCTTCTTTAGCTCCCTTTTCTTTGTTGTTGTTGCTGCTTCCTCTTTCCATTCCATTTCTTATTACTCCCAATGCCCTGTTGCGGTTTTGGTCCCTCCTTTTTAGCAACAGCCATAATAGCAGTCTTACCCTTTGGTTACAAACTCTCGTATCCAAGTGCTTGCTCAACAAGCTTCTCAAAAGACACCTTGATGTGGTCCATTAGTTTCTCTCCTAAGTGGTCATCCAATCCAGTAATGAACTTCTCATTCTTCTTCAGTGGTGTATCAATAAAAGACATCCCATACTTCGAAAAAACATCAAACTCCATCACATACTCAGAAACATACATCCATCCTTACTTCAACGTGGCAAACTTCTTGAAAAGCACCGATTTCTTAGCCGTTGGAATAAACTTCCCTTTAAATTTAGCTTTGGAATGATCCTAAGAAATCTGATCTTCCTGAGTAGTAATGGTAATAGAATTCCACCGATTCATAGCTCGGCCTTGCAATTGTCTTGAAGCAAGTTTCCTTTTCATCTTCCGCTTCCATATCACTGAAGATATGCTCACAAGTATCCATCCAATCTTCCACAATGGCTGATTCTGTTCCCAAGAATGGCTTCCCACCTAGGGTAGAATAATCCTTGCAAAGCTTGGCAAAGTCGCCTCTAGGCACTTGCATAGGAGCACCACCATTTAAAGTCACACCAGGAGTAGTCTGGGTTCTCCTCATCAGCGAAGCCATCATTGCATCGAACATGGCTTAAAAATCAGGTGTAGCAACTCTCAATCCCACTTCCTCTTCCACTCCTAAAGCATAGTTATTCCTAAAAACATTTCGTGTGTTCTGGTTCATCCTTATCTGTAATAAGAATGATTAGCTTTATTCCAATAAAAGATGTAATGATATTTCAAATAAATACTATACTATATTATAACATTATATAGCCTAATAACTTCATTAACGGGTACGCTCCCTCTATTATCATGTACTTTGGAATTGTTTTAGTTAACTCGTAACCTAAGCTCGGATACCAAATGTGACAACCTCCTCATACCACCAGCACGGTATGACCTAAAAGAGCACTATAAATGTGCCAGGCTGATATGGAACGATCATCAAGGTTGAAATTTGAAGCAAAAACCTACTGCATATCTCAGAGCACATGGATAAAATATAATATAGAAAATATACAACAGAAATATAATGAGCCATAAAAAATGAAAGATAACATCTCTACTAGAATGTCATGAGTTATGGTACAAATTTCATAATATCTCGGTACACCATTTCTGTACTACATCTTTCAGAGTATAAAACAACAAATAGAGGAAACTAGAAAAAAAGAGTAATATGTCCTAGCTCCTCCAAGCTCGTCTTCGTATAGCAATTGCGAATCCAAACCTACTAGTCTGCACATTTAAGAGTACCCAAGATGAAAAGAGGAAATATAAAAACTTGGGTCAGACAAAGTCTGGTGTGAGTTGTAAATGACTATCAAAAGTTATACTGGAAAATTTGATACTAGACAGGTAAAAAAATCCATACCTGACCGTCCCTGAAACCAAAGAGTTAGCACATAATAATAAGACATTATATGCTACTCAAATAAACAATAATAGGATATTGTAATAGAACAGGATAGAAGAATTTAAGCAGCCTCCTTTATTATCCCTATTCCCAATCCTTTGTCCATTCCTATAGATGATAACCTACCCAAAAGCACACATAGCAATCATAGCAACTATAGAATCCAAAACCTAGCTATCATATTCTAAATCCTTGAACATATGATAACTTATATGCCTCGTCCTTGATTTGCCAAAGACAAATGGAAATCCTAGTTCTTGATTGTGTTTATCGATTAGAAACCCTACATTATCTCTTGTGATACCTCTGTATCACTTGACCTAAACCCTATCGATCCAGAGTACACGACTGGCACTACTAGCCCTAGGGTGTCCTCGCATATAATACCCTTGCCTTGAACACAAGAAAAACACTCCTAGTCATCAATGGTTCCTTGGCACTCCCAAATCTTCATATCTTTCCACAACTCCAATCCATTTCCAGGCCCGAGCCTACTACTCATCCCAGTGGATTATCTTATAGCCTCATTCCATCTAGAGCTGTCAATTTACTCCTTCGATCCCATTCCTTATCCGAGTTTACGATAAAAGTGCTAAAACTTCATCATGCCATTACTACCAAATAGTTGAAGCAATCAGTGAGCCACAACTTCCAGAATGATCCAAAGCCATCCTAGAATCTTCCCTCTGGATCTTATCAACTTTGGAGCCCATAATTTGGATTGGTGTCGATCCAAATACTTGGCTAATTTTTTCTTCTTCTCACTTACAGCCTCTAGTACACTTCCTCTAGATGTCGTAGACCCCTAGCTTTCCCTCTTAGCCTCTTGGTCCTTCCATTTATGCTTCATAGACGATCCAACATAGATGATCCATTATGTCTTTAGTACTTGGCTTACCCTCCGATCCAACTTCATAAAGCATCACTGAAACCCATGCTCTACCATCCCCCTAAATCTCACTTTGATTGTCCAATAAAATTTGGATCAGTACAGATCTACTTGGATCGGATCAGTGCCGATCCAAATACTTTGCTCCAATCATCGTGAAATATTCAGGGCATCTTCCTTGCTTGCTCCAGGACTATCCTCCAAGTTTCGTGCGAATCCGACGAATTTTGCTCCCAATATGCTCTGATCACCAATCTAAGTCCTAAAATATGCACAACAATAGCAAATGAATCAAACATAGCAAATCATCCAATTGCATCCAATATAAACATAAAAATCATCCAATTTAATCTACCATAACAATTCTAGCATAGATCTAATCTAACACATAGAGTTTTGCATATAAATATACATAGATGACACTAGCCAATAATCTAATCCCATTCACAGTTTAATAGGTTAATCTAAGGTTTCTAATCAAAATTTTCCTATGTTTAATCAATATATAGCTTAATTTGACAATTCTAACCAATAGTCACCTAATTGTAATATATAATCCATCATAGACTAGTGAAAGATCATAAACACACACCTAACCAACCAAAATTATGAAATATACTGAAGATCCGATCCAAACGGCGATAATTTGGATGAAGATGCAATCGGATGAAATCAAGCATCTAATTTGCATTTAGAGACGATTGAGATGAAATCCTACTAGATGAATGAAGAACAGGACAAGAGTTAGAGTTAGGGATGATATCAAATGAGAAGTAAACTTTCAAATTGTCTCTCCCACCTCAAATTTATAGCCAAAACTGATAAGACTAGTGGGCTTGCTACTTCGGCCTATTAATCTCCGTCTAATTCTGACCAGCAGATTTTAAAAATTAAAACTGCTATAACATCCTAATCACTTTTTGATTTTCCTATGTGACCATTCTATGGAATGAAAAACCACCATCCTGAAGCAGTGAAACTGTTTAGAACATCTAATTCAGCTCCTAACAAAATTTATGGTTGAAATAAGATTCTCAAGGGAAAAATGGTCACATAGAAATTTGGAAAAAATCATAGATGTGTAATACAGTCCTATAAGCCATATCCTAAAGTATTTGAATCATACGACCATAATTGAATTAAATAAATTATTTACCATCCTCTGATACGTAAGAAATGGTGCGCTAATGAGAGAATGAGGTGGCATTCAAGGAGAGGAGCGAAAGGTACCAAGGTTAAAGTAGTAATTCGACATGTATACATAATATATATACCAATTTACTAATTCTATTCTTCAAGTTTATCATTTCTTTTCCCTTTGAAAATTTCCTAAGCTTGGAAACAAAAATTCCATGGCTTCTCTGTTTAGTTTTTAGGTTTTAAAGTTTAAAAAAAAAATCAAATTCTTACTTTAAAACTTTTTAAAAACTTAGCTTTAAATAACCTGTTTTCATCTCCACTTTCACCATTTTTTATTTCCACTTCATTAGATCATAACTTCCTACATACTACTCCAAATAGAGATTTTCTGTTTTAAAAACCATATAGATTTCCAGTGGCTACAACTTTTAATGGAAAGATTTTTTTTCAAATTTTGAATATTTTTGGACCAAAATTGGATTTCTTGCTGACTCATTTTCGGACCCAGATTATCAAGGCCAAAAATACCACTCCTTCTTTTTCCCATATCTACCTCTAAACAAATCTAAATTAAATGATTCTTTTAGTCAAATTGAAGAGAAAAGAATTTGCTAAAACTTTTCTTTTATGACTTATCCAAATTTTAAGATTAACATGATTAAAAATTAATGAGAAGATGACCTATTTTCCGGTGGATTATCGTGTGGTTTTCCAAGCTTTCAATGAGTAAATGTTCGTTTTAATTTCAAAGTTTTTAACTTGATATATGTTGCATAAATTGCGTTATAAGGTGTGTGAAATATGTTTGAGTTGTTATATGTTTGGTTATTCATGGATATGGATGATTCGCGATGAAAAAAGTGGACTTGAAATAAAGTCTACCTTAGTATTGTTGTAAAATTGTAAACTTTGGTTATGATATAGTTTATGAACTTTGGATTTGATGTTCGTTGTAAGTTTGGATATGATATGAATGTGAACTTAGTTACGATGTGGTATGATTGTAAGTTAACATTGAGATGTTAAAAGGATATTTGGATTCTCTAGAAGGAAGTGGTTTTAAAGTATTTAAGTTTTTAAAACTTTAGAATTAAACTTTGTTTTAGTTTCTAACCTTTTTCTTATAGTTTAAAATGAAACAAAGTTAAAAACAAACTCATGTTACTACATCCGTAGTGATAGTTGCTATGAATGCAGCTTCGATAAAAAAATTGATTTTTGAATATTTAGTTTTCATACTTAAAAGTGTTTTGAAAATATTTTATAAACTTAATAATGGTGTTTTAGAAAGTTAATTAATGATTTAATAATTAATTTTTAATTAATTAAGTTTTGATAATTAATAATTAACTAAGTACTAAAAAGGGTTGATTTATATAATTAAGTAAAGATTAACTACTAATTAATTATGTTTAAAAGTAATATTAATTTTAATTAATTTTTGATTATGCCATATTAATTTTCAATTAACTATAAGTTAAGTATATGATTTATTTTTAATTAATTAAGTACAAGTTTAATTATTAAATAAATTATTGGTCAAATGATTAATTATTTTTAATTATAAGTTTATTAAGGTTTTAATTGAAAATAAATTATTTATTTATGGTTTAATTTATTATTTAAGTTTTAGTTAAAAGATTATTTAATTAATTAATTGAGATTAATTAATAGTTAATTATTAATAAGGGTTTCGAATTATTACTTAATAATTAATAGAGGATTGATTAAGGGTTTAATTTATAAACAAAATTATTTATTAAAGATTTAATTAATTATTAGTTTATAATTAAATTAAGTTCAAATTTAATAAACATTAATTTTGATTTAATAAGAGTTTATCCTGTAATTTATCATTTCAAAGGGCGTTCTAAGTTTTAAGTCCTTTATTTCCAAGAATTAAATTTATTTAAAGGTACTTCGTTTTAAGAGATGGTTTTGTACTTAGGAATTCAAATATGGGAACTATTAAGTAGACAAATGCCAGTAAATGAGTTATGATGTGATTATTTGATTGATGGATATTTGATAGCAGAATAAGTCCCCGTTCTGCTATAAATTGATTGTTTGGGCATTTGATAGCAGAATAAAACCATGTTCTGCTATAAATTGATTGAATTATTTGGACATATGTTTAGCAGGACAAATCATCATCCTTCTATCATGTTATTTGGACATGTTTACACTAGTTAGTTTATATTGACATGTTATTTCCTGATTTGGATATGAAGTATATTTACATATATGTTAACTTATGTAAATAAATTGTTGAATGACTTGAAAGTGAAACCGAAACTAAAATGTAACTTAAATAAGTACCAATGGTATTGCTAAGCCTATTTTGAAATTATAAATATGGTTTCAAATTAGCTCTAATTCTTTAATCAGTTTGGGGTTTTAAAGTTTATAAATGATTTTCAAGTTATATAATTATTTTATAAAAGTATTTATAAATAATAAGTTATTTATAAAAAGGTTTTGCCAAATAAAAGGTTTTTTAAAAAGAGATTTAAAATGATATTTTGTAAATGATATTTTGTAATGTCAAAGATATTTATAAAGGAAACTTTATAAAGAGTTTTGTACATGGAAAGAGATTTTATAAATCATTTTAGAGATTTTAAAAGAAGTTTAAATCTAGTTTGAAGACTTATAAAGAGATTTGAAATATGAAGTGAACTTGTAAAAAGAACTTTATAAGCGATAAGTGAATGGTTTTATAAAGTGAATGGTTTTACAGCAAGTGATGTTTTGAAAAGGGAATTTCTTCAACATTTAATATGGAATTTGAAAGAAGGAAACTTATGTAAAGTTTGGTAAATATACTATACCGTTGAGATACGTATATAATGTTTTCTTTCAAGTATAGAAGGAACGTAAAGGATTTTGGGAATAGTGTTTTAAAATGATCCTTCGATCAAGTTTTGCAATGTGTTTTAATTAATTAAAGACTAATCAATAAAGGCTTGGTACATCCATATGGAATTAAATTCATGTTTGAATGCTTGTTTATTTAGTTAAATAATCGATAATCAAACCTGGACCAAAACGTCACTTTCAAAATATCTTGAAGAAACACAGAAATATATGGTACAGTTACCGTCGGTGGTGCTATACTGTATATATAAATTCATTTCGTTCCTCTAGGATAAATGATAAGGTAATCCATCCACTAATGGTTAGGAGAAAAATTTTGAATAGGATTTTCCAAAGATTTTAACTAGTTTTTAAAGTGTAATCCTAGCAAAAATTCCTTAGAGCAACTCAAAAAACAAGGGCAACAAATGATATCTTCAATCACTTTTTGATCAAACAATCAACCATATACTTACTATAATTCAGCTTATCAGGCTGCCAAGCCATTATCAATTAGCATTCACTCGATTTTGAAAAGATGAGAACAAAACAGAGAACGTCATTCACTGTTCTTGCAACTGTTCAATAGGGAATTGATATACTCACTTGGTATTAGTTCTAGCATCAAATAGAAAAGGTATTTATTCAATATAATTCCAAACCAATATCAATCCAAACCTTATCAATTTCAATGGAAATTTGATCATAACAGCATACCGGAGCATAGCAGAGCACCAACAATCAATCATGAGACTTAAATCGACATTTAACGTAGGAGATCATCCTCCTCCCGAGGCCATCATTAGAGTCTCGATCAAAAATTTCCTTACGCGACATTTTTTCCTTTTGTTTTTTTCCTTTTTAGTTATTTGCAATTTAGGGCTGGGGAATTAGTTTAGGGAAAATGGTATGGCTTTGGAAATGAAGATAAGGGAGAACGTGTTTTTTTAGAAAGGAGAGAGGCGGTTAAGTAGTATAGGGGTTAAGTAAACGAGGATAAGGATTAAAAGTTTGGTCAAATTAGAAAATCTCAATTTATTTTCTTTTCTTTTAAATAATTCTGAACCCTTAACCACTCTATTATTTAGCCACCATTTAGTATCTGATTAAATTCTGCTTGAGTCGTTTTAATATTATTTTTTTAATTTATAACAAATTTTCTTTTATTAAAATATTTCTTTTTAATTTCCATTAATTATAAAACAATTATTTTATTTTCATAATAAATTTCAAAATTTCACAAATATTTTTTATTATGTCAACTAAATTATTAAATAACTTTTAGACTTGTAAAACACAATTCAAATTCCAAATTTGAATTTTAAATCAATTTTCTCCTTTTATTGCTATATAAAATTCAAATTATTGAACTAAATTCCATTAAATTTTCAATTAAATTCCTAAATTCTATTTTAATTTATTTATTTTATTTAACTTAGGAACATCATTTCTAACTGAAATGGATTTCAAAATAACAAATGATTTTTTAAACCACGTGGAATCCATGTTGTTAATATGGGATAATATCGCCAATATAGCCATTATACCCCATATCGCTCCTGAACCTATATTTTTCAAAACTATCGCTTAAAATATAATTATATATATATCGCCTGGTATTTGTCGATATATCGCTCTGATATTTAGTGTAAAATCCCGATATTATTTAAGGATATCATTCATTATTGTATATCTTAGAGAACATAAATTTAAGAATACTAGAAATCCAAACGCACTAATTTTTTGGGTCATTTTTTAGTTATATTTTGGTTCACCGTTTCTAATTGGTAAATTAGGTTATAAAAATTGATTTTATTAGTTATTATCATGCACCAGGAACTAAAACATTGAAGAGTAGTAAAGTTCTATAGTTGAAAATTTGTTAAAGAATAGGCTAGAAGTTGTAATCGATGTCAAGTCAACATTACTTAATTGATAAATTAAGTGAAAACGAAAATGAAGAAACTATAAATATGGAAAAATTACAAATTAATATAGATGATTAGATGAGTCAAAAAATGAATATAATATAAAAATGAATATAGATGATTCAACGGATTTTATAAGCTTATTCTATGACTTCTGTCTAATAGAATATCCTGGTTAACATATCGTGATCTTTAAACTATGTGCAATCATTCTTTAATAGTAGTTTGGAAATATTGATCCAAATATTTAAAAACATAACCTCATTATAACATTATAAAATAGTATAATATGGTTTATAACATGTTTTACACATGTCTAAATATATCATCGATATTATCATGAATTTTAAAATATCTTATATCGGCACTTGACTGATACGTACCCGATACCGATATTAACTACTTAGCGTGAATATTTAAAAAAAGTTGATTTTGTTAAAAACCTTTTAGGTTGAAAATAAAAAATGGAATTTTGTCATATATTGAAAATATAATTTTATATTTGTAAATAGTATTTTATAAAATTTAATATATATATATATATATATATATATATATGAATATGACATATCCATTTCGAAAATAATACTATTATATTTTATTTCGTATATATACATTAATATTTTAAATAGTTAAATATAGGTTTGAACTTCAAACGAGATATTATATTTGAATCTTGATATGAATTTTAATTTCAACATTTCTTTAGCTATTTTGAATATTGTATTTTGAATTAGTATATAATTAAAATATATCGATACATAATTGTTTTGGTGTATATATATTTATTTATATATATAAATAAATGTATATATGAAATATACTTTAAATTATATTATTATGAAATAATATTAGACAGAAAACTCGTATATAAAGTAAAAAATGTGTTTCTTGCGGTGTAAATCCAAGCACTTGATACGGGCATGATAAACCATGTGCACGCTGTATATTGCATGTGCATGTGTGTTTGGCATGCGTTAATGTGTAATGTGCACATTACATATCACTTATATAAATAAATAGAGTCTTTATGTTAATTTGTTAAATAAAGTAATGATTATATTTAAAATTTATTTTGATTGGATCTAAATTAATTTAGACTTCATAGGCCCAATAAGATCTAAAATGGAAAAAAAATGAAATTCACTCATTTAACCCGTTGCATGCTGGCCCAGTTCCAACAAAAATATCCATTTCCATGCCTTTTGATCCGAACGATCGGGTAGTAAACTACCTTTGATAATTCAATCACTAGAGCCAGGGCGTTACATAAACTATAAGTTGAAGCCTTGGACATGTACCGCTTGTCATTCTTTTAGCCATTTAGTTGATGTATGCAAACACTCCTCTTTGTCCACTACTTTGATTCTAGATGAGAAGGTAGACAATGTGATTCCCATTAATTAGGAAATCTATTGCCAAAATTAGTGATGCATATTTAGGTTTACATGCCTTGCCTTTTGCATATTCCATCTCATCCCCTTGTTTATGAGTGATCCCAAAAGGACTAATATTTTATTACCTAGGACTAGTTCCACTTTGTCTCCCGACTTGATATCCTTGTATTCGGATGAGCAAACATCGGTTCACATAGTTCCACTATTCTTCTATTGCGAATGAGATAGATGAGTAAAGATCTTTGTTTTATTAGATTTATGGATTTCTTTATCTTTGTCCATGGTGGAAGAGCAAGGGGACCACAACAAAATTATTCTTCAAGACGACAGATAGGATAGGAAGTTTATCTATTCAAAGGATTCTATCGACTATGTCCAAAACCATAGGAATATGTTTACTGTGTTTGTAAACATTATAGGATTTTATTTATTGAGGACGAGAGTGATTCTTCCTCTGAGGTGGAGGAACAACATTGTGTTTGTTCCTATAGTATTTAGGGTATCCAACTATACTAATTTACTCAACTCTTAGATTCTTTTATAATATATGGTAGAGGCCCATTTAACAATGCTTGCCTTGCTAAATCACGTCAATGGAATATATATATATATACACACACACACACACACACATGTAATTATGAATATATCTACACTAATATTAATATATCTACACTAACATTAATACATTTTTGGCCTATTTATTTAATTATTATTTATATTCATAAATATGCACGTATAATATTGTTTAATATATGCATCATAAAATATTTATATGTTCATCATATATATAAGCTTACATATATTTAAGATAATTTATTTTTGTTAAATAATATATATATATGTATGTATGTATATGTATAAACATGCACATATAAATTCAAAAGAGTTTAAATATTTAATAATTTTAAGGTTTGAAATAATTTAATTGACTCAAATATCTTTTTTAATCAACAAAATCAAAATAATATATGTATACTTTTTCTGAATTTAAATTTAAATCCACGCATTTTAGAAAACTTAGTTTTAAAAATTTATAACATTTAAATTTTAAATTCATTTTGATTTTTTCTAAAATAATTTTTTTTACTAAAGCCAAAAGTTTCCAGAAATATTTTTTTAAATTTCCTTAAAGAAATTAAGTATGTATATATATAATTTGAATCTAAAATCAAGATTCTGTAGAACTTTTTAATATTAACTCAAATCTAATTTTAGATTAAATATAAAAAATATTTTAATATAAATATATATATATACATATATGTATGTATGATATATATATATGTATGTATGTATGTATGATTTATATATATAATTTCAAATCTGAATTTTTTTAATAAAGCCAAGAATAATTTTAGTATAGATACACTGTGTAGTTGATGCCTCGCTATTACTCCGCTATAACCCTACTATATCTCACAGTAAGGATTTATGCCGCTACGATTTTTCCATATAGCCCCAAATATTGCCTTTCCGCTTTAAGCCCCGCTATTTCCGCTATATCCCGTTATTCCCGCTATATTCCGCTATTTCTGATATATCTCCTTTAAAAGAAGTGAATTGAAAACTTATAATTTATACATTATAAAAATTATGAAATTAATTTATTTAATTGAATATTAATATGTTTTCAGAATGAAAATACTCTAATATTCTAATAAATTGAATTATGTTATATAATAGCTCTACATTTATTTACAATATACTCACACATGTTTTTATTTAAAATCATTTATGTATTAAAAATAATTCAATTGAATGTTGATTTTTTATTTAATTTCCATTTATATATTTGTAAAAACTTTAAGTACGATTTTTATATGCTATTTTAGAGTCATCCGCTATATCCCGTTATATCCTCGTTGTATCCCTGCTATGACTTTTTGCACCTCCGTCCTATTGAACCTGCCGAGCGCTTTAGTTGCACAGTATATACATACATACACACACACACACATACATATATATATTTATGTGTGTATTATATATCCATATATATATTATTAAATTAATAAAATAAATCTTTGAATTTTTTTTACAACATGTCCGAACTGATCAAGGTGTATAAAAAAATGAAGATGATTTATACATGTGTATATAACTAAATAACTGAAATAAAGAATTACCATCTTCTTATGATCCTACCCATTATCAAACACGTCTGTTATGTAGTTCTCTCCTCTGTCTCCTTAGCTACTAGTTGCAACATCGTCCCTCAACTTTTGTCTAATAGAGGTAATATTTTGGTTGATTTAGTGTTTGGAGAATGACATTAGAGGCTATCTATTTATAGACCTCTAGATATCAAAATATTTTTCTTACTTTCCTCGAACCCTAGGAGACAAAGCCCATTTAAAGACCATGTACCCATCATATGACTTCGTGATATGGCCATTCCTAAATGTCTAATTTTCACTGGTCAACATTCCTACCGACTCGATATGAATTAATCATTTAATCATTCTATTTAAGCTCGTTCTTAAATTATATTGACATATAACTTTTATACATCGTTTTAATTAATTTTTAAGCTTCAAATAAATAATTTAAAAGTGATAAAAATTTATTAAATGATAATTTTTACTAATTTTATTATTACTTTTTAATATTTATAAATTAATTTTAATATTGGTTGAATTCGAAAATAACTAACAACTCGGTTGTGTTGGCTCTCTTGTGTGAACTCAGTCTCAATCAATATTTAAACAATAAGATACAAGCATGTACGAACTTTGCAAAAGTACAGTATCGAAAACATGTTCGACACTTATAGATCATTTAGGCAAAATCCAATTTCTAATCTATAATAAAATCACGTAGTCATGGCATTTTGTACACAATCTTTTCATCATCACTGTATCATTTAGTTATCTAAAGTTTGGTCTAAGGTCTAAAACTCTACTAATATCTGTATTTAAATACGAAGACCACTTAAAATCCTGTGTTCCACTCAATAACATTTATCAATTAACTGGTTTACTCTAACCAAAGGTTTTTATTTTAAGTTGATTACCAACTACGGTGATATTAACCTTCTATAATAAAGGAGATGAATCCCCTCTTGGGCAGTGTTTCACTTCAAGTATTTAATGTATACCCAACTATGATCATAACAAGGTTGACATGCCTAGTGTTTAACTAAAATCAAAGTATAGCTTAACTACATAAGGTTAACTTTAACAACCTGCACCTTCGAACAACAGATTCAAAGCCTGAAAGTAGCATTTGAACTCTCATTGTACCAAGAAGTGCGAATCATTAGGTTTTTATGGTTTGTAACGTGTAGATATGAATATAATTTGGACCATCCTATACTTTTATATCTCATAGAGGAATGAATAAAATATAAATATTGAATATATCCCACTTAATAATATTTTAAAATCTTACATAATTAACTTGAAATTTGCACTAATGGGAACTGGGTTTTCATTCAACCCGCCATCTTCACATTTTGATTCCTCCATCATGTTTCATCCTCTTCTTTCCTTCTTTCTATGCTCTTTTCCTCTCCTAACCCTAAGTTTCTTTGTTGTAAGATGTCCTCAAATGCAACCTTTGCTTTCATCAGACTTGATTTTCATTCAAACCCATCGTTTATTGTCATCATCTTCTAGATCAAGCGTCGCAAGTTTTAGTTTTGCCACGAATTTCTTCCAGTTTTACTAAAATCACTCGGTTGGACTTAGGCTTTGCTTTTGAAGTAGCGATACGTGATTCATCGTCCTATTTGCAAGATCTGATGCAGTGGCACATTTTGCTCAATTTTCTTTTTTGCTGTTGGGTGTCTTAGAACTTGCTATGGCCTGGCTACCATATCGGGCCTTGTGCCTCATACTCTAGTTGTTGGATACTTCCTATGCTTTGCCGTCTTCTCGGCATCTCTAATGGTGACCTTGGTGATTGCTTGCAATGGGGTCTCGACATTCGATGATGTCTCTTTAGGGCATCCCCAGTCCATTCAGGGATGAATATTCAGAGCCATGAATATTCAGCCCTGATGTGGGCTATGTACTCCAAGGGTCAGGCGTCTATTTAATGGGCGCTTGACGCCAGGCTCCCAATAAATGGGAGCCTGATGCCCCCTAAAATTTAGGGGCTTGGGTGCCCATTTAATGGACTCCAGAAGTCTAGCGCCCATTAAATGGATGTCAAGGCTTGGGCGCCCATTAAATGAGTGCCCAAGTCTAGCTCAGGATCCTGAATTGGATCATGAACATTCAACTGAATATGGGACCTTAATTCGACAACTGGACAGTTTTTTGGTCATATTCAGCGAATATTGTCACCACTGGAGTTTCCCTTAGCTTTCACTTTGGATTAAAGTTGGTTGTTTCCCAAATGTCGTTCTTCTTCGGTACTGTTCGTGTATGGCTGCTACCTGGCCTTATGCTTTTTGGGTATCTTTTTTCTCTTGTGCAAGTTTTTCCTATATGAAATTTTGCAGCTGATGTTATGTTTGCACTGCCCATGTAGTCCACGCTGTCTGGTTTTAATCCCTTTGACACGTGGTAACAATGTAAGCTATGTAAAGGTGTTGCCTTTGATTTGTGTGCTTGGAATCATGGAACTGTTCGAAGCTGCTTTCTTTATGTTTATAGGCTTTCAGATGCTAGGAATGTTTTTACAACTCAAGATGTGGCTTAGTCCTATTTGTGACAATTGCTCGTCATAGAGTTTGTCAAATAGTGTTTGACGGTGTTATATTGTTTTATAATGTTAGCTTTTTGTGCACTATGAGTAATATGTATTGTGAGTGATAATGTTAAGTGGTCGGGCCATTATAAAAACGTCATAGCTGCCGAGGCATTTCTTTCTTACACCTATAAAAATTTATAAAAGTGGTATGACCACTATAATCCAGTTTGTCTGTGCAAAATAATAATATTTTTTTTGCTTGCAAAATATCCCACTTAATTACTATCTTAAAGCAATAATGATCCATAAAAGATACATCTGGATAAAGTCTCCAAACAGAAATATATGTCTAATCGACAAGTATAATAAGAAACATAGGGAGTGAAAAAATATATATATCTACAAGGTGGTCAGTCATCTCTTCCATGCATTTTGTCCTCGTCATACCACTTACCAGTCCATCATCCTATAATAGGTATAAAGAGAGAGAAAAGAGGGGATTGTACAAGGTCTAATGAGTGAGTAGTATCACTAGTGGTATGGTGTAAATAGGTAGTTAAATTACCATTTATAATCTACATTACCAGAAGTCATTTATTTATGTGTGTATACTATATCTAACAAATTATCCAATTAGTACAATATAGGGTAGCAACCTATTATATGCCAAAAAATCTTATAATACTCAACAAAGTTTCCACCCAAAGGTTGGATATCTTGAAACTGGGTAAATTATGCATGAATCGAGTATATAGTCTTAATGGTAAATCACTTAACTATACAACATGGAAACATTCTCAATGGTAAATCGCTTAAATTGCACCCATATGATTATACATCACAATGCCTGGGCATACACCGAGTGCATAATCTAGTTATAATCTGCCACTAAGGCATTGAGAAACCAACCTCAGTGTACCCATACCCTACACTCTATATCATTCAACCTATAGCAAAAAGGATCAATAAACAATTCTACTCCCTCGATGGTGCATCTGCTTAATAGCTCGCCAACCCTACTATTGTGGACATCTATGTATCCTCTCCCTTGTAGTCTGCAAATTAAAATATACAATCGAAGTAGTAACACTATTGATAAGAGCATCTAATTATAATAAAATCGCACATCCCATTGAACATCATGTTTTACAGCATCATGAAGTATGAAATCTAAAATGTCAACTAAGTGGAAAAGAAAGCCTCATATATTACATAACATCATGTAGTTACGTGAGCTCCCAAAAGTCTAGGAAGTGCAAACAAGTTCCCTAAAGCTGTCCTACTTGGCCTGCAACATATTTAGGTTCAAGTTCGGTTATTTATAGGTTATCATTTGACTGAATAACAAATCAATCTAATGGTTTCCTATATCATATTTTTTCCTTTGATCTGTGAATTCATTCGACTAGATAACATTACAAGTCAACTGAAAGGGAAATCAGTCGACTGATTACTTCAGTCAATTGATTGTTCAGCCCTAAAATCGATGGATTTCTTACAGTTTTGACTTGGGTTTGCTTGATTTTTACTGGAAGTGATTTAGTCAATGGGTCCATATTTTTGTTGACTGATTTTGCAAAAAATTGGCATTTTCAATACGTCTAAATTAATTTTCTGTCTGGTTTTAAGTTTTTATCTTTAGTTCTTCGATCCGGACTTCAACAATAAACTTTGAATTCATATAATCTCATTTTTGAATAATTATCTATATATATAATTCAAATTTTGTCATGTCCAACCTCTTGTATATTCTATCCAATAACTATAGGTAACTACTTTACGATTCATCTGCATATTTTTTTCGAAGTTGATTCTTCTCTTCTATATAGAATTAGATCTAGATATCTTAAGGGTTACGCATATAATTCACTTTTATTTGTCAAAACTAGTTTATATCTATTGCATAGAACCAGATCTACATGTTTTTAACGGTGAACTTCATCAATTCCTTTGCATATACTCCGGCTTGAGATTTTTAAGGGTTATGCATATAGCCTACTCCTTACCAGGGGTTTTAGCTTCGCGCTTCTCCTCTATAGCATATACAAACCTTCACCATTCTTTAAAGACCTAGCATACCTTTCTATTCAGCCCAACTCTTATGTGATATGTGGGTTCCTTCTGTTATTGTATTAATAACCAATCTCAAATCCGTGGCACGGTTAGCATTCGTCCCTTTTCCTTCATCCCCATGAGGGGTTTGCGTGGATGGTTAGCGCACAACTATGAAGGGGAACTAGTAATTTTGACGTATCATTCCAACTTCCTCCTCCTTATATATTCCTTAATAATGTCGCGTAAGTGTAGGCACTCATTAATGTCATGCCTGTGAGACTCATGGAATCGATAGTGCTTTCTCGTATTAATGTCCACTTCGATTTCCTTCCTTGGCTAAGCCTGTCATACTTCGGTTCTATTTGCATTGCAAGATAAATTTTGATATTTCGTAAAGTTAACAGAATGTTAAATTAAGAGAAATCAATCAATTAATAACACCGCTAAAAATGGAAATTTTGAAATATCAGAATTTGACCATGAAACTTGCACCATTATGTTCATGATGATTTTTTAAGCAATTTTCACAGTTAAAGCTTCGCGGTCAGAGTTTAAATGAAGAATTATCTACTTTTGATAATTTTAAATTGAATATAATTCAAAACAAATCAAGGTAATGAATATTGTTATAGATAATAATAGCTTAACATTAAGGAAAATGTTAAATGAGATTACTTAATGTTTAAGAGGAAGTTAACATAAATGGTTAACGTTAAATATACTTACTTAAGCATTAACAGAAAGTTAAAATTAACCACAATTAACCGATGGGCCAAAATTGGTCGATCGCTTATCGATTTGGTCGAACAGTCGCCAACTGTCTGCTAGGGTTTTAAGTGGTAGCCTTGATTTTAAAATTTTAAAATATTCTCCATCCGATGGTTCTAACGCAGCCAGACTACTATAAATAAGAGGCCAGCCCTCTCTTTCTTTTCGTACAAATCTTAAGCCATCCTTCCATTGGGAATTATGTGTATATGTCTCTCTCTACCCCCTTTCCCAATCTATTACTTCTAAATCTAATATGCATAAACATAATTATTATATAATAAAAAGGAGATAACTTGAAGAAAGGGAATGGCTATAGCACAAAGAAAATTGAAGCTGCTTCATTGGGAATTGTCTATGAGTGGGAATCTTGATTTTTCATTGAGAATATTGTTTATTTTATATTTGGATTTGTATTATACCTTGGGAGATTTAGTATGTGAAAACTATTAAATTAAACTCCAAAATCTCCCCACAATACATGAATTCCAAAATTGGTTGGAATCTTCGTTATTTTATTTTAACGTAGTAGAATTTAATTCATGATATTTACAGTATAAATAATTTGTGTTCTATTTAATTTCATTTTTCTAATTGTGATTGTAATGGAAAAGAATTCCAAACAAGAAAGTAGAAAGATATGTGCAAAGTAGGGAAAAAGATATTCTTCTACTCTTGTCTATAGTTTGCACCGCCTATTTCAGTAAGTAAAAATAAGTGTGATTTCTCTGCAACACTATTCGTTTAAAAAGCTTCAATGGAATACAAAAGATTTCTACTATAAATTAACTTCTCGGAAAGAGAGTAGTAGTTCTCCTATATTAACGTAAAAAAATCATATGCGTGGGATTCCATTTTATATATATACAAGTCTATTTTATATACCCAATTTATTGATAATCCTGGTTATCATGTGATTGCTATAATGAATTGACTTGTATAATTATTACAGCTGTTAATATTAAATAATATAACACCCCGAATAAGAAACGGACAAATTTCCTAAATACACATAGAACAAACTAGGCATAAATATAATAATAACATATTTTTACAAACCCTAAAATTTACAATTATAACTATAAACTGCTAACATACATAAGTAAACATTAACAATTAATCTAATAAAAAGAGTTAGGACGGTCATGGAGTTTAATCCATAAATAAATATGGAATAAGGAGATTCCTTTATATGGTCTTTAATGCATAGTTAGCTCTGCATATTGTTTCATTCAATTAACCAACAGCCAGCTTCGGAATGGGCCTAAGGTTCGATGGACTTTTATAGGTTGAAATTTAGGCCCGTTTCGGAGATGGTTTTTATATTTGGTATCAAAGCTTAGGCACTCGATCAATGGGAATAGGAATATGCGAGATTACATATTTATTATTTTTAAAATTATTTTTCAAAACCTTACTATATATATAAGTATGTATGTGTGTGTACATATGCAAACACCGCAGGCAAGTTTCTATTTCATCCCTTGTTTGAATCCAAATTGTATCTCGGTCTATCCGCACTTTTTGAAAAGACATCACACGATTGTGTCATCATCTCTTTTAGTTAAGAGTGTGTGCTCATATTGTCGGTGCCTTTAAGGACATGCTACCTGGTTGATCCTACCAGTAGTTATATGCTTGTCTTAAAGATTAAGCCATGCATGTGTAAGCATTAACAAATTCAAACCGCTTAAAGCAAGTAATACTATCTTAGGAAGTCATGACTAAACTTTGAACCTATAGATAGTTGATTATGGCTAGAAACTATGGCTCAAAGTTTGAGAACCCCACCACCCAGGAAATATCTACCATACCGGGTATACTAGCATGGTGTAATAACCCTAAAATTTTATAATTAATTAAATAAGCTAATTAAAGGCAAAAGGTAGGTTAAACAAGAAGGGTAAAAAGAAATGAATTAATAAACGCGGGTATGAGGGCCTAGGCCTAACTTAGTGTGGGACAATATACATTACTCATTTTTATTCACCATTTTATTCTACTAAAACTAAAATAAAATGATAGACAAACTCTTTAATGGCAGGAGCAAAAAAAGGCAAATAAGGATAAGATACGGAAATGCAAGCTAGAAGAGACTAAAGAAGACTAAAGCTATACATCTACAAGATCTAGGTGAGTAATATTTAACCTTCTAATCAAATTTTATATATATGTATGGCATTGTTTACATCTATATGTTTTTATGTATGATGGAGTTCATACGTGTTTACATGCAAAAGTGTAAAAGGATTGAAAATGTTTTCGGGGAAGGATATGCATACATAGAATGTTTACATGTGTTTTCCTTATTCTAGTGATTTCAAAACTTAATGAAAGTTTTATACGACGTTTAAGACCAGATTTGGGAGGTCAGTTAATAATTTTAGAGATTTCCTAAGCTTATATAATTCTATATGAATTTTTGAAAGTTGTATGACTTGAAATAAACAAGGAAATTACCCTAAAAGGATGAAACAAAGTTAAACTACGGAAGAATAGAGGTTTGAGAATTTTAGAGAATTTTATCTAAATTTTTTGTGAGAAAATAAAAGGGTTAAACAACTATGTACTGAGCTGGGGAACAAGGGCAATGCGGGGACGTAGGGAATAAAATCCATGGAAAAATATATCAGCTGAGGTTAGGAAAAGGGAGACAAGATACAAATTGTTTGCTGAAAAGAACAGTTCGAATAACAGAAAATGAAATAAAATCCAACGGGATAACGACATGTGTAAAGGTGTTATCAGGGATGTCATAGTTATCGAGTAACAGTATTGGGCCGGTAACTTTAAATTTACAAGTAAGAGTACTACGCTAAATATGAAGGAATAATATTATGCTAATATTTATAGAAGAACACTTAATAAGTAAAGCGTAGTGCATACTACGTGGGTCAAGGGGACTTAGCTAAAGGGAAGAAATGTATAATACTTATAAATGATAGGTTAATGGGATTTGGTAAGAGGCCTGGTCAGAACGGGAGAATGAATCGTAAGTTACATAAAGGCGGTGAATTGGTAGGGCTGTTGATGCCCGTGAGACAACTGCCCTATACCCATCGACACCCAATATACATAAGATAATGCGATGCCGCCGTGCTGATTGATGTAGTACGACTATTAGGGTTTAAAATGAAATAAAACATCATAGAACATGTAGTATATCTCATAGCATATGAAATAAAATATAATATCACGTATATAAAACATGAGAGATGGCAGCAACTAAGTAATCCAAATATCAGAGTAAAAGATACACAGAGTTATATATCATGAAATAGAGTTTATACAATGAAAATAAACTAAAATAACTGTCTCATACTACTAATAATAAGTGAACACTTCCAAGGCTCCATAGTGTTGCATAGTGGAATAAGTATTGATTCTGTATATATAATACGAGATAGCTTCCTCCAGCTTGTCGTCTACTCAGCTAATGCATCGCAACTAGATCTTCTATATAGTCTACTTATTTAAGAGCACCTGAGATAATAAGAAGAAAAGCATAAAATCTTGAGTCAGACAACAGTCTGGTGTGATTGGTAAATGAAGCTCAAAACACTATACACGTCGACATAGTAAGGAGCAAGGTATACAAAACATACCTGATGTGTCCCTGCAACCAAAAAATTAGCACATAAAAACATAATATGATACTCTAAGTAACATAAAGGTGTGATACAAATGAGTATAATAACATGTGTCCATGTATCCCTATCTCCAATGACTACTCTAGAGTGACAGACTGTGCGGCAAGAACACAAAGCAACTGTAATATTCGTCAAACAATCCTCATTATCACTCAATGTAATCTAGATATGTGATAACTCATATTACCATTCTTCTCCCAAGGACTAATGGAAATCCTGGTTTTCAATTATACTCCCTTTAGCCTAAAACTAGTACTAGACCCATTCTTCCAATCCAAGGTATATGAATCCAAATATAGATGAGTGAGGAGCCAAGACCACTCACCAAGTACCTAAAATACCAATTTTCTTCCTTTGATCTGAAGTGGATGGCAAGGAAGAAAGATCCAAATCAATAGAAATGATAATCTCTAGCTTCTATATGTTAATCTCCTCTCTAATTAATGATTTGGTTAAGATTAGAAAGGAAAAGATGCCATATCTTATGAAATTAAGGTTAATGGAGGCTTAGATCTATTTTAGGGAAGAAGTATATAACTTTTGTTAGTTCCTACAGCCTCCTATTAGCACAAATTTAGAAGTGGATTAGTGGGCCTAAGCATGGGCTTAGTTAATTCCCCACTAAAACTGCTAACAACAGCCAAAACTTAAAACTGCCATAACTTTCAAAAGACAAGTTCGTTTTTCTATTATGACCACTCTACGAAATAGGAAATCCTTATCCTGAAGAAATGGAAGTATTCTGAGATCTCCTACAAAAAGTTATAGTCTAAACATGACTTTCAGGGTCAAAATGGTCACACAGAAATTTAGCAAAAATCACAGATGCAAAAAATATCCCTAAGAGTCACTTCCTGAAATCCTAGAGTTATATGACCTTATATGAATAAAAAAAAATTATAATCCTTCAATATGTAAATTGTAGGTCATTGCACTCGCTCACCCTTTAGGAATTTCTCTCCTAAAATCCCCAAACAAATACAGACAATCGATCATAGTTACTCTGCATGCCTAATGACCATGTGTATCTCAGACATATCAAACATGCAACTATGCAACCAATAATACAAGTATCTTTATCCTAGCATGTGAATACTAAGCTACCCAACATAATAACGAAAGTGATAGTAAATACAACAGATAATAGGCCTTACTATATAAAGAGCTCCGGATGTGTGGCCCTCATAATCTTCTTGGTTTCCCATATGCAATCACCATCACTTTCGCCCCATTGAACATCGTCTTCCTTCTTAGCTACTTCGTACCGCATCCGAGAATACGAACTGGCCTATGAGGTCTCAAAGCTTCTGGTTCAACCTCGGTCATCAAGTTGATCCGGTGCAATCATTACACCTGAGTTGTGCACAAACTTCCATAGATGAGAGACATAGAAGACGTTGTGCACACCTAACATCTTCTAAGGTAAGTTGACCTTATATGCTCGGTTCTCGATCCTCGCTACCATCGGAAAAGGATCTACAAACCTTGATGCCAGCACCCCTTGCTACCGAATCGAATAACATTATTTAAAGGAAAATTTTTACAACTACCATATTGCCGATAGAAAATCCCATTACGCTGATACTAGCATAACTCTTTTGCCTATCCTGTGCAGCTTTCATCCATTGTCGAATGATATCTATCTTTTTTGAGGTCTCTCTAATCATCTCTGGCCCAAATATCAACTTCTCACTCACTTCCCACTAACATGAAGAGGAATTACAAGGTCAGACATATAATGCTTCATATGGTGTCATACCGATGCTAGACTGATACTGTTATTGTATGTGAACTCTACCAATGTAAATAATCATCCCACGAGCCTCCGAATTGAGAATGCAAGGTCGTAAGAGATCCTCTAAAATACAATTCATTCTCTCAGTCTGCGTACCTGTTTATGGATGATAAGTTATACTAAGGTGTAGCTCGATACCCAACGCCACTTGTAAGCTCTTCGAAAACCTTCTAGTGAACAACGGGTCTATGTCGCTTATAATGCACTTCGGCACACCTTGAAATCATATTATCCATTTCGCATACAACTCAGCCAGTTTATCTGCCATTCTACTTGCCTTGATACGAACAAATCTAGCACTTTTGGTCAATCGATCGACTATGACCCAGATGTTGTTATAACCTAATCGAGTCCTTGGTAGTCCGTTTATGAAATCTATCGATACTTGCTCCCACTTCCACTCGAGAACTTTTAGCAGTTGCATTAGACCACTAGGCTTCCTCTGCTCTGCTTTAACCAACTAGTAGTCCATGCATTTTGATATGAATTTTCCAATGTCTTTCTTCATCCCTTCCCAATAGTATGTCTGCCTCATATCATGGTACATCTTGTTACCTCCAGGATGAATAGTCAATGTCGAATGATGGCACTTACAGAGCACCTCATCCCTCAACCCATCGATGTCAGGAACAAACAATCTCCTACCCTTATGGAGCCAATCGTCTTGGTCTAGTCCGTACTATCTCATATCCTCAAACCCTACTCCTGCTTCAATCTTAGAAATGCTCGGCTAATCTGGCATCGCATCTCTGACTAGTAACAATTCGCTCAGTAAGAGTAGGTCCAACAGTCAAGCCGCCAACATTTCAGGCTCTAACTTGCAATGTGGTCAGAAGTCATAACCAACTATATACTACAATTACTTCCACTTTTGGAATGTCACGTCCAAACTGGCACGCCTTCCACTTAATGCGTCGAAGACCGCATTTGTAACACCCCTAATTTTTGATAACATTATTTAGAAGATTTAATTAGATAAATTAAATAGAATAATGTAAATATTAAGCGATAAGGGGGTAGAGATTTGAATAAATATAATTAAGGCCGTGCCTAATGAAATAACTAATGGGCTTAAGAATGGGTAGTAAGCTAATTATTTACATAAGGGTATATTGGTTATTTGCCGCACATAACCCTTAATGCCTATATATTTTCATTCCTACCATTTTATTCCCATTTACATCATTTTGAAAAGTAAGCTAAAATAATAAGAGGAGCCGGCCATAATCAAAGAGAAGAGGAATTCAATTAAAAGCTAGAGATTCAAGCTTAAGAGAAATCAATCGCAATCCAATCTCCTTAGTTAAATTAAGGAGAATAATAATTCAATCTCTATTTTGTTTTGAATCATAAATTTTGTATTTAAGGGTAAAAAAAAATTATGATGATTTGGATGATGATATGCTTGAATATTAGTTTTTTTAATTTGAACAAGATTGTTTAAATGGGAATATACAAGGTTTTAGGGCATAATCGCTTTATGTTGATGTTTAAATGCCATGTAATTATTTTATGTTGTATAAAACATGATTTTGAAGTTGGGTTTTAATTTTGATAATTTTTCAAGCTATAGAAAGATTGTTGTGAATTTTTGTTGGAAAATATGGTTATTTGGGTTTATAAATTTATTACAGAAAATATATTAAGAATTTGGGTCTGAAATTTTGATATGCTAGATAATATGATTAAATCGAATTTCTAGAATTTTTGGGGATTTTTCCAAAGTGATTTTCTATGAAAATTAAATTATTTTAGAAGAGGGACGTCTTTGCAAAATTGGTATTACTTAATGGAAGAGCTTATTTGATTAACTTAACCATGGTTTAGATCTAAAATTAGCATGAGTTATTTCAGCAAAGAATTTGAAAAAGTTAAGGCTACCAATCTGGTGTTAATACGTGGCAGGTTAGTTAGAAAATGGTTTGCTTTAAGTAGTGTTAAACCAGGTTTACTCAGAAAAGTTGGTTCTGCCTTCTTTAGAAGTACCTCTCGACATAGAGCTTTTGCCTTTAACCCGATTGAAACCCACTAAGGCGAAACCAATACATATGATATCACAAAGATGGTATGCAATGGATTGAAGAAAGGAGGAAGGATGGGTGTTGAAAGAATGGCTTCTGAAGGAATCGATACCTTGGTTTGTTTTGAAAAACGAAGAGAAGCGCCTGCCTTTGTTACTTTAAGTCTTCGAAGTAGTCGAAACACATGTTTTTGAAAGAGGTCTTTAATAGCTTTTGAAAGGGTTACCATCAACTTATATTTTCTTTTGAATGGGTTACTTCTCCTATGACATAATGCTTTTGAAAGTAAGGGTTCCGACCTAGTCGAAGCCCTGTTACCATTCTTTAGCCTTTTGATGGCGTTGAAGTCATCGATGCTTTTGAAAGGTAGTGTTAGTTTGGAAGATATTTTAAGCCTCTTCGTAAATGCTTTCAAATGGATCCAAGGGTTTCAAAGGTAATGGCTTCGAAAGGGGCTTAACGTTATCCTTTCATGTTTGTTTAAATGATTTAAAGCTTTCAAAAGAGATGATGTCGAAGCCATCATGTTTTCCACAATATTGAATATGATAAAGGATGGTTTTGAAAGTGACTCTTTCACCTATATTCACTTTGACCCAAATAATATTTTAATTATAAACCCAATGCTTTCGAAAGGGGAACTTTCAATGATTTTGAAAGAGCTACTTCCAATGGTTTCGAAAGGGGGAATTTTAATGATTTTTGAAGAGTTACTTCTAATGATTTCAAAAGGGGTATTGTTATCTCGC
This sequence comes from Allium cepa, assembly GCA_030765085.1. Taxonomy (NCBI): domain Eukaryota; kingdom Viridiplantae; phylum Streptophyta; class Magnoliopsida; order Asparagales; family Amaryllidaceae; genus Allium; species Allium cepa. The sequence goes on from CM060943.1 coordinate 736,099,427, forward strand.
CTTTTGGTCAAGGCCGGAATATCGACAAATTGGCTAGAAATGATGGGTATCAAGATTGAAGATCGTTTGGAAACAATGTTGTGATCGATGTCATCAAAATTTGACCGAGCTCCAATCTAGACGGAATCAATTGGGAATGATGAACAAGACAATGTGGGGATATGGTTCAAATTTCAAGTCAATCGAAGGTCGTATGATCAAGATATGATTGATACAAATCAAGGAAATTAACTCGTACGCATCCATCAATTCGCATTGATCGGCTCGCATCCATCAACTTATATCGATTGGTTTCGTATCCAACATGATCACTCTACTTCGTGTCCACTTGGCCCGGTTCTACTTCGCATCCATTCTCGGCTTCATATCGATCAATTATAGTTGGTTTGTATCGATTCCAATTGCACAGTTCACATAGATCAATCAATGATCGATACGAATGGGTCACCGAACGATCGATACAAAGTAATACCTTTTATCGATACAAAATGAACTCCAGCTATCAATACGAAGTGGTCCCTTGCCATCGATATGAAGTAACCTGTAAGCATCGAAACGAATAGAGCCTCAAAAGATCGATACGAACAAAGCCAAACCATCGATACGAACGAGGCATGAACATTGCAAACACTCGGTGATTCGGCATGAAACGTGGATCGATCCTAAAAGTAGGTGGCATGCCATCAGATATAACGTGTAGGGTCATCGAGGCGAAATGATCAATGCGAACAGCATCGATATGAAGGAGGTAGCTTTCGAAGAACAAGAACTTGCATCGATCATAACTCACAATCTACAAGTCCAAATGCCACCAAATCTTCATAGAAGCCTGCGTACAACCTCAAGAATGTTTATGATCATTCTTGGGTCAATTGGGAAAGATTTGGATCCATACTAATCTCGTTCGTATCGATCGTGGATCGAGCCGAAATTGCTCGGGATCGGTCGTGTAGACCCACCCACGTGAGAGAAGGAGTCTTCCGAGATCTGGGTGAGATATATGTAGCTTACACCTATAAATAGCAGTCTAAGAGCTTAAGAAAGGGGATCTTATGGTTCTTTACGCCGTTATTCTGCTGAACTCCATTGTAACTCAATTATTACCAACTGTACTCTTGTCACCAACGAGTGATAATCAATTAAAAGCAACTCTTCAAAGTGGACGTAGGCCGGAGACAGCCGAACCACTATAAACCTTGTGTCTTTGCTGGTTTCCTTTTAATTTTCTAAGTGTTCTTCATATTTATATTCTTTACACATCTTCTATCTGCGATCTGTGATTATAAATGGGTGCTTTCATCTGCAATTGGGTGTTTGTGACCATTTTTGCCGTAAACACTTTAGTGTTTCACTGAGAACTGAACTTAGGGATTCTAAAGCTTAGGTTTTGGATTTGGAAAGATATAGAGAGGTAATCGAAAAGAAGACAAAGGATTGAAAGGAGTCAACATGAAGGGAGTCAGGAGGCTTCCTCGGGAGCGAATCAATCATCGATCTTCGTCACCAGAGATGAGATCGAAACATGCTCAAGAGAGAAGAGGAGATGATGCAGAACCTACTTCGACAAGTTGGACAAGTTGGAGTGCAGAACCAATGGAACGCAATTACAGGAGATGTTGGAGATAGGGATCAGGAGCACGGAGCAACCAGAGTTCAGAATGGAGCAGGACCATCCGGTGCAGCACCAGAACTAGGAAGCACTCACCGTGAGCATGTTGATCCAATCCTGGGCAGAGTACCAGGTGGAGCCGAGCAACATGGCATTGACAGAGGAATGGATGCTCGTCCAGGAGAGCAGATTCTAGAATTCCCTAGTGAACTCGGGGGGCAGATCGGAGGAAACAGACAAGGACTACAACTTGGAGATAGTGACAGAATGGCGGAGATGGTTAGACGAGTCATTAGGGGAGGATTGGTGAATAGAGACTTAGAGGATGTGAATTGGAGTCCCTTTGCTCCAATAATCAGGCAAGCTAGGAACCCCTCAGATTTCAAACTACCAACACTGGAAATGTATGATGGGAGAACGGATCCTGCTGTTCACTTAACGAGGTACATGAGGCATATGGAAGTGTTGGGGGCATCGAAGGAGGTCATGGCACGATGCTTCCCCTTGTATTTCACTGATATTGTAGCATTATGATTCAGACAGCTGGAGAGTGGCACTATCGACACATGGATAGAGCTAATTGAAAGGTTTATGAGACAATTTTGGGTTCACATAGTCAGACCCAAGAATGTGATGACTTTTACATCGATGAAACAATGGTAAGGAGAGTCGCTGAGGGATTTCTTAACTAGATTCAATGCGGCGGTGGCTTCGGTGGATCAACCTGTTCCATCGATGGTTTTGATGGCGGCAGTATCCGGAATTGCAGATAATTCGGATTTCAAGATATCGTTGGAGTGGGACCCACCGATGGATCACGGGGAGTTCTACTATGAAGTCGAAAGATTTCTAAGGCAGGAAGATGCACAGGCTAAGAGAGAAGGGAGAGAGGCTGAAGCTTATGCGGTAAGGGGTGGAGGTCTACCCAGGGAGGACCCAGACAAAGATGACAAAAGAAAAAAGGAAAATGAATGGCAATGGTAGTATTTCGAAAAGGCCATGGATGGAGTCAAATTTTTCTTCATACATGGATCTAATTGAAACCCTGGAGAGGATTTACCTGGATACTCGAGGGCGCCTCCAGTATCGAAGGCCGGCAAGAAGGGAACCTTCTGATTACGAGCGGGCATCGGGAAAGCATTGCCTATTCCATGAGCTGGATGGGCATAATACAAACGATTGCGGGCATTTAAAGGATGTCATCGAGAAGCATGTAAGGAATGATCATCTACAACAATATGTAAAGAATCGAGGAGTGGCTGTGGGACAGGAGCTGCCACCGCCCACCTTGAACGAGGATGGAAATGGTCTAGGAATTGCCGGTTTGTCATTAACAAAATGGATCTATCACTTTGAATTAGTAATAGAACTCAAAGTAATATGGCTAAGTCACTTACACATGCATGGGATTGAGGATGGTCCCTAGGCATGCTCTGAGACGATGCTAAATCGTGTTGCTCAAGTCTATGAAATCATGTTTTTCTTTTCGCTTTCTTGAAAACTTTAGTTTCTTCCCTGGATGCATAGGCATTTATTTGGTTTTCCCTAGCTGTAAAAACTCTCATTTTGAATGATTGGATTTGAATCAATGTAATAAATAATACAGGTCTCGCGGTTACGGTCTCGACTGGAGAGACGGGGCAGTAATCAAAAGTTACGAGTCCCTCCGTCGGAGAGCATTGGAATGGACTCGAACAGAGTGTAAAAATTCCTTGGCCGGAGAGCCGAGGCCGGAGAATATAGAAAGTCCTTGGTTGTAGAGCCAAGGCCGGAGAATATAAAAGTCCTTGGCTGGAGAGCCGAGGCTGGAGAACATAAAATGTCCTTGATCGGAGAGCCGTGGTCGAAGAATATAACATTCCTTGGCCGAAGAGCCAAGGCCGGAGAACATAAAAAATCCTTGGTCGGAGAGCCAAGGCCGAAGAATATAAAAGTCCTTGGCCGGAGAGCCGAGGCCGGAGAATAAAAAAAGTCCTTGGGCGGAGAGCCGGGGCTGGAGAATATAAAAGTCCTTGGCCGGAGAGCCGAGGTCGAAGAATATAAAAGTCCTTGGCCGAAGAGCCGAGGCCGTAGAATATGAAAGTCCGGTTGGAGCGCCAAGGCGGGAGAATATAAAAGTCCTTGGCCGAAGTTCCGAGGTCGGAGAATATAAAATTCCTTGGCCGGAGAGCCATGGCCGGAGATTACAAAAGTCCTTGGCCAGAGAGTCGATGCCGGAGAATATAAAAGCCCTTGACCGGAGAGTCGGGGTCGAAATAGGATAACGCGACACAGCGAGGTCTATGGATTTAAATTTAAACCCAGAGAGGTCATGGATTTGGATTTCAGCTTAGGATAAATGGACCTGGCGACGTCCTGGATTTGGGAAAGGGCCCAGAGCGGTCCCAAATTTTGGATATCCAACCAGATGGTTGTGGCTATGGCACTTGGATAGGATGGCTTGGCAATGGATAAAATATGGATTTTGGATATCGGATTCGAAACTATTCAAAACATGCCTTCTTAGCACAAGACATGTTTTGTGGGCAAATGTTATCACGCCTTTTGGTCAAGGCCGGAATATCAACAAATTGGCTAAAAAAGATGGATACTAGGGTTGGAGATCGTTTGGAAATAATGCTGTGATCGATATCATCAGAATTTGACCGAGCTCCAATCAAAAAGGAATCAATTGGGAATGATGAACAGGAAAAGGTGAGGCTATGGTTCAAATTTCAAGTCAGTCGGAGGTCGTATGATCAATATATGATCGATGCAAATCAAGGAAATTAACTCGCTCTCATCTATCAATTTGCATCGATCGACTCGCATCCATCAATTCATATCGATCGATTTCATATCCATGTGTCCATTTAGCCTGGTTCTACTTCGCATCCATTATCAGATTCGTATCGATCAACTAGAGGCGGTCCGTATCGATTCCAATTGCATAGTTCGCATCGATCGATCAACGATCGATACGAACGGGTCATCGAGCGATCGATATAAAGTAATACCTTTTATCGATATGAAATGACCTCTAGCTATCGGTATGAAGTGGCCCCTAGCCACGATACGAAGTAACCTGTGAGCATCGATACAAACAGAGCCTCAAAAGATCGATACGAACAGAGCCTCAAACCATCGATACGAACGAGGCGTGGACATTGGAAAGACTCGATCGATTCGGCATGAAATGTTGATCGATCCTAAAAATAGGCAGCTTGTCATCAGATATAACGTGCATGGTCATTGATACGAAATGGTCGATGCGAACAGCATCGATACGAAGGAGGTAGCATTCAAAGAACATGAACTTGCATTGATCATAACTCACAATCTGCAAGTCAAAATGGCACCAAATTTTCACAAAAGCTTGCGTACAACCTCAAGAATGTTTAGATCGATCTCGGCTCAATTGGGTAAGATTTGGATCGATACGGATCTCATTCGTATCTATCAGGATCGAGTTGAAATCGGTCGAGATCGGTCGCGTGGGCCCACCCACGTGAGAGGAGTCTTTTGAGATCTGGGCGAGATATGTGCAGCTTACACCTATAAATAGTAGTCTAAGAGCCTTAAAAAGGGGATCTTCTAGTTATTTGATGCTGTTATTTTGCTGAACTCCATTGTAACTCAATCATTATCAACTATACTCTTGTCACCAGCGAGTGATAATCAATAAAAAGCAACTCTTCAAAGTGGGCGTAGGCCGGAGACAACCGAACCATTATAAACCTTGTGTCTTTGCTGCTTTCATTTTAATTTTCTAAGTGTTCTTCATATTTGTATTCTCTACACATTTGCTATCTGTGATCTGTGATTGTAAACGGGTGCTTTCATCAGCAATTAGGTATTTATGACCAATTTTAGCGCAAACAGGTATTTCATTTAATTTCAAAGCTATGCTTCTAAAGTTAAATGTTGGTACTTTAATACATTCAAAAGGTTTCCAAATATAGGTTTTAAAGTGTTCGAAAGGAAGAAGCCTAATGTTTTGAAAATATTTATTTTTATGCTTTTGAAGGAGGGTATCCAAGGAAGTCGAAAGCAAGGTTTTGAAGATTTCAAAAGGTTTTGTAACCCAAGCTCAATTTTTTAAAGGGAGAAACACATGGCTAAATTAAAGGAGTTTTTGTAATGGTTTAGGGAAGAAGCTTTCCTTGATAAAATAATAGGTTAAAGGGTGTAACCATGTTTTATATTAAACCCATATGAGTGGTATTGTTATGTTGTTATGTTTGCTTCTTCAAATATAAATATATTCACATTATAATGGACCCATAACCGCATTTTTGGGATAAATGGCAGAAGAACCAACTACGTTGACCCAGTAGTGAATATAAATTGACTAAACTCCTAGATGAGTTGATTTGCATCTAAGAGGCCAGGGAAACCAGTATATAGAATGCCTAAACATGGAAGTTTCAGGGAGACAGGTTCATAGTACATCCATGAAAACTATGATTAGGAAGTTATTAGAGTTACCAATAGGCTCATAGTGATCTCATGTAAACTATGTTATAAAGAGTGGTTAGCAGGGGCCACGGTTTGTAGTGAACCCATGAAAACTATATCCGGATTAAGTTATTGATAGTTGTCAATAGGTTCATAATTATCCCATAAAAACTAGGATGAGAGAGAAGCTATTGGAGTAACCAATAGGTTCAAGGAAACCCATGAATTATTTAAACCCATAGAGGTGGTAGTTTTAATTTAATTGGTAGGGGCCAATAGGTTTGTAGTGCACCCATGAAAACTACGAAATAGGACAGGGAGTTCATATATATTATATAAAGGTTATTAGTAAGCCCATGAAATCTAATAGGTTAATAGTGACCCTAGAAACTATAAATATGACAGGGAGTCCATTAGACAAGGGATGGGATATCCAGATTGTTTTAACTTGTACGCATGTCATCTTGATATTTTGAAATGACTATGTTATTAACCATTGTAGATGCAGGAGCACGGTATATGGTTTTATAAAGGTTTTAGGGTACTAGTGAGGGGAAAATTCATTCCGCTAAGCGGCATGTTCTTATTAGATATCTAAATAATTGAGATGGTAGATTATTATTCATACCCGGCTTTATGTCTGACTCGAAGTTTATGTTTTCCCCTTAAACTCTCAGGTACTCAATTGATTTTGAGTAGTTTGAGAGTTGAGGTTTTCAGGTACCTCTTTAGTCGAATAAGCTTCCGAAGACGTTTAGAAGGCAAGATAGCTATTTAGAGTTCTCTTTTACTTGATTCCGTTGTGTTGTTTATAAAGGAAAATTTATTATATTGTCTGTTTATACTCTGATCATCCAAGGAGGCATCCTCATATGCCGCTCTTGGCGAATATTGTAATAAATATATTTTCTCTGAACGTGGTTTACGATTGTGAGATTATGTAATGAATTTGAAATGATTTGATATGGATTGTGATCTGATTTGAAGTTTTAAATTTTTTTCCATATTCATGTGTTTCTAGGTATCGATGAATCTAACAACGCCGTATTTGGTCGCCGAAGATTAGTTACTATGGATCACTATAGCATCCATAGCCATTAGTTTTGGACCTCCAAGTAGGAGGATGCTACAAGTTGGTATTTGAGCATAGGCTTATGAAACTTCAAAAGAAGTTAAATCTAAAACATTTTCAAGCATAATCTAATGAATTTGAAAAGAAGATCGGGGGTTTGGGTTAACACTATAGTAACATACTTGTATTTGATATATAGGTATATCTAAATAAGTACGTGTTCTCCCTTTCTTAGACCGTTCTTCTATATTTTACTAAGGCTTATATGCAGATTTATGAGAAAGAGGATATGGAAGCAGTAAATGTAAGAGGAAATCTAGGTGGAGGAAGCACCACAACCAACGGAAATACTTGACCTAATAACCGAAGGAACTAAGGTCGACAGGCTAATGCTAACCCAAATGCTGAAACCAATGTGGGTGTTGGAAATCTGTCAATAGATATGAGGATGGTGTATATGTTATTAGCCAATCTTTTACAAGCTGGGGTTGCTGGTATTGTTGGAGGAGTTAATCTTGTGGCTCCAGTTGGGAATAACTATGCTAAGTTGAGCAGAGACTAAACCAATCTGGGTGGAAAGCCGTTTGTTAGAATGGAGGATGATGTTGAGGTTGAGAATTGGCTATTACACTGTGAAAGGATCTTTACTGATCTAGGCTTGGATGATGAGCAGAAGAGGAGGCTGACCTCTAGGCAGCTGCAAGGGACAGTGCTTCACTGATGGAATAGTGTGCCTGCCGAAGTTCCGGAGGAAGAGCTGACATGGGCTGATTTCATAAGGAGGTTTGAGCAAAGGCTACTATCTGAGGTTTCTAAGTCGGCGTTGATGAGGAAGTTCTTTGATCTAGTTCAGGGGGAGATGTCAGCAATTGAGGATGCTGCTAAGTTTGATGAGTTGTCTCATTATGGATATGCCACTATAGGCACTGACATAAGAAGAAGTGAGCAGCTCATTAGAGGACTTAGACTTGAGCATGCTAGAATGACCATGACCCATATCCGAGAACCTTGTCATGTTGTGGTGGGGATGGCCATTCGCCATGAAGAAATGCTGGTTGGTTGTGCTAGAGAGAAACCAGTTGAATCCTAGGGTTCTCAAGGAAAGAAGAGGAAATTCTTTAAGAATATAGGAGCCTAGAAAGGGGATGCTGCCAAGAAGGAAAAGGCTGATCTAGTGTGCTTCAAGTGTGACAAGAAGGGTCATTATGCTCATGAGTGCCAGTCAGGCATGGGGAAGAAGGTTGCAGATAAGAAGAACGTGAAGTGCTTTAACTGGGATTAAGTTGGGTATTATAAGAATCAATGTGCAGAGCCAGTCAGGGTGGACAAGGGAAAGGTCTTTGCCATTGAATCATCAGCTAAGCCTACTATAGTTGATAAAGGAAAGTATGTGACGGAAGGTACGTTTTTTATTCAGAGTATACTAGTTAGGATACTATTTAACGCTGGTGCATCACATTAACTTATATCTTAGTGTTTGGTTGATAGGTTATGCTTAGAACCCACATACCTTAATACTTTCTTATCGGTTGCAAATCCAATAGGAGGGTATGTAACTGTGGGTATGAGATGTGACCAGTTAGAACTTGACTTGTTAGGTCATATGTTTTCATGAAGTCTGTATGTTTTCAGTTTCGTAAATTTTAGAGTCATTTTGGGTATGGATTGGTTGAGAAGGTATGATGCCAAGATATTGTGCCAAGATGGGGAGATATCACTAAGACACCCTGATAGTCATAACCGAATTATATTCTTAGTATAGAATTCTGACCGAAGTAGTTCTGCTTTGTTAAGTGCAATGGAAGTGGGAGAAGATCTAAGTCAGGTTCGAATAGCAAGAGAGTTTGCAGATGTCTTTGAGCCAGTCACAGGACTACCATCGAAATGAGCTGTTGAGTTTAGGATAAATCTTGTGCCAGGAACCGAACCTGTAAGTAAACCACCTAGCAGGATGACATCGATTGAGATGAAGGAATTGAAGTTGCAGCTAGTGGATCTAGAAGGAAGAAATTTTATTAGACCAAGTAGTTTGCTTTGGGGAGTGGCCGTGGTGTTCGTGAAGAAACCAGATGGATCGTTAAGGATGTGTATCGACTATCGTAAATTGAACAAAAGGATGATAAAGAATAAGTGCCCTCTGCCGAGGATAGATGATCTATTTTATCAGTTGAGTGGAGCCAGTGTGTTTTCCAAGTTGGATTTGGCAACAGAGTACCATCAGTTGAGAGTAGCGGAGGGCAGTGTTTCTTTGACAGCATTTCAAACTATATGTGGTTCATTTGAGTGGTTAGTAATGACATTCAGGTTGGCGAATGCACCTGCTTTCTTTGTGGATTTGAAGAGTCGAGTCTTCCAAGAATATTTAGATAAATTTTGTTGGTTTTTATAGATGACATTTTGGTATACTCTAATGATGAAAGAGAGCATGGAGATCATCTTAGAGTGGTGCTTGAGACGCTGAGGCAGAATTAGCTAAAGGCGAAGTTTTTCAAATGTCATTTTTGGGAGAAAGAGGTTAAGTTCCTTGGTCACTTGGTTTCAAATAATGGGTTGTTAGTCGATCCAAATAAAATTGAAGCTATGAACAATTGGAAGAGACCAAAGACAGTGATCGAGATCAGAAGTCTTCTTGGACTTACTAGATATTACCGAAGATTTATTTAGGATTTCTCATGGATAGCAGCACCTTGACTAAGTTTATCAGAAAGGAGGTGAAGTTTGTTTGGTTCGACAATTACGAGGAAGCATTCCTTAAGTTAAAGCATTTATTGATCAATGCACCAGTGTTAGTAGTTCCAGATGAAAATCAAGGGTTAGTAGTATACACTGATGCATGTGGGACTGGATTGGGAGCAGTGTTGATGCAGAGGGGCAAAGTCATTGCTTATGCATCTAGACAGCTTAGACCGCAAGAAGTAAATATCATACTCATGACTTAAAGTTGGTTGCGATAATTTTTGCCTTGAAAATTTAGAGGCATTATCTCTTTGGGGAGAGATTTGAGTTGTATATCGATCATAAGTCTTTAAGGTACTTATTCTCTCAAAAGAAGTTGAATATGAGACAGGAAAGATGGTTGGAGTATTTGGCTGCTTATGATTTTGGTATAGAGCATACTCCGAGGAGAGGTAATAAAGTAGTGGATGCTCTTAACAAAAGACATCAGAATGTGGTGTTGGCCATGTTGGCAAAATGGAAGGATCTAGATGATTTGGCCTGCTGCGGTGTGCAGTTAAGGTCGGCTGCTACTTCTAGCCAAAATACTACAATGTCGTCCTGATTAGAAGTCCAACCAGTGTTTATCGAGAGAATCGCCTCTAAGCAGAAGGAGGATCCATTATTAGCTTAAAAGATCAGAAGGCTTAAGGTTGGAACTGAGGTTGATGATTTAAAAGATTTTTTTCTTGACCAGAGAGGACGGTTGAGAAAGAGAGGGCGATTATGTGTTCCACATGCTGAGAACTCAAGGAAAGAAGTTCTTGGGAATGTCATTGATCCAAGTTTATGATTCATCCTGGAGGGACCAAGATATATCAAGATATAAGGAGAAGCTTCTATTGGGAAAGAATGACGTGGGATGTTGGCTTGTGGGTTAGGTAGTGTGTAAACTGTCAACAGATGAAAGCTGAACATCAGAAGCCGAGTGCGTTGCTTTAGCCTCATTCCTATGTGAAAGTGGGATTCGATATCCATGGATTTTATAAATGGGTTGTCAAGTTCAAGCAGAGGAAATGAGAGTACATGGGTCGTGGGGGATAGGTTGACCAAGAGTGCCCATTTCATTCTAGTAAAGTCGACCAGGACGACACCTGTTTCGGCGAAGTTGTTCATGAAAAACATAGTCAAACTTCATGGAGTTCCTAGTAGCATAGTCAGCGACAGATGCTTTATTCACTAGCGAATTCTAGAAGAGTCCATAGGATGTGTTAGGCACTGACCTTAAGATGAGTACCGCATATCACCATTAGATAGATGGGCAGATAGAGAGAATCAACAATACTCGAGGATTTTTTGAGGGCTTGTGTGTTGGACTTTGTTGGATCTTGGGAGGATCGCCTACATTTGATTGAGTTTTCCTATAATAATGTTATCAAACTAGTATAGGAATGCGCCATTTGAGGCTTTGTATGTAAGGCCATGCAAATCACCAGTATGTTGGTTAGAGACTGGAGATATATTGGTCTTGGGTCTAGATTTGGTTAGGGAGGCGTCGGAGTAGATTGAGTTGATTTAAGAAAGGATAAAGGAATCTCAATCTAGACAGAAGAGTTACACAGATAAGAGGCGTAAAAACCTAGAGCTCTCAGTTGGAGACATGGTTTTTAATAAGGTATCACCGAGGAAGGGTGTAGTACAATTTGGAAAATCGGGGAAACTGGCACCGAGATATGTTGGTCCATTCCAGATTATATAAAGGATTGGAAAGCTTGCATATAGAGTAGAGTTGTCGAGCAGTATGGCAGGCATCAATAATGTATTTCATATGTCTCATCTTCGCAAGTATGCGCTTGATCCAGAGACTACTATTCCTCCGATGGGGTTAGAAGATCTAGGAGTGGAGCCTAATTTGACTTTTGTTAAACAACCAGCTCGGGTTGTAGCAAGAGATGAGAAAAGACTAAAGAACAAGACAACCAAGTTGGTGAAAGTTTAGTGGAGCGACAATGAGAAGGACTATACTTTGGAGATAGAGGACAGAATTCAAAATATTTATCCTAATTTGCTTTGAGTGTATATCTATATTAGATTTATATAGATAATTCCTAGTCAGGTAGACTAGTATGGTTTTTAGGAGGTGTTATAGATGATTGCAATGTTTAGTATTTCGTCCTTACTGAATTTCGGGGATGAAATTCTTTAAGGAGGAGATCCTGGAACACCCCTAATTTTCGGTAACATTATTCAGGAGATTTAATTAGATAAATAAAAAATGTAAATGTTAAGTGATAAGGGGGTTGAGATTTGAATAAATCTAATTAAGGCCATGCTTGAAATAATTAATGGACTTAAGAATGGGTAAGTAAGCTAATTAATTTACATAAGGGTATATTGGGTATTTACCACACTTAACCCTTAACCCCTATACATTTTCTTTCCTACCATTTTATTCCCGTTCACGTCATTTTGAAAACGTAAGAAAAAATATTAAGAGGAGCAGGCCATAATCAAAGAGAAGAGGAATTCGATTAAAAGCTAGAGAATCAAGTTTAAGGGAAATCAATCTCAATCCAATCTCCGTATCTAAGTCAAGGTGAATAATAATTCCATCTCTATTTTGTTTTGAATCATATGTTTTCGGATTTAAGGGTAAATTCGTTTTTATGATGATTTGGATGATGATGATATGCTTGAATATTAATTTGTTTAATTTAAATACGATTGTTCAAATGGGAATGAACCCGATTTTGAGGCAAAAATGATTTATTTTGATGTTTAAATGGCAAGGAAAATTTTATGTTGTATAAAACATGATTTTGGAGTGGGGTTTTAATTTTGATCATTTTCCAAGCTATGGAAAGATTGTTATGAATTTTCAAAGGAAAATATGGTTATTTGGGTTTATAAATCTATTTTAGAAATTATACTAAGAATTTGGATCTGAATTTTTGATATGTTAGATAACTAATAAAGTGAATTTCTGGAGTTTTAGAGGATTTTTCCAAAGTGATTTTCTATGCAAATTAAATTATTTTAGAAGAGAGACTTCTTTGCAAAATTGGTTATGCCCAATGGAAGGGCTTATTTGATTAACTTAACCATGATTTAGATCTGAAATCAGCGGGAGTTACTTTAGCAAAGAATTTGAAAAAGTTAAGGCTACCAATCTGGTGTTGACATGTGGCAGGTTAGTTAGAAAATGATTTGCTTTAAGTAGTGTTAAACCAGATTTACTCAAAAAAGTTGGTTCTGCCTTCTTTAGAAGTACCTCTCGACATAGAGCTTTCGCCTTCAAGCCAGTCAAAACCTACTAAGCCAAAACCAATACACAAGGCATCATAAAGATGGTATGTAGTGGATTGAAAAAAGGCGAAAGGCTAGGCATCAAAAGCATGGCTTTCGAAGGAATCGATACCTTGGTTTGCTTTGAAAAAAAGAGAAGTGCCTGCCTTCATTTTATTTAAACCTTTGAAGGAGTCGAAGCATATTTTTTGAAAGAGGTTTTTAAAAGTTTTCGAAGGGGTATCCATCAAATTATATTCGCTTTCGAATGGATTCCTTCACTTATGAATATTGCTTTCGAAAGACGGGGTTCCGACCTAGTCGAAGCACTGCTGCCATTCTTTAGCCTTTCGGTGGTGTTGAAGTCATCAATGCTTTTGAAAGGTAGCATTTGTTTTCAAAGATGTTTTAAACCTCTTCATAAATGCTTCCGAAATGGTCCAAGGGTTTCGAAGGGAATGGCTTCGAAAGGGGTTTCGATGCTATCCTTCAATGTTTGTTTAAATGATTTAAGGCTTTCGAAAGAGATAGTGCCGACGCCATCATGTTTTCACCAATATTTTTATATGATAAAGGATGGTTTCGAAAGAGATGCTTTTGCTTATATTCACTTAGACCTAAATAATATTTTAAGTATAAACCCAATGCTTTCGAAGGGGGGACTTTAAATGATTTCGGAAGAGTTACTTCCAATGGTTTTGAAAGATGGACTTTTAATGATTTCGAAAGAGTTACTTCCAATGGTTTCGAAAGATGGACTTTCAATGATTTTGAAATGGTTACTTCCAATGGTTTTTAAAGGAGAACTTTTAAAGATTTCAGAATGGTTACTTCTAATGGTTTCGAAAAAGGGTATTTTCAATTGGTTTCAAAGCTATGCTTCTAAAGTTAAATGTTGATACTTTAACACATTCGAAATGTTTCGGAAGATAGGTTTTAAAGTATTCGAAAGGAAGAAGCCTAATGTTTTGAAAATAAATTTTTTTAGGCTTTTGAAGGAGGGTATCCAAGGAATTCGAAAGCAAGGTTTTGAAAGTTTTGTAACCCAAACTCAATTTTTAAAAGGAGAAACCCACTGCTAGATTAAAGGATTTTTTTGTAATGGTTTTGAGAAGAAGCTTCCCTTGATAAAATAATAAGTTAAAGGTATTAATCGTGTTTTATATTAAACCTAAAGGAGTGGTATTATTATGTTATTATATTTTCTTCTTCAAATATAAACATATTCACATCCTAATGGACCCATAACAGCATTTTGGGGATAAAGGGCAGAAGAACCAACTAGGTTGACCCAATAGTGAATATAAATTGATTAAACTCCTGAATGAGTAGATTTGCATGCAAGAGGTCGGGGAAACCAGAATATAGGATGCCTAAATATGGAAGTTGTCAGGGGGACAAGTTCGTAGTGCACCCACGAAAACTATGATTAGAAAATTATTGGAGTCACCAATAGGCTCATAGTGATGCCATGTAAACTATGTTATAAAGAGTGGTTGGCAAGGGCCAACTGGTTTGTTGTGAACCCATAAAAATTATATTCGAATTAAGTTATTGATAGTTGTAATAGGTTCCTAGCTAACCTATGAAAACTAGGATAAGAGAGAAGTTAATGGATTAACCAATAGGTTCAAGGGAAACCATGAATTATTTAAACCTATAGGAGTGGTAGTGTTAAGTTAATTGGAAGAGGCCAATAGATTCATAGTGCACCCATGAAAACTATGGAATAGGATAGGGAGTCCATATATATTATGTAAAGGTTATTAGTAAGCCTACGAAAACTAATAGGTTAATAGTGACCATAGAAACTATAAATATAACAGTGAGTCAATTAGACAAGGGACGGTAAATCTAGATTGTTTTAACTTGTATGCAAGTTATCATAATATTTTGAAATGACTATGTTATTAACTGTTTTGGATGCAGGAGCACAATATATGGTTTTATAAAAGTTTTAGGGTACTAGTGAGGGGAAAACCCATTCCGCTAAGCGGCGTGGTCTCAATAGATATCTAATTGATTTGAGATGGTAGATTATTATTCATACTAGGTTTTATGTCTTGCTCGAAGTTTATGTTTTCCCCTTAAACTCGGGTACTCAATTGATTTTGAGTAGTTTGATAGTTGAGGTTTTTAGGTACCACTTTAGACGAATAAGCTTTCGGAGACATGCAAGAGGCATGATAGCTATTTAGAGTTCTCTTTTACTAGATTCTGTGTGTTGTTTGTAAAGGAAAAGTTGTTATATTACCTGTATATGCTCTGATTATCCAAAAAGCATCTTCATATGTCGCTCTTGGCATATGTTGTAATAAAT
The DNA here is from genome assembly GCA_030765085.1 of Allium cepa. Taxonomy (NCBI): domain Eukaryota; kingdom Viridiplantae; phylum Streptophyta; class Magnoliopsida; order Asparagales; family Amaryllidaceae; genus Allium; species Allium cepa. Next base: position 736,114,805 of record CM060943.1, read on the forward strand.
ATATTTCCTTTGAATGTGGTTTACGATTGTGGGATTATGTAATGAATTGGAAATGCTTTAGTATATTCCAATTGTTTCCGCTTTTGGAATATCGCCCCCAAACTGGCACCTCTTCTACTTAATGCATCTTCAGCCGCATTTTTAACACCCCTATTTTTTGATAACATTATTTAGAAGATTTATTTAAGTTAATTAAATATAATAATGTAAATGTTAAGTGATAAGGGGATTGAGATTTGAATAAATACTTAGAGGTCGTGCTCAATTAATTAATTAAATCGGCTTAAAAATGGGTTATAAGTTAATTAATTTACACAAGGGTATATTGGGAATTAGCCACCTTAATTCCATTGCCTTTATATATATCCAAGACTTGCCATCCACTCACATTTATTTTCATTTTCACAAAAAGGTAAATTGCAAATACAAAAGTGGAGCCGGCCATTGCTAGAAAGAAAAGAGAAGTGAAATCAAAGTAAAGCTAAGGATTAAAGCTAAAGAAATTAATCTCAATCCAATCTCCTTATCATAACCAAGGTGAATAATAATTTATACCATATCTATTTTGTGTTATGAACTAATGTTTTCGGATTTAACATTAAATTCATTCCTATGATGTTTTAGATGATGATATGCTTGAGTTATAATTTGTTAGATTTAAACAAGATTGTTTAAATGAGGATTTATACGGTTTTAGGGCAAAACGGATTGTAAATGATCTTTGAATGTCGTGGAAAAAATTTATGTTGTGTAAAACATGTTTTTAGAGTTAGATAACATAATGAAAGTGAATTTCTGTAATTTTTTAGGATTTTTCATAACTGATTTACTATGGAAATTAAAAAAATTAGAAGGAAGGACTTAATTGCATTATTGTTTTTGTTTAATGGAAGGGCTTATTTGCTAAATTAACCTTGGTTTAGATCTGAAATTAAGCGGCAGTTATTTTGGTAAAGAGTTTGAAAAATTGAGGCAACCAATCACATGTTTACACGTGGGCAGGTTAGTTAGAAAATAATTTGCTTTTATTAGCTTTAATTCTGCCTTTACTAGAAAAAGTATGTTCCGCCTCTTTTAGATGCTGCCTTTCGACCCCATGCTTCCACCTTGACCAAGTCGAAACCATCTCAGTCAAGACTAGCCTAGGCTGAAACCAATACAAAGGTTCACTTAGATGGTATGTAGTGGATTGGAGGAAGGCGGAAGGCATGACGTGGAAAGCATCGCTTCTGATGTGGTCGATACCTTTTTTTGTTTTAAAAAAGTTAAGCACCTTCCTTTGTTTTGTTAAAGTTTTCGAAGGAGTTGAAACATAAACTTTCGAAAGGGTTTTCTAATAGCTTTCTAAGGGGTTTCCATTTAATTTTTAAAAGTAAGATCTTTTGAATGAGTTACTTTATTTGTAAAATAATGCTTTCGAAAGTAGGGGTTCTAACCTAGTCGAAGCCCTGTTGTTGTTCTTTTGCCTTTCGAGCATATTGAAGTCATCAATGATTTCGAATGGTAGATGTTTTAATCCATTTCCTAAATGCTTTCGAAAGACTGCAAGGTTTTTGAAGGCAATGGCTTCGAAAGGGGGTTTCAATGCTATCATTCAGTGTTTTATTTAAATGATTTGAAGCTTTCGAAAGGATGGTGCCGACGCCATCAAGCTTTCTCCAATACTTTTATATGATAAAAGAATGGTTACGAAAGAGATACTTTCATTTATATTCACTTTGACCCAAATGATATTTTAAAATATAAACCCAATGGTTTCATAAGGGATACATTCAAAGGTTTTGAAAGAGGTACTTTTAGTGGTTTCGAAGCTATGCTTCTAAGAGTTAATAAGTAATACTTTATTATATTCAAAAGGTTTCGAAAGAGAGGTTTTAAAGTGTTTCGAAAGGCAGGGGTCTAATTTTTTGAAAAGAGATTTCTATGCTTTCGAAGGAGGTTATCAAGTGAGGTCGAAAGCAAGGTTTTAAAAGTTTTGAAAGCCTTATTTTTCAAAAAAAAATAACTCAATCTCATTTTAAAGGAAAAAACCATAGCTAAGTAAAGGAGTTTTGAAATGGTTTTAAGAAGAAGCTTTCCTTGATAAGTATTAGGTTAAAGGGAATAACCATGTTTCATGTGAAAATATTTCAAGGATATTAAACCCATAGGAGTGGTATTGTTATGTTATTATGTTCGCTTCTTCAAATATATATATATATATATATATATATATATATATATATATATATATATATTCACATTGTAATAAACCTATAATGGTAATCGGGGGAAGGGTAAAATAACCAGCTTGATTGACTCAGTAGTGAATATAAATTAAATTAACTAAAGATATTGGTAGGGGCCAATAGGTTCATTGTGAACCCATGAAAACTGTGTATAGAAAAAGATATTGGCATGGGCTAATAGGTTCATAGTGAGCCCATGAAAACTATGTATAAATGAAGATGTCAGGAAAACAGGTTCATAGTTAGTACATGAAAACTATGATTTGATATTGGAAGGGGAATAGGTTTGTAGTTATCCCATGAAAAATATATCTGAATTAAGATATTGATAGAAGTCAATAGGTTCCTAATCAACCCACGAAAACTAGGATAAGAGAAGGATATTGAAGCTACAAATAGGTTTAGGGAGAACATATGAAACGGTAAAGATATTGGTAGGGGCCAATAGGTGCTTAGTGATCCCATAGAAACCATAATATAGGACAAGGAGTCCATATACATTTAACCGGTTATTAGTCAGCCTATGAAAACTAATAGGTTAATAGTAACCTCAGAAACTATAACTAAGACAGATAGTCAAAATGAATGGGGATAGGTAATTCAGAATTGATTCAGTTGTTCAGCAAATCATCATATCATAACATTTTGAATTATTTTAACCATTATGGATGCAGGAGCTTGATATATGGTTTTATAAAGGTTTTAGGAACTAGTGAGGGGAAAACGCGTTCCGCTAAGTGGCGTGATCTCACAGAATATATAGATGGTTTGAGACGGTAGATTATTATTCATACTAGGCTTTATGTCTAAATTAAAGTTTATATTTTCCCCTTAAACTCTTGGGTACTTAATTGATTTTGAGTAGTTTGATAGTTGAGGTTTTCAGGTACCTCTTAGACGAATAAGCTTCCAGTAACATGCAGGAGGCACAATAGCTATCTAAAGTTCTCTTTTAATTTGATTATGTCGTGTTGTTTTGTAAAGGAAAGTTGTTAAATTGCCTATATATATACTCTAATCATCCATGAGCGCATCTTCATATATCGTTCTTGGCGTATGTTGTAATAAATATATTTTCTCTAAATGTGGTTAACAATTATGGGATTATGTAATGAATTTGAAATATTTTGAAATGGAATGTGGAGCTTGTTTGATGTTTTAAAAAATTTCCACATTCATGTGTTTCTGTGTATCAATATATCTAACATACTGTATTTGGTCACTGATGATTAATAACTATGGATCACTGCAGCATCCATAGTCGTTTGTTTTGGGCCACCATGTAGGGGATGTTATAGGATGCCTAGAGATAGAATCGTCGAATTGATGCCCAAGCTCATTGGCCACTGACCACCACTCCAACCCAAACGACGAGTAACGAATCATGAGTACATTGAGTGGAAAGTGCATTACACGAATATATAAGCATATTCAAACTCAAAATAAGAGCCATCTATATAATTGCATGCAACATGAGGATGAACCCTACTCGACACCAGATTCAACATGCTTCTAAGCTTAATCTTCGGCCAGTGGCAGATAATCATTTAAAGCATCTGGAGCCCTTCACTATTAGACTTAATAACTAATGAAAAGACTGTAGGATTCGACCGAAGTGACCGTCATCATTAATCACCCATCTAGATTTCATGTTAATTATTACGTGGAACAGTTACATTTGAACTCGAGGAATCCAAGGCTACACCGGCAAAGCTAACGATCAACATTACGGTCAACTATAGCGACCCACTACGGGTACTGAAGATCGGATCACAACTTAGTGCAATGATGATAATGGAATTAGATGGCTTTCTCCGAACGAGTCTTGATGTATTAGCCTGCACCCATTCTATCATGTATGTGATCTCACCAATTATCGTGAGCATGCATTGAATATCGACCCGAGGCATGTCCCGATAAAACAAAAGCAACGCAGCATTGATCCAGAAAGATTTGCTGCACTTGAAGAGGAAGTGGATAAACTCAAAAAAAATGGATTTAACCGTGATGCCCTCTAGCTAAAATGGGTATCCAATCCAGTTCATCTAGAAAAGGCTGATGGAAACTGTCAGACATACGTCGACTACTCTTACCAAAATAAGGCATGCCCGAAAGACAGCTTTCCACTTTCGAGGATCGACCAACTAGTAGACTCAATCGTTGAATATTGACTGCTTTCATTTATAGATGCATACTTCGGATAAAAGCCGACCCTGATGCACACCCCCCATCAGAAGCACGCCAGCTTCATTATCAATCTAAGTCCATGTTGTTATGCTATAATGCCATTTGAACTTAAGAACGCTAGTACAACTTACTTGAGGCTGGTCAGTTGACTGTTCAAAGACCAGACCGGGCGACCAGTGGAAATATATGTGGATGATATGCTCGTGAAGTCACGTTGATCAAACGACCACATCGATGAATTAATGGAGATTTTCGGTGTTCTACGAAAATATGAAATGAAACTATATCCCTTGAAATGCTCTTTCGGCATCACGATAGGGATATTTTGGGTTTTCATCATCAATTCTCACACAATCGAAGCCAATCCTAAGAAGATTCAGGAAATTGAAGACATCCAGGTACTGATGACAATCAAGCAGGTATAGAACCTAAATGGGAAGATCACCACCCTAAGTCATTTCATCTCCAAGGTCGCCGACAGGTGAATTCTCTTCTTCGACCTAAATAGGAGAGGGAAGAGAAAATTTGAATTGATTCAGGACTACGTTAATGCATTTCAAGCTCTGATAGATCATTTAGAGCGACCTCATTCTATCCAAGCCATTGAATCATGAAGATTTATACAACTATTTAGTGGTGTCGGTACATGCCGTAAGTGCCGCACTGTTACACGAAGAGAATCAGATCCATAAGCCAATATATTATGTTATCAAGCAATTGATAGGCACCGAGAGAAACTACTTGAAGCTGGAAAGGCTCATGTACTGCTTGTTCATTGCATCACAAAAGCTTCGCCTTTACTTTCAGGCCAACCCTTTCAACTTCTACACTGACTAGCCATTATGACGGGTCCTATAGTGACTGAGACATCTGGAAGGTTACTCAAATGGAATACTAAGCTAAGCCAATTCGATATCACTTATCTCTCTCAGAGAGCTATCCAGGGACAGACATTGGAGAACTTTATAGTTAAGTTCACTAAACTAGATGACTCTCTGGATAGTAGTGGAGAACCAACCAACCGATGGAAAATATGCAAAGATGGAGCATCTAACGTTCAATGTTCTGGCTCCAGGGTCATGTTGGCGACTCTTAAAGGAACAATTGATTTGCTACACCTTAAAATTCATATTCTTGTAATAAATAACGAAGCTAAGTATGAAGCCTTGATCGCCGGGCACAAACTTGCTGAGAACTGGAAATGAAAATTTATAAATCTTTTGTGATTCACGGTTAGTAGTATGCCATGTTAGGGGAGATTATCAGGCTAGGAGGCAGCGACTTGTTCCTTATCTCAGCCGGGTCCAATTGCTACTAGCCGACTTCGAGTATTACACCATTATATATACCCCAGAGAACAAAATGAGAAAGCCAACTCACTGGCCAAACTAGTTAGTTTTACGGATGCGCAGCAGATGGGTTTGTTCCGGTTGAAGTACTAAATTCTCCGAGCATCGACTAGATAGAGATTAATTGGATTCTAGAGATGAATCCTGGAAAGAGAGTCATGAATGACCCTATCTAAGATTAGCTGCAACAAGGGATCCTTCTCGGAACGAGGAGTGAAGAGCAACAGATCTTCCACAAAGCTTCATGCTACATCATCCAAGAAGAAGTCGTGTGTAGAAAAGGTTTCTCCATTCCCCTACTTCGGTGTATCGCTCATGGTAAAATAAAACGAGTCTCGAGAGAAGTCCATGATTGAGAATGCGATGGTCACACTGGATAGAAAACCCGAACAAAGAAAACACTCTACTGTTGGTGTTACTAGCCAACTGTTAAACAAGATGCAGCTCATCACGCTAGAAAATTCAACGAGTGCTAAATGTTTACAAAAAATTTCAAGAGCTCCACCATAAAAGTTACACGAATGGTCAGTACATGGCCGTTTTCCAAATAGGGGCATTGATATTATTGGTTCCTTACCGATCTCTAAAGTCGAAGTGAAATACACCATCGTTGTAGTGGATTACTTCACCAAATGAGCTAAAGCTGAACCTTTAGCCATGATCACGATAAAGAAAGCGATCAAATTCATTGTCTGAAACATCATCTGCCATTTTTGCCTTCCATGAAACATTTTAACTAAAAATGGAACCCAATTCGACACGCTGAATTCAAAGATTCTAGCATCGGCATCATATTGAAAACAGATTTGCGATAGTTTTTCACCCTCAAGCAAATGGACAAGTGGAAGCTGTTAACAATATCATAAAATCCATTCTGAAGAAAGTTTAGAAACGGCTAGAGGCAAGTGGGTAGTTGAACTCCCAACAGCATTACAGGCTTATAGACCACCCATAAGTCCACGATTGGCCATACATCATTCACCCTTGCTTACGGCTCTGAAGCCATCATCCTATAGAACTTGAAGTCCCTTCTCATCAAGTAACTTGTTACTACCCCTGTTTCATTATAAAAAATATATGTATAAGGATTGCAATCCAATTGTAATTAAACTATAAGGAATTGGTGGTGACTTGTAAGCGTACTAATGCATCCGGGAGCCAATGATAAGAATGTGTACCTGAACATGCATGTGTATAGTCTAAACATTCGATTTCTTAAAACCGACAGAAATTGAATTTCCACCTGGAGTTCTTAGAGGAATGGCTAGATCAAATAGTCAAAGCTTGCTAACCTCGTAGAACCGAACATAGATAGCAATTGACAGAATACAGTCCTGAACTTATACTGTTAGAAATAAACCAATTGTCATGATGAATAGAAATAAGTGCAACTAACAATAAAGATGATACAACGGAAGGATAGCGGCCATTTAATAAACTTAACAGAATCCTTTTCGATGATTTTAGCTTGCTATAATTCAAAGCATGTCATGTTTGAACAAGATGTACTTAGGGGGCTAAAAATTTTATCCTGCTTTTTCACACGGCCATGATACCATAGATTTTACTAAAAACTAGTGGTTACCAACCTTGAGAATTAGTAATATATAGGACTATGGACAATGGTTGAGCATATTCAAACCGAGTCCCGATCAAGGTGTAGTCAATGTGAAGTGACAAGGAAGGGCCCATAAGGCTACATTTCAGATTTCAAATCAATCGGAGTTTGTACGCTTAAGTTATGGACAAATGAAGAATTTATACAGATCGATCTAAAAATACCCATAAAACAGCATAAATCGACGAAGATCTATCAATATCGCAAAATATACAAAGCCAATGCACTTGAAAATTTCAGAACATTAATATATTAAAGAGTGGTGCCCACAAAAAGGATTGCATGAAAAAATTCCCAAATCTTGGAAAGACATACCGATCGTTCCATAACGAGTGTACAAAATCAGCCAGAATGATCCATAGTTTCATGGAAAATGCGATATCCCATAAACGGTATGTCGATATTGCACGAAATTTATAGAGCAAGTATCTTACAACACGAAGAGCCTACATTACCTATTGCACATCAATCAGAGGCCAAAATAATGATCGGCTAAACTTTGGCGAATCGTTCCAAAATATCGAGTTAAGGCCACCGGTCGTTATAGTAGGCCTCTATGGATCTACAGACTCTTCTTGCAAAAATTTAGCCCAATCCATGCATGTCTTCTCCTATAAATACAGCGGCTATTCTCCATAAAGGGGATCCATTTTTCTACTGCCTAGGCTCTGCCATTTTATTCTTCACTTTTGTACATCCTTGTAATCAAAATCAAGTGCAAGATTAATTAAAATATGAAGTGGATGTAGGCCAAGATTGCGATATAAAAATCTGTATGTTCATTTCTTTTTATTCTATGTTCAAATTTCATTTATCAGTTAGTCTTTATGAGATTTTATTGGGTGTTGATGCCCATTTTTGTTGTCAATAGAAGTTAAGAGTTTTCTTGGTTCAGCAGGTTACTATAAGAAGTTCATTAAGGGCTTTACAAAGATAGTATTACCGTTCACTTTCCTAACTAAGAAAAACTTAGTCTTCACATGAAGTGAGAAATTTATGGAAGCCTTCAAGAAGATGAAGGAGCTGTTAACCAATGCACCTGTACTAACGATCCCAGACGGATCGAAACCTTTCACTGTTTACACCGATGCATGTGGAAGATCAGGAGTTGTTCTTATGCGAGAAGGTAGAGTGATAGTGTTTGCAACTAAATTGGTCACAAACACCCAAGAATAGATTTTTGTAGAGAAGTAAGTTAAGAAAAATGAAATTACACTGAGGAAATTGTTAAGCTAATAATAGATAAAGAGAAATAATCGAAGACACGGTGATTTGTAACGGTTTTGCATTGTATGCCTACGTCCATTTTGAAGATTATCCCTTATTAATCATATATAAATCTAATTACAGTAGTAAGGAATAGAAAACACTTGATTACAATAAAGTCTAGAGTAATAAGCAGCGTAAAGATCCTCAGAATAACCCATTAGACCAGTATTTATAGGTGAAGGCGACCACCAATCTCCCTGAAATTTCGATTGAAGAACCTTCTAATCCACATGGGCCCACTAGAGGGATCGCTAGACCCAATTGCAAATGTGGAGGGGTCGGTACCAATCCTTCATTGATCAATTTTCGGGAAGCGATCTCTATGGTGGCTTGTCCATGCTAAAATATATTTAGCCTTCAATTTTCATGTCATTTGGACCACTAGAACTTGAGTTATTGCTTGATCTTTGATTTAATATACATTACTCTCTGCCGATTTCTTCCAAGGGACACTTCCCGATCCCTCCAACTTTGTCCTTATGACATGTGATCCCTAAGGTAGTTTCCCTAGGGCCATATACCTTGTCCTCCAAATTTCATATGCTTTGGACTTGTAAACCTTGAGATATTGATTGTAGTATGCAAGAACTTGGACTTCGATGCACGCCAAACCTTTCCGTTCATTGAGCCATATTCCATGCTTTTAGCATCCTATATTGCACATCCATCAAATCCATTCAATTCTAACTTCGTATAATCATCTGTACTTGACTTTCGGGCCCCACAATCATCATTATGAAATCATCGACCTTGATGATAATTGGATCTAACTCATGCAATTAGTTCAATATAGCCAGGCTAGAATGTTGGGTAACATTTGCCCCCCAAAAGTACGTTTTGTGATTAACATGACGTGCTTTGAATCATTGAGAATGATCTAGCTTTCTGAATAGTTTCTATTCCTTTATCTAAACGTTTTTCCAAGGTGTTGGATTCCTTATTGATTGTCATGATGCATTGTTGATTTCCACTAATATAAATCCAGTGCTATATTCCATCAACTGATATATATAAGTCTGGTTCTGCTTGACTAACAAGCTTTTGTTATCCAATCCAGCCTTAAACTTGAAATTTTCAAGTTTGATTTCAATTTTTGTTGATTTCAAAAATTGAACTTTTAGGTCATATACACTTTTTTGTTGTTGGTTTCTAGACATGCTCACATGTTCACGGGTCGTCACCAACTTTCCATTTTGTATGCACATGCTTATAGCCGAACCTTATAATAATTTTTTCGTTCATTCAAAAAAAGTATTTTTTTTTATTTGTAGGGATCGGCATGTGTTTAGCCGATCCCTCTCTCTCTCTTTCTTTATTTATTTATTTTTTATTAAAGCTTTTGTAGGGATTGACGTATATGTATGCCAACACCTTTTTTGGGTTCATGCTAATAGGGATCACTAAGCTTTCATGCAGATCCCTCTCTCCACGCTATGTGTCAAGGGCTTGGGCCGAACCCTTGCATATATATATAATGCAACTTTCCATCCCTTCACTCTCACTTATTTTATTTTCTCATTTCATTCCCAAGTATCGAACCCTCCCGTTCATCCATTAAAATGAACTTTCCCGCCTTGAGCCTTAAATCCATCTGCGATTCAACCTGTCCCATTAACTCTCTCTTCCATACTTCCAATTCGAACATCCCTAAACACTAGGCCCTCTTTTAACTCAAACATTCACATAGGTAAATTTTTGGACTATAACTTTCAATGGTACAATTAGGTACTGGATTCCATGGTGTTAGCAATTATGATGGCGTTCGAGGCTGTGATGACAGAATGTTCGAAGCGGCCTAGAGGAGATGAATCGTTGGTGGATAGGGTTTGGCTAAATAAGGAGAAGAAAGAAGGGAGGATAAGGAAGAAGTTAGATATTAGGAGGGATCGGTGTTGGATATTTTGACCTATGCCGACACCTCTATGCAGAGGTTCGATGAGTAAATTTAGAAGATGACATATGCGATCCCTAAAAAACATAATAAAGGAATTGATATGTTTGGGTTTGGCAACGTCTGATGCGAAAGAGGGAACGGTGAAATATGTGGAAGTAAAGGGATCGGTGGGATTAAGTCGAAGAGAGGATCGTTCGTGAGGCTTTGGGAAAGGGATTGATCTATACATATGGTTCAGTATGAAATTAAGGGTCGACATGGCCATAGGGATCGACATTACTATAGGGATCGGCATAAGGAACTTTTTTTAAAACTTACAATCTAATCCAACTTTACTTGCTTGGACAACCATCATTAATTCACCTTAGTGAGCTTGGATATATGATGATGATGAACAATAATACTTGCATACTCGCTATTAAACTCAAGATTGAACAATCAAATCCTTGGAACTTCCAGCATATACTAAAAACTTGCATATGGACTTAAATAACAAACTTTACACTTTGACAAGCGGATAGTCAATCTCAAAGCTTTCGCAATAGATCAGTCTTCTTGCCAGTAGTGACGGTCAGCAATGATGGTCACTTTGTTCGAAACCCAAAGTTTCATCCGTTAACTTCATTTTTTGAATTTAAGTTGTTTATTTCGGCCATACACTTCAATACACCATACTAGCTTACACTTAACATGAAGGGAACAGGTAAACTTTTCTAACCTCGATTATCTACTAAGTATAGCTAATATGGACTTTAGATGCTTAGAGCGTTTAGCTGGTATGTCATGCAACACATCGATCCTAAAGCAAAATCAGGTTCTACGCGTATATCCTGTAGGCTTTCCCCTAGTCATCAAGCAGAACAGACGGAAGTTTTCTACCTGTCAGTCGACCTTTTCTTAGATGTTTCGGTCCTCCCAGCGGAGGACATAAGTCATGCTCCCAATGCAGTAGAGGTGCCATTCTTCTAGATAACCAGATAGATTCTCAAGCCACTCGAATTGGTGAGGGTGCCCTTCGTCGGCTATGTTCAATACATAAATTCCATTTATAGACGTCTTGGTTCCTTCAATAAATGATAGGCCTCACTTGCCCCCCGAAGGGGTACATGGCGTGTAAAAAATTTATGTGTTGGGCTAGATGCGTACCGCCCTTTAATTCGTTTGTTCAAGAGATGTTGAGATATCTTGGAATAGCTCCAACGCAACTCCATCCAAACATTTACACTTTCCTACGTGGAACCTTTCTACTATTCTTGAGCATTGTATTTTGTCCGCTGACTCCCGAGGACATAAGATTCATCTACAACTTTAAAGGTGATCAGTAAGTCCTTTCTATGTTTTTCTTAAAATTCCATAACTACCAAGTCTTAATAGGCGCTTGGAATAAGCTCTCTATATTCAAGCATGAGTGGTTCTATGTTCGATGTCCACCTGGCTTCGTGAGGCGATGGTTTGAAGGACGTAAGTATTACTTTCGTTTCATTCTTAAGTCACTTAATCCTAGTCATATTTTTAAATCTATTAACATCTGAGATTCCTACCAATGTCCACCCACGACCCGAAGGCATTAGTTTTTCTAAAGCGGTCATCGCTATTCGTGCAACCCCTATCGAAGATAGGGACATCAAACTTCTTATTAGCGACAAGTTACTATCTTTATTCGGGTTTTCGGAAGAGGGAAGAAGCATTGGGCTCCGCTCCCTGGAAGTGCAGCGTTGTCGAGAAACGTCATAGAGTAAGAAAAATATGCCATTGGTCCTGTCATGCCCCCAACCGAAGGGACTCGAGATGGTATTAAAGAAGGTGAGATTAGGGATTCCCATGCTAATAAACCCGGCAATGCTGATGTAGGCCTAGGAAATATGCCTGTGGCTGAATCGCCACAAGACGTGCAATCTCAAACACCAACCAAGAGAAAGAAAAAGATGGCATATAAACTTCATAAAACAAAAAATACCACAGATCCAGAATTTATCATCACTCCTATTGAACGAGAATCGTCTTCCCAACACTTGGAAAGTTCATTGAAGGGATTTTCAAATCTCTAAATTCCCGATAATATCATGAAATATGACTTTTCAAATATCAATATCGAAGGGCTCAATTATCCTACTAGGAGCGGTGAAGGCATTCATCCTACTGATGAAGGAGAGAGAACATCCATAAGCAAAGCTACAGCCACCGGTCTATTGGGGGGAGCACTAGGACAGTCATGACCACCTGCACTTTACTACATACTCTTCATTAATCCTTTGCGTAATAATTGCTCACGTGTTCTCATTTGGTCTTTGTAGGTACAATGATTTAGTCCTTGGCTGTCGATCGCTTAAGAGGTTCTTCGACGTACCATCGATCTAGCCAGGACTCAAAGTATGATAGGTGCAAGGAAAAAGACGACGGATGGGAAAATTGTTATCATTCAAGGGAATCCTCGTCTTCCAAGTGCAAATCCCAAACTCAGTCCTCTTGCCGGGGAGATCAGCCTAATTTTCCTACTTATAGTGGAGACCAGCCTCCCTACCATAGCCCTCAAATTGCCACATCACATGAGCAACACTCTGGTTCTTTAAGCTCTAAGCAGTCTCACGACCATAGAGTGAGCAAGCATTCATTGCCGCTTCTGATCCATCCTTGCCAGTTGCTGCTTCGGACACTTCTATAGTGGAGAAATTGGTCGAGTTTAAGGCCACTTTTCCTAAAATCTATTTCGATGGGCTTAAATTCCCTTCGACGATACAAATGATCTCTTACGTATGTTAATGATGTGTTCGTGCAGCACGAATTATTTCAACACTTGGAGGATAAAATCCCTGAAGTGTCAATCGAATGACAATATGAAATTAATCATCTCAAGCTAGAGGCGATACATGATTAAGACATAATCAAACACCAAGATGATGGATTGTCAGAATTGACAACAATACTTGCCAAGGCGAAGAAAATTGCTAAGGAAATGTTGGAGGCAGTGAGCCGTTTAGAAGCTTCCTATAAGAAAGAATTCAATGCTGCCCTCAATCATAGTTGTGCACTCGCTCTAGAAAAAGATTCCTTATAAAAGGAAAAAGAAGACTTAGCCCGCTGCGTTAGGAACTTAAGGATCATCTCAAGAAAGAAAGGGAAGAGAAAATTGAGGCTCAAGAAGAACCACAAAGGTATTGCAAAGAGGCTGTCGAAGCCAGGAGCCTAAAAATTAAACTTGATGAGCAATTTGCTAAAATAAAAGCCTTTAAAGAGGAGGAATGAGAGGAAGATCGCAAGGTGATGATGGAACAAATTGAAACCCAGGTAGGAGATGCTAAGGAGTCTAGTTGGAACAAATCAAGAACTTGTTTGATCCACTGATCGTCGAATACAATGCCAAAGTCCTCCTCCACCGCGACTTGAGTTCTCTCGATGAATGTTATCTCGAGTCACTTGCTGAAGCCTAGGAGCATATCATTGAGATGAAAAAGAGGGAGTTGGGCAGAGCTAAGTTTGATGAAGAAAATTTAATGTAGGAGATCCTCCGTGGAAACGAACCCTTAGATCTTGCTACCTCGAGACTCTAATACTTTGACATTTCTGTTCCCTTTGACAAAGGGGAATTTATAGCCGGATCCTTGGAGGCCGATCCCAAGGGCCCCTCTTCTTCCGAAGCGACTGCAGCATCTGTTTCCATTGGCTTGGAGCAGGACTAGGGCTACGATTCGGATAAGCCTGGTTATCAATCCAAAGTGTTGTCTCCTATTCTGGAAGGGGTACTCCAGCTACCGCCAAGAGCCAGCTAGATAAGGGTTTTCAACTTTACTCTCCAATTTATGAGAGGTTTTGTTCCTTGTGCTCAATGGTTTTAGGCTTATCTTTCTATTTTAACAAATTTTGTAGGTCTACCAGGACCCGGTCAAACTCTCAAAAGTGATGCTGCTATGGAGAAACAAGAGAAATTAGCAAAGATTCCAGCAGCTACTAGTGTGTCGGGGCCAATGCTCAAGTCATCGGAGCTCTTAACGATGATAAGGTTGAAGATCAGCTCCTAATAGATGAATCCGACAATGTCGTGATTACCAGTGCTTCTAAATGCACTAATGAGATTAGCTTGAAAGAGCATATCAAGAAGGAGTTGCTAAAGAAAAAGGGTAAAATTGAGTCTATCGAGGTGGACATCAAAGATCCACACCTTGTACCACTATAGGTTATTCCATCTTGTAGGTGGATTCCCAGTGAACTCCCTTCTACCTTTGTAAGCGCACTTGCAAAATGTGGCAAAGGATTCAGGAAGAGAAACATTGGAGGCTCAAGTGGCACCACTTACTAAAAATCCAAAAAGGAGAGGAGGTCAAATTGCACCTAATTTGTGTTTATACCCTAGTCCGCAGTCTAGGGACCTAGAGTTATTTCATGAGTGGGCGTTTCATACCCAATTTACACTTATATTCCAGCCCTCACTCTTAGAGTTATTTCGTGGGTGGTCGATTCACACCCGATTTATATTTATAATCCGGTCCACACTCTGGAGACTTAGAGTCATTTCACGGGTGATCGACTCACACCTGATTTATGTTTATACTCTAGTCCGCACTCTGGGGACTTAGAGTTATTTTGCGGGCAATCGATTCATACCCGACTTATGTTTATACTATAGTCCACACTCTGGGGATTTAGGGTTATTTTGCGGGTGGTCAATTCACACCTGACGTATGTTTATACTCTAGTCCGCACTCTAGGGACTTAGAGTTACTTTAGAGAGTAGTCGGACCGTACTCTCCTTAATTGACTGATTTGCCCTCAAGGTCTGGGGTTTGATTTAGCAAGGGATCTCCCGTGTCACGGTTGCTCTCATTTTATTTTAGTTCCATAGTTTGACAAGATTTATATAATCATCAGAAGGTCGAGCCACTTTTATTCCTCATTGTGTATCCCGTCTGTTGGATTATGAATGGGAGTTATCAAATGAGTAAGTGGACAAAGCTCATCTTGTTTAGTCCTATGGTGAACTAGCCAATCGATTAATTTCAAACTCTAGGATCATGTTCATACATATCGACATCAATAAGTTTCACGATGTAACTAATACATAATGTTATAGCAAACATAAGTATAAAGGAAGTTCGACACTTTATTTGTGAAATGAAAAGGAATAACATAAACTGTCTTATTACACGTCTGGAAAATCAAACACTAAAGCAAATTCTAAAAGCAAATACAACTTCAATGAAAAGGAAATAAACTAAGTGAAATAGCATCATAGTTGCTCGCTATTCCATGCCCTTGGAAGTGCAATGCCATCGATAGTCGCAAGCTTGAAAGTTCCCTCTTCAAGCCTCTGTTCAATGACATATGGTCCTTCCTAGATTTGGTTCATGTGCGATAGGGTAGGAAAAACTCGTTTCAAGACGAGATCGCTGATTTCAAAGGTTTTAGATCGGACTTTAATGTTGTAATACCAGGCGACTTGGTGACGATGCGAGCTGCCTGTAGATCGTCTTCCTCGCGCTTCTCATCTGTAAAATCTAGAGATTCCAAGAAGATATATTTATTTGTTTTAAGATCTTAGTAAGTCACTCGGTGAGAAGGAACTTCATGCTCTATAGGAATGACGGCTTCGGAATCGTAAGCAATGACAAATGGAGTATGGCAAGTCGCAAACTTGTGGGTGGTCCGGTAAGCCCACAATGCTATCGGGAGTTCGTCCACCGACTTTCCTCTAGCCTTCTTCAAATGCTTCTTTAGAATGGATCTAATGATTTTGTTTATAGGTTCAAACGTCCATTCGCTTGAGGGTGAGCAAATGTTGAAAATATCTTTTCAATATGATACCTTGGACAGAAGTTTTTGAACTCAACACTATCGAATTGAGTCCCATTATCTGTTATTATAGTTTGTGGAAGATCGAAACGACATATGATGTTTCAGACAATAAAGTTAATTACTTTCTTGGTTGTGATTGTGCCTAAAGATTCTGCTTCGGTCTATTTGGTGAAGTAATCCACTACAGTGATAGCATACTTTGTGCCACCTTTAGAGATTCATAAGGAACCGATAATGTCTATACCCCCACAACGGCCATGGGCTAAACATTTGCATGATTTGCGTTGGCGAAGCTCTTAGAACTTTTGCAAATATTTGGCACTTCTCACATCGTCTTACGTAGTCAGCGACATCTCGATTTATAGTTGGCCAATAATACCATAATGGAGTATTTTCTTTGCCAGAGTCTGCCCTCCAGTGTGATCGCCACATTCCCCTTCATGGACCTCTTTTAGAACACGTATTATCTCATCATGAGCAAAGTACCGGAGTAGGAGGACTGAAAAACCTTTTCTGTACATAATTCCTTCTCGCATGACATACCACGAAGCTTTATAAAGGACTTGTCGCTTTCATTTATTTTATCTGGTAGGACTCCATGTAGCAAATATCTTTGACTGGAGTCATCCATGATTCCCTCTTAGGCTACGCTTCCAATGTTTGGTCAATTTCTATCATGTTATACTTGAGCTATTTATACTTCGAGTTCGACTAGAACCAAGTCCATGTGTTGTGCATTACCAGTGCTGAAAAACTTCGCCAATTCATTAGCCTCTTTGTTTCGATCCCACAGAATATGTGAAATGTCATAGTATTCAATTTCTGCCAATAACTGTCGGACTTAAGTAAGATATGAGGCAAGCCATTGTCCCTTAGCTTGATAATCTCTCCTGACTTGGTAAAGTATCAAATGCGAATCGTAAAAGATTTCAGGAGATTTATTCCGAGTTCTCTAGCGAGTTTAAGTCCAATAATCAGAGCTTCATACTTAGCTTCATTGTTTATCGCTAGGAAATCGAACTTTAAAGCATAACAGATTGACCAATCTTCAGGAGTTATAAGCACAATTCCAACTCCAGAACAACGATCATTAGATGCTCCATTAGCATACAATTTCCAGTGTATTGTAGGGATTCCATTGCCTCTCGAAGAACCGTCCCACATATAAACTTTACTATAAAATTTGTCAGCGTCTGACCCTGGATAGCCCTCCAAAGGAGATAGGTAATATCGAATTGGCTGAGCACGATATTCCACTTGAGTAATCTTCGAGACATCTCAGGTCGCTATAGGACCTGGTATAATGGCTGGTCGGTGTAAACATTGATCGGATGTGACTGAAAGTATGGACAAAGCTTTCGTGATGCAATCAGCAAGCAGTATGCCAATTTCTCTAATTTTAGATAATTCCATTCAGCTCCCGTTAGTCATTTGCTTCACTTAATAGATTGGCCTGTGGATCTGATCCTCCTCGTGAAGTAATACGGTACATAGCATGTGCCGATATGACTAAATAAATGTACAAATCTTTATGATCCATCGGCTTCAATAAGATGGGGGATCTATCTAAATAGTTCACCAAAGCTTGAAACGTGCCTTTACAATCCTGCGTCCATTCGAAGTTTCTTTTCCCTTTCCTAATCAAATCAAAGAAAGGAATGCATTTTTGGTAGCTCTGGAGATAAATCGACTTAAGGCGGCAACTTTCCCATTCAGACTCTACACTTATTTAATAGTCCTTGGCGCTTGGATATCGTGGATAGCTTGAATCTTCTAGAGATTAGCTTCTATTCTGTAGGCATTAACAATAAAGCCCAAAAATTTCCTGATGCAACACCAAAATAACACTTCAAACGATTAATTTTCAACTTGTAATACCGAAGGATGTCAAACATTTTTGGCAAGTCTCTAATGTAGTTTCTTGATCGTCATGACTTCATGAGCATATCATCCACATATACTTCCATCATTTTTCCAATCTGATCTTTAAACACCCCGTTGACTAAGCATCGATAAGCCGTTGTCGCATTTTTTTAATTAAATGACATTACTACATAGCAGTTAATCCGACATCGGTAGTGAAACTGGTGTGATGCTGATCGGGAATATGCATCAGGATTTGGTTATATCATGAGTATGCGTTCATGAAAGATAGCAATTCATGTCCGGCGGTTGAATCCACAAGCTGGTCAATTGGAAGGGGGAAATTGTCTTTTGGACATGCCTTGTTCAAATCTGAACAATCAATGCATGTTTTCCATTTCCCATTAACTTTTTGCACAAGTACAATATTAGATATCCATTTAGCGTAGAGGGCATCGTGGATAAACCCATTGTCTTTTAGTCAATCCACCTCCTCTTTGAGAGCGGCGGATCCCTCTGAATCCATTCCGCATCTTTTTTGCTTCACTGGGACAAGCCTCGGGTCGATATTCAATGCATGGCTCACAACAGAAGGTGAGATTCCACACATATTAGAGTGAAACCAAGCGAACATGTCTAGATTCTCTCAGAGAAAACTAGCAAGTTCTTTCATCAACGGGGAGCTGAGCTATGATCTAATCTTTAGGACTCATGTGGATCGTCGTGGCTGACCAAGATATCAATTGACAGCTCATCCAGTGCAGCCTCGCTCTCTTTGTGCTCCTTTTCATCATCTCTCAGATCTATATCTCTATAGAACCAACTGTAGCGTCCGAGCCAAGGCTCAGGCGCTAGTTGTTAATCATCGATAGCTTGAATGCGGACAGTCTGGTCCACACCCTTACCTTTTTCTTTGTGCTGAGCATCCCTCAACTCAACTACATAACAGACACATCCAGTCTCCTGATCGCCACGAACAACTGCAACACCACTATCCGTCGAAAACTTCAAAGTCAAATACCATGGGGCAAGAGCTCCTTGGAATTCAGCTAGGATCAATCGACCTAGAAAAACGCTGTATGAAGAGTCAACATCCAAAAAAACAAACGACAAGGTCCGCACTTTCCTTCATTCACCTTCTCCCAATTCCACGGGTAGTTTCACATAACCAACAGCTTCAGTTGCAACACTGTTAAAACCGTGTATACGAGCTTTGGATGATTTTAAATCTTTGGCTTCCATCCTCATCAATCATAAGCTTTTTTGAAGATTATATTTACTGAACTTCCATAATAATCAATATCCTTCTCACCAAAATGGGGCCAATCATGGATGAAATGGCCATTGGGTCGATTATCGAAGCCTCTACCTTGTATGTATCTCTATTCCTAAACACAATATCATCCTCCATTATACATTTCTATTTTGTCGAAGCTCCATCTTTCGTATTCGAACAGCTTTCATAATCCACAAGCCTAATTATGCTAGCATAGCACTCCATCTCATGCCAACTCTTATCTGCTAGGTGCGGTCCTCCGAACTATTGTATTTATCACCATCTTTCACCAGTCTGTGCAGGCTCCTCGGCCCTATCATACGATTAGCCTTGGTTAGGGTCAGATGTTCCCTTCCTACCATCTTGCAAGGCTTTCACAAAATTCTTGTAATTTCCTTTCTCGAATCAGCTTTTCTATAAAATCTTGGAGATTTCTGATGTTATCCCACCTTTTGGCAAAGCTGAGATGCCCAAAAATTAACTGAAAATCAATAATAACAAGTCAAGAATATCAACTATGCATTGCAGGATAACAATGGATATCAATGAATTTTTTTGAGTCTGGATCGGGCTGCAATTGACAAGACATGACAGGCAAAACCATAAAAGCCGGCATTTCAAATTTCAGGTTAATCGGAGTTCATATGAATGAGGTATGATCGATACAAGTTAGATAAAATGTGTTGTTCGTATCCATCAGAAAACCGAGGTGACGACCTATTCGAATCGATCAGATTCGTATCCATCAGAGAGCTATCGTCAAGTTCGAATCCATCGAGACCTAGCAACTTCGAATCGATCGTCTTCGAATCGATCAGGCATGAATCGGTCCGTGGTCATACAGTTCATATCCATTTAGTTCGTACGTTCCAGAGAAATCTCATTCGCACTCCATGTGTTCGAATCCATGTCATCGCATCGGTATCATTCGCATCCCTCTTAAACTAGTTAGTTCGTATCGATCCCCAGCCACAATCGATCGATACAAACGAGACCTTATGAACGAACGATGCAAATGCTATCGGTGCGAAATCGATATGAAAAATTGAGGCGAAGGTGTCGATATAAGCAAGGCGAAAGCCTCAGAACGACTCGATCAAATCGCCGCAAAATTTGGATCGACCTAGGAAACTCGCGCCACGTTATCCCATGCACACATGCTTCTGATCGATATGAAGAGGCGGATACGAAACATGGATTCGAACAAGACAGCATACACGGAACCATAATCTTACATCAATCATATCTCACAAACCACTGATCCAAATGCTATGAAATTTTCACAGCAGCCTGCGTACATGCTAAAGAATGTCTCTGCCAAGTTTTAACTCGATTGGACAATTTCTTGATCGATACGAAATCAATTCGCATCGATCACAGATCTAGTCGAAACTTGGTGGGACTGGTCGCGTGGGCCCACCCATATGCCAGAAGGAGTCTCCTGAAGTTTGAGCGCGATATCAGCCTCCTACGCCTATAAATAACCCCCTAAAGCCTACAGAAAAAGGATCTTTTTTTGCTATTCGACGTCCAGACTCTACCGGATTTAATTCTACATCGGACCATTGCTGTTATATTCGAATTCCTTCACTGTAACTGCTGCAATCATTTGCAATCAACAAAGAACATCAATAAAAGACAAAACCTTTGAAGTGGACGTAGGCTGGAGATAGCCGAACCACTATAAATCTTTTGTTTCTATTCGTTATTTCTGGATTACTGTTTGTTGCTTACTTAGATCCATGACTTTTGTTTGGAATACTGCTGATTTATATTCATAGTTTGGTATTTTCACGATAGTTGGGGTTTGTGACCATTTCTGGCGCAAACACTTTGGTGCTTTCACTGAGAAGAACTAGCACCCGCTACATCAGATTGAATTTCAGATTTGAAAAGCGTGAAGGATTCAGATTTAGAGAGAATGACTCGACAAACCAGTAGAAGACAGAGGGCTGAGAGAAGCCAATAAGGAGGAAGCCAAGAGGCATCCTCTGAAGCTAGAGAAGGACAAGCTTCGATCTACATCACCATGGATGAGATGGAGGCTATGGCTAATTTAATGCGTGAAAGAATGATGAAGAGTCAATAGGAGATACTGCAAAATTTCTTTGAACAGATGAGAGCAGCGAGTGCGCAGAACCTTGGACCAACTACAGCGGCTGCAAGTGCAGGACAAGGAGTAAGGATTGCAGAAACCAATGAAGGTCAGGCTCAAGACTGGAATGCAAGACCTGAAGGCGATCAACAAGGACTTGGGGGAGACCCTCGGGATCAGACACTGGAAGACCTATAGATGAAGCTCAACAGGCTAGATCCAACGCTAATGTTAACGAGCCACACGAAGAGTGTGTACCAGAATTCTCTTCGAGACTTCAGAGGTAGGACAGAAACATGACAAGGGGGCAACCCCCAGATGGAGATGAAAGGATGATTGGTCTAGTGTGACGAATCATGAGAGGAGGATTGTCGAGTGGAGGATTGGAAGAAGTCGGTCGGAGTCCGTTCACTCCGAATATCAGAAATGCAAGGAACCTTCCAAAGTTCAAACTGCATATGCTGGATCCTTATTGTTAGTCCGTGAGATGATGGTTTTGATGACAACAACCTTAGAATAGATTATAAAATATAAATACAAACATTATAAGTTTAGATATATATATATATATATATATGTATATGCAGGATTTAACCATGCAGGTACTGAGAATGAAGACTGTACAGTATAGAGATTCAAGATATCAAGATAAAATATCAAGATAGAAGACTCATGAGTATCGAGGCTATCAAGAGTTCAAGATTTCAAGGATGAGTATTTTTTAATATTAGGAATTTTTTTTAAAACTCGTAGAAAAGCACTGACATCTTAAAATCGAATTTATTGTGGAATGGAATCCACTTCGAGCCTGTTAAAGGGATGGAACCCTAAGTAGGATGGAACCTAAGAAAAATCTAGTAGAACATTGTTTTGTATCGGCTAACTTTTATTCAAAATGATTTTTCAAAATTATATCCTGTTTTCAAAATGTTTTCAAAACTTTCCTTTTAAAAGATTCAAAACCTTCGATCCTGAATTTAAATAATTTTAGCCTCAAAAAACATCTTTATTTTCAAAGTCAAATTACTCCTGATTTTAAACTATCTTTTTAATAACATATTTAACTTTTAAATATTTAGATTTAAATATAAAATTATGGTTAAATTCTATAAATATTATTCTTTATAATTACTTATGAATTTCAACTATAGTCAAGTATATTTATAAAGTTTAAATTAGTTTTTATAAAAGATAAAGGTTATTTTCAAAGAAATTCAAAACATCATAAAAAGCTTTGGGATGTCGACATGCCTATGGGTACCATGTCGGCATGGTGACAGTTTGATTCAAAAATTCAAATTTCAAAAGAAGTGTCTAATCGCCATAACTCTTCATGAATGGACATGGTTGTTGTTCTTCTATAAATAGGGGTCAGTTTCAACGAACTTTTAATCACTTTTTTTTTGTTTTCACTCCTCTTCTTCTTCCTCTATCACTATCTCTACAAGATTCTCAATGTTATTCAGAGTTATAGACTTCTTTGTAATCTATTAAGCAAGAAAAGGTGTGATTGTAGCCTTGGAAATCAATCAAAAGGGAAAAGGTGTGATTGAGCCTTGGTAAATCAATTAGGTAAACTTGTGTCCCAAAAATCAAGTATCTCTACCCAGAGGATCGGAATTCTAGAGGGTGTACCTCATAGCCTTGAAACCAAGGGTGTAATTGTACGATTGCTGTTGAAAGGAAATCCGTACTTGTGTTGCGGGACTGAATGTAGGGTAAATCCGAACCAGTATAAAATCCGGCGTGTTTTTTCCTTTACTGCTTTTATTTTATTTCTGTATCTGTGATTGTTTCTGTGATCATATCTGTGTCTGTATATTGCATACTTTTGTGTCTACATTAACATAAATAAAAAAAGATTTAGTAATTCTTTATTAACACTATTTACCCCCCTCTAGTGTTAATCTTAGCCTTAAGATCCGTAATCCGCATTACTCACAACTGGTATCAGAGCAAGGTTTTCAAAGTTTCATAATCTGATTTTTGAAAAGTTTTCAAAATGGCTACCAACACTGGTACTATTATTAACACTAGAATCCCTGTCACTAATTCATTTGTAGAGGGTCAGTCTACTGTCAGACCACCACTTTTTAATGGCAGTAACTATGCATATTGGGAATGTAGGATGAAAATATATTTACAATCTATAGGATTAGATACTTGGAATATCACACAAAATGAATATTCTGAACCCACAATTGATTTTGCATAGCAAGCTGCTGAGCAAAAGACGGTTGCACAAAATAATTCTAAGGCAATGAATATTCTGTTTTGTTCACTAGATAGAAATGAATTCAATAGAGTATCAGTTTGTAAGTCTGCATATGAAATCTGGAAAACTTTGCAACTTACTCACAAAGGAACAAGCAAAGTTAAACAGACCAAAATTTCCATGCTCACAAATCATTTTCAATTATTTAAAATGAATGCTAACGAGTCTATTTTAGATATGTATAGTAGATTTCAGGATATTGTGCATTCTCTAATATCTTTGGGAAAGGAATTTTCTGAAGAAGATCAAGTCAGAAAAAATTTAAATTCTCTAACTCCAGAATGGGATCAAAAGACACTTGCGATCGAAGAGGCAAATGACGTCGGTAGTTTGAAGATAGAAGAATTAATTGGAAATCTAATGTCGTATAAAGTTAAAATGATCGGGAGAAGAGAAAGTACAGCATCCGAAAAGAAATCAATGGCATTCAATGCACTGACTGATGGATCAGACTCAAACAACGATAATGATGAAGAAATAACATTTATGACCTGAAATTTTAGGAGATTCCTAAAATACAGATAGATGAATAATCTCAAGAGAAATTACTATAAAAATTCTGTAAATCAGACTATAGTGCCAAATAATGACAAGTGTTACAACTGTGATAAACCAAGCCACTTCAAAAGAGACTGTCCATATCCAAAAAGGCAGAATCCTCCTATGAACAATGAACCAGCAAAGAAATGGAAGCATGCATTTACTGCTACTCTAGATGACTCGGACTCGTCCTCAAGTGATGATGATCAGAAGACGGATAATTCAAATTTGTGTTTCACAGCTGTTCACGACTCCGACGAATTCAGAGAAACGGACTCAAAAAAAGGTACACAGTTTACAATACAATTGGTTGAAATTGATTGCTTAGAGTTAGTTGCTTGATTGTTTGATTGATTGATTTTTGAATTGGTGCATTGTTTGAATTTTAAAATTTATTTTCTATTTTTTATTTTTTTATTTTTTTATTATTTTATTATTATTTTTAATACTTTCTGAAATATATTATAAGTATAATAATATTTCAGAAATATATAATAGACATTACAATAATAATATATATATATATATATATATATTAGAGATCTTAGAAAAAAATAAATGAAAATTCAAAAGCACATGTCGACATGGTCCCTACCATGATGTCGACATGGCCACCTGAATTTGAATTTCAAAATTTGAATTCAAATGTTTGAATTTCCCTCCACCTTTTCACTTCATTCAATTCTCTGAAAAGATACCTTTTGACCAGAGAATATGTCCTTTGAGAATCTATTTATTCACTATCTTTTATCATATTTTTTCACTTTCATTTTCAAATTCAAACTCTCTCTTCATAACTTCAAGCTCTCTACTCTCTACTCTAATGACTTCTTCAAGCAACCCCGCAACCACAAGAATTTCCAGAAAAATAAAATAGCAATTATTTAATGATCCGGAGGCAATTAAAGCATACATCAATTATTCTAACTATGCCAAAGTCCATCCCAGAAAATTTGCTATTTTTCAAGATTTTTCTTCTTATAAAATTGATTCTCTTTTTGCAAACAATGGTGCTCTTAGTCTTATTGATGCTTCTCAAAATGATTTTGTTTGCTATCCTAATCTTGTCAAAATTTTCTATGCGAATTTAAATCGCGGATTTTATGTTGGAAATGAAGATGAAATTTGGAGTAGTGTCAAAGGCACTCAAATTGTTTTGAATTCTGATCTTTTGGGTACCATTCTCAATTGCAAGAGTTCGGGAATGGACCTTTCTAACTTTAAAATTAATGAACAAGATCGTGAGATATTTCATCACATTTTCGAAAGAGATGATGATTTTGATTTTAAAAATAGAAATTTTCGACCAAAAGCAAGAATTGTTAATCTTCTTTTGCAACATACTTTGACCCCAAGATCGGGAAATTTTAACAATCCTACTTCAAAAGTTTGCAAAGCACTTTTTGCTATTTTCGAAAACTATGAGAAAAATTGGGCGCAAGTTATTTTGGATGAAGTTCGTCCTAAAAATCTTGAAATGGGTGAGAATACTTTATACCATGGAATTTATCTCACTTGGATTTTTAACTATTTTGGAGTGGATTTCAAAGGCGAAGAATTTGTTTCTAGAAAAGTATTCAATCATTCCAACGTTTCGCTTATGAAGATTCCATTTATTTTTCAACCTTATGAGACACTTACCGAAAAGGAAGAGCGGTTGGCTCATGAGGAAATGGAAGAAGAGGAAGTTAAAGAAGAAGAAGAAGAAGAAGAAGAAGGGGATGAAGTGGAAATTGAAGAAGAAGAAGAAGAAGAAGGTGAAACATTTTTGGAAAGTATTGAATATCCTTCCAATCCATCCAACAAAAGCCTTCTCAAAAACCAAAAGATAATTGTGGAGAATCAAAGGATTCTAAAACGATCCGTTAGTAAAAAGTTGTATAACATTTCTTCGAAGATGAACAAGTTCTTTTCAAAAGTCAGCAAGAAACTTGGACTATCTTCATCATCTTCATCCTCTAACTAGTTTTATCTTTTCGTATCTTGTTGTATTTATTTTAATTTACTTTATTTCGAATATTCATGTAGTTAGTTGTGTGCTTAATCATTGTATTATCAAAGTATGCAATGACATGAAATTTTCTTTCTGTTATCTACCTTATCTTATCTCTAGAATAAATGTTATTATATTATATATACACACACACACAATTATTCACAAAATCAAAATTAGTCATAACATTTCACTAACCCATGTCGACATCCCCTATGTGACCATGTCGACATGTACTGGTCAGAAATGGCAATTGATTTAGAATTTGAAATTTGAATAACTACCACATGTCTATTCAATTCAAACGAATTTCTACACCTATATATACCTGTTTCTTCCAGAATTCTTCACTGAATTTTATTTATTATTATCTATATCCTCCATTTCTTTCACAAATTCAACTATGACTAATCCTATTCACAATTTATCCAAAAATCTTGAAGAAACTCTTAATTCGTTCAAGAATATTCTCTCATTTATTCTACGAAACCAGCGTCATTTAGAATTAAGTCAAATGCAGATGATAAAGGAACAAGAAAGGCACTTCGATGCGATACGATGGATGATCTCCTCTCTGCACAAGGATGATAACGAAGCACATCCTCCTGTCTCTCTCACCAATGACAATGATAATTGGGATGCTATTAAGGCAGACCCAATCTTTGGAGAAGAAGGATGGGTGGAAGTTCCACGTAACGGTTGATTTTTTTATTTACTTTTTGATTTGTTTGAATGGATTTGGTTTGAATTGATACTCTGTGTGGATTGATTTCTTATTAATTCAAAGATTGGTGTGTAAAACATATATATATATACACACACATTGAATTAGTTATCATTCTTAGAAGTATAATTATTTCCTACTCTATATATATTCCGTTGTATAGTTTAACAATGCAGGTACTAAAGTCTAAGAATGAGGGGGAGTAAGTTTTTTGTTGATGACAAAGGGTGAGAAATATAAAATAGGATAGTTAGATAGTTAGGTATAGATTAAGGGGGAGTAGTTAGATAGGTATATATTAAGGGGGAGTTGTTAGCTTTAGGGGGAGTTGTTAGGATAGAAATAATATTTTATAAACAAAGGTTGTCATCATCAAAAAGGGGGAGATTGTTAGTCTGTAAGATGATGGTTTTGATGACAACAACCATAGAATAGATTATAAAATATAAATACTAACACTATAAGTTTAGACGTACATGTATATACAGGATTTAACCATGCAAGTACTAAGAATGAAGACTGTACAGTATAGAGATTCAAGATATCAAGATAAAATATCAAGATAGAAGACTCATGAGTATCGAGACTATCAAGAGTTCAAGATTTCAAGGATAAGTATTTTTTATTATTAGGAATTTTTGTTAAAACTCGTAAAGAAGAACTGGCATCTTAAAATCCAATTTATTCGTGGAATGGAATCCACTTCGAGCCCATTAAAGGGATGGAACCCTAAGTAGGATGGAACCTACGAAAAATCTAGTGGAACATTGTTTTGTATCCGCTAACTTTTATTCAAAATGATTTTTCAAAATTATATCATGTTTTCAAAATGTTTTCAAAACTTTCCTTTTAAAAGATTCAAAACCCTTGATCCTGATTTTAAATAATTTTAGCCTCAAAAAACATCTTTATTTTCAAAGTCAAATTACTCCTGATTTTAAACTATCTTTTTAATAATATATTTAACTTTTAAATATTTATACTTAGATTTAAATATAAAATTATGGTTAAATTCTATATATATTATTCTTTATATTTACTTATGAATTTCAACTATAGTCAAGTATATTAATAAAGTTTAAATTAGTTTTTATAAAAGATAAAGGTTATTTTCAAAGAAATTCAAAACATCATAAAAAGCTTTGGGATGTCGACATGCCTATGGGTACCATGTCAACATGGTGACAGTTTGATTTAAAATTCAAATTTCAAAAGAAGTGTCTATTCGCCATAACTCTTCATGAATGGACATGTTGTTGTTCTTCTATAAATAGAGGTCAGTTTCAACGAATTTTTAATCACTATTTTCTGGTTTTCACCCCTCTTCTTCTTCCTCTTTTCTTAATACATATTCTTATCATTACTCTACCAAAATCAACATTGAATCATACTCGATTGCTTCTAGTTTGATTCTCTATCACTATCTCTACAAGATTCTCAGTGTTATTTAGAGTTATAGACTTCTTTGTAATCTATTAAGCGAGAAAAGGTGTGATTGTAGCCTTGGAAATCAATCAAAAGGGAAAAGGTGTGATTGTAACCTTGGTAAATCAATTGGGTAAACTTGTGGTCCGGAAATCAAGTATCTCTACCCAGAGGATCAAATTCTGGAGGGTGTGCTTTGTAGCCTTGAAACCGAGGGTCTAATTGTACGATTGATGTTGAAAGGAAATCCGTACTTGTGTTGGGGGACTGGATGTAGGGTAACTCCGAACCAGTATAAATCCGATGTGTTCTTTCCTTTACTGCTTTTATTTTATTTCTGTGTCTGTGATTGTTTCTGTTATCATATCTGTGTCTGCATATTGCATACTTTTGTGTCTACATTAACATAAATCGAAAAAGATTTAGTAATTCTTTATTAACACTATTCACCCCCTCTAGTGTTAAACTTAGCCTTAAGATCCGTAATCCTCATTTCTCACACTTATGATGGGAAGTCAGACCCAACGATGCATATTACCAGATACATCAGGCACACGGAAGTGCTGGGGGAATCCGAGGAAGTGATGACTCGATGCTTCCCTCTATACTTGTCAGATTTGGCTACGCTTTGGTTTAGGCAGCTAGAGAATGGATCAATCAGAAAATGGGGCGAGCTTGTAGAATGCTTCATGAGATAGTTCAGGGTCCACATGACGCGACCCAAGAGTGATGACTTTGGCTTCAATAAAGCAAAGGACCGTGTTGAATATGCGCTTATATGATTTTTGTTTGATGATAATAAACATATATATATATATATATATTCGTGTAAATGTATTTGTTAATGTACTATTCTATTTTTCATAGATTAAATAAATAGTTTCTGAATAAAATTAAATAACACAGAATTTGAATTCAAATGGAAATTTTATTCAAACAAATATTTATTACAATTTTGAATAGTACAAATTCAAGCTCTCACATACATATACAATTTTGATTACAAATACATCACAATTTCATATTTACATTTAACCTCACTACACATCACTCATTCACTCAATTCGTATTTTAATCTTCAACTTCATTCCAGTTAGAATCCAGCATCTGAGCAATCTGCAAAAATATTCACTAACGCAGTAAACTTGAAAAAGAAATATTTTTGCAATATAAAATAAAAGGTGAATTTTTGAAAATAATATTTGCCTCGGTTATTTGGGTTGTTCGTCATCATTTAAATTTGAATTCATCATACACGAACAGTTTGTGACATGCACAGTGTATCACTGTATATGCCACAAGGCCGTGCACATCGAAATATACACTTGATTGATTTACAGGGACAGGTGAGCACAAGGTCAAACCCAAAATAAAAGGACGGGTTCAACTCAGGTGCAATATAAATAAAATCACAACACGTGCACAAGGTCAAACCCAAGCTATTAGCTGGATTCAACACAGGGCAGTTGTACAGGCTACGACTTCAAGCATGCAAGCAAGATGGTGATCAATATGCAGTACAGTGAAGTACAAAGCAAGTGCAACGGATGCAGTAAGCAAAAATATGGCAGAACTCAGCATCAGGTCGAGCACAATGCAAATATAAACTGCAACAACACATTGCATCTATACTGGAAAACAAAAGCACCAAGTTCATATGTACAGCAAACAACATGAGTGAATAAAGACAGTGAAATAATGACTGGAAGCATAGAACAACTCAACTGTGTATACATGAAGGAGTTGTACCAACACAAATACCACAGTGAGAAACACCTCAGAAATCTACAACTTCAAATAACTCAAGTGAATATGTATGGTGATGCACCAAGTAAATGCACAGCAAAAATGGAACCAACATGAAACCAAATCAAACTCAGTTCAACAAGACCACTATGCAGTGTACATGAATACAACAACAGGTGAATGTGCAGACCCAACCAAAGAAATGAAACCGGAGCTCAATGCATTTAAACTCAGTGACAATATACATGAATCAAATTGCAATGGTCGACCAGGCAGCAAACAATAATCAAGTGGAGATGAAACAATGTCCAAAATGAAACATGCCTCAAAGACCAGTGAACAACCGGACAACATCAAGTATACATGAAGACAATATGATCAAGGGTCTGGCATCAACGGAGACTCGAGTACTACCAGAACACAACCCAATACAGTGATCAAGTGCAAGTGAAACACAAGAGTACAAGTCCAAATACAACAACGTGTAGCAGCAGTTACAAGTGACTCAGGCTAATGTACAGAAGCAACAACAAATACACTAAGGTTCAAGTGAAATCAAGACAAATCAGTGCAACCCGAAGTCAGCAGCATCAGGTCAGAGAGTCAAGCCAGGGATTCATGGAAGCAATAAAATGCCAGAAATCAAAATACCGCGGTGGCCAAGAAACATTCGAATTCACAAAATCGATTATGACCAAGTCAGAGTTCTAAACCGTGTTATCCAAGAAAATTGAAAAAGTCAGAAATAAATCATCAACGTTCAACAAAAATTGAATGGCCGAAAGCATAGTGTTGAAGAAATCAGACGACCGCAAAACAAGGGTTACGAACCCATATAAAAACCCTAAGATCATCATCGGCATAATCATCGAGTTCAAGAATTGAATCAGAAAGTAAAAGAGCAAAAAAATTACTTACCAAAGTCATACCGAAAACTCGATCAATTTCAAAGAGCCGTGAGCAAAACAAAGAAGCAAGCGATCGACGAAGCAAACAAAGTGATAAATCTTCCATTCGATCTAGCAATCAAAAGCCAGCATCTTTGGAATTTCCAAAGCCCTAATTTCGTAAAGAAGAACGAACAAGGAAAAGGAATAAAGCCGACATTATCTCAAACAAAAGGAACGGCCCAATTATTATAAAAAGGGAAAAAAGAGGGCCGGCCTTTTACTTTGTTTTTAAAGGGTTATAGGTTTTAAAATCAGGGCTATTTTATTTTAAATTGTTTTTAATCTGTATTTTCTTTTTTAAACCATTTAATTTTCTAGTCGTGTGACTAGGGGACAAACTGCGTGGCGTAGTTTGAGAATTCGCAACTCAGTGGCTGAGCTATGGCAGGGTTTTGAGCGTAGAGTTAGGTTTAGTCGATAGCGGGTGTCGCGAGTTTACGTGTGTAAGCGTTTGACTGTCTAATTTCTAGTAGAAACCTTGAGGGCACGTAGGCAAGGTTTTGCCGAAGCTGGGTAAATTCTGTGTCGTTCTTTTTCTGCATTTTATTATTCTGTTATTATGTGCTGCTATTAATCTGTGATCTGTGTTGAAATAATAAGCTTCCGCAATTAATTTTTATAATTAACACAATCACACTATTCACCCCCCCCCCTTAGGGTAAAATCGATCCTACAAGTGATATTAGAGCTAAGAACAAAAGCCGTTTTTGTTTTAAAAATTTGATTTTACAGAAACAAATTTTTATTTTTAAAAGTTGAATTTTTAAAATGGCTTCTTTTAATACTGCTTTTGCTGAGGGTCCGTCCATAGTTAGACCACCAATGTTCAATGGTGAATATGCTTATTGGAAAAATAGGATGGAAATTTTTCTGGAAACCAATGACGCTTGGAATATTGTTAAGACAGGTTATAGAATACCAACTATAACTGTAGATAATCAGGAAATAGAGAAACCAAAGGAACAATGGATAGAACTAGAAAATAAATTACAAAATACTAATGCTAAAGCTATGAATTCTATTATCTGTTCATTGGAACAATATGAATTTCATCGTGTCTCACATTGTCTAACTGCGCAGGAAATATGGCACTCACTAGAAGTGGCTCATGAAGGAACATCTCAAGTCAAAGAATCTCGCCTTGCCATGCTAAGCAGCGAATACGAGAACTTCACAATGGCAAAGGAAGAAAATGTCAAAGAGATGCATGGACGACTTTCTAATATCGTATATAAATCAAACGCTCTCGGAAAATCATACACGGAACTGGAAATAGTCCGAAAAATCCTCAGAGTCCTTCCACGAAGATTTGAATCAAAAGCCATTCAAGAATCAAAAGATTTAAAATAGATGAAAATTGAAGAACTCATCGGTAATCTCACCACTTATGAGCTAGAAATAAAGTTCAAGGAAGAGCGTGAAGGAAGTGACACTCGAAAGAAATCAATAGCGCTCAAAGGAACAACCGAAAGTGATGACGATAACGATGATGATGATGATGCAGCAGCAGAATTGGAGCTATTAATAAAAAAATTCAAAAGATGGAATTGCAAATATGGAAATTCAGCTCGAATTCAAAAAGCGAAAAGCAGAATAGCCAAAGCACTAGCTGAAGAATAGAAGATCATCTGTCACAAGTGCAACCAACCCGGACACATCAAGCCCAATTGTCCTCAAAATCAATGCGACTTTGAAAAGAAATCAAAAAGGAAAAGTTTTGCAGCCACGTGGAATACAAGTGATGAAGATAAACAAAGTTCTAGCAGTGAGAGTGAGAAAGCAGATATGTGCCTTCATGGAAATATAACTGATAGCGACGATGACGAGCCAAGCGAGGTATCAAAACTTACTCACTCTGAATTACTTATTTATTTCCACGAAGTGAATGGCTGTTTTGAATGACTTAGGGAAAAATATGCTAAACTTGAATCACAAAAAGACACTTTGATAGAATTAAATGAACAACTTGACCAATTAGTTGAAAACTATCAAAGAAGGATCCCTAAGTGTGATAAGTGTCCAACATTTGAAGAAGAAGTTAAAAAATCAGAAATTAATATAAAATCACTTGAAATTGAAATTCTGATTTTAAAAGAAAATGAAAATACTAGAATAGAGAACTCTATTAAAAAGTGCACACAACTATTAAATGAAAATGAATCTCTCAAAACACAAGTCCAACAAATGTCAACGACTTTAGATAAATTTTCAAAAAGTGAAAAATCGTTGAATATGCTATTAGGAAAGCAAACTGTTAATACGGTTAGAAAAGGACTTGGATATAATCAATCTAAAATTGTTGAAAACAAGATTAATCAAGAAAATTCAACGTGCACAATTTGTAGAAAATATGGACACAATCACAATAATTGTTGGTATAGACCCAAACATATGAAAACTATACCGATTTGGGTTCCAAAAGGCACAAATATAAAATTTCTCAAAGTTAAACAAATTTGGGTGCCGAAGGGAACAATTATAAATAGTTTTAGGTCTCCACAAAATTATTTTTCTAAATATTCTGCCACTAACAATCATGGACCTATAAAAAGAAATAGGTCACAAAAATCTTTCATCGTGTAGGTGTGGTGGCAGGCTAAGGAACAACAATAGTGTTCTCTGGATTTTGGCTGTTCCAAGGACACAACGAGCAACAAAGCAAAGTTCCTTAGCCTAGTATAAGGGTGACAGAATCACAACAGACAACAATGAAAAATATCGTAAAGGTGAAACAGGTAAAGGTATACTTATTTGTACGATATATTAAATGTGATAATCTGCACCATATTCTGAATTAAATCAGCCAATAATGTGATGTGATTTTGACTTATTCAAAATAGTTGGCCAATTATATTCTTATGCCAAAAACACTATAAAAACCTCTAGATTCTTTGAATTACTTCATATATATCAGTTTGGATTAAAAATAGTGTTTTGTTGGATGATGATACATTTGGTTATAATACGGCTAACTCTATATTCATGGTTTTTGATTATTTACACGGATTCAATTCAATTTCAAAAGAATGTCATTTGAATTGCTATTAAAATTGAGTTTGAAATTTTTTGGTGCACACTTCATGATTTGGTCAATCGAATTCAATTAATGATAATTTTGAGTGAAAAAAAAATTTAGATGCAGATTACACTGGTAATCTAGTTGATAGAAAAATTACTAGTTGAACGTGATTTTTGTTGAGACATTTAGTAACTGCATCGTTTTTCAAAGAAATATCTGCATATACTTCATTTCAAATAATTTTCAAATAGCAGAAATTTTTCTCATATAACCCCCTCAAGAAAATCATTTTTGACCATATTTTCAGATTAGTCATTTTGAAAAATTGATTTCATAATCATTTTTGAATTTGATTTTAAATGACTATTTTGACTAATCTGACTCCCTAATAATTATCGAAAAGATAAATAGTATTTGAAAAAGTGATGAGTGTTGGTATTTATTATATATTATGACTCGAGACGGTATAATTAGTAAATTTCTGTAGAAATTTAAACAAGAGTTATAAAATTTTTTGTTGGTAAAAATTCCATGACCATCTCTATCTCTATCATATTTCTAACGACCATCACTCATCAAAATTCTATATAGTTTGTCGATATGTGGTACTTTAAACAGGAATCGTTCGTTTTTTATTTTTACATTTTTTGAAATAATAGAAAAAAAATTATATAGTAAAAATAATAATAAATAAATACCAAAGTATTCACTCTCATTTAAAAGTCCTCACGGTTATGCATGGGTGAATTACTTGGAATTTGTAATGTGCTTTCATGCTCATTTAAAAGTCCTCACGGTTATGCATGTATGGAACGCATATCAAAAGTTGATTTTTAAATAAACAATTTGATTCTAATCCCATTTAAAAGTCCTCACGGTTATGCGTGGTTAGAAGATACTTGAATTCATTTTTTTTAAAATAAAATTGGAATACTACTAATCTCATTTAAAAGTCCTAACGGTTATGCATGGTTAGTAGATATTCAAATTCCTGATATAAATATACCACAAATAGACACAACTGTATGGTTTTATATGATGACATCATTCCCATCATTCTAAAAGTGGAATATGCGCATAACAAAATATTTATGATTTTTGTTTGATTTTTTATTGAAATTTAATATTTATATTCAGTTGAGTTTTAATGTTGAATTAATATCGATCACTTTATCTCTATTTTTTCTAACACTATTACTCTTTTGCTGATAACAAAAGGGGGAGAGAAAAGTTAAGATTTTGTCAAATAAAATCAAGCAAAGGTCAAATAATTTTCTATTTGCATCTAGGCTCATTTGCATATTTCTATTTGTATGCATATATATAGGGGGAGCTTTGTGTAGAGAGGAAGCATTTAAATAGGGGGAGCAATTAGGATATATCTATGATCAAATACATTTAACATATTCAAAATCTTAAATATATGTTTGTTATCATCAAAAGGGGGAGATTGTTGAATATGCGCTTATATGATTTTTGTTTGATGATAATAAACATATATATATATATATTCGTGTAAATGTATTTGTTAATGTACTATTCAATTTTTCATAGATTAAATAAATATTTTCCGTATAAAACTAAATAACACAGAATTTGAATTCAAACAGAAATTTTATTCAAACAAATATTTATTACAATTTTGAATAGTACAAATTCAAGCTCTCACTATACATATACAATTTTGATTACAAATACATCACAATTTCATATTTACATTTAACCTCACTACACATCACTCATTCACTCAATTCGTATTTTAATCTTCAACTTCATTCCAGTTAGAATCCAGCATCTGAGCAATCTGCAAAAATATTCACTAACGCAGTAAACTTGAAAAAGAAATATTTTTGCAATATAAAATAAAAGGTGAATTTTTGAAAATAATATTTGCCTCAGTTATTTGGGTTGTTCGTCATCATTTAAATTTGAATTCATCATACACGAACAGTTTGTGACATGCACAGTGTATCACTGTATATGCCACAAGGCCGTGCACATCGAAATATACACTTGATTGATTTACAGGGACAGGTGAGCATAAGGTCAAACCCAAAATAAAAGGACGGGTTCAACTCAGGTGCAATATAAATAAAATCACAACACGTGCACAAGGTCAAACCCGAGCTATTAGCTGGATTCAACACAGGGCAGTTGTACAGGCTACGACTTCAAGCATGCAAGCAAGATGGTGATCAATATGCAATACAGTGAAGTACAAAGCAAGTGCAACGGATGCAGTAAGCAAAAATATGGCAGAACTCAGCATCAGGTCGAGCACAATGCAAATATAAACTGCAACAACACATTGCATCTATACTGGAAAACAAAAGCACCAAGTTCATATATACAGCAAACAACACGAGTGCATAAAGACAGTGAAATAATGACTGGAAGCATAGAACAACTCAACTGTGTATACATGAAGGAGTTGTACCAACACAAATACCACAGTGAGAAACACCTCAGAAATCTACAACTTCAAATAACTCAAGTGAATATGTATGGTGATGCACCAAGTAAATGCACAGCAA
Source organism: Allium cepa (assembly GCA_030765085.1). Lineage (NCBI taxonomy): Eukaryota > Viridiplantae > Streptophyta > Magnoliopsida > Asparagales > Amaryllidaceae > Allium > Allium cepa. The sequence goes on from CM060943.1 coordinate 736,151,577, forward strand.
AAATGGAACCAACATGAAACCAAATCAAACTCAGTTCAACAAGACCACTATGCAGTGTACATGAATACAACAACAGGTGAATGTGCAGACCCAACCAAAGAAATGAAACCAGAGCTCAATGCATTTAAACTCAGTGACAATATACATGAATCAAATTGCAATGGTCGACTAGGCAGCAAACAATAATCAAGTTGAGATGAAACAATGTCCAAAATGCAACATGCCTCAAAGACCAGTGAACAACCGGACAACATCAAGTATACATGAAGACAATATGATCAAGGGTCTGGCATCAACAGATATTCGAGTACTACCAGAACACAACCCAATACAGTGATCAAGTGCAAGTGAAACACAAGAGTACAAGTCCAAATACAACAACGTGTAGTAGAAGTTAAAAGTGACTCAGGCTAATGTACAGAAGCAACAACAACTACACTAAGGTTCAAGTGGAATCAAGACAAATCAGTGCAACCCGAAGTCAGCAGCATCAGGTCAGAGAGTCAAGCCAGGGATTCACGGAAGCAATAAAATGCCATAAATCAAAATACCGTGGTGGCCAAGAAACAGCCGAATTCACAAAATCGATTATGACCAAGTCAGAGTTCTAAACTATGTTATCCAAGCAAATTGAAAAAGTCAGAAATAAATCATCAACGTTCAACAAAAATCGAATGGCCGAAAGCATAGTGTTGAAGAAATCAGACGAACGCAAAACAAGGGTTACGAACCCATATAAAAACCCTAAGATCATCATCGGCATAATCATCGAGTTCGAGCATTGAATCAGAAAGTAAAAGAGCAAAAAAAATTACTTACCAAAGTCATACCGAAAACTCGATCAATTTCAAAGAGCCGTGAGCAAAACAGAGAAGAAAGCGATCGACGAAGCAAACAAAGTGATAAATCTTCCATTCGATCTAGCAATCAAAAGCCGGCATCTTTGGAATTTCTAAAGCCCTAATTTCGTAAAGAAGAACGAACAAGGATAAGGAATAAAGCCGACATTATCTCGAACAAAAGGAACGGCCCAATTATTATAAAATGGGAAAAAAAGAGGGCCGGCCTTTTATTTTATTTTTAAAGGGTAATAGGTTTTAAAATCAGGGCTATTTTATTTTAAATTGTTTTTAATCTGTATTTTCTTTTTTAAACCATTTAATTTTCTAGTCGTGTGAATAGGGGACAAATTACGTGGCGTAGTTTGAGAATTCGCAACTCAGCGGCTGAGTTATGGCAGGGTTTTGAGCGTAGAGTTAGGTTTAGTCGATAGCGGGTGTCGCGATTTTGCGTGTGTAAGCGTCCGACTATCTAATTTCTAGTAGAAACCTTGGGGGCAGCACGTAGGCAGGATTTTGCCGAAGCTGGGTAAATTCTGTGTCGTTCTATTTCTGCATTTTATTATTCTGCTATTCTGTGCTGCTATTAATCTGTGATCTGTGTTGAAATAATAAGCTTCCGCAATTAATTTTTATAACTAACACTATCACCCTATTCACCCCCCCCCCTCTAGGGTGAAATCGATCCTACAGACCGGAGAGTCCATAAAATATTTCCTACTGCGATTCAATGCAACGGTGGCTTCTGTAGATCGCTCGATCCGTCGATGATTTTGATGGCGGTGGTGGCAGGAGTTGGGAAGGCACCAAATTAAAAGATTCTTTGGCAAGAGATCCACCACAAGATCTTGGAGAATTCTACCATGAAGCTGAAAGATTCATCCGACTAGAAAAATCACGAGCCGAGAGGCTAGAAACAAATACAGTGCAGGGCGAAGGAACCGCCAGAGAACAGTCTAGAGCAGACAAAGGAAAGGGAAAGCAGGATGATAGACGTGATGGTCCTGATAAACGGAAGAAATTTCGAGAACCTAGATTCAGGCAATACACAGATCTAATGGCAAGCCTGGAACAGATTTATATAGAAACTCGGAGGCAACTCCCCTATCGAAAACCACCCAGGAGAGATCCCATCGAGCGGGAGCGCAGAAGCGGAAAATATTGCTTATTCCATGAGATGGATGGGCACACTACCGATGAATGCCGCCACCTGAAAGATGAGGTGGAAGAACTTGCCAGGAGTGGTAGACTGCCACAATATACCAGAGAATGGGCAACATCAGTAAGACCTAAGCAACTACCGCCTCCGCCTAACAGAACTGATCCTGGATCGGGATCGCGACTCGTCATCAACTGATTATGATGACATGGGCCAAATTTAGGATTTGGACTTTGGTCGATTAGGTCTTTTAGATTTGATTTTAAAATAAACGGCTATTCCACTTACTCGTGTATGGGAATCGGAGAGATCCCTAGGCATGCTCTGAGATGGTAATAGACCGCTTCGCCCAAAGAGGCGATGTTTAGTTTTTCCTGATGTTTAAGATTAAACGTCTAGGACTCGAATTTAATAAATAAACTCTAATTTCTTGAAATAAACCTTTGACCGGAGAGTTAAAGGATGAAGATTAAATACCAATATAAAAATGATCGCTTTATGACCCTAGCCGTAGAGGCGGGGTCCGGAGTGTAAGAAGTGAGTTGCTTCGCTGGAGAGCGACAGGATCGACTCACTTAACGTCGTTTCCCGTTCACCAGAGAGTGATTAGATCAGGATTCGACAAGAGCGTAGAGAGGCTGTGATCGACCCACGATTTAGGCTATGGCATCGCTTAACGTTCAGATACACTGAACTAGAGTGCAAGAAGTGAGTTGCTTCGCCGGAGAGCGACATGATCGACTCACTTAACGCTGCTTCCCCTTCACCGGAGAGTGACAGGATGGGATCCAGCAAGAGCCCGGAGAGGCTATGATCGGTTTAGAACGACCAAGACATCACTATATGCCCTAGCTGGGGCCAGAGTGCAAGGGATAGAAAGCAACGCCGGAGTGCAACGGGATCTTTCTATTCAATCGCTAAGTCTGGAATGGGCTTGTCAAGGGTCCGGAGTGACCACTGATAGTCCAGAGAGACTGTAAAATTTCATTCTTAACTTCCACAGGAATAAATGGATAACGATTTGGCTTCACACAGCCATGAACTTGATTGAAAATGCAATAAGCTTTGAATAAAACATGAACTCACTGCATTCGATTTGAGACTGATCAAAACACACCTTTTACCAAAAGGCATGTTTTGGGGGGCAAAGTGTTATCCCACCTTTTGGCAAAGCTGAGATACCCAAAATTAACTGAAAATCAATAATAACAAGTCATGAATATCAACTATGTATTGCGGGATAACCATGGATATCAATGAATTTTGTCCGAGTCCGGATCGGGCTGCAATTGACAAGACATGACAAGCAAAACCATAAAATCCAATGTTTCAAATTTCAGGTTGATCGGAGTTCATATGAATGAGATATGATCGATACAAGTAAGATAAAATGTGTTGTTCGTATCCATCAGAAATCCGAGGTGACGACCTATTCGAATCGATCAGATTCATATCCATCAGAGAGCTATCGTCAAGTTTGAATCCATCGGGACATAGCGACTTCGAATCGATCGTCTTCAAATCGATCGGGCATGAATCGGTCCATGGTCATACAGTTCGTATCGATTTAGTTCGTATCATTCCATAGAAATCTCATTCGCACTCCACGTATTCGAATCCATGTTAGCGCATCGGTATCATTCGCATTCCTCTTAAAACTAGTTAGTTCGTATCGATCCCTAGCCACAATTGATCGATACGAACGATACCTTATGAACGAACGATGCAATGCTATCGGTGCGAAATCGATACGAAAAATTGAGGCGAACGTGTCGATATAAGCAATGTGAAAGCCTCGAAACAACTCGATCAAATTGCCGCAAAAGTTGGATCGACCCAGGAAACTCGCGCCACGTTATCCCATGCGCACGTGCTTCTGATCGATACGAAGGGGCAGATACGAAACATGGATTCGAACAAGACAGCATACATGGAACCGTAATCTTGCATCAATCATATCTCACAAACCACTGATCCAAATGCTTTGAAATTTTCACAGCAGCTTGTGTACATGCTAAAGAATGTCTCTGCCGAGTTTCTGCTCGATTGGACAATTTCTTGATCGATACGAAATCAAATCGCATCGATCACAGATCGAGTCGAAACTTGGTAGGACCGGTCGCGTGGGCCCACCCACGTGCCAGAAGGAGTCTCTCGAAGTTTGAGCGTGATATCAGCCTCCTACGCCTATAAATAGCCCCCTGAAGCCTACAGAAAAGGGATCTTTTTGCTATTCGACGTCCAAACTCTGCCAGATTCAATTCTACATCAGACCATTGCTGTTATATTTGAATTCCTTCATTGTAACTGCTGCAATCATTTGTAATCAGCAAAGAACATCAATAAAAGACAAAACCTTTGAAGTGGACGTAGGCCGGAGATAGCCGAACCACTATAAATCTTGTGTTTCTGTTCGTTATTTCTGGATTGTTGTTTGTTGCTTACTTAGATCTATGACTTTTGTTTGGAATATTGCTGATTTATATTCATAGTTTGGTGCTTTCACGATACTTGGGGTTTGTGACCATTTCTGGCGCAAACATCTGAAATCTTGGAGATGTATGTATTCATTTGCATTGTGCCCATAGCACACGTGAAACTGACAATATTTCCCGGTTTGTTTCTATTTCTCTATTGATTCTTTTGGAGGTGGCTCCCTATACTGCATGGTATGGCAAATAGATAGATAAATATTCTCCAAGGACATGTTCAACGGCATGTAAGTATTATACATCGGAGTTTAAAGCTTTCCTCTTCCAGAATCCCTCTTTTGTTCATGGTTCCTATCTCCACTTCCTTTTTGCTGATTTGGTTTATTTTAGCCATTTACTTGGACTGTTCCCAAACTGTCATCAGACTATTTTATTGCAATGCTACTCTATACTCCTTCTCCACTTGGTCTTGCAACATTCTTTTTCTTGGAGGACTTGGTTTCCTCCGTTCTTAAATACTGAGCCGCCTTTGCATAAAAGTGCTCTAATGTTGTGGGCGGCTTACCGGCTAACCATCGCTAAACTCAGAATCAGGATCAATCCCTCTCATCACTGCTATGAGTTTTGCATGGTCATTCGGATTACTGACCTCCATTATAGCTGTGTGAAATCTCTCTAAATAATCATTCAACGACTCTCTTGGAGCATGAATCACGCCGGAAAGGGACATCGCATCTTTGGTACAAGTCGTGTGCACGCAGAACTGCTCCACAAACTTGGTCATTAACTCATCAAATCTAGAAATTGATTATGGTAGTAGCCTTGTAAACCGCACCGTTGCTATTCCAGAGAGAGTTATGGGAAAACATCTACACTTGGTCGCATCATCAGCTCGCATAAAATCCATCAACCATTTGTATCCCATAATATGTTGCCTGGGGGCTGTTTTTCTCTTATAGGCGGGCATTAATGGCATGTTCAACCTCCTCGATTATTTTGCATGTAAAAAATTATCAGTAAATGGGATATGGCTTCTCAAAATTCCACGGTCATCATTAGTCAAGCCCTGGCTCCCTCTCAATAGTTGTTTGACCATTGCCAATATGTCCAGCATTTGGATGGTTGGTGCCAAGCCTTGGTTGCAGTCCACCTCACTTGAAAGATCCGGCCGATGACCGCGGGTCGTTTCATGCCTTCTTAGTTCACCATCTTCCCGATGTGTATTTTATAAATCCACCTCATCATCATTCCGGGCAAGAGCTTGGTCAAGATTCAAGTGAACTCCAACTTCCAAACCAACCGTAGCAACTCTAGTTTGATTGCCATAAGGCATGATGAATTCCCCCTTCTAGTGGAGGGGTCGGTACCGATCCCTTTGGAGGGATTGGCACCGATCGATTGGCACACCACGTTGGTCTGCCAGTTGTTGCCTCAAAGTTTCTACGCGATATTCGTCGGTTCTACAACGTCTATGCCTATGATACTCGTTTGATGAGCTAGAACTCTCTGATGCCGACTAAGGATTGGAATCCCCCCTAGCTTTTCCCCGTTGCTGCTGATTGATTTGGTCGATCAAGTTGATATTAGTTTGTATTTATTGATTTAGATATTGACGACTCTCCATTGGCTCTCTCATTAAATTATGAAATTCAGCTCTTGTAATAGAATCAGTGGTATTCTGAACTTCAACCAGATAAGCATTCACATTTGTTGGCTGATTGCTTGGGTCTCCTTGCTAAATGCTAGTATTCTCATTTCCTTCTAGGTTCTGAGAAGTTAATCTAGTATGTCATCATTATTAATAGCCTTGCTTAGATTTCTACAAATCTGAGTAGTATTACCAACTTCTTGAAGACAATTGCAGATCTCCTTTTGGGGATTTATCCAATCCAGTAGAAAAAAAGGGATCCTAACAAGCTGAGAATCAAGGTACTTAGTGAAAACTCTAAAATGTTTGCAGCTACATTGGTCACAAACATCCAAAAAAAATTTGTGAATAAGTAAGTGAAGAAAAATTAAAATAAACTAATGAAATAATTAAGCTAATAACAGAAAAAAAATCAATAATCAGCGACACGGAGATTTATAGGTGTTCGACGTTGTATGCCTACGTCCACATTGAAGATTATCCTTTATTGATCACTTATAAATCTGACTACAATGGTAGGAAATAGCAAACACTTGATTATAATAGAGTCTAGAGTAATAAGCAACGTAAAGATCCTCAGAATAACCCATTAGGCTAGCATTTATAAGTGAAGGCGACCACCAATCTCTCTAAAATTTCGATCGAAGGACCTTCTAATCCACACAGGCCCACTAGAGGGATCGCTAGCCCTAATTCCCAATATGAAGGGTAGGTTCCCTAGGTTCCATATACCTTGCCCTCTAAAAATCATTTACCTTAGACTTGTAACCTTGAGATATTGATTGTAGTATGCAAGAATGCACTTAGACTTTGATGCATGCCGACTACTCTTTAGTAGAGCCTGCTGACCCCTCTCGATTGAGTATGACGATCCCTCCTAATGAGCCAATCTATGTCGAACTCTTCCATTCATTGAGCCACATTACATACTTGGAGCATCCTACATTGTACATCCATTAAAACCATTCAATTATGACTTTATATAATCATTCGTATTTGACTTTCGAGCCCTACAATCATCATTTTAGAATCATCATCCTTGATGGTAGTTGGATCTAACTGGTGTAATTAGTTCAATGTAGCCATGCTAGATAGTCGGGTAACAAATATGCTATGCAAGTTGGTAGTTGAAGGACCATGAGAAGAGTTATCCCACCCATTATTTTGAATTAGCGACTATCGTATTCCCTTAAAAATATGGAGACATTATATTTTAGGAGAAAATTTTGAGTTATTTACGGATTATAAGTATCTTAAATATATGTTTTCCCAAAAATACTTAAACCTTAGGCAGTAGAAGTGGATGGAGTTCATGGCATCATATGACTTGGAGATTAGTTATTCCCTCGAAAAAGGGACTATTTTTTTTTATGCCCGTAGCTGAAGACATGCTACTTTAGGTGTTATATATATGAGTGGAGGCAGTTGGAATTCCTCTCAAATTTCGGTTTCCAATTGCCATCAGAATCTTTTCCAAGACATCTAGCAGCAGCATAAGTAAGGCCAACATTGGTGGACCGCATCAGTCAAGATCAAAAGAAGGATATGGCGATAGTTGATGTTTTAGCTAAGATAAGTAGAGGATAGTATTTTCCCCATTAAGACAGGTATTCAATCGATGGAATAGGATGGCTAAGTAAAGATGGACGCCTATGTGTTCTCACGGTGGAGGATATTCTGGAGGAAATACTGGCTGAGTTCCATCGATCTAAGAAGACTATTCTTCCTGTGGAGATAAGATGTATGAAGACATGAAACACATTTTCAATTGGTTGTGAATAAAGAGGCAAGTAGTGGAATATGTAGCAAAGTGTTTGACATGTTAACGAACCGAAGCTGAGCAAGGAAAGCCTAGATGGTCTATTATTACCATTAGAGGTTCCAACTTGGAAGTGGGAACACACATCAATGTATTTCATAGATGGGTTGCCTAGCAGACCTAGAGGAAATGAAGTTATTTAGATTATAGTCTATAGGCTCACTAAAATTCCTTACATTACCCTGGTAAGGAGTTATAGGATTGTACCATCCCTACTTAGATTTACATCAAGGAGGTGGTCTGATTACAAGGAATTCTGATCAGTATTGGTAGCGATAGGGACCCCTTATTTACTAGTGAAGTTTGGAGGAGTTTGAAGTCGGATTTAGGGATGACACTGAATCTTAGCACTGCTTATCACCCTCTGAACGATGGGTAGATGGAAAGGGTGAATAGAACTGGGAGGATTTACTAACGGCTTGCTTCATGGATTTCGAAGGACATTGGAGTAGTATTTACCTTTGGTAGAATTCACCTATAATAACAGTTATTAGGTGACGGTAAGTATGGCACTCTTTGAAGCATCATACAGAGTCCATGCAAGTCACCTAGTTATTGGTGGGAGAACGCCGACAAAATTTTACTTGGGACATATTTGATATGTGAGACCATGGAAAAGTTTAAGGTAATCTGACGACGAATGAAGACCACTCCGGATCGACAGAATCCTATGTGGATGGACGAAGGAAGGAGTTGGAATTCTCAGTCGAGGACAAGGTGCTTGTTAACGTTTCCCCACTTGGGAAGGCTATGAGATTTGGAATCTTAGGGAAGTTGGCGTCGAGGTTTATTGGCCCTTTGCTAATTTTGGAGAGAGTAAGGAGACTTAAGTATTGGGTAGAGCTTCAGCCTATGTTAACTGGAATCCATAATGTTTTCCATGTATCACATTTGAGGAACTGTTTACATAGCACAGTTACAATAGTGGAGCCTGATCATTTAGCAGATATAGAAACGGAACCGATAGCATCCCATATAATCGCATGCATCTACAGATATAGAGACTGAACTGAGTACAAAAGGGAGACAATCTAGCAGAGAGCACCTTGGAAACATAAGAGAAGATTAAGGCTTCTCACTCAAATCTTTTCCAAGATAATTTTTCCCCCTCTAGATTTAGTACTATATAGGTTTTGGTTGCATCATAGTTGCTAGATTGGATTGTGGAGGATGGTTGCCACATTTTTTCTATTATTTTTGCACTCATATAGAATTTTATGCATATTTAGGTTATTTGCATACACGTCAATATGTCAAGATCTTGAATTCACGCTAGGGTTGAGCTCATATATCTATCATACATACATAATCACAATGCACTTTTTGTTGAGTAGATGGTCATGTAGATAACTTGGTTGTACATCATAGTTGTAGAGTGCACATTACGATATCGTTCCCGAAGGAATTTCAAGGATGAAATTCATTTAACGGGGAATGTAACACCCCATAAAATTAACAAGAAATTAAATTAAAAAAATCAATCAACTAATAATAACGTTAAAAATGAAAATTTTGCAAATATAAGAATTTGGTCAAAAAACTTGCATTACATTATTCATGGTGATATTCTTTACAATTTTCATATATAGAGCTTCGCTATCGGATTTCAAACAAAGAAGTTATCAACGTTTGAAAATTTCAAGTCGAAAATAATTCAAAAAAAATTAAGATAATAAATGTTAGTAACATTAATAATAGCTTAACATTAAGGAAAACATTAAATGAAATTGCTTAACATTTAAGAGAATGATAACGTTAAGGATTAACATTGAATATAATTACTTATGCATTAACATAACATTAAAGTTAACAATAATTAACCGCTAGATGACCACCGGCCGACGACTCATTGGGGCCATTCGACCGCTTGCAGTTAACTTTCCAAGGGTGATCAAGTGACTGGTCATCAAATGTCGGCTAAGATTCGAGTGGCTTGAACGACCTAGATTTAAAATTTTGAAACATTTTCCATCTGACGGTTTTGGCATATACAAACTACTATAAACAAGAGGCTAGCCCCCTTATTCTTTTCATACAAACTTAAGTCATTCTACCATTTTCTTTCTCTAGAATAAAACTTTTCAAAACTCCAACTTCAAAAATAAATACATACATCCAAGGATTAAAAGAAGATTTAAAGAAATCTAGCAAAAAAGAAAAGTAATTATATATATGTATATGTATATGTATATGTATATGTATATGTATATGTATATGTATATGTATATGTATATGTATATGTATATGTATATGTATATGTATATGTATATCTCTCTTCTTGCCTAATCTATAATTTCTAAATCTAATATGCGTAAACAAATGTAGTATATAATAAAACAGAGATAACTTGGAGGAAGGAAAAGGCTATAGTACAAAGAAAAACTAGGCTGGTTCATTGGAAAGTATCTGTGAGTGGGAATCTTCATTTTTCATAGATGGTATTGTTTAGTTTGATATTTGGATTTGTATTGTGCCTTGGGAGGTTTTGTATGCGAAAACTATCAGTTTAAACCCAAAAAAATCTACCCAAAATATATGGATTTGTGAATTGGGTTGAATTTCGTCGTTTTATTTTAATGGAGTAGAATTTAATTCATTAATATTTATAGTACAAATAAATTGTATTCTATTTGATTTCACTTTTTTAATTGTGATTGCAATGACGAATAATTCCAAACAAGAAAGTAGATAAAGGTGTGCAAAGTATGGAAAAAGAGGTTCTTCTTCTCTTGTTCGTAGTATGCATCGCTTATTTCAACAATTAAAAATAAGTGTGATTTCTTTGTCATTACAACAATAATCTTTTAAAAATCTTTAATGGAATGTAAATGATTTCTATTATAAATTGGCTTCTTGGAAAGGGAGGAATAGTTCTATTATATTAATGTAAAACAAATCATATGATTGATATTCCTTTTTATATATACAAGTCTATTTTATGTATCCAATTTATTGATAATGCTAGTTATTGTTTAATTGTTGTAATGAACTGATTTGTATAATTATTGCAGTTGTTGATATTAGATAATATAAACTCCCATATAAGAAATGAGCAAATTACCTAGATACGCATAAAACAAATTAGACATAAAAATACTAATAACGTATTCCTTTAAATCCTGAAATTTACAATTATAATTATAAACCGGCAACATACATAATTAACAATAACAATTAATATAATAAAAAGATTTAGGAAAACTATGCAACTTAATCGATAAATAAAGGCGAAATAAGGAGTTTCCCTTATATGACCTTGACTGCGTAAATACGGGTGAGGTATTGTGTATGTTTGTTGTAGATATTTGTTGGTATAGTTTTGTAATGTTGGGAAGTGGAAATATGGCTAAGCTATAGGGATGCAAAATCGGTTAAAAGTACATAGAAGTCTGTGAAGCTAATTTAGCTACCAACAGTGTGACTTGGGAACTAATATGAGGCATCTCTTATAATACGTACCCACGGTGGATGTGAGGTTATTCCTAATTCTATAGGGTAAGCTTACCCAGCTAATCTGGTAACCAGAACCTATGAATAGTTGAACTAATGTGAGACATCATGGTTTGGGTTATGGGTCATAGAACGGATACCCAGGATGAGCCTACTTCGAGGTTGGACATTTTAAATGGTTGTGTTAAGGTCTGCCTCTCCTTATTTAATAAGTATTAAATGGCCGGGATTACCTTATTGGTGCATATTAAATGATCGAATTACTGCTTATATGCATTAGAGGAGATCTCTTGGGGAAGGTCCGCTTTGGGGCTGAGGTTTTATATGGCTATGTTTGTATCTGCCTCTCTTCTATCTAAGAAGTATTAAGTGGCGTAGAAGAGACTTCATACGGTTTTATATGGCTATGTTTGTATCTACCTCTCTTCTATCCAAGCTTGGGGTTAGGTATTAAACGGTTGGGGCCCTTCCTATTTCCCAACTTGAGGGTATTAAGTAGCCCAGTTACTTCCTTCCTTAGCATAATTAGGGTATGATTGGACGGAAGAAGGGCAGTTGAACCCAATATAATATATTTCATAGTTGCATGCACCCACTTTTATAGTCACCCAGTAGCACTTGTAGGGCTTATAGTTGGAGATATATGAAGAGAAGCGCCTATAGCTGGAGATATAAGTGGAGAAATATAATAAATAAGTAAGACATAATACTTATTCGAATACTTACTACCCATATAAAATTATTTTAAAACATGGGATTTTCATTCACTAGACATCGTTGTTTAAACCCCTTCGTCATTACAACATACAAGTTAGATTTGATGGTGTGAGTGGAGGTGAAGACGACGAAGACCTGGTGTCAATAATTGTTATCTATCTATGTTTTGATGTACCCTAACAATAACATATTTAACTTGGTTTATGTTTTTTGATATATTGTGTTTCTAAGACATGGATATTATGAAATAGGTACTTATTTGATTATTAAATTAAGTCCTTTCCACCGTGAAATTTTGAAAGTATAGATAGATAGCTTTTCATATTGTTTTATTCAATTATACCAACCAACAGCCGACTCTAGAATAGGCCTAAGGTTCGATGTACTTTATGGACCGATAATTAGGCCCTTTTCAGAGAGGATTATTACATTGACGTTTTCCATGGTATCATTTAGGTCCGGGTAAGCATCAAACCTTGATCCAGGTCTAAACCTTTTATGTTCTACCTTCTTTCCACCCATGCCACCTTGATTGTTGTCTTTCTTCTTTTCAGCAAAGCTATTTCATTTCCCTTCACCATTGGATGCCTTGACATCCAGTCTTTTGTCCAACTACATATTCTTCTAATATCATATACATTACTAGAAGAAGTCTTGCAATGTGACGATCGCCCTATACCACCAGCACCAACAGTATATAAATAGTGCGATGTTCGTGCCTGATCAATATAGGACGATCATCAAGATTGATATCTCACAGTGCATGGATAAAATATAATATCATAGATAAAACAAAAGAGACCGTAATAACTATGTGAATGAATCATCAATAGAGCAACAGATCTACAAAGTTGTGCATCAAATGCACCAGAGTTTATACAGTGGAAGTAAACTCAAATAAACCGTCTCAACAAGTAGTAATAACAAGCACTATCATGGGCTCTATGCCCTTGCTCTGCGGAATAAGCGTAGACTCCATATATGTATATAATATGAGATAGATCAATCCAGCTCATCCTTCGATAATAAGAGGCAAAGCATAAAACCTTGGGCCAGATAACAGTCTAGTATGAGCGGTAAATGAGTCTCAATACTAAACAAGTAAATATGATAAGGAAAAAGAATACATGAACCATACCTGACCTATCCCTGGAACCAAAGTATTAGCATACAACACTATAATATGTTACTCTAAAAAATCATAAAGATATATGGCAAACCAAATAAAGAATATTAATCTTCCAAGTACTCCTATCTCCAAAACCAGCTTCCCCAAATACCTACGGGTGGTAACCTACTAAAGGGAGCAACCAAAGCATCCATCAAACAACCCTAACTATCACTCCATGTGCTCTGAATATGTGATAGCTCGTATGGCCTCCTCTCTGCTAGGGAGTAATGGAAATCTTGGTTCTTTGTTGTACTCTTGTATCTCACATCCCAAAGCTGGATACATGTCTCACAGCCCAAAGTTGGACACTAGACCCCAAAGCCACTGGTCCAGAGTATACGGATCTTCGCTACCAATCCATGGGCATACCCACTTATAATACCTCGCTTTGAGTAAAACAGAAAACACTTTGAGAATTAATGAATCCTTAGCACTCCCCGATCCTACGAATCACTCATTTTATGAGCCACCATCTTCAGAACCTATTCCCAACATGAGCCAACATTTGAAGAATCTAGCTTTTCATCATGTTGTTACATCGCCATCCAACCTTGATGCGAATGAGCCAACACCTCCAGCATGATTTATAGGACCTCTATTTCACCTTCTAGAAGTTTCATCCCATTTGGACTTAACCAAAGAAGTCGATACCAACCTCCCAACTCGGTGCCGAGCTCTCTAATTAGCCAACCTATGACTGAGTTTTCCCCCACTCCTTCTTTGCTTCTAGTACTCCATGCCCAGATGCTTTGACCCCAACTTCTCTATATAAATCAAATTGCCATCGAACAAGTTTTCTCTTCAAAGCGACCTACTTCATATTCTAGAAACAAGTCATCATAGCCTTCAACACTTATCAAATCACCCATCCATCCCTTAGAAAACTTATATTAGCAACATCCTTGCTCCAAAGTTGCCACCACCACGGACCAAATAGCATATGTCGATGCCGACCTCTCAATTTGGTGCTCACTTGGTAGACAATGAACTGGAACTTGCCCATTAAACTACGAGCTCATCCAATACTCCAGAGCCACCCTTTCAAGTTTCGTTCAATTCCGACCAATTTTTCCTTTTATTTTCCCAATTCTCCAACCTAACTTTCTATGCAATCACAACATAGCAAACAACATCAGATCATATCATCCAACATGGAGTAATAAGTAATTTCATCTAATCAAACATGCAATCCATCAAAATAAGACAAACAAATCAATTTCTAACATAGATCTACATATAACATGAATATATAAGCATGAGCAAGGATAAATTCTAGTCAATCTCGATGATATACATAGTTTAAGATGTAATTCAAGTTAGGAAAGATTTTATAGCCAAAAATCGATTTAAAACATGTTCAATCCTATGATTCTACCACATAAACATACATAGTACAGTGAGAAGGCATAAATCACTCATCAATTATCAAATTCAACTAATATGAATGTAGATCCAATCCAAACAGCAATGGAATGCACTTCAAATCAATTAAATCAATGATCTCTACCTTCTAGTGGATGATCTAATCTCTAATCCACAATCTAGTTTGATCTGGAGAGCAAGTTGGGTGATTTTTTTGTGAAATTAGGGTGGATCTAGGGCTAATTAAGGTTTAGACCTAATTTAGAATGAGAGAGAAAAGTTTTAACTTGATTCTTCATCCCTCCATTTATAGTATTCTCTAATTAGACTAATGGGCTTCACTAATTACACATGAATTTTCACCAATAGTTTACAAATCTTAAAACAAGAAAAACTCCTTAACTCTATGCCTGTTTTTCAATTATAACCACTCTACGAAATGTGACATTATCATCCTAGGGCAATGGAACCAGTTTGAGACCTTAATTCAACTCCTATCAAAAGTTATATCTCAAACAAGGTTTTCAGGGTCAAAATGCTCACATAGAAATTCTAGAAAAATCATAAGGATGTAAAATATCCTTGAGAGTCATATCTTAAAATTATATAATCATATAATCTCATACGAATAAAATAAAAATATTTTAGGATCATCTGATACGTAAAATACGGGTCGTTACATTCTTCCCGCTTTAGAAAATTTCGCCCTTAAAATCCCCAAATAAGCCGAAGTATAAGTAGCCATAGTTGTCCCGCCCATCTACTAATCATAAGAAACCATCACACATCTCAAACAAGCAGCCATGCAATCAATTGTATAGTTAATCTATACTAGCATGCAAAATACTAACCTATCAAATATAGTATATAATGGTGAAAGTAAACACGATTAACGATGGGTTTGACCATTCAAAGAGCTCCGGATAAGAAGTCCCCAAGCTCTCTTCCGTCTCCCGTGTACAATATTCCTCACTTCCGCTCCATTGTACCTTAACTAGCTTCACCATTTTTCTCCTAAGTTGTTTGGTATCATTCCCAACAACATGAAGTGGTCTATGAGGTATAGAAACTTTTGGTGTTACCTCAAAATCTACTAGCTAATCCGGCTTGAGCATCACACCTGAGTCGTGCACAAATTTTCATAGATAAGATGCATGAAAAACGCCCACCGCCTTCTGAGGTAGGTCGACCCTATATGCTAGCTTTCCGATTCTCTCAACTATCGAAAAAGGTGCTACGAATCTCGGTGCCAACTTCCCCTTTCTACCAAATCAAACTACATTCTTTAAAGGAGATCTTTTACAAACACCATATCTCTGATAGAAAACTCTAACTCCCTTTATCTCTTATCCGCGAAGCTTTCCTATCGATACTGAGCAGCTTTCATTCGTTGTCGAATGACCTTAATCTTCTTCGAAGTTTCTCTAATCATATCTAGCCCAAATATCAGCTTCTCATCCACTTCCCACTATGTGAATGAGCATTACATGATCGGCCATACAATACTTCATAGGGATCCATACCAATGCCCGACTGATAAATGTTGTTGTATGAAAACTCCACCAAATGCAAATGATCATCCCATGATCCACCAAAGTCTATAATGCATGCTTGCAAGAGATCTTCCAATATAGGATTTACTCTTTCGGTCCGCCCGTCCGTTTGTAGGCAATAAGCTATACTAAGACGTAGCTCCATCCCCAATGCCTCTTGAAAGCATTTTGAAAATCCACTAGTGAACAACGGGTCACGGTCGCTCACAATGCTCTTCGGCACACCGTAAAATCGTATTACCCATTTTACATAAACTCTGTCGGCTTGGATGTCGTTCTACTTAACTTGATGGGTACAAAGCTCGCACTCTTGGTCAATCGATCTACTATGATCGAAATATCGTCATACCCTGCTCGAGTCCTTGGTAATCCATCAATAAAATCCATCGATACTTGTTCCCATTTCCATTCAAGAATCTCTAATGGTTGCAACAATCCACTAGGTTTATTGTGCTCTGCCTTTACCAACTGATGGTTTATACACTTTGAAACGAATGCCCCAACATCCCTATTCATACCTTTACAGTAGTAAGTTCGCTTCATATCTCGATACATCTTGTTACCACTGGGATGAATGGTCAGTCTGGAATGATGGCATTCTCTTAGCACTTCCACACTCCATCAACATCGGGAATAAATACTCTTCCATCCTTACTAAGCCAACCCTCCCAGTCGAGTTCATATTTCTTCATATCTTCAAATTCTACCTTCCTCTATCTTCATTATGATCTCCGCTAGTCTAGCATCTCGCTTTTAACTTGTACTGATCCCTTGAATCAGAATAGGTCAAATCGATAAGCTTGCCAACATTTCAGATTCTTGCTTGCAATGAAGCCTGAAATCAAATCTAGCAATACATTCTATCTACTTCCATTCCAAGAACATTGCTCCCAACCTCGCATGTCTCCTACTCAATGCATCGTCAATTGCGTTCCCTTTTCGTGGAGTATAGGAAACACATTAATCATAAGATGCCAGGAGCTCTAATCATCATTGCAGTCGAAGGTTGACATACTTCTAAGAGAAAAGGTACTTCAAGGATTTGTTGTCCGTAAATAACTCAAACCTTTCTCCTATAAAATAGTGCATCCACATCTTCAAAAAGAAAACAGTTTTCACTAATTCCAAATCATGAGTTGGGTAATTCCTTTTAAGCAGCTTTAACTGTCGACTCGCATAAGCGACAACCCTTCCCTTTTGCATCAACATCACATCCAATCCAGTACCCCAAGCATCCGCGTATACTGTTAACTCTTCATTTCTACTTGGAATGGTTAACACCGGTGCACTCAAAAACCTCTCTTTCAGACTCAAAAATGCATGCTCATGCTTCACATCCCATACAAAGATCTGATTCTTCTTCGTCAAATTGGTCAACGGTGTTGCTACCTTCGAGAATTCCTTTTGAAGCGTCTATAATATCCCAGCAATCCTAGGAAAATTCTCACATCCGTAGCATTCTTGGGTTGATACAATCTTGGACTACTGTCACCTTCTCATGATCCACCGCTATACCCTTCCTGAAATAAGTGACACAAGAATCTTACTTCTTTTCTCCTGAAGTGACACTTAAAGAACTCCGCTCTCAACTTATGCTTTCTCAATATCTCTAGCACAATCCTCAAGTGCGTCTTATGCTCATCTTCAGTTTTGAAGTTGATTAGAATACCATCCACGAACACAAGCATAAACTTATTCAACTGATCTCTTAAAACCAAATTCATTCAATCCACAAAGTATGCTGGAGCATTGGTTAATCCAAATGGCATCACCCACCACTCAAAGAAACCCAATGGCATGCGAAATACAGTAATAGGCACACTCTCCTTCACTACTCTCAACTAATGAAATCCTGTTGCCAAATCCGTTTAGAAGAACACCTTCACACTATGAAGCCAATCAAACAAGTCATCAATGCGTGGGAGTGGATACTTTTTCTTCCTCGTCACTTTATTCAGCTCACGATAATCCACATACAACCTCAAAGAGTCATCGCCTTTGTTGAAAATACTACATTTCACCCCACTCGGATATGCTCCTTCGAATAAAACCTTTCCTCAATAGGTCATTCATTTACACCTTTAATTTCTTCTACTCTTTGGGTGCCATATGCCTTAAAGACATAACTATCGATCTAGCTTCCTTCACCAAGTCCATCCAAAACTCGATCTCTCTATGTGACACAATCCAGATACTTCCTCAAAAACTGTTAATAGGACGGAAATTCTATGGAATTAGAAAACCGTCGAAAAAATTCAAATTAAAATAAACCGCAAGCGCACGGTGTACGAATGTAGCACGTATACGAGTACGGGTTGATCCACAGGGAGTTGTTGATTTTAAAATTTTCTATTCAATCAAATTAACCAAAGTTGAAAAGTGTGAATCTAAAATTGTAGAAAAATGGAAAAAAGAAAGTGATAAAAATATGAGAGTTAAATGACAATTGAGATAATTCCACTCTCTAGATCATATAGTTCAACTAATTATGAAATTATGTTTCCTCTTTTTTTGATCATAAGTGAATTTAAATGATGTGTTTATCATAAGTATGGCTTACATGTGTTATTAATTGGCTCATATGCCATCAAACTATAACACAACCTTTAAATCACTTACTAACTCTCATAAAAATGATAAAAAAGTTGAAAATAAAATCTATTTTATGTATAGGCTATTAACTATTGATTAAAATACAGACCATCAAATTTTAATTTCAAATCACTTTCCTATGCCATAATCACATTTTAATGAAGAGGCATTTGTGTTGGTGATTGTTTAAGCATAGCCTATTTGATGTCAAAAATATAGGCAATCAAATTCAAAACAAAAAAAACAAATTAAACCACTTCAAGCATTATCATTAAGCACAAAAAGAGAGCTATATTTATCAAAATGTTGAAGCTACATGATTAGAGGCTTCATTACCTCGAAATTGAAGGTATTAGCCTCTCATATTTGTTATCAAAACAAAAAATGTAGCTAGCAACATGAAAAGAAAAAGAAAGGAAAATGAAAACTAATGGAAAAGAGAACTATTCAACTTGCATAAAAAAAAGAAATCTACACTACAACATGAAAGAAAAACAAATAAGAGAAGAAAAGAGCAATGTATTAAAGTTGCATAAGAAGAAATTACATGAAATAAAAATGGCTAAGTAGCCATGATAAGAAAATAGAAGCTTTCTTTTATTTTGAGCATAAACTAATTAAAGAGAGACTAAGTAAGAGGAGGAGATTACATGAAACATATGTGTATTTATACATGTATGAAACTCTAATTCATGTTTTAGGGGAACGCCTAAAATGCCCTTGAGGTAATGTGGCCACCAAGAAACCGTTAGCATGTCGTAATCCTCATTTAAGTGTACATAAAGCCATTAATTCCATAAGCATGTGCATTAGCCTTTAATTTGTACATTAAGGTGGTGGGTAGGTGGGGTCCTCCATGATCTTCACTTTGAATTATTTCTATCTTCATTCCTTTGTGTTCTTTTTGTGCATGTATATTTTCTTCATGAAACAACTTGTAATTGAAATCAAATTCCTACAAAATAGTATGGAAATTTCTAATTAATTTTTCTCAAAGAAATGTATGCACAAAAATGACCATTGTTGCCCCTATATGAAGATGGATATGTGACAATTTGAAATTAATATGGATTTTGATTAAAACAAGTTAAAATACCCAATATGATCATTTAGTTAATTTAAATAGAATAACTATGGTGGTAAAAATATGCACATTTACGTGCACATCAAATACCCCCACATTTATTTTTTTATTCGTCCTCGAATAAACTAAAGCTAAGATAAATCCATTTTTGTAGGGAGCACGATTGCATTGAGCGTACGCAATAAGCCGTTAAACCTCTGATTGTCCTCAGCAGGACGAGTGCTGTCTCGTGAGGGTTTTTATCGGATACTACCCGCAAAATTCATAATGAAGGATGAAAATATTTACAAGATGCAAGATTTATTTACAAAGAGATGAATGTGAGTTTTTGAAAATTTTTACAAATGAAGGATTTATTTTAAATTGAAAGAATAAGTTAAATATACGTTTTTGCCATTATCTTGAAATTTAAGTTATTTACTCGTCAATATTTCCAATAAAAACGAAGTTATCATAACAAATAGATTATAGTTTAATTCATTGTTTTGGTTAATAACACAGTGTAACTATGAAATGGATCTTTAGTTGATTATCAAAGTTTATCAAAGTGGTATTTTCATTTCTTTTCAATAACAAATCAAATAAAATAAGTAAAAATAGTGCTAGGATTTCAATTGCTTGCTCTCTCATTATTTGCAAGAAATATTACACACCTAGCTTAGGTAAACTGATTCATTTGTCTCGTCAAGTATGCGAAACACAACTTAAGCGTAGAAAACCAAATCGTAAAAGATTTTGGAATCGAATGTGGATTTTAAAAAACGAATGTCGTTTAATTAAAAATCGTACGAGTTGTTTTATTTTTGATGATTCTAGGGCAGATATAATGATTGATAGAAATTCATGTTTACTTTCACTAAAATGAAATTCAAGTTTGTCATTGAAAAATTCTTCAAAATTATTGATTTCAAAATCAAAGTGGTGATTTAAATCTTCCCCGTCAAAATTTAACAACTCGTCATCCAAAAGTCCAAATAAATTGTGTTCGCTGAATTCGTCTTCCTTATTTGAATTATCAACGACTTCGTCACATATATTAAGTTCAAAATCCAAAGTTGTTGTATTCAAAATTTTGAAATCGAGAAAAGAATGATCGAATTTTAAGTTTAGTTCCACACCCTCAAAAGAATTGAAATACAACTCAATTACCGTGTTTTCAACAACTCCATTAAGATTATTATTTCAATTTCAGAATTTGTTATTTGAGAATCGTCAATTTGGGTAAAAGATGGATTATCATTTGACTCGTCACACGTTGTGATTTGCATTTGTTTATCATGTTGTTTCTTATATGTTTCGAACAACAAATCCATGTGATCATTGTAAATTTTATCCATTTGTTCAACAAAATCCAATTTATAGTTATTAACTTGAGAATTTTCGATTTGGATTTGTTGAGAATAAAAATTTTCACACGTATCGTAGTCAAGATTATTCCCATTGCCAAAATTATTTGAAAAGTGGATCACATTTTCGTTTTGATTTTGAAATTCATTTTGGAGTTCAAAATTGAATTGGCATAGGTTATACTCGAAATCGTTTGAATTTTAAAGTGAATTCAAATTTTGATTATTTTGAAAATTTTGACTCGAGTTATCGCACAAATACGAATTACACAACTCATTTATCATTTGATTTTGTTGTGTAAAAAGTTTGAGTAGAGATGAAATGTTATTTTCGATGTTCGAGGGTTGATCATCGTTTTGAATACTTTGTTATTCAAAATTCGAATTGTTCAAACAATAGTTGTCGTTAAAATATCCATACGAATTTGGAGTGAAATTATATGGATTATATTGTTTTCACAACTATCGTAAAATTCATATAAGTGGGGAAACTCAGACATTTCTAAAAATGTTTTTAATTTTTTTTTAAAAGAAAAAAATATTTACAAACAAAATATATATTTTTTAAATGGAAAATTGAATTTTGTTTTGTTTTTGATATTTTAATTTTTTTTGAAAAGGTTTTTTTTATGGATTTTCTAAAAAAAAACAGAGCAACTTTTTTTGGAATTTTGATTTGAAAATTTTCAAAGGAAAAGGAAAAAAAACCAAGTTAAGAAATATTTACAATTTTTTTTAGTTTTGGATTTTGAATATTTTTTAAATATGCATGAAGTAATGCAACTAAATGAATGCAAGAGTCTAATTACAAATTATTTATCCTAAGTTAACCCAAAATTGTATACTCACACATTGTCTTAGATAAACAAGATAGTTTTCAGCCAAGTAAAGGGCAGAGGTTATTGGTGCACCATGAATCGCCGTAGCAATGCAGCCGAAGGTTTAAGTACCTTCAGAGAAACAACCACTATAATATTTACGAATCACCGTAATATTTCTAAATGGTTATTACTCTATCGTAGCCTAGACATCAAAAAATTAAATTGTTCAAAGAAGACAAACTGTCAATATACAATTAAGTGTTATTGATTTCTAACCGTTATTGTTAATCAAATTCTAAGATTAAATGCAAAGCAGAAACTAAACGTGTATTAACAATGCAACTACAATGAATTTTTGTTTAGGTTTTTGGTTTTTTAATTTTTTTTAATAAAATACAAGCAACCGACAATGCAAACCAAACAAAGACGATAGATATAAACAATGCAAGGCAAATAAAAAGAAAATTGTAAATAAGCAAGCTGTTATTTTCCGATAAACTCAGCAAAGCAAGCAATTTATTTTTGCAAGCGGCTCATTCCTTTATCTTCTTTAGCAACCTGAAATAAAAATAAGATATATACATATATTTTTTTTTTGTCTTTTTTTTTTTGGAAACAAATTAAAAACAAACCAAAACAAAACCAAAAACAAATTGAGCAACTCTTTTTTGTTATAAGGATTGATTAAAAAAAATTAAAACCATCCAATTAAAACAAAGCAAAAGAAATAAAATAAAATTCAAGAAAAAGGAACCTAAGTTGTTGTTTTTTTTGGTTTGATTTCAATTTTTTTAGAGGATAACAAGCTAAAGAGCTTTAAACAAAAAAAAAAAAAGAAATCAAATTATCTCCAACCCGAACCCAATAAGGAACAAACAACAGCAACTTTCTTTGTATTCGCTCAATTAAAAGACTTCAGACCAAACTCGACCGTGAACGTAAACCAAATTAGCACTTCTTCCCAAATCGAAATCTTCCATATAATTTTGAACTTCAAACCAAATCAAAAACAAATTGTTTAATTCAGCTGTGCATTAGGTGGTGGTCGGAGTTTGTTCGATTTCAGATGGAATGGTCGCGGTCGGAAATTGAAGCGAAGTTGCGTTTGTAGTGGCGAGGAGACGGAGTTGCGATTCGTTTCAGGGATGGAATCATGGTCTCAGAAGACGCGATTATGATGCTCGATTCACACTTTTGTTAGGTCACGATTGGGTATTGCTTAGGGGTTACGGAAGTGAAGTGGCACTGTTAGTGTGATGGTGGTCAGAGAAGTGATGAGGCTATTGTGGTAACTGTCGCAACGGTTGTGGAAGATGGGTAGTTCTGCTGTGACAGTAGGAGAATGTGGCTTGTATGTGGAGTTGTGTTGTGGCTTGAAGAGTTTGGAATGCTAGAACTGTAGACTGCAAGGAGGAGTGTGGTTTCGGGGTTCGACTCGATTTCTGGGGTGATGAAGTGTGGTATGTTGCAGGAGAATGGAAATGTTGTGACGGATGCAAGTTTATATCTGAAGCAGAGGTGTTAACTGAGGAGAGGGCAGTTGGTCAGGGTTGCAGAAGTCAGGTTATGTAATTGCTGCTGGTGTTTTCTAGAGTGCAATGCTGTCGATGTCGGAGGAGTTGAGATGGCACAGCACTGTGTGTAGTTATGTGCTGCTATGGGTTGTTTGAAGTGAATGGAAAAGGATGTTTTGATATGCACTGTATATGTGCACAGTGTTGCACAGGGGATTGAAATGAATGCTGTGGTGATATTGTAGTATGGAAGTAGTAGAAGATTGCAATGATGATGTTGTTTATAGCAGAAATGAATGGAAGTGGATAGAAGTAGACAGAAATAATGAGAGAAGACAGCAGTTACGTATTGTTTTTGGATGGAAATGTGAATGCTTGTGGTGTGTAGGCAAGGAACTGTGGTGGTCTTTGAGAAGTGTGGGGTAAGCTGCACGTGGTTGTTGGGTGTGAAATGAGGAATCGAAATGAAGTGATGTGTACTACAGTTGGATGGTGTGTTGGGGTAGAAGTTGAATTGCTTGGAGGAGATTGCGGAAGTGTTCGTATCGGTGCACGGTGCATAGATGTTTGTGTGCACTTTATAGAAGTTGCAGAAGCTTTGATGGAGGGGTTTTTGTGAAATGGAGCTTGATAGGGTGTACGTTTGGAGAATATGCAAATGGGTTATTTGAACAGAGTGAGGCAATGTGATTGGAAGTAAGGATGGGTTGCGTATGGGCAGACAATTGTAGTGGAGGAGCAATGTTGAAGTTAAAGAGGAATGTGACTGGGTGGTTGCAGAGGTGTTCTTGATGGTTTGTCGATTGTTGGTAATGCTTGTTGTCAGGGGTGCAAGTGGTGAGAAGTGGAGAATAGCAAATGTAGTAGAAGAAAAGGTATGGAGGCACAGTTTGTAAGGAGTCGCGGAAGAGCACAAAAAAGTGGTAACAGAGGTTGTTAGTGGCTATTGATGATGGGGTAGGAGCAGGGGGGTTTGGAACTGTTGCGCAATGAGTAGTTCAGCAAAGTAGGGTAGTGATGGTTTCAGAGGGGAGGAGATGATGGTTTGAAGGCAAACGGTTGAAGTTGCAGAGAAGTTGGCTTGTAGTTAGTTGATGGCAGAGGAATGTTTTAGCAAGCTTGTTGTAGGTGGATGTTGATGTAGTGGTTTGGATTGGAATTATGTGCAGTGCACTGTTTTGTATGGGAGGCAGTGGGGTGGTGCACGGTTGTGAATGCAGAAATGAAAGCAGCTGTAGGCAAAAAGAATGGGAGATGCAAGTAGAAGGTAATGATATTGAATGAAAGGTGAAAGGCAGGTCTGTGGAAGTGGAAGTATGGTGAACTGGGTATGTTGAAGAGGTCGAGTAGCAGTGTTGTGGAGATGTGAACTATTGCTGGATGGTGGACTGGTTATGGTGAAGGGGAAGTTGAAGGCCAGTGAGTTGAAAGTCAGTGGAGTATTGGTGAACGTTATGGTGGGTTTGTGATGGTATTGGAAGGTGGATGAAGTATGGTAGACTATAGTGTAACAGAGAGGAGAAACTGCAGTTTTGTAACAGAAAGGGAGAAATGTAGAGGGAGGAAAGTTTTAACAAAATAGAAAAGGAAGTTTGTATATTTTTTTCTTTTTAAGAAAAAGAAAGTTGTAAATGAGCAAAAGAAAATGAATAAAAAGAAAATTATTTTTGAAATAAAATTGTGAACGTTATTTTTTTTTAATAGAAAAATAGAAATGCAAATGCAAAATGAAAAACTACAAACACACAAACAAATGCAAGCACAAATTAAACGCACACAACTTTTTTTTAACGCACTCAACACACAAAACAAACACACAATATAATCAAAAGAAGATAATTCGAACAATAGAAAATAAAAGCAAACAAATCCTCGGCAACGGTGCCAAAAACTTGCTAATTGACGGAAATTCTATGGAATTAGAAAACCGTCGAAAAATTTCAAATTAAAATAAACCGCGAGCGCACGGTGTACGAATGTAGCACGTATGCGAGTACGGTTCGATCCGCAGGGAGTTGTTGATTTTAAAATTTTCTGTTCAACCAAATTAACCAAAGTTGAAAAGTGTGAAGCTAAAATTGTAGAACAATGAAAAAAAAAAGTGATAAAAAATATGAGAGTTAAATGACAATTTAGAGATAATTCCACTCTCTAAATCATATAGTTCAACAAATTATGAAATTACGATCCCTCTTTTTTTGGTCATAAGTGAATTTAAATGATGTGTTTATCCTAAGTATGGCTCATTTGTGCTATTAATTATCTCAACATAAGTCATCAAACTATAACACAACCTTTAAACCACTTACTAATTCTCATGAAAATGACAACAAAGTTGAAAATGAAATCTATTTTAAGTATAGTCTATTAACTATTAATTAGAAATATGAACCATCAAATTTTAATTTCAAATCACTTTCTTATGTCATATCATATTTTAATGAAGAGGCATTTGTGTTAGTGATTGTCTAAGCATAGCTTATTTGATGTCAACAATATAGGATATCAAATTCAAAACAAAAACAACAAATTAAACCATTTCAAACATTGTCATTAAGTACAAAAAGAGAGCTACAATTATCAAAATGTTGAAGCTACATAATTAGAGGCTTCATTACCCCTAAATTGAAGGGACTAGCCTTTCATATTTGTTATCAAAACAACAAAAGTAGCTTGCAACATGAAAGCAAAAGGAAAGGAAAATGAAAGCTAATGGAAAATAGACTATTCTACTTGCATAAAAGAAAAGAAATCTACACTACAACATGAAAGAAAAACAAATAAGAGAAGAAAAGAGCAATGTATGAAAGTTTCATAAGAAGAAATTATATGAAATAAAAATGACTAAGTAGTCATGAAAAGAAAAGAGAAGCTTTCTTTTATTTTGAGCATAAACTAATTAAAGAGAGACTAAGTAAGAGGAGGAGATTACATGAAACATATGAGTATTTATACATGTACGAAACCCTAATTCATATTTTTGGGGAATGCCCAAAATGCCCTTGAGGTAGTGTGGCCACCAAGTAATCATTAGCATGTCATAATCCCTATTAAGTGTACATGAAGCCATTAATTCCATAAGCATGTGCATCAGCCTCTAATTTGTACATTAAGGTGGTGGGTAGGTGGAGTCCTCCATGGTCTACACTTTGAATTATTTCCATCTTCATTCATTTGTGTTTCTTTTGTGCATGCTTATCTTCTTAATGAAACAACTTATAATTGAAATCAAATTCCTACAAAATAGTATGAAAATTTCTAAGTAATTTTTCTCAAAAAAAAAATATGCACACAAATGACCATTTTGCCCCTATATAAAGATGGATATGTGACAATTTGAAATTAATATGGATTTTGGTTAAAACAAGTTAAAGTACCCAATATGATCATTTATTTAATTTAAATAGAATAAATATGGTAGTAAAAATATGCACATGTACGTGCACATCAAAAACATTCAGACACTCTCTAGTAATAGGCACTGATGACAATCCCTCATGTGGAACCTCGAGCGAATATAGAAAGCTAACCATCACCAAATCCTCTAGTAGGAAGCTAATTGCCGTCGTTCCCTATCCACATCTCTGACTGTCACCAACAACTTCTCACAGTCCACTATGGCCACATACTTCTTAAGCCAGTCTATGCCCAAGATAATCCCGAACCCAACAAAATTCAAAACAAAACATTCACAAACCAAAGAACATCCGTGACTCGATAAAACTAAGCTACAACAAACCATGTAAAGACAAGTAGAGCCTCTAACATGGTTCATCACGATTAAGGATCGGCCTCCTATCTCAGATTCCAATCCCAATTTATCTACTAGGTCACTACAGATGAATGAATGAGAAGCACCGGTATCAAACAAAAATTGAATATTGCGTTGGCTTATCACAATTATAGCATTTCTTCTTCTCACTCGTATTGCAGTCTCTAATTAGATGACTCTTCTTGTTGCATCCGAAGCAAACAGGTTCTCATTTACCCATTTTCTTACCACCATTTCTTGGGACTGCATTCTCTTTCCATTCCACTTCTTCTTGTCTTTACCGCCTTGCTCCGGCTTTGGCTCCTCTTTTTCAGTAGAAACAATAATAGCATTCTTAACCTTAGAGTACAAACTCTTATGGCAAAGCACCTTCTCTACTAGCTTTTCAAAAGGTTCATCAATATGATCCACCAACTTCTCTCTGAGATAGTCATCCAATCCATGATGAAATTCTCATTCTTCCTCAAGGGAGTGTTGATGAATGACATCCCATACTTAGACAAAACATCAAATTCTGCTATATATTCAGAAACTGCCATCTCTCCTTCCTTTAGATCAGCAAATTTTCTAAACAGAACCGACTTCTTAGTAGTTGGAATAAACTTCTGCTCAAACATCATCTTAAACTGATCCGAAGAAAACTGGTCTTCGGGAAGAGGAATAGCGACAACATTCCACCGATTCATAGCTTGGCTTTGAAGCTACTTCGAAGCCAATTTTCTCTTCATACCATCTTCCAGCACCATATCACCGAAGATGCGTTTACACGTATCCGACCAATCATGTAATTCTATGGCTGATTCCGTTCCTTGGAATGGCTTCCCTCCTAAAGTGGAGTAATTCTTGCTTAACTCGGAGAAATCATCCCTATGCTCTTGCACTGGAGCACCTCTTCCCATTACATCTCCAGTAGCATTTCTCATTATATTAGCCACCATAACATTGAATATGGCTTGCAAATTAGGGGTAGCAGCTCCTAGTCTCGCTCCTTCCTCCAACACTGAAGTCGATGTCATAGTATCTCTTGTATACTGACTGATCCCTATTTGTAACAAGAATAATCAGTCTTACATGAAGAAAACTTCGTCTATAGTGCTTATGTGCATGCGACTTATACTATATAATATATTACTAAGTACTTTTGAAAACCAAACTTATAACAAATACACACTCTCCCGTATATATAGACACACTCACACATACTCTCAATCCAGTCTAAGGCGATAACACGTTCCCTATCTCGACTAGATCATGTTATCAACTCCAATTAATTATGTAACGAAAGCTTTGATACCAAATGTGACGACCGCACTATATCACCAGCACCAATAGTATATAAATAATGTGATGTTTGTGCCCGATCGATATAGGACGATCATCAAGTTTATTATAAACCAATATAGCATATAACTTTTCTATCACACAACGCATGGATAAAATATAACATCACGGATATAATAGAAGAGACGGTAATAACTATGTGAACATATCATCATCGAAGTAATAGATCCACAAAGTTATACATCAAATGCAATAAAGTTTATACAACATAAGTAAACTCAAATAAAATGTCCCAACAAATTATTATGAGCAAACACTGTCACGGGCTCCATAGTGTTGCTCAACGGAACAAGCTTAGAGTCCATATATGTATATAATACGAGATAGCTCCATCCAGCTCATCCTCCAAACAGCTACTGCATCACCTAGACCTATTATCTAGTCTACTCATTTAAGAATACCAGAGATAATAAGAGACAAAGTATAAAACCTTGGGTCAGACAATGTAACGACCTAGATTTTTTTGACAGTTAATCATGAATATTTAAATGGTTTGCAATATTTGATTTAGACTTATAATTGAGTTAGTACGATTTTAAAAATGAAATTTAGCAATTTCATAAATTTTAAAAATCGTCAATTTAATCGACTGTTAAAAGAGAGATCCGGAGCACAGTCTCAGAATCCAACGAAATCAGTTCCATTGGATCCGTAACATTGTATTATTATCGAATACAAACTTCGTAGTGTTTGAAGTTGTCGTTTGGCTGTATAGAATAGAAACACGTTGAAATTTATGTCGAAATATAATATAATAATTAAGTCCAAAAAGCTATCTTCTCCATACGATCGAGTTAGGCCTCGAAACTTGTTCCATTGCATTCGAAATATATGTATTACATTATAAACGTCTAGCGGTATGCCTTGATAGGAGTTCGATATTATAAGCTGTTTTTGAAGCCAGATATTTTGAATTTTAAACAATATATATATATATATATATATATATATATATGTATGTATGTATGTATGTAAGTATGTATTGTTTATAAATTTTTTCAAACACTTCATGCCAGCCATCCTTTCCCTCCTATAACATACCGCCACATACACGTCCATTCATTCTCTTTACGTCTCCTTTCCCTCTTTCTCTTCAATTTAAATCACGAAATCAATGTGAAAACATTCAAGGAAACAAAGAAAAGGAAAAATAAAAATAAATAAACAAATGAAATCAAATCATGCCTCTCTCATTTCTGCCATTCAGTTTCAATAAAAGTCGCGAGAGCGAGTGATGGGGATGGCGGCCGACTAGGAGGGGAGGGTAGCGAGCAACTCATTGTCGATTGATTTGTGTATAAGCGATTTCGTTCAAGTCGAGATAAGGATGGCTGTTCCTGGGGTTTCTAGTCTATGGTGGGTTTGATCGGTGGTGGCAAGGCAGCATGAGTCGCTAGTGATGCTAGGCGAAGCAAAATTCATGGCTCGCGATGGAAGATGAAAGTTTATGTCATCCTAGGTAGCGGCCAAAAGCTTCGAGTTGCGATTTGTTTTAAGGGGCGGAAGGTGAGGCCGAGAGTTGGTGAAGGTGGAGAAGTAGATGTCAAGGCTTTTGGTGTAGTCAAATTGTACGTTAAATGAGTGGAGAGGGAGGTTGGGGGGGAGGAAAGGGCTCGAACATGAATGAGGTTGCATGGACCTGAAGGGGGAAGAAGTGATATTGTCGTGGCTTAGCAAGGTAAATTAGGTAATTAATTTTTTAGTTTAGGAGGTATAACTATATTCTTTAAATTTTGAATGTTTATTAATTATGTAAATCTTCCATTCGAGGTCCGAATAAAATGAAAAAAGCCGTGTTGGATTCATTTCAGTGAATTCTACGCATAGGATTGTTTGGGATATTCGGAGTTGGCCAGGTTTAAAAAAATATCTGGATGTTCAGCAAATTAGAATCGAAGGTGAGAAAATTCTCGCTCATTTTGAATTGCCAAATTTAATTTTAAATAGTTAAATTTAAATTATTGGATGCTTGACTAAATTGACAAAATATAATTATATGTTCGATGTCATATTTACAGTAGTATATATACTAGTATTGGAGTGATATTCGTGCACACTATAGCGGATGGGACCCTATATGCCCCACATAATAGCGGATGACCCTATATACCACGATATCCTCCTCGAAGTGGGATTGGTATTTTTATATGTTTTGTTAACATCTGAGAATGCCGGAAAAACAGGTTGGAGAGATCCAACGGATTCTCAAAATGTTGAATTATTTTTAATGTGTTAGAATAATCTGTTATAGATTATTGCTATGATATTGAATTATTAAATGTTATAATAGCACGGATCTTAAATTTGGTATTTTAAATATCATAAATAGTTATTTTTGAAATTTAAGGAATTAATATGTATGTATGTATATATGTATGTATGTATGTATGTATATAATTTGGTTTGAGTAATACTTAACTATTCGTAAATTGGTTTAAATAGAGGATTTTAAATAAAATTTTATAAAGGGATTGAGAATGATATGTTGAAAATACGAAAAGGAATTGAGATCAATATTGAAAATACGATTGAAATAAAAATGGAATTTATTAAGGAATGGAATTTATTAAGGAATGGATTTATAAAATGAAATTTTATAAATAAAAATTGGTTATATGAAGAAATGAAACTCAAAGGAGTTTATAAATTTATAAACGAGGTTTATAAGTAAGGGAAAATAATATCAATGGATAAGTTGAATATAATTTACGATGTGAATTTATATCGAGTTATGGGAATCGTTTTGGTAAAGAAATAGTGGAATCAATTTTTGAATAAGAGAATAGTGGTAAAGTTGAGATATAAACGATGTGATACGAATCGAGAGGGATTTATAAACTAGATTTGGCAAATATTTGATTTAAAAAAAAAATATTTTTGTCGAGAAATTAAAATTTTGTAAAAATGTGATTTTTAAATTACTATGTGATTTAATTTAAACTGTTATTTAGATTAGAATATTCCAAAAGGCTAGTTATTGTAATATTTAATATTTATTTAAATAAATTTTAATTTTATTAATCAGCTTTGTAAATTAATCAGTTACTTAAAAATGATTTGGAAATGAGTTATTGATGTTATTGAAAATGTTTTGATTAAATTTAATTAAAAATATTTTACAAATAAACTATTATTCTTTAAAAATACTTATTTTATATATATAGTTTTAAAAGACCGAATTTATTTATAAATCCTCTCGAGATTTGAAGTGAAGTTAGTTAAGCGAGTATGATTTTAGAAGAGAAATCTTACAGTGGGATTTTGGAAGCTTGAAGAAAATTCCAAAGTGTAAAAATATGAGAAATTTGGAAAAATGAATTAGAATTCATAAAAGAGGTTAGAAATGGTTGTTTGGAGATATATACAAGTGCATTCGATTTTGGAAATATTAAGGGGTTTGCAAATAAAATTTGTAAAGGATTTTGAGGAATTGGGAATAAATGGACTTCCTGTATGTTGGAAATAAAAGATCTTTGAGGGTATGCTTATAAACATTCCTAAGTATTAGATGGGAAGAATTTGAAAATATTTAACTTCGAGATTTTAATTATAGAAATATTTTCAAAGGGATGAATTATAATTGGAAGCGAGAAAAATATTTTAAGTATTGAAATGACTTGAGAATATCCTGTTAAGAATATAAGAACTTGAGTTTGATTTCCACTATTAAAATATTGGGAGGGTTTGAATATATATCTTAAAAAGATATTTTGGGAATATTTTTGGAAGATTATAATAATGGCAAGATGATTTCTTATGGATGTTTTGTTGGTAATTAAATAACCGACTATTAATATTGGTCAATTTCGTTAATCGTTTCGAAGAGACCGAGATTGGATTTAATTATCCAAAAACTACTTCGATCTGGTTTGAACGTAACGAACGAATACCGTAAAGATGATGAAGACGGTGATTCGGTTTGTCCAGATACAGGGAAACTTGTATGGACGAATGCTATCAGAATATCGTTATTGGAGGACAATAAGCATTCCAAGAAGATTATTTCTTGAAAGGTAACGCTTAACCTCGAACCTCATCAACCGATTAGGGGATGTTACCACTTTTCTAGATGTCCTCGGAAACCTATATATTATGGATATGGTGGTGCATGAATGAAGAAGCGCTCGATAGTAAGGGTGGGAACACCTGGGCTCATAACATATTCGGTCTATCCAGGTTAGGGGTAGGCCGGTCTTGTGTAGCAGGTGATCCCGACGAGGTCCTCGATACACTGTTCTAGAGGGGTACTGTGATGGGCGGTACCCCAATGGCCCAATCATTAGCTGGACCCATTCTCCAATATGAGCTTGCCATTTTATTTGTAGATCCTAGTATGTTGGAATTTAATTAATGTAACCATTTCGACTGTTTGAATAAGTATTTGTATTTAGAAACTATTATAATATCGCTGGATTTTTTCTATAAAGTGGTTTGGTTATCGTAAGGTAAAAACCCGTCGTGTTTATGTGTGACGCAATCTTATGAGATACATTTTCTCTCAAAGGATTTTGATAGCTCTAATAATTCAAATTGAGTGTGTTTTCTCACATTGGTTTTCCAAACTGACTCAAAGGTTATTTTATTATAATGATCGGTCAGACCGAGTATTACAGATTCAGGATAGTATGCTATGGAGCTCAGAAGACGACCTGGATGACGGAGACGTATTTCCGTACTTGGCTTATATTTTCGCTGTGTAAGGACAAGTTATATATTGTCCAGATTGATGTATTGATTGTTGTACTCTGATGATTTAAGCATAAAACGGTTACAGATTCTTTTATATAAAAATCTGTTATTATATATTATATTTTTTCCGCTACGATTATGAGACTCTGTGTTATTGTTTTCTATTTTCTTCTACCTTTTTCTTCTTTGCCGTAATTATTCGCTTTTTCTACAATTTGGATTGAACAGGAGTGAATTTTATTCTCAATTCAAAGGGTACGGAACTGTAGGTCACTACAGGCAATAGTCTGGTGTGCGCGGTAAATGCTCAAACTAAATTGATAAATATGGTAAGGAACAAGAGTATACGAACTATACCTGACATGTCCCCACAACCAAAGAGTTCGCATACAACATTATAATATGCTACTCTACAATATCATAAATATAAGCCACAAATCAAATATAGGATATCAGTCTTCCAAGTATTCCTATCTCCAACACCTACTTCCCTTGATACCTATGAGTAATAGCCTACTAAAAAGAGGAACCGTAGCATCCATTAAATAATCTTAGCTATCACCACTTGTGCTTTGAATATATGATAGCTCGTATAGCCTTCTTTCTACCTGGGACAAATGGAAATCTTGATTCTCCATTGTACTCTCGTACCCCAAAGCAGGATACGTGTCTTGCAGCCCAAAGCAGGACACAAGGCCTAAAGCCATATGTCGAAGGTATGCGGATCCTCGCTACCAATCCATAGGCATCACCACTTATAATACCCCTGTGAGCATCAACAATTCCATAGCACATACACTTCGATCCATCCTGTAACACCTTGTAAATTTATGTTAATTAATTAATTAGTTAGTTAAGCACCAAAAATAAATTTGTGCAAGCGATGGAATTTGATCATAAAACTTACACCATTGCATTCGTAGCAAAATTCTAAGCAACTTTCATATTTGGAGTGTTGCGATCGGAGTCCAAACGAAGAGGTTACAGACGAAAAATGAAATAGAATCGAAAACAAATAAAATTTGAAATATGAATAAATAAATGGATAATGGTCGGGTCCCATAGATCGACCCCTAGATTAGGACGATCGATCGATCAGCCATTGAAAGGATGAGGTTGAATCTCAACCAATAGCCCGGATTATTCAATTTCAAATCCAATGATTATTATTTGTTCTAGCTTCTATAAATAGGCATCCAAACCCTCCTCGTCTTCGCATATTTTCTGATGCAGATAGCGAAGTTCTGCTATTTTCTCTCCTCTACCTTCTTCCCCAAAAACAGAGTAGACTGTAAACGGTAGCATATTAGAGAAAACATTAAAAAAAGAAGAAGAGAAGATCGTATAAAATAGTGTAGCGCAACAACAAGTAAATCTCAGTATAATGAATCTATATCTTTCAATCTCAGTCTCTTCTCACATCTATTATTCTAATGTTATGTATATTTCTGTGTATAAATAAGCCTTAAATCAAAAAGTAAAGCTATTGAATCGGAGGACTAGATTCAGATTTGGAAGTTTGGGAAGCCTAAAACAGTGAGTGAGAAATTTAAGTGAATTACTTATAACATAATAATTTATCTCATTGGATTTTGTTTGATTATTATGCCTAGTTGAAGATCTAGAGTTGTAGCTTAAAAGTATTAATGTATAATCCACTACCAACATGTTCTGTAAAATTGAATAAAAATGTTAATTACATCCAGTTCTGTAAATTTTTGTTTGGACATTAGTAGTTGAATATGAATTACATGGGAAATTGTTGTAGATCTGCCAAATAGTAATTTATAGAATTGATTTCGGATCTATATTTGTATTGAAAGGTGTTAGTTTGAACTAAGGGTTCTAATTTCATTGCAAAAGAAAGTTTCTGTATTTAAATCTATTGAATGTATAATCTGTTAAATTCCATAGGCTTATCTAACCTTTTGTTTATATTAGTGTGGTGTTTGATTTGACAAGGAATATAACTAGAAAGAAATAGAAGGAGATGTGTAAGGTATGGAATTTCACTCTATTGTTTACACTGTCTATTTAAAATAAAACGAAGATTTTATAATTCTTTATTATTTCAAACAACACGAACCACCTATTTGTGTAAATTTATGGAAAAATGTAATCAAAATTTTTTTAAAAGGGAAGGGTTCCACTGAATAGATTATGGAAAAATATCTGATTAGAGATGAATGCAATTAGAAAGATAAAAGAGTAATAAATGAAATTAAATGTGTATAAAATGTATAATCTCGCTGAACCCAAAAAGAAAATTATGATTAATACCACATAAATGTGTACGGTCAATAAGTGGAAATAATCAGAAATGGACGTTAAATAGGCATTTAATGTGCAAATAAATGTGAAGGTTAAATAGACATTTAATGTACAAACAAAAGTGCAAAGGAGTTACCAGTGGGTAACTCCGAAAATAAATAAGCATTGATAATGCCATGAATAAAATATGAGTTGTGAGGATTTAAATAGTCACAACAATATTAATAGAGTTAATTAATGAACTTGGTGACAAAATTATGAGGAGATAAAGGAAGAATAAAAGCATGTAAGTCATACAAACCAAAAAGGAGATAAGTATGAATAGGGTGAATCAATTAGGGAAATTAGAGGATACCTTATATAACCTTAATTATTATTCGGATAGGATGATGTATGTATACAGTGGATATGCATATAAATTACGAATAAGTTATAGGGATTCGAGGTTAGCACAAAGCTACATGGAAGTCTGCCTAGTTGAATCTGGCTACCAGCAGTGCTGCTTCTGGAAATATATAGGACATTGCATATAATAAATAACCCTAGTGGACACAAGAGTAGTCCCAAATTATGTAGGGTAAAACTGCCCAGTCAATTTGGCTACTAGTACATACGAATAGTCGGACTAATGTGAGACATCACAGTCGGGTTATGGGTCATGATTTTGTTACGAATACGATAGAAGTAATCTTTAGTAGAGCTCCGCTTTTGGTTGGAGGTATTAAGTGGCTATGGTAGGGTCTGCCTCTTTCCTTAGGAAAAGTACTTAGTGAGCTAATCGGATTCCTTACGATGCTAGTTAAGGATTACCTAGTAGGGACCCGCCTTAGGGGTTAGGTCTTAAATAATGTGGATCTGTCTATTTTATAGGTCTTAAATAATCGATCTGCCTAATTCCTTGTAGAAGAGGTAGTAAGTCGTTAAGGGGTACTCTTTCTCACATCATAGACGATATTGCGTTATGGTATCAAAGCCTAGGTTAGTCGATCACAGTGGTTAGGATATCTAGAGAGAGCGTATTCATAATCTTCATATCTTAATCTATGCCAAACTCTATAAGTTCGAGTCCTAGAAGGGTTACGACCATGTTTCGAAGGGATGGACGAGGCAACTATGAGTAGGGAAAATACTTTTGGAGTTAAATATTGTGTGCATACTCTGATCACCCCATAGAGTGTTGGCTATATAGAGTTAATTCTTAAGAGCATGGGCACGACATATGGATGGATTCACGAAGGTTGGATGGATGGCTGGAAATCAGCTACCTTGTGGTTATGGACTTCGATGGAATTTCAGCGGAAGGCACAAATTGTCAAGCAAGCGGGGATTAAAAATCTATATGTCAATAAAATTCAAAGACTAATTCTTGCAGGAGGATGTTCATCAACCACTTAAAAATGATGAATCAGATTCTTATGGAAGAAAGTAAATCTCATTTCTTGGTCCAACCCCATGAGAGGATATTCTGAATTAATTGAATGAGTTTCTCAATAATAATAATTTCGTAAGTCTAACATAAAACTGTTGTGAAAAAATATATATGATACAATATCCCTATATATATGAGTAAACAAAATGATTCTAAACTTATTTGTATAAGAAATATTCATACTGAAGAAATTAGTGATGCTAAAAGTTTTTGTTTGAAGGTAAGTTATAGGGAAATTTTAGTGCATAGTAAGGGTTTGAAAAGTTTTTGGAAAAAAGTGGGTTTTCGTGTCAAGGAAAAGGGAAAGCGGGCATATATATAGCTCAACAAAATTTTCTATTTGAAAGAAATGAAACATTTTAAAATTTCCTCTCAATAGGGCAGACAAAATAGAAATGGTATTTAATAATAGGGTATATTGTCAGGAACCAGCAATATAGGAATATTTCTGTATAAATTTGGCAAGGAAAGTAGAAGCTTGAATAGCTATGGGTCTTGAGAATTATTATTGGATAAGGCAGTGTGGGTCAGAAATGCTAATGACCTTTGGAGCATAAGGCCGGAAAAGTTGTTGAAAGGCAAAGTCACTGTCGGATGGAGGACAAGAAAATCTTCTAGACAGTACGGAGCGGAATAGCTATTATCGTTGTTATTTTAATTAACCTAGCACGAATAGGGTCCAGGTTCATCCTGAACCCTAATTTCAAGAACCAGTTAACGAGTAGCTGTTGACTAGTAGCGGTTAACTAGTTAAGGGGTCGGGCATGGGTATGAACTTGGAACGCGACTATAAATCGCGTCCATTCGTTCATTCCAGCCGCCACCCCCTCTTGTTTTCAAAATCGAACCCACTCCCATTTCTCCCTCCTTCCCCAGGCCCGCCGTCGACCACCGACGCTGCCACCTCCCTCGATGTCAATCAACGTTCATTCCCCTTCCCTCTCTGCCCTATAAAATTTTGGTTCCTGACACTCTCTAATTTCTAGATTTGAAACCTTAGCAGCCAATGGCACCACCCCGCCCTATCGGCTCCTCCTCGCCCCCCTTGACATCTCCCTTCAAGAGTTCAATTGGATCAACCGTAATGAGGCAGAAATCGTCATCTATTTGTCCACCGCTAATATATCCTTTCTACAGGGATGATCGACCAAGTTCAGGGATTTGCCGCCTTCGGGCTCAAAGAGTTATTCACGGCAACAGTATTAGCACTAATCCTACACCATGACATATTTGAGCAGAAGTGCTATTCCCATTGTATATGCCTGTTTGACATGGGGGTGGCGAACAACTTTGATGAAGGTATCTCTCGGCTTAATTCTTGGGTGAAGGGAGTAGAGATCGATCTATCAGACAACGATCTCAGTGATATTTTAGGAATTCCTTCTAAGAAGGCAGATTTGGATGATAAAGAGATGATGGATCCAGAGATTTTGCGTGGATATTTGCTAGAG
The DNA here is from genome assembly GCA_030765085.1 of Allium cepa. Taxonomy (NCBI): domain Eukaryota; kingdom Viridiplantae; phylum Streptophyta; class Magnoliopsida; order Asparagales; family Amaryllidaceae; genus Allium; species Allium cepa. The sequence goes on from CM060943.1 coordinate 736,190,037, forward strand.
ATGTTGGCTCTTAGAGGTCGAGCAATTTTCGACCTGTACCCCATCTTGTTGTGTGGATTATCCAGCACAACATTATCCCGTAGAGAGGAAGCTATGACCATATCTATTCAATGGTTCAGATGGCTACCTACGCCATGATAGGTGGTATGGTAGTTAATTGGGCTCGGGCCATCATGATCAACTGCATTAGCCTTAACGCCGACACTCCCCGTAGGTACTTTCCTTATGTCTACCTATTTACCTGTGTATTTAGGAGGTATGGAGTGATCTTTCTGGGGTGCCAGTTCAGGAAAAGGTCCCTTCTACATTTAGAAAATCTTCTAAGGAAAATGGACATTCCTGAGCCATAGATGGCAGCAGCCGTAGAACAGACCCAGTAGGAGGTCAAGAAGAGGCAGGGAGCTAAGGAGTACTTGAGCCCCGAGCTTGTCACTATTTGGCAGGTCTAAGAGGAGATCCAAGAGGTCCGAGCTGAGCAGAAGCGCTGGGCCACGAGATAGGGTGCATACCCGCTATGCTGTGCTCATTTAGAGGCCACGTCAACTACTCTAGTTCCCACGAGGATCAAGGCCATCCCGTAGCTCTTAGGCAGTATTTTAGTTTGGTAAGGTTGTATTGTAGTTTATTTCTAGCATTTGTTCTTTTCCTTGTTCTTAGGGTTTGTTGGGTTGTAACTATGTTGGACATGTGGACCGCTTTTATGTGTATTGTGGAATGACGTAGTGTAAATAGGAAAATATCATAAAAGCACTTAACCTATGATAAAAGCAATGTAAGACTAGAAGTTTTTTAAACCAGTGAATTTTAGCAAGAGAAGGACAACAAAGGTTATTGTAGAATTGCAGTTCATTTTTATTGTTCCTTGAAAGCTAAGATGAACAAATCTCTTTGAGAGTAGTCATAGTAAAATAATAAATGAATTTTTATTTCAAAATGAAAATGTAGGAGTTAAAGGCAAAGAATAAATGCGAAGTATTAGAGTGGAGATTATGTGTTAGCGCATAACAAGCTTCTGTCTACGTTGAAGTGTGGCTTAAACTGTCGAATTTTTAGTAAAGGACAAATACTTTAAAAATCGCTTGAAAAAACTTTTATTTTTAGCATCCAAATAAGTTTTTGGAATTTTTTCCAAATTGGTTTCAAGGGAAATTTTTGCATCTGAGTATTTCGAAAATTTTATTTTTCAAGCGACGTACAAATTTGGAAATAAAAGGGGTTTTTATGGAATTTTTGACTTTTGAAGGCAACATATTAAGTGTAGATAAGGTAAATAAATTAGTAAAATGCAAATTTAGCGGTGCATTAGGGTCTACGATACGATAAAATGCAAACGATAACAAGGGAAAAGCATTTTTTACATTGGAATTTCTATTTTTCATACCTTGTCGATGATATGCGAGAGTCCATTTTTGGATTCAATTCCATTTTAGAGCTTGAAAATGAGCCTCCATATGCGTTTTCTATGTGGAAAGATTAAGGGAAATTAGGGGCAACAAGGAAATTTCACTGTACAGGTGGGATTGGTTGTTTTAAATTAGGTGAGAATGTGGTGTTCTACACCGAAATTCCTTTCCCAAGCATTGGGAGTAACATTAGGAAACGATATTTCCATCGTGTTTGATTTTTGGTTGGTAGAAATTGGATGCAAATTGGTTGCTCCATACTTTTATTCATATGAGTATAGGGACTATTGGTGAAAGAATTTTTTAAAATCTACATATGTATAGAACTGTCAGTATATATATAGTTGTTTACACCATATTTTCAAAAGTGTTTTAAAAAAAGCATTCATATAGGAAGGCCTGATTTAAAATAATTTTGCATACATTTTGTATGCTATGATATACTATGCACTTATGAACATTGGTTGCAAATTGGTTGTGTACTGACTGGTTGTACAGTTTAGGATAATTGCGAGCTAGGACCATGTCTTAGCCATTGGTATAATTTCAGGGACGAAATTCTTTTGTGGGGAAAGAATGTAACACCCCATAAATTTACTTTACCTAATTAATTAGGCGCCAAAAATGAAATTTGTGCGAATGATGGAATTTATCCACAAAACATGAACCATTGCATTCGTGGCTAAATTTTGAGCAACTTTCATATATGGAGTGTTGCGATCGAAGTTGGAACAAAGAAGTTACGAACGAAAAACAAAATCGAATCGAAAAAAAATAAAATTTAAAATAGGAATAAATAAATAAATGGATAATGGCCGATCACACGGTCGACCTCTACATTGGGGTGCTAGACTGAAGATGGCCAACCGGTGGTCTATCGGTCGGACAGTGAAAGGTCAAGGTTGAACCAGGCTAACGGCCCAGATTATCCAGCTTTAAATCAAACTCTTGTTATTTGTGCTAGCCTCTATAAATAGGCATCCAAATCGCCTACTCTTCTCATATTTTATGATGAAAACAACGAAGCTCTGCTATTTTCCATCCTCTACCTTATTCCCCAAAATTAGAACAGACTGTAAATAATAACCGATTAGAGAGAATTAGAAAATAATAAAATAAGAGGAAGAGAATATCGTACAAAATAGCAAAGTGCAACAACGAAGTAAATCTCTATTTAATAAATCTTTATATGTTTTTAAATCTCAATCTCTTTTCAGATCTGTGATTCTAATGTTATGTATATTTCTTTGTATACATATGCCTTAAACCAGAATGGAAAAGAAGTTGAATCAGAGGACCAGATTTAGATCTGAAAGTTTGGAAAGCCTAAAAACAGTGATCGCGAAATTTATGTGATTTATTTATAACATAATAATTTATTTCGATGGATTATTTTGATTATTATAGCTAATTGAAGATCTAGAGTAGTAGGCTTAAATTTCTTAATGTATAATCCACTACCAACGTATTCTGCAAAATTGAAAAGAAATGTTAATTACACCCAGATCTGTAAATTTGTGTTTGGATATTGGTAGTTGAATACGAATTCAATGGGAAATTGTTTTAGATCTACCAATTAGTAATTTATAGAATTGATTTCAGATCTATATTTGTATTGAAGGGTGTCATTATGAACTAAAGTTTCTAATTTCATTGCAATGAGAAAGTTTCTGTATTAGTATCTGTTGAATGTATAATCTGTTAAATTCCATAGGTTTATCTAACCTCCTATTTATATTGGAAAAGTGTTGTGTTTGATTTGATAAGGAATATAACTAGAAAGAAATAGAAGGAGATGTGTAAGGTATGGAATTTCACCTCATAGTTTACATCATATATTTCAAAATAAAAAGAAGATTTAATCATTCCTTGTTATTTCAAACAACGTGGACCACTTATTTTGGTAGATCTATGGAAATATTTAAAAGGGATGGTTCCCACATATTAGATTACGGAAAAATATCCTAATTAGAGATGAATGCAATTAAAAAGATAAAAGAGTAATAAATGAAGTTAAATGCATATAACATGTATAACCACACTGAACCCAAAAAGGAATTATGACTAATATACATAAATGCATACGGTCAATAAGTGGAAATAATTATAATAAATAAAGGAAGTTAAATAGACATTTAATATGCAAATAAATATGAAGGTTAAATATACATTTAATGTACAAACAATGGGGCATAGGAGTTACAAGTGGGTAACTCCAAAAATAAATAAGCATTGATAGTGCCATGAATAAAATAAGAGTTACGAGGACTTAAATAGTCACAACAATATCAATGGAGTTATTTAATGAATTCAGTGAAAAAATTAAAAAGAGATAAAAGAAGAATACATGTATGTAAGTCATTTAAACTAGAACGGAAATAAGTATGAATCGGGTGAATCAATTAAGGAAATTAACCCCTAATTAAAGGCATAATAATGGGACATCTTATATGGCATCAATTAATTCGGGTAGGATGATGTATGTATATAGTGGATGTATATATAAATTATAACTAAGTTTATAGGGATGTGAGATTAGTCCAAATCTACATGGAAGTTTCCCCAGTGGAATCTGGCTATCAGCCATATGGCTTTCTAGACTACTGTGGGACATCGCCTACAATAAATAGCCCTAGTGGATGCGAGGTTAGTCCTAAATTCTATAGGGTAAAACTTCTCAGTCAATCTGATTACTAGTACTTATGAATAGTCGGACTAATGTGAGACGTTACAGTCGGGTTATGGATCATTATTTTATTACGGATACGATAGGAGAAATCTTTAGGAAGGGTCCGATTTGGGTTGGAGGTATTCAGTAGCTATGGTAGGGTTCGCCTCTTTCCTTAGGAAAAGTACTGAGTGACCTAATCGGATTCCTTACGACGCCAGTTAAGGATTACCTTATATGGACCGCCTTAGGGGTTAGGTTTTAAATGATGGGTATCTGTCTGTTTTATAGGTCTTAAAGGATTAGAGTCTGCCTAATTCCTTGTAAAAGTAGTCGTAAGTGGTTAAGGGATACTCTCTCACATCGTAGACGATATTGCGGTAGGATTCCTGAATGGGATAACCTTTGGGTTTACTGAGGAGATTAACGATTTAGTTGGAAGAGTGGTAGATTCACGGTGGTCAAATCATATGTTGGAAAATCGTGTGTGGAGGTTAGGCGGTCCTTAGGGTCGATTTATTTAAAGTGACCGCTAAATTTGGTACCAGAAGCTTACCCGCTTGGGATTGATGTATTAAATGGTTGTAGGGTCTGCCTCATTCCTAGCTAAGAAGAATTAAGTGATTAGAGAACTTTAGATGGTAATGCTTAGGATTATATACATACGTATACGCACATGTGTATACATGTAACCATGCCTTAGGTAAGGATAAAATCACACGCATAAATCTTAATTGAAGAACGGGATAACATTAAATAGAAGCCACCTTTGTATAAGTTTATGTTATTAGTAATGTATATAACTTTTCCAGTCAGCAGAACATTGTTCGGACCCCCTTCTCATTATACCCATAGGATAAGTTTATAGGGACAGGTCACTGGAGTTGACGTGATAGTTGACAGAGGGTTATTCCTTTTTGTGCTCAATCTTGGTGAAGCATTGGATGTCCGTGGGATGCAGATTTGTTCAGAAGTTGTAGCCTCTATTGATATTTGATCTTGTTATCATTTTGTTCCACTATGAGTTTTATTTGATCAATCTTTGATAAACTGATGTTTATTACAGGTTATCAAAATCTACAGTCCATGCCCTAATGGACATGAGTTACGATTTTTTTCAAAATTCGAGCTTGTTGAGGTGCTGGTTGTTACACCTCCTTTACCCCATTTGGATACCAAACCCTTATTAATCAATTCAGTTTCCATTATTCACGAGGAGCCTTTCCATGTTTCTCGATCCTATGGCTCACTCCTTTTATGAGCCACCATCCTCGGAACATATTCCCAACATGAGCCAACATCCGAAGACTCTATCTTTTCATCATGTTGTTACATCACCATCCATCCCTGATGCGAATGAGCCAACACCTCCAGCATGATCTACATGACCTCTACTTAACCTCCCAAAAATTTCATCCCATTTGAAATTAAACCAAGGAGTCGATACCGACCTCCTAACTCGGTGCCGAACTCTCTATTTAGTTAACCTATGGCTAAGTTTTCTCCCACTCCTTCCTTGCTCCTAGTACTCCATGCCCAGATGCTTTGACACCGACGCTTTGAACCCGACTTCTATACACAAATCAAATCATTATTTAACCAGTCCTTTGTAAGGATTACGAATTTTCGATGCCCGAAAGTCGACATCAATACGTCCACTGTATCAACTACCGAGCTATCGAAGGCCGGAAAACCAAATCCCTTAGGTTTAAGAAGAAGAAGAGGTAGAAGAAGAAAGAAAGAAGAAGCAACAGAAACAATATCAGAATCTCACAATCGCAGCGGAACAACATATAATAGATAAATGAATATCTTTAAAACAAAGAACTATATCAGTTATTACATTACATCACATTATCATTACATTATCATAGTTTACAACAACAAACAGCGGAAAAAGAAATACTATATACTAGTTGATACGCTACGCCATCCAGCTCGCCTCTTGAGCTCCACAGCATCTTCTGAATTCTAGAATGACCTCATAACCTGACTCAAGACTGCCCGTGTAGAAATTGGTGGGCACCCAGAGTTTAGGAAGGAAACAATAAACTCCAGGTCAGTCATGTGACTGGTGTAAGAACATAAAACAGTTATTCTTTAAAAACAAACAAAGAAATATTTTTAAATAGATTCGCAATGCTTTTGGAAAATGTAACTACCATAAGGCCTCTCGCACACATACATAATGCAAACGCAGAATCGGAGGAGATTTCTCCTTATGATAGTCAAACATGCTTGATACGCAAATTTCTTTGATATTATTACTATAAGTGCAAAGTGTAGGAAAAACATTTCGAAAATATAATATAAATCTTAGCCAGCATAGACATTCCGCACTTATTCCTACTATAGCTACCATGTTCAATAGTAGGTTACCGCCACATTCCATGGCAGGTTATACAACTAAAACTGTACAGGGCTCGTATTATTTATTTGGATTTTCCAACAAATGGTCAGGCCAAGGAACTTTCCATTGCCACATGGAAACGCCTCTGGAGAGACGCCCCGAGAACCTAACCGGATCTCTGCCAACACAAGGCCAGGTTACCTCTGCAAAAGTAGGTAACAACTAACACGAGTGTGCCATCCCCCGGTTGTAAACAACTTCTATCCGAGGATCCTCAACCAACATCAATCACAAAGTCATATATATTTGCGACATCCACCAAAGTTAAGTATCTGGGCTCCATACCATGATACCACTTCTATCCAGAAGGAAATGCACATACCCTAAAGGGCGCTACTCCCTACAACCTTACTGCATCTTTCCTGTTTCGACCATTTCCGGGGTGTGAGGTCCGACGAAGTCTCGTCCAAAAAGCTACGCTTTTCCCAAAAGCTATGCTTTGATCAACAAATGATCAGCATCACTTCGTACGCCACATTACCAAATTGGGAATGTATCACTAGTAATCATCAACTGTATAACCTCTGAGCACGTACATCTCAAAGAAGGGTGTTAAGATAAGAGAATAAATTCTCCGCCACCAATAGAAATATATTTGAAAGAAACTAGCTTTACATCTCAAATTGCAACGTCGGACACACATCCATACAAGTCCATTCCGGGATCGAACGGAACCGAAGGCACTTCCAAAGAAGCTTTGCAATCCGAATATTCACTAATCACGACCGGAATTTCCATCACAAAGGGTGATAAAATCTCTATATCGGAGATCAACCGATGCAGAGACATTCGACGGTAATCCTTCCGTTTTCGAAAATATCCGGTCTTCAACACCGGTCTTCAAATGATATCCATTACAACGTATCACTATTCGGAATGGGATTCATGACCCAAAGGTCCTCTCCCGGCTAAACCGAATAACGTGCGCTTATTTTAAAATAAGTGTAGCATTAAGATTCAAGCAAATCACAACAAATACCCATAAAAAGGTAAATGTTGATAGTCGGTTATTTAACTATCAATAGATACGCACAACATCACCAGATTTCAAATAATTTTTCCAAATTATTTATTTTCCAAAAATATCCATACAAGATATATTTTCCCACACTTCAACCATTTGAAAACAAATTTCAGATCGCTTTTCGCCCTTTACAACTTTTGAAAACAAATTTCAAATCATTTTCCTTACGCGGAAACATTTCCAAATATTTATTCATTTTCACTTCAAAATGGTTCATTTAAACCAATCAAATAAATCCTTACCGATTTACTTTAAATTTACGTTTTAAATCCGTAAATTTATTTCCACACTTCAAAAATAAATCATTGTTTATTTTTAAATAAATTTCCCTTTCCTTTATAAATTCCATGGTGAATTCACATTTCCAAAATATCTATTAATATACGACTCTCAAATCGATTTCAAATATTCACTTTCAATTTATCTTTAGAAGATATAATCTCAAAACATTTCACTTCATATTGGAAAACATTTCCATACTTATTTACTAATAAGTAATTCACAAATCTATTTATTTTCAATACTTATTCAATATACTTAAAGCACGATTTAGTATATATTTTATTCTTTAAGGAAAACATTTTTTTCTTAAACACATTCATTTGAGTCAAAACGGATGTTGTGTAAAACATCGTTATGACAACTCAAAATCACTAGTATAGGGATTCGAAATTAAGATAGATATATAAATCCCAATACTACATAAAACATTTCTTTTCGAAAATCATTTACTATAACAACAGTGTTATATTCCACCATTTCCTTTTATTTCTCGAAAATGTCTATTTCAACAATGAACGTTGAAATCTATGGTTTCGATACTTAATACATTTTAAAACATCTTTAAATCGTTTTAATTCTATTTAAAATATCACTTCCCAAAATATTTCTTTAATATATTATTCACTATCCAAAATCGTGAATATACTTCGTTAACCAAATTCAACCTTTCTATAAGTTTTATTTAAAGGATTATCCAGCGTTCAAAATCGTGGATATGCTTTCTTTAATAAGCTATAATAATTAACTTATCAAAATAAGTCGATTTCGGATTTATAAAACAATGTTTATAAATTCCATTTATATTTTATAACAACTTCAACTTATAAAATCACTTTATTAACAAATTCTATCCATATCCCATTTTCACGCCAAAATCCAAATTATAAGCAAATTACTTATGACTCTCCGTTCACAAATTCATTCATTTTATAACTTCACAAATCATAGATTCTATTCTTTTAAAAATCCATTTATAACATCATTTTAAAACGTCTTTAAAAATCCTTTATAATTCCGTCACTTTGATTTATAAAAATCCAATTTTGTTTTAAATCTTATATTCAAAGTTTTTATAATAAATTCAAAAATCACCATTTAAATTATTTTATAAAATCATTAACTCCATCTTTCAAAAATCACATTTCAACTATATTTCTCAAAAATCATAATTTTTATAACATTAAAATTATAACGTTTATTTATTTCAAATGAATCAATTCCAAAATTCAATAAAACGTATATTTTCAAAAATCACTTTAAAAATCCTTTTAAATTTGAAAATCATCACTTTAACATGTAACATCCCGCCTTTTCACACGCTTTAAATCGACACATGTGCCAATTCAAACCGTTCGGAAGGGCGGATTGTTATGGGGTAAATAAGAAAAACGAGAAAGAAATAAAACAAAATAGAATCTCATAGCAGAAGGATAAAATATAATAATCAAATATATAGTTTATAAAGCTGTTTTACAAAATATTCGATTATACTTACACATTTATCAGAGTTGCACATACCAATAACAATGCAGCGGAAAAGTATGAGTATAGTGGACTAATAATAATAATATAAATCTCCGTCTTCGTCCTCTAGAGCTAAGATCTTCGAAATCTTGAAACGCTCGGACTGACCCGAGCGAATTGAAAAGACAAAACACTCGAGTCAGAACTAAAATATCTTATGTAAGTTAAATCAACAGGAATAAATATGAGTGCAATAACTCAAGAGATGCTCGGGATTTACATCTCCCAAGGATCCGTTAAACTATTTACTATGTAGTATATTGCGCTATTATAATAGCGTCTAATTGTAAAATAAACTTACTTTTTCTTAGCATTAAGGAGTGACCCAATATTCCCCTTAACAGATAATAGTGCCAGTAGTCCATCCAATATCATAGTCCCTCCTGATTGGGAAGCCACCAGAGGATACCACACGAGCAACGGGAGAAATCCAAACTCGTACAAGGCACGATAGGGTAGGTGACACGGCACAACTAGGCAATGCCAGGGTAGATATACCAATTACGCTTCCGGGTCGGTGGTAACGCGTAGCCGCAGCTACCGCCCACCTCGAGCCACACCCCAAATAAAAAATCAAAAGTGGCTACCGAATCAATCCAAAAGTCAAAGTATAATATCGAAGGGATGTGTCCGATCAAAAGTGCTACCTCAATTAACCCGTCAATCGCTCCTGTTTTAGCCACTTTATGCCAACTCACGGGAGTTGGGTCCACCTATTTACCTCAAAGGAAACGCCGTCACCATCCTACTTTATTCTAGAATCGCCACCGCATACACGGTTCTTAAAGTGGTTTTCGGGGTTGGCAGAGAGTATAACAACTTCCGATCCCGGTCTCTTCAACAACCAAACGTTATTTTAACACTGCGGTTATTTCAAAATAATTTATACCTTTAAAAACCAGAATAAAATATTCATTTCAAAACTACATAAATGCAATATCATTTATATTTAAAGACCCAAATCCATATGATATCAAATATATCTTTTTCAAAAATCATAGCTTGTTCAAATCTATATACCTTGAAACCATAGCTTTGAAACATAACTTTTAATATTTAATGGTTTAAATACTATATTACTTAATATAATAAAATAGCTTCTGTAAATTTCACAATAAAATCCCAATATCAATTTGAACCTCCAAATAAACCATTTTAATTCTCATATATTTCACAGCTTAAATATTCTTTATTTCAAAACTTAAATTTTTATAGTTCATATTTTCCACTCTTTAAATATTCCACTATTTCAAATGTATTCTTTGAAAATTTAATATATCAAATCCAATTTCTATTATTTAAAACTTGAAATGTACACTTAATAGAACAAATATTATTTAAGCAAAACCCTTAAACTTCAATAACAGGATATTCTTTTTAATTAAATTAACTTGATAATATTCTTTAAATCAATTGGATATTCATTTAAATTCTCAAATCAAAAATCAAGTTATACAATCATACCCTTTAAATCTTAATTTATTTACATTTCAAAACAAATTTTTCGAAGATAATTCTTAAATACTTTAATTCAAATCATGTTCACATTTATCTTCAACCTTACTTTTATTTGATTTATTATAAACTCTATGTACAATAGAATTTTTAAATAGATACTTAACCATATTTTATAAAAGAAATCAAACTTCATTCTTTTAGCTTATTTTATAATTCAAAATAAATTTATACATAGCTAACTTCAATAATAAGATAGCATTTACAAAATATTTAAAAAAAATTATATCTATATACTCATATATTTCTTTACAAAACCACAGAAATCATTTAAAAATAATTTTACATATAGACCAACGTGTCTGCATATAATTTTCTATCCTATGGTCAAGTGATACGGATATTTATCATTTCAATCCGTAACTTAAAATAAAATTTACGGTTTTATATCATTTCGAACCGCAATCCCGAATGTAATAAAATGCACGACACTTGCAATTTATGATGATATAAATAAACATCCATTCATCCATCATAAAATCATACATCCATTTATCACAATCATCATCCAATTCAAACAGTACATCACTATATATACAGGTAATAAATAACAGGCATTTACTGGCAGTTTATTTTGCAAAATAAATTAACTAATAATTTAAATACCAGTTTATATGCAAAATAAATTTAACTGGCAGTTATTACGCAATAATGAATTAAATAATAAGTTAATTGAATAAATGAAAATTAACTGAGATAATGATGAAATATATGCCAAACAGCTATAAACAAATTTCAAATCACATCATAAATAAATTTAACAAATATAAGAAATCTTAGAAGTTGTGAGTGGGTTAAAACACTCACATTTGATTTTAGGCCATAAAAATCCAAACAGAAGCGCAAAACTCAACAATCTCCAAATTCAACTAAATCAATTTCATGTTGTCCGGAATATAAATTTGAATCCAACAGAAGAAATCACGCGTGAGTCAAAGTTTATATGCATAAGATATTCATGTTACAAGAAGTATTATTAAAATAAAAATTAGTACGCGTTAAAAAAATATATAAATAAACAAATTTTAATACTTACGTTTTCTCAAGATGAGGCTTCAGGAAAAGATTGATGAACAACTAAGATGAGGTCAGGAAGTGTACGAAAAATGAAAAAGAATTATTTTTGTAAAAGAATGCTTTTGGATTTGCAAGAATAAGAGCATTTGAGTATAAGGTGTTAAGAGAAACAAAATGTAAAAGAAGAAATAAGATGTAGGTTATTTATAATTAGGAAATGAATGAGGAGGGACAAAATAAATGTCACGTTTTATTTTTAAAGCTTCAGGCATTAATAATGTATAAGGAAATGTACGTAGGAATGGAAAAGTTTGCAAACGGAAGTAAAATTTTGTATACGTGAAAATGAGGTGGCAATAAATAAATACAATCTAAAAGTCTAGGCTCAGGTATTAAACAGAAGGAGAAAAAAAAGGATCGACTATTAATAATAGGGTAACAATTTTAAAACGTTCATGCAACAATTAATAAAAAAAAATGAAGGGACCATATACCTCGCATAACCGATTGAAATTTAATTTTTTTGTGACGTAACCAAATTAACTTCATTAACTCGAATAAAATTCAAATTTGTACGCATTTAGGTTTTTATTTACGCATAATAAAATATTTATACTTACCTTAAAAATGAAAACGTTCAATTTTGTTTTCTCAAAATTATCTTTTATTTCCATTAAAACACCCTTTTTGTTTAACACAAAACGTGTGTTTCTTTTATTAAACCTATTAATTGCAATCAACATTTCCTTTACTTTTAATTGAAGTATTTGAATTACATTAGTTGCAGTTACTTACAAAGTTAAATTTTAAAACAGACAACTAGAATGGATAAAAAAAAATAGAACAATTGTTTATTTAAACACGTTTATAAATTTATTGTTTATACACAAGAGTAATAAATAGATTATGTTCCTATTCTTGTACTCAATCTGTAAGCTAAAACACAGTTCAAATAAACATATATATTTTTCTTTAAAATCAATCTTTCTATTCTTTATTTTAATGAAATTAAACCTACATTCACAAATGAAACATTAATTTTATTTGGTGTAAATTTTCTTTTTATTAAATCAAACTTTCCCTATATTTTCACAAAACATATGCTGCTTTTATTTACACCTATTAATTTACAATTAATATTCTCTCTCCTATTAATTGGAAATTTTCAGTTACATTAATTTCAGTTGATTAAGTTTCAAAATGGACTAAATGAATGTAATGAGAAATTTAACAATTATTTCCTATCTAATAGTAATTTAAACATATTAATACACTATTGAATACAAACAGTAATTATATATTTCTTACTAAATAATAGTTTCTCATCTCTACAATCAATCTTTCAGTTGCCAAACATTTTTACTAGATGAATGTTTACTCTTTTTCTAAACTTATTCATTCTTATTCTTTATTAACATTTATTATTATAATCGCCGTTATTAATTACATTCAAACAATGTCATTAAATACACCTGACGTATGTTATCATTTTTTTTATCTTACTGTAATACATGTTATTAGTAGAACTTCAAATTAAGATCATAAACATATCTCTTAACATATGTTAACAAAAATAAAATTATGAATTTTCATTATTCTACCACTGATATTCCTCAATTATATCCCTTGTTACAATTAGCCTTTGTTATTCCTATCCATTAATTACACAAATAACATAGTTAATATTTGTTTGTCTTTCACTACACTAATACTATCCAATTTTAGTCTTTTATTTATATTAATTACTATATTGCAATTTATATTTAATATTTTCAGTTTTACATATTAATAAAAATTAAAATCCCAATTAATTATTTTATCTTGGTTTCATTCTTTTTATTACATCAATTGTTAACTTATGAATAAAATTAACATTTTTATTCATTTTGTTACATTCATAATTTTCAGTTATTGTCTAGACCTTATAAGTGTAATATTAAAGTTCATTTAATTGTAATTGATTTCCCATTTTAATCTAATAGACCAAATAAAATAAACAGGTAACTTAAAATGATTGTTACCATTAACCTTTACTCATATTTATGTAGCATTTTAGTGGCATATATCTGTAATTGATTAATTAAATTGGTAACAATAACAATTGTCACCATTATACATTTTTATAATATTTGTAAGTTCATTCCTTACAAACAATTATTATAACCACTCTCATTACACTAAATTAATTCTATTTCCAATCATTACACTTTGTTTTATTAATAAATCCACATTTTATATTATCAATTACCTTTTATATCCCATTATAAATTAATGCACACACTAATACAACAAATATCACAACTCCCTACATAATCTGATTTTGTTCAATTACCATTAACAATATTATTATTTCATTAGCTAACTAAATGCTAACATTTGTTTTCTTATATCCAATTTATAGCCAGGTATAACACTTACATTATTTCATTTATTAGAATTTCGTTCAATTTGTTAATAATTAGCTTTAATTAACATTTTTACCATTCATTTTAGTTATTATTTCATTACTAATTTACCAATTTCTATTTATTTTAATATTTAATCAAAGAATCTTATTAAGTTAACCATTTTTAATTACCAATATTTACGGGTCATTACACTCTCCCCCACTCAAAACTTTTCGTCCTCGAAAAGGAAAAAGAACGAAAAAGAAGAATTTAGAAACCTGTATACCTTATACAAAATATTAAATTTATAAACAAATAATTTACAAAATTAAATAATTTAAATAAAAGATATCAATTTATAATAATTAAATCCTTTTGCTTAAATTAACAAAGTTTGGAAAACATTTCATAAAATTTTCTAAGTCAAAAATTCATGAAAAATTTCTGCAGAGTCTCCTTTGTACGGAGAGGTCTGGGATGAATAGTAATATCAAATATAAAAATATACAACATATAATTCAAAATAATATATATCCCAACACAGGAAAATAATATAATATAATAACGCTATAAACCGTAATCCGAAAACGTACCTATTAGTAGGGCAATTAACGCTTATTTTATGGAACCAAAAGCAGTAGCAATTGCTTTCATAACCTGTATTTCACGTATATAATCTAAAAGGTTAACAATTATATAAAACGAAATGTTAGAGTTATTTCAACCAAAAACAAACAAATCAATACAACCAACAACCACTTGCAACAAGGCATACAACCATCACATAAAAATCAACACAAATCAAACATTCATTCATATCAAACAAACAAATAGTTGTTCGGGTTCAAAACTTTAAATTGCACGGAATGAACAATATGCTACTAAGCACATCATTTACTCAACAGTCTTTGATGAAGCTAAATAGATTTATTCATTCAATCCAAACACTTTTAAAGTATCCTTACCCAAGCAACCATAAACCAAAACAAACCACAACTATTTCAAACAATAAGTTTAGTTTATTCCTATTAATTTCATTCATACATTTATTATTTGACTTCTTTCTTTCATATAATGATTTACCTATTTATTTTTACATTATTTCTTACAACTATTCTTTTTCATTTATTTATAGCATTCAAGTTTAATTTAATTTCTTTGCATAGTAATTCCTTCAATCACCCCTAATTAAATTATTTCATTAGTTGATACACTATTCACATTTGTTCAATGTTTATTTCAATTTTCATTTATTACTTATTCATATTAAATCAAATTTCTTAGCAGGTAAATTTATTAACTTAAGTAACTTCTGTCTATTTACTTAAGTTTATGATTACTTACTTACAATACCTACTTTCCATTATATTTAATTAGTAGCATTTTCACTTATACTTAAGTTTATTATCTTTCATATATACTACTTTTTTATTTACTTTCATTTATTACTAAATTCCATTTATAATACTTACCTTTCTATTTCAATTAGTAGTCCTTTCAATTGCATTTAAGATTATAATATCACAACATCAAATTCTTATTTATTAAGGAATTTCATTAATTACTTTCATTACCTCAAATTTATTACTTGTATAATATCTATTAGATTTTCTTATTAACATTTCAACCTTTAATATTTGGTAAGTTATAAATATGCTTTTTAATAATGTAATTGAAAGTTATACAAGTTTCCTCAATTCTTTTAATTAATTAATGTTCAGTAATTATATCTTTTATTTCATAGGTTACAATTTCAAATTTTATTTAATTTCATTCATAACCTATCATTAAATCTCTTTTTTTTATTAAAGGCTCCATTTGTTAATTAACTTCCATTTTACCACACCAATTAAAACTGTAAAATAACGGAAACTTAAAAATTTAAATACCGGGTTTAATTTCAAATCATTTTAAAGATAATAGATAAAGGTTCATACTTAAACTTATATATCCAGTTATAATTAAACAATTTTTTTTTTCATTTTCTTTTTATTTTTCTTCAAAACAAATCTACAGTAAACTACTACAGTGGCCTTCCCACTTCGAAACTCAAAAATGAATGTCGGCAATGTGTGCACTCATCACCGAAATTATTTTCCAACGACAGAGAGGGAAGTACAACTTATTTCCTTTTTAACAATTCCTTTAAAACAATTTCTTTTCAAATTATATTGAAATATTTATATCATAAAATACTTCTAAATAATATTATTATTATATTCCAAACCAATCGAAAGAAATTTTCAAAACCCCGAAACTTAGGTTCTAAATTTCCAAATTTTCATTTATTTTATTTTAAATCTTATTTCAACTATTATTTAAAAAATTTATTACCTAACAACAAATCTATTGCAACCAAATATATATATCATTTATAAAATTTATTTTATATATATAGAAAATATAATAGGCAAAATTATTTCATTCACCTATATTAAAACCAAATATTGTGTCGGTCTATCCTATTAAGTGTTTAGAAATCCATATTTGATGTCATAGCGTCCCATGCATCAACCAGAGTTTATAAATACAAAACGGAACAGATTAACACAATATTAAAACCTTTTTATAACGCTAACAAATACGCTATCTCATATACATACACTCAGCGACTCCCATAGTGCATTACTACCCTACTAATAAAGTGTCAAACCCCACAAGGCTAAGGTTTATCGCTAAACCAAAGCTCTGATACCACACTGTAACATCCCTCCTTTTCACATGCTTTAAATCGACACACGTGCCAATTCAAACCATTCGAAAGGGTGGATTGTTATGGGGTAAATAAGAAAAATGAGAATGAAATAAAACAAAATAGAATCTCACAGCGGAAGGATAAAATATAATAATCAAATATATAGTTTATAAAGTTGTTTTACAAAATATTCGATTATATTTATACATTTATCAGAGTTGCACATACCAATAACAATGCAGCGGAACAGTATGAGTATAGTGGACTAATAATAATAATAATATAAATCTCCGTCTTCGTCCTCCAGAGCTAAGGTCTTCGAAATCCTGAAATGCTCGGACTGACCAGAGCGAATTGAAATGGCAAAACACTCGAGTCAGAACTAAAATATCTTATGTAAGTTAAATCAACAAGAATAAATATGAGTGCAATAACTCAAAAGATGCTTGGGATTTACATCTCTTAAGGATCCATTAAACTATTTACTATGTAGCATATTGCGCTACTATAATAGTGTATAATTGTAAAATAAACTTACTTTTTTCTTAGCATTAAGGAGTGACCCAATATTCCCCTTAACACGTACTAGTCCCAGTAGTCCATCCAATATCATAGTCCATTCCTGATCGGGAAGCCACCAGAGGATACCACACGGGCTACAGGAGAAATCCAAACTCGTACAAGGCGCGATAGGGTAGGTGACACGGCACAACTAGGCAACGCCAGGGGACATATACCAATTACGCTTCCGGGTCAGTGGTAAGGCGTAGCCGCAGCTACTACCCACCTCGAGCCACACGCCCAAATAAAAAATCAAAAGTGGCTACCGAATCAATCCAAAAGTCAAAGTATAATATCGAAGGGATGCGTCCGATCAAATGTGCTACCTCAATTATCCCATCAATCGCTCCTATTTTAGCCACTTTACGCCAACTCACGGGAGTTGGGTCCACGTATTTACCTCAAAGGAAACGCCGCCACCATCCTACCTTATTCTGGAATCTCCACCGCGTACACGGTTGTTAAAGTGGTTTTCGGGGTTGGCAGAGAGAATGACAACTTCCGATCCAGGTTTCTTCAACAACCAAACGTTATTATAACACCGCGGTTATTTCAAAATAATTTATCCCTTTAAAAACCAGAATAAAATATTCATTTCAAAACTACATAATTACGATATCATTTATATTTAAAGACCCAAATCCATATGATATCAAATATATCTTTTTCAAAAATCATAGCCTTTTCAAATCTATATACCTTGAAACCATAGCTTTGAAACATAACTTTTAATATTTAATGGTTTAAATACTATATTACTTAATATAATAAAATAGCTTCTTTAAATTTAAAATCCCAATATCAATTTGAACCTCCAAATAAACCATTTTAATTCCCATATATTTCACAGCTTAAAATTCTATATTTCAAAACTTAAATTATTATAGTTCATACTTTCCACTCTTTAAATATTCCACTATTTCAAATGGATTCTTTGAATTTAATATATCAAATCCAATTCGTATTATTTAAAACTTGAAATGTATACTTAATAGAACAAATATTATTTAAGTAAAACACTTAGACTTCAATAACAGGATATTCTTTTTAATTAAATTAACTTGATAATATTCTTTAAATCAATTGGATATTCATTTAAATTCTCAAATCAAAAATCAAGTTATACAATCATACCCTTTAAATCTTAATTTATTTACATTTCAAAACAAATTTTTCGAAGATAATTCTTAAATACTTTAATTCATATCATATTCAAATTTATCTTCAACCTTACTTTTATTTGAGTTATTATAAACTCTACATACAATAGAATTTTTAAACAAATACTTAACCATATTTTATAAAAGAAATCAAACTTCATTTTTTTAGCTTATTTTATAATTCAAAACAAATTTATACATAGCTAACTTCAATAATAAGATAGCATTTATAAAATATTAAAAAAAATTATATCTATATACTCATATATTTCTTTACAAAACCACAGAAATCATTTTAAAAATAATTTCACTTATAGACCGCGGTGTTTATATATAATTTTCTATCCTATGGTCAAATGATACGGATATTTATCATTTCAATCCGTAACTTTAAATAAAATTTACGGTTTTATACCATTTCAAACCGCAATCCCAAATGCAATAAAATGCACAACACTTGCAATTTATGATGATATAAATAACCATTCATTCATCCATCATAAAATCATACATCCATTTATCACAATCATCATCTAATTCAAACAATACGTCAATATATATACAGGTAATAAATAACAGGCATATACTGGCAGTTTATTTTGCAAAATAAATTAACTAATAATTTAACTATCAGTTTATATGAAAAATAAATTTAACTAAAAATTTAACTAGCAGTGACTACGCAATAATGAATTAAATAACAAGTTAATTGATTAAATGCAAATTAACTGAGCTACTGATGAAATATATGCCAAATAGCTATAAACAAATTTCAAATCACATCATAAATAAAATTAACAAACATAAGAAATCTTAGAAGTTGTGAGTGGGTTAAAACACTCGCCTTTGATTTTAGCCCATAAAAATCCAAACTGAAGCGCAAAACTTAACAATCTCCAAATTCAACTAAATCAATTTCATGTTGTCTGGAGTATAAATTTGAATCTAACAGAAGAAATCGCGAGTGAATCAAAGTTTATATGCATAAGATATTCATGTTACAAGAAGTATTATTAAAATAAAAATTAGTACGCGTTAAAAAAATACATATAAATAAACAAATTTTAATACTTACGTTTTCTCAAGATGAGGCTTTAGGAAAAGATTAAAGAACAACTGAGATGAGGACAGAAAGTGTTGAAAAAGAATCATTTTTGTAAAAGAATGCTTTTGGATTTGCAAGAATAAGAGATTTTGAATATGAGGTGTTAGGAGAAACAAAATGTAAAAGAAGAAATAAGATGTAGGTTATTTATAATTAGGAAATGAATGAGGAGGGACAAAATAAATGTCACGTTTTATTTTTAAAGCTTCAGGCATTAATAATGTATAAGGAAATGTACGTAGGAATGGAAAAGTTTGCAAACGAAAGTAAAATTTTGTATATATGAAAATGAGGTGGCAAGAAATAAATACAATCTAAAAGTCTAGGCTCAGGTATTAAACGGAAGGAGAAAAAAAACGGATCAACTATTAATAATAGGGTAACTATTTTAAAACGTTCATGCAACAATTAATAAAAAAAATGAAGGGACCATGTACCTCGCACAACCTTTTGAAATTTAATTTTTTTGTAACATAACCAAATTAACTTCATTAACTCAAATAATATTCAAATTTGTACGCATTTAGGTTTCTATCTACGCATAATAAAATATTCATACTTACCTTAAAAATGAAAACGTTCAATTTTGTTTTCTCAAAATGATCTTTTATTTCCATTAAAGCACCCTTTTTGTTTAACGCAAAACATGCGTTTCTTTTATTAAATCTATTAATTGCAATCAACGTTTCCTTTCCTTTTAATTGAAATATTTGAATTACATTAATTGAAGTTACTTACAAAGTTAAATTTTAAAACAGACAACTAGATTGGATAAAAAAATAGAACAATTGTTTATTTAAACACGTTTATAAATTTATTGTTTATACACAAGAGTAATAAATAGATTATGTTCATATTCTTGTAATCAGTCTGTTAGCTAAAACACAGTTCAAATAAACATATATTTCTTTCTTTAAAATCAATCTTTCTATTCTTTATTTTAATGAAATATTATCCGCTATTGTGCGGTGCAATAGGGTTTCATCCGCTATATAATGCAGAAAATCAACTCCAAGTACATATATAATACCAATTCCACTTCAAGATGGAATATCGCGGTATATGTATTTAATAAATAACATCCGCTTAATATACGGCGCATAGGGTCTATTTCAATACAATAGATAGTAATTTATCATCCAAACATACAATCAAGCAATTTTAAATCTAACTATTTAAAATTTAAATCAAAATAGATTTGATTGAGTGAGAAGTTCTCACCTTGCTTCAATAACAGTTTAAGTGTTTTATTTCGAATAAAATTAAACGTGCGTTTAATTTTATCCAAAATTCACACTAGCTCAAATCAACTCCAATCCAGCTCCATTGCGTAGTGTTCAAAAAAACAATTCCAACGCAATTTGTTTCGTGTGAAACGGATCTCGTATGAAAAAGTTATGCAATTTTAAAGATTGAACGAATTAATATAAAATTTTAATTTACAAATTTCTTTCTATTTTTTATACCCTTAAATCTCGGCCGCACGTTCCGGATGATGAGATCGTAGCCGTGCTTGTTTTCTTCCTTCAATGTTTTCACGCTCGTACACGAGAATCAGCGAAACCCAAAACATCACGTTCATACTTGATTGCCGCGACTTCTACCTCGATCGAGATGTCGATCGAGGGCCAGCGAATGATGCGCCTATCCGCCACTCACCACTCAGCCAAGCGCAGCCCCACCACGTGCCACCATCGCTATGATTTTCCCCTCTAAACGCGTGACGTTCATGCCTAAATCGCCATCGATATGGTGCGTCGATCAAGATCATAACCGTTGGATATGAAGTCCTCACCACCCTCTACAATTTCTTAGTTGGAAGTTTTTCATGATAGTGAGTGAATTAGAAGAAAAAGGAGAAAAAACGAAGTGTATTTCTGGCCATGGAAACTCAAGTGGCGGCCTGGCCTAATTTAGTTAGGGTTTGAGCAAAAAGGAAAATAATGGGTCCTTTTATAGAAAAATCTCCAAAACACTATTCATCCCGAAATTTTTCGAACTTCAAACGAAGCGTGCCGCCTGGCGTTTATAATGTTTTACCCTCATTTCGAACACAATGGAATATATATCGGAGGCCAATACGATCGTATTTGGAAGATAGGTTTTTGAATCGACTATTTAAATTTAAAAATTCACTTAAACCGATTTCTTTGCGTTTTATCTTGCCCCGGACAAACCGTAAATCTGATTGACACGAAATTTGAAATCTTGCAATAGTTTAACATTACGGATCCGATGAAACTAGTTTCGTCGAAATCCGAGACTGTTTGAAAAATGGCTAATTTTACTCGTCAATTAAATATTAAAATATTCAATTTCCACAAATTAACTTTTAATTCAATTTTAAAAGTTCTATAACTTCATTCTAACTCCAATATGATTTAATGCAACTTTACAAATCAAATTTAATCACATTAAACTCAATTTCCAATTATTTCTGTAATTTCAAATATTAAATTATCGATTTAATTATCCAATAAATCTAGATATTCGAAATAAAATTTATTCGACTTAAAAATTTTACTTGTTAATATTAAAAAAAATTAAATATATGAATTTCAAATGACAGAAATTTTGGGTCGTTACAAACTTCCCCCTTAAAAGAATTTCGTCCTCGAAATTACCAAGTAAGAAAAAATTACAGAATCCATTAACTTTTCAAAACCATTTATTCAAATTAAATTTCAAATTCATTTTAACATTTTAACTTTTCCAAAATTCATAGTTAAACTTCTCACAATAACTTTACAAAGTTTTCAAATCATACTTAGTTATCTTTTCAAAACCAACTATATCGTTTAACTTTTCACTCCAAAATCAAAGTTGTAATTTTCAAAAATTTCCAATTTTCTCAAAAATATTCTAACGCTTTAAATTTTTGAAAAATTTCGCCAGCGTCTCCTTTGCACGGCTAGCTTGGTACGACTACAAAAAATGGCACCACGGCCCCCAGATTTCAAAAAGAAAAGAAAAGGCCAAGTGGTTGGACAAGAAAATCATCAAATTTCATACTGAAATTCAAATACATACCTTTTGTCAAGCAATTCAATTTTTATCTTCGAAATCAAAATCCCAATTTTCTTTAATCCACCTGTATATCCTGCTAACCACAATATCCATTTTCATTCAATCTCACATTATCAATTTCATTTAAATTCAATTTACAATTTTAATTCTATTTGGATTCAATTTACCCTTTATTTATAAATGTTGAATTCAATTCATTTCAACCCATATTCAATTTGTCATTTCGTCAGTTAGTTTTACTTACTAATTTTATTTTAATACTTAGCTTCATTTGATCCAACTTGACAAATTTTCAATTTACTTGCAGTTGTAAATTCATTCATTCATAAATTTATTTCCATAATTCAAACTCAATTTCAATTCATCTGTTTCTGCCCCAAATTTATTTTCAACTTAATAAATTTTATTCCATAACTATTTTTATCAGATTCTAGAGTCTTTCCAACATTTCAAAACAATTTTTTTTTTGAAACCAATTCAAATTATCCTTTGAATTTCAAAACCCAAACCCAAATTTTCCAAACAACTTCTATTTAAAACAATTTGGCAACAATCCCTCTTTTGGAAACCCGAAAATGAACACCGATGATGTCGCGATCATTATCGAAATTATTTTCCAGCGACCAAAAAGAATTTAGAGCTTTTATCCCTCCAAAAACAGTTTTGCAAACCCTTGAAAACCATTTTCAAACTCAAAAAAAAATTAATCTTTTCCAAATTGCAAACCCTTTCAAAACATTTCCAAATATTCCTCTGGAATTTTATTTCAAATTACAAATCTCATTTACAATTTATATTCTCCAATTCTATTTGTATGTAAATCTATTTCTTAACTTTGGAGTTACGATTTCAATTTCTTTTTCAACATTAATGATAATAATTTAATATCATCATTTTGTAGCAACCAAGCAATCATATATTATAATAATTCACAGAAAATTTCTCTTTTATATACGAAAATAATTTAGGTAAAATTATTTCATTTACCATATTTTAAAACAATATCGTGTCGAATTTGTTCTGTACAAGTGTTTAGAGATTCCTATCAATAACGTTAATTACTCGTAATGACCAGAGTCCATATACCACTCAACAAACCAATCAACAAAATATAAAACAATTTTTATATTCACTAACAAATACGCGCTCATATCTATTATTACACTCACACTCATTCTAGAGCATTGCTGACTCTATCTCTAATGAGTAATTCCCAAGGAGCCAAGGTTGTCTCTTAATCAAATGCTCTGATACCAACTGTAAGGATTACGAATTTTCGACGCACGAAAGTCGACATCAATACGTCCACTGTATCAACTGTCGAACTATCGAAGGCCCAAAAACCGAACCCTTAAGGTTTAAGAAGAAGAAGAGGTGGAAGAAGAAAGAAAGAAGAAGCAACAGAAACAATACCAGAATCTCACAATCGCAGCGGACCGAACCCTTAGGGTTTAAGAAGAAGAAGAGGTAGAAGAAGAAAGAAAGAAGAAGCAACAGAAACAATATCGGAATCTCACAATTGCAGCGGAACAACATATAATAGATAAATGAGTATCTTTAAAACAAAGAAATATATCAGTTATTACATTACATCACATTATCATTACATTATCAGAGTTTACAACAACAAACAGCGGAAAAAGAAATACTATATACAAGTTGATATGCCACGCCATCCAGCTCGCCTCTTGGTGGGCACCCAGAGTTTAGGAAGGAAACAATAAACTCCAGGTCAGTCATCGAACTGGTGTGAGAACTTAAAACAGTTATTCTTTAAAAACAAACAAAGAAATATATTTAAATAGATTCGCAATGATTTTGGAAAATGTAACTACCATAAGGCCTCCGCACACACACACAATGCAAACGCAGAATCGGAGGAGATTTCTCCTTATGATAGTCAAACATGCTTGATACGCAAATTTTCTTTGATATTATTACTATAAGTGCAAAGTGTAGGAAAAACATTTCGAAAATATAATATAAATCTTAGCCAGCATAGACATTCCGCACTTATGTCTACTATAGCTACCATGTTCGATAGCAGGTTACCCCCACATTCCATGGCAGGTTATACAACTAAAACTGTACATGGCTCATATTGTTTCTTTGGATTTTCCAACAAATGGTCAGGCCAAGGAACTTCCCATTGCCACATGGAAACGCCTCTGGAGAGACGCCCCGAGAACCTAACCGGATCTCTGCCAACACAAGGTCGGGTAAGCTCTGCAAAAGTAGGTAACAACTGACACGAGTATTCCATCCCCCGGTTGTAAATAACCTTTATCCGAGGATCCTCAACCAACATCAATCACAAAGTCATATATATTTGAGACATCCACCAAAGTTAAGTATCTGGGCTCCATACCATGATACCACTTCTATCCAGAAGGAAATGCACATACCCTAAAGGGCGCTACTCCCTAAAATCTTTCTGCATCTTTCCTGTTTTGACCATTTCCGAGGTGTGAGGTCCGACGAAGTCTCGTCCACAAAGCTATGCTTTTCACAAAAGCTATGCTTTGATCAACAAATGATCAGAATCACTTCGTATGCCACATTACCAAATTGGGAATGTATCAATAGTAACCATCAACTATATAACCTCTGAGCACGTACGTCTCAGAGAAGGGTATTAAGCTAAGAGAATAAATTCTCCGCCACCAACAGAAATATATTTCAAAGAAAACAGCTTTACACCTCAAATTGTAACGTCAGACACACATCCATACAAGTCTGTTCCGGGATCGAACGGAACCGAAGGCACTTCCAAAGAAGCCCTTGAAATCCGGATATTCACTAATCACGACCGGAATTCCCATCACAAAGGGTGATAAAATCTCTATACCGGAGATTAGCCGATGCAGAGACAATCGACGGTAATCCTTCTGTTTTCGAAAATATCCGGTCTTCAAATGTTATCCATTACGACGTATCACTATTCGGAATGGGATTCATGACCCAAAGTTTCTCTCCCGGCTAAACCAAATAACGTGCGCTCATTTTAAAAAAAGGGTAGCATTCAGATTCAAGCAAATCACAACAAATACCCATAAAAAGGTAAATATTGATAGCCGGTATTTAACTATCAATAGATATGCACAACATCACCAGATTACAAATAATTTTTCCAAATTATTTATTTTTCAAAAATATCCTTACAAGATTTATTTTCCCACACTTCAACCATTTGAAAACAAATTTCAAATCGCTTTTCGCCCTTTACAACTTTTGAAAACAAATTTCAAATCATTTTCCTTACGCGGAAACATTTCCAAATATTTATTCATTTTCACTTCAAAATGGTTCATTTAAACCAATCAAATAAATCCTTACCGATTTACTTTAAATTTACGTTCCAAATCGTAAATTTATTTCCACGCTTCAAAAATAAATCAATGTTTATTTTTAAATAAATTTTCCTTTCCTTTATAAATTTCATGGTGAATTCACATTTTTAAAGTATCTATTAATATACGATTCTCAAATAGATTTCAAATATTCACTTTCAATTTATCTTTAGAAGATATAATCTCAAAACATTTCACTTCATATTGGAAAACATTTCCATACTTATTTAATAATAATAATAATTCACAAATCCATTTATTTTCAATGCTTAGAAAATATTCAATATACTTAAAGCACGATTTAGTATATATTTATTCTTTAAGGAAAATATTTTTTTCTTAAACACATTCATTTGAGTCAAAACGAATGTTGGGTAGAACATCGTTACGACAACTCAAAATCACTAGTATAGGGATTCGAAATTAAGATAGATATATAAATCCCAATACTACATAAAACATTTCCTTTCGAAAATCATTTACTATAACAACAGCGTTATAGTCCACCATTTCCTTTTATTTCTCGAAAACGTCTATTTCAACAATGAACGTTGAAATCTATGGTTTCGATACTTAATACATTTTAAAACATCTTTAAATCGTTTTAATTCTATTTCAAATATCACTTCCCAAAACATTTCTTTAATATATTATTCACTATCCAAAATCGTGAATATACTTCGTTAACCAAATTCAACCTTTCTATACGTTTTATTTAAAGGATTATCCACTGTTCAAAATCGTGGATATGCTTCCTTTCATAAGCTATAATAATTAACTTATCAAAATAAGTCGATTTCGGATTTATAAAATAATGTTTATAAATTCCATTTATATTTTATAACAACTTCAACTTATAAAATCACTTTATTAACAAATTCTATCCATACCCCATTTTCAGGCCAAAATCCAAATTATAAGCAAATTACTTATAATTCTCCATTCACAAATTCATTCATTTTATAACTTCACAAATCGTAGATTCTATTCTTTTAAAAAATCCATTTATAACATCATTTTAAAACGTCTTTAAAACTCCTTTATAATTCCATCACTTTGATTTATAAAAATCCAATTTTTTTTTTTGAATCTTATATATAAAGTTTTTATAATAAATTCAAAAATCACCATTTAAATTATTTTATAAAATCATTAACTCCGTCATTCAAAAATCACATTTCAACTATGTTTATCAAAAATCATAATTTTTATAACATTAAAATTGTAACGTTTATTTATTTAAAATGAATCAATTCCAAAATTCAATAAAACGTATATTTTCAAAAATCACTTTAAAAATCCTTTTAGATTTGAAAATCATCACTTTAACACTTTTAGTTTTCCAAAATAGGCTCAATGCTGCAATAGCACTAAATATAACAATCACGGCATCCAAACATCATATATCAATATGATAACAGAATATATCGCAAATATCTGTAAATAAATCAATACTGTTGAGGAATCCAGTTGGATCCCTCCAACCTGTTTCCCTGCATCCACAGATGTTAGCACAATACCAATCCCATTTCGAGACGGAATATCGCGGTACATGGATTTATATAAAATATTATCCGCTATTATGCGGTGCAATAGGGTCTCATCCACTATAAAATGCGGGAAATCAACTTCAAGTACATATATAATACCAATTCCACTTCAAGATGGAATATCGCGGTATATGTGTTTAATAAATAACATCTGCTTAATATACGGCGTATAGGTTCTATTTCAATATAATAGATAGTAATTTATCATCCAAACATACAATCAAACAATTTTAAATCTAACTATTTAAAATTTAAATCGAAACAGATTCGATTGAGTGAGAAGTTCTCACCTTGCTTCAATAACAGTTTCAATGTTTACTTCAAATAAAATTAAATGTGCGTTTAATTTTACCCAAAATTCAGACTAGCTCAAATCAACTCCAATCAAACTCCATTGTGTAGTGTTCGTGAATATGATTCCAACGCAATTCGTTTCGTACGAAACGGACCTCGTATGAAAAAGTTATGCAATTTTAAAGATTGAACGAATTAATATAAAATTTTAATTTACAAATTTCTTTCTATTTTTTATACCCTTAAATCTCGGCCACACATTCCGGATGATGAGATCTTAGCCGTGCTTGTTTTCTTCCTTCAGGGTTTTCACGCTCGTACACGAGAATCAGCGAAACCCAAAACATCACGTTCATACTTGATTGTCACAACTCCTACCTCGATCGAGATGTCGATCGAGGGCCAGCGAATGATGCGCCTTTCCGCCGCTCACCACTCAGCCAAATGCGGCCCCACCACGTGCCACCATCGCTATGATTTTCACCTCCAAATGCGCGACGTTCATGGCTAAATCGCCATTAATCTGGTACGTCGATCAAGATCATAACCGTTGGATATGAGTCCTCACCACCCTCTACAATTTCTTAGTTGGAAGATTTTGATGATAGTGAGTGGATTAGAAGAAAAAGGAGGAAAAACGAAGTGTATTCCTAGCCATGAAAACTCAAGTGGCGGCCTGACCTAATTTAGTTAGGGTTTGAGCAAAAAGGAAAATAATGGGTCCTTTTATAGAAAAATCTCTAAAACACTATTCATCCCGAAATTTTCCGAACACCAAACGAAGCGTGCCGCCTGGCGTTTATAATGTTTTACCCCCATTCCGAACGCAATGGAATATATATCAGAGGCCAATTCGATCGTATTTGGAAGATAGGTTTTTGAATTGAATATTTAAATTAAAAAATTCACCTAAACCGATTTCTGTGCGTTTTAGCTTGTCCCGAACAAACCATAAATCCGATTGACATGAAATTTGAAATCTTGCAATAATTTAACATTACGGATCCGTTGAAACTGGTTTCATCAAAATCTGAGACAGTTTGAAAAATGGCTATTTTTACTCGTCAATTAAATATTAAAATATTCAATTTCCACAAATTAACTTTTAATTCAATTTTAAAAGTTCTATAGCTTCATTCTAACTCCAATATGATTTAATACAACTTTACAAATCAAATTTAATCATATTAAACCCAATTTTCAATTAATTCTGTAATTTCAAATATTAAATTATCGATTTAATTATCCAATAAATCTAGATATTCGAAATAAAATTTATTCGACTTAGAAATTTTACTTGTTAATATTTAAAAAATCAATTAAATATACGAATTTCAAATGATAAAAATTCTGGGTCGTTGCATCCTTTCTTCAAAGCATCCTACTTCATGTTTTGAAATAAGTCGTCATAGCCTCCAACATTTAGCCAATCACCTATTCATCACCATAGTCAACCTCTGCTAGCAACATCCACCATAACCATGGACCAAATAGCACATGTCGGTACCGACCTCTCAAATCGATGCCAACTTGTGTAGTTAGTGAATTGGAACTTGGGCCTTGAACCATGAGCTTTTCCAATACTCCAGAGCCTCCCCTCCAGATTTCGTCCAATTCTGACCAACTTTGCCTTCAATTTGCCCAGTTCTCCAACCTAACTTTCTATACAATCACAACACTAGCAAACAACATCAAATTACATCATCCAACATAGAACAGCAAGCAATTTCATGCAATCAAACTTGTAATCCATCAAAATAATAAACAAGTCAATTTCTAATATAAATCTACACATAGCATGAATATATGACCATGACCAAATTCTAAAAAATTTAGATCATATATATAGTTTATTATATAATTAAAGTTAGAAAAGGATTTACGGCCAAAAATCACTTAAAACACGTTAAATCTTATGATTCTACCATATAAGCATGCATAGTATAGTGAGAAGGATAAACCACTCACTAATTTTCAAATTCAACCTATATGAATGTAGATCCAATCTGAACAGCAATAGGATGCACTTTAAACCAAGCAAATCGATGATCTCTATCTTCTACTTTATGATCTAATCTTTGATCCATAATCTAGTTTGATTTAGAGAGCAATTTGGGTGATTTTGGATGAAATTAGGATGGATTTAAGGCTAATTAGGGCTTAGTATGAGAGGGAAAAGTTTTATCCTGACTCTTCAGCCCTCTATTTATAGTATTCTCTAATTAGACTAATGGACCAAATAATGGGATTCACTAATTATAAACTACTTCTGATTGGCAATTTACAAATCTTAAAACAGGCATAACTCCCTAACCGTAAGTCTATTTTCTATTATAACCACTCTACGAAATGGGAAATCACCATCCTAATGCAATGAAACTACTTTGATATCCTAATTCGACTCCTATTAAAAACTACAGCTCAAAAAATGTTTTAAGAGTCAAAATGGTCACATAGAAATTCAGGAAAAATCATAGGTGTGTAAGATGTCCCTAAGGGTCATATACCAAAAATATAGAATCATATAACCTCATATGAATAGAATATTTTTATTTTACTATCCTCTGATACGTAAAATATGGGTCGTTACGTGTAAGGTGGTCAACTTCTCCTTAGTTAGTCGCCTGGTCGGCTTCATGTCTAGATGCACTCTGCTGGACAATATCATCAAACCTATTTGTTCGTTTACGTTCTGAACTCCAGCCTTTGTGGCATTAAAGTGAGTCAATGACTGTTGCAGTGGCTCATCCTTCCTCTATTTTACATTGGACAACGAGTATGGATCCTTAGGTTGCTCTACATTCACATGAAACTGGCTAATAAAATTTTCCTTTAAAATTTCCTAAAAAATGTATTAAGCCCGGAGGTAGATGATAAAACAACATTATAACTAAGTCTGCTAAGTATTGATGGAAACATTTACATAAGACCTCCGCTATTGCCATGCTCATCAGCATGTGTTGTGTATACTATTACTGGTTTACTATAGGATCAGTTAAACCTTTGTAAGGATCCATGGTGGGGATTTAGAAGTCTATAGGATTTTGAGCAGTTTCTATCTCCAAGGGAAAGGGCTATTAACTCTAGCACCAACAACTCGTTTCACTTATTCAAGCCAAACACTCTCCCTGGTGATTAGTGGTATCTTGTCTTCTGGTTCAGGTGATTTTCGACGACGGGTAGACCTTTCCCTCAAAGGAGAAAGGTCACTATCACTTCCTCTATGATGACTTGAGCTACGATCCCAGTCTTGGTATTAGCTCTTGGACCGCTCCTGA
Organism: Allium cepa; assembly: GCA_030765085.1. Lineage (NCBI taxonomy): Eukaryota > Viridiplantae > Streptophyta > Magnoliopsida > Asparagales > Amaryllidaceae > Allium > Allium cepa. Next base: position 736,221,287 of record CM060943.1, read on the forward strand.
TAGTCGATTTGTCCTCCATCAATTGCTAATTCAACAAGGCAGTACAGTATCGCCTAGAGTGGGTGGATTAGCTCCAGTTGTCCTTAGTTCTGTGCCTCCCCTATTCGGCTTGGTACAAATCGTTCCACCAGCACAGCTTTGGGTTGAAGCCTTACTTATTTCGTTCCCTTGTCGTTTCTTCTTCCCATTCTTTGATTCTTTTGATCGGACTCATTGTTAAAATGCGACTTCCTTCGTCTTCTGGACCTCTTAGACAAGGATCATCATTATGATTTTAGTATTATGACCGGTAGTTTGTGTCTTCCCCAAGCATATCGTAAGTTGGTCCATAGTAGCTTGCTGTTATGTAGTGAAACGGTTATCGAGCTCCACCATAAATCTACACATGCCGCCTCCAGTAACTCCATCTACCAGTGATGGAGTACTGGATGATTCTTGACTAAGTGCACTGGCGTTCCTTGCATTCCTACTAGTGGTGTCGATTCTATTTTTTTTTATTTTGGAGGTGTGTTGAAAATCAAACCATTCTTAATCGAAGCACAAAAATGTTTTCTCGAAAAGCTAAAAAAACCACTAATATATTTGTTGTTGAACAATGTATACGGAATGTATGACACTGCTATTTTCACTACAAGAAACAACAGTATTTCCAATAGCTTGGAACCGTCGACAAACTTCCGTAGCCGTCGAAAAATGCCATCAGAATATAGATCGTCGAAGAATGTTCTTTCTGACGACTCAGTGGGCTTATTTCCAAAGTTGACGATGACCCTTTCGATGGCTGCCGATGACCCGTTATGTATACAAGGATGAACACAGCTTGCCCAAATTGGTGTGCGCAAGTCGTTGGAAGCCATCGGTAAAGAAAATACTTGTGTTTCTTCCATGTAATAAGGACAAGCTAGACGACTGACCATACTCCAACCTTAAAGCATTGCATACGCGGAAAAATCACTAATAGTCCATAACAAAAAAGCTACATAGAAAATTCTTTCTTTTTAAATATCGTATGTTTCAACTCCTTCATACCACAGTATTTTTAACTCTTCAATCAACGGTTGTAAATAAACATGATTCCTTGTGTCGGATCATCAGGGCCAGGGATGACAATAATGAGAAATATATATGGAGTTTTCATACACATCCGTTGAGGTAAATTATAAGGTGTAATGATAATAGGCAAGATGAATATTTAGAACAAATTGAGAGAATTGTGAAAACCACACATATACAAAACAAATCTAATTTTATGGTTCTCTACTGCAAAAGCGGGATAAGTTTTATCAAAATGTTTCCATGCTTCTCTATCACCTGCATGTGTTAAGATACCTTCTTTCTGTGTTCTCACACTGTGCCATCTTATATGAGGCGTAATTGCAGAAGCTGCATATAACCTTTGACGTCTAGGGGTAATGGATAAGTAATGCATTCTCTTGTATGGAACTTTATTTTCCTTTTTTTTCTTGGTTTGCATCTTTCCTAATTACATATTCTACACTTGCTAAGATTGATGTCCTCTTTTGAAAATACCTTGCAACCATAAAATCATGTATCTTTGGTACGACAAACTGAAAGCAAACATAAGTTTTTTCACATTATAATGATTTTCGCAGACTAAATTATCAGGTGGCATATGTCGTTTTACAACTTATACAGCAGCTGCAAACCCGGCTTCTATGAAATTGAATTTAGATTTTATACCAATGAATTCTTCAATTAATGAAAATTGAGTGTCACTTTTACAACAACCTCAAAGGGGTTTCTTAGCAACATCCAATAAATCATAGATTTTCTTTGCTCTAATATTTGGTTTTTCTTCGACATTTTCATCGTCGTCATCTACTTCAACCATAAGAAACATTGATCATGTTGCGTCTTCAACCATATCTTCTATGGGATTCGTTGTAACATTGTCATTACACACCTCCTCATTTGATATTACATAATTAGGTGCAATAAGTTCTCCATGACGATCTCATACAAAATAATCCTACACAAAAACATTTGGCACAAATGGAATTTAACCATATCTGGTTTCAAATGCTTCAAATGTTTGCAATTACTACATGGGCAATGAATTTCTTTGTCGTTTCTATTATTACTTCAAGCGAATTTAAAAAATACATGCATCATTAGAAAAATGTTTCTTTATTGAGCCTCTCAGTCCCATCCGTTGATACATCCAGCTCCTCCAATCAACAAAATAAGTAACCATTTTTTCCTCTTTCAAAAAATATGATAGAAATTTAAAATATTATTAATCATTTTATAGATTGACATTTAATTTTTCAATTCATTTATTCATTTTAATGTTTTATTAATTATCTAATATTTTATCGTAATAAACTAATTTGGTTATATTTTAATGTTTAAATATATAATATATGATTATTTTAATTTTTGTTATAAAATGACATGTATTTTCAATTTTAACAAATTATGAATACAATATCATATTTTCACTTTGTTATTTTCTACTTTGATGGTCGGTCACAATACTTCTTATTACAAACACAATAATAATTACATTTCAAAAATCAATTCATTTTAAACTATTCAATAAAATTTTAATAATACTTCCCTTTTGTTCCTTGTGACATACACAAATGCATGTACACGAGGAACAAAAAAGGATGTGCTATCGAAATATTGTGAACCATTTAAGATGAAATGATTTATAAAATATAATTATTTTATTGTGTCTGTAGCTTGTCCAATATAAGGACAAATCCAAAAAATATCATGTCAAATGAATATTGATGTCCTTTTTGTAACAAAAACGAATATTTATATAACGATCATATACCATACTTGTCAGACAAAGCCAAAATGTAACGACCCGTAAAATTTTGTTAATTTTTAATGGTTTTATTTAGTGTGTTTATTTTGATTTTTGAGAAATTTTAAATAATAATATTTTGAAATAAAATCTTACATTTGGATTACGTATAGTTAAATGTGGCAAATGATAAACTTTCATCAAAAATTAAGAAAGTATATTCTAGGGTGAAAATTTTATTTTTCTAACCTTTCCTTTCCTACGCTCCATGTTTCCACTTCTTCCATTATGACAGTTCATTATATATATACACTACAGTTGTAAATGAATAAACGTATAAACTTAGATACGTTTTGTATTTACTAAAAATTTAAAGCTTACCTTTAATTGTGACCTTTTGGTTTTCTTACTTTCAAAAAAATTTGAACCATAGCCACGGTAATAAACTATTATAAATTTTTCAACTTAATCTAAGATGACCGTTGCTACTAGAATCATTACTTTTCTAATATATTCATTCCTACTTTCACTGACCTTTTTTTTCATTTTTCCACCGTAAAAATAAATAAAAATAAATGGTTATTCGTTTTATTTTATTCAGTAATCAGCGTGACTCTTGCCATTTACACCACACCATATTTGACTGTTGATTTTCGTTCAGCATTCTTATTTTAAAAATATACCGCAGAGTAACGTTGTCTTCACAATTTAAAAATAGCTTTAATAGCTCTTGAATAAATGTGTAGCTGTTACTTTGATATTTTTCCGGAATTGTGACTTTTCTCTTTCCTTCCGTTCAAATTTGAAACGTGCTACCATTTATTTGCTTTGATTATTTTCCTGAATCAACGTGAATATTTTGCCTTAAATCCTCCACTGAATCATAGCACGTGATTGTGCTATTTCTTTGGTTACTTTTATTTAGTCGTTTCCATTTACTTCTGTTAGTATTTTCTTTCCTTTTTTATTGCTTCTTTCCAGATTTCTCTTCTTTCCCTCTCTATTGTTTCTTCCTCTTCTATGTAAACTTGCCTGACACTACGAATTTCGGCCTCTCCTTCACCTTTTCCAAACTCCGCTCCTCCACCGAACCCACTCTTCCTCTTGCGCAATATCCATCGAAGACGCAGCGACCCTCCCCTGTTTCCTCTACTGTTCACATAACCAGACATAGGTAAGTTAAGTTTCTATTTGCAAGTGTTATTTATATATATTATATATAGTTTTATATTTAGCTATGATATGGATGATTTTATCAATACACGTCCCCTGTACGTGTTGTTGATGCATATTCTAGCATTCAAAGTTGGTACGCATAATTGTTTATATGGAGTATAGTTATGATATATTGATAGTGGTATAAAAATATAAGATGCACACATATAGTGGTTTATATAAAGTTGTTGGATTTGAATACATACATATATATATATACCAAACGTGGTTTCCATTTATTTATTTTTGAAAAGTTTGTTTTGTTTCTAGAAGTGTATGCATATTTAATTTGGGTGAGTTGTGTTGGATCTGCAAATGGAGTCTGCATATTTGGCAAGTAGATTTATATTCATTTTTGTTTTAACATTGAGTCCATATATGTATACTTTACAAACCATATTGTATGATTTATTTTATAAGTTTTGTGAACCCGTTATTAAAATTTTATAATAAACAGGTTTATAACTTTTATTGAAGGTCAATTTACATCTTATTATTATGGAAGTTGTATAGGATTTTTGAAGTTGTTTATTTTCCTAAGTTCGTATATGACATATATTTATATAAAGTTATAATAAAGTATAGATATATCTTTATGGCCTTATATATATCTATATACTTTGCATACACTTATGTATGGAGTTAGTTTTCTAATATATAAGTTTTCATTTTAGTTGGCATGCATGTTTGCATAAAAGTTAAGGGTGTATATGTGTTTCAGTGTAGACCAGTTGCTTTCGGAAAAAAAAATGAAAAAAATGAAAAAAATTAAAGTTATATTAGTTTCTATTTATATATATTGTATAAAGTTTACATTCTAACTTATACTTTCGGTCTGCACTGGTTACAGTATTATATATATTTATAAAATAAGTTATAATATAAGTTATATAAGTAATTCGTATGTCCGTTGTCTAGAATTTTATATAAGTCTGTGTATAGGCTTTACTATTTATGTATGGGTAGTTATACATTAGTTATATATATAGGTAAAGTGTTTAAAATTTATTTTGAAGTGGATTTTGTACCATATGTATATAGTAGTTTATAAATGATATTTGAACAGTGTAATCTGTTGAAGTTTTATATATTAATCTTCTTTTAGAATATAAATCTTAATGATATTGTATGCATAGGTCGTATGGGGTGGTTTGGGTCTTAGATTTGTAAATAGAAATTTTGATCTATGTATAAAAATTAAAATGGTTGGGAAAAATAATAAGGATTTTTATTTAACATATATGTTTAATTTCAAATGTTAAAACTATTGGTTTATGTATAAAAAAAAGGTAAATTATATATGTGTGTGTGCGTGTGTGTGTGATTCGACTTTAAATTTTTCTTAGCGATGAAATTTTGATTTTTATTAAAATAGCAAAAAAATTCTGTATATATCAGACCGATTCTGATTCAATTCATAAATTCTTGATTATTGGCCTCGTTCGTCCTTTTCGTGTCAATCCTACTTTGCTTTGAAATTCATGCTCGGATTTATAATTCAAATTTCAGTGTCCGTATCAGTGTGTGTATCCATGTCATCTTCTGTATTCTCTAGCCTCGAAAGGTGAGCAATCACTCACGATTAACATTCTTTTATTTGTTAAACTTGATTAAATTGAAACGACAATTGAAATATGATGCTGTAGTTATTTAAATTGTTATATATGCTATTATTTGTAACTATTCACTTATGGGATATGACACCATATCCTATTGTTTATATTTATTTTTGATGATATATGCCTGTTGTTATTATTATTTTCATATCTGTTATCACTCTGCAAATTCCCTGTTAGTATAGAAATCACTATGGGTTGAAATGATACATACCCGAACGGATTTTAGAATAGGAGAATTTCGTTATGGGTGGAAATGATAAACCCAAGCGATTTTCATTTGAATTGAATTTGGGATTAGGGTTGAAATGATATCCACCCGTATATATTTAACTTACGGATTGAAATGATAAATATCTGTATCCCTTGTACATAGAATAGAAAATTTTACATCGACGTCGTGGTCTATATGAATGTTTTGAAAATAATTCCTATAGTCTTGAAAAGAAATATATGGTTTTAATATTGATTTAAAGTATTATATATAAAGGTTATTTTATATATAGATTTAATATTAAGATAATTTAATTAAGATTGATTTTATTAATATGAAATATGTTTAAGGATTTATTAAATTTTTATTTTTGAAATAGATTTGTGGAATAAATTTTATAAGCTAAGGTTTGAAGATATATTTGGGACTTATTTGAATTTGTCATTAATTAAGGATTTTATTTAGTTAAATCAATTTGAAACTATTAAATTCGAAACTTTAACATATGATCCTATAATTTGAATTTTTATTTAAGAAATTTAATGGATGATTCATGTCTAAAGAAATCGAAGGTAATATATAGAAAATGTAAATTTAAGGTCATATAAATAATATTGAATTTATTAGGTGAATATTTCAAAACTAAATAATAGTGAAGTCAAGTTGGGAGATAAACGCAACTATCAAAGTTTAGTCTTTGAAATGTTGAATATTTAAAGCTCCGAAATATATTAACTTCGAATTATATTGAAATTTAAATGGTTTATTTTGTGGTTCAAATCCGTATTTAAAATAGATAAAATTTGAATTAGTTTAGTCAGAAACTAAATTGAATGGAAATTGATAAATTATGATTTAATTAAATTTGAACGGGAGGGTCGAGTTGATTTTTGAAGCGATTTGTGAAGTTTGAGGAAATAAAAATACTTTACTTCATAAATTATTGGATATATATATATATACACTAATTCGGAAAATAGAGATATTTGAAATGAAAATGATATTTTAGTTTTATCAAATAAAATTGAAATGACCACGGTGTTATAGTGTATATTTCTACCATGTAGATAGTTCCTTGGATCCTTAGAGGATGGGTATCCCAAACATCCTCTAAGTTAATTATATTTCAGTTGATATTTCACTTGAGTTGGATTTACAGATATAAGAATGTTAATCCTGACTCGAGTGTTTTGTGTTTTGCTTTACGCTCGGGTCAGACTGAGTGATACAGCATTTGAGACTCACCTTCGGAGTTGGAGCTTTGCTTGAAGATCCAGCTATCTATCCTTTCAGTCATCCAGTCGATTGGTTCAGAGAAGTCATCTGCCCGTACTGGAGACTTAACTGCATCTGGGATATTTTGATATATTTTATTTCTAACTTTGTTTATATAGTAGCTTCATGAACTATTATTCATTTATTCCGCTGCGTATCATTGTACTATTTTGTATCTGTGATTCTGCGATTGATTTATTTACTGTATATGTTTTGCCAAATTTAAATTAACAATCTGGTATTTTGAGCAATTCAAGTCCGACATGTGTGGATGTGAATGGTTGAAAATATCAGGTCGTTACAGTTGGTATCAGAGCTATGGCTCTAGGCAAAACTTAGCATATATGGTAAATTTATTTACATAATCTCTTTCGTTCGAGTTGAATCACTTCCTTTTTGACTCGGTTTCATTTGAATTTTGGAATGTCCCTCGGTTACGAAATTCATCCTTGTCTCTTTCTATTTATTTCGTTTGATTCTGGGGTATCTCATAATTCCACTGAATGTTTTGTAAAGGGGATGAAAACTCCTTTACAATTGGTATTGATTCACCGAAGATTTCTGTATCCTCGGTTTACGATGCTGCTATATTTTGATATGGCGAATTCTATCTCTGACGATCGAATCTCAGTTTGTTTTGGAATTCCGCATCGATTATATTCCTGAAGTCACGGTTGACCCGATTAAGGTTGTCACGATTTATAGAAGTATATCCATCTTCTGTTTTGTAATTTAATTATCTCATCTTCGACCGAGTCTATCTTCGAATCAGGATTCTATTGATTGGAGTTCCTCTAATTTAAATCTCTAGCGTTGCTTTGAAATCCATTCTTGAATCATCCTTTGAAAATCGGGTTATGTTAGAAATTATTTTATATCTCGAAATTATTATTTGGATAACTATGATTTCATTCTATATATAAAAGTGAAATGTTATTCTATATATAAAAGTTTTGAAAGGATTTTTGAAATTTTGGAAATTTATAAGAAATTGATTCAGATTTATAACTGAAGGGTAAAACTTGAAATTCGAGAATTGAATTCCGGTATTTTGAAATTGGTTTTAAGATTTTGGAAAATATATAAAAATAATACGATTTAAAATATTTTCCGAATAAGAAATGTTTCAAATGAGTTCAAATGAATTCCAATAATTTTGAAGAAATTTCTAAGAAGTTTTCAAGAAAATAGAAGTCCAGAACTCACTTATGTCGCTGGAAAATAATTTCGGTGATGAGTGCACGCATCATCGACACTGATTTTCGAGTTTCAAAGTGGGGGAGAGGCCACTTTAATAGCTTCGCGATGTGAGTGATTTTGTAAAACCGTTTTTGATTTCAAATTTCGAAGTAATTTGATATTTTCGAAAGATATATGTATATGTTTGAAACAATTTAAAGTGAGACCGATATTCAGTCCTCGAGTTTTGGATTTGATTTGGTAAAATCCTATCTATTGAAATTGATTTATTGATTTATTGTTGATTTTCAACTCTTGAATTGGAAATTTGATTTCCCTAACTATTTTGAATGTTCGAACACTTCCAAATCGATGTTAAATTTTCAAAGCTAAGAAATTTCGAAGAGGATAAAATATTTGATAAAGCATATAAGTTTAGTTTTGTATGTTTAAGTTTGAAACCTTTTGTTAAGTAAATGAATATGACTATTTTGAATTATACTAATATGGAATTTAGTTTTGTAATGTTTTGAATTTTTATTTTAAGTTTTAAATAATGGTTTTCAGAAAGGTAAATTGGATATTTCAAATAGAAATAAATAGTTTAAAGGTTTTAAAAGGGATGATTATAAATTTGGAAACCATTTTGAGTATAATTGATTTTGAAAAATTATTTGGTTTTGAAATTAGATTGGAATTAAAACCAGTACTTATATGCTGATTTGGAAAATGAATTTGTTGACTTGAATTATGTTAATTTGGAAACTGGGATTATTTTTCTAAACCTATTATTTTAGGAACTTTGAAATTGAGATATTTAATTTGGAAGAAAATTTGGTGAAATCATATATAATTTTGAAACTGAATTGATATTGAAATAATTTGAAATTGAGAACCTTATATTATTAAGTACTTGATTTGGGAGTGGTCGAACTTATATAAAATGGATTTGTACAAGTATAAAGTTGGTTTGAAATCTATTTATTTGAAAGGTACTCAATTTGGAATGAGAATTTTATATAATCGAAGTCTATATAAGTGTGATTTGATATACTATTGATTTGGAAAGTATTCGATTTGAGAATGAAATCCTATATATAATGGACTTTATATAAGTATGATATTTGAAAGTGATTTGAAAAGGTACTATATGATATATATTTTTGAAGTAAAGATATGGAAAGTGCATTCTGCTTGATATCTTCTTTGTGGCCACATTGTGGATTCATTCTATCGATATTATTCTCTTTGATTTTTGGTTTCTCGGATGTGATGCTCAAGTGTTCCCACCGTGGCGTAACCCATGATTTTTTTCTCTCGCGACTGCATAGCGCAACTGCCTGGCTGAGTCTGGCCTAGGGGTACGGATTGTTTCCTGGAGGATCCAGGCGTAACCATTGTGTATCCTGCAATATGTGTAGGTCGCATTAGTAGCGAAACTGCCTGGTTGAGACGGCCTAGGGGTATGGATTGTTTCCTGGGGGACCCAGACATAACCATTGTGTATCCTGCACCCTACTAGTCATCATGACGTAACTCGCAGGGCTGAGAAAGCTTACGGATACGGATTGTTTCTTGGGTGATCCTAGCGTAACCATTGTGTATCTGCGAACCATTGTTGGACAAAGGTTTTGGTTTGATTGTTTTGTTTGGATTGTGCTTTCCATATCTATTTTTTTAAGGTTTTTCAAATATTTTCACTGGGTGTTGAAACAGTTCTACTAAGTACTTGAAGAATTCTAGCTTTGCGCCTGATCAACGCATGGCCAGAGTCTACAAGAACGAGGATAAACTTGTTGAAACATCGAGTTATAAAAGTATTTTTGAAAGGAAAAATTTGTTTCGATATAAAAGTATTTTATTATAAAGGTATTTCCAACAAAGTAATTTTGTATTAATATTTAAGATTAAAATTTTATGGTTTGATTTTATTATTCGAGCCCGATACTATCCCTTTGAACCTACCTTATCTGCTCAGCGTTATTTATTCACCCATATGTCATTTTTCCGAATCTACCCTCCTTTCCTTTTTGAATATAATCTTTAAAATATTGTTTATTTATATACTACATGGTTTAATAGTAAATCATTAGTGTCATTAATATTGCAGAAGTTATTAATTTAATATAACATATTTAAGAAATGAGTATTAATTTATCTATAATGTTAAAAGTGTCTTAAGGTAAATTAGTAAATTTATAAACTATGGATTTAATGTTGTCAAATAACTTCCTTGAAAATATAACCAAGGATGTGAATAACTGTTTCCAAATAGTTTTCACATATATTTAAAAAGGTGATATTTAAAATTTATAAATGGTATTTATAAAGTGTAACGTCCCGCCTTTTCGCATGATTTAAAATCGACACACATACCGATTCAAGCCATACGGAAGGGCGGATTGTTATGGGGTAAATAAAAAAAGCAAGAAAGAAATAAAAGAAAACAGAATCTCGCAGCGGAAGGATAAAATATAATAATAAAATATACAGTTTATAAATCTGTTTACAAAACATTTATATAATACATATCAGAGTTACACATACCAATAACAATGCAGCGGAACAGTGTGTAATGCACTAGTATAAATAATAATAATATACATCTTCGTCTTCGTCCTCCAAAGCTAAATCTTCAAATCCTGAAACGCTCGGATTGACCCGAGCGAATATGAAAAGACAAAAACACTCGAGTCAGAACTAAAAGATCTTATGTGAGTTAAATTAACAGAAACAAATATGAGTGAAGTAACTCAAAAGATGCTCGGGATTCACATCTCTTAAGGATCCGTTAAACTATTTACTATGTAATATATTCCGCTATTATAATAGTGTCTAATTGTAAAGTAAACTTACTTTTTAATAGCGTTAAGGGGTTACCCATATAGCCCTTAACACAAATAATGCCAATAGTCTATACAGTACCGTAATACCTCCTAATAGGGAGGCCACCAGAGGATACTCCATAGGTACGACACAAATAGAAACTCGTAGTAAAGCGCGATAGGGTAGGTGACACGGTACAACTAGGCAATGCCAAGGTAGATATACCAATTGCTATCCGGGCTGGTGGAAACGCGCAGCGCACAGCTACCGCCCACCTCGAACAACACCCCCAAATCAAAAATCAAAAGTGGCCACCGAATCAATCCAAAAGTCAGAGTATAATATCGAAGGAGTGCGTTCGATCAGAGGAATGACCTCATTGGCCCGAGAATCGCTCCTGTTTTAGCCACTTTATGCCAACTCACGGGAGTCGGGTCCACGTATTTACCTCATAGGAAACGCCGCCACCAACCTACTTCATTCTGGAATCTCCACCGCGTACACGGTTGTTAAAGTGGTTTTCGAAGTTGGCAGAGAGTATGACAACTTCCGATCCCGGTCTCTTTAACAACCAAACGTTATTATAACACCGCGATCCTTTAAAATAATTTATACTTTTAAAACCGGAATAAAATATCCACTTTAAACCCATATAAATACGATATCATTTATATTTTTAAAAACCCCAAATCAATACGATATCATTTAGGCCCAAACCAATATAATGTCATTTTATTTTCCAATATATATACTTTCCAAACTCATCAGGTTTTCAAAGTAAAATATTTAGAAATCAAAACTCTGGAATATAATATTTCCAAATTATACTACCTTGAAAATCATAACTTTGAAACAAATTTCCATCTCTCAAATGGTTAAATATTAAATTTCTTTTATAAAACAAAATAGCTTTTACATTTCACAAATCAATTCCAAATATCGATTTAAACTTCCAAATACCATTTTAAATTTTTACATTTCAAAGCTTTAAATATTACACCATTTCAAAAACAAACTCATTTGACCATCCCATATATATCAAATTCAATTACTTATTATTTAGACTTGAAATGTTTACCTAATGAATTCAATATACTTTAAGTAAAACTTATAACTTCATGTAATTGGATAATCTTTCAATTTATTAAACTTGATATATTCATTTAAATCAACCTGATATTCATTCAAATCACTTTACACTAACTCAAGTTCAAAAATCATATCCTTTAAAAATTCTAACTTTTCATTTAGTTTCAATTTAACTTAATATTCATCTTCCAACCTTATTCTCTTTTAAGTCATTAAAACTTCAGAAATTTAATTTTAAATAAATTCTTAATCGTATTTGATCTCGAAAATCAAACTTTATTTTATACGTCAAATCAAATTTATACAAAGCTTAAAAACTGAAAATTTACTATATATATATATATATATATATATATATATATATATAAATAACCAAATCAATATTCCATAAACCGTATATATATAGCTTTACAAAAACATAGTAAAACATTTCAAACATAGTTTTATATATTTACCGCGGTGCCTGTATAAAATTTTCTACCCTATGGTCAAGTGATACGGATGTTTATCATTTCAATCCGCAATTTAAAATAAAAATGCGGTTGTATGTCATTTCAAACCACAATCCCGAATAAAATGAAATGCATGATGACTTGCATTTTATACAATATAAATATAGCATCCATTCATCCAAATATCAATCATCAACCATTATTTGCAATCATCATCCAATTAGACAATCATCGATATAGAGCATATAAATTATACAAGAAATAAACAACAGTTATTAACTAACAGTTTATATTCAATAATAAATTTAATAACTGTTAAACTAGCAGTTTATATGCAAATAAATAAATTTAATAGCTATTAAACTAGCAGTTATATGCAAATAAATAAATTCTAACTGTCAATCTATATGCAATAAATAAAAGAAATTAACAGTTAAATTAAATAAATGCGAATTACCTGAGATGATGAATAAAACATGCTAAACAATCATAAATAAATTTTTACTCATATCTTAAGTCAAATTAACAAACATAAGAAATTCTAGAAGTTGTGAGTGGGTTAAAACACTCACCTTTTGAATTTAAGTCGAATTTTAAATTCGATTTAAACCCAAAAACTCAACGGTCTCCAAATCTGTCCAAACCAGCGTCAAAGCGTCCAGAATTTCAATACGAACCTAGCGGAGAAAACCGCGTGTGAATTCGATATCGTATGTGAAAGTTTTTGATGTTATAACATTTGAAATTAAAATAAAATAAACAACAATTAATTAAAACACGGACCAATAGAAACGCGCCACGCAAGCTGCAGAACCCTAGCTTCTCCTATAACATCGCGTACGCGATGTTCTTCCAACCGCCACCAACCTAATTTCCTTCAATTTTCGCTACCGCCTCGAAGCATCTGCCACCGATCAGGGACTTCCATCGCCTTGGCCTCGCCGAGGCGCCCCACCTCAGGCCGACCGGCCACCTCCGGTGCCCCTTTGCACGTGCGACTGCCGCCCCCTTTTGAGCCAGTTTCTGGCGATTCCAAACACCATTGCGACGAACTAACCACATAGATCGAACCTACTCGTCCTCCTCTACGCATTCATGCTTCCCGATCGACCTAAGGACGTAGATCCACCGTTGGATCACAAAGCGAAAACGAACGGCCGAGACAAACGAACCAATTTCTGATCAAACCAAAACCCGAATCGAACAACGAATTACACCACTGAAATACGCTCGTCAAGAGCATTAACATATATTTTTTTGGGAATTTTCTGAGAATTTTATTTTTGACTTTGGATTTGATTTTTGAAATTGAACATGGATCTAGGGTTTCTAGCCATTGGAAGAAGAGAAGGAATTGATGAAATGAACGTACAGCAAATGAGAATAGAATGGAGGCTAGGGTTTATAGCTGAATTTAAATAAGTAGGTCAGAATTTGAATAGATGGATTGGATAAACAACGTGTTAACGCTAACGTGGCCCAAAAAGCCTGTTCTGACCCCGGAACGAAATTGGGTAGACCCATATATCAAAATAGGTATTTTAAAATATTTTGAAAGCGATGGAAAAAGTTTCACGTCCAAATTCGATCGTATGAAGAAGTTATGCTGGAAATAATATTTTCAAATTGATTTCAAATTGATTTCCACTAAATCGATTTCAAGGCGTTTCGCGTTCGTACGATCAAACGACAAGTCTGATCGCTACGAAACTTGAAACCCTACAATAATTCACTGATACGGATCCGATGAAACTGGTTTCGTCGAAATCCGAGTCCGTGACCAAAATGACTATTTTTATATTAATTAAATAAATTTAAAATTAGTAAATAAATCCAATCTTTATAAATTCAGTTTTAGAATTGGAAATCTTTATCACTTAAAATTCTCAAACCTTTAAAATGATTTAACTAATTTTAAATGTCAATATATTCAAGATTAAATCAATATAAATCTTCAATTTTATAAAATTCAAAATTGTTGATAAATTTCCAAAACTTCCCCCCTTTTATTGAATCAACCTATATTTATTCCATTCATAAATCTCCAATATAAGGGTTTACCATTGGTTTAAGATTATCACATAATAATTCCCGCTTTCCACTAAATTTCCAATTAACGTAAAATTTTATATTTAATTATAATTAATTGCAATAAATCCAACAAATACATAAAGCTTGATTTCCGTTTAACATTTAACTTATTTGATTGCAATTAACCTTTTTATATTAGATTAAATTCCGATATATAAATAAAACTTTAATTCCCATTCTTATATACACAAATCACCATTATGAAGAACATTTACGTTATTTTTCATTTATTCCCTTAATTTATTTAAGGTAACATTAAATTTTATATCTATTGCAATGATTTCCAACTTAATTGAAGATACTAAGTATACAACTTATAATAGTTGTGGTAAGCCTCTCAATCCCACATTTATCAGTATATTCTTTCCACTCAAATATTATAGATATATATATATATATATATATATATATATATATATAGAGTATTGGTTTTTATTGAATCATTATTTATCATATATTAATTAAATAAATCCACTATTTAAGTTCGTTTTAAATTTATTACTACATATCCATTTTCCTCTCCCATCAAATTTGAATTCCATCAAATTAATATAACCAATAAATTTCCATTCGCACCTATTAAAACCCTAAAATTTGCAATTCATTATCTTGTATTAATGTCATCCAATTTCTATTTATTATTATAGCTTACAATCTATATACATTCATTGATTGATTCCTATCTGCCTTTGTTTCCTTATATTCAGTTCTTAGCTTAGTATGACAATTTATCGTACTCCATTAAATTGACAATTAATTTCAATTGTTAATATATAGCTTAAATTTCTACAGTTGCGTTTTATTTACACTTCCGTTACTACGATAATAATTAGTAACGTTTATATCATCAACACATTATAATTACCTACCCTTAAATGAGTTTGATTTCCTAATAAATTTATTAAATGGAAATGTTCATTAAAGTTTATAAATTATTAACTTGTATATAATTATATTTTCCCTTTTATATTCCATTATAAATACATGCACACAAACAAATTAAGATTCTAAATCCAATTAATTATTCTTCTTACATTAACCATCACTTATAAATAATTAGCGTTTCCTATTTATTTTGTTACATTCACTTTATGAATAAATTGGTATTCCCATTAACCCATTAATTACTGATTTTAATTATTGCAATTTATTATCTAACATACAATTTGAATCTATTTCCAAATTTTCATATTTAAATTAATTAACACCTTACAATAGTTTACAAATAAAAGGAATTGCACTAATTACGTTATTTATTGTCCTGCATTACTTTATTACCTCCGTTTACATTTAATTTCCATAAATCAATATTTTATTCCATTGATACATTCCATATTTGCCTAAATTTACTTATTCAAACTTTATATCAATTGCAACAACTTCCACTATTGCTATTAATTGCAATATATAATTTAATTTGTAAATTTTAATTACCCTTGATACATCAAATTTCGGCATTCTCTTTCATATAAATAAATAAGATTTTTATTCCTCTCTAAATTTAAATTAAAATCTTATTAATTAAATCCATTTTAAACATTGAATTTACACGGGTCGTTACATAAAGGAAGCAAGAAATTTTACAAATGGGTTTGAAAATTTCTTTAAGTATTAAAGAAAATTTAATTTCAAATGAAGTTTTCAAATGAATATTTCAAGTAAAATTTGTATGGTCTTAAATTAATTGTTTATCCTTGTCTTTCAATCTATTTATCTTTCTGGTTGTTTCTATTCTCCTACCTTCTTCCTTTTCGGGGACGAAAAGTTTTGAGTGGGGGAGAGTGTAACGACCCGTAAAATTTTATTAATTTTTAATGGTTTTATTTAGCGTGTTTAATTTGATTTTTGAGAAATTTTAAATAATAATATTTTGAAATAAAATCTTACATTTGGATTACGTATAGTTAAATGTGGCATATGATAAATTTTCATCAAAAATTAAGAAAGTATATTTTAGGGTGAAAATTTTATTTTTCTAACCTTTCCTTTCCTACGCTCTCTGTTTCCACTTCTTTCATTATGACCATTCATTATATATATACAGTACAGTTGGAAAGTTATAAACGTATAAACTTAGATACGTTTTGTGTTTATTAAAAATTTATAGCTTACCTTTAATTGTGACCTTTTGGTTTCCTTGCTTTCAAAAAAATTTGAACCATAACCACGGTAATAAATTATTATAATTTTTTCAACTTAATCTGAGATGACCGTTGCTACTAGAATAGTTACTTTTCTAATATATTTATTCCTACTTTCACTGACCTTTTTTTTCTTCATTTTTCGACCGTAAAAAAAAATGGTTATTCGTTTTATTTTATTCAGTAATCAACGTGACTCTTGCCATTTACACCGCACCATATTTGGTTGTCAATTTTCGTTCAGCATTCTTATTTTAAAATATACCACAGAGTGACGTTGCCTTCACAATTTAAAAATTGCTTTAATAGCTCTTGAATAAATGTGTAGCTGTTGCTTTGATATTTTTCCGGAATTGTGACTTTTCTCTTTCCTTCCGTTCAAATTTGGAACGTGCTACCATTTATTTTCTTTGATTATTTTCCTAAATCAACGTGAATATTTTGCCTTAAATCCTCCACTGAATCATAGCACGTGATTGTGTTATTTCTTTGGTTACTTTTATTTAGTCGTTTCCATTTACTTCTGTCCGTATTTTCTTTCCTTTTTTATTGCTTCTTTCCAGATTTCTCTTCTTTCCCTCTCTATTATTTCTTCCTCTTCTATATAAACTTGCCTGATACTACAAATTTCGGCCTCTCCTTCACCTTTTCCAAACTCCGCTCCTCCATCGAACCCACTCTTCTTCTTGCGCAATATCCATCGAAGACGCAGCGACCCTTCCCTGTTTCCTCTACTGTTCGCATAACCAGGCATAGGTAAGTTAAGTTTATATTTACAAGCGTTATTTATATATATTATATATAGTTTTATATTTAGCTATGATATGGATGATTTTATCAATACACGTCCCCTGTACGTGCTGTTGATGCATATTCTACCATTCAAAGTTGGTATGCATAATTGTTTATATGGAGTATAGTTATGATATATTGATAGTGGTATAAAAATATAAGATGCGTACATATAGTGGTTTATATAAAGTTGTTGGATTTGAATACATATATATACCAAACGTGGTTTCCATTTTTTTTTTTTGAAAAGTTTGTTTTGTTTCTAGAGGTGTATGCATATTTAATATGGGTGAGTTGTGTTGGATCTGCAAATGGAGCCTGCATATTTGGCAAGTAGATTTATATTCATATTTTTTTTAACATTGAGTCCATATATGTATACTTTACAAACCATATTGTATGATTTATTTTATAAGTTTTCTAAATCCGTTGTTAAATTTTTATAATAAACAGGTTTATAACTTTTATTGAAGGTCATTTTACATCTTATTATTATGGAAGTTGTATAGGATTTTTGAAGTTGTTTATTCTCCTAAGTTCGTATATGACATATATTTATATAAAGTTATAATAATTATAGATATATCTTTATGGCCTTATATATATATCTATATACTTTGCATACACTTATGTATGGAGTTAATTTTCTAATATATAAGTTTTCATTTCAGTTGGCATGCATGTTTGCATAAAAGTTAAGGTGTATATGTGTTTTAGTGTAGACCAGTTGCTTTCAAAAAAAGTAAAAAAAAATTAAAGTTATATTAGTTGCTATTTATATATATTGTATAATGTTTACATTCTAACTTTACTTTCGGTCTGCACTGGTTACGGTATTATATATATTTATAAAATAAGTTATAATATAAGTTATATAAATAATTCGTACGTCCGTTGTCTAAAATTTTATATAAGTCTTTGTATAGGCTTTACTATTTATGTATAGGTAGTTATATATTAGTTATATATATAGGTAAAGTGTTTAAATTTATTATGAAGTGGATTTTGTACCATATGTATATAGTAGTTTATAAATGAGATTTGAACAATGTAATTTGTTGAAGTTTTATATATTAATCTTATTTTAAAACATAAATCTTAATGATATTATATACATAGGTCGTATGGGGTGGTTTGGGTCCTAGATTTGTAAATAGAAATTTTGATCTATGTATAAAAATTAAAATGGTTTGGAAAAATAATAAGGATTTTTATTTAACATATATGTTTTATTTCAAATGTTAAAACTATTGGTTTATGTATGAAAAAAAAGGTAAATTATATATATATGTGTGTGTGTGTGTGTGTGATTCGACTTTAAATTTTTCTTATGGATGCAATTTTTATTTTTATTAAAATAGCAAAAAAATTCTGTATATATCATACAGATTCTGATTTAATCCATAAATTCTCGATTATCAACCTCGTTCGTCCAATTCGTGCCAATCCTACTTTGCTTTGAAATTCGTGCTCGGATTTATAATTCAAATTTCAGTGTCTGTATCAGTGTGCGTATCAATGTCATCTTCTGTATTCTCTAGCCTCGAAAGGTGAGAAATCACTCACGATTAACATTCTTTATTCGTTAAATTTGATTAAATTGAAACGACAATTGAAATATGATGCTGTAGTTATTTAAATTGTTATATATGCTATTATCTGTAACTGTTCACTTATGGGATATGACACCATATCCTATTGTTTATATTTATTTTTGATGATATATGCATGTTGTTATTATTATTTTCATATCTGTTATCACTCTGCAAGTTCCCTGTTAGTATAGAAATCACTATGAGTTGAAATGATACATACCCGAACGGATTTTAGAATAGGAGAATTTCGTTATGGGTTGAAATGATAAACCCAAGCGATTTTCATTTGAATTGAATTTGGGATTATGGGTTGAAATGATATCCACCCGTATACGGATTGAATTGATAAATATCTGTATCCCTTGTACATAGGATAGAAAATTTTACATCGACGCCGTGGTCTATATGAATGTTTTGAAAATAATCTCTATGGTCTTGAAAAGAAATATATGATTTTAATATTGATTTAAAGTATTATATATAAAGGTTATTTTATATATAGATTTAATATTAAGATAATTTAATTAAGATTGATTTTATTAATATGAAATATGTTTAAGGATTTATTAAATTTGTATTTGTGAAATAGATTTGTGGAATAAATTTTATAAGCTAAGGTTTGAAGATATATTTGGGACTTATTTGAATTTGTCATTGATTAAGGATTTTATTTAGTTAAATCAATTTGAAACTATTAAATTCGAAACTTTAACATATGATCCTATAACTTGAATTTCTATTTAAGAAATTTAATGGATGATTCATGTCTAAAGAAATCGAAGGTAATATATAGAAAATGTAAATTTAAAGTCATATAAATAATATTGAATATATTAAGTGAATATTTCAAAACTAAATAATAGTGAAGTCAAGTTGGGAGATAAACGCAACTATCAAAGTTTAGTCTTTGAAATGTTGAATATTTAAAGCTCCGAAATATATTAACTTCGAATTATATTGAAATTTAAATGGTTTATTTTGTGGTTCATATCCGTATTTAAAATAGATAAAATTTGAATTAGTTTAGTAAGAAACTAAATTGAATGGAAATTGATAAATTATGATTTAATTAAATTTGAACGGGAGGGTCGAGTTGATTTTTGAAGCGATTTGTGAAGTTTGAGGAAATAAAAATACTTTACTTCATAAATTATTGGATATATATATATACACACTAATTTGGAAAATAGAGATATTTGTAATGAAAATGATATTTTAGTTTTGAAATATAAATAAAATTGAAATGACCGCGGTGTTTTAGTGTATATTTCTACCCTGTAGATAGTTTCTTGGATCCCTAGAGGATGGGTATCCCAAACATCCTCTAAGTTAATTATATTTCAGTTGATATTTCACTTGATATTTCACTTGAGTTGGATTTATAGATATAAGAATATTAATCCTGACTCGAGTGTTTTGTGTTTTGCTTTACGCTCTGGTCAGACAGAGTGATACAACATTTGAGACTCACCTTCAGAGTTGGAGCTTTGCTTGAAAATCCAGCTATATATCCTTTCAGTCATCCAGTCGATTGGTTCAGAGAAGTCATCTGCCCATACTGGAGACTTCACTGCATCTGGGATATTCTGATGTATTTTATTTCTAACTTTGTTTATATAGTAGCTTCATGAACTACTATTCATTTATTCTGCTGCGTATCATTGTACTACTCTGTATCTGTGATTCTGTGATTGATTTATTTACTGTATATGTTTTGTCAAATTTAAATTAACAATCTGATATTTTGAGTAATTCAAGTCCGACATATGCGGATACGAATAGTTGAAAATATCAGGTCGTTACACAAAATCTTTCTAAGGGATTTAAATAATAAAGTACATTATAAACTAATTTGTTTATATTAGCATTAACACTAATTCATTATTTAAATTTCTTAACAATTAAAAACTAATGTAAACTTTTTTCTTTCAACGTATTTCAGCCAACACCGATTTCAACTTATTACACTATAAAAAAAATTAAATTTATACGCTGCTTTGTTTGCATATATTATCATGTACATATAAACTAAATTTATATATAATCAAGGATATATAAACTAATAAAGGGATTATGTAAATAAATTATTTTCGTCGAAATTTTAGATAACACATACACTACTTAACATTCAATTATGTTACACTAATAAATACATACATTAATCAACCGAAATTAGCCTCATCATACATTAATTTTCGGATTTAGACACAAATAACCCTAATTAACATTTCTCAATCAATAAATATACAAAATTTTAAACAATCAATGGGCTATTATCTAAAAAAATATGCGTAAATTAACACTAATTTTATCATAATTCGGATCAATCAGTTTAAGATAAGAATATACGTTATTTTTGATTAACTGAAGGCTTAGACGGTAGGAGATTATGTTAAATTAACGAAGAATTTGACGGATTGCAACGGCTCACGATGGTTAGGGACGGATTTGATTGGATTTGGGGTTTAAGTTTTTTGTTTGTCGACGTGGTAATGGGAAATGAGGAAGAAAATGGTTCGGCTGATACTGCATATGCAACTTTACAATGGTTTCCGACAGCCGTCGACGGTTTTGTTTCCAATGGTTTTCGACGTTGTTGAATATAATAATTTATCTTTTATCCCTATTTAAAATATATTTAGTTTAATTTAATTTATTATCAAAATTTAAGTGCAATAAAAAGTTTACAATAACGCAGTTTTGTTTCTATCTATTAAAAGGTTATTTTTGTTATACGATAATTTTTTAATGATTTGATAGTTAATTGTGAATTTTAAATGTAATTATCATAATTAATATAAAATAAAATATTTAGTAAAAAATAAATTTATTGAATCTTATGTTTATCCAAAGTATTTTGGGTATACGGTCGAAAAATGAAAGGAAAGTAGACAGGTTTAAGGTGTCAAACTTGATTTTTCAAATTTATAGCCGTTCGTTGATATTCACACTTAAACCTTCCGTTCAATGGTCAAACAATCTTCAAACAAGATGAAATTTAAGTCATGTATACTATATTATCTATTTATCTAATGGTTGGATTTAAAAAACATACAGAAAAAAATAGAATTCAAACAGGCCATTTTCATAGAAATTATCCTAACAATACATATCAATTGTTATAAAACTCCTTCGAAAATGATATATTTTGAGTCTAATTTTTTTTCTTCTATTCTTTTCGATTTGAGACAAACGAATTGGATAAATATATTTTAAATTATATATGACCCGAATTTTATCCCGTTTGCGGATCATTTGGTCGTCATATGATCCTCAAATGAAAGGTTATTAATCCAACCGTGGATGAACGATCATAAATTTTAGAATCAAGATCGGCATCCTAAATTTATTTACTTTTTATCAAATTTTGGAAGAAGGTCCAAAATATTTTGGATTGACGTAAGATTCAAAAATTTATTTTTCTGCTGAATACTTTCTTTTACATGAATTTATATTGTTAAATACATTTAAAAATTTATAACTAGTTATACAATGATGAAAAAATATATGTAAATTCATAAAACATTTACGCATTATAAATTTCACTAAAATTGTACAATGGACGGACTGAAAGTTGCATAGATTGATCGTTTGAATTTCAATAAAATTAAATATCGAATTACACAAAAAAGATTATCCAAAGCACTAATTTAATTAACAACAAACCGTCACAAAACTGTAGAATTGAATAAAAATATCTTCCTTAATTTTAGGAATTAAACTAGCATTTTAAACAAATTTCAAACTTCTATAAACAATAAGTTAAAATAATGTGATAAATTAAACCAATTTAAATATATGGCCATGGAAAGTTATCGGAAACTATATGACGGGGTCGTTGGCGGCCGTCGGAAGCTTCCATCGGAATTTCTATTGTTCCTTGTAGTGTTTATATGTGTTTAATTGATTTCGAGAGAGCAGATCACAGATATAATGGACAGAAAAGAAATGTAGTAAATTAAAGTACACAAGCATTTATAGTGGTTTGTTCAGAACGTGCCTACATTCACTGTTCAGTTTCACTATTTCTATTATAGATCGGTTATACAATAACTTGAAGAAAGAATACAATGATCTAAAGCTCAAAAGAGAGTTAAATGTAGCTTCTAAAGATTTTGTTCGGCTGGCTTGGCCATCCTAGCTCTGCTCTTTAGAATTATCCCTCATAGTTGTTA
This sequence comes from Allium cepa, assembly GCA_030765085.1. Classification (NCBI taxonomy): domain Eukaryota; kingdom Viridiplantae; phylum Streptophyta; class Magnoliopsida; order Asparagales; family Amaryllidaceae; genus Allium; species Allium cepa. Next base: position 736,244,726 of record CM060943.1, read on the forward strand.
TAAGATTTGGTATTTATAGGAGTGAAGATATAGGAAGGCTATCTTAATAAAATGGGCAGTTTTCTTATTTAGCTTGCACAACTCGATTATTACCTTATAAAAAAGATTTGATCATGAATTTCCATATATTGAAGATTAAATCCAATGTTTCCATATTTGCATTGCAAGGTTCAATAAGGTGTGCACCGTAGAACTCTGTTCGGTAGGTAAGCGTGGTCCAACAAAATGCTAATTTTTGATATAGTTAGCAAAATACATTATGGGCTATTATGTGATTTGTTACATATATCTAACTCGATGTCCAATCTTGTTCAAAGTAAAAAGTGTTTTCCTTCTATTACATACTTGTTATATTGTGATGTAATTAATTTAAAGTATGTTATGTAATAGTAAGTACAAATGTGTTTTAATCATGAGAAATTTAGTGCATTAAAAATAATATATTATTTTAAATAAACATAGTCAAGATGTTTAAGATGGGATATAGATGCATCCGTTGAGACTAGAGTATGCAATGCTCTCTAAATGTTGTGCAGTATATTACTCATAGCTATTTGGGGGCACCAAGGGTTATATACTGATATTTATTGGATAATTAAGGGTTGACTCATTTTAGTGTTCTCAGTTGGTTGATGTAACTAAGTCAAACAAGCAATCTTAAAATAACGATGTTACACAGTTCTCTCGAACTGAGAATACTGTGAAACTTTAATATAGATGATCCATATTGATTATAGTTATATCATCGTATAGTGTCCATCGAACAACTATAGCTGGGTCTATGTTGAAGCATTGGAAGTGAAATATTATTCAACCTAGAATTCGTCTGCTCAGTTATATGAGGTAAGTATCATAACTAGCTATAGTCAACCCAAAGACAACGACTTTGGGTAGAGCGGTACGGTTAATAATTATTTTTATTGAACCAAGCGTTTTGTCTTTAGACTTACAAAGTTGAAAGTGGACGATATTAGAATTTTGACCAAAACCAAATTTCATAAGTCCTAATGTGATACAGTTTTGACGAAGAGAATTAGTGTAAAAAATCGTTACTAATGTGTACTGCTTATAATAAGTAAAATTAGATTTTACCAAAAGATGTGCCAGCAATAAATTTAGCCAAAATATCACACCGCTAGCTATGGTGATGTGTGAACATTAATATTTGAATTGTTCGATATTAATTGCTAATTGAATTTATAGCTTTATGTCACACAACTGAAATGATGAATACTTCAAATGAACCACACGATTTAATTAATTTACAATCGTTGTAATTTAATGTAATTAATGTTTATGAAACATTAATCGTTAAATTTCAGTAAATTTGTTTGAATGCCAATTGTATTTAATAAAGTGCACATATAATAATTATAAACGTGCGTACCAATATACGATGTCCGTAAAATGTGTAAATTGGATTTAAATAGATTTAATACAAAGTGGATTTAAAATAAATTAAACAAATTAATATTTTGAAAAATTAATTATTAAATTTTTGTTTTGTTTGCTTTGAATACCACTAGCATTAAATAAAGTGCATATATGAAAATTATAAACGCATGTAGCGGTGTACGATATCGATAGAACATTTAAATTGGATTTAAATGAGATTGATGCTAATTGAAATTTTGAGGGTCTATGTGGCACCATCTATTGCTCGCCACAATGTAGAAGAGGAAGAGGATTTTATTCATATTTAATAAAGAATTAAGGGGAATATTTTAAGAATGGAATCGGAAACGTTTCTATCATCCCTTTAAAAACAAATCTCCCTTTATTTATTTATTTTAATTCATTCTCTCCTGACAGTTCATTTTCTCTTTCCTTCTTCCTCTCTCTTTTATTCGAGAATTCCATGGTTCCTAAGCCATAAAATTCTCAAAAACAAATTTAAACAAAATCAAATAAATTCAAGATAGTTCTTGTCTCTTGATTCTCGCAAGATCCGGAGGTTGATCCGTTAGAATCTAGGAGTTCTTCATCATTCAATTTGCATTCTCTTGACTACATCTTAAGATAACAATTCTAATTTTATTTATTCATATGTTCACTCTGTCCACATGATTTGCATCCTCCACATCCTCATCTCATCTGAATATATGCTTGTTTTGTTACATTTCTTTGATCCCCTGTTGTTACACCAAATAACATATGTTCATAATGTTAATTTTTATTTAAATCCATTTTATGATGTACTTTAATCTATGTGTAGCACTGTTAGCATATTGAATAAATAAGGTAAGATATATGTACACATTTGTTGATATCCCTAAAAAAACGTACTTGTATACTTTGTCCATCACAAAATGGAAGGTATGAGTGAATAATCTATTTGAATTTTTGTTATTCCTCAAGGTTAAAATGAGATAAGGACAAAAATTATAGGTTAGGAGTTGCATATGACACAACCGATAATGTGTTATGCTTCGCTTGGAGGGCTATGATTTGTTGATATCTAAAGGTCAATATCCCAAGGATAGCGAGTCACAATACCCATTGGAGAAGTGGAAAGACTTCTATATTTCTTTTTAGGGTTTTGAGAAACATAAAAGTCAAGTGAGAGCTTTATCAAAAAATGAAATGGTAACATTTAACCTTTCTAATATTGTAAGAACATCATTTTATAAAGTTAAAATAATCTACATCGATAAATTTTTGCAACTAATAAAACTGGCAGAAATTTTTAAGTTAGGATATACAAGTATACTAAACTAAAGATTAAAAAGGAAATATAAAATATAGTTACCTTTAAATCCTTTGGCATGTTGTTGCTTCAAGACCCATACAAGAGCCAATTTGTTCGACCACTAAAACATTTGCGTACTGCTTAATTGTTTATCTATATAAGACTGTATGTTGTCTTCTATGAATTTTGAACTCTAAAACAAAATAATATTATGGATGATTGGTCAACATTTAATCATATATAAATGTTATATGATGAAGGGTCGCAGTTCGTAATGTACAAAATTTCAATAAAATTAGTCCATTGGTAATAAACAAATAAAATGTAAAGTAAAATTATGCCTTCAATATGAATGATTATTGTAACGATTTCCTTTTGAATGGTTCAACCTTTTAGAAAAGAAAAGAAAATGCATGAGAATTGATGTAAATTAAGCGCAGTTGGGATAAAGAGAATGAATAGTCAACTCTACTACATGAAGTGACATCAAAAACAAGAATTATATAAAATTCTAGTAGATACTTAATACGGAATAAGAGATGTAATTTTATTCCAATTTTATTTTTATATAGACAATTGTTTTCTATAGTCATTTCTATGATTTTAAGATATTTAATCGGAAACCCTCGACAGTAAAATAGTTATAATTAAAGAAATATATAGCCAATAATAAGTAGTTGAATGGAGTTTTGTATTTAATATGATATTATGGTAATGGCAAAAGTAGTTGGAGCATGCCATATGATACTTATCAGTAAATGCCTCAAGATACGAAAAATTATGTTTGTAAGTATATCAAATATTTTTTATAAAATAATAATCACTTTCAACATTGACTAAAAGTGAATATAGTTTTATTTTGTTATGAATGTTTTGAATATTCCTTATGAAATAAATATGTTATAATAATAGTATTTGTTGCATTAGCTAAATAACACAAAATTATCTATAACTTGTTACAGTTATTTTGGAATTTAGGGATAAAGCAACCATTTAGTGAAAGCGACATAAGATTTGGTAAACTCTTCAGATTGATACATAAAGATGTATAAATTCAAAAGGTCTCATGATGTAAAAAAAATTCCACATACTTCGCTTAATTCACAAATGAAATAACATAAAATGAACATGTGGATACACAAGTAATGTAATTATGATAAGTTCATTAAACATAAAACAAAAGTATAAAAAGTATAATGCAAAGTAAATAAGAAAATTTGATTGATCAAATAGATGAGTATATAGGAAAATAGTTCCAAAAGTACCTGAAAATGAATAAAGATTCAATCTCAAAACTCACATCTCCCTGTAATACATAATGATTTATTGATAAGAAGTAATTAGACTTTGAACAGAGTATAACTGATAATGAGTAAAGTCGAGTTAACTTCTTTCTGTAATGTCGAGTACTTAAAGTAAGACATAAGGTTAAGTACAATTTAATTTAAAGCAAAGTTTACAAAATCATACATGATAGGAGCTAATGAAACAACCCTTAGATATCCTAGGTCAAGGAGTTGTAAGATTGTGTGAGTCGAGAGGCTATACGTAATATTTCCCATGAAGGATCTTGTGTGAACCACCCAAAAGCAGTTTGAGACCGATCAATGTTGATTGACCCATTTATGTTATGAATATAAGTTCGTAAACTTAAAACTTAATCAGTTTATACATATGTATATGCAGCTCATAAAAAATTTATGAATACGTATTCCATGCACAGAGAAACAATAGTTGTTTCACGAAAAGCCAACTTCAGAATGAAGGATTTTCTTTTAGAAATTATTGGTAGTAAAATGGATTTAGATGCGGTCTAAAGAAAAAACTAATAACGAAGGATGGAATAAAATTAACCGAAATAAATAGACAACATATTTGAATGTCTAATGATAAATTTCACACATTGATGAGAAATTATAAATTTTATTAGTGTCGAGAAAAGAACTCATCGGATTTTGAGTAAGCCATTAAGAATACTGACTTTACAATGTGGCACAATGCGCAAATCCAGAATGGATTCCAAGTAAGTTATTAAAATATGATTTTCATACTGGTACTTAAAAGGATATGATCCATCAATTGTAAAAGTGTCTTAAAGAAGAAGATCGATGCAGTTGGAATATAAGCCACATTTATAAGAATAGCATTATTAATTTTAATTGTTGAAGTTAACGTAACAGATTCGTCGTTTAACTTACTTTAGTAATTCGAATTTTACTCACAAAATTTGTCGCTCGGTATGACTCTGAATTTTGTTACACATATGTTGAAACAAAAATTCTAAATAATGATTTAAAATAGACTATTTGCACATCAGAACCAAAATGTCTCAAAGTCGATGGGTGCGATAATCGAGTCTGCAAGTATTGGATATGATCCAAGAAATGATATGACAGTGTTATTCGATAAGCATCATAGTTAAGTAAGTATTTTGATAGAGAACTTAGATAATCTAAATTTCAATCAAAATATGGAAAAAGCCTATGTCCATAGGAAAAAGTATTAGTAGATACTAAAATATATTTCTAAAATTATAAATAAACAACAAACTTATGATTGTTAACTATGCATTCATGTTAAAATCACTTCATTTTATTTGTTTAATGCTTGACATTGGTTTTGAAAATAAGATCTTTTATCATCGATGTAAAAGGATTATGGGATTGTCCCAAATGATATAAATGGACATGATATTAATGTTGTTTAATATGGAACACGTAAGATGGGTTACTTATACAATAGGAATAAAAATTATCATACATGTTACATTATCTAAAATATCACACTTCGTTCATGTATTTAATACATAAAGCAAGTAACAAATCCAAATTAAGAATACTTAACAATAATTACTAGCGTTCTTGAGTATTTATGAAATACTAGAGAATTTTTTATAGAAACTATGAGCTCCTTATGAAAGAGTGGGCGGACTTGAACTTCATTAATGATATTGAGTATAGTATGTCAACCTTAAATTCGTGTTCAAACTTAAGAACTTTAAGTTGAAAACGTTCCAAATAATAAGTAGTTGTTGATTCAATCAAAGTTTAAGTATATCGCCTTGAATAGCGCTACAATGTAAGAAATATAGATAAATGCGTGAATTTACGACTGAGCTAAGGGTGATTACAAAAGAATCCCATGACATATGATAAAAATATTGCGATACGGTTCGTAAAAGAACTAGAGCCCAAGAAGTCAAGTGACATATTATGAATGGTTCTACAAGATAAAGGCAGTTTATAAGCGTCAAAGAGATTTGATTGATAGGGTATATAATTAAATAAAATAGCATACCCATTTACTAAGAGATTGACCCGATTAGTTTGAGAAAACCAATTGAAGAAGTTAGAATAAGATTCCATAATTGACCCCAAGTGTAGATGAGAGGTTGATAGAGTTAGGGGTTGCCTTTAGGGAAATGTAATTTGTTACGTATATCTAACTTGATGAACAATCTTGTTCAAAGTAAAGGGTGTTTTCTTTCTATTATATACTTGTTGTATTATGATATAATTAATTAAGTAATTAATTTAAAGCATATTAAATAGAATATCCTTAAATAATATGTCATGTGATAGTAATTACAATGTGTTGTAATCAAGAGAAATTTATCATATTAAAAATAACATATTATTTTAAATATTCTTTGTCTTGATGTTTTGAGATAGAATATCGATACATTCGGTTAGACTAGTATGCGTAATGCTCTCTAAATGTTAGGCAGTGTATTACTCATTGCAGTTGGAAAAACCAAAGGTTATGTAATGATAGATATTGGATAACTATAAAATAACTCACTCGAGCATTCTCCATTGGTTAATATAACTAAGGTCAAACAAACAACCTCGAAGTGACGATGTTACACAGTTCCCACGACTTGTGAATACTATAGAATTTCAATATGGACACACCACTTTGATTATAGTAAAATCGTGGCACAGCATCCATCGAACAACTATAGTTCGGTCTGAATTGAAGTATTGAAAGTGAAACATCATTCAATAAAGAATTCATCTCCTCGGTTATAAAAGGTTAGTATCACGATCAACTATAGTCAACTCAAAGTCAAAGTCTCTAGCAAGAGCAGTACGATTTTTATTATCGAACCATGGATTTTGTGTTTGAACGTACAAAGTTGATTGTGGACGGTGTTAGAATTTTAACCAAAACCAAATTTCATAAGTCCTATGATATACTTTTGATGAAGAAAATAGTGTAAATAATCGTTAGTACTGTGTACTGCTTATAATAACTAAAATTATATTTTACCAAAAGATATGCAAGCGATAAATTTAGCTAAAATTTCACACCACTGGCTAAGGTGATGTATGATTATTAATATTTGAATTATTCGATATTAATCGCTGATTGAATTTATACCTTTGAGGGACACAACCGGAATGATGAATACTCCGAATGAACCGCACAATTTAATTAATTTACAATGATTATAAATTATTTTAATTAATATTTATGAAATATTATTTAAATTGTTTAAATATCATTAGTATTTAATAAAGTGTGTACATAAAAGTTATAAACATGTGTACGATATACGATGTCAGTAGAATGTTTAAATTGGATTTAAATATAATAAATACTAAGTGAGTTTTAAATAAATTAAATGAATTGATATTTTTGAAATATTAGTTAAAATTTTATTTTGTTTTTTCGAATATCATTAGTATTTAACAGAGTGCATATATAAAAGTTATAAATGCACGCAGCGGTGTACAATACCAGCATAACATTTAAATTGGATTTAAATTGGATTAATGCTCATGAAATTTTGAGGGCCCATGTTGCACCATCTATGGTCGACCTTGCATGTAGAAGAGGGAGATGATTTTATTGAAATAAAGAATTAAAGGGGGGAATTTTTAAAGATGGAGTAGGAAAGATTTCTATCATTCCTTTAAAAACAAACCTCCCTTCATTTCATTTTTTAATTCATTCTCTCCTGACAATTTATTTGCTCTTTCCCTCTTCCTCTCTCTATCGGCCAAATTTTCATGACTCCTAAGCCATAAAATTCCTAAAAAAGAAATTCAAACAATATCAAATCAATTTAAGATGGTTCTTGTCTCTCGATTCTTACGAGGTCCAAAGGTCGATCCATTGGAATCTAGGAGTTCTTCATCATTCTAGTTGCATTCTCTTGGCTACATCTTAAGGTTACAATTCTAATTTATTTATTCATATATTCACCTTGTTCATATGACTTGGATACTCTACATACCTCATCCCATCTGAATATACGTTTATTTTTTTACATTGACTAGATCCCTTATTGTTACACCTCAGTTAATAACGTATGTTCATAATGTTAACTTTTATTTAGATCCATTTTATGATGTACTTTAATCTATCATAAGTTTATCTTGTTGAAATTAGATCAGTCATGTGTGGTATCTCATTTAATCTATCGTTCATATTGTTTATGTAGATTAAATCTGAAAATTTTATCATGAATATATATATATGCCTAAGCTGTCCTAATTATTTTTTTATTGTTTTAAAAAACATTGTTTAGCAAAACACAATTTTGATTGAAATCTAAGTTATAATTAATCTACATAATTTTGTTACTTGTTACATACAAAAATATGGATAAACTATATATGTTGTCTATTTAAAATTCTCTGGAAATTGAATGTATGATTTTATGCTTGTTGTTTTGATTATAATTTTGTCATTGTATACTTTTGTTTGAAAGTTGTTTTAAAAAAACAAAAAAAACAAGTAGATTTTTGTGCAAAACATCATAACCTTCTCATTTCCTTTTAAGTTAAAATTAGATCTCCATCCCTTGCTTTAATTTCAGAACATATATTCGATTACAAACTTTGAGCACACATATACAATATATATATATATGTATATATAGTTTTAATTCAAACATAGTTTCAATTGTTTGTATTTATGCATATATATATATATATATATATAAGTTATTTATCTACATATTCAAAATAAAATTATGGACAACAAATGCATATGTAAAGGGAGAATGTATCCGTCGCTATGTAAATCCAAACACCTACATGCGTATACATGAACTATGCACTCTGCTTATATGTTGCAATTATGCAACATAAACTAGAGTATATATAAAATACTCACAATTTGTGTCATGTATTATTACTCATTAATGACATCTAATAAATCAATCCATTGAATTAAAGAGAATTAAATGAAATGCTTCTCTCTCCAAATAAAAACAAAACCTTCCCTCAATTAATTGCATAAGTTATAGAGAAAGAAGCGAATGGTTTCCTTCTCCAAATTAACTTTAACAAGTAACACATAGGTGTATTTGATACACACATACATTTAAATTTAAATAAAATTCAAATTCCATTTTGAAAACTTAAATAAAATCCTATTAAATTGGATCTAATATTCCTTTAGACTTCATAGGCCCAAATGATCCAAAAAAGAATTATTATTATTATTTGAATCTATCCATTTCACCCGCTTCTGACTGGCCTGGTCCAATATTTTTGACATGGGATTGGAGTTTGGTATTGACACTGATTGGTCCAGTGGGCAACTATCAAACGTGAATTCTTGTTCTCTAGGAAACTACCAAGCAAGAATTCTCGCTTGGTAATTGAACTACTAGACATGAATTATTGTTGGTAATTAAAAAACCAGATAGGAATTCCTATCTGGTAGTGTTTCTACTAGCCAAGAATTGATTAATGGTTTTGGTTGTACCAACCTATCCTTTTATATAAGCTTCACTGTTTATCCTTTGTTCCTCCTCGTTCTACTTCGTGGCATCCTTGCCTTCTTACTTAACTCCTTGGTATTGTTGTATCACTTCTATCATTGACATTTTTGTTGTTTCTGCTCCTTGTAGGGACTCGTTGTATTCACCATACCATGGGTGAAAATGCCCATAACATATACATTGAGAAAACGTTACCAATGGTAAACCGCTTAGTTGCACCCACACCAAGTATACATCACAATGCCTCGGCATACAACGAGCACACAATCTCAACGATAATCTACCACTAAAGCCGTAGGTAACCAACCTTAGTAGTGCTTGTGCCTTGCGCTCTATACCATTCAACCTTTAGCAAAAATGGTTGATAAACAATTCGACTCCCCTGTGGGTGCATCTGCTTAACCGCTCACCAACCCTACTATTACATATGTCTCCTCCTTCTTTCATATCGCAATCCTTAAATCAAAATATATAACCAAGACGCTAATAATAACGATAGACCATTTAGTTGTGATACAATTGCATGCCGCGTTTAGCATCATGTTTTATAGCATCATGAAATGTGAACTCTAGAATGTCAACTAAGTGGGAAGCAAAGTTCCATATGCTACATAGCTTCATACAGTTATGTGAGCTCCCAAATGTCAAGGAAGTGTAAACCAATTCTCCAAGTTATCCTACTTAGCCTGCATTGGATCTAGGTTCAACAGAGGTTGTCTATAACTTTTCAGTCGATTGAATAATACATCAGTCGATTGGTCCTTTGTATCATATTTTTCATTTAAATTGCAAATTTAGTTAACTGGATTACATCACTAGTTGACTAAAAGGGAATTCAATCGACTAGTTACTTCAGTCAGTCAATTTTTAACATCGAAATGAATCGTTTTCTTGTGGGTTGACTTGGGTTTGTTCAATATTTTACTCATAGTAACTCAGCCGACCGGTCCATATTTCGGTTGACTAGTTTTACAGAAATTTGGAATTTTAAATATGTTTAAATCATTTTTTGATCCAATTTTAGTTATTTCCTTTAGTTTATCTATCCAAATTTCCTGTATAAATCATGAATTCATATAATCTCATTTTTGAACAATTATCTATATCTATAATTTCAACTTTTGTCATATCCAACCTCCTGTGTATTTTATTCAATATATAGCTATTTTAAGATTCATCCACATAACTTTATTCAACGTTGATTCTTATCTTCTGCATAGAATCTGATTTAGACTATTTTAAGGGTTATTACATATACGTTCACTTTTATTCATCTAAGCTAGTATTTATATATATATTGCATATATTCAAATCAACATGTCTTTATGGGTGAACTTCATCTCCTCCCAAATTCCAACAGTTACATCATCAATCATTGTCTAGGGTTTCACAATTATTATAATTTCATGTAAATATCCAATTGAAAATCATCGATTTTATTGGAATCGTGTTTTATTAAAATCTAAATAGATATATAAATGAAACCAAATACTTATCAACATCACATTAACTTCGTAGATAAACTCACTCACTTTTATACGATGCCTATGAAGAAATCCTTTAATATCCTTCTCTGATTCGATTTGATTCGACCTTTCTTCTCCTAGAGTTAGCTTGCAATGCTTTGATTTGGTTACCGCTCTTTCTTTCAATTTGATTTTCTATTTTTATTTGTAGATTTGATTTAGTATTTGTTTGAAGGGATTTGTTTTAAGATTTGAGGAGGAGGAAGAAAAAAGAAGATTAGGTGAAGCAATAACTACAGATGAAGAGAAGTGGATGATGAGGGGAATTAGGGTTAGAAACATCTCTTATATAGGCAAAAACCTAAACTTTCCCCTCAGCCTCACTTGGACCTCAACGGATTTCCCCTTGAAATGCGCACTATAGTAAACGATCCATATCTCCTTTATCCGATGTCCATTTCTGATGTTTTATACATGAATTTGGCAAGAAATCCTACTTGATACAATGGAAAGTAAGATTTTTCAAATTCCTTCATTTGTAAAAATTCAGTTTTTCAGCTTTATGTAAAATTACCAAAATGCTCTTTTTAATTAATTATTTATTTTCATCAACATTCGGGGTGTTACATCGATAGTTGTACATTGTTGCCAAGAGATCTTCTATTTTGGCTTAGTTGTATTTGTTGGATCAAGTGCACCGACAGTGGGGTTAAAAGAGTGAAATTAAAAAAAAATTCCTTTTCCTAAATTGCATAAGATTTTTATTCTTTGTTTGTGTATATAAATATTTGTCTATACTAAATTAAATTTAGAATTTCGATTAATAAAATAGATTTGTAATATTTTGAATAAATTGCTTTGATTAAAAAAAATGGCCAAGACAGGCCAATCTTACAGTGGACCGTACACTGTTTTATAAATATATGAATAGATATGAGGCAAAATACCTCAACAACTTTGAATGCAATAATTAAGATGACTATAATGTCTAGAACTAAACTAGTCCTCCACCGAGGAGGAAGAGTTGTTGAAATCTAGAATCAGAGCGGGGACTATGACATGGACAAACAACTAAAATAACTAGTGAGATCATGAATATAACCCATGGAGTAGGCATAATAAATCGAAGTCCTATCCTAACTATTGTTTTATAAGATTTCATGGTTGTCCTTCTCAAGACCACTATCAGAAATGAGGGAAAAGGGATCCTTATCAATATAATAACACAAATATCCATATTCTCCATCTACATCATCCATAAATTTGAATTATGTATCAGTAGTGGGAGAGTATCTGAACTTTGTGGACAAACGAATCCATATATTGTCCAGATTATTCCACGTGATAAGGTCATTTGACATGGAAAGCGAGGCTATGGCAATAGAAGTCAGTCTATGCAAAAGGCTCCATAACATGATCAACATTGGTGGGGTATGTGTCCAAAGTAGATGTTGGAACTGGGTTGGTCAACAGCGGATGAAATAGATAGATTTTGAGGGGGAAAAAAATCATATTTTGGATCATATTGGACCTATGAAGTCTGAAGGGTTATATTAGATCCAATCAATAATTTAAACAAAGTCTAATTTAATTTTTATTTAATCAATGAATTTACTAAAAATAATTTAACATAGTTTATAGGTATATCATTATATACTCATATAATGTGCATGTGCATCATCGTAAAGGTGTACATAGTCAAATTTACACATAAGTAGATGTTGGAATTTATATCTATTATGTATATACTTCGCACAATGTATAAATGGCATTTTCGATAGTTAATATTTTATATAAACTAAGTTAATATTTTATATAAACTATGTATGTATTAAAATTCGAAAATATTACATAATGTATGCATGTATATTTATATTAAATATCATTCAGAAAATATTTGTAAATTTTGACTAAGTTTATATTTCAAATTTGAGTTTTTAATAAATACTTAATTCTGAATTAGCAAACAAAACTTTAACTTGAAACTAGTTCTGAGATCAAAATTTAAAACTGGTTAAATACCTTAAAATTTTGACTTTGAATTACTTGACAAAACAAATTTAAAATAAAACACACAAATATTTAATTTGCTAAAAATAATTTTTTTATTAATAAATATATATACAGGAATTTAAAAACATATGATACAACTGAATATTATATAATTTATATACATATATAATGTATATTTGGGCCAAAAAATGAAAATATTATTTTTTAATTGTCATAGGTTGTTTTTTAAAAAATGCATTCATAAAGTCAATTATTGAAAATAATTTACTATAATATGAAATATTTAAATATAACATAAATATTATTTGATATTTTTTTTGATTTTCGAAAGATAAATAATAATTTGTATAACATATACATACATACATGTATATTATTTAATTTGAATTTACTAAATTTGATCGTAAATGAATAAATAAGCATTGTTTCGAACTAAAAATTATACTATGCAAAATAAATTGTTTTCTATAAAATATTAATGCCGAAAGAATTTATTGTGTGAGTATATTTATATACATGTATACATATATAATTGTGTTAAACATGATCCTATCAAATAATAACCAACTTATGAACAAACCATGTCGTTAGCATATATACAACAAACCATGTCACTAGCATATATACAAGTGGTGATAAATAGATATGCATATAATCATACTAGAACATCACACGCACACGCACACACGCGCGCAGACACACACATACATTGTAATCAATGATACAAGAGATGATATGTTGCCTTAGACTCACATATTGATCCGGTTTGCCTCCTTGGTCTTTCAAATGTACGCCCCTCCTGCATGCCAACACCGGATCTTATTTATTTCGATTGATTTGAGATAAACGGAGTTTGAAAAATGAAGTTTTGGGTGGCAAGGAATTTTTGGCAAAGACTAGGAGGGAATGAGATTAGAAAGTTAAAGATGAAAAGGATATCAAGGTTTAAATTTATAATGAATGGTGGAAAAAATATCTGCATATCCTTCTTTTACAATTTCAAAATCCAAAGCCCCCCAATGGCCGAAAACCCTAGAACAGCTGCCGGATATTTCTGCTTTTTCTTTTTTTCAACTTTAATCATCTTTTGTTTTTAATCTATATATTTTATAAATCAAATCGAAATTTGATCGAAGTTATTGGACGAGGAGGGATGGATAGAAGTAGCGAGGAATTAAGGGAAACGACATGATATGAAGATGTTGGGAGTAGATAAAGGCGAAGGTGGTCTAGGTGCTTGAGGAAGTGTAGGGGATCGGGAATTGGAGGATCTGGAATCGGGACAGAAAGAGAAGCGCCCAAAAGAAGGATCGCTAGATCGGGTGCTAGGAATAACATGATGAACCCGCAAGCCAAAGAACATTACAGATCAAATTCTCGATACCTTCAGATGCAAAAAGGACATAATATCGCGAAGTAGTTAAGGCTAAATCTAGGGGGAGCGCTTCAATAAAATTGGAGTTTATTGAACCAAATACTTAAAGGGTAAGAGAAGATGGAAGTTATCTTAAGAGGCAGTAATAGAAGCGAAGGATGTTGAGAGAACTGCCTACTCCTTTATTTAGCAGGTCAAAGACCATTCTATAAAACTTTTGAAGCTTATGCTAGGAGAGTGTGGAAAACGGGAAAAAAACGTTTGATGTTCAAAAAAGGGAGAATGGGTATTTTGTTATAAGGTTTGGGATTGAAACAGGCTATCTAAAGATTTTAGAGGCAGGGCCAGGTTCTTTGATAAGAAGATAATTATCATGAAAAAATTAACACTATTTATGAGATCTGGATGAGATTTGTTAACTACAATGCCGATATGGATTAGATTACCAGGTTTGAGCTTCAAACTATGGGGAAACAAGGCATTAAGGGCCTTAGCAAGCACTATTAGTGCTCCTATCAAGTTAGACGAGGTAATTAAGAATAAAATGAATATTACATTTGCAAGAGTATTGGTAGACATGAAGGCTGAGGTGAGATTCCCAAATGTCATTGAAGTATAAGACGAAAGTGGAGCAGTTTCCACCCAGGAGGTCATGTATGAAAGTCCACCACCTGGGTGTGATAAATGTTGTTTTAGGCATTTAGAATCTCATTGTCCAATGGTAAAGACTTTGGTTCCTAAGGAAGAGGATATGGAGTCAGTCTCAATCAAAGAAGGGGAAGATGCAACAAGGAACAAGATATCGAGTAGCGCAAAAAAGGAGGGCAGAAAACCAGAATAGGAAGACAAAAGGAGGAGGAGGAAATTCAAGAGTCTAAAGCAACTATAGTTCAAAAGAGGATGCCAGTTAATTGAATAAGATAGAGAAAATGATTTTGGAATTATTAGAAATTAAACAAGTCATCCTTGAGGGAAGGAGCAGGCATGTTGTCGTGAAAAGTTGGATGAAGTTGATCGTGAGAAGATAGTCCTAGAAGGGGAAAAACAAAGGTAAAGAGCGAGTAGCAGATTTTAAGAAGGTCAAATAAATTTCCTCAACTAAGCATTTGGAGGAGGCAATAAGCCTTTCTACTATATTGACATATGTTACTTTAACCTCAGACCATAAGGGAGCCATAAAATCAATATGGCATAAGGGAAAGTCATCTACAGCTCCAGTGATAATTCTAAAATGCAGATTTTCATCATCGGACATCAATGCTACTTCTAATTTGTCCCTCTATTATTTTCCTCTGAATTTAAATTCAGTTTGTTTGCCAAATTTTGATGATGGTGGTGGAGATAATAATATTGTTCGTGTTTTACAGGTATCGAATCGAGTACCAAAGCCAGTAAACCAACAGAACTTGGTGGCTCACATGATCAGGGATACCCAAAACAAAGGCTACACCTCCAAAATGTGACAACAAGGGTGTAGGTGATATATGAGACAATGATAACAATGGGACAATGAGCATTCATTTAGAAAGGGTCCCCTAGGAGCCACGCTAATCTAGAGGATAAGCTTTGATCCATTAAAAAGTAACAATTAGTAATCACAAATCCAGAATGATAGGATAAAGAGCAGAGCAAAGTTTTGGAAGGCTAAGGGATCAAGCTCAGTAGGGATGCTTAGAAGTTCTTCAAGAATTAAATAATGAGCATTGCATGTTGGAACATCAGGGGCTTTCATAAGTCTTATAGACTGAGTGAGGTATGTAAATAAATCAATAAATATAAGATTGGGTGTTTTGGGTTCTGGAGAATAAACTAAGAGCTTATGAAATTAAAGAGCTAGGTAAAAGAATGGGATGTAAATGGGAGATAATCAGTAACGTGTCATTCTGTTACAAATGTCGAATATTCATTTTATTAGACACAGAAGAGTGGAAGTTCACTCTTGTAAGTATAAGCAATCAACTTGTTACGCTATATAAAATGAATAAGGGTGGAAGCTAAATGCAATTGCACTTTCATATATGGTCAAAATTTTGGCTTTTTAAAGTAAACTATGGGCGAAGACTGCGATTCATAGTTTTCAATTTTCATGGTGGTCGAGCCATGAAAGAAACGTTTAACTAGGATCGATAGAAGTTTCATGAACGTGCAATGGATGAAATATTTCCCAAATATGGATATTGGCTACCTTATGTTTGGAGTTAGTGATCATTCGCCGATTTTGATTTCTCTGAAGGAACATAAGAAAAATCTTATGAAACCGTTCAGGTTCACGAATCATTGGACCCTATATGAAGACTATATGGACAAAGTGAAGGAGGGATGGCATATTGATATAGAGGACAGGCCAATGTTCCAGTTCACCCATAAAATGAAAGTGATCAAGGGGATCCTAGTGCATTGGTCGAAGGATAAAAACAATAACAGGAAGGAAGTGGAGTTCAGAAGTGAGTGTGCTAGACTTCAAAGGTTATTGGAATCGAATATCAATGAAAATATCAAAATTTGAACTAAAAAAAGCGAAAGCAAAACTTGAGAGAGCTTCATAGCATGAAGTAATGGCTACGAGACAGAAGGCGAAATGCGATTGGCTGCTCCTAGGTGATGAGGCCAATTTTTTTCTATGCTAAAATGTCCAACAAGAGTTGCTTAAATAGGTGTGGATTTAGTATTTCAAGTGATGGCCTAATAAATCAAGATGTGAATGATTTTGCTGTTAAAGCGGTCAAATTCTACGAGGAATTATTTAATCTACATAGATAACTTGCATTACCAAAGGTGATTTGCAAGGCAATTATTTCGAATCATGGTAGAGATTTTCTTAATGAGCGTATTGACTTATATGAGATCAAGAATGCAATCTTCTCCATGAAAAATGAAACAACGGCAAATGGCTTCAATTTTAAATTCTTCAAGCAGCATTGGGACAGTATAAAAGTGAATGATACGTTTTCAAGTGGGAAAATATTGAAAGAGATAGATCACACGCTTTTACATTTGATTCCTAAATCAAGAGGCGCACTATGGAGGTTCAATGGTTCGGGCCAATGGCGTGCTGCAACATTATTTATAAAGTGCTGGCTAAAGTCCTTTGTAATAGACTAAATGTATGCTTGTATTCACCGATCTCGGAAAATCAATGTGCCTTTATATCCACTAGATCAATAAGGGATGGAATTTTATATGCTCATGAAATGGTGAGGAGTTTTAGGAAAAAGGATGATTCAAACATGTGTATCAAAATTGACCTATGGAAGGCGTACGATACAGTGAATAGACAATTTATGACCCATATGCTCACAAGTCTGAGGTTTTCGGATAAGTGGATCAATTTGATAATAGAAACGATCAATTTGCCTACTTTTTCAATCTTCAATCAAGGTACTGCAGAGGGGTACTTTAAGAGTTCAAACGGATTACGTCAAGGAGACCCTTTATCTTCGATATTATTTACTATCATTATGGAATTCTTTACTTTGCTCATGGATGAGAAAGTCAGTGACGGTCAATTAAACGTGGTTCAATCATGATCAAATAATCAAACACAAATCACATTTGCAGACGATATTCTTATTTTTGCGAAAGAAGATATTAGAGGTGCAGAAGCAATTAAAGAAGTATTCAAAACCATGTTTGACGGTATAGGACTGCAGCTAAACTGTGAACTGTTTTTTGGAGAAGGAGTCACTTGTAAAAAAGAAATTGAAGATATTTTGAACATTAAACAAGGTCAGTTGCCAGTTAAATATCTTGGATTCCCTCTCTCAAGTGTAAGTTTGAGAGATAAAGAATGTGTGAACCTTCTAGATAAAATCAAACAGAGTTGAGGAATGGGAAGTCAAATTGTTAAGTTTAACAGGGAGGCTGGGACTAATAAAAGGAGCAATGTAACCTATAACCAACTATTGGATGTATTGCTTTCTGATACCAGCGGGAACGCTGAATAAAATTAAAAGGATAGTATTAAATTTCTTGTCGAAAAGAAGGATTCCATGGGATATAGTTTGCAAGCAGAAGGAGAAGTGGGGCCTGAGCTTAAGAAATCTAAATGATTTGAACAATGCTCTAGGAATTAAATTATTGTCGAAAGTGGTCAGCAAAGAGGGTTTGTGGGCAAAATTAATGCAGATGAAACATGTATGGAAAGTCTTTTTGGGAACTAGAAACAAGGAACGAAAACTCCAGCACTTGAAAATTTATTCTGAAACTCAGGCCAAAAGCAATTACATGTTTGAAGAAGAGGTTAATAACAATGAACAACAAATTTGCAAGCAAATTAAAGAGCATTTGGCAACAAGAATATGGAAACCTAAGCATAACAACATCAACAATATTACTAATACTGAGATTAGGAGAGAATGGGGTTAAAAATATCACCAGGGAAAGCGTTTGGGTTATAGATCAGTGAATACCTTATAGTAGATCTCTCCTTTGTGGTGAGGTATGAGTTCGAACCTATATTACATTAAATTTATTTACTTTTACACAAATTTCATGCAGGTAAAAGCAAATGAACATATCCAAAGAAGAGATCCACTGGAAGTTCGGTCATAGTTATGCTGGCCTGCGATCAAGAATCACATAAGTTTCTTGGAAGTTCTGGGAGGCAAAATAAATAAATCTGCTTGTAAATAAAAATACTTACCTGAAAGAGTAAGGGTAGCAGGCACTGAGAAATTATTAACTCTCTACATAATCCAGCATGGTAAAGGTGGATGCATATTAGAAATAAACATGATTTTCATCTGAAGCTGGGGATTAAAGGTCAGATCTGGATAGATCTGGGTGCAAGAAGTTTGATTTAGCAAGAAAAACAAAATTTGGATTTAGCTTATTGAGTCAAAAATTCTATCATTCATGAACGCTTGTGAAATAAAGGAAGTTTGAGTTAATCTGAAAAGATGGAGATATGAAGTGGCGGTATCATGTGAAATGGAGAATTAGGACATGAGAATGAAATGCACGTGAGTTGAGTGTTCAGTAAGAAGGGCTGGAGGACGGAATGGTATCTGGGGTTTGAAAATTTGATATGAAGGGGAAAGTAGTGTTTGAGTTGGGCTTTTGGGCTGAAGTCGACTATGACTTGGAATGTGGTTTTTATTTTTATTTTTAACTTGGTTATACATCATAGGGGATGCTTTTCTCTTTGTATTTGTACTGTGCTTTGGATTACACATAATAAATACATTTTGAATCTGGTTCAGAAAAATTCAAAAACCACTTTCCTTCGTATCTTAGACCGGCCATGAAAGGGTCCATGATGTTCCAAATCTCTTTCCAAACTCATTAGTAATTATTTAATTTAAATCCATTTGAATTCTTATCGATCTCGTATATTGATACGCACATATATATAACTTTTATACATGCAGCCAATAAATGACTGACAACAACCTGAACAATTCTAGAGGAGGCAGGTCTATTTTTTACTAAACACGCCCTATATAATAAAATTAATAATTATTAATATTTCACGAATATTAACCAATTTAACTAATTTATAGCTATTATAAACCAATTAAATCAAGCAGTGTTTTGAAGACTTAATAGATTCGGTTGTGCGATTCAAAGATGTGAATTTAGCCAGCGATTAATATTCAAGCATTTCAAATACCAATGGTCACACATCATCTTAGCTAGTGGTGCGAGATTTTAACTTAATTCATTGCTTACAAATCTCATTAGTAAAATCCAATTTTATAATTTAGTGGTACATATTAGTAATGATTATATACATTAATTCACTTCGACAATACGATATCATTTTAGAATTTATGAAATTTGATATTGATTAAAATTCCAATATCATTCACATTCAACTTGGCTATTTCATAAACAAACTACTTGGTTCAATAATAACATTTAGTATTAGCTGCACATTATGGCCAAAGATTTTGACTTTGAGTTGACTACAATTGACCATGATACTAACCTCATATAACCGAGAAGACGAATTCTTTATTGAATAGTGTTTCACTTTCAATTCTTCAACTCAACCAAAATATATTTGCTTGATGTTCGCTATGTCATGATTTTACTATAATTAAAGTGGAGTATCCACATTGAAATTCAATAGTATTCTTTAGTCGATAGAACTGTGTAACATTATCACTTGAGATTTCTTGTTTTACCCAGTTGTTGTTAACCAACTATGAAACTCTCGAACGAGTCATTCTATAGTTATCCAATAACTATCAGTGCATAACCCCAAGGTTCCGCTAATAGCTATGACTAATACATTGCCAAGATTTTAGATAGCATTATGTACTCTAGTCTCAACGGTTATATCAACGTCATTTCTCGAAACATCTTAACCAGGAATACTTAAAATAATGTGTTATTTCATTTTATGAATTTTTCTCATGATTACAACTCCTTGAAATTATTATCACATATTATATGATTTAAGGATTCTCTATTTAATACACTTTAAATTAATTAATTACTTAATTATATCACTAAATAACAAAGTATATAATAAAAATCAAATATCTTTATTACGAACAAGATTGGTTATAGAGTTAGATATATATAATAAATTACATAATCATCCCTAGGGCATACCCTAACTATCTCGATCTCCCAGTTGCACTTGGGTCAAATATGGAATCTTATTCCCATCATTTCGATCAGTTACCTCAGAAGTAATCGAGTTACTCCCTTAATAAACGGATATGCTGTATTGTTTTAATTATCTACTTTATCAATCAACTTTCGATGATGCTCAGAAACTCCCTTTATCATGCAGAACTTTTCGGATTATTTTTCTCGAATACTATGAACTCTAGGTTCTTCCACAAACTGCATCGTGGCATTTTTATCACATAACAGTGTCATGGGATTCTCACCATTTGGAGTCTCCCCAGGCTCAAATATAAATTTATGCATACACTCACACCCACACACACACATACATATGTATGCATGATTTTATTATGGCACTATTCAAGGTGACATACATAGCATATTGGTTGAATTAGTCTCAACTCCTGTTTGAAACATTTCCAACTTAAAGTTTCTTAACTATGGCAGAACATTTATTTAGGATTGACATATTATGCGCGAAATCGCATATGGAGTTTCGGCCTATACACTCCTTCATAAGGAGTTCGTTGTTTCTATAAACACTTCTCTATTGTTTCGTAAATACTCGAGAATACTCTTGACGATCATTTAGTATCTTAATTCGAATTTGACACATGCTCACTATATCAGTTACATAAGCAAATTGCGATATAGTAGACAACATAGAATATATGATAATTCCTATAGCCGATGCATAAGGAATCTATCACACATGCTCCATGTTAAACATTTTAATATGGTGTATATGCATATCATTTTTGGAGAATCTTACCATCCTTTAATATTGATTATAAAAGATGTTATTTTTAAACCAAATGTCGAGTACTAAGCAACCAAACAAAAACGACTTTAACAGTAAGTGTGTTGTTTACTTATAGTTTTACAAATATTTTATTTACCTTTGATGGTCTTACTTATAGACACATGTTTCCTCTGCATTTTGACTGAAAATTAAATTGTTCGATTTCCTTTTCAAAATAGTTTCTCAATTCTGATGCCCATCGAACAGTGCTTTTATATCAGTTATTGGATCATATCCAAAATCACAAACTCAATTTCGCTCCTGCTAACTTCGAGACATTTTGGTTGTTATGCGCAAATATTCTTTCCTAAATCATTATTTAGAATTTTATTTCAACATAACTATCTCAAAACTAAAAATCATATTGGCGATAATTTTTTGAGTAAAATGTGAGGTAACTTAATCATGTTAAATAAGGAGTCTGTTTCGTTAATTTCAACAATTAAAATTTGTGATGTAATTCTTTTTAATGTTACTTAATATATTCCAACTGCATTGGTCTACATATCAAAGACGCATTTGCGACAGATGGATCATATTCTTTTGATCACAACTATCAGAATCATATTTTGATAATGCACTTGGAATCCATTTCGAATTTGCACATCGTGCCTTGTGGCAAAGTCAATACTCTTTATGGCTTACTAACAACCAAGGAAGTTCACTTCTTGACGTAGATATGAAACTAATAGTTTCTCTTCAATATGCGAGAGTTCTTATTAAACATTCCAGCGAATGGTGTCTATTTTGGCTTAGTTAATTTTATTTCGTCTTATGTAATCAATTTACCTTTCGATCTCCCAGTTGCATTTGGCAACAAGAATATGGAAACCTAAGCATAACAACATCAACAATATTACTAATACTGAGATTAGGAGAGAATGGGGTTAAAAATATCACCAGGGAAAGCGTTTGGGTTATAGATCAGTGAATACCTTATAGTAGATCTCTCCTTTGTGGTGAGGTATGAGTTCGAACCTATATTACATTAAATTTATTTACTTTTACACAAATTTCATGCAGGTAAAAGCAAATGAACATATCCGAAGAAGAGATCCACTAGAAGTTCGGTCATAGTTATGCTGGCCTGCGATCAAGAATCACATAAGTTTCTTGGAAGTTCTGGAAGGCAAAATAAATCAATCTGCTTGTAAATAAAAATACTTACCTGAAAGAGTAAGGGTAGCAGGCACTGAGAAATTATTAACTCTCTACATAATCCAGCATGGTAAAGGTGGATGCATATTAGAAATAAACATGATTTTCATCTGAAACTGGGGATTAAAGTTCAGATCTGGATAGATCTGGGAACAAGAAGTTTGATTTAGGATTTGGATTTAGTTTATCGAGTCAAAAATTCTATCATTCATGAATGCTTGTGAAACAAGGGAAGTTTGAGTTAATCTGAAGAGATGGAGGTATGAAGTGGTGGTATCGTATGAAGTGGAGAATTAGGACAGGAGAATGAAATGCACGTGAGTTGAGAATGTTCGGTAAGAAGGGCTGGAGGACGGAATGGTATGTGGGCTTTGAAAATTTGATATGAAGGGGAAAGTGGTGTTTGAGTTGTGCTTTTGGGAAGTCGGCGATGACTTAGAAATAAACTTACGTTTTCGGTCCCTGTTTTCAAATTCGCACACGTAAAAATATTCAAATACCCTTTATATTTTTAACATTTCAAACGCATATAATTTTATGTAGAAAAATCGGATTAGTATACCGTTTTTACCAAAAAATCACAAATTTTATGATTTTTAGAATGAGATCCATTATTAATACCAAAAAAGCATATTTGAAGTAAGAGTGCAATTATTCCATATATTTGCGGAGAATTCTGTAAATTTTGAACATCATCGATTTTTCTTCAAATGTCAGCATATAGTTGTTGAATTGTCTGCAACTATTGTATATAATTGCAGATATTTCTACCACTATTGCGTATAATTGCAAAAATGTCAACAATTATTGCATATAGTTGCTGAATTATCTGCAAATATTGCATATATGTTATAAACTAAAAAGAGATAAGAAGTCATTAGAAAAGAGGAGAGAGAGTAGAAAATGTTATTCACACCGATATCAGTTACATAGAGATTGATTAATTCAATTACATTACATAGGCTCATTTATATATAGACCTTGGAGCATGAGATAGAACATATCTCATAATGTGGGACTAAATAGAAAAACATAAAAGCATATTCACTTTTATATTTACATATATTATAACACTCCCCCTTGAATATGTGTCTTCAAAATCTTGGATGCTCATATGGTAGCTAGAAATTGTTCCTTTTGTAACATCCATGACAATTGCTCCCCCTCGTTACTATCTTGCTTTCATACATCCATTCACTTGTTATGAATATTGTACGTTGCCTCATTAAAAACCTGTATTAGGAAAATCTAATAAAACCTTGAACGAGGAAAAGAGTGTAACTTGAAATCTTAGATATCATACAATGATATTCATTTTAAAGAGTTTGATACTTCGAGATCAAAATAATGCCTCATTAAAACCTTACTAAGAAAAACTCAATGAAAAAAATCTTAGTGAAGAAAAAAGAGTACAATGACATATTTTATTTTCTTATTTCTTCAAAAGAAGTTTGATACTTCTGAATCAAACTAATGCCTCGTTAAAACCTTACTAAGAAAAAACCTATGAAAAAATCTTAGTGAAGGAAAAAGAGTGCAATATAGTATGTCATATTTCAATAATTTACTGCATCAAATAAAGTTTGATACTTCTGTACCAATTTAATACTTCATTAAAAAAATTACAACGGGAAAAACCCTTGTCAAGGATAAAAATACAATTTAACTTAAATAACATATTTGAGATGTTATTTCTTGAAAAGACGTTTGATTCTTCTAAATCAAGCTAATGCCTCATTAAAACCTTAGTAAGAAAAATCTAGTGGGAAAAATCTTAAATAAGGAAAAAGAGTACATTATAACTTATTTTCAAATGTTACCGGGGAGTTGATACTTCTGGATCAAGATAATGCCTCATTAAAACCTTACTAATAAAAGGCCAGTGGGAAAAATCTTAGTTAAGGAAAAAGAGTGCATCATAAAATACTTATGGATGCTTCCCCTGATTTAAAATTTTATTCTAAATTTGTATTCTTCTTTCGATAACTCAAATTGGTTATAGACACTTAGTTCCATAAATATGAATCTCGTTAATAATACAATTTATTAATAGTTTTCTTCGATACAATCAAATTTATAAGATTCTTTCTTCCAAATATTATTTGCATTTTATGCATTTTGTATGCTACTTTTATGAAAAATACTTCATGTGCTTTCATTTTTGTGCTTCAAACCAGTTTTGCGTATTGTAACTACACATCTTTCATGAATATTAAAAATTTCATTACAACATTACTAAAAAGCGGGAAGTAATCTACTCATCTTAAAGTATATCAAGATTTTCATTACAACAATACTTAGAAGAATGTTTAATCTACATATCATGTCTTCTACATTCTTTATAACGACAAAAGTTATATATATTCTTCAGGAATTTGTATACTTTAATAAGTATTTGCATATCGCTACTGCCACTTCAATAGATATTAAGAGTTTCATTACAATAATACTTAAAAATAGGAAGTAATCTACTCATCATGAATTATTTCAAGATTTTCATGACAACAATACTTAAAAGAAGTTGTAATATACGCTCCTTGTTCTTTTCCTTCTTTATAACCATCAAAGTTATTTATATTCTTCAGGAATTTGTGTACTTTCATTGTTTATTATGATTTAAACAATATTTACACCTTTAGGGTATTTTAAGTGTTTCAAACACTTTCACCACTTCAATCAATTCAATTATCTCTAAAAATAACATGCCCATGGCACTTAACATTTTTGTGATACTATATGTGCTTTAATATTTTTAGTGTGCTTTTGCCACTTTATATACATGTTTCTAATTTTATTTTGTGGACTATAGGTCCACATTTCTTATTTAGGAGAATTTCATGATGGCCAGTCATGTTTTTCTCTAATCTAGGACCTTTAATCCATTTATAAACATAAGCGATTTATTATTTATAAATTTATAATCAATGATTATTTATTATCAGTTCTAGACATGATTTATTGAGATCTTTTTATTTATCATATTTTAGGTGCCTAAACCATTTATAGGGTTATTTGATAATCATGTCATGGATTTCTTTCAAAGCACCCTTAAATGTTTCTTCAAGAACACTCACATTCTTTATTTGGTATCTTTACTACTTACTCCAAAAATATTTTGAACTGACTTTTGAACTACATTTCAAATGTGGTTTGCACATTTTTATCCTTTAGGGATTCAAATCTATATTGGAGAAAGTCTACTAGGGATATTATTGATAATTTATTCAAGTTACTTAATATTTTGCATCATTGTATATTGTAACAAATATTTAATACTGATGATCAAAATGAGCTTGTATCCCTTTATCCTCCCCCTCAATGTTGACAAACATTGTCGCATTAAATAATAATCATCTTTGGATTCTAATTTTGATCCATTATGGTATTGCTACTAGCAAATACCCCATACATATTAACAATAGGAGGATAATTCTTTTATCAGTCGATAAAATGCATTTAATTGATATTTCTTATTAAAGTTTGTTCTTATTCATTGATCTAGCCAATTAGAGGAATTTACTTATTTTGTAGATCATTTGAATGCATACATAACTTTAGGTCATTCAAAATTTATGTTGATTGAATTTTAAATCACTAATTAATATCTATGCATAATCAATAAGATGAGCTTATAATAAACTTCAGGTTGTTAGCTAAATATTTTCATATATGGATGTATACATACGTCCATGTATCACACATATATTATAAATTTTCATATTCTTTCTCATTTGAATTAGTGAATTTTTTTAGAACAAAATATTACAAGGATCCAAACTATTAATTTCTATATATAAATCAATGTCAATGTGAATCCATCAAAATCGCATGATAATGTTCAAAACATTTAGTATGGAACCATATCGAACTTCTGGTCCGAACAAAATATACACACAACTTCAAGTTGTTAAGTTTATTCCTCAATTATATCTCAAATATCAGTTTTGACATTAATTATGATTATTTATCAAAGAATAATTTATAATTGCATATAAACATTTCTAGACATCTCTTTTGACAGTTCTACAAAAAATTACAGCAAAAATAATAATAAGAGTATCTTCTGCATACTTGGAATGTCACAGATACATATCTCCTCAAGACCATATATATAGCTTGCATGAAATATAGACTATCTCTTCAGAGGAATATTTAAAGATATTTCTTCAAGAAATGATTATGCGTGTAATATTTCTTATGAAATAATAACTAGGAACATGACCTTTATGATATAACTAAAAATATGAACATAGAACAATATATTCTAGAGATAATTTAATTTCTTGCCTATTTGGGTGGTTTGATATAATTATATTGAAATATATGATACACGTTGCATAGCTCTCAAACTTTTATGATCTAACCTTAACTAAATTAGGATCCTTCATGATCAAATTTCTATGCGTTTATCTGGTTTAATAAAATTACCAAATATTTAAAAAAATATTCTAGAGATATGTTATCGTTTCCTATTTTATTAGTCTCTTTTAGGGATATTTTATTATCACCACTTCTGAAGTGAATTTATCCCTTCTAGAGATATATATGCACTATTGGAATGTCAAATCAATGTACAATATTTCTTTTGTAGGAATTACATAATTACTACCTTTACAATAATATAAAACATCCATACTTGAAATTTTTGTTGTAACTATCTTTGAAATGACATATCAAACTTTAAATACAGTAACAAAATTAGATGCACCAAATGAAAGTAAGATGCGAAGATAAAACCACTACTTCTGGAGTGTAATATCGGTATACAATTCCCTTTTTTTAGGGATAAATTATTATTATTACTTCAAAACTTTTATATGATATTCCTTCAGGGAATATAATGATTCCTTTTAAGGAATTGCAATGTAACAAAAATAAAATTCCTATAACATCTCTTCCTAGGATGTTGGATTTTGCAATACAAATATAAATAAATCTCTAAAACATCTCTTTAGGAGATTAATACACACACATCCGTGTATATAAATAGTATGTCATATAAATTCATTATTATAGAGAATGTTAAAATGTATTTCTATAACTAAATAGCTACCCATACGTACATAGAAGTAATTTGTCAAAACATCAGGATTTTTTTTCATGATTAGAAAAAAAACCAGATCTACTAATTATTTTATAGTGCTTATCAAACTTCAAGTTTGAGATATCATTGGTTTATCAATGAGAAAGCAACAAAGAGAATAATTAAATTACAGTTACTCGTTGAAATGAAATTAGACTTTGCATTGCGCAAAACCTATTAATTGATCACGTATGCTTTTCCATAATTGGAAGTAAATAATCGAGAAAAATAATTCAAACTGACTTCAATATAGATTGAAATGTTATTTGAATTCCTACCAAATAATAAACATTCCTTTTCAAGACTAATTTAATAGTTACTTTTTCAATCCGGTGATGTTTGAAATATCATGTAACATAATATCTTCAGGATATTTGATTAATATAATGTAAATGTGAAGATATAAGGTAAGGTATAACTCATTTGGAGATTTTTGTAATCTTTTGAATGCAGCGTCATTGTCTCATATGATGATTTATTAATTTTCTTTAACTTCTTCAAGAAGTATAACCTTATCATTTTACACAATTTCTTATAGAGCTTCAGGCTTCTAATTCATGAACTTCAAGTTCATTAATTTGTTATGAACTTCAAGTTCATTAATTTGTTATGAACTTCAGGTTCTCAAATTTTGTGTAAACTTCTCCCATTTTTTGGAAGCTTGTACATTTTGACAAATTAAAAAAAAATACTGATAAGAATTCAAACTTATAAACTTTATCAGAAAGACTTTTCATAATTCAAGACTTCAGATCATGGACTTTGAGTTATACAGCTTCTATTAAAATGATTTCTTTGCACAATTTGAGGTTGTCAAAACCTATTTCCGTTTGACGATTAGATTTTCTGATACTTTTTTTTAGTTAGAACTTCTGGTTCTTTATTTTGAAAAAACTTGTAATTCGCTGATTTATGGAAACTCAACATTTTATCATTATAGAAACTGCAGGTTCTCAATTCTTATTTCCTTTCCCTTTTTTAAGGAAATATTGGAAGATATTAAGCTTATCAAGTAAGCTTTTATTAATGTTTCCATTCACTTCAGATGTGCTAAATCAAAATCAATATTAGATCTAAACATAATACGATCTTCTAGATACGTATTATCATTATATTTGTTTCTCAAAGAAATAATAAAATATTTCTTTTGGAAATATAAATCATATATCAAAATAATTTTCAAAGCCTTCATTCAAATCTAAATCAAATCAAAAGGTTTTCAAAATGAAAACTCCATTTACCAACCATTTTTGATTTCTCAAATCCATGTCCAAACTAAATACAATCAAATTCAATAAATTTGCTTTAATAAACAATATTAAATTTTGTCAAGTTCAAACTTGCATTCCAACATAAAAACATAAAAATAGCAATAAGATCAGAAAAATAGCATGATATTGAGATGCGCAATATAATAAGATCAAAAAATAGCAATAACAAAAAATTAGATCTAAAATATAATAACCAACAAAATAAGAATGAGATCTCAAAGTTTAGATCTATATAAAATCTAAAATTATAAGACTAATATAATAAATCTAAAAGATAAGACAATAGATTCAGATCAGAAGAAGTAGATCTAGAATGGAATGAGATCTAAAAAAAATAATTTGGAAGATTAGATCAATCAGATCGGAAAAATGGCGTTTGAGATCTATAATTGGATTTGGAAAAGAATATATCGGATTTCATGGATTATCACAATTGTAGATCTACAATTTTTTGTAGAGATCGTGCTGATAGCGTGTTATAAACTAAAAAGAGATAAAAAGCCATTAAAAAAGAGGAGAGAGAGCAGAAAATGTTATTCACACTGATATCAGTTACATAGAGATTGATTAATTCAATTATATTACATAGACTCCTTTATATATAGGCCTTGGAGCATGAGATAGAACATATCTCATGATGTGGGACTAAATGGAAAAACATAAAAGCATATTCACTTTTATATTTACATATATTATAACAATATAATTGCAGACATTTCTGCAACTATTGTGTATATTTGTAGATATATCTGCAACAATTGCATATAGTTCTTGAATTGTCTGCAACTATTGCATATAATTGCATATATTTCCGCAACTTTTGTGTATAATTGAATACATTTCTGCAACAATTGCATATAGTTGCTGAATTGCCTGCAATCATACTATATATTTGCAGAAATTTCAGCAATTGTTAAGTATAATTGCAGACATTTCGGCAATTATTGTGAATAGCTTGTACTGCCATTGTTTTTGTATATGCACAATTCCACTCATTAGAATGATAATAAAATTTGTGATTTGATTATGAAAACGGTTTGTTAATCGATCGTTTTTACAAAAAGTTATTGCATTTTAAAGATTGATAATTAATGGGGTGCAAACTTTAAGTATGGATGTGAGAATAACATCCACATATGGAGAATCAACGTTGCTGCAATGGAGGAGAGGAGTATTGTAGGGAAGATAATTGTAGTATTTGAAAATAGGGATATAATTTATATCTTTTTTTGAGGAGGATGTTTTGTGTTTTAAGTTTGATTTTAGGGTTGTGTTCCTTATTTTCACTTTTTTATTTTTATTTTTAACTTGGTTATATATCATAGGGGATGCTTTTCTCTTTGTATTTGTACAGTGCTTTGGATTACACATAATAAATAAATTTTGAATCTGGTTCAAAAAAATCCAAAGACCCCTTTCCTTCGTATCTTAAGCCGGCCATGAAAGGGTCCATGATGTACCAAATCTCTTTCCAAACTCATAGTAAATTATTTAATTTCAATCCATATGAATTCTTATCGATCTTGTATATTGATATGCACATATATATAACTTTTATATATGCAGCCAATAAATGACTAACAGCAACCTGAACAATTGTAGAGGAGGAAGGTCTATTTTACTAAATACACCCTATATAATAAAAATAATAATAATTAATATTTCACGAATATTAACCAATTTAACTAATTTATAACTATGATAAACCAATTAAATCAAGCAGTGTTTCAAAGACTGAATGGATTTGGTTGTGGACTCAAAGATGTGAATTTAGACAACGATAAATATTCAAGCATTTCAAATACTAATGGTCACACATCACCTTAGCTAGCGGTGTGAGATTTTAACTTAATTCATTGCTTACAAATCTCATTAGTAAAATCCAATTTTATAATTTAGTGGTACATATTAGTAACGATTATATACATCAATTCACTTCGACAATACTATATCATTTTAGAATTTATGAAATTTGATTTTGATTAAAATCCTAATATCATCCACATTCAACTTGGCTATTTCATAAACAAAGTACTTGGTTCAATAATAACATTTAGTATCACCTGCACATTATTGCCAAAGATTTTGACACTGAGTTGACTACAATTGACCATGATACTAACCTCATATAATCGAGAAGACGAATTCTTTATTGAATAGTGTTTCACTTCCAATTCTTCAACTCAACCAAAATATAGTTGCTCGATGGTCGCTATGTCATGATTTTACTATAATTAAAGTGGAGCATCCACATTGAAGTTCAATAGTATTCTCTAGTCGATAGAACTGTGTAATATTATCACTTGAGATTTCTTGTTTTACCCAGTTGTTGTTAACCAACAGGACACTCTCGAACGAGTCATTCTATAGTTATCCAATAACTATCAATGCATAACCCGTAGGTTGGAACTAATAGTTATGAATAATACATTGCCAAAATTTTAGATAGCATTATGTACTCTAGTCTCAACGGTTATATCAACATCCTTTCTCGAAACATCTTAACTAGGAATACTAAAAATAACGTGTTATTTCATTTTATGAATTTTTCTCATAATTGCAACTCCTTGAAATTATTATCACATATTGTATGATTTAAGGATTTTCTATTTAATACGCTTTAAATAAGTTAATTACTTAATTAATTATATCACTAAATGATAAAGTATATAATAGAAATCAAACATCTTTATTATGAACAAGATTGGTTATAAAATTAGATATATGTAATAAATTACGTAATTACCCCTAGGGCATACCCTAACTATCATTTCGATCAGTTTCCTTAGAAGTAATCGAGTTACTCCCTTAATAAATGGGTATGCTATATTGTTTTAATTATCTACTTTGTCAATCAACTCTCTATGATGCTCAAAAACTCCCTTTATCATGTAGAACTTTTCAAAATATTTTTCTTGACTATTATGAGCTCTAGATTCTTCCACAAACTGCATCGTGGCATTATATCGCATAACAGTGTCATGGGATTCTCACCGTTTGGAATCAACCCAGGCTCAAATATAAATTTATGCATACACACACATACATATGTATGCGTGCTTTCATTATGGCGCTATTCAAGGTGACATACATAGCATATTTGTTGAATTAGTCTCAACTTTTGTTTGGAACATTTCCAACTTAAAGTTTCTTAACTACGGCGGAACATGTATATAGGATTGACATACTGTGCGCGAAATCACATATGGAGTTTCGGCCTATGCACTCCTTCATAAGGAGTTCGTTGTTTCTATAAATAATTCTTTAGTATTTCGTAAATACTGTAGAATACTCTTAATGGTCATTTAGTATCTTAATTCGAATTTGACACATACTCACTATATCAGTTACATAAGCAAATTGCGCTATAGTAGACAATATAGAATATATGATAATTCCTATAGCTGATGCATAGGGAATCTATCACACATGCTCCATGTTAAACATTTTAATATGGTGTATATGCATATCAATTTAGGACAATCATACCGTCCTTTTATATTGATTATAAAAGATGTAATTTTTAAACCAAATGTCGAGTATTAAGCAACCAAACAAAAACGATTTTAACATGGGTACATCATTTAATAACCATAGGTTTGTTTACTTATAGTTTTACAAATATTTTAGTACTTTTGATGGTCTTACTTATAGACACATGCTTCCTCTATATTTTGACTGAAAATTAAACTGTTCGTTTTCTTTTTCAAAATAGTTGCTCAATTCTGATGCCCATCGAACGATGCTTTTATATCAGTTATTAGATCATATCCAAAATCGCAAACTCAATATCGCTCCTACTAACTTCGAGACCCTTTGGTTGTTATGTGCAAACATTCTATCCTAAATCATCATTTAGAATTTTATTTCAACATAACTATCTCAAAACTAAAAAGCATATTGGCGATAATTTTCTGAGTAAAATGTGAAGTAACTTAACCGTGTTAAATGGGGAATCTATTTCGTTAATTTCAACAATTGAAATTTGTGATGTTATTCTTATTAATATTACTTAATATATTCAAACTGCAATGGTCTACATCTCAAAGACACATTTGCAGCAGATGGATCATATTCTTTTGATTACAACTATCAGAATCATATTTTGATAATGCACTTGGAATCCATTTCGAATTTGCACGTCGTGCCTTATGGCAAAGTCAATACTCTTTATGGCTTACTAACAACCAAGGAAGTTCACTTCTTGACGTAGATATGAAACTAATAGTTTCTCTTCAGTGTGCGAGAGTCCTTATTAGACATTCTAACGAGTGGTGTCTATTTTGGCTTAGTTAATTTTATTTCTTCTTATGTAATCAATTTACCTTTAGATCGTATCTAAATCAATTTTACTCCTAATAACTTCTAAACTAAATTTCTTCATCCTGAAGTTGACATTTCTTAAAATAACAATTACTTCTCGATATGTTGGAATTGCATTGGGAAACATTTATGAACAACCTTTACAAACACACACACAAATATATATATATATATATATATATATATATATATTTGTGTGTGTATAGAAAAAATTTAATTTTGAGTTTACAGAACTTATGTTCATAATGTAAATTAGTCAACTAATGTTGGTTATTCCCAACCTCCTTTGGGGTGATCCACATAATATCCCTCACGAGCAAATATTACGTGCAACCTCTCTGCTCACACAACCTGTTTACTCCTGGACCAAGGATATATAAAGGTATTTCATAAATTTTATTCTTGTATAATCTCATAAACAATGCTTTAGATGAAATTAAGTTTAACCTATGTACTTAGTCTTAATTACACAATTTAATAAAAAGAAGTTAACTCAATTCATTAATCATCAATCGCTCTCTGTCGAACAAAGCTGATTACTCCTTATCGATGCATCATTATGTATCATATGGAGGAGTGACTTTTGAGGTAGAATATTGTTCATTTTAGGTAATTTGGAATTCTTTTCCAATGTACTTGCCTATTCAATCAAATCAATCGTGTTATTTTCTTTTGCATTATTTACGTCCATTTTGTATTCTATGAACTTACCACAGAAATACTACATGTGTAACAAAAACACATGTTCATGTCTATGATAATTCATTAGTGAATTTAACAAAATGTATGGAACTTTTTGGTATCATTAGACACATGATTGAGCACATCAATATGTATAAATCTGAAGAGTTCACCAACTCTTTTATCGCTTCTTCCGACTAGGTGTTTTGCCCTTACCTGTTTGAGATACAACTCAGTAGTACCATATGATTCACAGTCGTATCATTAAAGAATTATTTCTCGAAGATACGATGTAACTATCTGAAGTTGAGAAGGAATTAAAATAAAGGTTTAACTAATTAAAAGAAATTTTAATATTATAAACATGGAAAAAATAAAAATAATTATGATGTTATTGGAGGAAAATATTTATAAAGCAGTAAAACAATTTAATTAAGTAAATTTTGAATTTTAAACCAAGCCTGGATATTATCAAAGATCAAAATGATTTTAGAACATAATTAAAATGGTTAAATAATCTTTGTATAATTACATAATAAAATTAAATAGGATAAAGAATTTTATTTTTAAAGAAGATAAAATTTTCCTTCACTTTTAAAAATTATAAATTATTATTTAAAGTGGGATTTATATGGTAAATAAGAAAATAATTATTTAAATGGGAAAAATTATAAATAATAATTGTAGAAAAATTATGTGAAGTAGTCAAACATTTGTGAAGAATAGACATGAATTTTATTTAGAGTTTTGGATTATTTGTCATATATGTTTTAAAAAAAGAGATTGGTAAAAAGAAGTAAAAAGAAGTAAAAAGAAGAGAAATATTAACACGAAATAAAAGCAAGCCCAAAGGCCCAAATAACCAGTTAAGAAAAATCTTCTTCGTTCCGCTTTAGGACACTGTAGAAACTTCCCTTTGACATAATATCTTCATTTACCGTCCGCTCACTTATCTCCATCTCCTTAATCACAAAATTATGAAAAATCTCACCCACCTCTTTAAAAATTAGAAATAACTAGTAATCAATTATTAAAAATTATGAAATTAAAATATAGCCTTCTCAACTCCATTTTACACCTATTAGAAAAGAGAAGTTATCATTTTGGTTGAGTTTTGATTCTCTTGGATTTTGTAGAAAGAGGGAAAAGAAGTGGAAGGAACAATATTGAAGAAGAGGCTTAGCAGCATTAAGGTGAGCGTTTCTACACTCACTACTAAGTCTAAATCCATGTTTTAATTCTTACAAGTTAGAAAAGTTGAATTGTATGTGTATGTAGTCTCTTGAACTCTATGAATGGTTTGCTTTTTGATTGAATTTAGAATCCATTTAATGTGCATTAGTGATAGGATTTTAAGGTTGAGTGTAATGGCGAGATGGACTTCAGAAGTAGCGGTCGATAGTGGCCAAAAATGCCAGAAAGGTCACCAGCATGACCTGGAAAATCATTTCTGGATTATCGACCAATCCACTAGTGCATCTGCACCGATGCACGAGCCTGGAATGATTTCCAAGCCCTATGCTGGTCAGTTATTTTTTTAAATATATATAAATAAATTAATACAAATAATATAGGGTAAAAATAAAAAAGTAATTTTAAATAAAATATAAATATTAAGTTATATAACTTTTATTATGTTTTAGAAATAAAATTATTTATGGAATTTAGATAATAGAAGTTGTTTAAATTAAATATCTATAATTATAAATATTGTATGAAAGTTGTTTTAAAGCTTTTAAAATTATTAAAATAAAATGTGCTTAGAAATGTTATGAAAGTTAGTGAGTAGATTATATAAATTATTTAGTTTATAAATATAAGTATTTTGCAATTATTAAAGAAGACTGAAATAAGTATTTAACTAAAATAAATTGAAAAGATTATTACTTTGTTAAAGATATAATGTATGAACACTTTAGAAATAAATAAATATTTCTCTACATTACCCTCTGTTAACCCTTGGCATGTTGCTAATATCTGTATGGTAGGTAATCTGAATAAATGGAGTAACAAAGCCATCTGTACGGGACTTTTGGTTTTATTTTCAATCTCTGTAATTGTTGTATAGAATATAAAATGAGAGGCGAGTGTAGTTTATAAGCATTAAGCAAATGGGCGAGCATCGTTAGGTGGTATGGGATGCATGTGTCAACATTTGCTTGATTTCTTTCTACAGGTAGATATCACTCGAACAGGGTTTAATAGCACGGTTCATTGTGTATAAAATGATGTGAATCGAGGGTAAGTAGGCTAAGGTCCAAGAGTGCATCTATTTATGTATTGTCTCCTATTATTTGGTGAGGAGTAAAACCAGATTAGGCTAGTATCCATCCTAGCGGCCTAATTATGGCGTCACTTCCCAAATCCATGACAAACTTTATATAGCCGAGAGTTACTACCCCTATGTCATATAGGCCAGCAGTCTATTATGAATGTGGCACTTGCAGGGTCATGACCATTGCATAGAATTGTCTTATATTTTATGGATATTGGGTCACAATGGCCATCGAGGTAATTAAAGACTGTAGGATAAGCACTGAGAGCGTGTGAGGAATGCTCTTAGAGCGGACTAAGAGTTGTTAGTCACCCATCTGGTTATCTATGTAGCATGATAATGTGAGAAATGCGGATTACGGATCTTAAGGCTGGATAACACTAGAAGGGGGGTGAACAGTGTTTTATGGATTTTTTAAATCTTTTTGAAACTTATGTAATTTAATCACCAACGAATGCAATTCACAGACATAGATATAATCACATAATCAAAAACATATGCAAATACTAAATAAAAGCAGTAAAGAAAAGAACACACCAGGATTTTATACTGGTTCAGAGTTACTCTACATCCAGTCCTGTACA
The DNA here is from genome assembly GCA_030765085.1 of Allium cepa. NCBI lineage: Eukaryota > Viridiplantae > Streptophyta > Magnoliopsida > Asparagales > Amaryllidaceae > Allium > Allium cepa. Next base: position 736,281,767 of record CM060943.1, read on the forward strand.
ATCGTACAGATTTCTTTTCCAAAGAATCTCCCAGATTACACCCTCGATTTCAAGGCTACGAGGTACACCCTCCTGTATTCGAGTCCAGGGCAAACCCTCTTGATTTAACCAGGCTACAAGATCACATGATTGATTTTCGGGGCAACAATCACACCTAATTAATTTCAAGGCTCAACCGCACTTTTTACTTAACAGTTTGATTTACAAAAGATTCTATAACTTTGAATAGCACTGAGACCTTACGGAGAGTGGCAGAGAATCAAACAAGCGATAATCAAGTTTGATTCACTTGGTATTTCGGTGGAGTATAGTTTAGGATTCTTTACAATAAATGTGGAAGATGAAGGGGAGAGAAAATAAATGAAATCTGGTAAAAAATTCGTTTAGAACTTACTGGTATTTATAGTAGAGTAACAGCCACATCCATTCGTGAAATGATACGACGAATAGAACATTTCTTTTGAAAATTGAAATTTAAAAATAACAGTGTCGACATGGGGGGTTGAGGGATGTCGACATGCTCAAGGCAAAATTGATGTTTTGATTTTCTTATTACAATGGATTTTTATAATTTGTCAAAACAATTTCTAAACTTTGTAAATATATTTGAATATAGTTTAAACATATAAAAGAGTTTAGAAAGTAATTTTTAATATATATAATCTTAATCTATAAAGTGATTTAAAATCCGAGTATATAAATATTTTAAAGCTTAATATTTAAACAAGAGATGGTTTAAAAACAAGGACAATTTTGAAATCAAAATATTAAAAATGATAAAAAATTGTTTTGAGGCTAAATTATTTAAAACCAAGGAGATGTTTTTTTGAAAAGAAAGTTTTGAATTTTTTTTAAAAAACAACAGATATATATTTTTGAAAAGCATTTTTATAAAATTAGTGGATATCAAAATAGGTCCACTATATTTTCCACTAAATATTGTCGTGGGTTCCATCCCACTAGGGTTCCATCCCTTTAGCATACTCGAATTGGATTCCATTCCACGAATAAATTTCGAATAAAGATGTAAGTGATTTCAAGAAGTTTTAACATAATTCTAGACTCAATGCTTATCTTGTACTATTGAAATCTTGAACTCTTCATATCTTGATACTCATGAGTCTTCAATCTTGATATCTTCAGGCTTGAATCTTTATATTATACAGTCTTCATTCTTGGTACCTGCATGTTTATATTCTGCATATACATATATATCTAAACCATAACGTTAGTATTTATATTTTATAACAAGTCGTAAGGTTGTTGTCATCAAAACCATCATCTCAAGGACTAACAATTTGCCCCATTTTGATGACGACAACCTAAGTTTATAAAATATACTTCTTCTTCACAATAACTCCCCCTAACACTAATAACTCCCCCTTAATTTAAGCCTAACAACTCTATTTTATATTTCTCCCCCTTCATCATCAAAAAAACTAATTCTAAACTTATATATAGCTCCCCCTTAATCTAATATTATCCAAACTAAATACTAATAAGGAAGAATAATAAGCAAAATAAAAATTTTATTATATACGATATTATATGTATATATGGAACATAAACACATAAATACATTTAAGTACATAAATTATAGAATAACACTACTAATGAGAGTTTTTGACAATTGGAGATTTGTGAATCGAGCAATTTGGATAATGAAAACAAAATTTCCACGTCATTCGGCCAAATTCCCATCTTTATCAAAACAGACTTTGCCTATGCTGACCACATTGTTGTCTTATTCCATAGGTGCTTCTTTCTCTTCTTCTTTTTCCTCTTCTTCTTCTTCCTCTTCTCTATGCTGTAACGGGTATGCACTTGAATGTTGGGAGAGTCTTCTTCAATGACAATGGGATTTGGATAATTATCCATTAGGAACTTTTGCAAATTCTAAAGAATTTTGCCTTCTTTTCTTGTTCTTTTGCCATCCTTATTTGCACAACTTGAAGTTTAGTCAACATTTGCAGGCATCCTTCATAGATTCTTCAATCTTTATCACACGTGCCAGTGTATGCGTTGGAATGGACCAGAATGAGGAGAAGGGAAAGAAACGGTGTCATTTTGGTTTGATTTAGAGGAGAAGGCCATTGATTTTAATTTTTAGAAGTTTATTACAGAGAAAGAGAAGTGAGAAGACAGAAAAAATCGAAATACTTAGGTTTATATAACTATCAAACTGATTTTTGAGGGAAAATCAAAATTTTAAATTTTATCGTTGTATGTCGACATGGGTGGTAGAGGTATGTCGACATCCTTATGAAAAATTTGGTTTTCTTGTATATCTCTATTTATTAGAAATATATGTTACTATATCTATATTCTATATCTCAGTTATTAAACAAATATCTAGTTCTCTTCTTAACTTATTAAATATAGGTTGATTTCTAGTTCTAACAACAGATTCAATATCTCCTAGTATATTTTCTATAGGATGATCTTTTAAAAGCTTAACCTTTTTATTTGGATGAATAAGTTCATTATTTGTTTCAATTGATTCATTATTTAGGGTAGAAAAATCTTCTTCATCATTAATTTGTTCAACATCTTTGAAATTTTCATCAAAGGAAACATGCGTTGTTTCTTCAATGGTATTAGTTCTTAAATTGAGAACTATGTATGCTTTACTTCTATTAGAATATTCGATAAAGATTCCTTTGTGGATTTATGATCAAATTTATCAAAATTGTCTTTTGTATTTAGAATAAAACATTTACTTCCAAAGATTCTAAAATAAGGTACCTTTGGTTTCTTCTTGCAAAGAAGTTCATAAGGTGTTTTATCAGTAACGGTCTAATTAATATTCTATTCAAAATGTAGCAAGCTGTAGCTACTTCAGCCTAAAATTGTTTTGGTAAATTACTATCTGAAAGCATTTTTCTAGCACACTCTTGAATCTTCCTATTTTTACGTTCTACCACTCCGTTTTGATGTGGAGTTCTTGGAAAAGAGAAATTATGAGTTATTCCCTTTTGATTGTAGAATCTCTCAAAATTTTCATTTTCAAATTCTCCACCGTGATCACTACGAATAGTTATAATTTTTAAAGTAAGTTGGTTTTGAAGTCCTTTTGTAAAAAAATTAAATGAATCAAAAGTATCACTTTTATGTTTCATAAAAATTATCCATGTAAACCTAGAATAATCATCTACAATCACAAAGACATATTTATTGTGATTTATTGATTGAATTTGAGATGGACCAAACAAATCTAGATGAAGTAACTCAAGAGATTTTGAAGTTGAAATCATATCTTTTAATTTGAAAGAACTCTTTCTAAGTTTTCTTAATTGACAAGCATCACATATACTATCTACTTTAAAACTCATTCTAGAGAGACCTCTTACGATCAAGTTTAGAAAGTCTAGATAAGATTTTAAAATTCAAATTCTCAAATATTTTATGACAAATCCAAGGGTCACTTGTATTAACCATAAGACATAGATTATCATGTGAGATTTTCATACTAAGAATATAAATATTTTTCTTCCTAATTCCTTCTAATATAATAGTTGAATTATTATCTTCGATGTGACACTTACCTTTTTTAAATTTAATTTTGTATTCTTTATCGTAAAGTTGACTGATGCTAAGTAGATTATGTTGCAGATTCTTAACTAATAAAACATTAGAAATAGTAGGAGTTTTAGAGTTACCGACATTGTCGATGCCAATCACATATCCTTTTGAGTTGTCTCCAAAATTAACCAATCCTCCATCTTTATAGATAATATCATTCAACATATCTGGATTACCAATCATGTGTCTTGAACATCCACTATTAAGTATGCACTAATTCTTCTTGATTTGCGTAATTTTTGCATTGAATGTTGATTCTTCAAAGACCATGTAACATTTTTCTTTCTGCACAGAATATAAACTCGGTAGATATCTTGATTTTCTATAATAACTATACGCAGACTTATGAGACAATGATGATTTGAACAGTTTTAAACCAGTGTTAACAAAACCCCCAAAAATAGCCATTTTAAAAACTTTTTCAAAATTCAGATTGTGAAAACTTTGAAAACCAATGCTCTGATACCAAATGTGAGAAATGTGGATTATGGATCTTAAGGCTGGAATAACACTCGAAGGGGGGCGAATAGTGTTTTATGGATTTTCTAAATCTTTTTGAAACTTATGTAATTTAATCACCAACAAATGCAATTCACAGACACAGATATAATCACAAATCAGGCACAGATGCAAATACAAAATAAAAGTAGTGAAGGAAAGAACATACCAGGATTTTATACTGGTCCGGAGTTACCCTACATCTAATCCCATACAATCGTATGGATTTCTTATCAAAATAATCTTCCAGATTACACCCTCGGTTTCAAGGCTACGAGATACACCCTCCTATATTCGAGTCCAGGGCAAACTCTCTTGATTTAACCAGGCCACAAGATCACCTAATTGATTTCCAGGGCTACAATCACACCCAACTGATATCAAGGCTCAACTACACCTTTTACTTAACAGTTTGATTTACAAAAGATTTTATAACTCTGAATACCACTGAGATCTTATATATAGAGTGGCAGAGAATCAAACAAGAGATAATCAAGTTTGATTCACTTGGTATTTTGGCAGAGTATAGTTTAGGATTCTTTAGAATAAATGTTGAAGATGAAGAGGAGAGAGAATAAATGAAATCTGGTAAAAATTCGTTTAGAACTTACTGGTATTTATAGTAGAGCAACAACAATATCTATTCGTGAAAGGATACAATGAATAGACATTTCTTTTAAAAATTGAAATTTGAAAATAACGGACACCGTGTCGAGGGTTGAGGGATGCCGACATGCTCAAGGCAAAATTGATGTTTTGATTTTCTTATTAAAATTGGTTTCTATAATTTGTCAAAAAAAATTCTGAACTTCGTAAATATATTTGAATATAGTTTAAATATATAAAAGAGTTTAGAAAGTATTTTTAATATATATAATCTTAATCTATAGAGTGATTTAAATTGTAAGTATATAAATATTTTAAAGCTAATATTTAAAATAAGAGATGGTTTAAAAATAAAGACAATTTTGAAATCAAAATATTGGAAATGATAAAAATAGTTTTGAGGCTGAAATATTTAAAACCAAGAGAGATGTCTTTCTAAAAAGAAAGTTTTGAAACCATATTTTAAAAAACAAGAGATATATATTTTTGAAAATCATTTATATAAAATTAGTGGATATCAAAATAGGACGACTATATGTTCCACTCGATATTGTCGTGGGTTCCTTTCCACCAGGGTTCCATCCCTTTAACAGACTTGAAGTGGATTCCATTCCACAAATAAATTTCGAATAAAGATGTAAGTACTTTCAAGAAGTTTTAACATAATTCTTGACTCAATACATTGAAATCTTGAACTCTTGATATCTTCATACTCATGGATCTTCAATCTTGATATCTTCAATCTTGAATCTCTATATTGTACAGACTTCATTCTTGGTACCTACATGTTAATATTATGCATATACATTATATCTAAACCATAATGTTAGTATTTATATTTTATAACAAGTCCTAAGGTTTTTGTCATCAAAACCATCATCTCAAGGACTAACAGATAAACATGCACTCATATGATATTATTTAATGGCGACTTTGAGTCAATATGAGATAGTCAACCCTTATACATGTTGCTTGTGTAATCATCGGTAGAATGATCATAAACACTGTAGTGTGTGGTATGTTTTGTACCCCATGCCTACCTCCTTAATATGGGTTTAGTTGAGAGTAAGCCAGGCACAGTGTATTGCTTGTCATATTCACTTTATTGCTTGTGTATGTGATAGTTTTGCGATGGATCATTGGTTGTTTTTACTATAAATGGATATTTATTTATGTGTACAAGACGATGATGATTAAGTTTAAAGCCTTGACTATGATGTTGTACTGATGCTATTATTTTTGAGATACATGTTATTATATAACCATTACACATTGACATCTGAAATTTAGACATAGTCTGACCCTTGTGTTATTCTGTAATACTTGGGTTAGTCCAAGGTGTTTCGGGTTTAGGTACTCAGTGGCTAGCTTAATTATGGATTACATTTGGGAGGCTAGAGTATATACTATAGGATGATAAATACCCTATGGTTTTTGTATCCTCGTTTGTGTATTATGATGTAGTTGTTATGATGATGAGATGTATATTTGATGGAGTGAGCATTGGACTGCTATTTTGTTGCTCAACTATGACATGTATATTTGATGTATTATATTTTATCACTGCATTCTGACTCTGTGATCTCTATGTATGTATTTTGTGTTTTGTACTCTTCTATCCTGGAAACCACATGTGTTTATTGCTGTGTGCCGATATTGACTATATTATGGTATTTATTATATTATTTTGATATACATATATCGATGTTAGCCTAAGGGAATATTCACTTGTGTAAGCTCAATATTGTCTCATTCTCTATATTACTGGACAATATTAAGTTGTAATACACTTTGTGGTATGGATATAGAGGTAGGGTGTTACATATGGCTTAGGTCATAATTCCAAAATAATTGTAAAAATTTCAGGTACTTCTGTATTTTTAATGCATCACTTTGTTACAAATACCATTATTATATATTTATCTTATAATGAATTTTCATATTATAAAAAACTATATATGTATTCAATCAACACTAAAAATAGTTAGTATTTCATAAATAATACTTGCTATATTTACGAAGATAATCATTCCTAACTTAATGCGTACACTAATAAGTGCCATATAGTATGCTCCTACTATTTCTTCCTTTGTTATAACAAAATACGAAATATGAAGCTCGATTCAACCAATTATTATTGATTTATCCACTATAACTAGTTCACGGTCGAGAGGTTTAGATCAAATATCTTGAACTTAAGGAGTTGTATAAGACAATTTCATATATGAAAATACATTTGGAATCGAAATCACGTTTCTTATTCCATATGAAGTATCTACTAGTATTTTATACAATTATTATTTTTGATGTTTCTCCATAAAGTAAAATGATCACCCACTCTCTTCATCATAACTGATCCTATCTAACATCTACTTTCGAATAGTCATTTAAATGGTAAACCATTAAAAGAACTCCTTATTACAAGATCGCATCAAACTCTTTACAAAAGTGAATTTGGCCATCCTTATCGTTTGAGGATATTAAAAAGTTTCATCTTATGAAAACTGATGAAATTTGACATTTCAATAATCGAATATCTATATCCATCTTATAGCTCTTGGTCTAGTGCTACATTTAACACAACAAGATCCTTTTCACAATCAATCACATTGAATACATGGTCTTGTATCATGGTTTATTTCTCATTTTGGTTAAACTAGTTCTTCAAGGTTTCATACATTATGAATCGTGATTGTTCACCGCATAACATTTATGTGTAATCGAATATGGATGAAATATCCATATTCTTGTATTCTTTTTAGAGTTCAAAACTCATGGAAGTCAATACACAGTCTTGGGAATATAAACACCTAAGTGACGAAGGTACGAATGTGTTTAGTAGTTTTATAATTTGGCTCTTGCATGGGTCTTGAGTTAACAACATGCCAAAATATTTATTAGTGAGTATATTTTTTATTTCTATGTCAATCTTAATCATTTATATATTTTAACTGATAAACATTTTATCAATTATATTAGCAGCGCAAATTTATTGAAGTAAATTATTTTAATTTTGTATGGCATATGTTCTTACAATAATAGAAATATTATATGTATTCATTTCATTATTCAATAAGGCTCCCATTAGATTTTTAAACTCCTTAAAACCCTAAGAAAAATATTGGAATCTTGTGATTCCTCTGGTGAGTGCTAGGACTTGTCTACCTTGAGATTCTGATCTTGACTTATCAACAAATCGTAGGCCCATAAGTGATGAGTAACTCCTAATCGGTTGTACGATATACAGCTCGTAACCCATGGTCTTTGTCCTAATCTCATTTCGACCATGAGTTTTCTCAACAAATTAGAAGGGATTACACACTTATACCTACCTTTTCATGACTGCCTATGTATAATGCACATACCTTAAGTTTGCTCAACAAATACGTACATGTATCTTACTTCGTTTAGCCAATATATTGATAGTATTACACATATCATCCCTATCTTACTCAACCACTAAAGAGTATATAAGTAATCTTTTAATATATAAATGGCAGATGATACCTTCATATATTAGAGATTTATTATCTTTAATATATATACACATATAGAGTGATCTCGATTTAAGGAATAATACGTTTCTTATGAATTAACCTCGTGATTCAAGTGTCGGACATATCTGAAACCACTATATTCATATTTTACGTACTTGCTATAAAAATCTATTTTGGGTTTATTTCAGTTCCGCTTATATTATTTTGTAGTTATATCAAGGTAATTTGTTTATAATTATTACAATTTAATTAACTTATATAATGTATATACGTACCTTATTAATTAAATCATATTTAGTTATTTTTAAATCATATCAATTAAATCTTATTTTATTAATTTCAATTTTACTTTAATAATTAAATCATATTTAATTTATATGAAATTTCGAACATCTAAAATAATCTAAGTCAAATAATTAACTATAACTTATAGTTTGTTTGCATACATATTAATTACATATAGATTTTAATTAATTAATTTTCAATTAATTTTATTTAATAAATTCATCTATTTAATTAGATATTAAATTAATTTGAATTTACATAATTCTTTTAAAACAAATTTAAGATAAATATATAACTATATTATTTATAAGTACATACATATATCAGTATATACATGTGTGTTTAATTATTTAACATTTTAACTAATTATTTAATTTAATTTATTTACTCAAATTAATTGAATATACATTAAAAATTCGAAATTAGTTATTTTATTTTTAAAGCATTTTTTGAAATTTTTTAATTTATATTATAACCTTTAACAAAAATCTTTTTATTTTTTATTTATTTTTAAATTCAAAATATATTTTAAATTTCCAAACTAAAATTTGAAAATTAACCCAATGCCAAATCAATTTGGGCGTTTACAATTGGATCAACCTTTTGGACTTACTCCATTCATTGGGCTAGCCAAGGAGGGGAAAATATTTGATTACCCAACCCCAAGCCTAGATATGACTATTCTATGCACCTATCAGATAAGCATGTTTAGTTAGTTGGGCCTAAAGTTGATAATTTAGACCGCATATGTTAATACCTTAGTTATTGATTTCGATGGTAACAACCTTGATAACAATAATATACATTCATATAGAATGTAGATACTAATGTTTTGCGAAGTTATATAGTATATAGTGAAGGATATTACACAGGTGTTGAATCAATGACTGTACAATATAAAGACTTAAGAAATGGCCATGAAGACTCTAGAGTACAAAGATCAAGATATGAAGATCTCAAGGCTATAATATAGTGTATAGAGCCATAGTATATTGTTAAAGTCCCTCGTAGAATTCTTGGATTTCTATCTCTTATTTTCTATCTTTTAAATTAAAAAAAACAAATTTCAAAATATTTGATAAAAAAAATTCAAAGTTCAAAATGTATATAAACTATGTTCAAACTTTTTACAAGTATCAAATTATTCTTATAAAGTATAGGATTTTCGAAACATTTTAAAAGATACTAGTTTTCAAAAAATACATGCATATGTCAACATACGTGGTATGGATATGTCGACATAAATGCCACCAAATGGTTTTACAAATTTTGAAAAGAAGTGCCAATTCGTCGTAATTCTTCGCAAACGGACACATCTGTTTATTCACTATATAAAGGGGAGTTTAAACGAATTTTTTGATAGTTATTAACTTACTTTCTTTCCTCCTCTTGCACTCTTGAAAAATCCATTAAAAATATTCTCTATTCTCTCCAAAATCATATAAAATCAATTCAAATTTCATTGTATTTATTCACTGCTACTTTCTTACTGTTTTAGAATCATCTCTCTCTCTCTCTCAAATTAAAGATCAAGGTATTGTCGAAGAGGCTATACGATCTACTATATCCAAACTTTAAGAAATGTCTTCGGAAAAACCTATCAAACTCTATTTGTATTTCCTTGGATGTGCTTGTAGCCCGTTCAAATCAAGTGAGTGTGCTTGGAAGCCCAGAAATCTAAGTGGATGTGCTTGTAGTCCGTCGAAATCAAGTGGGTGTGATATGAGCCTAGAAAATCAAGAGGGTGTTTCTCGTAGCCTCGGAATTGAGATTGTAATTAGGTTTTATTATATAAAAATCTAAATTTTAAAAGTGATTAAAAATAAAAATAAAAACAATTGACCAAATTTTTAATTAAATAATAAGATCTCTGAAATTTTGACATGGTTAAGAATAAACTTTAATTTGGAAATTTGGTTTTTTGTCGAAGAGGGTAAATAAGTTAATTTCTAGGAAAATCAAGTTTTAATTAAGAAAACATTAATAGCTTAGGTGGTTAAGACATCTAGACTATTCACGACAGGTCACGAGTTTGAGTCTCAGCACAGTCAGAATTTCGAATTTTTTTTTAGTGTATAAATAAACTGGGTAATTACGCGTTAAAAAGGGCGCGTAAATTTAGGGAATAAATACCGTATATATATATATATATATATATATATATATATATATAAGAAAACGTATAGAATTTTAATCAGTTATTTCGGTATATTTTGGGCATAAAATATTATGGCTATGGTACACATTCTTAAAAATATGACCTTAGTGTAAATGAGTAAATTTATCAGTGGCATGTGTTTTTAGAGGGAAAGAATATTCTAGCGTTCAAATCAAATATGTTGCCTCTAAATTCAACGCATTACTTTAAAATTTTGATTTCCATAGATTTTTTTTTCCATTCAACAAAATTTATTTCTTGCATTTTTTCAAAATACAATTTTCTCCTAAATCTCAGTCATGCGCAGTATCCATTCTCCTATCTGCTTGCCTATTTCATATGCGTTTTTCTCTTTACCCATATTTCTTACGTTATTTTTCTCTTTCCAGTAAAATTTAATTCCCAATTTATATATATTTTAATTTGATCAAATCATTTTCAAAATGCTAAAGAATAAATGAAAGTTTCACTTTGTTTAAGGATAACTCTAAATGGGAATTTTAATAAAAATAATAATAATAATAATAATAAAATTGGATTATATACTTGCTTTAAAATTTTGTAATATTTGGTCCATTTGGATAATAAATCGCCTTTTAATGGTAATAAGAATCAGAGAGAGATGTAACCGAAGTTTATCTTTTTAATTTAGTAATAAATGTTAAGAATTTATAGCATATTAATAAACTGATAATTTCGCATTTTAAAAGGGCACGCATTGTAATGGTATAAGTAACGTATAAACGTATAAATTAAAAATGTTACTTTTGCATAAATTTTGGGCGTATTGTATTTCGTCGGTTTGGCGTATTTTAAAATGCATACTGCAATATCTATATGGATTAATAAATCAGTTAGTAGATTTTTATAGCAAATCGTTACTTTTTCCACAACTTTCATTGGTTTTAAATTGGCGTAAAATCCTTGCTAAATTCACTCATCCTATATAAAGAAAGAAATGCACGAAATCATTAATTGAAGAAAAAGTTTAAAATGAACCAATCTATTAATCATTTGCCGTTTCTTTAATCAAGAATAAATCTCTTGCCTAAAATCAACGCATGCATTCAAATCTTACCTTGCCATTTACTTATCTGAAATTGCTCCTTTGCCAAACAAACATTTCCTCTTGCCATTTCGTCTCTGCATATAAATCATGCAACTATTAATTGGGGAGAGAATAAAAAGAGATAACGCTGAAATCAAATTTTTCATATATCTGGCAGTAAATCACGCATATATCATCTGAGAGAAAATCAATTTGTCTTCCTTTGCGCGTGACATAAAATTTTATTCTTTTAACATTTTTGGCATTCGCCTCTTACCATTTATTTCTTGCGCATGTCCCTGTATTTATTTTTATTCACGCAGACTTATCTAACAAACCAAACTGGGAAGTAAATCACGCAAGCCTTATCCACAAAAAAAAAATCAACACTTCCATTTTTATTTAGTACGAAATTCACTGCTATCTCAATCAAATTTGCGTAGACTGGGAATCATAAATCTTACCGAGATAACTTGCCTTGATTTTTCACGTGTATATTTTACTTCCTTGCATACAAAGCAACTCCTCTTTATAAATACATAGCCTCGTCCAAAACTTTCCTCTGCATCTCATAGTTTAGTCTTCTTCTTCTTTTGTGCTGAAGCCTCTATCAGGTAATGGTTTTACGTTTTCTTTTCTTCTTCCAGTTTTTCCCTTTCTTCTTCTTGTTGTTCTCTGTTTCCCTTTTGCCTTGCTCGGCTACTTCTCCACCACGTCACGTCCCTCTAAGTTTTCATAACCGAGCTTATATCCCGAACATGCCCATGGTTAATATATTATAATATTTTTCTAAAAATTATTAAGTATTTTTGAAATAAAATTTATGTAATTTAACTAAAAATTTGACTTAAGGCTTTAAAATTTTAAAGGTGTTCTGTTTTCTATAAGTTAAATTTTTGTAAGTTAATAATTGGTTTTAAAGTGAATTTAAAGATTTTATTTACGATAAATGACATAATAATTAAATTTGATTTAATATGGAGTTGAAATCTAACCTAGAAATTTTAATAAAAGTTATTTCCGAAAATGGATATGTTTGGTATAATAAATAATGTACTTTGAATTGATAAAATGAAAGACGGTTGAAATGGAACATTTTGGAATAACTTTTATTTAACTTGAATCATAGTTGAATTGATGTCTAAATGAATAAAGTCGTGAAGAAAATTTAGTGTATATTAACTATAAAAAGGAAAAAAAAATTATGGAACGGATGTGTTTTGTAAGTAAATAATTGAAAATGTTGTTTTCAGATGGAAAGTTGAAATTTCCATTTATGAGTTAACTTGAAAATTGGAAATTGGGTTTTAAATAAAATTGTTAAGTTAAGTAAATAAATGAGAATTTAGTTTTATTTAGGAAGTGGGTATTTTTAAATTAAGTGTAAAGTTATTTGGAAAAATATATATACAAGTTAAGTAAAATTGGGAAATTCTGAATTACAAATGATTCATGGTAAATTTGGATATTTTATTTAAAAAATTTATTTTATTTAATCATAAGATAAATGGTATCCAAATGAACATTTTTCTGAAGCAGGAATATGATTTTATAAGTTAAGAATGGTTAAAAATTTAAATTTTAATGTTTCTAAATTCGACAATGTTTTGAAATTAAAACGGCAAAGACGTGTTGTACTTATGAACAGAGAGAGTTTGCATTAGGCAGAGACACAAGTTTTGTGTAAATGCATATTTTTCAAACTAGATAAGTTGGACATGCCGTTGGAAAAAAAAAGAAAAAAATATAAAATATATATATATAATAATAATAATAATAAATAGTATTGCCAAGCCTATGAAGTTGGGGTCGGGATGTGGGGTGAGGCAGTCGAGCAAAAGTTGAACCAAAATTTCTTTTACTCCATTCGTTCCAGTTGTTTCAAAATATTTGCTTTAACCGTAAATTGAAGTCGCGTATTGGTTTTATTTGGATTTTCTTCTAGATTTTGATCAAGTCGTTGCTTCCGCTGTGAATTGATCGTGCTTTCTATACTCTTATTTCGGGATTTTCGTTTTGAATCAAATTTTTTCAGCAGCATTCAGGTGAGTATTTCTCACCAGACAAACATATCTATATATCCGTGATTTATCACAAGTGTATTTGTAAATTATTTATTAAATTTTATCTGCCTGTGATATAACGTATGATGTTAAACCCCATTTTAAATTGACACCTCATCAGTTGTTTATCTATTGTAATATTATTGCAGTTATACTATGTAATTCTTATTTACTGATTAAATCATCACTGCAAGTTCCCTGTAAATTTGAGATCGTTATAGGCTGAAATGATAGGTCTGAACGATAATCATTTGTTTATTTATTTAATTGTTTAATTATTTATTTGTTAACTTGGGATTGCGGGTTTGAAATGATAGAACTCGGAATTTTGTAAATTGCGGATTGAAATGATATAAATCCGTATCACTTGACCTAGGCTAGAAAACTATATACAGACCCGTGGTTTATATAATATTTTTTTGAAATGTTTAAAAGTATTTTAAATGGGAATTTATAATATTCTGGTTCAAATGTAAAGGATTTTTATAAAAAAATTAATGATTTTTGAATAAGTCAAAATGTTAAAAAAAAATGTATAAATAAAATTTTTGGAATATAATTTATTTGGGGAAATTCTAAAATTTTGTTAAAAGTGAGTTTTAGTTAAGGAAATAATTGATAATAAGTTATATTTGGGAATTTAAAATTTGATTGTTAAGTGAATAATTTATTACAGCACTTATATGCTGTCTTTTATAAATGAACTGTTTTGACTTACAGACTTTAGGTGGCATTTCATAAATGCTACGGAAACTAAATTTCCGGATTGTTTAAAATAAATGGAAATAATCTTTAAGGAAAAAGGCTTAAATTTTGGAATTTAATATGTAATTAATAAAAAATAAGGAATTGACTTTAAATGGTTTTAAATGGAAGAATTTGACTTTTAAATGTGAGTTGAAAGGCAAATTAATTCCTAAATAAATTGAATAGATTTAAATGGTATTTTATATTAAATAAAATGACTGATGTTTAAATAAATGATGGTTGAAATGATATTATGGTATTGAAATGTATTTGAAACTTATTTTGATTTTTAAAGTATAAATACCATTTCTAAAAGTTGTAACCATGGGTTATAATAACGTTTGGTTGTTAAAGAGACCGGGATCGGATATCTGGCACACTCTCTGTCGATACCGAAAACCACTTTAACAATCGTGTATGCGGTGGAGATTCCAGAATGAAGTAGGATGGTGGCGACGTTTCTTTTGAGGTATATACGTGGACCCGACTCCCGTGAGTTGGCATAAGGTGGCTAAAACAGGAGCGATCGACGGATTAATGAGGTAGCACCTCTGATCGGACGCACTTCTTCGTATGCCATTCTATTACTTTTGTGATTGTTTTGGTGCGCACCTTTGATTTGGGAGTGTTGTTCGAGGTGGGCGGCAGCTGCGCGCTGCGCATTTTGTAACAACCCGCATATTTATCGAGTTTACATTTAAATATTTTTATTTAAATATTAAATCGTTAATCGGATTTTGGTCCGAAAAACTACTTTTTGCAAACGGTCAAATTAGGACTCGAGACCACTTCCATTGAGTTCGAAATGTCGTTTACAACTTTTTAAGTATAAACATCGATAGGTTTGGAGTTAGTGAAATTTCACTAACTTTTCCCGCTTTGGACTTTGGGTTAGTTTAGCCTATTAAGCCCAAGTTCCAACCCTCTTCTCCTCACTCTTCATAAATTTCCTAACTAACTCAAGCTTTAGCATTAATGGTGAAGAGAATGGGAAATTAAAACTCCAAGCTCAAATTCAATTGCAACTCCATCATTCAACTCCAAATTCAAGTAGAAGATATTGGATTCAAGCTTTGGATTGCTTCTCCTTGCTTTCAAGCTTCATCTTCATAAATTTTAGTGCAAAGGTGAGATTTTTATCTCACAATTCTAGTCTATAACTATATTGGACTGTTGGGAATGATTCCCTATCACTTTAGCATGCATATTTGCTTTTGGTTTGGATTGGATTGGCGAAAAACTCCGATTTTTGGTGTTTGGGAGAAATTTCTGCATTTAGGTCGTTCTGGCCGTTTTTAGCTCGCTCGGAGTTAGGTCGTGTGGACCTTAGGTCGTAGGTCGCGTACGAGTTAACCCCTAGGTCGTTCTGGCCATTTTCGTGTTTTCGGAGTTAGGTCGCTCAGGACCTTAGGTCGTAGGTCGTATGGCCGTTAGGTCGCTCTGCTTTGGCTCTGGCCATTTTTGCTCACTCGCAGTTAGGTCGCTCACAACCTAGGACTTAGGTCGCATGGAGTTAGGTCATAGGTCGGCAGGTCTTCAGCTCGCACGCGTATAGCTCGTTCGGAGTTAGGTCGTTAGGCCTTAGCTCGTATGGCCTATGCAATTTGGTTAGGTCGTCCAACCTCGACACCTTAGGTCGTAAGACCTTAGGTCGTACCCCTTAGGTCGTTAGACCTTAAGCCTTCACTATTGGAACTCGTTAGGTCGTAGCAACCATAGGTCGTAGGTCGCTCACACGGAGTTAAGTCGTAGGTCGTCTCCGACCTTATATCGCTCAGCCAGGTTTCACTTTAAGTCGTTAGGTCGTTTGGACCTTGTTTCCAGTTAGGTCGCAAGACCCTTAAACCCTTAGGTCTTCACTAGGTCGCGATGTTTTAGGTCGCTGCACCCTATGCCTCTATAGGTCGTTCGACCTTGCTAACTTTTAGGTCGCGAGTTTTATAGGTCGCTCGACCCTATTCCCCTTAGGTCGTTAGACCTCATTTTGTCTTCACTAGGTCGTACCGTTTTGGTCGGGGCGCTGCCCCGCACCCCACCGGGGGCGCTGCCCCCTGGACCCCCGCGACCTGACCGGGCAGGTCGAACCCCGTAAGCGGTGGCGTTGCCCCCGCACCCCACCTTGTGGGGTTGCCACCCCCCCTGGACCCCCCCTCCGTAGGGGATCTTATCTGAAAAATATTGAGCTGATTTCCTTGGATTTTATTCGCATCTCCGTATGCGATCTTTGTGACTGATTGTTTCTACACTTGCTTATGTGTTTTGTCACTTTATAATATAAAGGTTTCAATACTAGTAGTAAATATCAAAACTCTTTTAACAAACAATTTCAACTCTATTTTTAATAACAAAGCTCTTTTCTTAAACCGTTTCCAATCTATTAGTATATACAAGCCTTTACCTCACTCGGATGAGAAATCTAATTAAACGACTTAGTAAAACAAGTGGTATGAAACGCTTGCGTTCACTTCGTCGGTTAATTCTTGGACTTGTTCGATTGAACCTCTTGTGACAATTTTATTAGTGAAGATTTACAGTTTGTTCGTAAATATTTAAGTTAAGCAAGTGGTTATGGGACATGAAGCTAAACTTCTATATTTACTAGCTTAGTGTAATTGACACTTCTCGTTGATCTTGATGATCGCTTTATGAATTAGACTAGCAATTACGCGATGTCTCTTTCATTGCAAGGTTAGACTAGACACCACTTGTGTGATTCCATTCACACATACCTTTCTGCTTTTTGGTTAGTCTTGACCTCATTCTGTGTGATTCCACTCACACATGTGGGGTAGCTCCCCATGGTCTTCGGACCGTCATGTGATAGGCCTCTTTCCCTTTTTATGATTTCTGGATTTCTCGTGTTGATTTCTGGAATTTATGTCATTGACTTGTTATGAGTACAAGTTTAGGGTATGATGCCCCCTTCGAATCTTTGAGAAGATTCTTGTGATATTGATTATCTCTTATTGATTGATCTTCTGTTGATCATTATTTACATACTTATAGTGGTATGTCGTTATGGATGTTTATGTTTATGCCATATCTTTTATGTTATATCATGTCATCTGATATTTATAGCTAGACTGATCCGTTTATTATTTTCTTAAATAATACTCGGATCAGACCGAGATGTTACAGGTGCTTCTGCTTGACTTCTTCCCAGGGATTCATCACTCTGACTTTTGGCTAACTGTTTAGATTAGCAGTTTTTGTTGTATACACTTGAGATATAGACTCATAGTTGTATTCTTTTGTATAGCACGTGTTGCTATTCTTTTGTATTATCGTGGATCTTATTGACCACTACTCTGATGTACACTTTCATGTGTTAGTTATATATTCATATCTTCTTCCGCCTTTGTGATATGGATATCTGTGACTGATTTGTGATATGATTATTTCTATATTTGTTTCCGAAGATTATTTATAGCCACCGTGTGATAAGCAATTACATGGATGGTCGCTCCTCAACAGCCTTATTCTCCGTGCTAGTTGACAGCACTTCTCCGGAGTGTTCTTGGCTAGCGTGGGTATAGAGGTGGGGCGTCACACATTTCCATCGGTCCGGAAGCGTAATTGGTATATCTACCCTGGCATTGCCTAGTTGTGGCGTGTCACCTACCCTAGCGCGCCTTATACGATTTTGGTTTTGTACCATACCTATGGAGTGCCCTCTGACGATGCCCATTACGGGGGAGATTACGGTACTATATAGACTATGCGAATATATTATGTGTTAAGGGCTATATGGGTAATCCCTTAACGCTATTTAAAAGTAAGTTTATTTTACAAATAGACACTATTATAATAGCGATGTATTACTACATAGTAAATAGTTTAACGGATCCTTAGAGGATGAGCGGTCCCAAGCATCCTTTAAGTTACTTGCCTTATATTACAGTACACTTGAATTAGCTTACACTATATAAGTATGTATGTCCTAACTCGAGTGTTTATGTTTTATTTTACGATCGGGTCAGCCTGAGTTGCAGTTCAGTCATCATCCCGGAGCTAGGACTTCTATAGATCCTTTCAAGTTG
This sequence comes from Allium cepa, assembly GCA_030765085.1. Taxonomy (NCBI): domain Eukaryota; kingdom Viridiplantae; phylum Streptophyta; class Magnoliopsida; order Asparagales; family Amaryllidaceae; genus Allium; species Allium cepa. Next base: position 736,300,291 of record CM060943.1, read on the forward strand.
CTGGCTTCTTTCTGTCCGTTATCTTATTTATGAAATCAAGACTTTGGGATTTTTTGGATTTTCTATTTTATGATTTAAACTATATTTGGGATGGAAGACTTTGTAATTTGTATTTGTTGAGACTATTTATAGTGGCTTCATGAACCACTAAGTATTTTTAAATTCCGCTGCGAGTATTCTGTTTCTGTGTCTGTGATTCTGTGATTAATTATTTATTGTATATTTTGAGATTTGCCAAATTTTATTTACAACGTGGTATTTTGAACAATTCAAGTCCGACATGTGCGGATGCGAATGGTTGAAAATATCGGGTCGTTACATTTGGTATCAGAGCTTTTGCTCTAGGCAAAACTTAGAATGTATGGTAAATTTGATTTACAAAATCACTTTCATTTGAGCTTGAATCTCTTCCTTTTCGAATTTTGGAACGTTCCTTGCGGTTCCGAAGTTCATTCGTGTCCCTCACTATTCATTTTCTTTCGATTTCTGGAGTATCCCATAACTCCATTTCGGATGATCTTTATAGTGAATTGGCGGTCTCGCCAATATTCTAATAAAGGGGTGAAACTCCTTTACAATTAGCATGGATTCACCATAGATTTATATTTAACCTCGGTTTAGATGCTAGTATCTTTGGTTATTCCGAACTCTATCTCTTCGGATCGAATGGTAAATCTGCATTCGATCTGACTCTTTAAGTCACGGTTGACGAGATTAAGGTTGCCCGCGATTTATATAAACTTATCTAGTTCCTTGTTCAGTTATGTAATCATCGGATCTTCTGATTCCAATTTATCTTTAAATCAAGATTCTCTTTGATTTAAATCCATCAAATTTGAATCTCTATCCTTGTTTTGAAAAATTTATTCCTATATTTGGGAAAAATCTAATATTATATATAAGTATAATTTTCAGAATTTTATAATTAATTTAACTAGTTTTCAAGAGATAATAGTGTTTGATTTTATTTATGGTTTTGTAAACCATTGGTTTTGTCTTATATAAATAATTGAACTATAAAACATGGTTATAAATTTATTTGGAAACAGAAATGGATTTAAAACAAGAATTTAAGAATTTAATTTCTGATAGTTTCAAACCTTGTGTTTAAAGTCTTAAAAGGATATATTATTATTTAAATTATTTTCGAATATAAATTTGTTTCCAAAGAATTTTTAAAGTTTTAAAAATTAGTGCTCTTCTCTTTGTCGCTGGAAAATAATTTCGGTGATGACTACAACATCATCGACATTCATTTTCGAGTATCGAAGTAAAGAGACCACGTTGTAGTTTTGCTTCAAAAATTTAACTGATTTGAATTTCTAAAATATGACTTAATTTATAATATATAGATATATAAGATTTAAATTTGATTTGACATATTATGTACATATATTTATTTGGGTTGAAGGAAATTAGAAATTTAATTCTTAAATTTTATCTTGAGGAATAATTTCAATTTAAAAAAAAAATCAAATTTTTGAATAAATAATTCCAACTTGAGATAATTGAATTTGAAAGTTTTATTTGTATAATACTCAATTTCATTTCAATATAACCTACCTTGATTTTCAGAGTTAACAATGTAATTGGATAATATACAATATAAAAAGATTTATAAATAAAATTTGAGTGGTTATAATAAATGTTATACACTTAAACTCTAGTTATAAAAAGATTAACAGAGGTACATAAAATAAAAGGGTAATGGAATAATTTTCAATATAAAATGATGTTAAGGAACTAAGAATAAATTCAAACAGTTGTAATAAGTGTAAACATATTTGACATAGATGAGAAAAATATATTGAGAGAAATAAAAATTAATTATAGTTTGGAATAAAGAAGAAACTAAATGGGGAATTTAGTTTATTTTGGGAAATGGTAAATTTAATTTAACAATTAAGTTAAATTACCATTTCAAATTTGGATTAAAATTAAACATTTTAAATTAGAATGTTATAATACCTTGTGTAAAATTTGGATAAAAAAAATGAATGATTTTTTTTTTAGTGTAGGGATATTATACGAGTAAATATGTAAATTAATAAATGTTAAAATTTTAAGTATAAATAGATGAAATCAATGATTAATTTAAAATTTAATTTTTATTGTTTAGATTAATGATTCTAATTTAAGTTTCAATTTAGTTTTCGTTCTGGTTGTTTCTATTCCCCTACCTTCTTCCTTTTCGAGGACGAAAAGTTCTGAGTGGGGGAGAGTGTAACAGCCCAAATTTTTAACAAGTATTTTTCACTTGTATTTTAAAACTTTGGGATTTATTATATAAAAATCTAAATTTTAAAAGTGATTAAAAATAAAATTAAAACAATTGACCAAATTTTTAATTAAATAATAAGATCTCTAAAATTTTGACATGGTTAAGAATTAACTTTAATTTGGAAATTTGGGTTTTTGTCGAAGAGGGTAAATAACTTAATTTCTAGCAAAATCAAGTTTTAATTAAGAAAACATTAATAGCTTAGGTGGTTAAGACATCTGGGCTATTTACGACAGGTCACGAGTTTGAGTCTCACCACGGTCAGAATTTCGAATTTTTTTTTTGTGTATAAATGAGCTGGGTAATTACGCATTAAAAAGGGCGCGTAAATTTAGGGAATAAATACCGTATATATATATATATATATATATAAGAAAACGTAGAATTTTAATCCGTTATTTCGGTATATTTTGGGCATAAAATATTATGGCTATGGTACACATTCTTAAAAATATGACCTTAGTGTAAATGAGTAAATTTATCGGTGGCATGTGTTTTTAGAGGGAAGGAATATTCTAGCGTTCTAATCAAATATGTTTCCTCTAAATTCAACGCATTACTTTAAAATTTTGATTTCCATAGATTTTTTTTCCATTCAACAAAATTTATTTCTTGCATTTTTTCAAAACACAATTTTCTCCTAAATCTCAGTCATGCGCAGTATCCATTCTCCTATCTGCTTGCCTATTTCATATGCGTTTTTCTCTTTATCCATATTTCTTACGTTATTTTTCTCTTTCCAGTAAAATTTAGTTCCCAATTTATATATATTTTAATTTGATCAAATCATTTCCAAAATGCTAAAGAATAAATGAAAGTTTCACTTTGTTTAAGGATAACTCTAAATGGGAATTTTAATATAAAAAAAAATAAAAAAAATTGGATTATATACTTGCTTTAAAAATTTGTAATATTTGGTCCATTTGGATAATAAATCGCCTTTTAATGGTAATAAGAATCAGATAGAGATGTAACCAAAGTTTATCCTTTTAATTTAGTAATAAATGTTAAGAATTTATAGCATATTAATAAACTGATAATTTCGCATTTAAAAAGGGCACGCATTGTAATGGTATAAGTAACGTATAAACGTATAAATTAAAAATGTTACTTTTGCATAAATTTTGGGCGTATTGTATTTCGTCGGTTTGGCGTATTTTAAAATGCATACTGCAATATCTATATGGATTAATAAATCAGTTAGTAGATTTTTATAGCAAAACGTTACTTTTTCCACAGCTTTCATTGGTTTTAAATTGGCGTAAAATCCTTGCTAAAATCACTCAGCCTATATAAAGAAAGAAACGCACGAAATCATTAATTGAAGAAAAAGTTTAAAATGAACCAATCTATTAATCATTTGTCGTTTCTTTAATCAAGAATAAATCTCTTGCCTAAAATCAACGCATGCATTCAAATCTTACCTTGCCATTTACTTATCTGAAATTGCTCCTTTGCCAAACAAACATTTCCTCTTGCCATTTCGTCTCTGCATATAAATCACGCAACTATTAATTGGGGAGAGAATAAAAAGAGATAACGCTGAAATCAAATTTTTCATATATCTGGCAGTAAATCACGCATATATCATCTGAGAGAAAATCAATTTGCCTTCCTTTGCGCGTGACATAAATTTTATTCTTTTAACATTTTTGGCATTTGCCTCTTACCATTTATTTCTTGCGCATGTCCCTGTATTCATTTTTATTCACGCAGACTTATCTAATAAACCAAACTGGGAAGTAAATCACGCAAGCCTTATCCACAAAAAAAAAAAAAATCAACACTTCCATTTTTATTTAGTATGAAATTCACTGCTATCTCAATCAAATTTGCGTAGACTGGGAATCATAAATCTTACCGAGATAACTTGCCTTGATTTTTCACGTGTATATTTTACTTCCTTGCATACAAAGCAACTCCTCTTTATAAATACATAGCTTCGTCCAAAACTTTCCTCTGCATCTCATAGTTTAATCTTCTTCTTCTTTTGTGCTGAAGCCTCTATCAGGTAATGGTTTTACTTTTTCTTTTCTTCTTCCAGTTTTTCCCTTTCTTCTTCTTGTTGTTCTCTATTTCCCTTTTGCCTTGCTTGGCTACTTCTCCACCACATCACGTCCCTCTAAGTTTTCATAACCGAGCTTATATCCCGAACAAGCCCATGGTTAATATATTATACTATTTTTCTAAAAATTATTAAGTATTTTTGAAATAAAATTTATGTAATTTAACTAAAAAATTGACTTAAGGCTTTAAAATTTTAAAGGTGTTCTGTTTTCTATAAGTTAAATTTTTGTAAGTTAATAATTGGTTTTAAAGTGAATTTAAAGATTTTATTTACGATAAATGACATAATAATTAAATTTGATTTAATATGGAGTTGAAATCTAACCTAAAAATTTTAATAAAAGTTATTTCGAAAATGGATATGTTTGGTATAATAAATAATGTACTTTGAATTGATAAAATGAAAGACGGTTGAAATGGAACATTTTGGAATAACTTTTATTTAACTTGAATCATAGTTGAATTGATGTCTAAATGAATAAAGTCGTGAAGAAAATTTAGTGTATATTAACTATAAAAAGAAAAAAAAATTATGGAACAGATGTGTTTTGTAAGTAAATAATTGAAAATGTTGTTTTCAAATGGAAAGGTGAAATTTCCATTTATGACTTAACTTGAAAATTGGAAATTGGGTTTTAAATAAAATTGTTAAGTTAAGTAAATAAATGAGAATTTAGTTTTATTTAGGAAGTGGGTATTTTTAAATTAAGTGTAAAGTTATTTGGAAAAATATATATACAAGTTAAGTAAAATTGGGAAATTCTGACTTACAAATGATTCATGGTAAATTTGGATATTTTATTTAAAAAATTTATTTTATTTAATCATAAGATAAATGGTATCCAAATGAACATTTTTCTGAAGCAGGAATATGATTTTATAAGTTAAGAATGGTTAAAAATTTAAATTTTTATGTTTCTGAATTCGACAATGGTTTGAAATTAAAGTAGCAGAGACGTGTTGTATTTATGAACAGAGGGAGTTTGCATTAGGCAGAGACGCAAGTTTTGTGTAAATACATATTTTTCAAACTAGATAAGTTGGACATGCCGTTGGAAAAAAAAAGAAAAAAAATATAAATATATATATATATATATATAATAATAAATAGTATTGCCAAGCCTATGAAGTTGGGGTCGGGATGTGGGGTGAGGCAGTCGAGCAAAAGTTGAACCAAAATTTCTTTTACTCCATTCGTTCCAGTTGTTTCAAAATATTTGCTTTAACCGTAAATTGAAGTCGCGTATTGGTTTTATTTGGATTTTCTTCTAGGTTTTGATCAAGTCTTTGCTTCCGCTGTGAATTGATCGTGCTTTCTATACTCTTATTTCGGGATTTTCGTTTTGTATCAAAAAAATTCAGCAGCATTCAGGTGAGTATTTCTCACCAGACAAACATACCTATATATCCGTGATTTATCACAAGTGTATTTGTAAATTATTTATTAAATTTTATCTGACTGTGATATAACATATGATGTTAAACCCCATTTTAAATTGACACCTCTTCAGTTGTTTATCTATTGTAATATTATTGCAGTTATACTATGTAATTCTTATTTACTGATTAAATCATCACTGCAAGTTCCCTGTAAATTTGAGATCGTTATAGGCTGAAATGATAGGCCTGAACGAAAATCATTTGTTCATTTATTTAATTGTTTAATTATTTATTTGTTAACTTGGGATTGCGGGTTTGAAATGATAGAACCCGGGATTTTGTAAATTGCAGATTGAAATGATATAAATCCGTATCACTTGACCTAGGCTAGAAAACTATATACAGACCCGTGGTTTATATAATATTTTTCTGAAATGTTTAAAAGTACTTTAAATGGGAATTTATAATATTCTGTTTCAAATGTAAAGGATTTTTATAAAAAAATTAATGATTTTTGAATAAGTCAAAATGTTAAAAAAAAAATGTTTAAGTAAATTTTTTGGAATATAACTTATTTTGGGAAATTCTGAAATTTTGTTAAAAGTGAGTTTTAGTGAAGGAAATAATTAATAATAAGTTATATTTGGGAATTTAAAATTTGATTGTTAAGTGAATAATTTATTACAGCACTTAAATGCTGTCTTTTATAAATGAACTGTTTTGACTTACAGACTTTATGTGGATTTCATAAATGCTACGGAAACTGAATTTTCGGATTGTTTAAAATAAATGGAAATAATCTTTAAGGAAAAAGGCTTAAATTTTGGAATTTAATATGTAATTAATAAAAAATAAGGAATTGACTTTAAATGGTTTTAAATGGAAGAATTTAACTTTTAAATGTGAGTTGAAAGGCAAATTAATTCCTAAATAAATTGAATAGATTTAAATGGTATTTTATATTAAATAAAATGACTGATGTTTAAATAAATGATGGTTGAAATGATATTATGGTATTGAAATGTATTTGAAACTTATTTTGATTTTTAAAGTATAAATACCATTTCTAAAAGTTGTAACCATGGGTTATAATAACGTTTGGTTGTTAAAGAGACCGGGATCGGATATCTGGCACACTCTCTGTCGATACCGAAAACCACTTTAACAATCGTGTATGCGGTGGAGATTCCAGAATGAAGTAGGATGGTGGCGACGTTTCTTTTGAGGTATATACGTGGACCCGACTCCCGTGAGTTGGCATAAGGTGGCTAAAACAGGAGCGATCGACGGATTAATGAGGTAGCACCTCTGATCGGACGCACTTCTTCGTATGCCATTCTATTACTTTTGTGATTGTTTTGGTGCGCACCTTTGATTTGGGAGTGTTGTTCGAGGTGGGAGGCAGCTGCGCACTGCGCGTTTCCATCGGTCCGGAAGCGTAATTGGTATATCTACCCTGGCATTGCCTAGTTGTGCCGTGTCACCTACCCTAGCGCGCCTTATACGATTTTGGTTTTGTACCATACCTATGGGGTGCCCTTTGACGACGCCCATTACGGGGGAGATTACGGTACTGTATAGACTATGGGAATATATTATGTGTTAAGGGCTATATAGGTAACCCCTTAACGCTATTTAAAAGTAAGTTTATTTTACAAATAGACACTATTATAATAGCGATGTATTACTACATAGTAAATAGTTTAACGGATCCTTAGAGGATGGGCGGTCCCAAGCATCCTTTAAGTTACTTGCCTTATATTACAGTACAATTGAATTAGCTTACGCTATATAAGTATGTATGTCCTGACTCGAGTGTTTATGTTTTATTTTACGCTCGGGTCTGCCTGAGTTGCAGTTCAGTCATCATCCCGGAGCTAGGACTTCTGTAGATCCTTTCAAGTTGCTGGCTTCTTTCTGTCCGTTATCTTATTTATGAAATCAAGACTTTGGGATTTTTTGGATTTTCTATTTGATGATTTAAACTATATTTGGGATGGAAGACTTTGTAATTTGTATTTGTTGAGACTATTTATAGTGGCTTCATGAACCACTAAGTATTTTTAAATTCCGCTGCGAGTATTCTGTTTCTGTGTCTGTGATTCTGTGATTAATTATTTATTGTATATTTTAAGATTTGCCAAATTTTATTTACAACGCGGTATTTTGAACAATTCAAGTCCGACATGTGCGGATGCGAATGGTTGAAAATATCGGGTCGTTACAGGTTTGTCTTCTGCCCGTTTAAAGATTGGCATTTAAAAATAAATATATACCATCAATTGTATGGGACTAGATGTAGGAGAAATCCAAAAGAGTATAAAATCATAGGTGCCATCTCTTTAACTCTCTACTTTGCTTTATTACTTTTATTTTTATACGTAATTACATTTGTGACTGTTTAATAGTATGATTCTATGTTGTTAATTTGAGGTTTAATATTTAACTTGAAAGAATTTAGAAAAAAATCACAATAGTTACAAAATACTATTCACCTCCCTCCTCTAGTGTTTAATTATCCTTAAGATGCATAGTTACGCGGCCCATATGTGGTAATAGAGCACTAGGTTTTCAAAAACTCATAATTTTATTATTTTTTTGAAAAGTTTTACAGGCTAGCAACATTGTTAGTATGTTTGTTAACATTTTTGTCGAAGGACAATCTACTGCTAGACCCGCACTTTTTAATGGCAGTAATTGCACCTATTGATCGTGTAGGATGAAGATTTATTTACAATCTAATGGTTTACATATTTAGAATGTTACACAAAATGAGTACACAAAACCCCAGACTAATTTTGCACAATGGATTGCTGATCAAAAAGAACTTGCATATAATAATTCTAAATCCTTGAATATATTTTTTGCTCACTAGATAAAAATGAATTTAATAGAATCTCTATTTGTAAGTCTGCATATAAAATTTGGAGAATACTATAAGTTACATATGATGGCACTAGTAAAATAAAACAGACCAAAATTTTCATGCTAACTAATCGGTTTCAATGGTTTAAAATGAATCCAAATAAGTTTATTTCTGACATGTACTTTAGATTTCAAGATATAGTACATTCTTTAGTAGCATTAGGTAAAAACTTTTCTCAATAGGACCAAGTAGAAAAATCCTTAATTCGCTCTCTTCAAGGTAGGATCAAAAGGCACTAGTCAATAGAAGAGTCTAATAATATTGTACTTTGAAAATTCAAGAGTTAATTGGCAATTTAATGTCCTATGAAGCACAAGTGCAGGGCAAAAGAGAAAGCAAGACAACTAAAAAGAAATCCATCGCTTTCAATGCAATAATGATGATCAGGATTCAGACGATGACAATGACGAAGAAATTACTTCATAACCAAAAAATTTCGTAAGTTCTTAAAGTATAGGAAAAACGAACAACTTTTGGAGACTTGAAAACAAGACTCCTGGAACTGGAACTGTAATTAGTTGCCTCAACTACGATGAACTCGGTCATCTACAAAGAGACTGTCCGCATCCGAATAAATCAAAGGTCTCACCAGTTACTGGTTCATCTAGAAAAAATAAAAGGACTTACATAGCAACATTAGATCATTTAGATACTTCCTCAAGTGATAACGAACCAAATTTTTAAGAATGTGAATATGTTTTTTATGGCAACAACAGACTAGTTAGAACCGATCAATAGAAAGTGGCAAAAATGATTCTTTTTTTTTGTTACTATAAAATCTAGGAATAAAATATGGATTAATAATAATATTGTATGCATATAAGAGTGTGTGTCTGTATGGGAATATTTCATATAGTTTTATTTTTGAAAATTATAGCATGTATGTCGACATACATAGAGCACATATGTCAACTTACCTGCCAAAATTTGAAAATTGAAATCTTATTTCAAATTTCCCTCTCTTTTACACTTACTTCTATGTTCTAGAAAGGAATCTTTTTGACCAGAGAACGTGACGCTTCACTTTTTATTGATTCAATCTATCTCTATTCATTCATTCACTCACTTTGTTTTAAATTTCAAATATCTCTTCATTCTCTTATCTCTTCAAAATCTCAAAAAATGGCCTTCTCAAGTCAAACTCCTCAAACCTAAGGCTCTCAAAGAGAATCAAAGGCTTTCTCTTCAATGAAAAAGAAGCTACTGATACTTATATGGAGTGTGCTACTTCCTAAAAAGTCTATCCTTGAAGATTTGCTAAATTTGTAGATTTTTCCTCTTTTGGTCTTCAAGATCTTTACTTTCAGAATGAAATTTTTATTTAATTGACTCTTCTCAAAATGTTTTTTTGTTATCTGATTTATTCAAAATGTTTTATGCAAATTTAAATGAAAGAAAAATTCAAGGAGAACAGGGACAAATTTGAAGTAGTGAAAATGGCACTCGAATTATTTTAAATTATGAACTTTTGGGTCATATACTTGGTTGCAAATCCAGTGGAATTGACCTCTCCAATTTTCAATTTGATGAACAAAATTGTGAAGTTTTTTATGACATTTTCAAAAGTGATGAATAATTTGATTTTAAACACAAGAATCTTCGACCAAAATCGAGATTTATGAGTCCCATTTTACAATAAAGTATCAGTCGGAGATGCATAATTGCAATAAACCTCCTCAAAAAGTTTTAAAGCTCTTCTCACCATTTACGGAAACTATGACATCAATTGGGCATAAGTCATCTTAGATGACTTTGTTTAAACGAACATTCCTAGGCATGAGAACACCTCTGCCACGTGTGTATCTTACTAGAATTTTCGTATATTTTGGTATTGATTTATGATAAGAATTAACTCTTCCTCAAAAAGTTTTCGACAAGGCCAACATTTCTCTTATGCACATTCCACCTTATTTTGAACCATATGAAACTCCTACCCAAAAAGAAGAGAGATTAGCATATGAAGAGAAGTGAGAAATTCAACAAGAAGAAGGGGAAGAAGGTGACGAAATGGATGTAAAAAAGGAAGAGGAGGTGGAGGAATAAGTTGAAACTTCTTTATAAGGATTTGACAAGCCATCTCATCCCTCCAACAAAGAGATTCTAAGGAACAAAGAGAAGCTTCTTAAAAACCGTCCCTTTAGTAAAAAGTTCACTTACATTTCCAACATGGTGGACAAATACCATGGAAAGATAATTCGCAAGCTCAATGGAAATTCGTTATCATCATCTACATCTTTCTAAGCCTATCTAGTTATTTTCTTGTGATATCTAGCTTTCTATTCCTTAGTATTGCATGTTTTTAGTTTAAATTCATGTTATTTTCATATGTTTCAATTAAATCAATGTACTTTTCTACCATTAGTAATGAAATCTTGTTCTTTTTGTTACATATAGTTCTAATAGTCTTTGAAAGTTATAAACGTATAATGGTACAAGATAAAAACAAAAACTATAACAAAAACAAAAGTTTTGCATTTTTAGGTATGTATGTCGACATACATGTAATGTATATCTCGACATATATAAGTAGCAAATTTTTTTAAATTTTAAAATAAAATAACAACCACTTATTCAATCTTTCCATACGACTTTTCACTCATATATAAGCCTATTTCTTCTAGAAAAACTGCTTATCATTTTACTCACCATTCCCTTTTCATTCTCAAACATTTTTCCAACAAAATGTCGTTTCCACATCAAAAATTGTATGAAAACCTTGAACAAACACTTCAATCTTTCAATGATATTATTGCTATTGTCTTAAGAAATCAAAGGCATTTAGAGATAAGTTAAATGCAGATGATTAAAGAGCAAGGAAAGCATTTTGATTCCCTTCGATTTCTGATTTATTCCTTAATCAAAGATGGTCAAACCAACAACATAGAATTCTCTATCAACATGGATAATGAAGGTTGAGATGCCATCAAAGCAGATCAAATCTTTGGATCCGACGGTTAGGTTGAAGTTCCTAGGAATGTCAAGTATTTTTTGTTTTTTGAAGTGTATGTATTTATTAGATTTGAATTTAGTTGATTGGATTTATGTGATATAGTTTGGATTAATACTCTTAGGATTGGATTTAGCTGTAATGATATTTGGATTTGTTTATTTAATTGTGTTATCCATATAATTCCAATATCGAAAATGATGTGATAAACCGTGACATTATAAAAGGATTGGGCTACTGAGTTCTATATTGAAGAATAAAACCACATCTTATCAACAACATATCTCTTCGAGGGTATCTCTTCGTACTTCGTCACCGTGTCAACAACATATCTCTTCGAAGCTAGAAACGTGCATCTTCAGTGATGTACAACACCTCATGTCACCACTTTGACATGATCCTTCTTCAATTGAATATCACTCCACTCATTACCAACACCATACTCAAATGACTTCAAAGGTGTTAAGTATCAACAGTAGATTGATATTGAAGAGGCACCTCGCCAGTAATCACAGAAACTACTAATACCATGGGACATCTCATTATACAAGCACTTCAAAAGTACTTATGTCAAATGAGGCTGTATCATACTTTGTTAATAATCACATCACATATAACTATTGTATAGCATATCGAAGGCATCAGAAGCACCGTTATTCAATCCTCATGTCCAAGCAGGCTCATCGACAAACTACTCTTCAACCATTGAGGCATTTTGCCATTCGCAAGGAATCATGTTGCTTGATGCACACAACCGATGACATCACCAACCTACGCGAAGACCTTCACACAGCATAAAGGCTGGGACACAGACTATAGTGCTTCAATGATACCATCTTACATTAGAGATGATAGTCAACAACGTTGAAGACATGGAAATAGGGTAATGCCGCCGAAGTCGAATGCAACCGAAGTCCATCCCATCGATGACGTGAGACACGAAGTGGGTGGTCGCTTACCTCTATAAATACGACCCTAGGGTTACCATTTTGGGGACCAAGTTTTCATTTTTCTCTCACTTCTTAAATCAAAGTCTTGTAATCCTAAATCAAATCAGGGACAAATCTATTTGACAATAATCATATTCGAATTGAACGAACATGGACTTGACATTGCATATTGATTTCGTTTATGACCTTAGTGAACATTATTGACATGGACTTGCATAATATAAACTTGTATGACTAGCTCGAAATGAATCTAGTCGAAGTGCCTTAGACTATGATGAACTCCTATATGCATATTTATATGGACTATGGACTATGGACTATGGACTATGGACCTAAAACATAAGAGCGGAATGCATAGCTCGTTGTTATACATAATGCACTTCAATATGACTCTTTGACTTATCATCTATGTCTCTTGGAAATATGACACATCATAATCCATATGGACAACATTGTTTAACGAATGATGTAGGTACATACACATGACAATCCTAATGGCCCAAGAGGAATTCGAACATAATGACTTTAGGAGATAAAATGAACTTTCATATGCCCTTCCTTAAGGGCCAATCGACATCCATCAATTAATGATTCTTTCTCGAGATCAATCCAAAGTGATGAGTTAGACCTTGAATCATTGTTGAGAGCCTTGATCATTTTATCGCATATATCAAGACTAAGTAGACATGATCAACACATGCTTGATTACATCTTTGCATGTACATGAATTAAGAATTAACTTATCCTAAGAAGCAAACTTAATACTCAGATCGAAGAGGTCATACAGACTATGACGCTATAAAAGAATGTAACTCCTAATTTCAACATGGGAAACACAGAGCATGGACAATTATCACAATTAGTATAGCCAACTAGCAGTGAGGCCAAAATCCAAAACCAGGAGCAACAACTGATGATGAAAGAACTCTTGGAAGGAGTGCTTTCCCCAAATCTTCGAAGACTACCAAGCTTAGAAGAGGAGACAAAGTAGAATCTCCAAGGAGAAACTTGAACGCTTCCCAGCTTAGAGATAAAGGCAAAAACAAGCTTGTCATAACTCCATAGAAAAAGAAAAGTAACCAACAAACCAAGGTAGATCTTCAGGGAAGGATAGAGAAAAAATCCAATGAACGGTCTAGAAGCTCTGCTTCAGAAGGATATAAACCCAAAAGAAGCAATTATCATACCGATGAAGACAACTTGAGGGATATGACAGCAAAAATGGCAAAGGATATGCTCAATACCAAAGAAAAGAGGACTCAAGATGAGAGAGTCAATGATAATTAGCGAGAAACTCCATTCATCAATGAGATTATGTCTACAAGAATTCCATATCACATTAAGATCCCAACAATTAGATACAATGAAACAACTAATCCAGACGACCATTTATTGGCCTTTGAGAGTTAGATGGACCTGTATAATGCATCTAGGTTAGTGCCATATAGACTTTTCCTAACCACTTTCCAAGGTATGGTAGCCAAATGGTATCGGCAATATCATGAAAGTATTATATACTCTTGGAATCAGTTCTCTTATGAGTTTTCAACCCAATTCTGCATCTAGAAAGATCCCGCCACTGATTATACTGTATTAGCAAACGTTAAACAATGTCTGGGAGAGCTATTAGGGGACTATCTTAAAAGGTTTAGTGTAGAAGCTTTAAAAGCTAAAAACATGACAGATAGAGACAAGCCGGTGGTAGTACACTCAAGGCTAATTAAGCAAACCTCATTTCAGTGTGAACTATACATTCATGGGTGCGAAGATTTACAAGACTTTCATTTCCGAGCAGATATGTTCATCTGAATGGATGGAATATACCACGCTAAAAAGAAAGCTTGTCTTTAGAGGGAAAAGGGAAAGATTAATCACAGCCGTAATCATAAAAAGTCAAGAGGGGAAGAAGACTCGAATGCAAGCCATGTAGTTTTAAATGAACCAATACCTTATATATACACTATGATGAAGGAAATTGATGATTTCCTGATATCTTACAAAGCATGGACTAATCTGAAAGCTAGAAATGGGGGCGAATATTGCTCTTATCACAAATCTAGTGGAGATAAGACAAAATGAGTGCTAGGTGTTGGCAAGCATAATCCAACGGATGATCCATAACAGACAGTTAAAGGAGGTTGTCAAGGATAACCAAAATGGTGTTCGCCTAGAGAAGAGTAATATGAAACTCTCGAATAATACGGCAAATATGGTAGAAGAGGATGCCCAGCTTGATTTCATCACGCCTTTTAATAGAATTGACGTGATTCATGGGGGTCCATATATAGCCAAAAATAGGAAAGGTGCTAGAGAAGCGAAGGAAGGAACTTTTTCAATCCAAGAAGAACCACCGCACAAAAACCCTAGATATTTGATTCAGATGCATAACCTAACCATTACTCCATAAGAGATGAAAGGAGTCTCTCCTCCCCACAACGACTAACTTATAATAACTGCTCAAATCAAACTTTTAGTTATGACAAAAATCCTGCTCAAATCAAACTTTCAGTTATGACAAAAATCCTTGTTGACACCGGAAGTGCAATTATTGTAATCTTTAAGCATGCCTTTAATCGGATGGGAATTCCTAAGGAGAAGCTGAAAACAAGCCTGGAGCCTAACTTAGGATTCAACAATAAGGGGTCAACCCCCATAGGGAAAATAATGCTGCTTTTACAGATAGGAGTTTCACCACACTATAAGACTTTTTGAAATTCCTTTTGTTATAATTAATCAGCTATCTTATTATGATGCATTCTTCGGAAGGCCAACACTAGATGAGGTTGATACTTTCACGTTACCAAAGTATATGATAGTGAAGTTCCTAAACTAAGAGTGGTTGGGGAATAGTAAAGAAAGGGCAGTTTAGCTCCCGTGAAATGTATTTTGCTATGCTTGATCAATATAAGCGAAACTACATTCCTTGTTATGACACAATGCAAGGTAAATAAATCCAAATTGAAATTACTCAGCCTTTGAATGAAGGATTGTGCAACATATCATTCAAAGCGAAGGAAAAGGCATGTAATGAAGAACAACGTACGTTTAGGAAATTCAACTTTTTAGAAAAGAAAAGAAAAGAAAGAGAGAAGAATGAAAATCAAGTGGATGAAGAGGCAGATGAAGAGGAAATTATCATTGAAAACAATTTTACGGGTGACCAAGAGAGGCTGAAACCCATTGAGGAGCTTGAGGAAATATGCATAGACCCAACTGATAAGACGAAAATAGTAAAAGTTGGAAAAGAATTAGAGGGCAAACTAAAAGGGGAGTCAGTTCATTTTCTTCAGTCCAGCAAGGACGTGTTCACTTGGTCTCATTCAGATATGGTGGGGATAGACCCAATCATTATGTACCACGCCTTGAGCATAGATCCAAATTTCATGCCAATCTGATAAAAGAAAAGGCAACTCGATAAAGTCCAATCTAACGCTTTAAAGGAGGAATTCAAAAGGTTGCTTGAAAATGGATTCATCCAAGAGGTGGTCTATACGAAGTGGTTACCCACCAATTCTAGTCAAGAAATCTAATAGAAAATTGAGAATTTGTGTCGATTATACCGATTTAAACAAGACATGCCCAAGAGATTATTATCCGCTGCTAAGGACTGATCAGTTAGTTGATTAAACAAGTGGATACCAGCTTTTGTCTTTCATGGATGCTTATTCAGGATAAAACCTGTGACGACCCGGAATTTTCGAGCATTTAAAATTAGAATACTTAATTGATTTTAAGTATTCAATAGAGCAATGTTAACTTGAATTACAAATATCACAATTTTTTTTCGATAATTAAATTATTAAATTAAATAACTTGAATTTGAATAAAATGTTGAATCTGGAATTTTAAGCCGATTAAAAATAATTTGAAGGCTTATAAAATTTATATTGATGACAGTGAAGACAGTAAAAGTGTTAAAATTGAATTTGGAAGTTGTTTGTTCAGTTTTGAAATTTAAATCGTTTAAATTGAATTTAAAAATAGCCTTCCGAGGCACAGTCTCGGAATTCGACAAAACCAGTTCCATTGGGTCCGTAATATTGAATTATTATCGAGTTTCAATTTTCGTAGTTTTTGGAGTTAGTGGGTGAGTGTACGATATATAAGTGCGCTAAAAATTAAATTGATAATAATTTAATGAAATTTAATTTCATTAATGAGGCTTCTCGTATACGCCTTTTCTTCTACAAAACAATCTAACACCCGTTTCCTTTCAAGACAAGCTCTTCTTCTTGTTTTTTTTTAAAAAAAAATTATCAATCAAGACAGTTTTATGAATTCCTATAGCTGTAATCAATTTGCTATATTATTTTGTTCCCAATTCAAGTCAAACCCTATAGTATCCAACCCCTTCTCCTCTCAGTTCCAAATCGACAGCCCTATAAAAAAAAATGCTAATCAATGGCGATTGAAATCGCGAGACCTGAAAGGGGAAGCTCGTTTGAGAAACGAACAGTCGACTGGAGGGGGAAAGGTCGCGAATGAGTAGGGGACCGCGACGCAGAAGGACTCGTTCTTGAGCTAGGGTTTGGATTCGCAGCTTCCATCACCGTTAGCATCGACTTTGGTTCGAAGCTCGTGAGGTGACGTCGCGAAGGATCGGAGGCCGCTCAATGGTAGGTGGCTTTGGTTCGACGAATCGGGTGTGGCTACGCGACGTAGAATAGGCGATTCGAGTGGAAGTTTGGGGCTGCGACGATTTGAGTGGGTTAGTGATGGATTTAGGGCTTGTTGAGGCGTTCGCGCGAGCTGCAGAGAGTAGTTTGGGGTGATTGAGTTCGTTGTGGGGTGAGCTAGGATGGAAGCATCGGTGGTGGCGCGTGGATTCGCAAAGCAGTGAGGTATTGTTTTTAAAAATTCAATATATAAATATTTATGTTAAAAAAAAAAAGAAAAAAAAATTATTTACAGTAAATTTATTTACTGTTGTACTTGCTGAAGAGACATAATAATGATGATATATATAATCTGTCCCAAAACTTACAAATTGGGGAAAAGGAAAATCAGTTTTAAATTTGACTGTTAGTTAAATAAAATTTATTAAAAGAAAATTGGTTTATAATAAAATCATTGGATAATAAAAACAAAAGAAAAAAAAGAAAAAGAAATTACTAAACGAAAAATTTGTTATTTGATTAGTTCAAGTATTTATAAAATGTAGAATGTTTATACAAGGTTTAAATTGTGAAGAATCGTGAGGAAATCAAGTCGAGATGGATCAGAATAACAAGTTAAAAGCAAAGGTGAGTTAATCTCACTCAGCTGATTTTAAACTTAAATTTAGATGATTAAATTTAAACAATTGTTTGAATGTTTGAATTGTTGATGTGAGATAGTATGATATGGTTTGAAATTGACATATTATATTGTGCTAACGTCTGTGGATGCAGGAAAAACAGGTTGGGGGGATCCAACTGGATCCCTCAACATTTATTTATTATTTAATATTCTCTGATGTGATTACTTGATATTCAATGTTGAATATATTAGAATGTTGGATGATGTGACTTGATTGGATATATATTGAGTATAATGAATTATCAAAAATATATAAATTGGATTTTGGGAAGAAATCAAAGGAAGTAAATTTGTAAACAAAATAAATTTAGAGGAATTAATAAACAAATTAAGAAAGAAATGGAAGTATCGTAAATACTAATAAAGAACTTTGAATATGGGAAGAAAAAGTTTGAATAAACCGTAATTAATGAATTGTAAATGTATGTGATATTAATTTAAATGAATAAAGGATTATTTTAAAACTGAAGGTTTTAAATTATCTAAAGGAATAAGAAGCAAATTGAGGAATCTAAATTGGAATTTCAATTAAAAGTATGTTATATCATAATTAAGGAATGAAATCTGAAATTAAAGGATGTTTGAATAAATAAAATAGATTGGAAATCAATTTGAGGAAATTGATTTAAGTGATTGAAGTTGGGATTTTTCTCTGGATAACCTAGTACATTTTTAAAGTAAATTTTTAAATAAATTTGAAGGTTTTAAAGTTGTTGTAAAAAGCAAGTTTTAGAAAATTTATTATTTCTAATATTTAAATTCAAAAGTAAGTATTTTCTCAAATCTATTATAGTAGTAATTACTTAAAAAGTGTCCTAGTATTTTGTTTTCAAAGGTGAAAATCTAGTTTTATGTTCTATTAAGTAACTTTATTTTCAAATACCATATAGTATGTATTTTACAAAATATTGAAGCAATTTAACTTAAATGTTTTAAAGTATATATTTCAAAGTAAAGTGTTTTTAAATTATTTAACAAATCTATTTTTTTGCTTGGTAATTTCAGAGGAGATATAAAATATTTGGGAAAGTTTATCCTGAAAGGAAAGATGGTTTTGAAACTGCTTTCAATAAGATATTTTTGAGATTAATAAATAATTTGGCAATTATTTATTGGTTGATGGTTGTTCTGTGAATATAATTGATAGTTAAATAACCGACTATCAATATTGGACAATGCGTTGATCGTTTCGAAGAGACCGGGATCGAGATTTATTTCTCGAAAACCACTTCGATCCGGTTTGTACGTTTCGTGCGAAAAACGTGTTCGGAGTCGAAGCTGGAGCGGTGAAGTGCAAGGGCTAGTCGCTACTAATCCTGAGGATATTTCCAAAATGGATGTAGTAGGAATAGTACCTTCGGTTCCGTTCAAACCCGGGACGGACTTGTATGGACGAATGCTTGCGAAACATCGTCAGGTGGACGATGGGCATTCTAAGAGAAACGTTCTAAAAGAAAAAAAGGTAACGCTTAGCCTCAAGCCTCATCAAATGGGAATGACTGAAAATCAGGGGATATGCAACAAGGTTAGGTGGGTCATGCCCAAGCAGGACAAGATAATTCCCCTGTCTAGATGTCCCTTATATATTTCGGTTTAGTGGGTGGTTGGTCGCGCCAACCACGGGGTTTATCTTGTTCGGGACTGTTCAGTAAGGAATGGTTCCGGCCTTGTGTTGCAGGGGATGAAGGGAGTAGTCCTCGGTACGGTGATCTAGGTCCCGTACTGTGACAGGTGGTACCCCAGTGCCTAGTCATTGTTGGAAATTCATTCTCCCTACGAGCCTTGTACGAGTTTTGTTTGTATTACCCACTTTTGTGGCTAGTAGCTGGAATTTAATAGATGTAACAATTTCGGCTATTTTATAAGTATTTGTATATAGACCCTAGTATAATATCAGAGGATTTCTATAAAAATTGTTTTAGCTATCGTAAGGTAAAAACCCGACATGTTTATTTGTGGCGTGGTCTTACGAGATGCTTTTGTTTTCAAAGGATTTTTGAAACTTTAATAATCAATTGGGTGTGATTTTCTCACGCTGGTAATCCAGACTGACTCGGGTGTTATTTAACTGTAATGCTCGGGTTAGACCGAGTATTATAGGATACAGGATATGTTGCTGTGGAGCCCAGGAGACGAGCTGGATGACGATACGTATTCTCGTATTTGTATATACATATTTCCGCTGTTTGGGTTGTTGTGTATTCATTGCATGTTACTGATGTGAGCTGTGACTGATGTACTCTGATGATGTAATGTATGTAAACAGATATATTTGTTTTTGTGTAAAGATTATTTATTATCTATTATATTTTATTCCGCTGCGATGGTTAGATTCTGATGTTGATTTTGTTTTCTCTTCTTCTACCTCTTCTTCTTAAACCCAAATGGTTCGTATTTCTGTGCAACTTGAGTTAATTGTTGTAGAATAGTGTTAACTCAAGGGGTACGGATTTGCGGGCTGTTACACTTGGTATCAGAGCTTAGGTTGGTGATAACCTTGGCTCTGGTGGGAATTACTCGTAAATTAGAGTCCGTAGTACTCTATAATGAGTTTGAGTGTATTAATAACTATGAGCGTGTATTTGTTAGTGAATATAAATTGTTTTAATATTGTGTTGATTGGTTTATTGAGTGGCATATGGACCTTCGTCGACACAGTCTGCGCAACTGTATCGAAAGGGTTTCTAAACATTTGAATAGAGCAATCGACACGGTGTTGTTTTAAATATGGGTAAATGAAATAATTTTACCCAAAAATATATTTTCGATATAAAGAAAGTTTTTGTAAACTATTTAGCTAATATATGGTTGCTTGGATGTTAGAAATGATAATATTAAAGTATTATCATTGTTAAGTGAAAATTTAACTAGAAATTGAAAATATAACCAAAGTTTGAAGGAATAAATTCATTATGAAATAAAATTTATAAATATGAATTATAAATGTAATTTATGAATTGAAATACAATCAAATAGGAATTTGTATGAGCATAAACTATACAAATGAATTATAGTTAAAATGTAAATTAAATTAAATATGTCAATTTAAAAAATCCCGGAGATATTTCTGAATGGAAATCTGTTTTAATTGGGTTTTGAAAGTGATATAGCATTGAATTCACTTCAGTCACTGGAAAATAACTTCGGTGATGACTGCAGCATCATCGATGTTCATTTTCGAGTTTCTAAGTGATAGATTGCTGTCAAAAATATGATTTGCTCAGAAGAGCTAGTTGATTTTGGAAATTTCAAAAGAAATTTTTTGGGAATAAGACCAGGATTGGTTTGACTTTTGAGAAGTGTGATTTTGAAATGTTGGAGATTTCAAAATAATTTGAAACCAAAGTTTTGGAAACGATTCTTAAACCAGGAAGAAATTTAAGCGTTGGATAATAGAATATAAATCTAAAGTGAAAGGTTAAAATGAAATAACTTGGATTGGAGAATACAAATTTAAACTGGATTGAAATTAATTGGATGGGCTGAAATTAATATCCAGTTGTATTCGAAGTAAGTTGAAATCGAATTGAGTCAAGTAAATTCTGAGTTTAAAATAAAATTGAACTGGAATGAAGAAATTCAATTGAATAAATTGAATTGGAATTGATTCTTACCTGGATAACTAGAAAATAAATTGGATAAGAATTAAACTGAAATAAATAAACCAGAATAACTTATAGGAGAATTAAAAATCCATAGAAATAATATGCTTGGCTATGAATAAATAGAAGACTTGGGTTAAAATAAAGATGAATATATTCAAGCTTATGATGAATGGGAATGTATAGAATAATAAATTGTGGCTTATAAAATTTGAAAATGGAATACAAAATCCAAATGAAAATTGTTTGATGAATGGAAAAATAAATTGAAGATCAAAACTTGAAAATTTTAAAGTAAATTGAACTTAAGCAAATTTAAATGAAGAGATTTTGAGACTTAAAATCAAGTTCTGAATTATATGTTGGGAAAAGACTATTTAGATAATGAATTATATAATGAAATATGTATTGAGAACCCAATGTAGTTAAGTAAAGTTGAATTATGAGTTTAAGATGAAGTTTGGAAATAAACTCAAGTGATAAATTAAATTCGACTTAAATTGTTGGTGAAATGAAATTGAACTGTGAGTTCATAAAATTGGGTGATAAATTGAGAATGGATAGTGGATTCATAACTTGAGTTATTAATTTAAATTTAACTTGAAGTGGTAATAAATTAAATATAATTGAAAATGTAAAGAATAAAAATGGAAATGGATTAAAATAGTGATGGTTTGAATGTGCAAATAAAATTCAAATAAGTGTAGATAACTGGAAAAATAGCCAGGTAATAAATTGAATGAGTTGAATTTGGAAAGTTAAATTTTATAATAACCAATCAAATGAAATTTGCAGATTTAAAATGAGATTGGATTGAACTAAAATCAAGTTAAATTGAAAAGAGAAATTGGTTTGCAAAATGAGAATGAGCTTAAGTATAAATTAGAGTGAATAAACTTAAGCCAAAAGATGGAAAGGAGTTGAATTGAATTCAACTTAAAATTAAGATTAATAATATTGGATTGGTTTTAAATCAAGTGAAAATAAATTTTTAATCGAAATAAAATTCGGTGAGTTATAAATAATATTTAATGGAATGATATTCTTAAATAAATAATTGTACACCATTTAAGTTGTTAAGGATTGAAATAGCTTGAGACAATAAGGAAAATAAAATGTTTCGAGTTTATAGAAATGGTTTAAGTGTTTGTGAATGAACTAATTATATTGGATAAATAAACGATGGAATAAATAAGTATCAAATGAAATGTGGTTTAAATAAAGTTGAAAAAAATGATTATTGAATGAAATAGCTTGGATTGTCTTCGAACTAAATAAAATAGTTTGGAATAAACTAACATGGAATGAAATGTAAATAAATGGATGGTAAATGAAATTTAAATGGAATGTGTTGAGCTAAATAAATGAGTGGGGATGGATTAAAATAAAAGGGAAAATTTAATTGGCAATTAAGATGAACCTGGGTTGTAAATGGTTTTGAATAAACTAACTTGATTAATAAAATGAAATGCAAGTGAATGGATTAAAATTTGAATTGCAATGAAAATGAGGATATATGCATTGTGAATAAATTTAAGATGGAATAGAATTGAGTATAAATTGAGTTGAAATCCATTTAAAATTGATTATAAAACTCAAGTACTTATTTATTCACATAGATCTTGTCAAATTGCAAAGAATAAATTATCATTGGATGTAAATGGAAGTAATTAAAATTCTATGAGTTGATAGAAGTAAAATAAATTGATTTTGAGAGCAATTGAACTAAATATGAGTTCTGTTTGCTTAAAAATAAATTAATGTAAGTGGTTGAGTTTTAAACCATTCAAATTGGTGAAGTTGTATACGAATGGATCGAAAACAATTCGAATTGAATGAAAATGGGTTGTAAATTGATTGGAATAGTTGAAGTAGCATGTAAGCTATATAGATTGCTTGTGGAAAATGTTTGGTGTAAATTTCTTTTTAGAAGTCATATGTTTTAACTATTGCAAGTAAGTTAAATATGTTAAACTTCTTATATTTGGCACTTACAAGTTTAAACTGAGTAAGTACAGGTACCTGGAAGCCGTGAGGCTGGATTTGGTAGTGCTATTTGCTAAAAATAATTGCCGCTTGCTTAAAATGCTAAATAAGGTACGCCTACGCAATACAAATAGGAAATATGAACTGTTTTTAGTTTTTCCGACCGTGTGGGTCGATGTATATATATTTATCTCTTTTGTCAAATAGCAAAAGCTCCTCCGTACAAAGGGGACTCTGCCAAAATTTTTAAGAAATTTTGGGAGTTAGAAAATTTTTGGAAATTTTGGAAAATTTTGTTAACGACAAAACTATTTAGAATTGGAAACTAAAATAAGTTAGTAAATGAAACTAATTAAAGTAATGACTTAAATTAGTTATAAATGAAGGATAAAATTTAAAAGTTCAAAGTTGAAAATAAATGAAATACATATGTAATGTGGAAATCAATTTGAATAAAAATAGATATAAACTAAAGTCGGAGTGAAATAAATATAAGAAACACATAAAATACTTATACTAACTTAAGTATGAAATGGTGCATTCTTAGTTGGAAATTGGATATTGCAAATATATTCTAAGTTGATATTTGGATGAATAGTGACATTTGGTAAGAAAGTTGATAAAATGTTTTTGGAATGTTGTGATTGGACATTAGTACTAAGCAGAATATGCAGGTATTATAAAAAGGGAAAAGAATTGGATTTGATTTCAAGAGATAAATTTGAATTGCCCGACAAAAGGTATGTATTTAAATTTGGTATGAAATTTGATTGGGATTGGGATTTGGATTGAGCCACTTGGCATTTTGTTTTCTTTTTGGATTTGGGAGGCCGTAGAGCCATTTTGTAGTTGTACCGAGTCAGCCGCGCAAAGGAAACGCTGGCGAAATTTTTCGGGAATTTAGGGAGTTAGAAAAATTTTGAGAAAATTTTGAAAATTCAAATTTTGGTTTTAAATTGAAACTTGAATGGTTAAACAAATGGTATAGTCTGAAACTAGAGAAAGGTTTGGAAAGTTAATAAGATTGATAATGGGTCTTTTATAAAAAGATTGTTGGTAAGATGTTAAATTATTAGAAGCCATTTGGTTTTGGGAATAAATAAACGGGTATTGGATCATTCTTCCAAATTAGTAATTTCGGGGACGAAATTCTTTTAAGGGGGAATGAATGTGACGACCCGGAATTTTCGAGCATTTAAAATTAGAATACTTAATTGATTTTAAGTATTCAATAGAGCAATGTTAACTTGAATTACAAATATCACAATTTTTTTTCGATAATTAAATTATTAAATTAAATAACTTGAATTTGAATAAAATGTTGAATCTGGAATTTTAAGCCGATTAAAAATAATTTGAAGGTTTATAAAATTTATATTGATGACAGTGAAGACAGTAAAAGTGTTAAAATTGAATTTGGAAGTTGTTTGTTCAGTTTTGAAATTTAAATCGTTTAAATTGAATTTAAAAATAGCCTTCCGAGGCACAGTCTCGGAATTCGACAAAACCAGTTCCATTGGGTCCGTAATATTGAATTATTATCGATTTTCAATTTTCGTAGTTTTTGGAGTTAGTGGGTGAGTGTACGATATATAAGTGCGCTAAAAATTAAATTGATAATAATTTAATGAAATTTAATTTCATTAATGAGGCTTCTCGTATACGCCTTTTCTTCTACAAAACAATCTAACACCCGTTTCCTTTCAAGACAAGCTCTTCTTCTTGTTTTTTTTTAAAAAAAAAATTATCAATCAAGACAGTTTTATAAATTCCTATAGCTGTAATCAATTTGCTATATTATTTTGTTCCCAATTCAAGTCAAACCCTATAGTATCCAACCCCTTCTCCTCTCAGTTCCAAATCGACAGCCCTATAAAAAAAAAATGCTAATCAATGGCGATTGAAATCGCGAGACCTGAAAGGGGAAGCTCGTTCGAGAAACGAACAGTCGACTGGAGGGGGAAAGGTCGCGAATGAGTAGGGGACCGCGACGCAGAAGGACTCGTTCTTGAGCTAGGGTTTGGATTCGCAGCTTCCATCACCGTTAGCATCGACTTTGGTTCGAAGCTCGTGAGGTGACGTCGCGAAGGATCGGAGGCCGCTCAATGGTAGGTGGCTTTGGTTCGACGAATCGGGTGTGGCTACGCGACGTAGAATAGGCGATTCGAGTGGAAGTTTGGGGCTGCGACGATTTGAGTGGGTTAGTGATGGATTTAGGGCTTGTTGAGGCATTCGCGCGAGCTGCAGAGAGTAGTTTGGGGTGATTGAGTTCGTTGTGGGGTGAGCTAGGATGGAAGCATCGGTGGTGGCGCGTGGATTCGCAAAGCAGTGAGGTATTGTTTTTAAAAATTCAATATATAAATATTTATGTTAAAAAAAAAGAAAAAAAATTATTTACAGTAAATTTATTTACTGTTGTACTTGCTGAAGAGACATAATAATGATGATATATATAATCTGTCCCAAAACTTACAAATTGGGGAAAAGGAAAATCAGTTTTAAATTTGACTGTTAGTTAAATAAAATTTATTAAAAGAAAATTGGTTTATAATAAAATCATTGGATAATAAAAACAAAAGAAAAAAAAGAAAAAGAAATTACTAAACGAAAAATTTGTTATTTGATTAGTTCAAGTATTTATAAAATGTAGAATGTTTATACAAGGTTTAAATTGTGAAGAATCGTGAGGAAATCAAGTCGAGATGGATCAGAATAACAAGTTAAAAGCAAAGGTGAGTTAATCTCACTCAGCTGATTTTAAACTTAAATTTAGATGATTAAATTTAAACAATTGTTTGAATGTTTGAATTGTTGATGTGAGATAGTATGATATGGTTTGAAATTGACATATTATATTGTGCTAACGTCTGTGGATGCAGGAAAAACAGGTTGGGGGGATCCAACTGGATCCCTCAAGATTTATTTATTATTTAATATTCTCTGATGTGATTACTTGATATTCAATGTTGAATATATTAGAATGTTGGATGATGTGACTTGATTGGATATATATTGAGTATAATGAATTATCAAAAATATATAAATTGGATTTTGGGAAGAAATCAAAGGAAGTAAATTTGTAAACAAAATAAATTTAGAGGAATTAATAAACAAATTAAGAAAGAAATGGAAGTATCGTAAATACTAATAAAGAACTTTGAATATGGGAAGAAAAAGTTTGAATAAACCGTAATTAATGAATTGTAAATGTATGTGATATTAATTTAAATGAATAAAGGATTATTTTAAAACTGAAGGTTTTAAATTATCTAAAGGAATAAGAAGCAAATTGAGGAATCTAAATTGGAATTTCAATTAAAAGTATGTTATATCATAATTAAGGAATAAAATCTGAAATTAAAGGATGTTTGAATAAATAAAATAGATTGGAAATCAATTTGAGGAAATTGATTTAAGTGATTGAAGTTGGGATTTTTCTCTGGATAACCTAGTACATTTTTAAAGTAAATTTTTAAATAAATTTGAAGGTTTTAAAGTTGTTGTAAAAAGCAAGTTTTAGAAAATTTATTATTTCTAATATTTAAATTCAAAAGTAAGTATTTTCTCAAATCTATTATAGTAGTAATTACTTAAAAAGTGTCCTAGTATTTTGTTTTCAAAGGTGAAAATCTAGTTTTATATTCTATTAAGTAACTTTATTTTCAAATACCATATAGTATGTATTTTACAAAATATTGAAGCAATTTAACTTAAATGTTTTAAAGTATATATTTCAAAGTAAAGTGTTTTTAAATTATTTCACAAATCTATTTTTGTGCTTGGTAATTTCAGAGGAGATATAAAATATTTGGGAAAGTTTATCCTGAAAGGAAAGATGGTTTTGAAACTGCTTTCAATAAGATATTTTTGAGATTAATAAATAATTTGGCAATTATTTATTGGTTGATGGTTGTTCTGTGAATATAATTGATAGTTAAATAACCGACTATCAATATTGGACAATGCGTTGATCGTTTCGAAGAGACCGGGATCGAGATTTATTTCTCGAAAACCACTTCGATCCGGTTTGTACGTTTCGTGCGAAAAACGTGTTCGGAGTCGAAGCTGGAGCGGTGAAGTGCAAGGGCTAGTCGCTACTAATCCTGAGGATATTTCCAAAATGGATGTAGTAGGAATAGTACCTTCGGTTCCGTTCAAACCCGGGACGGACTTGTATGGACGAATGCTTGCGAAACATCGTCAGGTGGACGATGGGCATTCTAAGAGAAACGTTCTAAAAGAAAAAAAGGTAACGCTTAGCCTCAAGCCTCATCAAATGGGAATGACTGAAAATCAGGGGATATGCAACAAGGTTAGGTGGGTCATGCCCAAGCAGGACAAGATAATTCCCCTGTCTAGATGTCCCTTATATATTTCGGTTTAGTGGGTGGTTGGTCGCGCCAACCACGGGGTTTATCTTGTTCGGGACTGTTCAGTAAGGAATGGTTCCGGCCTTGTGTTGCAGGGGATGAAGGGAGTAGTCCTCGGTACGGTGATCTAGGCCCCGTACTGTGACAGGTGGTACCCCAGTGCCTAGTCATTGTTGGAAATCCATTCTCCCTACGAGCCTTGTACGAGTTTTGTTTGTATTACCCACTTTTGTGGCTAGTAGCTGGAATTTAATAGATGTAACAATTTTGGCTATTTTATAAGTATTTGTATATAGACCCTAGTATAATATCAGAGGATTTCTATAAAAATTGTTTTAGCTATCGTAAGGTAAAAACCCGACATGTTTATTTGTGGCGTGGTCTTACGAGATGCTTTTGTTTTCAAAGGATTTTTGAAACTTTAATAATCAATTGGGTGTGATTTTCTCACGCTGGTAATCCAGACTGACTCGGGTGTTATTTAACTGTAATGCTCGGGTCAGACCGAGTATTATAGGATACAGGATATGTTGCTGTGGAGCCCAGGAGACGAGCTGGATGACGATACGTATTCTCGTATTTGTATATACATATTTCCGCTGTTTGGGTTGTTGTGTATTCATTGCATGTTACTGATGTGAGCTGTGACTGATGTACTCTGATGATGTAATGTATGTAAACAGATATATTTGTTTTTGTGTAAAGATTATTTATTATCTATTATATTTTATTCCGCTGCGATGGTTAGATTCTGATGTTGATTTTGTTTTCTCTTCTTCTACCTCTTCTTCTTAAACCCAAATGGTTCGTATTTCTGTGCAACTTGAGTTGATTGTTGTAGAATAGTGTTAACTCAAGGGGTACGGATATGCGGGCTGTTACAAAACCAGCTACCAATGTTCAAGCCCGATGAGGAAAACACCAGCTTTGTAATATATTAGGGAACTTACTATTGCAAAGTAATGCCCTTTGGACTAAAAAATGCAAGGGCGATACATCAAGGAATGGTAAATAGAATTTTCTGGGAGCAAATTGGACGAAATATAGAAGTATATGTAGATAGCATGCTATTCAAGTCTCAAGAAATAAGTAGTCACCTGAAAAACTGAAAAGAAATGTTTGATGTGCTACGAAAATATCGATTCAAACTTAATCTGCAAAAGTGTTCTTTCGAGATCCAGTCTGGTAAGTTCTTAGGGTATATAGTTAGTTCAAAAGGAAATAAAGCTAACCCTAACTAGATCCAAGCTACCAGAAACATGGCAGAACCTAAAATAAGTAAGGGTGTAATGAGCCTAAACGAGAGAGTGGCGGCATTGAATAGGTTCGTTTCCAAGGCTACCGATAAATGTATCCCCTTTTTCAATGTGATCAAGAAAAAGAAAAAATTTGAATGGAGTGAAGATTATTGAAAAGCATTCTAAGTGCTAAAAGACAATTTGGAAAAACCACCAATACTTTCCAGTCCTATGAAGGGAGAAAATCTTTATATATATATATATATATATACATATATATATATATATGGCACTTCTGAAAATGCAGTCAGCTCAGCACTGATAAGGGAGGAAAAGGGTTCAACTTCTGGTATATTATACTAGCAAAAGACTCAAGGATGTAGAAACCAGGTATCCAGTCATAGAAAAACTAGCATACAGCTTAATGCTCACTGCACGCAAATTAAGGGCTTACTTTCAAGCATACTAATTAAAGTCTTAACTAAGCAAGTCTTTACCATGCCAGAAACTTCAGGACGGTTGGTTAAGTTGGGAATTGATCTTAGCCAATATGATATCGAGTTATTACCATGAGTATCAATCAAAGGACATGCACTAGCTAACTTCTCAATGAGTGCACAAGGTTTATTAAGGAGCAATTAGAAAAGGAGAAAGATTCGAAACCTAAGTGGAAATTGTTCGTAGATGGAGCCTCAAATGAACAAGAAGCCGAAGATGGATAAGTGGTCATAACCCCCGACGGGGATCACTTGTACTACGCAATGAAGTTAAGGTTCCCAGCTACTAATAACGTAGCATATGAATTAATGATAGCGGGACTTACCCTGGCCTTCTGCTAAAAACCCCTAGAATTGAGATCTTTAACGACCCATAATTAATGGTAAATTAGTTGAATCAGATATATCGGATGTAAGATGCTAAACTAAACCGTTATGTTAAGAAGGTATTGAAGATGTTAACTCAATTCAAAAAAAATTTGATACATCTAGTGTTGCGAGGAAAAAATTCTCAAGCTGACTCTTTAGCAAAGTTGACAACTTCACGAGGGGCACTAGAAGCCCAAATTATACCAGAAGGTTATCTAGGGAAACCAAGCATAGAAGTGGAAAGTTCTAATCTAGGAAACGAAACCTTGGTGATGATGAGATCTCAAACCCAAGCACACGAAGAGAAATAACATGAAACTGAATCCTTTAAGAACTCCCTGAGATGAGAACCGGTGATCAATACAAGAATAATTGGATGAATCCTATCATGGAGTATTTAACAGAAGAAATACTTCCAACATTGCAAAACGGAAGCAAGGAGATTAAGGCGCCAAGCCTTAATTTTTATCATGTCAAACTGGATACTCTATAAAAAGAGATACTTGCTCCCTTATTTAAGATGTATTAGTCCAGAAATGCGGTCTAGAATACTAAAGGAAGCTCATAAAGGATTCTGTGGGGATCATTCTAATAGAATAAATCTGGCTAAGAAAGTTATGAAGCAACTCTTTTATTGGCCTCAAATGACTGGTCAAGCTATCGATCATGTTAGAAGATGTGGCAAATGTCAAAGATTCTCTAAAATTCCCCGTTTACCTCCGAGTGAACTGACTTCTATATCAAGCTCTTGGCCTTTTAATGTATGGGAATTTACTTAATAGGACCACTACCAGCGTCTAAAAGAGGAGTTAAATATGCAGTGGTAGCCTTTGATTATTTTACAAAATGGGTTAAGTTGAACTACTCCTAATATCATGTTAGGAAAGGTCCTCAAATTCGTAATCAAGAATATCGTTACAAGATTCGAAATCACACATAAGATAATCTCTGATAATGGAACTCAATTCGAAAGTGAGGAATTTACCCGATTTTGTGATAAAAATGGGATTATCAAAGGCTTTTCATCTATAGTCTATCCAAAAGCAAATGGATCTATTAAAGTGGCTAACAAAACCGTAAATACGATTTTGAATAAATGACTGAACAAAGTAAAAGTGTTTTGGGTAGAGGAGCTACCCCTTGCCCTGTGGGCATATCGAACTTCTTCTAAGACTGCAATAGGGCACGCCCCATGTTCCCTTACATATGGATGTGAAGCTAAGCTTTCAATCGAATCGAGATTCCAACTCTTCGGAGGATCACATATGAATTTAACCCAAATCTAGAGCTAAAGAAAGAATCCTTAGATCTAATCAATGAACTAATTGATGAGGTAGCCGTCCAAATGGATGAGTACCAATGGAGAATAACCAAGTACTACAATTCTAAATTAACAGAAAGATCATTCAAAAAATAGAACTAGTACTCGGTAGAGTCATAGCAAATACCAAAAATCCAATGGATGGGCCTCTAAGACCAAATTAGGAAGGCCCCTTGGTTGTGCACAAAATAATCCTGCCTAGGGATTATAAACTCTATCGACCAGATGGCAATATCATAGCAAGAACATTGAACACTGAACATTTATGACCATACTGTCCAAAATTGGATGAATAAAGAAGGATGTTATAAATCTAAGTGCAGAAAGAAATGAGATTCTCTTAGGGCAAAGAAAGGCCCCAACCATCAAAGGTTTTACCGTAAGAGGTCCCGGTCATCAAAGGCCATGAACCTTTAGTGTTGTCATCAAAGGCCTCTAACAAGCGCCTCATAGAAGGAGGCTAAAGTAATCCTTTGGTCGGTCCAAAGTTTCTACAAGCCTTCGACACTGCCTATGTGGCCTAGTTGGAGCGCCTCCTAGAGGGTGACCAAGCCTTCAATGTCATCATCAAAAGCCTCACTGAAGTGCCTCCTAGAGGGAGGACGACCATCAAAGGCCTCACTAAAGCATTGATATCTTCAAAAGGAAGATCAATAAAAAATCAAGAGCCAAGTAGTGCTCCCAAGTCAATCAAAACCTAGATCCAAGTAGTGGTCCCACGTCAATCAAAATCAAGAGCCAAGTAGTGCTCCTAAGTCAATCAAAACCAAAGCTAGGTAGTGCTCTCAAGCCGATTAAATGCAAGCCAACTAATGCTTCAAATCAAATCAAGTTTTCTAAACGAAGATCCATAAATTATGAACTATTTATGTCTCCCAACAAATGCAATTCTTAGCCACTAGACAAGAGGTTCCAGTCTTCGATCATTATCCCCAGATATGGATTTCCAGTCTTCTTCTATTATTACCAGATTTTGATTTATGGTCTTCTTTTGTTATTACCATATATGGATTTCTATCTTCTTCTATTATTGTAGATATGGATTTATTACCTTCTTTTATTATTTCTAGATATGGATTTCTGGTCTTCTTCTTTTATTATTGCCAGATATGGATTTCTAGTCTTCTCTTATTATTGCCAGATAAGGATGTCTGGTCTTCTCCTATTATTTCCAGAAAAGGATGTGTAGTCTTCTCCTATTGTTTTCAAATATGGATTTCTGGTCTTCTTATCTATTACTTCCAAAAATGGACTTCATAACTACTGATGTTATCACCAGATGAAAACATCTAGTCTTCTATTATTTTAAACCAGATACGAATTTTTCGTCTTCTATTATTATTAACAGATAAAGATTTCAAGTCTTCTTATATGATTATCAAACATGGATCTCTATACTTCTACCCTCATCATCAGACTTGAACTTATGGACTTCTACTATTATTTCTAAGAATTGGATTTAGGATCCTCTGTTATCATCTCTAAGATATTAATTTCGATTTGGATTTTCTGATATTGATTTCCAAGTTTTTGGCCTCTTATTGCCAGAAAGAGTTTCTTATGTTTACACTCATAACTTGATCAAGTAATTTCTCAAGCATGTGCTTGAAAGTTTATTTTTATTAACTTTTATGAAAAACTTGTAAGCTTAAACACGCACAAATAATTTAAACGGTAGATGCTAAATAAAAAGTTCAATCGAACCTAGAAGGACAACTAGTAATGAAAAATGTCATTTTCTTTATGTTTTATAGGAAAATGAAGTCAGCCAAGGGGTCTTATTAAAGATTGAAGAATACAAAGGAATTCTTGGTTTTACCCTAAAAAGAAAAAAGATTCTCCTATACTGGAGGGCTAAATGTTATCCATATATTCCAATATCGGGAATAACACGATAAATGGTGACATAATAAAAGGATTGAAGCTACTGATTCTGTATTGATGAATAAAACCACATATCTTCAACAATGTATCTCTTCGAGGGTTTCTTTTCAGACTTTGTCACAGTGTCAACAACATATCTCTTCGAAGCTAAAAACATGCATTTCAATGATGTACCACACCTCACTACTTCAACATGATCCTTCTTCAATGGAATATCACAACACTCATTACCAACATCATACACAAATGACTTCGAAGGTGTTAAGTATCGGTAATCGATTGATATTGAAGAGGTGACTCACCAGTAATCATAAAAACTACTAATACCATGGCGACATCTCATCCTACAAGCACTTCGAAAGTATTTATATCAAATGAGGTTGCATCGCGCTTCACATTGCACATCACTATTATATAGCACATCGAAGGCATCAAAAGCACCGCTATTCAATCATCATGACCAAAGTAGGCTCATTAACACACCACTCTTCAACCATTAATGCACTTCCCATTCATAAGGAATCTGGTTGCTTGATGTGCATCGTTGATAGCATCACTAACTAACGCGAAGACCTTTGCATAGCATAAAGGTGGGAATATGGACTATAGCACTTCGATGATTCCATCTTACATTAGTCATGATAGTCAATAACATTGAAGACGTGGAAATATGGTAATGCTATCGAAATCAATTCTGTTGAAGACGTGAGATGCGGAGTGGGGGGCCACCTACCTCTATAAATACGACCCTAGAGGTACCATTTTAGTGACCGAGTTTTCATTTCTCTCTCATCTCAAATCAAAGCCTTGTAAGCCTAAATCAAATAAGGGATAAATCTGTTTGACTATAATCATATTTGGATTGAATGAATATGGACTTGACATTGCATATTGACTTCGATTATGACCTTAGTGAACAATATTGACTTGGACTTGCATAATACGAACTTGTCATGACTAATTCGACATTAATCTAGTCAAAGTGCCTTGGACTATGACGAACTCCTATATTCATATTTGTATGGACTATGGACTATGGACCTTGAACACAAGAGCAGAATGCATACCTCATTGTTATACATAACACACTTCAATATGACTCCATGACTTATCATCTATGTCTATTGGAAATATGACATACCATTAGCCATATGGACCACATTGTTCAACGGCTAATGTAGGTACATATGCAAGCAATCCTAATGGCCTAAGAGGACTTCGAACATAATGACGCAAGGTGATAAAATGAACTTTCAAATTCCCTTCCTCAAGGGTCTATTATCATCTATTAATTAATGATTCTATCTCAAGATCAAATCCTAAGTGATGAGCCAGACCTTGGATCATTGTCGAGAGCTTTGATCATGTCATCGCACATATCAAGAAAGGTCAACATGATCAACCCATGCTTGATTACATCTTCGCAAGTACTTGAATCAAGGACTAACTTATCACAAGAAGCATCTGAAGTGTTATACCAATTTTTGGTCTAACAGACTGTATGGTTGAATTTATTGTATAATTTGAATAAATATGAAACAATAATATAGTTTCTGTCATCTTATTTATCATTTTACCATAATTTATCATATATATATATATCTAAGTTTTTATCATCGTCGTCCCATATTACATCATATTGAGTATGTTTTACATCATTTTTATTAATTTTGACTCTATAGTTTCTATGTATTTTATTTAGAGGGAGTTTCCTTATCCATTTTTGTTGATGATAAAGGAGGAGAAAAATATAAAATAACCATATGCATGTATTCAGAGGGAGTTATCTAACTTAGGGGGGTTATATCATATTTTATATATAGGAATATTTAATGGTTATCATTATCAAAAAGGGGGAGATTGTTAATACCTCAGTCATTGGATTTGATGATAACAACCTTGATAACAACAATATACACTCATATAAAATACAGTATTAATGTTTTGCCAAGTTATATAGTATATAGTGTAGGATATTACATAGGTGTTGAATCTAAGATGTATAGTATAAAGACTCAAGAAATGGACATGAACACTCATGAGTACGTAGACGAAGATATTAGATCTTAGGACTATAATATACTGTATAGAATCATAGCATATTGTTAAAGTCCTTGTAGCAATCTTTGATCACTTTCTCTTATTTTTCTATCTTTTAAATTTTAAAATAAATCAAAATATTTTATAAAAGATTTTCAAAGTTCAAAATGTTTATAAACTATGTTCAAACTATTTTATAAAGTATTCAATTATTTTTATAAAGTATAGGATTTTCAAAATATTTTAAAAGAAACTAGTTTTCAAAAAATATATGTATATGTCAACATACATGGTATGGAAAAGTCGACATACATCTCGCCAAATAGTTTTTCAAATTTTGAAAAGAAGTGTATATTCGTTGCAACTCTTCATGAACGGACATGTATGTTCATTCACTATATAAAAGGGAGTCAATCGAATTTTATTATAGTCACTAACTTATTTTCTTCTCTCCGCTTACTTCCTTGAAAACTCCATTAAAAATATACTCTATTCTCTTCAAAATCATAAAGAATCAATTCGAACTTATTTGCATTTATTCATTTCTACTTTTTTACTATTTTGGAATCATCTCCCTCTCAAATCAAAGATCAAAGTGATGCCCAAGCAGCTATATGGTCCATTGTATCCAAATTTCAAGAAATTCACTTTGAAAAAACTATGAAACTCTATTTGTATTTGATTAGGTATGCTTGTAGCCCATTCAAATCAAGTAGGTGTGCTAGTAGCCCGAAAATATAAGTGGTTATGCTTGTAGCACGTCTAAATCAAGTGGGTGTACTCTGAGCCTGAAAAATCAGGAGTATGTCTCTTGTATCCTAGGAATCGAGATTGTAATTGGGTTTGCCTTTTGCCCATTTAAAGATTGGCATTTAAAAAGAAATCTATACAATCAGTTGTATAGGACTAGATGTAGGAGAAATCTGAACCAATATAAAATCCCTGGAGTCTTCTCTCTATTCTTTACTTTACTTTACTGTTTTTATTTTTGTCCGGGATTGCATTTGTGACTGTTTAATAGTATAATTATGTGTTATTAATTTGAGATTTTATATTTAACTTGAATTTTTTTTAAAAGGATTTACAAAAGTTAGAAAATACTATTCATCCCCACCGCTCTAGTGTTTCAGTAGGCTTAAGATCCATAATTCCACAACCCAGAGCATAGATCATTTAGGCTATAATATCATCATTGAAACCGAGCCAGACAACAGTTGATGAAAAGGATGGATTTCAAATAAATTATTATGTTGGATCGTATTTGTTTTATGAAGTCTAAAGGGATTTATTAGATCCAATCTAATTAACTTAAATAACATCTAAGTTTATTTAATTTTTTGGTTTATTTAGTCGGTGAATTTAAAAATAATAATTTTGTACAGTTTATGAGTATACTTATATATGTAGAACATGCATGTGCAACATAATAAAGGTGTACCTTATCAAGTTTATGCATAAATATATATTAGGATTCATATCTACTATGTATATACTTCACACACTGTATATACGTCATTTGTTGTAGTTAATGTTTTATACAAAATACATATATATATAATATAAAATTCGAATATATATATATATATATATATATATATATATATATATATAGTGTAAGTGTATCCTATATCATTTAGAAAATATCTCATAGATTATAAGTAAGTTCATATTTCAAATTTGAGTTTTTAGTAAATATTCAGTTTTGAATAAGTAAATAAAATTTAAATTTAAAATTAGATCCGAAATCCAAATTTAAACCTTATTAAATATTTTATAAATTTGATTTTATATTACTTAATAAAATAAATTTAAAATAAAATACATATAATGTTTGTTTACTTTACCATAAATAATTTTATAATTATTAACCATATAAATATATGTGCACACAAATTTATAAACATATGATATAATTGAATATTATAAACCTTGCATACATAAACATAATATATTTCGATTGAAAATAAAATTGTTTATACGTTTTTGATTAAAAAAATTTTTTTAAAGAAATATACATACATGAATTTAATTATTGAAGATATTTTTTATAGTATAAATATTTAAATATAATATAAATATTATTTGGCTAGATTTTTTGAATTTCTAAATATAAGCAATAATTTATATAAAATATTTTTTTAATTTTTTATTTCAATTTAGTGTATTTGATAATGAATGAATAAACTAAATTTATTTTAAACTAAAATTATACTTTGCGAAAAAAGTTTTTTTTATAAATATTAAGGCCAAAAGATTATATATATGTATACAAGTGTGTGTGTGTAAAATTATGTTAAAGGTGATCCATTTATTATCAAATAATAATCAGCTCATGAACAAATTATGGCGTTAACAAATATACAAGCGGTAATAAATAGATATGCATATAATGTTGCATTCGGGCTAGTCGAAAGTGGACGAAATAGGTAGATTTTAAAGAATTTCGTATTCATTCGATCTTCTATGCCTATGAAGTCTGAAGGTCAAACTAGATTCAATCCAACTAATTTAAATAAATCATATTTTATTTAATTTTTTGATTTTAATTAATTGATGTATTTAATTTCAAGGATATAACATACTATATGAGTATCAACATATACTTATATGTATAAGATACACATGTGCAACATAGCGTGGGATGTACACTATTTAATATATACATAGATAAAAGTAGGGATTTACATTGGCTATGTGCATGCATGACATATATATTGCCGTGAAATGAATAATTTGATTTTAAAATATATATGCATATACATACATACGTACACACACATTTAAAGTTATCAGTGTGTGTATCTGTGAGTGTAAGTGTGAGAAAAAATTCTTAGTAAGGTCAAGTTTAATAATTTAGATTTCAATATATAATTAAAATCTGGCTTGACTTAGCGTGTGCGTGTGTATTCAAAACTAGATATAAGATATTTACTTAAGTGAAAATTAGGATATACCCGTTATTTCAAACTTAATACTAAAAAACCTTCTCAAAAACAAATTTCATGAACCGCCCGCGTCAAAGTTTCCATCAAAAAGATGGGTTTTAAACATCGTATATTTTCACCTAGAGTGGAAAATATATGCAGTTTAAAATGCAAGTATTTGCAGTTCTAACTGCACATTTTTGTAAAATGAAAATTTGTAATGTGGACTGCAAATATTTAAGGTGTAGAATGCACATTCTTATAGTGTAGACTGCAAAATTTTCATTTTACAAAAATATTTAGTTAGAAATGCAAATACTTGTAATGTAAAATACAAATATTTTCAACTCTGGCTGCAAATATATGTGATTTAACTGCATATTTTCATTGGAAATTTTAACAAATACATTTCATGAAACTTTTTTTAGATGGGGCGGAAGTAAATTTTGAATTTTTTTGGGTGTTTGAAAAAATGTCCCTTTATTTAAATTCAAAATATCTTTTGTTTAAATTGTTAATAAAATAATAAAACAAATACGTCAAAAATATGTATATTTAAAATATATATATATATATATATATATATATTTGATAATGCTAAAATCAATTTTTTCAAATTAATTGCCGAAAGAAAAAATAATATACATATACACATATATATACACACATAAATTAAAATATGATATAAAATAGATTTTCGTTAAATATATAAATTAAATAATATATTATTATATATTTTAATTTATATATTTAACGCAAATCTATTCTATATCATATTTTAATTTATGTGTATGTATACATATATTAAAAATATAATCTGGCCAAAAATTATTATTATTTTCTCAAAAGTAAATATAAATATAAATAGAATTCAAAACAATTTCATGTTTAATTATATATGTAAATTTAGTTTGATTTAAAAAAATTATTTTATAATTGTCAAGAGAAAATTAATACATATAATTTTTTTATACATTAATATTGGTATTTATATGTTGTGGAATGCTTTGACACTAGGGTTATCATTTAAACAACCACATATTGGAGCGGGTATGAGCAGTAAGCCTGCCATATTTGTTCATGTAATGTTTTTCTTAATAGGATAAAAGGCCTAGCCTTGTATGTATTGCAAATATGTAAATTACAATTTAAAAAAAGGAAAGGTTTAATCACTTCAAAACTAATATTTCATATCTATCGTAAGTAAATTATTTAATTAGTAAATAATAGTTAAAAATATTCAAAAATAATACCTTACATATTAAAATTATTTTCTAACATATTATTATGGTATATATATATATATGTGTGTGTGTGCGCCTAAGTACTCTAATTTTAGCGTGTAGACAATATCTAATATAAATGACCAATATTAATTAATCAATCAAAATATAATTAATTAATTAATTAATGGCAATGATATATACAAAATGATGATATGTAAGCACATGATTAACAAGTAATTTTGTTAGAAATATGTACCTTTAAATGATTTGGCCTTAGATTCACACTTCGAACTATTCTAGCTTCTATATCTCCTAAATATCACAATTACTAGCTAATGGTGTACTACCTTTGGATTTGATTGCATACTATTTAATTTTATGTAAAATAGATTGAAATGGAGGAGGAAGGTTGGTTAAATTTTTGGCTAAGATGGGATAAAGGAGAAGGCAAAAAGTGAAGTGGAAGTGGAGGCTAATAATTTGAATATATAGTGAGATCTAGGAACAAATATCTCCTCAAACCCTCTTATAATTCAAAATCAATGACCGCTTCTTCCTCCCTTATTTTGGTCAGCCTATATGGACCAAAAAATCACTCAAACCATTAAGCAATTAAGTAATTTAAATCTGATTTAGATCATAATCGATATCGTATATGGATACACATACACACACACACACATATATATATAAACATATATATATATATATATATATAACTTTTATATATGTACTCGATAAATTAATAACAACCCTCTGAACAATTTTAAAGGCTACCCCATTTTACTAAGCATACACCATATAATAAAGACAATATTAATTAATATTTACAAATATTAATTAATATTTTATAAATATTAATTAATTTCTCATGAGTATGATTAAGCCGACCATCACATCAACGCCTGGCTCAACTCCTGGTCAGCTAACACTTAGCCCGACCCGGTTCCAGTCAGCCTGCATTTAGTTCCATCAAAGCATATATAACAAGCAAGTGATATATAGGTCGGCTTGGATCTCTATGCCTCGCCCGACTTGGCATAATTTGACACGACCACCTCGTATGACTTGACCTAGCTTAAAGCGTCTTGACTATGGTCCAGCTCTCTCAACGCGCATACGACCGGCCCATCTTGTCACTGTGTTTTGGCCCACACTTCGTGCTCCCACTTTAGCGTTTTTAGCTTTATTCTCAACAAGCTTTAGCAACAAGCGACCGACCACTATTGTACATGGGAAGCTTCTCATTTTCCTAGCCATTAAGACAAGAAAAAGTAAACAACAAATAGTTGTGCGACGACCTGGAATTTTTGGTATTTGAAATTGAAATATTTAATTGATTTTAAATATTTAAAGGTTAGTTTCTAACTTGAATTTCAAATATCGCTATTTATTTGATAATTTAAATATTAAATTTAATGATTGGATTGGGAAACGGTTGAATCTGGAATTCTAAGCTTGTTAAAAATATTTCAAATGCTTAGAAATTCACATTGGTCATTCTGAAGGTAATAAAACTTTTAACATTGAATTTGAAAGTGTTTGGTTCAGTTTTAAAAATATATAGTTTAAATTGACTTTAAAAATAGCATTCCGAGGCACGGCCTCGGATTTCGACGAAACCAGTTCCATTGGATCCATAATATTGTATTATTATCAGATTTCAATTTTCGTAGCATTCATAGTTGTCGTGTGATCGTATGATAGATAAACGCGCTGAAGTTTTACCGGAAATTTAATATAATAACTGGGCCCAAAAAGTTATCTTCTCCATACGATCGAATTAAGACTCTGGACCTTTTCCATTACGTTCGGAACAGGGGTTTAACATTATAAATGACTAGCGACACGCCTCGATAGGAGTTCAAATTTTGAGCTACGAATTCTAGATGACTTAAATTGAATTTAAATTAAAATATATAGATTCGCATTCAATAAGCAATTGGACACGTTACCTCCTTTAAGAACATGTGTCTCCTACCTTTCCAAATCACATACAATTGTCCCCTTCTTTTTGTTTTTGTTTTTTTCAGTTAAGCAATCTCAAAAAAAAATTATAAAATAGATCCATCGTTTAAAACAAAATCATGGCCGAGCATTTTTATTTAATCTACTTTTCCTCTTTTGAAATCCTAATGGCCAGCGAATCTATTTTTTCACCGTTCTTCAAATTCGATTTCCTCTCCACCCATTTCGAAGCCACCCTACCAAATTTCCTCATCCCCTTCCCCATTACGAATTTGAACCGAATTCGAACTCGATTGTAAGCAAGTCATGAGGTTTCTTCTCGTTAGGGTGAATATGTCGCAAGGTCAAATGGAAGGTGTGTGCGTGGTGCCCGGATGCTCGACATTGATATGTGATTTGGGTTTTGGCTGCGAGCTCAAGAGGTCATTTCTAGAAGTCGTGCCGGAGGCAGCATACTCGTGGAGGAAGATGGGTTCTACAACTTGGCATGTGCAGCCTGTCTCTTTGGGAAGGAAGGTAGGGTCGATCTGCTTTAAGTTAATGGTTTAAACTAATTTTGATTATAGAATTTAAACTGTTAGGGAATAGGAAAATAGCAGGAGAAAAATAAAACTTTTAAAATTAAGAGCAGTTATGTTTTAATATAGGCATATGAGTTTGAAAGGAAATTTTATAATATTGTAAAGTTTATATATATAAATCTGCTTTTTATGAGATATGTATAGATTATTTTTATATGTATATAGGTTATTTTAGTATAGGGGGAATTAATTTAAAGGACAAAAATTTCTATAATTTTTGTCTCAAGGACACGACCTCAATATTTTTAACACAAGGACAAACATTCTTGTAAAAATTATTCACAAAGACAAATATTTTCCAAAATTATTCATAAGGACAACAAAACTGATACCGAGCTAAAAACTGATACCTAACAACTGCTACCGATAACTACAAACTGGTATCTAAAAACTGCTATCAATGACTAAAAACTGATATCTACAGAAAGTTGTCCTTCAGGATAAAATATTGAAGATCTGTACTTGAAGCTAAAAAGCTGTGAAATTTTGTCCTTGACAATAATTTCCTGTTTAGTATATGTAGATTCAAGAAAAAGTAAATATACATATATATACATATTTTCACTTACGAGTTAAATTTTAAAACTAATGAAGATTTATTTGTTTAATTAAATCTAAATTCTTTTAGTCACTAAGAAAAAAAATTTAAAAAAAGAAGAAAATTGGTTTAAATTAAATTATTAAACGCTAACAGATTATTCGATTAGCTCAAATACTAATAAAAATCATATAATGTTGTACAAGGTTTATAACTATAAAGAAAACAAGCTAGTTTGGATTGGATTGCAAACTGTAACGACCCAGAATTTTTAGAAATTAAAATATGAATATTTAATTAATTTTAAATATTAAAAAGTGAATTTATAAGTCAAATAAATTTTTATTTGAATTATTGG
Organism: Allium cepa; assembly: GCA_030765085.1. Classification (NCBI taxonomy): domain Eukaryota; kingdom Viridiplantae; phylum Streptophyta; class Magnoliopsida; order Asparagales; family Amaryllidaceae; genus Allium; species Allium cepa. The sequence continues at coordinate 736,343,042 of CM060943.1, forward strand.
ATTTAATTGGATTATTAAATCGATAATTTAATACGTTAAATTATGGAAATAATTGAAAATATAGTTAAATATGATTGAAAATGATTTGTAAAATTTTATTTTATCATATGGAAGTTAGAATGATATTTTAGAACTTTTAAAATCGAATTAAAAGTTAAATTGTGAAAATTGAATATTTTAATATTAAAATCGACTAGTGAAAATAGTCAATTTTTGAACAGTCTCAGAATTGAACGAAACCAGTTCCATTGGGTCCGTAATAGTTAGTTATTATCGGATTTCAAATTTCGTGTCAATCGGAGTTATCGTTTGAGCGTGGCAGCTCGAAACGCATCGAATTATTTTTAATTTTAATTTGACGAGTAAAAATAGCCATTTTTCAAAAAGTCTCGGATTTCGACGAAACCAGTTTCATCGGATCCGTAATGTGATATTATTGTAAGGTTTCAAATTTCAAGTCAATTGGATTTACCGTTTGTCCGTTACAAATTAAAACGCCTAGAAAATCGCTTAAATCGGTTTAATTCAAATTGAGCGTTTATAGCCATAGCTTTCGAAACCTGTTCCATTGTGTCCGAAACGCGGGGTAAACCCTAGAAACGCTGGTTACGGCGCGTAAATCGGAGTTCGGAATTTCCGGGATGAATAGTGTTCGATTTTTCTTTATAAATAGCACCCACCTCTTCATAATTTAAAAAATAAAATAAAAACCTAATCTAAAACCCTAGCCGCCACCCTAACATTCAAAGGCCAGAAATTCACAAGCTTTCCCCCTTAATCTCTTTCAATCTACAAACAATTAGAAGAAACTTTCAACACGAAAGTTATAGAGCACGATGAGATCTTGAAATCCGTACGGTGATGATGGGTTTTGGTGCAACGGAGAGGGAGCTATGAGGGGCCGTTCATGGCCAGTCACGCACGCATTCCAAGGCTCTACAGGTGCCCGAGTGGGCTATGGTGGTGGGCGAAGGTAGAGGGGGTCAAGAGCTTCAAGATGGTGGTGGTTTGATCGTGTATAGTCGAGTATGGGTGGAGTATTATTAAACCCTAGTTGTTGTTGTATGGGTTTGTGGTGACGGCTTGTGCCTGTAGAGGAACGTGAAAGAGGGAAGAAGAGATGGACGGTGGAGATGAGGGGAAGCAAGATCTTGTGGCCAGAAATTGAATAGGTTTAAAATATATAAAGTTTGTTGTAAATTAGCAAGTTTAAATACGTGTAACTTCAAAAATTCATAACTTTTTCATACGAGGTCGAAAACGCGCGAAACCAGTTGCATTGGAATCGTATGAACGAGCACTACGCGATGGAGTTGGTTTAGAGTCGTTTGGAGTTAGTAAGAATTTTGGGTAAAATTAAACGTGCGTTTAATTTTATTCGAAATAAATCGCTAAAACGGAAAATAAAAATCAAGGTGAGAACTTCTCACTCAATCGAATCAGTTTCGATTTTATTTTAAATAGTTAGATTTAAAATATTTGAATGCATGTTTGAATGTTGATTAATATCTATTGATTGTTAAAATAGACATTATACGCCGTTAGTAAGCGGATGTTATTTATTAAAAACATATACCGCGAATATTTCATAAACAGTGAAATTGGTATTATATATAATAGCAATATATATATATATTGGCATATGTATATATTGGAGTTATTGATTTCCCGCATTTTTTGTTTAGCGGATGAGACCCTATTGCGCCGTTATTAAGCGGATAATATTTAATAAGAACATATACCGCGATAATTTCGTACTGGAGCGAAATTGGTATTGTGCTAATGTTTGTGGATGCAGGAAAACAGGTTGGAGGGATCCAACTGGATTCCTCAACAGTTTTTATTTGATTTCAGATATTTTGATATTTGATGGATTATCATATCGATATATGATATCGTTGTTTGTCGTGATTGACTATTTGGTGTGTGGCATCATTGGATCAAATTTTGGAGTTTTTAAATGATTTTTAAAGTGATTTTTGAAAATATACTATATTTTTAGAATTTGATCCATTATAAATAAATGAACGATATAATTTTTAAAGTTATAAAATTATAATTTTGAGAAATATAGTTAAAAACTGATTTTTGAGAATATGATGCTAATGATTTTATAAAATAGTTTAAATTGGATTTCTGAATTTATTATGAAAAGTTAAAAATATAGGATTTATAAAATTTAATTATTTTATGAATCAAAATGGTGAAATAATAAAGGAGATTAAAGACGTTTCAAAGGATAATATAAATTGATTTATATTAAGAGATTTATAAATGGATATTTATAAATTGAGATATTGAAATTATAAAACGAGTTTTTATAAGTGTTTGAATGAAGTGAAAATGAATTTCATAATTGAATGAAATTTATAGAATTATAAACGGTGAAGTTATTTGAAGAATAGATTTGGTTAAATAAATGAATCTTATAAGTTATAAGATTTATGGTTTGGAAAGTCTTTAGAGGAACGATTTTGTAAAATAATCGTTTTATAAGCATTTAACTTATAATATGAACTTTTAGTTTATAATTGAGTTATAAACTGGAATAGGTTAATAAAGAAATTTATAAAAAGGAAGTTTTTATAAATAAATAGAAATGGAATTTATAAACGTTGTTTTATAAATTCACAAATGACTTATTTTGATAAGAAAATTGTTGAAACCTATTAATGGAGTTATATTCACATTTTTGAATAGTGAATAATCCTTTGAATTAAAATGTATAAAAGGATGAAATGTGTTAACGTAGTATATTCACGTTTTTGAATAGTGAATAATATGTTAAAGGAAATGTTTTGAATGAGATGTTTAAATTGAATTAAAACGATCTAACGAAGTTTTAATTGTGTTGAGATTCGAAACCATAGATTTCAACATTTATTGTTGAAATAGACGTTTTCGAGAAATGAAAAGGAAATAGTGGACTATAACACTGTTGTTATAGTAAATAATTTCCGAAAGGAAATGTTTTGTATAGTATTGGGATTTATATATCTATTTTAATTTCGAATCCCTATACTAGTGATTTTGGGTTGTCGTAACGATGTTTTACGTAACATTCGTTTTGGCCCAAATAAATATGTTTAAGAGAATGATTTCCTTAAAGAATGAAATATATACTTAATTTCGATTTAAGTATATTGAATATTTTCTAAGTGTTGAAAATAAATAAAATTTGTGAATTACTTATGAATAAATAAGTATGGAAATGTTTTCCAATATAAAGTGAATATTTTGAGAATTTATCTTTTTGAAGATAAATTGAAAAGAAATATTGAAATGAATAATTGAAACCGAATATTCATTGATATGTTGGAATTATAAATTCACTAAGGAATTTATAAAGGAAGTGGAATTTGTCTAAAAATAAATATTGATTTATTTTTGAAGTGTGAAATAATATATCTTGTAAAGATATTTTTGGAAAATAAATAATTTGGAAAATTATTTGGAAACTGGTGATGCGTGCATGTCCAGTGATAGTTCAATAACCGACTATCAATATTTCCCTTTGAATGGGTAATTGATGTGATTTGTTTGAATGTGAATGCTACACTTATTTTTGAATAAGCGCTCACTATTCGGGTTAACCGGGAAAGGACCATGGGGTCGTATAACCCATTCCGAATATGTGATACGTCGTTGTGAATTGCATTGAAGATCGGTGTTGAAGACCCGGTATTTGCGAGAGCGATAGGATGACCTGTCGATTGTCTCTGCACTGAGTTGCAGCGGTATAGAGACTCCCTAAGTGATGGGAAATCCGATCAGGATTGTGAATATCCGGATTGCAAGGACTTCTTTGTAAGTGCCTTCGGTTTTGTTCGAGCCCGGAACAGACTTGTATGGATTGTGTGTCTGACATTACAAGTTGAGATATAAAGCCGATTTCTTTCAAATATATTTCTGTGGTGGCGGAGAATTTATTCTTTTAGCTTAACACCCTTCTCTGAGACGTACGAGCTCAGAGGTTATGTAGTTGAAGTTATCAGCGATATATTCCCAATTTGGTAATGTGACATGCTGAGTGTTGCTGAAATGATCATTGTGTTGATTATTGTGATAGGATCGTTTATTTGATCGTCTATCTTGGTGATCATTGTGTTGATCATATGTTGACCCAAAGCATGGCTTTTGTATAAAGTATGTTTTTGTGGACGTGACTTCGTCGAACCTCACACCCCGGAAATGGTCAAAACAGGAAAGATGCAGCAAGGTTACGAGGGGTAGCACCCTTTAGGGTATGTACATTTCCTTCTGGATAGAGGTGGTATCATGGTATGGAGCCCAGATATTTAACCTATGTGGTTACTACGAATTTATTACTTTGTGGTTGTTGGTTTTCGGGATCCCGTGAGAAAGGTCGTTTACGATCGGGGAATGGCGTACTCGTGTCAGTAGTTACCCAGTTAGGGGTAACCCGGCCTTGTGTTGGCAGAGTTCCGGTTTGGTTCTCGGGGATGTCTTTCCAGAGGCATTCTCATGTGGCAATGGGAAGTTCCTTGGCCTGACCATTTGTTGGAAATCCAATTCCCAATACGAAACTTGTACGGTATTAGTTGTAGAACCTGCCATTCACTTATGGTGGTCACCACTGTTTGGATGGTAGCTATAGTAGGCATAGTTCGAAATGTCTATGTTGGCTAAGATTTATATTCTACTTTCGAAATGAATTTTTCCTACACTATGCACTAGTAATAATATCAAATGTTATTTTTAATGCGTATCAAGCATCTTTGACTATCATAAGGAGAAATCTCCTCCGATTCTGCGTTTGCATTGTGTGTGTGTGCGGGAGGCCTTATGGTAGTCTCATTTTTAAAAGCATTGCGAATTGAAATAAAAATATTCCTCTATTTTGATTTTAAAGATAAATAAACTGTTTTGAGTTCTCACGCCAGTCTTGTTAAGCTTTGGGCTATGTGATGGGGGGTTCTCGCTTCGCGGTTAGGTGGCGAACGGGAGACTCTTACTCCCACACATCCTCTTTTAGGGGTTGGTTAGGTGTAACCTGAGACAGTCGAGAGGCTGGCCGTAAAAGCAAGTTTGGGATACCAGTTGTTGCCACGGTGGGGCTGGGATGGTTGAAAAGCCTACCGGTTGTGACTGCTGTCGATGGTTGAAAAGCCTGGATCTGACAATGTGGTATCAGAGCTTATGGTTAAGCGACAACCATGGTTCTGTTGGGTATTATTCATTAGAGATAGAGTCAGCAGTACTCTAGATTGAGTTTGAGTGTAATAATAGCTATGAGAGCGTATTTTTTAGTGAATATAAAATTGTTTTATATTGTGATGATTGGTTTGTTGAGTGGTATATAGATTCTGGTTAATACGAGTAATTAACGTTGTTGATAGGGATCTCTAAACACTTGAATAGAACAATTCGACATAATATTGTTTTAAATTGGGTAAATGAAATAATATTACCTTGATTGTATTTTTATATATAAAGAAATAATTTTTCAGAATTATTAAAGTGTATATAAGTTGATTGTTTAGTTGTTTGAATAATCTAAATTAAAGAACAATTGTAAGCAAAAGAATTATAAGAATTGAATTATAATTAAAGTGATTTACAATTGTGAAATAAACTTATATATATAAGAAGTGAAACTATATGAATATATTTATGAATATGAGTTGTAAATAAAAATGAATTTAAAGTTAAATGGAAGTATAACTTAAGTGATATGGAATTAAGTTGATATTAGTATCAAACTAAAATAATAAAGTAAAGTGATAAATGTGAACTTAAGTTATGTGAATGAAATTCAACTTTAGTAATTGAATTGAGTTAATGGATTAAATGTTAATCAATTAAATGTGAATAAAATTGATATGAAATAATGGATATAAGTGTTAATTCATTAAAATCTAATGTTATTAGAAAGTTGAATAATTGAATAAAAATCAATTAATTAAACCAATTAAAAGCAAAGGAATTTGGTTGTAATTAATATACATTGATTGTCATATGATTGTTAGATTGATTGTATAAAATTCATTAAGTGTTAATGAAATTGATTAATGAAATTTAAAGCTATATGATTGAATTCAAATTAGAAGTAAATAAATTTGAATAGAATTGAATTTAAATTGGAAGTGAACCAACTTGAATATGAATTAGTGAATATAAACTAATTGAGAATGAATGTTAGTAAAAACATCCACTGTTAAAGAATCAAATGTGATTAAATTGAAAACTATTTCATTGAATATTAATGAGAATATAAATGAATATATATTGATTATGAATTTGTTGAATGCTAGTTGGTTGATGTTTGAATATATTGCATTTGCTATGTGACATATATAGTTATTATGTTGCTATATGATGTGTATTGATACTATTTTCTACATGCATGTTCTCATATTGTTTGTTGAGTGATTAGTAGGTGCGGATCGCGTTTGCTTCGCATTTGGAGCTCGCTTTTGCGCTATATTAGCCGTATATGCTTGCTAATAAAATATAAGGTACATATCTCGGATTAAATATCGTACTTTTACACTTTTTTCCCTTCGGGATGCCTCATTACTTGATGAGATGTATATTTGTGATATATATACTGTCATTTTTTTTTCGGATCGAGCCGCGCAAAGGAGACTATGGCGAATTTTTCCGGAAATTTAAGGCGTTAGAAAATTTTTGAGAAAAATTGGAAAATTTTGAAAACTTAAACTTTGATTTTGGAATTGAAAGTTAAACAATAGTAGTTGTTTTTGAAAAGATAACTAAGTATGATTTGAAAACTTAGTAAAGTTATTATAAGAAGTTTAACTATGAATTTGGGAAAATTAATAGATTCTATAATTTTTCTTACTTGTAATTTCGAGGACGAAATTCTTTTAAGTGGGGAAGATTGTAACGACCCAGAATTTTTAGAAATTAAAATATGAATATTTAATTAATTTTAAGTATTAAAAAGTGAATTTATAAGTCAAATAAATTTTTATTTGAATTATTGGATTTAATTGGATTATTAAATCGATAATTTAATACGTTAAATTATGGAAATAATTGAAAATATAGTTAAATATGATTGAAAATGATTTGTAAAATTTTATTTTATCATATGGAAGTTAGAATGATATTTTAGAACTTTTAAAATCGAATTAAAAGTTAAATTGTGAAAATTGAATATTTTAATATTAAAATCGACTAGTGAAAATAGTCAATTTTTGAACAGTCTCAGAATTGAACGAAACCAGTTCCATTGGGTCCGTAATAGTTAGTTATTACCGGATTTCAAATTTCGTGTCAATCGGAGTTATCGTTTGAGCGTGGCAGCTCGAAACGCATCGAATTATTTTTAATTTTAATTTGACGAGTAAAAATAGCCATTTTTCAAAAAGTCTCGGATTTCGACGAAACCAGTTTCATCGGATCCGTAATGTGATATTATTGTAAGGTTTCAAATTTCAAGTCAATTGGATTTACCGTTTGTCCGTTACAAATTAAAACGCCTAGAAAATCGCTTAAATCGGTTTAATTCAAATTGAGCGTTTATAGCCATAACTCGCACATACTTCCGAATTAGCTTTCGAAACCTGTTCCATTGTGTCCAGAACGTGGGCTAAACCCTAGAAACGCTGGTTACGGCGCGTAAATCGGAGTTTGGAATTTCCGGGATGAATAGTGTTCGATTTTTCTTTATAAATAGCACCCACCTCTTCATAATTTAAAAAAAAAACCTAATCTAAAACCCTAGCCGCCACCCTAACATTCAAAGGCCAGAAATTCACAAGCTTTCCCCCTTAATCTCTTTCAATCTACAAACAATTAGAAGAAACTTTCAACACGAAAGTTATAGAGCACGATGAGATCTTGAAATCCATACGGTGATGATGGGTTTTGGTGCAACGGAGAGGGAGCTATGGGGGGCCGTTCATGGCCAGTCACGCACGCATTCCAAGGCTCTACAGGTGCCCGAGTGGGCTATGGTGGTGGGCGAAGGTAGAGGGGGTCAAGAGCTTCAAGATGGTGGTGGTTTGATCGTGTATAGTCGAGTATGGGTGGAGTATTATTAAACCCTAGTTGTTGTTGTATGGGTTTGTGGTGACGGCTTGTGCCTGTAGAGGAACGTGAAAGAGGGAAGAAGAGATGGACGGTGGAGATGAGGGGAAGCAAGATCTTGTGGCCAGAAATTGAATAGGTTTAAAATATATAAAGTTTGTTGTAAATTAGCAAGTTTAAATACGTGTAACTTCAAAAATTCATAACTTTTTCATACGAGGTCGAAAACGCGCGAAACCAGTTGCGTTGGAATCGTATGGACGAGCACTACGCGATGGAGTTGGTTTGGAGTCGTTTGGAGTTAGTGAGAATTTTGAGTAAAATTAAACGTGCGTTTAATTTTATTCGAAATAAATCGCTAAAACGGAAAATAAAAATCAAGGTGAGAACTTCTCACTCAATCGAATCAGTTTCGATTTTATTTTAAATAGTTAGATTTAAAATATTTGAATGCATGTTTCAATGTTGATTAATATCTATTGATTGTTAAAATAGACATTATACGCCGTTAGTAAGCGGATGTTATTTATTAAAAACATATACCGCGAATATTTCATAAACAGTGAAATTGGTATTATATATAATAGCAATATATATATATTGGCATATGTATATATTGGAGTTATTGATTTCCCGCATTTTTTGTTTAGCGGATGAGACCCTATTGCGCCGTTATTAAGCGGATAATATTTAATAAGAACATATACCGCGATAATTTCGTACTGGAGCGAAATTGGTATTGTGCTAATGTTTGTGGATGCAGGAAAACAGGTTGGAGGGATCCAACTGGATTCCTCAACAATTTTTATTTGATTTCAGATATTTTGATATTTGATGGATTATCATATCGATATATGATATCGTTGTTTGTCGTGATTGACTATTTGGTGTGTGGCATCATTGGATCAAATTTTGGAGTTTTTAAATGATTTTTAAAGTGATTTTTGAAAATATACTATATTTTTAGAATTTGATCCATTATAAATAAATGAACGATATAATTTTTAAAGTTATAAAAATTATGATTTTGAGAAATATAGTTAAAAACTGATTTTTGAGAATATGATGCTAATGATTTTATAAAATAGTTTAAATTGGATTTCTGAATTTATTATGAAAAGTTAAAAATATAGGATTTATAAAATTTAATTATTTTATGAATCAAAATGGTGAAATAATAAAGGAGATTAAAGACGTTTCAAAGGATAATATAAATTGATTTATATTAAGAGATTTATAAATGGATATTTATAAATTGAGATATTGAAATTATAAAACGAGTTTTTATAAGTGTTTGAATGAAGTGAAAATGAATTTCATAATTGAATGAAATTTATAGAATTATAAACGGTGAAGTTATTTGAAGAATAGATTTGGTTAAATAAATGAATCTTATAAGTTATAAGATTTATGGTTTGGAAAGTCTTTAGAGGAACGATTTTGTAAAATAATCGTTTTATAAGCATTTAACTTATAATATGAACTTTTAGTTTATAATTGAGTTATAAACTGGAATAGGTTAATAAAGAAATTTATAAAAAGGAAGTTTTTATAAATAAATAGAAATGGAATTTATAAACGTTGTTTTATAAATTCACAAATGACTTATTTTGATAAGAAAATTGTTGAAACCTATTAATGGAGTTATATTCACATTTTTGAATAGTGAATAATCCTTTGAATTAAAATGTATAAAAGGATGAAATGTGTTAACGTAGTATATTCACGTTTTTGAATAGTGAATAATATGTTAAAGGAAATGTTTTGAATGAGATGTTTAGATTGAATTAAAACGATCTAACGAAGTTTTAATTGTGTTGAGATTCGAAACCATAGATTTCAACATTTATTGTTGAAATAGACGTTTTCGAGAAATGAAAAGGAAATAGTGGACTATAACACTGTTGTTATAGTAAATAATTTCCGAAAGGAAATGTTTTGTATAGTATTGGGATTTATATATCTATTTTAATTTCGATTCCCTATACTAGTGATTTTGGGTTGTCGTAACGATGTTTTACGTAACATTCGTTTTGGCCCAAATAAATATGTTTAAGAGAATGATTTCCTTAAAGAATGAAATATATACTTAATTTCGATTTAAGTATATTGAATATTTTCTAAGTGTTGAAAATAAATAAAATTTGTGAATTACTTATGAATAAATAAGTATGGAAATGTTTTCCAATATAAAGTGAATATTTTGAGAATTTATCTTTTTGAAGATAAATTGAAAAGAAACATTGAAATGAATAATTGAAACCGAATATTCATTGATATGTTGGAATTATAAATTCACTAAGGAATTTATAAAGGAAGTGGAATTTGTCTAAAAATAAATATTGATTTATTTTTGAAGTGTGAAATAATATATCTTGTAAAGATATTTTTGGAAAATAAATAATTTGGAAAATTATTTGGAAACTGGTGATGCGTGCATGTCCAGTGATAGTTCAATAACCGACTATCAATATTTCTCTTTGAATGGGTAATTGATGTGATTTGTTTGAATGTGAATGCTACACTTATTTTTGAATAAGCGCTCACTATTCGGGTTAACCGGGAAAGGACCATGGGGTCGTATAACCCATTCCGAATATGTGATACGTCGTTGTGAATTGCATTGAAGATCGGTGTTGAAGACCCGGTATTTGCGAGAGCGATAGGATGACCTGTCGATTGTCTCTGCACTGAGTTGCAGCGGTATAGAGACTCCCTAAGTGATGGGAAATCCGATCAGGATTGTGAATATCCGGATTGCAAGGACTTCTTTGTAAGTGCCTTCGGTTTTGTTCGAGCCCGGAACAGACTTGTATGGATTGTGTGTCTGACATTACAAGTTGAGATATAAAGTCGATTTCTTTCAAATATATTTCTGTGGTGGCGGAGAATTTATTCTTTTAGCTTAACACCCTTCTCTGAGACGTACGAGCTCAGAGGTCATGTAGTTGAAGTTATCAGCGATATATTCCCAATTTGGTAATGTGACATGCTGAGTGTTGCTGAAATAATCATTGTGTTGATTATTGTGATAGGATCGTTTATTTGATCGTCTATCTTGGTGATCATTGTGTTGATCATTTGTTGACCCAAAGCATGGCTTTTGTATAAAGTATGTTTTTGTGGACGTGACTTCGTCGAACCTCACACCCCGGAAATGGTCAAAACAGGAAAGATGCAGCAAGGTTACGAGGGGTAGCACCCTTTAGGGTATGTACATTTCCTTCTGGATAGAGGTGGTATCATGGTATGGAGCCCAGATATTTAACCTATGTGGTTACTACGAATTTATTACTTTGTGGTTGTTGGTTTTCGGGATCCCGTGAGAAAGGTCGTTTACGATCGGGGAATGGCGTACTCGTGTCAGTAGTTACCCAGTTAGGGGTAACCCGGCCTTGTGTTGGCAGAGTTCCGGTTTGGTTCTCGGGGATGTCTTTCCAGAGGCATTCTCATGTGGCAATGGGAAGTTCCTTGGCCTGACCATTTGTTGGAAATCCAATTCCCAATACGAAACTTGTACGGTATTAGTTGTAGAACCTGCCATTCACTTATGGTGGTCACCACTGTTTGGATGGTAGCTATAGTAGGCATAGTTCGAAATGTCTATGTTGGCTAAGATTTATATTCTACTTTCGAAATGAATTTTTCCTACACTATGCACTAGTAATAATATCAAATGTTATTTTTAATGCGTATCAAGCATCTTTGACTATCATAAGGAGAAATCTCCTCCGATTCTGCGTTTGCATCGTGTGTGTGTGCGGGAGGCCTTATGGTAGTCTCATTTTTAAAAGCATTGCGAATTGAAATAAAAATATTCCTCTATTTTGATTTTAAAGATAAATAAACTGTTTTGAGTTCTCACACCAGTCACATGACTGACTTGGAGTTTATTGTTTTCCTTCCTAAACTCTGGGTGCCCACCAATTTCCACACGGGCAGTCAAGAGTTAAGGTTTATCAGGATATTCTGGATGTTCTGGATTTGCTGGAGGCAAGTTGGATGGCGTGGCGTACTAGTATATATAGTATTTCTTTTTCCGCTGCACTGTTTGTTGTTGTATATTGTTGTACACTCTGATGATATGATGTAATGAAATGTATAAAATGTAATAACTGATATAATTCTTTGTTTAAAGATTATTCATTTATTATTATATGTTGTTCCGCTGCGAATTGTGAGATTCTGTTATTGTTCTGTTGTTTTCTGTTCCGTCCTATTTTCTTCTGTTTTTCTGTTTCCTTTCTCTTCTCTTTTCTTTCTATTTTAAAATTTTCTATCTTCTTTTCCCTATCTAATTCTTCTATCTTTTTCTCTCCTTTTCTTTTCTTAAAATTCCTTTAAAAAAAAACCCTCAGTGTTCGGTTTTCCGTCGTTCGATTCCTCGGCAGTCGATAAAGTGAGTGTCGATGTCGAATTTTCGGAAGACGAAGAATCGTGTCCTGACAAAGATAAAGGTGAGTTAATCTCACTCATCTGGGTTTCATTTAAATTTAAATAGTTAAATTTAAAATTGTTGATTGTGTGCTTGGATGATAAATTATTATCAGTTATATTGAATTAGACCCTATGCGCTGCAAAATAGCGGATGATATTATATTAAACCCATATACCGCGATATTCCACCTCGAAGTGGGATTGGTATTATATGTGTATTTGGAGCGATTGATTTCCCGCATTATATAGCGGATGAGACCCCATGTGCCACATAATAGTGGATGATATGATATGACCCCATATACCGCGATATTCCACTTAGAAGTGGAATTAGTATTTTATATTGTGCTAACATCTGTTAATGTAGGGAAATAGGTTGGGGGGATCCAACTGGATTCCTTAAAATATTTAGATTTGTTTAAATATTATATGTTATGATTTATTGGATGATCTGGATAGATTACATTGATAATTGGAAATAATGGATGCTATGAATTGATTGAATATATTTGGGTATGTTGAGCTACCAAAAATATATAGATTTGATTTTCGAAAAGAAAATAAAAAGAGGATTTGTAAGAAAAATAATTATAAAGAATTTGGATAAATTGATTGGAAAAGGATAAAAGTTGATTTTAAATTCTAAATTTAATAAATTCCAAATTATGGAAAAGAGATTTTTAAATAAATGGGGATAAATGAATTTTTAAACTTAAATGATATTATTTTAAAGAATAAAAGATTTATTCAATTCAGGATTTAAATGTTTAGAAAAAAATAAAAGAAGGAATTTGGGAAATATGAAATTGATATTTTCAGTTAAAAAGATTTTAGATCATAATTAAGAAATAAAGTATGAAGTTAATGGGTTTTGAAATAAATTAAGTAAAGAAATTTATTTCAAAATGGAGTAATTTAGAAATCAGTTTGAAAGTTGATTTAAGTGTTTGAAATTGGATTTTTAAAACAAGATGAGACTATGAAATTTATAAACTGGGTTATAAAGTGAAATGGATATCGACGGATATTCGGGAGTATAAATTCACGGTAGGAATTTATAAAGGAATGAGTAATTTGTTTTAAAAATAAATAGTGATTTACTTTTAAAGGTATAGATATGGAAGGTATATATTTCCCTGGAAAGCCAAGTGTATCATAAAGGAGACTTTTATGTATAAGCTAAAGGCTTTAAAATTTTATTTTAAGGAAATGTTTAGAAAAATTATTATTTTTAAATGTTTTAAATTTTATAGTAAATATTTTCAAAATCTATTTTAGTCATCATTATTTAAAGGATAATTATTAATATTATATTTTATAAAGTAATTTTATTTTAAATATTCTTAAAGTATATATTTTTGAAATAAGTTTTAAAGTAGTTTTTTTTAATTTAAATGTTTTATAGTATATTTTATAATAAAGTGTTTTAAATTATTTTAAAATCTAAAGTATTTGTATTTGGTGATTACAGTGGAAATAGAAAATATATGAGGAATTTATTTTCGTAAGAGAAAGATGGTTTGAAAACTGTTTTCAAAGGGTTTGAAAACTGTTTTCAATGGGTTGAAAAGTGGAAAAATATCTTGCGAAGATATTTTAAGGTTAATAAATAATTTAGGAGAAATTATTATGGCTTGATGATTGTTTGTGAATGTTAATTGATAGTTAAATAACTGACTTTCAACATTGGCCAATGCGTTGATCATTTTGAAGAGACCGGGATCGGGATTTATTTCCCGAAAACCACTTCGATCCGGTTTGAACGTTGTCGTGAGGAAGACAAGTGCGGGAAGTCAAAGATGGAGCACTAAAGTGCAAGGGCTAACCGCTAATAATCCTAAGGGTGATACCAAAATGGATGTAGTAGGAATAGTGCCTTCGGTTCCGTTCGAACTCAGGATGGACTTGTATAGATGAATGCATTCAGAACATCGTCAGGAGAACGATGAGCATTCTAAGTGAAATATTCTAAAAAGCTAACGCTTAGCCTAAAGCCTCATCAACCAGGAATGACTAAAAATCAGGGGTTATGCAGCAAGGCTAAGTGGGTCGCGCCAATTAGGGTAAGGTCATCCCTGTCTTGATGTCCCTTTTTATTCGCCTTAGTGGGCGGTTGCTGATCCCAACCGCGGGGTGATCTTACTCGGGATTATCCAGTAAGGGTAGTTCCGGTCTTGTGTTGCAGGGGATCGGGAGGGATCCTTGGTACGCTGATCTAGACCAGGTACTATGACAGGTGGTACCCCAGTGCCTAGTCATTAGTTGAAAACTCATTCTCACTACGTGCCTTTACGGTTTTGTTTGTATACCTATTAGCTGGAATTTAGTAAATGTAACAATTTCAGCTATTTGAATAAGTATTTGTATATAGACCCTATTATAATATCAAAGGATTTTATAAGAATTTTTTTAGCTATAGTAAGGTAAAAACCCGACATATTTATTTGTGGCATGGTCTTACGAGATGCTTTTGATTTTCAAAGAATTTTTGGAACTTTAATAATCCAATTGAGTGTGTTTTTCTCACGCTGGTATTCAAGACTGACTCGTGTATTATTTAACTATAATGCTCGGGTCAGACCGAGTACTATAGAGTACAGATTCTGGATGGACTGTTGTGGAGCTCAGG
The DNA here is from genome assembly GCA_030765085.1 of Allium cepa. Lineage (NCBI taxonomy): Eukaryota > Viridiplantae > Streptophyta > Magnoliopsida > Asparagales > Amaryllidaceae > Allium > Allium cepa. Next base: position 736,358,127 of record CM060943.1, read on the forward strand.
AGACGAGTGGGATGGGGAGATGTATCTGACGTATATGATGTAAATTCCGCTGTGTATTCAGTTTTGGAAGGACGAGATATTATAACCATCCTGAGTTGTGTTGTGATTGTACTGAACTCTGATGCTGTATTCTGATGACGTATGTATAAAACGGATATAATTTTCTTTTGTGTAAAGATCTGTTATCATCTATTATATTTTATTCCGCTGCGTTGGTAAGATTCTGATGTTATTTTTATTTCTTCTTCTATCTCCTTTTTCTTTTTACCCTAATGGTTCGGTTTTTCGGATGTTGAAAAATTGGACCGTTACATTTGGTATCAAAACTGAAGGTTAAGCGAGAACCTTGGCTCTGGTGGGGATTACTCATTTGAATAGAGTCCGTAGTACTCTAGAATAGTTTGAGGGTATTAATAGATATGAGCACGTATTTGTTAGTGAATATAAAAATTATTTTTATATTGTGTTGATTTATCGGTTGAGTGTTTATAGATTCTGGTCGATGTGTGGGACGCCATGGCCTTGATAAAGATTTCTAAACTCTTAAACAAGATAACTCAACACAATATTGTTTTAAAATAGGGTAAATGAAATAATTTTACCCAAATTATTTTTGTATATAAAAGAAATAATTTTTTGCAAGTTATTATAGCTAAATATGGTTGCTTGGTTGTTAGGGGATGATAACATTAAGTTATTATCATTATTTTGTAAGAATTGAATAAGAAATTAAAAGGCATAACTAAAGCTAAGAAAGTAAATTCATATTACATAATCAAATTGTAAGTAAGGATTATAAATGTAATTTAAAATTTAAAATAAGATTTCAGAGTAATATTTGAATATGAATTGAAAGAATTTGGAATTTTGGGAAAAAAAATTAAATTCCTTTGGATTTGAAAATGATTTTCAAAAAGTTTTGAAGAAATAATGGCGATATTATTTCAGATTGGATTGAAATCTGGAGAGATTTGAAATTTCAAAATATTTGAAGGGTTTTTTAAAGAGATAACGCGTTGAACTCTTTTTCGGTCGCTGGAAATTAACTTTGGTGATGACTGCAGCTTCATCAATGTCCATTTTCGAGTTTCCAAAAGAGGGATTGTTAGCCAAATGATTTAATGTGGAGTTGTTTGCAAAACTGGGTTGGTTTTAAAAATTCAAAGAATAATTGGATATGCAATTGAATTATGGATTTCAAAAAAATGAATTTTGAAATATTGAAGTTTTGGTTTGGTGAAACCGTTTTGATTCTAAATACAAAGGAATATAGAATATTTTTGAATTGATATTTGTTGCAAAATTGAGTTAAATTTTGTGATGCAAAGGAATATTTTGGTTTGAATATAATTGATTTCAAAAATGATTTTGAAGTGTTGAGTAATTGATTAAAAAAAGACTCTGGAATTTATTTTAAAATGTTTATGGAATTTAAATAAGTTGGAAACTTAAGGAAGTTTAAATTTTTTGAATGGAAATGGAATGTAATTGAATCCAATAAATAAAGGTAAAAAATTATTTTATTGGAAGTAAATTTATGGGAGAATAAATTTATTAAAATTTGTAAGTAAAAGAACTAGAATTAAAGTTGAATAATGGAATCAATTTAGATTATTTTGAGAAAAGTGAATTGTAAAGGAACTAAAAGAAGTAAAAGTTTAGAAATAAACTTTTCATTGAAACTTGTGGAATTAGATTCAACTTGAAAAGGGTCAAACAAAGGTAAGTGTGACGAGAATAAAGTTAGAAAGATAAGCCAATTAAAGAAGGTTGGTAAATGAAATGGAAATAAAATTGTGGATAGACAATTGAATTTGCATTTGTAAGTAAATAGGATTTAAACTGAATATTGGGAATTAATTTAGAATGTGCGTAATGGAAGTTAGTCAAGTTTTGGCTAAATAAAACAAAACGACTGAAACAAAATTCGTGAGTAAACTAATGGATCTAAGTAGGTAATAAAATGATTTGGAATGAGATTTGATTTGAATTTTGTTGTGTAAAATAAAGGGAAGTTATAAAATTAATTCGAAGTAAACTAAAATTATAAAAAGTCTGGAAATTAGAAATTGTTTGAGATTTAAAATGAATTAGTGAGTGAAACTAATTTAAAAATGATATGAACCTATTATGAATGGAAGATAGTTGATAAAATTCAATATTCAGAGTTAAAAGATTAATTTGCAGTAGACTAAAAATAATTTAAAGTTTGAAATAAATCCATTGGGATTTAAATAAATTAGTAATGAGACTAATTAAAGAATTGATTAATTGAATATGGCTTGAGATGAAGGTAAATTGAATTCATATGAGATTGGAGATCCAGTTTAAAAATAGGGGATTATAAGGCTTAAGTGGAAATGTAATAATATAAGAATATATAAAGTTCTTATATTATACCTAAGAAAAGCTAAGGGTGAAAATTCTTAAGTAAATTTGGTATTGAAAATACTAAGTTAATAATGGATGAAAATTTCATCTGGAAGTTGTGAAATGGGATGGTCGTGAATTAGGGAATAGAAATCAAAATAATGTGAATAAAAGAGAATTGATATAGTTAAAAATCAATTAGGGTAAAAATATGTAGGATGTACGTATATTATTTTATTTGCATAATGATTCAATCCAGATTCGAACACAGGATTTCGAGGTGGCTGTACTGATCCAAGTTGGGATTTTTACACTCGATTTTTGATGGCGAACCCTGGATATGGAATTTTGATTGTTTCTGGAAATTCTCTATCATATTCTGAGGCTATGCAAGGAGAATGACGGTTTCTGATCAAGAAACCAGATCTGAGTCCGCAATAGGAAGTCGGGTGGACGATACTAGTTCGGAAGTGGAATTGTATGATCGAGCGAGCGATCAAATTGGGTATTGCATATAGATGATATATGTGCATCGTACGGATGTGAATGGAATAGATATGAAACCGTTGAAAAGAAATGTATAGATTGATTTTGAGACTCTGTGATTGGATGTTATGGCCAAGTAGGATATATAGGTGTTTAAAGGCAATAGATAAATTGAGATTTTTGATTTCGAAGATAAATTTGAATTGCCCAACAAAAAAGGTATGTATTTAAATTTCTACATGAAATTTGATAATTTTATGGTCTAGCCTCTTGGCTTTTTGTTTTCTTTTGAAATATGGGGCCCGTAGAGGCATTTTGTAGTTGTACCAAGCTAGCCGTGCAAAGGAGACGCAGGCAGAAAAATTTCAAAAATTTAGGGAGTTAGAAAATTTTTGGAATTTTTTTGATAATTTAGAATTTGAATTTGAATGGTTGAGTAAGTAATGTTGTTTGGAAGTTATGGATAGGTTTGGAAAGTTAATAAGGATGATAATGTGTCTTTCATAAAGATGGTTTTGGTTGTTGATAAAAACTGTTTGGCTTTGGAAAGACAATGAACGGGTTGTGGACCATTCCTCTTAACCAGTAATTTCGGGGACGAAACTCTTTTAAGGGGGGAGGAATGTGACGACCTTGAATTTCTGGTATTTGAAATTGAAATGTTTAATTGATTTTGAATATTTGAACGTTAGTTTTTAACTTGAATTTCAAATATCGCTATTCATTTGATAATTTAAATATTATATCTAATGACTGGATTGGGAAAATGTTGAATCTGTAATTCTAAGCTTGTTAAAAATATTTTAAATGCTTAGAAATTCATATTGGTCATTCTGAAGGTATTAGAACTTTTAACATTGAATTTGAAAGCGTTTGGTTCAGTTTTAAAAATATATAGTTTAAATTGAATTTAAAAATAGCCTTCCGAGGCACAGTCTCGGATTTTGACGAAACCAGTTCCATTGGACCCGTAATAGTGTATTATTATCGGATTTCAATTTTCGTAGCATCAGAGTTGTCGTGTGATCGTACAATAGATAAACGTGCTAAATTTTTATTGAAAATTTAATATAATAACTGGGCCCAAAAAGCTATCTTCTCAATACGATCGAATTAGAACTTGGAACCTTTTCCATTGCATTCGGAACAAGGGTTTAACATTATAAACGCCTAGCGACATGCCTCAATAGGAGTTCGAATTTTGAGCTATGAATTCTAGATGATCTGAATGTGAATTTAAATTAAAATATATAGATTCACATTCAATAAGCAATTGGACATGTTACCTCCTTTAAGAACACGTGTCTCCTACCTTTCCAAATCACATACAATTGTCCCCTTCTTCTTTTCGTTTTTGTTTTTTTCAACCGAGAAATCTAAAAAAATAGATCTATGTAGTTAATGCCCCGCTATTACCCCGCTACGACCCCGCTATATCTCATAGCGGATTTCTACCGCTCAGTTTTTCCATATAGCCCCAGAATATAGCCTTTCCGCTTTAATCCCCGCTATTTTCGCTATATCCCGTTATTTCCTCTATATCCTTTTTAATAAAATGAATTGAAAATTTGCATTTAAACATGAAACTAATTTATGTGATTTAATTTTTAATATATTTTCAGAAATGAAAATACTCTAATATTCTACCAAATTCAATTATGTTATATAACAGTTTTTCGTTTATTTAAAGTATATTCGCACATGTTTTTATTTAAAATTATTTATTTATTATTTATAATTCAATTGAATGATAAATTTTCATTTAATTACCATTTATATATTTGTAAAAACATTAAGTACGAGTTCTATATGTTATTTTAGAGCCATTCGCTATATCTCGATATATCCTTGCTGTATCCCCGCTATGGCTTTTGCACCTCCACCGCTTTGAATCTACCGAGCGCATTAACTGCACAGAAATAGATACACTGTTTAAAAAAAATCATAGCCGAGCATTTTTATTTAATTTACTTTTCCTCTTTTGAAATCCTAATAGCCGGAGAATCTATTTTTCACCCTTCTTCAAATTCGATTTCCTCTCCACCCAGTTCGAAGCCACCCTTCCAAATTTCCTCGTCCCCTTCCCCATTATGAATTCGAATCGAATTCGAACTCGATTGTGAGCAAGTCGCAAGGTTTCTTCTCGTCAGGGGAAGAGCGAACGCTAGCTCCGTGATCAAGCTTGCAGAATGGGTTCGACTCGAGCACGACTATGTCGCAAGGTCAGAAGGAAGGTGTGTGCATGGTGCCCGGATGCTCGGCATCGATATGTGATTTGGGTTTTGGCCGCGAGCTTAATAGGTCATTTCTGGAAGTCATGAGGGAGGCAACGTATTCGTGGAGGAAGATGGGTTCTACGAGTTTGCATGTGTAGCTTGTCTCTTTGGGAAGGAAGGTAGGGTCGGTCTGTTTTAAGTTAATGGTTTAAACTAATTTTGATTATAGAATTTAAACTGTTAGGGAACAGGAAAATAGCAGGAGAAAAATAAAACTTTTAAAATTAAGAGCAGCTCTGTTTTAATATAGGCATATGATTTTGAAAGGAAATTTTATAATACTGTAAAGTTTATATTTATAAATCTGCTTTTTATGAGATATGTATAGATTATTTTTATATGTATATAAGTTATTTTAGTATATGTAGATTCAAGAAAAAGTAAATATACGTATATACATATTTTCACTTACGGGTTAAATTTAAAAACGATGAAGATTTATTTGTTTAATTAAATCTAAATTCTTTTAGTTACTAAGAAAAAAAAAATTAAAAAAAAGAAGGAAATTAGTTTAAATTTTAAATGCTAATAGATTATTCGATTAGCTCAAATATTAATAAAAATCATATAATGTTGTACAAGGTTTAAAACTATGAAGAAAACAAGCTGGATCGGATTGGATTGCAAACAAAGATAAAAGTGAGATAATCTCACTCGTCTGGGTTTCATTAAATTTAAATAGTTAAATTTAAAATTGTTGATTATGTTCTTGGATGATAAATTATTATCAGTTATATTGGATTAGACCCTATGCGTCGCGTAATAGCGGATGATATTATATTAAACCCATATACCGTGATAATCCACCTCGAAGTGGAATTGGTATTATGTATGTATTTGGAGTGATTGATTTCCCGCATTATATAGCGGATGAGACCCTATGCGCCGCATAATATTGGATGATATGATATGACCCCATATACCGCGATATTCCACCTAGAAGTGGAATTGGTATTTTATATTGTGCTAACATCTGTTGGTGCAGGGAAACAGGTTGGAGGGATCCAATTGGATTACTCAAAATATTTAGATTTGTTTAAATATTCTGTGTTATGATTTATTTGATAACTGGATAGATTACATTGATAATTGGAAATAATGGATGCTATGGATTGATTGAATATATTTGGGTATGTTGTGCTACCAAAAATATATAGATTTGTTTTTTCGAAAAGTAAATAAAAAGAGGATTTGTAAAAAAAATTATAAAGAATTTGGATAAATTAGATTGGAAAAGGATAAAAGTTGATTTTAAATTCTAAATTTAATAAATTCCAAATTATGGAAAAGAGATTTTTAAATAAATAGGGATAAATGAATTTTTAAACTTAAACGATATTATTTTAAAGAATAAAAGATTTATTCAATTCAGGATTTAAATGTTTATAAAAAAATAAAAGAAGGAATTTGAGGAATATGAAATTGGTATTTTCAGTTAAAAAGATTTTAAATCATGATTAAGAAATAAAGTCTGAAGTTAATGGGCTTTGAAATAAATTGAGTAAGAAAAGAAATTTATTTCAAAATGGAGTAATTTGGAAATCAATTTGAGAGTTGATTTAAGTGTTTGAAATTGGAATTTTAAAAGAAGATGAGACTATGAAATTTATAAACTGGGTTTATAAAGTGAAATGGATATCGGTGGTATTTGGGAGAATAAATTCACGGTAGGAATTTATTAAGGAATGAGTAATTTGTTTTAAAAATAAATAGTGATTTGTTTTTAAAGGTATGGATATGGAAGGTATATATTTCCTTGAAAAGCCAAGTGTATCATAAAGGAGAATTTTATGTATAAGCTAAAGGCTTTGAAAATTTATTTTAAGGAAATGTTTTAGAAAATTTATTATTTTAAATGTTTAATTTTAAAGTAAATATTTTCAAAATTTATTTTAGTAGTAATTATTTAAAGGATAATTATTAATATTTATATTTTATAAAGTAATTTTATTTTAAATATTCTTAAAGTATTTTTGAAATAAGTTTTAAAGTAGTTTTTTTTCATTTAAATGTTTTAAAGTATGCATTATAATAAAGTGTTTTAAATTATTTTAAAATCTAAAGTATTTGTATTTGGTGATTGCAGTGGAAATAGAAAATATTTGGGGATTTATTTTCGTGAGAGAAAGATGGTTTGAAAACTGTTTTTAAAGGGTTGAAAAGTGGAAAAATATCTTACGAAGATATGTTGTGGTTAATAAATAATTTGGGAGAAACTATTATGGCTTGATAATTGTTTGTGAATGTTACTTGATAGTTAAATAACCGACTATCAATATTGGCCAATACACTAATTGTTTCGAAGAGACCGGGATCGGGATTTATTTCTCGAAAACCACTTTGATCCGGTTTGAACGTTGCCGTAAGGAAGACAAGTGCTGGAAGCCGAAGATAGAGCAGTGAAGTGCAAGGGCTAATTGCTACTAATCCTGATGGTGATTCCAAAATGGATGTAGTAGGAGTAATGTCTTCGGTTCCGTTCGAACCCGGGACGGACTTGTATGGATGAGTGCTTTCAGAACATCGTCAGGAGTACGATGAGCATTCTCAGTGAAATATTCTAAAAAGGTAACGCTTAGCCTCGAGCCTCATTAACCAGGAATGACTGAAAATCAGGGGTTATGCAGCAAGGCTAAGTGGGTCACGCCCATCAAGGTAAGGTCATCCCTATCTACATGTCCCTTTTTATTCGGCTTAGTGGGCGGCTGCTGATCCTAACCGCGGGGTGATCTTACTCGGGATTATCCAGTAAGGGGTAGTCCCGGTCTTGTGTTACAGGGGATCGGGAGGGATCCTCGTTACGTTGATCTAGACCAGGTACTGTGGCAGGTGGTACCACAGTGCCTAGTCATTAGTTGGAAACTCATTCTCCCTACGTGCCTTTACGGTTTCATTTGTATACTTATTAGCTGGGATTTAATAAATGTAACAATTTCGGCTATTTAAATAAGTATTTGTATATAGACCCTATTATAATTTTAGAGGATTTTATAAGAAATGTTTTAGCTATCGTAAGGTAAAAACCCGACATGTTTATTTGTGGCGTGGTCGTATGAGATGCTTTTGTTTTTCAAAGAATTTTTGGAACTTTAATAATCCAATTGAGTGTGTTTTTCTCACGCTGGTATTCCAGACTGACTCGGGTATTATTTAACTATAATGCTCAGGTCAGACTGAGTATTATAGAGTACAGATTCTGGATGGACTGCTGTGGAGATCAGGAGACGAGATGGATGGCGAGACGTAACCAATGTATATAATGTAAATTCCGCTGTGTATTCAGTTTTGGTAGGACGAGATATTATAACCGTCCTGAGTTGTGTTGTGATTGTATGGAACTCTAATGTTGTATTCTTATGATATATGTATAAAACAGATATAATTTTCTTTTGTGTAAAGATCTGTTATCATCTATTATATTTTTTCCATTGCGTTGGTAAGATTCTGGTATTGTTTCTATTTCTTCTTCCATCTCCTTCTTCTTTTTACCCTAATGGTTTGGTTTTTCGGGCGTCGAAAAGTCGGACCATTACAGTATGGTTAGCTTTACTAGGTATTGTAGCATGTCTGCCAAATGCACTCCTACTCATGTAGCATGCCACCACATTAAATGCATATTAAATGCAAAGCACGGGCCTGGTATGGAATGTTAGCCTAGCAAGCCCCCAAGCCATGCAATCTCACCACCTTTATAGCTATCTCCATCAATCCTCATGCCTAGATCTTTGGCCAAAATTGTTTCTCGCATGTTCTCAGTGTAATCATAGCCATTCATCCATTAATATTGTTAATATAAATACCCCTTTCCATACAACATCAAACGGGGGTTGGAATTTAGCTAACATATAAGCACGTAATTTATTTGCAGCAAGCAGCTCCTCTCAAAACCCTTAAGTTTGGTATTATTATAATCTTAAGTGATAGGTTTCTTATTATTCTTTTGTAATTCCTTACAATTGTAAGAGATAAACATAGTAAGAGATCTTCATAGTCGATGTTGGAAAATCTTTGTCGTGCCACTCTATTTCTTGTGTCATTATATAAATTTCTTGTTTTACTCCTCATTTTACATTTTTAAGCCTAGTATTGGCTAGTGCATTTTGCTAATACGATGCAATAGTCTAGCTTTAAGGATGGCCAATTTATTAGTCAACATCTTGGCGCTTGAAGGAGGGCCTCCCCTAAATGCCCTGACCTTTTTTTACCTTTTCTCTTCTACAATCATCTATTCCAACTATCGCCATGTCAAATTCTAATGGTGAGAACAAAGTCATAAACTTTAGTGCCTACGATACCAATGGTAACATTGTCGTCGACACTGCCAGTCTCATCCTTGGGCTTACTAGTGACATGTGGCAAAGAGTACTCCAAGGCTTAACCAACGTGGGAGCTCTAACCTGTGAAGTGCAGGACTTGAGGACGGGGTTGGACACTCAGATAGCTGTAAAATTTGTTCCACCATCCCCTCAAATGGTTGAACCGACTCCTCTCCACACTGTTCTCCCAAATGCTTATGACCTTATAAACACCATTGAGGCCTATTGTAGGGTGGTGCCTCAAACCCCGGTTGTGGATGTTCATGCTGATCCAAGGAGACATGTTATGCATGGGCCAAGTCATGTTATTGGCATTGACCCAGAGATATCCATGCACATAGAACTAAGGCATCGTTATTCTCCTTCAGTAGAAGGGCAGATAGCTTTCAAACGCCTTGGATGGCAAACTAAGCCCAAGAATTGAGGTTCAAGCATCTTAGCAGTGGTGCTTAGGCCTCAATATAGAGCCTAGGGGCCCATCGGTGCATTCTTGATACCATAGGGGTGCATCCAGGCCTAAATCAGGTGAGGGGAAAGCTGGTAATTCACGGTCACCCTTTGTGCATAAGAAGAGGAGGTCTTCCACTCCAGCTCACCATGATCACCATCGCTCTCTCTTAACTCATCATCGCCAATCTCCCACTATATAAAGACGTTGATCCAGACATTCCCGCAGCAGACCGATGCTGGCCTTCGGGAGAAAATGAAGCATAAGAAGAGGAGGTCTTCCACTCCAGCTCATTATGATCACCATCACTCTCCCTTAACTCATCATCGCCAATCTCCCACTGTATAAAGACGTTGATCCAGACATTCCCGCAGCAGACCGATGCTGGCCTTCGGGAGAAAATGAACATCCTTTGCCAGTATCTCAATGGAATTCTGAGGGAAAAGTTTTTTCGAATAAAGAGAACGGAGAGCCATTTTTCAAGGAAATCCTGAACGCTTACATTCACTGCCAATATTCCTTTCCACTTATTGACAAGTACGATGGGAGTGCTGACCCATCGGATTATATTACAACATTCAACTCCATCATCTGTGCTGGCCAGCTTTCTTGCCCAATAAAGTGCCTACTCTTCCCCTCCACTCTCGTAGGATAGGCCTCCCACTAGTTCCTATATTTACAACCATGCAATATCCATTCTTGGGGACAACTATGTGCAAACTTCAAGACCATATTCTTTACTTCATAGACCCATGTTATGATGGGTAGTGAGCTAGATAACATCAGATAGGGGCCAACTGAGAACCTTCGGTCATATGCGAATCACTTCAACAAGGAATTGCCAAGGCTAGGAGTGCTACAAGAATAGCTGGTTGTGGCCCTCTACTCGAGGGATAGGTACAAGTAGAGAATATGGAAGGAACTCCAAAAGCAGTCAGTTATGCCCCTAATTGACTTTTATCAATGGCCAAATGTTGTTTTAAGGATGGAGAATGTCGATCTTTCTAATAGAGATAATGAAACCCGACAAACCTAACAAGCCGATCCTCATGAAACTACCACTAAGGTGACGGTTGGTAGAACAATACTAGAAGATGAGCAGAAAATGGCAGCCAATACAGGTCCAAGTATAATAACTATGCTACTCTGAATAGGGATATGTAAACAATATATCTCACATCTAGGGAACGGGTGCAATTTCAAAGACCAACCACCACCGATGGTGGGAGAAGGGAAGAACCTTACAATAATGGAAAATATTGCCAACTCCACTAAATCAATGTCCACTCCACCAACGAATGCCAAGTGCTTAAAGATAATATTGAAAGACTAATCGTGAAAGGAACGCTTTTAGAGTTTATTCGGTATCAAGTGGAACAAAGGATGACTCGCAACAATCAGCCGACACCATCCCATGACCAAAAAACAATGTCACGGTCATAAACGATATCTTAACCATATTTAAGGGTTCGCATATAGTTGGAAGTAGACAGCTAGTGCACTCCGGATATCAGAGAGAAGTGGATTCATCCAGTCAAATCTATTTTCTAAAGCGCTAAGCGCTAAAGTATCCAGGTTGGAAATAGATCAGCCTATCATGTTCATTACCAAAAACAGAGAAGTCGTACCTTACCCGACCATGATCCTATGGTCATCACTCCCGCAATGACCAACTCAAATGTGCACAGAGTATTCGTGGATGGGGACAGCTCAGTCAAAGTCACGTTCAGACATGTCTTTGAGGTGCTCAAGCTTCCTGTCTCCAGCCTTATCCCTTACGCCTTGCCTATTTACGACTTTGGAGTATTGGCATCATTCTAATGAGGTGCACTTACCTCGTGACCACATTCGAAAAAGAACCCCATTGTTGCAATAATTTATGTAAAATTTATAGTAGTTGATTGCCCTTTTGCTTACAAACTGTTAACAGAACAACCAACACTTGTAGAATTGGACGCAATCATCTTCTACAACCGACTCGCCATAAAATTCTCTTCTTAAGATAGGGTCGGTGAAATCTGGGGCAATCAATGGAAAGCCAGCGCGTGTTATGGGACCTCCCGTAGATAAGCAAAGAAAGGTGTCCTTACGCTTCGATGGGAACTTACAACTATCGATGGTGAGTCACTCAAGGAAACTATCGAGCCAGTCAGCACTTAGGTTTATGCCAAGACTGCCCCTAACCCTGAAGCCAAAGCTTCAACACCAGCAGCACCCTCATGGATAATGACCTACCTGAGTAGGTCACTGCAATCAGTGATGTGTCACCCAAGGATGCGCTTAAGCCAAATAGTGCTCACACTCATGCCGAGATCGTCTTTTCCCTAAAGATGCAGCTGCCGAGAGTGTCTCACCCAAGAGTAACCTTGAGCCTATTGGGGCTCCGGTTCATGGTGGGACAACCCAAAGCACTAAAATTACATCAACTGGTTGTGTGTCAATTGAGAGTACTCTTGAGCCTAGCAATGCATAGGGTCGTGCTAGGACTGGCTGCCATGATAAAGACTATAGTGGCAAGGATCCTATATCCTTGGCCACTCCCCTAAGAACCAAAGAGATCACTACAACAAGGAATGAGCAAGTCGCACCCCATTGGCAAGTAAAGACATCCGCCAGAGCAAATCCAACCCTCTCGACGCCACTAGACTCATTTGTGGGTGCCGGGGGCAACCTCAACACATTGACTTGAGCATATACATCTTTCCCGACCGGAGATGTCATAGAGAATATGATTTACGCATCGGAACAATGCAACTAGAAAATAAGTTCTGATCCAGACGATCCACTTGATCCCTACATCGGGGATTCAAATATTGAAGGTGGGTCTACTACTCCATTTAATTTGATATCCATAGACTGTGCCGACCCTAGCAGAGTTGTTAAAATCGGCAAAGAAGTTAACTTCAAAGTTAAAGATGAGCTGGTAAAATTCTTGCAACAAAGCAAAGAGGTCTTCGCATGGGGGAACACCTACATAACTATCATCAATCCTAGGATCATTATCCATGCACTTAACATTGATCCAAAAGCCAGCCCTAACCGTCAAAAGCGTCGAGCACTCAACACAGGAAGGTACCCAGCTATTAAAGAAGAGGTACAAAAGTTGTTAGCCAGTGGCTTAATCTAGGAGGAAAAATATATGATCTAGGCAGCTAACCTAGTAACGGTCCAAAAGCCAAACTGGTCTTTGAGAACTTGTATCGACTTCTCCGACCTCAACAGTGCCTACCCCAATGAAAGCTTTCCATTTCCTAGCATTGATCAGCTAATAGATGCAACCTAGTGGGCATGAGCTCCTCACCTTCATGGATGCTTGTTTTGGGTATGATCAATCTCTATGAACAGCCAAACTAACAGCACACCTCCTATATCATAATGCTAGTCTATATTGCTATAGTGCCATGTCGTTTGGGTTACAAAATGCAGGTGCCGCCTGTTAATGGCTCATCAATTGTATGTTCTCATAGTAGATCAGGCAGTCTATGAAAGTATATGTGGACGACATGTTGGTAAAGTCTAAGAAGGCCAAGGGCATACACATAACCTAGCCAAGACTTTCAACATGCTATACTAGTACAAGATGATGCTAAACCCGAAAAATGCTCTTTTGCCGTCTAGTTCGGAAAATTCCCTGATACGTTGTGAGCACCAAAGGAATTGAAGCTAACCCTAAAAAAAATCTAAGACATCCAAGATACTCAAGACTTAAGAATTATAAAACAAGTTTAAAGCCTGAATGAGATGGTTATAGCTTTGAGTCGGTTCATTTCTAAAGAAACCAACCAATGTCTACCCTTCTTCAACCTCATCAAGAAGGTAAACTCATTTACCTGGAGTGACGACTGCACTAAAGAATTTGAAGAACTGAAGCAGCTCTTAGCAACACCCATGGTACTGTCCAAACCTATCGACATGGAGACGTTGCAGTATTTAACCATGCAATCAGCACTGCATTGATAAGAGAAGGTGAGAAGATTCAACGATTGATCTACTATGTTAAGGAAAGGTTGTTAAGTCCTGAAAGAAGATACATATGGCTGGAGAAGCTTTCTTTCTGCCTATTCACGATAGCTTGAAAACTCTAGTCATATATTCAGGCTCATCCCATCAAAGTACCAACCAACCAACCGTTGAAGCAAGTTCTTAGCCAATCAAGCATAGCAGGCCAGCTACTGAAGGGGTCTATCGAGCTTGGGCAACATCACATCTCTTTCCAACCTTGCACTTCCATCAAAGGTCGGGATCTTGCTAACTTCATCATCAAATGCTCAAGCACGAACAACGACAAAGAAGAGACCATCACTAGTTAACAAGCTTGGAATCTGTATGTGGATGGGGGGTTAAATGAGAAAGGGGCAGGGACCGGCACAGTCTTATCCACTCTCAAAGAGAACTTCGTTTTATGGTCTGGCTCACTTTCAAAGCAATCAATAATGAAGTCGAGTACTAGCTATTCTCGCCAAACTCGGGATGGAAAAGGTGTACACATGGATTCCTTCCTTCTTTTCAACGACTCGTCATTAGTCGTCGGTCAAATTAGTGAGGGATTCTAAGTCAGGGGCAAGATGCTGGCTTTATATGTTGCGGGGGCCAAGAAAATGGTCAGCACGTTTGTCGAGTTCAAGCTAGAGTAGATACCTAAGAAGTAAACTTCCAAGGCCAACTACTGGCTAAGGAGCAAGCAACCTAAAAGAAGTTACTCCTTGGATCCCATTAGAGATTCGAAGAACCCCTTGCCATGAGACGACAACAATGATAATGGATATTGATACCGCGTCCATGGACAACTGAATGGTGATCCTGATCAAGTACTTAATAAGTGAAGCATTTCTTGCCGATCACAAAAAAGCTAGGAAGGTCCTCTACCGAGCTCCCCATTGCACAATCATGGATAAGAAGCTCTACAAAAGGGGCACTCAAAACCACTTCAATGGTGCATGTTTGAAGACGAAGCCGACTAGATACTGAAAGAGCTGTATGAAGGGTTTTGTGGGGATCATGTCGAGGGGAAAAGCTTAGCAAAGAAGGCCGCCCAAAAAGGAAACTATTGACCTACCATGATTAAAAACTTAATGGATTATGTCAAGAAGTGCGACCGATGCCAGCGAGTTACCAAAATCCCCAAGGCCTCCCTATCCTCCTTACTCCCATGAATTTTCTATGATTGTTTGACACATGAGGATTAACATGATAGGAAAGCTGCTAAATGCTAAGAGAAAGTATAATCACGCCATTGTTACCATCGACTACTCCATTAAATGGGTCGAGGTTGAACCCCTTACCAGGGCCATTGTCACTTAGACGCTAAACTTCATCATCAAGAAATCATTTTTCATTTCGACTCGCTAAAGAAGATTATCACCACTACCAACAAGCAGTTCAGGACTAGCCTCTTTCAAGGCTTCTACGCATGGAATATGATAGAGAAATGCTTCTCTTCCATTCCCCATCCTCAAGTGAATTGACAAGTCGAGGATGTCAACAAGATTATCAAATCAACATTCGAGAAGCGCTTCAAAAAAGCTATAGGAAACTAGACCGAAGAATTATTGCTCATTCTTTGGTCCTATTGCACATCCAATAGCACTTCAACTGGCCACATTTCATTCTTGCTTTCCTATGGGTACAAAGCTATGCTACCCATTAAATTAGACATCCCATTAAACCAACGTCTTACTTATGAGCCTTAACAAAATGAAAATCTAATCAAGCTCGGGCTCAATACTGTAAAAGAATGAAGATCCAAAGCCGAGCTCTATATTGAAGCCTATAAGAGGAAGATATCTAAAAAGTACAACTCAAAGGCAAGGCTCTGACAATTCATTGTCAACAATATAGTCATGCGTCAGGTTTTTGTAAATACAAAGAACCCAGCCGAAGGATTGCTTAGTCCAAACTAGGAGGGGCCATATGTTATCACCACCGCCTTGACAAAAGGCGCTTAACGCCTCTCTCACCTAGATGGAACACACATTCCCCACACTTAGAATACAATGCACCTCTGGGCTTATCATATATGAAAGATAGCCATAATTATAAGGCTATGCAATGCATCTTTTTAAACAATATAACGAAGACTTCAGAGCCAAAAAAATTCAAACACAATAACCGAGGTTGTCCAGTGAGCGTGGGTTATTACATGCTCACTTCCTTGCCAGGGGAATGCCACCTCTAACTCCAAGAACTGCATGAGCTTTGCTCCCCTCCTTGCTAGCCGGACATCAAACGAGGATGAATTACCATACATTCACTTCCTTGTTCAGGGAATGCCATATCATAGGCTATCCAATGAGGATGAGTTATTATGTACTAATTACCTTGTTTAGGGATAGCCGACCTTTGCCGCTAAGGACTGCGCGATCCCCACTCCCTTCCTTACTAGCCGACTATCCAACGATGGTGAATTACCATGCATTTAATTTCTTGTTTGGGGACTTCCAGGCTATCCAACAAGATTTAATAATCATGCATTCACTTCTTTACTTAGGGACTGCCTACCTACCTACCCAGTGAGTTTGGGTAAGACATCTCTATCCTTCGTGCTGGGGTGCATTGACGACTGGAGATGTCACTGGAATGGTCTTGTATCCCTTGCCTATTCCTTATGCGGGATGGAGAACTATGGTTGAAACTGACACTGTTATTCCTAACGATCTCGAGGTCAAGCTTCTGTAGTGCAACCACATAAAAAGACGGGCTCTATATCAACTGGCCACATGTCATTCAAGGAGAACCCTGAGCTACTCAACTCTCTGGTTCATGTCGGGGCCATCCGCTACATTATTAGTCGTGTGTCACCGAGGAGAAGTCTAAGCCACTCGGTGCTCTGGTTTATACTAAGACCGCCCGCTATTCCATTAACTGGTCGCATGTCACCTAGGAGAACCTTGAGCTACCCAATGCTCTGGTTTATGTTAGGACCATCCACCACTCTATCAATTAGCCACGTATCGCATCAGGAGAATCCGAAGCCATTTAGCACTCCTGTTCATGATAGAACTACTCGACATCATAGAACACAAGTAGGCTCGACAACCATATGCTTACTTTGGTTCTCAATAATGATTAGGCTTTAAAGCATATGCTCATGTTCGACCATTATATTAAGCTGACTCGATACAAACAAGTCTTGCTTTCACAAATAGCTAAGTAGACGGTTTAATTGAATGGGTTGCTCTCAACGCCCATCTCGTTACCATACTGCTCTTTTATCTATCTTGTGAAAATATTAAATTATAGATAATGCAGGGACTATGCTGGCAACTCAAAGTGTGCCATTCTACAAACTATGCGCATACAAGCAAGAACGGATAAAGTAGTAAAGTACTTAGATAAATTTTACATAACAAAAGACATTCTGTTCATTCATCTCAAAAATGCGAGGCATACATCATGCCTCGCTAGGTGTACAAAAGATGAAAGAAATATATCTACACAGCCAGTTCATTAAGCAATCAGGCCAAAGAGTCTAACTGCTCATGTATAAAGATAACTGGCATGACCATCCCAATTGCCTTCATTTCAGCAGGCACCTCCTCCCCATCTGTGTAGGGGTCTCGGTATTGAATTTGCGTATGAAGATCAGAAAGCGGTAGCTTTCCCGCTCCCTTCCTTAATAGCCGACTATCCAACGATGGTGAATTACCATGCACTTAATTTCTTGTTTGGGGACTGTCGGGCTATCCAACAAGATTGAATAATCATGCATTCACTTCTTTACTTGGGGACTGCCTACCTGCCCAGTGAGTTTGGGTAAGATATCTCCATCCTTCATGCTGGGGTGCATTGTTGACTGGAGATGTGACTGGAACAGTCCTGTATCCCTCGCCCATTCCTTATGCAGGATGGAGAACTATTGTTGAAACTGGCACTGTTATTCCTAGTGACCCCGAGGTCTAGCTTCTGTAGTGCAACCACATAAAAAGACTGGTTCTATATCAACTGGCCACATGTCACCCAGGAGAAACCTGAGCCACTCAACTCTCTGGTTCATGTCGAGACCATCCGCTACATTATTAGTCGTGTGTCACCGAGGAGAAGTCTAAGCCACTCGTTGCTCTCACTCATACTAAGACCGCTCTTTATTCCTTAATTAGTCGCATGTCACCTAGGAGTACCTTGAGCCACCCAGTGCTCTGGTTTTTGTTAGGACCACCTGCCACTTTATCAATTGGGAGTGTATCACATCAGGAGAATCCCGAGCAATTTAGCGCTCTAGTTCGTGATAGAACTGCTCAACATCATAGAATACAAGTAGACTTTAGAACCATATGCTTATCTTGGTTCTCAATATTGACCAGGCTTTAAAGCATATGCTCATGTCCGACCCATATATTAAGCGGACTCGATACAAACAAGTCTTTCTTTCACAAATATCTAAGTACACGGTTCACATGAATGGGCTGCTCTCGCCGCCCATCTCATTGCCATACTGCTAAGTATAGATAATGCAAGGACTACACGGGCAACTCAAAGTGTGCCATTCTACAAACTATGCGCATACAAGCAAGAATGGATAAAGTAGTAAAATACTTAGATAAACTTCACATAACAAAAGACATTCAGTTCATTTATCTCAAAAATGTGAGGCATACATTACGCCTCGCTAGCTGTAGAAAAGATGAAAGAAATATATCTACGCAGCCAGACCATTAAGCAACCGGGTCAAAGAGTCTAAGTGCTCATGGGTAAAGATAACTGGAACGACCATTCCAATCGCCTTCATCTCAGTAGCCACCTCCTCCCTATCTGTGTAGGGGTCCCGGTATTGAATTTGCTTATGAAGATCAGAAACCGGTAGCTTTCCCTCTCCCTTTCTACTAGTCGACTATCCAACGATGGTGAATTACCATGCATTTAATTTCTTTTTTAGGGATTGTCAGGCTACCTAAAAATATTGAATAATCATGCATTCACTTCTTTAACTGGGGACTGCCTACCTGCCCAGTGAGTTTGGGTAAGACATCTCTATCCTTCGTGGTGGGGTGCATTGACGACTGGAGATATGACTGGAATGGTCCTGTATCCCTCACATGTTCCTTATGTGGGATGTAAACTATTGTTGAAACTAACACTGTTATTACTAGTGACCCCAAGGTCTAGCTTATTTAGTGCAACTGCATAAAAATACAGGCTTTATATCAACTGGCCACATGTCACCCAGGAGAACCCTGAGCTACTCATTTCTTTGGTTCATGTCGGGACCATCCACTACACCATCAACTAGTCGCGTGTCACCGAGGAGAAGTCTAACCACTCGGTGCTCTGGTTCATACTAAGACTGCCCACTATTCCATTAACTAGTCGCATGTAACCTAGGAAAACCTTGAGCCACCTAGTGCTCTGGTTTATGTTAGGACCACCCACCACTCTATCAATTGGCCATGTATCACATTAAGAGAATCCCGAGCCATTTAGCGCTCCAATTCGTGATAGAACTACTCAACATCATAGAACACAAGTTGGCTCGACAACCATATGCTTACCTTGGTTCTCAATAATGACCAGGCTTTAAAGCATATGCTCATGTCCAACCCATACATTAAGCTGACTCTGTACAAACAATTCTTGCTTTCACAAATAGCTAAGTACATAATTCACATGAATGGACTGCTCTCACCACCCATCTCATTCCCATACTGTTATTTTATCTATCTTGTGAAAATGTTTAAGTATAGATAATGCAGGGACTACACTGGCAACTCAAAGTGTGCCATTCTACAAACTATGCACGTACAAGCAAGAACGGATAAAGTAGTAAAGTACTTAGATAAACTTCACATAACAAAAGACATTCTGTTCATTCATCTTAAAAATGCAGGGCGTACATCTCGCATCGCTAGGTGTACCAAAGATGAAAGAAATATATCTACACAGCCAGTCCATTAAGCAATCGGGTCAAAGAGTCGAACTGGTCATGTGTAAAGATAACCGGCACGACCATCCCAATAGCCTTTGTCTCAGCACCACCTCCTCCCCATCTATGTAGGGGTCTCAGTATTGAATTTGCTTATGAAGATAAAAAAGAGGTAGCTTTCCTTGGGTGAGGACTTCACTAGGTTCTTCAACTGGTTCTGCCATCTATTCTTCTCCACTGCCTTACCTCCACTTTTGCACATGATAGGCATCTAGATGGTTGCTTGCTTAGGTAATTCTGCAGACCTTTGGCCTCCTTCTCGGCCTTCTCCATCTCTCATTAAGATTCGCATTCGTCTTCTCTGCTTTCTCCTTCACCTCAATCGCCTCCCTCTCTACCTTTTTGGTTGCACCGCCACCCCCTTTACCTTGGTAGCCTTAGTCGTCATCAAAGCACCTTTTATGCACTCCAACTCCCTCTAGAGTTTCTTAACCTTGTCCCATATGTGGATGAAGCGGTTTTTGACTAGTATTAGAAAAATAATCAAGCAACAAGAAGAAAATTCAAAGTTAGCGACATACTAGAAAGATGTCCCAGGTTTGTGCGTTCACCACGAACTCCATTGAGTATTGGCTCTGATCGGTTTTAGCCAGTTGGGGCTATGATAAGGTCTCCATGGACATAAGTTGCAAAGCCATCGACGGGTGATCCGAAACTTCAGTATCCATGGCCTGGGAGATATCCAGACTTAACTTCCCCCATGGTACCACATTTTCCTTAACGACCGACCCCTTCGTGTCATAAATACGAAGGAACTTGGAAAAAGGAGGGGTGACCTCAAGAATCAAGGACGTGGTAGCCTTGTTTCTCTTCATATTCTTATTATCAATGAGAGCTAGAGCGGCCTGTCAAGGCTGGGGATCATGTTGATGATCTCCTAGCCTGCTTCGGGTGCCTTAGGCATAGGAGTCATAATAGTTTGAACAATGAAGTCACGGTCATCAAAGGCATTGAAAGTAAGCTTGATGGCTACTGAAACAACAAAGAAAGCCATGGTTAGTTCAAGTGAAAGAAAAAAGTATAAGTGGAAGTAAACTACGATTTGTACTGGCCTGGCTTCGCTTTTTGATAAGGGTGGGCATAATGAGGTCGAACTGCCTATACTAGTCTGTTCAGTCCTAGCATAAGGTATACCTGAGTGCACAACGTCATATCCGAGATACAAAAGATCATACGAGGGAATTGACTTAGAGTAGGAACTTCATTCCTATCGATGCCCAATTCTTGTAAACCTCACCCTACACTACTTTCTTCGAAGCTTGCCTTGGCATCCCAATCAATGGGTGACATCTCACATTGGGGAACCGAGACCTCCTCCAACTATTGTGGATCATATTCTTCATATTGTGGTGTCGACATTACATTATTTAACTTATCAAGGTGTACATGTTGCCACTTATCAAGCTCCTCACCCACAATAGTGTCGTCATACTCCTATTTTCCATCTATAATCAGGTTGACTAGCTTAGAATAATCATGAGAGCATGTCCTCCTTATCTAAAAAGTGAACTGTATCCGCTAGTAGAGTGTCGCCATGTGTGGCACGCATTAAAGGCACTACAGAAGAACCAGTCAGCGTGATCTTTATGAATTGAAAATCCCACTCTGTTCATAAGGAGTGGCTTGGGGCAAAATGTTGCTTAAATTTCTCGCAAGTACAACTAAGTCAACCAGTACATCATAGCCCGAACCAAGTCCAAATTAGTAAATACTCAGCCCAACCTGGCTAGCCTGTGTTTAACCTAGTTCCACCAAAGTAGCAAGCAAGTCATAGATAGGCTAGCCTGGATCCCTGTGTTTGGCCTAACCAGGCATAATTCGACGTGGCTACCTCATATGATTTGATTCGGCTCAAACCGACCCGTCTATGGCTTGGCACTCTCAGCCTGTCTACGACGGTCCCAAGCAGCCCATCTTATCGTTGTATTGGCGCATCTCGTCTTGCTCTAGCCTTAGCATTTTCAACTTTTTTAAGCAAGCTTCTACAATAAGTGACTGATTTCTACTGTGCATGGGAAGCTCTCATCTGCCTAACCATCTAGGCAAGTAAAAGCAAATGAAAAATAGTATGTCCAACTGTAGTAGGTACTATAACATGTCTACTAAAAGCATGCCTACTCATGTAGCATGTTACTGCATTAAATATAAAGCATGTGCTTGATATAGAATGTCAGCTAGCAAGCACCCAAGCCATGTGATCTCACCACCTTTACGTTTGTCTTCCATTAATCCATGTGCATAAATCTATGACCAAAATTGTTTCTTATCCATTCTTAGTGCAATCACGATCATTCATCCGTCTACATTTGCTACGATGAATACCCCTTATAATACATAATCAAAGGGGTTGGAATTCAACTAATCCTATGGTCAAAATTCATTTACAGCAAGCACCTCCCCTCAAAGCCCTTGTGTTTGGTATCATTGTAGGCTTAAGTGCAAGATTTCTTATTATTCTCTTGTAATTTCTTGTAATGGCAAGAGATAAACATAGTAAGAGATCTTCACGATGGAGGTAGGTGAATCTCCGCCAAACCACTCTACATCTTGTGTGATTTACATTACTTGCTTGTTTCACTTGTCTTTTTACACATTTAAGCCTAGTATTAGCAATAACCATTTGATAATATAATGCATTAGTATAATTCCGAGGTTAGCTAATTTATTAGTCAAAAATAACAAGTTACATAATTACCCCTAGGGCGTACCCCTAACTCTTTCAATCTCCCACTTGTACTTAGGGTCAACCATGTTCCTTCAGTATCGATTAGTTTTCTCAAAACTGATCGAGTTAATTCCCTAGTTTATGGGTATGCTATATAGTTTTAATTATCTACTTAGCCAATCTACTCTCTCAAGATGTTGATAAATAGCCTTTCTCATGTGGAACATTTCAAGCATGTTTCTCAACTTCTAGTGAGATCTAGGTTTTTTATGATCTGTATCATGGCATTGTTATCATATAACGATAACATGAGATTCTCAACATTAGGAATCACCTCTAGCTCACTTATAAATTTATGCATTTATTGCTTTTCTTATTTCACTTATTCAAGACGATGTACTTAGCCTATTGGTTAAAGTAGCCACAACTTCTTGTTTGGAATATTTCCATCTTAAAGTTCCTTAATAAAGTTTGAACATAATTTAGGATTGACATACTATGCTCGATATCACATATAAAGTTCAGTTTTGAATATCCTTCACAAGGAATCCATGGTTTTCTATAAATAATTCTGCAGTATTTCATAAACATGTGAGAAGACTCTAAACTATCATTTAGTGATCTTAATTTGGATTTGATATCCGCTCAGTGTACTAAGTACATAAGCGATATGTGATATTATAGACAATACAACATGTATGATAACTTCTATTTCCAGTGCATAAGGAATCTATCTTACAAGCTTCGTATTAAACATTTTAATATAGTGTTCGTGCATACTATTTGGCGCCTGACATTTTTTATACTAATTATAAAAGATGCCATTTTCAAATCCAACGTCAAGTATTAAACAAAAAACTATAATGATTATAATATGGGTACATCACTAACAATCATAATTTTAGTGTTTACTTATAGTTTTAGAAATATTTTAGTACATCCAACATTCTTTCTTACAGAGACATGCTTTCTCTGCATTTTTGTCGAAAATCAAACTATTTGATATTTCTGTCAAAATATTTGTTCAACTCCAATGCTTATCGAATGATGCTTTCGTTTCAGTTTTTGGATCATATCTGAAACCTAGAAATTAGTATTGCTCCCAATGACTTTGAGATACTTTTTTTGCTATATGCATACAGTTTATTCTAAATAATTATTTAGAATTTATGTCTTGACATATATATACCAAAACTCCAAATTATACTGATGGATAATTTTATAAGTAAAATTTGAATTAACTAAAGTACGTTGAATGGCAAATCTGCTGCATTAATTTCAGCAATTGAAATTTGCAATGTTATTCTTATCAACGTTACTTACTATATTCCAACTATAGTGGCTTTTCTTTCAAAGACACATTTGGGGTCGATAGATCATATCACTTTGGATACAACTATCTAAATCATATTTTGATACTTTACTTGGAATCTATTCAAGATTTACGTATCATACCAAATGGAAGAGTCAATACTCTTAATGATTTTGTTGACTCTTGAGTAAATTCTATTCTTAACATTGATAAGAAACTCATAGTTTCTCTTTAGTATAGGAGGGTCCTTACTAGACATTCTAGTATGTTGTGTTGATTTAGGTTTGGTTAATTTCATTTAATCCTTCGTAATCAATATCTTTGGATCGTATCCAATTAATTTTATTACCAATAATTTCTAAAAGAAATTCCTTTCTTATGAAGTTGGCATTTCTTGAACTAACAATTATTCCTCAGTGAACGTACTAGGTATTCATAAAGATTTTGTGAATTACCCTATATATTCACATAAAATTGATTTGGTTTTAGTTTATAAAACTTATGTTCACAGAATAAATTGGTCAATTAGTATTGATCGGTCCCAAACTCCTTTGGGGCAGTCCATGCAAAATCCCTTACAAACAAGTATTGCATGAAGTCTTTTGACTCGCACAACCTATCTGCTACTTAACTTAGGATATGCAGGGGTCTCTTATAAACTCTCATCTTGTAAACTATGATTTAGATGAAATTAATTTTAACCTTATGTACTTACTTTTAAATACACAACCCTAGAAAAAGAAATTAATCCAACAACACTCATTATCAATGTACATTGCTCAACAAAGTCCGATCACTCTTCATTGATACACCGTTATGTATCATAAAAAGGAGTGACTTTTGAGATTGAATCTTTGTTCATTTTAGGTACATTTGTATCTCTTTTTCAATATACTCACCAATTCAATCAAATCGAATCATTTTCTTTTTTTTGACACATTATGTTATTTAATTCTATTTTATATTCTACGAACTTATCATAGACATACTATATTTATAACAAACACACATGTTCATGTCTATGTGATAATTCATAGGTTAATTTAACAAAATGTATGGAACCGGTTTGGTATCATTAGACTTACGACTGCATACATCTATATGTATTAACCCGAATAGTTCACAAACTCTTATGTGACTCCCACTAAATGGGTAATTTACCCTTAATTGTTTGAGATACAATTCACTATACCATTGATTCATAATCATATGGTTAAAGAGTTAATTTTCAAAACTTTGGCTAATCCATAACTCCAAAATAATTATAAAAATTTCAGACACTTATGTATTTTCTAATGCATCATTTTGTTATGAAAACAAATACATTATTATAGTTTTACCTTATAACGAATATTTATAATATTTATATTTAAATAAAACTGTGTTTATTTTCAGTTAGCATTGAAAACATATATTATTTCATAAATAATATTTTTTATATTTAAGAAAATAATTTTCCGTAACTTGATGTGTCCACTAAGAAGCATTACATGGTATGCTGCTTCTAATTTCGCCATTACTATAATAGCAAATGAAATATGAAGCTCCATTCAACCACTTATTATAGAATTTTATTTCTTACACTAAAAATATATTATAGTAGATTTCCTTCCCAAATGATCAAACTATTCAAGAAATCTTTACTACAGTATCATAATGAACTTTTCACAAAACTTTATTTGGTCATCCTCAACATTTAAGGACATCAAATAAGTTGCACTTTACATAAACTGATCAAATGTTAATCGAATTTCTAGATCCATCACGTACCTTTTGGTCTAGTGTTACATTTAACATAACAAGATCCTTATTACAATCAGTCATATTGAATGAATAATCTCGCATTATTTTTTACTTGCTCATTTCGATTGAACTAATTTTATTGAGGTTTTGTATATTACGAACTGTGATTGTTCTCCATTTAAAATTTAAATATGATTGAATATGGATTGAATACCCATATTCTTATACTACTTATAAGTTCAAAACTCATAGAAGACAACACACAGTCTCGAGCAAATAAAACCTTTATTTACCAAAGTCTGAATGTATTTAGTAGTTGTGAAATTCGACTCTTGCATGGGTTTTGAATAGAAAATATGCCAAATGATTAATTGGTAAATGCATATTTATATTTCTTTTGCCAATCTTAATTCAGTTCATTTGTATATTTTAACTGATTAACATTTTATTGATTATATTAATTGCATAAATTTATTGTAGTAGATTAGTTCAATTTATGCATAGTAGATGTTCTTGCATGATAGGTTTAATGTTACATTTCATTTATCTAAAAGCTCCCATTAGGCTTTTATATTTCTCAAAATCCTAGGAGAAAACATAGAAATCTTTTGATATATCTAGTAGCTGTTAGGACTCGCCTTGGGATTCTATTCTTGAGGTATATCAACAAATCATAGATCCACATGCCATGGATAACTCCTCATCGATCATATCAAATATAACTCCTTACCCGTAGACTTTGTCTTAATCTTATCTCGACCTAAGGAATATCAACTTGAAAGAGATTATTCACTCGTACCCACCATTTTACGATGGCCTAAGTATAATGCACGTACCTTGAGGAATATCAATAAATATGTGCATGTATCTTGCCTCTTTTGTTCTATATATTAATAGTACTATACATAACATTTCTAAATTAAGGAATATTAATCCCTAAAGAGTATGTTAATAACCTATCAATATATATAAATGGTAGAAGAAAACTTATATATTAAGGATTCAAGATCTTTAGCACATATAGACATTTGGTGATATCGATTTAGGGAACAACGCATTTCTTATGAAATACCCTAGTGATCCTATTGTTAGATACATCTAAAATCATGGTATACATACAATACATATGTACTCGTTCCTTAAACCTAAATTGGGTTTCCTACATCTCCACTTGTATTATACAAGTTTAATTTATTTTTAATTTATTATAATTCAATTAAATTACATAATATTGTTATGTGTAAATTATAAACCATATTTAATTAATTCCAATTTATAAATTAGTTAACTAATAAATCACATTATTTTAAAATTCAAAATTTTGTTTTATTCATCCTAAATAATTTAAGATCAATATTGACTATAACACTTGTAGTTTTGCATACAAACTTATCATTATATATGTGTATTTTATTTTGTCAACTAACATTTAATTGGATAATTAAACAATTAATTTTGTTAAATTAATTTTAAATTAAGTTTTAATAAATTCAAAAATATTTATTTACAATTTGTCTTAAACAGTTTATTATAAATATATTTTCAACTACAACATTTATATGTACATACATACATACATAGATATATCTATATCTGTATGTGTATGTGTGTATGTACATATTTATCAATATATATTACCTTTTAATTAATTATTGATTTAATTAATCCAATTAATTAAATTATTAAATAATTTTTAAATTATTAACATATTTTTAAAAATAATTTTTTGAAAACTATTTTATAACCTTTATAAAATTTACTTTATATTTTACATTTAACTTCAAAATATATTTTTTAAATTTTCAAATTGAATTTTGGAAACTAGCCCAAGGCCAAATCAGTTTAGGCCTTCAACAATTGGACTAAAATTTTGGACTTACTCCATCGTTGAGCCAGACCAATAGTCAAGGAGGGGAGAATATTTGATTATCCAACCCCATGCCTAAACACTACCGTTCTAGACACCCAAACGATAGGCAGCTTTATAAGTTGGTCCTAAAGTGATTAACTTAGACCACATAGACCATTAGGGCTCTAACACCATCGTTGGATTCGAACCAGTCGAAAGCGAGTGAAATAGACAATTTCAAAAAATTCCTATTTCTTGATTTATTGGGCCTATGAAGTCTAAAAGGTAAATTAAATCCAATTTAATTAATTTAAATAAAACCAAATTTTATTTAATTTTCTAATTTTATTTGGTTAATGAATTTAATTAAAAGAATACAATATAGTGTATGAGTATCAATATGTACTCATATGTATATGACATACATGTGCAACATAGCATAGAGTGTACATGTTTATATATATACATAGATAAATGTTGGGATTAATATCCGCTATGTATATACTTGGCATTTATATATATATATATATATATATATATATATATATATATATATCCATGAAATTAATAATTTGATTCTAGAATATACGTATAAACATGAACAAATATATATACATATATACTTTTAAAGTAATTAATATACATATGTGTGTGTGTGATAAAAAAACCTTAGTGGGATCAAGTTTAATAATTCGAGTTCTAAATAACTAAAATCTAGCATGACTTAATAAACACACACACACACATACACATATTCAAAACTAGATCTAAAGTTTTTATTGAAAATTAAAATATCTTTTGTTTGAATTGGTAATAAAATTAGAAAACAAATATGTTAAATATATATGTATATATTGAATAAATACATAAGTATATTCAACAATACCAAAATAAAACTTTTTTATATTAATTGCCGAAAGAAAAAGTGTATATACATAAATTAAAATATGAGATAAAGTAGATTTGTGTTAAGTATATAAATTAAAGTATTATATATATATATATATATATTAACAATATAACTCAACTAAAAAATTATATTTTGAAAGAAAATATAAATATAAATGGAATTTAAAATAGTTTAATGTTTAAGTAAATAAATAAATACATATATATATAGTTTAGTTATTTTATAATTTCCAATAACAGTTAATACATATAAAATTATTTATACTTTAACAACATTAAAAAATTATAATTAACATATCTATTATAATTAAATTATTTATTTAATAAATAATAGTTAACAATATTTAAAATAATATCTTATACATTAGAAATTATTATTATTATTTTCAACAAAGCTAACCGACATTTATTGTGGGTTGTCCACATATATAAGTGAATTAAAAACAGGTGTTCGATACATGCACAAGAACAGCTAGAAGAAAATAAGCATAGGAATTTGCTAAAATACCAAACTACTATTCGTACAATAAATCGAAATTAGTCCTTTGTAGAGGAAGATCCGCTCCCCTCAATCGAAGACCCAGGCCCAATAACATGGTAATACCCAAAAAAAGTAGCTAAAGAAGGAACAAAGTCCACTGAATCTGAGCGGTAAAGGAATTTCCTATCCCATGAGACATCTAAGAGAATATATCAATTCATATCACCTAACTGACCAAGCACAGACAGAGTAAGGC
The DNA here is from genome assembly GCA_030765085.1 of Allium cepa. Taxonomy (NCBI): domain Eukaryota; kingdom Viridiplantae; phylum Streptophyta; class Magnoliopsida; order Asparagales; family Amaryllidaceae; genus Allium; species Allium cepa. The sequence continues at coordinate 736,387,154 of CM060943.1, forward strand.
CTTCATCCTCAACATGATAAAATAAATGTCTTTCCTTTTCATCTCTGCCAACGTACTTATAAAATCTGCCACCCTTAGGATCTAACCTCATTTTAGAAGGCTCGTGAATCTAAGCTTGCAAAGACGAACCTTAAAAGAAATCATCTAAGAAAGGAAGAGCCACATTCGGAATAACCATAGAATTGTCATCAATAATGTCATTGGAGCGAACATCGATTATCAAAGGCATGATCCCAAAAGGAAGAATCACAAAAGCTGGGCAAATTTTCGAAACCCGCTTCATGGAAGGAGGGCAATGGAAAGGGATCCTAAGAGAAAGTGGAACATGAGCAACATCGGCATGCAGGGAACAAGCTTCCATAAGGTGACCAAAAGTAAGACAAGACGAGAAAATATCTGGTTTACCACAATAATAGACATCAACTAATGAAACATGCCTCTCAACAATACAAACAGATATCTTGGAGGGAAGAGGCTTTTCAGGAGTTATTTCAATAAGTGCCTTAGCATGCACTAACTTATTTTGAGCTACAGTATTGGCATCAAAACATTTAAGCTTTCCAACAACATTTGCTAACCAATTTTGTGACGACCCAGAATTTTTGAGCATTTGAAATGGGAATATTTAATTTATTTTAAATATATGAAAGGTTAATTTTAACTTGAATTCCAAATATCACTATTTATTTGATAATTAAATTATTGAATTAAATAATTTGAAGTTGGGTAAAATGTTGAATCTGGAGTTTTAAGCCTGTTAAAAATAATTTGAAGGCTTGTAAAATTTATATTGATAGTGTTGAGGATAATAAAAGTTTTAAACTTGAATTTAACACTGATTTGTTTAGTTTTGAAATTTTATCGTTTTAAATTGAATTTAAAAATAGCCTTCCAAGGCACAGTCTCGGATTTCGACAAAACCAGTTCCGTTGGATCCGTAATATTGTATTATTATCGGATTTCAAATTTTATAGTGTTTGGAGTGGTCAAATGATAGTACGAGAGATAAATGCGCTGAAATTTATATCGAAAATTTAATAAAATAACTGGGTCCGAAAAGCTATCTTCTCTATACGATCGATTTTGGACTCAAAGCCTTTTCCATTACGTTCAGAATATAGGTATAACATTACAAACGCCTAGCGGCACTCCTCAATAGGGGTTCGAAATTTCAAACTGCGTAAATCCAGACGATTTGTATTCAAATTTGAATTTAAATTAATATATATATATATGTATGTATGTATGTATGTATATATAAAAGAACCCCCAGTCAACCTCAGCTGAAATGATATCCATGTCAAAAAATTTCCCTCATCGGCTTTTTTCTTTATTTCAAATCAATTTTCCCCTTCATTTCATTTCACAACCGAGCCTTTCATTCAAAGATTCAGAGGAAAATATCATGGCCGAACAAAATCCTTCCTACTTTCAGTTAAATCGAAACTTTAAAAAAAGTGATGAACTCATCAAAAATCGAATTTATGAAATCGATTAAAAAATTAGAGTAGAACAAAGACAATCTCGAGACGGTCCTCAATTTCAATTCGAAATTGAATTTATTCGTGCGAGTTCGATTTGGGAGCATGCCACTGTTACGCGAGCAAAGGGGAAAATAGTATCAAGCCTATTTGTGCTTCCTTCTCTCTCTTTGCTATCGCAAGACTCGAATCAAGCCAGCTCGGTATCGACAAGTAATCGGTGCTCCTCTCTAAGGTTTGGGCCACGTTCAGTTGAAGGTGTGGTGTGTTCGTTGACGACTGAGGTGGTGGAAAGGTGGTATCTGGTCGCGATGTCGGTCTGGTTCGAGTCGTGTACGGTTCGAGTTGCGTGCGCGTTGGGTTTGAGGCAGTAAGGTATTGATTTTCACCTTTCATATATATAAATATGTATATATATGTAGGACAGAAATATATATTGCAGAATTTATTCTTAAAGCAAGATACATAAAACTATTTATTTTTCAGATTTAAGGTTTATACTCACACAGTAAAGAATGAATAAATTAAATATACATACATATATATTTTAAATTTACTAATTTAGAAAAAGTATTAAGGTTATTAATTTGTTTAACGGTTCATCTGATTATTTTAGTCACTAAAAATAATTATTAGAGGAAGTTTACTGTAACAAAACTACAGTTTTAGTATTTACTGAAGAAAACATATTTTCATATATACTATAAGGGTACATACATATTTTAATACAGAAAATAAGTATATATGAATATATACATATATAGAACTTTGGAGAAATATATAAGGGTTTATATAAAAATTAGTTAAGTAAATCTGCTAAATGATAATTAATTGTTTGATTAGATCGAACATTAATAAAACATCTAATGTTTATACAAGGTCTGAAAAATCATGGATAACAAGTCAAGATGGAATGGATTGCAAATCAATAACAAAGGTGAGTTAATCTCACTCATCCGGTTTGATTTAAATTTAATGGTTAAATTTAAATAATTGGTTGAATGGTTGAATTGATATGATGTGTTATATTATAGTATATAATACATCTTGGAATGATTGATTTCTCACATTATATAGCGGATGAGACCCTATGCGCTGCATAATAGCGGATGATACTATATTAATCCCATATACCGCGATATTCCACCTCGAAGTGGAATTGGTATTTTATATTGTGCTAATGTCTGTGGATGCAGGGAAACAGGTTGGAGGGATCCAACTAGATTCCTCAAAATTATCTAGATTATTCTAATAATTCTTTGTTATGATCATTTGCTGTTCTGGGTTGAATTATATTGATAACTGGAAACGTTGGATGCTATGGGTTGATTTAGTATATTTCGGTACTGAATTATCAAAATATATAGAATCGAATTTTTGGAAAGAAACTAAAGAAGGAATTTGTAAGTAAAAATAACTATAGAGAAGTTGACTAAATTTAAGAATGAATTGGGAAAGAATAAAAGTGGATTTTAAATATTAATAAATAAATACCGAGTAGGGAAAGAAGATTTAAATAAATAGGGAAATAATGAATTTTTAAAACTTAAGTGGAGCATTCTAAAGAGCAAAAGAATTTATTTTAAAGATTTAAGCTTTAAATTCATTCAAAGGAAAAGAAAGGAATTCGGGAAATCTGAAATTGATATTTTTAGTTAAAAGGATTTTTAATTATAATTAAGAAATGAAATATGAGGTTAATGGATTTTGAATAAATTGAGTAAGTAAAGGAACTTATTTCAAATTAAGTAAATTGGAAATCCATCTGAAAATTGATTTAAGTGTTGGAATTGGGATTTTAAAAGGAGGTTGTGACTATGAAATGTATAAACTGGGTTTATAAAAGTAAAGTAAAATATATCAGTGGATATTTGGGAAGAATAAATTCAAGGTGGGAATTTATTAAAGGAATGGGAAAATTTGTTTAAAAATAAATAGTGATTTATTTTTAAAGGATGTGAAGAGAAGCGTATTTCCCTGGATAGCCAAGTATGTTTACAAAGTAAATTTTTAAATATAAGTTAAAGGTTGTAATGTTGTTTTAAAAATCATGTTTTAAAAAAAATTATTATTTATAAATATTTAAATTCTAAAGTAAGTATTTTTCAAAATTTATTATCGTAATAATTATTTAAAAGATGATTTGGTAATTTGTTTAAAGGAGAAAATCTAGTTTTATATTTTATAAAGTAACCTTATTTTAAATATTCCTAAAGTATTATTTTTAATTAAGTATTAAAGTAGTTTTTCTAAATTTAAAGCATATTTTACAATAAAGTGTTCTTAAATTATTTTAAAAATCTAAAGTTTTGTACTTGGCGATTTTAGTGGAAATAGAAAATATTTGGGAAATTTATTCTGTAAAAGGATGACAGTTTGAAACTGTTTTCAAAAGGGTTTGAAAAGTGGAAATATATCTTGCGAATATATTTTAAGATAAATAAATAATTTGGAAAATTATTTATTTTGTGATGGATGTTTGTGAATGTAAATTGATAGCTAAATCACCGACTATCAATATTGCCCAATGCACTGATCGTTTCAAAGAGACCGGGATCGGGATTTATTTCTCGAAAACCACTATGATCTGGTTCGTACGTTTTCATGAGGAAGACGAGTTTGGATTCGAAGGTGGAGCAGTGATACAAGGGCTATTCGCTACTAATCCTAAGGATGATTCCAAAATGGATGTAGTAGGAGTAGTGCCTTCGGTTCCGTTCGAACCCGGGACGGACTAGTATGGATGAATGCTTTCGGAACATCGTTAGTTGGACGATGGGCATTCTAAGTGAAACGTTCTAAAAGGCAACGCTTAGCCTCAAGCCTCATCAACCGGAAATGACTGAAAATCAGGGGTTATGCAACAAGGCTAGGGGGGTAGCACCCATTTCAGGGTGAGGTCATCCCTGTCTAGATGTCCCTTTTTTTGGCTTAGTGGTGAGGTTGATAATCCCAACCGTGGGGTGATATTACTCGGGATTGTCTAATAAGGGGAAGTCCCGATCTTGTGGTGCAGGGGATTGGGAGTGATCCTCGGTACAGTGATCTAGGCCACGTGCCATGATAGGTGGTATTCCAGTGCTTAGTCGTTAGTTGGAAATCCATTCTCGCTACGCGCCTTTTATGGTTTTTGTTTGTGTCACCTACTTTGTGGCTAGTAGCTGGAATTTAATCATGTAACAATTTCGGCTATTTTAATAAGTATTTGTAAATAGACCCTATTATAATATCAGAGGATTTTAATAAAAAGTATTTTAGCTATCGTAAGGTAAAAACCCGCATTTTTATTTGTGGCATGGTCTTACGAGATGCTTTTTTTTTAAAGGATTTTAGAAACTTCAATAATCAATTTGAGTGTGATTTCTCACACTGGTATTCCAGACAGACTCGGGTGTTATTTAACTATAATGCTCGGGTCAGACCAAGTAGTATAGGATACAGGAAAGGATGTTGTGGAGCCCAGGACATGCGCTGGATGGCGATACGTACTTCCGTATTTGTGTTACATATTCCGCTGTGTATTCAAATTGTGAGGACTGATTATGATTACTATCTAGTTGTGTATTATGTATACTCTGATGATGTATGTATAAACATATATAATTTTCTGTTGTGTAAAGATCAACTATTATCTATTATATTTTATTCCGCTGCGATGGTTAGATTATGATGTTGTTTTCTGTTTTCTCTTCTCATACCTCTTCTTCTTTAACCCAAATGGTTCATATTTCTGTTCAATTTGAGTTGATTGATGTAGAATAATGTTGGCTCAAGGGGTATGGAACTGCGGCTCGTTACAGTTGGTATCAAAGCTGAAGGTTAAGCGAGAACCTTGGCTCTGGTGGGGATTACTCATTATATAGAGTCCACAGTACTCTAGAATGAGTTTGAGTGTATTAATAGATATGAGCGCGTATGTGTTAGCGAATATAAAATTGTTTTATACTGTGTTGATTTGTCGGTTGAGTGTTTATGGATTCTGGTCGATGTGTGGGACGTTATGTCATCGATAGAGGTTTCTAAACTCTTAAACAAGATAAACCGACACAGTATTGTTTTAAATAGGGTAAATGAAATAATTTTACCCAAAATTATTTTTGTATATAAAGGAAATGATTTTCCGTAAATTATTATTGTTATATATTGATTTCGTGGTTGTTAGAAAGTGATAGTATTAAATTATTATCATTGTTGTATGAGAAGTGAATAAGAAATTAAAATAATAACCAAAGATGAAGGAATAAATTAATATATAAATGGGGTTTGTAGATGTGATTTATAATTGAATAAGGTATTGAAATCATAATTAAAAAACCAAAAACAAATTCATATAAAATGAGATTTGTAAATGTAAACTATAAATGTGAATTATAGTGTGATTAATAATTAAAATAAGAGAAAATTCCAAAGTAATGTTTGAATATAAAGTTAAAGGATTTGGAATTTGAAAATTTGGAAATTTAAATTCCTTTGAATTTGAAAATGATTCTAAAAAAGTTGGGAAAAATAATATATATTTGAGAAATATTTTGAATCGGATTTGAAATATAGGGAGATTTGTAATTTAAAAATATTTGATGGGTTTTAAAAGAGATAAAAGCATTGAACTCTTTTCGTTCGCTGGAAAATAATTCTGATGATGATCACGACATCATCGGTGTTCATTTTCGAATTTTCAAAAGGGGGAATTGATACCTGGATGTTTTGGATTAATGTTTGTTTGAGAAATTTGGTTTGATTTTGAAAATGCAAAAGAATAGTTTGGTTTAGATATACATGTTTTCAAAATTTAATTTTGGACATTTTGTTAATGGTTAAAACTCTAGAGTTGGTTTGAAATGTTCTGGTATGTTTAAGAAAAAACTTTGGAATCTTATTAAGAATGTTTTGGAATAATGAATGAGTTTGGAAACTAATAAAATTTGAAGATTTGTTTAGAGTAGAAAATTTTAACTTGGAAAAAAGTATAAAAAAAAATTAGTAAGTAAGAAAACGAAAGTACGCTAGAATGTAAGCCAATTAATTTAAGTGAATTAAAGGAAGTTAGCAACAGAAGGAAAGTAAATTGGAGAACTTATAGAGACTTTAAATTTGAATTAAATTAGAATGTAACTAAACCGAGTTAAATAAAAAGTGAATGTTAAGGAAATAAATCTAAGTAGGATGAATGAAATAAGTTAATGAAATAAATTTATTAGTTAGGAATGAATAAATGAGTTTAAGCTTGTAAGCAAAAAGGGAATAAATAAGCCGGAATAAAAGTATTGGTATTATGGAAATAATAAAAAATCCAAACTTGAGATATAAAGTAAGATTGAACTCAAGAAAATTAAATAAAATGGTTTTGAAGATAAATGAAAAAAATCAAGTACGAGATTATGAATTGAAAGTGTGGTCGAATGAAATTGAATTGGATTAAAATAGATTTGGTGTGAGTTGTAAACAAATCCAATTCAATCATAAATCGAATGACCTTATTACTAATGAATTCAATAATGAATTGTTAATGTGAATTAAAATTTAAAAATGGATAAAAGAATAAACTAATCGAATAAATTAGTAAAATGGTTGGGATTTGATTAAAGGAAAATCAAATTAAAGATTTAAATGGAAGTTGATTGAATAAAATAAAATTAAGTTATTGGGTGGAGTAGCATGAAGAAAATAAATAACTTAAGTAAATTGTGAGGTGGTTATTTAATATATTGGTTGTCGAGTTTAATAAAATGGTTTGGAATCAAACTTTTTGGAAATGAAAAGAAATGCAATGAAAGGATTGTGAACAAATTAAATTGGGATAGAATCAAGTGTAAATTGAGTTGGAATCAATTTAAATGGTTATAAAGCTTAAGTAATTATTTATTCACATTAATATTGTCGAGTTGCATAAGAAAATGGATCATTTGATGTAAACAAGATTAGATAAAATCTTATGAGTTATTAAAAGTGAAATAGGATGATATTGAAATCAATTGGAATGAATATGAGTTTGTTTTGCTTAGAATGAATTAGATTAAGCGTGTAAGTTGTAAATCACTTAAACTGAATGTAATGGTCTGGGAATTGGTTGTAAGCAATTGTAATAAGTGTCGGAACCTTATATGTGCTTACGGAAATTATATAACGTGCATTATATGTGAAATTTATGTGTTCGCTATTGAAAGTAAGTGAAATGTTAATAAATTGCATATATTTAGTACTTATATGTTTGAATTGAGTAAGTACAGGTACCGTGAGGCCATTTGGCAGGATTTTGGTCACACTAATTGCTAAAATAATAAGCCGCTTGCTTATAAATGCTAAATAAAGGTACGCCTATGCAATAAAAATAGGAAATATGAACTGTTTTTATTTTTCCTACCGTGTGGGTCGATGTCTATATATTTATATCTCTTGTCAAATTGCAAAAGCTCCTCCATACAAAGGAATCTCTACCGAAAGTTTTTGTTAGCGATAAAACGATTTTAAATTGGAAATTGAAATAAATTAGGGAATGAAGCTAATTTAAAATAATGATATGAATCAGTTATAAATGGAAGATAAAATTCAATATTCAGGGTTGAAGATAAATTGAATTCATATGGTAGGAGAACCAATTTGAATAAAAGTAAATATAAACTAAAGTGGTGAAGTGAAAATAAATATAAGAAGCATATAAAATACTTATATTGAACTTAAGAAGAAATGGTGAAATTCTTACGTAATACGGGTGTCGGGAAAATACATTGAATAAGCATTTGAGTGAAGATTAAATAAAAATATATGTACATCATACGGATTGAATGAATAGATATTGACATTTTGTAAGGAAGTCAATAAAATGTTTGAATGTTATGATTGGATATTACTACTAAGTAGGATATGCATGTATTATAAAGGAAAAGGAAAATTGGTTTTCATTTCAGAAGATAAAATTGAATTGCTCGACAAAAAGGTATGTGTTTAAATTTCTGTATGAAATTTGATTGGGTTTTTGATCTAGCCACTTGGCTTTTGTTTTCTTTTGAAATCTAGGGGCCCGTAGAGGCATTTTGTAGTTGTACCGAGCTAGCCGCGCAAAGGAGATGCTGGCGAAATTTTCCGGAAACTTAGAGAGTTAGAAAATGTTTGAGAAAATTTTGATAATTCAAAATTTGGTTTTAAATTGAAACTTGAATGATTGAGCAAATAGTTTTGTTTGCAAATTATGGGAGAGTTTGGGAAGTTAGTAAGAGTGGTAATGGGTCTTCTATAAAAGATAGTTGGTAGGATGTTGAATTGTTGGTTCTGGGAAAAGTAAACGGGTATTGGACCATTCTTCCTAACTAGTAATTTCGGTGATGAAATTCTTTTAAAGGGGGAGGAATACGACGACTCGGAATTTTTAAGCATTTGAAATGGAAATATTAAATTTATTTTAAATATTGAAAAGTTAATTTTAACTTGAATTCCAAATATCACTAATTATTTGATAATTAAATTATTGAATTAAATAATTTGAAGTTGGGTAAAATGTTGAATCTGGAGTTTTAAGCCTGTTAAAAATTAATTGTAGGCTTGTAAAATTTATATTGATAGTGTTGAGGATAGTAAAAGTTTTAAAATTGAATTTATATTGAAAATTTATATCGAAAATTTAATAACATAACTGGGTCCGGAAAGCTATCTTCTCTATACGATCGATTTAGGACTCGAAGCCTTTTCCGTTGCGTTCAGAATAGGGGTATAACGTTATAAACGCCTAGTGGCACTCCTCGATAGGGGTTCGAAATTTCAAACTGCATAAATCGAGACGATTTGTATTCAAATTTGAATTTAAATTAATATATATATATATATATATATATATATATATATATATATATATATAAAGAAACCCAAGTCAACCTCAGCCGAAATTATATCCATGTCAAAACTTTTCCCTCGTCAACTTTTTTCATTATTTCAAATCACTTTTCCCCTTCATTTAATTTCACAACGAGCCTTCCATTCAAAGATTCAGAGGAAAATATCATGGCCGAACAAAATGTCTCCTCCCTCCTACTTTCAGCTAAATCGAAACTTTAAAAAAAATGAACTCATCAAAAATCGAATTTATGAAATCGATTCAAAAATTAGAGTAGAACGAAGACAATCTCGAGCCGGTCCTCAATTTCAATTCGAAATTGAATTTATTCGTGCGAGTTCAATTTGGGAGCGTGCCACTATTACGTGAGCAAAGGGGAAAATAGTATCGAGCCTATACGTTCTTCCTTCTCTCTCTTTGCTATCACGAGACTCGAATCAAGCCAGCTCGGTATCGACAAGTAATCGGCGCTCCTCTCTAGGGTTTGGGCCGCGTTCAGTTGAAGGTGTGGTGTGTTCATTGATGACCGAGATGGTGGAAGGGTGGTGTCTGGTCGCGATGTCGGTCTGGTTCGAGTCCTGTAGGGTTCGAGTTGTGCGCGCATTAGGTTTGAGGCAGTATGGTATTGATTTCATCTTTCATATATATAAATATGTATGTATGTATATGTAGGACAAAAATATATATTGCAGAATTTATTCTTAAAGCAAGATACGTAAAACTATTTATTTTCATATTTAAGGTTTATACTTACACAGTAAAGAATGAATAAATTAAATATACATACATGCACATTTTAAATTTGCTAATTTAAAAAAAAGCATTGAGGTTATTAATTTGTTTAGCCGGTTCATCTGATTATTTTAGTCACTAAAAATAATTTATTAGAGGAAGTTTACAGTAACAAAACTATAGTTTTGCTATTTACTGAAGAAAACATATTTTCATATATACTATAAGGTTACATACATATTTTAATACAAAAAATAAGTATATATGAATATATACATATATAGAACTTTGGAGAAATATATAAGGGTTTATATAAAAGTTAGTTAAGTAAATCTACTAAATGATAATTAATTGTTTGATTAGATTGAATATTAATAAAACATCTAATGTTTATACAAGGTCTGAAAAATCATGGAAAACAAGTCAAGATCGAATGGATTGCAAATCAATAACAAAGGTGAGTTAATCTCACTCATCTGGTTTGATTTAAATTTAATGGTTAAATTTAAATAATTGGTTGAATGGTTGAATTGATTTGATGTGCTATGTTATAGTATATAATACATCTTGGAATGATTGATTTCCCGCATTATATAGCGGGTGGTATTATATTAATCTCATATACCGCGATATTCCACCTCGAAGTGGAAATGGTATTTTATATTGTGCTAACGTCCGTGGACGCAGGGAAACAAGTTGGAGGGATCCAACTGGATTCCTCAAAATTATCTAGATTATTCAAATAATTCTATGTTATGATTATTTGCTATTCTGGGTTGAATTGTATTGATAATTGGAAATGTTGGATGTTATGGGTTGGTTTAATATATTTTGGTACTAAATTATCAAAATATATATAATCGGATTTTTGGAAAGAAACTGAAGAAGGAAATTTGTAGGTAAAAATAATTATAGAGAAGTTGACTAAATTTAAGAATGAATTGGAAAAGAATAAAAGTGGATTTTAAATGTTAATAAATAAATTCCGAGTAGGGAAAGAAGATTTAAATAAGAGGGAATAATGAATTTTTAAAACTTAAGTGGAGCATTTTAAAGAGCAAAAGAATTTATTTGAAAGATTTAAGCTTTAAACTTATTCGAAGGAATGGAAGGATTTGGAAAATTTGAAATTGGTATTTTTAGTTAAAAGGATTTTTAATTACAATTAAGAAATGAAATATGAGGTTAATAGATTTTGAAAAAATTGAGTAAGTAAAGGAACTTATTTCAAATTGGGTAAATTGGAAATCCATCTGAAAATTGATTTAAGTGTTGGAATTGGGATTTTAAAATGAGGTTGTGACTATGAAATGTATAAACTGGGTTTATAAAAGTAAAGTAAAATATATCAGTGGATATTTAGGAAGAATAAATTCAAGGTGGGAATTTATTAAAGGAATGGGAAAATTTGTTTAAAAATAAATAGTGATTTCTTTTTAAAGGATGTGAAGAAAAGCATATTTCCCTGGATAGCCCAGTACGTTTTCAAAGTAAATTTTTAAATATAAGTTAAAGGCTTTAATGTTGTTTTAAAAAGTATGTTTTAAAAAAAGTTATTATTTCTAAATATTTGAATTCTAAAAGCAGGTATTTTTCAAAATTTATTATCATAAGAATTATTTAAAAGATGATTTGGTAATTTTTTTAAAGGAGAAAATCTAGTTTTATATTTTATAAAGTAACCTTATTTTAAATATTCCTAAAGTATTATTTTTAATTAAATATTAAAGTAGTTTTTCTAAATTTAAATGTTAAAGCATATTTTACAATAAATTGTTTTTAGATTATTTTAAAAATCTAAAGTTTTATGCTTGGTGATTTCAGTGGAAATAGAAAATATTTGGGAAATTTATTCTGTAAAAGGAAGATAGTTTGAAACTATTTTCAAAAGGGTTTGAAAAGTGGAAATATATCTTGCGAAGATATTTTGAGATAAATAAATAATTTGGGAAATTATTTATTTTGTGATGGATGTTTATGAATGTAAATTGATAGCTAAATCATCGACTATCAATATTGGCCAATGCGTTGATCGTTTCAAAGAGACCGGGATCGGGATTTATTTCTCCAAAACCACTTCGATCTGGTTTGTACATTTTCGTGAGGAAGACGAGTTTGGATTCGAAGGTGGAGCAGTGAAGTACAAGGGCTAGTCGCCACTAATTCTGAGGATGATTCCAAAATGGATGTAGTTGGAGTAGTGCCTTCGGTTCCGTTCGAACCCGAGACGGACTTGTATGGATGAATGCTTTCGGAACATCGTCAGGCGGGCGATGGGCATTCTAAGTGAAACGATCTAAAAGGTAACGCTTAGCCTCATGCCTCATCAATCGGGAATGACTGAAAATCAGGGGTTATGCAGCAAGGCTAGGTGGGTAGCACCCATTTCAGGGTGAGGTCGTCCCTGTCTAGATGTCCCTTTTTTGGCTTAGTGGTGCGGTTGCTGATCCCAACCGTGGGGTGATCTTACTCGGGATTATCCAGTAAGGGGTAGTCCCGGTCTTCTGTTGCAGGGGGTCAGGAGTGATCCTCGGTACAGTGATTTAAGGCCACGTACCGTGATAGGTTGTACCCCAGTGCCTTGTCATTAGTTGGAAATTCACTCTCCCTACACGCCTGTTATGATTTTTGTTTGTATTACCCACTTTGTGGCTAGTAGCTGGAATTTAATCATGTAACAATTTCGGCTATTTTAATAAGTATTTGTAAATAGTTCTATTATTATATCAGAGGATTTTAATAAAAAGTGTTTTAGCTATCAAAAGATAAAAACCCGACATGTTTATTTATGATGTGGTCTTACGAGATGCTTTGTTTTCAAAGGATTTTTGAAACTTTAATAATCAATTTGAGTGTGATTTCTCACGCTGGTATTCCAGACTGACTCGGGTGTTATTTGACTATAATGCTCGGGTCAGAATGAGTATTATAGGATACAGGAAAGGATGTTGTGGAGCCCAGGAGATGAGCTGGATGGCGATACGTACTTTCGTATTTGTGTTACATATTCCACTGTGTATTCAGATTGTGAGGACAGATTATGATTACTGTCCAATTGTGTGTTATGGATACTCTGATGATGTATGTATAAACAGATATAATTTTCTTTTGTGTAAAGATCACTATTATCTATTATATTTTATTCTGCTGCGATGGCTAGATTCTGATGTTGTTTTCTGTTTTCACTTCTTCTACCACTTCTTTTTTAACCCAAATGGTCCGTATTTCTGTTCAACTTAAGTTGATTGATGTAGAATAGTGTTGACTCAAAGGGTACGGAACTGCGTGTCGTTACAAATTTAGCCCTACCATAGGCTGCAACACAGATGGATATGAGTGATATGAGCCCATACCGAAACAGAGAGAATCTATTTCGTAGCTTTGTTCTTTGTCAGACACTAAGCCATTATAATGAAAGGTTGACCGGCTATAATGGAAGGGTCTGCCTCAAGCACGTGGAGCCTTTCTTCTTTTATAGAGAATTTGAAAAAGAACACGCAGTTATCGAAGTAAGCATGAAATCCACACCTAATATTCCAATGTTGTCGACAACGATCACGAACTGCTTGATAAGAGGGTTAGAATCTAGGAAAACCCCACTAAATACTCCAACCAAAAAGTAGCACCTGCTTCCAAAACCTTTGTCGAAGGAATCACTGTACCATCTTTCTCCTTAATATCAAAAGAATAGGTAACGTATTCACCCGCATTCCTCGGCATCACAATAATTAGAGCAGTCCACTTGCCACTGGGCATATAAGAAGGACCTGAATCAACTCTAGGCTTATGTGATGCAAAAGTTGTAGCAGTACTGGACAAGACATCAGTGGTAGTAGCAAAAATGAGCTAGGAATTGTGACAAACAAATTGAGAGCGTACAACACAACTCGCTTCATTTAGCCTCTTGACTTCATTGTCACCATCAAGCACAACCTCCTTACCCAAAGGAACATCGACATTTGTAGTTATCAGTGATTAACCAATGTCCCTTGTCACAACCAGCAACCAACAGTGGCAAAATAGGTGAATTAACTTCAACAATAGCAGCTGCAGGCACACCCGAAAGCGGAGAGCATATAGGGTCGATGCATTTCAGGGTCTAATCTAGCACAGCAAAAGCGTTCTTAGTTACCAATGGAGGAACTAGAGAAATAAGAATTACATGTGGACCCAGGAGAGCAGCAACAGAGCCTTCTAGCAGTGGGAAATCGTTATCAGAAGCTAAAAAAATAGGCGATGCCAAAGATTAATTGGTTGAGAAGGATGAGATGTTGAAAGCTCGGCCAATATTAATTGTGATATAAACATATTATATATATATATGTTAACATATTATTTTATATGTATGTTAACATATTGCTATGATATAAACATATATTTGAACATAAGTAATCTAAAGTTAGTGTGTAGATAAGATCCAATGTACACAACCAATATTAATTAAACAATAAAAATATAACTAATTAATCAATGTCAATGATATGTATAAAAAAGGTGATATATAAGCATATAATTAACAAGTTAATTTTCTAGAAACATGTACCTTTTAAAAAATTGTCCTTAGGTTCACACATCGACCTATTTTACCTACTCGGTCTCCTTAATCAACACCATAATTGTAAGCTAACGGTGTACCATCTTTGGGTTTGATTGTCTATTACTTAATTGGATGTAAAATAAGTTGAAATGGAGGTGGAGGGTTAGTTGAATTTTCGACGAAGATGGGATAGAGGAGAAGGAAAAAAGTGAAGTGAAAGTGGAGGCTAATGATTTGGATATATAGTGAGATCGAGGAACAAATATCTCCTCAAATCCCTCTTATTGATTCAAAATAAATGACCCCCTCTTACTCCTTATTTCGGTTGGCCAAACCAGAGTCCTATGTGGACCAAAATATCATTCGAGCCATTTAGCGGTTAATTTAATTTAAATCTAATTTAAATCCTTATCGATATCATATACCGATGCACACATATATAACTTTTACATACACACTCAATAAATTATTAACAACATCCTAAACAATTCTAGAGGCTATCCCATTTTACTAAACACGTCACATATAATAAATAAAATAATAATTAATATTTCACAAATTTCAATTAATTTAATTAATTAATTTCAAACAATCAAAATCAATTAAATCAAAATGGTATTTTGAAGACTAAACAGATTCAGTTGTGCAACTCATAGGCGTGAATTCAGCCAGCGATTAATCTTTGAGCAATTAAAAATATTGATGTTCATCGGTCAATGTAGCCAGTGGTGTGACATTATAGCCAAATTCATTGCTTATAAATCTTATTGGTAAAATTTAATCTTACAAATTTAAGCGATACCTTTTAGTAATGATTAATCACACTTCAACACTATACCACTTTAGAACTTATAGAATTCGTTTTGGATCAAAATTCCTATACTATCCACATTCAACTTGGTTAATTTGCAGATAAAGTCCCTGGCTTAGTAATATCATTTATTATCAACCATACTACTATAGCCAATGATTTTGACTTTGAGTTGACTATGGTTGAACGTGGTACTAATCTCATACGATTAAGGTGACTAAATCTCCAGCGTTTCACTTCAAATGCTTCAAATAAACCCATTTTTAGTCATTTGATGGATGCCATGTCACAATTTGACTATAATCATAGTGGAGTATCCATATTACAGCTCAATGGTATTCTCAAGTCGAAAGAAATGTGTAATATCATCGTTGCAAATTTCTTGTTTGAACTAGTTGTTATAAACCAATATGAAACTCTTAGAAGAGTCATTCCATAGTTATCTAATAATTATCACTACATAATCTCTTGTTGCCCCCAACAATTATAAGCAATACACTGCCAAACATTTGAAGAGCGTTACATACTCTTATCTCAATGGATGTATCGATATTCTATGTCAAAACATCTTGACCAGAAACATTTAAAATAATTTGTTAATCACATATTGTGATAGTTTTCTCATGATTACAACTCCTTATGATTATTATCACATAACATATCATTTAAGGAATTTCTATTTTAAAATACTTTAAATTTATTTATTTAATTATATCAATATATAACAAATGAAAATAATTGATAATGTGGTTGTATTGACTCTTTGGTGTGAATTCGATCCTCGATCAATATTTTGAATAACTTAAATATCGAAGTATGTACGGACTTTGTTGGAGTACCCTACAGGGTCAATTCAATGCTTATAAATCATTTAAGTGAAATCATATTTTTGATCTAATATAAGCTCACCTAGTAACGACAATCTATACATATATTCTTTTCATCATAACTATATCACTTCAATATATAGAGTTTGGTCTAAGATCAAAACTCAATTAATATTCAATTTAATTATGTAGGTCGCTTTTTAAGTCTTTGGTTCAATCTGATAACGTTTATCGATTAACCAATCTATTGTAACCAATGACATTGACTTTAATTTGGCTTACTAATTACGATGACACTGGCCTTTCATAGTGAAGATGACAAATCCTCCCCTGGGCAGCGTTTCAGTTCAAGCATTTCAACATGTACCCAATTAGGATCGTAATAAGGTCGCTATGCCATGCGGTTGCCTATAATGAAAGAATAGTTTACATACTTAAGTTAAACAGTACTCTCAAGTCAAAAGACTACCACACATCATTACGTTGGGATCCTCTATTTTGACTAAGTTATATGACCTATATAAGACTCTCATTGAGTTGTTTTATAATTGTTCAGAACAATCATAAGTACGTAACCTGTTGGTGCCCCCAATGGTCAACCCATCCATTGTATGGAGATCATTATATACACTAGTCGTAATAGACATATCGATTTCATTTTCTCGATACTTCACGACTAGGAACATTTAAGGAGTTGTGTTTTGTTTGTATCAATTCAATAATCATGGTTATGAACTTTTCATAACTACAATCGATAAAACGCTTGTCCTAAGAATTTTATATTTATGTATATTTAATGTTTATTGATTCATTACTTATATCACAATATAACAAACAAGTATAATAGAAGACAGAACAAAAAATACTTTATTTCAAACTAGTTTGTTTATATAATTACGATTGCATGCTAATTACATGATTGCCTCTAGGGCCCATCTTTACTTATATTAGTATTAACCTATAGAAGACTCCCACCGAGTCATTCTATAACTGTAACAGCTGCAAGTATGTAACCTCTCGGTGCCCCTGATGGTCATGAGTAATTTATCTTTCATCTTACGAAGAGCGTTATGTGCAATATTCTTAACTGATGTATTGATATCCTTTATCGATACATCTTGACTAGAAACATGTAAGGAACTAGTGTTTATATATATATATATATGCATATATATATGTATGTATGTATGTATGTAATGTATATTGATTTAATTCTCATGGTTACGAATACATTTGTAATTGCAATCGATAAAACGCTTCTCCTATAGATTTTCTACTTACATATGTTCAATATATTTAATTTGTTATTTATATCTCTATATGACAACACATATAAAAGAAAATAAAAGTGGATGCATACTTTATTTCGAATAAGATCTGTATAAGAGTTAAGTTATATAATCAAATTACATAATTTACCTTAGGGCATAGGGTTTACTCGATCAGTAACATCATAGAAGAAGAAATGCCATTTGGGACAAATATTTCTCTATGATCATCTTCCTCCTAATCTAAAAATTTGTTTAAATTTCTAAGTTGTTGAGTCCTATTCTCGATAAATGGGAACCTTTCTTGTTAATCTCAAACACGACTGGGTTCCCCTTCTCCAACCATGGTTTTGTTTACCTAGAAGTTATGGCGAACTCGCAAGGTGGTTCTTTTCCTTATTTATGGACACTCGGTAGGATGGGCCTACACATTCAATGGAACTATTTACAACAGTAAGTCAAAACTGTCTCTATTTTTTATTATTAAATATGGGGTGCCTCCTGTTTCTCATGAGAGACCGCCTTAAAGTGCGTAACGTCTTGGCTAAGTCATTCCCCGTTGAAGACTTAACAATAATTGAAAAGATATCTTATGGTGTTATGTGACAATGTTATGTTAGAATAGAAGAGCTTCAAAATGAGGGAAGATTTACTTCCTAAGTGCCACTTATGAAACTAAGTCAATTGGTTACAAAAAAAGAAAGACTCATGCTTGAACATGTTATATTTAGGGTAAAGATCCTTCATTGATTTTAATTTGTTGCATGCTTCAAAGTGGAAAAACGAAGATGACTTCATTTTGTTTTTTATTTCTTAATGGAATCAAAATTTATTGTAGGCTAGGAGGTGAGCTAAAAACTCTCATAATGTACAAATACACCAAGATAGCATTAGCATTAGGCGATCTTTAAGTATAA
Source organism: Allium cepa (assembly GCA_030765085.1). Taxonomy (NCBI): domain Eukaryota; kingdom Viridiplantae; phylum Streptophyta; class Magnoliopsida; order Asparagales; family Amaryllidaceae; genus Allium; species Allium cepa. Next base: position 736,405,552 of record CM060943.1, read on the forward strand.
AAGGATTCCAATGACCCAAATGCAAAATGGAGATGGATCCCAGGTTAAACAACGATATTTACTATAAGCCATATGTCCTTTTGGGGATCACGAACCCATTGAGAGGCGAAAGGAAGCAAGATATCATCTTGAGGCAAGACATGCACCTAAGCAATGTTGTCCAGGTTCTTTTCAATGAGTATGGAAGAAAAAAATCCATTTGATCAACCAATATACACGATGCCCAATGTCCAATGACTAACGAGTGGGAAGAGCTACGTTGTCATGCTAAAAGAGCACTTTAAGCAGAAAAGGATCAGGCATAATAACATAAATGAATCCAGAAGCACTATATGGCAATGAGCTCATTAAGGTAACATATCATATGTGGGGTCATGATGATGTCATACCTACTCAATAGTCTATAGGCTAAAAAGTGCTTATAATGACAAGTGCAAGACAATGGTATAAAACTACTTTACTTATGCATGCATTGATCTTGTGTTAAGATGCGTCAAACTAACTAAAATACAATACTCATTGATTTAATGTGAATTGAATTGGAAACCATCTTTTGACTAGGGTTAAAGAAGTAACATGGGGGTATGCATATGAAATGCAGCATTATATACGAGTAATATGATTTTTATGCAACTATGTATATGTACCATACTAATATTTCTAAGCAAGACTTTTATTCTTTTTCATATTATGCTTGGATTGGGTTTTGTTAACTAGGTTTTTAACCCAGCAGAATTCAGTAGGAGACTGAACATCCAAACTAAGCTAGAATGACTTGAAACTTGAACAAGGCATCTAAAAGAACAAGCCAATGGAACTTAAGAGAAACAAGCCAAAAATTCACTAAGTAGATGGATCGCCGGCTATCCATCATCCATGGATCGCTAGCATTCCAAAAGAAACCATTGCAATTATTCAAAGCCTCCTGAATCATGATCTACTACCTCTTTAAAGAATACCTACCAAGTTTCATAGCATTCCAAGCAGCGTAGTTCAAGAAGTAAAGACTTATATGATTCAAGTTGTTTACCCGCTTTTTGGCCAAAGCAACTAACTTAAAATGGACCTAGATAACCCATACAAAGTCGGATTGACTTGAAATTTTGGGACAACACTTAGAAGACATAAAAGCAGGCACTTACTAAAATAGAGATTGATAGGATAAGGCTATATGGGTCACTAGCGACCTAACTAGATGGATAGCTAACGACCCATGTAGAATGGGCCCCACCATTTAAAATTATTTTGGTAGGTCCCTGACACTATCTAGAGTGTAACTGCAAAGCTTTGTCCGATTTCGTTAAGTTTTGTGCAAGTTATGAATGATTCTTCTAGACCAGATGACCCATGAAGACGGATGATCAAACAAACTCCAAACGACTTGATATTTGGACAAGACACATAAATAGAAGATAGAAAGACAACCAAACTAACATCACTCAAAAATAAGCCAACTTGATGGATAGCAAGTGATCCATCCCCTATGGATAGCTAGCGACCCATCTACCATGGATAGCTAGCGATCCATCAAGATAGGTTGGATCGCCCTCAAACCTTTTGAGCTCCTTCGTAGCACTATGTAAAGGCTTCTGGTAGAAAAATATGCTAAGTAGATGGATAGCTAGAGATCCATCACCTACGGATAGCTAGCAATCCATAGAAATGACTCGGATTGATTTGAGATTTTCGGTAATGACTTGGCATAACAACTTAACTCTTTTGCACTTAAACTTATGGCCTAAGTGCTCTCCAACCCCTATATATACAATCCTACCTACAACATAAACAGGATCTTCTAGACTGGCTGCTAAAACTCTGCAGAAACTATTCAACACTCTTCTCCTCCCACATAACAGTCATTTAAAGGATTCACCATGATTCTACAGTGTACTCTAACACTGATGACTTGATCTATCTTACAAGATCCAATCAAATTATAATCAAATTCGATTTGTAATTGCAGTCAATCAATAATAAAAGTTATAAAGTTGACATAGGCTTCGTTACAGCCGAACCACTATAAAAATCACTTGTTTCTTTACTTATTTGCAAGTTATTATCTCTTGTTTCTATTTTATTTGCCTTGATCAACAAGGCTGGTGCTTTCACACTCAATCCAGGGTGTTGATCCATTTTTTAGGTTAAATTTTGGTGCTTTCGTTGAGAGCCTAACTTAAGCTTAGATTTTGCTATCTACCTTGGACCAGATAAGTTCAAAAGTTGCATCCTCAATCTTTGCTTAGAAGATTTGCTGTTCAGAATCAATGGCACCGGGAAGAAAGAGAACTACCTCTGGAAGATCCATAGGAGCTAACATTGCTAGAGAAAAAACAAACCCTTAGCAAATTGAAGTCAACAACCTTCTATTAGGAGCTAACTCTGGAGATCAAGTTCTAGGATCCTCCATATAGCATGAAGTGCTAAGAAAGAATTGAACAAGATGGTTGATGAAATTAACCATAAAATGGAAAACAGTCAAAAGGCTCTTATGGAAAAGATAGAGGCTCTCCTAGCGCTTCAATCACTAACTACTCCTAGAATGGTGCCTGAAGTCATGGCTGCTATGGAACAAGTGCATTCTTCCGTTTTTGGCTTGAATGGATGAAACAGAAGGCAAAAGCAAAATGAACTAATGGGCGGAGCTCTAAGAATCATGAAGGATAAAACATAAACACTCCACCTACTGCAAAAGCACCTGCTACAAACCTAAACTTAGGGGTGAAAACCCCACAGGACGATATAACGATGGCTCTCTCCATCTCTGAAGATGACAAACAACTTGAGGAAGAAAAATTTGATGAAAATGATAATGTGAAAAACGCTAGAAGAAGCCTTAAAACCCATGTCGAAGCATGATGAACCGTTATTCAAATGGTACTCCTAGAGGCAGGAGAACCAAGAAGATATGATACAAACCAAGATCGATTACAAGGCCAAGAACCCATGGTATATTGTAACCATTCCTAACTGACCAGCTTCCAATCCCATCATGAAGCTTCCATCGTTGAATCACAAATGGTCATCGTCGAAAATCATCAAAAATTGTCAAAATGGTCGTTGAAAAACTAACTTCAGGGTTGACTTGAAGTTGAACTCAAGTAATTGCCTATTTGACTCGAAGTAATTTTGAAAGTCCTGACTCGAAGTCGAACTCGGATAATCACCCATTTGACTCGAAGTAAACCTAGAAAATTCTGGTCCGAAATCAGATTCGGGTAAAACCAAGATTTTCTCTAAGAAAATATGCAAATAACTCTAAGAAATGTTTGTCACCAACCCAACATTTCAAATTTTGTGACTCCAGGTGAACCATGCGCTGACTCCAAGCAAATGACAAATTTTCTTGGGTCGTACTCTAAGTAAATTACCATCGATCCATCAGTGCCGATCCTACTTCTTTTGCCTATAACTCAAACATACGAACTCCAAATGCCTTAAAATTTGGAATGCAACCTTACGGGGCATTCTTTATCGCTCTAGGTGAATTTCACCAAGTTCGAAATTTTTTAGGGAACGTCACTGATCCATTACCCCATCATAAGTGATTTGTCATTCAATTGGCATTTCCAACCATTCAAGCATTGGACAATCATGGATATTTCATTCTCAAGCAGTATAAATAGCGGTAACTTAAAAATGGACTGGTATGACAATGATTAGAGCATCTTCCCTAATTGAAAACTATTCACTGAAGCCGTTCAACATGTAGAATATCCAAAGAAGTTTATCATGCCAACTATACCTTTTTACAACTATACAGCTGATTTGAAATTGCTTTCTTACATTTATGACAACCATATGGACAAAGTGAAGGTGACGGATGCAGTCTACTACAAGGCCATCAGGAATCATTAAAGGATGAAATAACCTACTACTCTGGAAGAATTCTATGGGAAGGCAAACCGCTTCAAAAGACTAGAAGTAGTGCAATTGGAAGAAGGCATAACCGGCAATTTGCCAAAGAACATACCAAATGGTGAAGGAGCTACAGGACCTCAAGGACCTTCTGCCCAAGCAAGGCTACTAAGACCTAGTAGAAAAGCGCCCCAGCTAACTGACGAAATCAGACGAAAGAATGATTAACACTCTAGCTAGCTAGCGACTAAGGAATAGGGCGGCAACCTAAAGTGATGCCTTCTCATCCATCCTTATCTACTTTCCTTTTCCAAGTGAGTCATACCGAGTCACTGGGGGCATTGCAAATAGCACGACGAAAGAAATACTTCTTTACCCTCGACGAGTTATGTCGATCCCCCTTTTGAGAACCGGCGTTGCTCTGGTAGTGTCAAGAAATCTTGTCTAAAGGATTGTTGAACAAACAGATCCAACCCTTTAGTCTCCAAGAACCGTTAAAATTGTGTTCCAACGAGCTGAATCCCAAAAATTCCTCTTGAAGTCATTGAATCATCGCTTATCATTAGGTTATCAGACACACGACCCAGACATATGACTAAAATTTCTCTTGAAGTCGATGGATCATTACTTTAAGACCGCCAGGCCATCAGGAACACGACCCAAAACTCTTCTTGGATTCGATGAATTATCGCTCCAAGGCCATCTGGTTATCGGACATCCGACAAAAATTCCTCTTGGAATCGATAAATTATCATTCCAAGGCTGTCTGGTCATCGGATATTTTACCACAAAAACTCCTTCACGAACTAAAACGTCATGAAGGCGAACAGGTAGATCAGCAATCATCCAATCCAAAAACCCTTCACGAATGAGAAGGTCTTTTACAAACAATAGCATCGTGAAGGTGAATAGGTAGATCAGCAGTCATCTGGTCCAAAAAAAACTTTCATGAACGTGAAGGTCTTTCATGAACTAAAGCATCATGAAGAAGAATCGGTAGATCAGCAATCATATGATCCCAAAAAATCTTCGCGAACGTGAAGGTCTTCCATAAACTAAAGCATCGTGAAGGTGCACTGGTAGATCATAATCATCTGATCCAAAGAACCCTTCATGAACATGAAGGTCTTTCACAAACAAAAGCATTGTGAAGGTAAAATGGTAGATCAGCGGTCATCTGATCCAAAAACCTTTCGCACACAAGAAAATCTTTCACGAACGAGAAATCTTTCACGAACTAAAGCGCCGTGAAGGCGAACTGGTAGATCAGCGAAATTTATGTACGACTAATATCCACGAAGGTGAATTGGAAGATCTGCAATCATTTGATCCAAAGCCCCATGAAGTCAACAAAGTCATGCTTTAAGGGCTCAAGTTGACAATCATATTAGTCACTCCACATAATTAACGGAATAACTTCCAATGACCGATGAAACAAACAGTGTTGAACACTAGAGCTTCAAAGTCGCTCAAACGAACTATGCCGAAATTGAACCAACCTTGTGGTTAATCAGAGGCTGACTCGAATCAAGCCAAGACTTAGAACTCGGGAGAACTGCACCCACTGGATTGGGGACAACCAGACAAGTTGTGGAGAGATCCTGGCTACAGTTCAAGTGCGCCAACAGCACTGTGGCATGGGGCATCGCACACACTTGAACAGCCACAAGGAAGGTCGAGACCAATCATACCACGATTCTATTATGCCCAATCAAAAATTATTGCATTCTGATAACTACAGACTTAACGAACTAGCTAGCGCAATAAACGAAATAGAAGCATAATACTTGCTTAATTCTTCCTAACTTCTCTTTTACCACCCTTGGTAACCAGATCCTTTTCTCCTAGAATGTATGCCAGTTGTAGACCAATTCTCTAAAGGAAGTTTGGACCAAAAACTGATGGTCTTGCCCTGAACTCCCATAAGCTCTTTCTTCATAACTATCTCCGTGCGGTCGGTTGTAGATCCCTTTACCATGGCAATCTTATCTATTTGCTGTGCATATCTTCCTAAAATACGAAAGGATCATCCAAGCCATAGTTACTCGATCCAAAAAACAATTATCTCTTAGAACTGATGAAATCGTGTTCCAGCGAAGTCAAATCGTCGGATTGATGGGAAACTCTATCCTTACCTTCTAAGAACTGGTATCGCTCCTCCAGCACCGAGAAGGCCCAAACCATTGTGCGCATCCCGTAAGTCGCGCACTCTACCATGCATCACTTTTTGCACCATGGAACTACATTCTCGAAGCATGAACTCCTCATGTTATCTGAAGATTGGCAACGTTAAGAAGTTCCAAACCGTTCCGGATCGACGGGTCGTATCGAACCCATAGGCCACAAATTTTATAAGCCGTGCACTCTTAAAAACCGTGCATTTCATAAGCCATGCACTCTAAAAAGCCATGCATTTCATAAGCCACGCACTCTCAAAAGCAGCGCATTTTGTAAGCCAATGCTTCATAGCGCACTCTTAAAAACCATGCATTTCATAAACCGCGCAAGCACTACTTAATGTTGCTTCGACATCAGCAGCAAACCATTAAAATTTTCTAAGTACTAGTGTTGTCCCGACATCACTGGGAACCTTTTCCATTGCGAGATTAACAAGGATCAACTCTCGCTGCCTGAAAGAACCGACATTTCTCCGGTAGCGACACAAAGTTCACAAACCAAGAAGTCGGCAAAAAATTCTGATCTTTGACCAAAGTTAATGTACAAAATCTCTAAATTCAAGACATCCAAGTCACGAGTTGCCAGAGATAGGAGCTACCACACACCTTTGATTGGTGGCATCCAGGGAGCTACCTGAAACATCAAGTCTCACATCAATTGTTCAGAATAATCAGCCTTATGGACTGAGGGACACATAACACACTAACACTTGGTCAGGATAAAAAATCACTCCAACTTGCAATAAAAGGAGGAACTTACCGTCATCCATAGGAAGACGAAGACGGAAGGCATTTCCAGAATCAAATCATCAATGCATAATTTTCCAAAGACAAAAGTAGGTGCTCGACTGAGGTCTTAAACCCTAACTTGTAGAAAACCAGCTGCTATCCGAAGGCAGACAGCGACAAGGAGAGAATACTCGAAATCGAGCAGCTAAACCATTAATTCTCGAAGATTAGAACCGGCGAATAAGGTTGATATCTGCAATAACCAATCAACCCAGCATAACGCATATGGCCTGAAACAAGCAATGTTAAGTGTCACAGATTTGAGACAAACACTACCGAACTCTACCGGTTCATGATCAGAATAGGAATGAGCTCGATCGTACTACATGAAATGTGATGACTCGCTCTACAATTTCTAATTTATTATAAGAACCTGGAATTTAACACCTATAAATGAAGGGCTTCACCTAGAAATGAAGATTTCCATAGATAGAACTCAGATCATAACAAAAATCGGTTGGAGGAAAGCCAATTTCTCATGAATAAGAATAACCATGGAATTGGTTAAGAAACAACCCTGCATTTCCAAGGGTAACACTTGACGGTGATAAACAAGGCTAGGCAACTGAAACGCTTGGGACTCCCATCCTTCCAAAACATGGCATATCTCGAAGTTAAGCAACGTTGAGAAAAATAGCCACATTAGGTTGAAAGGGATTGTTCGTCAACGGAAATTCTATCGGTTTAGAAAACCGTCGAACGAATTTAAATTAGAAATAACCGCAAGCGCACGGTGTACGAATGTAGCACGCGGCGAATACGGGTCGATCCGTAGGGAATTGATGATTTTAAAATTCTATTCAATCAAATTATACCAAAGTCGAGAGAGTGATTAACTAAAAAAAAGAAAAATGACAAAAGAAAATAGATATAAAAAAAAATGAGAGTGTTAAGACAATTTAGAGGCAATTTCCACTCTCTAGATCACATAAATCAACAAAATGAAGTTATAATCTCTCTTTTCTTGTCATTAGTGAATTAGTTGATGTGCTTATCATAAGTATGGTATATTTGTGCTATTAATTAGCTCAATATAAACCATCAAACTATAACACAACCACTAATACACTTTTAAATCTCATAAAATATGACAACAAAGTTGAAAGCAAAATTTATTTTAAGCATGGCCTATTAACCGTTAATTAGAAATATAAGCCATCAAATTTCAATTTCAACAATCACTTCTTTGCCATAATCATATGTAGATGAAGAGGCAATTTGTGTTTTGTTTGTTTAAGCATAGCCTATTTGTTATAAACAACATAGACTGTCAAATTCAAAGCTAAACAACAATATTAAACCACTTCATTCATTCTCATTAAGCATAAAAAGAGAGCATAAACATCAAATTAAGTTGAAGCTACATGATTAGAGAGCTTCATTACCCCTAAATTGAAGGGGTTTAGCCTCTCATATTTGTTATCATATGAAAAAATGTAGCTTGCAACATGAGAGAAAAAGAAAAGGAAAAGAGAGCAAAGTGAAATGGAAAACTACTCTAATTGCATAAAGGAAAATCTACACTACTTGCATAAAAGGAAATGAACATGTAATTAAAAAGAAACAATAATCAACATTGCATAAAAGAAAAGAATTACATAAGAGAAGAAATTGCTAAATAGCCATGGAAAGAAAGAGAGATTTGATTTATTTTCTAAACTAAAACTAACTAACTAAGAGCAAGAGTGGCTACATGAAACATAAGGGGTATTTATACAAGTTAGAAACCCTAATGCATATTTTTGGGGAGTACCCAAAATGCCCCTTAGGAAGTGTGGAGGCCAAGTAAACATTAACATGTCTTAATCCCCCATTAAATGTGCATGAAACCATTAGCTCCATAAGCATGTGCATTAGCCTTTAATTTGTACATTAAGGTAGGTGGGTAGGTGGGGTCCTCCATTATCTTCACTTTGAATTATTTCCATCTTCATTCCTTTACATTCATGTTGTGCATGCATGTGTCTTCATGAAACCACTCCTATTTGAGACCAAATTCCTACAAAAATATACATAAATTTCCAATTAAATTTTTCTCAAATAAATATATGCACATAAATGACCGTTTTGCCCTTATATGAAGATGAATATGTGAAAATTTGGAATTAATATGAATTTTGGTTAAAACAAGTTAAAATACCCAATATGATCATTTATTTAATTTAAATAGAATAAATATGGTGGTAAAAATATGCACATTTACGTGCACATCAGGGATCTACTCAACTATACAGGATCAGATGAATGATTCAATCCTAACAAACATGACTTTAACATTGTCCGAAAACCGACAGCACTAAGAAAAGAATTTTACAATCCAATCATCGAAGTGCAAGTATTCGAAGATTGAAACTAGTGCCCACTTGGATTCAAAGCATTACCGGATCGGCAAGGAAAATCGATCCCAAACTCCTGAGCGTCGGTGTTGCCCTAGCAATGCTAAGTGCTTTTCTCATTTCCTAAGTAGCAGTGTTGCCCCGACAACATCGAGAAACTTTCTATTTCACAAGTATTGGTATTCCCCTGGCAACGCTGGGAAACCCTCTATTTCCTAAGTACCGATATCACCCCGGCAATGTCGGGAATTTTTTTATTCACTATGTATCGGTATTGCCTTGGCAATGCTAGGAAAACTTTAATCTACAAGTTCAATGAGAAATACTCACCGTAGTAAACCATCAATGCACTAGCTTCCTAAGATATAAGTTGGTCCTTAACTAAGATTCTACCCTTGTCTTTAAAGAACTACTGTTGCTCGAAAATGGGCAACAACAAGAAGACATAACCTTTCACAGGTCAGCCAGATGATTTGACCTTTCATCAAAGGAATCAACCACTGCACAGGAAAAAAGCAGCGTCGAAAGTAAATCCTAGGATTGAATTGCTCGTGTGCTAATTTCTAGGGATAAAAGCTGGTGCATAACATAATTTCCTAAATTCATTTTAGAAAGAATTTAGATGTAACCAAAAGATAGACAGCCTCGAGGAAGTGTTGCTTGGAACCAAGTAGCTAGGTTATCAATTCCCAGAGATAGGAGTTTGCATATGAAATATAATTTCCATGACAACGGCAATCAAGCAAAGCACGCATAACTAAGGACATGTAGAGACAATCACAGAAGGTCGGAGTTAAAACCATTGGACTTCCTTAAACCTAGAATAGGATTGAGAGCCAGACCAAGGGCAATCGAATCATTTGTCCCCAACCTCTTAATCTCTCACAATCACCCAAATACAGACGTTCCAAATAGCGAGTCCCTCAAGTGGGGATAGACGCACAGATACTTGATCGAAAGAAATGTTGCAAAATCAAAACATGAATAACCGCGAGGTTGGCTATATGATGGTTCTGTATCGCAAAACAGAGCATTCTGGCAACAGAATCGCCAACAAAGAAAATGAAGATTTAACATTTAGATACCAGCCATCGCTCGCAGTCAGGCGATGATGAGAAGGATCAATGACCTATTTAAGGTCTAACTAGATCATTTGTTCCAACTTGTAGGAATATTCCATTACTCGAGATTTGGTGATGCTAAGAAGAAACCTATAGAAAAAAGTTATCGATACATCGGCTTTCGAAAACAGAAGCAAAAGTTTGATTGAATCTTCGGCCCTACCTTCTGGCACTCATGCTATCTGAAGATTCACAACATCAAGGAAAAACCCATAGAGTTGAGTCATCCACGCACGAGTTTTTGGAGATAGAAACTGATACATGATTAGGGTCTCAACACTGGACTTGGAAGAATTCACTTTGGCAAAAGATGATGGTGACCTATTTTTCCAGCACATATACCCAAAATGACATTGGATGACGATGTCAACTCAAAGGAACTCAATTACAGTCAGGAAACAGACATCATTGAAAAAATCATAGATTGGAATCAAGCAGCAAAGTGCTGTTCCTAAAGATAGGAGCTATTGTGTCAATCAGACCGAGGTAATCGAACGTATTTCCCAGGAGACCTAGTCTTCCAAAAACATGTAGACTTAGTATTCAAAAAAATCAACCCTATAGACTAGGGAAGATATACTAACACTTTGTTGAAATGAACTCAATTGAGCATGAATAGGGATTCACTACAGAATTGGCTCGACCAAGCTACCTCATAGTTCTAAACAAAGCTATGAAATAGAATATGATGAAATGACTGTAGAAGTTTACTTACACTTATAGAATTATAGTAAACGAGTACGCTAACATGAACGCAAAAGGTGCAACGGTGGGAAAAAGAAATCCTTAGAATAAAGCAATTAAACCAATAGTTCCTGAAGATTGAGGCTAGTGTGCTGGTTGAATTCTGAAAAACGCAAAGGAAGGATAATCGTAATCGAACAAGTCATATGCTAGTTTTTGAATGAAACTTGCCTAATCAAACTTTAACTACAACTCTACAAGTGCAGCTGTGCCTTGTAATTTATCTATAATCAATCGTTCTAATATGCCAGGAATAATAAGCGAAGCCTAAGTTGCAAAGGACCCAACTTCTGCAGGAGTGGAAGTCCCTCCACCAGACAAAAGATCGGATAATCGAAAAGCCATTTTCAATAATAAAACTTGGCATTCAACCTTATCGAGATCACTGGAGTACAAAAATGGGAAGAGCGATATGGTTGAATCATCCACTATATCTGATTTTGGTATAAATCGTCGCTTTAGAATTCAAAATGGCGACAAGATCTTAAACAAGTCCTCGAAAAGAAAATGTTAAAGACAAAGAGCAAGATTTCGCTCCAGAATGACATACAATTATTTGAGACAAAACTTAGATTCACTGCTGGTCGAGCTAAAATCATACAGGTCGACTCCAAACCTACGTCATGCACCCACTTACCAACCTAAACCCTTGTATAAACTACGGAGCGAAGATTGCATCGTCGATACTAAGAATTGAATTCGGATAAAAATCAAAAAATGAATGGCTATCAAAAGTCAGTCAATTGAAAACAACATCTTGAGATGGATTTCGATGATTCACTGAAATTCATAGAATAGTAATCTGAAACTTGTCTTGTTCCAGAGCATACTTTGTTTCCAACGAAATCATACTCTAGAGGGCAAATATTAACTTGGTTTTTAACCCAGCAGATTTCAATAGGAGTTAGAACATCCAGACTAATAAAGAATGACTTGAACCTTGAGCAAGGCATCTAAAACAACAAGCAAATGGAACTTAAGAGAAACAAGCCAAAAATCCACTAAGTAGATGGATCGCTGGTGATCCATCGTCCGTGGATCGCTAGCGATCCAAAAGAAAGCATTATGAGTTGTCAAAGTCTCTTGCATCATGATCTTCTACCTCTTCTAAGAATACTTACCAAGTTTCATAGCATTCCAAGAAGCATAGTTCAAGAAGCAAAGACTCAACTGATTCAAGCTGACTGCCCACTTTTTGACCAAAGTAGCTAACTTAAAATGGAACTAGAGAACTCATACGAAGTCGGATTGACTTGAAATTTTTGGAGAACACTTAAACGACATAAAAGAAGGTACTCACCAAAAATAAGCTTGATTGAATAATGCTAGATGGGTCCTTAGCGACCTAACTGATGGATTGCTAGGGACTCATGTAGAGTGGGCCTCACCACTTAAAATTTTATGGTAGGTCCTTAGCACCCTCTAGATTGTACCTACAAAGGTTCGTTTGATTTCGTTAAATTTTTTGCGAGTTATGGATGATTCTTCTGGACTATATGAACCATGAAGACTGATGATCAAATAAACTCCAAACGACTTGATATTTGGACAAGGCACTTAAATAGAAGATAGAAAGACAGACAAATTAAGATCACTCAAAATATGCTAAGTTGATGGATAGCTAGTGATTTATCAAGATAGGTCAGGTCGTCCATAAACTTTCTAAGCTCCTTCGTAGCACTAAGTATAGGCTTTTGGTAGAAAAATAAGCTATGTTGATGTATAGCTAGCGATTCATTACATATTGATAGATAGCAATCCATAGAAATGACTCAGATTGATTTGATATTTTCGGTGATGACTTGGCATAACAAATGGACTCTTTTGCACTTAAACTTCTGGCCCAAGTGCTCCCCAACCTTTATAAATACAATCCTACCTGCCACATAAACAAGATCTTCTAGACTGGCTGCTAAAACTATGCAGAAATTATTCTTCACTCTTCTCCTCCTACATAACAGTCATCTACAGGGTTCACTATGATTCTCCAATGAACTCTAACACTGGTGACTCGATCTAACTTATAAGATTCAATCAAATTGTATCAAATTCAACTTGTAATTGCAGTCAGTCAACAATAAAAGTTATAAAGTGGACGTAGGCTTCGTTAACAGTCGAACCACTATAAAAATCCCTTGTCCTTTTACTTTACTTGCAAGTTACTACTTTACTTGTAAGTTACTATATCTTGTTTCTATTTTCTTTGCCTTGATCAACAGGGCTGGTGCTTTCACATTCAATCCAGGGTGTTGATACATTTTTTAGGTAACAGGTTTCATTTACAAGGTTAGACAACATGCACGGGTTACAATATATTTAAATTAAAAGAAGCTTTCTATTATCCCTCCTTTTGGCAAGGCCGTGATATTGTAGATTTGGCTAGAAATGGGTGGTCACCAGACTTGAAAATCAGCTGTATACAATACTATGGACGAGGGTCGAGGAGATTTGGAGCGGGTCCTCGATCGGGCAGCAATCAATGTAAAGTGACAAGGAAGACCCCATAAGGCAACATTCCGTTCAAGTACGCTCGAATTATGGACAAATGAAGGATTTATATGGATCGAACTGGAACAATCCATAAGACAACGTAAATCGACGAAGATCGATCGATATCTCAAAATCTACAAGGCCAATGCACTTGAAACTTTTAGAGCATCAACATAATGAAGATTGAGGTTCAGAAAAATGATCGCATGCCAAAACTCCAAAATCTTGGAAAAAGAGTCGATTGTCATTAGAAGATTGTACAACCCACCTAGACAATCCATATTCAATGAAGATTGGACAATATCTCACAAACGATACGTCGAAATTGCATAAAATTTGGAGAGCAAATAATTTACATCATAAAGAGCTTAGGAAAAAATAGATTGCACAATCAAACTCAACAAAAACAAAAGAAACACTGACCGTTATTAGAAGTTCAGCATAACGATCGACGTTTTGCAAAGAATAGGCTATATCTCACAAATTATAGCTCAGGATGACACCATATTTTAGGAACAAGGTCTAGAGGCATGTGCGACCCTCTATGAATGATCGCATATTGATTGGAGAAAAAAATATCGATCGGCCCCGTTCGTTTTTTTGTGGAATTGAGACCCTCGATCGTTCTGGAGGACCCTACAAATCTGGATACTCTTCTACCAAATTTCCAACAAGATATTTCATCGTCTCAACCTATAAATACAGCCTCATTCTTCATTTAAAGGATCTTTACACTTCTTGTTACTCTAGGCTCCATTGCAATCAAGTATTAATACTATTACACCATTGTAATCAGATTCGCAAGTGAATAATAAAGTAAAATTTTCAAAGTGGTGTAGGCACACAACATCGAACCACTATAAACTTTTGTGTTTCCGATTACTGCCTATTATCTATGGCTCATTTGTTAATCTTCTTAATTTAATTTTAATTTTCTTCATTTACTTCTCTATAAAAACTATTCTCATGTGTTTGTGACCATTTTGTGCAAAAATATTGGTGTTTTCACCAAAAAACCTTGTTTCTTAACTTATTAGGATCCCTTTGTTGCTACTGGATTGCATAAATCCCCCAAAGGAGATCCATAGTTATCTTCGAGAAGTGTGCTTATTCTATTCATATTTGCAAAAATCTAAGCAAAACTATCAACAATGGTGAGGAATACTAGATCCACTTCTTAGATTGTAGAAGGAAACAAGAATGCTAGCATCCAGCAAGGAGGCCCGCGTAGTCAACTGATGGAAGTGAATGTTGATCCAGTTGACATTCGGAATCCAGTTGATTCACAAGAGCTGAATTGCAGAATTTGATGAGAGAGCTAGTGGATAGCCGTCGGCAATTGAATCGGCAGATTCAAGCCAATATCAACATAATGAACCAACTTAGTCAGCAACAACTAGGGAAAGCAAGGAGGAACCCCATGCCTTACTCAGCATCAGAAAGTTCTAGTTCTTCGGACGAATATTATGGGCACAGGCGTTACAGAAACTTCAGGGCATCAATAGGTAGACCTGCCTAGTATGCCTAGAACAATTGATGTCGATCACTCCATAGGGGTCGGTACTGATCCCTCCTGAAGAGAAGGGAATTTACCTGTATATGTTGGGATTTAAGCTGGAGCTGTTTTGACTAATTTAGATGATGGAGTTCAGTTAAACATGGACCAATTTCCTTCCCGAAATGATGATGAATTGAATGTACATGGAAACATTAGGAGGATGTCGAGCCAAGAAGGCATGGAACATCACATGGACACCGACCGGACCATTCATGTGAGGTGGAACACGACCATCGCTTGGCTCCGATTATTCAAACACCAGACTTGTTGACTATGGTTAGATAGTTAGTAAGAGAGAGCCAAGGCTTGGCCAATGACGACTAGGGAATCCCAAGAAGAAATTCCTCATTCACTGACAATGTCCTACATGCAGAGTATCTAAGGAGGTTCAACATGTCGTTGATGTTTGCCTACTAGGGAGAAACTGACCCCAGGTAACACATCATGAGATATGAATGGTTGATGGATTCTACATGAGTAGATGATGAAACCAAGTGTAGATACTTTCCTACAACTCTTTATGGAATAGAAACGATGTGGTTTACAAAATTACCCTCGCGGTCAATCTCTAGATTTGATGATTTACCAATGAAGTTTGTGGAGCAGTTCCGTATGCACACAACTCGTCCCAAAGATGTAATGCCTCTATCTAGCGTGATCCAGGCTTCGTGAAAATCACTGAAAGATTATTTGGAGAGGTTCCATATAGCTATCACAGAAATCAATAATTCGAATGACCATGCAATATTGATGGTAGTAACAAGAGGGATTGATCCAAAATCTGATTTGATGATTGGCTAGCTAGCAAGCATCCCGCAACGTTGGAGCGCTTTTATGCAAAGGCGACTCGCTATTTTAGGAAGGAGGAAGCCAAATGCTCTAAAAAGAAGAATGTTATGGAACCAAGTGGAGAGGGAGTACAAAGTAATATTGCAGTGAAGCAATCTGGTGATAGCTCTGGAAAAATTCATGTGAATGTCCAGAACAAACCAAATCAACAAAAAAGGGTGGAAATAGGAGTCGAGAACGAACGAGGGATTTTGGAAGAGGAAAGCCTAGGATTCCGATGTACGGTACTTACACGCCACTGAATACATCACTAGAGAATATCCATTTGTCTACCTACAACACCATGCAGTATAGAAAGCCGCCTCCGAAAGAATCAATGGAGAAGCAGAAATTGATTGGTTAATATTGTCGATTTCACGAATGTTTTGGTCATAACACAGATGAATGCAGGGATCTCCAAGATATTATCGAAAGGCAGATTTGAGAAAGAAAGCTATGCTAGTTTGTAAAAATCTTGCATGACGGTGAGCAAGGGATATCCGACTCCAATGGAGGACAAGCACTGCACAGGGTTGAGAAGCCTGCGTGGAATGGGGGAAGATTGGTAATTAATATAATAGTCTGGGACCACATACGGCTAATAAGAGTAGGCATGAGATGGAGCGCTATGCTAACGTGATTAAGCATGTGAATTTTGAATGATGTTTGAGCACGGAAGATGGAGCTTCGACAAAACAACAACATATAATGACCGATGATATTGTGTTTAGAAATAGAGATGCAAACAAGGAGAGGCTCTGTCAATCGACCAAATGGTTATTTCGGAAACGATCGCCCTGCTTTAGTGAGAAGGATATTGGTCGATTATGGAAGTTCTATAAATATAATTGTCAAAAAAGCTTAAGGTTAGATGAGGATGAAAGCCAAGGACTTAAAACAGTTAAAGCATGCATTCATGGCTTTAACGGTGCTGCAACCGAAGCTGTTAGTTATGTTGAATTTCCCCTAGAGTCGGGAGAATGTGACCACAGAAGAGTGCAGATTCTTCCATTTGTTGTTTGTAGGATCATTTTCCCCTAGAGGGGGGTGAATAGGGTGATTCTAAAAATTAATGCGGAAATATAAATAACAACAACAAGCAATGCAGTAGAGCTCACATACAAATTTACCCAGCTTCGGCAATAACCTGCCTACGTGCTGCCCCCAAGATTTCTACTAGAAATTAGGTAATCAGACGCTTATAAAAACACGTAAACTCGTGACACCCACTAAATCGATTAATCTAACTCTACGCTCAAAACCCTGCCACAACTCACCCACTGAGTTACAAATTCTCAAACTACGCCATATAGTTTGTACTTAGTTACACAACTAGAGTTTGATTCAAATTTTAAAAAGGAAATTACAAATAGTAAAACTAAACAAAAAAACCATTTTAAAAAATGATAGCCTAATAAAAAGAAGGCCTAAGAATAATTAAGAGACCGTCTTCATTTATCCGAGTAATATCTTTGGCCGCCTTGTTTTTCTTATGTTCTAGAATGTGATTTTTGCCCACTTTTCGATTTTTGATTATGCTCGAATTATGCCTTGTTTATTTGCTTGGGCTTGAACTCTATGTTTTGTGCCGATGGTGAGATGGGTTTATTAATAGGGATGAAAAACCCATATTTTCATTTCGTATATTTGAGTTGTGATTTTGGCACTTGCGTTGATTTTTGATCGAACGAACGTTGTGGTCTCTGACTTGTTCATTGTTGAATTTACTTGAATTGCTTGAAACTGGTTCCGTTCTGTGATCCTATGACTTCGGCATTTTAAATTTTAAGACAATCTAGACTTGATGAATTTTGATTTGTTCAATTCATGTTACCCTTTGTGACTTTTTCGGCTTGATCATCCTTCGATTGTATTTGAATATGCTTTCCATTCCCCACTGCCTTGACCTATTCATTGATAGCTAATTTATTGGCATTTGAATTAGAGAAAATATTTTGTCTTTGTAAAGATCGACCAGTACATCATAATATCCTCTTGACCCATGGCTTCATGTAAACTGCGACCATTTCTTTTCGAACCATGACTTGATTTTCTTCATCTATATGCTTATATACATGTAAAATGCTTCACCATTTTTGAAACATTTAAACTGTATATAGTTGTGTATGTAATCTCTATAGATATGCATATATATATATATATATATATGTATGTATGTATGTATGTATGTATATGTATATGTGTATGCGTATGTGATGGTTCGGCATCAATTCTGGTTCTGTTGCATTGTATGGTGGTCTGGTTGATACTGTCTGGTTGTTATGCCCAACCTTCATGTTTGGTTCCTGCTTCTGGACTGACCTTGGTTAGTATTGCATTTGCTTCGAGTCATTCTTTGGTTTCATGTTTTCATGTTGACTGGTTTGTGCTGTTTGCTGTGTCTACTGCTCTATTGCTTTCATACCTGTTGTCTGAATGTAGTGACCATTGCATTGAATTTGAGTTCATGCTTGAATTGCATATATAGAAATGTTGGTCTTCATGTTGCACTTAGTTTATTGTGAGCCTGGCCATTGCATTGCTTCGAGTCATACTTGCCCAGTTGCTTCGAGTCTAATTGCATGTGTGGATTTGCATTCACGTTGATCTTCATGTAGTTGTATTTTGCTTCATGCCTTGACTTGTGCATGCACATTCGTGCTTGTGTGATTCTCTGAACTGGACTGTTATGGTCTTGTTAAGTTGCCTTGTTAGACTTTAAGTTTGGTCTGTGGTTCCACTTGTGTTCGCCAATGCTTATGAATCTGGTCTTGTGTTTGTGCTTTTGTGCTTTTGATTTTATATGTGGAACTGTTATGTTTATTTGGAGACTAGTTTGAATTTTGCTTTGCACTTGTACATTTTGTTTTCATTTAAAGTATGTTGTGAATCTGCCTCATTTCACTCGGGTCCAGTTTTATCGATGACCTTATCTGGTCTGGTATAGTCTGGTTCACTACTTGTCATGTTGTACTCGAGTCTTCACATCCATATGAACCGACTTTCGAATTTGAAGTCATTTGTGTCTGGTTCACTTCAGTTCTGAACTGATATATGTGTATGTATATATTTCACATATGCATACGTGTGTCTTGTTAGCCTTTCATTTATTTGTTTACCTGAGTGCTTGCATTCATGGTTTTTTTGTCATGTGTACATTTTGTGTTCAGGATATTTTGTTGTTATTTGCATCTGCACTTGAGTTGAATCCAGCCTAGGCTTGGGTTTGACCTTGTGCTCACATATCCCTGCAATTTTAGCAAGCAAATGTGTATTAGTGTGTACGACCTTATGGCATGTACAGTGATACACTATGTGTGCCACAAGTTGTTCGTGTATGATGAATTAAAAGAAAAATGATGATGAATAACCCAAATAACCAAGGCATATAATATTTCCAAACACACACTTCATTGTACATTGCAAAATATTTTCTATTTCAATTTTACTATGTTGGTGTTTATTTTGCAGATAGTTCAGATGCTCGATACAGGCTGGAACAAAGTTGAAGATCAAAATACGAGTGAAGAGTGAATATGTAGTGAGGTGAAAATTGTAAACTGAAAATTTTATTGTAATAGGATCGATTTCACCCTAGAGGGGGGTGAATAGGGCGATACTATTAATTATAAAAATTTATTGTGGAAGTTTGTAAATTATTTCCACAGGGATATATCAGAATTATAGCAGCATAGGTAATAGCAGAATAATAAATGTAGAAATAGAACGACACAGAATTTACCTAGCTTCGGCAAAACCCTACCTACGTACTGCCTCCAAGGTTTCTACTAGAAATTAAGCAGTCGGACACTTGCCAAAGTAAACTCGCGACACCCGCTATCGACTAGCCTTAACTCTACGCTCAAACCCTACCACAACTCAGCCATTCGGTTGCGAATTCTCAAACTACACCACCGTAGTTCGTCTCCTAGTCACACGACTAGAATTTACAATGTTTAAAGAAAAATTACAATTAAAAAACAATTTAAATGACTCAAAACCCTAAATTTAAAAAGTTAAGCCCAAATATAATTAAGCCAGCCCTAATTAAAATAAGTGATAAACATTATCCACTTTTCCCTTTTTATATCTTCCACCGACTCCTCCTTCATTGTGAAAATGGCTGTTGCTCGTTCGTTCTTTTCCAGATTTGGGGTTTTTTTTTAATTGAGGTGCCACTTCAATTGATCAATCGAGTATGTAATCTTCCATTGCTTGCTTCGTCGATTGATCATCTCTTCGATTATACACAGGGCTACTTCAATCTTGATTGAGTTTAATCTTCGGTATGTGACTTTTTCCTTTTTGCTTTACTTTTTTTTCATACTTGAACTCAATCAATGATTCGAGTTGAATGAGTATACTTTTTGTTAGCTCGAACTCGAATGCTTAATTTTGGTCGATGGTGATTGGGTTTTATTGGATTTGAATTGCTATATTTTCGTTCGTATACATTTGTTTGAATTTATCAATTGATTTCTCTTGGCCATTTGATTTTTCTTAAATGATGAGATGATTTCTGACTTCTTCAATTTTGTATACTTTGTTGCTTGATTGTCACGGCTTGATTCCTTGGACTTGTTCGACTTCCTTGGTCATCACGTCTCTGACTTGATTTTGAACTGCATATGTGATTTAGTTGGACTTGCTACTGTTTTGATTTTATAACTGCAAACAGACTTTGTCTAACTTGCCACTGTGATAAAATTTTCTTTCAGCATTTAAACTTGACTTGTTCAAACTTGTGTTCCATTCTTTTTGCGCTTTTTGACTTCAACATGATTGTTCTTGCCTGTAGCATGCTCGATTTGACATGAAACTTTGTTGACCAGTACACTTGTTGTTGCTTGATCTTGTGCTATTTGTTATCCCATTTTTTGGTCAAAACTGGAATATCAACAAATTGGCAAGGAATTATGGATATCACGACAGGAGATAAGGCTACGATGGATATCGTCAAAATTTTGTTGAACTCCGATCGGGACGAAATTGATTGGGAATGATGATAAGGACTATGAAAGGCTATGTTTCAAATTTCAGGTTAATCGGAGTTCGTATAAAGGAAATATGATGGATTCAAGGTAGGAATAGTACGTAGTTCGAATCCATCAAAAAGGGGATAAAGTGACGCTCGGTTCGAACCGATCAGGTTCGAACCCATCAGGATTCGAACCCATGAGGTTCGCATCGATGACGCTTCGAATCGATGGGAACTAGATGGGTTCGAAAGGAGTAGCTTCAATACAATGGACATGGATTCGAACGGTGGACATGGACTCGAAGATGGTGGATTCGAACGATAGGTATGGATTCGAAGATCATGGATTCGAAGATGAAGATGGACTCGAAGAAGGTAATGGATTCGAAGTATACATGGATTCGAAGATGAAGATGGACTCGAAGAAGGAGATGGATTCGAAGTGGACATGGATTCGAAGAAGGAGATGGATTCGAAAAGGACATGGATTCGAAGATGATGGATACGAAGCAAGGGACATGGATTCGAAGGACGAGGATTCGAAAGGGATGGATTCGAAGAGGATGGACTCGTAGGATATGGACTCGAAGGAGGCGGCTTCAGAAAGCATGGATTCGAAGAGCATGGGTTCGAAGGGTATGGATTCGAAGGAGTCGGCCCTATGGGTTCGAAGGGGATGGTTTCGAAGTAGATGGTTTCGAAGCATGGGTTCGAACCATTCAGGACGCATGGATTCTTGAACTTGGATCGATCATATCTTCCAAACCGTTGATCCAAATGCAATGAAATTTTTACAGGAGCTTACATACATGTTGAAGAATGTTCACACCAAATTTCAGCTCAATTGGATGGATTCTTGATCGATTCGAACGTCACTTCGAATCGATCCCAAACTGGGCACGGATTCCGAGAACACGGGCCTGTGGGCCCCCCTCACGTGCCAAGCAGCCTCCCCAGGTTTTAGGCGGGATTTCAGCCTTCCACGCCTATAAATAGAGCCCCTGGTCATTCAGAAAAGGGGGGGGAAGATTTGGAGAGAAGAGGCATGCCCGGATGCTGCTAGAATCATTCCATAGCTTCATTACTGCTATTTTCTTCAGACTTGGTCATTACAACTGTTGAAATCACTTGTAACCTTGAAGGATAATTAATATAAAAAAAAATTGGAGTGGACGTAGGCCGGAGATAGCCGAACCACTATAAAACCTGTGTTTCTGTTCTTTACTTTTGTATTGTTGTCTATTATTTGCTAAGATTTGTTATCTGTGTTTGAATATCACTAATTTATATTCATACACTGGTGCTTTCACGGTATTGGGTGTTTGTGACCAATTTTGGCGCAAACATTTTGGTGCTTTCACTGAGAAGGCAACTAGCACCCGCTACATCGGATTTGAAGAGTTTGAGAAATTTGGATTTGGAAGACAATGACTAGGCAGAATAGCAGAAGGCTAAGGGCTGAGAGAAGCCAACAAGGAGGAAGTCAACAAGCATCCTCCGGAGGTGAGGAAGGACAGGCTTCGGTCTACATAACTCGGGATGAAATGGAAGCTATGGCCAATTCTTTGCAGGAGAGATTGTTGAAAAGTCAACAGGAAATGATGCAAACCTTCTTGGAACAAATGAGAGCTGCAGGGATGCAGAACTTAGGAACAGCTACAGCAACTGCGGATGTAGGACAAGGAGCTAGGGTTGTGGAACCCAATGAAGGACAGGATACGGAGCCAGAAGGCAATCAACAAGGGCTTGGGGGCAGGCCCATAGAATTCAATGCAGGAGAACCTTTGGGAGGAATTCAACAAGCTAGAGCTAACGTTGCTGCTAGTGAGCCACACGAGGAATATGTACCAGAGTTCCCTCGGGGGCATGGGGGGCAACCCCTACCAGACAATATAGGATTAGTAGAAATGATCAGGAAGACTGTGCGAGGTGGTTTGACAAACGGAGATTTGGAAGGAGTGAATAGAAGTCCATTCGCTCGGGAGATAAGAATGGCTCAGAATCCACCTAAGTTCAAGCTACCTAGCGTGGAGGTATATGATGGTAAGACGGATCCAACAGATCACTTAATGAGGTACACCAGACACATGGAGGTGCTGGGGGCATCAGAGGAAGTGATGGCCCGATGTTTCCCTTTGTATTTGAAGGACTTAGCTGCAATGTGGTTTAGGCAGCTGGAAGAAGGATCTATCAGGACTTGGAAGGAATTAGTGGAAAAGTTTCTGGGACAGTTTCGGGTTCACGTCAAGAGGCCGAAGAACGTGATGACTTTAACATCGGTGAAGCAAAGGATGGACGAATCGCTTAGAGCTTTTCTAACTCGATTCAGTGCGGCAGTCGCTTCGGTGGATCGGCCTGATCCATCAATGGTTTTAATGGCAGCAGTATCAGGAGTCAAGGAGAATTCGGATTTCAAGGTATCTCTGATACGAGATCCCCCGCAAAATCTCGACGAATTCTTTCATGAGGCAGAAAGGTTCCTTCGGCAAGAAGATGCAAGTACGGATTTAAAGTTGAAGAAGGCTAATGCAATCGAGGTTGGAGCGGTATCCAAAAATGGTTTGGATAAGGATAAAGGAAAAAGGAAGTTAGATGACGACTCTGGAAACGCTAGGAAGCGATGGAAGGATCCAAAGTTTTCCACATACACAGGATTGAACGAGACGCTGGAGCGGATATACCTGGAAACTCAGAATCGCCTTCCCTACCGAAGGCCGGCTAGGAGGGAACCAACAGAGCGGGAAAGGACATCAGGAAAGCACTGTCTCTTCCATGATCTGGATGGACATGATACCAACAGCTGCAGGCACCTAAAGGATATAATCGAGGAGCATGTAAGGAATGGACAGTTACAGCAATACGTTGGAACTCGGGATGCAACGGTGGAGCAGGAGCAACCACCGACCACCTCACGCCGTGATGATGGGAGGCCCAGGGATGATCGTCGATTGATCATCCATTGACCGGGATAATATGGAATAAGTAGCAAGCTACTAGCAAACGGTAAAGTCATTTACACATGTACGGGGACGGAGATAGCCCCTAGGCATGCTCTGAATGATGATAAACCGGGATGCTATGGTTTGTGAAATTTATTTCTTGCTTTTAGATTGGACATTGCTTTTCTTTTTTGGATTTGGTTTTGGAGCTTGGATTGAGCTCCTGGTTTTTCTTGCTTTTTTATTTGGATTTTCCTTTGGATGATTGTTTTGGTTTTGGATGCTGGTTTGGATTTCTGGTTTTCTGGTTTGGATTTGAATTTTGGATTTGGATTTGGATTTTGGATTTGGATTTCGGATTTGAATTTCGGATTTGGATTTTGGAATAAATTTTGGTTGGACTTTTATCTGGTTTTTGATAAATGGTCGTCGGGTATGGATTATGCCTGGCAAGGGATGAGTCACTTTACCCAAACAAGGAAGATTGACTCATTCAGGTCGTCAAGTATGGACAATGCTTGGCAAGGGTCAGGGGTGACCAGGATTCGGCCTAGGACTTAGGCCTTCTATTATCATTTATTATTTTCAGGTCGTCGAGTATGGACTATGCTCGGCAAGGGTCCGGAGAGATCAGGATTCGGCTTAGGACTTAAGCCATGGCATTTTACAGCACCCAGGGACACTGGGTCAAGGTCGTCAAGTATGGACAATGCTTGGCAAGGGTCAGGGGTGACCAGGATTCGGCCTAGGACTTAGGCCTTCTATTATCATTTATTATTTTCAGGTCGTCGAGTATGGACTATGCTCGGCAAGGGTCCGGAGAGATCAGGATTCGGCTTAGGACTTAAGCCATGGCATTTTACAACGTCCAGGGACACTGGACCACGGTCATCGGATGTGGATCACGCTTGGCAGGAACCCAGAGAGGTTATGGATTTGGATATCGACCCGGAGAGGTCCTGGCTCCGGTTATTGTCTATTGGATAAGGATGGATTGGGACTTGGTTGTCGAGTTCGAATGGATACGGAATTGGCTATGGCTTTGGCTATTGGATATGGAATTGGACATCGACTCGAAGCAGTCAAGGACGATATACTCTGGCAATATGGCTTTGGACTTCGGATATTGGATTCGTAATTATTCAAAACACGCCTTGTTATCACAAGGCATGTTTTGGGGGGCAAAATGTTATCCCATTTTTTGGTCAAAACTGGAATATCAACAAATTGGCAAGGAATTATGGATATCACGACAGGAGATAAGGCTACGATGGATATCGTCAAAATTTTGTTGAACTCCGATCGGGACGAAATTGATTGGGAATGATGATAAGGACTATGAAAGGCTATGTTTCAAATTTCAGGTTAATCGGAGTTCGTATGAAGGAAATATGATGGATTCAAGGTAGGAATAGTACGTAGTTCGAATCCATCAAAAAGGGGATAAAGTGACGCTCGGTTCGAACCGATCAGGTTCGAACCCATCAGGATTCGAACCCATGAGGTTCGCATCGATGACGCTTCGAATCGATGGGAACTAGATGGGTTCGAAAGGAGTAGCTTCAATACAATGGACATGGATTCGAACGGTGGACATGGACTCGAAGATGGTGGATTCGAACGATAGGTATGGATTCGAAGATCATGGATTCGAAGATGAAGATGGACTCGAAGAAGGTAATGGATTCGAAGTATACATGGATTCGAAGATGAAGATGGACTCGAAGAAGGAGATGGATTCGAAGTGGAC
This sequence comes from Allium cepa, assembly GCA_030765085.1. Taxonomy (NCBI): domain Eukaryota; kingdom Viridiplantae; phylum Streptophyta; class Magnoliopsida; order Asparagales; family Amaryllidaceae; genus Allium; species Allium cepa. The sequence continues at coordinate 736,431,117 of CM060943.1, forward strand.
ATGGATTCGAAGAAGGAGATGGATTCGAAAAGGACATGGATTCGAAGATGATGGATACGAAGCAAGGGACATGGATTCGAAGGACGAGGATTCGAAAGGGATGGATTCGAAGAGGATGGACTCGTAGGATATGGACTCGAAGGAGGCGGCTTCAGAAAGCATGGATTCGAAGAGCATGGGTTCGAAGGGTATGGATTCGAAGGAGTCGGCCCTATGGGTTCGAAGGGGATGGTTTCGAAGTAGATGGTTTCGAAGCATGGGTTCGAACCATTCAGGACGCATGGATTCTTGAACTTGGATCGATCATATCTTCCAAACCGTTGATCCAAATGCAATGAAATTTTTACAGGAGCTTACATACATGTTGAAGAATGTTCACACCAAATTTCAGCTCAATTGGATGGATTCTTGATCGATTCGAACGTCACTTCGAATCGATCCCAAACTGGGCACGGATTCCGAGAACACGGGCCTGTGGGCCCCCCTCACGTGCCAAGCAGCCTCCCCAGGTTTTAGGCGGGATTTCAGCCTTCCACGCCTATAAATAGAGCCCCTGGTCATTCAGAAAAGGGGGGGGGGAAGATTTGGAGAGAAGAGGCATGCCCGGATGCTGCTAGAATCATTCCATAGCTTCATTACTGCTATTTTCTTCAGACTTGGTCATTACAACTGTTGAAATCACTTGTAACCTTGAAGGATAATTAATATAAAAAAAATTTGGAGTGGACGTAGGCCGGAGATAGCCGAACCACTATAAAACCTGTGTTTCTGTTCTTTACTTTTGTATTGTTGTCTATTATTTGCTAAGATTTGTTATCTGTGTTTGAATATCACTAATTTATATTCATACACTGGTGCTTTCACGGTATTGGGTGTTTGTGACCAATTTTGGCGCAAACATTTTGGTGCTTTCACTGAGAAGGCAACTAGCACCCGCTACATCGGATTTGAAGAGTTTGAGAAATTTGGATTTGGAAGACAATGACTAGGCAGAATAGCAGAAGGCTAAGGGCTGAGAGAAGCCAACAAGGAGGAAGTCAACAAGCATCCTCCGGAGGTGAGGAAGGACAGGCTTCGGTCTACATAACTCGGGATGAAATGGAAGCTATGGCCAATTCTTTGCAGGAGAGATTGTTGAAAAGTCAACAGGAAATGATGCAAACCTTCTTGGAACAAATGAGAGCTGCAGGGATGCAGAACTTAGGAACAGCTACAGCAACTGCGGATGTAGGACAAGGAGCTAGGGTTGTGGAACCCAATGAAGGACAGGATACGGAGCCAGAAGGCAATCAACAAGGGCTTGGGGGCAGGCCCATAGAATTCAATGCAGGAGAACCTTTGGGAGGAATTCAACAAGCTAGAGCTAACGTTGCTGCTAGTGAGCCACACGAGGAATATGTACCAGAGTTCCCTCGGGGGCATGGGGGGCAACCCCTACCAGACAATATAGGATTAGTAGAAATGATCAGGAAGACTGTGCGAGGTGGTTTGACAAACGGAGATTTGGAAGGAGTGAATAGAAGTCCATTCGCTCGGGAGATAAGAATGGCTCAGAATCCACCTAAGTTCAAGCTACCTAGCGTGGAGGTATATGATGGTAAGACGGATCCAACAGATCACTTAATGAGGTACACCAGACACATGGAGGTGCTGGGGGCATCAGAGGAAGTGATGGCCCGATGTTTCCCTTTGTATTTGAAGGACTTAGCTGCAATGTGGTTTAGGCAGCTGGAAGAAGGATCTATCAGGACTTGGAAGGAATTAGTGGAAAAGTTTCTGGGACAGTTTCGGGTTCACGTCAAGAGGCCGAAGAACGTGATGACTTTAACATCGGTGAAGCAAAGGATGGACGAATCGCTTAGAGCTTTTCTAACTCGATTCAGTGCGGCAGTCGCTTCGGTGGATCGGCCTGATCCATCAATGGTTTTAATGGCAGCAGTATCAGGAGTCAAGGAGAATTCGGATTTCAAGGTATCTCTGATACGAGATCCCCCGCAAAATCTCGACGAATTCTTTCATGAGGCAGAAAGGTTCCTTCGGCAAGAAGATGCAAGTACGGATTTAAAGTTGAAGAAGGCTAATGCAATCGAGGTTGGAGCGGTATCCAAAAATGGTTTGGATAAGGATAAAGGAAAAAGGAAGTTAGATGACGACTCTGGAAACGCTAGGAAGCGATGGAAGGATCCAAAGTTTTCCACATACACAGGATTGAACGAGACGCTGGAGCGGATATACCTGGAAACTCAGAATCGCCTTCCCTACCGAAGGCCGGCTAGGAGGGAACCAACAGAGCGGGAAAGGACATCAGGAAAGCACTGTCTCTTCCATGATCTGGATGGACATGATACCAACAGCTGCAGGCACCTAAAGGATATAATCGAGGAGCATGTAAGGAATGGACAGTTACAGCAATACGTTGGAACTCGGGATGCAACGGTGGAGCAGGAGCAACCACCGACCACCTCACGCCGTGATGATGGGAGGCCCAGGGATGATCGTCGATTGATCATCCATTGACCGGGATAATATGGAATAAGTAGCAAGCTACTAGCAAACAGTAAAGTCATTTACACATGTACGGGGACGGAGATAGCCCCTAGGCATGCTCTGAATGATGATAAACCGGGATGCTATGGTTTGTGAAATTTATTTCTTGCTTTTAGATTGGACATTGCTTTTCTTTTTTGGATTTGGTTTTGGAGCTTGGATTGAGCTCCTGGTTTTTCTTGCTTTTTTATTTGGATTTTCCTTTGGATGATTGTTTTGGTTTTGGATGCTGGTTTGGATTTCTGGTTTTCTGGTTTGGATTTGAATTTTGGATTTGGATTTGGATTTTGGATTTGGATTTCGGATTTGAATTTCGGATTTGGATTTTGGAATAAATTTTGGTTGGACTTTTATCTGGTTTTTGATAAATGGTCGTCGGGTATGGATTATGCCTGGCAAGGGATGAGTCACTTTACCCAAACAAGGAAGATTGACTCATTCAGGTCGTCAAGTATGGACAATGCTTGGCAAGGGTCAGGGGTGACCAGGATTCGGCCTAGGACTTAGGCCTTCTATTATCATTTATTATTTTCAGGTCGTCGAGTATGGACTATGCTCGGCAAGGGTCCGGAGAGATCAGGATTCGGCTTAGGACTTAAGCCATGGCATTTTACAGCACCCAGGGACACTGGGCCAAGGTCGTCAAGTATGGACAATGCTTGGCAAGGGTCAGGGGTGACCAGGATTCGGCCTAGGACTTAGGCCTTCTATTATCATTTATTATTTTCAGGTCGTCGAGTATGGACTATGCTCGGCAAGGGTCCGGAGAGATCAGGATTCGGCTTAGGACTTAAGCCATGGCATTTTACAACGTCCAGGGACACTGGACCACGGTCGTCGGATGTGGATCACGCTTGGCAGGAACCCAGAGAGGTTATGGATTTGGATATCGACCCGGAGAGGTCCTGGCTCCGGTTATTGGCTATTGGATAAGGATGGATTGGGACTTGGTTGTCGAGTTCGAATGGATACGGAATTGGCTATGGCTTTGGCTATTGGATATGGAATTGGACATCGACTCGAAGCAGTCAAGGACGATATACTCTGGCAATATGGCTTTGGACTTCGGATATTGGATTCGTAATTATTCAAAACACGCCTTGTTATCACAAGGCATGTTTTGGGGGGCAAAATGTTATCCCATTTTTTGGTCAAAACTGGAATATCAACAAATTGGCAAGGAATTATGGATATCACGACAGGAGATAAGGCTACGATGGATATCGTCAAAATTTTGTTGAACTCCGATCGGGACGAAATTGATTGGGAATGATGATAAGGACTATGAAAGGCTATGTTTCAAATTTCAGGTTAATCGGAGTTCGTATGAAGGAAATATGATGGATTCAAGGTAGGAATAGTACGTAGTTCGAATCCATCAAAAAGGGGATAAAGTGACGCTCGGTTCGAACCGATCAGGTTCGAACCCATCAGGATTCGAACCCATGAGGTTCGCATCGATGACGCTTCGAATCGATGGGAACTAGATGGGTTCGAAAGGAGTAGCTTCAATACAATGGACATGGATTCGAACGGTGGACATGGACTCGAAGATGGTGGATTCGAACGATAGGTATGGATTCGAAGATCATGGATTCGAAGATGAAGATGGACTCGAAGAAGGTAATGGATTCGAAGTATACATGGATTCGAAGATGAAGATGGACTCGAAGAAGGAGATGGATTCGAAGTGGACATGGATTCGAAGAAGGAGATGGATTCGAAAAGGACATGGATTCGAAGATGATGGATACGAAGCAAGGGACATGGATTCGAAGGACGAGGATTCGAAAGGGATGGATTCGAAGAGGATGGACTCGTAGGATATGGACTCGAAGGAGGCGGCTTCAGAAAGCATGGATTCGAAGAGCATGGGTTCGAAGGGTATGGATTCGAAGGAGTCGGCCCTATGGGTTCGAAGGGGATGGTTTCGAAGTAGATGGTTTCGAAGCATGGGTTCGAACCATTCAGGACGCATGGATTCTTGAACTTGGATCGATCATATCTTCCAAACCGTTGATCCAAATGCAATGAAATTTTTACAGGAGCTTACATACATGTTGAAGAATGTTCACACCAAATTTCAGCTCAATTGGATGGATTCTTGATCGATTCGAACGTCACTTCGAATCGATCCCAAACTGGGCACGGATTCCGAGAACACGGGCCTGTGGGCCCCCCTCACGTGCCAAGCAGCCTCCCCAGGTTTTAGGCGGGATTTCAGCCTTCCACGCCTATAAATAGAGCCCCTGGTCATTCAGAAAAGGGGGGGGGAAGATTTGGAGAGAAGAGGCATGCCCGGATGCTGCTAGAATCATTCCATAGCTTCATTACTGCTATTTTCTTCAGACTTGGTCATTACAACTGTTGAAATCACTTGTAACCTTGAAGGATAATTAATATAAAAAAAATTTGGAGTGGACGTAGGCCGGAGATAGCCGAACCACTATAAAACCTGTGTTTCTGTTCTTTACTTTTGTATTGTTGTCTATTATTTGCTAAGATTTGTTATCTGTGTTTGAATATCACTAATTTATATTCATACACTGGTGCTTTCACGGTATTGGGTGTTTGTGACCAATTTTGGCGCAAACACTATTGAGCTTTGTTCGAACTTGTATCCTGGTTTTGATTTTCTGGCATTTTTGGTTTGTGGTCATCCTGCTTTGCCTGGATTATGTATATATGTGCTCACGTATGTACATAATCAGTTATATGTTGCTTGTAGTTGTTTCTGATTTTGCTGTTTAATTTACTACTCTGGTCATCAGCACCTTGATATATAAGCTTGTCATGGTTCGTCAAATCATTATGGCATTTTCTTTGAGTGAGGTTTCATTGGTGGCTGCAGTTTGACTGTGCAGACTGACCATATGTATTTCACTTGAATTCGTGTTTTACTTGGTCTTTTTCTCGAGTCATGGATTATGTGTATGTATTGAGTCATTGTTCTAACCAATTCATTGATACTTGCTTATGCTGTATACTTAAGTTTGGTTGCCATGTATATGATGCATGTTTTGTTGACTTTGTTTGCTACCTGGTCGATATATATATGCATACTTTAATCATAGCATTTTGAGTTGCGCCTGTGTTGAATCCAGCTAATAGCTTGGGTTTGACCTTGTGCTAATATCGCGACTTTATTTGTGTTTCACTTGAGTTGAAACCGGCTTTTGATTTGGGTTTGACCTTGTGCACACCAGTTCATGTAATTTTATCAAGTGTATATATCGGCGTGCACGGCCTTATGGCATGTAAAGTGATACACTGTGCATGCTACAAGCTGTTCGTGTATGATGAATTCAAAATTAAATGATGACGAACAACCTAAAAAAATACGGCAAATAATATTTTCAAAATTACATTTTATTTTACACTGTAAAAATATTTCATTTTCAATTTTACTGCGTCGGTGTATATTTTTGCAGATTGCTCAGATGCTGGATTCAATCTGGAATAGAGTTGAAGATAAATACGAGTGAATGAGCCATATATAGTGAGGACAGTTATATAAATTGAAATGTATTGTAATTGCAAATTGATATATATATAGTGAGAGCTCAAATTTGTACTATTCAAAATTTTAAAAAAATATTTATTTGAATAAAATATTTGTTTGAATTTAAACTCTGTGTCATTTATTTTATTCAACAAATATTTATTTAATTATGTGAAAAATAAAATAGTACATTAACAAATACATTTAAATGAATATATATATATATATATATATGTTTATTATCACCAAACAAAAATCATATACTCGCATATTCAACAATCTCCCCTTTTTGATGATAACAAACATATATATATTTAAGATTTTGAATATATTAAATGTATTTGATCATTGATAGACTATATTTTCTCCCCCTATTTAAATGCTCCCTCTCTATAGAAGCTCCCACTTCATATATGCATGTAAATAAAAGTATGCAAATGAGTTTAGATGCAATATAGAAAATATTTGACGTTTATTTGTCAAAATCTCAACTTTTCTTCCCCCTTTTGTTATCAGCAAAAGAGTAATAGGTTAAAAAAAAAAGCGATAAAGTGATAGAGATCAACAAAACATTAGTTCCCAATTGAGTATAAATATTGAATGTCAATAAAAAATCAAAAAAAAATCATAAATACTCTATTAGGCGAATATTCCAATTTAGAATGATAGAAATAATGTCATGATATAAAACCATATAGTTGAGTTTGTTTGTGGTATATTTATATAAGGAATTTGAATATCTACTAACCATGCATAACTGTTAGGACTTTTAAATGAGATTAATAGTATTCTAATTTTATTTTAAAAAATGAATTCAAGTATCTTCTAACCACGCATAACCGTGAGGACATTTAAATGGGATTAAAATCAACTTGTCTAGCTAATTAATCAATTTTGATATGCGTTCTATACATGCATAACCATGAGGACTTTTAAGTGAGCATAGAAGCACATAATCAAATATTCCAAGTAATTCACCCATGCATAACCGTGAGGACTTTTAAATGAGAGTGAATACTTTGGATCTTTTTTTAAAAAAATAAAATAAAATGAAAAACGAATGATTTCCTGTTTAAAATACCACACATTGACAAATTATATTGAATTTTGATGAGTGATGGTCGTTAGAAATAGGGATGGTCATGGAATTTTTACCAACAAAAAGTTTTTATAACTCTTGTTCAAATTTCTAAAGAAATTTTCTAAATATACCATCTCAAGTTATAATATTGATTAATATCAATACTCATTACTTTTTCAATCACTATTTATCTTTTCGATAATCAGTAGGGAGTCAGATTTATTAATATAGTATTTACAATCATATTCAAAAATAATTTTCAAATTTTCTAAAAATGACTAATCTGAAACAAGGTCAAAATGATTTTTTTAGAAGTGGTTTTATAAGAAAATTTCTGCTATTTGAGAATATTAAAAATATGCAGATATTTTCTTTGAAAAAGACGATGCAGTTACTGAATGTCTCAACATAAATCATGTTTCACTAGTAATTTTTCTACCAACTGGATTACCAGTGTAATATGCATCTGAATTTTTCTTTCACTCGAGATTATCATTAATTGAATGTCATAGGCCAGACCGTGAAATTTGCAACGATTTCTTGAAATCCTTTTTTTCAACTTTTAAATGAAATTTTCTTGGATTTTAATTGAAGCCGTGCCAATAAACAAAATCTTGAATATAGCGTCAGCCGTAAATAACCAAATGTATTATCTTACATCATCATTAATCATTAAAACATCATCAATAGTCCACATAAATTGTTCAAAGATGATTGGTTAACAATTTTGAATAAGTTAGATTAATCATCAACATTCATTTCTTTATGGCTTAATTCAAATCAGATATGGTGCAGATTGTCACATTAATATATTGTTCAAGATGAATTTACCATTACCTCTTTTACCTTTACGATATTTTTTCGTTGTTGTCCATTGTGATTCTGTCACCTTTGTACTAGGCTAAGGAACTTTGATTTGTCGCTCGCTGTGTTTCTGGAACAGCCAGAATCCAGATAGCACTGTTGTTGTTTCTTAGTTTGCCACCACACCTACACGATAAAAGGTTTTTGTGACCTATCTGTTTTTATAGGTCCATGGTTGTTAGTGGCAAAATATTTTGGAAAATAGTTTTCTGGAGACCCATAAATATTTATATATGTTCCTTTCGGCACTTAGATTTGTTTGACTTTCAAAGATTTTATATTTGTGCATTTTGGAAACCAAATTAATATGGTTTTCACTTGTTTGGGTCTCTACCAACATATTTTGATCGTATCCAAATTTTCCACAAATTGTGCACTTGAATTTAACTTGATTAAATTCACTCCTAACAGGTTTAGTTTGAATATATCCAAGTCCTTTCCTAACAGTATTAACATTTTGTTTCCCTAATAATATATTCAACGATCTTTCACTTTTGGAAAATTTTCCTAAAGTCTTGACAGTTGTTGGACTTGTGTTTTTGATGATTCATTTTCATTCAACAATTGTGTGCACTTTTTAATGGAATTTTCTCTTCTTGTATTTTCACTTTCTTTCAAAATCAGAATTTTATTTTCAAGCGATTTAATTTTGATTTCTAATTTTTTAATCTCTTCTTCGAATGTTGGACACTTATCACACTTAGGGATTTTTCTTTGATAGTTTTTAACTAATTTATCAAGTAGTTTATTTAAAATCTATCAAAGTATCTCTTTGTGATTCAAGTTTAGCGTATTTCTCCTTAAGTCATTCGAAACAGTCATCTACTTCGTGGAAATATATGAGTAATTCTGAGTGAGTAAGTTTTGATACCTCGCTTGGCTCGTCATCATCGCTATCAGTTTTATCGCTTCGAAGGCACAGATCAGCTTTCTCACTCTCACTGCTATCGCTTTTAATCCATGTGGCAACAAAACTTTTCCTTTTTGAATTATTTTCTTAGCCGTGTTGAATTTGAGGATAATTGGGCTTGATATGATCGGATTTGTTGCACTTGTGACAAATGATCCCGTGTTCTTCTGAGCTTGTCTAGTCCTTTGATTATTCTGCTTTTCAATTGTTGATTTGGAGCTGGATTTCTATATTTGTGGTTCCACTTTTTGAATCTCTTTATTAGTAGCGCTAGCTCAGCTGCTTCATCATCATCCTCATCACTACTGCTTTTTACCAATCATATTAAGCTCGTTTCTTAAACTGAGTCGATTGAGGATGATTTCTCATTGTTGTTGACTTTTGCACCATATATTGCATCAAAAGCATTCCAAATTTCCTATGCATTTTCACAATGAGAGATAAAGTTAAAATTGTCTTGATTAATCTATTACTGGCTCTCTCCTTGATTCTAGGGATTTTCTCTCTTCTCCTTAATTCTCTCTTTAGATATTTTATTTTCAAATTCTTTAATTTATTACTTTACACTTATTTTACTAATTTTCTTCTATTATTTTACATTTTGGTACATGTATTCTAAAGTTTATACAATTATTTACATATAATTTATCAGCTACCTTCTAATATTTTTTATTGAAGTCCGCACATTTAGGTTAATTAGATAATCCAAAATTTAAGCTATTTAAATAAATTCATTTAATATTTCTTATAAATACCAAATAGTGACAATTTAAATATGTATAACACTTAAACAACTAAACTATAATATTAATCTTTCATTCAACTATAAAGATATATAAATCACATAAACTAATAATAAAAAATTATAGTTAATTTATTTCAATAAATTTATCATACATTTCATTGTAAATTCTACTTTAACTTCAAATACCTACATTTAAAATTATCATAATTATTCACAAAATTTACCTCACTTTTCTTCTAATGTTTTACTTTTCTCCCTATATGTATCAATTAATTATGTGATCTAAATTTAAACTAATTAGATAAATCCAACTAACTAATATTCGTTAATTCGTTTACTAATTTATGAAAATATCAATATGTACACCATATTCATATTAACAAAATTTAAAAAAATGATTAATGTAAAGATACCTAAGTTATATAATTTAAAGAACTAAAGTGAATACATAAATAATAATAATAAATCCTTTTTCACATTTCTCTCAATAAATTTATCATGAAATGCATTACAAAATTATATTTTTTATACTCCGAATACCTACATTATAAATTTTCTATAATCATTTACAGTCTTCCCTCAATTCCTTTACAATATTTTACATTTAAGGTTATATATTGTAATCAATTACATAACTTGAAAACTATTTAAATAATTTCACTATGCAATTTTTCACTGATTTGTCAAATAAGTTGATCAATATGAACCATATTCATGTTAACAAAAATGATGAAAAAATTCATTCAAATACATAAATACATCAATCACATAACATAAATTATATTCATAAATAGTAATTACAAGTTTAAAGTTTTATTTATTTATATCAATATGTGTATCATTCTAAAACCCTTTTTTAACGTCAAAAACGTACATTTTGAATTTATCCAATTAGTTACAAAACACTTCACAATATCACCTACCATTGTATACTAAAGTCGATAATTTCAAATTAATTATGTGATCTTCAATTTAAATTATTTAAATAAATTCAATTAATAAATTTTTGTTAATTCATCTAATAAATGCTAAGATATAACGGTTTCAATATGTATACCATATTCATATCAGGCGCAAAGGTGATAAATTAGTTTTCCATTTAAATACAAAGATATAAGTGACCTAACATAAATAATATGCATAAGAAATATTTCCATATTATTCATATATCTAAAAAAATTATACTGTATTGCATTGAAAAATTCTGTTTTTAGTTTCAAATACGTACATTTTAACATTTTTACAATTATTTCCTAAACCGCCCTCAATTATTTTCTATTATTTTATATTTAAATCCATGTCAAACTACTTACGAAATCTCAAATTTAAATAATTTAAACAATTTCAATGAATAGTTAATCTATTCTTCTAATGAATCATAAAAATATATGTCAATTTTAACACACACACGCTCACATTATGGAAAATTGTAAGACTATTTTTTTATTCAGCTATAAAGATATATAGATCACATAACATAAATTGTGTACATAAACATCAAAACAAATTAATTTGTAAGCAAGTTATAATTCCTTTATATTAAGAATTTATCATACATTATATTACAAAATTACGTTTTAGCTTCAATATATCCACATCGAAATTTTACAATTTTTTACAAAATTCTTCTCGATTCTTCCTATCGTTTATTTTCAAGTCCATGTATGTAAACTAATTAGATAATTTTATATTTTATTTATTTAAACAAATTTCATTAAATAATATTTTTTTGTTCATCTAAAAAATTACTAACATACTTAGTTTCAACATGTATGTTATATCCATATTAACAAAACGGAATAAATTACTTTATTATTATATATGTGTGTGCGCATGCGCGCTATACAACATAAATTATAAACAAACGTAATACCAGTTTTAATTTATAGTTCATTTATTTCACTAAATTTATCATACATTAGGTAACAAAGTTCTCATTTTAACATTAAAGATATTATATTATATTTTACAATATTACCGTGTGCAACGCACGGGTTACACACTAGTATGAGAATATAATATATGCATAGCAAGAGCATTAATCAAGATAATTTTCTCGTCTGTTATATCACATCCATTTTCAATAATATCCCAACATTTAAAATTAACAGATTTAAAATAAAATTCCATTTTTAATTTCCAATTCAAAAAATCTGTTCCATCAAAAATAAAAGGGATAATATTGGACCGACCCTCAGCAAAAGTAGCCATTAAAAAAATCAAATTTGTAAAAAAAATTGGTCCTTGAAAAATCAAAATTTAAAAACAGAAATGGCTTTTGTTCCTAGCTCTGATGCCACTTGTAGGATTGATTTCACCCTAGAGGGGGGTGAATAGGGTGATATTATTAATTATAAAAATTTATTGTGGAAGTTTGTAAAATATTTTCAGCACAAATATATCAGAATTATAGCAGCACAGATAATAGTAGAATAATAAATGCAGAAATACGACGACACAGAATTTACCCAACTTCGGCAAAACTTTGCCTACGTGCTGCCCCCAAGGTTTCTACTAGAAATTAAGCGGTTAGACGCTTACACACATAAACTCACGACACCCGCTATCGACTAGCCTTAACTCTACGCTCAAAACCCTGCCACAACTCAGCCACTGAGTTGTGAATTCTCGAACTACACCACCGTAGTCCGTCCCCTAATCACACGACTAGAATTTACAATGTTTAAAGAAAAATTACAGTTAATTTAAATGACTCAAAATCCTAAATTTAAAATGTTAAGCCCAAACATAATTAAGCCGGCCCTAATTAAAATAAGTGATAAACATTATCCTCTTTTCCGTTTTTATATCTTCAGCCGACTCCTCCTTCCTTGTGAAAATGGCTGTTGCTCGTTCGTTATTTTCCAGATTTAGGGTTTTTGTTAACTGAGGTGCCACTTCAATTGATCAATCGAGTATGTAATCTTTCGTTGCTTGCTTCGTCGATTGATCGTCTCTCCGATTATATACAGGGCTGCTTCAATCTCGATTAAGTTCAAACTTCGGTATGTAATTTTTTTTTGCTTTACTGTTTTTCGTACTTGAACTCAATCAATGATTCGAGTTGAATGATTATACTTTTCTATTAGCTCGAACTCGAATGCTTAGTTTTGGCCGATGATGATCGGGGTTATAGGATTTGAATTCCTATATTTTCGTTCGTATACATTTGTTTGAATTTATCAATTTATTTCTCTCGGCCATTTGATTTTGCTTAAACGATGAGATGATTTCTGACTTCTTCAATTTCGTATACTTCGTTGCTTGATTGTCACGGCTTGATTCCTTGGGGAAGTCGACTTCCTTGGTCATCACGTCTCTGACTTGATTTTGAACTGCATATGTGATTTGGTTGAACTTGCTACTATTTTGATTTTATAACTACAAACGGACTTTGTTCAACTTGATACTGTGATAAAATTTGCTTTCGGCATATAAAATTGACTTGTTCGAACTTGTGTTCCATTCTTTTTGTGCTTGATGACTTCAGCACGATTGTTCTTGCCTATAGCATACTCGACTTGACATGAAATTTCGTTGACCAGTACCCTTGCTGTTGCTTGATCTTGTGTTGTTGAGCTTTGTTCGAAATTGTGCACTAGTTTTGATTTTCTGGCATTTTTGGTTTGTGGTCATCTTGCTTTGCCTGGATTGTGTATATATGTGCTCACGTATGTACATAATCAGTTATATGTTGCTTGTAGTTGTTTCTGGTTTTGCTGTTTAATTTACTGCTCTGGTCATCTGCACTTTGATATATAAACTTGTCTTGGTTTGTCGAATCATTGTGGCATTTGGTTTGAGTCAGGATTCATTCGTGGCTGCAGTTTGGCTGTGCAGACTGATCATATGTGTTTCACTTGAATTTGTGTTGTATTTGGCCTTTTTCTCAAGTCATGGATTATATGTATGTATTGAGTCATTGTTCTGACCAGTTCATTGATACTCACTTATGCTCTATACTTCAGTTTGGTTGCCATGTATATGATGCATGTTTTGTTGACTTTGTGTGCTGCCTGGTCGATATATATATATATATATATATATACACATATATATATATACACACACACATACATACATACATACATACATACTTTGATCATAGCATTTTGAGTTGCACCTGTGTTGAATCCAGCTAATAGCTCGGGTTTGACCTTGTGCTAATATTGTGACTTTATTTGTGTTTCACTTGAGTGGAACCCGGCTTTTGATTTAGGTTTGACCTTATGCTCACTTGTCCATGTAATTTTATCAAGTTTATATATCATTGTGCACGGCCTTATGGCATGTACAGTGATACACTGTGCATGTCACAAGCTGTTTGTATGATGAATTCAAAATTAAATGATGACGAACAACCAAAATAACTGAGGCAAATAATATTTTCAAAATAACATTTTATTTTACATTGCGAAATATTTCATTTTCAATTTTACTGCATCAGTGTATATTTTTGCAGATTGTTGAGATGTTGGATTCAATCTGGAATGGAGCTGAAGATAAATACGAGTGAATGAGCGATATGTAGTGAGGACAATTATGTAAATTGAAATGTATTGTAATTGCAAATTGTATATATATAGCGAGAGCTCAAATTTATACTATTCAAAATTGTAATAAATATTTGTTTGAATAAAATATCTGCTTGAATTTAAACTCTATGTTATTTATTTTATTCAGCAAATATTTATTTAATTATGTGAAAAATAAAATAATACATTAACAAATGCATTTAAATGAATATATATTTATATATATGTTTATTATCATCAAACAAAATCATATACTTGCATATTCAATAGTTGTATTGTAAATGAAAATGTGTGAACATAGCGAGAGTTTAAATTTGTAATAAAATATTCATTTGAATAAAATATTTGTTTAAATATGAATTTTGAGTTATTTATTTTATTCGACAAATATTTATTTAGTTATATGAAAAATAAAATAGTACAACAACAAATACATTTAAATGAATATATACATGTTTACTATCATCAAACAAAAATCATAGGCTGTATTCTACAATCTCCCCATTTTGATGAATACAAACATATATTAAGATTTTGACTCTATTAAATGTATTTGGTCTTGATGAATTCTATTAGCTCCCCCTATTTGAATGCCCCCCTCCCCTACAACAAAGCTTCCTCTACACAGATGCGTGTAGCTAAAACTGAAAAATTAATTGAAAATAATTTTGAATAAAAACACTCTCGAATATTAGTAAGGATATCGCTCAAAAATCAAAATTTTAACCGCTCTCCCCATTTTGTTATCATCAAAATTAATAATAGTAATTGAAATAGCTACGATTTTGATTAAAAATATAAAATAAAATCAAGAGGGAAATATTAATTACAAATTCCAATTAATCAAACAAAAATCATAATATTTTATTAATTAGAAACAAACTCCACATTAGAGAAATGGTAGGATTATGGAAAATTTTATATAGTGACAAGAGTTTGATATTTTTAATAAAGGAATAATTTGTGCATTTTCCCTTTGCAAATATTATACAAAAAAAGTAAAGCACTTACTAATGATAGGACTTTTAAATGAAGTTAGTAGTTAACCGTTTTAAAAAAAACATGTCAAGTATTTTCTAACCATGCATAACCATGAGGACTTTTAAATGAGATTAGAATATACTTGATATTTATCCCTTTCTTATATGTGTCACATCCATCCATAAGTACGAGAACATTTAAATGAGAATGGAAGTCCATATATAGAAATTCAAGTGATTCACTCGTGCATAACCGCGAGGAATTTTAAATGAGAGTGAATACTTTAGGATATAATTATTTTACAAAAAAATATTTTGCTTAGTTTGAAGTACCAAATTCCATACACTATATCAAGATGTATGGATTGACATAAAGGTGAAAGTGATAGAAATGATCATGGAATAAGTACTAGTCTAAAAATATTATAAAATTTGTTTAATTTTCATGAAGTTATAAAATTATACTTCCGCTTGTCACGAAACATAATTCAATCACTTTCCATCACTTTTCAAGCACTATAATAATTTTGATAAGTTCCAAAAGATTCAATTAGTCAATGGTTATCTTTTCTAGAGTAAATCTCTTACCGAAATAAACTAGAGTATTTTTATCATGATGAAAACCCAAGTTTCAAAAATAAAAATAAGTGAAATTAAATTTTCTGTAAGTGGTGTTTTATGAAAATGACTTCTAGTTAAAAATCAATATAAATAATTAAACAATTGCAAAAATGATTTCAAGAGATGGCATTAAATACCACTTGTATTTGAGATATTCATGGTGATATATAGTGGTATATAAGAAAAACGTGTACTCCTCAACACTTGAATTGTTTTTTTAAATTTTCGGCATGTTCATTTATTATCAAGCACAAGTAAAGTAATCTATATTGAGCAAAAAAACACGTTCAAAATATTCATCAAAGTATTTTTCAAAATTGATTTGATAGACATGAAGAGAGTCGATAATGATTGTTGTTTCAAAGTAGCTGACAATCTTTGTTTCGAAGACTCGCTCAATTTAAAACCTTTATTGGCTGATAAAAGTTTGAAGTTTGATTTGGCTCATAACATAAGAGTTTTAGATGTTTAAAAATGCTACTTGCCAAAATTGGTTTCAATTCAATTTATCAAATCAACAAAAAATTATAATTGAAATACCATAACTTGTTTGGGTAAAACAGATATGCTTTCTGAGTTATATATTGAATGTATTGCAGTTTTTCATGACATTCCAAAGTGAATCAATAAAAAATAAAAATAGAAAAGTTGTAGCATTATCGTTTAGCTTTCCATTACTTCTAGAATTTCAAAAATCAAAGTTGAGATGTTCAAGATATGGCAGAAATACTTCAACAGTGTCAATGAAAACATAATTAACAATATGTGAAGAAAATTGAGTTAAGAGGTCATACCTCACTTTCCTTCGATGCGGTGATATCCAAAATGCGATGATCTCCATCTAACCTTTATAGGCTAAGAAACATTTAAATCTTAGTTTATCAATCACCTAAAACAACTCAAAATCTATCTCCATCAAATTTATTCCTTAGCCCACTTATGTGTCTAAATTATGGAGAAGGTCAGTGGTCTAACTAAGGATATACGACCACTATTATTTGAAATCTTTGGTACCCAAATTTGTCTATATAACAAACCGTTAGCATCTGAAATTGTACCCTTAGGAATCCAAATTTGTTTAAATTCCAAACCATTCATATTCGTACTTTTTGGAATCCATATTTGTTTAACGGTTTTCTATTTCTATATATTTCGACAATTATTCTTGGCATGTCCAATATTTCCACACTTTACGCATTTGGGTATCATACTTTTCCCCTTAACAGTGTTATTAGTCGTTGTTCATATTTAACACTTTCGAAAATCCAAATCCTTTCCTTTTATTCATGAAGAGTTTATTTTCTAAGAGCATATTAAATGATTTTTCTCTAGTGAATATTTTCTAAGTAATCAACTAAAGTTTATTAACTTTGGATTTTAAAAGTTTATTTTCATTTATTTGCTTCGATCAACAACTCATGGTACTATCTCTCTTTTCAAAATTATTCATTTTCAATCCCATATTTTCATTTTCAAGCTCTCTAATTTTAGTCTCAATTTCTAGCGGCTCAGTTTCAAAGAGTTGTAGTTTTTTAAATTCAATTTTTTCAAAATCCTTGATTTTTTCAATCTACTTTTCAAACTTGTGATTTAATTGAATAATTTCAGATTTTCTAAAAATCATGTTTTCTTTTTCAAGGATTTTGAAATTTTCGTTGACCTCATTTAATTTCTTTTAAAAAATCGCACATTTATAACTTTTCGACCTCTTAAAACTATCCAACTCTTTTGTAAAACATTATTTTTACAAATCAACTCGGTTTTGTTCTTCTCCCGAATTAAAATTTTGTTTTCTAACTTTTAAAAGTTTTCATGAAAACAGGCAAATTCTTTTTCACGGTCCAAACACCTTTTGCAGTTAGAATTTTTATTTTTCTTAAAAATTTTAAGCTCATATTCCAAATCATTGTTGTTAACGTAGTTTAGATTGTTCCCTTATCAACTTATTATTTTCCATCTCAAGAGATTCATTATTTTCAATTAATTTTCGGCATAAGAGAACTAAATCATTGAATGAAAAATCATTTATCTCATCGACCATTGAATCTTCATCACTATTTTCTTTTGGAAATCCCGTCAAGCACGTTTCTTCAACTGATTCGGTTGTGGAGGATTTCTCACTGTTGTGGACTTTTGCATCATATATTGCATTAAAAGTATTCTAGATTTCCTGTGCACTTTCACAATGAGAGATATGGTTATAGTTATCTCGATTAATATGAGAATATAGTATATGCATAGCAAGATCATTAATCTAAGTATTTTTCTTGTCTACTATATCACACCCATTTTTTAATAATATACCAACATTTAGAACTAATAGATTTTATAAAATTCCATTTTTGATTTCCAATTTAAAAAAACTATTCCATCAAAAATAGGGGGAATAATATTGGACCAACTCTGCTAGACTTGCAATTAGGGTTAGACATCTATGCTATTAACCTTGCTCTAATACCACTTGCGGATCGTTTTCACCCTAGAGGGGGGTGAATTGGGTGATACTAAAAATTAATGCGAAAATATAAATAGTAACAACAAGCAATGCAATAGAGATCACATATAGATTTACCCAACTTTGGCAATAACCTACCTACATGCTGCCCCCAAGGTTTCTACTAGAAATTAGGTAATCAGACGCTTACAAAAACATGTAAACTCGCGACACCCGCTAACTCGATTAACCTAACTCTACGCTCAAAACTCTACCACAACTCAGCGATTGAGTTGCGAATTCTCAAACTATGCCCCATACTTTGTACCTAGTTACATAATTAGAGTTTGCTTGAATTTTAAAAAGGAAATTATAAATAATAAAATTAAACAAAACAAAACCCTATTTTTAAAAATTGTAGCCCAATAAAAAGAATATGGCCTAAGAATAACAAAGAGACTGTCTTCATTTATTCGAGTAATATCTTCGGTCGCCTTGTTTCTCTTATAATCTAGAATTAGGGTTTTCGAAAATTGAAGCGTCGCCTTCAAATTGTTCGCTTGATGCTTTAGTTCCTCAATTAGCCTACTACTTCAGTCAGCGTTCTTTGATTTTTCTCTACGGTTGCTTCAAGATCGAGTTCAAATGCTATGAATTTGGTATGTGATTTTCCCCCCTTTTTGGTTTTTGATTATGCTCGAATTATGCTCTGTTTATTTGCATGGGATCGAACTCGATGTTTTGTGCTGATGATGAGATGAGTTTATTTATAGGGATGAAAACCCTATATTTCCGTTTCGTATATTTGAGTTGTGATTTTGGCACTTACGTTGTTTTTGATCGAATGAATGTTGTGATCTTTGACTTGTTCATTATTGAATTTGCTTGAATTTCTTGAAGTCGGTTCCCTTCTATGCTCCTATAACTTCGGCATTTTGAATTTTACGATAATATGGACCGGATGAATTTTGATTTGTTCAATTCGTGTTACCCTCTATGACCTTTTCGGCTTGATCATCCTTCGATTGTGTTTAAATATGCTTTCCATTCCTCACTGCCTTGACCTGTTCATTGATTGCTAAATTGTTGGAATTTGAATTAGAGATAATATTTTTTCTTTGTGAAGATTGACTAGTACATCACAATATCCTCTTGACCCACGGCTTCATGTAAACTGTGACCGTTTCTTTTCAAACCATGACTTGATTTTCTTCATTTCTATGCTTATATACATGTAAACTGTTTCTCTGTTTCTGAAACATTTAAACTGTATATATTTTTATGTGTCATCTCCATATATATACAAACATATATGTAGGTTTATGTGTATGTAATGGCTCTGCATCAATTCTGGTTGTGTTGCATTGTATGGTGGTCTGGTTGATACTGTCTAGTTGTCATGCCTAGTCTTGCTGTTTGGTTCCTGCTTCTGGACTGACCTGGGTTGTTTTACATTTGCTTCAAGTCATTTCTTTGTTTCATGTTGACTGGTTGTGTGGTTTGTTATTTCCACTAATCTATTGCTTTCATATATGTTGTCTGAATGTGGTGACTACTGCATTAAATCTGAGTTCATGCTTGAATTGCATATGTAGAAGTGGTGGTCTTCATGTTGCACTTAGTTTGTTGTCAGCCTGGCCATTGCATTATTTCAAGTCATGCTTGCCTAGTTGCTTCGAGTCTGGTTGCATGTGTGGATTTGCATTCATGTTGATCTACATGTGGTTGCATTTTGCTTCATTCCTTGACTTGTGCCTACACGTTCATGCTTGTGTGGTTCTTTGAACTGGATTGGTCTGGTCATGTTGAGTTGCCTTGTTAGACTTGAAGTATGTTTTGCGGATCCACTTGTGTTCACCAATGCTTATGAATCTAGTCTTGTGTTTGTGCTTTGAGCTTCTGATTTTATATGTGGAACTGTTGTGTTCATTTTGGAGACTGGTCTGAATTTTTCTTTGCACTTGTACATTTTGTTTTCATTTGAAGTGTGTTGTGAATCTACCTTTGTTCACTTGAGTTTGGTCTCATTGATGACTTTATCTGGTCCGGTCTGGTTCACCACTTTGCATGTTGTACCCGAGTCTTCACATCCGTGTGAAATGATTTTCGAACTTGGAGTCATTTGTGTCTGGTCCACTTCAGTTCTAAACTGATATGTGTGTGTGTATTTGCATATATGCATATATGTGTCTTGTTAGCCTTTCATTGATCTGTTTGCCTGAGTACTTGCATTCATGATATTGTTGTCATGTGTACATTTCGTGAGGCTATTTTATTGTTATTTGCATTTGCACTTGAGTTGAATCTAGCCTAGGCTTGGGTTTGACCTTGTGCTCACCAATCCCTGTAATTTTAACAAGCAAGTGTATATTGGTGTGCGTGACCTTGTGGCATGTGTAGTGATATACTGTGCATGTCATACGTTGTTCGTATATGATGAATTAAAATAAAAATAATGACGAACAACCCAAATAACTAAGGCAAATAATATTTCCAAACAAGCACTTCATTGTACACTATAAAATATTTTCTTTTTCAATTTTACTACGTCAGTGTTTATTTTGCAAATAGTTCAGAAGCTGGATACAGACTGGGACAAAGTTGAAGATCAAAATACAAGTGAAGAGTTAATGTAGTGAGGTGAAAATTGTAAATTGAAAATTGTATTGTAATTGAAATTGTATTACAATTGAAAATGTCTAAATGTAGTGAGAGCTCAAATTTGTACTATTTGAATTTGTAATATAATACTTGTTTGAATAAATATTTGTTTAAATATGAATTCTAAGTTATTTATTTTATTCAACAAATATTTATTTAATTATGTGAAAAATAAAATAGTACAATAAAAAATACATTTAAACGAATACATATACATATATGTTTATTATCATCAAACAAAAATCATAGGCTATTGTATTCTACATTATTTTGGATGTTGACTTTCCATACAACACTTTTTTGGGCCGACCGGGCCTGCAGAGTTCTGGGAAGCTCTTACCGTATGGTGTTTAACTTTGAAGTTCCCGATAGATAATAGTGTTGGAGTGGTTCATGGTGATCAGCGACTAGACGTGTCTGTTATGTGGTTGAATTAAGGGATGCTCAATGAAAGGAAACAGGTAAGAGTGTGGACAAGTCTATCCACATCCAAACCACTGAGGATCGATAACCAGTGCCCAAGCCTTAGCTTGGGTGCCACACTTGTTTCTATAGAGACAGATATATGAGAGATGATCAGGAGGAGCCCAAAGAGACCAAGGCTGCATCGGCTGAGCTGACAATTAACATCATAGTTAGCCTCGATGACCCATCATGGTCCTAAAGATTAGTCACTGCTCTGCCCCCCGATGATGAAAGAACTTGCTGGATTTCTCCGAGCGAATCTCGACGTGTTCATTAGGACTCACTTTGACATGTTTGGTATCTCATCTACCATCGCGAGCCGTGCATTGAATAATGATCCGATGTATATCCTGGTGAAAAATAAAGGACGTGGAATGGATCCTGTTTGCACCAAAATTGGTCACAACACTCTTCGGGATCGTTGAAGAGATAATAATGAAGAATGTAAATTCAAAGCAAGTATTATCTAACAAAAACTCGAATCAACGGTAAAGTAAATGCGTAGACAAGCGATTTATAGTGGTTCGGCGTGTTTCCTATGTCCGCTGTGAAGTTTTTTGCAGCTTTATTGATTCTCTTTCAATGATTACAAGTTGTTACAGCAATCAACAGCAATTTACAACTGGAAATTCGAATTCAACAGCAAGAATATGATGTAGGATGATGGAGATCTCGATCCGGCAAAGTCTAGGCGCTTGAGAATCCAAAGATCCTTTTTCTGTTGGCTCTGGGGCTCTATTTATAGGCGTAGGATGCTGATATTTCACTGAAAATTCGGGAGACCACTTCTAGCACGTGAGGGGGCCCACGCGCCCCGCCTTAGGAAATTAGGGCCCACTTTGGCATCGATTCGAACTCATACGAGTCGATCAGAAAATCATCCAATCGAGGTGAAATTTGGTGTGGACATCCTTCAACATGTATGCAAGCTTCTGTGAAAATTTCATGGCATTTGGATCAGTAGATTGAGAGATATGATCCATACGAAATGGGATTCTTCGAGTGGCTGTTTGGTTCGAATCGATGCGTTCGAACCGATTGCTTCGAACCAAGGATGGCACGCGCCTTCGTGTTGACGTGGAGCGCACACTTCGCCTCGATCCGGATTTGGCTCCAAGTTGACCGCTTCGATTCCATATATCTCGGCACGTTCGCATCGATGAATGACACGTCACCATGGCTAGTTGACTCGATGGATTCGAATGGTGCCGCATTCATGGATACGAACTGCAACTGTTGATGGGTGTGAGGTCCATCGATACGAACTTAATGGATTCGAAGAGAAGTGTTCCCATGGATTCGAACTACCACGAGTTTGGTGGATTCGAACCCGATGGAGGCGAGGCTATCTTCCGTTCGACCGTTTTAAGTGTTATGGATTCGAAGGTTGATGTTACTGATGGACTCGAACATCACCCCTTTTATGGATACGAGCCTTGTAGCTTCTCCATGGATACGAAGTCACCTGATGGACTCAAGACAGATGGATGCGAGGGACTTCCATGATGGATACGAAGCAGGGGAAGCCGATGGATTCGAACGTGATCGAGTCGAACTGAGGCATCCCGATGGATTCGAACTCGATCGATACGAATGAGATTGATTCGAATTGGAGCGTGAGGATGGATACGAAACTGTGGCCTTTCCCTTGGAATTGAATCGATCATAACTCGAGCGTATGAACTTCGGATTGACTTGAAATTTGAGATGCTGACTTCTATGATCTTTCTTGTCATGTCCTATCAATTGTAGCTCAATCTGGACTCGGACAAAATTCAGCGATATCCATAGTGAAACGAAGTTGAGCAATCTCTGAGACGAACTGTCATTTGGTTTCGATCGATCTTTTAGTATCACGGCTTTGCCAAAAAGCGGGATAACATTTTCCCCCCAAAGTACGTCTTGTGGAAACATGACGTGCTTTGTAAAGATGCAATTTCTCTCTGAACAATCATTGCTCTCTTTTTTGTTGAGACTCGTACTCTGTATTGCTGTAATCTTGCGTTGATATGATTGATTGCTGGATAATAGTGCTTAGCTGTTGGTTTGTTGTATTCATAACAAGATGGGTATTCGATCCCTGTAAATGTATAAAATTGAATGTTAGTCCGGCATATATGCACATATGTTAGATCGACCCTCGTTAACGTCGTGTGTCCACGAGTTGTTGTCAGTTTTGTTTGCTATTGAATTTCGTATTGATTCTCTCCTGAACCGATTTGGAAATTTGAGTTGAGACAACGTTTGATGGTTGTTTTGAAAAGTCCCTTCGTATCAATCCTCTCCTGAACCGATATAGAAGGTTGAAGGAATCGACTTTGTGTTGCGCGAATGTAATATTTCGAATCGATGGGTATGAGCATCGATGGATACGAGATCAACACTCGTATTGATGAAGTATGCTTATGCTATGACGGGTACGAAATCGACATTCGTATCGATGGCTTGGATGAGTATGAATGACCCATTCGTACCGATGAGAAAGGATGGATACGAAATATCTGTTCGTATCGATACGTTTTGATGGATACGAAATTGCTGTTCATATCGGTAGGTTGTGGATGGAGTTGTGAATTTGTTGATGTGAACAGGGGCTTCGAATCGATGTGCTCAATGTTTGTTTCGCATCGATGGAGCTCAATGTCTTCTGCACAGCCTTGGTTGTATAATTCGTATCGATGAAGTGTGAGGGTAACTTCACATTGATAGGGCCTCAGGCAAATGGATTCGAACGGAGCCATCGAACCGATTCGTGTTTTGACTGGTTGCGACCGGTCAAGTTTACTGGGAGGCGAATCGTCTCGGTTCTTCCATGGCCTCATATAAATACTTCTCACTTGGCCATGTTTTCACTTTTTTACTTTTACTGTTACCTTGTACCCTCTGTGTCCTCGCATCGACTTCTTCCGAGAGCAGTTTGTCACGTCTTCGAATCGATCCAATTCTTTAATCCTTCGAAGTTAAACATTAAAATCAGGTAATTTAATGGGTAGTATCGTGTTTAGAACGATGAAACTCGAAGTTCCAATCCATCCCTCTTGCTGTTATGATCGGTTTTGGTGAATCGCAGATCTGGGTGAGTGAGAGCAAGGTTGGGGATGGATGCGTTGCCATGGAGTCGAGGCCCTATTTTGGGAGAAGAAGGAGTTGTGGCCCTTTCGAATCGAAGGAAAGCATGTTATTTCGTATCGATATGAATGTGAGAGTGGCAATCGATGCGAAGCCGGTGTTCTCGGATCGATACGAGATGGTGTGCCTTTGATCAATACGAAACTCACCGTTTTGAACTGATCGTTACGAAACGTATCGAGTCGAACGCGATCGATACGAAGTGTATCGATTCGAAAATGGTCGATACGAAGCGTATCGATTCGAACATGGTTGATGATATTTCTTCGATTCGGTACGATTTTGAACTGTAGCGACCGATTCCAAGTTGAAACTAATTGAACTTAGAGAATATTTGCACATAGAAATACTTGACATCGACTAGCTTCTGTTTTGCATGACTGAACTTGACCGTAGAACTGCGTATTGAACCACTTTTCGAAGCTTGCCGATGGAACTGTAACTTAACTAAAATGTAACGAACTTTAACTAGGGTCGATCATTTGCAAGTGGATGGCACGGTTGTGACGGTCAGCGATGACGGTCATTTCCGGTTTGATTTTCAGAGTTTTGTCATTCATACATTACAGTTTATTCCATAGAATTTGTTCAAGTAATGCACTGCACTGCACTGCACGACACATGCACTTTACACCGGGGAATGCACGGGCTTTTTTGCATCTAATGATGATTTCTCGTGAGTTAGCTATTTATGGAAACTTCAAGTTCACAGCCGCAAGAAACTTAGAGTTCAGTCCTCCCTGTGCTTGAAGCACTAGAGATTGAGATTGAAGTTATCGGTCCAGCTCCGGATGAGTTACTTGACGCTTCCGTCATTAATAACCCATCGGATTCTGTTCCGTCCAATATTTTGGAAGACACGCTAGGAAGAATATGCTTAAGGCATGGTTTGTCGATGGATGACGTACTACTGCCGGGGCCAAATGATAGACCGCACAATCCACCGGAGGGATATACCGCATTCAATTGCCACGCGTGCGCAGCTGGGACACTCCCTCCGTTTAACCAGTATATAAGAGAAGTATTGTCGTTTCTGAGGATCGCCCCCTCTCAACTGCACCCGAACGGATATGCGTCGCTCAATATCTTGTTCATTGCATTTATGGAATATCTCCATCGACCGCCACTTCCGATCGAGATCAGATACTTATTTAACTTCAAGAGTTGGACCGATAGTCCATCTTTCACATTTTTGGAGGCGGTAAGAAATTGTCAAGTGATCACGGGGGCTTAGACAAGATTGAGTTACTTCAGGATGGAATGGTTTTATGTTAGGTGCCCCCCAGGGTTCGCTCGACGATGGCTATTTAGACGTAAGTATTGCTATCTTCTCATGTAGTTGATAAAACTGATGTATTTGAAGTTGAACTCACATCTTTTTTCTTTATCAACGTAATTCAGCGACCTGAAGGCGAACGTTTCAAAGAGATAGTTCGGGTATTTCAGGAAATCCCGAGTGAAGAGAGGAATATCGAGTTGCTATTGACAGATAGGAATCTTACGATTCTCGGAGTAATTGAAAGAAGACAAAGCATAATGCTCGATGGTGTCCTAAAGACTGCCTCGAAAGAACGAGTCAAACGCAGAAAGCCTAAACTTATCGTGATTGAGGAGGCTGACTCGAAGAGAACTCATACTGATGATGAGCCATTGGGCGAATCTGCGGATGTAGCCCAAGATACCGAAGAACAAGGAAAAGGCAAGGCAGCCGCTGTCGAGTCATCTAAAAAGAGAAGATGGAAATCAGTTGTTACGGCTCGATCCGCTCCCGAAGTTAGAATTTCGGAGATGTCTCTTCTGAGAACGGAGAATCTTTATGAAGGGCTAGTCGATATTCCAATTCCGGATGATGTGTCCTTGCAGCACGATGCCGGATTGGAAGAATTTTCTTAATCCTTAGTTTTTAGCGAGTCTCTGCCTACTAGCGCGGTTGACACATCTGGTTAGCCGGGGGGTTGCACCCACATTCACACTTCACGGAACTACACGATTCCTAAGTGTAATACATTCACTGTGAGAGATTATTAACTCTGCCTTATGTTTTTGCAGGTACTATGTCTGGTAGAGGTTCGATGCTCGGCAGTCTCCATAAGAATCGTCAGTCTTCTTCATATTATGATCCCTATAGGAGGGAAGGAGACAGAGATTATGACTATGGGCGCTCGAGTCACGAGCGCTCTGATAGAGAAAAAGATTATAGGCGGCGGTCTCGATCTCGCACGCCACCACCTAGAACTCACGCACCGCCTCCAGTTCATGTCTCGAGGCCTCCAGAAACTTCACGGCCCAAGCCGCCTTCCCAACCACCAAGGTCTGATACTCACCACCGAACGGAAATTGCGGCCTCCCCGTCAACAGAGCAGATATTGACGGAGCCTTCGGGGGAAGGAGCGGTTAGGCTTGCTCAACCGAGGAAGGAGTTTCCTGAAATTTGCTTTGACGGGTTTGTTTTTCCCCCGCATCTGAAGAGGATACCGTCGACAGTTGCTACGATGATGCACGATTATCTCTCGGACGTATTCTTCCAGTATCAAGAGTGGTCGAAGACCGCTAAGAAAGCATCAAAAGTGGCCTTTGATCGAGTGGCTACAATCGAGAAGTTGGAGAAAGAACTTGGTCAAAAGGACCTCATCATTCAGGCGCTTGGCAGTGAGGCCGAGTCTTCTCGAAAGTCAGAGATTGAAGCCCTCAGAAGAGCGGATGAAGCTCAAGCAGCGATGGATAGGATGAAACGTGAACATTACGCTACGGTGGCGGACATGGGCCACTGAAATACCATCGTGACTGCCGAGCGGGATACGGCCTTGAAAGAGCTAAACGAGCTCAAGGCCAAAGTTGCAGAGATAGTGAAGGAAAGAGACACCGCTAACGTTTCCGCACAGGAAGCGTGTGACCAGGCGGTGGAATTTAGGAAAGAGAGGGACGCGGCCTTGGAGAAGGTCCGCGAGACAGGAACCGCAATCGATGAGATAGTTCGTCAAGCAGAGACTAAGATGGAGACGGAGATAGAAGAACTTCTCATCACTTATAATGCTAATGTGCTGAGGCACAGAAATTTGACGTGGCTTGATGACTATCCGACTCATTTGTTCAACGCCTGGAATTTACTAGTTGAAGAAGAGAAAGCATCACATCCAGGCGAAGTTTTTGATGAATTTGAGTTGGAGAACCGCA
This sequence comes from Allium cepa, assembly GCA_030765085.1. NCBI lineage: Eukaryota > Viridiplantae > Streptophyta > Magnoliopsida > Asparagales > Amaryllidaceae > Allium > Allium cepa. Next base: position 736,458,765 of record CM060943.1, read on the forward strand.
TATTGACCGATGAAGAGAAGAAGGTTCTCCACGATTTCATGATCTCTCACGCAAAAGAGAGACTGGGCACCCATCACTTGGAAGTTGGTGAGGGATCCGGCGTTGCGCATCCATCCACAAGTTCAGAGATGATCATTTCATCTGGATTGGAGCCGATGCCAGCGACTGAGCCACAGTTGGTCCCAGGCTACGACCCGGAGCAGCCATGCTTATCTCCCATCAGGGAACACTCTTCTGGAGCTGCTCAGTTAAGTACGAGTCAAGTTGAGGAAGGTACTCTGCACAAATCTATTATGTGTTTGAACTGAAGTACTTGTATTGAAGCGTGTTCTGACAACTTCTTTTCTTTCTTGTCTAGTGAGTAAAGTAACATCGACAGCGCCTCCTGCAGTCCAAGAGCCACATCAAGAACAGGAGGCCATTATTACTGAAGCGATCGCCACGACGATAGCCGCGCCGACTGAGGTGACACAAGGGGGTTCAATTACTGTTGACGAACAAATGATGAATGAACTCTTGAGCCAGCACAGTGACCCCTTTGCTGACATGTCATTTGTTCTTGGCACGTTCCCACCTGCTTCTGTTGCATTGTCGTAGTCCACCGCTACCCATCGTGAGTCACGTGCTACTCGTGAGACTGAGATACTTGCTCAAATCGAAGTAGAGATGGAAGCGGCATCACATGGTGGAAATTCTGAGTGTGCTACGACGGCGATTGATCTCACTTCTCTTGCGGTGACATCTTCTGGGGACACGCTAGTCGGAACCAGCGCACCCGTTCCTCCCCCGGTGGTAGACCCGACTCCTCCGACTTCTTGAGAAGAGAATATTCCTTTAAGTTCAAGTTCGGAGGAGTATATTGATGTCATGCCCTCGTCAGAGGAAGATCCGCCAAAGGGTACGGGGTCGAAGCGGAAGACTGCTAGTGGTTCGAGTGGTTCCGCGTTGAAGAGGAGACCAAAGAAGAAGGAGTAGATGACTCCCTCTAATGCATTTTTGGCAGCTAGGAAGTCATTTTTTGTTTTCCTTTCGTAGGCTATGTATAGATGCAGGCTTGGCCCCCTGTTGGCAGGAATTTTTTGAAAGAACTTGTACATGAATCTTCACATACAGTTAGTCGAAATAAAATTCAATTTCTTTGTTTCAATTCTCATTTCTTTTGTGCTTAAGTATTTGTAGTGTTTGGTTTTCAGTCCGGTGCACTTGTGGTGTTTTTGCCATCAAGTAGAGTTCGTTTTATTTGCCAAGTCTGAAAATCTTGGTCACATGTAGTGATCGGTGAATAAGTTGAACTTCGAACATTGTATCACTTTGGTTAGTGACTAACACTTAGCTTTTTTGCCCCCTAGTCTTGGGGAACAACATTTGTATTTCGGTGATTGATCGTATTTATTGCAAATCTTAAGCACACGTCCACGCTCTGGGGACTTGGGATAATTTGAGATCGATAATCCGGTTCGCACTCCGGGAATTTGAGAGTTATCGATGTTTGTAACACGTTTCGCGCTCCGGGAACCTGGAATTGATGTTTATACTCCACTTCACGCTCTGGGAACTTGGAGTTAGTATTGATATTTCGGTTCGCACTCCGGGAAGTTTGACGTAGTATTTGTGCTCCAATTCGCACTCTGGGAATTCGGAGATAGCATGTATGTTTGGGTTCGCGCTCCGGGAACCTGTAATTTATGTTTGTACTCCATTCACGCTCTGGGAAGTTGGAGTTGACATGGATGCTTCGATTCGCGCTCCGAGAACTTGTAATCTATATTTTGTACTCCAATTCACACTCTGGGAAGTTGGAGTTGGCCGATAGATGGCCAGTCACACTTGTTTGGGCATTTTAGGAATTCGTTCACACTTCGGGAACGATGGATTTGATGTTTATACTCCGATTTACACTCTGGGAATTTGGAGTCCGTTCACACTCTAAGAACGATTTATTTGATGTTTATACTCCAATTCGCACTCTGGGAAGTTGGAGTCCGTTCGCACTCTGGGAACGAGTTATTGGATGTTTATACTCCAATTCGCGCTCTAGGAATTTGGAGTCCGTTCGCGCTCTGGGAACGAGTTGTTGGATGTTTATACTCTAATTCGCACTCTGGGAATTTGGAGTCCGTTCGCGCTCTGGGAACGAGTTGTCGGATGTTTATACTCCAATTCACGCTCTGGGAAGTTGGAGTCCGTTCGCGCTCTGGGAACGATTTATTGGATGTTTATACTCCAATTCGCACTCTGGGAAGTTGGAGTCCGTTCGCACTCTGGGAATGAGTTATTGGATGTTTATACTCCAATTCGCACTTTGGGAATTTGGAGTCTGTTCGCACTCTGTGAACGAGTTGTTGGATGTTTATACTCCAATTCGCACTCTGGGAATTTGGAGTCTGTTCGCGCTCTGGGAACGAGTTGTTGGATGTTTATACTCCAATTCGCACTTTGGGAAGTTGGAGTCCGTTCGCGCTCTGGGAACAAGTTGTTGGATGTTTATACTCCAATTCGCACTCTGGAAATTTGGAGTCTGTTCGCGCTCTGGGAACGAGTTGTTGGATGTTTATACTCCAATTCGCACTCTGGGAAGTTGGAGTCCGTTCGCACTCTGGGAACGAGTTATTGGATGTTTAGACTCCAATTCGCACTCTGGGAATTTGGAGTCCGTTCGCACTCTGGGAACGAGTTGTTAGATGTTTACACTCCAGTTCGCACTCTGGGAATTTGGAGTCCGTTCGCGCTCTGGGAATGAGTTATCGGATGTTTATACTCCAATTCACGCTCTGGGAAGTTGGAGTCCGTTCGCGCTCTGGGAATGATTTATTGGATGTTTATACTCCAATTCGCACTCTGGGAAGTTGGAGCTAGTTGTAGGACTGTCGTGGTTGGTCCAGTTCAGCCTTTTATGTGATGGCTCACCCCCGAGCTGAGGTTTCACTTAGTGAGTGGCCGGTCGTGTCACAGTCACTCGCTATTTAAATAAATTCCATTGTTTGATGGAACTTAGCTCTTCGTGTGTTGTGTTCGCTGAACGTTGCATTCGGTGAATCACAGCTCTAGCTTGAAGAGATAGTAATTTATTGCTGAAATAAGAAAATATGGCAAAGTCAGTGCCTTATTGCAAGTTCAAATTTCAGAATGTAAAGGAAATTGCAAAGTATTCATAGATTGAATGAGCCTGTCATGGATGACAGTGACGAAGATCCTCGTCGTTTCAGGCTCCTGAGAAAGTCGGTCTGCCACTGATGGCATTTATCACCAATTTTCCACGGGGACAAGTGGAGTCCTCCAGTCTTGGTCGATCGGGGTCATTGTTTTGATTTGATGGGCCCGCTTCTCTAGGTCGTGATGCCCGCACAAACTGTTCCAGCTTCCTTTCTCTGATCAGTTTTTCAACGAGATCTTGTAAGTGACGACACTCGTTCGTATTGTGCCCGTAGCTTTCATGGAACCTGCAAAATCTTCCCGTCTGGATTTGCCTCTCTGACGACGGTTTTGGTGCAGGTTTTTGGTACTGAATTGTGTTACAGGTTTGTAACTACAAGTCCTCTAGTGATGTATTCAGAGGAGTGTAACTGTCAAACATTGGATTCTTGCGCTGCGAGCCATGATTTTGATCTCGTTTTCTAGTTTGATTTACGCTCTCTCTTCACCGAGCTTGTTTGTTTTTGACGTTCAACTGAACTTTTCCGGAGCTCTCACCGGACTGTTTGATTGCAACATTGCTTTGGATCCCTTCCGCACTTTGTCCTGCACCGGTTTGCTTCCTAGACTGTTTCGCGTCTTCTCTTCTCATGAATTGAGCCGCCTTGGCATGGAAACGGTCCAATGATGCCGGTGGTTTTCCAGCTAACCAGTTGCCAAACTCAAAATCGGGGTCGATCCCCTTAGTCAACGCCATAAGGATGGAGTTATCATTTGGATTGCTGATTTCCGCACATGCAGTATGGAATCTCTCTAAATAATGCCTGAGCGTCTCTCCAGGGGCTTGAGTGACACTAGATAGAGTGTTGACATCTTTTGGCCTTGCGACGTGCATGCAGAATTGTTCAACAAATTTTGTGGCCAACTGGTCGAATGAGGAGATGGATCAAGGCGGCAGTCGAGTGAACCACATGGTAGCGATGCCCCCCAAGGATATAGGGAAACTACGACACTTCACTGCATTGTCGGCTCTGGAAGCAGTCATCGACCATTCATATTTCAGAATATGTTGGTTGGGGTCGGAGTTTCCCTCGTACATGGGTACAATTGGCATCCTGAATTGCCGTGGGGGTTCAGCAGTAAGAATATCATCCGTAAAAGGAGTGTGACTTCGGGAAATTCCCCAATCGTCATTCGTGAGTCCCTGGCTCTCACGGATCATCCGACGTATCATAGTTGAAAGATCCGGCATTTGCACGTTTTGTGCGGCTTGCATCGGAGTATGATCACGTTGCATACTTTGGGGTTAGACCGGACGTTGTCGACAGTCCAAGTCTTGCCTTCTTGGCTCAAAGTCCTTCGGGACGTACGGTTCAGGAGTACGTCCGCTATGATGACGGTCCAGGTTCGACTGATCTTGGGCGTCGACCCCTGGTTCAGCCGCAACGTTACTGGTGCGGTATTCTGCTGTGAGGTGAGGGACGGGACCTCCTCGGGAGGAGGGTCCGGTTTGGAAACTGGCTGATGGACCAACTCTCAGTTGTCCAACGGTCAGTGTCGGTTGATCTCCAGCGGCTGGCATGTGACTCCCATCTAGCCGGGGTCGTGGAGATCGATTATGATAATCGGAAGATAAGAACTTTCGCTAGAGGAACGAGAAGCATGGTCTCTCTTGAATCTTATTCGCTTCTGGCGATCCAGCTTGTTGATCAGCTCGACGTTAGCACGTAGCTGTTCTGCTAGTTGTTGCCGACTCTGGGTCAGCTCTTGGAGTAGCAACTGCAACTCTTGTCAGGTAACCGAACCTGACGGTTACAAGTGTTCAGTAGCATCTTGATTAGATGGAGGTAGTGGAGCAGGATTCTGTCTACCCTGTTCTTCTTGATTGACAGCATTTGAGGTGGTTCTTATGATAACCGTCTTGAAAGTTGAATTCCTTTCCTAGACTTTGTGCAAATCTGAATAGAAGGGAAGGAAGTTGGACTTGATGATCTGGATCTCTCTCTTATATTTATTCAATCCGGTATCGATGACAGATCCAAAGAGCAGGAGAAAAGCTGGGTTTTCTCAGTGAAAGCACCAAAGTGTTTGCACCAAAATTGGTCACAACACTCTTCGGGAGTCATTGAAGAGATAATAATGAAGAATGTAAATTCAAAACAAGTATTATATAACAAAAACTCCAATCAACAGTAAAGTAAATGCGTTGACAAGCGATTTATAGTGGTTCGGCGTGTTGCCAACGTCCACTGTGAAGTTTTTTGCAGTTTTATTGATTCTCTTTCAATGATTGCAAGTTGTTACAGCAATCAACAGCAAGTTACAACTGGAAATTCGAATTCAACGGCAAGAATATGATGTAGGATGATGGAGATCTCGATCCGGCAGAGTCTAGGCGCTTGAGAATCCAAAGATCCTTTTTCTGTTGGCTCTGGGGCTCTATTTATAGGCGTAGGATGCTGATATTTCGCTAAAAATCCGGGAGACCACTTTTGGCACGTGAGGGGGCCACGCGCCTGGCATCAGGAAATTTGGGCCCACTTTGGCATTGATTCGAACTCCATTCGAATCGATCAGAAAATCATCCAATCGAGGTGAAATTTGGTGTGGACATCCTTCAACATGTATGCAAGATTCTGTGAAAATTTCATGGCATTTGGATCAGTAGATTGAGAGATATGATCGATACGAAATGGGATTCTTCGAGTGGCTGTTTGGTTGTAATCGATGCGTTCGAACCGATTGCTTTGAACCAAGGATGGCATGCGCCTTCGTGTTATGTAGAGCGCACACTTCGCCTCAATCCGGATTTGGCTCCGAGTTGACCGCTTCGATTCCATATATCTCCGCATGTTCGCATCGATGAATGACACGTCACCATGGCTAGTTGACTCGATGGATTCGAATGGTGCCGCATTCATGGATACGAACTGCAATTGTTGATGGGTGTGAGGTCCATCGACACAAACTTAATGGATTCGAAGAGAAGTGTTCCCATGGATTCGAACTAACGCGAGTTTGGTGGATTCGAACCAGATGGAGGCGAGGCTATCTTCCTTTCGACCGTTTTAAGTGTTATGGATTCGAAGGTTGATGTTACTGATGGACTCGAACATCACCCCTTTGATGGATACGAGCCTTGTAGCTTCTCCATGGATACAAAGTCACCTGATGGACTTGAGACAGATGGATGCAAGGGACTTTCATGATGGATACGAAGCAGGGGAAGCCGATGGATTCGAACGTGATCGAGTCAAACTGAGGCATCCTGATGGATTCGAACTCGATCGATACGAACGAGATCGATTCAAATTAGAGCGTGGGGATGGATACAAAACTGAGGCCTTTCCCTTGGAATTGAATCGATCATAACTCGAGTGTACGAACTTCGGATTGACTTGAAATTTAAGATGCTGACTTCTATGATCTTTCTTGTCATGTCATATCAATTGTAGATCAATCTGGACTCGGACAAAATTCAGCGATATCCATAGTGAAACGAAGTGTGAGCAATCTCTGAGACGAACTGTCCTTTGGTTTCGATCGATATTTGGTATCACGGCTTTGCCAAATAGCGGGATAGCAGATCCAGAGCGATCTGCCACTCTAAAGAGGAAGTGGATAGGTTCAAAGATAATAGGTTTATTCACAACGCCCTCTACCCAAAGTGGGTATTTAACTCTATACTTGTGAGAAAGGCGAATAGGAAATGGTGGACATGCGTTGATTACTTAGATTTGAACAAGGCATGTCCAAAAGACAGCTTTCCCCTTCCAAGGATCGGCCAACTAGTAGACTCAACCGCGGACACAAATTGCTATCTTTTATGGATGCGTACTCAAGATATAACCAAATCTTGGTGCATATTCTCGATCAAGAGCACACCAGCTTCATTACTGATGTTGGATTATATTACTATGTGGTAAATGCCATTTGGACTAAAGAACGCAGGAGCGACCTACCAATGCCTAGTCAACACAATGTTTAAAGATCAGATCGGAAAAATGATGGAGGTATATATGGATGATATGCTCGTGAAGTCATGACAGTCTAGCGGCCACATTAGAGACCAGGCAGAAATGTTCGACATTCTTCGATACTACAAAATGAAGATTAACCCTTTGAAGTGTTCTTTTGGTGTATCATCAGGAAAGTTCTGTGTTTCATCGTTAATTCCCATGGAATCAAAACTAATCCTATAAAGATCCGACCTATTCGCAATATCCAAGCAACCAAGGCTATCAAACAAGTACAGAGCCTGAATGGAAAGATTTTCGCCCTAAGACGATATATTTCCAGAGCTACTAATAAATGCATTTCTTTATTTGACTTGATTAGGAGAGGAAAAAAGAATTTTGAATGGACACGGAATTGTAAAGAACACCTTCCAAACTTTGGTGAGCCATTTAGAGAGACCTTCCATCTTGTCAAAACCGATGGATCATGAAGATTTATATATCTAATTGATCGTGTCGGTACACGCCATAAGTGTTGCGTTTCTTCATGAAGAGAATCGAATCCAGAGACCAGTCTACTGTGTTAGCAAGCGATTCACAAGAGCTGAAAGGAACTATCTAAAGATAGAGAAACTAGCGTATTGTTTGTTGATTGCTTCACGAAAGCTCCGCCCTTATTTTTAGGCACATTCTATCAATGTTTAAACTGACCAGCCGTTACGACAAGTCTTGCAGTGACCTGAGATGTCTAAAAGGTTACTCAAGTAGAATATCGAACTTAGCCAATTCGACATCACTTACCTTCCTCGGAGGGCTGTCAAGGGTAAGGCACTACCGGACTTTACAGCATAATTTACTATGTAGGATGATTTCCAAGAGAGCGATGAAACCCCTACCGTAGGTGGAAGTTATATATAGATAGAGCATCCAATGATCGTTATTCTGAAGCTAGAATTGTGCTTGTAGCTCCTGAACATCTGTCAGTTTGCTATGATTTAAAACTCGATTTCCCTGCAACAAACAACGAAGTTGAGTATGAGGCTCTGATTGCTGGATTTAAAATGGCCAAAGAACTATGGATAAAGTCTCTTGAAATTTTTTGTGCCCCATAATTGGTAGTATAACAAGTCAGGGGAGATTACCAAGCTAAAGGACAATGACTTGCTCCGTAACTTACAAAGTCTAAGTGTTATTGACTGACTTTGAGTATTAAGATATTACGCATATTCCTTGAGATCAAAAAAAAGAGGCTGGTTCATTGGCAAAGTTTGCTAGTATCAGAGATGCATAATAAAATGGGCTTGGTTCCCATCGAAGCATTAAACACTTCAAGCATAAGCCCAGTGGAAATTGACCTAGCATTAGAGATAGAGCCTTAGAAGGAGTCATGGATGACTTCGATTAAAGACTATTTTCTACGAAGGAATGAAAAATGACAAGTCCTTCGTAAAGCTTCATGACATATCATATAGGAAGAAGCTATGTACAGAAATAGTTTTTCCGCTTCGCTGCTCTGGTATATCGCTTATGATGAAATAAATGAGTCCCGAAAGAAGTTCATGAAGGGGAATGTGGCAATCACACCAGAGGGCAAACCATAGCAAAGAAAATACTCCGTTGTTGATATTATTGGTCGACCGTCAATTGAGATGCTATTGATTATGTAAGATGATGCACAAGTACCAGATATATGCAAAAGTTTCAAGAGCTCCGCCAATGGAAATTGCACAAATGGTCAGTCCATAGCCATTTTCCATATGGTATAGAAATTATCGGTTCCTTATCGATCCCTAAAGGTGGTGCGAAATACGCCATCGTCATAGTTGATTACTTCATTAAATGGGCCAAAGTGGAACCATTAGCTACGATCACAACAAAGAAAGTAATCAACTTCATTGTTTGAAACATCATCTGTCGTTTTGGTCTTCTACGAACTATTGTAACTGATAATGGGACTCAATTCCATAGTGATGGATTCAAAGACTTCTACCGTCAGGATCATATTGAAAAGCGATTTGCGGCAATCGCTCACCCTCAAGCCAATGGACAAGTTGAGACTATGAACAAAATCATAAAGTCCATTCTAAAAAAGCGTTTGGAAAAGGCTGAAGGCAGGTGGGTGGATGAACTCCCGACAGCACTATGGGCTTACAGGACCACTCACAAGTCCGCGACTGGCCATACACCACTCGCCCTTGCTTACGGTTCTGAAGCTATTATTCCTGTTGAGCTTGAAGTTCCTTCTCATCGATTTACCTACTATGACCCCAGAACGAATAAAGATCTCCTCCTGGAATCTTTAGACTTTATAGATGAGAAGCGTGAAGAAGCTGATTTGAGGGCGGTTGCGCAACGACACCGAGTCACCCGGTATTACAACACTAAAGTCCGACCTAGAACCTTTGAAATCGACGATCTCGTCTTGAAACGGGTTTTTTCTACCCCGTCGCATATAAATCCTACTTGGGCAGGAACATATGTCATTGAATAAAGCCTTGGAGAGGGAACTTTCAAGCTAGCGATTGTTGATGGCATCACACTCCCAAGAGCGTGAAATAGCGAGCATTTACGATGCTATTTCACTTAGTTTATTTCTTTTTCATTCGTCATATTTAATTTCAGTATTTACTTTAGCATTTGGTTTTCAACGATACGTAATAAGAAAAATTATGTCATTTCTTTCCATTTGAAAAATAAAGTTTTGAATTTCCTTCATGTCTACTGTAGTAGTACATATTAGTTACAATACTGTATTGACCTGTCCGAAAAGGTTTCCAGAGTTTAGAGCTAGCTGATTACATAAGTTTGCAACTGAGCTAAACGAAACGAGAATGGTCTTACTGTTCATTTGACGAGTCACACTCACAATTTGATGGACTAAATGTCCAACGAGGGATGAACATGATTCGACCATCCAATGATCGACTTAATCCAATTAAATGATGGGACAAATATGAATCAAAAGTGATCTTGTGCACCATCAATCACTCACTAAGCTAACCCCCGGACCTGTAGTATAAACACAAGACGGGTGCGGTTAGACCACCCACTAACTAACTCTTATCCCCAGAGTGCAGATATGAGTATAAACAAATAGACGAGTGCGGTTCGGCCACTCACTATTCCATGAACTCCGGCCTAAAACCGACAGGAGGAGTATAAACTCGCTAAGGATGGAGTTCGACCATCCACTATCTACCTCCGCTAATCCGAGAATGGAGGCAGGAGTGTAATAACTTATACTGAATCCGATGATGTAACACTAGGGCTCAAGCACAGTGTTTGATACAACTTATGGCCACGAACACATGAAGGCTTTGGGTAAAAATTATGGACAATTATGCGAATTAACTAGCAACAAATTACAAGTATAGTTAATGGAAAGTAATAGCTTGACCACTTAGATAAAAAAATTACATAAGAGTTCAACAGAAAATAAAGAACTTTTATTTACATAATAAACATCAAAATTTGTGATACAAGTTTATGCAAGAACGGGGGTCGCACCCGCACAAACGCAGCCAACAAAAAGAGAAAGTAGCCATCCAAGTTATTTACACATCATATCAACCCAACAATTACTTCTTGAGTTTCTTATCTTCCTTTTGTTTCTTGGGAGTGGTTCCACCTGAACTGCCACTCGATCCTCTCTTTGGTCCCTTTTCACCTCGGCTTTTCTTCGAAGAAATTCCTTGGTATTAAGGAGTCTCTTTTCCACCGCAATAAGAAATTCCCATGCGTATCAGAGCTAGTAAGGATATTCATTGCCGAACCATGTTAGATTTTTGTGCTTGAGAACATTGGCATTGTGAAGAACAAGAAGCAGGTTGGCTCGTTCATCATCTCTTCCATAGCCTTACCGTTGGCAGCTTCTACTTCGCGCTGAATGAGTGCATCAATATCTTTGGCCCTTTCCATGGCCGTGTCTCTCTCAAGTCTAATATTCACCAGCTCATCACAAGCATCATGAACAATTTTTCGAGCATCATCTTTCTCCTTGTTTGCGTACTCGAGCTTAGCCTTGAGTTCCGCTATCTCTTTCAAGACTACAGATTCACTACTTCGAGTTGTATCTCTCTCGAGTGCAGTTTCTTGGTTTCGATGATGCAACACCTGGACCATATCTAGATGATTGGACTTCATTTCCTCCATAGATTTGATGGTAACATCAACTTTACCCTTGGCCTTCACTTGAGAGATCCTAGAAGCCTCTAAATTGATTGTCAAAGTATCGATAATTCTTTCATTCTAAGCCTCTTGGCGCTTTAACTTTTCATTTTCCACCACACGCTCGGAAGATACTTTTGACATCCTCTTTGTTGCTTTCATCCATTCATGATATTTCTTGTGGACATCAGTGACACAATTGGTAGTCATTTTTGGACATGGTTTGGGACCCTCTTCAGGTTAGGAGGGGAAAAGAACCCTTCAAAACATATGTTTGAAAACTCTTCTTGAAGTTGTGTCGTGCGAGCAACCGGATTGATCACAGGCTCTCCGGCAGCAATTTTGAATTCAGTACTTTCCTTACGGGGCCTGTGAGCAGTAACATGTTCGCTCTAGCGACAACAATCACTAGGCCATTAAGAATGAGAAGGAACTAAAGGCTGTGAGGGCACTGAAACATGAGGGAAACCAGGAGAGGAATCCATAGGTGGATCGCGACGATCAGTTGACTTATCGGAACCCTTCGAGGATGGGGATCTAGATCTTGATCGATGCTTATCTTGAGATGGTTTATCCCTATCACCTTATCCAGATGACCTCGGTACTGACCGAAGCGATAACTAGCATAGTACTCTTGACTACCACCTTGACGATACGAGTTAGAGCGTGAATCAGAAGACTAGTGGTGTACATCTCAAAGGGAAGCAAACATACTCCTTTTCTAAAAACAAAAGTGAATCAACTTTAAGCATTAAAGGGCCCAAGTTAAGCGCAATGCAATGTTGAGGAGTGTAAGTGTGTGCAAGTATCCTTGTGTTTCCCCCCAATGGACCAGATGCAGGAGCTTTGCTCACTGGAGTACTTTCTCCTTTAGAAGTTGTAGTTTCAGTGTATTGGCAGGCCAGACAAAGAATCAAGCGGCAGACTTAAATGCTCCGACGGTTGAGAAGCAGATTCATCTTGAACAACCTTAGGACTGATTGACAACTTGAGTTGATCAGAAAGATGAATCTTAGGAAAATTATTAACAAGTGTCCTCTCTTTTCCTTTATCCAGAGTCAAAGGATGTGGGTTCTACGAGGATCCAACTGCGACCCCAAGACTATGTCCGTCATCACGCGACCAGGTACATCGCCTTTATCTCCTTTGACATTAGTGTCGATGAATTCCTAAGAACCCATAACTAGAGGCACGACGGGATCGATTCGATTGCCCTTTCGACCAGCTACAGCCATGGTATTACCTCATAGCTCGAGCAGCTTTTGTTAGCTCAATGCTGAGACCCTCTTCCATCAAACAAAAAGTAACAAGGCATTTGTCCATGAGAAGATAATCGATGTCCATATCTTCAGGTGGTGCATTTTTAAGAGTTGTGACCGCCTGCTCATAAAGATTACCACTGGATCGTGCGACAGTACCTGTAAAAAGAATTGCTTAGTCCAGAGTACGACCTGCATATCGATTTTCCAAGCTAATAAAAAAATGATGGATAGTACTTACGTCTTTTTAGCCACCATCGAGCGAAACCGAGAGAACATCGAACAAAGAACCACTCGTTTTTGAAAGCGCTTAATTTATTCCATGCGCCAGTTAGAATCTGACACTTCTTCGCTGACTCAAGAAAGGTAAACGAAAGACTCCCTGTCCATCGCTTGAAAGAGAATATGAAACAAATGTCATCGACGGTCGAAGGAAGATGCAGAAACGCCATAAATACCATAAAAATACAATTGAAAAGAATGTAGCCGTTCGGATGAAGCTGCGTTAGAGCTATCCTCAAATAATGGAGAATTTTTCAGATGTATGAGTTAAACGGCGAAACGCGTCCACCCAGTACACGAATTTGTTTCACGCCGCATATCCTTCTCGAGCTCTATGAGCCCTACAATGGAACCAATACACCATCAAAAGCAATTCCATGCCCTATGCAGATTCGACGAAGAGCGTCCTCCTTGATTTTAGAGGTTACAGAATCAATAGGGTCCTCTAGGATAACTACATCCTCTAGAGTGTCGGGAGCAAGATCAACAACTTATGGTGGAAGAATGAGAACTGCAGAGAATAAATCAAACCGTGGGCTTGGGCTCTCCGGTTGTTTTGAATGATGACTAGAAGACTGGCTATCAGACTCCGTTGCAGAACTTGATTCCATGCTAGGATTATCCTGCCGAAAAGATAGTCCAGCAGACATAGCCGCGAAATGCTCGGAACGTCTGGGGCCTATTGTTATTACTCAGTAAAATCATCATTAACAAAGTAACATGTGCCCTCGGTCAAGAGTGAGTTCCAGTGTCATGTGGGGAGGTACTATGCAATGCAGTGTGATAAGTAATGCAAAATTAAAGGCGGAATAGATGACGAGACTTCGAGGTTCGACACGAGTGACCGTCATTGTTGACTATCTCAGCTATTTCTCTACATTATTAGGGAACGATTCAACTTGAGTTTCATGATCGACTGTCAGCAAGTAGGAGATTGATTTTTATGTTCGAGTCACAGATGAGCTTCAAAGGAATTGTTAAAGGCATTGGTTCACACCGAAGTTCAAATATCATATATTTTTGAATGTGCAGTTTAAGTCATATGTAAGTTCGAATGTTCGTTCAAGTATGCAAGGCCAAAGCTCATCATTTAGTTCAAGTTCACTTGTTTAAGTTCCATTTTTAAAGTTCATTTGTTGACAACCGATCGTTCCCCAAACAGACAGATCGTTCATAAAAAACACTCCCATCGATCGTTCACTCCCTTACTTTATTCGATCATTCGCTTAGAATATTCACATGCTCATTCACCCCAGCACTTCCACCCGATCGTTTTTCTATCGCTAACCTGTCGATCGTTTGAACAAGTCACCCGCTCCAAAAATTCCTCAAATCCACAACTATGGCCATCATTTGTAAATGATCGTTCCACATTGAAATAGCCACTCCACGACTTCGTCTTTCGCAAAAAAAGACCGGCTAAAGTTATTGTCTCCTCCAACTTCACTTCCTCCAACCAACTTTAAATCCATCGATCTCATCAATCAAAACAAACATCACCAAATCAATGAAACCTAAAACTCGTGTTTGAATCACAATACGATTCCAAAGATCAACCTATATAAGTCTGGATTTGAAGGATGGAATCGATATGAACTTGATTTTCCATTGAAGCAACAATAATGGATAAGAGAATGAAGACGATCATCTAGAGTTTGAATAAAGAAGAGATAATTCTAGGTTGGAGAATCTGCTTCGTTGATAGGGATGGTGAAGTAAAAAAAAGGGAAAAGCAGTTGTCTTTTTTGATTCAGGGTCAAAACAACACAAAGTGGGGAAGGTAAAGAGGATGACTGTATGGAATGCTTGTATATGGAGATGCAGGCTGATCCATTGAAGCCTAAGAATGAAACAGATTGTTCCTCAAGCATAATTTTTATGATCGTTTTACACCGATCATTCTAAATGATCCGAAATTTGATTGTGCCCAATAAACAATTGGTCATGGTCGTTTATATAAAAAAAGAAAAACAAGAAATAACTTTGAAACTTGATAATGACTCGTGGACGTGCAATCATGATCGAGGGTCAGGTATTAACGCATATACGAATCAGTATACATTCTAAACTTTGATTTTTCAAAATCGATAGAAGTTGGATTCTCACCTAAAATCAACCGAATAAAGATCAAAAATAGATTATTGTGGCCAGATAATCACCAGAAAAACAACAAGATGATCATCAACAAGCCGTGATCTAGTTTTTATAATATTGGAAGTCGATCAATAGTCATAATGAACAGAGATGCAACCCTCAACAAAAAGTGACTCAACGGAAAGGTAACAACCATTCAATAAACTGGATGGAATCCTTTACGACAATCTTGGCTCACGACGGTTCAAAGCACGTCATATTTGAACATGATGTACTTTAGGGGAAAAATATTATCCTTCCTCTGGGCAAGACTGTGATATCGTAGATTCGGCTAGAAACCGGCGGTTACCGACCTTAAAAATTGGTCGTATACAATATTGTAGATGATGATCGAGCAGATTTGGGTTAGGTCCCTGATCAGGCTGCAATTAATATAAAGTGACAAGGAAGACCCCATGAGGCAACATTCTGAATTTCAAGTCAATCAGAGTTTGAACGCTCGGGTTATGGACAGACGAAGGATTTATATGGATCGATCTGAAAGCATTAAATGGATCAAGTTAAGCGCAATGCAATGTTGAAGAGTGTAAGTGTGTGCAAGTATCCTTCTGTTTCCCCCTATGGACCAGATGCAGGAGCTTTGCTCACTGGAGTACTTTACCCTTTAGAAGTTGTAATTTCAGTGTCAGGTCTATTGGGAGATTCCAACCCGCCAACACTCATGTCAGTAAAGTGGAAAGCATCAAAGTCATGAGGTATTGGCAGGCCAGACAAAGAATCAAGCGGCAGACTTAAATGCTCCGAAGGTTGAGAAGCGGATTCATCTTGAACAACCTTAGGACTGATCGACAACTTGAGTTGATTAGAAAGACGAATTTTGGGAAAATTATTAACAAGTGACCTCTCTTTTCCTTTATCGAGAGTCAAAGGATGTGGGTTCTATGAGGATCTGACTGCGACCCCAAGACTATGTCCGTCATCACGCGACCAGATACATCGCCTTTATCTCCTTTGACATCAGTGTTCGGTGAATTCCTAAGCACCCATAACTAGAGGCACGACGGGATCGATTCGATTCCCCTTTCGACCGGCTACAGCCATGGTATTACCTCACAGCTCGAGCAGCTTTTGTTAGCTCAATGCCAAGACCCACTTCCATCAAACAAAAAGCAACAAGGCATTTTTCCGTGAGAAGATAATCGATGTCCCTATCTTCAGGTGGTGCATTTTTAAGAGTTGTGACCGCCTGCTCATAAGATTACCACTGGGCCGTGCGACGGTACCTGTAAAAATAATTGCTTAGTCCAGAGTACGGCCTGGATATCGATTTTCCACGCTAATACAAAAATAATGGATAATACTTACGTCTTTTTAGCCACCATCGAGCGAAACCGAGAGAACATCGAACAAAGAACTACTCGCTTTTGAAAGCGCTTAATTTATTCCATGCGCCAGTTAGAATCTGACACTTCTTCGCTGACTCAAGAAAGGTAAACGAAAGACTCCTTGTCCATCGCTCGAAAGAGAATATGAAACAAATGTCATCGATGGTCGAAGGAAGATGCAGAAACACCATAAATACCATAAAAATACAATTGAGAAGAATGTAGCCGTTCGGATGAAGCTGCGCTGGAGCTATCCTTAAATAATGGAGAATTTCCCGGATGTATGAGTTAAATGGCGGAACACATCCCCCGGTACATGAATTTGTTTCACGTCGTATATCCTTTTCGAGGTCTATGAGCCCTACAATGGAACCATTACACCATCAAAAGCAATTCCATGCCTTATGCAGATTCGACGAAGAGCATCCTCCTTGATTTTAGAGGTTACAGAATCAACAGGGTCCTCTAAGATAACTACATCCTCTAGAGAGTTGAGAGCAAGATCAACAACTTATGGTGGAAGAATGAGAACTGCAGAGAATAAATCAAACCGTGGGCTTGGGCTCTCTGGTTGTTTTGAATGATGACTAGAAGAATGACTATCAGACTCAGTTGCAGAACTTGATTCCATGCTAGGATTATCCTGCTGAAAAGATAGTCCAGCAGACATAGTCGCGAAACGCTCGGAACGTCTGGGACCCATTGCTATTACTCAGCAAAATCATCATTCATAAAGTAACCTTTACCCCTGGTGCAGAATGAGTTCTGTGAAATGTGGGGAGGTACTATGCAATGCAGTGTGATAAGTAATGCAAAATTAAAGGCGGAATAGATGACGAGACTTCGAGGTTCGACCCGAGTGACCGTCATTGCTGACCATCTCAACTATTTCTCTACATTATTATGGAACGATTCAACTTAAGTTTCATGATCGAATGTCAGCAAGTAGGAGATTGATTTTTATGTTCGAGTCACAGATGAGCTTCAAAGGAATTGTTAAAGGCATTGGTTTACACCGAAGTTCAAATATCATATATTTCCAAATGTGCATTTTAAGTCATATGTAAGTTCGAATGTTCGTTCAAGTATGCATGGCCAAAGCTCATCATTTAGTTCAAGTTCACTTGTTTAAGTTCCATTTTTAAAGTTCATTTGTTACAACCGATCGTTCCCCAAACAAGACCGATCGTTCATAAAAAACACTCCCACCGATCGTTCACTCCCTCACTTTATTCGATCATTCACTTAGAATATTCACACGATCATTCACCCCAGCACTTCCATCGATCATTTTTCCATCGCCATCCTGTCGATCGTTTGAACAAGTCATCCCACTCCAAAAATTCCTCAAATCCACAACTATGGCCAATCATTTGTAAATGATCGTTCCACATTAAAATAGCCACTCCACAACTTCGTCTTCCGTAAAAAATCACCGGCTAAAGTTATTGTCCCCTCCAACCTCACTTCCTCCAACCAACTTTAAATCCATCGATCTCATCAATCAGAACAAACATCACCAAATTAATGAAACCTAAAACTTGTGTTTGAATCATAATACGATTCCAAGGATCAACCTACCTAAGTCTAGATTTGAAGGATGTGATCGATATGAACTTGATATTCCACAAGAATTGAAGCAACAACAATGGATAAGAGAATAAAGACGATCAACTAGAGTTTGAATGGAGAAGAGATGATTCTAGGTTGGAGAATCTGCATCGTTGGTAGGGATGGTGAAGTAAAAAAAAGGGAAAAGCAATTGTATTTTTTGATTTAGGGCCAAAACAACACAAAGTGGGGAAGGTAAAGAGGACGACTATGTGGAATGCTTATATATGGAGATGCGGGCTGATCCATTGAAGCCTAAGAATGAAACCGATTGTTCCTCAAGCATAATTTTTATGATCATTTTTACACCGATCATTCTAAATGATCCGGAATTCGATTATGTCCAATAAACAATTGGTCATGGTCGTTTATATAAAAAAAGAAAAATAAGAAGTAACATTGAAACTTGATAATGACTCATGAACGTGCAATTATGATCGAGGGTCAGGTATTAACACGTATACGAATCAATATACGTTCTAAACTTTAATTTTTTGAAATCGATAGAAGTTGGATTCTCACCTAAAATCAACCGAATAAAGATTAAAAATAGATTATTGTGGCCAGATAATCACCAGAAAAACAACAAGATGATCATCAACAAGCCGTGATCTAGTTTTTGTAATATTGGAAGTCGACCAATAATCACAATGAACAGGAGATGCAACCCTCAACAAAAAGCGACTCAATGGAAAGGTAACAACCATTCAATAAACTAGATGGAATCCTTTACGACAATCTTGGCTTGTGACGGTTCAAAGCACATCATATTCGAACATGACGTGCTTTAGGGGAAAAATATTATCCTTCCTTTGGGCAAGACTGTGATATCGTAGATTTGGATAGAAACCGGCGGTTACTGGCCTTGAAAGTTAGCAGTATACAATATTGTGGACGATGGTTGAGCGGATTTGGGCTGAGTCCCTGATCAGGCTGCAATTAATAAGAAGTGACAAGGAAGACCCCATGAGGCAATATTCTGAATTTCAAGTCAATCAGAGTTTGAACGCTCGGGTTATGGACAGACGAAGGATTTATATGGATCGATCCGAAACGATCCATAAAACGTCGTAAATCGATGAAGATTGATCGATTTCTCACAAAGCCAATGCACTTGAAACTTTTAGAGTATTAATATAATGAAGAGTGAGGCCACAAAAATAATTGCATGCCAAAACTCCAAAATCTTGGAAAAAGGGCCGATTGTTATCAAAGCGATTGTACAAACCGCCTAAACAATCCATATTCAACGAAGATTGGACAATATCTCACAAACGATACGTTAAAATTGCATGGAATTTTGAGAGTAAGCAATTTACATCATAGGAAGCCTACATGATCGATTGCACAATCAAACTCAAGAAAACACAAGAAACGCCAACTGTTATTAGACGTCCAGCGTAACGATCGGTGTTATGCAAGGAATAGGTGATATCTCACAAACTACAGCTCATAATGACACCATATTTTAGGAACAAGGCCTAGAGGTATATGGGACCCACCACTAAGGATCATATATTGATTGGAGCAAGAAATAACGATCAGCCCTGATCATTATTTTTGTGGAATTGAGACCCCAAATAGTTCAAGTGACCCCTATATCAAAAGACTCTTCTGCCGAATTTCCAGTGAGTTATTTTGTCGTCTTAACCTATAAATATCAGCCTCATTCTTCATTCATGGGATCTTTACACTGCTTGTTACCTAGGCTCCAATGTAATCAAGTGCTAATACTGTCACACCATTGTAGTCAGATGAGCAAGTGAATAATCAAGCAAATTCTTCAAAGTGGACGCAGGCACACAACGAAAAACCATTATAGACCTTTGTATTTTTGATTAATGCCTATTATCTACTTCTCACTTGTCAATCTTCTCAATTTTATTTTATTTTTCTTCATTTACTTCTCTACAAAAACTATTCTCGAGTGTTTGTGACAATTTTTGGTGCAAACACTTTCGAATCCCTAACTATAACTCTATGAAGTTAAAGCGCTTAGCAGTTCTATAATGGTGGAGGTGTAAAAAATTATAACAAGGATAAAGCGGGGATATAGCAAAAAAAACAGACGTGTAGAAAGCGATTGGATGTAAAACAAAATATTTAGAGTTAATGTATTTTTGGTCTCACATCATTTGTATAGGAAAAAGAAATATTGTTTAATCTTATATAACAAAACGAAGAATATCATGATTTGTGTAATCTAGATTTGATGACCAGAATAGATTTCTAACGTATATTGAGCACTTATGCCTGAAAGTTAGGTTTTTACCCTAACTTTGTTAATTTAATTTAAAAGGGAACTAGACAGATAAACATATGTATATTAATGTTGCTAAAGCGGGTGCTAAAAAATTTGACTTAGCGGGTGTAGTAGGAAATAGCAGGCTTAAAATAAACTACTGTTTAACAGCGTTAAATTGAAATAGTATAACGGTCGAAGAGCGTTGTGCGTTGTAGCAGGCATCTTGCAGAGCTTTAGTGGGGCTTTACCTGCACAGCTGTAACTCCATAGATGAACCAAATTGATATGATAGGAGTTAGGATTTTACAAGTTTAAAAAAGCTAAATGAGTAGATTATGTTCAACATAATATAAAATTATAGACAATTTTTACTACCAAGCAAGCACTTAAAATCCACAAGACCAATCCTCCTTCAGATTCCCCTAAAGTATTATGTTCGCTAGTGATAAAAAGCATTTTGTAGGAAAAAAATAACAATATTGCTATTCGAACGACATGGAAATCCTACTCAATCTTCGCACATCATCAAATCAACAAATTTTAACAAAACGTCAATCTCCTAACAACCGAACCATAGGGTTTTTTTCGCGACTTCAACTAATTTAAAAGGAAAATCAATGGGTTCAAACATAATCATGAAAATAATGTAAGAATCATTGCTTGATATGTGTTGAGCGATATAAGGAATATCGATGGAGACTGGATTAGACCTAGATGCATAAGAGTAAGGAATGTGAACGGGTTTGCAAAAGCTGGAAGGAAAAAGTGTGGAACATTCTCTATGTCTAGAAATGTATAATGATAAAAATTATAACAGGTACAGAGCATATCTGGCTGGTCAGATAAGTATCAAGCAAATTTTACTAAATTGAATAACTTGCTATGAGTTATGCTTTTCGAGTTTCAAACGATGTTTCTACCACCAGACACTAGACTCTTGGACTTCTAATGGCCTTAAATTTCTCCTTTAAAAGAACGTGAGATTCCATGTCGAATAAGCGACTAGACTCTTAGGTAGAGCGGTACTAAATGACAACTATTCGAGACTTAACGACCGCCACTACTTAGAGGATGAGTTGTTTCTCGGGTGAAACAGTATACATTTTATTAACGAAAGTATGATTTGGGGGACAAGTCTTGTGAGTGTTATTATTAACAACAGATTAAAGACAGACATTAAAAGACAGACATTAAAAGACAAATGAATGATCAGAAGAGTCGTAAGGAGTCCATTATAGAGCAATCAAATGGGTAAGACAGAGAAATGGAAAAGTTGAAAATTACCTAGAAAGAATCGAAGGAAAAAAAGGAGAGAATTTGGCGAAGTAATGGATTGTATCCATTAACTGATAGAATTCACTCTCTAGTACTGAGTAGAACACCGTCGAACTATGAAAACGGTTCGATAGTCATGTTTTGTCAGAACTTATCACACTATTCCTTTGTTTATGGCCATGAATGAAACATTCCTTAGAATTCAACTAAGCGTCAAGCACCAAACCGTTTTTAGGGTTTGATACCAAACAAAATGCCACCGAACCACGAAACTAATTCGGTAGTCAACACTTGGCTGAAGTTCTACCTTTTCATTCCTTTGATGCATGTAATAACTAATCTATCCCATGGCGATCAAATCTTAACCACCAGAACATACCGAGCAGACCTAGGCTTACATTTATGAAAAGTAGTTATCTTTCAGTAAGGACCTCTAGCTCAAGTGGTTAGAGGTTTTACGTTATCGACAAAAGCTTCAAATGTCATGAGTTCGAACTTTTGAAACATCATAACGAGTGCTCTGTTTGAATAAAATACCACTCTTGTTATCAAAAAAGAAAAGCAGTTATCTTTCATAAAATACTGAACATAATTCAACTTAGAAGATACTTATAAATACACCAAGCATGAACAATAATGGAGGCAGAGTTTTCTGCTCATAAAAATATTGACTGAAATTGCCTTCTCCCTACTAAGCAAATTTCCAAAAATTGTATCTTGCATTTTTTTACAGGTAGATTATTGTATTCTACATCTAAGCATTATACTTGAAATCTATAATGAAATAAACAATGTATCATGGTGGATATTGGCACCTCTCGAGTCGATCCAAATCCCGTATTGTTCATTTTTTTTGCAGTTCTCCTATATTACATGCTTGCGATTCTGTGAACGTAGTTTCTTTATAGTACAATTCAAGCAAAAATTCACCAGTAGCACCTAGTAGTTGTAGATCGTATTCCATGTTTGCAACTATACGCAAATTTCTGTGGCGTGTTGGCATTTATTGAGTAAACATTTTTTTCTCTAAAAGCCAAAAGCCAATATCACAAGCATACTATATTCCCTTCATTAAGATTTTAATATGTTATCTAAAATGAATTTTATTAACTAATACAAATTTTTCTGTAACGACCCCACCGCTATGTCCAGTTTAACAAAGAACATTACAAGTAATGGCGTCTGCTAATCTGGAGAATACGACTGCTTAAGGACAATCGAATGCGAATGTATCTTTATACTAATACTGACATGTCTTATTACCTTTTTTAGGATCTGAACTGAAATTTAGACGTATACAGTTTAATACAAAGCAATAAACACACCAATTAAAAATATTCATAATAATATATAATATAGATAAATCAGAATCAGACTCATAGATCACAACGGAATAATATACATCATCATATACATAATAGAGTGTGAGTCTACAAAATATGAGTGCTAGACCCACATAAATATATGCATCATATCAAAAATCTTATATCAGATACAAAGTCACTACTATATAATATAGAGACATAAACTCCTAACTGTCAATATATACAAGTATGAAGTAAACTAAAACTGTCAAAATAGTTTACTTCAATACTAGCCCAAAATCCAAAGGTTAATGGGTTCGGATCCGGGTCCCTGTAAAGTCTCGGCCTTCGCCATCACAAATGGCTTCACTTCCATCGCCGTTAGCACCTATGCCACAGTGCTCTCCATAGCTCAAAGTTTGTGCCTCCTTCCATCGTCGGTAGCTCCTCGACGTCGCTCCACCCTGCAGCCTTCACCTTTATTGATGCCGTCGTTCCTAAAGTAGCACGCGCCGACGTTCTCCTTTTTATCCGTTCATTCGAATCATCTCAATTTTGGATTTCTTTGACAAATGAAGAATGGTAACGGGTTGGGGGATTAGGCTAGGCAAATGATGTAGGTTTAGGAATTGGTGATAATTATGGAGATGAGTTGAATGGGCTTGGGCTTTACTGTTATTTCCTTTTCTTTTCTATTTTTTTTCTTTTATTTCCTTTTAATTGATCCTTTTATAAATTTGTAAATCTATTCTAGTTTAATTTACTTGATTTACACTTCATTGATTGGGTAAATTTTCAAATTGAATTATTTCTATTCAATTCAATATTTGTTCTTCTATTTAATTATACATTGAACTAATATAGTATTAGATATATATATATATATATATATATATATATATATAACACTATGCTGTTATTTTTAGTTTGCAAATTGTTTGGTTAAAGGACCTTACGTACAATTCTTTAGTTTATTATTATAATTTGTTAAATAGAATTTGAGTGAAAATTACTAGTTTTTAGTAAATACTTGAATTTGCTATTTGGTATGGGGACAGTTAGTTAAATTCTTGTCATTACTGGAGTGATAGTAATTAACATTTTAGAGTTGTATTTCTTGGATTTGTTAGAGCTTGTAATTTGATTTAGTGTGCTGCTAATAACACCTTGATTTGTTCTTCCTAATGTCACTCAAAAAGTAACTAAAATTTAACATAATTGTACTCTTCATAATACCATAATTTATCTCGCTACTCAACACTTAATCGTCGGACGATAAAAAAATTTCCTCAAATTAAAATCGGTAAGTTATTTTTCAAACTTATTTTTTCTAAAATAACTATGAATTTCCAAAAATACAATTTCAAATTCAAAAAGAAGGAAATACTTTTTCTTTCACAAAATACATACGTTGATTCAGAGGGTTGGTTGAATCAGAATTTTAAATTCAAAAGGAAGGAAACACTTCATGATATTAATTTAACTTGGCTTAGTTAATAGTGCTTGAGTGGACTGATCAAATAAATGACAAATTATTTATATATTTTTGTGAATATTTATTTATTAGTTTTTTGATAAATTTTGATAAGTAATGGTAGCCCTAAGTTATTTATGGTATTATGAAGCATAATAGAGAAATTTAGTGGTAGATTTTAGATATGATATTAGGAATAACAAATAAAGGTATCCTTAGCAACCCAATTGATTTATTAATCTATACTATAATATTATTATTGATTTGGATTTCAAAAGCACACAGACCCCCTTCGTATTTTGAGAAATGAACAGTCACGTTTTTAATTTCTTTCTATTTCAAACTTTGAAATGTGATAACTTTTTCTACGTTAATTGGATTTAAGAATCGATTTTACTATTAAATCTCAAATTTAATATGCTTTCCGATGATATCCGTTGTTGATAACTAAAAATAAATTTTTTAAAATCATAGTTTTTCAGATTATTCATATTATTGAAGTTATTAAATCTGTTTGACTTTATTTTTTTTAATTAATCTATGTCCTTGATTGTTTTGAAAATTTCCAGCCACTGATTCTAATTTCACAAATTGCAATCAAGTCTGCTGAAATCATATAGCAACGATGTTAGATGGAATTAGAAATGGGACCAGAAAGCTCAAAAGTATCAAATACAATTATATGCTTCTTAATATATTGAATTTGCTTTGACTGTAAAAGAAATACAATGATATTCTTTACATTAAAATAAATATTGTTGAATAATGGTTGTTAGTTCCAACACTTCAGACATAAAATATGTATAATTGAGATTTAGCGTATTTTTCACAAGAATCGTTCAAAACAAAAATAAATCTCTTTATCCCCTAATCTTATCATTCTACAATAATATGATGCTGCATAATGTGTTTCTAGACATAGTCAGTTATGAGATCATCATCAATACTTGTGTTCTCATGAATCATGTCAACGTTGCTTTTGGCATTTTTGGATCAATTGTCAAGTGTGAACCAAATGTTGTTACCTGCACCACTCTTATAGATAGTTATTATCGAAGCAACAAATGGAATTAACGATATCAAGTATTAAAGGAAATGATTGATAAAGATATCTGACCAAATGAAGTTACATATAATACAGCTGATGTATTGAGCAATAGCTGATGCACACAATAAATTTATATGTGCATTGTGTGGAAATTTTATCTTTGAAATCATTTTTGCTCGATATTTTGCAATTGTTTATCAAGCACTAGTACTATCTGCATTACTGTTTTCAAAGATTTATACACAAGTTTTAGACAAAATGCAAATTTATTTGAAAATTGATAAAAAAAGATCGTTATTTCTTAATCAATGAACCATATAAATCATTTAAACATGTTATGATGATAAGAGGTTGAGTGCGGTCCGTATGCGAAACACGAGTTCGCACTAGTACTATATATATATACACACACACACACACACACATATATTATATTACTATTACTATATTTTTAAGGAAAAAAGAAGTTTTGATTTGTGTTTAGAATTCAAAAAATCCTGCTTTTTGGAAGCTATTCAACATTCCTGGCTTTGTAGCCTCACATTTTTATTTTTATTTTTTGAAAAACCGAAACCCTAACCCTGATTCCCAATTCAATCGTCTCCATCTCGTATCACAATCTCAAAGCTATATCGATTCTTTATCATCTAATTCAAGCGGAAGGTCTGTTACCTAACCTAATTCATAAATAATTTTTTTTTTAATCTAGCAATCCATTCACGAATTTAGGGGCAAAAAGCATTTTCTTGTTAAACATCTGCTATATTAAAAATCCATTGGATTTATTGAGTCGTGTTTTGTAATATTTTATTCTAATCAGTTTTTATGTTTATAGGGATTTTTGTTAGTTCGATGATTCAGTCTGAATAATTTTGATAACGATTGTGCATATGGTCAACATAGTTTAATTTCTTGTTTATTGCACGTGTTTTTGGTCAATGAATATTAGCGCATAAATTTGCACTATCTGATTGCTAGTTTTTCAAGTTTCAGAGTTCATTGTTGTAATAAGTAGAATCAATCATCTGCATCACTTCACTTGAATAGTATTAAATTTGGGTACGCCACATCCAATAACCAAGGTTTATCATATTGATTCATTCAACACAATATACAACTGAGGAATAAAAATGTTTATAGCTTATGAAATTTACTGGTTTTGATTATTTTGTAGCACGTTTGATTGATGCAGAGGCAATTAAAGTTGCTTTTCTATCATTGTCAAAACAGTGGTGTATATACGAAAAATGTTAAATATTTCTATTGAGCTTAATATTATCATGTTTTTATCAAATTTGTTTATTTTTTTGTTTTCGAATAAATTCAAAACTAATTGATTATTCATGTATTCGTGTATATTATTATTTTGGCTTAAATATGCATAAAGTTGTAGCATATTTGTGTGCATGCATAAATAATCAGTGAGAAGTGTGTGGCATGCATTTTAAGAGCTAACAAGCAGGTGTATTACACAGATGCAACAAGAAAATTACCATTAATGTTTTTATGCACATAGCACTTATAGGCTGTAACCTTTAACATGTAAGCTTTCATCTTGTTAATATAATAATTGTTTTCTAATTCATATATTAATTTATAATTCTTTTTAGGGTGTTTGTTTATGGGTGCTCCCAAACTAAAATGGACTGCAGAAGAGGAGTATGCGCTCAAAGATGGAATAAAGAAACATGGTGCTGGTAAATGGCGAACAATCTTGAAAGATCCGGAATTTAGCAGCATCTTAAGTTCCCGTTCCAATGTTGATCTTAAGGCATGAATATTTTTGCATGTTGTATCGAATGCGTGCCCTTTTTATATATTGCCAAATGCATAACTTCAACGCTGTCCATGCAACAACAGGATAAATGGAGGAACATGTGTGTGGTAGTGAATGGATGTGGATCAAGAGAGAAGTCTAGGGCAGCCGTGAGAAAGAGTCGAAATTCAAGCAACGATGATAATTCGATGGCTCTTAGCAATGAATATGCATATAATTCTGATGAGATTGCCGATGTGAAGCAGCTTGCAGTGTCAAATGTTACACCTATGCCTAACAGAACTCATGAAAAGTTAGTCCAGTTATTGTAATGAGAGCTAATATGAATTTTTTTCTGTGTTGTTATATGCAACAGACTTTCAGATGTGAATCTGATTTGTTCATTGTTAGATTATTCTATTAAACTTCAATCTTTTAAATTATCCAGGGCTAGGCTGGATATTCTTATATTGGAAGCAATAAATAACATGAAGGAACCAGCTGGTTCTGATAAGTCTTCTATTGCTAAGTATATAGATGTGAGAATTGATTTTGTGCAATTTTTTGTTGATCATTAATAGGTTAATTGTCTCGTGTTCTATTATCACCCACTTATGTGCAATTGTGGATTGGCTAGTTTCGTTATATTTTTTTGGCACCATCTGCCTTGTGGACACCATCATCCTCGTTCAGTTCTTCCTTCACCTATACCGAATATGGGAAGCAATTTTAGATGTGCTTTCAGATAATAAATTTGTTATAACTAGACTATCAGTGTTTGAGGTTTTTGATCTTATCAAAAGTATCTGAATGATTTATCTTTTGTTTAAGAAACCAGCTTTTGTATTTTCACCAGAGTTCTAAAGAAATAAAACTCAGTAATCATTGTTTAGTACATAAGAATCTTTCAGTGCATTCAGTTTGTTTCTATGAAAACATAAATATATGATGTGCTGGTGTTGCTGTAAGTGTAGTTTATAATTATTGTGCGTGTTATCACAGTTTTTTATTTTATTTTTTATAACAATTTTCTGTGTAGGACCAATATGAGGCTCCTCCAAATTTCAATCAGATACTTTCTGGGAAACTGAAAAGGATGACTGAAAGCAGAAAACTGATTAAGGTAATTGTTCCTGACGTAACCATTCCATAATTATATTGATGTTAGCAAGAAGAAACAGATAAAAATTTCTACTAAATTAATTGCTTTACTATGTTAAAAGTTTGTGCATTTATCCAACATAAACCCCTGGGATATCACCTTTGACCCGAGTCTGTTGGTTGTTAGGTTTCCTAGCAACAATATAAATTGATACTCCAACCAACTACAAACCAGTAAGAGTTTACATGGCAGATAAAAATATCAAATGAAGCCCATAAAGTCGGCGAAATGTGTAACAAATGTGTGTATGCAATGCTGAAGCTGCTCTATTTTGAACGTATCAGACATGATTTGGGAGTATGATTGACAATTAATTACTAATTGAAGAGGATATCGAAACCTTCTTTTAGATAAGTTTAACGTTGTCATCCAAATTTCTTACAATTTGCAGTTACATTTAATTATTCCAAGTAATCCTCAAAATAAATCCCTTTTCACATGTTTATGAGAAATAGTTATGTAGTTTTTCCTTTCAGAGTATTGTAAATTCTTTTTAACTTTCCCATT
The DNA here is from genome assembly GCA_030765085.1 of Allium cepa. Classification (NCBI taxonomy): domain Eukaryota; kingdom Viridiplantae; phylum Streptophyta; class Magnoliopsida; order Asparagales; family Amaryllidaceae; genus Allium; species Allium cepa. The sequence continues at coordinate 736,487,422 of CM060943.1, forward strand.
AAGAGCTGACTTGATATTCCCCTTTCCTCCTTTCTTTTCCCTCCTAATATATTCCATTGGATTTATGTGATCACATGTCACCATTATTTATATATATATATTCAACGGTAATTTGCATTTATTCAATGGATTATACCATGGAGCTAATGGGAGCTGGATTATGTATGTATGTGCATATATATTACTCATATGTAAGTTAACCATTGCATGTTTTGCTTCTAAAAATATTTTAAAAAAAACCGCTAACTATCCCTAGCTTCATTGCCCATCCATTTTTTGCATTTCAACTTCACTATTCTACAAACAAAATCTGATTTTTTTTGTACATATCAGTTACAATATAGTTGTATTAAGATATCAAAAGATCAAAATTTGTTGGATATTCATTAAGATATTGCATTTTTGTACTTCTATCTTTTCAAAATTCCTAAAGCTCTACTAGTTAACCTGTATTATGATTTATGGATGTCCATTAAGATATTGCATTTATGGATGTCCATTGCCTTGGCGGTGATAGTAATTTCATTGCCTTCTTTTTACAGGTGAAACAAAAATATAGGATAGCACCAAGCCCAGAGTTTTCACAAGGAAGAAATGTCAACTCGTCACTCACTGAAAGGCAGGCTAGAGATCCCATTCGAATAAAGAGAGAAAATATGAAATATATTGATAAACCTCAAGTTGATTCCGACTTAGCACGGATCAGAAATATGAATGTAGAAGAGGCAGCAGCATCTGCTGCCAGGTTTGTTGCAGAAGCTGAAATAGCCATGGCTGAAGCTGAAGAAGCTACAAGGGAGGCTGAAATTGCAGAAGCTGATGCGGAAGAAGCTAAGGCTTTTGTTCAGGCACTTGAAAAGCGAAGTGCAGCTAATAAGGTACAATTTCTGAGTTAGCAATAAATATTTTTGTTAATTTCCTTACTTCCCTACCTACAATAGCTTGCTCATTTGTGCTATATATTTGCACTTGTGCTCACAGATGAAATTTTCATTAGATACGATCCTTCTGTTATTTGGCTTTTTGTTTTCATTGTTGTCAAAAATCTTAAAATCTTACGATTTATATTCCGATTCAAATCGGATCTCTTTCTTTAAGATTCGATTTATATTTTGATTCAAACTTTGTTAAAATCACAATTGAACAAAACATTCAACACGGAATAACATATTTATTTGGATCCACAATTCCAATTATAATGTTCTCAAAATAGTATAAAAATCGTATAGGAGAGAAAATTGAGTTTTAAGTTCAGTTGTACAAGTTCAAACATCAAAATCAATTTCAAATTGTGTACAATCCGCGAAAGATGGATCGTTTAAATCTATGATTTATGATTTGGATCCCGTTTCGATTTAAGATTTGAACTTTACAATTTACGATTTAAATCCCATTTTGAAAACCTTGTTTGTTTTGACTATCTACCGTCTTCTTTTAGATGTTTTGGAGATAACCTACATATTCCCAACTTAAATCAGAAGAAAATTTCTGTTTCCATGTTTGTGGTCTTGGGATATGTTTTCTTTGGTAAAATGTGGGTTTGTTTTTCTTGGAAAATTATTGAACATGGTGATTTTTTTGCTAAAATCAGAAACCCAGGCAGAAAAACTTACAAAGCAATATATATCTACATAATGAAGGAAAGAGAACACCATAACATCTCTATCTACATAATGGCCGAAAATTTTTCTGCCTTGGAATTTTTATGTAATATGTGTCATGTATTTGTCCTTTTTTTTCCATAAATGCCAAAAGCTTTTGTAAGAACGAGGCCTAATGGCACGCGCTTCGCTCGTACAAAACAAAATAATTAGTACATTGAGTACATATTCACCCATAGAATGCAAAATAAGTAATGCAAATGATATGAACTTTGCATATGAAAGACAATAAATAGTATAAAATTCCACACGTGAAATATAAAAGGTTATAATTAAAATTCAAAAGCTTAAATGTTAGTTTTGGACATCTTAACAATAATTCAATATATGTAGAACTTATAGAGAGTTTATTATAACCAGTATAATGGTTCAACGCGTATCAAGTATCATTGTAACAATTGTGATTTCTTCTTCTTTTTCGGATTACGCATTAATATTAATAGAAAAACAAATTATGCGCGGAGAAGTTGAAAACCTTATTTTGATGTAATTTACAGTGCTAATCAGACTACTTGACTTAACAATTATTATTAATTTTATTAGATTTAGTTCATAGTTTGTAATTTTTTTTTTTACTTATATCATAATCAAAAATTAATTTGATTAGAAATTGTTTATTGATGAAACTGAAAGATAGGTAATATTTTTTTTTAGGTTGTGAACCGAGTACTTTTGACACATGCATTGCAAGTGCTTTTAAAATGTTACCTTTAAAAAAATTTACTTGAAACAATTAAAATTTTACCTATTGCTTTGGTTGTTTTTAATCTAATTAAAAAATTTATAGTTAGCAATGATTTGAAAGTTATTGAATTCTATAATAAAATATTGTAAAATCTACATATATTATATATATATATATATATATGTTATGTATATAATCCTAATTTTCTTTTGTAATAATTTTTCTCAAAATTCTGTTGAATATGAAAAAAACCGAATGTCCTAAACTTGTCATTAAAATAATCGAAGTGAGATGGTTTTCAATTTCTAACTATATATTTTTAACAAAATTTCGCAAAGTATGCTAATATAAAAATCTTTTAGGCGTACAGATTTATTTATATTTAGAAGGGAAAACACAATACAAATATGAAAAACGGGGAGAAAAATTTCTTTTGAAATAATTTTTCTGGAAATTTTTTGAGTATGAGAAAAACAGAATGTCGTAAACTTATTGAAGTGAAATGGTTTCTATTTCTAAATATTTTTTGAAGAAAATTTAGCAAAGTAGACTAAAATGATACAAAAATCTTTTAAGTATACAAATTTATCGATATATAGAAGCGAAAAGCATTACAATAGGGAAAATGGAAAGAAAAAATATGTTTGAAGGATTTCCATCATTGAGATTTGGACATATGGCCTTAATAATATTCCAAACTTCACAAATCACAAATAATAATAAAGACAGTGAGCTGGATTCGAACTCATGACCTCATGTTCTCAACTCTATAAAGTAAGAGTATTATTGCATGTTCACGGTCGGATCAAAAGTTTGTATTTCTATTCCAACTTTTAATATAGATTGAAGTAATTATGTCTTTCTGCGTGTGTGCCCACACCTTAAGTGGTTTAACAACATTGACTTGTATGATTCAGTTCCACCTTTTTTTTTCTAGTTACAAAGTGGTTGTTTAACTAATAGACTAACAGTATTGTTGTGGTAGCAACTATAGCTATCAATATGATAGTTTTTTTTAACAACTTAACTAGCATTATTTATCAAGAGAGGGAGCTGAACTTGTAATTAATTTTCTTTTGTCAATATGATGCATAAAAGGTCAATCTGAATTTGTAAATATTTTTCTTTTGTCAATATGATGCATAAAAGGCCAATTGCAATTAGCATTAATGTCTAGTGCCTAGTTTTCATTGTAACATTCTATTTATTACACGCAGCACGGTGATACAGCGATTGATTAATCTGTGTTCTAGACTAAACAACCTGAATAACAGAAGCTTTTGCATTATGTACACTAGTAGATCAGCATGCATGATATACGCATGCGCAGACGCATGTCAAATGTATATAGTTGTAGCGAACTTAGTTTATGATATTTAGAAGTGTCCCTTACCTATTTTTATATTTTTCCTTTTTTGCCTTTTTCCCCTATTTGAATCATAGTTATTAAAACCCTCGTCTAGGCGTAAAAAAGCCCTAGATGTCAACATGGGGATTTTTTCAAAGCGCCGACGATGCTTAAGGCGCTAAAAAAACCCCAAAGGCGCCAAAGCGCTTGACTTGTGAAGCGCTAAAAAAGCACGCCTTGTGTAACATTAATGAGGAGAAAATAAAATTTTAGCATTTGGTTCAATATGGAGCCCATTTGTATTCCAAAATCCAATCGCAAACAAAAAAGCGTTCTTTCAACCTTGCTTCAGTATCGAACATAAAATATATCGTTTTCGACAAAACAAAAACCCTAGATTCAAAATCGTTGTCGTCGCCCGACTTTTGCCACAGCTGCTCGATTTTGAATGACTTTGTGCCTGTTTAGTCTGATTTATGACAACTGGATGATGTCTTATTCTCAATATTGTATTTATATGCAATTTTTTGAAGTCAAAAATTGAGTTTTAGTGCATTTTCTAAGTGCAGTTTTTTTTGCTGAAAAACAAAAAAATGATGCTCAAAGCGTCCAAAAAAGTCCTAGGCGAAGCGTTAGGCAAGAGCCTGAGGCTTTTTTGCCTTGACAGCTATGACTTGAATAAAATTCAAAATGGTATTTTTGTAACTTGACGGTTAAAATGACAATGGTTGAAATCGAGAGGCAATCAATTTCTTCTATTAATAATAATACAAAATTTAGGGCAGTTATGGTAACAATCATCACTGCCATTATGGAAAAACATTACTGCACCGTTTTTATTGGTATTACTGTATACAAGTACTGTGGTACGTGCGATGCACATGCGTAGGAATAACTGGTATTAAAAAACACCATTTGTAAGGTTTCTTGGATCTTGCAACATAACATTGAAGTATACGTAATGCACACCAGATGAACGTGTTGTGAAAAATTAGAACTAATTTTTTATATTATTCCAAGACGGTTCCCTATTTAACATTTCATGTCCAAAATAGCTTTATATCCAGTGTCTCTTTTGGCCGGACTTATGTATACATCCAATAGGCAGGCACGTAAGCGAGCAAAACTATAGTTTGATGTCGTTCTGGCTACAAAAAGTAAGCTCTAGTTACTTTTATCTACTACATTTGCTAAGTTACTTGATCATATATCCTGCTGGAATCTTCCTAGTTGGTAATTCTATTAATTAACCGAGAAGATTTAACTTATTACTAATTAAAAAGTTCAAAGCAATGATTTTCTCTTCTCAAAAGTTCTGTAGGAGATACAATCTGTTACATTAAATTTAGATTTTACTCCAACAGATTAAAATATATTATCAATTATGCAATTAACACAAAGAAATGATCAGATGTAAAAATAGAAATTCTATACAAAAGACACTTGATCATGTAATGTGAACACTATCATATGAGAGTTAAGTAACATCAGCATGGAAAAAAACAACTATGAAATGTCAAAAAAAAGCTATAAAACATCAAGAATGAGTAGTGTAAAAAAAAAACATATCTAAACTCGATATGTTTCATGTAAAACAAAACTATAACTTGGAAGAGAATCACTCTAGCCAGGTGATAATGCTAATATCCCCACCAACTTCTTCTATCGGTGTAAATGTACTATTTGCATCATTGCGTTCAGATATTCCAGATGAACATTCAGATATTCCAGATGAACATGATACCTATGAAATATATACACACACACACACACACACACACATATATATATATATATATATATATATATATATATATAAGAGTATGATATTTAGCATTAAATCAGCAATAGCCTGTACAAATATCAGCGCATATTTGTATATTGAAGATACAAACGAAGTTATCCTTTAACTATCTTAAAATTGCATCATAAATTGTCGTTGTCCCGCATGGCATGGCATTAGTAACATTATCCATTATGCTCCATGAAAAATTGTATAACAAACAAAGCATAGCATTCACAATTTTACTGGTAATCCAAATCATGCAATATTTTTTTTTTCTTTATTTCATTTCAAACAAAAAATGAAACAACTTTTTAAATTTTTGATCCAGTCCACTTGATGCAGATCGTCATGAATACTTTTTTAAACTATATCCTAAAGTACTTCAGTGACATATATACTAATAACTGATATTTATACCTCAATAATATAGATTAGTACATTTGGTAAATCCACCAATCCATGTGTACAGTGCATGCATAATCACATCAGCCTTTTTGCTTCTGACATCTTTTGTGATTCAGATGAAAAGTTTTAATTGAGGAAAATCCGGCTAGTTGCTTATGGATAAATGAAAGATAACTAATGACTAATCGTTGTACTTTACTACAAGTTTGAGATAATGATAACCTAAAAGTTGAACGGTCAATTAGATAAGAGTAATAAAATGAACGTAATTTCTATTTATATAAAATGGGTGACGCTAACCACTTTGCAAACTATCTACCCTTATGATATTAATCAGCTATTGAGGATAATCGATCTCATCCTTGGCACCATAATTCATTGTTGATCCTAGCCGTTGCACTAAACCTTAAATGAGAAGAAATAAAGACATGAGATTAGTACTTCATAATGGCTTGATAGTTTTGATTGCATGATCAGATTCTACGATGATACATAAATTACAGCCAGTAAATTAGACAACATTTGTGAAATGCACGAAGTCTACAAACACTTGATTTAAATTTGCAATAACCCTACAACCTTTCACATCCATGTTGGAGCAGAACACAGCAAGACAGTAGATTAAGTGTTACAAAGCAGTAACTCGAATAAAATATGAAATGTAATGTTATGGGTTAGTGCAATAAAAAATCACATTCCTCAATGCATATAACAATAAACAACTAGCATTGTAGAGTTTAACAGGCTAATCGATGAACGTAACCACTTTATTGATAAGAATGCTTTTCTTTCATTCATCAAAAGTGCCTCTTTTTAAATCAATCCAAACTTTAAAATAATATAGTCTTGCTTATTAAAACAAAGTAACCAAAAGGGACACCAAGCATGCATGAGATACACAGAATAACTAAAATATAATCTAGTTCAAAACGTCAAGTCAACAGATATGTGTAATGTCAGTGAGAATTCATATTGTTCTAAATTAATAAGCTACCTTGAATCAAATTGAAAATTTGCCACTGCTACATTTTCCACTATTGCATGGCTAAACTTTATAAATTTTACAGGGTTGTTTATCAAGCAAGTAATCCAAAATAGAATCATTTCATTTTTTGTTAATTGGCATTCTAGCTTAGGTCAAATTAAAAAGCAAGTTGAGTATCCAAAATGAAGTGGGAAGACAGTGATATGAATCAGTTAAAAAAGTTTAAAACTAAGACATTAATTTCTTTCTTGTTGGTAAATATGAAGGAGGGAATGAGATAGCGATAACCAAAATGCTCATTTAATCTAAGAGGTAAGCAAGATATTCATATAAAATTATCCTATCCAAGGTTTGATTAATGACATAATGAGTTAGAAATTGTAACTTCAAAGGAGTGTCGTCAAGAAACAGTTGAACAAAAAGAAAGCATATTCAATCGAAACACGAAAACCGAAATAAACCATACCTTCCTAAAGAATATCAATACATATTTTTTTACGCAAGCATTAGTTAATGATTGTATGAGTCAGTAATTGTAACTTCGAGCCAATGTCATTGGGAAATATTACTTAACTAAAGATAACTTATTTAATCCAATTGCATAAAAAGGGTAAAAAAAACAGTCCAAACTAATCTTTTTCGTTTTTAAAGTTATTTAAAGGCATATTGTAAAGACTTTCAGTGTCGTTTAAACAAATAATTTTGAGCATTGGCCGAGGCAGTTTATGGCTTCATAAAATTCAAGTGTTTACAATCTAGATTTGTCCATCCTATACAGCAAAATCAAAATACCTACATATTAGTTTTATTGCTTTGAACTTTGAAGTATTGCAAGATAGATTCTAATCAAGGTTTGAGGTTTCGACTGAAACATCGAGATTCCGGTCGTTTCGTTTAGGTTTCCGTACGGACCGAATCGAAACCAACCCAAAATTTTGATTAAATAAAAACTATTGAACTTCAAATTTACAACAAAAAGAAGTCTCAAAAAAGAATTAATTTGAGTTTCAAATGCATGAATAATCAAATTTAAAATTGTAACTTAGAAAACATATAAATTCACAAAATATGTGAATGCTGTAACTAAAAAAGTTGATAACGAAATAATGAATAAATATTTTTTAGTGTTATAAATATTTATAATTAATCAGTATTGTTCTTTTATATCTTATTTTTCAATCAAATATAATTTATATGTTTTGTTTCAATAAATTAAACAAATATATGTGTAATTAAATGTAAACAATGATATCCGAAACCGAAACTAGAATCGAAATACTCGAAATTTACAAATTACATCGAAATTCCTAAAATTACAAAAGACCGAAACCGAGATCGAAACTGAGATCGCGAACCTCGATTCTAATCCTAATTCAGAGATGATTGAGATTCTCTGTCATGCCATTTTGGACATGTTAGTAGAAATTATACATCCTAATCAGCCCTATTCACATGTGAGCCATGCATATAACATATCGTAGAACAATTATTAAAAAGATAAACCCAAGATATTCAAACGAACAGCAGATAGACAAAACCTAGTAAAAATTTGCCAAGTTAACTCTCAGCTCTCGAGTTACATTCCTCAAAAATTTGAATCTGCAAGCCAAATCGCTATCCTTTTGTTTTTTCTTGATCTTAGATATCAGGGTTGGAGGTTTTGACTCTCTGCTATCTTTGTCGCTACGGTTAGAACAATCTGATTGAGATGGTAGTAGAGGAGAGGGATTGGTTGCGGTTTGAAGGATCGTGTTAGGTTTGAAGGAGGAGATTGATTTTCAGTTTTTTGACCTAATTAGTTTTCTTTTTTGGTACGTAAGGAAGAAATGGGGGCGTGATGAGAAAACGTGTATACGTACTGATTGAGGAGTGTAGAGGGGATTGGAAAAACCGAATATATCCTAAATCCAGCCCTTATTTTTGGAAAAATGTATTAAGATACGCGCGCGCATACACACATGGGTTGGTAAATTCATCGTTACCGGTATTGGTACATCGACTTAGTCGAAAGATGTTAACAAACGGTCCCCAGACTGAGATGATGATTTGTATGCATGGATTCAACTTTTATTTATGGTTGACCATGTCATGTTATGTAATTTTTCTAAAGGACTCATTTTGTTGATTATGCATTACAACTTGAAATATATGTTGAAGTATGACCGTGTATTGATCTTTCCAATCTTTTGAAATCTGTGTAAAGTTTCATCATTATCTTTGTTATTTGCAGATGGTGGTCTGGTGATCGGTTCATTAATGGCCTGGTGCAAGTGTTGATTTATTTTTTGGAGATTCACACCTCATGGATATTCCTGGCTCGAAGGCGTGTACATGTATGTAGAACATTTATATTTTAGACTTTTGTATACATTATGCAACAGTCCAAGGTGGAAGTTTTTTTGTTTTTTTCTCTGTACTATGATGAAAATACAAATGTCTACAAATTATACAGAGAAACGTTGGCACATCTCTTTCTGTTTTCCTCTTATATATGCATAAAAAAAAAACCGTATCATATTGTTAGGTAGGAATGTAATAAAGGACATATATGCTTGCAAGAGAGAGTTGCTTTAAGAATTCATCTTCATCTAGGAATAAGCATTTTAAAAAAGTGTAATTGAAAAGGCCAAATCATGACTCCAGAAATGCCAGTATCCACGTTAGGTCTGGTTGATGTCCTAATTGATTCAACTAGGCATGCATCTTTGGTCCATGACGTATGTAGCAGAAAAAAAAGGTGCGGCTGATTTTGGATTTTTGCCATATAAGCTATGTTTTATAATGCTGTAAATAGTATGTTTGATGCATATGCAAACAAACATGAATCGTGTTTTTACTTAAGGCGTTGGTACGTGTTTCAATTTAAAAGTTGAACATGAGGATTGCTCTTTCTTTCTTGTAAATGCAAATTGAAATAGGTCACTAACTTGAATTAGGTCACTTCCGGTAAAAAGAACTAGCGGGTGGCAAAATATCAATGGTTCTTGTAAAATAATTAAGAATACTTCCAATCCGATATACTATACATTAGTTAATAAACAATCAATAATTATTGTAGTTGCACCATACATTACACGCTACATTTTAAACTAACCTCTAATCAAATTTTTATACACAAAAGCCGCAACTTCTAAGCTCTAATTCAATTTGTCCATGAACACACCTTCAGAGCAAATATTAATTGTTGTGACATGGACTGGAATTGATTACATAGCAAGGTGCTTTTCTTGTGGTCGCTTGAAACCTAAATGATTTCAGTATTGCTAATGAAGATTGGTTTGAATAGACATCTAGAACTTGAGCATAAGCATTCTAGAGGAAAGATCATTAGTCGTCACTAAACATGTTATTACTAGTAGCACCTCTTCATATCGTTTAGGTCAATCAGCTTTCCATACCCTTCTGTTGGTCAACAACTCGTTCGAGTAATTCGTGAAGGATTCATTCAAAATTTCCTCTAGCATGATGCAATGAAGAACTAAGTGCTGATGAGTCTGTTTATTGTATCCCTAATGTAGTCATTGGCCCTTAATATTAGGAGTTGTTAAGACGCTACATGAGTATGAAAAAAGATTGTGAAGAGTGGATGTTCTATGACTTGGTTGAAGATCGACAGGTTAGCACTTGTTAAAAAAGGATGTTCAAGCACAGTAGTATGTAGAGAATCAAGTCACAAACAATGTTAAATATTTCTCAACTGCCAACTTTTCTTTTCTACATTTACGTATTTTCCATGTACTACTTTTTTGAGTTCCTAGGAGGGTTGAATGAGCCCCCCTGATTTTATTCAAAAAGATTAAATTTTGCAACATTGAAGAGGATATGCTTCAACAAAAAAGAATTTTTTTTTGGGGAAACCTTTTTTTTATGGTAGACAATCTAACATCTTCGTATTTTTTGATAACTGAAAATTAGGCTTCAGTCCTTAATATCAAAATTAATATGCGAAAACTCCTCTTATTGTAAATTAGATCTTTAGAATTAAATTACCGATTATATTCAAATATTGCATAAATGTTTGGTGAATAGTTGTGGAAATTTCTACAAATTTTCTGTAAACATTACGGAGATAAATAATTGTGGATATATCTATAATTTTTCGATGTAGTTGCATTGATGTCTGTAATTGTTCATTGAATAATATCAGTAACTTAATTATAAGGATCCAATTTATATATTTTTTTGGGTAAAATGTTTGGCTTATTTTGAAACTTAATAGAGTTCTTAGTCAAACTGTTTTTTTTTTATTATAATCTGAGAACAAAAATAAAGATTTTTTGGTTTGGTCGTATTGTTTCATTCTCTCTAAGACTAATAGTTTTCGAATGTATTCATCTAGAACAAGATCATGGTGGTTAGACTATACTTTGATCAGCTATATCATTAATGCGAGCAAACCAGATTTATATGTAACTCCATATTTTGTTCAAGTATGGCATTAAAGCGAGCAAACAAGATTTATACGTAGGAACCAATACATTTATAACATATGAAAGCTTTATGTAGCTAATAATTATTTGTGATTATAATAGGACGCTTTCAAAGGCATCAAAGACGATTCCAAAAACCTTGGTCGTTGTACCTACTAGTACGATATCTTGTAAAATTAGCAATGGTATAGTAATAGAGTGTTTTTCTCATGGCTTCGTTGTTTATTATGCAACTACTATCAATGTCTTTCTCATGACCTCATCTACATAATGATGTAATAGAGTGTATTTTTTTAATCGACCTAAAATGCTCTACTCTAAAAGCGTCACACTACTCGAAGCTAATCTTACTCATTAGTCGTCAAGTATACACTTTATGTTTAACCAAGCGACACAGTATTACCTCTTTAGCACTTGGACTAGCTCCTTTATAGTGCATTGCTCTACGGCTCTAAATGTTGGGAGACTTGACTAATTCCACTTATAAGTAAACTGAGTGACTTCAATGATTCCTCCAACAGATGAGATGATCATGTTCATTGTAATTGACAGAGTTAAGAATGTACCCTAACGGTATTTATGTATACCTAACTTAACGTTTATAAAAGAATGTTGTTTGAAATGATGTATGCTTCTGGTTTTATATCTTTCATATATACCATTGAGAGAGTTAGGGGTATACCATAGGGATAATTATGTAATTTGTTACATAAATATAACTCATTAACTAATCTTGTCGGCAATAAAGGTATTTGATTTCTATAATATATTTCGTTATACAACGATATAGTTAATTAAGTAACTAATTTAAAAGCATATTAAATAGAAAATTCTTAAATGATATGTCATGTGATAATAGTTACAAAAAGTTGTAGTTAGAAGAAAATTATCTCAAAATAAAATAACATTATTTTAAATGTTCGTGGTCAAGATGTTTTGAGAAATGACATCAATACATCAACGAAATCAGAGTACGTAATACTCTCCAATTGTTGAGCATTCTATCACTCGTGGCTTCTGGGGCATCAAGGGATTACGTACTAACAGTTATTGGATAACTATCGAATGACTCATTCTAGAGCTTCCAATGTTTAACAACAAGATCAAACATGAAACCTCGAAGTGATGATATTACATAATTCTCTCGACTTGAGAATACTGCTGAACTTCTACCTGGAACTTCACTATTATTATAGTTAAATCATGGTATGACGATTCATTGAGCAACTATAATTGGGTCTGAGTAGAAGCATAGGAAGTGAAACACCATTCAATAGAGAATTCATCTACTCGATTGTATGAGGTTATTACATTGATCAATTGTAATCAAACTCAAAGTCAAAATATTTAGCCAAAGTAGTACGGTTACCAATAAATATTATTATCGAACCAAGGGCTTTGTGTCTGGACTATCAAGTTGAATGTGAACGATGTTAGAATTTTGACCAAAACTAAATTTCATAAGTCTTAAAGTAATATAGCGTTGACAAAGAAAATTAATGTAGACAGACGTTACGAAAAGATAGCTCTTAAAATGTAAAGTTGGATTTCACTAATGAAGATCTATCTATACACGATAAATTTGACCAAATTGTCAGACCACTAACCAAAATGGTGTATGAACATTAATACTGGAATTGTTCAATATTAATCGTTGATTGAATTTATACATGCGAGTCGCACCATCGTATTTGTGAATTCTTCGAAATACCACACGATTTGATTTGTTTATAATTTGTTATAAATTAACTAATATTTATGAAATACTAATTACACACATTTGATGTTCTGGGTGTAATTAGTTATTAATTGGGTACGTATATAAAAGTTCTAAATTTGCATACCGATATATGTTTAAATATGATTTAAATGATTAAGTAGCAATTGGGTTTTCAAAATATTTTGGCCTATATTAGTCTAATATATAGCCGACAATAATTGGAAAAGGGAGAAAGTTTGAAATTTAGATCTAGATCTAAAGTTGTTTTGGTAAAATGGAGAATGAGTAAAAGGTGTAGATATTTATCCCTTTTCTTCTTATAAATGCCAAACCAAGCCTCATTCTTTTCTCTCCTTATTCCTCTCCACTATTTTAGCCATGAGCTACATCTCTAATTTTGTAACACCCCTACTTTTTAATAACATTATTAAGAAGATTTAATTAGACGAATTAAATAGAATAATGTAAATACTAGAGTGATAAGGGGATTGAGATTTGAAAATAAATTAGAGGCCGTGCTTAATGATATAAATGGGCTTATAAATGGTTTTAATTATTAATTAACAAGGAAACAATTAACGCAAGGGCTTATTAGGAAATTGGCACACTATTACCTTATATTCTCGTTTCATTCCCATACACGTTCATTTTACAAAATACAAACAAATGTAAATCTAAAGAGGAGCCGGCCATTACTTAGGAGAAAATAAGAGAAAATCAATCTAAAGATAAAGAATTAAAGCAAAGAAGATTAATCTCAATCAAATCTCAAAGTTCTTATCCTAATCAAAGTGAATAATAATAATCTAAATCATCTTTATTTTTTTATAATTATTTGATTTTCAGATTTAAGATTAAATCCATTATGATGATTTTGATGATGGTTTGCTTGGATTTTATAGCATGTTTGATTCAAACAAGATTGTTTGATAATTGTTTATACACAGTTTTAAGGGTAAAATCGTTTAAATTGAATTTTTAATTCCATGAGGAATTTATATGTTATGTAAAACGTGATTTGGAGATGAGTTTTAATTTTTATAATTTTTTAAGCTATCGAAAATTTGTTATGAATTTTCAAAGGAAAATATGAATAATTGGATTTAAAAATTAATTTCGGTTAGTTTATGAAGAATTTGGATCTGAAATTTATATATCAGATAATGTTAATTCCGCCTTAACCATGACTCACCGATCTAGTGCATCAAGAGGTTCCGACCTAACAGTTAGAAGCGTACCGACCTAAAGCTCAACAGGGGGTGCCGACCTAAGGCCTAAGGGTATGCCGACTTAACACTTCAACGAGGCTACCGACCCAACAGCCTTAGCTCATTGCCGACCTGAAATGAATGACGACTCAATAGTTACCGACTTAATGACTCAGAAGGGACAGCGACTCAATGCCCTTACAAAGTTCCCGACCTAAGGCCCTAAATGGATAATGACCTAATGCCTTAAAGGATGCCGACTTAGGAAGTCTACTGACCTAACTTAAGTACCGATCTAATTACCTAAGGGAGTTGCCAACCTAACTGATCAGGACATGGAAAGGTGCATGACCTATACTTAAGTCGCAACCGACTTAAGACATATGCCAAGCCGTTCACGACCCAGGCAAATGAAGGCAAATCCTATACAGCTACTTGACACGCGCATGTTAACTCGGCAACGACCTAAGACTAGTGATATGAGTTCAGACACGCGCATGTTAACTCGCTAAGCCGACCACGACTTATGTTAAGTCGGCCACGACATAGCCTGAGTCGGTCACGACTCAGGACTTGGGCGAAAAAACTTCTATCCAGGCTTGCCTATAAATAGATAGCCACCTCCAACTTTCAGGGGACTTTTGGCAGATTCTCTCCATACACCGTTACCTTGCTGCATTGAGAACTTCATCAACACTTAGAGCTTTCAAGATTAGAGGAATACATCAAAGAACTTCACGAAGAAACCACACATCTTCAACATGAATTTAAGGACTTTAATCGACATTGAAGCTTAAGACTTGTTCCAAATCACTTGTAACTTGAAGTATATTGTACTTGAGAAGAATTGTATCAGCTTGTAACGGGATTATTAATAAAAGTACTTAGAGTGGACGTAGGCTATACCCTTAAGCCGAACCACTATAAAATTGTTGTTGTTTACTGCTTTTCCGCTATTACTTGCTTGTAATTCTTTCCCGATCTATCGGGTGGTGCTTTCACAACTACACTTCACACGCCGGGGTGTTAGCGTTCACATTTCAGCGTTAACATTTTTGGTGCTTTCACTGAGAATTGAACTCAGGAAAACTATCATCATTGCTTCACAGAGATTTGTAGAAAGAATTTCCTTGAAAACCAGAAGTCTATCTGAGATTATGGCTCCTAGAAGGAAAAGTAGATCTGTCAGATCTGGAAACATTCAAGAGGGAACCTCCGCTTCCCCTGTACCTAATCAACCCACTTCGTCAGTTGGAGTTACGAAAGCGGAGTTGGATGCTGTGATTCTAGGGCTAAACCAGCAGATAAACGCCCAAAATGCACAATTAGAGGCTCAGAGTGCCCAAAATGCTCTAATTCTGAATAAGTTGAATGATTTGCTCGGGGCAAACAATCAACCGGCTGGTAATGAAAGGAATTATGCTGGAAACATTCATAATGCTAACGAAAGGAATGCTCCAGAAAGGGCTGCCAGTCCCTTTGAGCAAACGCTTCCTGAGGTTGGTGGATCTGGAACTCGACATGATGAGGAGTATCTTTCTGGGATGGTCCGGCAAATCATGAGAGAAAGTATGCAGAGGGTTGAAGATGAGAAAGAATGGGGTTTCGCCCCAAGTAAAACTCCATTTACTGAGAAAATCTTAAAGGCGGAGTTTCCAAGGAAGTTTGTCCCTCCAACTATCCCAGCTTACAAAGGGACAAGTGATCCGAATGAATTCTTGTATAAATATGATTGGCACATGACAGGTGCCAGGGCCTCAGACGAGATAAAGTGTCGATATTTCCCCGTATACCTTGAAGGTGTGGCTCTACTGTGGTTCACCAAGTTGCCAGTCCGATCTATTGATCAGTTTTCAGACTTGACCCGAAAGTTCAAGGAACAGTTTAGACTATATGCTTCAAAGGCCAAAGACATCATGTCATTGTCAAGTATAGAACAGAATCCTGGTGAATCTATCAGATCTTTCTTGAACCGCTTTAATATAGCGCTGGCAGAGGTGGACAATGCTGAACCGCGAATGATATTGACTTATCTGATGAGGGCTATTGATAAGTCGAGCGAATTTGGGAAATGGTTAAACATGAAGGAGCCAACCTCCCTCGAAAAGTTCTACAAAAAGGCAGACGAATTCATACGCCTAGAAAGCCGTCCTGTACCGGTGAAGGCAGTGTCAGAAAAAGCTGAAGATAACACTGTTGCACCACGCAAGATTGAATCTGTAGGGCAAAAAAGGGAAAATAACAATGGGAAGAAACAGAGTAATCTGAAGAAGCCCCGATCCTTCAAGCCATCAGAGTATACTCCTTTATCAGACACGCCGGAGCATATCTTCCTTGCCATTAAAGATTCTGTTGACCTCCCTAAACCTATCCCTTTGAGGACCGGAAAAAAGGCTATACAAAGTGGGAAGTTCTGCCGCTTCCATAATCAACCCGGTCATGAGACTGATGAGTGCCGCCAGTTGAAAAATCTGATTGAAGAATTGCTAAGAGAAAACAAGCTGCAGCAATTTGTGAAAAAGAATAGCAACAATCCTGCATCGTCAAGTCAGAGGCAACAGGCTCCTGTTCATCAGCCTAGGATAGGTGAGAAAGCTACGGGGCATGAATCTGGAAGGCCCATTATCAATGTCATTACAGGAGGGCCTCACCCAGCTGGCAAGAGCTGGGGAGAGATGGAGAGATATGCCAGAGCTTTGAAATATGTTCCAGCCGAAGAAGACGTCTTTGTTTTAGAAGACACTACGCCCCTGAAACAACAGAAAACTTTCAGTGATGATATTATTTTCAGAGCCAGAGATTCCTCAGGTATCGAAGCTCCTACCCTAGATCCCTTGGTCATCTCTGCTGGTATTGGACCGGCCATTGTCAGAAGAGTTCTCATTGACTGCGGAGCATCATGTAATATCCTCTTCAAGAAGACATTCGACCAAATGAAAATCCCTATGGTCGATGTACAAGCCTCATCGCAGAAGATCGCTGGCTTCACCGGGGAGCCAAAGCAACCAATAGGAACCATCGATCTGCTAGTAGAACTTGGGGAAGGAGAAAGGAAAGTGGTCTGCAAGCAAACATTTGTGATTGTCGATGAATTTTCTGCATATAATGCTTTCCTTGGCCGTCCAACGCTCGCAGCATTCAAAGCTATTCTAGCCCCGTGGTGCCTCACTATTAAATTCCCTACAGACAATGGAGTAGGAGTTATAAAAGGGGATCAAAATGCTGCGCGAGAGTGCTATTTGACAGAGTTGCGAGAGTCAAGAAAGAGGGAAATGGGAAAGGATGCGGCCACTCCGGTCCGCATCAAGGAACCAGCCTTGTAGCAATTACGGGGCGGACCCTGCACTGGCGAGCACAGCGGGGCACGGAAAGAAATGGATCCCAGAAAAGCCAGTGCAGGGGAGAATAGAGTGGTACCGGTGGAAACGACAGTTCCGGTATCTGTTGACCCGAAGGACCCAAATAAGGTGTTGAATGTGGGTTCACAGCTTAATGTGTCAATTCAGAATATCTTGATATCTTTCCTGAAAGCAAATCTGGATGTCTTTGCTTGGACTCATGCCGATATGTGTGGAATATCTCCAGAAGTTGCAGTACACGCTCTGAATATTGACCCAAAGTTTACGCCAGTTAAACAGAAAAGAAGAACCCAAGGTCCAGAAAGGTCAGCAGCATTAAAAGAAGAAGTTGATCGACTCATGGAAAATAACTTCATCAAAGAATCTACATATCCGAATTGGGTTTCAAATCCTGTGCTGGTCAAGAAAGCTAATGGAAAATGGAGAGTGTGCATCGATTTTTCTGATCTAAACAAGGCTTGCCCCAAAGATTGCTTCCCGTTACCCAGGATCGATCAACTGGTAGACGGAACTGCGGGACATGAATTGTTATCTTTCATGGATGCCTACTCCGGTTATAACCAAATCATGATGCACGAGCCGGATCAGGAGGATACAAGCTTTATCACAGATGTTGGACTTTATTGCTACAGAGTTATGCCCTTCGGATTGAAAAATGCAGGGGCAACCTACCAAAGACTTGTTAATGCTATGTTCAAACCGCAATTGGGCAAAACTATGGAAGTCTACGTCGACGACATGTTAGTGAAGTCCAGGAAAGCAGCGGATCACATTGAACACTTAGCAGAAATGTTCGCAGTCCTTCGGAAATACAGAATGAAACTTAACCCTCTGAAATGTACATTTGGGGTCGAGTCCGGAAAGTTCTTAGGTTTTATCGTCAGTGCTAGGGGCATTGAGGCTAGTCCAGCTCAAATTACTGCCTTGAAAGAAGTTAAAGCTCCTAGAACGAAGAAGGAATTGCAGAGTCTCAACGGAAAGGTCGCCGTCCTGAGTCGGTTCATTTCCAAAGCCACTGATAAATGCATCCCATTCTTTGACGCCCTGAAGAAAGGAAAGAAGAATTTTGAATGGACTTCCGAATGCCAAAAAGCCTTCGATGAGTTGATCCGTCATATGGAAACGCCTCCAATACTTTCTAGGCCAGGCAATGGTGAGGATCTTCTTATATACTTGGCAGTATCATCTCATGCTCTAAGTGCAGCGCTGATACGGGAAGACAAAAGGATTCAACATCCGGTTTACTATATCAGCAAAAGACTCACTGGGGCAGAGCTGAATTACTCCAAGTTGGAAAAACTCGCCTATTGCCTACTAGTTGCATCAAGGAAACTGAGGCAATATTTCCAAGCTCATCCTATCAGAGTACTCACTGATCAACCTCTAAAGCAAGTCCTATTTCGCCCTGAAACTTCGGGTCGCCTTCTAAAATGGAACATTGAACTCAGTCAATATGACATCACTTATCACCCCCGAAAAGCAATCAATGGACAAGCTTTAGCTGATTTCATTGCAGAATTCACAGAGAAAGGTAATGGTGAGGAAGAAGCGATCAATGATTCCCCAATCCAGTGGAAGTTATATGTTGATGGCGCAAGAAATGACTACTGTTCTGGAGCAGGGGTGGTACTTGAAACTCCTGAAGGTCGGTCATTATGCTATGCACTAAGATTGGAATTTCCTTCAACAAACAATGAAGCAGAATATGAAGCTCTTATTGCAGGTCTGAAAATCGCTAAAGAGCTAAACATTCGAGCATTACAGATCTTCAGTGATTCTCAGCTTATTGTATGCCAAGTCAAGAAGGAATTTCAAACAAAAGGTGGAAACTTGCCTTCCTACTTGTCAAAAGCTTGGGAACTTCTATGTGAACTCGATCATTATTCAATAAGCCATATTCCCCGGGAAGAGAATACGAAGGCAGATTCCCTCGCAAAGTATTCAAGTTCTGGTGAAGCTCAACTATTGGGATTGGTTCCCGTAGAAGTCCTTTCAGCACCAAGTATAGACGAGATGGATATTGACTGGATTATGAATGTATCTCAAGAGCAAGAGTCATGGATGACTCCAATACTGGACTACCTACTCAGAGGTTCTCTGCCAGAAAATTCGATAGAGAGACGGAAGCTACTAAGGAAAACCTCTCGCTATGTAATTCAGGATGGCCGATTATACAGACGGGGATTTTCAATGCCATTGCTTCGATGTGTATCCAGGGAGGAGTCCAAAACAATCCTAGCTGAGGTACATGGAGGCGAATGTGGTGATCATTCAGGTGGCCAAACATTAGCAAAGAAAATTCTCCGATATGGATATTTTTGGCCAGAAATTAATCGAGATGCTGCAGATTACTCCCAAAAATGTGACAGATGCCAAAGATTTGCCAAAATTCCTAGAGCACCTTCTACCGAACTCACACAGATGGTCAGTCCATGGCCGTTTGCGATTTGGGGAATGGATCTCATTGGGCCGCTACCAACTGCCAAATCAGGGATTAAATATGCTATTGTTGCAGTTGATTACTTTACTAAATGGGCTGAAGCTGAACCATTGGCTACTATCACCTCTAAGAAGATGATAAGTTTCGTAACCAAGAATATCATTTGCAGGTATGGTGTGCCTCAGAAAATAATCACAGACAATGGTACTCAGTTTGAAAGCGAGGAATTCCAAGATTTTTGCAAGCGATTCAAAATCCAGAAAAGCTTTTCAGCAGTTGCTCATCCGCAGGCAAACGGGCAAGTGGAAGCAGTAAACAAGATCATCAAATCAACCATCAAAAAGCAACTTGAAAGAGCAAAAGGTGGTTGGGTCGATAAGCTGCCGCTTGCACTATGGGCATACAGAACCACTCACAAAACTGCGACTGGGCACACTCCTTTCTCATTAGCATATGGCTCGGAAGCAATGATCCCGGTAGAAACAGAGGTTCCTTCACACAGAAGGATCCATTTCAATCAAGCAGAAAATGAAAGGCTACAGCTTGAAGCGCTAGACTTCCTTGATGAAAAAAGAGATGAGGCCAATCTCAGAATTGCAGCTCATCAGCAAAGAATAGCCAGACATTTTAATTCCAAAGTTCGCCAACGCAGCTTTGAGATTGGAGACCTAGTCCTGAAGAGAATTATGACAGCGACATGTGTGTTTGGGCCAAATTGGGAAGGACCGTATGTAATAGGTCAGAAGCTTCTTGACGGCACATTCAAACTCACCACTGTTGATGGAGATCAAATTCCAAGGGCATGGAACAGCAACCATTTGCGTCCATACTTTACTTGAAAATTTTGTTGAAACATTGTAAAAAGAATTATGAATGTATGATTCTTGTAATTGAAAGCAATTGTAAAACTGATGCAAGTAAATAATGAAAGAATATAAAGTGGATGTAGGCCCAATTTCATGGCCGAACCACTATAAATCTTGTGTTCCTTATTATTATTACATGTTTGCTTTATTCTCGATATAAAAGGTACATAGAATGTAATTGCTGAAATGTCGATTTGAATTTTTGCAGACAATGGAAGTGAAACTTGCACATAAAAAGACCAAATGATTCTCGCCTAATTTCAAGTCACAAGAGCCCCGAATTCAAATCCTAGATAGGAAGTACTTCAATTGAACAGCCTATGATTTCGACAGAAACGAGTCTTTGCTAATAAATTGAGATCGTTTGAACAAACAAACATCCAATTAAAAAGCTAGTGCTCGTTCTCACGAAATTGCCTGACAATGAAGCACACTTCCTTGGATTAAACAAGTTACTTGTAAAAAAAAAAAGGGGGGGGGGCAGAGGATCATTGAAAAGGCATAAGCAAGTGAACAGAGGAACAACCAAAGCTTTCACCGGCAGCACAAGCCCTCTTCGGAGGCACGACTCTTTGGAGGATAAAGACCTCTAATGGGTCATACGCCACAAAAAAGAAAGTTCTCTACTCAACAAAAAAGATTGGAGGAGTCATGACCCTCCAACCATGAGAGAGTAACTTCCAGGCGATGAAAACCCTCTCTGAGGCACATTTCACCAGGAGTTGAAGTGTTATGACCGCTCTTCGGAATTTCACTTCACCAGAGTTGAAATGCAAACAAAATAAAAGCCCTCTTCGGAGGCCCATTTCACTAGGAGTTGAAGTGTTATGACCGCTCTTCGGAATTTCACTTCACCAGAGTTGAAATGCAAACAAAATAAAAGCCCTCTTCGGAGGCCCATTTCACCAGGAGTTGAAGTGTCGTAACCGCTCTTCGGAATTTCACTTCACCAAAGTTGAAATGCAAAACAAGATAAAGACCTTCCCGGAAGCCCACGTTTCACCGAGATTGAAATAAAACTTCCAAGTGTTGAAACGTGAAAAGGCTTTCTTCGAAGGCACAACTCTTTGGAGGCACACGTTTCACCAAGATTGAAATAAAACTTCCAAGTGTTGAAACGTGAGAAATCCCTCCTCAGAGGTACAACCCCCTCCCGGGGACACAATTAAAAAGAAAGACCTCTTCAGAAGCCCACGTTTCACCGAGATTGAAATAAAACTTCCAAGTGCTGAAACGTGAAAAGGCTTTCTTCAAAGGCACAACTCTTTGGAGGAACACGTTTCACCAAGATTGAAATAAAACTTCCAAGTGTTGAAACGTGAAAAAATCTCTCCTCAGAGGCACAAATTTTTACTAAAAGAAAAAAGAAAAATCCTCATCAAGAGCGTACTTGATGACTTTACCTATTCTAAAAAAAAAAAAAAAAAGAAAAAGAGAAGGGGAAAGAAAGTTAAAGTACGTTCAGAGGTCCGCTTTACCACATAGAAGAATTCACTTGGCAAAATATATACATACGCAAAAGGAAAAAGTGATTTCTTCGAAGGACAAAGCGTAGAAGCTTATATGAAGGAAGTTGCACTCTACGAAAATTCTCTTCGAGAATGAAGTAATTATTCTTTAGAAAACGAGAGTGCAAGTCCCCTCAAAGTATACGATATTGCAGTAAGCTCATGGTATAGGGGCAACATGGTATAGTTACATACAAAGCGGTATAACTATGTCGGTAAAGTACGCTCAAACAACATACCACAAGCTCACCGCAACATCGTATAAATAAACTTGTGCAAAAATGAATAATAAATGCATTCTCAAATTCAAACAAAAGTCTGTACAAATAAAGAATCATTTTATTCAATTGCAGATATTGCAGATACAGGTTTCAAAATAAAAAGCAGGGGCCGGTACCTGCACAACATCCGACCATTACACAAAAAAGGAATCAAAAAGCTCAACTCTTTATTTCTTCTTGCCGCCTTTAGACCCTTTACCCGGCCGAGTGGTTAGCTTTTCGGGTCTTTCAGGTTGGTCTGAAGGCATAAGGGAAGAAGGGGAGGGAGGTGCAACTGGTGCAATTTCCGGTTCCTCTTCAGTGGTGATAATTTTCTTCCCCCTCCTCTTCGATGTCCCATGCTTCTTTCTTTTCTTCGAGGAAGACTCACTCCCCGGAGTAACGAGAGCGGACAAAACTACGTCGTCAGAAGGAGTCCGCTCCGGAGAGATCTCGCCACCTTCGAGTCCCTCATCTTTTTGCTCCTGCGAAGCAATAGGGTCATCCAAACCATGAAGAGCCTCAATTTTCTCCTCTTGTGACCCAGGTTGTGAAGCAGAAGGAGGAGTCACCTGAAGAGATGGAGGAGGAATAACCAGAGAAGGCGAAGTCTGCACGACACTTGTTGCTTCAACTGCAGAAGAAGAAAAATTGAAAATGTTAGTATCTTCCCGAAAGAAGGGAGATATAGGTTCATCGAGATTCAAGAGGTAATCGAGAAGCTCATCAAATTTTTGAGGAATAAGCAGGTAATCCACTTGAATCGGACCAATGTCGAAATTACCTGAAGATGTTGGCTTCGTCAGTTCAATCTCATAATTCTGAGCCCCAATGTCCTCCAAAGCCTCTTCATCAGTAGGGGTAATTACCCCGGTTCTTGTAGGAGGCGGCGAATGAGCACTAGAGCCTGTAACGTCCACCTCGGGAGAAACTAGAGGACGTTCAGAGGTAGTAGGCGGTACTTATTTTTTAGAACGCTCCTCTTCCGCCATCCCGGCCCGCGCTCTGGCAAGCTGCTCCTTTCCCTTGGCAAGAGCGGCACGGGCTTCACCATCAAGATAATGCTCTTCAAGGGCTGACTCAGCATATCCAGCACCTTTACCACCGAGCATATCAAGTGCTGCCTCCCAAACTTCAGCCAGTGTGATTTCATACTTGGGGCCTAGAAAGGCAAGGCTGCCACGTCCCAAAATGCTGTGCAGATAAAAATCGAATAATGTGGAGCTAATGTCAGCTTTGGTTGCTTGATGAGCCTCTTCGGCCGCAAGTTTACCAGCAACAGCCTCGTCGCGCTCCTTTTCGGCCATAGCAAGTCGAGTTTTTAACAACTCTATCTCCAAGCTTTGAGAGCCGGTCTGTTCTCGCAGTTGTACAGTTTCAGCATGGTATTCTTCTATGACCTTTTCCTTGTATGCAAGCTTATCTTCGACTGCTCTTTGACTGGCATGCGCATCTCGTACTTGTTGTTGAAGCATGCTCTCCTTTTGTGAATGGAAAGTAGATGAAGTAGCTAATTCTTCCTTAAGTTTTTCTACTTCCGCTTCCATCTTTTCATTGTAGGAAGCAATACTTCTCATTTCGGCGTCATGCTGTTCGAGAGTCTTCTGCCACTCAGCCTTATCATTCTCCATTGTTAGCATGGCCTCGAGATTGGCTCGGTTAACCCTCTGAAGTTCGTCGACGAGTTTTTGCCAGTTCGACATTCTTTCGATATCGGTCCTGACAGCATCAAGATTTCGCAGCATAGCCGGTTTGTCGAGAGGAACCAAGTCGAGATCAAATCGAACCCCTCTCAGGCACCACTGAGGAAATCGACTTTGAAGAGTGGGAGGACCTTGCCCGACTTGGTATGCGGGCCGGTTGATGATTGCTTGAATGTCGGAGCGAACGGGAGCAGGAGATTGAGCAGGGACATGTTCAGAAGCTGAAGGAGTTGTTTCTTCAGTAAGTCTAGCCCGCTTGCTAGAAGAATCGTCTATGTGACTCTTTCCTCTCTCATCATGAGCTTTTCTCTTTTGAGTATCATCATCTCTGTGGGGAAGATCATGTCTTTCTTGTTCCCTTCGGCGACGTTCTTCATATGCTCGTCTCTCGTCGGCTTTCCTGATGGCCCTCTCTTCATCCGACTCTCTGTAAGAAGGAACGTAACGCCTGTAATCATACTGGCTACGCCTCCCGTAGCGCTGGAAATCATCATAGTACGAGCCGCTGCGCCCCATAGGAGAATCTGGAATTAAAATAATAAGCTTTAGAAATCTTTAAAGTACAAGAAGATAAGTGCATAGAAGTGATGAGAAATCCAAAGTGTCGTGTAACGTGTAAACTACGCGCATCAAGTTACAAACCACTCTGTGGAATAGAGGTAGTGATAACTTGAGTAGGAGGAGTTGACATCTGTTGAAAAGAAGATGTCGCCTCGATTACAGAAGAGACAGTTTTAGAAACATCATCTTTGAAAAGTTCTTGAGATGTCACAATTAAATCGCTCAACCCCTCAAAAACATCATCGCCATCTTGTTTTTTGGAGCTTGCTTTCTTAACTCCTTCACTAGTAGATCGAGGGGGTTCTTCCTCTTCGATAACCGGGGCAAGTTTATCAGATGGCCCCGCAACATCAACAGAAGTGGAGCACTTCACTAGCGAAGACTCAGGAGTCTTTATCGGAGAATCAGGGACTTCCGTTGGAACTTCATGAGCATGCATAGAGCGAGAAGCGTGTAGAAGCCCATGTTGATGTAAAAATTCATCCCTCAATAGAAATTTTATGCTCCTCTCTTCTGCGGCCACGACACTCAACCTCTCAAAAACTTGCTTATGAATTGGATCTCTAGAAGGGAGAGGAAGTGCTGAAAGGAACAAAGAATGAAATTAGCAACTGAAAGTTCGGATCTCGAAAAGGTTTCAAAACGGAAAAATAGAAACACTAATCTTACTTCCTACTCTCCAGATGGCATAAAACCCTGGGGGACAGCGAGCAAAGAAAAACTGATTCAAAAATCCATGAACACTTTCAGTAAGATCGGAAATGAGCTTGCGGTTTCTGGCACTTCTCACAATAATGAGGGAAGGATGATCTTTACTCTTTGCAA
This sequence comes from Allium cepa, assembly GCA_030765085.1. NCBI lineage: Eukaryota > Viridiplantae > Streptophyta > Magnoliopsida > Asparagales > Amaryllidaceae > Allium > Allium cepa. Next base: position 736,513,172 of record CM060943.1, read on the forward strand.
ACGAGCACAGATAACGAATTTCTTCAAAACTTGGTAGGCGGTCAAGAGTTCTTCGGAACAAAACACACAACCCCGTCAAGATGGCGTAGCCATTAGGATGAAGTTGAAACGGAGAGATTGTCAACCGGAGGAGAAGAGTTCGAAGGAAGTCGTTAAAAGGAGGGATCGCCCCACTTAAGCACATTTGGCGGTTGACTGCAACAAAACCATGGGGAGGATTTTCGGCGGTATCACTTGGCCCAGGGAGTAGAACATCACTTTCAGCAAAGCCAAATTGAGTGCGCAGCTGGATAAACGCTCTCGAAGTTAGAATAGTCGAGGTTCTCTCCGGAGGATTCTCTATGGGAACAGCTATCGGAAAAGTTTCTTCCTCTTGAGTTACCACTTCTTCTTCTCGGTGGGAAGTCATTCTACATAAACAACTGGGTATTCAAACACGAAGGTGCACGTTTCCTAAAGTGTGTGAAGTGTTGTGTAAAATCAATCAAGCAGTAAACAAATATAACTGGAATGAAAACTAGCAAGCATTTGTTAGTTATGAAATTCAGGGACTATTGTTTTAAGCCTAAATATGCAAGTAAGATGTTGATGCAGATAAATCAGTTCAGATTATTGATACTTTGCATTAATGTTTAACTCTAATTGATTGATTCACAAACATTTCATGCAATATAATTAAGTTGCTTGTCTTGTTTTGACTAATCTGTCATCTGACGTGGGCAGTCAATGGCAGTATTTTCGCCTTGGTTTTCTTTCTTTGTTATTTTCAGCAGGTTAGCAGCTTATAAGTTAATGCGATCTGTGAAATAATACAATGAGATTCAAGCAAATTTAAAGTTGGGGCAGTTTAAAATTTAGGCAACTTAGTTTGGCAGTTCAAGTTAGAAACTCAAAGTGGATCTATGCTCTCAAAAAGTCAGCATGCCCAAAGCTTAAGTGTTAACTCGGCAGCGGTTTAAGAGCCAACTCGGTCACGGTTTAAGGGTTTAACTCGGCCACGACTTAGGGATTAACTTGGCCGCGGTTCAAGGTTAAATCAGTAGAAGGTTAAATCGGCAGATTTCCCCAAGAATTAATTTGGCTACGATCTAAGGGTAAGGTCGGCCAAATGTTAAGCTACCCAAATTCACTGAGTCGCTTCCGAGCTAACATCTCACTACATTCAACCCGTTAACCCAATAACCATTCCATCAGCAGCCGCCTTCATTCACATAATCCAATAACCCAATAAAACAATTTGAAATTGTCACAGATCTGATGTCCTGCCATCAAAGACCATCGAGCCTGAGGCGATAAACCCCCTTCATTGTATCAACAATCATCTCAAGCAACCTAAACTTCATCAATTACGAAAACGATGGTATTCTTGATGGAGCATCACACAAAGAGGCGATTCGTGTTTGAGCGACAGGATTCATGAATCGACAAGTAATCTACGATCGAAAGAGAAATAGAATCACTTACGCAATGGATGGTAGAGGTTATCGGTGATTAGTTGGAAGGAAATTGCTTCTAGGAATTTGAGAATACTTTAATGGCGGAATCAGGCAAGAGAATAAGTGACGAAGAAAGGGGAAGAAAGTTAACTTATACCCTGCGGTGGAAAATTTGGAGCAACACATACGGTCTAACTGTTAGGTCGCATACGACCTACCGACCTAAGAGGGGACGGGTTAAGGGCTATCGAAGCACACGACCTAACATTTAGGCGTATACTTCGAGGGGCAAATGTTAACTCCGCCTTAACCATGACTCACCGATTTAGTGCATCAAGAGGTTCCGACCTAACAGTTAGAAGCGTACCGACCTAAAGCTCAACAGGGGGTGCCGACCTAAGGCCTAAGGGTATGCCGACTTAACACTTCAACGAGGCTACCGACTCAACATAAATACCGACCCAACAGCCTTAGCTCATTGCCGACCTGAAATGAATGACGACTCAATAGTTACCGACTTAATGACTCAGAAGGGACAGCGACTCAATGCCCTTACAAAGTTCCCGACCTAAGGCCCTAAATGGATAATGACCTAATGCCTTAAAGGATGCCGACTTAGGAAACCTACTGACCTAACTTAAGTACCGATCTAATTACCTAAGGGAGTTGCCAACCTAACTGATCAGGACATGGAAAGGTGCACGACCTATACTTAAGTCGCAACCGACTTAAGACATATGCCAAGCCGTTCACGACCCAGGAAAATGAAGGCAAATCCTATACAGCTACTTGACACGCGCATGTTAACTCGGCAACGACCTAAGACTAGTGATATGAGTTCAGACACACGCATGTTAACTCGCTAAGCCGACCACGACTTATGTTAAGTCGGCCACGACATAGCCTGAGTCGGTCACGACTCAGGACTTGGGCGAAAAAACTTCTATCCAGGCTTGCCTATAAATACATAGCCACCTCCAACTTTCAGGGGACTTTTGGCAGATTCTCTCCATACACCGTTACCTTGCTGCATTGAGAACTTCATCAACACTTAGAGCTTTCAAGATTAGAGGAATACATCAAAGAACTTCACGAAGAAACCACACATCTTCAACATGAATTTAAGGACTTTAATCGACATTGAAGCTTAAGACTTGTTCCAAATCACTTGTAACTTGAAGTATATTGTACTTGAGAAGAATTGTATCAGCTTGTAACGGGATTATTAATAAAAGTACTTAGAGTGGACGTAGGCTATACCCTTAAGCCGAACCACTATAAAATTGTTGTTGTTTACTGCTTTTCCGCTATTACTTGCTTGTAATTCTTTCCCGATCTATCGGGTGGTGCTTTCACAACTACACTTCACACGCCGGGGTGTTAGCGTTCACATTTCAGCGTTAACAGATAACATATTTAAAGTGAATTTCTATAATTAAATGGATTTTTTCTAAGTAATTTACTATGGAAATAAAATTATTTTAGATGAAGAACTTAGTTGTTTTATTTATTTTGCTTGATGGAAGGGCTTAATTGTGAAAAATTAATCTTTATTTAGATTTTAAATTATGCGGCAGTTATTTTGGTAAAGAAATTGAAAAGTTTATGGCAATCAATTAAATGTTTACAAATAGGCAGGATAGTTACAAAGTAATTACTTTAAATGACATTAAATCAGTCTTTACCCAGAAAAGTGGGTTCCGCTTCTTTTAGAAGCAACCTTTCGACCTTATGCTTCCGCCTCAACCAAGTCGAAAGCATCCAATGCCGAAACCAATACACAAGGTACCAATATGATCAGTACGTAGTGGATTGGAGAAGAGCGGAATGCATGGTGTCGAAACCCTTGCTTTCATTGGAGTCAAAACCTTTGTTTATTTTTCAAAGAATTGTGCCTGCCGGTGTTATTAAATGCTTTCGAAGAAGTCGAAACACATGCATTCGAAGGGGTCTTTTTAAATTGCTTGTGAAAGGGTTTGCCGCTTCTTATTTAAATGGTGGCTTCCGAATGAGTTACTTAGTTCTAAAATCGATGCTTTCAAAAAAGAGTAGTTTCGACTAAGTCGAAACCCTTCTGCCGTCCCTATACCTTTCGAGTAGATTGAAGTCATCAACCAATTCGAAAGGCAAACCTTGTTTTAGACCTGTACTAAGCTACTTCCTAAATCTTTTGAAAGGATTCAAGGGTTTCAAAGGCAATGGCTTTGAAAGGGGATTTCAAAGCTATCCTTCAAATGTTTTACTTAAACGTTTTAAGGTTTCGAAAGGATAGTGTCAAAGCCATCTGTTTTTCCCCAAACTCTTTTTAATGGTTTCGAAAGGGGTACTTTCACTTGTATTCACTTAGACCTAATGAGATATGTTTTAATTTAAATCTAATGGTTTCGAAAGGGGTACTTTCAAATGCTTTCGAAGATACGCTTCTATAATTGAATGGTATACATTAATACATTCGAACAGAGAAAGGTTTTAAAGTGTTTCGAAAGGCTTAGTTTTGAAAAGAAGATTTGAATGCTTTCGAAAGGAAGTTTTCCAATGGATTCGAAAGTAAAGATTAAAGGTTTTGAAAGCCTTAGTTTTGAAAACAAATAACCCAATCTCAATTTTAAACGAAAACCATGGCAGTATAAAAAAGCTTTTAAATTGGAGTTTTTAAAGAAGCTTTCCTTGATAGAATAATAGGTTAAAGGGATTAACCATGTTTTATATGAAAATGATCTAAAGAATATTAAACCATGGATGTTGGTGATTATTATGTTAATATGTTTGCTTCTTCTAGTTTACATATTCACTTTAATATGGATCCATAACTGTAATTAGGGGAAAATGGGCAGAATAACTAGTTAGGTTGACCCAGCAGTGAATATAAATTAAGTTAATTCCTGAATGAGTAGAATTGCATCTAGGATGTCAAGAAGACCAGAATATAGGATGTCCAAACACTGATTAAAGAAGGTGTCGGACGGACAGGTTCATAGTAAACCCATGAAAACTATGTATAGGAAAAGTTATTGGCAGGGGCCAATAGGTTCATAGTAAACCCATGAAAACTATGATTAGAAAGATTTATCGGTAGGGCCCAATAGGTTTGTAGTGAACCCATGAACAACATATCCGGATTAAGTTATTGACAAATGCCAATAGATTCCTAGTCAACCCTTAAAAACTAGGATAAGAGAGAAGTTATTGGAGATACCAATAGGTTCGGGGAGAACCCATAAATAAGGAAGTTATTGGTAGAGGCCAATAGGTTCTTAGTGATCCCATGAAAACTTTGAAACCGGACAGGGAGTCCATAAACATTAAACATGTTATTAGTCTGCCCATGAAAACTACTAGGTTAATAGAGACCCTAGAAACTATAACTAAGACAGATAGTCAAAATGAACCGGGATGGTTAATCCAAAAGTGATTTATTTTTTGCATATCATCATAATATTTTGAATTTCTATATTTTAACCATTGTGGATGCAGAAGCATAGTATATGGTTTTATAAAGTTTTGAATAAGATACTAGTGAGTAGAAAACCCATTCCGTTAAGCGGCGTGGTCTCATTAGATATCTAAATGGTTTGAGATGGTAGATTATTATTCATACCAGGCTTTATGTCCGCCTCGAAGTTTATCTTTTCCCCTTAAACTCTCGGTGCTCAATAAACTTTGAGTAGTTTTTGAGTTGAGGTTTTTAGGTACCTCATTAGACGAATAAGCTTCCAGAGACGTGCAGGAGGCAAGATAGCTATTAGAAGTTCTTTTCCTTTTATTTCATTGTGTTTTGTTATAAAGGCAATGTTGTTTAATTGCCTAGTTATATATACCTCGTTCATCCGGGGGCATCTTCATATGTCGCACTTGGCATATGTTCTAATAACTATATTTTCTCTGAATGTGGTTCTTGAATATGTGATTATTTAATGAATTTGAAATGCTTTGAAATGGAATGAGAAAGTTGTTTGTTGATTTTAATTTTTTTTCCATATCCATGTGTCTCTGTTATATCAATGTATCTAACATTACCGTATTTGGTCGCCAATCTTTAATAACTATGGATGACTATAGCATCCATAGCCATTAGTTTTGGGTCTTCAAGTAGGGGATGTTACAAATTGGTACCAAAGCATAGATTTATGAAAACTTAAAAGAAATTAAACCTAAAAGATCTTCAAAACATAATCCAATGAACCGAAAAATAAGATTGGGGTTTAGGCTAACGCTATAATAACATACTTGTATTTGATATATATATATATATATATATATATATATATATATAAGTATGTACTCCCCACTCTCTTAGACCGTTCTTATATATCTTAATAAGGCTCGTATGAAGATTTACGAGAAAGAATATATGGAGGCAGAAAACGGAAGAGGAAATCTCGATGGAGAAAGCACCACAACCAACGGAAACTTTCGACCTACTAGGAGGAACCCGGATCGACAGGCTAATGCTAACCGAAATGCAAATGCCAATGCGGGTGCTGCAAATCCATCAGTGGATATAGGAAAGATGTATCATTTCTTCATCAATCTGATGCAAGCAGGAGCTGCTGCTAGAAATGTTGGAGGAGCTAATCATGTGGCTCCAGTTGGGAATAATTATGATAAGACAAGAAGAGATTAAACCAGTCTTGGTGGGAAGCTGTTTATGGAAACAGAGGATGCCATAGAAGTGGAAAATTGGCTATTGCACCGTAAGAGAATCTTCACTGATTTGGGTTTGGATGATGAGAAGAAAAGAAGGCTGGCCTCTAGGCAGTTGCAAGGGGCAGCACTTCATTGGTGGAATAGTGTTACTGTCGGAGTTCCGGAGGAGGAGTTGACTTGGGCAGATTTTAGAAGGAGATTTGAACAGAGATTTTTATCTGAGGTTGCTAAGTCAATGTTGATGAAAATTTTTATGGATTTGGTGCAGGAAGAGATGTTGGTAATCAAGTATGCTACTAAGTTTGAGAAGTTGTCCCGATATGGGCATTCTACTATAGACACCGACATCAAGAGGAATAAGAGGTTAATTCGGGGATTGAGACCTGAGATTGCTAGGGAAAATTTGCCACATCCCCATGATCCTTGTAATGTAGTTGTGGAGATGGCAATCCGACATGAGGAGATGCTTGTGCTAGAGAAAAACCGGTTGAAACCCAGGGCCCATAGGGAAAGAAGAGAAAGTTCTTTAAGAAGAAGGGAGCCCAGAAAGGGGAGGCTGCCAAGAAGGCAAAGGCTGGTTTAGTTTGCTTCAAGTGTGACAAGAAAGGTCATTATGCTCATGAGTGTCGATCAGGCAAGGGGAATAATGCTATAGAAAAGAAAGGTGTGAAGTGCTTCAACTGTGATCAAATTGGGCATTATAAGAATCAATTTCTAGAGCCAGTCAGGGAGGACACGGGAATGGTTTTTGCTATTGTACCATCATCTGCTAGGCCAACTGTAGGTGAAAGAGGGAAGACTATGATAGAAGGTACGTTTTTGATTCAGAGTATACCAATTTGGTTAGTATTTTATACCGGTGGAGCACATTCATTTATACCTTACTGTTTGGTTGATAGGTTATGCTTAGAACCCACATACCTTATTACTTACTTAAGGGTTGCGAACCTGATAGGAGGGTATGCAACTCTAGGGATAAGATGTGACCAATTAGAGCTAGAATTGTTAGGTCATAAGTTTGCATGCAGTCTTTATGTTTTCGATTTTATAAAATTTGGAATCATTTTGGCTATGGATTGGTTGGATAAGTATGAGGCTAGGATATTTTTCCAGGATAGAGAGATATCACTAAGACACCCTTACAGTCATAACCCAATCATATTCTCCGTGGAGAATTATGACCGGAGTAGTTGTGCTTTGTTAAGTGCTATGAAAGTAAGAGAAGAGTTAAGTCAAGTCGAGTAGCAAGAGAATTTGCAGATGTCTTTGAGCCGGTTACAAGACAACCACTGAAACGTGCTGTTGAGTTTCAGATAGATCTAGTGCCAGGAGCTGAACCTATAAGTAGACCACCTAGCAGGATAACACCGATCGAGATGAAGGAATTGAAGGTGCAGCTAGTAGATCTAGAAGGGAGGAATTTTATTAGACCAAGTAGTTCGTCTTAGGGAGCGGTCGCAGTGTTCGTGAAGAAACCAGATGGATCATTAAGGATATGTATCGACTATCGTAAGTTGAACAATAGGACGATTAAGAATAAGTACCCTTTGCCGATAATTGATGATCTATTTGATCAGTTGTGCAGAGCGAGAGTGATTTCCCAATTGGATTGGGCGACAGGTTTCCATCAGTTAAGAGTGGCAGATGATAGTATTCTTTTGATAGCATTTCAGACTAGGTGTGGTTTGTATAAGTGGTTAGTAATGTCATTCGAGTTAACGAGTGCACCTGCTTTCTTCGTGGATTTGATAAACCGAGTCTTCCAAGAGTATTTGGATAGGTTCATGTTGGTGTTTATAGATGACATTTTAGTGTACTCTAAGGATGAAAGAGAGCATGAGGATTATCTTAGAGTAGTGCTTGAGACACTGAGGAGGCATCATCAGTTGAAGGCGAAGTTTTTCAAGTGCCCTTTTTGAAAGAAAGAGGTTAAGTTTCTTGGTCACGTGGTTTCAGAGAAGAGCTTGGCAGTCGATCCAGATAAGATCGAAGCTATTAATAATTGGAAGAGACCAGAGATGGTGACTGAGATTAGAAGTTTTCTTGGACTGGTTGGCTATTACCAGAGATTCATCAAGGATTTCTCGTCGATAGCAGCACCTTTGACAAATTTAAGTAGGAAGGATGTGAAGTTTGTCTGGTCCAACAAATGCGAGGAAGCATTCCTTAAGTTAAAGCATTTGTTGACCAACACACCTGTGTTTGTAGTTCCAGACGGAAACCAAGGGTTGGTGGTGCATACTGATGCAGACAAAAATGGACTAGAAGCTGTGTTGACGTAGAAGGGTAAAGTGATTGCCTACGCTTCCCGACTGCTTACACCGCATGAAGTGAGATATCCTACTCATGTTTTGGAGTTGGCTGCGGTGATTTTTGCATTGAAGATTTGGAGACATTATATCTTAGGGGAGAGATTTGAGGTATACACAGATCATAAGTCTTTAAGGTACTTATTCTCTCAGAAGGAGTTGAATATGAGACAGTAGATGTGGTTGGAGTTTTTAGCAGCTTACAATAGAGGTTTAGAATATACACCTGGGAAAGGAAATGAGTTAGTAGATGCCCTTAGCAGAAAACATCAGAATTTGGTGTTAGCTATGTTGGTAGAATGGAAAGATGTAGAAGCTTTGACTTCTTGTAGTGTGCTGTTAAGATCAAGTGCCAGTTCTAGTCAGAGCATATAAATGTTGTCCTGTTTAGAAGTTTGACCTATGTTGATCAAAAGGATTGCTTCTAAGCAAACAGAGGATCCAATGTTGGTCAAAAGGAGTAGAAGGCTTGAGCTTGGAACCGAGATCGATGATCTAAAAGATTTTAGTCTTGACCAGAGAGGATGGTTGAGAAAGAAAGAAAGGTTGTGTGTCCTAGATGATGAGGACTTGAGGAAAGAAGTTCTTCGAGAATGTCTTCGATCCAAATTTACGATTCATCCTGGAGGGGCCAAGATGTATCAAGATATGAAGAGGTGCTTCTATTGGGAAGATATGAAGAGGAATGTTGGCTTGTAGGTTAGGCAGTGTGCAAACTGTCAACAAGTGAAAGCCGAACATCAAAAGTCGAGTGGATTGCTTCAACCTTTAGAGATTCTAGTTTGGAAATGGGATTTGATATCTATGGATTTTATTGACGGGTCGCCAAAGTCAAATAGAAAATGGAAGTATATGGGTCATAGTGGACAGGTTGACCAAGATTGCCTATTTAATTCCAGTTAAGTCAACCAGGATGACAACTGTTTTAGCTAAGTTGTTCATGAAGAATATAGTTAGGCTGCATGGGATTCCTAGTAGTATAATCAGTGATAGAGATGCTTTATTTACTAGTGAATTCTAGAAGTCTACAGGATGTGTTAGGTACCGAGCTTAAGCTGAGTACTATATCACCCTCAGACGGATGGGCAGACGGAGAGAGTCAATAAGGTACTCGAGGATTTATTGAGAGCTTGCGTATTGGACTTTGGTGGATCTTGAGAAGATCGCCTACATTTGGTTGAGTTTTCCTATAATAATAGTTATCAAATTAGTATAGGAATGATGCCTTTTGAAGCTTTGTATGGAATGCCATGTAAGTCCCCAACATGTTGGTTGGAGGCTGGAGACAAATTAGTCTTAAGTCCAGATCTGATTAGAGAGACCTTAGAGAAGATTGAGTTAATCCGAGAAAGTATGAAGGAAGCTCAGTTCAGAAAGAAGAGTTACGCAGATAAGAGTCATAAAGACCTGGAATTCTCAGTTGGAGATAAAGTTTTCATTAAGGTACCACCAATGAAAGGTATGGCATGATTTAGAAAGTCAAGGAAACTGACACCGAGATATGTTGGTCCGTTCTTAGTTATAGAAAGGATCGAGAAGCTCATATACAGAGTAGAGTTGCCGAGCAGTATGGCAGGTGTCCATAATATATTTCACATGTCTCATCTTCGCAAGTATGTGCATGATCCAAAGACTACTATTCCTATGATTAGGTTGGAAGATTTGATAGTAGAGCCTAATTTGACTTTTTTAGACAACCAGTTCTGGCTGTAGCAAGAAATGAGAAAAAGTTGAGGAGTAAGACAGTGAGGTTGGTGAAAGTTCAGTGGAGCGACAACGAGAAGGACTTTACTGGGGAGATAGAAGACATGATTAGAGATACTTATCCCAATCTGCTTTGAGGGTATGTCAATATTAGCTTTATATAGATAGTTGCTGGTTTGGTTGGCTAGTATGATTGTTAGGAGTGATTAAGATGATTCCTATGTTTAGTATTTAGTCCTTACTAAATTTCAAGGATGAAATTCTTTAAGGAGGGGAGTCTATATCGCCCCTAATTTTTAATAACATTATTCAGAAGATTTAATTAGATAAATTAAATAGAATAATGTAAATACTAGAGCGATAAGGAGATTGAGATTTGAAAATAAATTAGAGGTTGAGGTTAATGATATAAATGAGTTTATAAATGGTTTTAATTGTTGATTAACAAGGAAACAATTAACGCAAGGGCTTATTAGGAAATTGTCACACCATTACCTCATATTCTCATTTCACTCCCATACACGTTCATTTTACAAAATACAAACAAACGTAAATTAAAAGAGGATCCGGCCATTATTTAGGAGAAAAGAAGAGAAAATCTAAATCTAAGTAATTAAAGCAAGGAATATTAATCTCAATCAAATCTCGAAGTCCTTATCCTAATCAAGGTGAGTAATATAAATTATCTCTATTCTGTTTTTATGATCATTTGATTTTTGGGTTTAAGATTAAATTCATTATGATGATTTTGATGATGATATGCCTAGATTTTATAACATATTTGATTCAAAAAAGATTTTTTTGATAATTGTCTATACATGGTTTTAAGGGTAAAATTGTTTAAATTGAATTTTTAATGCCATGAGGAATTTATATGTTATGTAAAACATGATTTTGGAGAAGTTTTTTAATTTTTATAATTTTCCAAGCCATGGAAAATTTATTATGAATTTTTAAAGGAAAATATGAATATTTGGATTTAGAAATTAATTTCAGTTATTTTATGAGGAATTTGAGTTTGAAATTTTTGTATGTGAGATAACATATTGAAAGTGAATTTCTGTAATTAAATGGATTTTTCCTAAGTAATTTACTATGGAAATAAAATTATTTTAGATGAAAAACTTAATTGTTTTATCTGTTTGCTTAATGGAAGAGCTTAATTGTGAAAATTAACCTTATTTTAGATCTAAAATTATGCGGCAGTTATTTTGTTAAAGAATTTGAAAATTTTATGGAAACCAATTAAATGTTTACAAATAGGCAGTATAGTTACAAAGTAATTACTTTAAATGGCATTAAATCGGTCTTTACCCAGAAAAGTAGGCTCCGCTTCTTTTAGAAGCAACCTTTCGGCCTTATGCTTTCGTCTCAACCAAGTCTAAACCATCCAATGTTTAAACCAATACACAAGGTATCTATATGATTGGTACATAGTGGATTAGAGAAGGGCGGAAGGCAGGGTGTCAAAACCCTTGCTTTCGTTTGGGTCGAAACCTTTGTTTATTTTTCAAAGAAATGCGCTTACCGGTGTTATTAAATGCTTTCGAAGGAGTCGAAACATATGCTTTCGAAGGGGTCTTTTTAAATTGCTTTCGAAATGAGTTGCCGCTTCTTGTTTAAATGGAAGCTTTCGAATGAGTTACTTAGTTTTAAAATCGATTCTTTCGAAAAGGATATTTTCGACCAAGTCGAAACCCTTCTGCCGTACCTATACCGTTCGAATGGATTGAAGTCATTAACCAATTCGAAAGGCAGCCTTTAGTTTAAACATGCACTAAGCCACTTTCTAAAGCTTTTGAAAGGATTCAAGGGTTTCAAAGGCAGTGGCTTCGAAAGGGGGTTTCGAAGCTATCCTTCAAATGTTTTACTTAAACGTTTTGAGGTTTCAAAAGGATAGTGCCGAAGCCATCTGTTTTTCTCCCAAACTCTTTTTAATGGTTTCAAAAGGGGTACCTTCGCTTGTATTCACTTAGACCCAATGAGATATGTTTTAAATTAAACCCAATTGCTTCGACATGGGTACTTTCAAATGGTTTTGAAGATATGCTTCTATAATTGAATGGTATTACTTTAATACATTCAAAAGGTTTCGAAAGAAAAGTTTTAAAGTGGTTGAAAGGCAGGTGCCTAGTGGTTTGAAAAGAAGATTTGAATGCTTTCGAAAGGGAGTTTTCCAATGGATTCGAAAGTTGAGATTAAAGGTTTCGAAAGCCTTAGTTTTCAAAATAAATGACCCAATCTCATTTTTAAAGGAAAACCATGGCTTTATAAAAGAGATTTTAAATTGGATTTTTTGAAGAAGCTTTCTTGATAGAATAATAGGTTAAAGAGATTAACAATGTTTTATGTTATCCAGCCTTTTGGTAACGTCATGACGCCAAGAACTCAACTAGAGACCGAGGACAGTTTGTCCCGAAGATCGGTTATACAAAGGTTCACTATGGATACTAGCGAAATTTTTTCCGAGTCATATCGAGCTACAACTGGCAAGACACGACATGCAAAGCTATAAGAGCCAATGTTCCAAATTTCAAGTCAATCGGAGTTCGTATGCTTAAGATATGGATCGATAAAAATCAAGAGAGAGAGCATCAGTTCGTATCCATCAATGACTGATCTACTTCGTATCCATCATATTTATCCCACTTCGTACCCATCGTATTTATTCCACTTGGTATCCATTATGTTTGCTCCACCTCGTATCCATCAAATGAAGGTAGTTCGTATCGGTTCCCAAACGATCGATACGAAGTAGCACCTAAAAGCATTGATACGAAGTAGCACCTAAAAGTATTGATACGAAGTGAGATGCAATACATCGAAACAAAGCGGCTACACATAATCGATATGAAGCAGTCACTAAATCATTGATACGAAGTAGAGCATGAAGCATCGGTACGAAAAGAGTTGTTAAGAAAAATATGAATCGTATCGATACGAGTTCGACAGCACATTGAAAATCCAAACTTGCATCGATCATAACTCGAGATCTACAAGTCCAAATGCCACCAAATTTTCACAGGAGTTTGCCTACAACGTTTAGAATGTACCAGACCAATTTCAGCAAAATAGGTTAATTCTTGGTCGATTTGAATTCCATACATATCGCTCTGATATCGAGTTGAAATCACCTAAACTCGATCCCGTGGGCCCACCCATGTGAGAGAAGAAGTCCTCTGAGATCTGGATGAGATATTTGCTACCTACGCCTATAAATAGTAACCCTGGACCTACAAAAAATGGACCTTTTTGCCTCTCTACGTCGATACTCTGCCAAAATTGCTTCTGTACTTCGATTGTACTACTGTAAATCTTTTGTAACCAGCGAGTTATAATCAATAAACATCAATCATTCCATAGTGGACGTCGGCCATATGCCGAACCACTCTAAATTTTTGTGTTTCTGCAGTTTTTTCTTATCTGTCGATTGGTGTGTTTGTTAGATATGCCTCATTTTACATTTACTTTCTTCATTTTATCTCTTCAAACACATCCGAAGAGTGTTGTACCCACTTTTGATGCAAATATTTTATGAAAATGATTTCAAGGATATTAAACCACAGATGTTGGTGATTATTATGTTAATATGTTTCCTTCTTCTAGTTTACATATTCACTTTAATATGGACCCATAACTGTAGTTTAGGAAAAAGGAGCAGAATAACTAGTTAGGTTGACCCAGTAGTGAATATAAATTGAGTTAACTCCTGAATGAGTAGAATTACATCCAAGAGCTCTGGAAGACCATAATATAGGATGTTCAAACACTGATTAAAGAAGTTGTTAGACAGACAGGTTCATAGTAAACCCATGAAAACTATGTATAGGAAAAATTATTGGCAGGGCCCAATAGGTTCATAGTAAACCCATGAAAACTATGATTAGAAAGAGTTATTGGCAGGGGCCAATAGGTTCGTAGTGAACCCATAAAAACTATATTTGGATTAAGTTATTGACAGATGTCAATAGGTTCCTAGTCAATCCATGAAAACTAGGATAAGAGGGAAGTTGTTGGAGATACCAATAGGTTCAGGGAGAACCCATGAATAAGGAATTTATTGGTAGGGGCCAATAGGTTCTTAGTGATCCCACGAAAACTATGAAACAGTACAGGGAGTCCATAAACAGTAAACATGTTATTAGTCAGCCCATGAAAATTATTAAGTTAATAGTGACCCTAGAAACTATAACTAAGACAGATAGTCAAAATGAATTGGAATGGGTAACCCAGAATTGATTTACTTGTTTGCATATCATTTAATTGTAGAATCGATTTCACCCTAGAGGGGGGTGAATAGGGTGATACTGATAATTATAAAAATTAATTGCGGAAGCTTATAAAATTATTTCAACACAGATAAACCAGAATTATAGCGGCACAGATAATAGTAGAATAATAAATACAGCAATTGAACGACACAGAATTTACCCAACTTCGACAAAACCCTGCCTACGTGCTACCCCCAAGATTTCTACTAAAAATTAAGTAGTCACACGCTTACATACGTAAACTCGCGACACGCGCTATTGACTAACCTAACTCTACGCTCAAAATCCTACCACAACTCAGCCACTGAGTTGCGAATTCTCAAACTACGCCACGTAGTTTGTCCCCTAGTCACAAGCCTAGAAATTACAACGGTTTAAAAAGAGAAATGAAAATTTAAAACAATTAAAATTAAACAACCCTAATTTTTAAACTAAATCCCTTATATAATTATAAACTCAACACAATAGAAAGGGTCGGCCCCTTTTTCCTTTTATTTTATTTGGCCTGTTCCTTTGTGTTTGAGATAATGGCAGCGTTCGTTCCTCTTCCTTCAAAAATTAGGGCTTCTGTGAAATCCGAAGATGTCGACTTTAAATGCTCGATTGAATAGATGATTCAGCATTCCTTTTCTGTCCATCGATGGTCTTTTTTTTTACTTCAACTGCTTCGAATTTGATCGAGTTCGAGAAGGCTTCAGTATGTAATTTTTGCCCTTTTTCTTTTCTGGTTGAATGCTTGAAATCGATTGGTTATTGCTGATGTTGATTGTGGGTTTTGATGAGTTCGATCTCCTTTATTTGCGTTCGTCTGATTTTTTCAATATTGTGCTTCGTCCATTAGATTGTGTTTGGATGTTGATGATTTCTCCAACTTAATCAAATTCGTATAAATTGATACTTGCTTCTCACGGTATTGATTTTTGACTGGGTTCAATTTCTTGTTTTCTTGGTTATCACGGCACTGTTTGATTTCATGGCCACCACGGCTTGATTTGCATTTGACTTGATTTTGACGATGTTGATTTTGTTCGACTTTGGACATACTGTTCACTGCCTCTGGTAGCACTTTCGACCTTATTCGATTTTACCTGCTTTTTCATGACTCCGGCCATTTTGTCTTTGACTGTTGTATCACTTTGTTGATGATGCTCGACTGTTGAATTTGGTGGTCTTGTTGTAGGATTAGTCGAGTCTAATTTCAGATGCACTTTAATATGCATATACACTTTTGACTTGCAGTTGAACTACAGTTGCATTCAATTTTCACTTATGTACTGTCTGGTTCATATTGCATTGCTCTCTCTGGTAAACTGTTTATTCAAATCTGCATATATGTATGCACATACATCTGTATGTGTGTATGCATATATTGTTGGATTTTTACCGAGCTTGAGTTGTTTTTGAATGTGGTCTTTAATGTTGAGCCACTGCCTTTCTTGATTTGAAATTCTGATGGCTGATCATCTCGATCCATTTCAATGTTGCTGGCCGTTGTATATTTGTTTGCACTGCTTCTCAGTTTATATGTTGGTGACTGGTGCTTCTGCACTGTGCCTTGTTCTTGGTTGTAATGTTGCCATACCTTTGTTGTAACTGGACTTGTACTTGTAGTCTTTATTGTTGTGTGGCTTTGAGCTTCACTGCATTTGTTGTTTTTCGCTGTCTTGTCTTTCCTGTCCACTGCTTGACTTAGTGGTCTGGTTCCTTCAAGTTGTTAGTGCACTTGTATTTGGTACAACTGCCCTTATGCACTGTGTTGTTTGGATCTGGCCATTGGTTGATTTCTTTGTATTGCTGTTAGCTTTGGGTTTCACTGACCACACATGTACATGCTTGCATCTTCGAATTTTACTAGATGGTACTGTCCAGTTGAGTTTGTTTTGTATGGTCAGTGATTCACTATTGTTTTGGTTGCTGCATTTATGTTGTAGTATATATGAACTTGGTCCATATGTATGTTGTGCATTTGTAGTTGACTAGCTGTCTTGGCGTTTCAAACCAGTAGCCTTTGTTTCATTGAAGTTTCATTCATTTTTGAGTTTGCGTTATGTATACATATGTGTGTTGGCTGGCCTTCAATACACATGTATATATATAATGACCATTTCAATTCACTGGTCTTGCATTTGAGTTGAGTCATGGTAGCAGTGACTTGACCTTTGCATTTGGATTTGTTTTTCGAATTACACTTGAGTTGAATCCAGCTTGAAGCTCGGATTTGACCTTGTGTGGAAAGTTGTGACATTAGTTTACTGCACTTGAGTTGAATCCAGTATTTTGGGTTTGACCTGTGCTCACTTGTCCCTGCAAATCAATCAAGTGTATATATCGATGTGCACGGCCTTGTGGCATATACAGTGATACACTGTGTATGTCACAAGCTGTTCGTGTATGATGAGTTAAAGATTAGATGATGACGAACAACCCAAATAACCGAGGCAAATATTATTTTTAAAATCCACATTTTGTTTTATACTGCAAAAATATTTCTTTTTCTATTTTACGGCGTTAATATTTATTTTTGCAGATTGATCAGATGCTGGATTCGATTTGGAGTGAAGTTGAAGATAAAATACGAGTTGAGTGATATGTAGTGAGGTCAAATGTAAATGTGAATCGTGATGTAATCCAAATTATACTGTAATTGAAATTGTATGTATATAGTGAGAGCTTGAACTTTCTACTATTCAAAGATTGTAATAAATATTTGTTTGAATAAAAATTCTGTTTGAATTCAAATTCTGTGTTATTTATTTTTATTCTGCAAATATTTATTTAATCTATAAAAAATAAAATTGTACATTTACAAATACATTTATATGACTATATATATATGTTTATTATCATCAAATAAAAATCATATAATCGCATATTCAACAATCTCTCCCTTTTGATGATAACAAACATATATTTAAGATTTTGAATATGTTAAATGTATTTGATCATTGATATACTCTAATTGCTCCCCCTATTTAAATGCTTCCTCTCTACACAAAGCTCCCGCTACATATATGCATACAATTAAAAATATGCAAATGAGCCTAGATGCAAATGGAAAATATTTGACCTTTGCTTGATTTTATTTGACAAAATCTTAACTTTTCTCTCCCCCTTTTGTTATCAGCAAAAGAGTAATAGTGTTAGAGAAAATATAGATAAAGTGATCGATATTAATCCAACATTAAAACTCAATTAAATATAAATATTAAATTTCAATAAAAAATCAAACAAAAATCATAAATACTTTGTTAGGCGCATATTCCACTTTTAGAGTGATGGGAATGATGTCATCATATAAAACCATACAGTTGTGTCTATTTGTGGTATATTTATATCAGGAATTTGAATATCTACTAACCATGCATAACCGTTAGGACTTTTAAAAGAGATTAATAGTATTCCAATTTTTTTTAAAATGAATTCAAGTATCTTCTAACCACGCATAACCGTGAGGACTTTTAAATGGGATTAGAATCAACTTGTTTATTTTAAAAATCAATTTTGATATACGTTCCATACATGCATAACCGTGAGGACTTTTAAAAAGGCATGGAAGCATATAACAAATTCCAAGTAATTCACCCATGCATAACCATAAGGACTTTTAAATGAGAGTGAATACTTTGGATTTTATTTTATTTTATTATTATTTTATCTACTATATAAATTTTTTATTATTTTATTAAAAACGTAAAATGAAAAACGAATGATTCCTGTTTAAAGTACCACATATTGACAAACTATATAGAATTTTGATGAGTGATGGTCGTTAGAAATATGATAGAAATAGAGATGCTCATGGAATTTTTACCAACAAAAGTTTTATAACTCTTGTTTAAATTTCTAAAGAAATTTACTAATTATACCGTCTCGAGCCATAATATATGATAAATATCAACACTCATCACTTTTGCAATCACTATTTATCTTTTCAATAATTATTAGGGAGTCAGATTAGTCAAAATAGTCATTTAAAATCAAATTCAAAAAATAATTATAAAATCAATTTTTCAAAATGACTGATCTGAAAACATGGTTAAAAATGATTTTCTAGAAGGGGTTATATGAGAAAAATTTTTGCTATTTGAAAACTATTTGAATTGAAAAATATGCAGATATTTTCTTAAAAGATGATGCGGTTACTAAACGTCTCCACAAAAATCATGTTCAACCAGTAAGTTTTCTATCAATTAGATTACCAGTGTAATCTGCATCTGAATTTCTCTTTCACTCAAAATTATCACTAATTGAATTTGATAGACCAGACCATGAGTGTACACCAAAAATTTCAAACTCAATTTTAACAGCATTTTAAATGACATTCTCTTGAATTTGAATTGAAGCCATGTAAATAATCAGAAACGGTGAATATAGAGTTAGCCGTATTATAACCAAATGTATTATCATCCAACAAAACACTATTATTAATCCAAACTAATATATATGAAGTAATTCAAATGCTTTAGAGATTTTTATAGTGTTTTTGGCATAAGAATATAATTGGCCAACAATTTTAAATAAGTCAGACTCAAAATCATCATTATTCCATCATCTCATTATTGGCTGATTTAACTTAGATTACGGAGCAGATTGTCACTTTACTATATCGTTCAAATAAATATATCATTACCTGTTTTACCTTTACGATACTTTTCATTGTTGTCCATTGTGATTCTGTCACCTTTATACTAGGCTAAGGAACTTTGCTTTGTCGCTCGTTATGTCCTTGGAACAGCCAGAATCCAAGTAGCACTATTGTTGTTCCTTAGCCTGCCACCACACCTACACGGGAAAATTTTTTGTGACCTATTTGTTTTTATAGGTCCATGGTTGTTAGTGGCAGATTATTCAAAATAATTTTGTGGAGACCCAAAACTATTTATATATGTTCCATTTGGCACCCAAATTTGTTTAACTTTGAGAGATTTTATATTTGTGCCTTTTGGAACCCAAATTGGTATAGTTTTCACATGTTTGGGTCTATACCAACAATTATTGTGATTGTGTCCATATTTTCTACAAATTGTGCACACAGAATTGACTTGATTAATATTGCTTTCAACATTTTCAGATTGATTATATCCAAATCCTTGTCTATTTGTATTAACAATTTGCTTTTCTAATAACATATTCAACGATTTTTCACTTTTGGAAAATTTATCTAAAGTCGTTGACAGCTGTTGGACTTGTGTTTTGAGAGATTCATTTTCGTTTAACAATTGTGTGCACTTTTTAATAGAATTCTCTCTCTTAGTATTTTCACTTTCTTTCCAAATCAGAATTTCATTTTCAAGTGATTTTATATTAATTTCTGATTTTTTAATTTCTTCTTTAAATGTTGGACACTTATCACACTTAGGGATCCTACTTTGATAGTTTTTAACTAATTGTTCAAGCTGTTCATTTATTTCAATCAAACTATCTCTTTGTGACTCAATTTTAGCATATTTCTCCCTAAGTCGTTCAAAAAAGCCATTTACTTCGTGGAAATATATAAGTAATTGTGAGTGAGTGAGTTTTGATACCTCGCTTGGCTCATCATCGTCGCTATCAGTTATATTACCTTGAAGGCACATATCTGCTTTCTCACTCTCACTGCTAGTACTTTGATTATCTTCATCACTTGTATTCCACGGGGCTGCAAAACTTCTCCTTTTTGATTTCTTTTCAAAGTCGCGTCGATTTTGAGGACAATTGGGCTTGATGTGTCCAGGTTGGTTGCACTTGTGACAGATGATTTTCTGTTCTTCTGAGTAGTCTAGTGCTTTGGCTATTCTGCTTTTCAATTTCTGATTTCGAGCTGGATTTTCATATCTGTGATTCCACTTTTTGAATTTCTTCATTAGTAGCGCCAGCTCTGCTGGTCCATCATCATCATCGTTATCATCACTTTCGGTTGTTCCTTTGAGAGCTATTGATTCTTTCGAGTATCTCCTCCTTCACGCTCTTCCTTGAATTTCATTTCTAGCTCATAAGTGGTGAGATTTCCAATGAGTTCTTCAACTTTCATTTGTTTTAAATCTTTCGATTCTTGAATGACAGTCACTTTTGCTTCAAATCCTCGCGGAAGGACTCTGAGGATTTTTCGGACTATCTCCAACTCTGTGTATGATTTTCCAAGAGCTTTTGATTTGTATACGATATTGGAAAGTCGTCCATACATCTCTTTGACATTTTCTTCCTTCGCCATTATGAAGTTCTCGTATTCGCTGCTTAGCATGGCAAGGAGAGATTCTTTGACTTGAGATGTTCCTTCGTGAGTCACTTCTAGTGTGTGCCATATTTCCTACGCAGTTAGACAATGTGAGACACGATTAAATTCAAATTGATCTAATGAACAGATAATAGAATTCCTAGCTTTAGCATTAGCATTTTGTAATTTATTTTCTAGTTCTGTCCATTGATCCTTTGGTTTATCTATTTCCTGATTATCTATAGTTATAGTTGGTGCTCTATAACCTGTCTCAACAATATTCCAAGCGTCAATGGTTTTTAGAAAGATTTTCATTCTATTTTTCCAGTAGGCGTATTCACCATTGAACATTGGTGGTCTAACTATGGACTGACCCTCAACAAAAGCATTATTAAAAGAAGCCATTTTAAAAATTCAAAATTTGAAAACAAAAACTGGTTTTTGAGAAAACAAATTTTTAAAAAATAGTTGACTTCTATTCCTAGCTCTGATACCACTTGTAGAATCGATTTCACCCTAGAGGGGGTGGGTGAATAGGGTGATACTGATAATTATAAAAATTAATTGCGGAAGCTTATAAAATTATTTCAACACAGATAAATCAGAATTATAGCAGCACAGATAATTGCAGAATAATAGATGCATAAATAGAACGACACAGAATTTCCCAACTTCGGCAGAACCCTGCCTACATGCTGCCCCCAAGGTTTCTGCTAGAAATTAAGTAGTCACACGCTTACACACGTAAACTCGCGACACCCGCTACTAACACACCTATCTCTACACTCAAAACCCTGCCACAACTCAACCACTGAGTTGCGAATTCTCAAACTACGCCACGTAGTTTGTCCCCTAGTCACACGACTAGAAATTACAACGGTTTAAAAAGAGAAATGCAAATTTAAAACAATTAAAATCAAACAACCCTAATTTTTAAACTAAATCCCTTATATAATTATAAACTCAACACAATAGAAAGGGCCGACCCCTTTTTCCTTTTATATTATTTGGCCCGTTCCTTTGTGTTTGAGATAATGGCAGCGTTCGTTTCTCTTCCTTCAAAAATTAGGGCTTCTGTGAAATTCGAAGATGCCGAATTCAAATGCTCGATTGAATAGATGATTAGCGTTCCTTTTCTGTCAAAAGATGGTCTCTTTTTTTTACTTCAACTGCTTCGAATTTGATCGAGTTCGAGATGGCTTTGGAATATAATTTTTGCTCTTTTTCTTTTCTGGTTGAATGCTTGAACTCGATTGCTTATTGGCGATGATGATTGTAGGTTTTTATATGAGTTCGATCTCCTTTATTTGCGTTCGTTTGATTTTTTCAATATTGTGCTTCGACCATTAGATGATTTCTCCGACTTAATCAAATTTGTATAAATTGATACTTGCTTCTCACGGTATTGATTTTTGACTGGGTTCAATTTCTTATTTTCTTGGTTATCACGACACCGTTTGATTTCGTGGCCACCACGGATTGATTTGCATTTGACTTGATTTTGACGTTGTTGATTTTGTTCGACTTTGGCCACACTGTTCACTGCCTCTGGTAGCACTTTCGACCTTGTTCGATTTTACTTGCTGTTTCATGACTCCAGCCATTTTGTCTTTGACTGTTGCATCGCTTTGTTGATGAAGCTCGACTGTTGAATTTAGTGGTCTTGTTGTAGGATTAGTCGAGTCTAATTTTAGATGCACTTTAATATCCATATACACTTTTGACTTGCAGTTGAACTACAGTTGCATTCAATTTTCACTTGTGTACTGTCTGGTTCATATTACATTGCTCTCTCTGGTAAACTGTTTATTCAAGTCTGCATATATGTGCATACATACATTTGTATGTGTGTATGCATATATTGTTGGATTTTTACTGAACTTGAGTTGTTTTTGAATGTAGTCTTTAATGTTGAGCCACTTTCTTGCTTGATTTGAAATTCTGGTGGCTGATCATCTCGATCCATTTCAATGTTGCTGGCCTTTGTATATTTGTTTGCACTGCTTCTCAAACATATATCAAACATATATGTCAAACATATATATCAAAGCATGACAAAAATGCTAACTGACTCGAATATCTCAAGCATATATATATACATATGTATATACACATGTATACATACATGTAGTAAATATGATAACACAGCAAAACCAAAATGGACAGCAGCTACAACACATCAAATGTAACTGTACTAGCATAAGCAAGTGACACAACTACTCCAAACAAGTATACATGTATCAGAGAGTATATGCAGAGTCAAGGCAACATGAAGTGAATCACAAACCAAAGGAGTGACATGACCAACAGGTACACATAATGCAACAGTGGACAGAGTCACATATGCAAGGGTCAAGCAAATGATACATGCAAAAAAAACAATGGCACTCCAGAGAAACATAAATGACACAGTACAAAACACAAATGCAATGCTCAAAGACCCAGCAATCAAGTGATACAGCAATGCTCAAAGACTCAGCAATCAAGTGACTCAGCATCAAAGACTCAGCAATGTTACACAAGTGACACAGCAACAATAAAAACAAAGAACAAGCATCATGTGTAGAACAACATTCAAACGCCATCACTATATCAAATAGAATTATGAACAAAGTCCTGTTAAATGAAGACTCTTCTAAAATCAAGACAAATGGAATACCTAACACCAAGTCACGTAAAAGAAAGCGCGAAAAGGGAAAAAGAATAAGACTGCTTACTGTAGCATCTACAAACCAACATGATCGCAAAAGCATTTTATCTTGGTTGTTACAGAAAGGAATAATATCGCTAAAACAAAAGGTAAACTACATATGTGAAAAAGATGGTCTGGATAGTATAAAATCAAATGTACAAGTCAGTAAAGATTTATTGAAGCCAGAAGCAACAGAGTTACAAAACTCGAAGTCAAGTGATAAAAATCAAGTTAATGCCGAAGCATCAAAGTCTGGTAATAACAAAAAGCAAAGTCAAAGCCGTGGGTCATCAACAAAATAATACAACATGACAATGCAGGATCAAGTACACAAATGAAGACTACAAGTTCACGTCCAGTTACAACAAAGAAAATGTAAAGTCGAAGGCCATAGTGAAGAATGACCAGTTCAATATCAACAGTATGGCTAAAGTAAATCAACATCGTCAAAATCAAGTCGAAGACGTGGATTCGCATACACAAAATCAAGTTAGTCAATGCCGAAGTCAAATGAAAATCAAACCGTGATGGCCAAGGATATTGAACAGCTCAAAATCAAAACCGTGTCAACCAAGTAATACAAATTTATACGAATTTGATTAAGTCAAAGAAATCATAGCATCAAAACAATATCGAACGGCCGAAGCAAATTTTTGAAACAATCAGATGAACGCAATTCAAGGAGATCGAACTCTTATATAAACTTAATCATCATTGGCATAAGGATCATCGAGTTCAAGTAAGCCAAAATCGTAGAAGCAAAAGAAAAAAATTACATACCAAATCAAAGCCGAACTCGATCAAGGAGGAGAAGCCGCAAACAATTAAATTAAAGTAAGCAAATCGAAGCATCAACCATGAATTAGGCGGCGACTTCACAACCCTAATTACAGAGCACGAACGAAAGAAGGAACCGGAGCCGACATTGATAAAAGAAGATAACAGGGCCGCATTTTTCTTGAGTGATAATACTTTGGGCCGGTTATATTTTAAAGGCTTTGGTTATTAGGGTTTAGGGTTATTTTGTTTTTTAAATTATTGTCTTTTATATTTTCTTTTTAAAATTGTGTATTTACTAGTCGTGTGACTAGGGGACAAACTACGTGGCGTAGTTTGAGAATTCGCAACTCAGTGGCTGAGTTGTGGCAGGGTTTTGAGCGTAGAGTTAGGTTAGTCAGTAGCGGGTGTTGCGAGTTTACGTGTGTAAGCGTGTGACTACTTAATTTCTAGTAGAAACCTTAGGGGCAGCACGTAGGCCGGGTTTTGCTGAAGCTGGGTAAATTCTGTGTCGTTCTATTTCTGCATTTTATTATTCTGCTATTTTTCTGTGCTGCTATTATTCTGTGATCTGTGTTGAAATTATTTTATAAGATTCTGCAATTAATTTTTATAATTAATACCATCACCTTATTCACCCCCCTCTAGGGTGAAATTGATCCTACACATTGAGCTTCCTCCCTCCGTATGAACTGGTGAGCTTTGGAATAGAATCGCTCCAACGTAGTTGGGGGCTTTCCTGCCAACCAATCTCCAAACTCCGAGTCTAGATCTACACCTCGCATTATCGCCATCAAGATTGCATGGTCATTAGGGTTTCTAACTTCAGTGGCGGCAACATGAAACCTCTGCAAGTAGGCTTTCAAAGACTCTCCCGGAGCCTGGATCATGCTTGATAAGGACATCACGTCCTTTGGTCGAGTAGCATGTATCCTGAATTTTTCAACAAATTTCATCGCCAACTCGTCGAAGCTGGATATAGACCGTGGAGGAAGTCGAGTAAACCACATAGTGGCGATTACGGACAAAGTGATTGAGAAGCACCTACACTTAGTCGCGTCATTCGCCCTTGCAGAATCCATCATCCATTCGTACCTCATCACATGTTGCCTAGGGTTAGTCTTCCATTCGTAGGCTGGGATTGTCGGCATACCGAATTTCTTAGGATACTCAGCCTGTAAAATAGTGTTTGTGCAGGGAGTATGACTCTTGGACACTACGCAATCTTCGTTGGTCAAGCCTTGGTTCTCTCTCATCAACTGCCTGACCATGGCTATTAAGTCCGGAGTTTGCATGGAGGATGGGAGGTTGGTTTCCGTTCCACGGGACCGTGCGGGTTGATATTCCGCCTGCTGGCGGTCGGCCAAACGTGCATCCAAACGGCCAGCTTGATTTGGGTTTTGGTGAGCCGGGCATCTGGTCACCTCACGTGCCAGATCCCTAGCGGATCGATTAGTGGCACCTGCCTATGCAGCTTCTGTCTTACGGCGTTTACGCCTATGAGGTTCATCAATTGAGGTTGAGCTATCAGACGAAGAAAAAGGAGCAGGGCTACCTCCAGCATTCTGATGTTGCTGCTAGGCAAACTGAGTCATGAGATTAGTGTTGGCTTGAATCTGCTCAGCAAGTTGCCTTCTACTTTCTCTAAGTTCTCTTATCAAGTCGTTGAACTCTGTTCTGGAAACGACTTCCATTTGATTTTGGGTAGAGGGCCCTGCGCCTTGAATTGCTTGCTGGTTGCTAAATCCAACTTGTTACACGCTAGCAGTCTCGTGGACGTCCGCATTTTAAGAGGCTTATCGAGTGCGTGGTCTTCCCATAGTAGAGTTGTCGGTTGGAACTTTGAATAGATTCAACGGGCGTCCAATGAATAAGTCGGATCTCCTTTGGGGGATTTTTCAATGAAGTAGCTACAAAGTAGATCCTATCGACCTGAGAATTCGATTCTCAGTGAAAGCGCCAAAATGTTAGCGCCAGGATTGGTCACTAACACCCTTAAGAGAGATTATGTAGAGAGAGTAATGAAGAAAGTAAATGTAAACAGTGAACAGAATGCTAAACTTAATGCAGAAAATAAGAACACCAGATTTATAGTGGTTTGGCGTAATCGTCTACGTCCACTTTGAGGTTAATCTTTATTGCTTTACTTATCAACTGGTTACAGATACAATCTATACACCAACTATTTGATTACAATTGTTAAGCAAAGAAGATAAGTCTTGAATGAGTCTTAAATGCGGTAGAGTCTCCTCGGTGTTCTCGAAAATCATGTCCCTTTCACTGTGCCCCCGCCTCTCTATTTATAGACGAAGATGGGTTGGACGTCCCTGGCGGGCCTAATAGCAAGATACCTCATCCCAAAACAATTAACTCCTGTTTGCCGATCCATAAATGCCGAACGTCCCTAGATGCCGAACGAGCTTGAATGCCGGTCGGCCCAGTTGTACCGAACAACAAGGTTGTGCCGAGCATCCCTAGATGCCTAACGGGCTTAATGCTGAACGAGGTTGAATGTCGAACGACTATGCTATGCCGAACGGCCCTCAATGCCGAATGAGGTCTGGATGCCGAGTAGTGTGGAATGTCGAACAACCCAGTTGTGCCGAACGACAATACTGTGCCAAACGTCCCTGGATGCCGAACGATCTTGTATGCCAAGCGCCCACTTGTGCCGAACGAGAATGAATGTCGAACGCCTTCGGATGCCGAACAATCTCGAATGACGAACGAGATTGGATGCCAAACTTCCCTGGATGCCGAACGGTCTTGTATGCCGAGTGCCTAGTTGCTTGGTCAAACCTCCAGGTAACAAATGATCCAGGTAGAGCTGGGGGACTTCCTTGCTTTGATGCTTTGACATTCCGGACCTCAGGTCAGTTTGGATGCTTTATTGCTCGGTTGGAAATGGCAGTAGCTGTCGCCTTTGCTGCTTCACCATTTCTAAAACCTTGGTCTCCTACTTAGTGAGGTTGTCTCAAAGCTTTTCAAGATCTCTTGCGAGGCCTGACGCGAAAGGCTTCGAAGGTGGCGGTACCCTTGGTTTTCTTCAACAAGTTCTTGATTGCTTGATGTTCTGGGGGAGTACCAACGGCGTAACCGAGCATGTTCTGAGTGGTGATAAGATCACGAGCCAATCAGCCTTTGAAGAGCACTTTTGACGTGCTTTTTCTTCCCTTTTTCCCTACATTTTCTTTTCAACTAATTTGCATCTGAAAATCTTTGTAAGTCTAGCGGAGTGGGCATTGTGTCTCCACGTTCTATTAAACTAAATAAAACTGATATTTTGTTAAAAAATGAAATTAGTTGTCTTTGATTTCTTATTTGCGACTAATAGGGTGGCATATCTTGGATAATTAGCAAAGTCCCTTGCACGATGTTGATGAATCTATTTTGTCTTATAGGTCGGGTCGATCAATGGACTCGCAAGCGAGCAATGATCAAGCAACCCGGTTGTTCGATAGGCGTCGAGGCTAGTAAATAATGGGTGAGCTTCACCATGCTGCTCTGTTGGCTTGCAGCCCCAGCATATATCTGAGTACAGAGCGGCTCGTGGTCCTTCTAGGTGACATGCGTCTAGAATGCGTTCCTGCATGATTTTCAAAAAATATTCCTTGTTTAAGTCATGCTAAATAGTACTGCTGTCATGCGACAGGTTGAACCCGGTCATTGAAAAGAGCCAAGTGCAGGCCAAGCATCAAGTGGAAGGTGGCATTGGCATAAAGTGAGAGTGCATGTTGGCCCACAAGTTCTCCTCGGTGACAAGCAGTCATGTGGCGAGTGGTGGACGGCCCCATCTCGAACTGGAGTGCATGAGAGCTCGAGGATTTTTCTAAGTCACGACATCGATCGTTCAGTGATCGTAGGCCCTGCTTGAACTGGGGTGCATGGTTGGTCGAATGCTCATGCATAAGGGCATGGCATAATGGCGAGATGAGCAGCATTCTGTCACTCACAAAAATTTAGCAGATAAAAATACTAAAGAGTGAACTTACTGTTTGTGTCTCTGTTGTAGGGTGGTCCTGGCATTAACCTAAGCACCGAGTGACTGAAAGGTTCGTTAGGGTGACATGATGCAATATGGAGCTGACAGACAGATCGGGCTTGAACATAAGCACTAAGGGGCTTTAAGGTTGTCCGAGGCGATACGTTTAAATAAGGAGCTAATAGACGGGTCTGACTCGAACCTAAACGCTTAAGGGCTTGAAGGTTCCTTATGGTGATAAACTGTAATAAGGAGCTGGCAAGAGGACTCAGCTCAATCCTAAGTTCTGAGGGGCTTGAAGGTTCTCCAAAGTGATGCACTGCAATAAGGAGCTGGACCTGGCTTATTTCTTTATAGGCAGACTGCAGATGCCAAACTTCGGCATCACTCACGGTTACAACAACGATCTAAATAACAATGTCCCATCCTATATGGAGGATAAGCAACATCACAGGAGATGAGTATGAACCTTTGCAATTGTGTATCCGATCATTGATGCACCCTGGGATAAAGGGAAGAGACGTCTCATCCAAACTCAAGGGGTCGTAGGCAGTCCCTAAGCAAGGAATTGAATGCACCGTGACTATATCTTAATGGGTAGCTTGGTAGTCTCTGATAAGGAAATGGATTCTTGATAATCCACCCTCGTGGATGGTTGACTGGGTAGGAAGTAAGCAACGGATCATGCAGTCCTAGACACTAAAGGTCGACAATCCCCAAATGAGGTAATGAGCACACGATAACTTGTACTCGTTGGATAGCCTGATAGACCCTAACAAGGAAATTGATTCTCAATAATTCACCATCATGGATAGTCGATCGAGCAAGAAGGGATCAATGACTTACACTGTCCTGGATGGTAAAGGCCGGTAGTTTCCAAATAAGGTAATGAGGACATGATAACAAGTCCTCATTAGATAGTCTGGCAGTCCCCGATAAGGAAATTGATTCTCGACGATCCATCTACGTGAATAGCCGACTGGGTAGGAAGGGAGTGATGGCTTACACAGTACCGAGTAGCATAGGTCGACATTCCCTAAATGAGGTAATGAGCATATGATAACTCGTCTTTGTTAGATAGCCTTGGCGAGGTTCTTAACGATCCGGACATGCATCTTCGACCTATTCTTCGCAAGAGGTAACAAGCTCGGAAGCGAGCTTGAGAAGGGCACTGGCGGTGGAATTTGGGTGCCTTGAGACATTCTAGCGGACATCCGGCTGCTTTCGGATGCCATTGAGGGTGAAGACGAATGAGAGAACTATTTGGTGTGGGGAATCTGCCCTAGGAATCAATAGGAGTTCTAAGATTTCTATGTAGAGATGCTTGGTGGACGAACAAGATTTCACAGGGGTTTATCTTGCCCTGAGGTTTTCCATGAAGTGGGATGACCAGAACAGTTCGAATCTTGAGGTTTACGTTTAAGCGAATGGGTGCGGCCCTCAAACTAGGCGCATGCATAATT
This sequence comes from Allium cepa, assembly GCA_030765085.1. Classification (NCBI taxonomy): domain Eukaryota; kingdom Viridiplantae; phylum Streptophyta; class Magnoliopsida; order Asparagales; family Amaryllidaceae; genus Allium; species Allium cepa. The sequence continues at coordinate 736,542,646 of CM060943.1, forward strand.
GCCATAATTTGGTTGGTAGCAGCAGTAATGTGAGGAGATGAGTAGGCATGCACAACAACTACGCATGACATGAAGTTAAACTAAGATGGTTGAGAAATCTTCTTGGTGACTGGAGAAGGTGGTGGAGAACCATCCACCATTGCTGTTGTTGATGCTGGATGTGAGGTATCAAGCGGGGAAAGAGCTTGCATATGAAACTGCTAACCACAAGATCGAAGGTTGGCCCTTCTAATAGCGCTAGAATGTTGACGATATTTTTCATCAACCTCAGAGTTATGGTAATGCATTATGAATATTAAAGGTTACATGCTAATCACTAGGCTTAATAATGGAAAAATGAAGGGAAAAGATCATTCAAAGTTAAATGACAAAGATGTGAAGTGATTTTGCCAAGCCGCCTACATCCACTATGAAATTCTCATACTACATGGCCCTCATACAATTACAAAGAATTACAAGAGAATAATAAGAAAAGACGATATGTCTAAGACTAATGAAGCTGCTAATCTCATGGAACTGGAGTGGCGAATCATGGGTTCCAGCTTGGGGTCCTCTTCATCAAAGGCCCAACCAATCCAGAGGTTCCCTCCACCAGGTCCCAACTAACTTAGGGTCCCCTCCATAATTTATAAATGTATTAAGTAGACTTATATGTGTATAATACATATGCAACAAATATGAAGTGTAAATGGTTAATATGACCGTATATTGTTATTGTGGTTTACACAATGGACACATTTGTCCATTTATATATGGTTTTGTTGTAAAACTTTTTTTAACATAAATAATAATTGTAAATATTCATACAATAGCAATTACGCACACATGAAAAGTAGAAAATAATGAGATTCTCTTTGAGAGGACATGGAAACCACTGTGAAAATCTTGAAGGAAGATGAAGCCGTTTCTTATTTTCTTTGTTTTATGCTGTTTGATATACTCGCAAACATTCCTATACTCGATGGGTTTGTAATGGGTCGGGCTGACCTCATGTTTGGGCTTCTGCCTTATTAATAAAGCTGTACACCCATTTTCAAAAATAAAATAAAATTACACACACATGGATATATAATGTTAAATGGTTGCTCTGACTATTTTGAATGTTTTGAATCAACAATTTTAAATATAATTCTAAATAGGAAGGTTTTAAATTAAATCTATGATTCACACAATTTTTTTAATAAACTTTAAATTAAAATAACAGACATATATCTATACATATATAATTAGTTACAAACAATGTGTTAAATTTAAAAATGACATAAATTTATAAATTTTATGATGTTATATGTATGTTTTGAAACTTAAAGTTAACAAGTAGAAAATTAGCCTTAACTTACAAAGGTTGGTTTATACTTCTGCAAAGAAGTCCGCTTATGAAATTTTGGATTGAAACGCTTTTAAAATTATGAAAACAATGACCAATTGAATTTACAAACAAAATCAATAGATATACAAAACATGAAATCATTTTTAAGACGATTTCAACTATTAAACGCATGTAGTTTATTCATGTTTGTATATAGGAAAAGTTACAAAATTTTATCAATAAGCTAAAACCAGTTCCCAAATCAAAGTTTTTTTATATAATCGTTAGTGTCCAAATCAAAAACAAAGTTATATCAAACAATTAGACATAAATATAAATTCGTTATAAAAATTTGGGATGTAAACGATACAGATGAGGAGATTTGAACTATATTAACATTATGAATTATAGAATTTAAAATATTAAATTATTACATTAAGATAAAGCCAAAAGTCACAACTTGAATGAAGAAGAACTCCTAGATCCGATTGAATCATGCAATGACCCATATTATAAAGTATTATTTTTAAATCCATTTGAGGTCTTATGACTCTATAACTATGAAAAATGTCAACCAAGGACATCCTCCATCCTTATGATTATTATCACATGATTTTGACCACGAAAATTTTGTTAGGCGCACAACTTTTGATAGGAGCCAAATTGAGGTTTAAAACTACTTTCATTCGATCCTGATGATATTTTCTATTTTCATGGAGTAGTCATATTAAGGATTCTAACTTACCAAGAAGTTATGACTGTTTGAGGTTTAGACCGTTGTTGGCAAGATAAATGGGTAATTATTTAAGCCAAACTAAGCCCACTGAATTTTTTTAGAATTGTTCCCATTTGGGGATGGTGGGAAAAGTCTAATTACTTTTCCCACTTTTCAAAACAAATCTAAATCGCATTAACTTGAATTCTATCAAAATGTTCCTCTTTTATACTTCAGTTAGCTTAAATCACATCATTAAGGAGCAATTAGCAAGGGGAATCTCTAGATTACTGTTTGAATTGCTTTGGAATCCACTTCACTATTGTTCCACTCAGATTTGCATTGATTATTGGGCAAATTTGTTGATTGGTTAGTGATTATAGCTTCTCTCACTTTACTATGCTTGTTGATATAGTTAAATTATGGTTTTTAAAATGATTTTTAAAGTTAAAATGTTTTCAAGCTTAGATTTGATGTTAATAATACGCTAAAATTATATTTAAAAAGATAGGTTTGGATTTTGATATGTTTACCACTTTCACCAATCATAATTATCATTTTATATAAAAATAGATGCAGGATGATCCATGGAATTAAATTATATTTGGATGATTTGTACGTGTGGCTTGGATGATAATTACAAACAATTTAGAAGAGGTCGGTCAGGGAAGAAGTCGGGTTTCTTTTGCACTTCTTTCTATATCTTGGACTAGTGCCTTACCCCATAACATAGAGGGAATGCCAAGCAGCCTTGTATTGATTTATTTGGCCTCTATAATTTGTTGCCCGGCTCGCTTGCCATTATAATTATGGTTCGCAAGGCGAAGAATGAATTTGAAATCTGTACACAGCAGGGTCCAAGAGTGAATACTGCCCACTTGAAGATGTGAAAACCAGTGTGACACCGATCTAGAAAAGATGAAGGGAAACAGAAGACACTTTGCACTGTCGGAGAGCTGGTCTGCCTGGTTGTAAGGCCATGGGATTCGAACCCCTGTCGCCTTATAAAATAACACTAGGCACTAACCATTATGCGGAAATTTATTTATGATAACTTTAAAAAAGGGATGATACAAATTTCCCCACTTAAAGATCCCAACGTTCATGTTAGCTTATGATCACACGCCACTCAAGCATTGCATTGCACTTGTAAACCACGTCAGTACCACATCAACTGACATCCGTAGCATTACGACACACAATTTTGATTGGGTATAGGCTCTGATGTCAAATGTGACGACCGAGAGAATTGAACCCCTACCGCCTCAAAAATCAACACCATTAACTAACCACGGTGCTAAAGATTTCTGTATTAACTTTTCAAAAGGGATGCTACATTGATGATGGAGTTGAAAGTCATGATGTGGTTAGATAGATCTGGACTTAACGTCATATTTATCCATGAGTGGCAGGGCATACCTCTAACAGATATAAATGTTCAAAATCTCTTTGGAGAAGGATTTCCCATTCTCATCATCAAACAAGCCTTGGCCGTCATTATTTATGGTATGCATTTTTAACATCTATTATCATAGAGATGTTATTTCTCCTTGGAGGCCCCCTTCCACCCATTGCTGGCAGCATTGACTTCTCACCGTGGATTGACTTCTATGATATCTCATGGGTAAAGGAGTTCAATGAGCCTTATATGGTGATGGGAAACAGTAATGATAGGAAGGGGTATGTGAATTTCTTTACCTATTGATAGAGGGCGACCTAAAATTCTGGGCCTCCTTTCACGGGATCTGGGCCTAGGAAACTCTCTCTAGGTCCGGGAGTGGATTGCAAAATCTCTGTTCTCATGGTTCCTAGCCCAACCATTTCCACCTACGAGATCGAAGTGCAAAATATGTCCCCCTTTGGCTGCCTAAAGGTGGTCAATTGCATAATATATTTTCACTGAGGAGGAGTGATGGGCTGGTTGAACTCCTCGGTTTAATGCTGTCTCGGTTATTAGAACATCATGATTAAAATCTTATTCGTGCATGGTATGTGTAATGACCCACAAATTTGACATTGCTAATATTAAATTAATTAAAATGGATTTTAAATTAAAGAATGATTTAGGTGTTGTATCTACAATTATTGCGTAGATCTTTCTAAGCTGATCAATTTTTACTATCAGTTTGTAATATTAGGAGTTGTAGTTTAAAAATTACAAGCATTATAAGTCTAAAAAGATTTTCACTTTAACAAATAATTTCTAATGTTTCAATTTTAATAACAAAATATATTTATTATAGTTGGTTAAGAAAGTTGACTTCACTTGGACAGGTCATCCATCCAATCTTGGCTAATAACACATTTTTTGAATATTTATAAAAAATTAACAAAAAGATACATATCCATTAAGAGAAATGTAAAACATACGTACACATACATACATTCATTTGTGTGTGTATTATATGAGAGAGATATGAGAAAAAATGGTATAGTAAAAATGTATAGTCAAAATATATACATGCATCTATATTTATATAAGGAAAAACGTGTCCGTGTGTGTTCATATATGTATGTGTGTGTGGGGAGTAATCTACTATAAGAAAATATAAATTCGGTAACTATGCATAAATTTAAATTGTATGAGTTATGAAAATATAAAATATGTATATATCTCTACATATACATAAATTTAATGTGATGAATTTATTCCAAATACCCTAATTATTGAATATATATATAATTGGTTGTATATTAGTTTTCTATATCGTGGGAGATTAATTGCATAGATTAGAAGTTAATTGCATATCTATTGACACTAGGTAAATTTATCTTTTTATTTGTAAATATTGATTATCTATAAATTGAAAATTAATTTTCTATGCATAAAAGGTAAATTTTTGATAAGTATTCAAATGTTAATCTCTTTATGCGTGCACTTAACTTTCCTCTATCCATCATCCCACCCAATAAATAAAGAAGGTTGAGAAGTGAGGAAATTAACTCTTGGGGGAAGCAATCATTAAGATTTTTTCTACAATCTTCGTTCCTTTCTTAATTAAAATATATAACAACTATTTTAAAAAAGAATAGTAATTGAATAAAAAAAGGGAGCTAGAGATTCACTTAACAACACCGATGCGTATACCTAGAATTTGGAAGCAATTTGGGCTTTGATGGAAAGAGAAAACTCCACTCTTTATTGATTTGAGATAAATCTAGTTTAACCTTCATTTAAGGTGAGTGCTCATGTATCTTCTATTAGATACTTTGATCTATATTTATACAAATGAGATTTATTATTTAAAAGTAAGAATTTTAATATGTACGAGGTTGTAAAGTTTGTATATAGATGATTATTGGATGAGATATGGATAATTCTAATTAAATTTTTGTTGGATTTATATTATATCATTTGTTATTTGTGGATATTAGCATGTTTTATTTCTTTATAGCGATTGAGTTACATTTTACATTGGTTTAATTTTTGCATTATGATGATATGTTATTTTCACTTTATTTTATGATGTTGGTCTATAGTTAAATGTTGAATATTGAGGTGAATATGGATGTAAATTATCAATTATGAATTTGTAGAAAATTTGTAATTGATAATTATTGGATAATTAATATATGAAATTTATATACCATTATTGTGGTAACATGTTTTAAGTTGGCTTTAAATGAAAGATATTTTTAAAAAGAAAAAAACATTATTATGTTTAAATAACAGCAGTAAAATGTTTTATAAGTCGGTTGAATAAGTTAATATTTTAATAAAAGGTTTTAAAAGTTCAGAAATGAGTTTTAGAGATAAGTCATTTACATAAAAAAGAGAAGAAGAATTGGAATGTTTTAAATAAGTAATGATGACACATATTAAAGTCAACTAAGTAGTTTATTAATTTTGTTTAAAAAGTGTATTATTATTGACACTCCTTGTTTGGATATCAGAGGATCAAATTTTATGATCACTCCGTACAAAATTCAATTATTACGTGAGGCACACATCCTATTAGTAATATATATTACCTCTTTTGCCCTTAGTGAAAACATCAAAACTATAAAAATTCATTTACTCTCTCATTCTCCTACCTTTTTGAAAATAAAATTATAGTGAGAACAAAAAATTCAACCCGATCATCAAAATCAGATCCAAATTTTTTTTTACAAACATGATGAAAAGGTAATTTTTTAAGAAAATTTATCATGAGGTTTATTAAAATATGGTAAAAGTTGGGGCTTAAAATTAAAATTAAATTTTTATCAATCATTAGTCAGCTCATGTCATTTTCTTCAACAAAATCTACATGTTAAATGCTTTTTTGAGTAAGAATTCAACCTAATTTCTTTCGAATTTGCGGTTTCATCTAGAGATGAGTTGAATTCACCATTATTTGATCAATGAATTTAAATTAAAGGTCGCTGATTAAGGGAAATTCTAAGATAAATAAAAAAGGGTAATTAGGGCAATTTGATTGTAAGTTTTTAAGGAGACTACTTTGGTTAGTAACCCTCGTAATAAAAGAAATCCTTTTGAAAAAAAGCCTGCTCATATCCAAAATTGAAGTATCAATAACATTACCCTAAAAATATATCATTTTAAGGATTTTAAGTTATTTACCATCTTTTAGATGAAAATAATAACAACATAACTTTCAAATGTATATTGTAAAATATCATTGTTATTATCAGCACTATTTTGAGATTAGTAATAAAAAATAGCTTTAATAATAGTTTATAAAGTCTTGATGTCTAAATAAACAGAAATTTTGGGACAAGAAGACCTTTTTCCATATGGAGGAAGATAATACTAATAGAATGGTCCTTTAGACTGATGTTTTGAGGCTTTTGAAGTAAAATTTTGAAAATGGAGAATTTTGAAGTATATTATGTTTTCAAGAAATTGTTATTGATTTAAGACGAAGTGGATAAATGTGTTTTTATAATAAACAACAATGGAAGAATTATATACTTAATAGGAAATATAGGTATAAATACCTTATTTTGATTATTGTAACATATGAAATTAATAATTAGTTGATATTCTCACATATGTCTGTCACGTGATGATGAAATCGCAATAAGGTGAATATACGATATTTTACCATTACTACTGTAGGAGGATGAGTAGTTTGTGATATTTGGATGGCACTGATGTTTATGTTACTAATATAGAGCGGTTAGTTCACATTTGATGAGGGTGATATTATGTTACTAATATGAAGTAGTTAGTACACATCTGTTCGATGTATAGTTTAGAAGTTGATAAGCGATTTAGTTTATATTTTAAACTATTTTTAACAATAAAAATGTAATTTTTCTTAATCCTTAACTTACTTGTTTTCTATAAACGAATCTTAAGTGATTTAAAATAGATTTTAATCGATTCACCTAAGTGTTAAAATTCACCTAAGTGTTCCTATAGATACACCATTTTTAATAGTAGGCTAGATTTGGATGGAATAGATGTTGGATTCAAATTTGTTTATATGTTATTATATGTATGTTTGGTCGATAACGCCAATCGAGAGAAAACTAGAGTTATGATCGTTCTATGGATTTGATCTCGTGCATATGAGTTTGCTATAAGATGGGTCACCCATGACGATTGTAAAAATAACGAGAGATTCAAATAAACGGAGCAAAATTGTATAAGTTTACTTATTTTATTTTTGGGGTTACCATTAAGTGTTTTCAAATATAGATAATGTTTAATGCCTAAGTGCGCTATTATTGTTGCCACCCCATATTTGTGATGATTGATTATGATGGCTTAGTAAGAGTAATGTTTTTAGCTTGCACTGGTGTCATTCATTTCATGGATGCTATGGTTGTTATGTGATAACAAGTATTTGGCTGTAGGAGAAGAGCAAGAAACATAAGTACGTGGGCTTGATCCCCAAATGGGCATATAGGCAGTCTTCCTATGAAATAACTCTCATGTCTTTGGCTAGATTATATAGAGTTAGATGCAGTTCAAACATAGTTGAACATTCTCTTTCTATCGTGAATATGTACTTGTGGAGTCGTAGGTAAGAGAAAAGGAAGAGCAAAGTTTCGAAGATAGGATGTTAACTCGGGTATTTTCCCCTATGCATCATGGATAGGTTTTCTCTTTATTTAATGATGAATAATGTATTTGAAAGAGTATATATGATTTGATGCATTAGATATTGCAAGATGTTTATATTATGAGATACATATACTTTTATTCCATTGTGAGGATTTTCTCTTTATGTCCATATTTATTATATTTTATTTTTTTCTTTTAAGTTACATAGTCCATGATCCACCATTTTTAATGTTCGAGATTTGTGTACAAGCATTCTTGGTGTCGTTTGTTACTAATTTTAGATGTTAAGAATGGTGAGTTGTCACAATATGTAGATATTTGATGTGGGTGGGAGCAACCCTAAGGGCGATTTCCAACACGACCCCTCGATGGTCTCACTCATTCTATTTAATGCGCTTAGGACGGTGGGCTAGATGGAGGTTTGGCCTGTCGCTATTGAGATTGTCAATTCGTAGCTAACAAAGGCTTGAACATCCATCCCGGCCTTAAGTTTTTCAACTTGTGGGCAATCTACCCAATGCTAGTTAGTCATTAACTAAGCCGAGCCTCATGTCGGTGCTCAATCCTGGGTAGGGCAGATGACACTTGCCGTGGCACCATTGATGCTATGGCCATTTAAGTTATTGGCCTTGTTTTCACCGTTGGTGTTCATATTGAATTTTTGAGTAGAGAGTAGCTTATAGAGAAGAAAATTGATGAAATTTGAGAGATTTTACAAGAGACACTATTTCGAGCGCTAAATGTTGAAGCCAACCTTGGGATTGCGGTCATGAGTTGGTACTAGCAAAGGTTACCTGCTAATGCTGTAGTTAATAAATTGAAAATGCGGGGGAAAACAAGGTACTAAATGATAAAAACAAATAAAGAAAAATAAGGTTTAGAGTGGTCCGATCGAGAATGAGCTACATCCACTATTATAATAATTTTTATTACTTTGATCTTTTCAGTTACAATTATTGGATTACAAGAGATAATGATTAGAGAAATTAATTGGAATTCCATTCTTGTACAAGTGCATTTGATGTTTCATTCATTGCAGCTAAAATCTAGTTTGAATAGCTCAGATTGATGTGCCAATCCCTTAGCTTGCTCGCCAATAATGGATTTGAATAGTTTAGATGAACGCCATCCAGGATGCCACCTAGGCTAAATGGTTCAGATGACGACCATTTGGTGTGCTATACCAAAGCATATTGTTGTTAGATAGGGTGGCATGGAGACAAGGAGCCGTTGAGAAGTAACACCGCTGCTAGGAGAATAGTGAAGAGCGTGGAGTGGTTGCTACACAGTGGTTTATGTCAGAACAGTATCATATGTGTCAATCTTTTAAGTGGAACGGTGCAGAGTCATTGCATCTTTTTGGCAGAGACGGTCAGATGCTTTAGGCAAAGGCCTACCGAGTCTGGACAATATTAGAGATACCGAGCGGGCATGCCTTAGGTAGGTTGCAGGGCGACATCGATTTAGTGGCCCAGAGGGAGAGCAGGAGAGTTGCCTTCATAATGTGGGTAGTTTGTCTTTGACTAGAAAGCTTATTACCGAAGGCCACACGTAGTTGAGCTATTGTTTCCTATTACAGGTCGCACATATGCTTGTAAGGATAATGAGATTGGTGAAAGGAAGTTCAGTTTAAGGATCTTAAAGCTAATTTAACACTGGAGGAGGGAGAGGGTGAATAATGTTTAATGGATTCTAAGACTTACATGGACTAAATTAAAATTACGACATAAACAAATGCAGAATTTAATCACAGAAAAATTACAGAATCAATCAAAGATTCATAAAGTAAAATAAAAAGCAGTAAAAGGAAAGAACACACCGAATTTTATATTGGTTCGGAGTTACCTTGCATCCAGTCCTGTACCAAGGAAAACACCTCATACAGATTTTTATTATAACAATGTCGAGATTACAATCCTCGATTTCTAAAGGCCTTGACGTACCCTCCTGTCTCTCGAGTCTGGGGCAAACTATCTTGATTAACGGGGCACAAGATCGCCCAATTGATTTCCAGGCACAACCAAACCTTATGGAGAGACTCGATAAACTTTTGATTACAAATTGATCATATAACTCAGAATAGCACTTTGATATTCGAGAGAGGGTGGAGAATCAAACAAGAATGAGATTCTAATTTGATTCACTTGAGAATTCGGTAGAATTTCGACACGATCTTAAAAATATATAAATTTTAGAATATGGTTTGTGGAGAAGGAGTGAAGAAAATAAGAAAATTGCTAGTTAAAAATTTCGTTTGTGAAGGCTATTTATAGAGTACCAACGGTCATAACCATTCGTGAAGAGATTTAGGCGAAGGGACGCTTCTTTTGAAAATAGAAGCTTTTGAATTCAACGGCCACCATGTCGACATGGGATATCCCATGATGTCGACATCCTTAGTTAAAAAACAATGTAAAATTTGTTTCGAAAATGGTATTGAAAGGAAAACAAGATAAAATGTTCCTGGAGTAAAATAAACTAATTTTCCTATGTTTTAAAATAAAGAAGAGTAGAAAAATATATTTTTAGAATGTATATATAAATTTGATTTTAAATCTCAAGTATATATATATTATTAAAAAATATTTAAAAATCAGAAGATAGTTTTAAAAACAAACGAAGTTTAAAACAAGAGTTTATTTAAAAACAAAAACAAAGACTGTATTAAGGCTAAAGCATCGTTTTGAAAACCATTTGAAAATATAATTTTTAAGGCTAAAACATTTTGAAAAGAAGTTTTGAAAATCATTTTGAAAAACCATTTTGTAGTAGTTTTGCAAGCTTCTTCTAGCAGAATATCTCATCACATCAAGACTCGAGAACTTGTACAAAACCAGGATGTTCGTGGTTTGTAAGCCACTTGTCGTAGGTTTTAAGCTATTTATCATGGGTTTGTAAGCCACTAAGAAGGTAGAAATGGGTTCCGTCTTAAATGAAATTTGGAATGAAGATTTCCGTGTTATTATGAAGTTTTAACAAAAACTAGACACTTACCTTGAAATCTTGATCTTGATACTCATGAGTCTTCAAACTTAATTTCTTCATTCTTGATCTTTATACTGTACAGTCTTTAATAATCAGTACCTGCATTATATATATATCCTGCATAATAACATCCATATATATTTTGACAATAGTGTTTGTATTTTTTTTTTGAATTACCTAGAGAACCAAGCTTCGCTTGTAAACTCTAGGGAAGTATGTGCCTGCCAAACACATACTTCGGGTACTTGTTACAGGGTTGTCAGTTTCGGGGCTCGAACTCGTGACCTTCGATCACGCAGTCCGAACCATCAACCAACTGCGCCAACCCTGTTGGCTACAATAGTGTTTGTATTTAAGTTATAATATAATATGTTAGAAAGGTTGTTGTCATCAAAACCACTTTCTCCAGTTCCTAACAATGGGCATAGTGATCGTGAGGCCATACAAGGCGAAGCAAAAGCATTGGGAAACTAATGTGCTAGCCCATTTAATGCTTTGCAAGAAAACCGAGCAGCAATGCCGCTTTCATATTTTTTTCCATTTTCTCCTATTTTGCAAGTAATCTAGTTATTTCTTGTGACGACCCAGAATTTTGAACATTTAAAATTGAAATATTTAATTAATTTTAAATATTTAAAAGTTAATTTAAAACTTGAGTTTCAAATATTGCTATGAATTTGGCAATTAAATTGTTAAATTTGATAAAGTGAAGTCGGGTAAAAATTTGAATCTTCAATCTTAAGCCTGTTAAAAATAAATTGAAGGCTTGGAAAATCAATATTGACAATACTGAAGATAATGGAAGCTTCAGAATTGGTTTTGGAGATGATTTGTTCAGTTTTGAAATTATATCGTTTAAATCGATATTTAAAAATAGCCTTCCGAGGCACAGTCTCAGATTTCGATGAAACCAGTTCCATTGGATCCGTAATATTGTATTGTTATCGGGTTTCAATTTTCATAGCATTCGGAGTTGTCGTGTGATCGTACGATAGGCCAACGCGTTAAAATTTATATCGAAATTTAATTTAATAGCTGGGTTCAAAAAGCTATTTCTCCATACGATCAAATTTGGACTCGAAACCTTTTCCATTGCATTCGGACCGGGCGTATAACATTATAAACGCCTGGAAGCATGCCTCGATAGGATGCAAAAAAATTAAGCTTCAAATTTAAGACGATTAAAAATTGAATTTAAATTCAAATATAAATGATAAATTACATTGAACACTGTAGCTTTCTTGCCACACGTCTTCTCTTACTAGAACGTGTCACCTGTTTTCTTTCTAACAACTCCAGATGTCCACTTCGAAGCATAAAAAGAAATGGATGAAACAAATATTGTTCAAATGAATCTCGTTCTCTCTGCTTAACTCAAAATCAGTTCGTATAATAAAAAAAAAAGAATGACCTTCTCAATTCAAAAAAATTCCCTTTTCAAATTAAATTCACGAATTCATTAGAAAGCCCTAAATCCTTTTAAGATTTCTCGAAACCAAATCGCATACGTGGAAGGTAATACTTGAGTTCGAGCTGAGGAGGTGCAATTGTCAAATGGAAGCACAAGTGCTCCAAGTCGCGATGGATGGCGACGCGATGGCGAGGCTTCGAGGAGGTGGCCGCGACGGCATTTGGGCTCGCGACGTTAGTTAGGGATCACGGTAGAAGGTGGCTGAGCCGGGGGCTTGCACGTGCGCGCGCAAGGATGTGGTGGCAGGTTACTGTGGAGGTTGTGGTTGTCTAAGACATCGCGATGGGAAGCGGAGGAGGTGGAGTCATACTCTATGGAGGCGGAGTCTCTGGCGATGGTGGGTGCATGAAGCAAGCAGTCGCTGTTTAGGGCAAAGTGGAGGGAAAGTAGATCCGAACACGCGCGGCAGGCGATGGGAGTTCATTGGTCAGAGTTTGGGCGGTCACGACTGGGTTGAGGCGTGGCAGTAGCTTCATGCTGTTGCATGGTGAAGTCGGTAAGGTATTGATTTTGGTTTTTATTTGGTTTATTATGTAAACAGAAAATACATATGGTTCAGACAAAGGAAAAAGAAATTTTCTTTTGAGTATATAAATATGTGAGTATAAAAATAAAAGGTTTTTACAGTAAAGAAATTTCTGTCATTCTTAGGTTTGAAAGAAAATAAATATATTATTTCATAATAGAAAATTGGTTTGAAAAGAAAATTTTTTATTATATATACATGTTTAAAATTAATCACTAAGTTAAATTGAATCGTTAGTAATTAAATTTTGTAAATGGAAGAAATAATTGTTCAATTTATTTCGAATATTAATAAATTATGTAATTGTTTGATACAAGGTCTAAAATCGAGAAACAAGTCAAATTGGAAATGGATTGCGAAATGAAGGAGCAAAGGTGGGATCTTCTCACTCAATTGAATCCCCAGTTTAATTTTAAATAGTTAAATTTAAATTGTTGATTGTGTGCTTGGATGATTATTATTGTCAATTGGATTGAAATAGACCCTATGCGCCGCATAATAGCGGATGATATTATATTAAACCCATATACCACGATATTCCACCTCGAAGTGGAATTGGTATTATATATGTATTTGGAGTGATTGATTTCCCGTATTATATAGCGGATGAGACCCTATACGCCGCATAATAGTGGATGATATTTTACAAATCCCATATACCGCGATATTTCACCTCGAAGTGGAATTGGTATTTAATTGTTGTGCTAACGTCTGTGGATGCAGGGAAACAGGTTGGAGGGATCCAACTGGATTCCTCAAATATTGAATTTGTTTGAATGTTATGTGTTGATTATTTATAATCTTTGTGTGATTATATTGGTGATTGAAATCGTTGAAGGCTATCGTTTAGCCGAATTTATTTTTGGTATCGTAGGATACCAGAAATAGATAAAATTGAAATTTTAAAATTCAAGTTGAAAAATTTATACTAAAATTTATTTTTGAGAATTGGATAAATTTAAAAGAATTAATTTTAAAAGGATAAATTTTTATTTTTGAATCCTATCAAATAAAATTCCAAAAATATGGGAAAGAGGCTTAATAAATGGATTTCGGGTAATGTTATTCAAAGGTTGAAGAATTTATTTTAAAATATGATTTTTTTTAAAATAATTTGGAAAAGATAAAGGAATTTATTTTAAAAATAAATTCTAAAGTTTATTTGGTGTTAAAAGAATAAATCTTTGGGAAATCAACATGAAAATTGATTTGGTGTTTGAATGAAAATCGAAATGGTGTTGAAATAAATTTAGAAATCAATTTGGAATTTGATTTGGTGTTTAAAATTAAAATTTGAAGTCGATTTGGAAATTGATTTGGTGTTTTAAAATGATTTTAGAAATCGATTTAAAAATCATATATCAATGGATATTTGGGAATTTGAATTCACAATGGGAATTTTTTTAAAAGAAAGGGAAATTTTATTTTAAAAATAAATACTGGTTTATTTTTAATTAGATTTGGAATGTAAATTTAAAATAAATCCAGAAGGATTAGTGAATTGATTAAAAATGATCCATTTTGAAAAGGAAGGTGTATTTTCCTTGACAAGCCGGGTATGTTTGTAAAATAGCTTTTAAAATATAAATTAAAAGTTCTAGAGATGGTTTTAAAAAGAATATTTTGGAGAAATTATTTTCTTAAGTTATTTCAAAAATCTTTAAAGTAAAGATTTATTTAATTAATTATAGAAGTGATTATTTAAAGATTTAAATATATTTGTTTTAGAAAATGGTTATTTAAATATTTATACCCTATCTACTAATTTTATTTTTAAAATTAGTTTGGACTTGAATTTTTATATAAGATATTAGTATAATATTTTCATAACAAATATTTAAGCAAGTGTTTTAAAATAGTTTTTATTCTAAATATTTCTAAGTATATTTTGGATAAGTGTTTTGAATTATTTTAAAGTATTTGAACTCGGCAGACTTTCAGTGGAAATAAATAATATTGGGAATCTTATTCCGCGAGTGAAAAGTGATTTGAAATTTGTTTTAAAATGGTTGAAGTGTGAAAATATATCTTGCAAAGATATTTTGAAAATAAATAGCTGGGGGAAAATTATTTGAAAATCCAGTAATTGTTGTGAATGTTGATTGATACTTAAATAACCGACTATCAATATTGGCCTTTAAATGGCGTTTGAATTTCGATGCGACCGGGGGTCGGGTTCCAAATGGATATTCGAAAACCACATCGAACCTTTGTGATGGTGGTGGATCTTTTGTTTAAAAGATCAAAGTGAAAATTGTTGTGACTTGTTTGAAATCTGAATGTAACACTTATTTTTAAAATAAGCGTTCATTATTCGGATTATCCGGGAGAGGACTTTGTGTCATAAAACCCATTCCGAATAATGTTACGACGAAATGGGATTGCATTTGAAGATGGTGTTAAAGACCGGATATTTTCGAAAGCGAAAGGATTACCTGTCGAATGTCTCTGCACCGAGTTGCTCCGGTATAGAGATTTTATCACCCTTTGTGATGGGGATTCCGGATGTGATTAGTGAATATCCGGATTGCAAGGGCTTCTTTTGAAGTTCCTTCGGTTCCGTTCGATCCCGGAACAGACTTGTATGGATGTGTGTTTGACGTTACACTTTGAGATGTAAAGCTGGTTTCTATCAAATACATTTCTGTTGGTGGCGGAGAATTTATTTTCTTAGCTTAACACCCTTCTCTGAGACGTACGAGCTCAGAGGTTATGTAGTTGATGGTTACTAGTGATAGATTCCCAATTTGGTAATGTGGCATACGAAGTGCTGCTGATAATTTGTTGATCGAAGCATGGCTTTGTGAAAAAGCGTAGCTTTGTGGACGAGACTTCGTCGAGCCTCACAACCCGGAAATGGTCGAAACAGGAATGTTGCGGCAAGGTTATTAGGGATCGCGCCCCTAGGGTATGTCCATTTTCTTTTGGATAAGAGGTGATATCATGGTATGGAGCCCAGATATTTTACATATGTTGATGCTGCAAATTTATTATACTTTGTGGTTGTTGCTTTGTGGTTGAGGATCCTCGGATAAAGGTCGGTAATGACCGAGGATGGCATACTTGTATGTTAGTTACCTATGTTATAGCTTGGTTAAAGCGTGAGGTAACGTCGGCCTTGTTAGCAGAGATCCGGTTAGGTTCTCGGGGCGTCCTTTCAGAGGTGTACCCATTTCGGCAAGGAAGTTCCTTAGCCGGACCATTTTTTGGAAATCCAAAGAAACAATACGCGCTCTGTACGGTTTTAATTGTATAACCTGCCATGGAATGTGGCGGTAACTTGCTATTGATCATGGTAGCTATAGTAGGCATACGATGTAATGTGGTATGCTGGCTAAGATTAATATTATACTTTCGAAATACTTTCTGCACTATGCACTAATAATAATATCAAATGGTTTTCACATATCAAGCATTTTTGACTGTCATAAGGAGAAATCTCCTCCATGTGTGCGCTTGCATTGCGTGTGTGATGGGAGGCCTTATGGAAGTTTCATTTTCCAAAAGCATTGCGGATTTCTTTTTATTTTTTGTGTGAAAATAACTGTTTTTAAGATCTTGTACCAGTCATATGACTGACGTAGAGTTTATTGTTCCCTTTCTAAACTCTGGGTTCCCATAATTTTCCATACAGGCAGCCTAGAGTCAGGTTATCATTATTCTGGAGCGAAGTCTATAGTTTCTTTGGAGATCTGGAGTTCAAGGTGGATGGAGAGGCGTATTATCTATACTATGTATTATCCGTTGTGTATGGGTTGGTGCAAAGTCACTTCCATGTAGTCAGGTTATAATGACTTTTAGTGTTGTATTGTGTGTCGTTGTAAACTCTGATGATGTATGTAAAACTGATATAGTGCTTTTGTTTTCAAAGATTATTCGTTTATCTATTATATGTTGTTCCGCTGTGAATGTGAGATTCTGTTGTTGTTTCTGTTTCTTCTTCTATCTTCTTCTTAAACCCTAACGGTTCGGTTTTCCGGCGTTCGATTGTTTGGCGGTCGATACAGTGGGCGTATTGATGTCGACTTTCGAAAGTTGAAAAATCAGTTTGTTACATTTCTCATCGTTTTCCTCATTGTATTTATATTTATTAATCCCCTTTTCAAATATATTATATATGGTGGATTATGAGTTAAACTGTTTTTGTTTTTACTTCAAAAGACAACCAACTTTCATTATACCAAGGATGATTTTTTATTTTTAATTGAATAATGTGTAGAAATTTTAAAACAAAGACACCCATTGACATTATATAAATGATATAAATAGTTTTAGAAAAAAAATATTTTTTTGGTTTATGTAAGAAAAAGAATATAGGAAAAACATTATTGATAACTAAGTGCATGTAGCTTTATTAGTATATTTCAATTGTTAGATGAGGATAGCCCTGTAAAAAAAATTATTTTATAAATGGTCAGTGCAAATTTATTTGCTAGTTAACATAGTGTTAGCCTTATTTTTGGACTAACACCCCAAATCGATGGAAAAACTAAAAAATTAAAAGAATTAGAGGGACGAGTAAGAATAAGAACATGATGTATAGTGGTTTGGAAAATCACTGGCCTATGATCACTTATCATTTTTATTGGTTATTTTTTGCTTGATCTACCAAGATTACAATGAAATTCTAAAATACAAAGATTAGGTCTTGAATTTAGGGGTTTCTATCCTATCAAAATTGGTTAAGATGCCTAAAGTCCTTTTTAATTTGAAGTAGATGGCTTTTTAAAAATTAATTAGGCTATTCAAAGATGGGTTCGCCAGATCTCGTTTGAAATCATCAATCTGCGAGTTTTGAGATGATAAGGGAAAGATCAAGTCAATACTGAACCAAATCTTGAGGTACAATGGATCCGTACTAATCAATGGAACTTGTATGTTTCTTCACTGTTGTCTTAGTCTTCATGCTTTCAAACTTAGAGGAAAAATGATCTTTTTGATGGATCGATATCGGTTAATACTTCATGATCAAAACTTGCATTTTTCTTCAAAATAACTTAGAAATCCATTTTATGGCAAATTCGTCATTTTAGTGGATAGGTAGCTGTTAACCATAAAGTTCACTCAAGAATGTTGGTATGAAAAAAGACTTCTGAAGGCATCAAAAGGAGGGTTCTACAAGTGTTAAAAGAAGGCTTGCGAAAGCATTATGGAGGCTTCGCAAGAGTTGAAAAAAGGGTTTCACCATGGTTCAAAATAGGAGTTTTGAAGGCTCTAAAATAGCTTCCGAAGAGATTGGATTGGTGTTGTAAGCGCTGCATGCTTCCATAGAAGATGAAAATAAGTAACTCTTCCAACATTATCTCTTCCACATAAATCAAGTCTTTTAAAATGATTGGTGTTGTAAGCGTTGCATGATTGGAAGACTCTACCAACACTTCCCATTAGAAAGCATGACTTTGCAAAGACCAGCCTTTCGAATTGGTTAAACCCTTCCACAAGAATTAGAAAGGCTTTACACACCTAAATGCTTCTTCCACAAGTGTCAAAAGATGGGCTTTCGCATTAACCAAAAGGTTTGCCTTCGAAAACTATCTTCTACAACCATCATCTGTCCATCAAGAAGCCTCCTCCATTACAAGTGACCTTTTGCAACGATCCTTCCTCCACCATCAAATCCTTTCGAGCCCATCCGAATTCCCTTCTTCACTCGTTCAAGTAGCAACCTACCACGTTAGCACCAAATCTTAACAGTAATGAAGAGGTCCAGGAAGCCTTCAACTATGTTGCAACCCTTTCAAAACCAAGAAAATCCCCTTTCGATAGTGATGAAAGCCTCCAAAGATGCATATAGGCGGTATGAAAACTGATTCGATACGCAATAGCAGAAGGTAGATTCAAGTGTAATGAAAGCTTAAACAAAGAAAGCAAAAGCATCTCAACATCAATGAAAGTGAAAGGTCGGTGAAGAGATCTTTCAATAGATTCGGAAGGATGGACGCAGAAGGGTCTAACCCGCATCTATAAATACAACCCTAGGGGTCCAAGTTCGGGATCGATTTTTCATTCCTACATTTCTTTGTCAAATCGAATTCTTATAACCCTAAATCAAATTGGTGAAAAATTCTATTACTTGTAATTCATTTATGAGAAATAAAAAGAGAGGATGCATGGACTTGATATTGATTTCGAACATAAGAATGACCATCTCGGCCATTAGCTCGTCTAATGACCAATTACACATGATACACACTTATCTTCTTAACCCTTGCTACGCTATAGAACCTATTTGGATATCTTGACTTTAAAGCATATTATAATTACGTCCAAAACCCTTGCGGCACTAAAGTAACATGATGATAATTCAATATTGTTGAGTCCATTGGACTTATGACATTTACCCAAAATAAGGCTCTATGACACATTGAATCTACTCTTTACTCAAATTTATATCGAGTTTCAAATCCTTTCAAAGGGTACTAAACCTTTGCAAGGGTTCTCTTTGTAATCGTTGAATCAAACCCTTTAGGAGGACTTCTTCGAAAGGCATTTGAATAGTTTTGGATATATCTTGGCTGTCGAAGGAGATCACCAATAGCTGTTGTATCGACACCTTCAGAGGGGTCCATTCGAATGGGTTCTTGACCTTATTTCTATCCCTTCGAAAGGGGGGGTAAATAGGACTTTAACATTGAATCTAGGTTCTGACAGTACATACCCTTTTGAATTCCTTCTAAAGGGATCTTCTTCTGATTCACTTTCAATCCAACGCACCTTTAAATGTTGACGATTATATCGTTAACATTTTTTGGTACTAGAAGGAGGGCTCGAACCTTCGACCTTATTCTTTCCTTATAGAATACTTATGGAAAGTTTGATTTTGTTATAGGGAAATGGACTCACTCGATTGGGTGAAGAAACAGTACACACAACAGTTCTAGAGGAAAATATTACGCCAACCTTCATCTTAGAAGGGGATGTGTTATGGCAGCCATCAGCTCCAGCGCAACTTGATTACAATGTAGCTAAGATAAAACATTTGGAGCAACAACTACTGGAAATGCAAGAACTCCTAGAAGCAGCCCTTGCTCAGAAATCATCTAAAACCTCTAAGCCAACAACATGGGACAAAGTGGTCTCCCCAAGAAGGAATCTGAAGGCTTACACATTTGAAGGCAAGAGCAGGATTGTCTTAACATCATCAAAGAAGAAGGAACATTATGTAACTAGAGCTGATCACCAGGGTAGATTGGAAGACAAATCTTTGGAGCAATCTAGAAGCTCAACCTCGAAGGAATATAATCCAAATCAGAAAAGCTGTCATGATACTGAATCATATTTGAAGGACGTGGCAGAGAAAGCTATTAAAGACATGTTGAATGCTATTCGGAAAAGAACTTTAGATGAGTCATTGACGAAATCATGTCAACAACAATGCCATCTCATGTTAAGGTTCCAATTATGAAATACCATGGCACTACTGATCTTGATGATCACTTAATGGCTTTTGACAGCCAAATAGACCATTATAATGGTTCGGGGCAGTGCGATGCAGATTATTCCCAGTAACACTTCAAGGGGCTACTGTAAAACGATACCGCCAATATTGGGAGAAACTATCTACTCATGGGAATAATTCTCCTACTAATTCTCTGCTCAGTTTTGCATGGGTAAAGATCCAACATCTGACTACACCATTTTGGCAAACATCAAGCAAAGGCAAGGAGAATCATTGGATGACTACCTTAAAAGGTTCGATGTAGAGGCATTAAAAGCCAAAGACATGAACAAAAGAGATAAGCTAATCACAGTGCACTCAGATTGATAGAAAACACGCCGTTCTGGAAAGAGCTCTTCGTCCATGGATGCAAAATTTTATAAGATTTTCACTTTCAAGTTGATAAATTCATTCAAATGGATGAATTATACTATGATAAAAGGAAAACTAACCCCAAGTATGAAATTGGAAGATTTGGATTCGATAGAGGACATAAAAGGTCAAGGTAGGAAGATTCCAATACCAATTCAGTTGCTTTGATTAAACCTTTGTCTTATATCTACGCCACAACTAAAGAAAATGTTAATTTCCCAACTTCATTCAAGGCCAAGAATTCCCCGAGCAGAGAAAAGTGGATAATTATTGTGCTTATCATAAGACGAATGGTCATAAGACAGACGAATGCCGAATGCTAGTCGGAATTATTCAAAAGCTGATCCACGAAGGCCATTTGAAAGAGTTTGTCCAAGATAAACAGAAAGCACCATGAACTGACAACAGACCCCAAAAGTTGCCTAGTAATGTTGTGAATGTTTTAGAGGATGAAGATCCGTTGAATTTAAGTCCACCTTTGTACAGGATTGGTGTGATTCATAGGGGACTGCATCCAGTAGGAAATAGTAATGGAGCTAAGAACATATATATTAAGGAAGCTATAGAAGGGTTGTTCCCTATACAGGAAGAGCCCCCACATAAAAATTTGCGACTTAATATACAAATGCCAAATCTTGTCATCACTCTACAAGAGCTAAAGAAAGGAATCCATCATCACCATAATGACCCCCTTATGATCACAACTCAAATCGGTTCCATAGTATCCAGGATTCTAGTAGATACTGGAACCGTGGTTAATGTTACCTTGAAGCACGCTTTTGATCAGATGGGCATTACTGAGGATAAATTGGAGCCTAGTCTTAAACCTACCTTTGGGTTCAATAATAAGAGATCAACACTGGTAGGGTAAGTAAAGCTATTGGTACAGATGGGCCTATCACCACGCTGCAGAACTTTTAAGACTCTCTTTATGATGATCGATCAACCTTCATATTACAATGCCTTCTTTGGCTGTCCTGCGTTGGATGAGGTGGATGCTTTCGTCTCACCAAAATACCTGACGGTAAAGTTCTTGACTAAAAGGGGTTTGTGTATTATTCAGGGAGAAAATTTAGCTCCCGCAAAATGTATTTTGCAATTCTCGATCAATACAGTACTCTTCTTACTTTGATTCCTTTACTATTTTTCAGCATTTAGATGATGGACATTTACATCTAACATTCGAAGTAAGAATAAGATATATCTCACCTGGAGGGAAGAGGACAGATGCTAACTCTGTAGAAGAAGGCGAGATCATCACCAAATTGGATCATCGAGGAGGAATGTAGAGGATAAAACCTACAAAGGATCTTGAAGAAATATGTATAGATCCAACTGATTCAACCAAAATAGTCAAAGTGGGAAAAAGTAAGAGAACAACTTGAAAGCATACTTGATTCAATTCCTTAAAGCTAGCAAGGACGTATTTGCATGGACCCATTCAGATATGGTAGGGGTCGACCCATCAGTTATGTGCCATACACTAAATATTAACCCAAATGTGACTCCTGTCCGACAAAAGAAAAGGCAGTTTGACAAAGTTCGATCTAATGCCTTGAAATAAGAGGTTAAAAGGCTACTTGAAAACGGATTCATTCGAGAAGTTTTTATCCAAAATGGTTGGCAAACCCTGTGTTAGTTAAGAAGTCGAATGGTAAGTGGAGAACCTGCATCAATTACACTGATCTAAGTAAAGCATGCCTGAAAGACTGTTATCCACTACCCAAAGTAGACCAGTTAGTTGATGTGACTAGCGGATACAAGCTATTATCTTTCATGGATGCTTATCAAGATATAATCAAATACCTATATTCATGCCAGTCGAAGACTATACAAGCTTCATTACCAATTGGGGAACTTTCTGTTATAAAGCAATGTCTTTCGGACTAAAGAATGCTGAAGCTACTTATCAAAGTTTAGTCAAAAGAATGTTCAAGGAACAGATTGGTCAAAATATGGAGGTTTACGTGGATGATATGCTAGTAAAGTCCTATGAACCTAAGAGTCACCTTAAAGATCCCGAAATGTTTAAAGTATTATAAATGTATCAAATGAAACTAAATCCTTAGAAAAGTTCTTTCGGGGTTCATTCCGAAAAGTTCTTAGGTTACATTGTTAGTGCACAAGGGATTGAAGCCAGTCCTAACCAGATCCAAGCTATCAAAGACAAGGTCAAACCCAAAACAATCAAAGATGTAATGAGTTTGAACGGTAGAATTACAGCTTTGAGCAAATTCATCTCCAAGGCAATCGATAAATGCATTCCATTCTTCAATATAATTAAGAAACGAAAGAATTTTTAGTGGGGAGAAGACTATAAGAAAGCCTTCCAAGAATTAAAAATCATTTGAAAAAGCCACCAATATTATCCAGCCCTGAGAATGGATAAATCTTATACTTGGCAATCTCAGAACATGTTATTAGTTCGGTTTTGATTAAAGAAGAAAATGAAACTCAGCTTCTCATTTTTTATGTGAGCAGACGATGGAAGGATGCCAAAGTTAGATAGCCAATCATAGAAAAGTTAGCTTATTGTTTAATACTTACAACAAGGAAAATCATAGCATACTTCCAAGCACATCCGATTAGAGTATTGATTAACTTTCCACTCAAGCAGATTTTCAATAAACCTGAGACTTGGGGTAGGCTGGTAAAAATAAGGAATTGAACTTAGCCAATATGACATAGAATTTCAGCCACGAGCAGCAATCAAAGGGCAAGCATTAGCGGACAATATCAATGAATGTACAGGCCTTGTTAAAGAGAAGTCAAAGAAAGAAAAGGATCAGAAGTCCATATGGAAACTATTTGTGGATAGGGTATCAAATGAGCAAGGAGCTGGAGCAGGGTATGTCATAATCACGCCAAATGGACACCACCTACACTATGTAATGAAGCTAGGATTTCCTGTAACAAACAACGTAGCTGAATACAAATCAATAGTGGCAGGACTAGCTCTAGCTTTACAACTCAAGATCCCACGAATTCAAATCTTTAGCGACTCTCAACTAATAGTGAATCAGATAAAGCAGATATATCAGACTAAAGACATTAGACTATCTCTATATGTTAAGAAGTTTCTAAAAATGCTTACCCTATATGAAGATTTTTCTGTACACCAAGTCCCAAGGGGAGATAATTCTCAAGTAGATCCGTTAGCAAAATTGGCTAGTTCAAGAGGAGCTCTAAAAACCTGTATTGTACCAGTAGGGTATCAAGCAGTTCTTAGTATTGAAGAGAAAATGCTCGAACCAGGGAAAGATCTAATGGTTTTAACTAGATCCCAAGCCATGACACAAGAAATATAAATTGATGAAGAAATTTCATATAAAGAGCTTATTCATCCAAAAACGGATAAATGCTACAAGAACACTTGGATGACACCTGTTGTAGAATATCTTACCAATGGAATATTACTATCTGACAAAACGGAAGCTAGGAGAATCAGACGTCAAACTCCGACCTTCACTATGATGGATGGAATTCTTTATAAGAAAGGATATGCTCTTTCTTACTTAAGACGTGTGAATTCTAAAGATGGGTTGAAATTACTAAAGGAAGCACATGCGGGGTTTTGTGGAGACCATTCCAATGGGATAAAGTTGGCTAAGAAAATAACGAGACAAGGTTTCTATTGGACTCAAATGACTAGTCAAGCTATAGATCACGTGAAGAAATGTGAAGGGTCCCAAAAATACTCAAAGATTCCCCATTTATCACCAAGCCAGCTAACTCCGATCTCCAGTCCATGACCCTTTGATGTATGGGGAATCGATTTGATTGGACCATTGCCAATTTCTATAGAAGGGGAAAAGTATGTCGTAGTTGCCATTGATTACTTTACTAAATGGGTAGAAGTAGGACCACTTCCTAAAATCACTTCTGAGAAAGTACTTAGATTTGTTACTTAGAACATCATCATTAGATTCGAGATCCCATACAAGATTATATCTGATAATGGGACACAATTTGAAAGTGAAGGGTTTTCTCGGTTTTGCCGTAAGAATGGAATCATCAAAAGTTTTTCTTCCGTAGCACATCTAAAGGCTAATGGAGATGTTGAAGCAACCAACAAGACTATTAAGACCATCTTGAAAAAAGACTAAATAAGGCCAAAGGAAATTGGGTGGAAAAGATACTACTTATACTCTGGGCATATCGTACATCCACCAAAATTGCTACAGGTCATACCCCTTACTCTCTAACATATGGGTGAGAAGCAATGTTACTAGTCGAAAATGAAATACCTTCACATCGAAGAATTGCATATGCGCTCCATCCAAACCATGGGTTAAAGAAAGAATAATTGAATTTCATACATGAACTAAGAGATAAAGCAACTATTTGAACTGCTGAGTATTAAAGAAGAATATCAAAATACTACAACTCGAAAGTAAAGAAAAGATCATTTAAAGAAGGAGATCTAGTGCTTTGAAAAGTGATGGCAAACACTAGAAATCTTATGACCGCTAGGATCAAACTAGGAGGGTCCTCTAATTTTGTGCAAAGTAATTCCTCCGGAAGCTTACAAATTATGTCGACCATATGGCAATATGGTTCCAAGGACATGAAACATGCACAACTTTTCTAAGAAATCTACATGGTCCAGAGTAGAATTCTCTTTAAATTTGGAAACCATCTTAAATGGTCATAAGCCTTTGTCCATGCCAAGATGACCAGGTCAAAGCGCCCCTAGAGGGAGGTCAGAGTAATCCTTTATCTGCAAGCCCTTGATTGCGCCACGCTATGGCCAGATCTAGGTGCCTTCTGGAGGAAGGACGGAGTAAGCCCTTGAACACGCCACGTTATGGCCAGTTCAAGGCACCAACTAGCCTTCAGTACCACTTATAAGGCCTGGCTGAAGCACCTCTTCGAAGGAGGACGGAGTAAGCCCTTGATCTCACCACGTCATGGCCTAGTCAAGGCACCGGACAAGCCTTCAGTCCCACTTATAAGGTCTGGCTGGAGCACCTCCTGGAGGGAGGTCGGGTAAGTCCTTGGGTCTTTCTTGTGGAAAAGACAACCAAGCGCACCGGACAACAATAGACTAAGATGTCCAAGCCCCAGAAGTGGCAGACAAAGCATTAACAAATATATGAACCTAAAGGGTGGTACATATCGAAAGAATCAGGTACCTGGAACCAGAGAGGCGACACAAAGAAAAAGATTCGAAATATCAAAGTACAAAGAATGGTGTAGAACAAAAGGCTAAGATGAGAATTTATGAACTTCCATTATTCGAATAATGATTCCTAACCTTTCCTTCTTATTATCAGGAACAGATTTCTAATCTTATTTCTAAACGATAATTCTCGGATTACATTCATTATTAGATATGAATTTATGGCCTTTGGCTAATTTCTAGAAGATGATTTTTGGACTTTACTTATTAATGCCCAAATCTAGGTTTTAGGTCTTTTATTATTAGTTTCTGGACTTCACTCATTAACACCTGAATTTGGGCCTCGGTACTTCTGTTATTGATTTCAAGACCTCTATTATGGACTTATGGTCATTTACTAATTTCCAAATAATAATTTCTGGATCTCTCGTACAAACACCCGAATCTGGGTCTTGGGTCTTCTACTATTAACTGCTGGACTACACTTATCAATACCTGAATCTTGGTTTCAGGTCTTCTATTATTTCCAAATAAGGGTTTCTGGACTCCTATTATTTGTTCCCAAATGAGGATTCTTAGTCTTCTATGACTTATTTCCAAATGATGATCTCTAGACTTTTATTATTAAATGATTGTTCATGGTTTTCTATAAGTTATTTCCAGAAGAGGATTTCTAAACTTCTATTATTAATGCCAGATTTGGACTTTTAGCCCTCTTCCATAATTAGATTTTTGGTCTTCTATTAATATAACTAGAGTTAAATTTCTTGTCTTCTCTCATCATTACAAGTTGGATCTCAAGACTTCTACGATTGTCAAACAAGAATTAGTGGTTTTTAATCATTATAAACTATGGATTTCTCATCACTTATTATATTCAATGAGGATATATTAATTTCCATTATTCTCAGATTTAGATTTCTGAAATTCTATTATCAAGAATTCGTATACTATCTCCAATAATACGGACAAACTGTTGAACATATTCTTACATAAATTTCAAATTAATAATAAGAAATGTTCTCTACTTTGTACTTTGCAGGAAAATAAGATTGATAAGGAAGACAATTGAAAATGAAATAATGCGAAGAGAATTCTTGGATTTTTGTCCTAAAGAACAAAATCTTTTTTCATACGGAGGGGCTAAATGTTAACCATAAAATTCACTCAAGAATCTAGGTATGAAAGAAGGCTTCTAAAGGTATCAAAAGAAGGGCTTCGCAAGTACCAAAAGAAGTTTGCGAAAGCATTATAGAGGCTTCGCAAGATGGAAAAAAGGGTTCCTTCATGGTTCAAAAGGGGGTTTCAAAGGCAATAAAAGTAGCTTTCGAAGAGATTGGATTGGTGCTGTAAGCATTGGATGCTTCCACAGAAGATGATAATAAGGAACCCTTCCAACATTATCCCTTCCACATAAATCAAGTCTTTCGAAACGATTGGTTTCATCACTATCTACATTCCATAGAAGAAGACTCTACCAATACTTCCCGTTCGAAAGAATTTGCAAAGGCTAGCCTTTCGAATCAGTTAAACACTTTCGCAAGAATTAGAAACTTTATATATGTAAATAGTGCTTCTGCATGCGTCAAAAGTTGGGTTTCCGCATTAATCAAGGGGATTGCCTTCAAAAAGCACCTTCTGCAACGATCATCTATCCATTAAGAAGCCTCTTCCATTAAAAGTGACCTTTTGCAATGATCCTTCCGCCACCATTAAATCCTTTCGAGCCCATCCAAATGCCCTTCCTTACTCGTTCAAGTAGCAACCTACCATGTTAGCCTAGATCTTAACAACAATGAAGAGGTCCAGGAAGCCTTCAACTATATTGCAACCCTTTCGAAACTAAGAAAATCCTTTTTTGATAGTGATGAAAGCCTCCAAAGATGCATATAGGCGGTATGGAAACTGATTCAATACCCAATAGCGGAAGGTAGATTCAAGTGTTACGAAAGATTAAACAAAGAAAGCAGAAGCATTTCAATATCAATGACAACGACAAGTCGGTTAAGGGACCTTTCGATAGCTTCGGAAGGATGGACGCGGAAGGGTCTATTTGTATCTATAAATACGACCTTAGGGGTCCAAGTTTGGGAACGATTTTTCATTCCTACATTTCTTTGTCAAATTGAATTCTTGTAACCCTAAATCAAATTGGAGACAAATTTTATTACTTGTAATCCATTTGTGAGAAATAAAAAGAGAGGATGCATGGACTTTATTTCAATTTCGAATATGAGAATGATCATCTCAGCTATTAGCTTATCTAATGACCAATTGCACATGATACACATTTATCTCCTTAACTCTTTATTAGCATATGCTACACTATAGAACCTATTTGGATATCTTGACTTTAAAGTATATTATCATTATATCAAAAGCCTTTGCAGCACTAAGGTAACGTGATGATGATAGTTCAACATTATTGAGTTCATTGGACTTATGACATTTATCCAAAATAAGGCTCTATGACACATTAAATCTACTCTTTACCCAAATTTATATCGAGTTTCGAATCCTTTCAAAAGGTACTGGACATTCGAAGGGGTTCTCTTTGTAACCATTGAATCAAATCCTTTGGAAGGACTTCTTCGACAGACATTTGAATACTTTTGAATATGTCTTGGCTTTTGAAGGAGATCGCCCCATAGCTGCTGTATCGACACCTTCAAAGGGGTCCACTCGAATGGGTTCTTGACCTCATTTTGATCCCTTCGAAAGGGGCGGTAAATATGACTGCAACATTGAATCTCGGTTTTGACAACGTAAACTCTTTTGAAGTCCTTCGAAAGGGATCTTCTTTTGATTCACTTTAAATCCAATGCACCTTTGGATGTTGACCATTATATCATTAACAGTAGCGATCCATGACTTTGACAAAAATTTCATTCTTTCCTCCTTAGTTCTTTGTTGTTAATTGCCTTAAAGTCTAGAGCTAATTCCTTCATTATTTCGTAGTCTAGATCCATCAAAATGTTACTTAGGCAAAATACTGGATAACACATCGTTTGTTAAATACAAAATGAAAATAGTTTTATTTAGTGGTTTTTAAAGAAGTTGAAGCAAATTAGCTTTATAAATATGTTTGCTACAAATAAATTTAAAATTTTGATGCTAGATTCATAAATAGTAGCGTATTTTTAAGGAAAAGATGCTTAAAATATTATAAATAGCTTATCAGATGTTTGATTAAATTAACTTATGCCATGTAAACAAACTTTGTAAGAAAAATTAATTCTTTTAAATGTTATGTAAAATTAGCTTTATATAAAAGAAGTTAATTTTCGTAAATGTTATGTAAATTAGCTTTAAAAAAAATAAACATGCTCCCGGGAGTGCTTTGTTAATAAAATATACTTTATGTCACTGTTTGTGTTTTAAGATAAATATTTGAATACATCAACTGATTAAACTGTATTCAAAATAACTTTATTCATTTCTTCTTTTGCAATCTTAGATGAGATTCTAATTTTTTCAAAATTAGTTTTAATGAAAATGAATAATCAAGATATTGGTGTTTATATAATTTAACTGTTGAAATTTATTATCCTTGGAACATTTTCTTTTACTTTTAAAAAGTGTCCTTAAAACTAAGTGCCCAATCTATACACATATACGATTGTTAGTTATTTCATATGATACATTTTTCTTCTATTTTCAGATATCTGTATATATGAAAATAAGTTAGTATCCAATATTATAATTATGTGTTTAGATAAAACTAATGAAAAATTACAACAAATGATTTTTTTTCAAATCATGCACTCAAACTTCTGGAAATTTGGATCCGCCCCTTATTTTCAAACTTAATATCTGAAAAACCCTTCAAAAAATAAGGTTCATGAAACATTCATGCTAGAGTTTCGAACGAAAATGTGCATTTTAAGCAGCAGATATTTGCAGCTAGAACCACAAATATTTGTAGTTTAAAATGCAAATATGTGTAGTTTAAAATGCATATATTATAAAATAAATATTTACAGTGTGGACTGCATATATTTAAAGCGTAGAATGCACAATCTTGTACTGTAAACTTTAAATTTTTATTTCACAAAAATGTAAGTTAGAACTGTAAATATTTGCAATGCAGAATACAAATATTTTCATTCCTAACTACAAAATGTGATTTTTAAAGTACAATTTTTCACTGGAAGTTTTGATCGTGAAACTTGTATTTGAGGGGGTTGGGGGGGGAGGGGCAAAAGTGAATTTTGTAACTTTTGAAGGGTGTTTGATAAAACATCACTTTATTCACCATTGTGTAGTCTACTGGTATGAATAAGAACAAATTTTAACATATGCCTTTCGAAAAACTAATTCGAACTATATGCCTCTTTTAAAACTAATTGTAAAAATAAGTCTTCTTTTGAGATTCAACATTTATTCATGTGTATTTACGAATTGCACAAGATATAAAATAAAAATAATTGTAACAGTGGTGTGATTGATAAGGGTAGGGAGTTAAATTATTATTGAATTTAGTTTTAGGTCTTGGCTTCAATCTCACTTCCACTATTATATTATTCGTTGTTAAATTTTTATTATCAACTTTTTAAATAACATTCGTAGTATACTTTTTGTAACTTACCAACAATATCTTTTTGTAAAAATTAATTTGTTTTACAAAAGCATTATTATATTTTACCAAACTAGAGAAATATTCCACTAAATAATTTCCTTTTGTCAATCATTATTATTTTTAAATAAATTTTGTAATATTCTTTTAATCACCTACTAACTATACTTTTTGTAATAATAATTTGGTTCATAAAAGTGTTGTTATATTTCATTGAACTATAGAAATATGCCAGCTACTATTTTTAATTTGGCCTAGAATTTTAGATATTTAATTCAACCTCTATGAATAATGTTACCATCAGCAAAAAAAATTCTCTCCTTTTCCCACGAAAGCTAATAATAAAAATTGAAATTGATATATTTTTTCTCAATTACTTATTATATTTTATCATCACGATTATTAAAAAAAAATCTTTACTATATTTTGAAAATGTTACTACTAATATTTTGATATACTTATTTTTAATATCAATTTTATATTTCATTGCTAAATCTTGTAAAAAAAAGAAAAATAACATCAAAATTCTAATATTTTTCATGATACAAAACAAGATAGAATAAATATTATTATATTTTGAAGATGTGACTGCTAAATATATATTAATTAGTTCTAATATCAATTTCATATTTCGACACTAACATTGGTGAAAAAGATAAATAACATCAAAATTCTAAAAATAAATGAAAAAAGTTTGTTGCAATTTTCTCTAGTTTGGTAAAAAAGAAAAGTTTTTTTATAACAGTTATTATTAGTATAAATAGTATAATTAGTAATAAATATGTAATATAACTTTTATAATATAATTTTAATCTATTAGGTTATCAATAAATGCGAAATTGATATTAAAAAATATATATTGAAATACAGTTAATTATTTTTCAAAATGTTGCAGTGAATATTTTTCATTTTTGAAGAATCATAATGAAAAAGTATAGTTACTAACTGAAAAAAATTAGATCAATTTCGTATATTATTATTAACCTTTGTATTAAAAAAAATGTAAATTTGTTGATTTCATTAAAAAAAAATATAAGTTAATGTTGCATCAAAATCTAAACCAAATGAAATTTTCTTGTTGGAATATTTTGTATAATTCGATGAAATAGATCAAAGCTTTTATGAACCAAATTTATTATTACAAAAATACAATTAGTAAATGATTAAGAGTATATTACAAAGTTATTAAAAAAATTAAGGTTGACTAGTGAAAATTATTACTGGAATATTTCCTAGTCTGATAAAATATAATAATACATTTAGGGAAAAAAATTATGATTACAATTTTTTTTATAGTTAGTAAGTGATAAAAAGTGTATTACAAAAGTTATTAAAAGAAGATTGATAATGTAAAATAAAATCAAGTTAGCAACAAATTTGGACCTAGGACTACATTCCCTTAATCATGTATACCAATGTTACGGTTATATATATGTTTTATATTTTGGGCAATACATAAATGTGCATGAATAACTGTTGAATTTCAACAAGAGACCTATTTTTACAATTAGTTTCAGAAGATGTCCACATTTGGAAATACTTTTTTAGAGGCTTACATTAAAATATTGTCCTATAAATCTTTAACAATAGTTGTAATATCGTTGGTGTCACATTTTTTTGTATCAGCTTGAACTGTTAAAACATCCCTCTTTATATATCACCAAATCCTGATTTCACTTAAAAAATAGGATGTTCTAACAGTTAAACTTTATTTACAGATTCAAAACTCTCCCTATGAATATTACCAAATCTCAACCGGGGGAATTAATTTAAAGGACAAAAATTTCAATATTTTTAGCCTCAAGGACACGACCTCAATATTTTAACCACAATGACAAACATTCTTCTAAAAATTAATTATAAGGACAAACATTCTTCCAAAATTATTCATAAGGACAGACATTTTTGCAAAACTGCTACCGAACTAAAAACTGATACTTAAAAACTGCTACAGATAACTAAAAACCGATACCTAAAAACTGCCATCTATAACTAAAAACTGATACCTAAAGAAAATCGTCCTTTAGGCAAAAATAATGAAGGTTTGTCCTTAGGCTAAAATGATAAGTAATTTTGTCCTTGACAATAATTTCCTGATCTCAATATTAGTTAAAAATAAGATTTAACAAATAAATCCACTTTACAAATTCTTTCTTTATTGGTTAATAATCAAAACGACCGTTAGGAAGGTTTGCTTACTGTCACTGAACAAAATCAAATTTATACGATCGAACGGTCGGTTTCTTCACCGTTGTGCGGTTATATACTAGTGTAAACTTTTTTTTTGAATGTAGTAAACATATAAATTCGCATTGAATGCTATTTCAGCGGGGGTTGCTCATGCGTAGATCATGCAGTGTAGTGATTCCATTGAAATATTCTTTTATTCTTACTTTTGGATGCCAATTGTGAGACTTTCGCCCGCATGATCATCGAACAATTACGGAATATGCGCTAATTATTACTTGAGAAGGCTTGCCACCCAAGAAAAGTAGGCATGTGCGGAAATTAATGAATACACCACATGTACTATCAACCGCACCGTTAATTTACAAGAGAATCCAGCTAACAGCGTACACATACAATGAAAACATCTAGAATCTCCCAATGCAATTCGCATTGAACTACTTCAACGCCGAAAAATACGAAATAATCAAAATGATTAGGTAATATCCGTACACGCTGCATAAATACGCCCCCTCTCTCTCAAATTTCTTTCCTCAGATCTCCCAAAATCCCCAAATTAAAAAGTTTCTCCTAACCCTAAACTTACGACTCTCGTTGTGAATGGTGAGTAGTCAACAATCAATTCTCCCCTCCCTTTCCACAACGAGGGAAACCCTAACCCTAATCGCTCCGTTCGCTTCATGCATGCAAGGCTGGCATCATCTTGATCCATAAATTCTCCGATTTATCTTTCGAATACCCGATTACCCGATCTATTTAAACGGTAACCTGATTTCAGTTTCCTATTTTGTTGTGATGGCGATATATTCAACGAAGAAGGTGAAAAAAGGCGCACAGTTTCTTCTAACTATCACCGTTAATGGTAGTTCGGGTCCGATTAGGTTTCTGGTCAACGAGGATGATACTGTTGGTAAAGTAATTGATAAAGCTGTGAAGAAGTATGCTAATGAAGGAAGATTGATGGATGTCCTTGGATCCGATTTGAATAAACTTGGTCTTCGTTGCGTTAATTCTAGTTATGATGGTAAGCTTTCTGCTTTGCTTTATTACTAATATGGATTGTGTTATAGATAAGAATATATTTTTTCAGCGAATCGCATGCAAAATTGGCTTCTTTTTTTTTAACACCATTAAGCTTGGGAGATAATTGCTTAACCATAAGCTTAACAAACCTCTATCCTAACACTAATCAAATCATGACCTTAAGAATTCAGTCATTTAACAATACTAGGTTGTCTTATTCTACTGTATCGTTTATAATCTAGCGTCTGTGTATCCAATTTGATATTTGAACTTCGACTTGGAGAGTAACTGTTACTTCTTAAGAAACCCGAGTGAAACCAAACAGGCTATTAATTACTTAAACATCGCGATAATAGCTAAAGTTACCTGAACATCATCAGGATAGCTAACCGAGAAGAATCCAATTGTAAAGCTATGAAATATATATTTATCTATGTATGAATTGATTGTGAAATGATAAACTATTGATGCTATCTATGGATTTTGCAATTGCAGCTTTGAGCCCTTGGGATACCATTGGACAAGCTGGATGTCGGAACTTTATTCTTTACAAGGAGGAAAAAGAAGATGACTCGAAAAGTACAAAAGAAGATTTGGAAAGAAAAGGAAGCGGAAACTGGAAAAAACTGGTAATTAGATCTCTTGGATTCAAGGTCACATCCCGCTAAGCTGATGATAAGCAGTGTCATTCATAATGTCTTTCTCATGCCTTGCTTTATTATTTTAAATCACTTTGTTGGGTTTGGAAGTATGGGATATTCAGGTCTTGCTGATTAGATCTGCCTTTTACGATATTTTTAACGTTTGTAATGAGTTATTTTATGCTGAAATAGCGAAATACTGTAGCAACGTTTCTGTTTTCTTAATTTGGATTAAGATTTGCAAATTTTAGCTATGTTAACGTACTGGTTTAAAAAAACAGTTGTTTTTATTTTTGTACTTGCGAAAATTCAAATTTTTTTTTTTTGGCCATAGGCTCGGAATGGTATCAACATCTCATGTGCGCTGAAGTTTGGAGTTTGAAGTAAAAATATCATAGTACGTGTTTATCATGTGTTAGTTTAAAATTTCAAGAGCAAACCCCCTTGAGAACAAATTTAACTTATAAATACTTACTTTTTGACCTACAAATATCTACAAAATATCTACTTTGAGAACACGACTAACTCATCTTGTCTTAACGTAAAAATTCCACGTAACTTTCATTCTTACCACATGTTCTCGTTGTTGCTAAAACCACCTTCACTTGCACAACGTTTGGAATCATCACTCCATCGTGATGCTATTCAACTTCTCTTGCCTGAATTTCTCAACAGCCTTCAATAGTAATAAAAAATAGGTGCAAGTATCAAACGATAATATCGTTAATAACAGTTTTGGTGTAACACTTTTTTGATATCAACGTAAACTAATCTAAATCACTTAAAAGTAGAATATAATATTAAACTTCTTTTACAAATTCAACTGCACATAACAGTAGGATTTGATAATTAAACACGGTACAAATTCAAAACGCTTCTAAAAATATAATCTAAAATTAATTTTTCTTTATAAATTTAAAATACTTCATTACAAATATAGGAATTTTAATATCACTTGAAAATATAAAATTATTTTTTTTGACTGATTTAAACATGTACAATTTATAAGCAAAACAATTCACGCGTAAAGCGCGTGCCGTAACATTCGTACTACAGAATTATACAAAACAATTACACGACAATTACAAAATGTCTAAAAATAGCAACATTTTATGATTTCCGAAAATAGGGTATAACTATATTAATGAAATGCAACTCCAAAAACAAAGTTCTACTCAAGTGATAATTATATGTTGTAGAGAATAAATTGAAAAATTTCCTATAGTAAAAAAGTAGGAAATTTTAAATAGAAAATGAAATGTTGCGCGCGCGCGCGCGTGTGTATATATATATATATATATATATATATATATATATATATATATATAATATGCAGCATTTAACGTCCAAATATATTCATGCCTGAGCCTCCTCCTCTTCTCCCCCATTCTCCTTCCTCTAACCTTAAGGAGGTGGAATCTCAATTCAACAGTGAGAGGTTCCGAATAGTTTGGAACCGCCGTTCTAGAGAGAAATCCCTTCATCAATCAAAATTAACCCAATATTGTAACAAGAATACACTGCAGCCATACTACAATGGTTACAGAGAGCCAAGATCAACAGTCATAAATACAATTCAAGTCAAGACTCTCGGAACCCATCGAAATTTGCAGTTTATTTACAGAATAATCAAAATAACAATGGCGAAGGAGCAAAGCAAAACCAAAGGACTTTCTTGCATAAAGTATCTTCTTGGGCTGATTTGATTAAAGAGGAAGGCCTCAGGCATGAATTTGATCTGAAATATCAAGCACCTATAACCATTAACATCAAGAAAATGGTTATAATAAATGAAGGGGTTAGCAGAAGAACAGAGACCAAATGAGGCTGCTCGGTGATAGCTTATGTATATGGTTACAGGCCTTTTTATCATCATTTTAAAGCTTTGTGCAAAGAAATTAGAATCCCACAGGTAATTTTGAAATTTTTACAAGAAACAATGATTTCTTTATTATCAAATTTGATGTTGAAAGTGATTGTGAAAAAACAATTTGTCGAGGCCCTTATTTTATCAGTGGAAAACTGATTGTTCAGAAAAGATGGAACAACAAAATTGCTTTTGATAAAGATCCGTTGAACACAATTCCAATTTGGATTCGCCTACCAAAGCTCAGTTTAAAATTATGGGACAGATAGGCTTTTGGAGCAATTGCAAGTGTAGTAGGAGCTCCTCTAAAATTGGATGAACAAACAGCAAAAGAAACTTGATTAAGCTATGCACGGATCCTTGTTGAAATCAATGCAAAATGAGATCTCCCAGAGGAAGCATATATTACAATGCATGAGAAAACGTAGTATAGAAAATTGAATATGAATGGGTCCTCCAAAGTGTTTAATATGTGAATGTTTTGGACATAATACAGAAAGTTGTTCATCAAAAAAAGTATGGAAGGAGAAAGTAAAAGATTCAATGGGCGATAAGGAAAAGCAGTTTACAATGAAACGAATTCAAGAAACAATCAAAATTGCAGAAAACATTTCTAATCAAAATTCTGGGCAACAAGAGGCCTCCACCTCTGAAGTACCGGATAACTCCTTTTTCGGTAAAATCAAATTTTTTGAAAACATAAAAAGTAAGGGTTCTACAAAAGAGTTAAATGTAACCTTGAATAATCTAGAGGTCTCCAAACAATTAAATGCCTCCCAGGGGAAGGACTTACTAGATCAAGAAATGACAGATAATACAGAGGAAAATACAAATCAAACACAACAAAATGCAAATTTATTAGATACACCAGAAACACAGTTAATGAAGGATCCTGATGCACAAATTATGCACTTCTCCAGTGTAGATGACTTCGAGATAGCAGATGAAATTATGGAAGTTAACATAAACATTAAAGAAGAAATTATCAATTCTGCTAATGGAAAAGAGCTCATAAATTAGAATGCAAATTCAAGCAGTTCACGTCAAAATCTACCTGAAGCTATGATCCAAAAAGCCATGAAGCTTATTCCTAAGCCTTCTTCTTCATTAGGAAAAAAGAATACCAAAGAAAGGAAAAAAAGCAAAACAAAAAATCTGCAAGATATTTCATCTCAAGACAATGAAGGCATCGGTGAAAAAGATGACTTTCAGAAAAAGTATATAATAAAAAATCCAAAGTGGACTGAGTATCTAAAAATCCAAGATAGAAAGCCACTTAAAAGAAAAGGGCACAAAAGCTCAGAATATATGGAAGAGAAGAAAGACAGAGAGTACTTGGAGGAATTTAACCCGTCTTTCAATATAGCAGCAGAGATATCCTTTGTGTATCCTTTATATTCAATTTTTTTTATTAATTATGTCGATAATTGCTTGAAACATAAGAGGGTTAAATTCTCCAGAAAGAAAATTAGATTTAAACAATATAATGCTTAAAAATAGACCCAATATTGTTGGTATCCTTAAACACAAGCTTGAGGATGCTAATATTCTTAACTTTCATGCTAGAAATTTTAAAGATTGGGGTCTAGTTAATAACAATATAATGAGGGGTAATGGTAGAATTATGGTGTTGCGAGATCCTAATATTTGAAGTTTAACTCAATATTTTTTGAATATTCAATATATTCACAGTTAATTTACTAATAAAGGTGGTTTTCAATTAGAAGTGACTTTTGTTTATGCTTCAAATAGTGAAAAAATTAGAAATTCCTGACAAGCACCATTGTCCAAGTGGTTAATTGATTCGGCTTTGGTGAAGAGGTCACAAGTTCGAAACTTGCTTTCGAACGTTTATTGACATGAGATATGTTGTCTCAATGATTTGTTGTATATAAAGTATCATTTCAATTTTTTTTTTATAAATTCCCTATGGAATGATCTTGATTCTCTTAATAAAAACATGTCCAAGCCTTGGATTATAATGGAAGATTTCAATACAGTTTTGCATTCTTTTGAAAAAAGTGGTGGAATTCCAATTTCCATTAGAAAATAGGAGTTTCTTAATAATTTTTTCCTTAATATTAGTCTTATTGAACCCACTATTTTTGGGAATAAATTTACTTGAAAATCCGGTGAATTTACAAATATCCACTGTAAGCTTGATAGGATTCTTATTAATCTTAACTTCAAAAAAACATTTCTAACTTTCAGTGTTCAACTCTTCCCCAAGCAACCAGTGATCACACTCAAATTCGTATCTTATTCTTTGGCAAGAAAATTTATAGAAAAAATATCCTATTTAGATATATAAATGGCTGGAATTTAGAAAAAGATTATATGGATACTGTGAAAAACAGTAACCTTCCTACCATTATAGGCTAAATTTAGATATTTTAAAAAAAAACATAAAAGAAAATCTGAAACTTTGGAACAAAAACGGAAATAGGAATGATAAAAATCTCATTAGAAAAGAATGTGAGTCACTCCAAAACATTATTGACTTAGATAGCTCAGATAATTCTCTTGTTATCAACCTTTTCAAAGTCAGGATAAAATATGTGGACAAAATATGTAAAGGTTTGCATGTGCAAGCTATCAACATGAGGCAAAAAGCCAAGGTTGTTTGGCTTACTAATGGCGATGAGGCTAGTAAGTTTTTTTATGCCAAAATGTCTAGTAGAAAGAAAATCAATAACATAGGAAAGCTACTAGGCAATGATAGGAATATCATAAATGATGTTTCTCAACTAGAGCAAATGGCTGTAAATTATTTTACTGATTTATACAAGAAAGAGTTTCCAAGTTTTGAAACAAAATTTCTTTTAAATGATTGTAGTAAAGACATTATTCTTTCCCCTCTTGTCCTAGAAAACAAAAAAAATTGTCTTTGATTCTAATATAGATAAGAGCCCAGGATCCGATGGGTTTTGGGCTAAATTTTACAAAATTCACTTGGAGGATATTAAATTAAATTTTTTGATGTTGTACATGAATTTTTTACTACTAGAAAACTTTTGAAAGTTTGAATAAGTCAAAATTCCTTCAGGATTAGATGACTACAGGCCTGTAGCCTGTTGCAATTTTATATACAAGATTATTGCTAATATTCCGACTAATAGAATATTTTTTTCCTAAAATACTTGATTTCAGAGAATCAATGTGCATTCATTCCAGGTAGGTATAAAATGGAGAATACCCTTTTAGCCCATGAGATTATAAGAAATTTCAACAGGGGTTGTAAAAATAAAGTTTGTATCAAAATTGATATTCACAAAACTTTTGACAAAATCAATAGATATTTTATCATACACGTGATGAGGCAAATGGGTTTTCATGAATTTTTTTGCAATTTAGTTAAAGAGTGTGTTGATACTGCTTCTTTTTCCATTCTAATTAATGGATCACTATGTGGTTTTGTTAATAGTAATAAAGGAATCAGACAAGGTGATCCCCTTTCTCCTTACTTATTTACAATTGTTACGGAATTTTTAACTCTACAAAAGAAAACAGAACAAATTAAAGGCATTCTTAGACCAGTTAATAGAAACTTGTCAAGTATAACTCACTTGTTATATGCCGATGACTTGCTTTTATTTATGAATGCAGATTTTAACAATGCTCAAACCGTAGTACAAATCTTTGAGTACTTAAAAGATTTTGCAGGTCTTCAAATCAATGAGAGTAAAAGCAAAGCATATTTTAGTAAACATTGTGAGAAAAAAAGGGAATTTCTTAAAATTCTTAAAATTCAGGAAGGACAACTCCTAGTCAAACACTTGGGGCTTTCTCTTAGTACAAATTAATTAGCAGACAAAGATTGCTCTAGACTTTTCAACATCATTCAAGAAAAATTAGGAAATTGGTCCAGTAGGCTTCTATTTATTGCTGGAAGACTAGAACTCACACACATTGTCATCAGGCTATTATAGTATATTGATCCAAACTCACAACATTCTAGAATCGGCCATTCCTAAAATTGAAAAAATGTGTGCAAATTTCATATGGAAAGGAAAATATCATAAAGTCTCATGGGATACAGTTTGCAAATCAAAAAAGGCTAGAGGCTTGGGGTTAAGAAATATTAAAGATTTAAAGGATGCCTGCAATATGAAACTCTTTTGGAGATTTTTCGAAGGCAAAACATTATGGTCAAAGTGGATAAAGAGTAAATATGTTAAAAACCAAAATTTTGGACCATGCCAGCAGAAATTCACAACTCCCACTCTTGGAAAAGCATCTTAAAAAGCAGAAATAATGGCATCAAATTATTAGAAAGAAACTTTAAAGATGGGAAAAACACTAGTCTTTTGTTTGATCCTTGGATCAATGGAAAGTCTTTAATTAGTTTATTAGGATGGTCCAATCTTTTATATTTTGGTGGTGCTAATTTAAAAGTGGACAGTATCATACAAAATCACACTTGGAATGCAATCCTTCATCCGACAACCTCAAATTTTAAAACAGCTATAGAAACCATTGATATTGATTCAAAAATAGCTGCAAATTGCTGGAGATGGAAACTCTCAAAGAAAGATGAATTTTTCTTTAAATCCAATTGGGAATATTTAAAAGGGTTTGAAATAAATATGGATTGACATTCTATTATTTGGAACAGAGCTAACTGCCCAAAGATGGAACATTGTGCCTATTTTTCTCTGTTGAAAAGATTGCCAACCAAAGATAGATGTAATAAATGGAGCAAAAATAACAAATTAAAATGTCTCCTATGCGAGAATGATAATGAAATAGCAGAGCATTTATTTTTGATTGCAATTTCTCAAGACACATCTGGTTTATTGCAAAAAACAAACTCAAATTCAGTCAAAAAACTCCAATTCAAAGCATTAAAGAAAGCATTCATCACATTCATCAAAACTTCAAAATTAAATCAAAAGAATTCAACAAGGCTAGCATCCTGCTAACAACTGTCATATACTATATTTAGAAAGAAAGTAATGCTAGATTGCACACAAAAAGGAAACAGAAGCCATTCAAATTTGAAAATGCATTGAACAGACTTTCACATTTTAAATCAAAATGCAAGCAGCAAAAAAAAAATTCCACACCAACCTTTTTCAGATACCAATGAGCAGGAAGATTATGAAATAAGAGTGGAATCATGCTTACAGAGTGGGAAACTCAAAATTAATATTACCCACGGCAGACATTTTCAGACCAACAATCATTGGCCTTTATCCTTGGGGAGAAACTCTAACAACTTCAACAGAACGACTGCTAGAGGCAGCCATTCCAGTTCATATTGTTCAAAATATAGCACCATCTAATTTAATTGCTTGTAAAGTTACTTAAAGAGAGAAAAATTGAGAAGACAAAGAAGAAGGAAGAAGATTTATCTCTTATTCTCATTTTCTCTTCTACTTGTATGCATCACTGAAGTGAGGGAATATTAATGGAATTGAATTTATTGTCATTTAAAATGAATTTTTAATACCATTAACTTTGCAACGGCTCAATAATAATGGCTCATGAATATATAATATCGTAATACATCTGTAACGGCTTAATTATAATAATGACTCATAAATATATATTACCGTTATGCATTTGCAACGTCTCAATTATACTAACGACTCATAAATATATATTACTATTAACCTATTTTTATTTATTTTTTAATTAATTCACTTAAAGTTTCAACAATCCCGTACTTGAATTATTGAAAATAAATTTTCCATGCAAATTATAAAAATATAGGATTGTGCATAAAAAAATGTACCTTTCGATTTGAACCTTTGCATAGTGAGTAAGATTCAGTTTACTAGAGTGACCGTAGCCTTGAACTCTATTCCTGACATCAAACCACACACAATCTTTCTAAAGTGCTATCAACTAGCCCGTGCATTTATGGCCATGCACGTCTATCCCAGTTTAGTGATTGCTGCAGGAATCTTGCCAAAATTTCCGTAGGAAACGACCACATTTGCACATCCACACAGGTGAATCTATCAAGAGTGCTCTTAAAGGTAGTTACTCCACTCCATTTAGAGTATAGATCTCATTAAGAGTTTCTATTAACTCATCCTCTAATCACATCAGGAATACATGCTACTAAATATATAAAAATAACATGTTCAACTCATATCACTTTATAACTTGTTATTGCCCATTGAACCTAGTTCTTGGGATCTCCTGTCATTAGTTCGGGTTACCATTGTGCGTGAGTCAACAATCTAAGGGCAACAATTGCATTCTTTTAGATGTAGAAAAGACTTTCTCTCTGTCCAGTCCTTTTGTCAAAGGATTCGCCAAATTCTCATCAATGTGTACATGATCCACTCTTATAGATCCTAAAGAGATATACTCTCTTACAGTACCGTGCTTACGATGAATTTATCTTCTCTTACGGTTGTAATAAAGGCTCTCAACTTTTGCAATAGTCGTGGTACTATCACAATGGATCAACACAGCTGCTATCAATTTTTTCCATAAAGGAATATCAACTAGCAAATTTCTTAGGTAATCTTCTTATTCACTTGCAT
Source organism: Allium cepa (assembly GCA_030765085.1). NCBI lineage: Eukaryota > Viridiplantae > Streptophyta > Magnoliopsida > Asparagales > Amaryllidaceae > Allium > Allium cepa. The sequence continues at coordinate 736,585,394 of CM060943.1, forward strand.
TAGCTAGTGCTATCATTTCTGACTCCATAGTGGATTGAGCCAAGATATTCTGTTGTTTAGATTTCCAAGAAACAGCTTATCTTGCAATACTAAAAATATATCCACTAGTAGCTTTGGAATCGTCTGATAAAGTATTACAATCTGCATCACTGTATCCTTCAAGGATAGTGGGAAACTTCTGATAGTGTAATCCAAAGTTCATAGTTCTTTTAAGGTATCTCTTGATTCTTTCAAAAGCATGCCAATGCTCTATACTAGGTCTGCTAGTAAACCTACATAATAATCCCATGTCATATGCAATGTTGGGTCTATTACAATTAGTGGCATAACGAAGACCGCAAATGATGCTCGCATATTCAGACTTTCTTGCAAATTCACCAGTGTTCTTTAATAGTTTTACACTTGGATCATACAGTGTACTAGCAGGTTTGTATTCAAAATAATTATATTTCAACATCTTCTCAATATAATGAGATTGATCCAAAAAAATTCCTTTTCAGATTTAGTAATCTTAATACCAGGAATCACACTTGCTTCGCCAAGATCTTTCATATCAAGACGGGCACATAGTATGGACTTAAGATGATTTGCATTATGAATATTTGAACCAAATATAAGTAAATCATCAATATATAAGCATATGATAGTGCAAACGTTATTCTTGGATTTATAATAAATACACTTGTCACTTTCATTTACTTTAAAACCATGTGAAATGATTAGATTGTTAAATTTTGCATGACATTGTTTTGGTGCTTTTTAAGACCATATATAGATTTATCCAATTTACAAACTTTATGCTGTTGACCAGGTATAACAAAACCTTCGGGTTGGTCCATATAAATCGCTTCTTCTATTTCTCCATTAAGAAAGGTAGTTTTTACATCCATTTGGTGAAGTAGTATATCGTATAGTGAAGTAAGAGAAATTAATACTCGAATTGATGTTATTCTTGTAACATGTGAAATAGTGTCAAAGAAGTCAATGTTTCCTTTTTGTCCAATCCTTTAGCTACGAGGCGAGCCTTATATTTATCAATTGTACCACTAGGTTTCAACTTCTTTTTAAGTACCCATTTACAACCTATAGTTTTACAACTTGGAGATTAAGCAATTAGATGCCAAATTTTATTAGATTCAAGAGATTCCATTTCATCATTTATAGCTTCTTGCCAAAGATCTGAATCCAAAGAAGACACGGCTTATTTTTAAATTAGCAGGGTCCACTTCTAGTGTATAAGCATAATATTCTGAACTAAAATCTTTAGCTATCTTAATTCTTTTACTTCTTCTAAGTTCGGATTCACTTTCCATATTATGTTCATTATTTCCGATCATCAAATTATTAGTGGTAGAAGTGCCCCCACTATTCCTAAGTTTAAATGGAAATTTATTATCAAAGAAATTAGCATCATTTGACTCAATAATGACTCGAGCATTCAAATCAGATCTATGTGCTTCATTATTAAGGGAATAACAAATGAAAACACATTCATATGCTGGACTTGCTAATTTAATTATTTTAAGGTCGGGGATACGAACATACGCTAAGCGACCCTAAGTTTTAAAATAAGACAAGTTCGGTTTATGATTTTTAAAAATCTCAAAAGGTAAAATTTTGCTATTGGATTTGGGAATTCTATTTAAGAAATAACAAATAGTTAGTAAAATTCCCCCCACCAGTGAGATGCTGCGCTCAAATTTAATAAAATAACTACTACTAATTTGGTAAGAGTCCTATTTTTTCTTTTAGCTTTACCGTTCATTTCAGGTGAAAAGGGTGCAGTTCTTTCATGAATTATGCCATGTTGTTATAAAATTCAGTAAATAAGTTAGATTCACACTATATTCCTCTATTACTTTGAAACAATTTAATTTTCTTATTAGATTGATTTTCAATTTCAGTAACATATCTAACACGTCACTTTTATTCTTCATGAGATAGACATAAGTAAAATCAAAGCAATCATCAATAAAAGTAAAAAAGCAGTGTTTGCCATCCCTAGTTATAATGCATCTAGTTCACATATATCAGAGTGTATTAAATGTAAAGTTTTAACTCTCTAAACACTCATTTATGTAGGGTCTTAGTAATTTTAGCTTGGTTACAATATTAATATTTTTCTTAATCATTTATGGAAACTTTAGGAATTAGGCCTAAGTTATTCATGTTATGAATTTGTCGCTTGTTAACATGAAAAAGTCTAGTATACCAAACATTAAAATCACACAGCATATAAATAGAACCATTAACTTCAACATTCAACTTAAACATCTCATCTGCAACGTATCCTTTACCAACAAAATCACCATTTTTAGTGACGGTGTACAAGTCAGATCCAATAGTTTGACTAAAACCAACTTTATTTAACAAGAAACCTGATACTAAATTTTTCCTTATCTCTGGAGTATGCTTCACATCTTTCAGCAATAAATTCTTTCCAAAGATAAATTTTAACTCCGCAGTCCCAATTCCAGCAGTAGTAGTGGTGTGAGAATCTCCTAACATCACTTTCATGTCATTAGCAGCATTATATGTTTTAACATTTCACGATCAAAGTAGACATGGCGAGAAGCACCAGTATCTACCCACCACCCTTCTGATCCACTGGCTAGGTTGATTTCAGTGAGCATAGTTACAAGGGCTTCTTCAGTCAGGTTAGCCTGCGATGCAGGATTTGACCTGTTCCGACACTTTAATGCCATATGGCCCGGTTTGCCACAATTGTAACATATGAACAACTATCCATTACAATTCTTTATGGAGGTATTATGTTGATTCTTCTAATGCTGATTGTTTTGATTCTAATTCAGTTTGTAATTTTGATTTTTAAAATTTTTCGCACTTGGTTTCAGACTCTTGTTTGTGGATTTTCTTAGAATTTTTGGTAGACACCTGTTCTTTCTGGTCCTGTTTTCTGGCCTCCTCTTCAATACAAAGATGAGTAATCAAACTCCCTAAGGAAAACTCCTTAGTCTTGTGCCTAAGATTATTTTCTAAAATCTTTCCAACTTGGGGGTAATTTATCAATTAACACAACAACCTGAAACTGTTCATTTAAAGCCATACCTTCGGAGATGATCTCATGCGCAATTTTCTGGAGCTTGTGCGACTGCTCCTCTATAGATTTTTCATCCATCATCTAAAACTTCAAATAGCAGCTTACATCATATTTTTCGTTTTGGCTTCCTCGGTATCATATTTCTTTTGCAACGCATACCGGATCTCCTTTGCTGACTTGTCTAAGCAATAATAATCATAAAGATCATCACTCAAGCCATTAAGAACCATATTTTTTGCAGAGATAGTCATGTTCAATCCAGTCATGATATGCATGTGCCATTGCTAAGCATATGAAACATGAATTATCGTGAAGTAAAAATAAAGAACATGATAGAAAATCTCACAACGAAGGCTGTTAAATAGAACATTACAGTAATATAGTACATAAGTGTAACACCCCTGATTTTTAATTACATTATTCAAGAGATTTAATTAGAAATTAAATAGAATAATGTAAATGTTAGAGTGATAAGGAGATTAAGATTTCAATAACAATTAGAGGTCATGCTTAAATTCATTAAATGGGCTTAAGAATGGTTTGTAAGCTAATTAAATTACACAAGGCCTTATTAGGGAATAGCCGCACTTTATAATTCACGTATCCTTTCATATGCACATTCACTTTTCATTTCTCAAAATCAAACCTAAGGAAGCCAGCCATTGCTAAGGAAGAAAAAAAGAAGAGAAATTCAAATCAAGCTAAGGATTAAAGTTGGAGGAAATTATTCTACAACAAATTTCAAAGTCCTTATCGTAATCAAGGTGAATAATAATATATATCATCTGAATTATGTTTTTATAATCATTTGTTTTCAGATTTTAGATTATATCCACTTTTATGATGATTTGGATGATGATGTGATTGGACCATAACATGTTTGATTTAAACAAGATTGTTTAAATATGATTTTATACGGTTTCAACGGTAAAACCGATTATAATAATTTTTGTACACCTTGAGGAATTTATATGTTATGTAAAACATGATTTTGGAGTTGGCTTTTTTGTTTTCATAATTTTCCAAGCTATGGAAAATCTATTATGAATTTTGAAAGGAAAATATAGTTAATTGGGTGTAGAGATTTATTTTGGAAATTATATTGAGAATTTGGGTCTAAAATTTAGATATGTTAGATAACATATTAAAAGTGAATTCCTGTGATTTGTTGGGGATTTTTCCTCAGAGATTTGCTATGAGACTTAAATTATTTTGAAAGGAGGAACAAAATGATTTAATTGTTTTGTTCAATGGAAGGTCTTATTTTTCAAACTAATCATGATTTAGATCTGAAATTATGCGATAGTTATTTTGAAAAATAATTTGAAAAGTTGAGGCAACCAATCACATGTTTATAAGTAGGTAGGTTAGTTAGAAAATGTTTGCTTTAACTGGCCTTAAATCAGTTTTACCCAGAAAAGTGGGTTCCGCCTCTTTTAGAAGCCTTTTCGTCCTTATGCCTTTGCATCGACTCAGTTGAAACCAACCACGTCGAAACACACCAAGTCAAAACCAATACATAAGGTATCCATTGATGGTACGTTATGGATAAGAGAAAGGCAGAAGGCATGGTGTCGAAACCTTAACTTCTGATGGGGACGAGACCTTTGCTTCATTTTCAAATGTTAAGCGCCTACTTTGTTTTACTAAAAGCTTTTGATGTATTCGAAACATATGCCTTAGAAAAGGGTTTTCTAAATAGCTTTCGAAGAGGGTTGCCGTCTTTCATTATGATGCTTTCGAATGAGTCCCTTGTCTGTAAAACAATGCTTTTGAAAATGATGGTTCCGACCTAGTCGAAACCCTGTTGCTGTTTTTTGGCCTTTCGAACGTATTGAAATCATCGGTGCTTTTGAAGGTTAGCTTTTGTTTTGAACACATACTAAGCCACTTCATAAACGCTTTCGAAAGGGTTCAATGGTTTCGAAGGCAATGGCTTCGAAAGAGGATTTTGATGTTATCCTTCAAAGTTTTCCTTAAAGGTTTTGAGCTTTCGAATGGATGGTTTTGATGCTCTCAAAATTTTCCCCGAACAAATAATTTTATAAAGGTTAAAGGTTTCGAAAGAGATACTTTCGTATACATTCACTTTGACCTAAAAGATGTTTTTAAAGAGTAAACACAATGGTTTCATAAGGGATGCTTTCATTGGTTTCGAAGCTATGTTTCTAAGAATTAATAAACAATGCTTTAGTACTTTCGAAAGGTATATTTTTTGTTTGAAAAGAGATGAATTAAAAAGCTTCGAAAGGTATATTTTTAGTGTTTTCAAAAGAATTTTTCTATGCTTTCGAAGGAGGTTATCCAGGAGTTTGAAAAGTGAAATTTTAAGGTTTTGAAAGCCTTAGTTTTCAAAACAAATAACCCTATCTCATTTTAAAGGAAAACCATGGTAGAAATAAAGAGTTTTGAAATGATTTTAAGTACTGAGTTTTTGAAGAAGTTTTGCTTGATCAATAGGTTAAAGGGATTAACCATATTTTATATAAAGTGATTTTAAGGATATTAAACCACATGTTGCTATTATTATGTTTGCTTCTTGATATATATATATATATATATATATATATATATATATATATATATATATATATTCACATTGTAATGGACCCATGACTGTATTTTGGGGAAGGGTATAATAACCGGCTAAGTTGATCCAGTAGTGAATATAAATTAAGTTGACTCCTGTATGAGTAGAATTGTAACCAGGATGTCAGGAAGACTAGAATATAGGATGCTAAAATATTGATTAAAGAAGTTGTTAAGGAGACAGGTTCATAGTAAACCTATATAAACTCTGTATAAATGAAGTTATCAGGGAGACAGGTTTATAGTAAACCCATGAAAACTATGTTTAGGAGAAGTTATTGGCAAACGCCAATAGGTTCGTAGTAAACCCAATGAAAACTATGATTAGGTCGAGTTGTTGGCAGAGGCCAATAGGCTTGTACTGAACCCATGAAAACTATAACCGGATTAAGTTATTAGTAGATGTCAATAGATTCCTAGTCAACCCATGAAAACTAAGATAAGTGAAAAGTTATTGTAGTTACCAATAGTTTCAGGAAGAACCCATGAAATAGTGATGTTATTGGTTGAGGCCAATAGGTTCTTAGTGATCCCGTGAAAACTATGAAATCGAGTAGGGAGTCCTCAAGTATTAAAAGGGTTATTAGTCATCCCATGAAAACTATTAGGTTAATAGTGAACCTATAAACTATAACTAAGATAGATAGTCAAAATGAATGGGGATGGGTCATCCAGAATTGATTTACTTGTTTTGCATATCATCATATTATTTTTTTGAGATGTTTTAACCATTGTAGATGCAGGAGCATAGTGTATGGTTTTATAAAAGTTTTACGATACTGGTCAGGAGAAAATTCGTTCCGCCTAGCGACGTGGTTTCACTAGATATCTAAATGGTTTGAGATGGTAGATTATTATTCATACAAGGCTTTATGTATGACTCAAAGTTTATGTTTCCCCCTTAAACTTTCGGGTACTCAATTAATTTTGAGTAGTTTGGGAGTTGAGGTTTAAGGTACCTCTTTAGACGAATAAGCTTTCGGAGAAGTGCAGGAGGCTCGATAGCTATTTAGAGTTCTCTTTTATTTTGATTCGATTGTGTTGTTGTAAAGGAAAAGTTGTTAAATTGCCTATATATACTTTGATCATCCAAGTGGGCATCTTGATATGTCGCTCTTGGCGTATGTTGTAATAAGTATATTTTCTCTGAACGTGGATATGTTTGTGGGATTATGTAATGAAAATTGAATTGTTTTGAAATGGAATGTGGAACTTGTTTGATATTTTAAATTTTTTCCATATTCATATGTTTTTATGTATCAATGTATCTAACTTTACCGTATTTGGACGCCGAGAACTAATAACTATGGATGACTGTTGTATCTGTAGCCGTTAGTTTTGGGCCTCTAAGTGGGGGATGTTACAAGTTGGTATCAAAACATAGGTTTGTGAAACTTTAAATAAATTTAAAATTAAAGGATTTTCAAACAAAATCTAACGAATCAGAAAATAAGATCGGGGTTTGGGTTAATGCTATAGTAACATGCTTGTATTTGATGTGTGTATATATATGTATGTAAGTACGTATTCCCCTCTCTCTTAGACCGTTCTTCTATATCTTACTAAGGCTTGTATGAAGATTTACGAGAAAGAAGATATGGAAGCAGGAAATGGAAGAGGAAATCTCGATAGTGGAAGTACTACAACTAATGGAAATGTTCGGCCTAATACTAGGAGGAACAAAGGTTGACATGCTAATGTTGACCAAAATGCTGATGCCAATGTGGGTGCTGGAAATCCACTAGTGGATATAGGGGTGATGTATCAGTTCTTTGTCAATATGATACAAGAAGCTATTGGTGTTGCTGGAACTGTAGGAGGAGCTAATCCTGTGGTTTCAGTTGGGAATAATCATTCTAAGTTGAGCAGAGATTACACCTGTCTTGGGGGGAAGCCATTCATGGGGATGGAGAATGCCATAGAGGTAGAGAATTGGCTGTTTCTTTATGAGAGAATATTTGTTGATCTAGGTTTAAATGATGAGTAGAAGAGAAGGTTGGCACCTAGACGGTTGCAAGGGTCAGTGCTTTATTAGTGGACAGTGTTACTGACGGAGTTCTGGAGGAGGAATTGACTTAGGCTGATTTTCGAAGGAGATTTGAATAGGGGTTTATTTCTGAGGTTGCTAAATCAATGTTGCTGAGGAAGTTTTTGGATCTGGAGCAGGGAGAGATGTCGGTTGTTGAGTATGCCACTTAGTTTGATGAGTTGTTTCGTTATGGATATAATACCATAGACACCGTCATAAGGAGGAATGAGAGGTTCATTAGAGGATTGAGGCCCGAGATTGCTAGGGTGATCATGCCACATATTTGTGATCCATGTAATGTAGCAGTGGAGTTGGCAATTCTCTATGAAGAGATGCTTGCTATTTGTGCTAGAGAGAAGCCATTTGAAACCTAGGGTTTTCAGGGAAAGAAGAGAAAGTTCTTTAAAGAGAAGAGAGCCCAGAAGGAAGAGGCTGCCATGAAGGCAAAGGCTAATTTAGTTTGCTTCAAGTGTGACAAGAAGGGTCATTATGCTCATGAGTGTCGGTTAGGCAAGGGGAAGAAGGCTGCAGATGAGAAGAATGTGAAGTGCTTTTATCGTGACCAGGTTGGGCATTATAAGAATCAATGGCCAGAACTAATTAGGGCAGACAAGGGAAAGGTTTTTGTTGTTGGATCATCATCTTCTATGCCAACTGTAGCTGATAAAGGGTAGACTGTGATGGAAGGTACGTTTTAAATTCATAGTATACTAGTTAGGATACTATTTGATACCAGTGCATCACATTCATTTATATCTCAGAATTTTGTTGATAGGTTATGCTTAGAACCCACTTACCATATTACTTCTTTAAGGGTTGCGAATCCATTAGGAGGGTATGCAACTCTAGATAGAGATGTGACCAATTAGAACTTGATTTTTTAGGTCATAAGTTTGCATGTAGTCTGTATATTTTCAATTTCAAAGATTTCGTGATCATTTTGGGTATGGATTGGTTGAGTAAGTATGAGGTTAGGATATTTTACCAAGATGGGAAGATATCACTAAGACATCCTGATAGTCATAACCAAATCATATTCTCAGTGGAGAATTCTGACCAGAGTAGTTGTGTTTTTCTAGGTGCTATGGATGCAGGAGAAGAGTTTAGTCATGTTCAAGTAGCAAGGGATTTTGTAGATGTCTTTGAGCTGGTTATAAGACTACCGTCAAAACGAGCTGTTGAGTTTTGGATAGATCTTATGCCAGGAGTTGAACCTATTAGTAGACCATCTAACAGGATGACACTGATGAACAAGAAGGAATTGAAGGTGCAGTAAATGGATCTAGAAGGAAGGAATTTTATTAGGACATGTAGTTTGCCTTGGGGAGTGCCCACGGTGTTCGTGGAGAAATCAGATGGATCGTTGAGGATGTGTATCGACTATCATAAGTTGAAGGAGAGGATGATTAAGGATAAGTATCCTTTGCCGAGAATTGATGACCTATTTGATCAGTTGTGTGGAGCCAGAGTCATTTTCCAGTTTGGATTTAGCGATAGGTTTCCATCAGTTAAGAGTGGCAGGGGACAATATTCCTTTGATGACATTTTGAACTAGTATGGTTCGTACGAGTGGTTAGTAATGCCATACGGTTTAACGAATGCACCTGCTTTCTTCATGGATTTAATGAACCGAGTTTTCCGAGAGTACTTGGATAGGATCGTGTTGGTGTTTATAAATGACATTTTAGTTTACTCTAAGGATGAGGGAGAGCATTAAGATCATCTTAGAGTAGTGCATGAGACGCTGAGGCAGCATCAACTAAAAGTGAATTTTTCCAAGCGTCATATTTGGGAGAAAGAGGTTATGTTTCTTGGTTACGTGGTTTCAAAGAATGGCTTATCAGTCGATCCAGATAAGATTGAAGCTATTAATAATTGAAAGAGACCAGAGATGGTGACCGAGATTGGACGTTTTCTGGGACTTGCTGGTTATTACCGGAGATTCATCATGGATTCACAAATAGCAGCACCTTTGACAAAGCTAACCAGGAAGGATGTGAAGTTTGTCTCGTCCGACAAATGCGAGAAAGCATTCCTTAAGTTAAAGCATTTGTTGACTAATGCACCTGTGTTAGTGGTTTCAGACGGAAACCAAGGGTTGGTGGTGTATACCGATGCATGTGGAACTGGATTAGGACTGTGCTGATGCAGAAGGGTAAAGTTATTGCCTATGCTTCACGACAGCTTAGATCGCACACGAGCAAATACCTGTATGGCATACATTGTTGACCAAAGTTGGAAATTGCTGAAAATAGGCAGACCTATAAAAAAAATCGAAGAATTCAGTTGGTTGAATTTGAAAATTCAGATGGCTGAATATTCAGACTTATAATATTTCAACTGGAAATTCAGTCGGCTGACTGTCCACTTTCAGTCGAGTGAATCATACCAAAATCAAACGGTTTTCTTGCGGCTTGTAACTAGACGGCTGCTCAGTACATTTCAACCGGTTGCCTGAACGGTTTTTTTAAATAAAACAGCACGATTATCAAGGCACGAATCCAACTGAAATCAATAGTTAGTATCGAAACTACCCATTTATTCACTAATTACCTCTTCACTCTTCATAAATAACAAAAGAAACCTCTAATTTCTCGAAATCAAAAATCTAATCCCTCTTCTTTCCTCAAAACAAAAACGCCTCCTGGATCAAAACGAACAAGAGAATCATCTACAGGTCCATCTCAAAGCCAAACTAGAGTATGGCTCCATAGAGATACGGCTGTCAATCGACTTAATAGCATGAAGAATTCCAAGCTTTTTGAAGGAGCTTTCATGAAGTTTCCAGATTTTTATGGATATGCCATTAGAGAATCAGTGGAAGTACATGGATTCGACTCTCTTATTGGGTATGATGCAAATAACGTTAAGATTTACCCTCTTTTGATTAAGCATTTTTATGCAATATGAATCTAGACCACCAAATCCTCCAAACAAAAATGATTGCATTTGGACTTTGGTATGTGGCATTAAAATTTATTTACCCTTCAAAGTTTAGGGCATATTTTAAGATGTCCATCCAAAGGTTTGCGAAGTGTCACATAGATTTTTATCCGATGATCTAACCGAACTAAAATGAAATGCCTTATGTCTTAAGGCAAGAATTATTCATCGCGCACTCATTTTCTCTCTTCAACCATGAGATGGAAGCTATGAAAAGATTTATAAGTGTGACTTCCAAGCCCTATATGCTATTTATTCATCTCATCAAGTTAATTGGGGCAAGATTATATTGGATGAAATTCTCAGTGTCAATCATAGGAGAAGTTATAAAACCATTCATTACGGAGCTTATATGATGAGGATATTACAAAATTTTGGAATTACTTTGCCCGATTTTGACTTCACAACAATAAATGAACTTAACTCCAAAACCCTTAGTCTCATGGGTCTTTTGACGTATCCCGCAAATCAACAAATTATTAGTTTTCAGGAATGGGTCGCCAATCACAATCAAGACATTCCGCAACCTCGAGACACAAATATTGCCTTTTCCTCTCAAGGACCCCAATAAGAAGAAGAAGAAGATGATGAAATTCATGAATTAAATGTTGATGTGACTCCTAAACAAGCTCTTATCACATTATCCCAAAATCAAACCAAGCTCAATCGCCATTTAGTTAAAATTGAGAAAAATACAAACAAAAAGCTAAACTCAGTAAAAGGATTCTTAAACAAGATTTGGGAAAAGGTTTTTGCTCCGCATCCACACCAACATGAATTCTTGAAAATCTGACACCGTTCACTTGGACATCTTCGGAGGACAAGGAAAAGGAAGAAGAAGATGACAAAGGTAGTGAAGATTGATTTGGTATGATTTCCCATATTTATCTAAACATAACTCTATCTTTTATTTCATGACTACTATGCTTTAAGAACAAATTTATGTTATATTTATTGTGCTCTCTAGATGTTTTAATTCATGGCAACATGTTTTATGGCTATTTTTTGTGGTTAGGAAATGTTGTTGCCTTGTTTTCCAACGTGACCATTTGCAAATTTGTGATGTTTATGTGTTAGTGTGTTTTGATAAGTAAATATTGTCATCTTTTTATGTGCAATGCCTATGTATGTTTATATGCAATGCTCATGTGTGTTTATGTGAAATGTCTATATATGTTTATGGGCAATATCTATATGTATTTATGTGTTTTGAAATTTGTGATGTTTATGTTTTAATTTTTACCAATTTATGATACCGTTAATAATTTCGAACACATTAAATTTCATAAACATTTCTATGTTTATTGTTTACAAATGATAAACAAATAAATTCACGTACTGATTAACCATTCTATATTACCCAGTTCCAATTAATTATGCACAATTTTACCATTTAAATACAACACTTGGTTTGTTCCCTTATTTACAATTTATAACCAATTTTAACTTTACAATCATTTCAATTAACTGGAATGGCGTTAATATAATTATCAATTATCTTAAATTAACATCATTAAATTCATTCCAACTATTTTCTCACTAATAAATCACAAATTTAATTTCTTTCAATACTAAATTACAAATAGTATTAAATTAATATTTTAATTATCGAAAATTATGGGTCGTTACACTCTCTACCCTCAAAACTTTTCGACCTCGAGAAGGAACGAGAAGGAATTAAGAAACTAATATATATTTATTCTATGTTTTCAAATTTATAACAATTAGTTTTCATTATTAAGTATTTTAAGTATAATATATTAATTTATAAACAATTAAATCTTTATAGGAAAGTTAATAAAAGTTTGAAAATATTTCCAGTTTCACAAAATTTTCTAACTCAAAAATTCACAGAAAATTTTGACAGAGTCTCCTTTGTACGGAGAGGTCCGAAAAATAATAATATCAATAATAACAAGATATATATTATATTTCAAAAAAAAAAAAAATCCTAAATCGCAGGAAATTAATATAATATCGCTATGAAACCGTAATCCGAAAATGTACGTATTTATTGGGCAAGCAACGCTTTATTTATGAAACCAACGCAGTAGCTATTGCTTCCATAACATGTATTTCACTTATATAATCCAAAGAAGTTAATAATTATGTAAAGAGATTAGTATTTTAGTTGTTACCATCGATAACAAAAGCAATACAACACAAACACAAATAATAATCATATACAACAAACAACACGACCATTATATACAACAAGGAATCAACCATACATCCATAGCAACTAAAACTAATGGGTTGTTTAGATTTCAGAAACTTTTAATCGCACGAAGCGATATAACTATCAAGTGTACCCTACGCTCTACAGCCTTAGATAATTACTTAATAGGTTATTTATACATCCTTATACAGTTAGAAGCATCCTTTCCCAAACATCCCATCAGCCAAAACAACCAAAAATTTCATATATTATTTAAGTTTATTCTTATTAGTTTCCTTTCACATCATTTACTGTTCATCATTTTTCATTCATTCATACAATGATTATTTTAGTAATTTAACTTCATTAGCTACAAAATTCATTTCCCTTTCATTCATACAATGCAATTTTTCCATTAATTTACATTTACTTGCATCAGTTATTTTAATTCAATTATTTAGATTATCCATAATCAATTCTTAAAACATTATGTAAGTTTCTTTGCAAATTTAATTCACCATTATTAGATTATTTCTTTTTCACATTTATTTCTTTCATATATAGTATTATCGAATATTAATTCTATCTTTGAATCCACATTTTTTGAAGTTATAACCATTTAGTTAATATAGTATTCACTTTTACTACCCATTTTAATTATAAATAATTTTATGCATTAAATTAAGCTTATAATCATTCACTTACAGTATTCCCTGGCCTACTAAATTTAATTACTAGCATTTCAAATTATTAACTTAAGCTTATAACATTTTTATAACATCGGAATTTTTTATTTATAGACACAATTCCATTGAACACTTTCATTACTTATGTTTTACTTGTATAATATTCTATTACATATTCCTATTTAACATTACAACTTTTTAAACATTTCTAGTAAATTATATGCATGTTTTAAGAATGTATTTGAATATTAAACAAGTTTATATTATTCATTTTAGTTAACAAAATGTTCAACGATTACATCTTCTAAATTTTCATATCTTTTCATTTACAAGTTTCAGATTTCCAATTTCTTATATATTTCATTAATCACTTAGCTTCTAATTTCTTATTTTCTTTTCATTTTAGAAGTTTCCAACTATTAAAAATTTCACTTTATTTCTAAACTGAAATCATTAATTTAATAGAACTTAAGAATTCAAATTTCGAATTCAATCGAATCACTTTGATATAACATACATACTCATATCTTTTATATATCAATCATATTTAGAAATTTAAAATCAAGATTTGTTTATCAAAACAAATGTGCAGCGAAACTACTATAGCGGTGTTCCCACTTTGAAACTCAAAAATGAACGTCGATAATGCGTATATCATCACCGAAATTATTTTTCCTCGACAGAGAGGGGAGTACAAAATGTATTTCCTTCCAAAATTCCTTTAAAACATTCCATTCAAATCATATTTGAAAATATTTATGTCTGAAAATACTTCCAAATATTGCTATTATTATATTCCAAAATCTTTTTAAAACAGATTTCAAAACCCGGAACTTAAGTTCTCAAATTTCAAATTTATATTTACTTTATTTGTAAATTCAATTCTACCACCAATATTTATAAAATTTCACTTCCTAGCATATAATCATATCAAATACAACCATATTACTGATGAAAATTTTCCTTTTATATACAAAATACAATACTGGGTAAAAAATATTCATTTAACCATATTTCAAAACAATATTTTGTCAGTCTGCCCTATTCAGTGCTTATAAATCCCAATCGATGCCATAGCGTCCTATGTACCGACCGGAATTTATAAATACTAAACGAGACAAATTAACACAATATAAAACATTTTTATAGCACTAACAAGTATGCTCTCTTATATATATATTCACTCAGACGGACTCGTCTAGGGTATTATTACCCTATCTCTAACGAGTCAGACCCCACAAAGCTAAGGTTATCGCTAAATTTCGCTCTTATACCAAATGTAACAACCCACATTTTTGCTGTGGTACCAAATATAACGACCACACCTTTCTGGATGGTCTAAAGGGAGGTTTGTTGTGGGGTAAATCAGAAAATGAAGAGAAAAAACAAACATAGGATCTCACAGCGGAATGAAAAAAATATAATAATCAAATGAAGAGTTTCATGAAGATATTTTACAAATAATACACTTTTATAATACAGATCAGAGTTACCTATAGTAGGAATAAATAATGCAGCGGAATAACATGATGCAGTAGTATAAATATAACAAATAGCATACAAATCTTCGTCTTCGTCCTCCAAAGATAAATGGTCTTCGATACACTGAAAAGCTCCGACTTACCCGAGCGAATTGTAAAGACAAAACAATCTAGTCAGAACTAAAAGATCTTATGTAATCTAAATCAACAGTAAATAAATATGAGTGTAATGGCTTCAGAGATGTTTATGGGGTTTTACATCTCCTATCCAGTGTTTAACGTGAGTGCGATAACTTAAAGGATGTTCAGGATTTCATCTCCTAAGGATCCGTTAAACTATCTACATACATAGTACAATACGCTATTATAATAATGTCTAAAGTAAAGCATTAAAATAGCGTTAAGGTGTTACTCATATCCCCTTAACACATTTTTATATATTCTTGTAGTCTACACATGACCGTGAATTCTCCTTAAACTACAGGGCTATCAGAGGGTACTCCATAGGTACGGTACAAACCAAACTCATAATGGGTGCAATAAGACATGTGACATGGCACACGAGGCAATGATAGGGTTGGATTCTACCGTTTGCACTTCCAGACTGGTGGTAACGCATAATAGCTACTACCGCCCACCTCGGAATGCATTCCCATAATCAAATCGAGGGATGGCCACCCAGTCATCACAAAGTAAAATGGTATCGAAGAAATGTGCCGATCGGAGGAGCAACCTCACTTGGCCCTGTATAGCTCCTGTTTTTGCCACATCAAACTGACTCGAGGGAGTTAGGGCTACGTAAATACCTCATACAGAATCGATTGTCAAAACATCCTACTTCATTCTAGAATCTCCACCATGCACACAGCTGTTAAAGTGGTTTTCAGTATTGGCAGAGAGTACAACTGTGACGGCCCGCAAATCCGTACCCCTTGAATCAACATTTTTCTACCCTAATTGACTCAAGTGGAACAGAAATACGAACCATTAAGATTAAAGAAAAGAGATAGAAGAAGAAGAAACTAAACAATATCAGAATCGCACAGTCGCAGCGGAATAAAATATAATAGTAACTATATATCTTTACACAAAAATGAAATCTATAACTGTTTATACACAACATATTATTAGAGTAGCTCATACATCAATCAACACATAACAGACATACCATACAATCATAGCATAGCAGCGGATATATATATAGATAGAATAGTACGTCTCGGACTCCAGCTCCTCTCCTGCCCCATAGCATCCTGACCTGAACAAATAATACTCGGTCTGACCCGAGCATTATAATGAAATAACACCCGAGTCAGTCTGGATTACCAGCTGATAATAATGCACACAATTTATTATTAAAGTTACAAAAATCCTTTTTGAAAACAAAAGCATCTCGTAAGACCACGCCACAAATAAACATGTCGGGTTTTTACCTTACGATAGCTAAAACACTTTTTATAGAAATTCTCTGATATTATAATAGTGTCTATTTACAAATACTTATAAAATAGCCGAAATTGTTACATGATTAAATTCCAGCTACTAGCCACCGAAGTGGGTAATACAAACAAAACTCGTAAAAGGCTCGTAGGGAAAATGGATTTCCATCAATGACTAGGCACTGGGGTACCACCTGTCACAGTACGTGGTCTAGATCACAGTACCGAGGACTACTCCCTTCGTCCCCTGCAACACAAGACCGGAATCACCTATGGGCAATTCCGAATAAGATCACCCCGCGGTTGGGATCAGCAACCGCACCACTAAGCCGAAATAAAAAGGGACCTCTAGACAGGGATGACCTTACTCTCCAGTGGGGGCTACCCACGAAGCCTTGCTGCATATCCCCTGATTTTCAGTCATTCCCGGTTGATGAGGCTCGAGGCTAAACGATACCTTTAGCACATATCCCTTAGAATGCCCATCGTCCGCTGACGATGTCACGAAGCATTCGTCCATACAAGTCCGTCCCGGGTTCGAACGGAACCGAAGGCACTATTCCTACTACATCCATTTTGGAAATATCCTCAGGATTAGTAGCGACTAGCCCTTGCACTTCACTGCTCCATCTTCGACTCCGAACACATTTTATCGCACGAAAACGTACAAACCGGATCGAAGTGGTTTTCGAGAAATAAATCTCGATCCCGGTCTCTTCGAAACGATCATCGCATTGTCCAATATTGATAGTCGGTGATTTAACTATCAATTAATATTCATAAACATCCATAGCATCCATCACACAATAAATAATATTCCATATTATTTATTTACCTCAAATATCTTTAAAAGATATATTTCAAATTTCCAAAGCTCATTTGAAAACATTTCCCAAAATTCTCCATTTACAAGGTAAATCCTTTACCATATATTTCCATTGGAATAGCCAAGTTCAAACAATTTAGATTTATAATAATTAAAACATTTATTTCTAAAATATACTTAAAACAGGTAAATTTACTACTAATTATATACTCAAGATATAATTTCCAAATATATAAAGCAAAACTATTATATAAGATATAACTTGATTTAAAATAAGGTTTTAGTTATACTATAATTAAAAAAAATAGAGTTGTAAAAGAATTTATACTTATACCAATATATCTTGAGTCAAAACTAGCTCTTTAAAACAAATCCAATTGTTAAAATAATTATTAAGGCATTTATAAAATTTACTATTGCTAATTTATAAATAATTACTTTTAAAACAAAAATTTTCAAAACATTCTTTAAAACTAGTTTAAGATTTTAAAACTTCCTTTTTATAAAATCAATTTAAAACTCGAACTTGGTTTTTCCCAAGGAAATCTCATTTCTACTAAATCATCACAGAAATCCTTCTCACGATTTCTGTCCAATTATTTCAATTTAGTTTTATATTTTAATAACATAAATTATTTTCCCAAATTTTCAAATAATAACATTTATCTTTGATTACCATTCCAGATTTTACAACTTTCAATTTCCATTTTTAAATAGATTTTAGATTTTAATCTTTTTAAATCCATTATTTAACAATACCTTTTATTTCTCTAAAATTCAATTTTATCCATTTACAATTAATTATGGATTTATAATTTATTTAGAAATATTCCAATACTATTTCATTTCAGTTTTCCCATCCAACAGATTATAATTTTTATATTCTTTCAAATTTCATGTTTATTAATTTTCTTAGTTTCTTTTGAAACCCAATTAAATTCCTTTAAAATTTAAACTCCAAATTCTTTTAAAATTAACATTCTGAGTTTTATAGTTAATATCACAATATCACAATGCAATTCAATTCCAAATTTATCAATCACAATATATAACAGGCATCATTACCAATTATAAAAATAATACTACATTGTGAGGAATCCAGTTGGATCCCTCCAACCTGTTTTCCCTGCATCCACAAATATTAGCATATCACATATATAATATCAATTCAATTTGATAATAATTAACATATTCAGCTAAACATCCAAACAAACAATCAATACTAGCTGTCTACTTTACTAGCATCCAGATGTGAGTGAGAATAACTCACCTTGAGTTTCGGCGAGCGTTCGAAATTCAAATTAAACCGGACGGTGTCCGATTTAACCTAAATTTCTACTTGCCCGGAATGGATCCGGATCTGCACCATCGCGTAGTGCTCGACTCTGCGATTCCGGCGCTACCAAGTTCGTAAATTTCTGATACAATATGAAATAGTTATTCGATTTTAAAGATTTGAATCAATTTCAAAACAATTTCTTTTTTTTTTTCTTTTTTTTTTTTTTACCAGAGAAAAACACGCCGACCCTTCCTTCCCCTCCTCATCTTTCTCACGCGCAAACTTCAGGTGAAACCGAACCCACTGCCACTATTTAGGGCTTCGAACCGCACCTCACACGAACCTCGAGAGGGCGATCAGACGCCGCTGCCCTAAGGCTCGTCGCAGCCTCCACCCTCTCCCCTAAACTCGCTCATCTCGGTCGTCCCTGTTGCTCGATAATTGAGCACGAACTGGCCACGAACGGGCCGCGACCTCTCCCCCTCCGCTTCACAGAACTCCATCACCACCGTCCACTTTGAAGATCCCACAGCCCTCTTCGATTCTCCAGTTGGAAATTTCACGAATCGTCGCGTGGATTGATGGGAAAAGGAGGAAGAAACGCATGAGGTATCGGCCATTGATTGATAATAGCGGCGGCTCCTGATAGTTCTAGGGTTTTGAACGTTTTAATATATATATATATAGTATTGTTTAATAATATTTAATTAATAAAATCCTCAATTTAACAACGTATGCAAACGAACTCCAAATCTCACGTTCCAACAGGCTATCCTGGGGTTTTTCAACGTTCCGGACACAATGGAACAGGTTTCGTAAGCTAATTCAATCGTATGCACGAGTTACGAAATTAAACGTTCAATTTGAAATTAAATCGATTAAAACGATTTCGATGCGTTTCGAGCTGCCGGGGTCAAACGACAACTCCGATTGTCACGAAAATTGAAATCCGATAATAACTAACTATTACGGATCCAATGGAACTAGTTTCGTCGAATTCCGAGACTGTGCCCCGGAAGGCTATTTTAACTCGTCTATTAAATTAAGCAATTTTCGAAATTATCGAAATCACTCAAAACTTCCACTTTTAAAATTTTATTAGCTTAACAATAATTCATATAAAATTTATAAACACATTAAAAATCATTCTGGCTTATTCTGGACCTAAATCGGATTAATTGCAATATTTAATAATATTAAATTCATTCCTAAATTAATATAAAATTCCAAATATTAATTTATTAACTTTAAAATCCATCTAAAAATCCAACCACACTATTTAATGACCAAATAGTCTTAAAATAAATTTTAAACTCATTCCCATATCTTTTACACCCCGAATTGCCAATTAACCCAATCCTAATATTAAATTATTATTATTCCAATTTCAATTTAATTGCCATATTTGAAATTTAAACAAGGTTTATTAATTTAATCAAATTCTTCTTAGTTCAAAATAAACCTTAAACCCATAATAAACATTTAAAATGAATTAAATGTTCACAAATCCCGTGTTAAAAATTCCGGGATGTTACATTCCTCCCCCCTTATAAAAATTTCGTCCCCGAAATTTGTTAAGGTAGAAAGAATGTTCCTACACTCATTAACTTAACCCAAACTTCTCTAGTTACAACTTATATACCCTTTCAAAAACCTTTAGCTCAATTCCAAACCTATTTGCTTTACTAACTCTAAAGCTTTAATTTTAACTTATAACTTTCCAAGTTATTTAACTTTTTCCAAAACCCCAAAAAATTTCTAACTCCCAAAATTTTCGAAAAATTTTGGCAGAGTCCCCCCTGTACGGAGGAGCTTCTGCGACATCGCAGGATACACAAATATATATACATCAGCCCACACGGCCGGAAATTAAAATATAACACAATATATATACCATTTCCCAATTATATTTGCGTAGGCGTACCTTTTAGCAAATTTTAATAGCAATCAGCTAATATATCGCATATACTCGCTCCAAACCTCTCGAACGCCTCCCGCACCTGGGCTATACTCAACAAACATATTAGTTTTCAAAGATATGAGTATTTTAAGCAACATTTCAATGTAAATGCAAGCTAACATATCCATTTCCATTCCAAACAACACTTTGCATGATTTCATAAGTAAATCCATATTTTATGACATGCACAAAGTTCATTTTCTAATGCCAAATTCCATTTTATTTCACATGAATGATTTATACTCAAATCCACTATATACAATCCATATTTATTTCAACCAATTCATTGTTATTTAACATATGGTTAACATGTGCTTCATCAACATCTTTCTATATCATTTCAATATCAAGTTGATTCACAAACCAAATTCTTATTTCAAATTTGAAGCATTTCCATTTACTCAAATCTATTTATTAAGATTTTAGTCCATTCTACTTTCATCCAAACTAACTTCATTTTACTTCACTCGAATGATTTACATTCAAGTTCATTATATATCACTTATATTAAGTGCAATCAATTCGCTTCTATTTCAACATATTTAACATATGCTTTACTTATATTTCTTTATTTTTAACTTACATTTCCAAATTTGATTTAAAATCAAATTTTATTTTAAACTTGAAACATTTGTAATTCTTTCATGATTCATTTCCATTCATATGCAAACATTTCCTATTAAAATGTTAATTCATTCCAATTGATTCAAAATCAATTCCATTTGCTATTTTAAATCAATTCACCTGCATTCATTCACAAACTCCTTAAATTAGATTCCAATTCAGTTCAATTTATTTTAAACATCAATTTCAATTTCATAATATCTCAATTCTTCCTTGCATACCAAATTTAGTTTCATTTTAATTTGACTTCACTTAATCAAGTTCCAATTTATCCAAAACCAATTTAGTTGTTTAAACAACTCAATTCTAAATACATTCAAATATTCAAGTCATTTAAGCAAAACAATTGCCACTTAAGCTTATAACCATTTAAAATTAATTTTCAACTTAAATTTATATTAATTCTTTTCAATTTTTCATGGTTTACAATCCAATCATTCTTATTTCAATGCAATTGTTAATTTAAATTTTCCTTACCTTTTTATTTCATCTCAACAATTAATTAATACCATTTCACTTGTAATTCATTTTAATTATCTAACAGATTACATTCAAGATTGCTTAAATAAGCTCATTCACAATTATTTCCATGATCTTCTTATATCCATTTTATTTTATTGCCTTATCAATCAAATTTTATTCTCATTTGATTCACATCCAATACACTTTCAATCCATTTACAAAGTCCAATACACTTTGTTTATTTATTCAATCATTTCTAATCTATTTATAAATTTGAATGCTCTTTGTTTATAATTCAATCCATTTACAAATTTATTTTATTAACAAAGAGTCCATTTAAATTATTTCACTCATTTGAATTTTATTCACAATTCAAACCATCTCTAGTATATTCAAATCCCATTATTCATTCACACTTCCAATATTATTACCATAATTGAATTCCAATCCAAACTGGATTTTTATTTACCTTCAAATTTTGACTGATTATCAAATTCTATCCATTTCAATACAAATTCCATTAATTTGTAATTTAATTCAGTCATTAACCTAATCCATATTAGGTTTTAATTCACTTTCCCAATTAACTCTGAATCCATTTATAATATTACCATTTTTCCCATTATTCCATTTAGCAAATTCAGATTTCTACCTTTCCTTTTTACTCCTTTAAATAGAATCTAAATTTCTTTCAATATTATTTATTACTCAACTGAAATTCAATTTCAATTTCATTATCAAACAAATTCCATCTCCCCAATACATAAGTTCAAGACTTATGTGCTAACTTAAGAATATTCACTTTTATGTTCTTATTTTGCTTCTTCAGACTTTGCATTTCATTTAAGGTCAAAATTTAAATTTGCCACCCCCTTCAACCTTTTCCATTTATGGATTACAATTTCACTTCTCTTTTTAAGAGTTTAAGTTACTTATTTAAGTCCACTTCCCATTTTAAAATCACAAGTTTAAATTATAACCCTTAATAACTTAAGAATATGAATTCCTTTATGCAATTATAAACAATTTACATTTCACCCTTATATTTAATTCAAATTTATTCTAATTCATTTAGATTTAATTCAATTTCAAATTCCCAAATTTAATTCTCCATATACAAGTTCAAAACTTGTTTACTAACTGAAGTTCATTCGCTTCTTTATATCCCACTTTACCTTATCTCCATTCACATTTCATTTGAGATTAGATTTTTAAATTCACCATTCCATTTCATTATTTCTCATTGTGATTATAATTTCTATTTCTATTTTATAAGTTCACCAACTTATTTATTTTAAAGCTCATATTGCTCATTTTAATTCTTTTACAACTTATAATCACAATTCCAAATTCCATATGCAAATGTATATACATCTGAATTCTTAAGGATACAAATTTCCTTAATTTAATTTTTTGCAACTTCAAATCCACAACCTCAAATTATAAATATAATACTTAATAGCTTATGGGTATATTCGACACACAATAACGCACATTTGTAAAGTCAACTCTCATTTTAATTTCATTCAAATCAACTTTATTTTAAGTTCAATTCATTTTTCTTAACCAAGTTAAATTTCAAATTTTCTATTCACTTCCAATTTCTTAAGTTAAATTTTAATTTCAAGATTTAAATTTTCTCTTCCTTCTTATTAGTATTATCTTCACTTAACAAATTCAATATTTGATTCATTTCAATTTTACACATTATTTAAATAGAAGTTTACCCAGAATTCTATTACCCGGTTTTATTCCAAAACCAATTTGAAATAATAATCAACATATATACCTATTTGGTATATCAACCAAATTCCCAGATTTTCCAAAACAATTTGTTTATATCCCAAAACAAAATCTCATTTTTGAAATATCCAAAACAACTGTTATCCCCAACAAATCCAAACAATACCATAACCAATTTCTAGGGAAGAAGTCCATCACTTTAGAAACTCGAAAATGAATTCTAATGATGTGGCCAGCATCATCAGGATTATTTTCCAGCGACTGAAGTGAGTTCAATGCTTCTTAATTTTTCCCAAATTCTTTTCAAACAGTTTCCATTCAAAAATATTTTCCCAAAACAACATTCCATTATTGCCTTCAATACACTGGAAAACATTTCAAACTTCCCAGGATTTTAAATTTCCAAACTTTTATTTTCAATACATTTAAAATCCTTTACAAAACTTCCAGGTTAAAATTCTGGTTTAATTCAAATTTTAATTTCGCTTCTTATTTACAACATATCTAATTAATTCTATTTGGTTATAGACCATTTTAATATCTTTATTCTTATTAGCTTATCATTTCATATTTTAAATCAATTGTTAGATTCTTATTTGATTTGGTATTAACATCCAACAAACACCCAATATATAATAAGCTAGAAAATTATTTCTTTTATATCAAAATAAAATTTTGGGTAAAATTATTTCATTTACCCACTTTAAAAACAATACCATGTCGGTTTATCTTGTTCAAGAGTTTAGAAATCCCTATCGATACGGTTGTACTTCCCGCACCGACCAGAATTCATAAACACTCAACCGATAAGTCAACACAGTATAAAAACAATTTTTATATGCACTAACAAGTACGCTCTCATAACTATTAATACACTCAACTCATTATAGAGTTCTATCGACTCTGTTTAATGAGTAATTACCCCACCAAAGCCTAGGTTGTCGCCAACCTAAGCTCTGATACCAAGTGTGACGGCCCGCAAATCCGTACCCCTTGAATCAACATTTTTCTACCCTAATTGACTCAAGTGGAACAGAAATACGAACCATTAAGATTAAAGAAAAGAGATAGAAGAAGAAGAAACTAAACAATATCAGAATCGCACAGTCGCAGCGGAATAAAATATAATAGTAACTATATATCTTTACACAAAAATGAAATCTATAACTGTTTATACACAACATATTATCAGAGTAGCTCATACATCAATCAACACATAACAGACATACCATACAATCATAGCATAGCAGCGGATATATATATAGATAGAATAGTACGTCTCGGACTCCAGCTCCTCTCCTGCCCCATAGCATCCTGACCTGAACAAATAATACTCGGTCTGACCCGAGCATTATAATGAAATAACACCCGAGTCAGTCTGGATTACCAGCTGATAATAATGCACACAATTTATTATTAAAGTTACAAAAATCCTTTTTGAAAACAAAAGCATCTCGTAAGACCACGCCACAAATAAACATGTCGGGTTTTTACCTTACGATAGCTAAAACACTTTTTATAGAAATTCTCTGATATTATAATAGTGTCTATTTACAAATACTTATAAAATAGCCGAAATTGTTACATGATTAAATTCCAGCTACTAGCCACCGAAGTGGGTAATACAAACAAAACTCGTAAAAGGCTCGTAGGGAAAATGGATTTCCATCAATGACTAGGCACTGGGGTACCACCTGTCACAGTACGTGGTCTAGATCACAGTACCGAGGACTACTCCCTTCGTCCCCTGCAACACAAGACCGGAATCACCTATGGGCAATTCCGAATAAGATCACCCCGCGGTTGGGATCAGCAACCGCACCACTAAGCCGAAATAAAAAGGGACCTCTAGACAGGGATGACCTTACTCTCCAGTGGGGGCTACCCACGAAGCCTTGCTGCATATCCCCTGATTTTCAGTCATTCCCGGTTGATGAGGCTCGAGGCTAAACGATACCTTTAGCACATATCCCTTAGAATGCCCATCGTCCGCTGACGATGTCACGAAGCATTCGTCCATACAAGTCCGTACCGGGTTCGAACGGAACCGAAGGCACTATTCCTACTACATCCATTTTGGAAATATCCTCAGGATTAGTAGCGACTAGCCCTTGCACTTCACTGCTCCATCTTCGACTCCGAACACATTTTATCGCACGAAAACGTACAAACCGGATCGAAGTGGTTTTCGAGAAATAAATCTCGATCCCGGTCTCTTCGAAACGATCATCGCATTGTCCAATATTGATAGTCGGTGATTTAACTATCAATTAATATTCATAAACATCCATAGCATCCATCACACAATAAATAATATTCCATATTATTTATTTACCTCAAATATCTTTAAAAGATATATTTCAAATTTCCAAAGCTCATTTGAAAACATTTCCCAAAATTCTCCATTTACAAGGTAAATCCTTTACCATATATTTCCATTGGAATAGCCAAGTTCAAACAATTTAGATTTATAATAATTAAAACATTTATTTCTAAAATATACTTAAAACAGGTAAATTTACTACTAATTATATACTCAAGATATAATTTCCAAATATATAAAGCAAAACTATTATATAAGATATAACTTGATTTAAAATAAGGTTTTAGTTATACTATAATTAAAAAAAATAGAGTTGTAAAAGAATTTATACTTATACCAATATATCTTGAGTCAAAACTAGCTCTTTAAAACAAATCCAATTGTTAAAATAATTATTAAGGCATTTATAAAATTTACTATTGCTAATTTATAAATAATTACTTTTAAAACAAAAATTTTCAAAACATTCTTTAAAACTAGTTTAAGATTTTAAAACTTCCTTTTTATAAAATCAATTTAAAACTCGAACTTGGTTTTTCCCAAGGAAATCTCATTTCTACTAAATCATCACAGAAATCCTTCTCACGATTTCTGTCCAATTATTTCAATTTAGTTTTATATTTTAATAACATAAATTATTTTCCCAAATTTTCAAATAATAACATTTATCTTTGATTACCATTCCAGATTTTACAACTTTCAATTTCCATTTTTAAATAGATTTTAGATTTTAATCTTTTTAAATCCATTATTTAACAATACCTTTTATTTCTCTAAAATTCAATTTTATCCATTTACAATTAATTATGGATTTATAATTTATTTAGAAATATTCCAATACTATTTCATTTCAGTTTTCCCATCCAACAGATTATAATTTTTATATTCTTTCAAATTTCATGTTTTATTAATTTTCTTAGTTTCTTTTGAAACCCAATTAAATTCCTTTAAAATTTAAACTCCAAATTCTTTTAAAATTAACATTCTGAGTTTTATAGTTAATATCACAATATCACAATGCAATTCAATTCCAAATTTATCAATCACAATATATAACAGGCATCATTACCAATTATAAAAATAATACTACATTGTGAGGAATCCAGTTGGATCCCTCCAACCTGTTTTCCCTGCATCCACAAATATTAGCATATCACATATATAATATCAATTCAATTTGATAATAATTAACATATTCAGCTAAACATCCAAACAAACAATCAATACTAGCTGTCTACTTTACTAGCATCCAGATGTGAGTGAGAATAACTCACCTTGAGTTTCGGCGAGCGTTCGAAATTCAAATTAAACCGGACGGTGTCCGATTTAACCTAAATTTCTACTTGCCCGGAATGGATCCGGATCTGCACCATCGCGTAGTGCTCGACTCTGCGATTCCGGCGCTACCAAGTTCGTAAATTTCTGATACAATATGAAATAGTTATTCGATTTTAAAGATTTGAATCAATTTCAAAACAATTTCTTTTTTTTTCTTTTTTTTTTTTTTTACCAGAGAAAAACACGCCGACCCTTCCTTCCCCTCCTCATCTTTCTCACGCGCAAACTTCAGGTGAAACCGAACCCACTGCCACTATTTAGGGCTTCGAACCGCACCTCACACGAACCTCGAGAGGGCGATCAGACGCCGCTGCGCTAAGGCTCGTCGCAGCCTCCACCCTCTCCCCTAAACTCGCTCATCTCGGTCGTCCCTGTTGCTCGATAATTGAGCACGAACTGGCCACGAACGGGCCGCGACCTCTCCCCCTCCGCTTCACAGAACTCCATCACCACCGTCCACTTTGAAGATCCCACAGCCCTCTTCGATTCTCCAGTTGGAAATTTCACGAATCGTCGCGTGGATTGATGGGAAAAGGAGGAAGAAACGCATGAGGTATCGGCCATTGATTGATAATAGCGGCGGCTCCTGATAGTTCTAGGGTTTTGAACGTTTTAATATATATATAGTATTGTTTAATAATATTTAATTAATAAAATCCTCAATTTAACAACGTATGCAAACGAACTCCAAATCTCACGTTCCAACAGGCTATCCTGGGGTTTTTCAACGTTCCGGACACAATGGAACAGGTTTCATAAGCTAATTCAATCGTATGCACGAGTTACGAAATTAAACGTTCAATTTGAAATTAAATCGATTAAAACGATTTCGATGCGTTTCGAGCTGCCGGGGTCAAACGACAACTCCGATTGTCACGAAAATTGAAATCCGATAATAACTAACTATTATGGATCCAATGGAACTAGTTTCGTCGAATTCCGAGACTGTGCCCCGGAAGGCTATTTTAACTCGTCTATTAAATTAAGCAATTTTCGAAATTATCGAAATCACTCAAAACTTCCACTTTTAAAATTTTATTAGCTTAACAATAATTCATATAAAATTTATAAACACATTAAAAATCATTCTGGCTTATTCTGGACCTAAATCGGATTAATTGCAATATTTAATAATATTAAATTCATTCCTAAATTAATATAAAATTCCAAATATTAATTTATTAACTTTAAAATCCATCTAAAAATCCAACCACACTATTTAATGACCAAATAGTCTTAAAATAAATTTTAAACTCATTCCCATATCTTTTACACCCCGAATTGCCAATTAACCCAATCCTAATATTAAATTATTATTATTCCAATTTCAATTTAATTGCCATATTTGAAATTTAAACAAGGTTTATTAATTTAATCAAATTCTTCTTAGTTCAAAATAAACCTTAAACCCATAATAAACATTTAAAATGAATTAAATGTTCACAAATCCCGTGTAAAAAATTCCGGGATGTTACAACAACAATATACGATCTCAGTCTCTTTAACAACCAAACGCTTATTTCACATTGGATGGTTCTTTGAATTTCCAAAACTAATTCATAATTGATTTCAAAATATCATATTTGATTCAAACCATATAACTTCTGAAATCATATTCACTTTTGAAATCATATCCACTTTCGAAATCATATCGACAAAATAGGTTAAATCCTCATTTCAAAATCATCATATTTACTCAAATATGTTATTTTACTAGAAAATATCATTTCAAATCCTAACTTAGGTTATAACGTCATTTAACCATATTTTCTTTTAAATCAAGGAGTTAAATGTAAAAAATTATATTTTACACGGTCTGAAGTTTAAAATAGATAAAATAGTTTAAATCAGATTAAAATAATTCAAAATAGATTAAAATAGTTTAAAACAGTTTAAAATAGATTAAAATAGTTTAAATAGGTTAAAATAGCTTAAAATATTTTAAAATAGATTAAATAGCTTAAGATAGATTAAATTAGTTTAAATGGTTTTAAATAGATAAAGATTGGTTTAATATAGTTTAATAGTTTAATATAAAATGATTTGAAATCTAAACAAATATGAACTTAAAACAATATATTTTAAATAGTTTATATTTTAAATAATAAATTCGAAAGTAATATCAAATTAAATATTTCTTCCATTTCAACAAATCTGGAACATATCCAGCTTTCAAATTAACAAACTTAATTTTTATCTTTCAATCCAAATTCTCAATAAAACTATTTAAATCTACATCGGTGTCAAATCCATGTTTGAACTATAAACTAAACTACTTCGAATTTAGTAGATTTCAAAGTACAATTATTCGAACATTTCAATAAGTCAATTTCAATAAATTTCATTTATATTTCAAAATCAACTTAAAATTTAAATTTAAATCCTTTAAACAATTCAGTTAAACCAATTCAAATCCAATATTTAAAGCTTGGATTTCGAATTAATTCAGTTTATGTAAATCAAATTTTATTTTCAAACTATCATTTAACTAAATTCAAAAATTAAGGATTAAAAAATCATTTAATTTAACCAATCTGGTGTCCGTATATAATTTTCTGCCTTATAGTCAAGTGATACAGATATATATCATTTCAACCCGCAATAAACTAAAATTTATGGGTATATATCATTTCAACCCACATTCCCAAATTAAATTTCAACATCCATCAAATCGCTTGGGTTTATCATTTCAATCCATAACAATTTCTCCAAATCAATCAGATTGTTCGGGTATGTACCATTTCAACCCATAGGGATTTTCTAACAATAAACTAAGGGAATTTGCAGTGTGATATCAATATATATAAAATAACATAACATCTAGTCATCCAATATCAAAAAATAAACATCCATCTCAATCATCATTCAAATCAACCAATAAATAATATCAATTTGACTGATTATCATTAATAGGTATTAACTAGCAATTTGAAATTAATATTCAATTAAATGGTGATTATATTCAAAAAAATTCAGAATTTAACTAGAATGACAAATTAAATATACTAAATTGCAATCAGTCAACTTCTAATCACATCATAAATTTAATATAACTAACATAGGACAATTAGTAGTTGTGAGTGCGTTAAAACACTCACTTTTGAATTCCAAATCGATTTATAATCCAAACGAAGGCCTAAATTTCAACAGCTTTAGAATCTGACAGAATTAGTTCCAAAATGTCTGGAATTCCGATACGATCTCAATGGCGAAAACAACACGTGAATCCGAGCTCGTATGCAAAAGATATGCTAATTAGAAGTTAAACGATTTATATTATAAAATCAATGAAATAATAATAAGAATATGCCACATCACCACGAGTTAGTATGAAACCCTAGCAGTTCAAACACGACACCTTCCTTGCCACCCAACGGCCACCTCAAATCCTCCAAACGCAGCTGCTACGTTCAACTATGACTCGATCAAATAGCTCCATCATTCTTTTTAGGCCGAGCCGACCCTAGCAGAGTTGGCGCAACTACTTGAAGCGTGCCCTAGGCCACCACCATAGTTGCACGTTCATCTCTAAATTCTAATGATTCCGATGAACTTCAACACGAAGTAAACGCTTGGATCGCCTTAACTTGACCTCCTCTACACTCCCATATAACCCGATCGAACCCTCATCGAAGTTCTGCCTTCTAATCCCAAAACTTAATATGAACGGCCGAAAATGATCGATGAATTCTGGTCAAACGGTGACTCGAGTCGAAAAATAAGCAGTAGCAGTAGATTACGCTCAGTGAGAGCTTTCCAACGATATATAATATGACATAGTTTGAGGAGTTTTAATTTTTCGATTTGATTTTGATTTGTAATGGAATCTAGAAGTTAGGGTTTCTGCCATTTGAGAAGGAGGAACAGAAAGATGGAATTATAGTACTATAATAAGAAATAGAAAGGCTGTTAGGGTTTAAAAATTCTATTTATAAGGACAAGGCCCGATATGAAAGAATGAACATAACGAATTGGTTTGAAACGACAATAATGGTCCGAAGAGCATGTTCTATTTCTGTAATGAAAGTAGGTTGTCCCATATATCAAAATTGACGTTTTAAATATTTTTATATTCAATGGAATAGGTTTCAAGTCCTAATTCCAGTGTATACAGAAGTTATCTTTTAAAATCAGCTTATTTAAATTAAATTCAATAAATTCATTTTTACGCATTTCGAGCCCGCACGATCAAACGACAAGTCTGATCGCTACGAAACTTGAAATCCTACAATAATTCCCCATTATGGATTCGATGAATCTGTTTCGTCAAAATCGAGACCGTGGCCAAAATGGCTATTTTCACGTTAGTCAAATAAGTTATTATTAAATTAATTAAATCGCCTTTTAAAATTTAATAACTAACAATTTTTATCATTTCTAATTACATAGAAATTAGTAACATTTTAAAACAGATTTCCCATGTCAAATTCAATATTTAAACGTTGCACAAATTATAATGTTCAATTATAACGGTAATAATTCATTAAATGATAATTTAAAATTCTATTAGCTCTATTTATCTTGATTCCGCTCTTATTATTTTGTCAATTATTGCCATATGAATATAATTGACATTACTTTACCTTTCTATTACATTCACGTTTTATAGTTATCATCTTCATTCATATTAACACAATATTTAATTACATTTAATTGCAATTCGATTTACAATTTAATTTCAACGGATTAGACAATGAAATGATAATTAAACAATCGCTACACATTAATAACACATTTCTATGTTTATTGTTTACAAACAATAAACAAACAAATTCACGTACTGATTAACCATTCTATATTACCCAATTCCAATTAATTACATACAATTTTACCATTTAAATACAACATTTGGTTTATTTCCTCATTTACACTTTATAAACCAATTTTAACTTTATAATCATTTCAACTAAGTGGAATTGCATTAAAATAGTTATCAACAACCTAAAATTAACATCATTAAATTTCATTCCAGTTATTATTCTCATTAATAAATCACAAATTTAATTTCTTCCAATATTAAATTACAAAATCTTATTAAATTGATATTTTATTTATCGAAAATTAGGGTCGTTACATGTTCCATAATTTAATTTGTGGGAAGAACATTCGTTTGACTTTTATAAATTTGTTTACTTTTTCCACTTTTGATTTAAAAAGACGACGCTTGATTTAATAAAGAATAAAACACAAAAGGGAAGAGATGTGTAAAGTATAGATTTATTCTCCATAGTTTACACTGTTTATTCCAAATAAAAAGAAATTATCCATTCCTTGTAATTTCAAATGAAGTAAACCTTTCCTTTTGTTTTAAACCAATTTATGGAAATCAGAGCAGAAAATCATCCTAAGGAACTTATTTCTAGTATATTAAATATGGAAAATAAATACTAGTTAAATAATTATGATTAGAATATATTTGGATATGAATAGTAGTTTTATTAGGTAGTTTATCCATATTTATTGCGTTAATAAAGAAGAATATCGTTTATTCATGTGTTATTTATGCGTAACATTCGTTAGTTATTATTATATTTAAGAAAGCGAATAGGTAGAATTTGGAAATATAGTAATTCCTATTAATGGGAAATAAATTAGGAATTACCAATAATTAATAGGAAATAAAGGACTCTAATCCTAATTAATGGGAAATTATGGGGAATAATGGATAAGATTAGACTAGGGGTTACAATTGTTTAAT
Organism: Allium cepa; assembly: GCA_030765085.1. Taxonomy (NCBI): domain Eukaryota; kingdom Viridiplantae; phylum Streptophyta; class Magnoliopsida; order Asparagales; family Amaryllidaceae; genus Allium; species Allium cepa. The sequence continues at coordinate 736,618,033 of CM060943.1, forward strand.
TAAAGACTGTAACTCTAATTAATGGAAAATTAACGGAAATGAATTAAGGAATTACAATTAATAAGGACAAATGAATAAAAATGGATTGATAAAAATGGAATAGATATAAAAGGTTACTAATTTGAAATTAGTAATCATACATAAATGTCTTAGAAAATGTACATAAGGATTTTATGGACAAATTGATATTTATGAGCATTAAAAGGGAATTTATGGGTAGATAGTTATTTAAGATAAATATTATTACCTTATATAAAAAGAGAATTAGTAAGCTAAGTCCAATGTCTATGTAAGATAAAATAAGTAAAGGCATATGATGGTTAATTGGACCTAGTAGGTTAGTGGTGCGAGGTCAGTAGAGTCACTCGATGGAAGATTGTCCTTCACTTTGAGGCTACTAGCAGTCGGGTGTACTTACTACTGATGTGAGATATCACTAATCCTAGGACCCATGATGATGTGAGAGATTGAGTCTGCTTTCTTAATCTAAAAGTATTAAATGATCCAAATTTGAAAATAGAAGTGCTGAGGGATATCTCCATAGGGGTTTGCTTTTAGTTTGAGGTATTAAGTGGCTGCGTGGTCCGCCTCTCTCCTAAAAGGAAGTGTTAAGTAACCTAGTGAGATTCCAAATAAATAAGGATGTCTGTAAAAGGGTTTACTTCAATGTTCAGGTATTTAGTGGCTATTTTAGGGTCCGCCTCCCTACCGAAAGTAGTTATCTAATGAGATTCCATATTTATAATTAAGAATGATAGTGGATATCTTGAAAAGAGTTTGCTTCAGGTTTGAGGTACTCAGTGACTGATCTAAGGGTTCACCTCTCTCCTAAAAAGAAGTAATAAGTAACCTAGTGAGATTTCCAAGCGATGTCTGCTAGATAGTACCAATGAATAATCCGCCTTGAGGTTGGGTATTAAGTGACAAAGGCCTACCTATAAATAGGTGTTAAATGGTCAAGGGTCTGCCTAGTCCTTATTAATGAGGTATTAAGTGGTTTGGGTACAGTCTCTCACATTGCTAAGTCCGTAATAATGATATGATAGTAGCGGTGAGGAGTTCGCCTAGGGGTATGTACTAAGTGATGAAGGACCTGCCTAAAATATAGGTATTAAATTGTTAGAAGTCTGCTTAGTTCTTTTAAAGGTATTAATTGTCTTAGTTACCATCCCTTACATGGCTATGATTTTATTGAAAATAGATGCGGTAATAGTTGGAATTAAAGGTCGGAAGCCTTAAATAGTGGTTAGAGGTGTTGTAGCTAGGACCCACCGAACAATGCCAACATAGTTAGGAGATCACCTTCGGAATAGGTCTTAAATGATGGAGTCTTCCTTGCTTGAGGTCTTAAATAACAGTCTATCTATTTCTCTTTTAAAAGTATTTTGTGGTGATTATAGAAGCCAGCTTCATATTTGGAAGTATTAAGTGGAAAATGGGTTTTGAAGTATTGGATGATTGATAAGGCTTCGTCCGTATTTTGTACCATGGGAAGGGGTAGGTAAGTAATTATGTGTGCAATGCAAGGTTAGGCTGAATTGCTAACCTTAATAAACATAACTATTAAATGGAAACCAATTGGTGTAAATTTATTTTATAGACAATTTTTAGATTTTCCAATCATCAGAACGTTGTTCTGACCCCTCCTCATTACAACCCACAGGATTGATTTAAAGGAACAGGTCATTGAAGCTGGATGTGCTTTGTTGTTGGAGATGCCTTCTTTTCTCTCATGCTCGATGCTGATGCGACAATCTACTATTCAAGGAATACCATAAATTCCAAGATAGTAGCAGTCATAGTCCGTATTCTTATCCTATTATTGTTCCCACTATGAGTTTAGATTTCTATCAATCTTTGATAACATTTGTGCTTATCTGCAGGTACCAAATCCAGCGATCTATGTTTTGATGGACTTGGGTTTTAATTTTTGTCGAAATTTGGACCATTTAAGATATGTGTTGTTACTTTCGGTATTAAAGACAGGTTAGTAGATCAGAGGAATTAGGATAAATTGAGAGAACGTATTTGTACTTTCCTATCTAGTATTATTATTATTTTTACGCTAGATTCTAAGAGTTCCTACTATAAAAGTAGTTGCAGTTCCACTCCATGGGAATGTACAAAATAACTATGGGTTGGAAATATCTTAGAGTTATGATTTTGATGCCGACTCCGAAGTACCCCATAGAGTGTTGGTGATGTGTAAAAAGTTCTTGATAAAGAGCATGAATACGACATGTGGCAGAATACCATAGACTAGACTTGATGGCTGAGATTCTAGCTACCTTATGATTTTGGATTTTTATGATGAGTTCCAGTCAGAGACACACATTTATTCCAGATGGATGAAAAATTAGAGTCCGTATATCGTAATTGTCTGTAAGCAAGTTTTTACTAGGGTGCATTCATTGATCACCTTTTGAATGGAAAACCGAATTTTTGTTTACATAATTAATGACAGTTCCTTAGTCTAAAACCTGTGGGAGAATTTTTATAAGTATATTTCGGAAATGCCTTAGATTTTTTTTAAAAAGGTTTTCAAAAGATTTCTTTTCCCAATGATTTATTTTGGAAATTTTGTTTTGGGTATGTTTTGAAATTTTAATTCTCAAAGAAACACGCATACCACTTAGTTGGTTGTGTTAAGAAATTTATAATTTATAAAAGATTAATTTTTGAAATCCTTAAATATTTATATGTATATATCAGTAGAGGCTTGGTTTTTATTTTTGGCAAAGAAATAGTTTTTCCATTTGAGAAATTTGTGTTTCAAAAGAAGGCTTTTGAAGGCTCTGAAACATTTATATATATGTTTGACTTTAAGGAAAATTTTGGTATGAAATAGCTTCTATTATTTAAAAACAAGTATAAAGGAACATATATTTAGCTCGGTGATTTTTGGTTTATAAAATCGAAGTTTTTAAATTTTCTCTCTTTATGGTATGGACAAAATAGGAATGACATTTAATTTTATTAGGGGTATGTTGTTTGAAGTGTTGTTGTAACATAGCTATTGTAAGAAATATTTTCATATAAAGTAGGTAAGAAATAACAGCTGTAATATTTTTGGGTTTTTGGAATTGTTATTGGTCGCAGCAGTTTTGTTGGGACTACTATGAATTGCTGGAGCATGGTTTGGGGCTATGCGGTAGGCTTTTACATTGCCATGATGAGGATAGGAATTTTTTGAATCATGTCGAATCGAAGGAGACAGTGTAAAAGGATTATTATTATTTAATCTGACCCTAATCGGGTCTAGATTTAATTAGCGCCCAAAGCCCGTCTACGGTTGGCCACCTAGTGTTAAATCCGGAGTGGTATACCAATTAACGAGTTTTGGACCAATTTGAACCTGGAACAAGACTATAAAAGTCATTTACGAATTTCCCTAATTGCATTCTTTCATTTCTCCTTCCTCAATCAATCGAACCCAATCTCCATCCTCCTCGTCCTCCTCCAAGTAGCAGCCTCCCTCTTTCATTCCTCCCCTAGGCGATGCCATTTTTCCCTAGGAACAACAGCCTTACCTCCCCCTTGTGCTGATTTTGCAAGTTAGATCTCTCCCCACCACCACTCCAGATCTAAACCTTATTTCCTCCCTCCGACCATCTCCTAGCCAAAGGCATCTTTCAACACTGCTGGTGTTTCTTTGCACAATTATGGTCTCAATCCTCAAGAGGCCATTTCGCTGGGCCAAGAATGAGCAAAATGTTTCGCCTCTTGTTGGCTAAAAGAGCTATTCATCGTAGTAAAATTTGCACCAATCCTCTTCTTTGAGATCTTTAAGTAGGAATGTTACTCATGTTGTAACAACCCATAAATTTTTAAACGGTTTTTAATAATGTATTTAATTGAATTTTTGAGAAATTTTAAATAATAATATTTTGAAATAAAAAAATAATGTTTGGATTACGTATAATTAAATATAAGTAGTGGATAAATATGAAAACGTATAAATTTAGATTACGTTACTTGTTAATTAATTTGGGCGTACGTTCGTTTTAATTATTGCATCTATTGTACGCACTCTTTGATTTCATATCTTAGCTGTTAAAAATCAAATCAGCACGGGCATATTAAAAAAAAGAATTAAAACCCTGCCTCCAATTCGCATGTAAAACTTTCCACTTTCATTTGCGTCTCTGTATTTAATAGGAATAAAAATCTTTGATTTCCTGACCATTTCAAAATCTCTTCCTATCTTCATTTTTTGCAACACAGTTCCGATCTGGAAAAAAAAGGTAATGGGTAACGATCCAAAATTTTAGACCAATTTAAAATTCTAATTTTTTTATATTGAACAAAATTTGGTAGAAACAAAAATGATGGGAATAATAATAGTTTATATGTGATATACAATTTGAATTAAAAACAACAAATGTTAAGAATTTAATAATAATTGTTAATTGTAAATATTGATCTGTTGAATAAAATTAAAGAGGAAACAATAGTTTAATTGTATTGTTGTAATTCAAATAAGTTAACTTCTAACAAATGAACTAAAATTGGTAACTAATGGATATGTTGAGTTATGTGAAATTATTAAATAATGTTTGATTTATTGTTAATAAAAAGAAGTAGTTGAATTAGATTTTTATTTGATTTTAATACGAAATTAATATTTGTTGAAATCTTTCCATTAAGGAAAGAGAATGTATTAAAATGAACATTTAATTTGGTAGCTAACATAATGATATTTTATTTATAAGTTTTAAAAGAGAAAATTATTTCAAAATGTTTTCCATATTATAATTATTATAAGAAAGATATTTTGAAATAAAAGTAACAGGTTGTATTCTGTGAATTTACAATTTTTTTTATTTACTATAAAGTAGTAGATAGTTGTTATTATTTTATATGTTAATTTAATGATTTAAAAGTTAATATGGTTTCAACTGGGAATAATATTTATTTTGACGTTAAATAATAAATTTATCTGTAGCCTTGCATTCCAAGTGGGAAAGAAATCATTTCCCTAGATGTTCAATTTCTTTTAAATCTAGTTTTGATAAGTTACGTGTAAATTTCTACGCTTCCCTTTTCCTCATTTTTATAATAGGAATAAAAATTCGCATAGCAGTTTCAAGAAAATTTATTTATCTTTAGAAGTTCAAAATCCATTTCAAGATTGTTTGAAATTCACGTGTATAAGTGTCTCTTCTTTTCCATTTACTCCTTTGCAATTAATAGGAACAAAATCTTTGATTTTCCTAACCATTCAAACGAAATCCTTTTATTTCCTTAATGATCCTATACCATTGATTAGTACGTTTCTTTATTTAATCTATCCAATGCAATCATCTCTTAAATCAAATATCACGCGCAAATTCCTCCTGACAGGAATTATTTCCTGCCGTTTCTCCAAGCAATCAATACTAGTTTCATTTAAATACTCAGCCTTGTATGCAAATAATTTTTACCACCTTCCCATTGTATAAATATTTCTTGCATTTTAATTTACGCATTTACTTCCTAATAAATTTTAAACGTGCACAAAATGTTTGCCAAAGATTTCTTGCAGTTTTCTTTTGCTAAACTCACGCAATCAATACCACTGTAATTATTCGCTCAAATCTTTCTTGCCTATATTCTCTCACCTCAATCAATGCAATCGTGTATAATTGATTTAAATTTATTTCTTGCCTATATTCTCTCACCTTAATTAATGCAATCGTGTATAAATATAAGCCTCGTACACAAATAGTTTTCAATTGCATCTCAACATTTTCTTCATTTCTTCTTGTGTGCATGAGCTCTGAAGGTATGGCCTCCATTTTCTTCTTTTTATTTTTATTTTTTTCCATGCTTTGCTTCTCCCCTCCCTGTCCTCTGCTTCCAATATATTTGACAAATCCATCTTTATATTTCAACTCGCATTCACAAATTTTCACATTATAACAGTCTCCATTTAATTGATATTTTAGCATAAAACTATATCTACATATTTTTTTATGTTTAATGCTTATGTGAATTTTAAGCCAAGCTTTTCAGAGACGTAAATATACGTTAGTCTTATATCTTATTTTTTATTATAAAATATTAGTAATATACATATTTTGAAAATATAATTAGATTTTTATTCCTGTTCGAATATAGCATATATTAGTATGGCAACTGAGTGTTGTTTAGTGATTTATGTTGTAAAACTAAAAATTTAAATGTATAATTTTCATCTCGATTCTAGTGTGTATATATAAAGTATGTTTTGTTTTTTTCTCTTTTCTATAGTGCTTTCATAATGTATGGTATATATATATATTGATTTTCTCAGTATATGCTTTGAATTTTGAGTAAACTATATATTAATATGTTATTTTAAAATGCGTGTCTTAAATAATTGATGATTTTTATATATATTATGCCCAGGTAAATAGGCACAAGGAAGAAGTTGCAAAAAAAATTAGTCTCAGGGACAACAAGTTTGCTTTTTAGTTTGAAGGACACGTTTTAGTGTAAACTGAAAATGATAGTTACAACTATCATTCTATGATTTACACTAAAAATGTCCTTTAGCCTAAAAAACAAACTTCTGGTCCCTTATACTAATTTTTTTTGCAACTTCTTCCTTGTGCCTAAAAACCCCTATTGTGCCTATATTTTATTTTGTGTGTGTGTTTAAATGTAATATTGATTTAAGAGGAAAAACGTTTATGTGTTTAAATTTAAGTATTGATTTTTCAATAATATGATGATGTTTTGTTTTAATATGTATTTTAAATTTAATATTAGTTTCAAACAATGTGAATATTTTATTTGAATATCCGTCTTAAATTAAATTTATTGACATTTTAAGGAAATTTAAATAACACATATAATATATACTTTGTTTGTATCAAACCGATTGATTTTTTTTTTCATCGATTTCTATCTATCAGCTTTGTCATCAAATTCGTGCCAATTTTTCTTTGCTTCAAAGTTCGTATTGGGATCCATAACTGACCTCATTATTGTTCTTCTCTAGCCTCGAAAGGTGAGCAATCACTCACGATTAATGTTCTTGTATTTTATTAAATTTGATTTCAATTGAAACGACAATTGAAATATGATGTTGTAGTCATTTAAATTGTTATATATATGCTATTTTCTGTGACTGTTCACCTGTGGGATATGACACTATATCCTGTAGTTTATATTATATTTTTATTGATGATATATGCCTGTTACTTTATTGTATTATCTATTATCACTCTGCAAGTTCCCTGTAATTTAGAATTCACTATGGGTTGAAATGATACATACTCGAACGAACTTTTGGATACGAGAATTTCGTTATGGTTGAAATGATAAACCCAAGCGATTTTCAATTAAACTGAATTTGGGATTGTGGGTCGAAGTGTTATCTACCCATATATTTAAATTTCGGATTGAAATGATAAATATCTGTATCCCTTGGCCATGGCGTAGGAAATTACATACAGACATCGTTGGTCCATATATATATATATATATATATATATATGTTTTGAAAATAATTTCTATGGTTTGGGAAAGAAAAATATAGTTTTAATAAAGACTGATTCTTAGAATATTATATGTATAAAAATGAAAATTTTATGTATAGACCTAATAATAATATTTAATCCAATTGAGATTGATTTAATACATATAATATGTTTAAGGATTCGTTTAAATTTATAGTTCAAATTTGATTTGGTAAAATTTTGAATAAGCTAGATTTGAGAAGATAAAGTTGAATTAATTGGAAATGGTATTTAATTAAGAATTATATTCAATTAAATCGATTTGAAACTATTGAATTCGGGATTTAAGATATGATTTTATAACTTGGTTTTGGTAAAAGGGATTAAATGGATATTTTAAGTTTAAATAAATTTAAGGAAATATTCTGTAAAATTAAATCCAAGGCTATTTAAATGATATTGAACTTGTTAACTAAATAATAATGATGAAGCTAAATCAAGATCTATATGTAACTGTTAGATTTAACTATAAATGTTGAATATTAAAGCTTTGAATATAACGGAAGTTTAAATGGTTATTGGGAGCTGAATCGAATTAATGAATTGAGCTTTGAATAAATGGGAATTTGGAACTTGAGTTGATTAGAATTAATTTGTGTAGTTGAGGAAATTTCAAATACTTTACTTTATAAATTATTTAATATATATATATACACACACGCTATCTTGGAAAATAGATATATTTGAAATGGAAATGTGTTTTGATTTTGAAGTCTAAATAAAATTGAATGACCACGGTGTTATAGTGTATATTTCTACCTTGTAGATAGTTCCACGGACCCTTAGAGGATGGTTATCCCAAACATTCTTAAGTTATTTGTATTTCAGTTGATATTTCACTTGAGTTGGATTTATTGATATAAGAATGTTAATCCTGACTCGAGTGCTTTGTGTTTTTGCTTTACGCTCGGGTCAGACTAAGCGATACAACATTTAAAACTCGCCTTTGGAGTTTGGAGCTTCGTTTGAGGATCCAACTATTGATTCAACATTTAGCTCTTTCAGTTGATTCGTTCAGAGAGGTCATTTGTTCATACTGGGACTTCACTGTATTTGAGATATTCTGTTGTATTTTTATTTCTAACTCTAGTATTTATATAGCAACTTCATGAACTACTATTTATCTATTCTGCTGCATTATTTTATATTACTATGTGTCTGTGATTTTGTGGTTGATTTATTTACTGTATATGCTGAGTTTTGCCAAATTTTAACTAACAATTCGGTATTTTGAATTATTCAAGTCAGACAAGTATGGTTTTATTGTCGATTTGAATGGTCCAAAATAGCGGGTCGTTACATATGTGCATCTGCCTTTCGATGTCCTGTTGGCACAGAATTTCGATGGAGGCAACAGTTTGATTCGTTCGAAGGTGAAGGGTACCTTGATTAAGCTGATTAATGATGATCTCCAAGATTTTGGAGGCCTCCATGAAGGACTTGGATGAATTTGAAGTGATCGACTTAAAGATTTTGCAGCAGATCTTTTTCCATGATGTCGGTGTTTTTAAGACGGATAATCTACATCCGGCTGGCAATCATCATTCAGCATCACGTCATCCCTAAGACAGAAAGTTACGTCCAAATTTATCCCTTGGTGTGGAAGATCACCTATGATAGTATTGACGAAACAGCAATCAATTCGACTCGCACCATTTTAATTCAATTTGTTGATCAACGATTAGCACTCCGTAGAGTTACTTACCATATTTTCACCTATCTACTCTCATCTTTAGGGTGAACCTCCATGGAAAGGCAATTTAGTAGAAGATTCCTTCCGCCATCATTAGATCCTTCCTTAGGAAGATGACAATTCAGAAGCCGTCAGCAACACCAGTAGTGCCAACGGCACGAGATCGGTGCATAGCCGCCATGCTACGATCATTCAAGGGTCGCAACAATGGATCGAGCTCTGTTTGCAGAGAAAGGCATCTTGTACTCTATAGAAATTATTTTAGGATTTATGATGTTATTGTCTTTTCTCTTCCAACATTCGTTCTTTTCTTTTAGGCTGTTTAGGTTGTAACGGTTAGCTGCCTCTTGTAAAAGGCACGCATGATATTATGAGTTCCTATTTATTTACTACATTATTGTTTATGGATGTGCAAACTGCACCTATAAATGCATAGTAAAGAAGTAGTATAAATATTTAAATCTTATAAAGACACTTGACTAACAGTAAATGTAATCTAGGATTGGAAGTTTAGAATAGTTGAATTTTTTTTAGCGAAGGACATGATAAGGTGGTTTTGGTATCATGGGTCATTGCTCATGTTCCTTAAAAGCTAACTTTTTTGAATAATATACGTGATGACATTTTTAAGCAATATGTCAAGTTTCATGGGTAAAGGTTATTGTAGATTTTAGAATTTGCTTTATACGTTTAGCACATAACCGACTTTCGGCTAAGCTAAATTATGGCTTGATTTGTCAAAAATTTTGAGAAGGAAAATATTTTGAAAGTTTCCTTTGATTTGTAATGTTATTTTTAGCAAAAAAGGTTTTTAGGTTTTAGTTATTTTTGACTCTTAAATTATTTTTAATTTTTTTGTCCAAAAATTTGATTTCAAGGGAAAATGCGCATCTAAATATTTTGGGATTTTATTTTGACATACGAATTTGAAAAGTAGGAAATGTTTTTGTGCAATCTTTGATTTTGAAGGCCATATGTTAGGCGTAGGTAAGGAAGATAGAGTTAGAGTTTGTGAATTTAAAGTGCATTAGGATGACGATGTGATAAATGCAATTAATAATAAGCAAAAAACTATTTTAGCCTTGGAATTTCTATTTCCACACTATGTCGATGACGAGCGTGAGTCTATTTTTAGACTAAATTCTATTTTTAGACTAAATTCTATTTTTAGAGCTTGTGCCTTCTTATGCATTCTGTGAGTGGAAAATTTAGAGAAAATTTAGGGTAGCATGGAAATTTCCATTGTACTACGAGAATAGAAATTTTATTGTGCGGTAAGAATGTTAGATTCTCCACCAAAATTCCTTTTTTGGGCATAGGAGTAAAGTTTAGGAAGCGATTTTTTGATGCATTAGATTATTGGATGGTGAGAATTGGATGTAAAAATTGGTTGCTTCATACATTTATTCATAGAAGTATGGCGGTTTCGGTTGAAAAGGTTTTCAAAAAAAAATGCATACATATAGAACTGTCGATACATACATACATGCATACATACACACACACATATATATATATTGGTTGCTTGCATCGTGTTTTCAAAAATGATTTCGAAAGAAATGCATTGATATAGGAGGGTTCGATTTAGTATCATTCTACATACATATTTTTATGTAGTGATACAAGAATACATAGTGTATTTATGCACGTTTGGTTGCAAAATTGGTTGTACTTTCATAACATGTGTAGTTCAGGATAATTAGGAGCCAAAATATTGGCTTAGTCATTGGTCAAATTTTGGAGACGAAATTCTTTTTATGGGGGAAGAATGTAACACCTCGTAATTTGGCATTAGTTAATTATCAGTTGGTTAATTAATTAGACTCCAAAAATGGGATTTGTAAAAATGATGGAGTTTGACCATGATAATTGAACTATTATGTTCGTGGCGAAATTCTAAGCAACTTTCATATTTGAAGATTTGCGATCGGAGTACAAACGAAGAAATTACGGACGAAAATCAAATTCAAAATGGAAATAAATTCGATAAGATAAATTACTTTATTAATTAATCACCCGGACCCTCAGGTTGACCCATCATATTGGGCGGTCGATTAGGGGCGGCCGACAATTTCCTGTGTGGCGGCTAGGGTTAACCTAGGCCCAATGGTCTGGATTTGATATATTTCGATCTAACGGTTGAGGTTGATTCCTACACCTACAAATCCTTGCCTAACCCTCCCTTCTCTTCTCATACTTTTTTGAAGGTAATAGCGAAGCTCTACTATTTTTTATTCTCCACTTTCTTTCTAAATTATAAAAATAAGATATTTGTATTTATATTCATACAAATTGGATGAGAATAGAAAACTAATAAAAAGGAGAAGAGAAGAGAATCAACTATACGTGTATTTGAGGTAACTTATATATATATATATTTGTATATTTGTATATTTGTATCTATTTTCTCACCAGTGCCAAATTTATTCTCAAATCTGTAATTCTATTGTATGTATATATCACTTTATACATATTTCTTGGATTGAAAAGAATTTGGAGATAAATTTAAGGTTCTACTTCAAATTTGGAGATTTGGATCGCTTTAAAAGGTGGTTGGGAAATTTTATATATTGCTTATAATTTTAAATCTGTTCCATTGGCATGTGTTTGATTTATATGCCTAAATCAATTTTATTTTTAAACCGTAAGCTTAAATTAGTATAGAAAAGTATTGCCCACTGTTTGTAACTAAATTGGCCATAAACATCCGAGAATAGTATTTTGTAGAGAAGTAAGTGAAGAAAAACAAAATTAAATCGAGTAGATAAATCAACAAGTAACAGAGAATCAACTACAATCAAAGACACAAAGATTTATAGTGGTTCGATGTTGTATGTCTGCATCCACTTTGAGGATTATCCTTATTAATCACTTATAAATTTGATTATAGCAGTAGAAAATAGTAAAACACTTGATTATAATAGAGCCTAGAGTAACAAGCAGCGTATAGGTCTACAGAATGACCCATCAGGCCAGAATTTATAGATGAAGACAACCATGTATCTCTCTGAAATCTCGGCTGTAGGACCTTCTAGTTTTTATGGCCCAATTCTCAATGAGGAGGGATCGGTACCGATCCCTTTATTAGTCGATTTTGATAATGATCCCTATGGTGGCTTCTCCATGCTAAAATATGTTTAGCCTCTAATTTTCATTTCGTTTGGACCATCGAAACTCGAGTTATTGCTTGATTTTTGACTTAGAAAGACTTGAGTGCTGCCTTTTGCTAATCCACCTCAAGGGGTGTATACCAATCCCTCAAAAATTTTCCATTTGATGTGTGATCGCTAGGGTAAGTTCCTAATGGTCGATATACCTTGCTCTCCAAATTCCATATGCATTAGTCTTGTAGATCATGAGATATTGATTATTTTCTGCATAGATGTTCTAGCATTTTGATGTATGCCAACCCCTCTTCCTTGAAGCCTACCGGCCCATCCTTCATGATGTATGCCAACCCAACTTAATGAGTCCGCTATACCGACCCCATCCATCCAAGGAGCTATACTACATACATTGAGTATTCTATGTCGCATATATATCAATTCCGTTCAATTTGGACTTCATATAACCATATGTACTTGACTTTCGAGCCCCGCAATCATCATTTTGGAATCATCAACCTTGATAGCAGTTGGATCTAACTCGTGTAATTAGTTCAATATAGCCGATCTAGAAAGTGAGGTAACACTTTCCCTCCAGAGTACGTCTTGTGATTAAAATGATGTGCTTTGAATTGTTTAGACTGAGATCCATTTAGCTTTGTAAACAGCTGTTATTACTTTACCGAATCATTTTTCCAAGGTGCCGAATTCCTTATTGATTTCCACGACCCTTGGTAGATTTCCAATGATATAAATCTGATGCTATATTTCATCAATATATAAGTCCGATTCTATGAGACTAACAAGCTTTTGTTATTTGGTCCATCCTCGAACCAAGTTTGAACTTCAGTTTCTATGGAGTTCAAAACATTGAACTTTCATGTCATACATGTGCACATTCATATACATATTATTTTTTGTTGGCTCGTGGATGTGCTCGCACATTCGTGGGTCGTTGCCAACTTCCTTGCATTTTGTATGTACATGTTTATAGCCGAACCCTTATAATCATTTATTCATTCAATTCATTACTTTTTTTGTTGTGATCGGCATATGTTTAGCCAATCCCTCTCTCTCCCTTTTTGTAAAATTTTTTATAGGGTTCAGCATGCATTATGCGGATCCCTCCTTTCCACTTCTCACTTATACAGGGATCAACATACCTCTTGCCTACCCCTTTCTATCTTTAAATGCCAATGCATGGGCCGGACTCCTCTTTCTTTACACCATACCGTCCCCTTCTTCCCTTACATATACGCCATCCCTTTACCTTCCTCATTTCATTTATCCAACTTTACTAACTTCTAACTCCACATCTAACCCTCCTTCTTCACTCGCGAAACCGAACCCTCCAATCCTTAGCTTGAAATTCGTTTGTAATCTCGCCTATCCCACGAACTTATCTCTTCCTTCTTTTAGTTTGTACATCCTCGAGAACTTGCCCACATTCAAACTAAAATTCTCATATAGGTAGGCCTTCTTTTCTCGCAAACCTTTGGTTATACGATGAGATAGGGGATTCCAAAGTTTGGTGCATTAATGGAGTAGCGGTTGAATCTGTTTGGGAGGTGGAATGTTGGATTTGGAGGAGTTAGGCAAGGTGAAGGATGAGGAAGGTGGAAGAAGATAGAGCGGAGGAGGTTCGGTTAGGGAGTTTTGGACGTATGTCGACCAGTATAAACATAAAGGCCAATATGTTATTAGGTAGAAGGGAAGTACCGAAGGTTTTGGTGGAAGATGGTGAAGCAGTGGGTGAAGTGAAGGGATCGGTAGGATTAGGGTGAAGAAAGGGATCAGTATAGAAGCTTTGGGATAGGGACCGGGATGTAGGGTTCGGTATACAGGGATCGGCATAAGGACTTGTAGGGTTTCTTTGAACTTATAAATTAGTTTAACCTTACTCGTTCGAAAAGTTACTAACAATTAATCTTAACGAATTTGGACATATGATAACGATGTACACTAAAACTTGCTTATTTACTACCAAACTCGAGATTGAACGATAAAATCCTTGAATCTTTCGACATGGACTAAAAACTTACAAGTGGATTTGAACGACAAACTTCGCACTTCGATATGCCAATAGTCGATCCCAAAGCTTTTACAATCGATCAATCTCTCCGCTAGTTGAGATGGTCAGTGATGACGGTCATTCTGGTCAGAATCCAAAGACTTGTCGTTATACTTCGTTTTTCTGATTTTAAATTGTTTATATCTATTATACACTGCACTGCACTATCTCACACTTAGCATGGGGGGAACATACAAACATTTCTAGCCTCGATTATCTATTGAGTAAGCAAATATGGACTCGGACACTAAGAGCGTTTTGCTACTATGTCTTCTAAAACGACCATGCAATATATCTATCCTGAAGCGAAATCGAGCTCCGCGACTACATTCGGCAGGCTTTCTCCTAGTCATCAGGTATAATAGACGGATGTTTCTGGTACCTCGGTCAACCTTTTCTCAAATGTTCCGATCCTCCCGGTGGAGGATATAAATCTTGCTCCTAATGCAGTAAAGGGTGCCATTCTTTAAGATTACCCGATAGATTCTCAAGCCTCCCGAATTGGTGAGGCTACCCTTCGCAGACTGTGTTCCATACATGGAATTCCGTTAACAGACATCTTGGTTCCCTCGGTAAATGACATCCCTCACTTTCCCCTGGAGGGGTACACGATGTGTAACAAATTTATGTGCTCGGCCCGATGCATATTGCTCTTTGATTCACTTATTCGAGAGATGTTGAGATATTTTGGAATAGCTCCCACTCAAATCCATCCGAATAGCTAAGCCTTTTTACATGGAACCTTTCTGCTATTCATGATCGCTTTATTTCGTCTGCCAACTCGCAAGGCGTAAGATTCATTTACAACTTTAAATGGCTGTCGGGAAGTCCTTCCTACGTTTTTCTTGAACCTTCACCTAACAGCCAAATCTTAAGGGGTGCTCAGAATATACTCTCTTTGTTCTAACACGAGTGGTTCTTTATTCGGTGTCCACTGGCTTTGCGATGCGAAGTTTGGAAGGACTTAAGTGTTATTTTCAATTCATTCTTAAGTCTGTTAATCCAAGTCATATTTTTGAATCTACTAACATCCCGAATTCCTACAGGGTCCGCCCACATCCTGAAGGCATTAGTTTTCAAGAGAGGTCACCGCTATTCATGCTATCCCTGTTGAAGACAAGGATATCAAACTTCTTGTAACCGATGAGTTATTATTTTTGTTCAGGCTGTTGGAAGTGGATCGCAGAATTGAGCTTCCTAGAAGTGCAACATTCAGTACAACAAAAACACCTTTTAATAGCGTTTAAAAACGCTATAAAAGGTATTTACTGCGTTTTTATAAACGCTGTAAATCAACAAGTTGTAATAAGTCGATGATCTATAATTGCAACATGAGAAAAGCTGTAAAAAGTACATCTTTTATAGCATTTTCGAAGTGCTATAAAAAAAGTTTTATCGAAGGCGTTCTTAAATTGCTATAAAAAACCTTTAATTATAATGACTGTTGATGTAGAATGGTCATAAAACGCATTTATTAACTGTAATAACGTTTCATAAATGCTCTTATAGGCTTTAACAATGTTTTAAAAACTCTACTAAATCCTTTAACAGCATTTTAAAAACGCTATCAAATCTTTTCACATCATTTTTGCAGTACATACATATCCATTATCACACTATAATTGAAAATTTTACATAAACAAAATGTATCATTTCACAAAATCATATAGATCACATTAAACTAACTATTTAACATTCACATAGAATAATGCATAATATGTCGTAATATTAAATGAACATTACATTAAAAGTGTAAATAATCCAAATGATAAAAGATTGTACTACAAATGACGATGAAATATGCAAACCAAAAAAGTTCTTATTTCAAAAGAACTTCAAATCGCTAATATACTGTAGCATGTTGCCATTTATGCACCATAGATGGAAAATTAAATGAAATTCAACAATTAACAGTTATAACTATACACACATACACATATGTGTATGTGTGATACTTAATTATATAAATTTAATTAACTTATATGAAACTTGATTAATTTAGTTATTTTTCATAAAATTAAATTGCTTTATATAAACTTAATTTTATAAAATTTAATTAATTTATATAATCATATGGAAATGATATACATAACATACGGAATTTCCTAAAATGGATGTAAATTTTGTTTAAAATACTTTATTCAACAATTGCATATTATAAACTTATTAATTTTTATACAGCTTAATTAAATTTTATAAACTTTTTTAATTTAAAAAAATACTTGGTTCATTTAATTATTATAAAGTTAATTAACTTAGTTACTTATTTTAAACTTAGTTAATTTGTTGTTGTTATTTTATTATAATTATTATATAATAAATATTATTTTATTATTTTATTACTATTACTATTATTATATAATATTATTATTATTCTTCTAAATTTAGTTAATTTTTATAAACTTAATTAATTTTTATAAAACTTGGTTAATTTTCATAAAAATTAGATATTTTTTATAAAACTTAGTCAATTTTTATAACTGTGTAACAAAGATTTCAAAATAAGGAACATGATTTTTATTAAACTAATTTTTATGAAACTTAATTAAGTTTTATAAACTTGTTTAATTTAAAAAAACAGTTATCTTATTTAATTATTATAAAAATTAATCAACATTGTTACTTATTTTAAACTTTGTTAATTTAATATTATTATATTATTATTATTATATTGTTTTATTACTGTAGGAAATGCATATTACGGATCTAAAGGCTGGATTAACACTAGAGGGAATGAATTTTATGGAAATTTTGAAATCTTTTGAAATTAAACATAGACAATCACGTGAGGGTGTTCTTCTATAAAGAAGAAATTCACAAATACATAGACAATCACAGAGTCAGATAGAGATACAAATAGTAAATAAAAGCAGTAAATGGAAAGAACACAATCGAATTTTATACTTGTTCGAAGTTACCCTACATCCAGCCCCACAAAATTTCTTGTGCAGATTTCTTTCAAATATAATGTCGATATTACAACCTCGATTTCAAGGCCATGAGATACACCCTCACATCTTCGAGTCCAAGGAAAACTCTCTTGATTTAACCAGGCTACATGATCACCTAATTGATTTACAGGCTACAATCACAACCAATTGATTTACGCGCCACAATCACACTGTTTCCAATATCATTTTGATAGATAGAGAGACTCGATATACTTCCTTGATTACAAATGATCCTATAACTATGAATAGCACTGAGATCTTTGAGGAAGAGTGGCATAGAATCTAACTAGGGATAATTAAGTTTGATTCACTTAGAATTTCGACATAGTTTGGTTAAAGCATTTGAAATATAAAAGAGTATTTGAGTGAAGAAGAAGTGAAGAAGTAAAGGAAACTAACTTGAAATTTGTTGAAAAAAATGGTATTTATAGAAGAACAACAGTCATGTCCATTCGTGAAAGGTTATGACAAATAGACACTTCTTTTGAAAATTTGAAATTTGAATTTCTACGGTCACCATGTCGACATGGGGGGATGGGACATGTCGATATGCCGTATTTAATTTGAAAATTGATTTTTTTAAAAAGATTTTCTTTCTAAAACTTGTCAAAACAATTTTTGAAGTTTAAAACTATTTTGAATATAGTTTAAACTTATAAAAGAGATTTAAAAAGTAATCTTAAAAATATATAATCTAACAATTTAAAAGTAGTATTAAAAACTAAGTATAGAATATATTTTGAGATTTAAAGCTTATAATATTAAAATCAGGAGATAGTTTTAAAAATAAGAGATGATTTTGAAATCAAAATATAAAAGATGTTAAGTATAGTTTGAGACTAAAATATTTAAACCAAGAGAGATGACTTTAAAAAGTTTTTGGAAAAATATTAAAAAATAAATCATTTTGAAAATTTCATAGATTCCATTCCATTAGAGAAGATCGTGGGTTCCATACCACTAAAGAGGCCGTGGGTTCTATCCCACTATTAAAGTGGGAAGTTGGATTCAATTCCACAATTAAAATCAAAATAAAGATTTTAGTTCTATTATGAAGTTTTAACATAAATCTAGACACTATTACTTATCTTGATACCTTGAACTCTTGAGCTCTTGATATCTTGAACTCATGAGTCTTTAGTCTTGGTTTCTTCAATCTTGAATTCGTCTGTCTTGAATCTATATACTAAGTCTTGAATCTTTATACTCAGTCTTGAATCTTTATACTGTACAGTCTTCCTTCTTAGTACCTGCATATATATATATATATATATATATATATATCCTGCATATATATATATCCTGCATATATATATATATATCCCGCATATATATATTTATATGTAGAGAAGAATATTAGTATATATATTTATAACAAGTCCTAAGATTGTTGTCATCAAAACCATCATATCAGGAACTAACAATCTCCCCCATTTTGATGATAACAACCTATGTTTATAAAATATACTCCATAAAACTCTGATTCTACTCTAACTCCCTCTTTCTCCAACAACTCCCCCTTAATCTACTAACTTTCCCTTAATCTAAGCCTATCTAACCTATTTTATAATTCTCCACATTTTTCATCAACAAAAACAAATATTAAACTACATACCTCCCCCTAAGTCTTATACTATAGCACTATATAGGATAATAATACAGTATAGTAGAATATAAACGAGACAAATAATCATATGAGCAAAATATAGTAAGGTAACTGTGAGAGATATGAAAATTTCAAACATAGTCAATCAATATATTTATCAAACAATCCTATTTCAATCATATATTACATACCATGTTCAAATCAATTCAAACAATTCAAATCAAGTTAAATCAAACCAAACAATTCAAACCACATCAAACCAACAAAGTAAATTAAACCATACAAGTCAAATCAAATATTTCTTGGAACTTCAACCTATCCTTCTTCACCGAAGATAGGATCTGACTTTATAGCATCCCATTCTTCATTATCCTTGTTTAGAGTTCCTTCTGGATTCGTTTAGAGTTCTTCTTTGTTGAGGGCTAAAATCATCTATCGAATGACGTCGAAGTGCCTTTCTTGTTCCTTTATCATCTGCATTTGACTTAATTCTAAGTGTCGTTGATTGCGAAGGATAAAAGTAAGTATGTTCTTGAAAGAATTGAGAGCTTCTTCAAGATTCTCACTTAGATTATGAATAAGAGAGGCCATTTTTGATAAAATACAAAGAAATGCAATAGAAAGCAAGGAGAATTTAAAATGTACATTTTTTTGGAAGAAACTAGTATTTAAATATATTCAAAGTCCTTTGAAATGAAAATATACAAGGTAGTAATGTCTATTTCGAATTCAAAACAAAATTTACTTTCTGGCTGTGACATGTCAACATGGGGGTAAGGGGTGTCGACATGCCCTTGTTGATTTTGGCAATATGCTTTGCTTCTTTATATTACGTACAAGTCTATATATATATATATAAACTTATAATAATAATAAGCATTCCAAAGATATTTTAGAGCTAATGAACGAAAGTAAATGATTTTCATTGATAAATTTTAGTTTACATTACATAAACAATACATAACGTTAACTAATCGAAAGATACAGACTAATATAACTTGAAATGGAAACTAGAATTCAATAGAGGATGATGAAGATGATGATAGTCTAAGTTTGCGACTCACTCTCCCAAAGAACTTGTTCATTTTGGTAGAAATTTTATCCAACTTTTTACTAAAGGATCTTTCGAGAATCTTTGATTTTCCACTATTATCTTTTGGTTTTTGAGAAGTGTCTTATTGGATTGATTATTGGGAGTGATAGGGTATTCAATAATTTCCAGTGATATCTCCTCCTCTTCCTCTTTTTCTTCTTCAATCTCCATTTCCTCCCCTTCTTCCTCCTCCTCCTCTTCTTCTTCCATTTCTTCGTGTGCCAACCTTTCATGTTTTTCCGCAAGTGTTTCGTATGGTTGAAACATAAGTGGGATTTTTATAAGATAGATATTTGTATGGTTAACACTTTTCGAGAAACAAACTCCTCACTCTTACAATCAACTCCAAAATAGTTAAAAATCCGAGTAAGATAAATTCCATGATACAAAGTGTTTTCTCCTAAGGTAAAATTTTTGGGATAAAGTTCATCCAAAATTACTTGCGCCCAATTAATGCCATAATGCCCAAAAATAGCAAAAAGAATCTTACAAACTTTTAAGGTCGGGTGATTGAAATTTCCCGATCTTGGAGTTATGGTATGTTGCAAAAGAAGGTTTACAATTCCTACTTTTGGACGAAAATTTAGATTTATAAATTCAAAGTTATCATCTCCTTCAAAAATGTGATGAAATGTTTCACGATTATGTTCATCAATTTGAAAATCCGAAAGATTCATTCCCGTATACTTACAACGAAGAACATTTCCCAAAATCTCACTATTTAAAATAATTCGTTTTCCTTTAACACTACTCCAAACTTCTCCTTCATTTCTTTTATAAAAACTGTGATTCAAATTTACATAAACCATTTTAGCAAGATTAGGATAACAAATGAAATCATTTTAAGAACCATCAATTTGACTAAGAATTTGATTCTTTTTGAAATGAATTTTGAGTTCATAAGAAGGAAAATCATTAAAGACAACAAATTTTCCCGCATGGTCTTTTCCAAAGTTTGCATAGCTTATGTAAGCTTTGATAGATTCCGAATCATTAAAATGGAATTCTTTGATGGCTTTAGAAAGTTTAATGGTGGAAGGAGTGCTTGAGGAAACTATTTTTGAAGTGAGTAGAGAGCTTGAGAGTTTGAAAGAGAGTTTGAATTTTCAAATGAAAGTGAAAAGATAAGATAAAGTTAACGAGATAAATAGATATCTAATAGTCATGTTTTCTGGTCAAGAGACACCTTTCAGAGCTTTGGAGTTGGTGAAAGGGTGGAGGGAAATTCAAAGTTTCGAATTCAAATTTGAATTTCAAACTTTTGTAGGGATGTCGACATAGGGGGTAGGGCCATGTCGACATGGGTCCTTTAATTCATATGACATATTTTTCCTATTTTATTTAACGTATATATATCCTATAATCTAATTTTTATTTTATCTAAAATAATATAAATATACTAACCGTTTAATATTAATGTTTAAATATTATTAAATTAATATTATTTTGAAAATCAAAATTTTAAATTCAAATAACAAGCAAGTTCAAAACATGCAAACAATCAAACTTTCAAACAAGCAATTTCAACCAATATAATTGAAATGCATACCTATTCTTAGATCCATATTTCCGAGATCATCAGATTCTTGAATAATTGTAAAGCACATATTTGAATTTTATCTCTTTTGATCTTTGTTGCTGGAGGTTGAGTCTAAATCATCTAGTATAGCAGTATATGCTCTCTTCCTTTTCTTTGATGAATCATTGCTTGGAGGAAATTTCTGCTTATTCGGATGCGGACAATCTTCTTTTAAGTGGCCTGGCTCATCACAATCGTTGCATCTGATGTTGTAGTGAGTCTTATTATTATTTCCAGAATTCTTGTGACCATTTTTCTTGTAGTTGTTAAACTTTCTGTATTTCAGAAACTTTCCAAAATTTCTTGTCATCAAGGCTATTTCCTCATCATCGTCACTATTTGAGTTTGAACCATTTGTTATTGCATTGAACGTTATTGACTTCTTTTTTGAGGTCTTGCTTTCTCTTCTCCCTTGCATTTGTACTTCAAACGACATCAAATTCCTAAATAATTCTTCAATTTTCAGTGTACTAATATCATTAGCCTCTTCAATTACTAGAGTCTTCTAATCCCATTCCGTAGTGAGTGAATTCAGAATTTTTCTAACTTGATCTTCTTCGGAGAAGTTTTTTCCTAATGCAATTAGTGAGTGCATAATGTCTTGAAACCAATTATACATGCCTGAAACGGACTCATTTGGATTCATCTTGAATAACTGAAAGGTCAAACCGTATATTTTGGTCTGTTTTACTTTGCTTGTTCCTTCATGAGTAACTTACAAAATTTTCCAGATCTCATATGCAGATTTACAGATCGACACTCTATTAAAATCATTGCTATCAAGTGAACAGAATAAAATATTCATGGCTTTGGAATTGTTTTGTGCAACAGTCTTTTGCTCAACGGTCCACGGTGAAAAATTTGTTGTGGTTATGTGTACTCAGTTTGTGCGAAATTCAAGTGTCTAATCCTATTGATTTTAAATAAATTTTCATCCTACATGCCCAATATGCATAGTTACTGCCATTAAAAAGTGGCAGTTTGGTAGTAGACTCACCCTCTACAAACAAACTAGTCATAGTGTTGACATTACCAATGTTGGCAGCCATTTGAATTTTTTTTTTCAACAATCAGATTATGAAAACTTTGAGAACCAATGCTCCGATACCAAATGTAGGAAATGCGAATTATAGATCTTAAGGTTGGATTAACACTAGAGGGAGCGGTGAATAGTGTTTAACAGATTTTATGGAATTTTTGAAATCTTTTGAAATTAAACATAGACAGATGCAATTCACAAACACAGAGACAATCACAGAATTTGACGTAGATGCGAATAGTAACTAAAAGCGGTAAAAGGAAAGAACACAACAGAATTTTATACTGGTTCGGAGTTACCCTACATCCAGTCCCACACAATTTTTTGTGCAGATTTCTTTTCGAATATAATATCGATATCATAACCTCGATTTGAAGGCCATGAGATACACCCTTCTATCTTTGAATCCAGGGAAAACTCTCTTGATTTAACCAGGCTACAAGATCATCTAATTGATTTACGGGCTACAATCGCACCAATTGATTTACAGGCTAAATCACACCATCTTCAATATCATTTTGATAGAGAGAGCGATTCAATAAATTTCTTTGATTACAAATGATCTTATAACTCTGAATAGCATTGAGATCTTTGAGAGAGAGTGGCAGATAATCGAATTAGAGACAATCAAGTTTGATTCACTTAGAATTTCGATAGAGTTTTGTAAAAGCATTTGAAATATAAGAGAATATTTTAGTGGAGAAGGTGTGAAGAAATGAAGAAAAACTAAATTAAAATTCATTGAAAACAGCTGGTAGTTATATAAGAACAACAGTCATGTCCATTCGTGAAAGGTTATGATGAATAGACACTTCTTTTGAAATTTTGAAATTTGAATTTCTATGGCCACCATGTCGACATGGGGGGATGGGGTATGTCGGCATGCCCTGGTAAATTTTGAAAATTGATTTTTGTTTTATCAAAACAATTTCTGAAGTTTATAAACCATTTTGAATATACTTTAAACTTATAAAAGAGATTTGAAAAGTAATCTTAAAGATATATAATCTTTAATCTAAAATTAGTATTACAAACTAAGTATAGAATATAATTTTGAGATTTAAAGCTTATAATATTGAAACCAGGAGATGGTTTTAAAGCAAGAGATGATTTTGAAATGAAAATATAAAAGATGATAAGAATAGTTTGAGCTAAAATATTTAAACCCAGAGAGATGACTTTAAAATGTTTTTGGAAAAATTTAAAAAAATAAATCATTTTAAAATTTTCATGGATTCCATTCCACTAGAGAAGGTCGTTGGTTCCATCCCACTAAAGAGGTCGTGGGTTCCATCCCACTATTAAAGCGAGAAGGTGGATTCCATTCCACAATTAAAATAAGAATAAAGATTTTAGTGCTATTATGAAGTTTTAACATAAATCTAGACACTATCACTTATCTTGAACTCCTGAAATCTTGAACTCTTGATATCTTGAACTCATGAATCTTCAGTCTTGGTTTCTTCAAACTTGAATTCGTCAGTCTTGAATCTCTATACTCAGTCTTGAATCTTTATACTCTGTCTTGAAGCTTTATGCTATACAGTCTTCATTCTTAGTACCTGCATATATACATATGTATGTATGTATCCTGCATATACATATATATCTTGATAAGAATATTAGTATATATATTTGATAACAAGTCCTAAGGTTGTTGTCATCAAAACCATCATCTCAAGAACTAACAATTACTGTTATTATTATTATATTATATATTATTATTCTTTTAAATTTAGTTATTTTTTTAAACTTAATTAATTTTTCTAAAATTCAATTAACTTAGGTAATTTCTATATAAATTAGTTAATTTTTATATCCTTTAATTAATTTTTATAAAATTCACTTAATTAACTTAGTTGAATATTTATAAGACTAAGTTTATAAATTATTTAAATAATTTTAGTTATTTTTTGTACAACTTAGTTAAATTTTATAAGAAATAGTTAATTTTTATAAACTTTTAGTTAATCAAGTTAAATTCGTTTAAAACTTGATAATGTAGTTAACTTTTATAAAAATTTGTTAATTAAGTAAAATTTCTTAATTTTAGTTATTTTTTATATGACTTAGTTATCGTAGTTAAATTTTTATACTTAGTTAATTTTCAAAAATTTATTTAAATTTTATAAAATTTAATAATATTTAGATATTAATTTAATTTTATAAAACTTAGTTAATTTTTAGAAAATTATTTAACTTTTATAGTACTTGGTTAACTTGGTTAATTCTTATAAACTTTGTTGATTATCATAAACATATCGGATTTCATGAATTTTCAACAGCACATTCTTTACACGGTTAGTGCTTACCGCACACTCCAATTCAATATACATTTACATGATCAAATAAAGATCGAATTTATATTATACATAACAAAATATACACGCACACATTCAAATGCATAAAAACATACCTTTTATTAGCAACTTTAGCTAGTAATCTTCCATATAGCAAAGAAATATTGTGTGTACCAATATAGCAAAGTAAAGGGAATAATTAAGGTGCAAATCTACAGGATAATTAAGAACAGACCTATGGCTCAACAGCAGTACAAATCACCATGCCAACACTTGGATATGTAGCTTTGGAACTCACCAAGGGTAAAGCTGTATTCAAAAAGGAGCATATTGAGTTAACAAAAAAGTTCAAGATGTAAGTAGTGAAAATATATAAACTTAAACAATGAGCCATGCACTCCACTGAATCATTTTTATTACCATGAATACCTGAATAGAGAAACATCTTGAACTTGGAGGAATTCAGTTCAAATCAAAACAATTCAACCAACTTGACTTGGTGAACCCAAATAGGCCTGATGTACCCAGGTAAGCTTTACGTGGCTCCTAAGATGACCAACTGATTCTCTCACTCATTCTATGTTAGCAAACTAGGAAGTTCAGAAGGACATTAACAAAAGAAATTTAGATTTAAATAAGGTGATAAATTCTTATGTGCTGTATCAATAACTGCAATAACAATTTTGTGGTTGCAATGAAATACAAAAAGGGAACAACTGCTAGTTAATTGAGTAATTGTATCTTGTTCCTGATAATGATATAGAACACAAATGTCCTAGGCATATGCATTTGTTGGCATATTCTTTGTCTTACCTAGATAACAAAATTGAACCTCATGTTTTAAGTAAATGAGATCCCGGCTCTCTACAGTGGAATGAAGTGGGGTTGCTCTTCTACAAACATTCTAAGCATTCTTTCATTAGGAGATCCCGGCTCTCCAATTGAACAACGAGCAGTATCATCTATTAAGAAAACACCGAAAAGATCTAAAACTGAACGTTGTATGGCTGAGTTTGTTAACCGTGAGTACGTAATTGCCGAAAAGAAAAGGAGGGAGAGTCTCAGTGAAAATTTGTTTACATTGTCTGGTCTTGTCCCTGGTTTGAAGAAGGTACCTTTTCTTTTCTTTCAATAGTGAAATTTTAGCATCTTTTTTACTCTACATTTTCAATTTTTTATCTACAACCTCTCTTTTACTTGAAGCCTATTTGGGACCGACCTTTAAGTAGGAAAATTAAAAAAGTGTTTGTGTAAAAAAAGGAAAAAATTGAAATGGTAGTAAAATTGTGTATGAAGAATTGAAATAGATGATAAACAAGTAATTGTTTCTTATGGGTTAACAGTTTATTAGCAATTTATTTTTCCCCTTCATGAATTGTTGTAAAATACACAAACAATAATAAGTAACTAATAAGCTTTTCTTATTTGCTACACATGATTTTAATGAAAAAAGCTCGCATTTTACATTTGGAAAGTGATCTATTGTGAAACATGTTTGTATATAGCAGTTTAAAGATAAATATCATATGTTATAGTGCAAGGCAAAAAAGCCAATAATTACTTTTCCCAACCAGTAATATATAACTAGCTTTAGAAAGTTACCTCATTTTAATGCTTTGTCCAAACTTTCCAAGGATTCCTTCGCTTTTTTAAGGTTGGCTAGATTCAAACCTTTTACACCCTCAATTCTTATGACATCTTCATTCTTTGCAGCATATCTGGCGTGCAATTTTATTCTTTAACATGGCATAGACCTATCATCAAACAGCACTAGCCAAAACAGCATACACCTTAGAATGTGATACTAGATCAGGAAAAAAGCAGTAGTTAACTACCACAAAAGTAAAAATACATTGAACATGTCATTGAAATACATTGAGCTTGCCAAAATATACTGCTCTACCTTCATTTATACGCCACTACACTGTCTCTGCATTTTCATGTGCCAGAATTAACAGTAATATATTTTAAATATTTATAGTTTCAATAAAGTTGACAGTTTTTAAATTGAAGAATCAGACTACCGACCAAAAACTATAACAAAGCTATTTTTTAACTGTTGTAATGTTTATAATTGCTAATACTTCAACTTCGAAATACTTCTATCATCTTCCCAATATTTCAATTTAATGCTCAATATTTCCCCAAAAAATTAAAAAGAAGAGGAATTGTTCATTTATTTTTTTAAGCATCAATTCCATTCATCTTTTAGAGGAAAACAGTCTAGCATTAGTCGTTGGGAAGCAATGCGAAACTCTGTAAATTTGGAACTAGATATGAGGAAACAAAAGTATGTAAATTATTTGGTAATTTTTTGACTGAAAATCCATGTAGAAATAGTATAATACCAAACCTAATGTTTAGAGCGTAGCTTTGATAAAGCCAAGACTTATGTTAGGGTGCATTTAGACATGTATAACATGATACTTTATGAAAAAGAACATTGAAATTCACAAAAGGGCCAAGAATTTTATGTTTTAAATTGGCAAGCGATCTCATTTTTTTGAATATAATATTGATGAGGCTATATAGTAAATGCACGTATATGCAAGCAATATCATTTTTTATATATGCTAGAAAATTAAATTCACAGAAGGGCCAAGAATTCTAAGTTTAAGACTAAATAAATGGAGTGTTCTGCACTACACGATATAAAGAGACTTTTCAATTTTAGGAAAGAAAAAAATCTTATGCAATGATATAATCATCTACAATTACTGATGTGTTAAGCTACGATCATGTAACAATTCGAATCACCTTATCGATTAAGGGACTTGAATTAGTTATGGAATTAATGCTAAATATGGACTGAAATCAATAATGCAACTTAATACAAGGAAACCAACAATATTGAAACTAGAAATAACATAAAGGTGAACGCTCTGAGCTCAGAATAATATTTTCACAGACTAGTTTTTCGCTAGTGATAAGAACAACTTTTAAGTTGGCCTATATATTGCAAAACAATGTACAGTACTTCACATTTTTTATTTTTCGCATAGATTTCTTCAAAAAATATAATACAAATTAACCTTATCGAATTTTTTCTTTATTTTTATGAATAAACAAATGATGCAAAATCCTTACTGAACTTGGACACATAAAGCTTGTTAGGGACAGTATATATGATACCAAAAAAGAGAGGTAACCCATAATACTCGAGTAAAATAATATAAGCGGATGCATTTACATATTTGGTTGTACAAGATACCATGGAATTATATTACTAAGAAAAGTTACTAGACATATGGTCATACACGATACAATAAATATATTGAATTACAAAGAGCTTATTAAATTTATTACACTTTATAAAGTAACTAAGTACATAAACTAGGGCACTACCAAAAGTGTACTTAGTTTACTTAGTTAACTTGGTAATGTATGTTTAAGTGCCACCCTGACAACTATTATCTAAAATACAATAGCCTGAAATATAAAAACCTTGCATATTTTCATTGACAAAAATGTTTGAAGAGAAAGTAAGAGAGATTAAGGCTATGCTAATTTATTGGAGTATAATCGTCGGGCATTTGCATATGTAAGAGAGAGGTTACTGCAATATTGTCTGAAATTTTCGATGAAGAGGAAAACAAAAACTTTAGTGTAGGAAGTTAACTAGTTTTTACTATATGAACATATCATTCACTTTTATCTTTCTCATCCCAAATCAAGTTAAACATATTTCCCAACCCTTCTAACAATGTGATTCAATATAAAAAGGGCTTTACACTTAAATAATAGTTTGAACTCTATCGGCCTCTCATAAAATTAGTAAATTCAACACAAGAACTCTGTAAAATACAAGATTTATAAAATAAAATTAATAGTAGCTCACACAACAAAATTTATATAGCAACGTCCCTCTGTAAACCTATGTAAATAATATTGCCCTACACAATATAAACCTGAACATGATTGATCCATTTACTATCTTTTAATCGTACTATTACCTGAGAGTAGGACATAACCAAGAGGCCCACTAACCCTCGTTTAACAATATCCATGCAAAACATACGTAATCCTTTTAAACATGACTATAAAATCCCAAGTAGTCAAAAAGGGCCCTCTCACAATCCAACTTCATTTTGAGCAACTTGTTTTGTCCATTCTTTAACTTTGTCCATAGACAATTCAACTTGACTAATGACCATATGTATACTCCTCATTGTGGACTCCTCTTCATCTTTAGAAAATCCATACTCCTTGGGTTGCTTTAAGCATCCTAATATAGTACAAATCCAAAACTTTGTACTAAAACGTAGCATCAATATTCCTATTGGGAATGCTGATGTCCAGTATGGTTGCATCAGCATTGAGGAGTTTTTGGTTATGGAGGTAGGTGCTATTGAGTGTGAAACTGCATATGTGGAACCTAGGAGATAAATAGAACTATTTCTTTCCACTAGGATTTCCTCTTCTTTACAGCCATGTCTCTTCTTTTTACTTTATCATCTTAGTTTGGCATCATGAGATCTGACACTGTAATATTCTAATTGTGCACTTGGTTTTGGTTGAATATAATTCTTTTAATTTCAGTTTTCATTCCCTATTTCTAACATTGTTCCTACTATACTTGATTTGGGCTCCTAAGAATATTCCCACCCCTTTAGGTATTTGATATGCTAAAATCCTTCTCAAATTAAAATTTGACGTCCCAATCGGTTGCGTATATATGGATGATCTTCTTTTACGAAGTAGCGGTTTTAGCATTTTTATTATATTTTGAGTTACAGTAATCTAGATGGTGCATCCCCATTTTGTATTATAACATTTATTGATGAAACAAAGAATGAAATCAGAAATGAACAATATACCATCGCATCTCCGAGGGTATATCATTCATTTCTGCACCTTACTAATGCTATTGTTCAGATTAGCTTTTGCAAGCATTTATGTTGAACCTATGATGAACCTTACCTGTAATGAGCTTACCTATGTTGAACCCTACTTATTATAAGTTTGATACAAAGAAAACATGGACAGTTAAATTCAAACTACTAGTTACTTTTAGTTTGTTTAAAATATTTTTATTAGTGTTACTCTTATGTCATGCCTGCCATGCTTAATAAAATGTTATATTAATTAGGTTACTACTACATTGATAATTACAAAGAAATAAATTTAGTATGTGTGTTGTATAATCTAGCAAACAATGAAATTGCAAGTTTAATAACTTCCCAATATGTTATAGCATACCAAAAAAAGGTGTAAACAATAGCGAGAACCATACGTGCAAGTCCATGACCAATATTTGGAAAGCTTCCTATATATTCTTGCTTATTGCACATCGTGATATTAAAAGTATTTCCAAGAGTTTTCCTTTTTGTAATTATATTACTATTTCCACTATCATTAACATTCCATGAAGCTGACCAGTGAGATTTATAACACTGACAAAAGTGAAACAAGAAGTTAAAGTTAAAAGATATCAAATTTCTTAACCACTAACAACACAAACCATTTTCATAGTTTACCAATCAACTCATTACTTAAATAAACAGTATTCAACATACGAAATTTGTTGGACCGAATCAACACATCTTTTCTCTGATCCAACTTTTGCAATTTGGCTACAATAGAATAAACACTAAATAGATAATGACGTAAACAAAAATTAACAGTAGCTCACACAAAAACAAGAACTCTACTATTTATCTCCTATTACGCACACTGATCTCAAAGCCATTAAGGACTGTTTATCATATTGCTTCACTTTACTGGCTATTGACATTGGAACACTAAAATTCAACACTCCTCGCCTGTGCACTTCTTACTGACTATTGACATTGGAAGACCTAAATTCAACACTTCCTATAAAATCACCACTATTATTTTGAGTTTTCGTCTTAACAAATCAAGCCAATTAAATAGCACATAATATAGTAGGCCATTCAACTTGCAAAAATTAAGGATTTTGCTAATTACTAGTTACCCATAACTAGGGAATAACGATGGTCTACTTCTACCTCCTCTCTCAAATGTGATAGCTAAACCTTAATTAAGGTAGTTGAGCTCTAGAGGTGAAGATTGTTGAAGGAAATAGAAGGAACAATTTTTATGATCTTGTAATTTGAGAGGATTATTGAAAGGGAATAAAATTGGAATTGAAGAAAAGATTGTGAGAAAATTAAGAAGCAAAATGAAATGAAGTGAAATACAAGGATGTCAATGTAAAGCAAAATCAAGCCTAATATTTCGTTCGATAGACAACTTTTCAATTCTCATTTTTATGTTTAATAAAATAAATAACAGCAAGTTGGCTTGCATGTAGTTATCCTTTGCTGTAGAAATCGCATTTCCTTATAGTGATTGCTGAGAAGCGTCACAGAGCAAGAAAGGGATTCCATCAATCATGTCGCCCCCAACCGAGGGGATTCTGGATGGCATTAAAGAAGGTGAGATTTGGGATTTCCAGGCCAATAAACCTGGCGATGCAGATGCAGGCCCAGGCTAGGAGCCTGCAGTCGAACCGCTACATGCCACACAATGTCAAACACCAACCAAAAGAAAGAAGAAGCTGGATTATAAACTTCGTAGAAGAAAAACTTCCACAGATCCATATTTCGTCATCACTTCTATTGAAGAAGAATCATCTTCCAACACTTGGAAATTTCACAAAAGGATTTTCAAATTTCCAAATTCCCGACGATATTATGACCTACTACTTCCCAAATATCAATGTTGAAGGGCTCAATTCCCCTACTAGGAGCGGTGAAGGCATTCTTCCTAATGATAAAGGAGAGAGAACACCCATGAGAAAGACTACAACCATCGGTCTGTCGGGGGGAATAATAGGACACCTAGGACCACACGCACTTCACTACACGCTCTTTATCAATCCTTTGCACAATAGTTACTTACATGTTGTCATTTGGTAATTGTAGGTGCAATGACTCAATCTTGGGCCTTCGATCGATGAAGAGGTTTTTCGACGTACTATCGATCTAGCCACGACTCTGAGTCTGGCGAGCATAGGGAAAAATATGATGGACAGGAAAAGGGCTATCATACAAGGGAATCCTCCTCTTCGAAGTGCAAGTCTTAGTCTGAAATGTCTCACCAATGACTTCAGCCTAATTGCCCTATTTATAAAAGAGACTAGCCTCCCTTCCATGGCCCTCAAATTACAATATCACATGACCAACACTCTTGTTCTTCGAGCTCTAAGCAGTCTCATTACAGATCGAGCAACCATCCAATTGCCGCTTCTGATCCATCCTTGTGGTCGTTGCTCCTAATACTTCTACAGTGGAGAAATTTGCTGAGCTTAAGGCCGCTTTCTCAAAAATCTTTTTCGGTAGGCTTAAATTCTTTCCTACAGGATATATGATCCTGGGGCATGCCAAAGAAAGTTCTCTCGCATGTGTTAATGACATGTTCATGCAACATGAATCATTTCAACACTTAGCAGAAAAAATCTCGAAAGTGTCAATCGAGCGATAATATGATGTATATCATCTCAAGCTAGAGGCGATACACGATAAAGACATAATCAAACACCAAGATGATGAATTGTTAGAGTCAACAATAAAACTTGCCGAGGTGAAAAAGAGTGCCAAGGAAATGTCGGAGGCAGTGAGCCATTTATAGGCTTTCCATAAGAAAGAACTCGATGTTTCTCTCAATTGAAGCGGGGCACTTGCTCTGGAAAAGGATTCCTTGCAAAAGAGAAAAGATGTCCTAGCCCGCTGCATCGAGGAACTTGAGGAGCTTCTCAAGAAAGAAAGGGAAGAGAAGATTGAGGCTCAAGAAGAATCAGCAAGGTACTGCAAAGAAGCTGTTGAAGCCAGGAGCCTAAAAATTAAACTTGATGAGTGATTTACCAAAATAGAAGCCCTTAAAGAGGAGGCACGAGAGGAAGGCTGCAAGGAGAGAATGTAACAAATTGAAATCCGAGTAGAAGATGCTAAGTAGTCCGCTTGGAATGAAATCAATGAATCATTTGATCTATTAATCATCGAATATAATCCCAAAGTCCTTATCCACCGTGACTTTAGTTTTCTTGGCAAAGGTTATCTCGAGTCACTTGTTGAAGGCTGGGAGCACATCATTGAGATGAAAGAGAGGAAGCTGGGTGGAGCCGAGTTTGATAAAGAGAAATTAGTGTGGGAGATCCTCCGTGGAAATGAACCTCTAAATCTTTCCGTCACGAGATTCTGATATTTTGACGTTTCAGCACCTTCTTACAAAGGTGAACATATTGTTGGATCCTCGAAGGCTGATCCTAAAGGACCCTCTTCTTTCAAAGTGGCCAGAGCATCAGTTTCCTTTGGCCCGGAGCAAGACTTGAGTTATGATCCAGATAAGCCTGGTTATCAATCCAAAGCATTGTCCTCTATATTGGAAGGGGGCATACTAGCAACCACCGAGAATCGACCGGATACAGGAATTCCATTTTACTCTCCAATTTATAAGAGGTTTTGTTCTTCATGCCCAATGGGTTTAGGCTTATCTCTCTATTTTAACAAATTTGCAAGTCTTTCGAGTCTTAGTCAATCTCTTAAAATCGATACTATTATGGAGCAACAAGCGAAAGTAATAGAGATTCCGACGGCCACTGGTGTACCAGGGCCCGATGCTCAACTTAATGGAGCACTCGACGATGATAAGGTTAAAGATCCACTCCCGGTAAATGAATCTGACGATGTTGTGATTACCAGCACCTCCGAATATACTGATGAGATTAGCCCGACGGAGCATATCGATAAAGAGGAGTTGCTGAAGAAAAAAGCTAAAGCTGAGCCAGCCGAGGTGGACATCGATGATCCACACCGTGTCCCACAACTAGTTATTCC
Source organism: Allium cepa (assembly GCA_030765085.1). Lineage (NCBI taxonomy): Eukaryota > Viridiplantae > Streptophyta > Magnoliopsida > Asparagales > Amaryllidaceae > Allium > Allium cepa. The sequence continues at coordinate 736,651,751 of CM060943.1, forward strand.
ACCTGTCGGGTCAATTCCCTGTGAACTCCCTCCTACCTTTGAAATCTCTCCTGCAAAACGTGGCAAAGGATCCAAGAAGAGAAACATCGGGGGCTCAAGTGGCAGCATTGCTAAAAATCCAAAAACGGAGAGAAGTTCGAAGAAATAGCCATCCCTTCGGCGCGGTGTGTACATAGTTTACATAGGTGTTTGTTCGTCATTTTCTTTTATTAGTTGTGGTTGTATGGGTATGATTCTCCGTTTTTTGAAATAACGTATACCATAATTTTGAAACCTATCATGTGGATAAAAGTTATTGTTTTCTGTTGAGCTTTCATGTGAATTGCTTTTTGAGTAGTTGAATTACTACTTTCCATTCAATGTACTTGTAATTCGTTGTTCATCAATTCTAGTAATAATCTACTATTTCTATCTTAAGGCCTCCATGTGGTCGTGGCCTTGAGGCATATCAAATGCTAGGCTCGTGCCTTAATGCTATGCTATCGAAATCGGCGGTTTTGAATAACCATACTTATGCCCTCGGTCTTAGGTTAGCAGGGTTAGACGTTGGATGGTCGAACTCCATCCTTAGCAGGTTATGCTCTTCCTATCAATTCCAGACCGGAGTTCATAGAATAGTGAATGGTTGTACCGCACTCATCTATCTGTTAAGCTCATATCCCTTCCTTGGGGATAAGAGTTAGTTGATGGGTGGTCGAATCGCACTCAATCTATGTTTATACTCTATTTCGCACTCTGGGGACTTAGAGTTATTTCACGGGTGGTCAATTCACACCCGATTTACGTTTATACTCCAGTCCACACTCTAAGGACTTTGACATATTTCGGAGAGAAGTTGGATCATATTCTCCTTAATTGATTAGTTTGCGCCGAAGGTCCGGGGTTTGAATTAGAGAGCGAGAAGTCATGTCACGGTCCTTTTATTTTATTTCAGTTCCACAATTCAATAGGATTTATTCGATAATTGAATGGTCAAGCCACATTTATTACTCATTGTGTATCCCATCCATTGGATTACTAATGGGTTTACCAAATGAACAAGTGGACCAAGCTCATCTTGCTTAGTCCCTTTGAGAACTAGCTGAATTAATTAATTTCAAACTCTAGGATCCTGTTCGGACATATCGTCGTCAATCAGTTTCCTATGTAACTAATATATAATGTTACAACAAACATAAACATAAAGGATGTTCGAAACTTAATTAGCTAGTTGGAAAGGAATAACATAATTTGCCTTATTGCACATCTGGAAAATCAAATGCTAAAGCAAATTCTGAAAGAAAATACAACTAAAATGAAAAAGAAACAAACTAAGTGAAATAGAATCATAAATGCTCGCTATTCCACACCTTTGAAAGTGTGATGCCATCAACAGTCGCTAGTTTGAAAGTTCCCTCTCCAAACCTTTATTCAATGACATATGGTCCTTCCTAGATTGGATTCATGTGTGATGGGGTAGAAAAAACCCTTTTCAAGACGAGATTACCGATTTCAAAGGTTCTAGATCGGACTTTGATGTTGTATTACAGGGAAACTCAGTGTCGATGCGCAGTTGCTCTCAGATCGGCTTCCTCGAGCTTCTCATCTATAAAGTCAAGAGATTCTAAAAGGAGATCTTTATTTGCTTTGGGATCATAGTAATTGACTTGATGAGACAGAACCTCCAATTCAATAGGAATGACTACTTTGGAACCATAAGCAAGGGCGAATGGAGTGTGACCAATCGCGGATTTGTGGATGGTCCTGTAAGCCCTCAATGCTGTCGAAAGTTCATCCATCCACTTGCCTCTAGCCTTCTCCAAACACTTCTTCAGAATTGACTTTATGATTTTTGTTTACAACTTCAACCTGTTTATTTGCCTGAGGGTGAGTGATCGCTGCAAATATCATTTCAATACGATACCTTCATCATAAGTCTTTGAATTCAACACTGTTGAATTAAGTACCGTTATTGGTTACAATAGTTTGCAAAAGACTGAAATGACATATGATGTTTCAATTAATAAAGTAGACTATTTTCTTGGTTGTGGTTGTGGCTAAAGGTTCTGCTTCGGCCCATTTGGTGAAGTAGTCAACTGCAACAATAGCATACTTTGAGCTACCTTTAGAGATAGGTAAAAAACCGACAACGTTTATTCCTTACATGGAAAACAGCCATGGGCTGACCATTTGCATGATTTTCGTTGACGAAATGCTTGAAACTTCTGCATATATCTGACACTTATCGCATCGTCTTACATAGTTAGCAGTGTTTCGATTGACAGTTGGCTAATAATACCCGTAATGGAGTATTTTCTTTTCCAGAGTTTGACCCTTAGCATGGTTGCCACATTCCCCTTCACGACCTTCTTTTAGGACACATTTTGTCTCATCGTGAACGACATATCAGAGTAGGGGAACCGAAAAATCTTTTACGTACATAATTCCTTCTCGCATGACGTATCATGAGGCTTTACGGCGGACTTGTCGCTTTTCATTTCTTTGATCTGGTAGGATTCCATGTAGCAAATAGTCTTTGATCGGAGTCATTAACGATTCCCTCTCGGGCTCCGATCCTAGCATCCGGTTGATTTCTATCATGTTTATACTTGGGGCATTTAATACGTCGACCGGAACCAAGCCCAGCTGCTATGCATCGCCGGTGCTAAAAACTTTTCCAATGAATCAGCCTCTCTGTTTCAATCCCGTGGAATATGCGAAATATCATAGCACTTGAATTCTGCCAACAACTCTTGGACTTGGGTAAGATATGGTGCACGCCATTGTTCTTTAGCTTGATAATCACCTCTGACTTGGTACACCACCAACTGCAAATAGAAAAAGATTTCAAGATATTTATTTCGAGTTCACTAGCGAGTTTAAGTCTAGCAATCAACGCTTCATACTTAGCTTCATTATTTGCCGCTGGGAAATCAAGCTTTAAAGCATAATAGATCGATCGATCTTTGAGAGTTACAAGCACAATTCTAGCTCTAGAACAATGATCATTGGACGCTCCATCAGCATACGATTTCCACCGTATGGTAGGGATTTCGTTGCCTTTTGGAGAATCATCTTGCTCAGTAAACTCTGCTATAAAATCTGCCAATGCCTAAGCCTAGATAGCTCTCCATAGGAGAAGCAATATCAAATTGACTGAGCTCGATATTCCACTTGAGTAATCTTCCAGACGTCTGAAATCGCTGTAGGACCTGTCGTAATGGCTGAGGTCGATGTAAACACTGACCGTATATGCCTAGAAGTATGAACGAAGCTTTCATGATGCAATCAACTAGCAGTATGCCAGTTTTTCTATTTTCGGATAATTCTTTTCAGCTCCCATTAATCATTTGCTGACGTAATACACCATCCTTTAGATCTGATCCTCCTCACGAAGCAATGCGACACTTGTAGCGTATGCCGATACTGACAAATAAATGTACAAATCTTCATGATCCGTCGGCTTTGACAAGATGAGGGGTTTCTCCAAATGATTCACCAAAGCTTGAAATGTGTCTTTACAATCCTATGTCCATTTGAAGTTTCTTTTCCCTTTCCCAATCAAATCAAAGAAAGGAATGCATCTATCGATAGCTCTGGAAATAAATTGGCTTAAGGCACCAATTTTCCCATTCAGACTCTACACTAGTTTAATAGCTCTTGGCGCTTGGATATCACGGTAGCATAAATCTTCTCAGGAGTAGCTTCTATTCGATAGGTGTTAACAATAAAACCTAAGAATTTCCCTGATGCAACACCAAATGAACACTTCAAAGGATTAATTTTTATCTTGCAATGTTGAAGGATGTCGAACATTTCTACCAAGTCTCTAATGTGCTCGCTTCAGAAGCATATCATCTGCGTACGCTTCCATCTTTTTTCCAGTATGATCTTTAAACATCCTGTTCACGAAGCGTTGATAAGTTGCGCTTGCATTCTTTGATCCAAACGGCCTTACTACATAGCAGTACAATCCGATATCAGTAATGAAACTAGTGTCCCCTTGACCGGGAATACTCATCGTGATTTGGTTATATCCCAAGCATGCATCCATAAAAGATAGCAATTGTGTCCCGCGGTTGAATCCACCAGCTCGTCGATCCTCGGAAGGGGAAAACTATCTTTTGGACACGCCTTGTTCAAATCTTGATAATCAATGCACATTCTCCATTTCCCATTTTCTTTTTTCACAAATACAAGATTATATACCCTTTGGTGTAGAGGGCATCGTGGATAAACCAGTTGTCTTGTAGTATATCCACCTCCTTTTTGAGAGCGACAGATTTCTTCGAATCCATGCTGCCTCTTTTTTGCTTCACCAGGACATGCCTCGGGTCGATATTTAATGCATGGCTCACAATGAAAAGCGAGATTCCACACTTGTCAGGGTGAGTCCAAGCGAACACGTCTAGATTCGCTCGGAGAAAAACAATAAATTCTTCCATCATTGGGGGGTTGAGCTGTGCTCCAATCTTTAGGACTCGCGATGGGTCGTTGTGGCTGACCATGATATTAATTGTTACATCAACCGATGCAGCCTTGGTCTTTTAAGCTCCTCCCCATCATCTCTCAGATCTATATCTCTAAATAACAATCTATGCTGCCCAAGCCATGGCTCAGGCGCTAGTTGTATGTCTTCAATAGCTTGAATGCGGATAGTCTTGTTGACTCCTTTACCTTTTTCTTTGCACTGAGCATCCCTCAATTCAGCTACATAACAGGCACATCCAGTTGCCTGATCACCACAAACAACTCCAACACCATTATTTATCGAAAACTTAAAAGTCAAATACCATTGGGCAAGAGCTACCCGGAATTCAGCTAGGGTCGATCGACCTAGAAAACATTGCATGAAGAGTCAACATCCAAAACAATAAATGGCAAGATTCGCACTCTCCTTCGTTCACCTTCTCCTAACTACATGGGTAGCTCAACGTAACCGATGGCTTCAATTGCAACACCGTAAAAACCGTGGATACGAGGTTTGGACGATTTTAAATGTTTAGCTTCCATCATCATCTGATCATAAGCTTTTTTGAAGATTATCTTTATTGAACTTCCACAATCAATCAATATCTTTCTCACCAAAGCGGGGCCAATCATGGTCGAAATGGCCATTAGGTCGATTGTCAGAGCCTTTACCTTATCTGCATCTCTGTTCCTAAACACAGTATCATCCACCATCATACATTGTTGTTTTTCTGAAGCTTCATCTCTCGTATTCAATCAACATTCAAAATACACATGCCTAATCGTGCTAGCATAGCACTTTATCTTTTTCCAACTCTTATCTGCAGGGTGCGGTCCTCGACGATCGTATTTATCACCAGTCTATGCAAGCTCCTCATTCCTACATGGCGCATGTCCTCGGTTGAGGGTAAGTTGTCCCCTGCCCACCATCCTATAGGGCTTTCACAAACTGTTGTAATTGTCTTTCTCGAATCAGTTTTTCTATAACATCCTGGAGATGCCTGCATTCGTTTGTATTATGCCTATAGCACTTATGAAACTAATAATATTTCCCGGTATGTTTCAACTTCTTTGTTGATTCTTTCAGAGGCGTCTTCCTATACTGCATGGTATTGCAAGTAGACAGATAGATATTCTCCAATAACGTGTTCAATGGTGTGTAATTATTATACATCGGAATCTAAGGCTTCCGTCATCCTAAACCCCCTTTTGTTCTCGATTCCTATCTTTGCGTCTCTTTTGCTGATTTGGTTTATTGTAGAAATTCACTTGGACTTTTTTGGAACTGTCATCAGAGTACTTTATTGCAATGCTACTCCGTGCTCCCTCTCCACTTGGTCCTGCAACATTCTTTTTTGGAGGACTTGGCTTCCTCCTTTCTCAAATACCGAGCTGCCTTTGCGTAAAAGCGCTCCAACATTGCAGTTGGCTTACCGGCTAACCAATCGTCAAAATCAGACTCTGGATCAATCCCTCTTATCACGACCATGAGTACGCATGGTCATTTGGACTACTGACTGCCATAACAGCTGTATGAAATCTCCTCAAATAATCTTTCGAAGACTTTCCTAGAGCTTGAATCACGCTGGACAAGGACATCACATCTTTGGGATGAATCATGTGCATCCGGAACTACTCTACAAACTTGGTTGCCAAATCACCAAATCTATAAATTGATCATGAAGATAGTCTTGTAAACCACATCGTTGCTATTCCAGAGAGAATTATAGGAAAACATCTACACTTGGTCGCCTCATCCACTCGCGTAGAATCCATCGGCCATTTGTATCTCATGATGTGCTTCCTGTGGTCGGTTTTTACCTTGTAGTGGGCATTGATGGCATGTTGAACCTCCTTGAATATTCTGCATGTAAAACATTATCAGTAAATGGGATATGGCTTCTCGAAATTCCCCAGTCATCGTTAGTCATGCCCTGGCTCTCTCTCACCGACTATCTGACCATTGCCAATAAGTCCGGCGCTTGGATGGTTGGTGCTAAGAGGTTGTCGTGCTCCACCTCACATGAATGGTTCGGTCAATGTCTAGGGGCCATTTCTCACCTTCCTGGTTCACTATCTTCCCTACGTGCATCTTATACATTCATTTTATCATCATTTCGAGGAGGTACCTGGTTAGCATTCAATCAGACTCCATCATCCAAACCAGCAGAAATAGTTCCACCTCGATTCCCAAGATGTATAAGAGGAATCCCTCCTATGGCGGAGGGATCGGTAACAATCCCTATGGAGGGATCAACACCGATCGGTCCTGGCATACCACGATGGTCTGCCAGGTGACGCACTATAGTTTCTACGTGATATTCTTCTATCCTGTGACGCCTATGCCTATGATATTCATCCAATGAGCTAGAACTTTCCAATGCCAAATAAGGAGTGGGATCCCTCTTAGCTTTCCCTCGCAGATGTTGATCGATTTAGTCCATCAAGTTGATATTAGTCTAATTGATTTATTTGTCGATGGCTCTCCATCAGCTCTCTTATTAAATTATGAAATTTGGCTCTCATAATAGAATCAGTGGGATTCTAAACTTCAACTGGATCAGCATTCACATTTGCGGATTGATTGCTTAGGTCTCCTTGCAAAAAGCTAGTAATCTCATTTCCTTCCACGTTCTGACAAGCAGACCTAGTATGTCTCACAATTATTAATAGCTTTGCTTAGATTTTCACAAATTTGAGTAGTATCAACAACTTTTTGAAGATAATTACAGATCTTCTTTGGGGGATTTATCCAATCCAGTAGCAACAAAGGGATCCTAACAAGTTGCGAATAAAGGTTCTTAGTGCAAGCATCAAAATTTTTGTAACTAAATTGGTCATAAACACCCGAGAATAGTTTTTGTAGAGAAGTAACTGAAGAAAAAAAATTAATCTGAGTAGATAAAACGACAAGTAACAGGGAATCAACTATAATCAGAGACACAAAGATTTATAGTGGTTCGGCGTTGTGTGCCTACGTCTACTTTAAAGATCATCCTTTATTAATCACTTATAAATTTGATTATAGCAGTAGAAAATAACAAAACACTTTATTACAATAGTATCTCGAATAACAAGTAGCGTAAGGATCACGAAAATGACCCATCAGGGCAGTATTTATAGATAAAGATAGCCATGTATCTCTCTGCAATCTCGACTGTAGGACCTTCTACTCCATATGGGCGTACTAGAGGGATCGTTAGGCCTAATTCCCAATGAGGAGGGATCGGTACCGATCCCTTCATTGGTATATTTTTGGGCAACGATCCCTATAGTGGCTTCTCCATGCTAAAATATGTTTAATCTCCAATTTTCATGGTATTTGGACCATCCAAACTCGAGTTACTGCTTGATCTTAGACTTAGCATGACTTGAATGCTGCCATTTGACGGTCCCTCTCAAGGGGTGCATACTGATTCCTCCAACTTTGTCCATTTGATGTGCGATCCATATGGTAAGTTCCTTAGGGTCCATATACCTCGTTCTCCAAATTCCATATGCATTGGTCTTGTAAATCTTGAGATATTAATTTTTTCTGCATAGATGTTCTAGTATATTGGTGTATGCCGACCCCTCTTCCATGAAGTCTGTCGACCATCATGATGTACACCGACCCCTCTTAATGAGCCACGCTATAACGACCCCTTCCATCCAAGGAGTCATATTCCATATTTTAAGCATTCTACATCACATATCTATCAATTTCATTCAATTATGACTTCATATAACCATCTGTGCTTGACTTTTGGTCCCCACAATCATCGTCTTGGAATCATCGGCCTTGATGGTAGGTTGATCTAACTCATGCAATTAGTTCAATATAGTTGGGCTAGAATGTCGGGTAACACCTACATATTACTATTTTAGATTTAATTTGAAATATGTTTACACCTAGAATGGGTTTGGAAGTATTGGGTGGTTGATAAGGCTACGTCATTATTTTATACCTTGGAAAGGGGTAGGTAAATAATCGTGTGTGCAATGCAAGGTTGGGTTGAATTGCTAACCTTAACAGACATAACTATTAAATGGAAACCAATCGGTATAAATTAATGTTATGGACATTTTATAGATTTTCTAGTCACTAGAACACTGTGTTGAACATCTCCTCATTACTACCCATGGGATAGATTTAGAGGGATAGGTCACTGGAGATGGATGCGCTTTGTTGTTGGAGAAGTTTTCTTTTCTCTCTTGCTCGATGCTGATGTGACAATCTACTATCTAAGGAATACCATAAATTTGAAGGTAGTAGTCATTGTTGGTATTCTAATCTTATTGTTATTTCTTCTATGAGTTTAGATTTCTATCAATCTTTGATAATATTCATGCTTGTTTGTAGGTATCAAATCCAATGATCCGTGCTTTGATGGATTTGGTTTTGATTTTTATCAAAATTTTGGCCCATTAAGGTTTAGGTTGTTACAATTTCCATACATATCTCTAAGTTTACATTGGAAGTATATGTGTTTAACATCTTCAATTTAACGATGCATGGCACACATGTTGGGTCCACCAAAATGTATCTTTGAATAAGTCTGAATATCTCTGAAACGGTGAATAAGTCTTTTTCTGACAGGATGATCGCATATCACACATGTTGGTTCGGATATTCATGCCTTAATTTACTAGATGTTCAATTATAGTTTGTTTTCCATTTAGAAACAATTTGGTGATTGTGAATTCTTTAATTTATTCAGTTTATCTTTTTCTATTTTGTCCAGGCATTTACTAAGTGAATACTTAATCAATGTTAGATAGGGAGGAGACCCCATTAAACGTTATTTGTTGTCCTGATAGGTAATTTTGTCGACCCATTTACTTTAATAATTCATTTGCATTATTCAAAGTCCCATTACTACATAAGTATTTCTAATTTAACTATTAGTGCATATCTATTTCTATGATTCAATTGTAGTTAAAAATGGAATCGTCTAAGCACTTACAAGGATCTACAAAGTAATATGTTTTACTATAGAAGATGGTTTCATAATAAACGATGTTTGCCTTACCTCTTTATTCTATCATCATATTGTGAAACATGACAGCATCTTTCACAAATTCTCTTTGTGTTCCCTTTTTCTCCAATTTTACATCTTTTCTCATTTCTTCACAACTTTTTTATTCAAATAATTTTTTGATGTCCATTTTTAATTGTTTAGTTAATAGACCATAAGCTGAAAATTTTAAAAATCTAACTTTAACCTTTAGTTCTAGAATTTTATTAACATCAATGTGATTTTTATATTTCTCTTTCTCGATCTTATGAAATAAACTTTTAAATAGGTGTTTTATAATTTATTTGGATTTAACTGGATAATTATTGAATTGCACAGATTAAATCCATAAGTCCCAGCCATTGTTTCCCACTTTATGCTTTCACTTTGACTTCCTAATTCTTATGGTATCTACAATTTTCTTTAAATTGGGACATTGATATATTTGAAACCTTGACAAAATCAATTTGAGATCCAAATTCAATTACCATTTCAAAAAAGTCTCAACAGGTAAATTATGATGACATAATGGGAAATCCCAAATCACCATATGATGACATGGGCACATAAGCCAAAGAACTATTCTCTCGAAGTGATGTTTAAAGAGCTAAATGTGTAATGACCATTAGATTTACGACTATTTATTTAGAATAATATATCATAGATCACTACAAATAGTTGAATAACAAAGTAAAATAGTTTTTGAAGAGTTAATATTTAATACTTGAAAGCTTAATCATTTGTAATACATTTCGAGATGACTTGTTTTGGCTATAATTATATAGGGTTTGGACTTATAATATGGTATATATGGATTTCATAATATAATGGAATTTAAATAAAATGGCAATGTATTTTGTTACACTTGTGCCTAGAGTTGAACCCTATACTCCACCACTTATCTCTATATAATTAGTGGTAAAGCATGAAGCCAAAGCAATTAAATTCGTTCTCCCATTTTATTCATTTTCTCACTCTATCAACCATGGAGAACTAATCTCTCTTCTAATGGAGATTGTTCTCCTGAATCACAAAACCATTCAATTGAATGATTTCAAAAGAGCCATATGATACATTGTTTCATACATCTCAATGCCACTATCCTTTTGATGGTATTCATTCATAAGATTTGATCGAGGGTGGTTGGAATTTCGATTGGAAGTGGTGAAATTGAAATGTTAGGGTTTGGATTATGAATTTTTGTTTGGTGGTGATAATATGTGGCAATGTTGGTGCCAATAAGTTCACCTTGGGAGTGGAGTTCGTTATGTTGCATTTAGGGGGCTACACAATGCAAAAAAAAGGAAAATTTCTAAAACAAGATTTTTATACTAATTTACCAAAAGATCAATTTTATGTTATTATAAACAAATGTGCAGATTATATTAGATCATATTAATTATTTAGTTGATTTATTTTGATTTCAAATTTATTCTTTTACATAAATTCGATTATACTATCCGAGTATCAGTACACTTGAAATATATATTTGTTTAATTTCATGTGAAAATTATAAATGATGATTGCGATAAATATATAGATGATTATATATATATCTGTCTCTCTGTGTGTATGTGAGTTATTGGGATCTATAACTATAAATATTAATAATAAGCACTATATATATGCATATATATTTTGTATTTGTTGAATATGCGAGTATATGATTTTTGTTTGACGATAATAAACATATATATATATATATTCATTTAAATGTATTTATTAATGTACTATTTTATTTTTCGCATAATTAAATAAATGTTTATTGAATAAAATAAATAACACAGTACTTAAATTCAAATAGATATTTTATTCAAACAAATATTTATTACAATTTTGAATAGGACAAATTCAAGCTCTCACTATATATAAAAAATTTCAATTACAATACATTTTAATTTATACAACTGTCCTCACTACATATCGCTCATTCACTCGTATTATTCTTCAACTCTATTCCAGATTGAATTCAGCATCTGAGCATTCTGCAAAAATATACACTGACGCAGTAAAATTGAAAAGAAAATATTTTTGCAGTGTAAAATAAAAATGTATTTTGAAAATATTATTTGCCTCAGTCATTTGGGTTGTTTTCATCATTTAAATTTGAATTCATCATACACGAATAGCTTGTGACATACACAGTGTATCACTGTACATGCCACAAGGCCGTGCACAACGATATACACTTGATAATCTACAGGGATAGGTGAGCACAAGATCAAACCCAAAATAAAAATCGGGTTCAGCTCAAGTGAAATAAATAAAGTCACGACACAAACACAAGGTCAAACCCGAGCTTTAAAACTGGATTCAACACAGGTGCTGTACAAAAATACAAATGCAAAACTATGGGTCAAGATACATATAACACAGCCTCGACCAAAAATTCGAATGTACACTTGAACAAAGAATGGTCAGAGTCAAACAACAAAGTGCACCATAAATTGATACAAGATATGCATACAACTCAACACACTAATGTAATCAATTGAGGCTACAAACCAGGTTCAGACTCAACTACAAATGCAACAACACCAAAGTGGAGCCACCAATGGAGCCTGACTTGAAGCAATGCAACAATGACTTCAACATAGCAATATACAGAGCAAAGATGACATGTTCAAAACAATACCAAAACTGGAAACAAAAACCTCAACTCAAATGATGCTCGATAAATTACAAACTGCGCATGAAATAGCAGCACGAATAAACAATGTAATAAATGAATCTGACCAGACAGAACCAAAATGAAACCATATGTGCAAAGATGCACATCAGGCATGGGACAGATCAGAAAGTACAAAGGCAAGGCAATGCACTTTAATGATCAGTTCAGGTCAGACCAACCAGAGATTACAAACTAAAGGTACAAGAAACAAAGCAGAAAAGAATGGCTTGAACACTAGACCAGGGCCAAATTGTAACATACAAATACACACACACACACACATGATAATGAAAAGAAACACCTAGTTCAATTACAAGTTGAAATTCTGCAACCAAAACAAGTGCATATATACTTACAAAACTGTAACCAGTGACAATGATCAAGTGCAAGTGAAACACAAGAGTACAAGCCAAGATGATCAGACAACTAAAAATATCAATGTCAAGGCCGAAGTCAAATAGGAACAGCAAGTAAAAATCGAACAAGTCAAGTATGCTACAGGGATGAACATACATACCAAAGTCACTAGCAAAGTCAACGCCGTGATGACCATGGAAAAAGGTCGAACACGCCAGAAATTCGAAACCGTGATGGGAAAGAAATCAATCAAAACCGTGAGAATAAAGCAACGAAAATATAGGAACTGAAAAGGTCAGAAATCATCATAAGCATGTATACAATATCGAATGGCCGAGGATAATTACAGACGAATTCAAGTGATTATATATGAACGAGAATATAGGAATTAGAATCCTATGTAACCTAAATCATCACCGGCCATAAAATTCATTCGAGTTCAAGCAACTAAGCATAATCATTCAAATCGAATCAAAAAGGTCGAGCAGAACCAATATCGATAAAGGAAAAATTGCATACCATTTTGACAATCGAACTCGACTAAAATTGAAGCAGCCGTGAATGAGCGCAAAGAGAAGAAAGCATCGATCGACAAAGCTAAGGGACGTAAATCATCATTCGATCGAGATACTAAAGTCGATGACTTCAATTTTCCAAAGCCCTAATCTTTGTTGAAAAGGGACGAACGATCAGGAAGCCGATATTTTTTCACAACAAAAGAAACGGGCGGAACAATATAAAAGGAAAAAAAAGAGGTCGGCCTTGTTATATTTTTAAAGGCTTTTGTTTATTTTAAATTAGGGTTTTTGGTTATTTTAATTTATTTTTATTGTATTTTCCTTATAAACAATTGTAATTTCTAGTCGTGTGACTAGGGGACAAGCTAAGGTGGTGTAGTTTAAGAATTCGCAACTCGGTGGCTGAGTTGTGGCAGGGTTTTGAGCGTAAAGTTAAGGCTAGTCGATAGTGGGTGTCGCTAATTTACGTGTGCAAGCGTCTGACTGCTTAATTTCTAGTAGAAACCTTGGGGGCAGCACATAGGTAGGGTTTTGCCGAAGCTGGGTAATTCTGTGTTGTTTTATTTCTACATTTATTATTCTGCTATCATCTGTGCTGCTATTATGATATATCTGTGTTGAAAATATTTTATAAACCTCCGTAATAATTTTTTATAATGTATAATGTCACCCTATTCACCCCCCCTCTAGGGTGAAATCGATCCTATAAGTGGTATCAGTGCTTGGAATAAAAGCATTTTTTTAAAAAAAAATTGATTTGTTTTCAAAAACCAATTTTTGTTTTAAAATTTGAATTTTTAAAATGACTTCTTTCGATAACGCTTTTGCTGAGGGTCAGTCCATAGTTCGACCATCAATGTTCAATGGTGAATATGCTTACTGGAAAAATAGAATGAAAATTTTCTGAAAACCATTGATGCTTGGAATATTGTTGAGACGGGTTATAGAGCGCTAACTATAGTGGTAAATAATCAAGAAACTAAAAAACCAATTGATCAATGGATAGATCTATAAAATTTGTTACAGAATGCTAATGCTAAAGCCATGAATTCTATTATCTGTTCGTTGGATCATATTGAATATAATCGTGTCTCACATTGTCTAACTGCGCAGGAAATCTGGCACACACTTGAAGTGACTCACGAAGGAACATCTCAAGTCAAGGAATCTCACCTTGCAATGCCTAGTAGCGAGTATGAGAACTTCACAATGGCCAAGGATGAGAATGTTAAAGAGATGTATGCATGACTTTCCAATCTCATATACAAATCAACAACTCTCGGAAAATCATATACAAAGTTGGAAATAGTCAGAAAAAATCCTTAGAGTCCTTCCACAGAATTTTGAAGCCAAAGTTACAGCCATTCAAGAATCAAAAGATTTGAAACAAATCAAAGTTGAAGAGCTCATCGAAAATCTCACCCCTTACGAGCTAGAAATGAAATTCAAGGAAGAATGAGAAGGTGGTGATACTGGAAAGAAATCAACCGTTCTTAAAGGAACAAGGGAAAGCGATGATGATGATGATGATGGAGCAGCTAAGCTGGCACTATCAATGAACAAATTCAAAATATGGAATCACAAATACGGAAATCCAGCTCTAAATCAGAAATTGAAAAGCAGAATAGCCAAAGTACTAGACAACCCAGAAGAACGGGAGATCATCTTCACAAGTGCAACAAACCCGGATACAACAAGCCAAATTGTCATCAGAATCGACACGGCTTAGAAGAGAAATCAAAAAGGAGAAATTTAGCAGCTACATAGAATACAAGTGATGAAGATAATAAAAGTACTAGCAGTGAGAGTGAGAAAGCAGATATGTGTCTTCGAGGTGATATAACTGATAGCGATGATGATGAGCCAAGCGAGGTATCAAAACTCACTCACTCAGAATTACTTATATATTTCCATGAAGTAAATGGCTGTTTTGAAAGACTTAGGGAGAAATACGTTTAAATTGAATCACAAAGAGATACTTTGATAGAATCAAATAAACAACTTGACCAATTATTAAAAACTATCAAAGTAGGAACCCTAAGTGTGATAAGTGCCCAACATTTGAAGAAGAAATTAAAAATCAGAAATCAAAATTAAATAGCTTGAAAATGAAATTCTAATTTGAAAGAAAGCGAAAATAATAGAAGAGAAAATTTCATTAAAAAGTGCACACAATTATTGAACGAAAATGAATCTCTCAAAACACAAGTCCAACAACCGTCAATGACTTTAGGAAAATTTTCTAAAAGTGAAAGATCGTTGAATATGCTATTAGGGAAACAGATTGTTAATACAGTTAGACAAGGACTTGGATATAATCAATCTGAAAATGTTAGAAATGAAATTAATCAAGTCAATTCAATGTGCACAATTTGTAGAAAATTAGGACACAATCAAAATAATTGTTGGTATAGATCCAAACACATGCAAACTATGCCAATTTGGGGCATAAATGTAACCTTAAAGTTAAACAAATTTGGATACCGAAAGGAACATACGTAAATAGTTTTGGGTCTTCACGAACATATTTTTCAAAATATTTTGCCACTAACAACCATGACCTGTAAAAACAAATAGGTCACAAAAATCTTTTATCGTGTAGGTGTGGTGGTAGGCTAAGGAACAATAAAAGTGTTATCTGGATTATGGCTGCTCCAGACATACAACGGGCGACTAATAAAAGTTCTTTAGCCTAGTATAAAGGCGACAGAATCAAAATGGGCTACAATGAAAAATTATCGACAAAGGTAAAATAGGTAAAGATATCTTGAACTATGTATGTGAAAGTCTGCACCATAATTTGATTTAATTCAGCCAGTTACTAATAAAGAAATGATTGATGATAATGATTTTCGCTTTTTTTCAAAATTGTTGGCCAATTATTCTCTTATGCTGAGAACACTACAATCCTTGAAATACTTCATATAGATTAATTTGGATTAATTATGGTATTTTATTGGTTGATAATACATTTGGTTATTTTACGGCTGACTCTATATTCATGGTTTTTTGTTTATTGGTACGGCTTCAACTAAAATTGAAAAGAATTTCATTCAAAAAGGTCTTCACGGAATTTGTTGCATACTTCACGATCTGGTCTATAATATCTAATTAATGATAATCCCGAGTGAAAGAAAAATTCAGATGCGGATTACATTGGTAATCTGTTTGATAGAAAAATTTCTAGTGGAATTTGATTTATGTTGAGACATTCAGTGATTGCATCGTTTTTCAAAGAAAATATCTGCATATTTTTCATTTCAAAATTTTCAAATTAGCAGACAATTTTCTTATAAAACCTCTTCAAGAAAATAATTTTTGACCTTGTTTCAGATTAGTTATTTTTGAAAATTTGATTTTATAATTATTTTTGAATTTGATCTTAAATGAATACATTAACTAATCCGATTCCCTATTGATTATCAAAAAAGATAAATAGTGATTGAAAAAGTGATGGGTGTTGATATTGATCATATATTATAACTTGAGATGGTATATTTAGTAAATTACTTTAGAAATTTAAACAAGAGTTATAAAAAGATTTTGTTGGTAAAAATTCCATGACCATCTCTATTTCTATTATATTTCTATCAATCATCACTCAATAAAATCCGATATAGTATGTCAATATGTGATGCCTTAAACAGGATTCATTTTTTTTCATTTTATTATTTTTTTAAATAAAAACATCCAAAGTATTCACTCTCGTTTAAAAGTCCTCACGGCTATGCATGGGTGAATTACTTGGAATTTTTTATGCGCTTCCACGCTCATTTAAAAGTCCTCATGCTTATGCATATATGGAACACATACTAAAATTGATTAATTAAATAGACAAGTTGATTCTAATCCAATTTAAAAGTCCTCACGGTTATGCATGGTTAGAAGATACTTGAATTCATTTTTTTAAAACAAATTAGGAATACTACTAATCTCATTTAAAAATCCTAACGGTTATGCATGGTTAGTAGATATTCAAATTCCTAATAGAAATTACCATAATAGGCACAACTATATGGTTTTATATGATGATATCATCCCTATCATTCTAAAGTGGAATATGCATCAAACAGAGTATTTATGGTTTCTGTTTGATTTTTATTGAAATTTAATATTTATACTCGATTGAGTAATAATGTTGAATTATTGTCCATCACTTTATCTCTATTTTTATGACACCATTACTCTATTGCTGATAACAAAAGGGGTGAGAAAATTAAGATTTTGGCAAATAAAGGTCAAATATTTTTATATTTGCATCTAGGTTCATTTGAATATTTATTCTCATGCATATATGAAGGGGGAGCTTTGTGTAGAGAGGGAGCATTCAAATAGGGGGGAGCAAATTGAATGATCAAGTACATTTAATAAATTCAAAATCGTAAATATATGTTTGTTATCATCAAAAGTGGAAGATTGTTGAATATGCGAGTATATGATTTTTATTTGACGATAATAAACATATATATATATATATATTCATTTAAATGTATTTGTTAATGTACTATTTTATTTTTCACATAATTAAATAAATGTTTGCTAAATAAAATAAATGACACAGTATTTAAATTCAACGGATATTTTATTCAAACAAATATTTATTACAATTTTGAATAGTACAAATGCAAGCTCTCACTGTATATACAAAATTTCAATTACAATACATTTCAATTTATACAACTGTCCTCACTACGTATCGCTCATTCACTCGTATTATTCTTCAACTCTATTCCAGATTGAATCCAGCATCTGAGCAATCTGCTAAAATACACACTGACGTAGTAAAATCGAAAAGAAAATATTTTTGCTGTGTAAAATAAAAATGTATTTTGAAAATATTGTTTGCCTCAGTCATTTGGGTTGTTCGTCATTATTTAAATTTGAATTTATCATACACGAGGAGCATGTGACATGCACAGTGTATCATTGTACATGCCATAAGGCCGTGCACACTGATATACACTTGATAATCTACAGGGACATGTGAGCACAAGGTCAAACCCAAAATAAAAGCCAGGTTCTACTCATGTGAAATAAATAAAGTCACAACACGAACACAAGGTCAAACCCGAGCTTTAAAGCTGGATTCAACATAGGTGCTGTACAAAAATACAAATACAAAACTATGGGTCAAGATACATATAACACAGCCTTGAACAAAAATTCGAATGTACACTTGAACCCAAAATGGTCAGCTTCAAACAACAAAGTGCACCATAAATTGATACAAGACATGCATACAACTCATCACACCAATGTAGTCAGTTGAGGCTACAAACCAGGTTCACACTCAAGTACAAATGCAACAATACCGAAATGGAGCCACCAATGGAACCTGACTCGAAGCAACGCAACAGTGACTTCAACATAGCAATATACAGAGCAAAGATGACATGTTCAAAACAACACCAAAACTGGAAACAAAAGCCTCAACTCAAATGATGCTCGATAAATTACAAACTGCACATGAAACAGCAGCTCGAATAAACAATGCAATAAATGAAACTGACCAGACAGAACCAAAATGCAACCATATGTGCAAAGATGCACATCAGCCATGGGACAGATCAGAAAGTACAAAGGCAAGGCAATGCACTTCAATGATCAGTTCAGGTTAGACCAACCAGAGATTACAAACAAAAGGCACAAGAGATAAAGCCGAAAAGAATGGCCAAAACACTAGACTGGGACCAAATTGCAACATACAAATATATATATATATAGACATGATAATGAAAAGCAATACCTAGCTTAATTACAAGTTGAAATGCAGCAACCAAAACAAGTGCAAGTATATTTACAAAACTGTAGCCAATCACAGTGATCAAGTGCAAGTGAAACGCAAGAGTACAAGTCGAGATGATCAGACAACTAAAATATCAATGTCAAGGCCGAAGTCAAAAAGGAACGGCAAGTAAAAATCGAACAAGTCAAGTATGCTACAGGGATGAACATACATACCAAAGTCACCAGCAAAGTCAACGCCGTGATGACCAAGGAAAAAGGTAGAACACGCCAGAAATTTCAAAACCGTGGTAGGCAAGAAATCAATCGAAACCGTGAGAATAAAGCAATGAAAATATAGAAATTGAAAATGTCAGAAATCATCACAAGCATTTATACAATATCGAATGGTCGAGGAGAATTACAGACGAATTCAAATGATTATATATGAACGAGGATATAGGAATTAGAATCCTATTTAACCTAAATCATCACCGGCCGTAAAATTCATTCGAGTTTAAGCAACTGAGCATAATCATTCAACTCGAATCAAAAAGGTCGAGCAGAATCAATAACGAAAAATGAAAAATTGCATACCATTTTGACAATCGAACTCGACTAAAATTGAAGCAGCCATGAACGAGCGGAAAGAGAAGAAAGCATCGATCGACACAGCTAAGGGACATAAATCATCATTCGATCGAAATACTAAAGTCGGCGACTTTAATTTTCCAAAGCCTTAATTTTTGTTGAAAAGGGACGAACGATCAGGAAGCCGACATTTTTTCACAAACAAAAGAAACGTGCCGAACAATATAAAAGAAAAAAAGGCGGCCGGCCTTGTTTTATTTTCAAAGGCTTTAGTTTATTTTAAATTAGGGTTTTGGGTTACTTAATTTGTTTTTATCGTATTTTCCATTTAAACAATTGTAATTTCTAGTCGTGTGACCAGAGGACGAGCTACGGTGGTGTAGTTCGAGAATTCGCAACTCAGTGGCTGAGTTGTGGCAGGGTTTTGAGCGTAGACTTAAGGTTAGTCGATAGTGGGTGTCACGAGTTTACGTATGTAAGCGTCTGACTGCTTAATTTCTAGTAGAAACCTTAGGGGGCAGCACGTCGGCAGGGTTTTGCCGAAGCTGGGTAAATTCTGTGTTGATCTATTTCTCCATTTCTGCTATTATCTGTGCTGCTATTCTGATATATCTGTGTTGAAAATATTTTATAAACTTCCACAATAAATTTTTATAATTTATAGTGTCACCCTTTTCACCCCCTCTCCCCTCTAGCGTGAAATCGATCCTACAGTATTTAACATAAACGCATATCAAAAAGCCAATCAGATGCATTTGTCTTTTTTTGATCAAATTAGAAATTCTTTGCAAAAATAAAATGAGATTCTTTGAGTCCTTTTATAGTAGGAAATAAATGTTATAGATCTCCATTTGTTGCTTCACATTCGACCCTTTTTGTTATCCCTCTATAGTCATCCATTGTACATGTAAGCATAGACCAATTTTTTTGCATTTAATTTGGCTGTTAATATATACTACGTATATTAGTTCTCCATTTATTTCTCTATTTGGACCAAACACATATGACTTTCCTTTTCCTCCTCATAGGTTCGGCCGTATATATTAGTTATTATATATATATACATGTTAATACGTGGCATAAAATATAAGCATTATATTTTATATTACCCTCATCAATTAATTAGATTACATATTTAAATTAAGTAAGTATAAACAAAATTATATGGATTTAACTTAATTAATTTTGGTCATTTAGTAAATTAAATCATGCATATGTATATAAATACACACACATAACAATAATATACACACACACACAAATAATCTCCACAATAATTTATTAAAATTACAAATTATTATATTGTAATATTTAGGTCCAACACTACAATTTTCTATTGTGTAACTCATACATATGACTTTGATGCTCGGTTAGCATTTGAACTATTTATTTATCAAAGTTAGTATCGACTTTGCTAAAACACAGTAAAGGTCATGAAGTCATGCCCTTATTGATTATTATGGTGCAGTCCTATTTTATAATCGTTTTAAGCTACAACCTTTTGCATTGCCATCTGTGCATGTTTGTCTCTTCATCAAAACTATGTCACTTAGACATCTAGGGTTTATTTAGTTTAATCAACAACAATTATCAATTAATCAAAAAAAATTCCTAGATACTTTCCAAATTCAAATAGAAAAGCAGTTACGATAACCTTCTATATCCATCTTTGATTTTAACATGAAATGTATCATGTGATTAACCACCATCAAAGTAAGACCTTGGTAAATTAGATCAGCAACACTCTAAGTTAAAAGACCATAGAAAATCATCACATGGGTTCCTCTATTTTGACCGAGATATAACTAACTGATAAAAGACTCCTATTGAGTTATTCTGCAATAGATCCACAATAGCAATAAGCATGTAACCTCAAAGTGTCCCCAACGATCATAAGTAAATCACCACCCATTATATGGAAAGAAGTACATACTATGGTTTCTCATATGAATAGATATCCCTTTCTCCAATCCCATGACTTTTTAAGGATATATATTTATTTATATACATATTGGTCCTTTACTCACAATTATGAACATATTAGTAACAATAACCAGTTAAATGCTTACTCCCAAGGATTTCTTATTATGTGCATAAAGTGTAATTATAACATCTAATTGTAAATATATATTCACTAGAAATAGAAATAAGAAAAACATACTTTCTGTTATGACTCATAAATTGATGTATCCACTTATCAATTTTCAAAATAACTCTTAGAATCTTAAAATAGACAAAATTATATCATTTTGATGTTTTCCACTTTTTATGGTGAAATTGATAAAGTAGGAAAATAATTCACTTTTTAAGAAGCACAAAGAATTAGTTGCGTAAAGAATTTTGAGTTTATCATTTTTTACTGTAAATTGGTTAAATTTAAAGTTCTGGTTCATGAGATAAGGATTTTACAAGTCACAGATAACATACGTAACAGTTAAGGCCGAACAGGATAGGCTACTCATAACGCGGCTAAACAACTATTTAAATGAAGCTATGATCTTCAAATTTCTCCTCCAATCCAAAATTCCTTTTATCCTCTTGTAACACCAGTCAATTAGCTCTATTAAAAATTATCTAGAAATTCAAATTATTCAAACCATACTTCCTACTAAACCAAATAAGATAATAAAATTGAAAAGAAGAAAGAAATCAAATCGAAAAAGTTTCAAGCTAAACAAAAGGAAAGAAACATTGAATCAAATCAAATTAGAAAAGGAGGTTTCTTCATAACAACGTATAGTTAGTAGGTTTATGTTTGACATGAGTATAATGTAAATAAGTACTCAAGTTTCATTTTTATATCTATTTATATTTAAAAATATGATTTTTAATTTTAATTTTTAATTTTTAATTGAAGATCTATATGAATTGAGATAAAAACCCTAGGCAATGATTTTATAATACAATTGTTAGAACTTAAGAAGAGGGTAAATTAGATAAAAATTCACTCTACAATTTATAAACTTAATTTGTGTGGTAAATTTGAATTGATTTAGATGGATAAATAATGAATCTACATATACATCATTTAAAATCCATCTAGACTTGATTCTATTAGTTTTGAATAAAAATTGAATATACATAAATGAACAATTGAATAGTTATATACGATTAATGTTATTAACTACATAAAAAAATTGGAAATAATAAAGTCAAGCCTTATATAGATACTAGTTTAAAAGATGAATTTTTCAAATTTAAAGTTTCACTTAAGTTTGGAAAGAAGAAATAAAATAGAAAGAAAACCGATCAAAATACAATTGATTCAGCAGTATGAAACCAACGTTCAAACATATGAAAGTAAGTGTTCAAATGTCTGAAATGAGGCCCAGACATCTAAAATTAAATAGAATTAAACACGAAAGAATTATATTGAGACCTGATTAGGTTCAAACATTTCTATGTCACCGTTAGACGTTTGAAAATGAATTCAGACTTCTGGTTGCATGTAGAAAGTTTTGGCATAGAGAGTCTATTGTCTAAACTAAAAGTTCAAACATCTGAAATGAAGTCAGACATCTAATTATAGGGTTCAGATGTCTGAAATTCTGTAGATAGCCTAGGTTGAACTGGACTAGATACAGGCCAAGTACGATAGTTTGGGGAAATATGTTCCCAATTCATTAACTTTTCGGGGTTCGCATAATTACATAGACTTGCGTAACATGTTGGACATGTTTCATAATTAGTGATGCACCTAAGGTCACATTTCATGATGCTGTATCATGTGACATTCAATGAAATATGCGATTATATCGCAATTAGTTTCTCTTATCATTACTACAACTAGCTCTGATCACATATTTACTTATTATGGAGGAGAGGAGCAGAAACATCCACCTGCAGTAGGATGGACGAGAAGTTATATAGGTACACCTATGGGGTAGTCAACTTACCCTTTTTGTTGTAGGTTGAATGATATAGGACATAGGATATGGGCAGCAATGAGGTTGTTTACATGATTCTTTTGTGGAAGGTTATCATCCAGACTGAGTGTTTAGTGTGTGCGCTAATGCATTGAAGTATAATGGGATCACGTGCAACTTAAGCAGTTTACCACTGGGAATGTTTGCTTAACGTATAGTTAGGAGATCTACTACCGAGACTGTATACTTTAGGTATTCCTAAGTTTACTCAGTTTCTTGATGTTCCACTATTTGATGGAAATTGTTGTAGATTATTATTGTATTTAGGCATATTAAGGATTAGTGCCCTTTAGTGTGCAATTTGACTAATTCTTTATACATAGTACGTGGACACAAATGAACACCCTTTGGCTGTGAAAATTTTAAATGATAATTTAATTTCCTATGACACCATACCACTAGTGATATTACTTACTTACTAGACTTTGTTCGATCCCCTCTATTTTCCCTCTTTATAACTATTATAGGATGACAATGTTACTTATAACTTCAATTAGAGACATTACTTAGGCATTTCTCCTATGGATTACTTCTATTTTTGAGACTTAAATGAATTTTGGACATTTCAGTATTTATATTTTACTTCTTCAGCTGTGAGTTCTAAAAGAATAAAATGTTTAAAATTATATTCGTCTCTGTATCATGGTGTGGTAAAGAGCATTGTGAGTGATCGAGACTAACTGTTCACTAGTGGGTTTTGGACGAGCTTACAAGAGGAATTGGCCACTGATCTGCATCTCAGTACTGCTTATCATCCATAAACTAATTGGTAGACCAACATGGTGAACCGTATATTGGAGGATCTCTTATGGCTTTTCATTCTCGATTCGGAGATTCATGGGATGATCACTTTCATTTGGTGGAATTCGCACACAACAATGGCTATAAGTCTAGTATTGGTATGACACCGCATGAAGCATTTTATGGCCGACCGTGTAACGCTCCTTCGTATAGGTGGGAAGCGAGAGAGAAAGTGATATTTGGCTCAAATATGATTAGAGAAACCCGTGAGAAGATTGAGATCATTCGACAACGAACGAAAGCTTCTCAAGATAGACAGAAGAGATATGCTCATATGAGACATAGAGATTTGGAGTTCTCCATTGACGATATGGTGTTTGTGAAGATTTCTCCTTTGAAGAATGCCATTCGATTCGGTGGTAAGGGGAGGATGACATCAAGATACGTAGGTCCTTTTATAGCAGTAGAACGGATTCTGAACCTGGCCTATATGATTGACTTACCATGGAAGATGGTAGGTGTGCACATCGTCTTCCATCTCTCTCATCTATGGAATTTTGTGAATGACTCAGATGTGAAGATTGCACCAGATTAACTTGATGATACTGAGATTGAAACAGAAGCTTCGAAACCTCGTAGGTCAGTTCGTATTGTCAAACACGATACGTAACATCATAGGAGAAAGACGATGGAGTTAGTGAAGGTTTAATGGAGTGAAAGTGAAGGCGATTGTACGTCGAAAATCAAAAAGGGCACGAGGGCCACATATCTAGAGCTCTTTATATCATAAGACCTACAATTTATTGTATTTACTTTCATCTTTGATGTCATATACGGTAGTTTAGTATCTTGCATGCCAGGATAGGCTTACCTACATTATTGGTTGCATGGTTGCTTATTTGATATGAGTGATAGTCGAATATGATTATTAGGCATGCGTGGTAACTATGTTTGACTTATTTGGGGATTTCAGGGGGAGAAATTCCAAAAGGGAGAGAGTGTAAAGACCTATATTTTACATATCAAAGGATTATAAAACATTTTATATTAGCCATATGAGATCGTATGGCTCTAATATTTTGGAAAATGATTCTTAGGGATATTTTCCACATCGATGATTTTTCCAGATTTCATTGTGACCATTTTGACCTTAAAAATCCTATATGGACTGTAGCTTTTGATAGGATCCAAGTTAGGATGTCAAACCATTTCCATTGTTCCAGGTGATGGTTTTCCATTCCGTGGATTGGCCAGAATAGAAAAACAGACTTACCATTTGAAAGATATAGATGTTTAAGTTTTGGCTGCTGTTGGCTTGTATTAGGTAGTTGAACAAGCTCATACTTAGGCCTACTAATCTATCTCGAAAATTTTGTTATGGGGAGGATGTAGGAACTAATCTAAGTCATTTTCATCTTTCCAAAATAGCTTTAAACCTTCATTATTCCTAATTTTGTCAAAAGCCTATCTTTTTCCTTACTAGTCCTAGCCTAAATCATAATCAGAGGGGTAATTAGCATAAAGAATCATTTTGGCTGATTTTCATTCCACTCTTTTGTTGTCCACTTTAGGTCTAAAGGGAGAAATTAGTATTTTGGATATTTGATGAGTGGTTCTTGACCTCTCTTTCTACTACGCATGTTTATATAGTTAAAAACGATGTTTTTAACATGATTTTGAGCCTAAAATGTTTTCCAACTTTAATCACATTTTTTACAGATGTTTATTACCGAATTTTAAAGGTTTTACAACCTCTTTCATTTATATAAATATGCTAGTGTAAAATATAAATTTAGATTGGAATTTGGTTGATTATCCTGTTCTTATGGATTGCATGTATGGATGGATGTATATATATACTGTGTTTTGATACGGTTTGCTAGTGATTTTAGGTAGTTAGGAAAGAGGTTGGCGAATTTCGCAAATCAAAGGCATAGATGGTCGGAATTGGATGAAACTTGGAGTAGGGGTTCTAGAGCATAGGAGGAGCATATGACTCAAGTCGCACCAAATTTGAAGCCAAGTAGAGGACTCGATACCGAGAGCTTTCACTCAGTACCAAGAGCTTTTCTTCATGGAAACCACTCGGTGAAGGTTGGTACTTCAAGTTGGGGCTTAGGGTGATGATCATAAGACAAATACTAAAGTTTGGAAAACTAATGAACCAAGCGTTATGAGCTTTAGGAGTTAGCATTTGAGAATTGGGGTTAGCGCCTAGGGCTTTTGTGTGATGTACTCGAAGTCCAAGTACTTAGAAGATGGAGCATTGGATGAGGAGAAAGAAACTTAGCCAAAATATGGCTAAGTACACCACTCGGTACCGAGAGGACTGGTTGGTAACGAGAGGTCAAGTTTGTTAGGGTCGGGGTGGGACTTCCTGGAGGGGAAGAGGAGGTTATGCAAGTTATTCTAAAGATATTTATTTGTTCGCTTGGGGTTTGATAGCGATGTAATGGCATGATGATAGCTTTGGGCCTTCGTTTCAACAATGAATGGTGTTAGCTTTCGATGATAGTGGCTCGGTGTTGAAAGGAGTCATGAGAAGAATGTGTGTCCATAAAGGGCGGGTTCTAGAACGGGTGACCAATTAAATGATTCTATAGTGGATTGAAGGAATGTGAAATGGTTCCTTTAGAATAATAGAAGCTAGGTGGAGTAAGGAAAGGACTCGAATGTGTGTGCTAAGGGATTGTTGATGCTCATAGTGTTTTTTGATGCACACGAAAGCAGGAGTATTATGGGGACGATCGTAGGCACTTTGTCTAGTTACCCCGAGTCAGTTGTTTGGATCCAAATACTCTAAACCGATGGATTTGGGTTTAGTATCAGCTTCGAGCTAGAAGCGAGTATATCGAAAATCAAGATTTCCATTAGTCCTTGGTAGGGGAAAGGCAATACGAGTTATCATGTATCTAGGGAACACTGTGATAGTGAGGATTGTTTGATTGTTTTCTTTCGTAGTCTATCACTCTAGAGATTTCATTGGAGATAGGTATTAGGGATATGGATACGTGGACACCCATCATCATACTTAGTTTGCAGTATACCTTTACTATATTTGTGGAGTGGCACATTGGGTTAGTTATGTGCTAACTCTTCGGTTGGAGGGACAAGTCAGGTATGGTCTGTATACCCTTGTTCCTTACCATGTCGACTTGTACAGTATTTTTAGCTTCATTTACTGCTCACAGTAGACTATCGTCTGATCTGCGGTTTTATGTTTTACTTCTTACCATCTTAGGTACTCTTAAATGAGTAAACTGGATAGCAGGTCTAGTGCGACATAGTAGATGTGTAGAGGACGAGCTGGATGGAATTATCAACTATATATATGGATTTCTATGCTTATTCCACTGTGAAACACTGTTTAGCCTTGACTGCGTCTGGGTTTACTATTGCTATGAGACGATTATTTAGGTTTAATTCAATTCGTATAAACTCTATTACTCTATTGTATAACTTCGTGGATCTTTACTACGATATTTGGTTCACTTGGTTATTACTATTTCTCCTATTTAATATATGTTATATATATAATTTTATTCCATGATATATGATAGCTTTTGTGATGTTTTATTTCATTTTCAACCCTTGATGATTGTCCTACATCGGTCGGGCACTTCAGCAGCGCATTATATAGTATTATCAGGTGCCGATGTTGTAGGACAATCGTCACACTTATTCTTTAACTGCTTCTTATCCCTTTCGACTATACAAATAGGTCGCCTAGTCATATCGGACTTCACTACTAAATCTTACAAAACTATTGGCTCTATAGTACTCTATGGATTTTGCACGTACGTCCTTATATGAGATATATAAAAGCACCAAACTACTCGGTAACTTGATATGATAAGAGAGTTCCTCGATTTTCTCAATAATAGAAAACGGACCAATATAGCTTGGTGCCAATTTTCTCATCTTCTCAAATCATACAATACCCTTCATCGGTGATACCTTTACCAAAACAAAATCTCCAACCGAGAATTTCAAATCCTTATGCCTTTTATACGTAGCTATTGTGCCTTGATTAAGCTTCCTTCATTCTTTCTCAGGTTAACTCAATCTTTTATGTCATTTCTTTCAACAAATCCAGACCAAGTATTGGTTTATCACTATCAACAACCAACAACATGTGATCTGCATGGCCTTCTGCATAGCGCTTTGAAAGTTGTCATTCCTATATTAGTCTGATAACTACTACTATACGAAAACTCGAATAAGCAGTACTCATCTTCAGTTTGGTACCTAATTCATCTACAGAATCTTTCGAAACTCACTCGTGAACAAAGGATCGCTGTGATTTACAATGCTACTTAGTATCCCATGAAGTCTCACAACATTATTCATGAATAACTTTGCCAAACTAGGTGCCGTCCTTGTCGACTTAGCAGGGATAAAGTGTGCACTCTTTGTTAGTCAATCAACAACGATCCAAATGATTTCGTTTCCCTTGTTCGGCCTTAGCAACCCATTTAAAAATTTCATTAATATAGAATCTCATTTCCATAGTGGTACTTCCAAAGGTTGAAGGAGTCCACTTGGCTTTTGATGCTTGGGTTTTACTTCTTAGTCATTCATACATTGCTTCAGCCATAATCCTATATCTCCCTTCATATCTTCCTAAAGGAAACTCCTCTTCATATCCTATTACATCTTCGTATCTCTAGGATGAATGGTAAACTTCGATCGACGACATTCTTTAAGAACTTCCTTTCTCAGATTGCCCATAATTGGAACACACAACCATCCCTTCTTCCTTAACCATCTTCTTTGGCCAAATGAAAATTCTTTTAAATCATCAATCTTCATTACCGTTTCTAGTCTCTTTATCCGATCGCCTTATATTGGATCATCTTTTTACCTTGCTTCAGTTCTTTCAATTAATGCAGGTCGAACCTCTAGACAAGAAATTATTGTGTTACTCTGACTGGAACTGGCCATCGAACTCATTCTAAGTCCACGCGAAGTTGACACCTCTAAATCATTCCATTCAGATAACATCTCTAGCACCACATTCTGATGTTTTCTACTAAGTGCATCTACCACTTTATTTCCTTTTCTCGATGTATATTCAATTCCAAACTCATGCACTGCTAAAAACTCTAGCCATTTTTGCTGCCTCATATTCAATTCCTTCGAGGAGAATAAATTTCAAGAATTTATGATCCATAAAAAACTCGAATGTTCTCCCCACAAATAGTGTTTCCACAAATTCAGTGCAAAAGTTATCGCTGATAACTCCAAATCATGTTAGGATATCAAGCTTCATGTGCTCGAAGCTGTCGAGAAGCAAAGGCAATAACTTTATCTATATACATCAATACAGCTCCTAACCCCGATCCACATGCGTTGATATACACCATTAAATCTTGATTCCCATCTAGAACAACTAACACGAGAGCATTGGTTAATAAATGCTTTAGCTATTGAAATGCTTCTCTATATTTGTCGGTCCAAATCAACTTTACTTCCTTCCTTGTTAGCTTAGTCATCAGTGCTGCTATACGAGAGTAATCTTTAATAAATCTTTGGTAGCAGCTAGCAAACCCCAAGAAACTTCTAATATTATTCATGGTCTCGGGTCTCTTCTGACTATTAATGGCCTTAATCTTATATAGATCCATAGATAATCCATTTTTCAGAACTACATGCCCAAGAAACTTCACTTCTCTTTTCCAGAACTGACATTTTGACAAACTTTGCACTTAGCTAATGATGTCTCAGCGTATTGCACTATTCTATGATGAACTTCACGATCTTGTTCGCTGTTTTAATATATTAAAAAGTCATCTATAAACACCGACATGAACCTATCCAAATAACCTCGAAAGATTATGTTCATCAATTCTACAAAGAAGGCAAGTGCGTTGGTAATTTCAAAGGATGTAGATAACCACTCATACGAACCATATCTTATTTGAAACACGTTTAACAGTATACTTTAATATCAATTAATGGAAAATCTTTGCTAAATCCAACTGCGAGAATATGTTGGATCCACTCAATTGATCGAACAAATCATATATTCTAGGCAAAGGACACTGATTCTTTATCGTTTTCTCATTCAACTTTCTATAGTCCATATACAACCTCAATGCCCTATCTGGTTTCTTCACAAATACTGTTGTGGCTCCCCAAGGTGAGCTACTTGGCCAAATAAAATTCTTCCCTTCCAAATCCACTAGCTGCATATCTAATTTCTTCATCTCGATAGGTGTCATTTTGCTAGATGGTCTGCTTACAGGTTCAGCTCCATATACGAGATATATCCAAAACTCTATGGCATGTTTTGATAGTTGTCATGTAAGAAGCTCAAAAACATCAGCATACTCTGTTACAACAAGAACTTGATTAACTTCATTCTCCATACCTTCCACATCACCCAACATCGCCCAATCGTTGAAACTTGGCTCTTTAAATGGGTGTACAATTCGACTATGGAAATCTAGATGCTTTAAGGATTACTCGATCTTGAAAAAATACCCTAGCATCATATACACTCAACCAATCCTTACCCTGATTTATCCTAAAACCCACAAAACCAGATACACACAAATTTCAGGTAAACATATGACCTAATAAGTCAATCTCTAGATGGTCACATCTTAATTCAATAGTTTCATAGCCACATATCAGATTCACAACCCTCAAAGAAGTAGTAAAGTATGTTGGTTCTAGGTTTAACTTATCTACCAAACATTTAGAGACAAAATAATATGATGCTCGAGTGTCGAACAACACACTAACCGAAATGCTATGAATAATAAGTGTACCTCCCAACGTAGCCTCTCCTTTCTCCTCTATAAATGATCCAAAAGCTGCAGGTTCTAATGCAAAACTTTTCCTTTTGAAGCTTTGATGGTTTCTGTTACACCCTGTTAAATTAACAGTAATTAATAAGGCTCAAAAATGGAATTTGCGCAAATGTTGGAATATGTCCATGAAATTTGCGCCAATTGTGTTCGTGGAGTTTTTCCGAGCACCATTCATATTTAAAGTATTATGATCGAAGCTCAAACGAAGAACTTATTAGCATTGAATTCTTAAAAATATAAATATTTTAAACTGAGAAAAAGGAAATAGATAATATTAATAGAGTTGAACACACTGGTTGACCCCTTTACTTAGGTCGGTTGATGATAGCGGTCGACCGCTAATAGGGGCAATCAACTGGTGGTGAAAGTGGCGGCTATGGTTGAACCTTGGTCGAATGTTTTGGTTTTAAATATTTTAGTCTAACGGATACGATTGATTAGAGTGCCTATAAATACAGGCCTAACCCCTCATTTCTCATCTCATATTTTTCAATCAAAACAAGGAAGATTGGCCATTTTCTCTTCTGCACTACTTCTATTAATCATAATATATATATATATATATATATATATATATATATATATATATATATATGTATGTATGTATATAATCGGAGAATTGTGGAAAATAAAACAGAAGGAGAGAAGGAGCGAATCAATATTCTGGAAAAGGGTATTTTCATTATTATAAATCTATATTCCCCTTAACTTCAAATCTCTTCTCAGATCTGTAATTCTAATAGTATGTATATACCTTGTTATACATATTCATTTGGGTTAGAATAGAAAACTAATCATGTAAAGGGATGATTCAAATTTGGGAGATTGGGAAAGCTTGGAAGATGAGCGGGAAATTATATGATTTATTTATAACATTGAAATTTATAACATTGAGTTCTATATAAATATTATGTCTATGCAAGATCTATGGAGTTGTAGTCTTAGGAAGGTAAAATCTCGCCTACATATTTCATAAATTAGGTAATTGGAATAGAAATGGTATTTACACCATAATTTTGAAATTTAGAATTCGGTCCCCAAATTTATTAAAGTTAAATGTTGATAAAGCTACAAATTTTGTTCTAGATTTATAGTTGGGTTGTAAAATATTAGTATTAGTTTATGTTGCCCTAGTTTGACTTGGAATGTGAATTTTTATGTTTTAATTTATTGGGAGTGGGTTATAATTTAGTTATATCTATTTCTATGTAACTTCCATAAATTACTCAATTATAAAACAATATGTATAAAATGTGTGTCATTTGAATTAATAACAAATAAACCAAAATGGAAAGAGATGTATAAAGTATGGATATTCTTCCTTGTAGTTTGCACTATCTATTTCAGTTAAAGAATAGAGATAATTCCTTGTAATTTTAGTTAGAGCAAAAGTATCGTTTTTGGGTAATTTATAGAAAGCTATAAAGGTTAATCCTTTTTGGATAGGAGAGCTTTAATAAATTAAAATGTGAGGAATTAATGTGTTAGGAATAAGGATACACACACATGTAAAATCATGCTTACCTGTTAAAAATTAAAATATATTTATAGCATAATATAAGTCGATATTCGCATTAATTATAAGTAGGATGCCTAATTATAAATAGCTTAGTGTATATAGGGTTAGGAGGTGTAGATGGAAAAGAGATGGTAGCTCCAAAATTAATAGGGCAATAAATGTGTAGTTAATAGGAGTTACGAGAATTAAATTGGGACATAAATGTATGTGATGGGACTGGTTAAAGGATTTAATATTCCATTTATGGATAAAGAAAAAGGCATAATAGGTTGAAATAGAACGAATAAATAAATATTATTAGTGATTGTTCAATTAGAATAAAAATTATCATTTATTATGGACAACAGACATTTATGAAATATAGTCAATAATCATACAAAATAGGAATTAAATATTGGAAGGTAATATAATTTTCATAGCGGAAAATTATATACCCTTAATTATACATTTAGAACAAGCATAAATTTGTGAGCCTTGCTCAACATTTATACCTAAGATGGTTGGATTGGTTTAAATGGGTTAAAATATGAGGTCAGTAGAGTTACACAACAGAAGTCTCCCCTTCACCTAGTGGCTACTAACAGTTGTGTATATTTACTTAATGTGGGACATCTTCTACATAGTACCCATAGGGACGGGATATGCGATTGCCTGTAGGTAGAGAAAAATATACCATGGGTTCTTCTTGGATTTGAAGTATTGAATGGCCCTGTACTTTTAAGGAAACAGGGCCTGCTTCATCTCTAATAAGAATTATTGAGTAATTGAAATAGGAATTTTCCTTTACTTACATTAAGTTAGTCTAAACGGGATTTTGGCTGCGGAAGATCGGATGGCTATGTCAGTATTGTTGTTGGACTGATATTTAGTAGTAGTGGGGCTGACATATAGACTATGACCACCAACGGTCTCTAGCGGTCGGTGACAAAGACTCGGGTTATGCCCTAATGGATTTCACTTCGTACTAGTGTAGAATACGTATGGGATACACACAGACTTCAATGTTTAACTAGTTAGTTGTTTGTTTGTTGGAGGTGGGCTAGTTAACTCTTAGATGAGTTTTGAGATGCATCGGTAATATGGCAATTTTATTATAAACTCGTATCTAGGGGTCAACGATATCTGTAGCTCGAGCTGATTAAGCAACAATTACATTACAGAGTGTTCGATTTGGGTTTAAGTATTAAATTTTTTTTTAGATCTTCCTCCCCTTCATTTAAGAAGTATTATGTGGCCGAGGTTTTTGGGTAGTACAATGTTTAGACATATATATGTATAGGCATATATATACACATATACATATATATATATATATATAGCTATACCTTGTTAACCGACCTTTTGACTAAGCATATTTTCATTGGAACAAGACCGTCAAGATGAAGATGAAATCACTCTCTAACATGGAAATACACTTAGAAGGATCAAAGATGGAACTCAAGAATTTTTCAAGTGCATTGGACCAAATTAGAACTCTCGACATTGAGAGAAATATCTCAGTATCAAGAGCTAATTCTTCCAGCTGGACCTTCTGGACTCCTTATTCTTCAAGCACAACCTCAAGTAATTGTCATAGAGTGCCTTTCTTGGAGAGTAGATGAGCAACTATAGGGATTAATGAGAAGAAAGCAAAGAAAGCATAACGAGGTAAGCAATATCAAAGGAAAAGGATGGGTTTACACCCAACACAACCTCTCGGTACCGAGAGGTTTTTTTTGGTATTTGGGCTAGCGTGCTTTCTTCTATACCTCTGGGCTTGCATATGGACCTTATACAACATGGGCCTCTGAATCTACAAAGCCTTTTCTTTATGAATATAAACCTTATAACAACTAAAGAAGGATATATACCTTATCTTTTTGGACCATTGGCACTTCTCCTTCTTCATCTCCTATCACTCTATGCAATAGTCACCTAGACATATACTTTTGGAAGTTCTAGGGTTAAGAACCTATCAAACCATTGTACACTTCAGTGTCCCTTAAATCTCTGATGAATAAATATATGAAGTGGATATAGGCTTGAGATTATCGAACTATTATACAAATTCTTGCATGTTCTTTACTTTCTTGCCATTTCTACTAGATCTAATCCTACAACATCTATATTTGGGTGTTGTGCCACTTTTGGCACTAATATTTTAGTGCTTTCATTGAAAAATGAATCTTATGGTTAGATCTAGCTTGCTATTTCAGATTTGGAGAGATCCAGTGGTTAGATCCAGAAGATTTGAATTTGGGAATTTGCCGATAGAAGTCAATGGTGCCTAAGAGATCTGGAAGATAATCAGGAGCACTAGCTGGTGGTGATGAAGGGAATTCTCACCAAATTGAAGTTAGTAATCAACAAGTAGTGCTAGGATCATCTGCCCAATAGGAAATGGTTACCAGAGGTGAGGTTGATAAGATGTTATATGAATTATACCAGAAGATTCTGGACTATCAAAAAAATGTGATGGACAAGATGGTTGCTCTACTAATCTAATAGCCAAGAAGGACCAAAAGGAATAGAAGGAAAGCTTCACCTAGATCTAAAGAGTAAAACTCCTCTACTTTTGGTTAATACAAACAAGAAGGAAAGCAAAACCTGAACGAAGGAGTTGCTAGAGGAAGTCAGAATGCTCCCCTCAAAAGAAAACCGCTCGGTACCAAAATGGTCCAACTCGGTATCGAGATGAATTCTGGAGGTTCAGTAGGACAGGGAGCAGAAGCACTAGACAAAATTTGATTCATAGGATTATCTACACCTTGACGATGATGATTACGAGCCGGATGTTGAAGCTAATGAAACTGAAGTTCAAACTATTGTAGCAGAACCAACTGGGCATCAATAGAAGATTGAAAGAGTGGTTCTCCCAGAGTCTAGAGAGCCGGGACATCAGCGGGAAAACCAAGAGCATTTGTAGATCTAAACACTTGACGTAGCCCCTGTTAAACATTCTTCAGAATACCATGCCAATGAGGAATACATTGCGAACATGGTTAAGTGTTGGTCAAGGAAAGGAAAGTTTGAAAAAACATGGATTTGGGCTCCATGCTAAGCAAGGCCCCATTCACAAAGAACATTCTGGGAGAAGAGTATTCCAAGAAGTTTACGATGCCAACTATGCCATCGTACAATAGGACAACTTATCCTAGACAACATTTACTCAAGTATGAATGGCATATGGAGCCAGAATAATGGTTGTAGTTCGATGTTGATGTTTCCCTACTTTCTTGGATGGAGTTGTTTCAATTGTGGTTCACTAGGCTCACGTCGATATCCATATCAACTTTTGATGAGTTCGATAAGAAGTTCATGGAGCCATTTCGACTCCATGCTGCTCGGCCTAAAGACATAATGTCCTTGTCAAACCTATCTCAAGGACCCAAGGAATTGCTGGAAGGGTTCTTGAACCTGTTTGATATTATCATCTCAGAAGTGAGTAGTTCGATGGAGGATCCAGTATTCATGGCATTAGTCTGGGGCATCCATTGGGAAATGTATTTTAGAAGATAGATGAAGATGAAGCAAACCTACAACCATGGAAGATTTCTATCGAAAGGCTAATCAGTTTCTGTGCTTAGTAGAAGCAAGTCTAGCTGTAGGTAAGACCAATGATGGACAATCAAAGGAGGTTATCCAAAGTAGCATGACAATTAATGTTGGGAAATCTGGTAACCAAAAGAATAATAGCCAAGGCCCTAACAATTGACGTAATGAAAATAGGAAACGGATGAGGATATGAAACCAGAAGACTATATGACCCTAGATGATACACTGGAGAAAATATACCTTGCAATTCATGGAACAGAGTGGCAAAAAAGGCTACCTATGAGGGAGGTAATCGAGTAGGAAAGGCATTATGGAAAGTACTGTCGTTTCCATGAGACCCATCGACATGAATGAGTGATGGAATTTGAAGGATCTCATTAAGGACCTAATAAGGAAGAAAAATCCTAACAATACATTAAAGAACCATAGGAAGGCGATCAAACTACAAGATCCAAAGGGTCGCTTGCCTAGGAGAATTAGTTCTGACCAAGCAATGAAGGGCCCAGGTGGAACGATGGAAAGATGATGATTAACGCCAAGCAGAGGACCTTATCCAGTGGAGAAAAGTTGGAGGGGAATGGAACAGTACACAGCTTACTAAACCATGTACCATAGAGGGCTACTATGTTATAGAAGACGAAGCTCTGGTCAAACAGAAAAGGACGATAACTGATGACATCATACTCAGGAATATGGATGATGATGAAGTCGAAGCGCCAACTTTTGCCCCACCTTGGTAACAGTTGGAATTGGACCGACAACTATATGTCAAGTCTGGGTAGATACTAGGAGTTTTGCGAACATACCACTCAAGAGAACATTAGATCAAATGAAGATCAACATAAAGGAGGTGACAACCAAGATTCATGTAACGTCCCGCCTTTCCGCACACTTCAAATCGACACACATGTCGATTCAAACCATACGGAAGGGCGGACTGTTATGGGGTAAATAAGAAAACAGAGAAGAAATAAAACAAAATAGAATCTCACAGCAGAAGGATAAAATATAATTATAAAATATACAGTTTATAAAACTGTTTACAAAACATTTGATTCTTCTTTATACAATTAAATATCAGAGTTCACATACCAATAATATCAATGCAGCGGAATACAGTGTAGTGGAATAAAATAGATAATAGTAATACAAATCTTTGTCTTCGTCCTCTAGAGCTAAATCTCCAAATCCTGAAATGCTCGGACTGACCCAAGCGAAGTTGAAAAGACAAAAACACTCGAGTCAGAACTAAAAGATCTTATGTGAGTTAAATTAACAGAAATAAATATGAGTACAGTAACTCAAGAGATGCTCGGGATTTACATCTCCTAAGGATCCGTTAAACTATGTAGTATATTGCGCTATTATAATAGTGTCTAATTGTAAAATAAACTTACTTTTTAATAGCGTTAAGGGGTTACCCATATAGCCCTTAACACAAATAATGCCAATAGTCTATACAGTATCGTAATACCTCCTGTTCAGGAAGCTACCAGAGGATACTCCATAGGTACGATACAAATAGAAACTCGTAGAAGGCACGCTAGGATAGGTGACATGGCACAACTAGGCAATGCCAAGGTAGATATACCAATTACGCTTCCGGGCTGATGGAAACACGCAGCGCGCAGCTGCCGCCCACCTCGAACAACACCCCCAAAATCAAAAGTAAAGTGGCCACCGAATCAATCCAAATGTCTTAGTATAATATCTAAGGAGTGCGTTCGATCAGAGGAATGACCTCATTGGCCCGTCGATCGCTCCTGTTTTAGCCAACTTATGCCAACTCACGGGAGTCGGGTCCACGTATTTACCTTACAGGAAACGCCGCCACCAACCTACTTCATTCTGGAATCTCCACCGCGTACACGGTTGTTAAAGTGGTTTTCGGAGTTGGCAGAGAGTATGACAACTTCCGATCCCGGTCTCTTCAACAACCAAACGTTATTGTAACACCGCGGTCATTTAAAAATAGTTTATACTTTAAAACCAGAATCAAATTCTCCATTTCAAAACCCATAAATACGATATCATTTTCTTTTAAGACCCAAATAAATATGATATCATTTTATTTCAAATATATTTCTTTTCCAAAATCATGCCACTTTAAATTTATAATATCTCGAAACCAAATATTTGAATTTTTAACTTTCAACATAATACTTTGAAATCCATAGTTTTAAAACCATAACTTTCAAAACTTAAATGGTTTGGATATTCAACAGTATATAAAATAAACAGTTGAATTTAAAATTTATTTAAAAGCAAATAATTTCTACACCTTCATAATTTTTATTTACTTTAAATTTAGTCTAAACCCATAACTTTCAGATTCACTTTCAGTTTAAATAAAACATTTCGATTTTAATATTTTTAAACTTTGAGTATTTAATCAATTTCAAAACTAAGGTTGGGAATTTCAAATCAATAATTCATTTTCCTATTATTTAGTTTGAAAGGTTTGCATGGTAAATCCATAACCATTAAAGATAAACTATATTTATTAACACTAAAATTTTCTTCCATTTATTTATACTAGAATTATCCATTAAATCCAGTTATAAATATCACACCTTTAAAATTTCCAATTTTAATAAGTTAACATCAACTTATGGAGCTAAATTTTCAAATAAGCTCAATTCCAATTAAATTTCCAATTTATCTTTCAATCTTAATTGATTTGAATCATTTATAACTCTATATATATACACAAGATCTTAAACCTGTACTTAATCATATACTATAAATTATCAAATGCCATTTTTCAACTTATCCATTTTCATTAAACAGATTTATGCATAGTTTAAATTCAACAATTTAACTATGTATGTATATATAAAATATATTTATATCATATCCAAATTTAATATTTATTAAACCGTATCATATCCAAACCATAGAAAAATCATTTCAAAGTAATTTAATATATATATATACCGCGGTGCCTGTATATAATTTTCTATCCTATGGTCAAGTGATACGGATATTTATCTTTTCAATCCGCAATTTAAAAAATAAAAATGTGGTTGTATATCATTTCAAACCGCAATCCCGAATGAAATGAAAATGCATGATAACTTGCAGTTTATATAAGATAGAACACATCATCCATTCATCTAATATCAATCATCAACCAATTTATTTCAATCATCATTAATTTATTTCAACCATCGTCAATTTAAACAAACATCAATATATAGCATATGCAATATAACAGGAAATAAATGACAGTTATTAACTTAACAGTTTACATTCAAAATAAATTAAATAACTGTTTAACTAGCAGTTAATATGCAAATAAATAAATTTTAACTATCAATTTATATGCAATAATAAAATTTATTAACAGTTATATTAAATAAATGCGATTTAACAGAGATAATGAATAAATCATGCTAAACAGTCATAAATAAATTTCTACTCATATCTAATATTAATTTAACAAACACAAGAAATTTTCGAAATTGTGAGTGGGTTAAAACACTCACCTTTTGAATTTAAATCGAATTTAAATCCGATTTAAATTCAAAAATTCGACGATCTCTAAATCTGTCCAAACCAGCGTCAACAGATCCGAAATTTAATTACGATCCTAACAAAAAAATCTCGTGTGAAACGGAGTCCGTATGTGAGAATTATCGAAATAAAATGAGTTGAAAACGACATAAATTTAAACAAAAATAAGAACAAACTCACAAATTTTATTGCCATATATATTCTCACTTATTTACAATGACATAAACAAATCTTTATGTAAATTTAGAGTTGATAAAACTATCAATTGTAGTGCTAAAACTTCTATTTCATTATATTCAAAATTATAAATTAAGCTCTCCAAACTTTCTATTAAGTTAAATAATCAATGATTATTCCATCTATAAATTTTAAGTAGATGGATTCAAATGTTGGGTTCAGAAACTATTATTTTAATATTCTTGAATTTCAGTTAAATCGCTATAAACGTAATACTTTAAACGTTAAATTTCATTTATTTTGAAATACTTCAATTAAATTAATAAATATTGCTTTCTATACTTAAATCTATATTAACAAAACGTTAGATTTGGATCGATAGAAATCAATTTTCCAAAGTTTACGTACACATTACGTAAATAAAAAACTATATAAATTTTCCACCTATTAGCTCTTAATTTTTATTCTTAAGTTTGTTACCTATCAATTTCGATTATACTTCCATCTATATTGCAACTCCAATCTCCTCTAACTGCATAAATTAGGGCAATTTATTGCAATTGATTTCCCATTAAACTTCGTAAATTTTCAAATTGAAACTTAAATAAAACATTTATTTATTTAAAAATCTTGTTGTTTAATTGAATTGACCATTTACGGGTATAATTTACATTGATTTCTAATTATTACTTACTTACATCACAAAACGTTAAATCTATATTCATTACAAATTTTTACCAAAATTTATTTAACAAAATCAATTACGCCCTTTAAATTTTTTTTATTTCATTCATTAATTGCTAGTTGTTATTCAATTAAACCTATTCATTTGATTTCCCTATTATGCATCAATTATAAACCCATCATCTTAAAGGTGATGTTAACATTATATACTATAAATTTACCCTTTTATATTCCAATATAAATAAATGCTCACATACAAATTAAGATTCTAAATCCAATTAATTATTCCATTTAATCCATTAATTTATTATCTTTAATTATTGCAATTCCTTGTCTAACATAAATTTGAATCTATTTCCTAATTTTCACATTTCAATTAATTAACACCTTACAATAGTTTACAAGTAAAAAGGGGATTGTACTAAATAAATTATTTATTGTCCTGTATTACTTTATTACCTCCATTTACATTCAATCTTCATAAATAAATAATTTATTTCATTGTTATCATTCATTAGAATTCTATTGCCATTCACTTATTAAAATTTATTTCCATTTATATCGTTGCAATCCAATTCACTTATCATTTTATTTATGCCATTTCAAATTTTACTTCTTACAGTATTAATTACACAATCCTATTAAATTAGCAAACTAAAATGTTCTCCACTATTTCTTTAATTGAATTTCATTTCAATTGTCAGGAATTGATTTTTATTGCCATTTCAACTTTTAATTTCTAGCGTTCTCTCCAATATAAATTGTAAGATTTTCATTTTCTTTCTTCATAAATTACAAAAAATCAAATTAAATGGTCGAAATTTACGGGTCGTTACAATTCAAGGCTTCAATGGGAAAGAAAAATAGCCAATTAGGATGATTGATTTGCTTGTGGAATTAGGTGAAGAAAATCGCATGATAGTCCACATTCAGAAATTCGTTATCATGGACGAGTACTCAGCATTCAACTCCTTCTTTGGTCGGTCGGCTTTGGTTGATTTCAGGATAGAACTAGCACCTTGGTGTTTAGCGATGAAGTTCACAATAGAGAATGGCGTCGGATTAGTAAAAGGAGGCCATATCACAAGAAGGGATTCGTAACAACCTGCACTTTAATGGGCTAACCTTCAGGAATCTGGCATTCCCCGAAGATTGGGAACATCAGAAAGGAAAATCCCAACCTTTAGGAATTTGGCATTTCCTGGAGATTGGCGATGTCAGGAAGGTAAACCCCATCCTTTAAGAATCTGGCATTCCCCAGAGATTAGCGACATCAGGAAGGTAAACCCCATCCTTTAGGAATTTTGCTCGGAGATTAGCGCGAACAAGAAGGTAAACGCCCTCCTTAAGAAATTTGACGTTGCTCGAAGATTGTCAATGTAGGAAGGAAAACCCAAACCTTTAGGAATTTGGCGTTGCCCGAAGATTGGCAACGCCAGGATAGAAAATCCCAATCTTTTGGAATCTGGCATTCCCCAAAGATTGGTGACGTAAGGAAGAAAAACCGCTTCCTTCAGGAATCTGTTGTTGTCCGGAGATTGGCAACGTCAGGAACTAAAATCACTAATTTCAGGAACTTGCCGATGCCAAGAGATTGGCAGAATCAAGTAGAAACACTAACTTAGAGTTGATTGAATAATTCAGAATTATCCCCTGGAACTTGCTATTGCTCGGAGATAGGCAATGTCGAGAAATTACTAAGGATTGATCGGATAATTAAACCTCGACTTTCAGGAATGTGCCATTGCCCAGAGATAGGAAACATTAAGAAGGCGTAATTATTGAGGAGTTAAATAGAAAATTCGACCCTAGCCCATAGGTATCCACCGTTGCACGGAAGTCGGCAACACCAGAAAAGGAATGCTCGAAATCTGGCAGTTAGACCACCGGTTATCGAAGGCAAGAACTGATGTGCGAACTAAACTTCCACGATAATGTTAGTGGCCTAGAAGAATAGCTTTTTCCAAGGATAAACAAGGATAGTTGTGAAAAAATCCAGGGAAAGCATTATCGAACCCTTTCGAATCAGGATCAAGATCGGGAATGCATAATCGAACGGGAGGAAATCAGACAATTTGCCCTACAATGTCTGTCTCCTACTAATGCCCGAAGATTGGCAACATCAAAAAAGGACTAAGGGGTTGATTGGATAATTTGACCTTGAAATTATAAGAATTTGTCATTACCTTGAGTTTGGAAGCGTCAAGTAGGGCTAGGTACGCGAGGTTAATCGAATGGTCTGACCCTGGCTTATAGGTATCGTCCATTGACCTGAAGTTGGCAATGTCCAGAAGGAACGTTCTAAATTGAGCATTTAAACCACACCGGTTCTCGTTGGAAAAACTTGTGTCTGAAATGGATTTCTACGACTATAGTAGCCGCCTATCTAGAGAAGCTCAGCCTAGGATAAACAAGGATAGTCATTCAAAATCATAAAACATTGTCGGACTTTCTCAGTCTAGGATTAGGAATTAGGAAGGTGCGATCGGACTGGGAGCAATCAGATAATTTTCCCTATTATGTTTATCTACTACCCATACGCAAATTCCGGCATTGTGAAAAGTAAGTTCCGTAAATAGGACTAGATTCTTGGCAAAAATATTGAAACAGTAAGTAAATATTACAGTTGGTGTCCCCTAGTGACATGAAGCAACATGAAACTTGCACTATTTGTGGCAAAAATCGGTAGAAAGAAACTCAACCTGGTACGAATACGGATAACCACAGAGTTGGTCAACGGATGGTCCTGTTTTGCCAAGCAAAACACCTTGGCGAGTAAACCATGGTAAATAACTAGTGCCACTGTAGGAATTCTATTTATATGCACAAAGTTGCGGTAAATGAAGGCATTACATGAGAACAGGCAGGAACGTTGTATAGAAGTATGGAAAGTAAAATGGAGCAAGGATTATAAGACAAAATAACCTTTAATTAGTTATACTTTCCCATACAAGAACAGTGTGGCCCGCTCCTGCACAAACACAGCCTGCTTACAATGGGAAGGAATAAACAAAAGCATAGCCAAAACACAAGCCATCACGTCCATAAGCTTCGGAATCCTCTATTTGTTCTACTTTTCTGCCCATGCCATCAAAGCTATCAGGTTGCCTCTTGTGTTTTCAACCACTTGATTTTCCCCTCTTTAGGAGTGTCACCCTCATACTAGGAACTCTCACCTCTAGTTGTAACCTAAGCTTTGGATGACCCGGCATTATGAGGTGTAGACATCCCGGCAACAGTATGAAGGTGCGAAGATTGATGAGTCATCCTGGATGGGAAACCAAAGCATTCAACACGGTTAGGAACGTTTTATCTCAAATACTAAGCCCATGTGATCAGCTGCCAGAATCCAAAGGATGTCAATATTTGTTAACCAATTGGATTTTTAACATTGACAAGGATTGTCACACTCCACCCGAGACCTACATTAACACAGCATATTATAAAGTGATACTGTCGGCTAGTGTAGACAATAGTGCTGTTTAGGAGCGACTATCTGTAAATTTTACTTTAAGCGAGCATCGATATGTCGATTAGTATGTTACATGTGATAACCCGGATTTTTAGACATCTGTTAATTGGAAATTAACAAGATTAAATTTATTAAAATATCGATTTGTATGTTAAACAAATAAATTTGATAATAAATATTTATATCTGGATGAATATTTATTTGGTAATCTCCTAATATAATTATTTAAAAATTTATAAATTGAATTTGTGTTTGTTTAAAAAATATATATATTTGAATTGATTCTAAAATTGGAGTCTGAACCGAATTTGAATTTGGATTTAAATTTGAAAACATATATCTTAAATATATTTGTATGTAAAAGTATATGAATAATTTTTTTATAAGATTTGTTTATATATT
This sequence comes from Allium cepa, assembly GCA_030765085.1. Classification (NCBI taxonomy): domain Eukaryota; kingdom Viridiplantae; phylum Streptophyta; class Magnoliopsida; order Asparagales; family Amaryllidaceae; genus Allium; species Allium cepa. The sequence goes on from CM060943.1 coordinate 736,695,847, forward strand.
TTTCCTTGAAGAACTTTATATATATATATATATATATATATATATATATATATATATTAAGAAAGTGTTTATTTAATAGCAAAATAAATACAAAAGCTTCTTATTTACGTTTAAAAACAATTTAAAATTTGCTTAATTACAAGTTTTAGCTTTTAAATTATGTAAAGTACATGTGTAATGAGATTAAAAATATGTAATGACAAATGTTAACTAGTATAAAAAGTGTCGCTAATTTATGTTTATTTTCTTTAATTTTAAATAAATTCTAATTAGCATTATATAAACTCCTTAATCATCTTTCCCATTTCTTTTCCTAATTTTCTCATTTTCAAAGCCAAGAGAACTAAAACCCTGTAAATTTATTTTACAAACCCAAAAACAAGCCTGCAAACCATTTTAAAACAAATAAAACAAACTCTATTCAATCTCAAACCAGAGATCAAAATCAAAGGGAATTCAAACCTGGAAGCAACTCAACTTAAACATCAGTTTCAAAACAAGATCATGGATCAAACAATTTCTTATTTTCAGAGTTCAAAGTAAAACAGACAATTCCAGATTTTAAACAAAAGCTTCTTTGTTTTCAATACTGGTGAGTAAACATATTTTTTTTTAAAATAAAAAACAGTTTTAATTCTAGATTTCATTTGGATGTATGTATGAAAATCATGTTGTTAGTCGGAATACTTGGATTGAAATGAATGCATGTATGTATATAAGTGTTTAATGCATGTGCATTGCCTGTGTATAAACAATATAGTCTTTGTTGTATGGTTACAGGCTTTTATTTCTAAATAAATTCAATATCTCATTATTGAATCATTGTTAGCCTTTGATTTGCAAATGAAAAGTGATTGAAATCATGCAATATCACTATTAAAAATAGTTCTAGGAATTTATATTAAATATTTGTCTCGAAATTTTATAAACAATAGTAAAATTTATATTTGGGTCAAAATTTTATAAATTCAATCCTAAGATTGGATTGCATGATTGAATTCATGATAGAAAATCATGAATTTTAATATGTATATCACGATTTTTAGTTTGATAATCAGTGGGTTTTCTCGAGTTGAACAATTGGGTCAACTTGGGCGATTTCCGTCGATCAACGGCGAATTGGGCAGCGTGTTTGGGCCTGAAGGTTGAGTGAGGAACGAGGATCATCAGAAAAATGGTGCTCGAATTTTTAGGCGACCGGAGTGGCTATGCGACGACAAAGTTGGGTTTAACATCCAGTCTGTGTCGTCGATATTTCTAAAGAAATTGTGACATCGGGACTTGATCGGTGGCGATCGCGAGGTGTGATATAGGAGCTGGAAGACAAGGCGGAGCTGCGGTGAAGATGGCGAGGCTTCTCGAGGCAGGGATTGTCGGAGATGGATGAATTCCGATAAGGATGGGTTTCCAGATTATGGACTTTTGGCCGATTTCGATTCACGATCGAATCGAGATATTTGGTGATCGAGTTTGGTTACGAGGTTCACCGACGAGATGTTGGGGTCGGCGTCGATGGTCGGAGCATCGATGGTCGCTGGTGTAGGTGCACAGGTGCACGGGCACATCAGAGAATGATGGATGAAGGTTTGGGCTCTAGTTAAAGCTCGTGAATGGTTGGGTTTTTCTCGAAGATGAGATCGTGTTTAGGAGGAGGTAACTCGAGTTTGTATTTGAGTATGTTTGTTGGTGTCAGTAGCCTTCAGGTTTTTAAATTTAAATTTTAAAAATCAAATGTAACGACCCGCCTTTCTCTCCAAATAACATTATTATTTAGAAACGTAACGACCCGCCTTTCTTAATAATAATAAGCTTGATTAATTATTGATTTAGGTTAATTAATTAAAGTCAATTAATTAAGGGTAGTTAATTAGGGTAAATTAATCAATATAGTTAACCAGTGTAATCAATCAACCAATGGGATAATTATTTGATGGAAGCAAGTAAAGGTTAATTACTTTAGGGAAGTAATTAAGGATTAATTACTTAGTGTAATTAATTAAAGGATTGATTAATTAAGGGAATTGATTTAGGGTTAATAAATTAATGAGTATGATTAAATAAAGGACAATTAATTCAAGATAAGTGATTATGAAATAATTAATTTGAGTAGTTAATTAAGGATCAATGTAATTAATATAAAGGGTAAAAGCTAATTCAATTGTTAAATTTATTAAGGATTAATTACTTAATATAACTAATTAATGAACAATTAATTAAGGAGATTAATTGAGATGGATTATTTAGTGGTGATTAATTAATTAGCTTGAAATTAACTAATGTTAAGTAAAGGTAATCTAAGTGATTAAATTAGTAATTAATTTAATTAGAGATTAATTAAATTAATTAGGAAGTGATCAATATTGTACATGAATGATTGAATGATAATGAATACCTTGAATTGGTTGATGTTTCTGATATAAAATGTTTTGAGATATGATATGTTTGATTAAACAGTGATAGTGTGGTTATCGATCATTGATGAATTGCTGTGTAACAGTGACATGCTTTATTTAAAGTGGAATTGTATTTAAATTGAATAACTTGAGTTAAGATGACATGAGATTCGAAGAGGTCGGGGTCGGATATCAGTAAATGCCCGAACCCACTTTGATTTATTATCTCAAATAAATATATATAGATTTGATACATGAAATCAATAGGCTGGAATGGAATAATATGGACCCTTGAAACTAAGTATGGGTACTTAGAGAATTGATTTGTGAAATAAATGTTAAGCATAGCAAGTAGTAACTCGTAGTGAGGTACGAGTTACCCCGGGTTTTTCTTTATGGTTTGAACTTAGTATTTCAAATTATATGAATTTACTCACGCTGGTTTCCAGCCCGACCCGGGTGTTACTTTGATGTAATGCTCGGGTCAGACCGAGTATTATAGCTTTTCAAGAGAGGACGTTCTGGAGCTCAAGAGGCGAGCTGGATGGCAGGAATGTATGGAGTATATTTCACTATGATATATTGTAGATTATATGGGACATGTTGATTGTATCTGTCCAGTGATTGTGCAGATGTTATAACTCTGATGTATTGTATGTAATTTAACTGATACAGCTTCTTTGTATAAATGTTATTTTATGATATTATATTTTGATCCGTTGCGAATGTGAGATTCTGTGTCTTGTTTTCTGTTTTCTTCTTCTATCTCTTATCTTCTTTTCTTAACTATCTGGAATCTTCGGAATCGAAGATTCCGGGTCGTTACATTATACATTTTCTTTAATCAAGTGGGATCGACACACACAAATCAGGCTTAAAACAAACTACGATGTTTATAATGAATCCAAAGCAACATATAATAAATAGATCACAGATCAGACACGGTGAAATACAAATAGACACAAGTCTGAACCAAACCAAAATAGATACTTGATGTAGACTACACATATATAAGGTGATACATCTCAATATATGAATATGTATACAAAGGGAGTGGCTTGACATAAGATACAACATAATGTCAAACATATACACAGGATGACAAAAAAGAACTATTAGATAACAAGTAAGATATCTACTCTAAAGCCTCAAGCTGAAGGACCTGAAACATCTCAGTCTGGTCCAATGATTATAAAAATAATAAACAGGTCAGTCTAGACTAAGATAAATGAGTTAGCAAAAATGAATGATTGATAAAGTGAACTAGATCTCGAATATAATCATACATCGATTAATTTCATACATGCATTGATAACTTCATATCGCTAAATACAAAAACTCATATAGCTTCTTGAAAGCGAATGCCTCCAAAATGATATGATGATAATCTAACGACATTATATCTAGAAATCTTATAAATCGAAATTCAGAAATCTCATAAATAAGGGGAGGGGGAACCAAACTCCAAGATTGGTGAAATAAATTCACCCACATGCATGTAACTCCAAGATAGACATATAAATCTATGAACATCAAAATAGGTACGAGACCTATAAACATCAAAATAGTTATAAAACCTATAAACTCCAAGATAGGTACGAGACCTATAAACATTGAATAGGAACTAGTCCTATAAACATCAAGATAAGTGCAAAATCTATAAACATTAAATTGGAACAAGTCCTATGAACATCAAAGGCGAGTCATAAACTCATCTAATAGCATTAAATACATTTATATAACAACCGAATAGATAATAACCACGCGTCCCATACTGCACGGGTTTACCCAATTGTTTACTATACAATAGTAAACTCCGCTCATGTGTAACAAGGGTTCGGTCGAACAAGTTTAGTAGTTAATCGGTAAAACAAATATGAGGTTCCATACCACTCATTTATTTAACCGTTTAAGTAAATTTCTTATTCGAACGACAACGTGCAATTTTGTGAAAATATTTCTCTTTTAAAACCACTTTTAAAATATATTTTTACAGTTGAAATATGTATAAGTAAGCTTTTCAAACTTTAGTTTCAAACATTTCTAAAACCATTACATAAGGAAATAGATAGTGTATATGTTACTACAATTCTTTGTATGAATATGCATACATACATATACATATATACATACATACATAGGTACATAAATAGTCATGTATAAAACAATAAGATTTAAAAATCAGTCATTTGTAAATCCAGGTTGGAAATGTGCATCAAAAGTGTGTTATTCTCCCAAGATCCATAGAACAATCTGCATGGTATAAAACATCAAAATGAATTCAACAATTCATAAATCACAAATTTGGAAAATATCAATGAAATTGATATCAGATGCAGTATTAAAATTAAGAAATTAACTTCTGGAAATTAATGGGAAAAAAGAGACAAAAGGGTCGATCGGGAAATACCAAACAGCAGATTGGATGTCTGGTTCAGGCTACAACCACTGCACCGGTTCGACCAACTGACACATCGGTTAGCTCGCTTGGGCTAGGCGATTCCGATGACCTTCCAATGATCTGTTTTCTCTCATTCTTCCTTTGTTGCTTCTCTAATGATCTAAGCTACCAAATAGTTAGTCATGCATGCATATAAACATGTATAATTAAATGAAATTCACGATTTCATATAGTGCATTTCAGCAAACAACATATTCAATTCAATTAGACAATGAATCCATCAATATGTTGAGATCGTGAGTTAAACTCACCTAAACAAATCCAGAATGGAAGATTATAGCTTAGAATCTCCTTTTCCCTCTCGTGATAAAATCAACCCAGACTATGAACTAATATTAGATAGGAATGATCAATTTCAGAAATAAAAATTGAAATAAATCATTAAATTAATGCATAGATTGATAGAGGAGATTACCTTTTATCAAAACACGCTAAAACAGATTGAAAGCCCTTTTATTTCACTCTTTTATTTACAAATTTGGGGATGTAGGGTTTTTGTACTTAGAGTATATTTGGATTTCTGGTTTGGAGATAAAAATGAGAAGAAAGAAATGATCTACATACGTTTTTTCATTTTTGTTTCTTTTGTTTTGGGCAAAGTGGGAGAAGAATGTGGATCCATTAGCCAAGTATTGCTAATTCTTTGAAAACCAAAGTGTTGCTTATTTGTTGTGTTTCATTTTAACACTTTATAAATACTAATTTAATTAAAACTATGTTCTAATTTAACTAACATTTATTTCTAAAAATTTCCAAGATATAATAACATGTCTAAATCTCACTTTCCATTAATATTGAAATATTTTATCAAAATTAACTACAACTTATAAAATAAAAAGTCATTCTCCATATTTTCAATAAAATGAACCATTAATACAAAAACTATATTTCAACCAATGAAGTTATTTTCATTCAATTTGCCCATTCATTTTCTCGAAAATTATTCTTATATAATTAAATATAAGAGTTAAATTGCGAAAAAAGAAAGCTCGTTAAATTTCCAATTTATTAAACTCCAAATCCATTTTAATCTGGAAATACAATAATTTGCAAATTTCCTAATTTATTCAATTAATTAATTAAATCAAATTTTAAATTTAGATTCTAGGTAATCTCGACCGGGGTTGTTACAGACACCCCTTTATAAAAATTGTGTCCATGCTCTTTCTTAAGGAAAAGTCAATTACAATTCAACGATGCATCTAAAGAGGATAAAATCATAAGCACAAACTAATTAGAAACTAGAGTCCCACCACTAATGAGCACGAGAAAGGATTTTCGGATGCGTTCGCTTGATGAACTCTCTAGTCTCCCACAAATAGTCCTTTAGATTGCTAGATCATTGGACTTTAATGAGCAAAACATCTTTATTTCGAAGGCATTTAACCTCTGATGCAGAAATATGAATATGTCTCTGCTTACAAGTAAGGGTGGGTAAAGTCTTAGGCTCCTTAAGAATGTTTGGCTCAAGAATAGAATTCGAATCACGAAGATGCTTTTAAAGTTGCGAAACATGGAATACATCACGAATACTGGAGAATTGGGTAGGAAGAAATACCCGATAAGCAACAGGGACGATACGCTTTGTGACAGTGCATGGTCCAATATATCTCAAGCCAAATTTCAGGAATGACTGAACTGCATCATGCCCTTCATTGTAGATATACAAATAAAGACCTGTTCTCCTACAGAGAATTCCAAGGCCTTTATCCTATTATCCGCATAGGATTTCTACCTTTTCTGTGCCTTTTTCATTCTCTATTGAATGAGATCGATCTTCTTAGAAGCTTCATAAATAGATTTAGGGTCTATAACAAACTTCTTACCAGACTCAAGCCAACAAGAAGACGATCGAAACAGCCTTTTATAAAGGGTCTCAAAAGGAGCTATTCCTACACCAGACTGGAAACTATTGTTGTAAGCAAACTCAACAAAGTAGATATGACCTTCCCAACTCCCATCGAAGTCGAGAACACAAGTATGAAGCAAGTCTTCCAAAATCTTATTCACTTACTCCATCTGCACATCTGTTTAGGGATGATATGCAGTGCTGAAATTAAGCTATGAACCTAAAGCTTTCTGTAGACTCTTCCAAAATCTTCTTTTAAGCAAGGATCTCGATCTTAAATAATGACATTATGGATGCAAAGAAGTCTTAGGATCTCCTTAACATATATCTTAGCAAGTTGGGAAGTAGTTTGATTGGACTTGACAGGAATAAAGCGGGCCAATTAGGTTAAACGATCAACAATCACTCACAAGCTATCATAGCCATCCCTTGAACGAAGAAAATCATTGATGAAGTCCTTGGAAACCGGTACCTTGCAAGAGACTACTGGGATTATGATGCTTGGCTTTAGCAAGCTGACGTGTAACTACCCGTACCTCTATGGGCCTAAATTTCAACAAAAATCAAAACCTAAGTCCATCAAAGCATGGATAATTGGATTTAAATAAGCATGAGCATTATCAGAGATTGATAGAAATCTAAACTCACAATGGAAACAATAATAGGATAATAATACTGACAATGACTATATCTTAGAATTAATAATATTCCTTGGATAGTAGATTGTCACATCAGCATCATACATTAGAGAAAGAAGGCTTCTCCAACAACAAAGAACATCCAGCACCAGTGACTTGTTCCCTTGAATTCTATCCTATGGGTTGTAATGAGGAGGGGGTCAGAACAATGTTCTGGTGACTGGAAATGTAAACTGTCGATAACATAAATTTATACTCATTGGTTTTCATTCAGTAGTTATGTAAATCAAGGTTAGCAATTCTTATCTAACCTTGCATTGCACACACGATTACTTATCTACCCATTTTCCATGGTACAAAATACTGATGAAGCCTTATCAACCATCCAATACTTTCAAACTCATTTTCCACTTAATACTTCAAAACATGAAGCGGATTTCTATAATGCTTTTAAAAAGAGAAATAGGCAGACTCTGCCATTTAATACTTAAATCAAGGTAGATCACGTTGTTTAAGACCTATTCTTAAGGTGGTTTCCTAACAATGTTATTAATGGTTGGTGGGCCCTACCTATAAGACCTCTAAACACTATTTAAGGCTCCCAACATTTAATGTCCAACTATTATCGCATGTATCGTCGATAAAATTGTAGCCATGTAATAAATAATACCCAAGCAACTTAATACCTTTTATTGGAAAATAGGCAGACCCTGGTCAATTAAGACCTTAATTAAGGTCGATCCCATCATTTAAGACCTATCCCCATGGCATGATCCTCAACGGTACTATCATTATTATGGCTTTAGCAATGTGAGAGACTGTACCCAAGCCACTTAATACTTCCAAGTGGAATATAGGCAGACTCTAGTCATTTAAGACTTTAATTAAGGAAGACCCCATCATTTAAGACCTATTTCCAGAAGTATGCTCCTCAATGGTACTATCTAGCTGTCATTGTTTGAAAATATCATTGGGGCTACTTAACACTTCTTTTGTAGAAAAGAGGAGGACCCTACAATCACTTAAGACCCCAAACCTAAAGCGAGCCGTTCCTGAGATATCCACTATTACTCTTAATTATAAATATTCAATCTTATTAGGTTACTTCTTCTATAGGGAGGCAGGCCCTAATGCCACTTAAGACCTCAACACTGAAGAAAACCCTCTTAGAGACATCCTTATTTATTTATTTCTTTGGAATCTCACTAGGTTACTTAATACTTCCATTTAGGAGAGAGGCGGACCCTACAACCACTTAAGACCTCAAACTAGAAGCAAACCCCAATGGAGATATCCCTCACCGTTCCAAATTCCAAACTTTTACCATTTAATCTTTCCCATTAAGAAAGTAGGCCCTATCTCTCATGTCATCACGGGTCCTAGGATTAATGATATCTCACATCAGTTGTAAGTACACCCGATTGCTTGTGGCCTTAAAGTGAAAGGCCGTCTTCCATCGAGTGACTCAACTGACCTTGCATCATTAACCTACTAAGTCCAATTAACCATCCTAAGTCTTTACTTATATTATCTTAGGTAGAAGTTGGACTTAGCTCACTAATTTCATTTTTATTTAAAGTAATAAAATTTGCCTTAGATACTTGTCAACCCATAATTCTACATTTAATGCTCATAAATGTCAATTTGTCCATAAAATCATAACGGACATTTCCTAAGACATTATGTGAGATTACTAATTTTAAATTAGTAATCTTTTACATCTATTCCATATTTATTAATTCAACTTCTTTATTTATTAATCCCATTAATCCATTTACCCTATCAAATTATTGCAAATCCCATATTTATTCATTTATTTCTCATTTATTGGAGTCACAACCTTTTAAATTACTTTCCCATTATTAATAATCCTAAATGCGAATATTACGTGCAAGCATCGTTATTAACTTTTTATTTTATTATTATAAGCATGGTAAATTACATTCAAATATTTACTTTTTTCAAATATTTTCTAGTTATACATCTTTACTAGAATGTCCTTTTCCACTTTAACTTGTTTGAATCATATCAAAAAAGATTATCCGCTATAATTTCCATAAATTAGCCTGAAACAAAAGATTTAGCTTTAAAATATAAAAGATTACATTGTATGTAATTAAAGGAATAATCATTTCTTTCTATGACCGAAATACATAGTGTAAAGTATAATATATTCATACTTTACGCATCTCTTTCTCTTTCTATTTGCATCCATTCCTTGTAGATCAAACGATGTATCTTTCTAAAAGGGAAAGAAATTAAAATAATTTACAAATATTAAACGGATCTAAATTCCAACGATTATAAACATAGAAAAGTTTATATTTCAATAAGATTAGGGTAATAGTCCAAATTCATAAAATTGTTATACAATCTATTTTAGATCTTGAATAAATTTCATTCAAATCAATATTCTAAATTCATAATTTCGGGACTGATTTCCATATCATTTTTTAAACAATTCTAAATCAATTCATAGGCAAGCTTACGTGGGAGACATTTATTACATTCAGATCATAGCCAAATTGTTGCTTACAACTCATATACAATTAGGTACAAAAATCAAATAAACACTAAAGGGATAATTTTGTATTATAACAATCTATAAATTTCCCACTCACTTTTTAAGAACGATCTAAATCACCAGATCTAAAGTAGAACTTTTGATTCATCTTCAAATCCTTTTTAATTCAAGTGATACGTATAAAAGTGTATATACATACAGTAGAATTGCATATCTGAGAAGAGATTTATGATAGAGAGAGAATAGACACAAATATATATAAATATATAAAGCACCATAAACACGCAGATGGTTTATTCTCTTATCTTCTCCTTTTTATTAGATTTCTACTTTTCTCCGATTTGTACGAATATAGACACAAATTTCTTATCTTTATTATTTAGAAAGAAAGTGGAGAAGAAGAAATGGTAGAGCTTTGCTATCGCCTCCATAAAAATATGAGAAGAGAAAGGACGGTAAGGCCTGAATTTATAGGCACTAGAATCAAACAGAACCGTATAATTTAAAATATTAGATCCAATTTGTTGCGGCCTAAGGTTATTGTCAACCGCTTATGGGTCACCAGTTGACCATGGGCTCGGTCTGTGGGCTTGGGAAATTAATATAAAAACATTAAATTTTCTTATTTATTTATTTTCGTTCCGAATTTGTTTTTCATCCGTAACTTCTTCGTTCGGACTCCGATTGAAAAACTCCAATCATGAAAGTAACTCAGAATTTTACCACAAATGCAAGGGTGTAAGTTCCATTGTCAAATTCCATCGTTCTCACAAATTTTATTTTGGAGCTTTATTTATTAACTAACTAACTAATTAAATAACTAATGCCAAGTTATGAGGTGTTAAATGACAAGTCAAGCACCACTTCACAAACTCCGCTGCATCCTACTTCATGCCTTCCCAAAAATAAATATGTTTCATATTGGCATACATCTTACAACTACAGGAATGGATAGTATGCTTGGAGCGATGACACTCCTTAGGAATATCTCTCCTAAGAACACCATCATCGAGTATTAAAAGCTGATCACTTTTGCGAATACAACCATGAGCATCAATAACAAAATCCTTCAACTCATCAATTTGAGAAAAACCATTACATTGCTGAGAAGAAGAGATAAATTGGGATCACGCTTTTGGGCTTCCTTGATCCGATCCAAAAGGCAAGGACGAGCCTTAAGCTAAACAACAAGATGGAAGAACTAAATCCAGAATGTGATCCCTAATCTCAAAAGAAGATTGAATCTCAAGATCCTTCCACTCAAATAACATCAAAGAAACAATAGCCTGCTGCTTGCGACTAAGAGTATAAGAGACTCGACTAAGGCATATACAATAATTAATAATCATCTATCGTCAAGAGTAATATTTGGTAAAATAATCATTACACTTATACATAACATCAAGCCATACATCACATATATAACTAAAAATATAATATCAAAGAATAAGCATGGATAACATGGGGACTGACCACACTTTAGATACATGATCTTTAGCATAGTCATACTCATCGTCATAGGAATATAAATAGCATATGTATATCTACCACATACACTAAAACCAGAAGGGAGACTAACGTCACACACTCGCTTCAAGGGACTACACATGTGCCCGTCTGATATGGCTTATACATTCTTCAGTTACCTCCCAATAGAATTGTTACAAGATCTACCTATATGCCAGTCTATGCAAGGACTTAACTCGTTCATGACCCGACACATGCTCCTGTGGTAACAGACTGCTGACTTAAGTGGCACAAGTGCGAATGCATACAAAAATAACACATGACTATAAGGTGTCTTCGATTTGAGGCACAACCCTTTTTGGCCATAAGGGTTGATACTTGCATAGTTGGTTCACTCACGAATCATAAAGGAAGTTGGACAAAGCTAGACAGGCATATAATATCTATATTCAATTACTAACACATAGCTCTAAACATATACTAATGTAGAGCTCTATATATTTGTTGACACATGACCATATAAATTGTAAAATATTTCTCATAGTAGTGAGTCCCATTATACATAACAAATCCTCATATGAGTGATATGTACTTACATTGAATAACCAAATAAGTGTAAAAAGGAGTCTGATACCACCGTTTGTTATTCGAATGTTTACTCAATGCTCATAAAATACACTCAATTTACACTTTATTTCTATGTAACAAGTCTAATGAATAACCAGAGAAATATTACCAAAAGTCTCATACCAGATGGTATTATAACCCTGTTTACTCAAATTCCTCGTCACACAGAAATTACAATTATATAAACGATCTATAAAATATTTACATATATAGAAATTATTTGATATTAATCATTGGAAGCATTTAAAATTATTACATAAATAAAAGACATATAGTACAAAGAGATACTCATTCCAATACACAAACATCACTAAGCTTTTAAATAATCATTAGAATTCATATTGGATTTTTAAATAATTATTTCAATCTTTAGATCAACTTATTAATTGATATTTCTCATTAATGAATTTAATTATTAATATAAATAATATTTCACCATGGAACAAAATTAGATTTATTACATATATTTATATAATTTACATGTATTTACATTATTTTTAATATAATAATTTACTAAATTTCAATAATAACTCTTTTAAATATTATTATTATATTACATTATAGAATCATCAAGCTTATTAAATTATATACCTAATTTAATTATAAGGCACATGGTTGTTGTTATATATTTGAATTTGCATTTTAGTTATTTTTTTAAATAACACAACATTGATTAGGCCACCGGTCGCACCACCGGTAGACATCTAGCGGTTGGCCGGTAAGCGGTTGATAGGCGGACCAACCGGTGTCTCAAGCTCATTTAATCTTCTCCGATAATATTCAGGCCTCCATCCTTACTAACCTCTTCTCTAGTTCATTCACACTCCATTATTCAACCATACTACAATCCTATCATAACAATATTTGTTCATATATCATATAGAATTCAAAATCATCACCAATAAAGAAAAATTCGTTGATAGTAAATGTTCATCGATGATTACACAATCACAACCATTCAATTATTGGCGTATATAGATCAAAATAGCAATAAAAGTGACTTTGATTGCTTACCTTGAGTTAAAGTTTATAAATTCCTACTTTAGCTGCTTCCTCCTTGCATGCTCTTCACTATTAGTTTTTATTCAATAAAATTGATTAAAATATGATTTCCAACTTAATTGTTGGTGTAAAATGATGTCGAGAAGCTTATATGTTAATTTAAGAATTTATAGAATTTTATTTGAATTGATTTTGATTTTAGAGGTGATGGATTGGAGGTAGGTTTTTTGATTAAATGGAGACAATGATCTCCTATAGTTAAATGTATGGTTATATTTATTAAAAAAAAAAGTGAAGACTTTGGACCTAGATTTCCTAATAAGTGATATTTTTTATTTTGGGCTAAGTAGATGACCTTCGGCTTGATTAGTCACTAATTCATTTCCTTATTTTCTTTTCTTTTCTTTTCTCACTAATTCGTTTTCTTCTCTTTTTTCTTTTCTTTCTTTCTTCTTCTTCTTTTCTACACATGGCATATACGTCCAAATAACATCATATTATACTTTCTTAATTTCTACAATATTATTTATAATTCATAAAATACTTTCTATGATTTAATTTATTTAATTTAATCATTTCTATTTTTTTTACTAATTAAATTCAAACTCTTTTGTTAATATAAAATAAAATTCTTTCAATAGTTAAAATAAATTCTTTTCTTTGTCTTTTCTTCTTTTCAATGGGGACCTTACCTCCTTCTTTTCAACCTATCCTTCCCTACGCCTCTCTCCATGCTTCTGCATTCACGACACTTCCCTATGCTCCCGTGTCAGTCTCCCTACCGCTTGTCCCATCTGCCCTTTACCCTCATCCTCTTTCCATGCCTTGTTTTCCTTCTTCAACTACTGCTTCTTCTCACCCTTCCTCCTCCTCCAACTCTATGCCTTGAGTTCGTTCTTCTTCTTCTTCTGCTTCTCTTTCGCTTCCTTCCTCCTCATTAAACTTTGATCCTTGGTCTTCCGTTTTCAAGAAGTAAGCCCTAAAATGCTGGAATTTACATCCCTAAAGACACCCCTCTTACGTTCTCTGATGGTGTTCTCCTACCATCTTCTGATATTATTGATGCTGTTAATGTAGTATGGAAGGATTTTTTGGTTGGTTTTTTTCTTGACAAACCCCTTCCCAACTCATCAGCGGTATTTCACCTAAAAAGTGTTTAGAAACTGAAAGGAGAAGTTTCAGTTAAATCTGATGGTTTTCTTTTGTCTCTTTAAATTTAAGTTGGATGATGACCACCGTAGAATAATTGAGGCAAACCCTATAGTGAAGAGAAAAAAGCTCTTATCACCAAGCCATGGAATGCAATAGTTAGAAATAGCTGCAACACCATACATTTTGTTCCATTGTGGATCAAACTAAGTAATATCCCCCTATATGCCTGGTCTCATTATGGAATTAATAGGTTGGTTTCAAAAATAGGCAAGTTTATTTGCATGGATCGGTCTACAAAAAAGCTTTAAAGAATAACTTTTGCTAAATGTGTTATGGATGTGAACCTTAAGCAGCTTCTTGTTGATGATTTTCCAATGAAGATGGAACTGATCAACTAGTGCGTGTAAGTTACCTATGGAAGCCAGAAATTTGTATAAATTGTACTGAATTTGGTCACTCTGACTTATTGGAGATTTTTCGGTTCGAGGCGAATTTGATGGCGATTGTGATGAAGATAATGCTGTACTTTCGACTTCAAGGATCTATGGAATAGATTCTTTCAGACAATAGTTCAACCCACCAGGTACAAACGGGTTATCGAACTATTGACTTTCAGGATTCAATGAAGCCCTACAACAGCGTAATCGAATTCAAAGTTTGTACGACTTTGATTCGACCAAGAACACTTCAGCAATGGTTTCTGATGATGCAATTTATATAGCACAGAATGAAGAGGAAGAAGAGAGAAATTCTGCAATGGTCTCTGAATTCGCAACACTTTAGAGACGTCACAAAACAGAGCAATTGTGACGCATCGTTTAGCAACACTTTTCGGCGTCGCAGAAGTGCTCTGGGAAGAAGAAGATTTTGAACTGTCTGCAACAGTTCTGGGCGTCACTATTTATAGTGATGGAGAGGTGTCTATTTGCCAAGCGTCACGACCGTTTGCAACGGTTCGCAACTGTTACGAACGGCTATATCATTTAAACGTTGCGTCTATTCATTTGCAACGTTCAGGAAAAATGTTACAAATTCCTGCCTTTTATTCAAATTCAGAAATTCGGTTCTAGGTCCTTAACAGGCTGAAATTTGGCCCGTTACTGTTCGCATATAATCCAAAAAATATTTTTGGATCCGAATCCGAAACCCGTACCCGACCCGGCCCGGTTCGGTCGGACGGCGGTGGTGCGCGTATGGTGTTGCATGACTTCTCTCCTCACAACAAAGCAAACATGTGGGAGCCCCAAGGCCCCATCATCCACATGAGAGAGCTATACTTATACAAGATTATTGTATAGTATTCTAGCATGTGGGACTTTCTTTTTTTCTTTTCTTCTTTCTCTTCCAAACAAAAAAAAAACCAAAACCCCAAAGCTTATTTGAAAATTTTACGACAATCTCCCCAATTTTCAAAATAAATAAAAAGGACGGCTGCATCACTAGAGTGACTTCCTACATACCCAAGTGGGATCAAGCCTATGTAGTTCTAAGATCAAGTTTTGCATCATCGTGAAAACCAACACATAAATAAAAGGTATCTTTTGAATTTGAACATTTACTTAGTGTAAACCATTCAAAGCCTTATCGAGATTCTACGGTGAACGAATCTTGAACCAAGTATCCCTAATGACAAAACCGGAACAATCACTCATGTTGATTTCCTTAGGCAAAGTGTTCTGTATTGCTCAGCACGTTAATGGCCATGTGCTTAAATCCTGGTTCATGAGTCTACTTAGAAGCAGTCTTTCTTTCCTAGGACACGGCCTGATTTCCATACTCATATAGGTAAGTCCTTTAAGGTGTTTCTGCGAGACACCTTTTAAGATTTCTAGACTTATTAAGGATATATATATATATATATATATATATATATCCTTTGTTCTTACAGAATCCAACACTAAATATTAAGGGATTATCAATTTAGTGTTCCATAATCAATCTCTTAACTTGTTAGTACCCACTGAACTTTGTCTATCCATTTCAAGACATAAGTTTGGTTTCTGTTAAGGATGATCAACCTTCATTCACAGACCTTAGTCCCATTTCTTGTGACTTTATAGAAATCATTGCCTTTGAAAGACTCTTTGTAAGTGGGTCAGTCAAGTTTTTCTTCGTTTCTATGTAGTCAACAGTTATAACTCTTCTTTTGAGTAACTGTCTCACCATTTGATGTCTTAGACTCACATGTCTAGACTTTCCATTATATGTCTTATTAGACACATTGTATATCGTTGCTTGATTGTCACAGTTAATCAAGACTGCTGGAGATGGCTTCTTCCATAAAAGGATTTCCAATAATAAATTCCTAGGTCATTCCGCTTCTTTACATGCATCTGCTAATGCAATCAATTATGACAACAACGTTGAGTTAGAAATACAGGTCTGCTTCTTGGACGCCCAAGACACAACAACGCCTCCTAATGTAAAGATCCATCCAGTCGTAGACTTAGATTTGGATTCTACATTGTTCCAGGTTACATCACTATATCCTTCTATTACAGCAGGATATCCTTTATAAGATAAACCATATTCAATGGTTCCTTTCAAATAAGATAAAATTCTGGAAATAGCTTTCCAATGTTCGAAACCTGGATTACTCGTAAATCGACACAATACACTTATAGCATGTGCGATGTCTGGTCTAGTGCAATGCATAACATACATAAGACTCCCAATAACACTGGAATACTCTAGTTGAGAGATAGTATGTCCAGTTTCTTTTCTAATTTAATACTAGAATCTAAAGGAGTTGGTGCTGGTTGGTCATCGTAATGACCATACTTTTGTACGAATTTCTCTATGTAATGAGATTGAGTTAGTAATAACTCCCCTTCTTTCCTAACAATTTTAATTTCCAAGATTACATCAGCCTCTCCTAGATCTTTCATATCGAATTTAGAAGACATAAACTTTTTAGTTTCATTCACACAGGATATATTGGAACCAAATATTAGCATGTCATCAACGTATAAACATATTATAACAATACCATTGTCATCCGATTTGCTATAAATACATTTATCAACATCATTAACAATGAATCCATATGACAGTGCAACTTTATCAAACTTCTCATGCCATTTCATGGGAGCTTGCTTCAGGCCATAAAGAGATTTCACTAATTTGCAAACTTTCTTTTCTTGACCTGGGGTTTTGAAACCTTCAGGTTGTTCCATATATATCTCTTCTTTTAAAACTCCATTTAGAAAAGCAGCCTTTACATCCATTTGATGTATGACTAATTTATGAATTGATGCAAGTGCAATTAAACAGCGTATAGAAGATATGTGAGCAACTGGAGCATATGTATCAAAGTAATCTACTCCATGTCTTTACTTATATCCCTTAGAAACTAATCTAGCTTTAAACTTATCAATGGATCCATTTGTGTTCAACTTTTTCTTAAATATCCATTTACATCCTATAGGTTTAGCACCAGGAGGTAAATCAATTAAATCCTAAGTTTGGTTTAACAGTATGGAATTCATTTCATCATTGATAGCTTCTTTTCGAAAATTGGAATCTCTGAAACTCATAGCCTCAGAATACGTTTTGGGATCGTCATCGACATTTATTACATATTTAGTCACATTAAGGACTTCGTCCTTACTGCCTTCTATAAGATATGTGATGAAGTCAGGACCACAGTCCTTCTCTATTCTTGCTCTTTTACTTCTTCGTTGTTCAGTACTATTATCTGGTACTGATACTTCCTTGCTGTTTTGATCAGGAGCATAATCATCGTCATTGATATCATTAGTCATACTAGGTTCTGGACTAGATGATCTCAATGAGATCTCAACAGTTTGATTTTCAAAAAATTCTACATCTACAAATTCTATAACTTCTAGGGTGTCAAGAATAAGCAATCTATAAGTTTTATTATTAAGTGAATATCCTATGAAAACACATTTAAATGCTCTATTTCCTAACTTTGGTCGTTTAGGGTCTGGTTTTATAACATATGCTAAGCAACCCCAAACTTTAAGTCCAGTTAGGTTAGGTATCCTATTAAACCATAATTCATAAGGGGAAATATTATTCTTTTTAAGCGGTACTCTATTTAAAATATAACATGAAGATAACATAGCATCACCCCATAGGTTATAAGGTAAATTAGAAATTATGAGCATGGCATTAACCATTTCTAATAAAGTTTTATTTTTTCTTTCAGTAACACCATTTTGTTGTAGTGTATATGGGGCGGTACATTGGTGAACTATACCTTGTTGTTTACAAAACAAGGTGAATTAATTTGAGAAATATTCACCACCACGATCTGAATGTAATATTTTAATTTTAACTCCTAATTGTGTTTCGACCTCTACTTTGTAAATTTTGAATTTATCAAAAGCCTCATCTTTAGTTTTCATTAGATACACATATGCATATCTAGTATAATCATCAATGAATGTTATATAGTATTGGTTACCACCATAGGTGATATGACTTTTTAGGTCACCCACGTCACTATATACCAAATCAAGCAAACCAGTTTTCCTTTCTACGGATTTAAAGGATTTCCGGTGCATTTTTGCTTAAACACATTTTTCACATTTAGAGATGGTATCGAAATCACAATTAGAAATTAATCCTAATTTATTCATATTTCTAATGGATTTATAATTAACATGTTCTAATCTACCATGCCATAAATTAATAGAATCAACAATATAAACAGAAGATTTCTTTATTAGATTCAACTTAATCATGCCGTTATAAGAGTATCCCTGTCCAATGAATTTACCATTGTTAGACAACACTAGCTTATCAGACTCATACGCCATCTTAAATCCTCCTTTGTTAAGAAGGTATCCAGAGACCAAATTGTTACACATATCAGGTACATAAAATACATTGATTAATGTAAGAACTTTTCCAAAGGTGAGAGGAAGTTCTACAGTGCCTTTTTCCAGAACTTTGCTTGGAACCTTATTTTTTCCAGTAACTTTGTCGGCTTCTCCTTTATTTTCTTCGTAACTCTTGAAAAGATTACGGTCTTTGCAAATGTGAATGGTTGCTCCGGTATCGAACCACCAATCATTATCATTTCCACTAACGGAGTTCGCCTCTTGCAATTTAGCCACAAGCGAGTCTTCGACCACATTCACTTTTTGTTGTTTCTTCCGAGACGGCAGTCTCGGGCATAGTGGTCGGGCTTGTTGCAAAAATAACAAGCACCTTTCTTTTTGTTGTTGATTTTGGAATGATTTTTCTTCTTCAACCGTGTCTCATTCTTTGGCTTTAATTTATCAGTAATTTCAACATTATTCGCCTAAGAATGGGACTCAGTTTGCGGATTGTCATCTAGATCGCGTTGACGAGAGTCTTCTTCAATACGAAGATGACGTTGCAAACCGTCTAAATTATAATCTTTTTCCGCATGTTTCATCTTTTTCTTATAATCATTCCAACTATGCGAAAGTCTAGAAATTATAACTCCAACAACAAAAGATTCAGGAGATCAATTCCAGCATCTTTAAGTTGATTCACCAATAGTAAGATTTCGCTTACTTGTTCAATTATGGACTTATTGGTGACCATTTTGAAATCCATAAAATTAGAAATTAGAAACTTTTTATTAATTGCCTCGGATATGCGGTACTTATTCTCCAGGGCAGTCTAGAGTGCCTTCGCTGTTTTCAAGGTCCTATGAGCATTGTAGACTGGGGTAGATAGCGCATTCAAAATA
The DNA here is from genome assembly GCA_030765085.1 of Allium cepa. Taxonomy (NCBI): domain Eukaryota; kingdom Viridiplantae; phylum Streptophyta; class Magnoliopsida; order Asparagales; family Amaryllidaceae; genus Allium; species Allium cepa. The sequence continues at coordinate 736,715,652 of CM060943.1, forward strand.
TGGCCTCTGCATAGGAAATCGTCCTCTTCGCGCTTTGCTCGTTTAGCCTTTAGAGCATCATCATCTTTATCAATTTCCTCCGGGATTTCTTTCAAGTTATCTTCCAAAATGTAGAACAACTTGACGGTGATTAGGAAAAATTTCATCGTCTCTTGCCAACGTGTGAAATTATCGTCATCAAAACGCTCCAATCGAGTTAGATGCTGATTCATAACTTGTAAAGCGATCGAACTTCCATGGTTGAAGAATATTGTCTGAAATTTGTTCGGGATTTTTCGGTTCGAGGCGAATTTGATGGCGATTGTGATGATGATAATGTTGTACTTTCAACTTTAAGGATCTATGGAATAGATTCTTTCAGACAATAGTTCAACCCATCAGGTACATATGGGTTATCGAACTATTGACTTTCAGGATTCAGTAAAGCCCTATAACAGCGTAATCGAATATAAAGTTTGTACGAATTTGATTCGACCAAGAACACTTCAGCAACGGTTTCTGATGATGCAATTTATATAGAACAGAATGAAGAGGAAGAAGAGAGCAATTCTGCAATGGTTTCTGATTTTGCAACACCTTAGAGGCGTCACAAAACAGAGCAATGGTGGCGCAGCGTTTAAAAACACTTTTCGGCGTCGCAGAAGTGCTCTGGGAAGAAGAAGATTTTGAACTGCCTGCAACTGTTCTGGGCGTCACTATTTATAGTGATGGAGAGGTGTCTATTCGTCAAGCGTCACGACCGTTTGCAACGGTTCGCTACTGTTACGAACAGCTATATCATTTAAACGTTGCGTCTATTCATTTGCAATGTTCAGACAAAACGTTACAAATTCCCGCCTTTTATTCAAATTCAGAAATTCAGTTACTGTTCGCATATGATCCAAAAAATATTTTTGAATCCCGGCCCGGTCGAAGGGCGGCGGCGTGCGTGTGGCATGACTTCTCTCCTCACAACAAAACAAACATGTGAGAGCCCCAAGGCCCTAACATCCACATGAGAGAGCTATACTTATTCAAGATTATTGTATAGTATTCTAGCATGTGGGACTTTCTTTTTTTCTTTTCTTCACTCTCTTCCAAACGAAAAAAAAATCCAAAACCTCAAAGCTTATTTGAAAATTTTACAACATGACTATAAGTGTCCTAATTCTCTAAATAAAAGCAAGGTGGAACTGACAGGTGTCTCTAGACCTCTACGAGGTGAGAAAGGTGGTGAAGTATTGATTGTTGCCAATACTAAGTCAGATATACTAAAGCGGGTGTGGAAAAAGGTTTCTCATAACGAAAGAAACAATAAAGGGGGTATTATGCTAGTTTCTAGTGGAAATGAGTTTAAACTAGCTGCTGAAATGAAAAAAAGAACATAATTGATGATTTTTATGTTACTGAAGTTTCTAGTGGAAATATGTTTTTGTGTTGGATAATTATGATGATAATAACATTGATGCTAATGATGTTGTTCAATTGGTTGGTGGTTGTCATAATGAGCCTGATGATGGTAGGGATGAGAATCTTGAAGCTGGCTCCCTGGACCGAATAAATGGTCCCGAAGTAAATGCAAATGAGCTTATTTGCATGGCCATGCAAACAAATGAAAATACTATTGAAGAGGTGGAGTTGTATCCCGGAGCAATAAATAAAAATCTCGAAGCTGATCTCGAAGCAAATTCTTTTTCGTGTGGGAACTCCATTACCACTACCAACATGCACAGTATGGCTCATGTGCATGTGCACAATCAAATTACCACCAAAGATTACAATGGCTTCATTGCAGCAAATCAGTATCATCCTAATCACATGAAAAATAGTTTTGACATTCATGAACACACCATATTTTCTGAAAATGATATTTGCATGGAGCTTGAAAAGGACATTACCCAGCTTGTGTTATCTTTGCATGCCAATTCAACTAATCCCTCTTCTACCTTGTCACAACCTTCTCTTCCTCATCTAATAACCACTCCATGTTTCCTTATGTCAATTCCTCAAACATTCCTGGCTGGGTGGACTTAAACAAGGTTCTGCCCATAGAAAACAGTCATAGTGAGCATAACACCCCTATTAAGCTTCCCTTGAACAAAAGGAACAAGGCCAAAACTGCTCCATCTTCCAATCACTCTCTTGCAACAAGGAGCAAGAAAAATAACAATCATCAGTCCCTCAAATTATGACGATACAAAATCTTGGAGCCTGGAATTTAAGAGTTTCTCACTCATCTCTTAAGCTTGATCAGGTAAAGAACATCATCAAAATTCATGGTTTGAAAATGATAGCCTTGCTGGAAACTATATTAAATCTGTCACTAAAGAAAAGAGCTACCGGATACATCAATTTTTCTTGGCACTTGATACATAACCTTTGTGATGCTGAGTATGGTAGGATTCTTATCCTTTATGATCCCAAAATATTCTCTTTAAATTCAATTCTTTCTTCATGACAATATATTCACTGTCATGCCATATGCTCACTATCCGATCTCTCTTTCTACGTCACCTTTGTCTATTCTGACAACTCCAACTCTTCTAGACAAAACTTTCTAAATTTTATTACATATTTGAGGCAAGAAACCCATCCTGGGATCATCATGGGTGATTTTAATTGCTGTTTTCACCTTGATGACAAGCATGGTGGTCTTCCTCTCCATCCAAAACATATTCAACCTCTTAACAATCCGATTTCTAATTCTAACCTTTTTAAAATTCAAAGTTCAGGAGCTTTCATGGAATAATCATAGTTGGTCCGGTGTGAGAACATTTGCTTCTATTGATCATGCATTCTATAATTTTAAATCTCTTTCCATCTGGATAAACCAATCACTTTTCCTTCCTCAGCCCATACTTTCAAATCATTCTTCTTTATTTTTTTCCTGTAGGCTCTCCAAGGCTAAGGAGAAAAGAAGCTTCAAAGTTTTTATTGTTTTGTCTCTTTCCTAGAACATAAAAATATGGTTCAAACATCATGGTCTTCTTACAGTTATGGTAACCCAATGCTTAAGTTATGCAGGAAATTAAAACAGGTTAAGAGGGACTTGAGAGCTTGAGTCTATAAACTCTATGGTGATGGCAATAAAAAGTCTGCATTGCTAAAGGAACAGCTCAATAAAGCTCAGGATCATATGATGAACAAACCTAATAATATACAAGCTGCTGATGATGAAGGAAGACTTTTCACCTTACTCAATGAAGCTCTTGAGACTGAAAACAAAATGAAAGAACAACAGTTGCACCGACAATGGCTCCATCTCGATGATAGAAACACTGAGTTCTTTCATTCTGCAATCAGTATCAAGCAGGATAAAGAGAACAAAATATGATTCATGGCCATGATGGTACCCTTTACTCTACCACTGATGAGGTTGATATGGATTTTCTTAATTACCACAACAATTTGCTTGGTAATTCTTCAGATTTCACTCCTGAGCTCAGCATGCTTGATGAAATACCTCTTTCAGGACTTTCCAATTGAGTCCTCCTTGCTAGTTCAAAAAGTTACTGATGAAGAGATTAAGCTTACTCTTTTTGCCATGAATAGGAAATCTAGTGGTGGACCCGATGGCTTCAATGTTCACTTCTTCATTACTAGCCGGAACATAATTCATATGGATTTTTGCAAGGAATTTCATAACTTTTTTGACAAATGCTCTCTATTATCTGAAATAAATGCAACTAATCTAGTTTTGATTCTTAAGTCTGATGATGCCTGTTTTGTCTCATCTTTTAGGCCTATTTCATGTTGTAATATGGTCTATAAGTGCATTTCCAAGATTCTTGCCTCAAGATTGGTTTGTGTCCTACCTCATATCATATCCCAAAAACAGGTTGCTTTCCTTCCTAAGAGGAGTATCATTGACAATGTTTTGCTAACTCAGGAACTGCTATGTGGTTATGGTAGAGCAAGTGCTTCCCCTACTGCTATGATGAAGCTTGATATAATGAAAGCATATGACTCTGTTCACTGGGCAACAATAGTTCGCATTATGGCTTTAATGAATTTTCCAAAGCCATTTGTAGGTTGGGTTTATGAATGCATATCTACACCTAGGTACTCTGTCATTATTAATGGTCGTCCAATGGGTTTTTTTAAAAGTAAGCAAGGTATACGACAAGGAGTCCCCATCTCATCTTACTTGTTTATTCTTGTTATGGAGGTTTTCAGATGACTCATTGCAATTAAGTTCAGAAGTATTCAGATTAGCTATCATCCTAAGTATAGAGCTCATGACATTACATCTCTCGTATTTGCTGACGATATCATGATTTTCACAAAACCCCTCCTCCCTTCCATTCACTGCATTATTGACAGCTTGTATTCTTTCTATATGATTTCTGGACTCAAACTAAACCTCTCAAAATCCAGCATCCTGTTATCTGGCACTGATGTACATCAAAACTCCCTTATTCTGCAGGCTTTGGGTTTACAATTAATGGATTCTAATATGACATACTTGGGTCTTCCTTTTGTCTCTTCTAAGTTGACTATTAAAGACTGTCTTCCTCTTTTTGTTAGAATAACCTCAGTTATGGAAAAATGCTCCAAAGGTTTGTGGTTGTTGTGGGGGGGGGGGGGGGGGGGGGGGGGCAAAACTCATTCGGTCTCTTCAGTTTATGGATTAGTGTCTATGTTTGAGACTCTTTCTAACTGTAGGTGGTGGAAAATAATATGGAATAACGATGCCATGCCTAAGAAGAATTTGATGCTTTGGAAGGATCTGAAATGTGCCTTGCTAATTCGAAATTTTTAATGTCTATGGGATTTTTGCAGACTGGAAATCAGTGCCTCTTGAAAATCAGATTCTTGACAGAGGAAGAATGAAATATTAGATTCTGAACAGAGTAAGAAAATAGAGAAAAGTAAAAAATGTTTTATTCATGTTTTGGTTCTTCAAACCGATTACAATTATTACCACATATATTTATACGAATGCCAGCTGTACAAAGTAGGTAAAAGACTATTTTTACATATTTTATTACACACTCATACACCCCCCTCAAGCTGGACCTGAGAAACAAGGCCAAGCTTGAAGCATAACTCTTGATGTTGTTTTGTTGGAAGTGCTTTGGTGAGCAGATCCGCATGTTGCAAATGACTTGGAACATGAACTGTTGTCAGAAAACCTTCTTCAACTTGTTCTCTTACATAGTGATAGTCTCTTTTAATGTGCTTTGTCCTCTCATGATATGCTGGGTTGTGAGCAAGAAACTCAGCTGATCTATTGTCACAAAACATGGCAACTGGTGTAGGAACATGCACCTTAAGATCTTCCAAAATCCCAGCAACCCAAACAAGTTCACTGGCCGTAGCAGACATACTTCTATATTCCGCTTCTGTAGAAGATTTGCTAACTGTTTTCTGCTTTTTAGTCTTCCATGAGACCAAATTATCACCCAAATACACACAATATGCACTTAATGATCTGCTAGAAAACTGGCATCCACTCCAATCTGCATCCGAATATCCACTTAAGTATAAAGATGAATCTGAAGTATAGAACAAACCAATATCTGAGGTAGATTTCAAATACTTCACAATATGAATAGCAGCCTGAAAATGTGGTTCTCTTGGACAACTGAGAAACTGAGACAAGTGTTGCACCGAGTATGATAAATCAGGTCTGGTGATGCCCAAGTACAGCAGTCTCCCAATCAGTTTTCTGTATATTTCGGGTTCACTTAGAATAGTGCCATCATCAGTTGAAAGTTTCAAACCAGTTGGTAAAGGTGTAGAAACTCCTTTACTATTCTCCAACCCCATTGAATTAACAATGTCTTTTATGTATTTCTTTTGAGATAAAAACGTGCCAGATGAAGTTCTCATAACTTCAATTCCCAAAAAATATTTCAATGTGCCAAGATCTTTAATAGTGAAGGCTGTATCCAATTCCTTTTTTATCTCATCTATTTGTTGTTGACTGGTACCAGTTAGCAGCATATCATCAACATAGATGAGTATCACTATGAATTCTCCATCTAAGCTTCTAGTAAAAAGAGAATAATCTTGGGTAGATTGACAGAAACCAGCTGATTTCAAAAATTTGCTTAATTCTTTGTTCCATTGTCTTGAAGCCTGTTTTAACCCATACAAAGATCTTTTTAACTTGCATACTTGACCAGGTTTGCATTTTTTATAACCAGGAGGTGGCTTCATATAGAGTTCTTCATCAATATAGCCATGAAGAAAAGCATTATTTATGTCAACTTGACATAATGGCCATTTCTTAACAGTAGCTAACGCTACTATTATTCTCACAGTTGCTAGTTTAGCAACAGGAGAAAATGTGTCCTTGAAATCCTTTCCAGGCACTTGCTGATAACCGATAGCCACAACTCTTCCTTTCAATCTTTCCACATTCCCATCAGGCTTCAACTTTGCTTTATATACCCACTTAGATCCTATAGCCTTTTTTCCTTTAGGTAAATCTGTAATTTCCCAAGTATCATTGGCCTCTAAAGCCTCTATTTCTTTATCCATGGCTTCAATCCAGCCTGAATGATCTTTGGCAGTGTTGTATGAGGCTGGTTCAAAAACTTTCATAACATTTGCAATAAAAGGTATGAAAGTGTGGTCTATGATGGAAATAACTGCATTTGAACAATGTTTGAATGACTGACCAGAAAGTTTACATTCATAATCTTTGAACTTTAGTGGAGCTTTGATAATTCTGGTGGATTGTCTTCTTTGATTAGGAATGACAGGAATAGAAGGAGTAGAAATAATATTGTCCAAAGGAATTGAAGATCTGACAATATCAGAAGTAGATGAAGGCAAATATTGAGGAACATAAACTTCATTGGAAATTTCAGTTTCATGTTGCATAGTCTCAAATGTGTTCGGTTCAAGAGAGTAATTTAAATCAAGAACATCATCATCATTTCCCGAAATGACAGGAACAGATGGAACATATTTTTTCTTTGAAGAATTGAGAAATGGAAAAATATTCTCTTGAAAAACAACATGTCTGGAAATAAGAATCTTTTGAGTAGTTAGATCATAAACTTTATACCCCTTTTGAGCATAAGGATATCCTATGAAAACACATTTGTTTCCCTTAGGATCAAACTTATCTTTTCCATTGTCCCCATTTGGAATAAAACATTGACTTCCAAACACCCTCAAATGATCATATGTTGGTTTTTCTCCTGTCAACACTTCATAAGGAGTCTTCCAATCAAGAACAGGGGTAGGTATTTTGTTTATCAAGTAAGTAGCAGTGAGAATACACTCACCCCAAAACTTCTTTGGCATGTTAGCATGAATCCTTAATGCTCTAGCAACTTCAACTAAATGCCTATGTTTCCTTTCAACCCTTCCATTTTGTTGAGGAACACCAACCACACTTCTTTGATGAACTATGCCTTTTCTAGCAAAAAACTCACTACACTCTTTGTTAATGATTTCAGTGCCATGATCTGATCTAATTTTTTTTAATGGTTTTCCCAAATTGATTCTCTATCAAAGCAAAGAAATCAGTAATAGTTTTGAACACTTGACTCTTATTATGTAACATAAATGTCCAAGTAGTCCTACTATGATCATCCAACACAGTCAAGAAATAAGATGCTCCACTCATTGTACAAACTCTAAATGGCCCCCAAAGATCAAAATGAACCAACTCAAAAATAGTAGAGGCTTTACTGCTACTTCTTGAAAAAGGAAGTTTATGAAATTTTGATTGAAAACATACATCACAATCAAAATCATTTACATTATTGCAACTACAATCATTAATACGTTTCATTCTACTCACAGAAGCATGTCCAACTCTAGCATGAATCAAAGCAACATCAACTTTCACAGCATTTACAACATTATTCGTTACAGAATTATCAACTATCACAGTATTAGTTGATCTAATCTTGCTATTTATTCCACTATGTATAGATTTAGAAATACCTGTCATCTTCAAGTAATACAACTGTCCAACTTTCCTTCCAGTTGCTAGATGTTGTTTAGTAGTAAGGTCCTGAAAGAAACATTCAGTTGAATTGAATGTCGCGCTCAGATTATTACTATCTATAAGCCTTCCAACAGACAACAAATTGTACTTAAACTCTCTAATCAACATTACATCTTTCAAAAACAGACCAGATTCAAGAACTATATCACCTAATTCATTCACATGCTTAACAGACCCATCAGGTAAACAGACAGGAATGTGATTTGTTAACTTTTTCTTAGTTATGAACATGCTATCATTGTATGTCATATGGTCAGTGGCACCAGAGTCAACAATCCAACTATCACCATATACCATGTTAGAAGATATATGTGTGTTAGAATTATTACCTGCACTGTTAGCAAAAGCTCCTGAACTTCCACTTGCTTCTGCAGAACTTTGCTTTCCTGCCATAGCCTTCATAATCTGCTTGCATATGGCATTCATTATAGAGGGGTCAAGTTGCATCTGTGAACCGGAAGCTCCCTCACAATCACCATCCAAAGGAGTGTCAAACGTTCCCGATCCATTATCAGTATTGATATGAGCAGCAAGCTTGCCATTGCCTCCATTCTTCTTGTTAGGATTCTTCCACCAGTCTGGATATCCAATCAGTTTAAAACACTGATCTCTTGAGTGGCCCTTATTCTTGCAGTGATCACAAAACCTATCTGCTTTATCTTTCTTCCAATCCTTCTTCATACCACTATTTTGACCAGAGAATTTAATGTTTCCTTGGTTCATTATCTTCTGAAGTTTCTGTGCAGCCAAAGCACTCATCTCTGTGCTACCCTCAACCATACCACTAATCTCCTTTTGTTTCTCAACTTGTTGCAATATGGAGAATGTTCTGTTTACAGTAGGAATAGGATCCATAGATAAGACATTTGTGATAGTGTTATCAAAACCACTATTTAGCCCTAGCAACAATTGCATCACCTTCTCCTCAGATTCATACTCAGTTAGTTTTTTTAAAAATTTGCAAGAACAAGAACTTAGAGCACCACAATCACAGCTAGGGAAATTCCTTAACTCTTTCAGTTTATCCCATAAGTTTTTCATCTTGTTATAATACTGCAAAATTGTTAAATTCTGTTGCCTAAGCCCTTCCAATTCCTTTTTGAGCTGATACACCTGAGGTCCATTAGTTTGTCCAAATCTCTCTTGAATATCATTCCATAAATCTTCTGCAGAATTCACTAGACTAAAGTTCTCTGAAATCTCTGGTTTCATAGAACTCAGAATCCAACCAATCACCATGTAATCACAACGAATCCATTGTTGATACGTAGGATCACTAAAACTAGGTTTCTTGATAGATCCCTCAATAAAACCTAACTTGTTCTTTGCGCCCAAAGCACGTTTAACATTTTTCGACCAATTAAGAAAATTATCGCCATTAAAGACAACAGAAACTAGCGAAGTATTCGAGTTGTCAGAAGACGCCAAAAACAAAGGATTACTGAAGCAATTACCTTGATTTTGGCTCCTCTGATTGCTTTGCTCGGAGTTAGAAGAATCATCTTCAATTATTGCCATATCTGACCTCGTGCTCTGATACCATGAAAATCAGATTCTTGACAGAGGAAGAATGAAAAATTAGATTCTGAACAGAGTAAGAAAATAGAGAAAAGTAAAAAATGTTTTATTCATGTTTTGGTTCTTCAAACCGATTACAATTATTACCACATATATTTATACGAATGCCAGCTGTACAAAGTAGGTAAAAGACTATTTTTACATATTTTATTACACACTCATACCTCTTCTGCTATGACTCAATTGATCATAACTTTTTTGCTTGTAACAGACAACTTACTGATATGGAAACGTATGATGGAAATAGTTGGATGTACTATGTTCTCAACTTCTTCAAGTATAGGCCTGGCTTTGATTTTTAAAGCTACAAAATGGAGAATAATGAAAGCTAGGATTATTACTTTGTGTTTTAAAAAATATGTGACATTGATTTGGCGTGAAAGGAACTTGATTTGTTTTGAACAAAAAAGAAGTGCAGCTATGGTGCTTTGGGATGCACTCAAAAATAACACGCATCAGTCCTTGTTGAGAAACACTCACTTTCCTATTGCCTTGGTAGCTGCTTAGGGCTAACTTTATGGTTTCTTCGAGCGTTTTTTTATTTTTTCCTTCTATTTCTTTTTTCCAGGTGTTCCCTTTTTTGTCACCTCCTTGTATTTCCTTGTATGCATGTTTTTGCTTGGAGCTTGTTCTAAGCATTTTTTGTTTTGTTGTGATTGCAATAAAATCGGGTAGGGGTCCTGTCAAACCCACTAACCTTTGCTAAAAAAATTAGTTACTACTTACTATAAAGATCTAATTTATCATTCTATTTAAAATTATTTATTTATACTTTAAAATTTAAAGTAACTAAATAAATTACCAAATCGATATTTATCAATATAAAAATTCTTTTCATTTAGCTTCCAAATCATTCTTATAATTTCACATGTATGATATTAAATCACATTTAATTAATTAATATTTATTATTAAATTTCTAATTTACTACTTCTTAATAATGTGTTTTACACCATCTCAGAGGAAAAACAAAATAAATAAATCAAGTTCTAGAGCAAACGAAGCGGAGAATGAAGTGCAAGGATGACGAAAGATGAGGTGGGAGACTCGAGATCACCCAGGGCTTCCTCCCCCAATCTATCCTTGTATATGGATCAGTTGGGCATTGAACCAGTCGATTCTTGTCTTGGATCATCCCACCAGGATTCGTACTAACCCAAGATGACCGATCCATACTGATCGACCGGTTAGGAATGCTTTAGGTCGAACCTTGTCCTACTTGGTTGAGATGTTAACTCCCCAAATCTCCTTGTTACTACTCCACCACCACTTTAACTATTCTCAATCTAGCACCTTTTGAGTCGACTTTTTGAAACTATACCTCTTAAGATCTTGCCTGATATTTTTCCTATTTCTTCGGTTCTCGTGTAAAATATAAATATTAAGGAATCAACTAGGATATTTCACACTTTACAACATAGGATATTGTTAGAACCTACTTTTCAGTGTTTTAATGATGTTGAATACATAGTGATGCTACTAAAATGTTTAACAACACATTACATGCATTTAGAGGATTATTTACAGACATGATTGAAATTAATAATGTATAGAAAAAAGAAGAAGATGAAGACATGCACAATAATGGAATATAATCGAGTATGAGTTTTGGTATTTGTAAGTCTTAGAGTTTTTAATGTTAATACCTCTCAAAGTGGCAATCACATAATTTTCGAATTCATAAAACCATTTCTTCGGAATTTTTACATGATCTAACATAGCTATAAACATCATATTTTATAAAATAAATTACTGGCCAAAACTGATAGGGTTAGTAGAATAGTTAGGGTGACCTAGTTGACTGAAAAGTTATCTAGTTGACTAGTAACGTAAGACCATCCAATTGAATGAAAAATGAATTGAATTTATTTATTTCTGTATTTTTCCCCTTTCAAGTTGCGATCAATTAATCGATCACAACTTACGAATCGACTGATCATATGGTCAAACGACTGGTGTTGCTACCCAATTTAGCAAGAGTCAACTAGCACCTCCCGCATCTCAATTGGCTAACTACTCAATTGGGCACACCTTAAGGTATGTTTGCCCCTTTGATCTTTATCTCAAACCTTGTATTCCTCCTTCTCAAAGAAAATGATCTCATACAAAACCTACCCAACATCGCTCTCAATTCCTTTCCAAGCACCTCCTTACTCCATCATCCACCTCTCGAGTTGACTACACAGACTAAATCCTTAATCATCATGTCCGACTATGGGTCTTTACCGCACCTATCCTTTTTTTGTCAAAACTCATCATTGACCAGCTCCCATGCCTCATCATCTTTTTGGTAAGTAGGTGGGTTTCTGACAAAAGCATCTAATTTCCCATGCAAAAACAGGAGACTGCCCCCATTTTATTCCCTTGATAAAAATACCTTAACAAAAGTGTTCATTTGACAAAAGAATTATTGTGCCATAACCACTCTTCAACTTTATAGCCTACTTATGCCAAACTCCTCCTTTAAGAGAAGCGTGTTATAATATGGCCTGTCAATTATCATGTATTTGGACCACTCCATCCATGTGGATTTCGAAATGGCCATATTTGAACCACAAATCACAATAAATGGCTCTAGGGAAACTAGTATCTAAACATCAATCCTAACCCTGTAAGAAGTAGTTCACAACTATAAATAAGGGATTTCATGCACTTCTAGAAAGATTGCATTCAAGATATATAATCCGACTAGTTTTGTGCTCTTGTAATAACTAATAAATTTCACCTGTTATTGAAAACTAAAGTAATAAGTTAAGAAGCCACAATGGACGTCGATCTCACCTGGAGCGAACCATCCTACATTTTGTGTCATTTACTTTGGTTGCATCGTACTTTACTCCTCACGTTACATTTCTAATAATGCTTTTATGAGTAACCTTCATAAAAACGTTTACTATTACTACTCTGCGGTTTGCTAGAAATCTAGTCAGCATTTTGGCATTAGAAGGAGGACCTTCACCATTAAGCTCTTAGATTTTGACTTGTTTTTCTTTGAAAATCCTATTCTCCTCTAGAAAAAGCATATGTCATGAAATCTAGCTATGGTGAAGCTGAGGCTGATTCGAATGGCTACAATGCCAATAGTGGCATTAGGGCTAGTAGCACCAGCCCCATTCCATGTATGAGAAAAGACATGACTCGGCATTATCTATGGGATGAAAAATATTGGGCAACTGACCCATGATTTAAATGGTCTCCATGCTTGGTGGAATCCCACAAGACCATCAATCATGGTTGAAGGGTCCCATCTACAATGGACAGAATCCTTCTCTTGCCTATGATTCCTAACGCATTCAACATCATGCATGACAGTAAGGAGTGGGTCATGCTCGAAACACTTATCCAGCTGTTCCTACATAGGACAAAGACTCCTATATCCTGCCCATGGATGACCTTGCTCATGCTACTCGTTGCTCCTTTCCCCTTCAAAATAATTAGACTTTGAAATCTTATAGCAATTAATAAGGAACACCATTTGAGTTTCAACTGGCTATGCAGTCAAAGGCAAGCAAGGAACAATGTGCTAAGGTGTTCTTAGTTCATTACCAATCTCAATGGAAAGTCCCAAGACCTTAGTCCTATGATGGACAGGGTCACCACTCTAGGTCTCCTTCTTTGAATAGAAACAAGTTGCGTACTCCTTAACATCGTCATTGCCTACTATCTCCCTACTAATGGCAGAGGTCCCCTTCACTCATCAGACATATGCATTCCTTCCCTAGCAAGATCCATGAACAACATTAGGGAGATGATGCTGGTCTAAGGGGAGAAACATCATCCCTCAAACAACACATGCTCAGGATCAAAACTTAGAAAACCAATTTGGTGATGGTTTCATTAACAACGAGAATGGGGAACAATTTTAAAAGGAGATACTAGGCACCTATGTTCGTTTGAGGTATGCTTTGCCTCTGATTAGAAAATATGACTGAAGCACCCCCCCATCTGATCATATCATGATCTACAACTAAATCACTAGAGCCAACCATCTCTTCGACAATGCCATATGCCTCCTATTCTCCTCCATTATAACTGGACTGGCCTCTCGTTGGTTCCTACACCTACAAGTAGGTAGCATCAACTATTTAGGTTTCTTGTGCATCGACTTTATGACTCATTTTTTTTCACTTCTCAAATGTGAACAAGGATGGCCAATGAGCTTTGCAATATCAGATAAGGCCCAACCGAGTCATCCTACTTCTATGTCAACCATTTTGATAAGGGAATGGACTGAGTAGACAATAATAAATGAAGTAGCCACCCTTAACTCTAAGGTGAGATACCTCTCCCAAATGTGGAAAGAACTATAAAAAAACCAGACCCATCTTTGACCGACTTCTGTTAAAGAGACAATGACATCACGAAAGGGGAGAAGGCCAACCTATCAGATAGCAACAAAAAGAACGCGCAAGGAGAAAAGCATAACTCGTGCGGCAAAGATAGTCATAGAAGAAAAGGTCATTAGGAAAACAATAAAAAATGCTTCGGGGAGAGCCACCAATTCAAAGCCATGTACACAAATTATGCCTCTTTAAATTGTGACATACAAATAATTTATCTCGCCGTGTGGGACTGCGTCGCATACATGGTCTTACTCCATCCTATATAAGGCAAAAAGAGGGGCTCGATGCAAATGGGAAATATTGTTAGTTCCACCAATTGAATGATCATGCCACCAATGGGTATCATAACCTAAAGACAAGACAGAGTTGTTGATTTGTGAAGATATACTTGTGTAATATGTCAGGCAATAAATAAATCAAAGGGATGGATGATAAAGCTCTCCTCACCCCACCTCAACGGGCAGATGGGAACACCCTTGCCACCATCAATACAAATATTTTGACCATGCATGGCAACCCACATGTGGATAGAAGCAATAAAAAATTAAGATCATTATAGGAGGGAGCTTACCTTTACCAACCAAGTGCATTTAATAGAGATCTAGTCCTCTAAAGCATTAAAGGTGGAATTGGACAAAGTGGATATTGTGTTCAAAGACTAAAGAGGTGTTGGCTACCCTCATTGTGTCCCTATGGTCATGTCATCTAAATTTCAAATACTATGGTGCATCAGGTCTTTATAAATAGGTGAATCTCTATGAACATTATGTTCAAAATGTCTTTAACTAAATGAAGCTTCTACATTTGAGTCTTGCTCTATGCACCCTACCCATCTATTTCTTTGATGGCATTTATATTGTTTACTTTGAGTCAGCCTTGCACCCGGTCACTTTTGGCATGGATCCTCGCTCCACCAAAATTTAGGCAAACTTTGTTATGGTGGTTTGCCCATCCTCTTACAACATCATACACTTAGGCTACTTTGGTCGATATGGACGAGGTTGTTGCATATCAGCAACTCACGATCAAAATTACCACCATAGGGAAGGAGTGCGTCAGATGTGTACGAAGCAATCAACAAGCCTCTATAGATCTTTGTATTAAAGGCCTCTAATAAGCCTCAGCAAAGACCAGCCAAGAGGGTATGAAGGCACTCAACTACCCATGCCCATGCCAGGGGAGATCCCTATACTTCAACTTCCTCTAAGAGGGAGTGAGAGTTTTCAAAGGTTTCACTTGTGTTGAAGATGAACCATCAACAACTCCCTTCGAGAGCGCACGAGAGTCCCTAGAAGCTCCCATACATGCTAGAGAAATTAATAAAAATGGTGCATCCAAGAGAGTACCAAAACCCTTAATGTTCTCGCTTATAACAAATCCATGAAAACTAATAACTTCGGGAGTATGCAAGAGCCGACCTACACTCCCTTTTGTGTTGGAAATTTTGATCCAATTGATGAAGGTCCACTAGCTCCTCATGTTGGATCCACCCCAAAGAGAATGCAAGAGGCCCCTAATGTTCTTGCTTATGTTTGGGTTGAAGACATCGAAAAAAGGGTCTTTCCAGTTAATCAGTCCAAGACCTAAATTCATTTCCACCTAAAACTAAAAAGTCCAGCCCCATTGGGAAGAAACAAATGATACTACTATACATGACCTATTAATGCGGTAGAACTCATCTATAAGAGTCACAGAAGGCTAGACCCTCGTGCTCGCACACATGCATCCACCCGATCAAGAACTTCGTAGAGCATATGATCTATGCAACGGATCAGTGCGAAAAAGAGCTCAATAAGGGACATGACAATGATTTCTGCATGGACCCTACATAGGTGACATCAACCTTGACGGTGGGGCGATGACAGAAGTTAAATTAGTCATCTTAAACAATGACACTTTAAACTAAACCGTCTAGATCGGTTCATAGGGACATGTAGACATGACTAACATTGATCACTTTGTCATATGTCATGCTCTCATCATCCTTCCAAAGGTCACCCATTCTGCCAAAATAGAAGACCCCTCCACCCCTAGAGCTACAAAACACTAAAAGAAAAGGTAGAGAAACTCCTTAAAAATGAATTCATCAGAGAATTCGAGTATTTAGTATAGGTGGACACTCCTGTGTTGGTTTGGAAATGCAATGGAGCATGGAGAACATACATTGATTTCTTTAATCTTAACAAAGCCTGCTTAACGGACTAATTTTATTTGTGCCACATTGATAAAATTATGGACGTAACCAGTGGATATGAACCACTAACTTTTATGGATGCTAATTTAAGGTATAATTAGGCTACAATGCATGACCGTGACCGACATCATACTTCCTACATTACCAATGCAAGATTTTACTATTATAATGTTCTGCCCTTCAATCTTTAGAACATACCAAAGACTCATAAACAAGATGTTTGCTGAGAAGATTGGGAAGTCGATGGAAGTTTATGTCCAAGGCATGGTGGTAAAGTCTAAAAAGGTGGAGGAATGTACGAAACCTCGCTAAGACCTTTTGTTTTTACAAGTACAACATGAAACTAAATCCTAAAAGTGCTCCTTTGCCATTCGCTATGGAAAATTCTTCAGGTGTTTGGTGAGAATTATTGGTACAAGGGCCAACCTAAATAAAATCTAAGATAAATAAGACATGTAGATACCCTATACCCTCAAAAAAGTTCAAATCTTAAATAAAATTATTGCAACACTCATTTGATTACATCCCCGGCAATAGACAAGTGCATTCCTTTCTTTGAAATTATCAAGAAAGGGAATACCTTTACATGGACAAACAACTACACCAAAGAATTTAAGTAGCTGAAGCATTGTAGTCATTAACCGTAATCCCATGGATGGATAAAACCTCCACCTTATAGTCATTAACCACTCAATTTGCGCTACCTTGGTAAGAGACAATGAATGCATGTAACCACTGATCTATTATGTTAGTAAAAGAATGATAGGCCGAGAAACAAGATACATCGGGTAAGGAAAACTTCAAACTATTTAGTCATTGTTCCTTACAAACTCCACTAATACTTCCAACCTCGCCTTGTTAAAGTTCTAACAAAACAATCCTTAAAGCAAATTTTGAGTCGACCAACCCAGAGGGTCACTTCCTAAAGTAGGAGGTGGAGCATTTTCAACATCACATCACCTTCCACTCCTACACCTCAATCAAAAGTGGGGATTTTGCCGACTTCATTATAGAATGCTCTATCTTGAAAAATGATAAGGAAGAGACACCTATAGAATAGTGCTTCTTGCAATTATATGTTGATGAGGCTTCCAACCAAAAAGGGAAAGGAGCCGACATAGTTCTTGTCACCCTAAAGGACATGAAGTTTTCTTTGTGATAAGGTTAGACTTCAAATCAACTAACAACAAGGCTGGATATAAAGTTTTCATGACTGGCCTCAAATGGTGAAAGAGCTCAAGATTCAGTCTATCAAAATATACAATGCCTCCTTGCTCTTGGTCAACTAAATCAACGAGCAATTTTAGGTGAAGGGTAAGACTATGACACAGTATGTCATTGAGTCTACAAAATTGATTAACACCTTCTCTAATTTCAAACTTAAGTAATTATCTAGAGAGAAGAATGTGAATGCTGACCGATCGGTCAAGATAGTAGGCGACCCAATGGAGAATGGTATTTGGATTTCGTTGGATATTAGAAATGATCCGTGCATCGAAAAGGTTGCAATGTCCATGGAAATTTACAATGTACAACAAGGTAGCTGGGTAGCCCCATTCTTGAAATATTTGGTGAATAAGGAGTTTCCCAAAGATTATAATGAGGGAAGAAAATCTCCTACTAGGTGCCCAACTGCACAATCTTGGACAAAAAGCTATATCGAAGAGGCTATTCCATCCTACTAAAATGTTTCATTACCCAAACTAAAGCTGAGCAAGTCCTCGAAGGACTAAATGAAGGTTTCTACAAGGACCATGTTAGAGGAAATGCCTTGCAAAGAAAACAACTCAATAAGGGTATTACCGGTCGATAATGATAAAAGAATCCATTATTTATGCCAAGAAATGCGACCGTAGCCAGTAATTCAAAAAAATTCCTAGAGATTCACCAATCTACTAACTCCAATGACTTCCTTGGAGTCATCCGAAACATAGGGCATCGACTTGATCCTTGGAAGCTCCCAATGTGAAAGGAGGATAAAACCACACCATAGTCATCATTAGCAAATTCACCAAATGGGATGAGGTGGTTCCCATCACTGAGGTCACTACACTAAAGGTCCTAAACTTTGTCATTAAAAATATCATCTGCCACTTTGGTCTTTTAATGAAAACCATCTGACATATAGTTCATGAGCGGCCAATTCCTCAACTATTGTAAAAGGAAAGGGATCGAAAAGCACTTCTCCTCCATAATCTAATCCAATCCAATGGCTAGGTAGAGGTGGTCAATCAGATAATCTAGAGATCTTGAATAATTTTCTAACGGATGCCAAATGAAATTTTGTTGAAGACCTCATAATTATAGTCTGGTAGCACATAACCTCTGCACATGATATCCATAGTGCACTCACGTTTCTCTCTAGGTAACTAGGCAATATTTTCCCATAAAGGTGGATGTCTCCACCCTACAATGTCTAATAAATAATCATGAACAAAATGATAAACTGCTATGGTTGGGCCTTGATGCCCTAGATGAGCAGAGGATGGAAACAGAGCTACGCTTTGAAGCCTTCAAAAGAAAAGTTGCCAAGCATTACAACTTCAAGGTCAAGCAAAGAATGTTTATATTTGATGACCTTGTATTGCAAAGAATGTTTGCCAATACGAAGAACCCGACTGATATAGTCCTTTTGTCGAATTAGGAGGGGCTATATGCGGTCAGCGTCGCCTTAGCCAGTGGATTATACTGTCTCACCTATCCAGGCAACAATTGCATCCCCCATGCTTTTAACCTAGTATCTTAGACATTACCACATTTAGTCAACTTTGTTAGATGAAATTATAAGGCACCAAAATTTTGTAAGCCAAACTATAAGATGATGGTATTTGTAAATCTTTTTGTATGCATTAAATTGAATGACTTCTCTAACCATATGTGACATACTATTGGAAAAACCATGCAAGGTCAATGCCCATGGTCTAGACTACAGTCGAAGATGAGTATCGCCTAAGAGTGGCCCTTCGTGGTGATAGGGGTGCATAAATGGAATGGGTGCAAGTGAAATCCTTCATGCATGTGTGCTGTATTTACCCGTTCTACCTGTTATAGAATGAGGCATCAGTTAGCTGATGGTGCAACTTCCACTTGTAAGTTTGTCCATGATGTTGCCCATTCACCAAGTGTAGAATAAGACACTAGAATAAACAAGGGTGCGATTACCCATATAGTGCCTCAATTCTTACATCCATAGTGTACCCTCTCCACTAAGTTGGAGTGCCCCTAGCACTATGAGCCTAAACGAAGAACAACATGCCTACCACATTAAGTTGGAGTGGCGCCGCCATGATGGTGAAGGCTATGAAGAACATGCATGTTCCACCAAGTTGAAAAGGTCCTATAATAATGGGGCTTAGCCAAAAGATAAACATGCCCTCTTTGTCAAGACGGAGCAGCCCAATAATGCAGCCCCATAATGATGAGGCTTAACATCAAAAAAGGAAAAGAAGAAATAGGTAAACCTTAAGTAGGTAAACAAGTTAATTACAAAACACTCTGCAATTAAGGTGAATATGAACAAGTGTTTGGGGCCTAACCACTTGGAAGGGGGCATATACGCAGTAGATAGCATGATCATCGGAATTTACCTCGCTAGAGATGGAAACAAACAACTAAGCTAAGTTTAAAACTTCAATCTTCTTGAAAGTTCTATATGAAAATTTAACATGATTTGTTCTTTACAAGTGTGTATTACTTACATGTGTTTATTCCTCACAAATATTTGTTCTTTATAAGTGTCCCAAGTGTTATTAATCACATATTATGCATGTTGCCTGCATAAAACAACAACATAACACTTAAAGAATTCAACAATGAAAAAAACATGAAAGTATAACATGGATTTGAAAAAACATTTACTTCTATTTATAACATGTCTTCGTACAAAAAAGAGAAGTACCCACTACAAAATGAAAACAAAATTACAAGATAAAAAAGCCAGACAAAAACACTAGAACACCATCTGGCAGTCCTCTTCATGAGTCATTATTATTGGGACCCCTAGGCCAAGATCCAATGGCTAGAAACATCCTTCAGAGATGCAATCCTCTCTTGGAAAAGGATTCCCAGGGAGACCGCTCGCCACCGAGGGTGCATTCATAGAAACTAATTTTATAGTTTAGGCTTTCACTGCGTCGAACACATCGAAAGCCCAAACTGGCAAAGCAGAAGGACAAGATCATTTGGGCAAAGTGATTGGAAATGGAACGTTAGGGCTCGACGTGTCAGATGTGTCAAACCCAAGTAATAAAATTTCGAACCACCATTTCTTAGCCTATATAAACATCAACCCCTTTCCTCCTCCTCCACCATATTCCATACACCTAATTCTGAACTTCTCTAGCTTAAATAATCTATTATCAAGCACAAATAAAGGTATTTTCTTTTACAACTATGTTTATTTCACATTTCTACGCAACACATAACTTTTATGTTTTTTTTTTAGAATGTCGACTACCTCCACCAGATCTTTTGTTTGAAATATTGTCTATTGGAATCTTGAAAGGAAATTGATTTTAATTGATATATATGTTTTGCTACTAGACAGGATTCCTGTCGAGTTAGCGCCCATATGTTTAATAACCTTCTAGGAAAAATTTCACTAGCAATCTTATGAAGACCAAACGGGATAAAATAAAGTAGACCTGGACGGTGTGCTATGTTCTGCTACGAACACTAAAGGGCGTTTGATTAGTTGATCGAGACTAGGTTCAAGGAGATGATGAATGATGGGAGACAACCACTTTATGATTCCTCGGTTTTAAAGACTATGCTCCCTGCAAATTAAGACAACTTGGCTAAATCTATGATAGTTCTATAACGATAGGCAGATGCATTTATAACCTTCCTCCTTTACATTCATCTCACTTTGACACCCAGCTTTAACCGAGCATTCTCAATGGGCTAGTAAATGACTTGCTTTCGAGTCCACCGCCGCTAGTCCTCATCAAACCATTGATGTTGCTTCATAGTCTTAAGAAAGGCCCATGAGATCCCTAACTTTGAGAGATAAAGATCGAAATTTAACATTTTCAAACAACTTTTTGTATATCTTATCAAAAGTTGGTAGTTAATCGATAGCCTTGAGAGGGGAAGCTTGCATTATTATTTATGGACTAACCAAGATGTTATCATCTAGTTTGTTCTATGTTAATCAAGGATAATGAAGTTAGAAAAATGTTGAATTATCTTGTCTGGTAAATAACCTCAAAATAGATGTGATCTACCATTATTTTCATATGTTTATTAAACCAAATGAAATGTTATTTTCTTTGCAATACATGATTTTTTTCCCTTTACCTTTTGTACTTAATTTATAATATGGTATCAGTAATTATAATTTAGTAAAATTAATCAAAACAATTTAAAACAATTAAAAGTATAATCTAAACAAATAATCATCCCTTATTCGTTGGCTCATTCGCAGCATAAATACGTATTCCCTTTCGCTAAACTTTCTCCATTCATACCCATTCAGAATATCTCATTCAGCTACACCATTCGATTCATAAGGAATGCAACCTAAGATTTTCACCCACCACCTCCTAGCCAATGTCTGTAAACACCCCTAGAGAGACTAAGTCACGCATTATAAAGAGGTGTAAATTGGCACGAACAAACCTTTTTAGCATAATGGTCATCCTATTGTTCCATCACCCATCCACCTTTTCCACCTCCGCCTTCATCGTCGCCTCACAAGATCAACAATCAAACGACCCTCGTTTTGGAGGAGAGAAACCTTGATATTGTCCACTATGGTGGTCTTCTCCATCGGATGAAATTTGAGAAGAATATCTTCCTGCTCTAGCTCCAAATAGGAGAGGCTTCACTAGTCCATGCATTCTCCAATGCCTCCCTGGCCACCCTTTCGGACTCCTTGCCCAAGCTCTTCACCTCCATTATTTTCTTTGTGGATACCCACATCCTCTCCTCTATCACCCATGGCTTGATCTTGTCTGTGATCTGCTTGTTTGGCACGACCACCTCTTGCTTAATGCAAAGGACATAGGCCCCAACCTGCAAAGAAGGAGTTAGCAAACAATAGATTTCAACTTTAAAAAACTAGACTTTAAAGGTACTTGTAGAGAACTTACTAAGAAACTCTCTAAAATGTTATCTTCGAGGATGGCTTCGATCTCATTAATTTAAAGTTACTTTAAAGTCTTGCAACCACATTTGTGAATTCTCTGAAAAACTACATGATTTAATTAATTTATAAAATGTTGCAACTTAATTAAATAAATTAATATTAAGAAATATTAATTATTGTTTATTTTATTTGATGTTTCACAGTTATTTGAATTATTTGAAGCATATACAAAATATATATTTGCTTTATATTTTCGCACATAGAAATCGACATTAGTGTAACTTTACATGAGTTTAAATAAAAGATAATTGCTTGAAGGGCCTTTCAGAAATCTTGCACCATTAAAGATGGAAAATGTGACTAGCCATAGATGTGACGAGAGAAGGGTAGAGTGGGAGAAAATCAAAGGATTGATTAAAGAAGTTTTAATTAAAAGGATTAGAAAGGTTTCATTCTCTCAATTAAAACAAATCCACTAATTTTATTTCCATCATTCATTCTTTTCCTTTCTCCTCCTTTTCTTCTTGCATTGGCCTAAAGTTTGATCATCCCCTTTTGAAATATAATCAACTTTAAAATAAATTAAAACATGAAATGAATATATAGACAAGTGGTTCTTCTTTTTCCTGCAAATTTTGGTTTAGGATCAAGGATGTAAGAAGGGATTTTCAAATCATTACGTAACTTATTGGCTAGATCTTAAAGGTATCTTCTAATTTTAATTATTTTCTTCGTAATATTTTTTTCACAATTTTATTTATATGTATTCTTGTTTCATCTCAACTAGAATTATATAAATCATTTTAAAAAAATTTGTTGAATGATTTGATTTCTTCTAGCTTGAAAAATTAAAACCAAAATTTATTAAACATTTTTTTCATTTTGGATTTATGTTTTAAAATTACTTATGTTAATCTTCTTAACATAATATATGATATAATAATCTAAAATTTCACGGTTTGAATTTTTAAGAGATTATAAATATCTTATTTGATTTGATGTGTGCAATTTTGGTTTTATAATATTTTGACCAATAAATAATAATAAAATAGAATTTTATTTTGGGCAAAGACTTTAATATATATGTATGTATATGTATGTAATTATGTTTGTATTTATGTATTTAGTTAATTAATTTAAGTATATATATGCTTGTAGATACATCCGAAAATTTTAACATACGGATATTTGTTTTTGAGTCAGTTAGAAAGTTTTTGGATTAATCATTATATATACATACATATATATGTGTGTGTGTATGTGTGTGTACATAAGTGTGTGCGTGCATGTGTGTAAACATTTATATTTATATTATATATCGTTACAACATGTTTAAGAAATAAATTTTAAAATTTTATTTCTATTGGACAATTTAAAATTAAGGTAATAATATATACATATACTTAGCGAACATATATAGATATGATAGAAATAAATCTCAATTTATGCATTTATATATTGACCATCTTTTTTCTGTTTATGTCAATTTGACTGTAGTTTTGTACCTTATCATTCCTTCTGTATTAATTAGATATTGTATCATTTAAATTTTGATAAAGAGGCAAGGTGGAATCAATGAATGCTACCCCTGTTATCCCGCCTTTTGTAAGGCCGTGATACCAAAAGATTGATTGGAAACCAAAGACAGCTCGTCTCAAAGATTGGTTACACATTGCTTCGCTATGGATATCGAGGAATTTTATCCGAGCCCGGATCAGGCTACAATTAATAGGACACGACAAGCAAAATAATGAAAGCCAGCACTCCAAATTTCAAGTCAATCCGAGTTCGTATGCTCAAGTTATGATCGATGCAAATTGAAGGCAAAAACCATATTTTCGTAACCATCAGGGCACACCGATTCGTATCAATGCAGCTCGTATCCACCATCTTGCCTCGGTTCGAATCCATCGACATCGCATCGGTCAGGACGACTGCATTTGCGCATCCATCCATTTCGCATCGATCAGACCATCCCACTTCGCATCCATCGATAGGCCCTACTTCGTACCGATCAATTTCGCACTCAAGCAACTGTTTCGTATCGATCAACTCTGCATCCATCAACCAGTAACGCACTTCGTATCGATCGACCAATGTCTAGTTCGCATCCATGAAGGAGGCGTCTATTCGAATCCATCAGGGAGCTTTAGTTCGTATCCATCATAAATATTGATACGAAATTACCATCGATACGAACTAAGCCACCCATCTCGATTCGAACTAGGCAAATGCAAATCAATACGAGGCGCATGTAGTTGATCGATCCAAACTGTGTGACGGCACTCGATACAAACGAGGAAAAACTCATGGATATGACGCGGTCAACTCGAAGCTAAAGGCGGATCGATGCGAGATATGCGCGCCACGTCGTCGCGTTGTCACGTGCCTTGATCGAGTCGAATAGATGGATACGAAACCATGGATTCGAAATCAGCAGCATACGAAAATCACAATCTTGCATCGATCATATCTCACAATCCACCAATCTAAATGCTATGTAATTTTCACAATAGCTTCCATACAAGGTAAAGAATGTTCCTGCCAAGTTTCAGCTCGATTGGAGCAATTTTTGATGGATACGAAATCGTTTCATATCGATCACAGATCAAGTCGAAACTTGGCGGGGTCGGTCACATGGGCCCACTCACGTGCCAGAAGAAGTCTCCCAAAGTTTGAGCGCAATCTCAGCCTCCTACGCCTATAAATAGCCCCCTGAAGCCTACAGAAAATGGATCTTTTGGCAATCGGACGTCCAAACTCTGTCGGATCCAATTCTACATCCTTTTAGCACTACAGTATTCAAACATCAGAGCGATAACCTACTTAATCTGCTGTAACAGATTGAAAGTGAATAAATAAAATCATAAGCTTCAGAGTGAATGTAGGCAAGATCGCCGAACCACTATAAATCCTGTGTTTCTGATTGTTATTTCTGCAACTTGTGCTTGAATATTGCTGATTTACATTCATAGTTTGGTGCTTTCACGATATTTGGGGTTTGTGACCATTTTTTGGTGCAAACAACCCCTTTTATCTCTTTTCCTTTAGATCTTGAAATTATTACGTCTAGATCAAATTTCATGTTTGTTCTTATCCTTTAACACCTAACGATTACATTTGCTTTATGTTTCACAAGGTTTTCACAAAATATAAAATATGAGTATATTAGATATGTTCAAACCATTTCAAATTTCGCACTTAGTTAGCATGGATTTAATTAACTATGAATAAAAAAATATTAATAAAATATGTTTTTATTAAAAATAACTAGATTAGATCGAGTGAAACACCTTAGACTTCATTGGCCCGTTTTGATCTAAATACGGAAAATTTGAAATATGCCGATTTTACCCATTGTAGATCGGGCTAGTTCATTCAGTAGTATCCGGGCACAAATGGTCTACATAGTCCAATTAGAAACTTTAGAGCCAACTAATTAAACAAACTTATCTAATGGGTATCTAGAAAAGTAGTATCCGTGCTTAGTGTTGAATATCAAGTACTCTCCCATTCCTGGCTGTCGGCCTAACCCAATGGACGGAGTAAGTCCGAAAGGCCGGTCCAATTATAATGACCCAAATTGATTTCGATATGGGGTTAAGTTTCAAAATTCTATTTGAAAATTAAAATCTAAAAGTTAAGTTTATTATATAAAAGGAAATTTTTTAATGTTATAAAATGAATTCAAATTTTTTAAAATTACTTTGAGAAGCTAAAATAATTAATTTTGAAATTTTAATAAACTTAATAATTTGAAACTAGGATCCATCCTTTATTTTCAAATTTAATACTTGAAAACCCCTTCTCAAAAGCAAGTTTCACGATATACCATTGGCATTGTTTTAAGTGAAAACGTGCAATTTAAATTGCACATATAGCAATTAGAACTGCAAATATTTGTAGTTAAAATGAAAATATGTGAAATTTAAAATGAACATATTTATAAAACAATTATTTAAAGTGTGGGCTGCCAATATTATAAAGTGCAAAATGCACATCCTTGAGGTATAAACAGTATATTTTCATTTTATAAAAATGCGTTGTTAGAACTGCAAATATTGGCAATGTAGAATGGAAATATATGCAGTTATAACTATATAATTATTTATTTTAAAATGCATATTTCCTTTAGAAACATTGAAAGGGGTTTTTCGTGAAACCCACAAGGGGCGAAATTGAATTTTAAAAATTTTGAAGGGTGTATGAATAAACAACCCTTTAATTAATTTGATTAATTAAAGCAAGGTAAATAATTAATTAAAATGTATTAAGTAATAAATGCATGCATGCATACATACGTGTGTGTGTATAAATGTATATATATGTGTGTGTGTGTGTGTGTGTTGATATATATATATATATATATATATATACACATATACATATATGTATATGTAACTATAATTGTTATAGTTATATATTTATCCTAAATTTTTTTATGATGAATTATATTAAACTTTCGAATCAATTTAAAATTTTAATTAAATTAATTTATCTTGAGGTCATTATTTATCTTGAATAGTTTAAGATGTATTACGAAATTTCTAAAATTTTATATAAATTTTATTATTCAAATATGATTAAATTAATCAAACTAAAATTAAAATTAATTAAATATTATTTAATTAATATGAAATGATTGAATATGATTTACCCAATAGAATACATACAAACATGTATTATATAATTAAATTATGAAAGTTATAAATAAAACAAAACTTATAA
Source organism: Allium cepa (assembly GCA_030765085.1). Taxonomy (NCBI): domain Eukaryota; kingdom Viridiplantae; phylum Streptophyta; class Magnoliopsida; order Asparagales; family Amaryllidaceae; genus Allium; species Allium cepa. The sequence continues at coordinate 736,742,536 of CM060943.1, forward strand.
GACTATATATGTATAAACCTAAGTGGAATTGAATTACATCTAAAACGGATTTTTTTGAATAAGTACATATACCATGATTTCAGATGTGTCTGATACTTAAATTGCAAGGGTGTTTCATAAGAAACACATTATTAAAAATTTGATATCACTCAATATATGTATAATAATATATTAAATCCTTAATATATAAGTTGCCCTCTAACACACTCACATATATATTAAGTTCTTACTTGCATACCCTTTAGTTATTGAGCAAATTCAAGCTATATATATATATATATATAGTACTATTAATATATTGTTATACTAGGTATTATACATGCATGTACTTGTTGAGAAAACAAAACTTATATGCATGATACTTAGTGTAACGACCTGAAATTTTTGACTCCGAAAATTCCAGATTGTTAGAGAAAAGAAAAAAGAAGGGAGAAGAAGAACAGAAAAATAACATCTCACAGATTCTCACATTCGTAGCGGAAAAATATAATATCAAATAACAGCAGGTATACAAAGGAAAACTGTATCCGTTAAATTACATTCAATACATCAGAGTTACAGCCATTACACAAAACTGGACAGTTAAAATTAACTTGTCCCAGAAATACAAACCACAGCAAAATACTCCATACGTCTTGCTATCCAGCTCGCCTCCTGAGCTCCAGAACGTCCTAACCTGGAAATCTGTAATACTTGGTCTGACCTGAGCGTTACATCAAGGTAACACTCGGGTCAGGTTGGAAACCAGAATGAGTAAACCCGTCTAACATGAAATACTAAGACAATAAACTTATTTAAAAACCCAGGTAACTCGTACTTCACTACAGGTTCTTAACATGTTATAGTCAACACTTATTTCACAAATCAGCCCCTAAGTACCCTTACTTAGTTTCAATGGTCCAGTATACTTCAATTATTTCATTCCAGCCTATTGATTACACATAACAAATCTATAAATAATTATAGAATATTTCAAATTGAAGTGGTTTCAGGTATGTACTAATATCCGACTCCAGTCTCTTTGAATCCAATATTATCTTAAAAATAAAGCTGTTAAAATTTAAACAATTCCATTTATATCCAAAATACCTATTTACTTAGCCATTCATCACAGATAGACAGACCATATTATCATAGTTCAACCCAAACGTATCATATTACATAGCATCACAATCACATATCAGAGATACTGACTAATCTAAGGCATACAATACCATTTAATCATTCATAAGCAAGATTAATTTGTCACACCATTTATAATTAATTTAAATAAATTAAATTAATTACTTTAATCATTTTTAATCCTGCTTACTCAACAGTAATTAATTACAAACCATTAATTAATCATCCCTTAATTATCTTCTCAATTACATTAAGTAATCAACCCTTAATTAATTACACAAATTAATTATCTTAATCACATTAATTAACCTTTAATTACCATCTTAATTAATTATTATAATTAATTTTTTAACCCTCAATTAATTACATTAAATCATTGTTCTATAATCACTTTCTTTTATTAGTTATCCTTTAATTATCTCATTTATTAATTAACTAACCTTTAATTTAATTTCCATAATTAATCCATACTTTAATTAATTACACTAAGCAATATTTCTCAATTACTTCCATTAAGTAATTTTCATTAAATGAATCACATGTAGTAATTACCCATTAATTATCCTCCTTAATTAATGACATTAAGTAATTACTTTCATAATTATCACTAATTAATTTCATTAAGTAATTAACCTTAAATAAATTAATCATCTTTAAAATTAATTATCTAAATTAATTAATATATATTTATAAATCAATCTTTTAAATTGATTACACAAATTAATTAACCTTTATTAATAAATTAATTAACCTTTGTTAATAAATTAATTAACCTTTATTAATTATCTTGATAATTTAATTAATTAATTATTCCTGATTACATAAATCAATTAACCATCCTTAATACATTAAATTATATATACATTATTTAATTTCATCATTTAATTCGCCTTTAAAAACATATAGGAATTAACCTATTATAAAGTTAATTTAAATAACAATTTTAAAACATTTTAAACTTTAGAAACTCGTTTAAAACTTGCTAATACTTTGTTTAAAACTTGATTTACATTTCCTTTGAAACTTACACAAATTGATAAGCTTTAAAACTTGATTACAACAACATACAAAAAAAGCCGAGCCAAACCCCAAAAATCCCCAGAGCCAAACTACCGGATAACCCGAGCAACGCTCAAACTACTTCCTTCTTCGAGTTAGCACACAAACGTCCTCGATATCCACCCGTGCAAAACATCATCTTCCTAAAACTACAAAACCCAGCTCAACACAGCCATCAATGTGCATGTGTATACGTGCATGCTGTACCCTCGCCCTCCGATCAACTCACTAGCCATCCTCTAAGTCGACGACAACTAGTTTAACATGGGCGACCCACCAGAATCCCAATTCCCCGTGAGAATCAAAATCGAACAACTTGAACCCAATCAGGCCGAAAACTCAATCGTCACCCACCTCAAATTTTCCCCGTCTCCGATAATTTGGAACTTCGCCTTAACGTCTAGAACCTCGCCCTGTTCCCCTCTTTCATTTCCTCCGGCATCGATCAAGATCGACACGCCGACGAGGCCATAATGGCCTTGAAACCAACCTCAGCCAAAACATAGCTTAAACCCTAATTCGCCTTATCCCGATCACCCCGGTGATCTATAAACCTTCTGAGCAAACTTCCCCCAATCGCCGATCTATGAACAAACTCTAGTCTTAACCCTGAACACCTCAGATCATTGCGATCGCCTAAATTTGACGAACACACCATTTTCGTTCAACTCGAGAAATTTCTCTCGAATCAAAGCTAAAAATTTAGTTTTCTATTTTAAAAATAAAAGTTTTTAAACACGAATCTATTGATATAACCCAAACTCGAAATTAAAAACATAAATTTTCTAGATTTGAAAAGATGTCATTGTAATTTTCTTATTTCCTGGATATTTACAAACTATTTTTACTTAAATTGTATTTTTAAAAACGATGTTACCCATACAAACATATTTTACTCAGAGATCAAAACTAAAAAATCATCTAGTTGGATGATTTGAATCTTTGAATCAGGATTAAAACTTGAAATATTTAAATAGAGGCTTGTTTGGCTGTTCTCAGTTGTCAACATAGATACTAACACCTATATGTATACATAAAAATCATTTTTTCAACATGCACAACAAAATTCATATCATACTTCAATGATTCATCACATGCCAATTCAATATATAACAGATTCTAAGAGTTTACTCACCTCTTTTGTTTGAACATGGAAGGTTTTGAAAATCTGAAAACTGAACTTGAATGTTGATTAGTGAATTGCTGTTTGACTATGATCTGTAACTTGATTTAGTTGCTGTTTGAGGTGACTGATTAAAATTTTGCTTCCAGATTTTGAAAGTTTTAGACTTGAATCAGTTATTGTTTGAAAATTTTAAAGCTGTCGTTTAATTTGGCTTTTATTATATTTTTTTCTAGTTTTTTTTTCCAGACTCCAGCTTGCTTTGTATTTGTTTAGTTTGAACATAAGAAAAAGAGAATAGAGGGGAAATAGCGTTATATATATATAATTTTTTCAAATTATAATTATTATTTTTTTTAAAATAAGAGAAGATAACGGCACTTGTTTACCATGCACATTATTATCTTTACAAATGTTAATTTGATGACAAAATTGACTTACACTTGTAAATATGCATGTTTTTATGTCCTTTATATGTTTTCATATAAATTTTTGTTATATTTATCTTTTAGTTTGTATTTATATGTATACTTACTTTTAATTATATTTAATTTAATTTGTTCTTATATTAATAAATATATTTACAAACCATATTTATTATATATAAACTTTAAAGAAATATTTAAACCTTTTATTTAATCTTTTTTTAAACTAAAGCTATTATATCCTTAAATAAATAAATTTTATTTTTGAATTTCAAATTCAAATTCAAACTCTAATTGGATTTAAAATCAACTCATACATATACATATATATACAACACATAATTTATTTATTTGAAAATAATAATTTTGCTAATTTTAAATAATTACTCTAGGAGTATTATCAAACGAATACTTAACCAGATATATATTATTATTACCAGAATTATTTATTTAACTTATAAATCAGTATTTCTATTAATTAAATCCAGTTAATTTATCAATTACAGATGTCCAAAAATCCGAGTTATCATATTCCTCCCCCTTTGAATCTTTTCTTCCCCGAAAGGAACGAAACCAGAATTTAATTATATTGCTAATTTATCAGCTAAATTATCCTTTAAGTATTAAAATTTCAAAATCTATATAATATTACCAAAATAGTTTTATAAAAATACCTTTTTTAACTCGATGTCTCAACAAGTTCATCTTTGTTCTCACAGAAATTCGGTCATACGTTGATCAGACATAGGACTAAAAATCTATAAGTACTTGGTAAACCCATTTCAACACCCATTGAAAATACTTGAAATTGTTGAAAATATAGAAAACATTTTTGAAAATAGAGGAAACATTTTTGGTGAGAATGCTCTGAAAATCATCATCCCCTCCATGGTCGCAGTTAACCCGATGGTTACGTTGCCATCCCGGCAAAATCCATAGATAACTGTAGGCATCATGTAACAACCCGCACATTTAACGATTTTATATTTAAATATTTTATTTAAATATAGCGTCGTTAGTCGGATTTTGGTCCGAAATGTTACTTTTTGCAAATGGCCGAATTGGGACTCGAAACCATTTCCATTGGTTCCAAAATGGCGTTTGCGACCTTTTTGAGTATAAGCTTTGACATGTTCGGAGTTTGTGAAATTTTGACTCTTTTTCTAGTTGGGTTTGGGTTGGGTTTAGCCAATTTGTTAGTTTAATAACCTAACTCAGTCCCTCTTCTCTCCATTCACCCTCATTTCATTTCTTAAACTTAAGAAAACTGAAAATGGTGGAAGAGAATTGGAAATAGAAATTTGCAAGCCCTAGTTTCTCCTTGCAAACTTGAATCTTGCTCCAAAATCAAAGAGAAGCCTTAGGTAAGCCTTCTCTTCATCTTCTCTATCTCCTTCTCTCTTCAATCTCAGAAATTCCTAAACCTAAACTTAGGAAAATACTTGTTTTGATCTTAGATTGAAGCTTGTAGAGTGGGAGTGGAGAGTGGTTGGTTGTTTTCTTTGTTATTGAGCTTCTCTATTCTTGTTTTGGATTAAAAGGTGAGTTTTGAACTCACATCTACCTCCCTTGATTTCATTGATGTTGGGTATGAATTCCTAGCACTTGTTCATATGCACTTGTTTTCGATTTGGTTTGCTTTGGTGAAATTGCCAAATTATGATTTTTGGAAGCCAAATCTATGTAAAACCTTATATGGTTGATGTTTATGTTGTTCAGAGTATTTGGGTGTGTCGTTAAGGTTGGGTAGTCGTTTGACGTAAGCCCATAATTAACACGCATCCGATTGCTTTCGATTTGTTTGGCCATAAGTGGCCTAGGTTCAGGAAATGCCTGACCATCAGGTTTTAGACGTCTGAAACCCCTATTTCAGACGTCTGAATATTGTTCTGGGGAAATATTTTCACCCCAGATTCAGACGTCTGAAATTATATTCCAGACGTCTGAATTGGCTAAATTTCGACCAGAAAGGAAATAGGCCAATTATTGCCTATTTCAGACGTCTGAAAGTTTGGATTCAGACGTCTGAATTCTGTTTTGAAAAACAAATTAATTTTTAGATTCAGACGTCTGAATCCCTTCTTTCAGACGTCTGAACCTGCTGTTTTTGCCAAATTGCCTTGTTCGCTTATTTTTTTTCCAAATTTGATAAATGCATATTGGTTTCCGATTAGTTGTTTATGCATATTTGACCTTAATGATTCCTTTTTGAATTCATTCATGGGTTTTATAAATGATTTCTTCAAATCATATTAAAAGTTCGCTTCTCCGATTTATAAATTCTATTTAAAACACACGCACAATTTCGCACTTCAAGCGAAGTGGAAGGGTGATTAAATGGTTGGGCAAAACACGGACCATGAATCTGTGCGTTTATCCTTCCGATTAATCCTCGACCTATTCAATTGATCGTTTTGACCTTCGGGTTTGGTTTACCGATGATATGAGGTGAACTTTGTACTGCTTTGAGTGTGAAATTAACTAACGGATAGTAAATCGTTTAATGCGAACGAGTGGTTATGGGACTCACGTTACCACTTTTCGGATTCCTTTTTGAGAGTTATGACACATTCCGCCAGTTAGTGGTGTCCAGTATTGGGTCTTTGACCTTCACCACTACGGTTTGTTGCCTTCGCGTATGTTGCCTTCGGGTATGATGCCTTCGGGTTTGTTTCCCTATAGTATCGCTTCCGATGTTGGTCGTTATGAGCCGCATGGGTGATATTGGGGTGCCCTTTAGTATCGCTTCCGATGTTGGTCGTTATGAGCCGCATGGGTGATATTGGGTTTGGAGTCTTCGGGCTCATGGATCCTTGTTTGTACAGTATTGAGCTCGAGCAAATTTTCTGATGTTTCATTCATATTATATTCCCTAGGTATCGCCCTTCAGTGTCGGTCTTTTTGAGCCGCATGATATGTAGCGATTACCTTGTGGAACTTGTAGACCTTATTGGTATTTGTTATTGCCTTTATGGCTTGTTTTGGGATATTTGTATCCTTTGTTTATCTATGTTGCCGATGATATGAGGCTTGTTTTGTTATCATATGATTCATCTTTTGTTAGATGATTGTGGTATCTCTTTTAGAGATATTTGTTATACCTTGTAACCTTGCAGGTTTATTGTTGTTCAGTTTTTCTAACTGATTTGTTTAGCTAGACTAGCCCATGTATTTTATACTCGGGTCAGACCGAGATGTTTCAGGTTAGATGCTTTTGGACTTAGCCTATTTTGCTTCCGCATGCACTATTCAGCTTGTTCCTTTTTGTTAAAGCTTTTTGTGTAGTCCTTTTATTGTAACTCTTATATATGTATTCTTTTGACTCGTCTGTATATTGTGGTTTGCTATACCACTTGACATGTATTATTTTGTAAACTCTGTTATGTATCTGTATATGTGTATATGATGATCTGCTGTTCTGTGATGTATATTACATTTGAGTTGTTATATTCTGTTCTGATAGATCCTTCAACCACTTATGGTTTTGTTTTAAGTATTCATTGGATATGTGGACCTTCTTGGTATGTCTATTGTCGATGTATTCAATAGATAGTTAGAGCAAGGCTATAGATGGTCGCTCCTAACCAGCCTTATTCTCCGTGTTAGTTGACGGCATTACCCTGTAGTGTCCTTGGCTAGCGTGGGTATAGAGGTGGGGCGTCACAGCGTGGTATCAGAGCTAAGGTTCAGAACAAAGTATGATAAACACAGAATAGATGCACATATTCCGGTACATCAAAGTGTATAAGTGATACAAATCTTTGAATCATCGTGCCTTTCTATTCCTTCTACTATCGAAGGTTAGATAGAATTTGGGGAATAAGTCTAGGAATGCATTTAAATTCCGTAGTATTCCGTACTGACGCATCTACCTTGTGATTAATCTTGTTCTTATCATACCTTCAGCGTATGGCTGGAAGAGGCAGGGGACGATGTTCGAATGCTGGGCAATCTAGTGGCTCACATCCGGATGGCGTTTATATCTCTGCCGATCAGTTTTTGGAATTGTTTAGGAGCACTCAGCCTCCAGTTCCTCCTCGAGTTTCTCCACCTCGCAAGTCTGCCTTTGCACGCCAGTGCAGTGATTTTGCCCATCTTGGAGGAAAGCCGTTTAAGGGCTCCGAGTCTGTTCTTGAAGTCCAAGCTTGGTTTCGCACGTGCGATCGTATCTTCTCTCGTATGGATCTTTCTGACCATGATAGAGTTCTTTTAACTTCTAGCTTATTACAAGAGTGTGCTCTTGATTGGTATGAGCTTCTTGTAGCCGAGATTGATGAGTCTACTCTTTCTTGGACTCAGTTTCGGGAGCGATTTAAACTTAAGTTCGTTCCTGAATCTGAAAAAGTTTTATTGACCCGTCGCTTCCTTGAGTTGAAGCTGTTTGCACAAAAAATGGACAAACACCTCCAAGTCGTATTATTTTAGTTGAGTATGTGTGATTTTCAATGATTTTAGTTGAGTATGTAAATATGAGAAAAGTAAGGGCTGAAATGTAAAAGACACGCAGATTTATAGTGGTTCGGCCAGAATGTGCCTACGTCCACTTTATATGTTATTATCTTTCTTCTTCCAGATTACAAGTACAATGCTTTGTATACAAGTGTATGAAAGTAGTTTGAAAGTTCCTTCCTTGCTTGAGCTCTCAAACTTGTCTGCCATTGTTGTACCCCTGCCCCTCTATTTATAGAATGAGGTAGGGGGCAGGGGTCATGGAAGTATATAGCTGCTAGTGGGCCCGGGCTGAAGCAATCTGGACTGGCAGTTGTCTGGTTCGGCGAGGTCTCATTCGGCATGGAGCTTGGACCGGTGGTAGGCTTGGACCGGTTGTGAGTGTGGAACGGTGGTCCGGTGCTTGTTTGGACCGGCTGTGGGGTTGGTCCGGTAGGTCATTTGGTCCGGTGGTTGCAATTGCTTTGGTTCGGTTATGGTTGGACCGGATGTGGGGATGACCGAATGGCCTTCGGTTCGGCATGAATTGGAGATGCCGAATGGTCTCATGCCGAATGGACCTTCACACTTGGAGTGCCGAATGAGCTAATAGGCTTGTATAGCCGGATGAAAAGGTACTCCGGATGGACCATCACTGCCGAATGAGCTTGTTCCTTCGAATCGCCGAATGGACATAGGAGCTGATGGAATGGAGGTTGCAAACCCGGGTGAAACTGACACTTCTTGGTCTCGAGATCTTCTGGGTGAGAATTCGCCCAACATTTGCCCCCCAAAGTGGGGCGCGTGCTTGCACGTGTCGCGCTTTGTTTCCCGGTGATAGAAAGGCTTGTTTCGTAACGCCATGGGCTGGACGTTCGTATCCTGCTGATGTCCTGCAAAGGGAATTTACAGTTTTAGTGTGGTTTCAAATAACGACCGTTCATGATCGAAATATTTGAGATGAAGTGAACTGTGTCGCTCGGGACGAGCAAGTGTGCCCCGAAGGGGCTTAGCATCGTCGATGCCGGGTTCACGTTAGAGTGGGTCCCTGGGTCGTTCGCCAAGGTGGCTTATCGCCAGCTCAGAGCATGCCTAGGGATCGTTCGCGACCCCGTACATGTGTAAGTAGCTTAGCCATTTCACAATTATCAAATATCCATTTGACCGATGGGCTTAAAAATGCGTGTCAAAGTGTAAATTCCCACGATGATAGGGTTAATGACCATTCAGAGCGTGCCTATGGACCATTCGTGGTCGCGTACACGTGTGAACGATTTAATTCATGCTAGTGGGAGTTTTACGACTTATTCATCGTTGTCATAATCTTATTTTATTAGTTAGTTCTGGAGTTCGGTACTTATCTGAGTGAAGCGCCCTGCGTGCCCCCTGTTTCTGGTTTCTGCTGGTAGAGACAGTTTTATTTGGTTGTTGGTTGGACCGGTACGCTGGTCCGGTATGTTGGTCCGGTAGGCCGAACCAGCTGGTTCGGCAATCCTGAGTTTGCCTATATATAGAGGCTACCCCCCTTAGTTTTCCCCTACCGAACCAAAGAGAGCCGAATCAATTTTTAGCCGAACCAAACTTCTGCCGAACCAAGCTTATACCGAATTAGGTATATATTCTTTTGCCGAATGGTTTTTTATCACCGAATGAATATGATTGCCGAATGCACACGAAGGGTTTTGTTTTACCGAATGATATGTATACCGGATGTGTTTTTTAGTGCCGAATGGACTTATGACCCCATTGCCGAATGAACTTAAGTCCCTAGTGCCGAATGAGCATAAGACCCTAGTGCCGAATGAACTTTGTATTCGGTCTTTGGGTGGAACTCTGGACTTATGTATGCTTGCTTGTATTCTTGTTCTAACACCATGTTTTTCACTTTTGTGTATGCAGATAAATGTCTCGCAAGGCGGAAACACGATCAGACAGACGGAAATCCAAGGATGGAGGAGAGTCTTCTTCTGTGCCCCCAGCCCAACCAGGATCCGGGCAACATCGACCTGTTCCGAGGTCGTTGGTGGACGGACATGGTCCACAGGAACTTCTGGTCTCCCCTCCCGACTGCTTTCCTAGCTCCCTAAAGGAGGAGCAACTTGACGTTATATCCCGTTCCTTTGGGATAGACAGGGCTCTTATGCTGTTACCGGGGGAGGGGGTCATGCCATATGATCCCCCTGAGGGGTACTTCGCTTACAGCCGTTACCATTGTATGTGCGGGGCTATTCCTCCAGTCAACGCCTGGATATTAAGCTTCGTCACTTATCTGAAGGTGGCTCCATTCCAGCTCCAGCCCAACTCTTATGCCATTCTGGTTTGCTTGTATGCTATCTTCCAGAAGAGATACGGGCGTGCCCCCTCCAACCGGGAAATACGATATCTGTACAATCTGAGGGGGTACAGGAAGGGGTCCCCATATATTAGCTTGGAGTCAGCCGTTTCCTTCAAGCCGGTTTTGGATTTATACTCGAAGTATAGCATGTTCAAGAAGGAATGGTTCTTTGTTAGGGATGACTCCGTCTCTATTCGCCGATTTACCTCCGGATGTAAGTCAAAACTCTACTCATAATTCCTGTCTTGGCTGTAATTCTCTCTCTTATGCGCTTTTATTTCTTGCTAGCGACAGGTGGTTTTGCGGTTGTGGAAGATGATCGCTTGGTTCAGATGGCAGCTGAAATTGAAGCTATTTCCGGGAGAGACAGATCGGCTGCTTATTTGATTAGGAATGCCAGGCTCTTGATGTATAATTTGATCCTCCCACATCAGTCCGTAGTCAAACAGAGGGACACGGCAGAAGAGAAGGCTGCCCAGCCTAAAGGTGGGGTGACAGCGAAGGGTGGCAAGAGGAAGCCCTTTGCACAACGTCCAGTCGTTGGAGGCAAGAAGCTCAAGGAGTCCGATGGCCCTTCTCCAAGTACTTGCCCGGATGTCCCGGAGGAGGAAGGTGTAGAAGAGGAGGAAGGAGGTGAAGTTGGAGAAGGGTCGGAGGGTGGAGGAGATGGCGATGGTCAGGGTGGTAGCGGTGTTGCTGCTCTAACCTCTGAGCAGGACCTCGAACTGGATGAGGCTCTCCGTCGGGCCTTCGGGGAGTCAGAGGGGGAGTCGGAAACAGAGAAGGAAACGGAGAAGGCAGAGGAAACCGGCAAAGCTGTGGTTAGCACTGACCCATCCTCTAAGGGTTCCTCAGCTAGGGTGACCCCGGCGATGCAAGGTGAACTTTTGTCTTCTGCCGATTCTATTTTCGATAAGGACTTAGAAATTTTTTACGGTTCACTTCCGTCCTGGAATGAGATCCAGGACTTATTGCAGTATCCCACTCCTCCGCCGGGTTTGTATAACAGATGTGTCTCCTCACTTTTCTTTCTTTTTAACTTAGCACATTTTTTGAATTGCGGATTATTGTATGTTCGTAACACTTGTTCTTTATTCCAGGGGCAGGCCAGGCGGGTAAAACGTCGGATGTTCGACACCGCCTTGAACAATTTAAGTCGAGGAGGGCTTCCGCGAAACCTTCTACTGATCGCACTGGGGACGTAGTCAAGTACCGCCCTCTTCTTGGGGTCATCGAAGAGGGCATTCAGAAAAGGAAGCGGAGCCGTTCCTTATTTGAGTCTTCTTCTGCTTCGCAGCTTCCTACTCTGTCTCCCCCTACTCAGCCTCCTTGTGATACTACGGAGGAGAGCACGGAGCCCTGCCCCCCTCCTCCTCCTTCCAAGAGTTCTACTGTCATTCATATAAGGCGTCCCGATGTGCTTCGCCCCGTGCCTCGTGACCCTTTTGCCGGCCATCCTGATTTAGACCCAAGTTTTCGGGACATTTCATTTGATGAGACCACGGGCGAGCACCTACTTCCCCGCAACCCCATGGTACGTGTGCTGGATGAGGCCAAGTCCCTAGATCTTGATCTGCTTACTACTCGGGTAGTTACTATGGGGGACGAGGCCAAGGCTAATATTGACCGGGTGGCCGAAGAGACTAAGAAGTTAATGGAGCATCATGCTCGATTGGTCAAGGCCGGGGAGGAGATTGGGAGTGCTAATATTCGGTTAAGGCTAAAGGTTGCCGATCAGGCCAAGCAGCTTGCCGACCAAGCCATCCAGATCTCCCAGCATGAGGAAGCCTCCCAGCGTCTGAAAGAGACCATGGAGAAGGCCAGTAGGGCGGAGTTACGGAAGATGGAGGTTACCTGCAGGGAGCGGATTAACATGGCCATTACAACGGTGGATGAGGTTCGAAATGCGGATCTCGAGCGGGTAGAGGAGTTGTCGGGGAGACTCGAGGCTGCGGAGATGGCTCAGGCTGAGTTGAAGGAGGAGATGGAGGAGATGAGGAGGTCCCTTAGGTTGAAGGAGGAGGAAATGAGGAGGTCACTCCAGGCTGACTGCTTGAGATACCAATCAGAGAGGGACGTCGCCGTCGCTAAGTTGCAAGCTTCCGAGGCTCGGGTGAAGGAGTTTGAGGAAAATGAGGGGATGATGGATGAGATGCTTCAGGATATGTACTTCCATACTTGGAAAGAGGGCGGCTTGTCTTGGATGGACGATTACCCTCGGGTCATGGCCAAGGTGTATCTCCAGGCTTTAGAGGAGGCCAGGGTGAACGCGGGTAAGGAAGGCGGAGAGGCTTTCAACTTGAGTGCGGTTACTGCTCAGTTCTCAAAGGAGGAGCAAGCGGCGGTGAAGGAGGGGATGCGGCTGCTTGCTGCGGAGGAAGCGGGCGTGCAGTTGGATGATGAGGATCAAGCGGCGGATGCTGGTGAGTTATTCTTTTCCCTTTCTTTTCTTTTCGTGTTTTCATAACTTGATCGTTCGTTTAATGAATTCCTCTTCTGATCTGGACAGGTGGGACTTCAGATCCACATGCTGGGGGCTCCGATCCTGCGGCTAAGTAGGCTGGGGGAGTTGGTGATGGAGTGTGGATGCATCTGCCATCTTTTTGTTTCTTTTTTATCACTGTTCATGTTAGTCTTTGATATGCAACTGTAATAAAATTATTTGCAAAGAATAACTTCGTGTGATCTTATAATATAAGTTGATTTTGTCATGTTCAAATGTTGTTGCTATCTTTATGTGCTGTGTGAGAAGTATAATTATGTATATGCCTGTGATTCCACTTGTGTTTGATGTTAAGTTTTTGCTTGAAATATAATTTCACGTTTTGCAATGTCAGTGTATGAATAAGTTATAGTTACGCATTTATGTACAAGAGAAGAGAGTACCGCCCTTTATGTTTTATTCGCAGGCGGTAGCTTTGAGTGTCTTGTGTAACTGTTTACGGGTATAGCAGAGCGCCCTGCTACCCAGCATGCAGGCTTAGAGCCTCATGAGTGAATGCTTCCTATTTGGTTTCCTGTACTTTAGAGTTTGTTATACAGGATAGGAGAAAAATATTTAAATGAAATGGAAATATAGTAAAAGTAAAACTTCCAGTCACGGAAGGCCGTCGATGTGCTTAAGTTCGTGGCAAACGGGTTTTGTAGTCACTTTCCCTAGCTGTGGGTCTTGGAGACATTTGTCACCCATCTTACGCCTCCGCGGGGAGTTTTCTTTTTTACCACAGCCGCACTTAAGACACATCGGAGCCGAGATCGCGCACGGTAACTACCCGAACCGTTATGGTCCGTAATCGTGGGTATTATTCGATTTACCGTGGCCGGCTAGCGTGGGTGCCGTTGGCCGTGAACTACCCCTGGCTGGCCACACCTTATGTTGGGGCTTAAAGTAGGTTCACGGTTACCGACGAGCCGAACGCCGTAATGAGCTGCCATCGGCTATAGTCGGCCTTTATGATGACTTATAATCGGCTCATTACAGTTGGCTTTGAGGGCAGGCGCGCAATGAGTTAACCCGCAGCAGAGGGATGCTGGAGCAAAAGAGTCTCATTGGCGAGTGCATAGAATCGTGGCGTACCTGTTAGGCCTAGTCTAGATGAGGCCGCGGTGCGTCTTGAGTGGAGATGCCATAGGATTTTGTTCAACAGAAAGGGATAACGCTTAACAAGTAGCCAAGACATAAAGGAACAAGTTAAAAAGAGACAAGATTTTTTAAAGTGGTTCGGCACGAAAATGCCTACGTCCACTGATTCTCTTTGTTAATTCACTTCATATGGGCAGTACAAGTTAAGAAAAGTATCGACGGAGGTGTCGGATGTTCCATGCCCTCTGGAACACCTCTCCGTCCACTGTTGACAAAATGTAAGCTCCGTTGTGGAGATCTTTGTGAATTACATATGGTCCGTCCCAGATGGGGTCCAGTGCCCCGGGGCGCGGAAAGATTCGCCTGAGGACAAGATCTCCTTCTTGTAAGCTGCGATGCTTGACTTTGGAATTGTATAGTGCTGCCACTTTTTGTTTGTGAGCTGCTGCTTTGAGTGCTGCATCGTTTCTCCTTTCCTCAATCAGATCCAAAGACATGAGGAGGAGTTCTTCGTTTTCTTCTGGGTTGTAGTGGATCCTACGGTGGGAAGGCACAATAGTCTCAACTGGGAGCATTGCCTCCGATCCATATGCCAAAGAGAAAGGAGTATGTCCCGTTGATGTTCTGAAAGATGTGCGGTATGCCCATAGTGCCGTAGGAAGTTCGTCCACCCAAGCGCCTTTTGACTTTTCAAGTTTCTTCTTGATTAGGGTTTTGAGAATTTTGTTGACAGCTTCAACTTGTCCGTTTGCCTGAGGGTAAGCTACTGATGAGAAGCTTTTATGAATTCCATGCTCTTGGCACCAGTCGGCAAATTCTTCGCTGTCAAATTGGGGTCCGTTGTCTGATACGATCTTGAGGGGGACTCCATACCTGCACAGAATGTTTTTGATCAAGAAGTTGATAACTTTTGCTGAAGATATTTTATTTAAAGGTTCCGCTTCCACCCATTTGGTGAAATAATCGACTGCCACTATAGCATATTTGGCGCCGCCTCGGCCCGTTGGCAGTTCGCCAATTAAGTCAATTCCCCATACAGCAAAGGGCCAAGGGCTGGTCATTTGAGTAATTCCGTTTGTGGGCAGTCGAGGGATCTTGGCGAACTTCTGACATCTGTCGCATTTCTTAACGAAGTCTAGGGCATCTTTGTTCAGTGTGGGCCAGTAATATCCATATCGGAGCATCTTTCTTGCCAAAGTCTGTCCTCCAGTGTGATCTCCGCATCCTCCCTGATGGATGTTTGTTAATATCTCCTTGGCTTTCCTCCCGGCGACGCATCTTAATAGGGGGCTAGAGAAGCCACGCCGGTAGAGGATGCCTTCTTGCATTGTGTAGTGGGGAACTTTCCTCAAGATCTTCTTGGCTTCGTCACGCCTGTCGGGTAGTATGCCATCTTGCAAATATTTCCGGATAGGAGTCATCCAGGTTCCTTCTTCGATTGCAGTTATCAGATTCGCTTGTTCGAAACTCGGGGCTAGCTGCCTTGAGATTACTAGTGCTCCGGGAATGGTGCCGTCCTTCATACTAGCTTGCTTTGCAAGTTCATCTGCCTCTTGGTTTTCTTCTCGAGGAATGTGTTTGATTAGATAATGGTCCAATCGATCGAGCAGCAGTCTGGTTTTCTTTAGGTATGCTGTGAGCCGTTCTCCTCGAGTCTGGAATTCTCCTAGTACCTGGTTTACGATAAGCTGAGAATCACTATGAATACATAAGGAATTGATCCCAATTTCTAGGGCCAGTTCCAATCCCGCTATTACTGCTTCATATTCAGCATCGTTGTTAGTGGCCGTGAACTCCAATCTTAATGCATAGTACAACTTTCTTCCCTTGGGGGTGACGATCACAATACCTGCCCCCGAGCCTTGTTCGTTCGATGCTCCGTCTACAAAGAGGTTCCACTTGATGTTTTTTGCTACTTCGGATTGTTCCTTGCCTTCGTTGGTAGTGAATTCGGCAATGAAATCAGCCATGGCTTGTCCTTTGATAGCGGTGCGGGGATGGTAGGTGATATCATACTGACTTAGTTCGATGCACCATTTGAGGAGTCGCCCAGAAGTGTCAGGACGATGGAGCACTTGTCTTAGTGGTTGATCGGTTAGAACCCTGATGGAGTGAGACTGGAAGTAGTGTCGCAGTTTCCGCGACGCGATCAATAAACAATATGCTAACTTCTCGAGTTTAGGATATCTGGCTTCTGCCCCCGTAAATCTCTTGCTTACAAAGTAAACCGGACGTTGTGTGCGGTCTTCTTCTCTTACCAAGGCGGCGCTTAGAGCATGAGATGATACAGCGAGGTATAGGTATAACACTTCACCTTCATTTGGAGTTGAGAGTACTGGTGGTCTCTGAAGGTGTTCGATTAGGTTGAGGAAGGCTTTTAAGCATTCGTCGGTCCACTCGAACCTCCCTTTGTCTTTCTTGAGTGCTTCGAAGAAAGGGACACACTTGTCAGTTGCCTTGGAAATGAATCTGCTTAGGGCGGCCACCTTTCCGTTTAGGCTCTGCATTTCTTTCCGAGTGGAAGGTATCCTTATTTCTTTTAAAGCTCGGATTTGTTCAGGGTTTGCTTCGATTCCTCTGGCGTGGTCGATGAATCCTAAGAATTTTCCCGATGATACTCCGAAGGAGCATTTTAGAGGATTCAGCTTCATTCCATATCGGCGAAGTACCCGAAACATATCGTCCAGATGGCTTACATGGTCGTTGGCTTTCCTGGATTTCACCAACATGTCATCCACATATACTTCCATAGTACGTCCTATCAGTTCTGCGAACATTTTGTTGACGAGGCGTTGATAGGTAGCTCCAGCATTTTTGAGTCCAAAAGGCATGACTTTGTAACAATATAATCCGCGGTCGGTGATGAAGCTAGTGTGGTCCTGATCGGGAGCGTGCATGGGGATCTGGTTATATCCGGAGTATGCATCCATAAAAGATAGGAGTTCGTGCCCAGCTGTGCTGTCCACGAGTTGGTCAATTCGGGGAAGTGGGAAGCAGTCTTTCGGGCAAGCGTCATTCAGATTGGAGAAGTCAATACATGTTCGCCACTTTCCATTGGCCTTTTTTACTAGCACTGGGTTAGCGATCCATTCTGGGTAGATGGCTTCCCGTATGAAGTCATTAGCAAGTAGATTTTTTACTTCCTCATCAAGGGCTGCTGATCGCTCTGCCCCCATGCTCCTCTTTTTCTGCTTTACTGGTACCTTGGCGGGATCGATGTTCAACATGTGGCACGCTACGTCTGGGGAGATTCCTGTCATATCGGCGTGGGTCCACGCAAATACATCTAAGTTGTGGCGGAGAAAGTCAATGAGTTGACCCTTTAATTCCGTTTTCAGCTGAGATCCGATTTTTAATAGTTTACTTGAATCGTGCTTATCTACAGATACGAATTCCATAGCCTCTGCAGGCTCGGCGGTAGCCTCCTCCTCTTTATCCCGGGGGTCTAGTTCATTGAAGGGATCGCTTGTGTATCGAAGAGGAGGGGCTTTCTTTAGTTGCTATGCCTCCAAGATTTTCATGCAGAGAGTAGTCTCTGCATCTTTTCCTTTCTTCTTTCTGCGGTTGTTGCGAAGCTCAGTTACATAGCAGTCTCGGGCAGCGTCTTGATCTCCTTCTACTTCTCCTATTCCGTTGTCTGTCGGGAATTTCATCTTCAGGCACCAGGGGGCTAGGACAATTTGGAAGTCAGACAAGGCTGGTCTCCCCAAGAAGGCGTTGTAAGCCGAGTGGTTCTCTATTAGCACGAACGTTTGTTTTCGCACCACGGAGCGGGGATGACTTCCTATTTCGACGAAGAGGTCAAGTTGCCCGAGGGGCATTTTTGCATCTCCAGTGAAACCGTGCAGTGGTTTGTCGCAGGGAGACACATCCTTCATTGATAACTTCATTTTGTCGAAAGCATGTTTGAACAAGATGTTTACGGAGCTTCCCGTGTCTATTAGAATCCGAAAAACTTTAGCTGGACCGAACCAGGCAGAGATGACCATAGGATCCATATGTGGGTACTGTCTTCCTTCCAAATCACGCCTACTGAATATGATGTCGTCGTTTTCTTTTCGTTTCGGGTGGCGTTCCTCCGTAATGGAGTTAACATATCCTTCGGCATTTCTAAGCGACTCGCCGTACCTTTCCATCTCTGCCCAACTTCTGTCGGCAATGTGTGGTCCTCCTGAGATGGTAAGGACTACTATCTTCTCTTGACTAGAGCCACTGGTGTTGTGATTGTTGCGACTCCCTCCGCCTACTTCTGGGAGGGGTTGCTTTGAGTTCTCATTGGCAGGAGTTGGAGTCCTGTTCTGACTTTTCACATAACGTTCCAGTCTTCTTCTTCTAATGTGTTCTTCGATCAAGTCCCGAAGATGGTGGCATTCATTGGTGTCATGTCCGTGGGATTCGTGGAAGCGACAGAACTTTCCGGACTTGAGTGCGTTATCTGATTCTTTCTTGTGCGGGGGGCGCTTGTATCCGAGTTCGCCCTGAGTGGCTAGGTAGATGTTTTCGATTGTTTCATTCAAAGGAGTGTAGGAGTCAAATCTTGGCCCTGGTCGATATTGGCGCTTCTCACCCTTTCTGCCCCCAGCATTGTCTCTAGATTCATTTCTTCGAGCGTCCTTAGCTGCAGTGGGCACCTTGTCTTGAATTATCTTGCCTTGTTGCCCTGGCTGCCTCTCCGTAGCAGCGTCTTCAAGTCTCATATACTTTCCAGCTTCATGGAAGAAATCAGGCAAGGTAACTGGTTTTTCCTTAGTTAATCTTCTGGCAAACTTGGTGTCTGGATGCACACCACTACAGAGGGCCATTAGAGTGAGTTTTTCATCGGCATCTTGAACTGCTGCCGCTGCGGCGTTGAACCGTGTTAGATATTGTTGTAGCGTCTCTCCGGTTTTCTGTTTGACATTGGATAGAGAATAAGCATCCCTGGGTTGTTCCACATGGATGCGGAACTGGCTAATAAACCTTTCTTTTAACATCTCCCATGAGTTGATGGATCCTTGGGGTAGATGGCAGAACCAGGAGGTAGCTAGATCTGATAGGAATAGCGGAAAGCATTTACATAATACTCCTTCTGTTGCTCCACTCATAAGCATATGCTGGGTGTATCTCTGCAGGTGTACGATGGGGTCGGAAGTTCCTTTGTAAGGTTCCATGGTTGGCATTTTCCATTCCCGGGGAGTGATGGCAGTTTCGATATTTCGGGTAAAGGGACTGGTGACCCTAGCGCCTATTCCCCGGTCCCTTTGCTCCCGTTGGACACATTCTCTGAATAATCGTGCCATCCGCTCGTCAGAACTTGGAGCGGACAAAAATGAGCTCGGTTCTTCCCTGCGGGATCTATCTCGTCCAGATGACCTGTAGGGATGGTACAGTCTATCACCTCTAGCATTATCCAGTGGTTGTCTTTGGCTGCTTGGATGCACGCTAGGACCAGCTACAGTTGCCCCCTGCCTTGATCTTCCCCTGTGGGGTTCTGTTTCGAGCACATCCATGGGGTCAACTTCGGGCTGGGTTCTAGCTCGGCTCCGTTCAGCGAGGTTTCTATGATTAGGTGGCATGACTGGCTCAGCTACATCCGACCCTCGCCTGGTGCCTCCCCCGCTAGGTTCGGTTCCAAGGGCTTCCTCGAGTCGGAATTCGGGCTGAGTCCGGGCGCGGCCCCTATCATTGTTTTTCCTGTTGATAGCTTGTTCGAAGAGTGAAGACCTTTGTTGCCTCCGGGATCCTCCGGATTGGGATTCACCCCATGATTCAGTGTTGCGGTTGGACTCTTCAGCGTCCCTTAAGCGTGTCATGAGTTGGTCCACCAAAGTTTCTTGTTGGGATGTGAAGCGGTTAGTTACTTCAGCCACAACCCTGTCCAGATCTGCCCTAGTGATTGGTTGTTCCGTTGCGGGACCAGTTGGATTTTCCTGATTTTCATCTGGTACTGCTGTTGAAGTGGGCTGATCTGTGATTGCTGGATCTGGAAGGCTGCTAGTTGCGATGTTCTTTCCTTTGTTAACATCCCTTCTCTGTTTGGAAGGCATGATTTCTAAGCAACGAGTGATGTCGTTAGGAAAAAGGTTGAGTGGGAGAAGATGAAGTTTGAGTTCAGCTCTCAATGAAAGCACCAAAAATGTTTGCACAAAAAATGGACAAACACCTCCAAGTCGTATTATTTTAGTTGAGTATGTGTGATTTTCAATGATTTTAGTTGAGTATGTAAATATGAGAAAAGTAAGGGCTGAAATGTAAAAGACACGCAGATTTATAGTGGTTCGGCCAGAATGTGCCTACGTCCACTTTATATGTTATTATCTTTCTTCTTCCAGATTACAAGTACAATGCTTTGTATACAAGTGTATGAAAGTAGTTTGAAAGTTCCTTCCTTGCTTGAGCTCTCAAACTTGTCTGCCATTGTTGTACCCCTGCCCCTCTATTTATAGAATGAGGTAGGGGGCAGGGGTCATGGAAGTATATAGCTGCTAGTGGGCCCGGGCTGAAGCAATCTGGACTGGCAGTTGTCTGGTTCGGCGAGGTCTCATTCGGCATGGAGCTTGGACCGGTGGTAGGCTTGGACCGGTTGTGAGTGTGGAACGGTGGTCCGGTGCTTGTTTGGACCGGCTGTGGGGTTGGTCCGGTAGGTCATTTGGTCCGGTGGTTGCAATTGCTTTGGTTCGGTTATGGTTGGACCGGATGTGGGGATGACCGAATGGCCTTCGGTTCGGCATGAATTGGAGATGCCGAATGGTCTCATGCCGAATGGACCTTCACACTTGGAGTGCCGAATGAGCTAATAGGCTTGTATAGCCGGATGAAAAGGTACTCCGGATGGACCATCACTGCCGAATGAGCTTGTTCCTTCGAATCGCCGAATGGACATAGGAGCTGATGGAATGGAGGTTGCAAACCCGGGTGAAACTGACACTTCTTGGTCTCGAGATCTTCTGGGTGAGAATTCGCCCAACAGAAGCAAGGGAAATCTTCTGTTTCTGAGTATATTGCATCATTCGAGGCTTTATCTAAGTATGGTCTTGAATTCATTAGCACTTCTTATAAGAAGAATTTGAAGTTTGTTTCTGGTCTTAAGAAATATCTTAAGAAGTCTTTGTTTCTCCAGCTTAAGCTTTCTTTTGAGGAGTTGGTTGATTCGACACTTCATCTCGAGACCGTCGAGAAGGTGTGTGATAGTGATGTTGATGTTGAGGTTTCCAAGAACCCCAACAAGAAGCCGTTTCCATTTCAGAAGAAGCCTTTTCCTTCTAAGAAGAAGAAGACTGGTGGTTCTAGCTCTCAGCCTCGGTCTGTTGGAACACCTTTCATTCGGAAGTGTTTCAATTGTGGTTCTCCTGATCATATTATTCGAGCTTGTCCTAAGCCTCTCTTCTGCCGCTATTGCAAGAAGGAAGGTCATCATGTTTCAACTTGCCCTACTGTTCCGGCTGGTGCCAAGTCTAGCAAGCTTTATGCTGCCAAGGCTTCTGAAGGTCCTTCTCAGCCCAAAGGTATATCTCCACCTATTTTGGAAGGTTCTATTTTATTTCGTGATCATAGTATACGAGTTCTTTTCGATACGGGTGCTTCACATTCTTTCGTATCGAAAAAGCTCGTTGAAGATTTATCTTTGCATGTTTCTTGTTTGGTTACTTCGTTGAGGATTGCGAATCCTATTGGGGGATCCGCGACCCTTAGCTTGCTTTGTGATGATGTTGAGATTGTTTTATGTGGCTTTTCTTTCCGTGCGAGTCTGCACGTTATTTCCTGTCTGGTATTTGATATGATTTTGGGTATGGACTGGCTAGTAAGATACGATGCTAGGATTATTTGTTCGGAGAGAATTATTTATCTTCGACATCCGGATTCGCCTACTCAGCTATGTCTTATTCTTGGGGATGTGGATAATTCCGAAATGGCTTTATATTCTCTTGATTCGCGGGATGATGATGATATATCTCATATTCCTATTGATTGTGACTATTCTGATGTTTTTGAGCCTGTTTCGGGTTTTCCACCTAAGCGGGCAATTGAGTTCCGCATTGATCTCATTCCAGGCGCGCAACCAGTTAGTCGTCCTCCCACGAGGATGTCTACAAGGGAAAATGAGGAACTCAAGAAGCAGCTTTTAGAGCTTGAGTCCAAGCAGTTGATTCAGTCCAGTTTTTCTCCGTGGGGATCCGTGGTCGTCTTCGTGAAGAAGTCCGATGGAACTCTTAGGCTTTGCATTGACTATCGCAAGCTTAACGAGTTAACCATCAGGAATAGATATCCATTGCCTAGGATCGATGATATGTTCGATCTATTGAGTGGTGCTAAGGTCTTTTCTCAGCTCGACCTTGCCACAAGTTTTCATCAGTTACGAGTCGCGGAGGATAGCATACCTCTTACCACTTTTCGCACTCGTTATGGTTCTTTTGAGTGGCTCGTTATGCCGTTCGGTTTGACGAATGCTCCTGCTTTCTTTGTCGATCTCATGAATCAGGTATTCCGGGAATATCTCGATAAGTTTGTCCTTGTCTTCATTGATGATATCCTTATTTATTCTAAGTCTGAAGCCGAGCATGCTAATCACTTGAGAATTGTCTTGAGTACTCTTCGTCACCATCAGCTTAAAGCCAAATTCTCCAAGTGCCACTTTTGGGAGAATAGGGTTAAGTTCTTAGGCCATGTTGTATCTTCCGATGGCATTTCTGTCGATCCCTCAAAGATTGAAGCCATTCAGAATTGGAAGAGGCCTGAGAATGTGCATGAGATTCATAGTTTCCTTGGATTGGCGGGTTATTACTGTCGGTTCATTAAGGATTTTTCCCATGTTGTTCTTCCTCTCACCTGCCTTACTCGGAAAGACATTCATTTTATTTGGTCTGACAAGTGTGAAGCTTCCTTTCTGACATTGAAGGAACTTCTCACTGATGCTCCTATTCTTGTGGTTCCCGAGGGGAATCATGATCTTGTTGTCTACACCGATGCTTGTGGTAGTGGTCTCGGTGCTGTTCTTATGCAGAAGGATCGGGTAGTTGCTTATGCTTCTAGGCAACTGCGTCCGAATGAAGTTCGTTATACCACTCATGATCTTGAGTTAGCCGCCATTGTCTTTGCCTTGAAGATTTGGCGACACTATTTATTGGGCGAGCGCTTCATTCTCTATGCCGATCATAAATCCTTGAAGTATTTGTTTACTCAGAAGGAACTCAATATGAAACAACAACGTTGGCTCGAGTTTCTTGCTTCCTATGACTTTGATATCCAGTATACCCCTGGTAAGGGTAATCGTGTTGCTGATGCGCTTAGTCGCAAACATTCGGCTGTTATTTCTATGATGCTTGCCGAATGGGATATTCTTGAGACTCTATCTTTTTGTGAAATTCATGATGAGGTTCATCTTCTGATTCTCCTATTCTATTATTTAGTTTGGGAGCTCGACCTATTTTATTAGATCGTATTGCCGATGCCCAGCGGCGTGATCCTGATTTGTTGCATTTTATTCAGCTTTGTGAGTCTGGATCCTGTGATGAGGCGTTGCGGGATTTCAGCATTGATTCTCATGGGTGTCTTCGCAAGAAGAACCGTCTTTTTGTGCCTTCTGATTTTGCGCTTAGGCATGACATTCTTGATGATTGTCACCGTTCTACGTATACCATTCATCCTGGTAGTAGTAAGATGTATGCGGATATGCGTCGTCTTTATTATAGGGAAGGCATGAAGCGCGATGTGGCGAGTTATGT
This sequence comes from Allium cepa, assembly GCA_030765085.1. NCBI lineage: Eukaryota > Viridiplantae > Streptophyta > Magnoliopsida > Asparagales > Amaryllidaceae > Allium > Allium cepa. Next base: position 736,766,312 of record CM060943.1, read on the forward strand.
GAGTAATTGCATAACTTGTCAGCGTTTTAAGGCCGAACATCAGCGTCCTTCGGGTCTTCTTCAGCCTTTAGAGATTCCATTGTGGAAATGGGATCAGATTTCTATGGATTTCATTGACGGCCTACCTCGTTCGAGATCGGGCCATTCTAGTATTTGGGTTATTGTTGATCGCCTCACTAAGTCTTCTCATTTTGTCCCTATTAAGTCTAATAGGACTGCTTCGCTTTTGGCTAAGTTATATGTCAAGGAAATCGTGAGACTTCATGGTGTTCTAGTTCTATTGTGAGTGATCGTGATCCTTCATTCACGAGTCATTTTTGGAAGAGTCTTCAGCAAGCTTTGGGAGCAAAGCTTAATTTTAGTACAGCTTATCATCCGCAGTCTGACGGACAGACTGAGTGGGTGAATCGTATCTTGGAAGATCCTCTCCGTATTTTTTTTTGATTTGGGTGGTAGTTGGGAGGATCACCTACCTCTTGTAGAGTTTCACTTCCTGGTCATTTATCTAGCATTCATGGCGTGTTTCATGTCTCGCAACTTCGAAAGTGTCTTCGGGAATCGGATTCTGTTATTGATTCTCCTGATTTGCTTGAGCTTGAGATCTCACCGGACTTATCTATTGTACAACAACCTATTCGCGTACTTGACACGGAGGTGCGACACCTTCGGAACAAGGACGTGCCGCTCGTTAAAGTTCAATGGTCCGCTAGTCACAATGACTGTACTTGGGAAACCAGAGAGTTTATTGAGCGATCTTATCCAGGTTTTCTATCTTTGCTTGGGAACGGTAAGTATATCTTTTCGTCTCAAGCTTATTTCCTTTTCTTTTGGATGTTGTTTGTATGTAGTTGTTACAAGTATCGTCTCTAGGAATTGCGGGGACGCAATTTTGTAAGGAGGGGAGATCTGTAACAACCCGCATATTTAACGATTTATATTTAAATATTTTATTTAAATATAGCGTCGTTAGTAGGATTTTGGTCCGAAATATTACTTTTTGCAAATGGCCGAATTGGGACACGAAACCATTTCCATTGGTTCCAAAATGGCGTTTGCGACCTTTTTGAGTATAAGCTTAGATATGTTCGGAGTTTGTGAAATTTTGACTCTTTTTCTAGTTGGGTTTGGGTTGGGTTCAGCCAATTTGTTAGTTTAATAACCTAACTCAGTCCCTCTCCTCTCTATTCACCCTCATTTCATTTCTTAAACTTAAGAAAACTGAAAATGGTGGAAGAGAATTGGAAATAGAAATTTGCAAGCCCTAGTTTCTCCTTGCAAACTTGAATCTTGCTCCAAAATCAAAGAGAAGCCTTAGGTAAGCCTTCTCTTCATCTTCTCTATCTCCTTCTCTCTTCAATCTCAGAAATTCCTAAACCTAAACTTAGGAAAATACTTGTTTTGATCTTAGATTGAAGCTTGTAGAGTGGGAGTGGAGAGTGGTTGGTTGTTTTCTTTGTTATTGAGCTTCTCTATTCTTGTTTTGGATTAAAAGGTGAGTTTTGAACTCACATCTACCTCTCTTGATTTCAGTGATGTTGTGTATGAATTCCTAGCACTTGTTCATATGCACTTGTTTTCGATTTGGTTTGCTTTGGTGAAATTGCCAAATTATGATTTTTGGAAGCCAAATCTATGTAAAACCTTATATGGTTGATGTTTATGTTGTTCGGAGTACTTGGGTGTGTCGTTAAGGTTGGGTAGTCGTTTAACGTAAGCCCATAATCAACACGCATCCGATTGCTTTCGATTTGTTTGGCCATAAGTGGCCTAGGTTCAGGAAATGCCTGACCATCAGGTTTCAGACGTCTGAAACCCCTATTTCAGACGTCTGAATATTGTTCTGGGGAAATATTTTCACCCCAGATTCAGACGTCTGAAATTATATTCCAGACGTCTGAATTGGCTAAATTTCGACCGGAAAGGAAATAGGCCAATTATTGCCTATTTCAGACGTCTGAAAATTTGGATTAAGACGTCTGAATTCTGTTTTTAAAAACAAATTATTTTTAGATTCAGACGTCTGAATCCCTTCTTTCAGATGTCTGAACCTGCTTTTTGCCAAATTGCCTTGTTCGCTTAGTTTTTTCCAAATTTGATAAATGCATATTGGTTTCCGATTAGTTGTTTATGCATATTTGACCTTAATGATTCCTTTTTGAATTCATTCACGGGTTTTATAAATGATTTCTTCAAATCATATTAAAAGTTCGCTTCTCCGATTTATAAATTCTATTTAAAACACACGCACAATTTCGCACTTCGAGCGAAGTGGAAGGGTGATTAAATGGTTGGGCAAAACACGGACCATGAATCTGTGCGTTTATCCTTCCGATTAATCCTCGACCTATTCAATTGATCGTTTTGACCTTCGGGTTTGGTTTACCGATGATATGAGGTGAACTTTGTACTGCTTTGAGTGTGAAATTAACTAACAGATAGTAAACCGTTTAGTGCGAACGAGTGGTTATGGGACTCACGTTACCACTTTTCGGATTCCTTTTTGAGAGTTATGACACATTCCGCCAGTTAGTGGTGTCCAGTACTGGGTCTTTGACCTTCACCACTACGGTTTGTTGCCTTCGGGTATGTTGCCTTCGGGTATGATGCCTTCGGGTTTGTGCCTTCGGGTTTGTTGCCCTATAGTATCGCTTCCGATGTTGGTCGTTATGAGCCGCATGGGTGATATTGGGGTGCTCTTTAGTATCGCTTCCGATGTTGGTCGTTATGAACCGCATGGGTGATATTGGGTTTGGAGTCTTCGGGCTCATGGATCCTTGTTTGTACAGTACTGAACTCGAGCAAATTTTCCGATGTTTCATTCATATGCATATTCCCTAGGTATCGCCCTTCGGTGTCGGTCTTTTTGAGCCGCATGATATGTAGCGATTACCTTGTGGAACTTGTAGACCTTATTGGTATTTGTTATTTCCTTTATGGCTTGTTTTGGGATATTTGTATCCTTTGTTTATCTATGTTGCCGATGATATGGGGCTTGTTTTGTTATCATATGATTCATCTTTTGTTAGATGATTGTGGTATCTCTTTTAGAGATATTTGTTATACCTTGTAACCTTGCAGGTTTATTGTTGTTCAGTTTTTCTAACTGATTTGTTTAGCTAGACTGACCCGTGTATTTTATACTCGGGTCAGACCGAGATGTTTCAGGTTAGTTGCTTTTGGACTTAGCCTATTTTGCTTCCGCATGGACTATTCAGCTTGTTCCTTTTTGTTAAAGCTTTTTGTGTAGTCCTTTTATTGTAACTCTGATATATGTATTCTTTTGACTCGTCTGTATATTGTGGTTTGCTATACCACTTGACATGTATTATTTTGTAAACTCTGTTATGTATCTGTATATGTGTATATGATGATCTGCTGTTCTGTGATGTATATTACATTTGAGTTGTTATATTCTGTTCTGATAGATCCTTCAACCACCTATGGTTTTGTTTTAAGTATTCATTGGATATGTCGACCTGCTTGGTATGTCTATTGTCGATGTATTCAATAGATAGTTAGAGCAAGGCTATAGATGGTCGCTCCTAACCAGCCTTATTCTCCATGTTAGTTGACGGCATTACCCTGTAGTGTCCTTGGCTAGCGTGGGTATAGAGGTGGGGCGTCACACATCAGCTCCCTTGAATTTCGTTGCCAAAAGAATGAAACTTCTCCACTCCACCATAGATCATAGTCTACCGATGTTGCATTTCCTTCTCGGCAAAATCAAACGTAGACCATTGACACTCACCTCAACACGATTTCTGTTATAGTCCACAGTAGATCGAAGCGACATTGAGTTACACTATCATCATAGCATAACCCAAATGCTTCTGTAGGTATCAGCGCCCTCAACTTTCGCTACCCAATAATCCTCAGGAACTTCAGGTTGTCCGGGCTTCCTCACAGGATCCACTTTAGAGCCTCCCCCTTGGGGCTCAAGGCAGTACCAATCTATGGTACTCCTAAGAGGTTCGTTTCAAAGGAGCGCCTTTTCCCCCAAAGCCATTCTCAAAACACTTTATACTATACACATATAATATTTTTCCAAATCATACACCTGGTATGAATCCCATATAAATCTACTTTCCTCAAAATGAATTATCCCAAAATCAATAATTCTCAAACTAGACTTTTCAAATTTCCAAAATTGATTTTCCCCAAAAATCAAAAGCCTTTCCAAAATCCATAGGTTTCTAAACCTTTTTCCAAAATCATCCTCATAAAATCCTTCATATATATATATATATATAACTTTGAAAATCTTTGTATTGCTTCATACTTGTATAAATTCCCTTTTTATACTTCAAATATTTTCAAAAACCTTTTTTATTCTGGCTATAGATTCAACAAGGGGAGTTTATCAATGATATATACATAACTTTGTTTATGCCAAATCAATATCCAAGCTTGATTACTCTATCAAGTCACTTACCATATTACTTACCTCCATAAAGTAAATTTCTACCATAGAAATATCCAATTTCCATTTTATTTCATCATATATTTCACAAAATATACTTTTATTTCAAAAACCATTTTATAGTTCTTATCCACAAATTTTCAATATCAATTTCATTCTAACCCGTACGATGTAAACATATCATCTGTACGCTATATCAATCTGGTCGCTCACTCGATCATACAATTTCACTTTCGAACTAGCATCGTCCATCCGACTTCCTAGTGCGGACTCAGACCTGGTTTCTTAATCAGAAAATGTCATTCTCCTTGCATAGTCATAACATGATAGAGAATATCCAGAATCAACCAAATATCCATATTCAGGGTTCGCCATCGAAAATCGAGTGAAAAATCCCAACTCGGATCGATATACTATTTCGAAATTCTGCGCACGAATCCGGATCAAATCACTATGCAAACAGAATAATATACGTACATCCTACGTATTTATCTTCATTCATTATCAGCTAAATCAATTCCCTTTTCTATTCACATTCATTTTGGTTTCTATTCACTTATTCACGGTGGCCTCGATTTCCATTTGGATTATCACTATAATTCTTATCTCAATTGGTATTTAATTATAAACAGTTTGAACTCTGTCCAGCTTAAATTTAGGAAATAGTTTGAAAAATTAAACATAGATAAGAAACTGAAAAATAATTATTAGTTATTAAATAGCTGTAAAATAGTTAAGTAGTTATAAAATAGTCAAACTGTTATAAAACAGTTAGATAATTGCAAAATAATTGTGAAATAGTAATTAGTTATAAAGTAGTTGAAAAATAGTAATTGGTTTATAAAGCAGTTGTAAAATAGTTAAATAGTTTCAAAAATAATTGTAAAATAAGTATAAAATAGTTTAGCTTTAAAAATAAAGATTGTATAGTGAATAGCTTCGAAAAATAAGTTTATATTAAAATTATTTATTTTGAAAATAGTCCAAAGCCAAACTGTTCAACTACCCAATCTTCATTCCAATCACTTTCCCATTCCATTAAATTGATTCAATCCCAATTTAAGTTGAATTAAACTCAATTTCTTTCCCAAATTCAAACAAATTCCATTTGAATTTAAACCTATTCAACTTTAATCAAAACTCCAAATTATTTAAACCAATTTTCAATTCGAATAAATTTCAAATTCAATCTCACTTTAAACCATCTCGAATTATATAAAATTTAATGTTGATTTAATCTCTTAAATCAAATTAACCTTTACTTTTAAATCAAATCAACCTTTATTTTTAATTTAACAACTTGAATCTTTAAATCATTTAATTCCAAGTCCAAATTCCAAAATTCCATTTTAAATTATCTTTACTTAACTCATTTCAAAGTTCAAATAAGAATTTAAAAATAATTTAATCTTTAGATTCTAATTTATTATTCATTTTCAACTTCAAGACCAATTCTCAGTTTCATAGATTATTTATAACAATAGAATGATATCAGGATAAATAAACATCCAAATTTATCCAAACACCAATTAACAACATCCATTTACAATTTTCAGATCTCAAACCCATTTTGAGATCACTCATAACTCCCATTTTAAATCAACCACTTAATTTTCCAAATTAAATTTCAATTTCATCTTGAAATTTCCAATTCAGGTTGTTTGTTCTAAACTTATTTAACTTTCCTTAAGTTAAGTTCATTTCAATTTTATCCAGTCAGCTTTACTTAATTTGAATTCCTATTTCAAATTTCAAACTTCATATTAATATCCAATCCCATTTATAAGTTCAAAAATTTATCACTTTGGGTTTTCACATCACATTCCAAGTAAAAATTTAAAACACGGCACTTAGAGTTTATTTCAAATCATCTTTGATATTATGTATATCCCACATATATACATATTTGTTTCCTTTGCACATCAGGTTATACCTTAAATTTTAAACCACCCTTAGTTTTAATTCAAACAAATTTTCTTTAAAATTCACAGACAACTTCTTATTTTAAAATACTATTACATTCAAAAATGGTCTGAATAATATTATTTATTCGTTTCTTTTAACACTTTGAAACAATTTTCAAATTTCTAGACCTAGATTTAAAACTTCACAATTTAGATCATCTTTAGTTCCAATTTATGAGTCATACTCACCTAAATGTTTTACTTCCCTAAAATATTTCATTTTTCTTACTCATTAACATACATTTCATTATTAAACACAACAATCGTTTATGATAATAACCAAGATTATCATATCTGGAAACCAATTCATTATTATCTTATTCTGAAAACACTTCTACAAATTCAGGATTTTAATTTCAGTCTGGATCCATTTATCTTATTTATATAGTTTATATTATCCAATTCCTATTTGGTTGTATTTCTATTACCACTTAATTATTATTATTATTTTTTATTCAAAAAAATACAATGACCAATTACCTTACTATATTAGAAAAACTATTGCTTTATATATCAAAATATAAAATACTTTTTAAAACCATTTCTAAAATATTTATATAAAAAAATAACAAATATGCTCTCATATATATATATATATATATATATATATATATATCTGTGTGTGTGTATGTGTGTATGTATGTATACACTCAACTCATTCTAGGGACCATTGACCCTATCCTTATTGATTAATCCCACCAGAGCCAAGGTTCTCGCTTAACCATCTGCTCTGATACCAAAATGTAACGACCCGAAATTTTCGACTCGAAAATTCCAGATTGTTAGAGAAAAGAAGAAAGAAGGGAGAAGAAGAACAGAACAACAACATTTCACAAATTCTCACATTCGCAGAGGCAAAATATAATGTCAAATAAAGCAGTTATACAAAGGAAAACCGTATCAGTTAAATTACATTTAATACATCAGAGTTATAGCCATTACACAAAACTGGACAGTTAAAATTAACTTGTCCCAGAAATACGAACAATAATATACATAGCGGAATACTCCCAAAGTTTGAGCGCAATCTCAGCCTCCTACACCTATAAATAGCCCCCTGAAGCCTACAGAAAATGGATCTTTTGGCAATCGGACGTCCAGACTCTGCCGGATTCAATTCTACATCCTTTTAGCACTACAGTATTCAAACATCAGAGCGATAAGCTACTTAATCTGCTGTAACAGATTGAAAGTGAATCAATAAAATCATAAGCTTCAGAGTGGATGTAGGCAAGATCACCAAACCACTATAAATCCTGTGTTTCTGATTGTTATTTCTGCAACTTGTGCTTGAATATTGCTGATTTACATTCATAGTTCGGTGCTTTCACGATATTTGGGGTTTGTGACCATTTTTGGTGCAAACAACCCCTTTTATCTCTTTTCCTTTAGATCTTGAAATTATTACGTCTAGATCAAATTTCATGTTTGTTCTTATCCTTTAACACCTAACGATTGCATTTGCTTTATGTTTCACAATTTTCACACAATATAAAATATGAGTATATTAGATATGTTCAAACCATTTCAAATTTCGCACTTAGTTAGCATGGATTTAATTAACTATGAATAAAAAAATATTAATAAAATATGTTTTTATTAAAAATAACTAGATTAGATCGAGTGAAACACATTAGACTTCATTGGCCCGTTATGATCTAAATACGGAAAATTTGAAATATGCCGATTTCACCCATTGTAGATCGGGCTAGTTCATTCAGCAGTATCCGGGCCCAAACGGTCTACATAGTCTAATTAGAAACTTTAGAGCCAACTAATTAAACAAACTTATCTAATGGGTATCTAGAAAAGTATATTTTCATTTTATAAAAATGCACATCCTTGAGGTATAAACAGTATATTTTCATTTTATAAAAATGCGTTGTTAGAACTGCAAATATTGGCAATGTAGAATGCAAATATATGCAGTTATAACTATATAATTATTTATTTTAAAATGAATATTTCCTTTAGAAACATTGAAAGGGGTTTTTCGTGAAACCAACAGGGGGCGAAATTGAATTTTGAAACTTTTGAAGGGTGTATGAATAAACAACCCTTTAATTAATTTGATTAATTAAAGCAAGGTAAATAATTAATTAAAATGTATTAAGTAATAAATGCATGCATGCATACATACGTGTGTGTGTATAGATGTGTGTATATATATGTGTGTGTGTGTGTGTGTGCGTATTGATATATATATATATACATATACATATATGTATATGTAACTATAATTGTTATAGTTATATATTTATCCTAAATTTTTTTATGATGAATTATATTAAACTTTCGAATCAATTTAAAATTTTAATTAAATTGATTTATCTTGAGGTCATTATTTATCTTGAATAGTTTAAGATGTATTACGAAATTTGTAAAATTTTATATAATTTTTTTTATTCAAATATGATTAAATTAATCAAACTAAAATTAAAATTAATTAAATATGATTTAATTAATATGAAATGATTGAATATGATTTACCCAATAGAATACATACAAACATGTATTATATAATTAAATTATAGAAGTTATAAATAAAACAAAACTTATAAGACTATATATGTATAAACCTAAGTGGAATTGAATTACATCCAAAACGGATTTTTTTGAATAAGTACATATACCATGATTTCAGATGTGTCTGATACTTAAATTGCAAGGGTGTTTCATAAGAAACACATTATTACAAATTTGATATCACTCAATATATGTATAATAATATGTTAAATCCTTAATATATAAGTTGCCCTCTAACACACACACATATATATATTAATTTCTTACTTGCATACCCTTTAGTTATTGAGAAAATTCAAGCTATATATATATAGTACTATTAATATATTGTTATACTAGGTATTATACATGCATGTACTTGTTGAGAAAACAAAACTTATATGCATGATACTTAGTGTAACGACCTGAAATTTTTGACTCCGAAAATTCCAGATTGTTAGAGAAAAGAAGAAAGAAGGGAGAAGAAGAACAGAAAAATAACATCTCACAGATTCTCACATTCGCAGCGGAAAAATATAATATCAAATAATAGCAGGTATACAAAGGAAAACTGTATCCGTTAAATTACATTCAATACATCAGAGTTACAGCCATTACACAAAAATGGACAGCTAAAATTAACTTGTCCCAGAAATACAAACCACAGCAAAATACTCCATACATCCTGCTATCCAGCTCGCCTCCTGAGCTCCAGAACGTCCTAACCTGGAAATCCGTAATATTCGGTTTGACCTGAACGTTACATCAAGGTAACACTCAGGTCAGGTTGGAAACCAGCATGAGTAAACCCGTCTAACATGATATACTAAGACAATAAACTTATTTAAAAACCCAGGTAACTCATACTTCACTACAGGTTCTTAACATGTTATAGTCAACACTTATTTCACAAATCAGCCCCTAAGTACCCTTACTTAGTTTCAATGGTCCAGTATACTTCAATTATTTCATTCCAGCCTATTGATTACACATATCAAATCTATAAAGAATTATAGAAGATTTCAACCCAAACGTATCATATCACATAGCATCACAATCACATATCAGAGATATCAACTAATCTAAGGCATACAATATCATTTAATCATTCATAAGCAAGATTAATTCGTCACACCATTTATAATTGATTTAAATAAATTAAATTAATTACTTTAATCATTTTTAATCCTGCTTACTTGACAGAAATTAATTACAAACCATTAATTAATCATCCCTTAATTATCTTCTCTAATTACATTAAGTAATTAGCCCTTAGTTAATTACACAAATTACTTACCTAATCACATTAATTAACCTTTAATTATCATCTTAATTAATTATTATAATTAATTTTTTTAACCCTCAATTAAATACATTCATTAATTATTCTATAATCATTTTCTTTGATTAATTATCCTTTAATTAATCTCATTCATTAATTAACTAACCTTTAATTTCATTTCCTTAATTAATCCATACTTTAATTAATTACACTACGTAATTAATCCTCAGTTACTTCCATTAAGTAATTTTCATTAAATAAATCACATGTAGTAATTACCCATTAATTATCGTCCTTAATTAATGACATTAAGTAATTACTTTCATAATTATCACTAATTAACTTCATTAAGTAATTAACCTTAAATAAATTAATCATCTTTAAAATTAATTATCTTAATTAATTAATAGATATTTATAAATCAATCTTTTAAATTGATTACACAAATTAATTAACCTTTATTAATTATCTTAATAATTTAATCAACTAAATATTCCCTGATTACACAAATCAGTTAATCATCCTTAATACATTAAATAATTTATACACTATTTAATTTCATCATTTAATCCATCTTTAAAAACATATAGGAATTAACCTATTATAAAATTACTTTGAATAACAATTTGAAAATATTTTAAACTTTAGAAACTCGTTTAAAACTTGCTAATACTTCGTTTAAAACATGATTTACATTTCCTTTGAAACTTACACAATTTGACGAACTTTAAAACTTGATTATAACAACATACAAAAAACCCGGGCCGAACCCCAAAAATGCCCTAAGCCAAACTAGCATATAACCCGAGCAACACTCGAACTACTTCCTTCTTTGAATCAGCATGCAAACATCCCCGATATCCACTCGTGCAAAACATCATCTTCCTAAAACTACAAAACCCTTCTTAACACAACCATCAACGTGCACGCGTACATGTGCAGTTGTACCCTCGCCCTCTGATCAACTCACTGGCCATCCTCCAAGTCGATGACGACCACTTTAACACGAGCGACCCACCAGAATCTCGATTCCCCATGAAAAGCAAAATCGAACAACTTGAACCCAATTAGGCAGAAAACTCGATCGTCACCCACTTTAAATTTCCCCCGTCTTCGATCATCTGGAACTTCGTCTTAACGTCTAGAACCTCACCTTGTTCCTCTCTTTCATTTCCCCCAGCACTGATCAAGGTCGACATGCCGACGAAGCCACAATGGCCTTGAAACCTACCTCAGCCAAAACATAGCTTAAACCCTAATTCGCCTTAGCCCAATCACCTCGGCGATCTATAAACCTTATGAGCAATTTTCCCCTAATCGTCGATCTTTGAACAAACTCTAGCCTTAACCTCGAACACCTCAGATCATCGCGATCGCCTAAATTTAACGAACACACCATTTTCGTTCAACTCGAGGAATTTCTCTCGAATCAATGCTAAAAATTTATTTTTCTATTTTAAAAATCAAAGTTTTTAAACACGAATCCGTTGATATAACCCAAACTCAAAACTAAAAACATAATTTTTCCAGATTTGAAAAGATGTCATAGTAATTTTCTTGTTTCCTGGATATTTATAAACTATTTTACTTAAATTGTATTTTTGAAAATGATATTACCCATACAAACATATTTTACTCAGAGACCAAAACTAAAAAATCATCTAGTTGGATGATTTGAATCAGGATTAAAACCTGAAATATTTGGACAGAGGCTTGTTTGCCTGTTCTCAGTTATCAACACAAATACTAACACCTATATGTATACATAAAATTCATTTTTTTTCAACATGCACAAAAAAATTCATATCATACTTCAATGATTCATCACATGCCAATTCAATATATAACAGATTCTAAGAGTTTACTCACCTCTTTTGTTTGAACAAGGCAGGTTTTGAAAATCTGAAAACTGAACTTGAATGTTGATCATTGAACTTCTGTTTGATTATGATCTGTAACTTGATTTAGTTGCTGTTTGAGGTGATTGTTTGAAATCTTGCTTCCAGATTTTGAAAGTTTTGAACTTGAGTCAGTTGCTGTTTGAAAATTTTAAAGCCGTTGTTTAATTTTGTTTTTATTATATATTTTTTTCTAGTTTTTGATTTCAGTCTTTAGCTTGCTTTGCATTTGTTTAGTTTGAACATAAGAAAAAGAGAATAGAGGAGAAATAGTGTTATATAATTGTTTAAATTTTAGTTATTGTTTTTTAAAAAAAAATTTAGGAGAAGCTAATGACACTTGTTTACCATGCACATTATTATCTTTACAAATGTTAGTTTGATGATAAAATTGACTTACACTTGTAAATATTCATGTTTTTATGTCCTTTATATGTTTCCATATAAATTTTTGTTATATTCACCATTTAGTTTGTACTTATACTTATTTACTTTAATTATATTTAGTTTAATGTGTTCTTATATTAATAAATATATTTGCAAACCATATTTATCATATATAAACTTAAAGAAATATTTAAACCTTTTATTTATTCTTTTTTTAACTAAAGCTATTATATCTTTAAATAAACAAATTTTATTTTTGAATTTCAAATTCAAATTCAAACTCAAACTCTAATTCAATTTAAAATCAACTCATACATATACATATATATACAACACATAATTTATTTGTTTGAAAATACTAATTTTGCAAATTTTAAATAATTACTCTAGGAGGATTATCAAACCAATACTTGACCAGATATATATTATTATTACCAGAATTATTTATTTAACTTATAAATCAATATTTCTATTAATTAAATCCAGTTAATTTATCAATTACAGATTTCCAAAATCCGGGTTATCACACCTAGGCCATTACAAAATGATGGGTATGAGTGAATAATATCTTTTGATTGGTTGAGAAAACTCAAGGTAGAGAGTGAGATTAGGACAAAGACAATGAATCAAGAGTTGTATATGATATAGCCAATAAAGTGTTATCCATCGCTTATGGACCTATGATTTATTAGGCAAACTCATGGCCAGAATCCCAAGGAAAGCGAAGCCTATCACATAAGAGAAATTGAAAGATTTCGTTGTTTTTCTACGATTTTTGAGAAAAATAAAATCTAGCGAGTACCTTATTAGAAAAATGAAATGGTAACATTTAACCATTTTAATACGATAACATATGCTATGTATATTTAATATAATCCAAATCGATAAATTTGTATAACTAATATAATCTGATAAAATGATTATCAATTAGGATATACAAATGAATTACATTAAGATTGACATAGATATATAAAATATACTTATCAATAAATTACACGTTGTTCGTCGAGACCCATGCAAGTGCCAATTTATATAACTACTAAATACATTCATAATCTTAGTTACCTATGTCTTTATTTGCCAAAGACTATATATTGTCTTCCATGAGTTTTGAACTCTAATCAATAGAAGAATGATATTTTATCCATACTCGATTATATATAAATGTTATATGGTGAACAGTCGGGATTTGTAATGTATGAAAGCTTAATTAAACTTAGATCATTCATAATAAGCAAGTAAACCATAGTGCAAGATTAAGTGTTCAATACGATTGAATTTAATAAGTTTCTTATTGTGTTAGAAGCAATATGGAATACTAGATAGACATAGGAATTCGGTTACTAAAATGTTAGTTTGACCATTTTACGAAAGTGCAACTTATTAGGTATTCTAAATATTAAGAATTACCACATGCACTTTTGTAAAGAGGTCTGTTTAATCTCTTAGTAAGGACTTCCTTTGAATGGTTCGACCATTTGGAAAGGAAAGAAAATATACGAGAGTGGTCATAACTTAGGTATAGATGGGATGAAGAGAATGAATGGCCATGTCTGCTTCATGTAAAGACATCAAAAACAAGAATTGTATAAAATACTAGTAGATACTTGATATAAAATAAGAAATGTGATTTCAATTCAAAATGAAATTTTATATAATTTTTTTTCTATGAGTGTAATTTCTACGAGTTCAGGATATTTGTTCTGAAACTGTCGATTGTAATTAGTTACAATGGATGAAATAAAATTCCATAATATGTGGCTGAATGGAGCCTAGTGTTTCATGCTATTATTTTAATGGCGGAAATAGTTGGAGCATACCACATGACACTAATCAGTGAATGCATCAAATTAAAAAATATTTTCTTCTTATATGTATACCAAGTATTATTATTGAAACAATAATGGTCTTCATAGAATTGAACATACTTGATACACAATTGGTTTTACTATGATGAGCTCATAGAATTAAAAAATAGAAAATATTACATGCAAAAGAAATAAAAGTATTCGATTTAATCAAATATGTGAGTGTATTGGAAATGTGATCTAAATGTACCTAAAATGAATAAGATTCAACCTCAAAAGTCACTTCTCCCTATAATATATAATGATGCATCGATAAGATATAATTAGACTTTGTTGGACAAAATACGATTGATGACGAGTGAAGTTGAGTTGACTTATTTCAAGAAGGACGAGTACTTAAGAGTAAGGACATAGGGTAAATTTAATTTCATATGAAGCACTGTTTACAAGATCGTATTCATATAAGATATGAATTGATAAGAAACTGCGATCTTAAATAGGTTAAGACGTATGGTTGCTTAATTTATGCTACGAACATAAGTTTCGTAAACTTAAAATTAAATCAGTTATATATATATATATATATATATATATATATTTAAAAAGCAATTTGTAAAATATTTCTAAATGCCTATTCATAATAAGAAGAAACAACTGTTGTTTCAAGAAATACGGCCTTCATGATCAAAGTACTTTTTTTGAAAAATCAGTGGTATCACAATGGACTTGGATATGATCCAAGGACTCGAATATAGAAACTGATTTCATAAGATGAAATAAAATTAACTAAGCTTAAATAAACACACAACACATTAGAATGTCTAATAATAAATATGACACATTAAAGAGAAACTAGGGGTTTCTCGTCAATGTCGAGAAAGAGAATTATTAGTAGTAATAATTTCCTCGGTTTTGAACAAGCCCTAAAGATTATAGACCCTGTCATATGGCACAATTTTATAAATTCAAAATGTATTCCAATACATTGTCAAAATATGATTTTGATACTTGTGCTCAAACGAATATTATCCATCAGTTGCAAGTGCATCTTCGGGAAGATCAATGCAGCAGAAATTATATAAATTAGTGTTAATAGGAAATCACATTATCAATTTAAAATGTTGAAATTAGCAATTTTGCTAGCCAACATGCTCAAAACCATTTGGATTTTACATGCAATTATTGCACAATTTGATTTTGATTTTTTGCACTTTGATGTTAAAACAAAACTTCTAAATAAGATGCAGAAGAGACTATTTCACATAGCAACCAGAATGTCTTGAAGTCAGTGCGAATGGCAACATGATTGTTATATGTTTTGGATTTGATCCAAATGCAAATACAACGATGGCGTAGGATAGGCATTAGAGTCGAACAAATACATAAACAGAAGATATCAAATAGTTTGGCTTCCAGTCAAAATCCAGAGGAAGCGTGTGTCTATTAGAAAGAACATTAAGGACAAAAAAATATTTCTTAAAGTATAAGTAAACATAAAACTTATGATTGTTAACAATGTATGCATGTTAAAATCATTTTAATTTAGTTTCTCATTCCTTGATGTTTGAAAGGTGACTCTTATATAATCATTATAAATGGGACAGTCTCATATGGTATGCATAGACACCACATTAAAATGTTTAATGTGGAGAATATGAGATGGATTTTTTATGCAATGGCAATAGGAATCATCACATATGTTATGTATTTTACTGTAACATATTTCACTTCTGTACCTGGTATACCGAGCAAATATCAAATCTGAATTAAGATCATTAAACAGTGGTTAAGAGTATTCTCAAATATTTTTGAAATAATATAGAAATATCTGTAGAAAAACAACGAACTCCTTATGAAGGGCTATTCAGACTCGAACTCCATAAGAGAAATCGAGTATAGTATGTTAACCCTAAATTCATGTTCAAACTTAATTAAGGAGCTTTAAGTTGGAACTATTTCAAATGAATGATTATGGTTGATTTAACTAAATATCTAAGTAAACCGCCTTGTATAATGTCGTGTATATATAGATATATGTGTATATAATGCACAAATTTATAACTAAGCTAGGGGTGGTTCCAAATGTTAAGAATTCCATGACATCATTTTGTGAAAACAATGACACGATAAGGATCTTGAAAGAACCTAGAGCTCACTAGAATTTGAGAAACATATTTTGAAAAGTTCCACATGATAAAGTTAGTTTATTAGTGTCGAAGAGCATTAATTGACATTGTAGATAATTAAGACAATATGGCACATCCATTCATGAAGGGATTGGCTCTATTAATTCTAAGCATACTGATCGAAGGGATGCGACTGAAATTCCATAAGTGGCCCCACGTGCAAGATGGAGATTGAGCCAATTAAGTATATCATGTAGGGAAAATTCTGTAATTTATTGTAAATTATTACCTCTACAATAAAATTTCGTTCAAAATAAAGGTGTCCATTCTCTATTTTATACCTGTCATCTGGAGATATATTGATTAATTTAAGAATAGTAAAACAGAAAATCTTTAAGTTTTAAGTATAGTAAAAAGAAAATCTTTAAGTGGTTTGTTATGTGATAATAGTTACAAGAAGTTGTAATTATGAAAAAAATTGTCATAATATAAAATAACATATTGTTTTGAATATTCATGTTTAAGATATTTTGAGAAAAGATACTGATACATCCATTGAGACCAGAGTGTATAACGCCCTTTAAATGTTTGGTGATGAATTACTCATGCCTATCGGGGGAACAAAAGGGTTATGTACTCCTTGTTATTAGAAAGTTATTATGGAATAGATCATCCTAGAATTTCATGTTGGTTAAGAATATCTAGATCAAACAGAAAATCTCAAGGTGACTATACAATTCCCTCGAATTAAGAACATTGTGGAACATCAATGCGAATACTCAAAGTAACGACCCAGAAATTTTGATCCCGAAATTTCCAGATAGTTAGGAAAGAAGAAAGAGATAGAAGAAGAAACAAAAACAAGACACAGAATCTCACATTCGCAGCAGATAAAATATAATATCAAATAATATTCTTCACACAAAGAAAGCTGTATCAGTCAATTACATTTTATTACATAAGAGTTTCAACATATACACAAACACTGGACATATACAATCAACATGTCCCAGGTAAACTATAATATCTCATAGTGGAATACACTCCATATGTTCCTGCCGTCCAGCTCGCCACCTGAACTCCACAACATCCTTAACTGAAAATCTGTAATACTCGGCCTGACCCAAGCATTACATCAAAGTACCACCCGAGTCAGGATAGAAACCAGCATTAGTAAACTCATCCAACATGAAATACCAAAGCATAAAGACTATTTAAAACCCGGGGTAACTCATACTTCTCTACAAGTTCACAACTTGTCAATCAATGCCTATTTCACAAATCATTCTCTTAGTTTCAAAAGGTCCATATTATTCCATTCCAACCTATTGATTTCACATATCAAATCTATAAAGAATTATAGTAGTTTTCAATTCAAAGTGGTTTTGGGTATTTACCGATACCCGATCCCGGTCTCTTTGAATCCCATGCCACCTTAACCCAAGTTACACAAGTGTAACATTAAACGTTAAATATAGGATGTCACTTCACACAACAATTCATCTTGATAGATAGCCACATTATCATTATTCAACCCAAGCATATCACAAAACATTTCATATAAGAAATATCAAATGATCCAAGGAATTTAATATCATTCGCTTATTCATAAGAAAGATTAATTAACCACACCCTTTTTAATTATTTTAAATAAATTAATCACTTCATTCACTTTATTTTAATTCTGCTCATTAATTTAAATCATTAATTAATCATCTATTAATTATCTTCTTTAATCATATTAAGTAATTAGCCTTTAATTAATTACACAGATTAATTTAACTTCCATTCATTCACATTAAATATGTTTATCCTCAATTAATTACTCACTTACATTGATTAATTATCCTTTAACTAATCACACTCATTAATTAACCAATCAATGATTTATTTACTAAATTAATCAATCCTTAATAGATCAATCCTTTAATTAATTACTCTAAGTAATTAATCTGTAATTACTTCCATCAAGTAATTATCCTATTGGTCAATTTTCCTCAATTAATTGTCCTTTAATTATTAATTAATTTACTCTTGATTATGAATTAATACATCTCTAATTAATTAGCTCATAATTATTAGATTAATTTACTACCCTTAAACATTAATTAATTAGATAAATTAATAACTAAATCATCCAAG
Organism: Allium cepa; assembly: GCA_030765085.1. Lineage (NCBI taxonomy): Eukaryota > Viridiplantae > Streptophyta > Magnoliopsida > Asparagales > Amaryllidaceae > Allium > Allium cepa. The sequence goes on from CM060943.1 coordinate 736,784,844, forward strand.
ATCTTAATTAACCTTAAGATAAACCACTTATCTTTATTTATTTTATTAAAAATCTTATTTAATAACTTAAGAAAATAATTGATCATTAACCCATAACTTAACTTAAACCCTTTTAAGTTTATTTAATGATTTAAACATATTTAATCATTTTAATTTAATTACACTACTAATTAAATTTAACATCTTTTGGAATTATATCACTAGATTGAAATAAATTATACAACATAATTAAATCAATATTTGACTAAACATTTTTATTTAAAATAATGATTTAATTAATTGTCAAAAACTTAAATATGTTATCTTCAATAATGAAACATAGTCATTATACCGAGGAAGATCCTAGGATTACTCAAACCAAACCACAAGTTCACACCCCTTTTCCGAGCTTCATCCTCATGTTGTTTTAAATCTTTGGAAAGTAAATAGGTTATGGATTTTATTTTAAATATTTATCCTAAATCAACCTGCTTGACATATATCTAAATAAAATTAATTTTCCTTCAAAAACAATGCTAATTATATAAACCAAACTTAATTACAATGCCATTATTAAATTATACGGGCCGAAGCCCACAACGATGAAGCACGACACAACCCGCTTCTTCTTCCCCAAATCTCGCCTAAACTCCGATCCATTCCATCTCCAGGAGCACAAAAATGATCGGCAACACATATCGATACACGAAAAAAAATCAACCGATCGAGGTAACTCGAGACCATCTTCAAACCCACACGCACGCATGAGCCACCCTCCATCTCGTCGTCTCACGCAAATCCCTGAAACCCAAATGTGCACACTGACATACTCATATACACGCACTATGCGCCGATGCCTAACCGATCTAGCGATCATTCGAGTCGACTCCCTTTTACTTCCCTGATCACCATCGACGCCATGTTGAAGACTCAAACTCGCCCCTTAAAAAATACAACCCTCAGGCGAACTATCGAACGAAATCCTAAGCCCAACTACGATGAACTGCTCTCATCAATCGCCACCATACGCCATGACTCCACCATCGATCGAAAGCCCTTCCACAAACTAGCTTTCTACCAAAAGCCAAGAGCCCCGGCTGCGCCTCTTACTCCCTGATGACTCGCGTTCGCCGGCCTTCCAATATCTTCCCAAAACCCTGCAATCCATCACACTACCCAAGCTAAGGCCAAATCGAACAAACGACCACGGTCGATGGTTCCCTAGGTCCACCAGCTCCCTCCAAACTCGGCTGCACCAACTTACGACGAGGAGGTCGTCAGAAAATAATTTTCGAATGGAAATTGAGTATTTCCAGATCTTTTACAATATAGGTTGTTAAAAATCATGATTTAACCTTTAAAAATCCTATTTCTACAAGGGAAATCAACATACATGCTTAAACCTTGGATTCAATTGCATTGAAATTTCACAAAGATATGATATTTACTGTAAATCTTGACATAAGTGAACTATACAGTATGATTTCCACACAAATCACTTTTTACCTAAAACTATATTAAGAAATAAACAATTTCTTAGTTTATATCAACATACATTATGAAGTAGATGATGTGATCTAGATTTTTGAATGCTGGGATGAACCAAATTTTCATAGCATAACAGATAACAACACAATTTAAATTCCAGGTTAAGACTAAGGTTTCTCACTGTTTTAGTTTGAACAGAGCCTTGCTTTTCATGTTCCAGTCATATATATAAATATTAATTCACATATATATATATACACTAAAAATCATTTTTAAACAACATGAAAAGCATTATTCAATTCATACTTAAAAGATCATTGCATTGCTAATTCGAGAAATATCAGTTTTCCATGTTTACTCACCTGTCTTGTAAAAGCAGAGAAAAGGCTCCCCGATTTTGATCTGATTTCCAATTTGAAACTGAGTTGAATTGATTTCTAGCTTAGTCTGCTTCAGGTTGTACTTGAAAAGAGGTTGCTTGCTGTTTTGAATTTGGAATTGATCTAATTTGAAATCTTTATTGTTGAGATGAATTGAACTTGATTTTCATCTTTGCTTTTGTTTACGGACTCTACTTCTTTTCTGATTTTGCATTTCAGATTTATAGCTTGTATTTTATTTTTTTAGTTTGAATATGAGAAAAAGGGAATAGAAGAAGAAATGGTGATGTATATATAAAACTTTGTTTTAATTTTAATTATTATTTTTGAAAATAAAAGACAATTGACACTTTTTTACTATGCATAATATTATTCTTAAAAATGTTATATTGATGACAAGATTGACTTACACTTATAAATATGTATATTTTATGCCTTTTACATGTTTTCATAAAGATTTATGTTATGATTATCATTTAGTTTGTATATACATACATACATACATACATACATACACACACATATATATATATATATATTAATTTTTATTATATATAGTTTAATATGCTTATATATTAATAAATATATTTACAATCCATATTTATCATATATAAACTTAAAAGAAGAATTTAAACCTTTTTATTAAATCCTTTTTAAGCTTATCATATATTTAAATGTTCATCTCATGTTTTGAAAATATAGAGTTTACTTTAAATAGCTTTTGCAATTATCATATTGAACTCAAACAATTGCTCTCCAATCACAATATATACATATACATACTTGTATACATGTATACGGACACATTTAAGATTTCAAAAATAATAGAGTTTACACATATGTATTTATACATTTAATGATTTGCTATTAGATTCATCATTTTAATTCAACTGTTACTATAGTTTCAAATTCACTTATATACATCCAGACAGCTTTAATTATCTAATTTATCTGTTTAATCCAAATAAAATCAGTATCCCAATAGTTTATAATTAGTTAATTATCCAATTAATAGTTGTTCAAAATCCGGGTTATGACGTTCCTCCCCCCTTTGAATCTTTTCGTCCCCGAAAAGGAACGAAGCCAGAATTTTGTTAAAATACTATTTATTAGTTAAATTACTTTTTGATTTATATATATTTATATTGCCAAAATAATTTTTGTATAACTCGATGTCTCAACCAGTCCATCCTTGTTCTCATAGAGATTCAGTCATAAGTTGATCAGGCGTAGGACTGAAGATCTGTGAGTACTTAGAAGACTTGTTTTCAACACCCAGTAAAAATACTTGAAAAATATTTTGTTGAAAATATAGAAAACATATTTGAAATAGAGACAATATCTTTAGTGAGAATGCTCTGGAAATCATCACCCCCATCCACGGTCGTAGATACATCCTGGGTTACGTTGCCATCACAGCAGAAGTCCATGTAATTGTAGGCACTCTGCGCCCCTCGATTGCGCCATGGAACCCGCCATCGATCGCAGTTGCATCTTGGGTTACGTTGCCATCACAACAAAAGTCCACGTAAGTGTAGGCATCAGCGTCCACGATTTTCGCTGCCAAAAAATGAAACTTCTCCACTCCTACATAGGTCGCAGACTACATCAATCAAGTCCCAATGTAGCCTTAGGCTCTCACGGCCTCTTTATTTTTGCTATGTCTTTATAGGTCGCAGTCTACCGATGTAAAATCAAACGTAGACTGTTGGCTCTCGGCAGCACACATGACTTTCGGTATAATACCATAGGTCGCAGTCTACCGATTTAAAATCAAACGTAGAATGTTGGCTCTCAGCAGCACACACGACTTTCGCTATGGTCTGCAGTAGACCGCAGTGACGAAGTGACATCGAGTTACACTGGCGTCACAGCATAATCCAAATGCCTCTGCAGGCATCAGCACCCTCTACTTTCGCTACCCACTACACATAATCCTCAGGAACTAGTTTGTCCGCACTCCTCATAGGATCAACTTTAGAACCCCCCCTTAGGGTTCAAGGCCGTACCTCCATTTCCAATCAATTCAATTTAAATTTCCACTTCAATTTAAATTGACGCAATTCCAACTTAAATAACTTCAATTTCCATTTAAATTGATTTAACCCCAATTCAAGTTGAATTAATCCTCAATTCCCATTTGAATTTAAACTCATTTAACTTCAATTTCATTTCAAATTAATCCAATTCAAATTTCCATTTTAATTTTTAAACTTATCCATCTTCAATCACAATTCCGGTTAAATCAAATTCAATTTGAACTAATTCAATTCAAATTTCAAATTTAAACCATCCCGAATTATATAAATTCGAGCTAAATTTTTAAATGTTGATTTAACCCTTTAAATCAAATCAACTTAAATCTTTAAACCATTTAATTCTAAATCCAAATTCCATTTTTAACCTATTTCAAAGTTCAAATAATAATTCAAATCCTTTTTAAACAACTAAATCTTTGAAATTCAATTTATCATCAAATTTCAATTTTGAAACCAATGCTTTGAAGTTTTATCTTAAACATTCAAATCTTAAGTCCAAAATGATTCCATTTTATCTTAATAATGGATATATTACCACACCCTATTTCTTCATTCATTTAAACAAATCCAATTTCAGCTTAAAGATTATTAATAATAACAGGATGGTATCATTCAAATTATTTTAAAATATCCATCTATTCCCAATTTCCAAATCTCAAACCTATTTTAAGATCACACAAACTCCCAATTCAAATTAACATTTAGCTTCCCAAGTTAAATCCCAATTTCATCTTGAAATTTTCAATTCAGGTTGCTTGTTAAATTATTTAACTTTCCCAAAGTTAAATTCAATTTACTTAATCCAGCCAACCTTACCCAATTCGAATTCCCATTTCAAATTTTAAACTTCACATTAATAATCTTCCCACTTATGAGTTCAGAAAACTTATCACTTTGGGTATCACATCTCATTCCAAATTTAAAACTCAACATTTAGAGTTTATTTCAAACCATCTTTGATATTATGTATATTCCTCATATATACATATTATTTACTTGACACATCAAGTTATCCTTAAATTTTAGACCACCTTTGGTTTTTAATTCATAACAAATTTCTTTAAATTTTCAAACAACTCTTGTTTGAAGTAGGACCCTTTCATTCAAATACATTAAATAATATTATTTATTATTTCTTTATCACTTTTGAAACAATTTTCAAATTTCTAGACCTATATTTAAAACTTAACAATTTAGATCATCTTCAGTTCCATTTTATAAGTCATACTTGCCTAAATGTTTTACTTCCCTAAAACATTTCATTTTGCTTACTCATTAATACACATTTTATTATTAAACACAACAATCATTTATGATAATAACCGAGATTATCGTATCTGGAAACCAATTCATTATTATCTTATTCTGAAACTCTTCCCCAAATTCAAGATTTTAATTTTAGTTTGAATCCATTTCAAACTTATCTTTATTTAATTTCAATTTGGTTGTATTTCTATTACCACTTAATTTAATTCCAATAATTTAACAACCAATTACCATAATATTTATTAGAAAGAAATATTGCTTTATATATCAAAATATATTCTTATATAAAATCATTTAAAATCTTTGTATAAGAAAATAACAAGTACGCTCTCATATATACATACACTCAACTCATTATAGGGTATCATTGACCCTATCCTTAATGAGTAATCCCACCAGAGCCTAGGTTCTCGCTTAACCTTCAGCTCTGATACCAAAAGTAACGACCCAGAAATTTCGATCTTGAAATTTCCAGATAGTTAGGAAAAGAAGAAAGAGATAGAAAAAGAAACAGAAACAAGACACAGAATCTCACATTCGCAACGGATAAAATATAATATCAAATAATATTCTTTACACAAAGAAAGTTGCATTAATCAATTACATTTTAATACATCAGAGTTTCAACATATACACAAACACTGGACAGATACAATCAACATGTCATAGGTAAACTATAATATCTCACAATGGAATACACTCCATACGTTCCTGCCATCCAGCTCGCCACCTGAACTTCAGAACGTCCTTACCTGAAAATCTGTAATACTCGGTCTGACCCGAGCATTACATCAAAGTAACACACGGCTCAGGCTGGAAACTAGCATGAGTAAACTCATCCAACATGAAATACCAAAGGATAAAGACTACTTAAAACCCGTGGTAACTCATACTTCTCTACAAGTTCATAACTTGTTAATCAATACCTATTTTACAAATCAATCTCTTAGTTTCAAAGGGTCCATATTATTCCATTCCAACCTATTGATTTCACATATCAAATCTATAAAGAATTATAGTAGTTTTCAATTCGAAGTGGTTTCGGATATTTACCAATACTCGATCCCAGTCTCTTCGAATCCCATGTCACCTTAACCCAAGTTATACAAGTGAAAATACAATTCAAACGTTAAATACAGGATGTCACTTCACACAGCAATTCATCTTGATAGATAGCCACATTATCATTATTCAACACAATCATATCACAAAACATTTCATATAAGAAATATCAAATGATCTAAGGCATTTAATATCATTCGCTTATTCATAAGCAAGATTAATTAACCACACCCTTTCTAATTAATTTAAATAAATTAAATTAATTACTTCATTCACTTTATTTTAATTTTTCTCATTAATTTAAACCATTAATTAATCATCCCTTAGTTATCTTCTTTGATCACATTAAGTAACTAGCCTTTAATTAATTACACGGATTAATTTAACTTCCATTCATTCACATTAAATACGTTTATCCTTAATTAATTACCCACTTACATTGATTAATTATCCTTTAACTAATCACACTCATTAATTAACCAATCATTGATTTATTTCCAAATTAATCAATCTTTAATAGATTAATCCTTTAATTAATTACTCTAAGTAATTAATCCTTAATTACTTCCATCAAGTAATTATCCCATTGGTAAATTTTCCTCAATTAATTGTCCTTTAATTATTAATTAATTTACTCTTGATTATGAATTAATAAATCCCTAATTAATTATCTCATAATTATTAGATTAATTAACTACCCTTAAACATTAATTAATTAGATAAATTAATAACTAAATCATCCAAGATCTTAATTAACCTTCAGATAAACCACTTATCTTTATTTATTTTCTTAAAAATCTTATTTAATAACTTAAGAAAATAATTGATCATTAACCCATAACTTAACTTAAACCCCTTTAAGTTTATTTAATGATTTAAACATATTTAATCATCTTAATTTAATTACACTACTAATTAAATTTGACATCTTTAGGAATTAACTCACTAGATTGAAATAAATTATACAACTTAATAAAATCAATATTTGACTAAACACTTTTATTTAAAATAATGATTCAATTAATCGTCAAAAACTTAATTATGTTATCTTCAAAAATAAAACATAGTCATTATACCAAGGAAAATCCTAGGTTACTCGAACCAAACCACGAGTTCACACCCCTTTCCTGAGCTTCATCCTCATGTTGTTTTAAATCTTTGGAAAGTAAATAGGTTATGGATTTTCGTTTAAATATTTATCCTAAATCAACCAACTTGATATATATCAAAAGAAAATTAATTTTCCTTTAAAAACAATGCTAAATATATAAACCAAACTTAATTACAATGCCAGTATTAAATTGTACGGGCCGAACCCACAACGATGAAACACGACACAACCCGCTTCTTCTTCCCCAAATCTCGCCTGAACTCCGTTCCATTCCATCTCCAGGAGCACAAAAATGATCGGCCAGACATATCGACACACGAAAAAAAATCAACCGATCGATAGTAACTCAAGACCATCTTCAAAACCTCACGCATGCATGAGCCACCCTCCATCTCGTCGTCTCACGCGAATCCTTGAAACACAAATGTGCACAGTGACATACTCGTATACGTGCACCATCGCGCTGATGCCTAACCGACCTCACAATCATTCGAGTTGACTCCCTTTTACTTCCCTGATCACCATCGATACCACGTTGAAGACTCAAACTTGCCCCTTCAAAAATACAACCCTCAAGCGAACTATTGAACGAAGCCCAAAGCCCAACTACGACGAACTGCTCTCAACGATCGCCATCGTACACCACTACTCCACCATCGATCGAAAGCCCTTCCACAACACCACCTTTCTACCAAAAGCCAAGAGCCCCGACTGTGCCTCTTACTCCTTGATGACTCGTGTTCGCCGGCCTCCCAATATCTTCCCAAAACCCTACAATCCATCACCCTGCCCAAGCTAAGGCCAAATCAAACAAACAGCCACGGTCGATGACTTCCCTAGGTCCACCAGCTCCCTCCAGACCCGGCCGCACCACCTCCTGACGACGAGGTCATCAGAAAATAATTTTCGAATGGAAATTAAGTATTTCCAAATCTCTTACAATATAGGTTGTTAAAAATCATGATTTAACCTCTAAAAATCCTATTTCTACAAGGGAAATCAACATGCATGCTTAAATCTTGAATTCAATTACATTTAAATTTCACAAAGATATGATACTTACTGTAAATCGACATAAATGAACTATACAGTATGATTTCCACACAAATCGCTTTTTAACTAAAACTATATTAAGAAATAAACATTTTTTTAGTTTATATCAACATACAATATGAACTAGATGATGTGATCTAGATTTTTGGATGCTGGGATGAACCAAATTTTCACAGCATAACAGATAATAGCAAAATTTAAATTCCAGGTTAAGACTGAAGGTTTCTCACTGTTTTAGTTTGAACAGAGCCTTGCTTTTCATGTTCTAGTCATGATATAAATGTTAACACACACACACGCACACACATACATACATACATACATACATATACATATACATACATACATACATATATATATATATATATATATATATATATATATGCACACTAAAAATCATGTTTAAACAACATGCACAACATCATTCAATTCATTCTTAAAAGATCATTGCACTGCTAATTCGAGATATATCAGTTTTCCAAGTTTACTCACCCGTCTTGTAAAAGCAGAGAACAGGCTCCCTGATTTTGATCTGATTTCCAATTTGAAACTGAGTTGAATTGATTTCTAGCTTAGTTTGCTTCAGGTTGTACTTGAAAAGAGGTTGCTTGCTGTTTTGAATTTAAATTAATCTGATTTGAAATCTTGATTGTTGAGATGAATTGAACTTGATTTTCATCTTTGCTTTTTGTTTACAGATTCTACTTCTTTTCTGATTTTGCATTTTAAATTTATAGCTTGCATTTTATTTTGTTTAGTTTGAATATGAGGAAAAGAGAATAGAAGAAGAAATGGTGATGTATATATAAAACTTTGTTTTAATATTAATTATTATTTTTGAAAAATAAAAGATAATTGACATTTGCTTACTATGCATAATATTATTCTTACAAATGTTAAATTGATGACAAGGTTGACTTACACTTGTAAATATATATACTTTATGCCTTTTACATGTTTTCATAAAGATTTATGTTATGATTATCATTTAGTTTGTATATACATACATACATACATACATACATACATATATATATATATATTAATTTTTATTATATATAGTTTAATATGCTTATATATTAATAAATATATTTACAATCCATATTTATCATATAAACTTAAAAGAAGAATTTAAACCTTTTTATTAAATCCTTTTTAAACTTATCATATATTTAAATGTTCATCTCATGTTTTGAAAATATAGAGTTTACTTTAAATAGCTTTTGCAATTATCATATTGAACTCAAACGATTGCTCTCTAATCACAATATATACATATACATACTTGTATACATGTATATGGACACATTTAAAATTTCAAAAATAATAGAGTTTACACATATCTATTTATACATTTAACGATTTACTATTAGATTCATCATTTTAATTCAACTATCACTATAGTTTAAAATTCACTTATATATGTCCAGACATCTTTAATTATCTAATTTATCTGTTTAATCCAAATAAAATCAGTATCCCAATAGTTTATAATTAGTTAATTATCCAATTAACAGTTGTTCAAAATCCGGGTTATCACACTCCTCTTTGATTATGGTTAAATCATGGCAAGATGATCTAGTGAGCCATTATTATTATATCGAAGTTACAAAATTAGGAGTAAAGAACTATTTAATAGAGAATTTGTCTCTTCGATTGTGTGAGGTTAGTTTCACGGTCAATTATACTCAACTTAAATTCAAAATCTCTAACTAAAGTGGTACGGTTAATAATAAATTTTATTATTCATCCAACAATTTTGTTTAAGTGCTAATTGAGTTAAATGTAGTGTTGATGAAGAAAATGTGTGTAAGTTATCTTTACTAAAAGGTACCGCTTAAGAAATTGTAAAATTAGATTCAATCAAAAGATTTGTATGCGATGAATTAAGCCAAAATGTCACACCATTAGCTAAGGTGACATACGAATTTTAATAATAAAATTTTCAAAATTAATCGCCAGCTGAATTCCCACCTTTAAGTCTCACAACCAATTTGTGAATTCTCTGAAAACCTATGCAGTTACTGCCCTGCTATTACCCCGCTATATCCTCGCTATATCCCATAGCGGATTCTCGCCACTACGATTTTCCCAAATAGCCTTAAATATTGGCTTTCCACTTTAAGCCTCGCTATTTCCACTCTATCCCGTTATTCATGCTATATTTCGCTATTCTGCTATATCTTCTTCAAAAGAAATGAACTGAAAAATGTCATTTATACATTATACAAATTTAGAAATTAAATTTTTTTAATTGAATTTTTTAATATATTTTAAGAAAAAATTCTCCAATATTCTATTAAATTTAATCATGTTAAATAAAAAGTTTACATTTATTTACAATATATTTACACATGTTTTTATTTAAAATTAAATATGTATTAACTATAGTTAAATTAAATGTTAAATTTTCAATTAATTATCATTTATATATGCTATTTTCGACTCATACGCTATATCCCGCTACATCCCTGCTATATTCCCGCTATGGCTTTTTGCACCTCCACCGCATTGAATCCACTGAGCGCTTTAACTGCACAATTGAAAACCACATGATTTGATTAATTTATAAATTATTAAAAAATAATAATTAATGTTTTAGAAATTATCGTTATTGCTTAATTTATTTGACGTTTTGGAGTTGTTTGGAATGATTCGATGCATATATAAAAGTTATATTTATGCGCATCGATATACGATAACTGTGTAGCTTTAAACAGGTTCTAACAATAGATGAGTATTTGAAGAGCCATTTGAAAATTTTGCACCTTTAAAGATGGAAAAGGTAGCCGGTAGATGTGAACAGAGAAGGGTGAAGTGAGAGAAAATCAAGAGATTAATTATGGTAGTTTTAATTAGAAGAATCGAAAAGGTCCCATTCTCTTAATTAAAGCAAATCCACCAATTTTATTTACTCTCTTTATTCATTCGTTATTTTTTATTTCTCCTCCTTTCCTTCTTGCCATGGCCAAAATTTTCATCATCCACTTCTATAATAAAATCAAGCACAAAATAAATTAAAACATCAAATAAATATATAGACTATGTGGTTCATCCTTCTTTTGAAAGTTCGATGTAAATTCAAGGAGCTAAGGAGGGATTTCAAAATTAATGGTCAAATTGTTGGCTATATTTAAAACTACTTATACTAATATTCTGATTTTAAATCCTTTCTTAGCCATAGCTTGTTTATCACAATTTTATTTGTATGTATTATTACCCCACCTTGATTTAGAATTAGTAAAGCAATTTATACAATTTGTTGAATGATTTGATATGTTCTAACTTGATAAACTAAAACCAAAATTTATATATGAATAAAATAATGTTTTGGTTATGGATCTATGACATGAAATTACTTATACTAATATTTTGAACGTATTATATGATTTAATAATTTAAGTTTCTTACTTTGAATTTTTAAGAAATTTTTATATCTTATTTGATTTGTTGTGTGCAGTTTTTGGTTTTATAATATTTTGAATATTTAATAATAAAAATAAAAACAGAATTTTTATTTTAGGCTAAGACTTTGTTTATATATATGCATTTTATTAATCAATATATATATATATATATACATATGTTTGCAAATACATCAATCTTTTTAAACATAATATGGATATTTATTTTTGAATTGATTGGAAATATTTTGGATTCATCATTTTATATATATACATATATCTTTGTGTGTGTGCGCCTATAAACATTTATATTTTTCTTATTAAGGCACGTTTTGGAAAGATTGTTTTTAATTTTATTTTCATTAAATAATTTAAACGTAAGGCAATAATATATATATATAAATAGCGAATATATACATCACAAATGTAAATGCTGTTTGTACCAAAATGGGCACAACACTCTTCGGAAGTCTTTGAAGAGATAAAAATGAGGAATAAAAATGTAAACTGTGGATTATCCAACAAAAAATTCAAAAAAGGATAAGTAAATGCGCAGACGCACAATAATTTAGAGTGGTTCAGCATGTTGCCTACGTCCACTGTGAAGTTTGATGATTTTATTGATATTATTTGGATGATTACAATCGATTGCAGCGGATTACAGCAAGTTACAGTGGTGAAATTCAAGTACAACAGCAGTAGTAGAGTGCAAGATTGAATTCGGCAGAGTTTGGGCTTTTGAGAATCAAAAGATCCCTCTTCTGTAGGCCTCGGGGCTCTATTTATAGGCATAGGGGCTGATATTTTGCTCAGATCTCGGGAGACTCCTTTTGGAAAGTGGGTAGGCCCACACGATCGATCCTATGAAGTTTCAACTCGATCCGTGATCGATACGAACGTAATTCGTATCGATCAAGATTTTGCCCAGTGGAGTCGAAACTTGGTGTGAACATTCTCTAGCTTGTATGTAAGCTCCTGTGAAAATTTCATAGCATTTGGACTTGTGGATCTCGAGTTATGATCGATACGGGTTGTAGCTTTTCAGAAGGCTGTTTGGTTTGAATCAATTTTTTCGAATCGAACCATTCGAATCGATCGTTGCACGTGATCAGGTGGTGACGTGGTACGCACTCTTCGGATAAATCCACCTTTTACGCCAAGTTGACCGAGTAGCCCCAAGATACTCGCCTCGTTCGTATCGAAGTCGGTGTCTTGTTCGAATCGATCAATAGCGTGCTTTTCGTATCGATCTGCATTATGCTTAGTTCGAATCGATGGAGATGGTTTAGTTCATATCGATGAAGGTGGCGTAGTTCGTATCGATAGAGATGGCTCTTATTTATATCGATCAAAGTTGCTTCAACTTGATGGATATGAACAAGCAATATTGTGATGGATACGAATTGAAGTCACCTGATGGATACGAAGGTTAACTGATGGATTCGAACATGGCCCTTCAGCCGATGGATACGAAGTAGACCTCTGTGTTGTAGTTGATCGATGCGAAGTAGACATTAGCCGATCGATACGAAGTGCACTGTCTACTTATGGATACGAAATTGACCGATGCGATCCAAGGCTTGACAATGGACACAAACTGGACCGATACGAACTGAGGCACAAAGATGGATGCGAAGTTGTTGCCGCTCCGATCGATACATTAAGATGATGGATTCGAACCGAGGTGTAATGATGGATACAAAACTGGGTCATTTCCTTCAATTTTGCATCGATCACATCTTGAGCATACGAACTCAGATTGACTTGAAATTTGGAACGTTGGCTTTCACGGCTTCGCTTGTTGTGTCTTGTCAATTGTAGCTTGATCACTCGAACAAAATTCATCGATATCTTTGGTGCACCTGTGTGCACACGATATCCTGGATGAGCGATCCTTGGTTTTCAGTCAGTTTCTTGATATCTCGGCCTTGCCAAAAGGTGGGATAACATTTTCCCCCCCAAAGTACATTTTGTGGAAATATGACATGCTTTGAGAAGCTGCACTCTTTACTCTGAACAGCTACCGTCGTTTCGTTGAAAGTTGTAATCTTTGGCTGATTTCCTCAGTAATGTGAACTGCTGATTGTCAACTGTTGTATCATGTACTGTTGTAACTGATTGTTGTATGATAGTGATTAGCCATTTATCATCGAAATCGTTATCAGATGAGTATCCAATTCCTATGGATGTTGATAATGGAATATTAGTCCGACATATATGCATATATGTTAATCTGACTCTCGTTAACACTGCACGTTCACGAGTCGTTGTCAGTTCTCTCGTATCAAATTCTATATCAGTCTTCTCCTGAACCAATGTGAAATTCGAGTTGCAACAATGCTTGATGGTTGTTTTTGGATGTTCCTTCGTATTGATCCTCTTCTGAATCAATGTAAAAGTTTAAAAGGCAGTTTTTGTATCGATGTGATTCACAACGATGGATACGAAATGATCATTTGTATCGATGGTTAAGAACTTCAGTGGACTCCATTGCAGTGGCCTTCATTTCGTATCGATGGGCTCGATGTCGTTGGATACGAATAGACGATTCGCAATTTGTATCGATGAGTATCGGCCTCTAGAGGCTATGATTTGATGGATTCGAAAGGCGTAGCTTATATCGATGCATTGTGGATGGAATCGAAAGCAACTTATACGAACAGCAGTCTCGAATCGATGGACCCTGGTGACAATTTTGCCTCGATGAAGGATCCGGCTTATGGGTTCGAATAGCCTAATCGAATCGATATGGTGGAACCGTTGCTGCCGGTCGAGGCTACCAGGAGGCGAAACGCCTTTTTCCTTCTGCACTCGGGCCTATATAAATATGTTCTGGACTTAACCACTTTTCCATTTGCTACTCTTTATTTCGTCTTCATATCGCTCTAGGTGCAAAGAAACTAAAATAGATTGCGCTTGTCTTCAATTCAGAAATCCATTAATCCTCCTAATTCAGATCCCTAAAGTAGGTAAACGATTAATCGAAATCATCTTATAATGATAAGACTTCAAATTATTACACCAAATCATCCATGGTCGTAGTTGATTCTAGTGCTGTTAGTGTTGGAGTCAGGTCGGAGCGAGATTGAGGAGAAAACAGTGGCGCTTGTGTCGTTTGGAGAAGAAGGATAAATGGACACGAAGGGAGTAGTCACAACGATCGTTGAAGGAGACGGTTCTCGTATCAATCTGTAAATGAGGGTACTTCGTATCGATAGGGTGAGCAGTCTTGTATCAATTAGGAAAGGTAGTTTGTATCGATCCGGATTGATCGATATCGATAGGGTGAGTAGTCACTTCTCTGGTGATTGACGCGAAGCTGTTGGGAAAGGTAGTTTGTATCGATCCGGATTGATCGATATCGATAGGGTGAGCAGTCACTTCTCTGGTGATCGACGCGAAGTTGTATGCCGTGACCGATACAAAATACGCTCTTATGATCGATATGAAACGTATCGATTCAAGCATGATCGATACGAAACCTATCGATTCGAACATAACCGATACGAAATCGAGGCCCACTCGACCGATAAGAATTTGAACTTTGGCGATCGATTCCAAACTAAAATTTGATGAATTTGGAAAACTTTTGCATATTTGAACACTTGACTCCGCCGAGCTTCATTCCTGCATATCTGGACTTAACTGTAGAACATCATATTTGACTATCCTTCGAGGCTCTCCAATGGAACCGTAACTTAACAAAATTATAACAAACTTTAACTTGGATCGATCGCTAACATCTGGATGGCATGGTTGTGACGGTCAGCGATGACGGTCACTCCAGTTGAATTTTGAAGTCTCATAGTTTGCATTCTTATTCATACTCTGTCGAATTTTTTCAAGCAATATACAGCACTGCACTACACAACACATTCACATACTTCGCACTGGGGGATGTACGGGCTTATTATCGTCTAATGATGATTTCTCGTAAGTTAGTTTGTTATGCAACCTTCAAGCTCACAGCAGCAGGAAGCTCAGATTTCTCTCCCCCAACAATCGAGATACCGACCATCGAGGCCGAGATTATAGATCCAGCCTCGGATGAGGTACCTGGGGCTGTTTTCACCTGTACTCTGCCAGATTCGATGCCATCCCACTTTTTCAACGACATGCTGGGACGGATATGCCTGAGGCATGGTTTTTCGATGGATGACGTGTTCTTGCCGGGTCCGAACGATAGACCTCACCTTCCACCAGAAGGGTAAACTGCATTCAACCACCATGCGTGTACGGCCGGTACACTTCCTCCGTTTAACCAATATATCAGGGTAGCGTTGTCTTTCCTTAGGATCGCTCCATCTAATCTACACCCCAACGGATACGTGCTGCAGAACAGTTTATTCATCGTCTTCATGGAGCATCTCTTTCGGCCACCAATCCTGATCGAGATTAGATATTTATTCAACATTAAGGACCAGGGAGATAGCCCATCTTTCACATTCTTGGAAGCGTTTAGAAATTGCCAGATAGTAACGGGGGCTTGGACCATGCTAAGTTACTTCAAAACGGAATGGTTCTATGTTCGACGTCCCCTGGGATTTGCCAGTCGATGGTTAGCCAGACGTAAGTACCATAACCTTCTTAAGTAGCTAATAAGATAATCATGATTGATGCCGAACTTATATCACTTTTTCCTTTACAGCTGCGATCCCACGGCCGGAAGGTGTGCATTTCAGGGAGATAGTTCGTGTACTCCAAGAAGTCCCAAGCGAAGAGAGAAACATTGACTCGGTCCTGACGGATAGGAACTTGAGAATCGTCGGATTGATTGAGCGGAACCAACGTATTAGGCTTGAGGGAATGGTAAGGTCCGTGTCTAAGAAACGAGCTAAGCATAAGACGCCCTGACTTGTTGTAACCGAGGAGGTTGATTTGGAGAGAACACCCATTGACGACGAACTTGCGGCCGGGATCTTTGGTACCCTCCAAGATCCCCAAGGGAAAAGAAAAGGAAAGGCAGCTGCTTTTAAACGTCCCAAATCCAGGAGATGGAATATTGTGGTCATGTCCTCTCCCATTCCAGGACTTAGATTTTCGAAGGCTTCTCCCCCGTGAGTGTAAAATCTTTACGAAAGGCTTGCCAATACCCCAATCCTTGACTACGTGTCCTTCCAACATGACGCCGGATTGGAGGAACTTCAACACGCTTTAGATTTAAGCGAGTCCCTTCCCACTAGCGTGGACGACACTCCGGTTGGTCGGGGGGTTGCACGTATATACAACTTCACGCCACCACACGATTTCTAACCATAGGTTGATCACTTTAGGAAATTACTGAATCTGTTCTTCTTTTACTTTGCAGATACAATGTTTGGTCGAGACTTGATGCTAGGTAATCTTCAGAAAGCTCGCCGATCTTCATCGTATTATGAGGCGTGCAAAAGATGTGCGGATATGGATGATGATCGGGGGCACTCCAATCAGGAGTGGTATGACAGAGACATGGAGTACATACACCAATCTCGATCTCGTTCTCCCCATCCTAGAAATCTTGTACAACCTCCGGTCTAAGTTTCACGACCTCCAAAAACTTTGCGGCATAAGCCGTCTTCTCATGCTCCAAGGTCTGAAACTCAATAACGCAGAACTAAAGTAGCAGCTCCCATAATTACAGAGCAGGTTCTCATCGAGTCTACGAGGGAAGGAGCAATCAAACTTGCTCCATTGAAGAAAGATTTTCTCGACATCTCTTTCGACGGGTATATTTCCCCCCTGCATTTAAAGAGAATTTGGGCGGAGGCTGAGAACACTGTTCAGACTATGTTGCAGATATCTACTTCCAGTATAAGGAGTGGGCGAAAGCCGCGAAAAAAGCATAGAAAGTGGCTTTGGGCGGGCTGCTGTGATTGAAAAGTTGGAGAAGAGCTCGCGCAAAAAACCGGATTATTCAGGTGCTCAATGCTGAAGCCGAGTCTTCTTGAAAATCTGAAATAGAAGCTCTCAAAAAGGCCGATGATGCCAACTTGGCCATGGTTAGGATGAGGAAGGAACATTATGCTATGATGGAGGACATGGGCCATAGGAACACCACCGTCACTGCCGAGCGGGATGCAGCCCTCAAAGAGCTCAATGAGCTTAAGTCCAAATTTTCCAAGATCGTTAAGGAGAAGAATGCTGCCAATACTTCCGCACAGGAAGCATGTGATCAAGTGGTGGTGCTCCAGGGTGAAAGGGATGCGGCTTTGGAAAAAGTCTGCGAGGTGGAGGACGAGGTCGAAGAAAAAGTTCAGACGGTGGAATCTAGGCTGGAGGCCAATATAGAGGAACTTCACGTTACCTATAATGCCAACGTGTTGAAACATAGAAATCTGGCATGGCTCGAGAACTAATCGACACATCTTTATAATGCCTGGAACCTGTTGGTCGAGGAGGAGAAGGCGGTGCATCTGGGTGGATCATTTGATGAGTTCGAATTGGAGAATCGTGTGCTGACTGAGAATGAGAAGAAAATTCTCCATGATTCGATGATCTCACATGGGAAGGAGAAGCTCAGCACCCAGCACCAAGACATTGGGGAAGGCTTAGGTGTCGAGCATCACACCACAAGTTCCGAGATTACTGCTTCACCTCGATCTGAGCCTATTTCAGCGGCTGAACTCTAGTCTGTCCCAGCCTATAATTCTGAATAGCCACAGCTATCCCCATCAAAGAGCACACCTCCGAAGCTGCCCAGCCATCCGTGAGCCAAACTGAGGAAGGTGCTCTGAACAAATCTTATTTGTGTTTGAAATAAGGAACTTTCCTTGAAGTGCTTACTAACAATTTCTCTTTTTTCTTTGTTCAGTGGCCGGAGTTACATCGACAGTGCCTCCTGCAATCCAAGAATTACATCAAGCGTAGGAGGCCATTATCACTGAAGCGACCACTACGACAACGATCGTGCCAATCGAAGGAACGCAGGGGAGCTTACTTTCTTTCGATGAGCAGATGATGAATGGGCTTCTAGGTCGACAAAGTGACCCCTCCGTGGACTTACCATTTATCATTAGTGGACTCTTGCCCAGTTCTATTGCTTCAACACAGACCACTGCTGCCCGTAGCGAAGCCCCAAAGAAGAGATACTGGCTAAAATCAATGCTGAGTTGGAGGCAGCGGCACATGGTGGTAGTTCTGGGGGTGGAATGGTGGCGCCTGGCCTAGATTCAGTAAGGATGATATCACCTGGAGGTACACTTGTTGATATCAGTGTACCCATTCTACCCCCTATTGTAGATCCGACTCCTCCAATCCCTCCTGCTGGAAGCATTCCTATACATTCAAGTTTGGAGGAGGATGTTGAAATCATGCCTCCGTCTGGAGACGATCTGCCAAAGGGCAAAGGCTCAAAGCGAAAAATCACTAGCGGCTCTAGCGGATACATGCTGAAGAGGAAGCCAAAGAAGAAGAAAGAGTAGATAGGCCTCTTCGATGCATTTTCTGGAAGTTAGGAACTTTTTTTTGCTTCCCTTTCATAGGCCACGTATAGATGCGGGTTCGGCCCCTGCTAGTAGGAATTTTGGGAAACTCGTATATGAATCTTCACTTACTATTAGTTGAAATGAAATTTTGTTTTCTTGCTTCAACTTTTATTTATGTCTTTTATGCTTAGTGTTGCAGCGTTTGAATTTCAGTTCAGTGCACTTGCGGAGTTTCAACTCTTGAGTTGAGTTTGTCTTTATTCACTAAGTCTGGAAATCATAAACACGAGTTGTAATTGGAAATCGAGTTGGACTCTGACGCTGCACTGCTCCGACCAGTGATTTAACACTTAAATCCTGCCCCATGTTCCGAAGACAAGTTGTAAAGATCGATTAGCGATCGTAATTTGTCTCTTTTCCTTCAAATTTAACATCGTCGGATCGATGCTAAACAAGTGAGAGTCGAGCGGTCGAATCACACTCGCTTACTCATAAATAGTCACATCCGCACTTCGGGGATCTGCATTAGTATTTCGGCGGTCAATCACGCTTGTTGAAGTTTTAAGTACATGTCCACGCTCTAGGGACTTAGGTTAGTTTATGAGTGGTCGTTCGCACTCGAGTCGTGTTCATACTCTATCCGCATTCTAGAGACTCAGAGTTATTTGCAATCGATACTCTGGTTCGCCTTCTGGGAATCTGGAGATAATCGACATTTGGAATCCAGTTAGCACTTCGGGAATTTGGATTTGACGTTTATACTCCAACTCGAACTCTGGGAATTCAGAGCTGGCTGGTAGATGGTCAGTCACATCTGTTTAGGCTTTTAGGGCTTCGTTTGCACTCTAGGAACGATGGATTTATCGGGATCGTGGACGGTTGGTTCACATCCACCCTGGGTTAACAAGTGAGGTCGCTAGATGGACGGATCCATCCTCCTCAAACTTGGCTAGGATACGGTTCAAGTCGTTAGATGGACGGATCCACCCTCTTCAAGGCCGCATTTATGAGTTTTATGCTCCAATTCGCACTCTAGGAGTTTGGAGTTAGTTAAAGGATTGTAGTTTATCAATCCTTTTTGACTTTAGTGCAATGACTTGCCCCCGAGCTTGGGTCTCACTTAGCGAGTGGCCGGTCATATCACAGTCACTCCCTATTTGAATAAATTTCACCATATGATGGAATTTAACCTCCGTGCATCGTGATGTTGTTCGTCACATTCAATAAATCACAACTTTGGCTCGAAGAGATGGCATTTTATTACTGAAATGAGAAAATATGGCAGAATCAGTTGCCTTATTACAAATTCATATTTCGAAATGCAGAAACAAATTGCAAGTAAAAGAATGAACTAAATAAATAAAGCATGTTATGTATAGTAGCGACGGAGACTCTCACTGTTGCAGGCTCTCGGCAAAGCAAGACCGTCAACGGTCGATAACTTGAACGTGCCATCTCCGAGTTTTTGTGTAATCACATACGGTCCTTCCCAATTTGGTTTCATGTGTGAAGGGACCGATAAATTCTCTTGAGAACGAGATCGTTGAGTTCAAAGGTTCATGGTCGAACCTTGGCATTGTATAATCGAACGACTCGACTTCGATACGCGGCTGCCCTCAAATCAGCCTCTTCACGCTTCTCATCCAATGGATCCAAGAACTCGGCAAGTAATATTGCTTTTTTTGGATCGTAGTAGGACACGCGATGAGAAGGTACTTCCATCTCGACTGGAATAACTGTCTATGAACCATAAGATAGAGAAAATGGAGTGTGTCCGGTCGCGGACTTGTGGGTCGTTTGGTAAGCCCATAAAGCATAGGAAGTTCATCAACCCACTTGCCCTCGGCCTTTTCCAATCGTTTCTTCAGAATCGACTTGATAACCTTATTAACAGCTTCAACTTGGCCATTCGCTTGAGGGTGTGCAACTGCAGAGAATTTCTTATGAATATGGAAACGATGACAGAAATCCTTGAACTCAACACTATCGTACTGGGCTCCATTATCAGTAATGATGGTATGCGGGAGACCAAATCGGTAGATAATGTTACGAACTACAAAATTGATCACCTTCTTTGCCGTGATTGTTGCAAGAGGTTAAAGTAGTCAGCTGCGACAATGGCGTACCACCTTTGCCCAGAGGTAGAGTGCTAATGAAATCAATGCCCCATACTACAAATGGACACAGATTGACCATTTGTATTATCTCAGTAGGTGGGGTTCTAGGAATCCAAGCATGTTTCTGGCATTTATCACATTTCCTGGCATAGTCTGCTGCATCACGGTTTATAGTTGGCCAGTAATACCCATATTGGAGTACTTTTTAGCGAGAGCTTGCCCCCTAGTGTGATCGCCACATTCTTCTTCGTGTAATCATGTAACACTCGTTTAATTTCATCGTGCATGATACATCGGAGGAGAGGAACAGAATATCCTCTTCTATACATGACTCCATTCTGAATGGTAAACCGCGAGGCTTTTCGAAGAATCCGTCTTTTCTCACTTCTGCGCTTAGGCAGTGTTCCATACTCGATGTAATTTCGATACGGAGAAATCCATGACTCCTTACTGGGTGCGATCTCAAATACAAAGTCTGTCTCCATTTGATCAATGCTCGGAGAAGATAATGTCTCCATAGAAACAACTCCCATTTGCTATGCTTTTCCCCTTCTAGCTAGCTTCGCCAATGAATCAGCCTTTTGATTGCGCTCGCGCGGTATGTAAAAGATGGCATAATAGTCAAACTGACCAAGTATTCTTTGGACTCGAGCTAGATAAGCGGCTAGTCTTCGATCCTTGGCCTATTATTCACCCTAAATTTGGCATACGACTAACTGGGAATCACCGTAAATTTCCACAGCAATAATTCTCCAATCACGAGCGAGTTTCAATCTAGTAAGCAAGGATTCATATTCAGCTTCATTATTGGTCTCATGGAAATCCAATTTCAGGGCATAGCATATGGATCGCCCTTCGGGGGTTTCTAGTACTACCCCAACACTCGAGCAACGATCGTTGGATGCACCATCGGTATGCAGCTTCCAGCTGTATTTGGGAGATTTACTGGTCTCAGGCAAGTCCTCTTGAATGGTAAATTCAACTATGAAATCTGCTAGGACTTGTCCTTGAATCGCTCTCCTTGGAGTATAAGTGATATCAAACTGGCGCAGTTTAATGTTCTAGTTGAGTAACCTACCAGACGTCTCAGGCCGTTTAAGGACCTATCGTAATGGTCGACAGTGTACATAGTGATAGGATGAGCTTGGAAATACATACGGAGCTTCCTCGAGGCAATAACGAGACAATTAGCCAGTTTCTCATGCTTCGGATAATTTCTCTCAGCTCAGGTTAATCGCTTACTAACATAGTAGACCGGTTTCTACACTCGGTCTTCCTCCCGAACTAAGGCAGCACTGATGGCATTCTCTGATACCGCCAAGTAATGGTATAATTGCTCGTGGTTGAGAGGCTTTGACAAAATTGGTGGTGTAGAGAGATGTTGAACTAGTGCTTTGAAAGTGTCTTCACATTCCACGGTCCATTTAAAGTTTCGCTTTCCATTTCGAATCAGATCGAAGAAGGGAATGCACTTGTCGGTGGACTTTGAGATGAACCTGCTTAATGTTGCTACCTTCCCATTGAGACTCTGGACTTGCTTTATGGATCTTGGAGTTTGAAGATTTCTGATCTCCCAGATCTTTTCGGGATTGGCTTATATTCCTCGAGCGTTTATGATGAACCTAACGAACTTTCCAGATGCGACTCCAAAATGACATTTCAGTGGATTAAGCTTCATCTTATACTCTCGAAGGATGTTGGACATCGATTCCAAGTCTCTTACATGATCTATGGATAATCTCGACTTTACCAGCATGTCGTCCACATATACTTCCATGGTTTTCCCGATCTGGTTGGCGAACATCCAGTTGACTAGGCATTGGTATGTTGCTCCGGCGTTCTTGAGTCCGAATGGCATGACTCTGTAGCAGTAGAGTCCCAGATCGGTCACAAAGCTGGTATGCTCTTGGTCGGGTAAATGCATGGGTATTTGGTTATAGCCGGAATAAGCGTCCATAAAAGATAGTAACTCGTGCCCAGCCGTTGAATCTATAGGCTGATCAATTCGGGGAAGTGGAAAACTGTTTTCGGGTAGGCTTTGTTCAAATCAGAATAATCAACGCATGTTTTCCATTTCCCATTCTCCTTTCGGACGAGTACTGGATTGGATACCCACTCCGGGTATAAAGCATCTCGGATAAACCCATTTGTTTTTAATTTATCGACCTCTTCTTTAAGGGCAGCGATCTCTCTGGATCCATAACACGCCTTTTCTGTTTGACTGGGATACACCGCGGGTCAATATTCAGGGTGTGGCTCGCGAAGTCCAGCGAGATCCCATACATATCAGAATGCGTCTAGGTGAATACGTCGAGATTCACCCAAAGAAATTCAACCTGTTCATGTTGCGTCTATTAGCTTAACTGAGACCCAATCTTTATCATCAATGAATCGTCATCATCGTCGATCGAAACATCGATCGTCAGTTCAGTTGAGGAAGCTTGACTATCTTTGGTTTCATCCTTACTTTTAGTTTCTCTCGGATCAAGATCCCTATGGAATTGGTTGGGGTGCCCGAAACGGGGCCTACGCACCAATTGCCAATTATCGGCAAAATGGATGTAGAGAGATTCCTCTACGCCCCTTTCCTTTCTCCCTTCGGTGCGCCCCATGCAGCTAAGCAACATAACAGGCTCTCCCTGCAGCCTGATCTCCTTGAATGACTCCGACCCCGCGATAGGTGGGGCATTTCAGAGTCAAGCACCATGGGACAATAGCTTCCCTGAAGTCGGCAAGGGCCGATCGGCCCAAAAAGGCATTATAAGGTGAATCAGTGTCCAAAACAATAAACTACAAAATCCGGACTCTTCGGCGTTCTCCAACCCCAATTCCACTGGCAGTTTCACCATTCCAGTGGTTATAGTAGCACTTCCATTGAAGCTGTGGATTTGAGATTGACAAGGTTTCAAATCCTTGCTTCCATCTTCATCAAGTCATATGGTCGCTTAAACAAAATCTTCACAGAACTCCCACTGTCAACCAGGATCCTCTTCATCCAACCAGGACCTACCTGGGGAGATATGACTAGCGGGTCGATAGTGGGGGGCTTCGACCTTATCAGCATCTCTATTTCTGAATACGATGTCATCTATCATCGTCCTTTTTTGCTTGGTCGGAGCTCCGTCTTCACAACTACTACAACACTTGAAGTCTGCATGCCAGATAGAGCTGGCATACGACTCCATTTCCCTCCAGCTTCGGTCTACTGGATGAGACCACCACTTATCGTATTTATAACTAACCTCCCACCAGTACGAGCGGGTTCCTCCTACCTTTCTTGATTCGATACGCGATTTTGGGTTGATGGGCCCGCACCAACTGACAGCGGTGCCCGCACAAACTGATCCAACTTCCTCTCTCTAATCAATTTCTCGATGAGATGCTGCAAATGACGACCTCATTTGTGTTGTGGCCATAACTCTCATGTAACCTACAAAACTTTTTCGTCTGTATCTGCCTCTCCGATAATGGTTTTGGAGCAGGCTTCTTGTACTGCATAGTATTGCAGGTCTGCAAATACACATTCTCTAGCTATGTATTCAAGGGATTGTAGCTATCAAACATTGGAGCCCTACGCCACGGACCACGATTTTGATCTCGTTTCTTATTATGATTGCCATTATTCCTTTGCTGAGTTTGCTTGTTCTGTATATTTAACTGAACTTTCCCGGAACTCTCTTCGGTCTGTTTAACCGCGATATTACTTTGTATCCCTTCCATACTGTGTAATGTTTCCCAAGGGATTGACTAGGCAACTTAGTACTCGGCCATAAAGGATGCTCGGCACAAAGTAGCGCTCGGCCAGAAAGGAGCGTTCGGCACAAAGTAGCGCTCGGCATCAGGAGAGCGTTCGGCCAAATTAGGTTGTTCGGCCTCCAGGACACGTTCGGCATCCAGGACACGTTCGGCATCCAGGATACGTTCGGCATTGAATGCCGTTCGGCCAATTAAGATCGTTCGGCCAAAAAAGAAAGGTTGTTCAGCCTCCCACATGCGTTCGGCCAAGTGCGTTCGGTGAGCCTAGATGGTTCGGCATTCTGGCTTGATTCAGCGAACCCCGATCGTTCGGCATTCATGCCCCCATTCGACCTGCATCTCTCATTCAACCTCCCGCCTCGTTCGGTCTAAAGAGGGAAGACTCGGCATGGCTCGTTCGGCGTAAGGAGGGAAGGCTCGACATGCTTCGCTCGGTACAAGAAGGAAGACTCGGCATGCCTTGTCCGGCCTCCCTGGTTCGGCGTACAGTACATAAACTACTTGGACCAAGTTATTCGGCCACCTGGCTCACTAGGGAAGTCCAACCCACTTTCGTCTATAAATAGAGAGGCAGGGGAACAGAAAACAGGATCAGATTTCAGAGAACACAGGGGAGACTCTGCCTCATCCAAACCTCATCCAAGACTTCTACTTGTATTTCGCAATTGTATTCGAATACTTAAAAGCGGATTGTATCTGTAATCAAGTTTAAAGTGAAGAAATAAATGATCAACTTCAAAGTTGACGTAGGCTACAACGCCGAACCACTATAAATTCTGTGTTCTCGTCTCCCGCATTTTAATTTATATTATCTTCTCTATTTTAATTTATATTATCTTCTCTATTTTAATTTATCTTCTTCATTAATCTCTCTACAAAAACTCTCTAAGGGTGTTAGTGACCAATTTTGGTGCTAACATTTTGGTGCTTTCACTGAGAATCGAATTCTCAGGTTGTGAGGATCTACTTTGTAGCTACTGGATTGCATAAATCCCCCGAAGAAGATCCGTAATTATTCATAAGGCATCTGTTGATTCTACTCAGAGTTACAGCCAACGACTCTACCATGGGAAGACCACGAACAAGATCGACCTCCCAAAATGTAGATGCCCGCGAAACCGCTAGTGTTCAACAACTTGGACCTAACGATCAACAAGCAATTCGAGGCACGGGGCCCTCCAGCCAAAACCAAGCGGAAGCTGTTTCACGAGCAGAATTGAATGAATTGATAAAAGAGCTTACGGAAAGCAGAAGGCAACTCGCTGAGAAAATGCAAGTTAATGCTGACCTCATGACCCGACTTGCTCAACAGCAGCATCAGAATGTTGGAGGTAGCCCTTTCCCCTACTCTGAAGATGATAGCTCAACTTCAGCTGATGAATCTTCCAGGCGTAGACGCCGCAAGGATGAAGATGACCAAGCAGGTGCCACTGATCGCTCTACTAGAAATCAAGCCCGTGGAGCGGAACCCAACCTTCCCCCTACCATACAAACCCCGGATTTGACAGCTATGGTCAGGCAGTTGATGAGAGAGAATCAAGGTTTGACTAATGAAGATTGGGGAATGTCTAAGAGTCATACTCCCTTCACAGATACCATTCTACAGGCTGAATACCCAAGGAAGTCTAACATTCCCACCATACCCGCCTATGAAGGAAAAACTGACCCTAGACAACATGTAATGAGGTATGGATGGATGATTGATTCAGCAAGGGCCAACGACGCAACTAAGTGCAGGTGCTTTCCAATAACTCTGTCCGGAATTGCCACCATGTGGTTCACTCGACTTCCTCCACGGTCAATCTCAAACTTCGACGAATTAGTAAGGAAATTCATAGAACAATTCAGGATACATGCCACTCGACCCAAGGATGTGATGTCCTTATCAAGCGTGACCCAAGCTCCTGGAGAATCACTGAAAGTATACTTGCAGAGATTTCATGTTGCCGCTACTGAAGTGAGCAATCCAAACGACCACGCGATTTTGATGGCAGTAATGCATTGAGCGGATCCAGACTCTGAATTTGGAGATTGGTTGGCGGGAAAGCCACCAGCTACGTTGGAACGTTTCTATTCGAAAGTCCACCAGTTCATAAGGAGGGAAGAAGCTCGGTGGATAAGGAAAGACAAGGCACTAGGGTCCGTCCAGGAGTCTATAAAGGGCAACATCGCCATGAAAGCAACCGACGATAACCCTGGAAAGGCTCAGGCCAGCGTCCAAAATAAGCCCGGGCAGTCTAAGGGGACTGGAAGTGGAAATCCTGGAAAGAAGAAGGAAACGGGGAGATGGAAGTCAAGGATCCCAACCTACAACGAATACACTCCACTGAATGCGTCTCTTGAAAACATCTACTTATCGACCTGCAACACTTTTCAATACAGAAAACCACGCCCTAAGGAATCAACAGAGGAGCAAAAGTGGACTGGAAAGTATTGCCGCTTTCACGAGTCTTATGGGCACAACACAGACGAATGCAGGCATCTCCATGACGCTATTGAGAAATTGATTAGGCAGAAGAAGCTGCAGGAATTCGTCAAAGATACGCCAGAAGGAAGACAAGAGACTTCAGACCCCGGACGTGGCCCAGCTCTACACCAACCAGAGCAACCTACTCGAACTGTGGGAAGATTGGTTATTAACACAATTGCTGGTGGACCTCATCCTGCGGATAAAAATTGGCAGGAAATGGAGCGATATGCTAATTCCTTGAGACATACAGAGCATGAGTGCTGTTCAAATGTGGAGGATGGAACTCCCGCAAAGCAGCAACGCACGATGCACGACGATATTGTATTCAGAAATAGAGACGCGGATAAGGTGGAAGCTCCCACCATCGATCCATTGGTCATATCCGCAACCATCGGACCGGCATTCGTAAGGAGAATCCTAATTGATTGCGGAAGTTCCGTTAACATCATCTTCAAGAAAGTGTATGACCAAATGAAGCTGGAGACTAAGGATTTGAAACCATCTAAAGCCCGAATCCATGGCTTTAACGGCGCAGCCACAGACGCAGTAGGATATGTGGAGTTACCAGTTGAACTGGGACAAGGTGAACGCAGGAGAGTGCGAATCCTACCATTTATAGTGCTGGATGTTGATTCACCATACAACGTGTTTTTGGGACGACCAGCCCTCGCAGACTTCAGGGCAGTCTTGGCCCCTTGGTGTCTCACACTGAAATTCCCGACAGACAAAGGAGTTGGCGTAGTGCATGGCGACCAAGCAACCGGACGTGCATGTTACGTGGCTGAGCTGAGAGAGGCCCAGCGCAGAGAAAAGGGGAAGACTGCGGACAGCATCGTCCGCATCTCGAATTCTGATGATTGACAATTAGCGCCCGAGCCCTGGCTCGGGCGACATTCTCGGATCGTTGGAGACATAGATCCGAGAGATGACAAAGGGGAACCCAGGGAACCAGACGCAGCACCGGCCGAACTAACAATTGATATTTCAGTTAGCCACAGCGACCCGACACGAGTTCTTAAAATTGGGTCACAGCTCGATCCCCTAATGGCAGAGAATTTATCTGATTTCCTCCGAGCTAATCTTGATGTCTTCGCCTGGACACACTCTGATATGCGTGGGATTTCCCCTGCAATTGCGAGCCATATGTTGAATATAGACCCGAAACACGTACCTATGAAGCAAAAAAGGAGAGGCATGGACCCGGAGAGGTCTACAGCTCTCAAAGAGGAGGTGGATAAACTCAAAGCCAATGGGTTTGTCTGCGACGCCCTCTACCCGGAATGGGTGTCTAACCCTGTGTTGGTAAAGAAAGCAAATGGGAAATGGAGAACCTGCGTTGACTATTCCGATTTAAACAAAGCATGCCCGAAGGATAGCTTCCCGCTACCACGAATTGATTAGCTGGTCGATTCGATTGCCGAGCATGAGCTACTATCTTTTATGGATGCATACTCCGGGTACAATCAAATCCCAATGCACATCCCGGACCAAGAACACACCAGCTTCGTCACAAACGTCGGGCTGTATTGCTATGTAGTAATGCCTTTTGGGTTGAAGAATGCAGGAGTGACCTATCAACTCCTGGTGAACCGAATGTTCAAGGATCAGATTGGTAGAACAATGGAAGTCTATGTGAATGACATGCTCGTGAAGTCACGACAGTCAAACGACCACATCCGAGACTTGGCAGAGATGTTCGGTGTACTAAGGCACTATGGAATGAAGATCAATCCTTCAAAGTGTTCATTCGGCGTGGCATCAGGGAAGTTCTTGGGATTCATTGTGAATGCACGAGGAATTGAAGCTAACCCGGAAAAGATCCAGGCCATCCGAGATATACAGGCACCTAGAACCATAAAACAGGTACAGAGCTTGAACGGAAAAGTAGCTGCGCTCATTCGATTCATATCCAGAGCTACAGATAAGTGTGTTCCTTTCTTCGATGTCATAAAGAAAGGAAAGAGGAACTTCGAATGGACGACTGACTGCGAGGAAGCATTCCGAGCCCTGGTGAGACACTTGGAAAGTCCTCCAGTGTTGTCAAAACCAGTAGACCACGAGACGTTGTACGTATATTTGGCTGTGTCTCAACACGCTATCAGTACAGCCCTAGTTCGCGAAGAAGACAAGGTTCAAAGGCGGTGTACTATGTTAGTAAACGACTGACGGGAGCAGAAAAGAATTATCCAAAGATCGAGAAACTTGCCTATTGCCTGGTGATTGCATCACGCAAGCTTCGTCCCTACTTCCAGGCGCACTCAATCAGTGTTTACACTGACCAACCCTTACGACAGGTACTCCAACAACCGGAAACTTCCGGTAGGATGCTAAAGTGGAACATCGAGTTAAGCCAGTTTGATATCACCTACCTGCCGCGAAGGACCATCCAAGGGCAAGCATTAGCTGACTTCGTTGCTGAGTTCACCATACCGGATGAACCGAGTGAAAATCACAAAGTAATCCCTCCTGTCCGATGGAAGATGTTCACTGACGGGGCATCTAACGACCGTTGGTCGGGAGCTGGGATAGTTCTGGTAACTCCCGAAAACCGATCGATTTTCTACGCTTTGAAGCTCAAATTTACAGCGACAAATAACGAAGCCGAATACGAAGCACTGATTGCTGGCTTAAGACTTGCCAATGAATTGAGGGTAAAGTCCATCGAAATCTTCTACGACTCACAGCTGGTGGTATATCAGGTACGGGGAGACTACCAAGCGAAAGGACAGAGACTGGCTCCTTACCTTGCTCGGGTCCGGGAGCTACTAGTAAACCTGGAATATTATGACATTTCGCATGTCCTGTGCGAACAGAACAGGGAGGCCGACTCGTTGGCTAAATTCGCGAGTACTGGCGATGCACAGCAGATGGGATTGTTCCCTGTCGAGACTCTGCTTGCTCGAGGTCTAGACATGATGGAGATAGATCTCGTCTTGGAGACCGAACTCGAAAGGGGATCATAGCTGACCCCGATCAAACAATACTTGCTATACAGAGACTTACCTGAGAAAAGAAGCGAAAGACGCCAAGTCCTTCGTAAGGCTTCGCGTTATGTAATGCAAGATGGGATAATGTATCAGAGGGGATTCTCGACCCCCTTACTCCGGTGCGTGGCCCATGACGAGGTAAAACGAGTGTTGGAAGAAGTCCATGAGGGAGAATGTGGTGATCATACCGAGAGGCAAACTTTGGCGAGGAAAATCCTCCGCTATGGATATTATTGGCCGACTGTAAATCGGGATGCTGCAGACTATGCGAGAAGATGCGACAAATGCCAGATATATGCAAAGATTCCGAGAGCTCCGCCAACGGAACTCACACAAATGGTTAGTCCCTGGCCATTTGCAATGTGGGGAATCGACCTAATTGGATCTCTGCCCATAGCCAAAGGAGGTGCGAAATATGCAATAGTGGCAGTCGATTATTTCACCAAGTGGGCGGAAGCAGAGCCAATTGCCACAATCACCACCAAGAAAGTCATTAATTTCGTTGTACGAAATATCATATGTCGTTTTGGCCTCCCACGGACCATCATAACGGACAACGGAACTCAATTCGAAAGCAAGGAATTCAAAGAGTTCTGTCAGAGGTATGGCATCGAGAAAAGGTTCGCAGCAGTTGCTCACCCGAAGGTGAATGGGCAGGTAGAAGCCGTCAATAAAATCATCAAGTCCATATTGAAGAAGCGTTTGGAAAAGGCTAGAGGCAAGTGGGTGGATGAACTCCCAACAGCGCTTTGGGCCTATAGAACTACCCACAAGACCGCGACTGGCCACACACCATTCGCACTGGCGTACGACACGGAAGCCGTCATACCCGTAGAACTTGAAGTTTCGTCACACCGGGTAACCTATTACGATCCTGCGTCAAACCAGGATCTCCTATTGGAATCGTTAGACTTCATTGATGAGAAACGCGAAGAAGCTGATTTGAGAGCAGCCTCATACAGACACCGAGTCGCTAAATATTATAATGGAAAAGTCCAGCCAAGAACCTTTAGTGTGGGAGATCTCATTTTGAAACGAGTCTTTCCAACCCCTTCGCACATGAATCCCGCATGGGAAGGTCCATACGTCATCGAACGGAGGCTTGGAGAAGGAACTTTCAAGCTAATGACCGTCGATGGTGCGACACTCCCCCGAGCATGGAACAACGAGCATTTGCGGCGTTATTACACTTAGTCTATTTCCTTTATGTGGTAGTTGCATTTATTTCTAGTATGCTTTCTTCTTGGCATGTAATAAGATAATCTTGCTTGTTTTCATCAATAAAGGCTTGAAGCCATCTTTTCCATGAATGACCAATGTCTCTTCGTATGATATTCCTATGACGCGCAATTAAAAATTATGATATCCTGGCTAGCGTACGAACGCTTATAATAAACGATTCAAAATCTCCAAGTCCCCGGAGTGTGGACTGGAGTACTCTAAGTCCCCGGAGTGCGGACTCGAGTATAAATGATTCAAAATCTCCAAGTCCCCGGAGTGTGGACTGGAGTACTCTAAGTCCCCGGAGTGCGGACTCGAGTATAAACGATAAAAAATCTCCAAGTCCCCGGAGTGCGGACTAGAGTACTCTAAGTCCCCAGAGTGCGGACTCGAGTATAAACGATTCAAAATCTCCAAGTCCCCGGAGTGCGGACAGGAGTACTCTAAGTCCCTGGAGTGCGGACTCGAGTATAATGATTCAAAATCTCCAAGTCCCCGGAGTGCAGACTGGAGTACTCTAAGTCCCCGGAGTGTGGACTCGAGTATAAACGACAAAAAAATCTCCAAGTCCCCGGAGTGCGGACTGGAGTACTCTAAGTCCCCGGAGTGCGGACTCGAGTATAAATGATTCAAAATCTCCAAGTCCCCGGAATGTGGACTGGAGTACTCTAAGTCCCCGGAGTGCGAACTCGAGTATAAACGATTCAAAATCTCCAAGTCCCCGGAGCGCGGAATGGAGTACTCTAAGTCCCCAGAGTGCGGACTCGAGTATAAACGATTTGAAACCTCCAAATCCCCAGAGCGCGGACTGGAGTACTCTAAGTCCCCAGAATGCGGACTCGAGTATAAACGATCCGAAATCTCCAAGTCTCCAGAGTACGGACTCGAATACAAATGACTCGAAATCTCCAAGTCCCCGAAGCACGGACTGGAGTACTCGAAGTCCAGTGTATAGACTTAATTACAAGCAGTTCAGACCTCCGAGTTCCTTGAATAGGAACTACGACGCAAATGACTTGGATATGTCAAGTCCCCAACATACGGGCTATGAAATATTCTAAGTGCTTGAAGCACCAAATGGAGATTGATCAAATCCAGGGAAGCTCCCAAGCCATGTAAAGACGAACCAAGAAGTCTAAGTCACCCATAACAATTCAGATTTCAATCACAACCATAAAAGAAACTGAATAATAAAAGTCTTTTGAGAAGACAAAAGTGAAGATCAAATTTTATTCACAAAAAGCTTCCCGTTACAAAAACGCTCCGAAGTCCGGAGCCAACAGCCTATTTACACAGTCTACAAAAATTAGTACATGACTTAAACTAGTTCTCGTTGAACGGGGACGACGGTCATTTCTTGTGTTTCTTTGACTTCTTCCCGGATGGTTCCTTCCCAGAGCGCTTACTCTTGGAATCCTTCCCTGACGGAGGGGTGACGACCGAAGACGTAGGGGGAACATCCATGGGCTGGGACTTGCCAGGAAGAATGATCTTCAATGGTTTGTTCAGAGGATCGTCCAGGTCCACTTCACGCAGCTCGACCTTGACTGAGTCGTATCTCTTTTCTCTTTCTCGAGCCGTTCCTTCATGCTCAAGTCGGATGTGTGCTTAGAGGCGCCTGTGATTTCTACTTCGAAATTCTCCGAGGAAGATTCAGATTTGCCTTCATCCAGCGCCCCGATTACTTGAGCATCTGGACCAGGATCTCCGCCGACTTGAGTAGCCTCACTCGCCTTTATCTCCACCTCCATGGCGGCATCGCTCCTCGGAGTGGGCTCGGGGTCAGAACAGCCTGCACAGAAGACAAGAAAATAAACAAGTGTTAGAACACAACAACTTCTGAGGGAACGAGAAAGATCTTTGTGAAGCCCAGAGGTTACTCACCAGATGCCGGTGGGTTCTCAGTCGCCAGGGGTGTCCCGCCCTCCGGGATGGGAGATAAAACATGAACGCCAAGCCCGGGGGCTTCCGGGTCATAACCAACGTGCTGCTCGAAGGGATCAAGTGTTGACCGACTGGCCGGTTGGGTAGGCACGTGAACTGGGGGCACAACGCCGGAAGGGTCCATAGCCACCTCTTTCCCTTTCCTGGAGGGAGAACCTTTGCTGTAGAGGGCTTTAGCCGCCGATAAATCTGAAGGCTCCTTCCCCCTCAAGAATTCTTTTATCAATGCTTCTTCGTCGACCTCATCGGCGCCGCTCTCAACCTTCCTAATCTGAATCAGGGTCTCCCATGCCTCGGCCAATGACTCAAGGTAGCCGTCGCCCAGAAAAGTTAAATCCCTATGCATGAGGACTCGGGCATTGAACTCGGCGATCAGCGGGTCGAATTCAATCTTAATTTCCTCCCTGCCTTCTTCCCTAGCTGCCTCAAGGCGAGAGTCGACATCGGCAGTTGCTATCTTTTTACCCTCCTCACGGGCTTCATTCTTTAGTGCCTCAACTTTGGAGAGATCGTCCTATAGTTTCTCCTTTAGGAGTCGGGTGGCGACAATCTCATCACAATAATGTTGTGCCTCAACCTGGGCAGCCACTTTCTCCTCCTTCTCCTTATTGAGTTGCTCCTCGAGCTCCTTAACTCGCCTATTAAGCACATCTCGCTCCTTTTGGACGGAATCCTTCTCCAAGGCCAGAGCTCCGCTCCGTTGAACCGCTTCGTCAAGCTCTTTCTTATGAGTCAATTCAAGCCGAGAGACTACCTCAGCGGTATCTTTAGCATTCAGACGAGTAGCATCAAGCTCGGACTTGTAAGTAGCCAGCTCTTCGTCCTGGGCCTTAATGATATCCCTGTCATGGATGGCCTCGAGTTTTAGACGATCGATTTCGTGCTAGCGCTCCATAGAGACTTCAGAAAGTTTCTCAGCCAAATGGACGAACGCGTCATGTTGCACGTAGACATCATTGGTACAGGCGATAGCATTTTGTTTGACATCTCCGGGAATAGGATGAATCGCCGAGAGGAACTTTAACCCATCAAAACAAATCTTCGGAAACTTAGCCTTAAGTTCGTTCAATCTCTCCGACACTATTGGGTCTGTTACGGGAGCAGGAGGAGACGGCTTTGAAAGTTCGCCCTTCCTATGAGAATCTCGGGAGTGCCGGGTAGAAGAAGAGTCAGAGTGTTGGTCCCGGGGAGCATCAGAATGCGACCTCTTATGGCCACATTTGTCTTTGCTTCGCTCCTGATAAGAAGAGGTCTCCTGGCGGCGTTCGGGCTAATAATAAGTTTTCTTCCGGGATGACGAGTCCCGGGCATGATAATCTCGGTCGCTGTCGCTGTCTCTGTTTCGGCGCTTCCCGAGGCCTGAGTCCCGACCAGACTGGCGTAAAGTCGACGAACCGCGAAGGCGTCGTATCCGTGAGAGCGCCCCATGTCACCTGCAATCAAACAATAGCGAATTAGCGAGAGAGCAGAATGGTGAAAGAAAAGTAGGTGCAAAGCGAAATGCATGTATCTGTGTGTGTCCTAGTGCTACCCCCGACGGACCAGTGGCTTTGCAAACGGGAGTTTTTTCCCCTTGGATCGGGGCCGGGACGCCCGCATCACCCCTGACGGGTGAGCGAAACTTAAACAGCTCCGGGTCATCGAAATCATAGTTGAGCAAATCGTCGGGAATGGAGAGGTTCGATAAGCCTTTCAGAGAACTTCCAACGCGCTGTGAAGAAGCCTCTTTCTCTGGCTGAACAGGCGTAGCTTTGGAAGTCCCACCATCCTTCTCCTTCCTCAACTTGCGCGCCAGCTCCTTTCTCCCCTTCGAAGGGGAAGATGACGTTTCGATATCATGAGCTTCAGCTGCAGGACCTAAATCCTCACCTCGCTTTTTAGGTGGCTCGCCTAGAATTTCCCCTTCTTCCGGTACTTCAAAAGAAGGGCGAACGGATGATTCAGGCAATTTTTTCCCTCTGACGGGCATGGGCTTGGGAAGCGATACACCCTCTGGAAGGCTAACCCGGCGGCCAGGGGCTAGCAAGACGAACTTCGATAGTGACTCATTGGAAATGAGGGCTCAGATATCTCACTCTTCAGCAGGAAGAGCTCTAATGGCGTCGACAGCATCGGAGTACCCCCGGCCCTCGGGATGGGGGACGAGATCTGAAAAAATAGAACAATGAGTTAGGAGAAGTTCAACCTCAAACGGGAACGGACATCAACTCAGAGAAAGGACTTACTTCTTTCAACCCACCGCCTCGCAAAGCCTTGGGGGCAGCGCACATAAAACCACTCCTGTTTGTACAGGGCGAATTTGCTACTCCACGCGCTAGTGAAAAGTTGGCACTTCCGATGTGGCTCAAGAAACATGTAAGAAGGGCTTTCTCCCTGTTTCTTGGTCATATAGATGTACCTTATATCGCCGGGAGTTGGAGGCCTGGAGAAGACGGCCATGAAAAGCATGTACGTGCCATAAATGAAAGCGTGACCATTTGGATGAAGTTGAGACGGGGCGACGTCCAGATACTGCAGCACGTCGCGAAGGAATAGATTGAAAGGTGGCACGCTACCAACCCAGCACATGAACTTGCTACACGCCGTATATCCCGCTGGGGGCAGATGTGGGCGGTCATGCCCCGACGGAACGAGCACGTCAGCAAACGGAATGCCATGAATAGAACATATCCGCTTAAGAGCGGCCTCAGTGACTCTCGAAGCCTGTGAGTCAACTGGGTCATCCAGTAAAATCGACGATTCCAAAGTATCGGGAGCCCAGTCATGAGCGGGAGAAACTGACGGGTCAGTTGTGTCGGGAGCCGTTCGCTTAGAAGACGGCTCAGGTTTGTCGGAAAGTGTAGCAGAACTGGATCTTTTGGACATCTTGAATAAATAGCAGACCCAACCAAGCACCTGTGTGAACTATACTCGAAAAATGATCGACTTTAGAATTAACAACGCAGATAACCCCCACCCCCCCCCCCCCCCCGTGTGGTGTGTGAACTAGTGCAATCAATCGTGCATAAGCATTTAATATAACGTCAAGCCTAAAAACATCGCTTCCGAAAACCGTCATCGCCAACCGTCTCCGAAAGCCTTCTGAATAACGATTGCAGTAAGACACTAGAGGTATTTATGTATGGTCGGCATGTTAAGTATATTCGGCATTTGCTTGTGTTCGGCATTTAGGTCTGTTCGGCACCTAGTTATGTTCGGCATGATAGTTTGTTCGGCATTTACTTGGGTTCGGCATTAAGATCTGCTCGGCGCCTAGCTATGTTCGGCATGTTAAGAGTGTTCGGCATTTAGGTATGTCCAGCATGTGTATGTGTTCGGCATTAGGGTTTGCTCGGCATCTAACTACGTTCGGCAGGACAGTTTGCTCGGTTAACTGATGGCTCGGCAAGGCCATTGTTCGGCCTACATCCATCGTTCGGCCAAAGCTCAGTTCGCACTGAGAATGTGACGTTCGGCCAGAGTACAATTCGGCCAAATCAACGCCCGGCCTTGCCGCTGGCTCACACTTCACCCTTCTAACCCCTTTGTTCGGCCCTCGTTACGCCGTGCCAACTAAGATCATGACCGAGTCCAAACACTCGGCATATCCTCCATACCTTCCTCTCCTCCACCGAACACCCACTAAAAATCCTACAAGGCATTCGAATTTAGCTCTCTCTCTCCCTACCTCTAGACGCTCGACCTTGGAAACGCTCCAAATCGAACTCGAGTCCTCACCAACATTAAATCTATGCGAATCGATGGGAAATTGCCAGAAAAGGAACTCGGGTGAGAAGACTATACCTAGTACGTGAATCGAGCGTAGGAAAGTTATGAGGAACTCTTGAATTCTGATCGCACGAATGGCTTGAGAGCTCGGAATTGTAAAAGCAAGAAGTGAGAAAAGAGAAGGAGAAGAGGTCGGGTTTTATAAGGGAAAAGAGGAATTTGAAGAGTTTCTGACTGGCTCTACCGGTCAAAATGCTACCGGCACTTGTCTCGTTCGGCTCGATCATTCGGCGTACAAAGTCACTCGGGGTAACGCATCGTTCGGCCTTCCCTGCTGCGTTCGGCCAAGGGAGCCTTATGACCCTCAAGGGTGACGACCAAGGTTTAATCAAAGTGCATCACGATCGGTCACGTAATACACTTTGGGGGGCAAGTGTTTCCCAAGGGATTGACCAGGCAACTTAGTACTCGGCCAGAAAGGAGTGCTCGGCACAAAATAGCGCTCGGCCAGAAAGGAGCGTTCGGCACAAAGTAGCGCTCGGCATCAGGAGAGCGTTCGGCCAAATTAGGTTGTTCGGCCTCCAGGACACGTTCGGCATCCAGGACACGTTCGGCATCCAGGATATGTTCGGCATTGAATGCCGTTCGGCCAATTAAGATCGTTCGGCCAAAAAAGAAAGGTTGTTCGGCCTCCCACATGCGTTCGGCCAAGTACGTTCGGCGAGCCTAGATGGTTCGGCATTCTGGCTTGATTCAGTGAACCCCGATCGTTCGGCATTCATGCCCCATTCAACCTGCATCTCTCACTCAACCTCCCGCCTCGCTCGGTCTAAAGAGGGAAGACTCGGCATGGCTCGTTCGACATAAGGAGGGAAGGCTCGGCATGCTTCGTTCGGTACAAGAAGGAAGACTCGGCATGCCTTGTCCGGCCTCCCTGGTTCGACGTACAGTACATAAACTACTTGGACCAAGTTATTCGGCCACCTGGCCCACCAGGGAAGTCCAACCCACTTTCGTCTATAAATAGAGAGGCAGGGGCACAAAAAACAGGATCAGATTTCAGAGAACACAGGGGAGACTCTGCCTCATCCAAACCTCATCCAAGACTTCTACTTTTATTTCGCAATTGTATTCGAATACTTAAAAGCGGATTGTATCTGTAATCAAGTTTAAAGTGAAGAAATAAATGATCAACTTCAAAGTGGACGTAGGCTACAACGCCGAACCACTATAAATTCTGTTTTCTCGTCTCCCACATTTTAATTTATATTATCTTCTCTATTTTAATTTATCTTCTTCATTAATCTCTCTACACAAACTCTCTAAGGGTGTTAGTGATCAATTTTGGTGCTAACATGTAACGACCCGATTTTTCGACTTTCGAAAGTCGACGTTAATACGTCCACTGTATCAAATGCCGGAAAATCAAACCATTAGAGTTTAAGAAGAAGAAGATAGAAGAAGAACAGAAACAATAAACAGAATAATCAGATTCTCACATTTCGTAGCGGAACAAATATAATAGAAAAATGAATGATCTTTAAAACAAAAACGCTATATCAGTTTATACATACATTATCAGAGTGTACATCAACACAACAACGGAAGGGAAATATTACATATACTAGTGATATGCCTCGCCATCCAGCTTGAACTCCAGATCTCCATAGCATCTTTTCTGACTTCGCTTTCGAATAACTGATAAACTGACTCTAAGCTGCCCGTGTGGAAAATTTTGGGCACCCAGAGTTTAGAATGGAACAATAAACTCCAGGTCAGTCATAAGAATAGTGTGGGATCTTAAAAACAATTATATTTAACCATAAGAAAACAAAAGGGTAATAAAAGAAATTCGCAATGCTTTTTGAAAAATGAAACTACCATAAAGCCTCCCGGCACACACACAATGCAATCGCACAGTTGGGGGCAATTTCTCGTTATAATAGTCAAATATGTTTGATACACAAAATCTTTTTTTATATTATCATTAGTGCATAGTGCGAAAACATTTCGAAAGTATAATATTAATCTTAGCCAGCATAGGTACCATTGTATTATGCCTGCTATAGCCACCATTTAAGAATGGCGGGTTCTACAACTTAAATCGTAAAGGGCGCGTATTAGTGATTAGATTTCCAACAAATGGTCAGGCTAAGGAACTTCCTGTGCCACATGGGTACGCCTCTGAAGGGATGCCCCGAGAACCTAACCAGATCTCTGCTAACACAAGGCCGGGTTACCTCTGTAACTAGGTAACTACTGACACGAGTATGCCATCTCCCGGTTGTTTGTGACCTTTATTCGAGGATCCTCTACCATAAAGCAACAAACCACAAAGTATAATACATTCGCAGCATCAACATAGGTAAAATATCTGGGCTCCATACCCTGATACTACCCTTTGCTAGAAGGAAATGACATACCCTCAAGGGGCGCTACTCCTAAATAACCTTGGTGCATCTTTCCTGTTTCGACCATTCTGGGTTGTGAGGTTCGACGAAGTCTCGACCACAAAGCCACCCTTTTCACAAAAGCCATGCTTCGATCAACAAATGATCAGCAACACTTTGTATACCACATTACCAAATTGGAAATATATCACTAGTGACCATCAACAACATAACCTCTGAGCTCATACGTCTCAGAGAAGGGTGTTAAGCCAGGAGAATAAATTCTCCGCCACCAACAGAAATGCATTGTATAGAAACCAGCTTAACATCTCAAAGTGTAGCGTCAGACACACATCCATACAAGTCCGTTTCGGGATCAGACTGAACCAAAGGCACTTCATAAGAAGCCCTTGCAAATCTGGATATTCACTAATCACGTCCGGAATCCCCATCACAAAGGGTGATAAAATCTCTATACCGAAGCAACTCGGTGCAGAGACATTAGATAGGTAATCCTTTCGCTTTCGAGAATACCCGGTCTTCAACACCATCTTCAAA
Source organism: Allium cepa (assembly GCA_030765085.1). Taxonomy (NCBI): domain Eukaryota; kingdom Viridiplantae; phylum Streptophyta; class Magnoliopsida; order Asparagales; family Amaryllidaceae; genus Allium; species Allium cepa. Next base: position 736,825,180 of record CM060943.1, read on the forward strand.
TGCAATCCTATTTCGTCGTATCATTATTCGGAATGGGTTTTATGACACAAGGTCCTCTCCCGGCTAATCCGAATAATGAGCGCTTATTTTTAAAAATAAATGTCCATTCAGATTTCAAACAAATCATAATAAATTTCCACTTTGATCTTTTAAACAAAAGATCCATCACAATCACAAAGGTTCGAAGTGGTTTTTGAATATCCATTTGGTATTTGACCCCCGGTCGCATCGAAATTCAAATGCCATTAAAAAGGCCAATATGGATAGTCGGTTATTTAACTATAAATCATCATCCACAACAGTCACTGAATTTTCAAATAAATATCCCCTAATTATTATTAATTTCAAAATATCTTCGCAAGATATAATTTTACTTTTCAACACTTTGAAAACAAATTCCAAATCAATTTTCACACTTCAATCCTTTGAAAACACATTTCAAATCATTTTTTCCTTACGCGGAAAATATTTCCAATATTTATTCATTTCCACTGAAAATCTACCGAGTTCAAATATTCTAAAATAGTATAAAATACTTATCCAAAATATACTTGGAAACATTTAAAATAAAACTAATTTAAAATACTTGCATAAATATAGTTATGAAAAAAATTATATTAATATCGCATATAAAAATTCAAGTCCAAAACTAATTTTAAAATAAAATTAGTAGATAGGATATAACTATTTAAATATCCAATTTCTAAAACAAATATCAATTTAAAAATTTAAATAATCACTTCTATAAAAATATATTTTTACTTTAAAGATTTTCAAAATAACCTAAGTAAATAATTTTTCCAAAATATTCTTCCCTTAAAACCATCTTTACAACTTCAATTTATATTTATAAACTATATTGAAAACATTCTTGGCTTTCAGGGAAAGTACACATTCCATTCTAAAATGGTGCATTCAAATCAATTTATAAATCTTTCTGAATTAATTTTAAATTTACGTCCCAAATCCGTAAATTCCTTTCCAACTTTTAAAAATAAAACAATATTTATTTTTAAAACAATTTTCCCTTTCTTTTATATAATTCCCATTGTGGATTTAAATTTTTAAATATCCACTAATTTACGATTTTCAAATCGATTCCCATGTATTCACTTTCAACAACAAATCAATTTTCAGATTGATTTCCAAATTTATTTCGATTACCAAATCCAATTCCAAATTTATTTCTAAATTTATTTCAATCAACAAATAAATTTTCATACCAATTTCCCAAAGGTTTATTTTTGACACTAAGTTAATTTCAAATCGATTTCTAAAACCTATTCAAGCATCGAATTAAATTCCAAATTTTAATTTCTAAAATTTATTTCCCTTTAACTCTTCCAAACTATCTAAAATCCATATTTTAAATAAAATTTTCAATTTTTGAATAAAAATACCCAAATCCTTTTATTATAATCCTTCTCTATATTTTTGGAATTTATTCAACAGGATTTCAAAAATAAAACTTTATCCTTTTCAAATTTCTTCTTTTAAACTTATCCGATTTTCAAAAATAAATTTTTCTATAGATTTTTTACTTGGATTGTTTTTTAAAAATTCAATTTTTATTTATTTCTGGTATCCTACGATACCAAAAATAAATTCAGCCAAACTATAGCCTTCAACGATTTAAATCACAATATATTCACACACAAATTATAAACAAATCAACACATAATTATTGAAACAAATTAAATCATTTGAGTAATCCAGTTGGATCCCTCCAACCTGTTTTCCTGCATCCACAGACGTTAGTACAACAATTAAATACCAATTCCACTTCGAGGTGGAATATTGCGGTATATGAGATTTATAAAATATCATCAGCTATTATGCGACACATAGGGTCTCATCCGCTATATAATGCAGGAAATCAATCTTTTTAAATACATATATATTACCAATTCCACTTCGAGGTGAAATATCGCGGTATATGGGTTTAATATAATATCATCCGCTATTATGCGGCGCATAGGGTCTAAACTAATATAAATGATAATAAATTAATCATACAAGCACAAAATCAACCATTTTAAATTTAACTATTTAAAATTTAAATCAGAAAAGTATCTGATTGAGTGAGGAGATCTCATCTTTATTATGCATGCAACCCATTTCCAAACCAGCTTGCTTCTTTCAATATTTTGACCTTGTATAAACATTTATACCATTTGTTAATATTCGAAATAACCGAATAATTAAATTCCCATTTAATAATTTAAATTTAAACTAATTATTTATTTATTTTAGAACTCTTTTAGTAGCTAAATAATTAAATCAATTGATTGAATAAATTCATCATCTTAAAGTAACTAACAATTTAAAATATATACATGCATATTTATTTTCTTTTGCAGTAAACATTCCTATTTTTTTCTAAACTCTATCTATGTATGTTTACTATTATTGATTAAAATATGTGTGGATATACATACATACATACATACATACATACATACATATATATATATATATATATATTTAACCATACTGACTATTTTAAAATTTAATAGTAGGATTTATAAAGTGTGTATACAATAAATATTTTTTTTAAAAGTAATAACAGAAAGGTCGAACCCATACCTAGATGTCGAAGCCTAGAACCCACTTGTGCACCATCGCCGAAACCCTAACTTCGACTGAACCTCGGCCCCCAATGCATGCCACCACACCACTGCATCCCATCGTGGTTGCCTTGCTGCTGCGCCTTAATGCCAAAGTCGAAGTCAATCTCAACATCGAAATTGTCACGATGACCGACAATCGACGTCGCGCCTTCGCGCGCACGAACTACCAGCCCCTTCCCCGACATCGCTGATCTGGATTACGATCGCCTGATGCCTCCGGTCTAGCCATGACTAGCGTCGTGAACTCGAGCTCGATCGAACAAATGGCGTTTGATCCCTTTCAAAGTCGAGTCGCCTTCGATTCTAATAAAATTGATTCCATTATCATTTCATTTTTTTATGGACAGAACAATTCGATTTGGATTTGAAAAGGGGGAGAAATTGAACTGGATGGGATTCGAACAGAGGAAAAAACGAGATTTTAATAATTCAATTTTTTTCTGTAAAAACCGAGGATCGACAGTAAAAAAAATATATGGAGAAGCGGCCATTGTCTCGTAAATTTGAACATTCGATTAACTGAAGAAGAAAAGGAAGTGAATTGAAGAGGAAGTCGAATTAGAGTTTTGGCCATACGTATATTTTTTCGATTTTATTTGTTTTCTTAAAGAAGACACGTGTTACTCCTAACGAACACGTGTTTGAAATTTTCAACGTGTCTGATGCTATAGTACACAGTGAATTTATATTATTAATATTTGAATTTGAATTTAAATTTTAAATTGTCTTAAAATCATAGCTTAAAATTTCGAACTCCTATCGAGGCATGCCTCCAGGCGTTTATAATATTTAACCCCTATCCCGAACGCAATGGAAAAGGTTTCGAGTCCAAATTCGATCGTATGGAGAAAATAGCGTTTTGAACCCAGTTATTTAAATTGAATTTTGATAAAATTTTCAGCGCGTTTATTGACCGTATGATCACACGAAAACTCTGAATGCTACGAAAATTGAAATCGGATAATAATACAATATTACGGATCCAATGGAACTGGTTTCGTCGACTGTGCCTCGGAAGGCTATTTTTAAATTTCAATTTAAACGATACAATTTTCAAAACTGAATAAATCATTCCCCGATTCAATTCCGAAGCTTCCATTATCTTCAGTATTATCAATACGAATTTTCTAGGCCTTTGAAATATTATTAATCAGCTTATAACTAAAGATTCAATTTTTTTTATCCCACTTCCAAAAATTAAACTTAATAATTTAATTGCCAAATTCATAGCGATATTTGAAATTCAAGTTTAATTTTAACTCCCAACATTTAAAATCAGTTAAATATTTCCAATTTCAAATGTTCAAAATTCTGGGTCGTCACATCCTTCCTCCTTAAAAGAATTTCGTCCCCAAATTACAAATTAAGAAGAATGATCCTTAACCCATTTGCTATCTTCCCAAAACTAAACATTATCAACTTACTAAACAAATCCTTTTTATTAACAACCCATTATCGCTTCAACTAACTTTCCAAAATTAATTATAGCTTCCAAACCACATTATTTTCTCAATAATTCAAATTTAAATTCAAATTTCAAATTTTTAAAATTTTCTCAAAATTTTTCTAACTCCCTAAATTTTCGAAAAATTTCGCCAGCTTCTCCTTTGCGCGGCTAGCTCGGTACGACTACAAAATGGCACCACAGGCCCCCAGATTCAAAAAGAAAATGAAAAGCCAAGCTGTTGGACAAGAAAATCATCAAATTTCATACTGAAATTTAAATACATACCTTTTTCGAGCAATTCAAATCTATCTTCGAAAATCAAATCCCAATTCCATCTTCTTTTAGCACACCTATATACTATTTAACAACCATATCCAATTTCTACATTGAAAAATCATTTTGTACAATCCATTACAAAATTTCAATACTTACTTCTTATACCATTTTTACTTTACTATTAAAGTAACATATCCATTTTCATTCAATCTTGCATTTTCAGTTTCATTTGTATTCAATTTACTAATTCAATTCTATTTGGATTCAATTTACCTTTTGAATATTTTTTTATCAATTATCTTTCATTCACAACTGATTCGTCACTCTATTTTAAATTATTTCATTTACTAATCCATTACAAATTCCAATTCATTTTACCTCAAACCATTTTATTTTATTTTTTTATTCCCACCTTTATTACCTTTAGTTCATTTTGAACTAATTTTACAACTTCATTTTATTCCACACGATTCAGATTGGTTTTCAATATTCAGTTTCAATTCTAGTTTTATTCTTTTATTCATTCCCAAAAATTTATTTTCCATTCACTATTTTGGTTTATAACCACTTATATTTAAATTGAATTTCAAACTCCAGATGAACTTAATTTACCTTTCATTTATAATTATTGAATTCAATTCATTTCAAATCATATTTTCTTTGTCATTCCAATTCGTTTCACTTGCTAATTTTTTATTTCAATACTTCACTTTGCTTATAACAAATAAAATTCAATACCAATTCAATTCTATTTGCTTACAAATTCGAAACGAATTTCAATATTCAATTTCACTTTCATTTAATTGCAATTGTAAATTTATTCATTCTTTCACAATTTTATTTTCCACCTTTATAGATTTTATTCCAATTATTTAGTCTATAAGACTTCTCAAATTCACCTTCATACAAATTAACTCAAATTTTCAATCTCAATTCTTTTATTCAATTTTCATTTTTAATTCCACTTGAATTAAATTTTCCTTCCAACTTATTTTGTTTCCATATTTACCTTTTTCTAATTTCTCTTTAAGTTAAATTTTTATTTTAATAACTTAAAACTTTACAAGTTATCAACTTAATGATATTCCATAAATATTTTATATAGTATTCCAGAGTCTTTCCATCTTTTCAAAACCATTTTTGAAATCAATTCAAATTATGTTTTGAATTCCCAAAAGCAAATCCAGTTTGTCAACAACTTCCATTTAAAATAATTTGGCAGCAATTCCTCTCTTGGAACTCGAAAATGAACACCGATGATGCTGCAGTCATCACCGAAACTATTTTCCAGCGACCGAAAATAGTTTAAGCTTTTTATCCCTTTAAAACATTTTTTTTCAAACCTTTAAGGATTGTTTTCAAACCAAAAAGGGATTTAATTTTCTCAAATCTCAAAATTTCAAATCCTTCAACTTTATTTTCCAATATAACTCTGGAATTCTATTTCAAATTATAAATCACATTTACAATTTATATTTACAAATTCCATTTGTATATGAATTTTATTTATGAACTTTTGATAATGATTTCAATTTCTTATTCAACTTTAATGATAATAGTATAATACAACCATTCTCTTAACAATCAAGCAACTATATACTCTAATAATTTATGAAAAATGATTTCTTTTCTATACAAAAATAGTTTGGGTAAAATTATTTCATTTACCCTATTTTAAAATAATATCGTGTTGAATTATTCTGTACAAGTGTTTAGAGATCCCTATCGATAGAGTTGTATAGACTATACCGACCAGAATCTATATACCACTCAACAAACCAATCATCATATTATAAAACAATTTTATATTCACTAACAAATACGCGCTCGTATCTATTGTCACACTCAAACTCATTCTAGAGTACCTTTGACTCTATCTCTAATGAGTAACACCCACCAGAGCCAAGGTTGTCGCTTAACCAATTGCTCTGATACCACTCTGTAACGAACCGATTTTTCAACTTTCGAAAGTCGACTTTAATACGTCCACTATATCAAATGCCGCACAATCAAATGCCGAGAAACAAAACCGTTAGGGTTTAAGAAGAAGAAGATAGAAGAAGAACATAAACAATAAACAAAATAATCAGATTCTCACATTTCGCAGCGGAACAAATATAATAGATAAATGAATAATCTTTAAAACAAAAACGCTATATAAGTTTATACATACATTATCAGAGTGTACATCAACACAGCAGGGGAAGGGAAATATTACATATACTAGTGATACGCCTTGCCATCCAGCTTGAACTCCAGATCTCCACAGCATCTTTTCTGACTTTGCTTTCGAATAACTGATAACCTGACTCTAAGCTGCCTATGAGGAAACTTTTGTGCATCCAGAGTTTAGAAAGGGAACAATAAACTCCACGTCAGTCATGAGACTGGTGTGAGATCTTAAGTTATATTTAACCAGAAGAAAACAAAAGGGGAATAAAAGAAATTCATATTGCTTTTTGGAAAATGAAACTACCATAAGGCCTCCCGGCACACACACAATGCAATCGCACACTTGGGGGAGATTTCTCCTTATGATAGTCAAATATGCTTGATACGCAAAATCTTTTTTATATTATCATTAGTGCAAAGTGTGAAAAACATTTCGAAAGTATAATATTAATCATAGCCATCATAGGTACCGTTCTATTATGCCTGCTATAGCTACCATTTAAGAATGGCAGGTTCTAGTACTGAAATCGTAAAGGGCGCGTATTGGTAATTGGATTTCCAAAAAATGGTCAGGCTAAGGAACTTCCTGGACCACATGGGTACGCCTCTGGAGGGATGCCCCGAGAACCTAACTGGATCTCTGCCAACACAAGGCCAGGTTACCTCTGTAACTATGAACTACTGACACGAGTATGCCATCCCTCGGTCGTTTGCGACCTTTATCCGAGGATCCTCAACCACAAAGCAACAAACCACAAAGTACAATACATTTGCAGCATCAACATAGGTAAAATATCTGGGCTCCATACCATGATGCTACCCTTTTTCAGAAGGAAATGACATACCCTCAGGGGGCACTACCCCCAAATAACCTTGTTGCATCTTTCCTGTTTCGACCATTCCGGGTTGTGAGGTTCGACGAAGTCTCATCCTCAAAGCTACGCTTTTCACAAAAGCCATGCTTCGATGAACAAATGATCAACAACACTTCATATGCCACATTACCAAATTGGAAATATATCACTAGTAACCATCAACTACGTAACCTCTGAGCTCGTACGTCTCAGAGAAGGGTGTTAAGCTAAGAGAATAAATTCTCCGCCACTAACAGAAATGTATTTGATAGAAACCAGCTTAACATCTCAAAGTGTAGCGTCAGACACACATCCATACAAGTCCACTCCGGGATCGAACGGAACCGAAGGCACTTCATAAGAAGCCCTTGCAAATTCGGATATTCACTAACCACGTCCGGAATCCCCATCACAAAGGGTGATAAAATCTCTATACCGAAGCAACTCGGTGCACAAACATTCGACAGGTAATCCTTTCACTTTCGAAAATATCCGGTCTTCAACACCTTCTTCAATTGCAATCTCATTTCATCGTATCATTATTCGGAATGGGTTTTATGACACAAGGTCCTCTCCAGGCTAATCCGAATAATGAGCGCTTACTTTTAAAAATAAGTGTCCATTCAGATACAAACAAATCACAACAAATTTCCACTTTGATCTTTTAAACAAAAGATCCATCACAATCACAAAGGTTAGATGTGGTTTTCGAATATCCATTTGGAATTCGACCCCTGGTCGCATCGAAATTCAAATGCCATTAAAAAGACCAATATTGATAGTCGGTTATTTAACTACCAATCATCATCCACAATAGTCACTGAATTTTCAAATAATTATCCCCCAATTATTATTATTTTCAAAATATCTTTGCAACATATAATTTCACTTTTCTACACTTTGAAAAAAAAATTCAAATCAATTTTCACACTTCAATCCTTTGAAAACAAATTTCAAATCATTTCTTCCTTATGCGGAAAACATTTCCAATATTTATTCATTTCCACTGAAAATCTGCCGAGTTCAAATATTTTAAAATAATATAAAATACTTGTCCAAAATATACTTGAAAACATTTAAAATAAAACTTGTTTAAAATACTTGCTTAAATATTAGTTATGAAAAATATTATACTAATATCACATATTAAAATTCAAGTCCAAAGCTAATTTTAAAATAAAATTAGTAGATAGGATATAACTATTTAAATATCCAATTTCTAAAAAAATATCAATTTAAAACTTTAAATAATCACTTCTATAAAAATATATTTTTACTTTAAAGATTTTCAAAATAACCTAAGTAAATAATTTTTCCAAAATATTCTTCCCATAAAACCATCTTTACAACTTCAATTTATATTTATAAACTATATTGAAAACATTCTCGGCTTTAAGGGAAAGTACACATTCCATTCTAAAATGGTTCATTCAAATCAACTTATAAATCTTTCTGAATTTATTTTAAATATACGTCCCAAATCCGTAAATTCCTTTCCAACTTTTAAAAATAAAACAATATTTATTTTTAAAACAAATTTTCCTTTCTTTTATAAAATTCCCATTGTGGATTTAAATTTATAAATATCCACTAATTTTCGATTTTCAAATCGATTCCCAAGTATTCACTTTCAACACCAAATCAATTTTCAGATTGATTTCCAAATTTATTTCAATTACCAAATCCAATTCCAAATTGATTTCTAAATTTATTTCAATCAATAAATAAATTTTCATATCAATTTCCCAAATGCTTATTTTTGATACTAAATTAATTTCAAATCGATTTCTAAAATCTTTTCAAACATTGAATTAAATTCCAAATTTTAATTTCTAAAATTTATTTCCCTTTATCTCTTCCAAACTATCTAAACTCCATATTTTAAATAAAATTTTCAACTTTTGAATAGCATTACCCAAATCCATTTATTGAAATCCTTCTCTATATTTTTGGAATTTATTCAACAGGATTTCAAAAATAAAACTTTATCCTTTTCAAATTCCTTCTTTTAAATTTATCCAATTTTCAAAAATAATTTTTTCTATAGACTTTCTACTTGAATTTTTTTTAAAATTCAATTTTTATTTATTTCTGGTATCCTACGATACCAAAAATAAATTCAGCCAAACTATAGCCTTCAACGATTTAAATCACAAAATATTAACACATAGATTATAAACAAATCAACACAACGGAAAAGGTTCCGAGTCCAAATTCGACCTTATGGAGAAAATAGCTTTTTGAACCCAGTTATTTAAATTAAGTTTCGATAAAATTTTCAACAAGTTTATTGACCGTACGATCACACAGCAACTCTGAATGCTACGAAAATTGAAATCCAATAATAATGCAATATTACGGATCCAATGGAACTAGTTTCGTCGAATTCCAAGACTGTGCCCTGGAAGGCTATTTTTAAATATCGATTTAAACGATATAATTTTCAAAACTGGATAAATCATTCCCAGATTCAATTCTGAAGCTTCCATTATCTTCAGTATTATCAATATGAATTTTTTAGGGCTTTGAAATATTTTTAATCATCTTTTAACTGAAGATTCAATTTTTTTATCCCATTTCCAAAAATTAAATTTAATAATTTAATTGCCAAATTCATAGGGATAGTTGAAATTCAAGTTTAATTTAACTCTAAAAAATTTTAAATCAATTAAATACTCCCAATTTCAAATGTTCAAAATTCTGGATCGTCACATACTGGGTCCCGCGTCATCCTGTTTCCTAGACTGTTTCGCGTCCTTCCGTCTCAAGAATTGGACAGCTTTGGAGTAGAAATGGTCCAACGACGCGGAGGGTTTCCCAGCCAACCAATTTTCAAACTCACAGTCAGGGTCAATCCCCTTAGTCAATGTGATTAAGGTTGAGTTGTCATTGGGATTGCTAATCTCCGCACACACAACATGAATCTCTCTAGGTAGCGTTTGAGTGTCTCACCGAGAGCTTGAGTGACGCTGGATAGAGTATTAACATCTTTAGGCCTCTCAACATGCATACAGAATTGTTCTACAAACTTAGTGTCCAACTGGTCAAAGGAAGAAATGGATCAAGGTGGCAATCTTGTGAACCAAATCGTAGCAATGCCCCCCAAAGAAATGGGAAAACTACGGCATTTCACTGCATCGTCAGCTCTTGCAGCACTCATTGACCATTCATACTTCAGGATATGTTGATTAGGGTCATACATTGGTAGAGTCGGCATCCTGAATCATCGAGGGGGTTCATCATAAAGTATCTCGTCTGTGGAAGGAGTATGTCTCCGGGAAATTCCCCAGCGTCATTTGTAAGGCCCTGGCTTTCTCGAATTATCTGCCGAATCATAGTTGGAATATCCAGCATCTGTACATTCTGTGCACGTTGAGACAAAGTGTGGTCCGATTCCACAATGCAAGGCTGGACTGAGGGCAATCGACGGTCTATGTCTCGCCTTCTTGGCTCAAAATCTTCTGGGACGTATGGTTCAGGAGTACGTCCACGTTGGTGATGGTTCATATATGACTGATTCCAGGCATCAACCCTTGGTTCAACCGTGGTGATGGTGGCACGGTTGTTTGTGGTGTATTGAGGAACAATACCTCCCCGAGAAGAGGGTCCTGTATGGAAACTGGCCGATGAGCCAACTCTCAGCTGTCCAATGGTCATTGCAGGTTGATGTCCAATGGCTAGTGTGTAACTCACGTCTAGCTAGGGATGGATGGATCTGTGGTGGCAGTCAGACGAGGCTAAAATTACTATAGAGGAGTGAGAGGCGTGATCCCTCCTGGATCTCCTACACCTTTGGCGGTTCAACTGGTTAGTCAGCTCAGCATTAGCGTGCAACTGTTCGGTCAATTGCTGGCGGCTCTGGGTCAACTCTTAACGCAACATCTGAAATTCTTGTCTTGTAACCGGGCCTGATGGGTCTGAGGGTCCGGTAGCATTTTGGTTGGATGGAGGCAATTGCATAGGGTTCTGTCTATCTGTCCTTCTTGATCGATAGCAGTGGAGGCGATCCTTGTGCTAACTATTGTGATAGGTGGAGTTCTTTTCTAGATTTTATGGAAGGATTCTGGATTGGATTTAAGCAATCCAGTATCGGCAGTAGATCCAAGGAGCTGGAGAAAAGCTGTTTTTTCTCAGTGTAAGCACCAAAGTGTTTGTACCAAAAATGGGCATAACACTCTTTGGAAGTCAATAAAGTGATAAAAATGAAGAATAAAATTGCAAAATGTGGATTATCTAACAAAAACTTCAAAAACGGATAATTAAATGCGCAGACACACAACAATTTAGGGTGGTTCGGCGTGTTGCCCACATCCACTGTGAAGTTTGATGTGTGAGAAATGCAGATTACGGATCTTAAGGCTAGAGTTAACACTAGAGGGGGGGTGAATAGTGTATATGAAGAATTACTAAATCGTTTTGAGTTTATGTTGATTTATACACAGAAGTATGCAATATACAAATATAGATATGATCACAGAAACAAACACAGATGCAAAAAATAAAAAGCAGTAAAGGAAAGAAAACGCCGGATTTTATACTGGTTCGGAGTTACCCGACATCCAGTCCCGTGCACAAGTACGGATTCCTTTCAAAAGCAATTGTACAGTTACACCCTCGATTTCAAGACTACGAGGTACACCCTCTAGAATCATAATCCTCTAGGTAGAGATACTTGATTTTCCGGGCCACAAGTTCACCCACTTGATTTTACGGGCAACAAGTTCACCCAATTGATTTCCCAAGGCCACAATCACACCTTATCTCGCTTGATTGATTTTCAAGGCTACAATCACACCTTTTCTCGCTAAGTTGATTACAAAAAGCCTATAACTCTGAATAACACTGAGGATCTTGTTGAGAGAGTGATAGAGAATCAAACTACGAATGATCGAGTTCGATTCAATATTGATTTCGGCAGAGTAATGGCAAGAATATGTATTAAGAAAAGTGGATGAAGAAGAGGAGTGAAAAACCAGAAAATTTGATATAAAATTCATTGAAACTGACCCCTATTTATAGAAGAACAACAGTCATGTCCATTCGTGAAGAGTTGTGACGAATAGACATTCTTTTGAAATTTAAATTTTAAACTCAACTTACACCATGTAGACGTGGTCACCATGAGTATGTCGACATCCCAAAGCTTTTTTTATAATTTGATTTTCTTTGAAAATAACCTTTATCTTATACTAAAACTATTTTAAAACTTTATAAATACACTTGCCTATGTTAAAATTCATAAGTAAATATAGAGAATAATATATATAGAATTTAACTATAATTTTATATTTAATTTTAAGTATAAATCTTTAAAAGTTAAATATATTATATTAAAAGAGTTTAAAATCAAGAGTAATTTGACTTTGAAATTAAAGATGATTTTGAAGCTAAAATTATTAAAATCAGGGTAGAGGTTTCTGATGTTTTTAAAAGGAAGGTTTTGAAATCATTTTGAAAATAAGATATAATTTTAAAAAATCATTTTGAATAAAAAGTTAGCGGATACAAAACAATGTTCCACTAGATTTTTCGTAGGTTCCATCCTAGTTATGGTTCCAACCCTTTAATAGGCTCGAAGTGGATTTCATTCCACGAATAAATTGGATTTTAAGGTGCCAGTGCTTTCCTATGTGTTTTAACAAAATTTCTAACTAAAGAATAAATTACTTGAATTCTTGAACTCTTGATAATCTTGATACTCACGAGTCTTCAATCTTGATATCTTGAATCTCTATACTGTACAGTCTTCATTCTTGGTACCTACATGGTTAAATCCTGCATATACGTATATATCTAAACTTATAATGCTAGTATTTATATTTTATAACCTATTTAAGGTTGTTGTCATCAAAACCATCATCTCACGGACTAACAATCCCCCCTTTTTGGTGATGACAACCTTTGTTTATAAAATATTATTTCTATCTTAATAACTCCCCTTAATCTATGCCTAATTACATTATTCAACCTTTGTTTATAAAATATTATTTCTATCTTAATAACTCCCCCTTAATCTATGCCTAACTACACTATTTTATTTCTCCCCCTTTGTCATCAACAAAAACCAACTCCAAACTAAACTCCCCCTTGACAAGTGATTATAATGATAGTGTTATCATAAATAATCAACACTTAACTCTAAAAACTAAAACCTAATCCTAAATTTCTAACTATCTTAAGTACATAATAACCATATAGTTATATGTATTAATAGGAAGAGCACATACAAGAACACAATTAATTCATTAATTGTATAGTTATATGTACATTTTCCTTGTAAACGAAAGAAGGAATAAACAACAATGGTAAAGAAAGAGAAGAAACTAATGTGTGTTTTTGAACATAGGAGATCTATGAATCAAATAGTTTGGATGGTGGAAACAAAAATTTCCATGTTGTTCGACAAGATTCCCATTCTTGTCAAAACACACTTCTTCAACACACACGACTTGGTCATCATTCTCCACATGCGCTTCTTCCATGGGTTCTTCTTCTTCTTCGCTGGCCTCTTGTTCTTGATTGAGTGAAGAATCTTCATCAATCAAGATAGGGTTGGCTTGATTATCCATTATCAATTTTTGCAAATTCCTAAGAATCTTGCCTTGTCTCTCTTGTTCCTTCGCCATATGGAGTTGAATCACTTGAATTTCAGTCATCATCTGAAGTGCATCCTGCAGAGGGTCCTCTATTTTAGTCACACGAGCGAGAGTAGTACGTTGAAATGGACCAGACGTAGGAGAGGGGAACGAAAAGGTTGATTTTATGTTTGATTTGGAAGAGGAGGCCATTGATTATTTGATTTCAGAGAGAAGAACAGAGAGATAACAGAAAGGATGAATAAAATTTTGAAAATGTGAAGAATATATAACCAATTAATTTGAATTTTGGTGGGAAAAATTTCAAAATTTTAAAAGCGTTGTATGTCGACATAGGGTAGAGGAGTATGTCGACATAGTCTTTGAATTTTTGCCTATTTAATTTATTTTGAATTAATTTTAATTATACTTTTGTTTATTTATATTTTATATTTCAGTTATTGAACAAGTACCTAATTCTCTTCTTAATTTAGTCAATATAGATTAATTTAATAGTTTTGTTAAGATATCAGCAATTCGATTCTCAGAATTGATATAATCTAGAGTGATTACTTCCTTACTTATATTATCTCTGAGAAAATGATGTCTGATATCAATATGTTTAGTTCGAGCATGTTGAGTAGTATTTTTGGATAGATTTATTGCACTCGTATTATCACAATAAATTGGTTATTTTGAAAATTTTAAACCATAATCTTTTAAAGTTTGTTGCATATATATTACTTGAGAACAAGCCAAAGCAGCAGAAATATACTCCGCTTCAGTTGTTGATAAAGAAACTGTGTTTTGCTTTTTACTAAGCCAAGAAACCAGAGAATGCCCCAAAAAGTGACAAGTCTCACTTGTACTTTCTTGGTCTGATTTACAACCAGCATAGTCAGCATCACAGTAAGATATTAAGCCAAAAGAATCATTTTTAGGGTGAAATAAACCATAATCTGATGTGTGTTTAACATATCTTATGATTCGTTTTATGCTTTTAAGTGGGTCTCTTTAGGTTGGGATTGATATCTGGCACAGAGACAAACACTATGCATGATATCAGGTCTAGTAGCAGTAACATAGAGCAGTGATCCAATCATTCCTCTATATAATTTTTGATCTACATCTTTCGAGAGATCTTCTTTATTAAGGTACTCATTGGTTGCCATGGGAGTGGGTTTTCCACTCGCAATAGTCAAACCAAATTTACTAATTAGGTCTTTAGCATATTTCTATTGACTAATAATGATACCATTATCAAATTGTTTTATTTGTAATCCTAAAAAGAAATTTAATTCACCCATATGACTCATCTCAAATTCTTTTGTCATTAATTCAGAAAATTCTTTATTCATTTCAAAATTAGTTGATCCAAAAATGATATCATCTACGTAAACTTGTACTAGTTGAATATCATTTTTATTTCTTTTAATAAAAGGAGTATTATATACTTTACCAATTTCAAAATTTTATTGTAATAGATAAGATCTTAGTCTATCATACCAGGCTCTAGGAGCTTGTTTTAGACCATATAAAGCTTTCTTAAGTTTGTAAACATGATTTGGTAATTTATCATTTTCAAAAAGTGGTGGTTGTTCAACATATACTTCTTCTTTTACAAAACCATTTAAAAAGGCACTTTTAACATCCATTTGAAATAATTTGAAATTATTATGATTTGCGAAAGCAAGGAGAATCCTAATGGCTTCCAATCTTGCTACGGGAGCAAAGGTTTCATCAAAATCTACTCCTTCTTCTTGACAATAACCTTGAGCGACTAATCGAGCTTTATTTCTAACTACCTCTCCGTATTCATTCATTTTATTTTTATAAACCCATTTAGTTCCAATTACAGTTTTATTTTCAGGTCTAGGAACAAGATCCCAAACATCATTTCTAGTAAATTGATTTAATTCTTCTTGCATAGCCAAAATCCATGAATCATCATTTGATGCTTCTTTTGGAATTTTGGGTTCAATAGTTGATATAAAAGCTACATTACTCATTTGACCTAGTTGATTTCTAGTTTTAACAACAGATTGCGTATCTCCCAGTATATTTTCTACAGGATGATCTTTTAAAAGTTTAGTCCTTTTATTAGGATGATTAATTTCATCATTAGTTTCAATTGATTCTTGATTTTGAGTGATTAAATCCTCTTCATCATTTGTATCTTCAAAATTTTTGAAATTTTCATCAAATGAAACATGCATTGTTTCTTCAATGGTGTTAGTTTTTAAATTAAACACTCTGTATGCTTTACTTCTATTAGAGTATCCGATAAAGATTCCTTTGTCGGATTTAGGTTCAAATTTTATCTAAATTATCTTTTGTATTTAAAATAAAGCATTTACTTTCAAAAATTCTGAAATAAGATACCTTAGGTTTCTTTGAATAAAGAAGTTCATAAGAAGTCTTATCAGTTAGAGGTCTAATTAAAATTCTATTTAAATATAACAGGCGGTAGCAACTGCTTCTGCCCAAAAATTCTTTGGGAAATTACTATCTGAAAGCATAGTTCTCGCACACTCTTGAATCGTCCTACTTTTACGTTCTACTACTCCGTTTTGTTGTGGAGTTCTCGAAAACGAAAAATTGTGAGTTATTCCCTTTTATTGCAGAATTCCTTAAACTTTTCATTTTCAAATTCACCACCGTGATCACTTCGAATAGTTATAATTTTTAGAGAAAATTGATTTTGAATTTTTTTGAAAAGATCTTAAAACATTCAAAAGTATCACTTTTATGTTTCAAAAATATTGTCCATGTAAATCTAGAATAATCATCTACAATTACAAAAACATATTTACTATCATTTATTGATAGAGTTTGAGATGGACCAAATAAATCAAGATGAAGTAATTCAAGAGGTTTTGAAGTTGAAATCACATTTTTTAATTTAAAGGAACTTTTTCTAAGTTTTCTTAATTGACATGCATCACATAAACTATCTACTTTAAAATTTATTTTAGTGAGACCTCTTACTAGATCATGTTTTGACAGTCTAGATAAGAGTTTGAAATTCAAATGTCCAAATCTCTTATGCCAAATCCAAGGTTGTATTTGCCAATAGACACAGGTTATCATTTGAAACTTTCATACTAAGAATATAAATATTCTTTTTCCCGACTCCCTCAAATATTATGGTTGCATTATTATCTTCGATGTGACATTTATCTTCTTCAAATTTAATTTTATATCCTTTATCGCAGAGTTGACTTATACTTAGCAAATTATGTTTCAGATTCTTAACTAGAAAAACATTAATAATAGTAGGAGTTTCAGAATTACCGACTTTGCCGATGCTAATCACATATCCTTTTGAATTGTCTCCAAAGTTAACCAGTCCTCCGTCTTTGTATATAATATCATTTAGTATATCTAGGTTTCCAGTCGTGTGTCTAGAACATCCACTATCAAGTATCTATTTGTTCTTTCTGATCTGCACAATTTGTCCATTGTGGATTGATTCCTTAACAGCCATAAAGCATGATTCTAGCACATCAAACAATTTTGGTAGATAACTTGAATTTGAATATTGATTATATGCAGACTCATGAACACTGATGATTTGAATATTTCTAAACTAGTATTAACAAATATAGCCATTTTAAAACTTTTCAAAAATCTGATTATGAAACTTTGAAAACCT
Organism: Allium cepa; assembly: GCA_030765085.1. NCBI lineage: Eukaryota > Viridiplantae > Streptophyta > Magnoliopsida > Asparagales > Amaryllidaceae > Allium > Allium cepa. Next base: position 736,842,789 of record CM060943.1, read on the forward strand.
CGCTCTGATACCAATTATGAGAAATGCGGATTATAGATCTTAAGGCTAGAGTTAGCGCTAGAGTGGGAGTGAATAGTGTTTATAAAGAATTACTAAATCTTTTTGAGTTTATATTGATTTATACATAGAAGTATGCAATATACAGATATAGGTATGATCATAGAAACAAACACATGCAAAAATAAAAAGCAGTAAAGGAAAGAACACAACGGATTTTATAATGGTTCGGAGTTACCCTACATCCAGTCCCATACACAAGTACGGATTTCCTTTCAAAAGCAATTGTACGATTACACCCTCGATTTCAAGGCTACGAGGTACACCCTCCAGAATCACAATCCTCTGGGTAGAGATACTTGATTTTCCGGGCCACAAGTTCACCCACTGGATTTTACAGGCAACAAGTTCACCCAATTGATTTCCCAAGGCTACAATCACACCTTATCTCGCTTGATTGATTTTCAAGGCTAAAATCACACCTTTTCTCGCTAAGTTGATTACAAAAAGCCTATAACTCTGAATAGCACTGAGGATCTTGTTGAGAGTGTGATAGAGAATCAAACTACGAATGATCGAGTTCAATTCAATGTTGATTTCGGCAGAGTAATGGTAAGAATATGTATTAAGAAAAGTGGAAGAAGAAGAGGAGTGAAAAACCAGAAAATCTGATATAAAATTCTTTGAAACTGACCCCTATTTATAGAAGAACAACAGTCATGTCCATTCGTGAGGAGTTATGACGAATAGACACTTCTTTTGAAATTTAAATTTTAAACTCAACTGACACCATGTCGACATGGTCACCGTGAGTATGTCGACATCCCAAAGCTTTTTTTGATAATTTGATTTTCTTTGAAAATAACCTTTATCTCATATTAAAACTATTTTAAAACTTTATAAATATACTTGCCTATAGTTAAAATTCATAAGTAAATACAGAGAATAATATATATATATAATTTAACTATAATTTTATATTTAATTTTAATTATAAATATTTAGAAGTTAAATATATTATATTAAAAGATAGTTTAAAATTAGGAGTAATTTGACTTTGAAATTAAAGATGATTTTGAAGCTAAAATTATTAAAACCAGGATAGAGGTTTTTGATGTTTTTAAAAGGAAGGTTTTGAAATCATTTTGAAAATAAGATATAATTTTAAAAAATCATTTTGAATAAAAAGTTAGCGGGTACAAAACAATGTTCCAATAGATTTTGTATAGGTTCCATCCTACTTGGGTTACATCCCTTTAACAGGCTTGAAGTGGATTCCATTCCACGAATAAATTGGATTTTAAGATGCCAGTGCTTTTCTATGAGTTTAAAAAAAATTTCTAATTAAAGAATAAATTACTTGAATTCTTGAACTCTTGATAATCTTGATACTCAGGAGTCTTCAATCTTGATATCTTGAATCTCTATACTGTACAGTCTTTATTCTTGGTACCTGCATGGCAAAATCCTGCATATACATATATATCTAAACTTATAATGTTAGTATTTATATTTTATAATCCATTTAAGGTTGTTGTCATCAAAATCATCATCTCACGGACTAACATGATGATATTGATATTTTTTAGATGATTACAATCGATTGCAGCGGATTACAACAAGTTACAATAGTGAAATTTGAGTACAACAGCAGTGGTAGAGTGTAAGATTGAATCCGGTAGAGTCTGGGCATTCGTGAATCTAAAGATTCCTCTTTTATAGGCCCTGGGGCCCTATTCATAGGCGTAGGAGGCTGATATTTCGCTCAGATCTCGAGAGACTCCTTCTGGCGTATGGGTGGGCCCATGCGATCAATCCCATGAAGTTTTGACTCGATCCATGATCGATACGAATGTAATTCACATCGATCAAGATTTTGTCCAATGGAGTCAAAACTTGGTGTGAACATTCTCTAGCTTGTACGTAAGCTCTTGTGAAAATTTCATAGCATTTGGATTTGTGGATCACGAGTTATGATCGATACGAGTTGTAGCTTTTCTAAAGGTTGTTTGGTTCGACTTCGAAAGTTTTTGAAGAGGTAAAAATGAAGAATAAAAATGTAAAATGTGGATTATCTAACAAAAACTTCAAAAACGGATAAGTAAATGTGCAGACACATAACAATTAGAGTGGTTCGGCATGTTGCCTATGTCCACTGTGAAGTTTGATGATTTTATTGATATTCTTTGGATGATTACAATCAATTGCAGTGGATTACAGCAAGTTACAGTAGTGAAATTTGAGTACAACAGCAATAGTAGAGTGCAAGATTGAACCCGACAGAGTCCGGGTGTTTGAGAATCAAAAGATCCCACTTCTGTAGGCCCTGGGGCTTTATTTATAGGCGTAAGAGGCTGATATTTCGCTCAGATCTTAGGGACTCCTGGCACGTGGGTGGGCCCACGCGATCGATCCCATGAAGTTTTGACTCGATCCGTGATCGTTACGAATTCATATCGATCAAGATTTTGTCCAATAGAGTCGAAGCTTGGTGTGAACATTCTCTAGCTTGTATGTAAGCTCCCGCGAAAATTTTGAGAGAAATGCGGATTACGGATTTTAAGGCTAGGATTAACACTAGAGGGCGGGAATAGTGTTTATAAATAATTACTAAATATTTTGGAGTTCATGTTAATTTAGGCATAGATGTGTGCAATATATAGGCACAGATATGATCACAGAAACAAACACCGATGCAGAAATAAAATAAAATGCAGTAAAGGAAAGAACATACCGGATTTTATACTGGTTCAGAGTTACCTTACATCCAGTCCCGCAACAGAAGTACAAATTTCCTTTCAAAAGCAATCTTTACAATTACACCCTCGATTTCAAGGCTACGAGGTGCATCCTCCAGAGTCACAATCCTCTGGGTAGAGATACGTGATTTTCTAGGCAACAAGTTCACCCAATTGATTTTCCAAGGCTACAATCACACCTTATCTCGCTTGAATGATTTTCAAGGCCACAATCACACCTTTTCTCGCTTAATAGATTACAAAGAAATCTATAACTCTGAATAACACTGAGAACCTTATTGAGATAGTGATAGAGAATCAAACTAGAAGTAATCGAGTTTTGATTCAATGTTGATTTTGGCAGAGTAATGGTAAGAATATGTATTAAGAAATGTGGTAGAAGAAGAGGAGTGAAAAACCAGAAAATCTGATATGAAATTCGTTGAAACTAACTCTAATTTATCGAAGAACGACAGCCATGTCCATTCGTCAAGAGTTATGGCGAATAGACACTTCTTTTGAAATTTAAATTTTGAACTTAACTGACACTATGTCGACATGGTCACCATGAGTATGTCGACATCCCAAGGCAATTTTTGATGATTTGATTTTCTTTGAAAATAACCTTTATCTTATATTAAAACTATTTTAAACTTCATAAATATTCTTGACTATAGTTAAAATTCATAAGTAAATTAGAGAATAATATATACAATTTAACTATAATTTTATATTTAAATCTAAGTATAAATATTTAAAGTTAAATATATTATATTAAAAGATAGTTTAAAATCAGGAGTAATTTGGCTTTGAAATTAAAGATGATTTTGAGGCTAAAATTATTTAAAATCAGGATAGAGGTTTTTGAATCTTTTAAAAGGAAAGTTTTGAAATCATTTTGAAAACAAGATAATTTTTGTAAAATCATTTGAATAAAAATTAGAGGTTACAAAACAATGTTCCACTAGATTTTTCGTAGGTTCCATCCTACTTAGGGTTTCATTCCTTCAACGGGCTCGAAGTGGATTCCATTCCATGAATAAATTGGATTTTAAGATGCCAATGCTTTTCTAGGAGTTTTAACAAAATTCCTAATTAAAATACTTATTCTTTAAGTCTTGAACTCTTGATAATCTCGATACTCATGTGTCTTCAATCTTGATACCTTGAATCTCTATACTGTACAGTCTTCATTCTTGGTACATGCATGGTTAAATCCTACATATACATATATATCTAAACTTATAATGTTATTATTTATATTTTATAATCTATTCTAAGGTTGTTGTCATTAAAACCATCATCTCACGGACTAACAATCTCCACCTTTTTAATGATGACAACCTTTGTTTATAAAATATTACTTCTATCCTAATAACTCCCCCTTAATTTATGCCTAACTACCCTATTTTATATTTCTCCCCCTTTGTCATAAACAAAAACTAACTCCCCCTCATTCTTAGACTTCAGTGCCTGCATTGATAAACTATACAACGGAATAAATAATAGATAGATTAAGAAATAATCATACTTATGATCATGATAATTAATCAAAGACTATATGCATTTTAATGTATATATATGTTTATACAGCAAACATCAAACCAATATTAAGAAATCAATCCACGCCAATTATGAAATCAAACCAAATCAAATCAATTCAAACAAATCTAACAAAGTAATAAAATCAAACGTTACGAGGAACTTCCACCCATCTTTCTTCTCCAAATATAGGGTCTGCTTTAATTGCATCCCAATTTTCATTGTCATTAGTTAGAGAGACAGGAGGATGTGCTTCGTTATCATCCTTGTGTAGCGAGGAGATCATCCATCGTATCGCATCGAAATGCCTTTCTTGTTCCTTGATCATCTGCATTTGACTTATTTCTAAGCGACGCTGATTACGAAGAATAAATGAGAGAATATTCTTGAACGAATTAAGAGTTTCTTCAAAAAATTTGGATAAATTGTGAATTGGATTAGCCATAGTTGAATTTGTGAAAGAAATGAAGGATATAGAAGATAAGGAATAATTTTTAGTGAAGAATTCTGGAAGAAACAGGTATTTATAGGTGTAGAAATTCATTTGAAATGAATAGACATGTGGTAGTTATTCAAATTTCAAATTCAAAATCAATTGTCATTTCTGACCAGTACATGTCGACATGGTCATAGGGGGTATGTCGACATGGGTTAGTGAAAAAGTATGACTAATTTGATTTTGTGAATAATTGTGTGTGTGTGTGTCTATGTATATATATATATATAATATACTAACATTTATTCTAGAGATAAGATAAGCTAGATAGCAGAAAAGAAATTTCATTTCATTGCATACTAAGATGATACAACGATTAAACACAACAAACTACATGAACTTTCGAATTAAAACAAACTAAAACAAATACAACAAGGTACAAAAAGGTAGAACTAGTTAGAAGATGAAGATGATGAGGATAATCCAAGTTTCTTGCTAACTTTGGAAATAAACTTGTTCATCTTCGAAGAAATATTATCCAACTTTTTACTAACGGATTTTTTAAGAATCCGTTGATTCTCAACGATAGTTTTTTGGTTTTTGAGAAGGGTTTTGTTGGATGGATTGGAAGGATAGTCAATGCTTTCCAAAGAAGTTTCTCCTTCTTCTTCAATTTTCATTTCATCCCCTTCTTCTTCTTCTTCTTCCTCTTCCTCTTCTTCCATCTCCTCATGAGCCAAACGCTCTTCCTTTTCGGTAAGGGTCTCATAAGGTTGAAAACAAATGAATTTTCATAAGTGAAATATTGGAATGATTGAAAACTTTTCTAGAAACAAATTCTTCGCCTTTGAAATCCACTCCAAATTAGTTAAAAATCCGAGTGAGATAAATTCCATGATATAAAGTATTCTCACCCATTTCGAGATTTTTGGGACGAAGTTCATCCAAAATAACTTGCGCCCAATTAACATCAAGTTTCCAAAAATAGAAAAAAGTGCTTTGTAAACATTTGAAGTTGGATTATTAAAATTCCCAGATCTTGGGGTCATAGTATGTTGCAAAAGAAGATTGACAATTCTTGCTTTTGGTCAAAAATTTTGATTTTTAAATTCAAAATCATCATCTCCTTCGAAAATGTGATGAAATGTCTCATGATCATTTTCATCGATTTTAAAACTAGAAAGATCCATTCTCGAATTCTTGCAATTGAGAATGATACCCAAAAGATCACAATTCAAAACAATTCTAGTGTCTTTGACACTACACCAAATTTCATCCTCATTTCCATTATAAAATCCACGGTTTAAAATAGCATAGAAAATTTTGACAAGATTTGGATAGCAAACAAAATCATTTTGAGAAGCATTAATAAGACTAAGAACTCCATTTTTTGCAAAAAGAGAATCAAGTTCATAAGAAGAGAAATCTTGAAAAATAGCAAACTTTCCGGGATGGACTTTGACATAGTTAGCATAATTAATGTATGCTTTTATTGCCTCCGGATCATTGAAGTGTTGCTCTTTTATTTTTCTGGAAATTCTCATAGTGGAGGGGTTGCTCGAAGAAGCCATTAAAGTAGAGAGTAGAGAGCTTGAAGTTTTGAAGAAAGAGTTTGAATTTGAAAAATGAGAGTGAAAAGATATGATAAAAGATGGTGAATAAATAGATTCTTAAAGGACATATTCTCTGGTCAAAAGGTAGCTTTTTAGAGAATTGAATGAAGTGAAAAGATGGAGTGAAATTCAAACATTTAAATTCAAATTTTGAAATTCAAATTCTGGTACCCATGTCGACATCATGGTAGAGACCATGTCGACATATGCCAGTGAATTTTGACAATTTATTTTTCCTAAGTTCTCTAAAATATATATATATACACACTTATTATTTTTAATGTCTATATATATATCTGAAATATTATTAGATTTATAGTATATTTCACAAAATTATACTATTAAAATAACAAAAATAATAATAAAATAATAATAAAAAATAAAATTTAAAATTCAAACAACGCACCAATTCAAAATCAATCAATCAAGCATCTAATTCTAAGCAAGCAATTTCAACCAATTGTATTGTAAACGTGTACCTTTTTCGAGTCCGTTTCTCTGAATTTGTCGGAGTTGTGAATTGCAGTGAAACACAAATTCGAATTATCTGTCTTCTAATCATCATCACTTGAGGACGAGTCTGAGTCATCTAGAGTAGCAGTAAATGCACGCTTTCGTTTCTTTGCTGGATCATTATTCATAGGAGGATTTTGCCTATCTGGATACGGACGGTCTTTTTTGATATGGTCTGGTTCATCACAGTTGTAACATTTGACATTATTTGGCACTATATTCTAATTTCCAGAGTTCTTATAGCTGTTTCTCTTGAGATTATTCATCTTTCTGTATTTCAGGAATTTCCTAAAATTTCTGGTCATTAAGGCTATCTCTTCATCAATATCGCTGTTTGAATCGGATCCATCAGTCAATGCATTGAATGCCATTGATTTCTTTGCTTTGCTTTCTCTTCTCCCGATCATTTGAACTTTATACGACATTAGATTTCCAATTAATTCCTCTATCTTTAAAGTACTGATGTCATTTGTCTCTTCGATAGCAAGTGTCTTTTGATCCCATTCTAGAGTAAGAGAATTGAAAATCTTTCTGACGTGATATTCTTCAGAAAATTCCTTTCCCAAAGATATTAGAGAATGCACAATATCCTGAAATCTACTATACATATCTGAAATAGACTCATAAGAATTCATTTTAAATAATTGAAACTAATTTGTGAGCATGGAAATTTTGGTCTGTTTAAATTTGCTTTTTTCTTTCGTGAGTAACGTGCAAAGTTTTCCAGATTTCATATGCAGACTTACAAACTGACACTCTATTGAATTCATTTCTATCTAGTGAAAAAATATATATTCATTGCCTTAGAATTATTTTGTGCAACGGTCTTTTGCTCAGCAGCCCACTGTGCAAAATCAGTTGTGGGTTCAGAATATTCAGTTTGTGTAATATTCCAAGTGTTTAATCCTATAGATTGTAAATATATTTTCATCCTACATGCCCAATATGCATAGTTACTGCCATTAAAAAGTGGTGGTCTGACAGTAGACTGACCTTCTACAAATGAACTAGTGACAGGGATATTAGTGTTAGTAATAGTACCAGTGTTGATAGCCATTTTGAATACTTTTCAAAAACCAGATTATGAAACTTTGAAAACCGTGCTCTGATACCAATTGAGAGAAATGCAGAATACGGATCTTAAGGCTAGGATTAACACTAGAGGAGGATGAATAGTGTTTATAAAAAATTACTAAATATTTTTAAGTTTATGTTAATTTAGACACAGATGTGTGCAATATACAGACACAGATATGATCATAGAAACAAACACAGATGCAGAAATAAAATAAAAAGCAGTAAAGGAAAGAACACACCAGATTTTATACTGGTTCGGAGTTACCCTACATCCAGTCCAGCAACACAAGTACAGATTTCCTTTCAAAAGCAATCTTTACAATTACACCCTCGATTTCAAGGCTACGAGGTACACTCTCCAGAATCACAATCCTCTGGGTAGAGATACTTGATTTTCCGAGCAACAAGTTCACCCACTTGATTTTACGGGCAACAAGTTCACCCAATTGATTTTCCAAGGCTACAATCACACCTTATCTCGCTTGATTGATTTTCAAGGCCACAATCATACCTTTTCTCGCTTAATAGATTACAAAGAAATCTATAACTCTGAACAGCACTGAGAACCTTGTTGAGATAGTGACAGAGAATCAAACTAGAAGTAATCGAGTTTGATTCAATGTTGATTTCGGCAGAGTAATGGTAAGAATATGTATTAAGAAATGTGGAAGAAGAAGAGGAGTGAAAAACCAGAAAATATGATATGAAATTCGTTGAAACAAACCCCTATTTATAGAAGAACAACGGCCACGTCCATTTGTGAAGAGTTATGGCGAATAGACACTTCTTTTGAAATTTAAATTTTGAACTTAACTGACACTATGCCGACATGGTCACCATGAGTATGTCGACATCCCAAGGCAATTTTTGACGATTTGATTTTCTTTGAAAATAACCTTTATCTTAATTTAAAACTATTTTAAACTTTATATATATATATATATATACACTTGACTATAGTTAAAATTCATAAGTAAATTAGAGAATAATATATAGAGAATTTAACTATAATTTTATATTCAAATCTAAGTATAAATATTTAAAAGTTAAATATATTATATTAAAAGATAGTTTAAAATCAGGAGTAATTTGACTTTGAAATTTAAGATGATTTTAAGGCTAAAATTATTTGAAATCAGGATAGAGGTTTTTGAATCTTTTTAAAGGAAAGTTTTGAAATCATTTTGAAAACAAGATAATTTTTGTAAAATCATTTGAATAAAAATTAGCGGATACAAACAATGTTCCACTAGATTTTTCGTAAGTTCCATCCTACTTAGGGTTCCATCCCTTTAACGGGCTCGAAGTGGATTCCATTCCATGAATAAATTGGATTTTAAGATGCCAGTGCTTTTATAGGAGTTTTAACAAAATTCCTAATTAAAATACTTATTTTTAAAGTCTTGAACTCTTGATAATCTTGATACTCATGGGTCTTCAAGCTTGATATCTTGAATCTCTATACTGTACAGTCTTCATTCTTGGTACCTGCATGGTTAAATCCTGCATATACATATATATCTAAACTTATAATGTTAGTATTTATAATTTATAATCTATTCTAAGGTTGTTGTCATCAAAACCATCATCTCACGGACTAACAAATTTCATAGCATTTGGACTTGTGGATCTCGAGTTCTGATCAATATGAGTTGTAGCTTTTCGGAAGGTTATTTGGTTCGAATCGATTGTTTCGAATCGATCCATTCGAATCGATCGTTGTACGTGATCAGGTGGTGACATGGTGCGCACTCTTCTGATCTATCCACCTTTTACACTGAGTTGACTGAGTCGTTCCAAGATACTCGCCTCATTCGTATCAAAGTCGTTGTCTTGTTCGAATCGATCAATTGCGTGCTTTTCATACCGATCTGCAGTATGCTTAGTTCGAATTGATGGAGATGGTTTAGTTTGTATCGATGAAGGTGGCGCGGTTCATATCGATGGGGGTGGCTCTTGTTCGTATCGATCAAAGTTGCTTCAACTTGATGGATACGAACAAGCAATATTGTGATGGATACAAATTGAGGTCACCTGATAGATACGAACTAAGGTTAACTGACAGATTCGAACATGGCCCTTCAACCGATGGATACGAAGTAGACCTCCATGTTGTAGTTGATGGATGCAAATTAGACATTAGCCGATCGATACGAAGTGCACTATCTGATGATGGGCATGAAATTGACCGATGCAAACCAAGGCTCGACGATGGATACGAACTGAGGCACAAAGATGGATGCGAAGTTGTTGCTGCTTTGATCGGTTTGAAGACGATGGATTCGAATTGAGGTGTAATGATGGATACAAAACTGGGTCATTTCCTTTAATTTTGCATCGATCACATCTTGAGCATACGAACTTGGATTAACTTGAAATTTGGAATGTTGGCTTACACGACTTCGCTTGTCGTGTCTTGTCAATTATAGCTTGATCTGGACTCGGACAAAATTCGTCGATATCCATGATGAACCTTTGTGTACATGATATCCGGGACGAGTGATCCTTGGTTTTCAGTCAGTTCCTTGATATCTCGGCCTTGCCAAAAGGCAGGATAACAAATGCACTATACATACAAGCACATATTAGCCAAGTTGTTGTTTTATGTTTTTGTTAATTTAACCATATTTTGTATCATATCATTCCTTGTTTATTAATTAGTTGTTGTATCAATTAAATTTTGCTAAATATGAAAGATGGAATCAATCCATCATGCCTCCATTCATCAATTTTTTTCTAGATCATGATGTGCTTACATCAAGATCTAATTTCAGTTTTGTTCTCATATTTTAGCACCCAATAATTACGCTTGATTTATGTTCACGTGTTTGTCACACAATTTAAATTACGAATATATTTGATAAATTTATACGTTTTCAAATTTTGACACTTAATTAACATATATTTAATTAGTTATAAATAAAACAATATTAATTAAATATAATTTTATTAAAATTAACTAAATTAGATCTAATGAAATATCATTAGATTTCACTGGTCTACAATGATCCAAATAGGAATTTTTTTTGAAATTTACTCATTTCACACACTGCAGACTAGACCTATTCCTTTAAATGACACCTTATCATTTCTTTGCTTCTCTAAGCTTACTTCATTTCTCATTCTTAAATAAGTTGTCTTATTTTAACTTATTATTTTTCCATAATTTCGTCCCTGTAAGATTCAAAACCAAGTTTTTGGAAATTATCGTCCAAATGATACCAAAAAATTAACATATTTATTGGTGAAAATTTTCACCACGATCTATTGCATTTCTAGTTTAATGAAACCATGCATCTATCTTTTCATAGCTATCGTAGCCTAATCTCAGAACTATCGCTTACATTGCTATCGTGCCTCTAAGGCTATTGCATCTTTAAGGCTGTTGAACCCCCAAATCTATCATTCCTCTCAAGCTATGTGTCTTTAAGGCTATCGCGCCTCCTGTTATATCCTGCATCTAAATTTATCGAATCTCTAAGCTTTCGTGCATTTAAAGCTATCACATGCGCTTTCATAAGTCACATACGTAATAGCTATCATATGTAACAGCTCCAAGCCACCGTCATTCACGGTTCAAAGCTGTCGAACGTCAAAATACATTGCTATCGTAAGTCTCCCATAAGGGTTATTATGAGTCTCACTTTAGAGCTATCATGCACCTAACGTTTAAAGCTATCATAAGTTTTGTTTTAATGCTAAGGAGCATCGAATATTTTAAGCCTATCGTGAATCTAAGCAAGTTCCATCATCGGTCTAACTCAAGCATTATCGTGCTTCTAACATTTTAAGGCTATCGTCGGTCTAATTCAAGCACAATTGTCAGCCTTATCGAAACTCCATAATCAAATGAAAAGCCGATATTTTTCTTATTATAGTTACCACTTTTTAACAAATTCCATATACTCTTCATTTATTTATTGGTCATTTTCATTTTGCAATAGTACACTTTGGTTATACCGAAAATCATGCCTCCTTTTGTCATCCTTAATTAATTAATTTCCTTAACTATTTCTTTAATTAAGTATTTTCTTCCTTACTAATCAATTCATAATAATTCAAAAATCGGCGGGAAATTCCAAAAAATTCAACAAAATTTGAAAACATCATTTACCAACTCTAGTAAAAAAACTAGATAAAAATATTAAATTTTAATATAATTAAATATTAACTCATACTCAAAATTGTCTATTTTCCACTTAAAAAATTCATAATAAATTATTCTTTCATCCACAAATTACGAAAATTAAAACCTATCTCTGATTTAAGTAAAAAAAATCATATTAAAAATCGAAAACATTTGGAGAAGATTTATCTATGTTTTTCCCTAGAGCATATCTTCAATTATGTCATTTAATTTCCAAACATGTATATAAAGCATTCGTTATTATTAAAACATGTTCATCCACATTTAAAATATCAAAATCATACAAAATCCAAACCCAAACAGGTTTGGGGTAATTGCATTCATATTTTTTTGTATGTATATGATATCATCATTATTGGAGTTGATGCAATTTTGTAAACTTAAGAGAAACTTCCTATGTAATATACTATTTGAAATAAGTGTTAGTATTACTCACTTAGAATAGGAATAACTTAACTAAAATCTCTTCTCTTTTCAATAGAAATAATTTTTTTAATCTTGAGTTAATTTATCTCCTCTTTTCCTAGCAATGGTGGCCAGCCTTTGTTGGTGGAGTTTTTATTTGTTTCGTTTTAAATGAATGAGAGAGAAGGAAGAGAAGCATCTGGTTATGGTTATATATATGAAAGAATTTGGCTTGAGCTAGAATTCCTCCTTGCCTAAGCTCATTAATTTACTTCCCCAAATATAATATCTTCTTCACTCGCATATTTAACTTTATTCCCTTATACATATATAGCCAAATTTAATTATTCTGAATACTTTGGTCAATTTAATTAACTATACTTACGTGTCCAACCCTTAACTAATCAAAACTTTCCTTAAATAATTCTTTTAATTTAACTCTGTTCATTATCATTAATAAATTCTTATTATTAATTTATTCCCATATTATAGCACTCAAAAATATAGGATGTTACATAAATGGACATGTACTAGGGCATGACAACAGGTTAGGTGATGGACTATGTTATCAGGGGGACGCCGTCGAAGTAATTCATACTCTCCAAGGTGTTCCAAGCCCTAGTCAATGCCCCTTTCCTTTCCGTCTCTAATATCTTGGTTGTGTAAGGATAGTTTGTGGACAAAGCTCATTACACTTAACGGCTTAAACACTTATCCACAACCACTTTTTCCCGGTAGTGGTCCCCGTATTCTCTTTTTCTACAATGTTGTATAGGCAAGGGTCATATACTGGTCACTCATGCTCATCACCTTGATAGCTACCATTAATCTTTCCCCAACATCTTGCTTCCAAATGGCATCAAATACCCTCTTGCCCTGCCAAAAGCATTTGGAAACCGCTTTCCTCTACTCAGGAAATAACCATGTCTCCTCTTCACCCTACTTGGGTTTCGATGCCCTCAACCCATTGCCCAATATACTTTACATGGGATCTAAGAGACCTAGACGATGTAGGCTAGCATCTGCCAAGTTGATGGCAATGTTCTTATGATTTTCTATCAATTTGGAGATGGCCTCGACCTGTGCCATGAACTGGGATTGTTCTCACCCAAGTCCTCCTAAATAGCTAAAAACGAAAAGAAAATTGTTAAAATATATACAGGGAAAATAATAAGGAAGAAGGCACAAAGAAGAAATGGTCTTGGTAACTGGCCACCTTGTCTATTAGGCCGAAGATCAAGGCCAGGGTGACTCGACTTTAGAGGTAGTTGCACCGATCATCGTTAAAGCTAGACAACTTATGAAGCTTGTACATGGACCCTAAAAAAAGGAGGGAAGGCTCCGGGAGACCTAAATCTCCGTGTATAATGTACAAGCCAATAAATTGTAGTTACTAGAGGCAAGCTAGGAGGGTGTCATTTGATGCGCATTCAGAAAATGGACAAAGATGCGATTAAGTTGTATATAAGGGACACATCTCATTGATGGAGGCACCCATGTGAAAAAATTAAGTGGAGACCTATTCGCTTTATTTCCTTATATCGGGAATTATGGAACGATGCTAGTGACACCATGCTTGTCTAGACATCCATGAGGTCATCCTTGTGGATCTTGTCTACTTAAATTATGATGGGGAAGCCTTCAAAAATGGGATCGAAAACTAAGGCGCCCTACATAGTTGTTTTCTTTCCATTCGCCATATATGTAAAATACAAGTATGATCTAATCGTCGAACCATCCCATAGAAATTAAAGGGAACATACTAAACTCATGGGAAAACACTACCTTGCATAGGAATAGCCGACCACATTTCCAGCATGCCCTTACAGAGTTTTTTTGCAAACATAAGGTTGACTACCTTGCGCATAGCTAAGTCATCATTATAAAGTTTAAAAGATATAAGTCCCGACTTGGCCCATTAAGTTTAAATGTTATCTAAAATACTAATTAACGGTCCCTGGCCCAATACCCACTCTACTGTCTTTTTCCTTAAGTGGAAGGGGTGGTTTGGAAATTTTATTAGTTTTTGAATTTCTCAAGGAAAGATTAGGGAAAACTCAAATAAACTATCAACCCAGCAATGATGAACTAATAATGTTAAGCTATCATGAGACTACGACAAATATACTAGGAATATCAATTTTACATAGAAAGGGGAAACCGGAAAATATCTTAGTATAAACAAAAAATAATGAAAAATAAGAGGGATAGAAGGGAAGGGGGAAGGGGATATAAAACACTTTCTTTTCATTAGTTAGAGTTGGAAATGAGATATCAAACTACTATAAATTTTTGAGAGTTCAAAGGTTAGAATGGAGGAATTGTTTAAAGTAGCCAGCAAAGAGAATGAAAAAAATCCCCCCTCCTTTTATAGATTTTGGCCTTTAGTCTTAACCTTAGGACGGAACAAGGAGGAGAAAAAAACCTGAACCGCAAGATATTACTTGAGTGCATGATCAAGTCAAATGTTGAATCACTAAAATTGTTTAGAGAATAAAATATTAATAACCAATAGAAATGTTCCACGTGTCATTCACATTAATTATGAATAAGAAAAGTCCAACCCTGGCTGCAAAGGCAAACTCAAGGGCAAAATGTTTACCCTTTTTCCCGTAAAAGTACAATCAGGCCCATTATGTATGAAGCCCAATAGCAAAGGCCAACTTACCAAATTCGACCAACACCTTTCGTAGCCTAATTTCTTGTAACGACCTAATATTTTGATCCATTCGCATCCGTACATGTCAGAATTGAATTTCTCAAAATATCATATTGTTAATTTATATTTGAAAAAACTCATCATATACAGTAAATAAATAATTCATAGAATCACAAATACTTAGTAAAATAACAATAAGCAGCGGAAACAAAAGAATAGTAGTTAAGGAAGCTACTATATTAAACTAAGATACAACAGAAGTTTCAAATACATAGAAGTCTCAATACAATAGTCAATAATGAAATCTGAATACATTGTTGGAATCAACTGAATAACTAAAAGCTGAATCGATAGATGGATGGATCTCTAAGCGAAGCTCCAACTCCAAAGTTGAGTCTCAAATGCCGTGACACTCAGTTTGACCCGAGCATAAAACAGAACACAAAACACTCGAGTCAGGATTTAACATTCATATATCAATAAATCCAACTCAAGTGAAATATCAACTAAATACAAGTAACTCAAAGGATGTTTAGGATAACCATCCTCTAAGGATCCGTGGAACTATATACTATGTAGTACAATACACTGTTATAATATGTCTATAGCAAAGTAAAAGTATTAAAATAGCGTCAAGGCGTTACCTATATCCCCTTTAACACATTTATCCCATAGTCTATACAGTACTGTACGCTCCTCAAAGAGGTTTACATAGAGGGCACTCCATAGGTATGGTACAAAACAAACTCGTAGAAGGCGCTCTAGGGGATCTGAACATGATACATGAGGAAATGCCAGGGTAGATATACCATTTGCGGATTCGGACTAGTGGTAACGCTAGCAGCTACTACCGCCCATCTCGGACACACTCCTAAATCAAAAATCAAGGGGTGGCCACCAAACAATCATAAAAATCTAAATGGTATCGAAGAAATGTGCCCGATCGGAGGAATGACCTCAATTGTCCCGACATGGCTCCTGATTTTAGTCACATCTAACCTGACTCATGGGAGTCAGGGCCACGTCATACCTCATACAGAAATCATTCACCAAACCATCATACTTCATTTTTGGAGTCTCTACCATGTATACAGTTGTTAAAGTGGTTTTTGATATTGGTAGAGAGTATGACAATATCCGATCATGGTCTTTTTAAAAAACAAACATTATTATAACACCATGGTCATTCAAAATATCATATCTATTTCAGAAGCATATTAAATACGATATCATTTCTCACTTAAAATAATATTCATTTTAAAATCATAGTACTTTCAAAGTGATAACACTTTCGAAACCATAACCCTTGAAATTATGACACTTTGGGAATCATATCATTTTGAAATCATAACATTTGGAAATCATAACTTTGAAAAACCATAACACTTTCCTCTAAATAGTTTAAATATTAAAATAGTATATAACATAAAATAGTTTATATAATATAGTAGTTTATATAATAAAATAATTAGTATATTAAAATAGTTAAAATTTAAATTAATATATATATATAATATTTAGTATATTAAAATAGTTAAAAATAAAAATAGTTTATAATAAAATAATTTATAAATTAAAATGTTAAAATAGTTTTAAATATAATTTAAAAATAGTTTCCTCAAGTTTCATAAATCGATTCATATTAACTCGAATTCCGAAATTCAATTTAATCTAATCTCAATTCATCAATTTAAATTTAGTTAAAAACCATTTAAAATTTATATCGATTTCAAGTACATATATAACTACAATTTAAACCATTTCAATTTCAATATATTTCAAAGCTTAAATTCATTTATATTTCAAATTCAACTTAACCATTATTTAATATTGAAAAGTTCACTTAGTCAATCCAATATCATTTAAATAGAACCTAAATTACCATTTATATAAACTAAATAGTCCCTTCGAATTTATTTACTTGAAATATTCATTTAATCACTTTAAATCAAACTCAAGCTATAAATCATATCTTTAAAATCTCAAATTTGATAAGTTTCCAATCAGTTTTATTAAGAAAAATTCAAATAAATTTCAATTTATTTCTATTTCTCTTTTCAACTTGATTTATTAAAATTATTATAAAATCTATATTAAGGATATAATAACTTAAAATCAATATTTATTAAAACCACATATATTTCTTTTCAAAACCATGGAAATCATTTCAAAATTTATATATGTATATATATATATATACACACACACATATATACCAACGGTGACTGTATATAATTTTCTATCTTATGGTCAAGTGATACGGATATTTGTCATTTCAATCCACAATTTAAATATATACGGCTATATATCTTTTCAACCCACAATCGTAAATTAAACTAAATGAAAATTGCTTGGGTTTATCATTTCAACCCATAATGATTTTCCCCTATTCTACAAAATCGTTCGGTTATGTATCATTTCAACCCATAGGGAACATGGAACTTGCAGAGTATAACAAATATGATAATTATTTAATACATCAACAACATGCATATGGTATCAAGAACAATCACAAATAATATAAACAACAGGATATGGTGTCATATCCCGTAGGTGAACAATTACAAATAATAGCATATCATATATAACAATTAAATAATTAACAGTTCAATTTAGCAGCATATTTCAATTGTCGTTTCAATTAAAATCAAATATAATAAATATAAGGATGTTAATCGTGAGTGATTGCTCACCTTTCGAGACTGGAGAGTTTGACAATAGAACCAAGCTACGAATTCCAAAGCAAAGTGAGATGTGCACGAATTCGATGAAGAAAACAGGCACGATGGACAAAAGCTGATAAATGGGAATCAATGAGAACCAAATGAGAATCAATTTTGATATAAACTGAAAATATATACATTATTATTGTATTATATATTTATCTCAACATTTCAATTCAAGAAAAATATTAAAATAATATAAACTTTCAAATCATTATTAAATCAAACCCATATATATTATCACAAAATCAATATATCATTAAATAAAACCCATATATATTATCACAAAATCAATATATAAGCACCCTATAAGCTACATTTTGCAGATTTTATCTATGAATATATGTATGGATGAATTAAACCATAACAAAAATATACGCGTGCGGCTAAAAATGCAGGCTGGGTCTGTAAACAACATACGCGGACAAAGTTTACAAAGTATACAACAAAATATACAGCTTATGTAGGCTTTACATACACCATATGTCAGATATATCATGGGCACACACATATATATACGAAGAATACATAAACTTGATACATATATATTAGCATATTATCCAAACTGCAAACTCTAATATGTTAAATATATATATATATATATATATATATATATATATATATATATATATATATATATATATATATATATATATATATATAGACACACACACACACACACACACACAACAAAATATGTATGCAACCTGCTTCTTAAGAAACATAAAATGATAATGTGGTGATCAGATACAGGTATATTCACTTTCTAATATATATATATAAACAAATCTATAACCTTACATATATTATATATACATACAATCAAATAGGTTATACGCAACTTATATATACAGTAAACTATTATAAATTTATACAAACTCAACGGACTAATATGTATTAACTAATATATATTTATATAACATATATATATATATATATATATATATATATATACTTATTTAGATGCAAAGTATATATAAAAGCATTAAGCAACCTATATATGCACAGGCTAGTATATGAACAAATATAGCTTTATATATACACTGTTAACATATTGTAAACATAAGTGCAGAAAATATATACCAATAGATATAACTCTACAAATAATCTACATATATACCAATACAAAACCAAACTCAGGTATATCTCTATAAACTATATATATTCCAATACAAATCCTTATACATAATACATATAAACCAGATAACGTCCTTCTATATACATCTATATAAAGCTATATATGTAATACTTAAATAGATAATATACAACATAATTATTGCAAGCTTCAATATGAATAAAAGGAAAAGGCATGCTGGCCGAACCTGAGAGTAGGTTGGAGGGAGAGATGCGCAAACGAGGGAAGGCTGACATGGTTGAGGGGGAGACAACTACTTGGATCTGTTGTTCGGCAGAGAGGCTCGGAGGTGGAGTGGGAGAGGCACGAGCATGGAGGAGAGAGAGAGGAGTGGGTTTGGTAGTGGCGAGCTAGGTGCTATTGGGTGAAGGCCGGTCGGAGGAAGTGGTGGCCGAGAGGTATTGGGCGGAGGGAAGGAAATATTAGTAGGCAAGCTTTAGGATTAAAACGAAATGAAAGAAGAAAGAAAAAATGAACGAATGAATACAAAGGTATACCACTGCTATACGTTAGATTTTCGAAATGGTAGACATAAAAGCGGAAATTAGGGCATGTGCCACGGCTGAACACCAGCAAATAATGAATGATATAATAAATCCTAGTTGTTGTCAACTCACATTTGAAATGTGGATGGACACAACTATTAAAAGTGGTACCGAGACATTTAACCGTTTTCACATATTTCACTACGTACCGGACACCAAATTTGACAATTGAATATACCACAGAGATCAGCACGACGAGACGATCAAAACAGTATACAGATATCAATGGTACAACCATTAAATCAAAAGTCAATAATCTGTACCGAAAATGCTGCTAAAACGCCGAAAATAAGATAAATGGAGCAACAGCAATTCAAATTTGACGAAACAAAATATGGCATCACACTTAGAAGATGATTTACAAATTTGTTACATAAAATATTCAAGTTTGGAATTTTTTTATCATCACCTAATATTAACTGATTTGAATCTTAATAAAATCACACAACATAATTTCCTTCCATATTATCCGATGAAATTTTTCCATTTACGATATTTAAGTAGACGTATTCCAAATACCAAATTTTTATTTGCAAATGTTATTATTTAAGATTTCATAAAAATTCAGTTAATTTCGTTATAAAAACCATTAAAATTTACGAGTCGTTACACTCTCCCCACTCAAAACTTTTTGTCCCTGAAAAGGAAGGAGGTAGGAGAATAGAAACAACCAGAAAGAAAAGTAGATAGAAATACTAAATACAAAAATTAATTTAAACCGTACGAGCTAATTTATTTTAATTTTTTTTAAATTAGATGATTCTGATTCATTTTATTTAATCAAACTAATTTATTGTGTTCATATTTAATTGATTTCAATTCCATATATTTTTCATTCAGTTGATTTGTTTTCAAATTTATTAACATTTATTGCATAATTTCACAACAAAATTTGTTTTATTTTACTCATCTATTAAATCTATTCTATTAACCATAGTTAATCCCACCTTAACATTCAAGTTCAACTATTCAAAACCATATAGATTTCAATTTTTTAAATAAATTAATATTCAACAACTTAATTCAATCCATTTTATTCGACTAATAAATAGTCATTCAACATAAAATTGATTTTCTTCCATTTTATTAACATTTCTTTCAAAAAAAATTATTTTTGAACTAACTAATTTATTTTATCGATTTATCTTTAGCTAAGTAGATTCCATAAAAAAATTCAAGTTCACTATTCTCAAGTCTATATTTGTTCTCTTAACTAGCATTCTCCTTTATTTATTAAATTTATTTTACCTAACATAATTTTTTACATATATTAAGCGTAATAAACATATTATAATCACATATTATTTAACAAATTTACTTTCTTTTTATTATTCAATTTATTATCCAATTTATTATTTATAAATTCCCTTAACAAAATATCATTTTGGGCATCCTATTACTTATATCATAGTATATATTATCAAATTACATTCTAATTACATTTAAACTTCCTAAGTAAGTTATAATAATGTTTCAAAGTGTAATTAAACACTATACAAAATTTATTTTATTAACAACATTTATATTGAGCCAAACTTTGGTTTGAACCATTTATTACTTAAGTTTTCTTATTGTACAACCTTTAATTTTTCCCTAACATTTAACCTTCTGAATATTTTAGGTAAGTTATATATATTAGAATGCAATTTAGTATTACACAAATATGTTTTCATTCAAACACAACTATTTCAAGTTATTTTATTCCATTTTTCATTTTAGACCTTCTAGTTATTCAAAATCTCCATTCATTTCAATAGTTGAAAACTCTAACTTAACATAGAATTTAAGGACTAAATTTCCGGTTGCACTTCAAACTATTTTGAAATAAATATATATACATATATCTTTTATAAATCAAATTAAACTTATGTTTTTCCTTCAAATTAAATCAAAATTTCAAAATAAAGTGTAGAAAAGCTACTAAGTGGTCTCTCCACTTTGAGACTCGAAAATGAATCTCGATGATACTGTGGTCACCACCGAAATTATTTTCCAGCAATAAACGAAGAGGGTATAGACTTAATTCCTTTAGAAGTTATTCTTTTGAAACAATTTCCATTCGAAAAATACTTCCAAATAACATATATATCAAAACTTTGAAAACTAAAATTTGAAAAGTATCTGAAATTAAGTTCTCAAATTCATAATTTAAATTTTATTGCATTTTCAAATCAAATAAACCCTGTTTATAAAATTTGAACACCTTATAACATGTAACAATAGACAAAATAATAATGATAATCTAGTATTATCATTCCTAACAACCAATTCCCTAAATTTTAAATTTTCGAAAATACTTTTATAGATAAAATACAGTCATACAAAATTTACAAATTTTGGAAACAATATTTTGTCAGTTTGCTCTATTCAAATGTTTTGGAGTTTCAACCGATAGCATTAGCCAGATAAATCGATTGAAACCCAAAAATTCCAACTTAACAACTCAAACAATACAATATAAAGCATTTTATATAAATACAAGTACATTCCCTTACTCGATGATTTCAGAATAAATTCTAGAATAAGGATAGAGATTCAAATTAGAGGAACTCTAATTAAAAAAAAAAGTCTAATTAAGATAGGCTCGAAACAGAGATAAGATGACTAAATAACAAAAGAGAAAGATGGATAGACTAATATTAATCGTGGATGACCTTAACCGGGTCAACCGAGGCTTCAGGAGTAAGATCGATGTAGAATTCTAAGGCAAATCGACATTCGATCGTAGGAGAATAGAATTCAGGCATAGCAAGAGATAGCAATGTCTAACCGAGGATATAGAAATCTCCGGTGGATCAATGTTATTATAAAGGAGTTTCACCCCTTTACAAATCATATAATTGAGCTATGGGATACTCCAAAATCAAACACGAATAGGGAGAGGAAAGAATGGATTTTGAAATTGAGGGGACGTTCCAAAATTCAAAGGAAATCCAAGTCAAAGAGGAAGGAGTTCAAGCTCCAATGAAGGTGATTCTGTAATTAAATTCTACTATATATACTAAGTTTTGCCTAAAATCTCGCTCTGATACCAACTGTAACGGACCGCATCAGTGGGGTAACGCCCACCGTAGCATACAGCTATACCTGCGTTTTCCCTTTACGGCCAGCCTCTCGACTGCACCAACCCCGCAGGGACATGTAGGAGTAAGAGTCAACCGTTCGCTACCAAACCCAGAAGCGAGAACCCTCTATCATGATGCACCCTCCAAGTGCATAGGAAGACACATATGTCTGACTTGAATTTCTTAAAATATCAGATTCTTAATTTATATTTGGAAAAACTCAACATATACAGTAAATAAATAATTCACAAAATCATAGACATGGAGTAAAATAACAATAAGCAGCGGAAATATAAGAATAGTAGTTTATGAAGCTACTATGTTAAACTAAGATACAACAGAAGTTTCGAATACATAGAAGTCTCAATACAATAGTCAATAAAAAAAATCTAAATACATTACTGGAATCAACTGAATAATTGAAAGCTGAATCGATAGATGAATGGATCTCCAAGCAAAGCTCCAACTCTATAGGTGAGTCTCAAATGTTGTGGCACTTAGTCTGACCCGAGCATAAAGAAAAATACAAAATACTCGAGTCAGGATTTAACATTCTTATATCAATAAATCCAATTCAAGTGAAATATCAACTAAAATACAAGTAACCCAAAGGATGTTTGGGATAACCATCCTCTATGGATCTGTAGAACTATCTACTATATAGTACAATACGCTATTATAATGTCTATAGTAAAGTAAAAGTATTAAGATAGCGTTAAGGCGTTACCCATATCCCCCTTAACACATTTATATATTTCCATAGTCCATACAGTACCGTACGCTCCTCCGAGAGGTTTACACATAGGGTACTCTATAGTTATGGTACAAATCAAACATGTAGAAGGCGCTCTAGAGCATGTGAACACATCGCATGAGGAAATGCCAGGGCATATATACCATTTGCGGATCCGGAGGTAACGCATAACATCTACTACCGCCCACCTCGGACACACACCCAAATCAAAAATCGAGGGGTGGCCACCAAACAATCACAAAAATCAGAATAGTATCGAAGAAATGTGCCCGATCGAGGGAATGACCTCACCTGGCGCGGCATGCCTCCCGATTTTAGTCACATCTAAGCTGACTCATTGGAGTCGGTGTCACTTCATACTCATATAAAAATCGTTCACCAAACCATCCTACTTTATTTTTGGAATCTCCACTACATACACAGTTGTTAAAGTGGTTTTCGATATTGGCAGAGAGTATAACAATATTCGATCTCGGTCTCTTTAACAACCAAATGTTATTATAACACCATGGTCATTCACAATATCATATCTATTTCAAAACCATATTATATACGATATCATTTCTCACTTAAAATAATATTCATTTTAGAATCATAGTACTTTCAAAGTTATAACACTTTCGAAACCATAACCCTTGAAATTATAAAACTTTGGGAATCATAACAACTCATTTATTTTTAAACCGATCCATTTATTATCTATTATTTGATTTACTAAGCCTTTATATTGGAATGAGTCAATAGTCAAATGGTTTGGCACTCCTTCCTGAGGAGATGAAGCAATATAATTTTGAATCAGAGCTTTTGATCTTTGTTTATCCTTCGTAGTAATAATATCTCGGGGTTTGCAACGATAACTTGGTATCATTTTGAAATCATAACATTTGGAAAGCTTAACTTTGGAAAACCATAACACTTTCCTCTACACAGTTTAAATATTAAAATAATATATAATATAAAATAGTTTATATAGTAGAGTAGTTAGCATATTAAAATAGTTAAATTTTAAATTAATATATATAGAATATGTAGTATATTAAAATATTTAAAAATTAAAATAGTTTATAATAAAATAATTTATAAAGTAAAATGCTAAAATAGTTTTAAATATAATTTAAAAATATTTTCCTCAAGTTTCACAATTCGATTCAGATCAACTCAAATTCCAAAATTCAATTTAATCTAATCTCAATTCACCAATTTCAATTCAGTTCAAAACCATTTAAAATTTATGTCGATTTTAAATACATATATAAAATACAGTTTAAACCATTTCAATTTCAATAGATTTCAAAGCTTAAATTCATTTATTTTTCAAATTCAATTTACCATTATTTAATATTGAAAAGTTCACTTAGTCAATCCAATATCATTTAAATAAAACCCTAAGTTATAATTTATATAAACTAAATATTCCCTTCGAATTTATTTACTTGAAATATCCATTTAATCACTTTAAATCAGACTCAAGTTATAAATCATATCATTAAAATATCAAATTTAATAAGTTTCAAATTGGTTTTTTAAAGAAAAATTCATATAAATTTCAATTTAATTCTATTTCTCTTTCCAACTTAATTTATTAATTATTATAAAATCTATATTAAAGATATATTATCTTAAAATTAATATTTATTAAAACCACATACATTTCTTTTCATAACCTTGGAAATTATTTTAATATATATATATATATATATATATATATATATATATATATATATATATATATGATGGCTTTCACAACTTTTAAAGCAATTAATTTAAGACTTCCTACAGCTGACAGATTAGCAAGATGGGGTATGGAGGTTAATCTAACATGTAAACTTTGTAACAACATTCCAGAATCACACAATCATATATTCTTTGAATGTGAATTCTCCGCTCGTGTAATAAGCCATGTTAAAAGCAAAAATCAAGACATGCATGCTATTTCTACACTTGAAGACGAACTGCTATACCTGAGCCACTGCAAGAGAGGAGACCTGTTGACTCAACTGCAGATTATTAGCCTCACAACAACTGTATATCACCTCTGGAAGGAGAGGAACCGGAGAGTCTTCAAGAGTACTGCAAAGGGACATAAACAAATTCAAATTATAATAGAGCAAGATGTCAAGATACTTGCAAGAAGAATTAAAGGAAAATTATTTACTCATGCGACTGAACTGGAGAACAAAATCCTCCGAGCATGGAAAGTGGATCCGCCATGAACCTTTACTTCAGAGTTTTTTAGAAAGGGGCATTTGTTATTTTGCTTTGTTGTTGAAATGATCTTTGTAAATACGTTTAGCACGTGTCCTGTTTACTTCTAGGTAATACACGGAACATGGATTATTGTACTGAGCTTTGATGCATCAATAAAATTCACCAATTTTCAAAAAAATATATATATATATATATATATATATATATAGACCAACGGTGCCTGTATATAATTTTCTATCATATGGTCAAGTGATACGAATATTTATCAAGTTAATCCGCAATTTAATATATACTGGTATATATCTTTTCAACCCACAATCCCAAATTCAATTAAATGAAAATCACTTGGGTTTATCACTTCAACCCATAATGATTTTCCCCTATTCTATAAAATCATTCGGGTATGTATCATTTCATCCCATAAGGAACTGGGAGCTTGTAGAGTGAGAATAGATATGATAATTATTTAATATATCAACAATAGGCATATAGTATCAAGAACAATCACATATAATATAAACAACAGGATATGGTGTCATATTCCACAGGTGGACAATTACAGATAATAATAATATATCATATATAACAATTAAATAATTAACAATTCAATTTAGCAGTATATTTCAATGTCGTTTCAATTGAAATCAACTTTAATAAATATAAGGATGTTAATCATGAGTGATTGCTCACCTTTCTAGGCTAGAAAGTTTGACAACAGAGCCAAGCTACTAATTCCAAAGCAAATTGAGATGGGCATGAATTCGATGAAGAAAACATGCACGACGGACAAAAGCTGGTAAATAGGAACCAATGAGATCCAAATCAGAACCAATTTTGATATAAACTGAAAATATATACATTATTATTATATTATATATTTATCTCAATATTTCAATTCAAGACAAATATTAAAATAATATAAACTTTCAAATCGTTATTAAATCAAACCCATATATATTATCACAAAATCAATATATTATTAAATCAAACCCATATATTATCACAAAATTAATATATAGGCACCTTCTAAGTAACAATTTTGCAGATTATATCTATAAATGTATGTATGGATGAATTAAACTATAAGCACAATATATACATGCAGCTAAAAATGCAGATTAGATCAATAAACAACATATGCAAACACAGTTTACAAAGTATACAACAAAATATATAGCTTAAGTAGTCTTTATATATATATATATATATCATATGTCAGATACATCATGGGCATATATGTGTGTGTGTGTGTGTACGAAGAATATGGAAACTTAATACATATATATTAGCATATTATTCAAACTTCAAACTCTAATATACTAAATATATATATATATATATATATACATATATATATATACATACATACAATAAAATATGTATGCAGATCCTATATATATAAATCATTATATGCAGACCAGGAATATATGTGTGTAATTTGCCTATTGTATATATCTGCTTCTTAAGCAATATAAAATGATAATGTGGTAATCAGATACAAGTATATTCGCTTTCTAATATATATATATATATATATATATATATATATATATATATATATATATTTATATATATATAAACAAGTTTATAACCTAACATATATTATATATACATACAATCAAACAGGTTATACACAACTTGTATATACAGTAAACTATTATAAATTTATACATACTCAACAGACTAATATGTATTAACTAATATATATGTATATATATAACATATATATATATATATACTTATTTAGATGCAATATATATATATAAGCATTAAACAACCTATATGTGCACAGGCTAGTATATGAACAAACATAGCTTTATATATATACACCGTTAACATATTGTAAACATAAATGCAGAAAATATATGCCTATAGATATAACCCTACAGTTAATCTACATATGTACCAATACAAAACCAAACTCATATATATCTCTACAAACTATATATATATATATACTAATACAAATTCTTATACGTAATATATATAAACCAGATAACGTCCTCCTATATACATCTATAGCCATATATATATAATACTTAAATAGATAACATACGACATAATTATTGCAAGCTTTAATATGAATAAAAGAAAAAGGCACGCTGGCCGAACCCGAGAGAAGGTTGGAGGGAGTGTTGCGCAAACGAGGGAAGGCTAACGTGGTTGAAGGGGAGACGGCTGCTTGGATCTGCTGTTCCGTAAAGGGGCTCGGAGGTGGAGTGGGAGAGGCACGAGCATGGAGGAGAGAGGGAGGAGCGGGTTCGCCAGTGGCGAGCTTGGTGCTATTGGGTGAAGACCGTTCGGATAAAGTGGTAGCCGAGAGGTATTGGGTGGACGGAAGGAAAAATTAGCAGGCAAGCTTTAGGATTAAAACGAAATGCAAGAAGAAAGAAAAAAAAATGATGTTATAAAGCAGATGGAAGTGAACCGTAAAAATGAATGAATACAAAGGTATACCAATGCTATACATTAGATTTTCTAAACGATAGACATAAAAGCAGAAATTGGGGCACAGGAAACGGCTGAACTCTAGCAAATAATGAATGTTATAATAAATGCTAGTTGCTGTCAACTCACATGTGAAATTTGGATGGACACAACTATTAAAAGTGGTACCGAGACATTTAACTGTATTCACGAATTTCACTGCGTACTGGACGCCAAAATTGGCAATTGAATATACCGTAGAGATCAGCATGACGAGACGATCAAAACGGTATATAGATATCGGTGGTACGACCATCAAATCAAAAGTTAATAATTGGTCCCGAAAATGCTGCTAAGACAACGAAAATAAGATAAAGGGAGCAACAACAATTCAAATTTGACGAAATGAAATATGGAATCACACTCAGAAGATGATTTAAAAATTTAGTATATAAAATATTCAATTTTGAATCTTTTTTATCATCATCTAATATTGACTGATTTGAATTTTAGTAAAATCACACAACATAATTCACTTCCATATCATCTTAAGAAAATTTACCATTTACTATGTTTAAGTAGATGTATTTCAAATACCAAATTTTTATTTCCAAATTTAATTATTTATAATTTCATAAAAATTCAGTTAATTTCGTTATAAAAACCATTAAAATTTCAGGGTCGTTACATTTCTTGTATGTACAATGGACCAGGTTTGTTCAATCTATGATCCTCATCTAAAATCATATCTACCCTCTTTCTCAAAGGTGATGATTATACGTAAACCTTGTCGAATAGTGTCTCCCAACTCCTCTCCAAGCACCTCCTCACCTTATCTACCGCCTCCAGAGTCAACCATGAGAGGCCAACTCCCCAATCCTCCATCTGCCCATAGGTCTTGCCTGTAATTATCCATGTTCGTCAAAAATCCTAACAAACCAGCTCCCTTTCATGCTTCATTTTGTTGTAAGTATACAGACTTTTTTTGGTTGCCCCTATAGAAAGAGTCAGTGACCCCATATTGTTGCCTTAACGAATACACCATGATAACACTATTCATTTAAATGAGGCATCAATGTGCAGCAACTACCCATAGTACTTTACTTCCCACTTAACTAAAGCACCACAATACAATATTCATCCCCTATGCCATAACAATGTAATATGGCTTGCTAACTAGCATGTGCATGGACCACTCCATCCATGTGGAGTCCAAGCTAGCCATATTTGGACCGCAAAATGCAATTAACAAATGTACATAAATTTAACATTTAAGACATCAATCCTAGCCCTTTAAGATGCGGTCTCAACAGTTGTAAATAGGAATCTCAAGCATTTCTTCATTCAAGACGTATAATTTTGCTAGTTTTATGTAATGGACATTAAATTTAACATGTGATGGATAAACAATAATACAAGAAGTCATAATGGACGTAGATCTCTGTTAGATCAAAACACTCTACCTTTTGTGTCATTTAATTTATTTACACTACACTTTACTCCTCATTTTACATTTCTAACAAAATGTTTAATGTGTAACCATCAATAAAAACTTTCATTAATTTCTACTTCGAGGTTGGCTAGAAATGCAGCCAAAAATAATATTTTGAAATATCAAAATACATTACAGTAAAAGTATCAATTTTATGATTTTTATATGTTTTACTATTGTAACTATCTTTCTACCCATTATAACTCTTAATGAATGATTACATCTCTTCCGGGTAACTCTTCATCATTATTAATAGAGTTCTACAAAGATTTTTGACTACCTTTTAATACTTTAACTTTGAATTTTTTAAAATATGTTTTTTGTATCTCATTCTGTGTATCAAAAGCTTTCAAAGTTTTGTATTTCTTACATACTTATTGATCACTTAGAACTTAATAGATTAATTCTTTTGTGATATTTATTCTTTTAATACCCTGAGTATTGTTTTCTTTGACAATAATTTACTAACGTTTCTTCGAGTTATGCTATATTTTCAGATATACGATGGAGATATTTTATAGATATGTAAGAAACCAGTGAATGAAAGCAAGAAATGAGTTATATATATATGAAGATTGATTAGAGAAAATTAAAGAATACATTGACTCCCGAGGAGTGGAAAATATATGCTTCAACAACAAAGAAAATTGAAGTATTCAATAAGTCTACCAAGTCTTAGAATTTTATTAAAGGGCCCATAAAATATCCTTGAATTTTTTTCCATTTATCTCTATTTTAATCTCAAACATCTTTATATAAACATAAAATCTGAGTTTTAAAAGTGTGAAAGTCATAATTGAATTTTTTTTCAAAAAGAAAAACATTTTACACTAGGGTATGTCAACGTTATCTTTGTAGCTATGTCGACATAAATTACTATGATTTCTAGATTTCAAATGAAAGAATTTTGGCATCATCTCTTTACCGACGGACAAATCTTTTCATCCTCTATTTAAATGGGCCTAGAAAATGAATTTTGATCAATAATTCTATAATATTCTCTTAGTCTTGCATCTTTGTAATTTTGTGAGAAAAATTTTGTTATACACTTCCATTCTATTTTCAAATCCCTACTCTTTCACTCATATTCTTTAGGATTTTCAAACCACTCAAGATCAGAGAGTTTGAAGGTGAATTATCAAGAATTATCTCTGATCTCTGTTAGAACCTTATATTTTTATGTTTTGATAGTGACAACTATACAAGTATATATTGATATACTAACCATTTTTGTAGGAAATCATATCAACCTTACAAAGAGACAACTACATCAAAATGAAGACAAGATTGATGCTACAAAGAACTATCAGTCATCGTGTCTATATCTAGAAGTATAAAGTTGTTAAAATCTCTCTTATGTGATATATATACACACATGCAAAATCTTTCATTGAAATTCATAAAACATCCCAAGAAATTTGAATTTCAACCAGTTGAAATACCCAAGTTAGCCGATTGAATATGTGCACATGCACATAT
This sequence comes from Allium cepa, assembly GCA_030765085.1. Lineage (NCBI taxonomy): Eukaryota > Viridiplantae > Streptophyta > Magnoliopsida > Asparagales > Amaryllidaceae > Allium > Allium cepa. The sequence continues at coordinate 736,873,744 of CM060943.1, forward strand.
TATTTTTAAATATTCAACCGATTGACTGACTATATTCAGCCGGTTGAAAATGGGCTAAAATAAACTGTTTTCTTGCTATTTTAAAAAATTATTGATTTAGATGGCTGCCAAATTTTATTTAGCCGACTAAATCTATATAAGGCTGGTTTTCTTAATGGGTACCTCTTCATCATAAAGAGATACATCTCGTAACTCAAGAGTTGTAGTCATAACTTTTCACTGTCTTTTCACGAATGATTGCAACTATTAAACTCTATATAAAGCATTTCAATTTTCTTAATTCTATTATTTCTTGCTATTTATACCCAAAATCTTTCTACACACAAGAACTCTATTTAATCATTTATATATTCAAGTTTATATTGTTTAATCAAATAAACTTCATTTCTTCATGAAATACAAGATATACCACAAAGGAGAAGATTATAGGAAGGGTGTACTGTAAAGACTTGTCAATGTTATTCAAAGATCATAATTAGTCGGATATTTCTTTATTATTGAAGTCTTGTTCGGTTTCTTGGGCAGTTTAAAGTCTACTATGTTGCTTAGGTGGTTGAAGTCCTGTTAGGTTGCTCGGGGGGTGTAATAGCTATCCCTCCAGGTTAAGAGAAAGTTGATAGTTGAATTCCAAAAGGAGTCTGGGGCTGGACGTAGAGCGTAAAAGTTTGAACCGGTATAAAGTTCCCGGTGTCATTTACTTTACTGCTTTAATTTTATACTTACATTCCGCATAAGTAAATAGATTGTTTAATATTCCATTTTATACAATCCATAGTCACTTTCATTTGGTATGATAGCTTGGAATTCTAGCGATCGTCACAACATCATAGAATAATAGCCATAAAAATATCCAATCGAAATACAAGCAGCAAAATCCCTGTCAAAGCCACCAATGAGGACTATAAGGTGGTTTTTGATTTACAAATTTCAGTGAATGATAATAATGATTAGTTAGTATAAGTGATAAGATCTCAAAGCTTCATTTCTTTTATTTTAGAAAAGATGAAATCTATCGAACTTGAAAATGGGAAACTAAATTAAGAAAATCAACTTGATGTTTTAAAAAATAATTTTATAACTCTTAAAGAATTTCTAGATGAACAAAACACCTTATTTGAAAAGGAGAAAGAAAAATTTTCAAAATAAAATTTTGATTTGAAAAGACAAAATGATTTATTACAATCCTCTTTATATAATTCAAAATCTCAAAATTTTCTTCTCAAAAATAAGAACCATGCGTTAAAAAAATGAGAATTCCTAATGAAATGAGAAGATTGATATTTTGAAAAATAGTAATATTTGTTTTGAAAATAATAATTATGAATTTAAAATTAAATTTGAAAAATGTAAAAACGAATTCATGAAATTTAGTAAAGGTCAAAATGATTTAAATATGATTTTGTCTAGCTTTTGACTTTTACACGATAAAAGTGGTTTAGGATATAACAAAACTGATCAAAAATGTAGCACCAAGTACGCTTTCAAGTATAGTAAAAATGTTAGTGCTAGCACTAGATTCCGAGTAATGTCCAAATCCAATTTTTATAGAAATTCAAGTACTGCTATGACCAATAATGCTTATAATATCAGTAGAAGTACAAAATCAATGATGAGAAATATGAATAAAAATTTTCTAAGAATTTAATTGGAAAAATAGAGAAAAATGCATTGATGATTATTTCGATATAGTAGTTAATAATGAAAAATATATTTTTAAACGTTCCCCTAAATCTTCTTGGGTATGGTTACTTTTGACCTAACCCTAGACCCTAAAGTAGGAAGTGTGTACCAAAAGTATAGAATTTTTTTTGCAGGTACCCAAGAAAGACAAAAGAATGAGATGTATTTCGAATAACAAATGTTCCATACATATGATGGAGAATGAGCACTTATAGATAATGGAACTGCAACAAATTCGATATGTCTAACTCATTTTATAAAATATGTTGATTTCAATGGTGCTTGAAATATAATGTGAAAAATTATTTCAAGGAAAATAAAATCATTTTTTGAAGGCAATAAATATTTTTAAAAGGTACAACTATGCTTCATATTGTTTTGAATCATTTTTTTGTACCTAACATTAGCCAATACTACGTACATTTTGTTAAACTATTTTTTGAGAATTGGCTAATAATTACAGATTTTCAACCTTTTTATTGATGACAAAGAGGGAGATAATTGGGCATGTTGTTGGGGGAGTATATAATTAAGGGGGAACTATTTAATTTATATCTACTTATATTTTACTCATTTTTTGTCAATGACAAAGGGGGAGAATAAAGTAAGGCCATACCGATAGGAGGGAGAATAACTAAATTTAAAGTTAAACTTATATAGTTGTCATCATCAAAAAGGAGGAGAATGTTCAAACCTTAATTTTGATGTTTTGATGGTGACAACTATACAAGTATATATTGTATATACTAACCATTTTTGTAGAAAATCATATCAAATTTACAAAGAGAGAACTTTATCAAAATGAAGACAATATTGCGTAACAAAGAACTATCAGTCATCGTGTCTATATCTAGAAGTATAAAGTTGTTACTATCTCTCCTATGTGATACATAGGCACGCACAATGTTTCATTGAAATTTATAAAAGATCCCAAGAAATTTGAATTTCAGTCGGTTGAAATACCCAAGTCAACCAACTGAGTCTATGCATATGCACATATTATTTTTGAATATTCAACCGACTGACTGACAGTATTCTACCGGCTGTAAATGGGATAAAATAAACTGTTTTCTTGCTATTTTAAAAAATTTAATTTATATGGCTGCCAAATTTTATTCAGCCGGCTGAACCTATATAATGTCCAGTTTTCTTTTAGGGTATCCTTCATCATGTAGAGATACATCTCTTAAATCAAGAGTTGCAGTCATAACTTTTCACTGTTTCTTTTCACAAATGATTACAACTATTAAACTCTATATAAAGCAATTCAATTTTATTATTTCTATTCATTCTTTCTATTTATACTTAAAAGCTTTCTACGCATAAGAACTTTATTTAATCATTTATATATTCTAGTTTATTCTTGTTTAATCAGATAAACTTCCTTTCTTCATGAAATCCATAATATACCGCAAAGGAGAAGATTATAAGAAAGGTGTACTCTAAAAACTCATCAGTGCTATTCAAAGAGCATAATTAGTCAGATATTTCTTTATTATTGAAGTCCTGTTCGGTTGCTTAAGCGGTTAAAAGTCCTACTCTGTTGCTTGGGAGGTTGAAGTCCCATTCGATTGCTTAGGCAATTAAAAGTTCTACTCTGTTGCTAAGGCGGTTGAAGTCCTGTTCGGTTGCTCAGGCGGTGTAATACCTATTCCTCCGGGTTAAGAGAGGGTTGATGGTTGAATTCCAGAAGGAGTCTGGGGCTGGACATAGAACGTGAAAGTTCGAACCAGTATAAAAATTCCTGTCGTCATTTACTTTACTATTTTAGCTTTACACTTACATTCCACAAAAGTAGATAGATTGTTTAATATTCCATTATATGATGCATAGTCACTTTTTGTCTTATCCTATTACCCTATGAATTTAAGGGTATATTATTATTGTAGATATATAGAATCATTTTACCGAAACTATAAGAATTTGTACAGATACAACTACTTGCCCGTACTTTTTTTGTTGTTTGTAAGGAGACAGGTATTCTTGCCACCAATGAAAAGTCAAGAAGAAAGGTGTATCTTATCATTTATGCGATTGTAAGACTGTAAATGTGTTCTTACAATCCATAGAAAACAAGGAAGTGATAGTTAAATTATGCATAGATACATGACTAGATGTAGGAGTGGATATCCGAATTAGTATAAAAATCCTTATGTTAATTATTTTTATTTCTCCTTATTTCTAATATACTGTCTATTTGGCTACCTAAGTTTGTGATTTTGTTAGTAATTTAAGTAGACAACTTTTAAACCATAAGTTAATTTTTAATTCTTTTATATCCACTATTTTTCCTACCTCGAGTGTATTATTGAGCTTAAGATTCATTCCCCATTAGTGTTTTTTGTACTTTTGTAACCCACAGTATTAGAGCACATGGTTTTTCAGAAGATTCATAATCTGAATTTTGAAAGGATAAATTGCCGGCAACACTAGCATAATAGCCCTCTTGCAAAAATCAATCCAATAAAAACTCATCGAACCTTATGTCCATTCCAAAGATGGTCATTCATTGTTAAAATTGATACAATAAGTAATATACACAACTATCTATCTATGCTTTCAGAATCTCATAGCAAAAATGATAAAATATAATAACACAAGTAAGTACTCATTTCACAATAATCATGTCTCAGAAATACATCATCTCAAAATATCCATAATACAATATCTCATAATAAAACATCAACAAGTTTGAAATCAAGGTACATTTGAATACGTCAAAAACTTAGATGAATAACTAATTGCCACAAACTTCACCGCCGCCTTCATTTTCTCCATCTGGATCGTTTCCCCTTAACATGTGGGTTATATTGAGGAGGAAGTCAAAAAAAGTGTTTGATGAATGAAAATCTTAAGTTTTACCATAATAGTATTTGGGTAGTATTGTTTAGATAAGTAATATGTCTTACGCATTCTACACTTCATCTTACTAAGCATACCTCTATGTAAGCTAAAGGCTTTTCCTATCCAACTCCATAATGTGTCTTTAAATGCAGGCCAACGGTACCTTCTAGTCCATCTTCATAACTCTAATGCGAGCACAATACAACTATCTTCAATCATGCCCTAATGACGTGAGAGAAAACACCCAAGCCACTTAATAGATCTTTAGCTGGAATTAGGTGGACTCCTACCATTTATTACTTATACCCTAGGGAGATCTCCATTATTTAATTCCTAAACCCAAGGTAGACACCTTCTTGGTACTTCCTAGCTGACATCGTAAGAAATCCCATCAAGCCACGTAACACTTCTTTTATGGGAATAGACGGACCTTACAATAGCTACATCGACCCCAAAGCAGACCCTTTCCATAGATTTCTCAGTATCGCACCTAAAAGACAATCCTAACCATTTAATACTTCTTGAGTGTGAAGAAGGAAAACACTATAACATTCACTTAATACCTCCAACCTTGAAGTAGGCCTGTATTGGGATATTTGTTTTATGATCCATAACCTAAACCATGACATCTCATAATAGTCCGACTATTCTTAGGTGCTGGTAGCCAGATAAACTAGAGAAACTTTTCCTACAAAATTTGGACTAACTTCACATCCACTACGGGTACTTATTATAGGCGATGCCTTACATCAGTTCCGAAGTTACATCGCCGGTAGCCAGATTAGCTGGACAGATTTCTATGTGCTTTTGACTGACCTTACATCCCTACAACTTAGTCATATTTCTACTCCTCTAATATACCTCACCTGCATTTATGTATTAAGGCAATATAAGGAAAACTCCTTATTTTGCCTTTAATTATGGATTAATTTCCATAATTATCCTTAGCTTCCTACCTATAAGGTTTAATGCTATTTATTAACATATTTATTCTATAAGATACAATTTATGTATTACTAATTATATGCTATTAATATATTTATACATACATAATTTTTAGGCTAACTAAATATTCCTAAGCGTGTAGAAATATTCCTATTCTAAGATTTCGCTTTCTATACTAGTTGTTATATTACGAAAACTTCCATATTCATACAGGCCTCAGTTTCATACAATAATTTACAAAGTAGCTAATATCCTTAGCTAGACAATATAGTATGTATATAAAATATGGAATCAAAATGACAAACTTATTTTACATTAATCTAATGTAATCAATTCCTCTATTTCAAGGAAATAAAACTTTACAATTTTAGCCCTTTATATTCTATTCAACTTTTACATATACAAACTTGAAACAGAAAAAATTGTTAACATTTTTCTAAATTATGGTAACAGGTGGTGCAAACTACAAATAGGAAAAATCCATACTTTCCACACCACTTCCTAAAAAATTCCCTTTGAACCCTTTTATCGCAAGAATGAAAATTAGAAGGGAAAGTTGAATAGAACATAAATTATTTAAACTGCAACAGCAAATTAAATTCTCCTATATTAACATAAAACAATGTGAATTCCAATTAATCTAAGAATTGACATTTTATGAGGGAATTTTTGAGTTTTGGGGTTTAGTGTTTTCATATACAAAGTTTTCCAAGGCATAAAAAAGTCCAAACTTTTACTACACAAGTTATTAAAATGTGAAAAATTAAGATTTCCATTCATAAATAGTTTCCCTTCTTTCCTTTGGATTCGATTCATGCCTTCGCCTAATTCACCCTTCGAATTTCTTGAAATTCGATTAATCATGAATCGAAGAATTAAAGAAAAAGGCTAATGGAGTTTCTCTAATATTCCAATTTTATTGTGAATAAAAGTGAGGCGTAGCATATTATCTTTATTGTTTGAATGCATTTGGACTGTAAGATTTAAGTCAACTTTAAATTATTAAATTTGGGTCGTTATTGGCCTAACAAAACGTAGCCATCGTATGTCTACCGGTTGATCGCTCCTCCCTAGGCAGTCGACCGACCCAGAGAAGAGGGTTGACCGGTCTTCTATTTCAACCGTGAATGGTTGACCGGTCTTCTATTTCAACCGTGAATTATTGGTTGCCATTTATTTTTATTTCTTTTTCATTTGCTATGCACCATTAGCGTTTCTTTAAAGTTAAATTTCCATTAATGTTAAATTGTTTATTACCATTTTTTTTCAAACGTCAATGCTATTTACTTTTTAAATTTATATCCGTTCGAATTATTTTAAATTCGAAAACTTCAAATGTCAATAACTTTTCCGTTCAAGCTCCGATCGGAAAACTTTATGTATGAAAGTTGAGCAGAAAATCGCTACTAACACAATAGTGTAACATTCATGGCCAAATTCCAATGTTTACAAAATTTACGTATTTAGCCTTATTTTTAATTCATTAATTTCTTATTAATTTATACGAGGCGTTACATTCTCCCCTCCCTTAAAATGGGTTTCTTCCCTGAAATCCCTATTCGACCAATAGTGTTACGCACACTCTACAACCATGTTATATAACCAAGTTATCCACGCAACCATCTACTAAACCAAAAATGCAATGTGATTATGTATGCAGCATACTTTAGGTGAGCTCAATCCTAGCGTAAATGCAAGCCATGACATAGAGGCATATATGCAAGCATCCTAGATATGCATAAGATTCTATATAAATGCCAAAAAAATAGTAAAAAGCATGGCAACAGTCCCCTACAATTCAATCTAGTAACCACGAAGCAACCGAAACCTATACAATACTAAATTTTAGAAAGAGAAAGTTTACCATAGAAAAACTCAAGATGAGAAGCCTTTGTCTTCTCTTTCGTTTCCCATGTGCTTTTTACTTGATTGTCTCCCCATTGCACTTGGGCTTACTTAATTTCTTTGTTATGAAGCTTCCTAGTTCCGTTCTCCATTATACTTGTAGTATCACGGGGTTCCATAAGCTCCATTTTATACCGGCTAACTGATCAGGCTTTACTTGGTGGATGAGAAATGTTGACATTTCCTTAAGTATGATACGTGAAGACATCATGGACTCCTACTAATTTGGTTGGAAGTTCTACTCAATATGCAAGTTTCCCCATCCTTTCCAAAATTGGGAAAGGGCTAATAAATCTTGACGCCAACTTCCCTGATGTCCCAAACGTCATAATCTTCCTAAGAGGGGAAAAATTAACAAATACCATGCCCTTAACTAGAAACACCAACTCTTTCATTCGCCTGTCAGCATAGGAATTCTAATAGTCTTATGCTGACTTCATTCGCCTCTTAATCATCTCTGCCTTTTCTAAGGTCTCGCTGATCAAATTTGATCCAAGTTGACTTTTTCGGTAGTTTCCCACTAAAATCAAGTGACTTGAATGGCCTCCTACATAAGGCTTCAAAAGTTTCCATGCCAATGGTTGCTTGGTAACTATTACTTGACGTAGACTCTACTAAGGGTAAATGCTGCTTCCAATGTCCTACAAAATCCATAATACAAGCTCTTAACAAATCTTCCAAAATCCTATTTATCTTTCCGTCTAATCGTCGATCTACGGGTGGTAAGTAGGGCAACAATTCAACACCGATCCTAAAATGACTGTAAACTCCTCCAAACTTTACTAGTGAATAAGGGGTTTCTATCTCTGACATTACTGATCAGAACTTCAGGCAGTTGTACTACTTCTTTGATATAAATCTGCGCTGGAGATGTTGTAGTCCTATTACTCCATATAGGAATAATGTAGGAAATTTTAGTGAGCCTATGTACTATAACCTAAATGGTCTCCTTGCCTTTTTGACTCATATGTAACCATCTATAAAGTCCATTGATATATGCTCTCACTTCAAAGTTGGCACCTCTAATAACAGTCCCCATTGCCTTTATCATTTGGGACATTATAAACCTAGATTCTGCTATCCTTTTCTTCATTTTCGGTCAAAAGAAAATTCACTTCATAACCCTGTACATTTTATCTGCACTAGGGTGAATAGTCCTCCTAGAATAGTGACATTCGGCTAGTATTTCCTCCAAAACATCATCCACATTAGAACATATAGATATCCAATCCTCCTCAGCCATCCCCTTTTGCCTATTGCATACCTATTGACATGGGGAAAATGTTCTACTCTACTTAGCTTGCCTAAAATATATATATATTATTGCCACATCTTTCTTCTATTGTTATTCGTCATAGTCCATCAATGCTGGCTTTACTTCCATAGCTGCAAGATAACCTAGAGTGAGTTCTGATGGCGGTTGGAAATTGACATTTGAGAGGTATTCCAACTGCCTCTACTCATGTATAGTACCAAAAGTAGCATGCATTCGGCTAACAGCATCGAAAAAAACATTCCCATTTATAGGGGTGTATTATATTTCAAAGTCACAAGATTCTATAAATTCCATCCACCGTTGTTGCTAAAGGTTTGAAATATTTTTGGGAAAACAATTATTTAAAGGATTTGTGGTTGGTGAGTACGTAAATCTTTCTTCCAAAAGATAATGCCTCTACATTTTCAAAACGAAAACGATAGCCGCTAACTCTAAGTCATGAGTGAGGTACCTTTTTTATGGTCCTTCAACTGCCTGCTTGCACAGGCCCTCATTTGCCTTCTCGCATAAGAACTATGCCTAACTTCGTAAACAGTTAATGGCATTATCCCATCCAAAACAGTAGGTATAGGTGCATGAGTCAGTAGCCTTTTAGCTTCTCAAATGCTTATGCGCATTTCTCATACCATGAAAAAACTAAATTTTCTTGGTTAACCAAGTTAGCAGGACTGTTATTTTCACAATGCCCTTGATGAATTTCCTACGGTAACTAGCTAACCTGAAAAAACTCATAAAGTCAGTAGTACTCTTCGGAATCTTCCAGTCTTGAATAGCTTCTATAGGATCGATTTCACCCTAGAGGGGGGGGGGGTGAATAGGGTGATACTGATAATTATAAAAATTAATTGCGGAAGCTTAAAATTATTTCAATACAGATAAATCAAAATTAAAGCAGCACAATAAAAGCAGAATAATAAATGCAGAAATAGAACGACACAGAATTTACCCAGCTCCGCAAAACCCTGTCTACGTGCTGCCCCCAAGGTTTCTACTAGAAATTAAGTAGTCACACGTTTACACATGTAAACTCGCGACACCCACTACTGACTAACCTAACTCTACGCTCAAAACCCTGCCACAACTCAGCCACTGAGTTGCGAATTCTCAAACTACGCCATGTAGTTTGTCCCCTAGTCACATGACTAGTAATTACAATGGTTTAAAAGAGAAAATACAAAAAATAATAGTTTTAAAAAAACAATAAAAACAAAACCCTAATATTTCCTTCTTAATCCAATACTAAAGAAAAGGGGACGACCTAATTTAATTAAACAAAACGCGGCCTCCTTTATTTCTTTTCTTATGTATTCGACCCGATTCCTTGCTTTGAAAATGGCTTCCTTCGTTCGGTCCTCCTTTATTAAAAATTAACGCTTTGAGACGCCGCTTCAATTGTTGGTCGATGTTGCTTCAAATATTTTCCTCTATCAGTGATTGCTTGAGGCTGCAAAGTCGAGATCTATTGTTACGTGAATTGGTACATTTTTTCCTTTTTGATTTATATGGTACTCGACTTTTGATTCGAGTTGTATGAGTTATTCTTCTCTGTTGTACTTGAACTCGAATGCCTTGAAAGCCGATGATGATTGGGTTTTTATATAGGGTTCGCAACCCTTGATTTTTGTTCATATACATTTATTAGAATTTGTCAATTTATTCATCTCGGCCATTCGATTTTTTTTGATGCTAAAGATGATTTCTGACTTGTTCTAAAACCGTATATTTTGTTTCCTTGATTGACACGGCTTTGAATTGATTGTGATTGATTCCTTGCTCACCACGATTTCAATTTTGCTGGCATTTTGTTGACTTCAGTCATTTGATATTGACACTGTTCTTCACTCTGTTGACTTTAGCTTGTACCTTGATCTACTTGCGGCCTTGACTTTGGTATTTTCTCAGTTGGCATCGGCTCTTGATAACTTTGAGAAGAAACTGTTGATTTCGGCACTAGATTGAATTCCTTATGATTTAGTTTTACTGTTTAGATTCAATGCACTACATATATGTGTGTGTTCATATTTGTAGCATAATTGACTTGTTCAGGTTTCATTTGAATCATGTACAATCTGCTGTCAGGTTCAGTCTCGATTTCTTTGTAGTCTCTGGTACATTGTTGTAGTTGATGCCAGTTGCTTATGGTTTGAGTTTTGCTTGTATAACTTGAACTTGGTTTGGATTTTTGCTTCAAGCATACTTCTGGTTTAGTGTGCACTGTGCCTTGTACTTGTATTCTGTTTCATTGATTTTGATCATTTGAATTTGTCGTAGTATTGTTGCCATATTGGCTTGTTCCTTCGAGCTAGTGAAACTTATATATGATTATTGCTGATGTTCATGCTGTCTGGATTAGTGCAGTGTGCATTCTAGCTTGTAACTGTGTCATAGTGATGCATTCTTGAGTCTTGGTTCCATTGATGATGCTATGTGTTTGTTGTATATATGAGCTGCTATGTTGATCTTGCTTGCTACCTGGTCGACACTTGCAGTTCACTAGTCTTGGCCTTGGTTCCTGTGCATCACTGCATACTGCATGTTGTATTTTTAGTGCTTGGTTTTGTGAAATGAAATGCTGGCTTGTGATTGAAATGCTAGTGCATTCTTGAACTACTTTGTTCATGTATTGCTTGAGCATATGTAAGGCAGTTTGCATTTGTGTTGTAGCTATCTTGACCATTTGGACTTAGTTGATGTTTTGGTTTTGGTCTTGTACCATTTGAGTCTCCACTTGCATTGTTTCTGGCTTCATCATGTCTTTGATGATGAGGCCTGTGCTGCTTTCATAGTTTTCATTTGATGTGTTTTGTTATCATATTCACTTGGTGGCATTTGGTTGCATATCCATCACTGCACTGTTTTGTTGTATTTGAATTTTATGTTTGACAGTTTTATGATGTTTTGTAGCGCACCTGAGTTTAATCCAGCTTGTAGCTCGGATTTGACCTTGTGCTGAAAATTGTGACATTATTTTTATTGCACTTGATTTAAACTCGGCGTTTTGGGTTTGACCTGTGCTCACCTGTCCCTGTAATTCTATCAAGTGTATATATCGGTGTGCACGGCCTTGTGGCAGATACGGTGATACACTGTGTATGTCACAAGCTGTTCGTGTATGATGAATTCAAAATTAAATGATGACGAACAACCCAAAGAACCGAGGCAAATATTATTTTCAACATCCACATTTTATTTTATACTGCAGAAATACTTCCTTTTCAATTTTACGGCGTCAATATTTATTTTTGCAAATTGCTCAGATGCTAGATTCAATTTGGAGTGAAGTTGAAGATAAAATACGAGTTGAGTGAATTCGTTATATGTAGTGAGGTCAAATGTAAATTTGAATCGTGATGTAATCAAAATTGTACTGTAACTGAAATTGTATATATATATAGTGAGAGCTTGAAATTTGTACTATTCAAAGATTGTAATAAACATTTGTTTGAATAAAATTTCTGTTTGAATTCAAATTCTGTGTTATTTATTTTTATTCAGCAAATATTTATTTAAGAAAAATAAAATAGTACATTAACAAATACATTTAAATGAATATATATATATATATATGTTTATTATCATTAAGTAAAAATCATATAATCGCATATTCAACAATTTCCCTCTTTTGATGACAACAAACATATATTTAACATTTTGAATATGTTAAATGTATTTGATCATTGATATACTCTAATTGCTTCCCCTATTTAAATGCTTCCTCTCTACACAAAACCCCCCTTCACATATGCATACAATTTAAAATATGCAAATGAGCCTAGATGCAAATAGAAAATATTTGACTTTTACTTGGTTTTATTTGACAAAATCTTAACTTTTCTCTCCCCCTTTTGTTATCAGCAAAAGAGTAACAGTGTTAGAAAAACGGAGATAAAGTGATAGATGTTAATCCAACATTAAATCTCAATTGAATATAAATATTAAATTTCAATAAAAAATCAAACAAAAATCACAAATACATTGTTAGGCATATATTCCACTTTTAGAATGATGGGAATGATGTCATCATATAAAACCATACAGTTGTGTCTATTTGTGGTATATTTATATCAGGAATTTGAATATCTACCAACCATGCATAACCGTTAGGACTTTTAAATGAGATCAGTAGTATTCCAATTTTATTTTAAAATGAATTCAAGCATCTTCTAACCATGCATAACTATGAGGACTTTTAAATGGGATTAGAATCAACTTGTTTATTTAAAAAATCAACTTTGATATGTGTTCCATACATGCATAACCGTGAGGACTTTTAAATGAGCATGGAAGCACATAACAAATTCCAAGTAATTCACCCATGCATAACCATGAGGACTTTTAAATGAGAGTGAATACTTTGGATTTTATTTTATTTTATTTTATTTTATTTTATTATTATAGTTATTATTATTTTTGATTTAAAAAAATATATAATGAAAAACGAATGATTCCTGTTTAAAGTACCGCATATTGACAAACTATATAGAATTTTGATGAGTGATGGTTGTTAGAAATATGATAGAAATAGAGATGGTCATGGAATTTTTACCAACAAAAAGTTTTATAACTCTGTTTAAATTTCTAAAGAAATTTACTAATTATACCATCTCGAGTCATAATATATGATAAATATCAACACTCATCACTTTTTCAATCACCATTTATCTTTTCGATAATTATTAGGGGTTTAGATTAGTCAAAATAGTCATTTAAAATCAAATTCAAAAATAATTATAAAATTAATTTTTCAAAATGATTGATCTGAAAACATGGTTAAACAATGATTTTCTAGAAGGGGTTATAAGACAAAAATTTCTGCTATTTCAAAATTATTTGAAATGAAAAATATGCAGATATTTTCTTTGAAAAAACGATGATGTTACTAAATGTCTCAGCAAATCACGCTTCACTAGTAATTTTTCTATCAACTAGATTACCAGTGTAATCTGCATCTGAATTTCTTTTTCACTCAAAATTATCATTAATTGAATTTGATAGACCAGACCATGAAGTGTGCAACAAAATATCTCAAAATCAATTTTAATAGCTTTTAAAAGACATTCTCTTGAATTTGAATTGAAGCCGTGTAAATAATTAAAAATCGTGAGTATAGAGTTGGTCGTAAAATAACCAAATGTATTATTATCCAACAAAACACTATTATTAATCCAAACTAATATATATGAAGTAATTCAAAGGCTCTAGAGATTTTTATAGTGTTTTTGGCATAAGAATATAATTGGCCAACAATTTTAAATTAGTCAGAATCAAAATCATCATTATTTCATCATCACATTATTGGTTGATTTGCAGATTATCACATTTAATATATCGTTCAAATAAATATACCATTACCTGTTTTACCTTTACGATATTTTTCATTGTTGTCCATTATGATTCTGTCACCTTCGTACTAGGCTAAGGAACTTTGCTTTGTCGCTCGTTGTGTCCTTGGAACAGCCAGAATCCAAGTAACACTATTGTTGTTTCTTAGCCTGCCACCACACCTACATGGGAAAAGATTTTTGTGACCTATTTGTTTTTATTGGTCCATGATTGTTAGTGGCAGAATATTTAGAAAAATAATTTTGTGGAGACCCAAAACCATTTATAAATGTTCCCTTTGGCACCCAAATTTGTTTAACTTTGAGAGATTTTATATTTCTGCCTTTTGGAACCCAAATTGGTATAGTTTTCACGTATTTGGGTCTATACCAATAATTATTGTGACTGTGTCCATATTTTCTACAAATTGTGCACATAGAATTGACTTGATTAATTTCATTTCTAACATTTTTAGATTGATTATATCCAAGTCCTTGTCTAACTGTATTAACAGTTTGCTTCCTTAATAGCATATTCAACAATTTTTCACTTTTTGAAAATTTATCTAAAGTCGTTGACAATTGTTGGACTTGTATTTTGAGAGATTTATTTTCGTTTAACAATTGTGCGCACTTTTTAATAGAATTTTCTCTCCTAGTATTTTCACTTTCTTTTAAAATTAGAATTTCATTTTCAAGTGATTTTATATTAATTTCTGATTTTTTAATTTCTTCTTCAAATGTTGGACACTTATCACACTTAGGGATCCTACTTTGATAGGTTTTAACTAATTGGTCAAGTTGTTCATTTAATTCTGTCAAAGTGTCTTTTTGTGATTCAAGTTTGGCATACTTCTCCCTAAGTCGTTCAAAATGACCATTTACTTCGTGGAAATATATAAGTAATTCTGAATGAGTGAGTTTTGATACCTCGCTTGGCTCGTCATCATCGCTATCAGTTATATTTCCTTGAAGGCACATATCTGCTTTCTCACTCTCACTGCTAGAACTTTGATTATCTTCATCGCTTGTATTCCACGTGGCTGCAAAACTTCTCCTTTTTGATTTCTTTTCAAAGTCGCATCGATTTTGAGGACAATTGGGATTGATATGTCCGGGTTGGTTGCACTTCTGACAGATGATTTTCTGTTCTTCTGGATTGTCTAGTATTTTGTTTATTTTGCTTTTCAATTTTCGATTTAGAGTTCCACCTTTTGAATTTCTTTATTATCAGCTCCAATTCTGCTGCTCCATCATCATCATCTTCACCATCACTTTCTGTTGTTCCTTTAAGAGCTATTGATTTCTTTCGAGTGTCACTTCCTTCACGCTCTTCCTTGAATTTCATTTCTAGCTCATAAGTGGTGAGATTTCCGATGATTCTTCAACTTTCATCTGTTTTAAATCTTTTGATTCTTGAATGGCAGTCACTTTGGCTTGAAAACTTCGTGGAAGGACTCTGAGGATTTTTCGGACTATCTCCAACTCTGTGTATGATTTTCCAAGAGCTTTTAATTTGTATACGTTATTGGAAAGTCGTCCATACATCTCTTTGACATTTTCTTCCTTTGCCATTGTATACTTCTCGTATTCGCTGCTTAGCATGGCAAGGCGAGATTCTTTGACTTGAGATGTTCCTTCGTGAGTCTCTTTTAGCGTGTGCCATATTTCCTGTGTAGTTAGACAATGCGAGACACGATTAAATTCAAATTGATCGAATGAACAAATAATCGAATTCATAGCTTTGGCATTTGTAATATGTGACTTATTTTCTAGATCTGTCCACTGATCCTTCGGTTTTTTTATTTCCTGATTATTTACAATTATAGTTGGTGCTCTATACCCTGTCTCAACAATATGCCAAGCGTCAATGGTTTTCAGAAAAATTTCCATCCTATTTTTCCAATAAGCATATTCACCATTGAACATTGGTGGTCTAACTATGGATTGACCCTCAGCAAAAGCAGTATTAAAAGAAGCCATTTTAAAAATTCAACTTTTTAATACAAAAATTGGTTTTTGAAAATTGAATTTTTAAAACAAAAGTTGAGTTCTATTCCTAGCTCTGATACCACTTGTAGGATCGATTTCACCCGAGAGGGGGAGGGGGTGAATAGGGTGATAATGATAATTATAATAATTAATTGCGGAAGATTAAAATTATTTCAACATAGATAAATCAAAATTATAGCAGCACAATAATAGCAGAATAATAAATGCAGAAATAGAATGACACAGAATTTACCCAGCTTCGGCAAAACCCTGCCTACGTGCTGCCACCAAGGTTTCTACTAGAAATTAAGTAGTCACACGCTTACACATGTAAACTCACGACACCCGCTACTGACTAACCTAACTCTACGCTCAAAACCCTACCACAACTCAGCCACCGAGTTGCGAATTCTCAAACTACGCCACGTAGTTTGTCCCCTAGTCACACGACTAGTAATTACAATGGTTTAAAAGAGAAAATATAAAAGTAACAGTTTAAAAAAAACAATTAAAAACAAAACCCTAATATTTACTTCTTAATCCAATACTAAAGAAAAGGGGCAGACCCAATTTAATTAAACAAAACGCGGCCTCCTTTATTTCTTTTCTTATGTATTCGGCACAATTCCTTGCTTTGAAAATGGATTCCATCGTTCATTCCTCCCTGATTAAAAATTAGAGCTTTGAGATGCCGCTTCAATTGTTGGTCGATGTTGCTTCAAATATTTTCCTCTATCAGTGATTGCTTGCGGCTGTAAAGTCGAGATCTATTGTTGCGTGAATTGGTACGTTTTTTCCTATTTGATTTATAAGGTACTCGACTTAGATTCGAGTTGTATGAATTATTTTTCTCTGTTGTACTTGAACTCGAATGCCTTGAAAGCCAATTATGATTGGGTTTTTATATAAGGTTCGCAACCCTTGATTTTCGTTCGTATACATTTATTTGAATTTGTCAATTTATTCATCTCGGCCATTCGATTTTTTTTTATGCTGATGATGATTTCTAACTTGTTCTAAAACCGTATATTTTGTTTCCTTGATTGACATGGCTTTGAATTGATTGTGATTGATTCCTTGCTTACCATGGTTTCAATTTTGCTGGCATTTTGTTGACTTCAGTCACTTGATATTGATACTGTTCTTCACTCTGTTGACTTTATCTTGTACCTTGATTTACTTGCGGCCTTGACTTTGGTATTTTCTCTGTTGGCATCGGCTCTTGATAACTTTGAGATGAAACTGCTGATTTCGGCACTAGATTGAATTCCTTGTGATTTAGTTTTACTGTTTAGATTCAATGCACTACATATGTGTGTTTGTTCATATTTGTAGCATACTTGACTTGTTCAGGTTTCATTTGATTCATATACAATCTGCTGTCAGGTTCAGTCTCGATTTCTTTATAGTCTCTGGTACATTGTTGTAGTTGATGCCAGTTGCCTCTGGTTTGAGTTTTGCTTGTATAACTCAAACTTGGTTTGGATTTTTGTTTCAAGCATACTTCTGGTTTGATGTGCATTGTGCCTTGTATTTGTAGTCTGTTTCATTGATTTCGATCATTTGAATTTGTCGTAGTATTGTTGCCACATTGGCTTGTTCCTTCGAGCCAGTGAAATTTGCATATGATTATTGGTATTGTTCATGCTATCTGGATTAGTGCAGTGTGCATTCTAGTTTGTAACTGTGTTACAGCGATGCACTCTTGAGTCTTGGTTCCATTGATGATGCTATGTGTTTGTTGTATATATAAGCTGCTGTGTTGATCTTGCTTGCTACCTGGTCGACACTTGTAATTCACTAGCCTTGGCCTTGGTTCCTGTGCATCACTGCATACTGCATGTTGTATTTTTGGTGCTTGGTTTTGTGAAATGAAATGCTGGTTTGTGATTAAAATGCTAGTGCATGCCTGATCTACTTTGTTCATGTATTGCTTGAGCATATGTAAGGCAATTTTCATTTGTGTTGTAGCTGTCTTAACCATTTGGACTTAGTTGATGTTTTGGTTTTGGTCTTGTACCACTTGAGTCTCCACTTGCATTGTTTCTGGCTTCATCATGTCTTTGATGATGAGGCATGTGCTGCTGTCATAGTTTTCATTTGATGTGTTGTGTTATCATATTCACTTGGTGGCATTTGGTTGCATATCCATCACTGCACTGTTTGGTTGTATTTGAATTTTATGTTCGACAGTTTTATGATGTTTTGTAGCGCACCTATGTTGAATCCAGCTTGTGGCTTGGATTTGACCTTGTGCTGAAAATTGTGACATTATTTTTATTGCATTTGAGTTAAACCCGGCGTTTTGGGTTTGACCTGTGCTCACTTGTCCCTGTAATTCTATCAAGTGTATATGTCGGTGTGCACGGGCTTGTGGCATATACAGTGATACACTGTGTATGTCACAATTTGTTCGTGTATGATGAATTCAAAATTAAATGATGACGAACAACCCAAATAACCGAGGCAAATATTATTTTCAACATCCACATTTTATTTTATACTGCAAAAATATTTCCTTTTCAATTTTACTGCGTCAATATTTATTTTTGCATATTGCTCAGATGCTGGATTCAATTTGGAGTGAAGTTGAAGATAAAATACGAGTTGAGTGAATTCGTGATATGTAGTGAGGTCAAATGTAAATGTGAATCATGATGCAATCAAAATTGTACTGTAATTGAAATTGTATATATATAGTGAGAGCTTGAAATTTGTACTATTCAAAGATTGTAATAAACATTTGTGTGAATAAAATTTCTGTTTGAATTCAAATTCTGTGTTATTTATTTTTATTCAGTAAATATTTATTTAATCTATGAAAAATAAAATAGTACATTAACAAATACATTTAAATGAATATATATATATATATGTTTATTATCATCAAACAAAAATCATATAATCGCATATTCAATAGCTTCCGCTTTGTAGGATCAGTCGACAACCCCTTCTCGAAGACAATATGGCCGAATAATCATATCTTCTTCCTCCAAAAGTGACATTTTGAGAATCTGGCTTTTAGGTGGGCATTGTCAAAGTCCCTAGCGCCTCCCTTAAATGATTTTCATTCCCAATTTCACTTTTTGAGAATACTAGAATATCATCCATGAACACTATGGAGAACTTATTTAGCTACTCCCTAAAGACTCTACTGATCAAATTGACAAAATATGAAGGTGCATTTGTCAACCCAAAAGGTGTTACTTTCCATGCATACAGTCCATTTGAAGTGTAAAAAGCAGTCTTCTACTTATTATTCTAAGCTATTCTCAACTGGTGGAATCCAGTGGCTAGGTCCAACCACGAAAAGATTTTTTCTCCAACAACCTAATCAAATAAGTCATCTATTCTAGGTAAGAGATGCCTACTTTTCTTGGTCAGTTTGTTAAGTTCTTAATAGTCAACACATAGTCTTAAAGAGTCGTTTGCCTTAATGGTGAATACAACAAGTGCTCCCTATTTGAAAGTACACCAGCATATAAATTCTTTTTGCAATGGCTCTTAAATCTGCTTATTTGACTCGCGCCTTTCTGTAGGGCCATATGCCTTAGTAACAGCGCGAAGGTTCTAACGTCCTTCTCCAAATCAATCCTAAAGTCGTCTCCCTTTGGGGTGGGAGACTTCTCTAATAACATCTAGGAAGTCTCGAATTATGGGAATAGATGAGAGCTCATCTTATGATAGTCTAAGAGAATATAAATAATTTAACTCGACTGAGTTTTGGGGTGCACAACGAACATCAATATCTCACTCTTACAACTCCTTAACCTAACGATCTTTTTATCACAATATAGGACAACTCCATAATAAGATAACCAATCCATCCCTAGGATATGTCCATACCCCTAAAAACCCAAAACATATGTATTGCACGTAAAATCAATGCAATATATATCCACTACTAGATCTTTACAATTTAAAGAAAGATGGGTCGACCCCCAAATAGGATTTGACACGATTATTTGGTTGGTGACAACTTGGGTCTTTAGATTCAAGCAGTTAACTATATTTCTAGCTATGAATGAATGTGACGCTCCTAAGTCAAATAAGATACAAATAGTATTTTTAGCGATAATAGTTGTACCTTCCGATGCATCTTTTCCTTTGTCTTTGAGAGGTAGTCGACTTAAGTTTGATACAACTTCAATGGCATAAGCTTACCCACCTTGTCCCTCCTTTACTAGATGGAGCACTAATTCATACTGTATCCTTCTTCATGGTAGTGATATCACCTCCCCTTGAACTTTTCCTTCATCAAACTCACTTTGCAGTCCTTAGCAACATGCCCTTTCTTTTGACATCTACAACATGTCACTCCTCCTTTCTTAATCTTCCCCTTAGCTTTCTTTTGAGCTCATAATTCCCTTTCTTTGGTCCATCTTGATTTTATGTCTATCCTACCTTCTCCTTCTCCTCAATACCAATAGTTTAAAGTAGGGCCGTTTCAATTATCATCTCATAAGTGGCACCTGCAGGTACTTGAGTCAAAAGTAACTCCCTAACCAGAGAATTCAGGCCTTTAATAGACTTCAGAGCCTTCTTTGCAGTGGTGTCCATCAGACTCCGTTAACCAACTTTATAACGAAGTATATTTTTAGTCAAATTAAGTTAGAATGTTAAGATGAAGACAAAACAACTCATGAACTTGGAAACATGCATAGAAGGACGAGAATACGACATTCAACAAGTTTCCAGTAGAATGGGGGCAATTTGAAATTTTGGTATCGAGAGGAATTTATTCCACTAAGTACCCCCTAACCTCCTGATACTTTAAGTAATATATCAAGTGATTGTCATCAAGTGCTTTTCTTAGAGAATTGACGAACAATTCTAAGGACTGATGAGAAAAAAGAAAAGAAACCTGGATAAGGCAAGTAGTATCAAGGAAACCATTAGAAGTAACTCAAACTTCATGGAAAAGAGTTCAGAATAAAATGAAGCAAGAGATAGAAGGACGTAGGAAGGAAGAAAGAAGGGGGTTACACCCATGAAAACCTCATAATACCGAGAGGTCTATATTGCTTTACGGATCGACGTGCTCTCTTTTGGACCTATGGACTTTCACCAGGACCTTAAATTATGTGGGCCTCTGGATTTGTAGAGCAATTTCTCCATAAATACCAACCCTATGGAAACTAAAGAAGGATAAAGACCAACCCTATGGAAACTAAAGATGGATCATTTTCCTTATCTTTTGGCACTTTTCCTTCTTCATTATCTTTTTCCTTAACCATTGTCACCATGGCAGATAATCTTGACAATTCTAGACTTAAGAACTTACCAGTCCTTTGTAATTATGACTTATAAATGTCTCTAATCCTCCCAAACTCTATCCTAAATCAATAATCATTTAAGATAACAGTGGACATAGACTTGAGATTACCAAACCATTATAAATTATTACGTGTTCTTTAATTTTATTATATTATTTGCTAGATTGCGTCGTGCCATTTTTGGGATCAACATTTTGGTGCTTTTACCAAGAATTGAACTCACGGTCAGATCTAGGTTTTTATTTTTGGTACAGAGAGATCGAGTAGTTAGATCCATAATTTTGCTTAAGGAATTTAGAAACTTGCTATTTGAAATCAATGGTGCCTAAGAGGGGTACAAGATCATCAAGAATGTGGATGGTAGTGATAAAGGGAATGCTTAGCAATTGGAAGTTAATAACTAGCAGGCAGTACCAGGCTCATCTACTCAACATGAAGTCGTTAAAAAGGGTTAGCTTCATAAGATGATGCAGGATTTAAACGTGAAGTTGGAAGACAGTCAGGAGGCTTTGATTGAAAATATGGATACGAGTATGCATTATTGCACTAACAATAAAAGAGGACTAGCAGGAATAGGAGAGAAGTTTTGCCTGCTAGAGCCGAAGAAGAGAATTCATCTATTTCTAGTCAAAGTAGGTGAGATGGACAGCAGAAAAGAAGGAAAAAGTTGCTCGAGTAGCAGAAAAGCTTACTGGAGAAACCAAAATGTTCCCTCTAAGAAGAAACAACTCGGTACCAGAGAATCATTTTGGTACTGAGAGGTCTTCTGGACATCAAGGGAGAAATTGTGTTGAAGCATTAGACTCATCTTATTTAGAGGAGGATCTACAACTATGGTGATGATTACGAGCTGGACTTCCAAGCTAATGAAAGTGGAGTTGTAATAGTTGCAACAGAACCAAATGACTATCAATGTAAAACCAGAAGAGTGGTTCTTAGAGAGCCTAGGCGTTTACGAGAAAACTAAGAGTGTTTGTAGAGCCTAACACTTGGCACAGACCCTGATAGTCATCCTTCATAATACCGTGCCATTAAGGAGTACATAATGAATATGGTAAAATATTTGGTATAAGAAAGCAAGGGTAGAAAGAATGAGGATTTGGGCTCTGCATCAAGTGGGACTCTATTCATGGAGAATATCCTGAAAGAAGAGTATCCGAGGAACTTTATGATACCAACAATGCCATCATACAATGAGACTACCAAGCATTGGAAGTATTCACTCAAGTATGAATGGCACATGGAGGGTTCCAAGGAAACAGGTGCTACTCAATGAAGATATTTCCCTATTTTCCTTGAAGGAGTTGCGTCAATATGGCTCACTAGGCTCGCACCAAGATCCATATCGAAAATTTGATGAGTTAATTAGAAAGTTCTTGAAGAAATTCTGACTACATGCTGCTCCGCCTAAGGATGCGATGTCCTTGTTAAGCCTACTTTAAGGACCTAAAGATTTGCTGAAGGGGTTCTTGAACCGGCTCAATAGTGCTGTTACGGAAGTAAGTAACCCAAAGGAGAATGTGATATTCATGCAAAAGTAACCTAAAGGAGGATGTGATATTCATGCAATTGGTTTGAGGCATTCATCCAGATAGATTTTGGTAGTGGCTGATGAAGAAGAAACCTACAACCATAGAGGAGTTCCATCAGAAGGCTAATCAATTTCTGCACTTGGAAGAAGCAAGACTAGCTTCAGGAAATGCTGATGATGAATTTCAAAGGAGGTTATCTAACGCAACGCGTTGGTAAAACAATCTAAAGATAGAACTGGTAATGTGGCAACTAATGTTGGAAACTCTAGGAACTAAAAGAAACTGAACCAAAGCCCTAGCGACAGGCGTAAATACAACATGTAACGCCCAAGTAATATGAAACCAGAAGATTACAAACATTTGAATAATACATTGGAAAACATATTCCTGGCTACTCAAGGAAGGAAATGGTATAAAAAGGCGCACAGAAGGGAGGCGACTGAGCAGGAAAGGTGCTCCAATTTTTTTTATCATTTCCATGAAACTCGTGGATATAACACGAACGAGTGTCGACATTTATGGGATCTCATCGAAGAATAGATAGGAAAAATCAGCTCCAATAGTAAGTTAAAGAAATGCAGGAAGGTGGTCAAGCTACGAGGCCGTAAGGGCGATCTGCTTAAGGAATTCAACCTTGATCAATCGAAGAAGGGCCCAGACAAAATGACGAAAAGTTCATTATCAGCACCATAACTGGAGGATCTCATCCAGGAGAGACAAGCTGGAGGAAAGTGGAACGACACATGAGCTTGCTAATGCACATACCATAGGAGGGCTACTTTACTGTAGAAGATGAAGCTCTAGCCAAGCAACAGAGGATGATAATTGATGATATCGTATTTAGAAATAGAGATTTTGAAAAAGGCCGAAGCACAAAATTTCGACCCTATAGTGGCAACTGTTAGAATTGGACCGGTAACTGTACATTGAGTCTGGGTAGACACCGGGAGTTCGGTGAACATATTGTTCAGTGGAACATTCGATCAAATAAAGATCAACATGAAGGAGGTTACAACTTGTAAAACCTAGATCCAAGGGTTTATAAGCAAAGCAAAGCAACCAATTAAGATGATCGATCTACCTATGGAGTTGGGTAAAGTGGATCGGAGGATAGTCCAGACTCAAAAATTTGTCATTATGGATGAATACTCGGCATATAATGCCTTTTTGGGCCGACTGGCCCTAGATTGTTTTAGAATAGCTATGGCTCCATGGTGTCCAATATTCTCCACTGAGAATGGAGTAGAATCAGTAATAGGAGTGTTACCCCAAATATTCACCTTTCGACCGAGTCGAAACCTCTTTAAGCAAAAAACAAGAGAGAAGAGCTCCATCCAAACCTTTCTAAGTAGTCGAAGGGATGCCGCCATTAAAGTCTGGAAGCTTTAAGACCTTTCGATTGTGTCAAAAAGCTTCTTCGATCAGTATGCAGAGAGTTCTTACCTTTCGAAGGAGATAAAGGAATTAAAAGCGCCCTTCCGCCTTCATTAACAACCCTTCAACTAGATAAAGACCTTTCGATTAAGGAGTAAGCCATACCTTCCAAAGACAATGAAGAATGGCTCTTTGAACATAAGCCAAACCATTCGAAACCAATGGTTTCTCCCTCATTCAAATTGCTAGAAAGAAAGTACTATCTAGAGCAACTCCTTTGAAAGCTATAGTAAGCCTTTTGAATTGGTCAAAAACAGTATGGTCCAGGAAGGATTCCGCATCAGATCAAAAATAAGAGCATGAGCGTAACCAACATCATCGAAACCAAAAATCAAGGGACATCGAAAGAGACGGAAGCAATTACAAGACAACTCAAAGAAGAGGAGCACCACCATGCCTGTCGACAAAGGTGGAAACATGCTTAATTCTCTCAACAGCCACCTTTCGACCCAGTCGCAAGTATCGGGATCGAAAGGTGCTGAGCCGCATCTATAAATAAGACCCAAGCGGTCACGTTTTGGTGATCCGATTCTTCTCATTCTCAACTCTTATAATCTTAAGTAAGGTGTTGTAACTCTAATTTGTAAATTGATTTGGGAAATAAAACAAATAAAGTTCTCTTAGCTGGATAAAGGAAAGTCTCAAATATTCTAGTCTACTTTACCGTTTCCTTAATGTTTTTGTTGGATTTACTTTATGTTTCGGCTTTCACCTCCATCTAAAGGTCACTATCGACATAATCGAAACCTCTTCAAATTCTAGTAACTGATTCCGAGCTATCTTCCCTTGAGTCCCAGCCTTCGGCATGGTTGAAACAGATTCATTACACCTAAACCCTCAATTAATTCATGAAGCCTAAGGGCCCGACATTCGACAAGGTCGAAACCCTCACTTTTAACCCTTTACTTAAGTCTAAACAATTCAATAGCCTAAAGCACTTGAAAAGGTCAGAACCCAGATCAATTTTCCTGGCTCAAGCTTTATCATTAACATCACCATGCTTCCGATAAGGTCAGAGCCTTTATATCAGATTCTTAGTATAAGTTCTAGCAAAATAACCCTCAAGGCTTCCGACAAGTTCGAAACCTTTCAAGGGAAAACTTTCAAACATACTTCTATTAATTCGAAAGGAAGGTTTTAGAAAAAGGAAGATTAATCCATCCCAATAAAGTTGAAAGGTCACTAAGCATGGAATCTAACCCTTTCGACATAGTCGAAAGGTCTGTCTGAGTAATTCCTACTTGTTACAGCCTAATCGAGAGGCAATTCTAAGAGGATTCACATCTTCTTTTCTGCACTGCTTGTATGAAGGATAATTCACATTTCTAAGCTTAATTTTGGGGTGTTGACAAAAAAAATCTTGTTAACATTTTTGGTGCTAGAAGAATGGCTCGAAACTCTTCTTGGATAATCTCCCAACACTACTATTCTCTAACCCAACTTGGTTCAATCCTACTTTATGTTTATCTACTTTGGAAAATCATGGCTAGAAGAATCGTCAGATCGGAACAAGGATCTTTTGAACCTCATTTGACAGGATTCTCCCCAATAACCAACAAGGATTCCAATTGGAATGAAGAGCAAAGGCTAAGACTAGAAGCTCTAAGAATTATAAACAAAAAGAAAGCGGAATCTAATGATCATGAGAAATGGAGTTTAAATCCTTTTCATATTGGCCCTTCTCCCATCTTTGCACTAGGAACACAAATGGAAATGAAAATGTCTTCAATCAAATGAGAAGAACGACCCAACATTATTCCAAAGGCGTCATATTTGAGAAAGATATAATGGATAATTATAACGTCTTTGCACATAGTGGAAACCAACTATAGCAAGAACACTTCCAGCTCAAGAAATCTAAAGGGTGGTAAAAAGAAAAGCAATTGAAGAACAAGAAAACATAAGGCCAAGAAATAAAAAGTCAAAAACCATTTGCAAGAGTCACGTTTCAAGTCTGGACTTCCAAAAGAGTGAAACTTGACAACATCCATAGAGAACGTCTACTTGCTTACTAAGGATGAGCTTAACTATTAGCCATTATAAAAGAAAAAGCCAAAATATAAAAGGAATAAAGAAGGATTATATTGCCACTAGCATATGATGAATGGTCATGAAACCAAAACCAACAATTACAGAGCCCTGGAAGGGATGATCATAAACTTTTTCTGATAAGGAAAAATTCAAGAGTTTTTAAAAAGAATTTGAGATAGAATCAATAAAGAGCTACATTTAATAAACAGAAAATCTGTATGGTCAGGAGTGAAATGATCTTTGTATTTGGATACTACCTAAGATGGTAGTCTACCTAAGATGGTAGAAAAGTCTCTATCCGCACCGAGTTGGCCAGGGCATAGCACCTTTTGGAGGGAGGGCAGGAAAGCCTTTAGCTGCGCCATAATTTGGCCAGGTTAAAGCACCAGACAAGCCTTTGGTCGTCGCCTTTGGTCAGGTCAAGGCATCTCCTAGAGGGAGGATGGGGTAAGCCTTTATTCACGCCATCAGATGGCCTGGGTAAAGCACCAAACAATTCCTTATTCGCACCGCAAAAGGGCTAGGGTAAGGCACCTCGTAGAGGGAGGACAGAGTAAGCCTTTATCTACGCCATAAAATGGCCAGGGTAGAGCACCAAACAAGCCCCAGTCCACGCCGCACAAGAGCCATCGCAGGGCACCTCCTAGAGGGAGGTCAGGTAAGTACTTAGTTCCAGTCTCTAAGATTAGCTAACCAAGAGCACCAAACAACAATGGACTAGGACGTTTAGGCCTAAGAAGATGCCCATTAAACAATGGACTAAGATGTCCAAGCCTAAAAAGAGGCTCATTCTATAATGGACTGAGACGTCCAAGCCCAATTGGAGGCACATTCAGTGATGGAATAAGATGTTTAAGCTTGAGAGGAGGCTCTTCAAATCATGAACTAAGATGTTCAAGCTCAAAAGGAGGCATTTCCAATTGTGGACCAAGACATACAAGCACAAGAGGTGACAAGACAAATTATTTCAATACAAGACCTGAAGGGTTCGCACATCAAAGGAATAGAGTAGAGCTCCACTTTTAAATACCGAAATCTGAGTTTCAGGATTTTAATTTATAAACATCATCTACTAATACCAAAATATGGGTCTCGGGTCTCTCACACTGGAATTTCATCTATTAGTACCTGAATCTGGGTTTCTGATCTTTCATTTCTAGATGTCATTTTTTAATACCCGAATCTAGGTTTCCAGATGTTTATTTCAGGGCTTCATTTATTAATACCCCAATCTAGGTTTCAAGTACCTATTGATCACTGGTAATCTTAATATACCTGAATCTAGGTATCGAGACAATTACTTTAATCTAGATGTGAAATTTCAATAATGGAATTATATTTTCTTTCACAAATGCCTGAATCAGGGTCAAAGAATATTGTCATGAAGATCACTGTAAAGAGTTTTTGAATATGAGATTTGGATTTCTAATTTACCAAATCCCATTAATGTCATGGAATGTGTCGAAGAATTTCTACTTTCGAAATCCAGATGCAATTTCTAAATTTAGTATATCTTAAAGGTTACATTCCAACATTTATGACCTTATGATAAGGCAGGATTTTCTATCAGAAAAGTTTAGATATTCCAGCCGAATGATTGAAGTTAAATTCTCAAACATTTCTCATCACAGTTAAAGATGGGATTTAAATGATCGATATAGATTATCTCTAATGCAGTTAACAAGATGATTTGTTAATTTAAGCAAATAATATACATAGTTTGGTATGTCAATTTCAAGCTAACAATTAGAATACTGTTTGCTTCATACTTTTCAAGGCAATCGACATAGGAAAGATAAATAAAAGATTCAACAAATTCGAAAGTAAGGAAAGAGCTATCAAAAAGCATTTCAGAAGTGACATCATAGAGAAGGATTGCGAATTAGGCGATATTGACCAAATTTACGTAATTTACATAAGTCATGAGATAGTTTACAAAACTATGAAGTCATTCACATCTTTATACGAATAAATTACAAGTCTTTAGTAGCCTCGTCAAGAGTCTCAACGACTGAAGGATCCACCACATGATGAATCACAGCGCTGAGAACCTCTTTGAGCTTCTTTTCTTTCTTCCTAACTCTGTTCCATCATCGATCGCATCAATATTAATCTTTAGAGCATGGTTAAAAACTCCGTTCGAAGCCTTAAGGGTTTTGTTATCCCTTTCTAGCTCCACGGCATGCTTTTGAAGGAGGTAATAATCATGTTTGAGCTTTTGGTTCTGAGCAGCATACTCATTATAGTTAGAGAATATTTCACTTTCTATTGCTTATCAAAATACTTGGATATTTCAAATTTAACTTTATGGCACCAATTCCCTACAACATTCTCGTCTAAGCCTAGGCGTGGGTTGAGCATAGCAGGGAATTTCTAGGTCACAAGATGTGTTGACCTTGTGGGTTTAGTAGCCGAAGGGGTAGCTTAAGGGATCGATATATCAATGCTTGAAGTCTTATTCCCCATGATAAATTCTAATGAAGCCTATTTCGCCTGAATATCCTTCAGTTTCAATTCCAAGTCACTTATTTGTTGTATAAGCTCTGACATCTTATGATCAAAGTCGATTGAGGGATTTGTCTTCACCTATCGCTTAAGTGTGGAAATTGTTTTATCTTTACTTTTAACTTCGGCTTCAAGATAGGTGACGCTATCTTTCAGATTACCAGTAATGGTTTTCTGAATAAAATATCTCTTATGCCACTTCAAAGCTTCGATGTTGCCACTGAAGCATTCCAATAAGATGCCAATGCTAAGCGCACTCCCTCCACTTGATTTCAATGATTTCTCTCTAAGGGCATTGATGCATGACGGTAATTTAAAGTGAAGATAAGCTATGGATAGTTGTAGCTCCTATTTAAGCAAGGGAAATAAAACAAAGATAAAATAAGAATAAAGAATTTCTTTATTAGTGTTATTATGATAGAAGATTGCAATTCGAACGACAACAAAGTCAAAAAATTCAATAAATTGGTTGACATCTAAAGCTTAGAAACTACATTTTTAACATTGTTTAAAGAATTAGCAGAAAGATTAACTGTAGGATCAAAATAATATTTAGTCCCTCCATGGTTAACATTGGGGGACATTTGCTATAGTCCCACTTCCAAGCTGGAGGACTATCACGGCCACAAATTAATTTTGTATGAAATGTCCTGATTTCTTTAAGGAACGTCTCTTTCTCATCACCATGAAAATTAAACCGAAGTCGAGGGTACTCCAAATAAAGTTTTTGTAAAAGAAGAAGAAGATGATGAAGCGTACTTTATAAGAAAAGTCGCCTACAATTTCCAACAGCTAGATAAGATTTGATTGGACGGCCCAGATTCGCGTAGGAAGAGCAAGAGGCAGGAACCTTCTAGGTTTCAACAAAGTTGACTTAGAAAGTCAAGAGCATCCCTTTGCGGGAGGGGGGAGTGGGGGAAGGGGAAATGTTACTCCAAATGTTCACCTTTCGATTGATGCAAAACCTATTTAAGCAAAGAATAAGGGAGAAGAGCTCTAGCCAAACCTTTCGAAGGAGTCGAAGGGATGCTGCCATCAAAGTCTGAAAGCTTTAAGACCTTTCGAAGGTGTCGAAAGGCTTCTGCAATCAATATCCAAAGAGTTCTTACCTTTCAAAGGAGATGAAGGAGTCAAAAGCACTCTTCTACCTTTATTAATAACCCTTCAAATAGATAAAGACCTTGCGATTAAGGGGAAGCCACACCTTCCGAAGCCAATGAAGAATGGCTCTTTGAACAAACGCCAAACCATTCGAGACCAATGGTTTTGCTCTTATTCAAATTACTAGAAAGAAAGTATTATCTGGAAAAACCCTTCAAAATATGTAGTAAGTCTTTGGAATCGGTCGAAACTAGTATGGTCTAGAAAGGATTCCGCATCAGATCAGAAAATAGAGCATGGCGTAACCAACATCATCGAAACCAAAGAGCAAGGGCTATCGATGGAGACAGAAACACTTATAAGACAAGTCAATGAAGCGGAGCGACACCATGCCTTTAGATAAAGGCGGCAACATGCTTAATTCTCTCAACAGCCACCTTCCAATTAAGTCGAAAGCACCGGGATCGAAAGATGCTGAGCCACATCTATAAATAAGACCCAAAGGGCCATCGTTTTGGGGATCTGACTCCTCTCAGTCGCAACTCTTATACTCTTATGTATGGTGTTGTAACCCTAATTTGTAAATTGATTTGGGAATTCAAAGAAATAAAATTCTCTTAGCTAGATAGAGGGAAGTCTCAAATACTTTAGTCTACTTTACTATTTCCTTAATGTTTTTTGTTGGATGCACTTTATGTTTCAGGTTTCACCTCTATCGAAAGGTCGCTATTGACATAGTCGAAAACCCTTCAAATTCTAGTAACTTCAATAACTAATTTCAAGCTATCTTTTGTTGAGTCACAACCTTTTATAAGGTCGAAATCGATTCATTACACACTTAAACCCTCAATTAATTCAAGAAGCCTAAAGGCTCGGCTTTCGACAAGGATGAAACCCTCACTTTGAACCCTTTACTTAAGTCCAAACTATTCAATAGCCTAAAGCTCTCGACCTGGTTGGAACCCAGACCAATTTTCCTAGTTCAAGCTTTATCATCAAGATCACCACACTTCTGACATGGTCAGAGCCTTTATATCAGATTCTTGGGATAAGTTCTAGCAAAACAACCCTCAAGGCTTCCGACAAGTTTGAAACCTTTTAAGGGAAAACTTTCTAAGACACTTTTATCAATTCGAAAGGAAGATTTTAAAAAAGGAAGGTCAATCCATCCCAATAGAATCGAAAGGTCATTAAACATGGAATCAAACCCTTTCGGAACAGTCGAAAGGTCTGTCTGAGTAATTCCTACTTGTTAAAGCCTAATCGAGAAGCGATTCTAAAAGGATTCACACCTTCCTTTCTACACTGCTTGTATAAAGATAATTTGCATTTCTTAGCATAATTTTGGGGTGTTGACAACAAATTTTGTTAAGATGGGTACCAAAGCATATGAAGGGAATTCTTTGTCACGGAGTTAGGAGAAGAAAAGCTACGAGAGAAGGCATGAATGTGGAGGGAAACCTTCGCATTTAAGATTCGCAAGAATGGCAATTAAATCCTGAACTCTGGCTCAGGAAACATAGCTGGCCTGATATGACTATGGATCCAAGGAAGAAGTCAGAGGAAGGGCGAACAATGCCGGCAGAGCTGATGGTGAATGTTCCAATCGATATAAATGATCCTACATGGGTTCTAAAGATTAGATCTCAGCTTGACATTAATTTAAGGAAGTAATTAGTTAATTTTTTTGAGGAAATATGGACGCATTTGTTGGGATGGATTCTGATGTGTGCAGGATGTCGCTGAAGATAGTGTGTCACGCACTAAATATTGATTCAAAGTTTACACCGGTCAAACAAAAAGGCACAGTCTGGGTCCGAAGCAGTCCACTGCGTTGAAGAGAGAAGTGGATAAGATGATGGCCAACGACTTTATTCATGATGATCTATACCCCGAATGGGTATCCGATCCCATCCTGATCAAGAAATAAAATGGGATATGGCATGCATATGTCGACCATTTGGATATGAATAAGGCATGCCTTAAGGATAGTTTTCCTTTGCCCATAATTGAACAACTGGTGGATGGAACTGCAAGACATGAGTTGCTCTAATTTATGGATGCTTATTTAGGCTATAACTAGATTCTGATGCATATATTAGATCAAGAGAATAATAGCTTTATAACGGATCTGGGACTGTATTGTTATTGAGTAATGTCATTCGATTTGAAGAATGTTGGAGCCACATACTAATGACTGGTAAATTTTATGTTCAAGATATACGTGGATGACATGCTTGTGAGGTCATGGGCATCATGGAATCATTAGGATAATCTTTTGGAAATGTTGGATGTTTTGTCGACATATGGAATGAAGCTGAATCCATTAAGATGTTCTTTCGGAGTAGCATCGAGAAAGTTTCTGGGATTTATTATCAATGCACGGAGCATTGTGGTTATTCCGAAGCAGATTAATACCTTAAGGAATGTAACTACCCCAAACATGAAGTAACAACTACAAAGCTCGAATGGGAAGATCTCTTCCTTGAGTTAGTTCATCTTAAATGTTACAAACAAATGCATACCTTTCTTTAATGCTCTCAAGAAGGGCAAGAAAAACTTTAAGTAGAATCAGGATTGTCAAAATGCTTTCGAGGAGTTTCTGAGGCATATAGACACACCATAAGTCCTATCCAAACCGCTTGATAAGGAGGATTTATTCATTTATTTAGCAGTGTCAGCTCACGCACTGAGTGCAACACTGGTACAAAAGGAGGTGAAAATCCAAGGACCGTTTTACTATACTAGTAAGCGGTTTGCTAAAGTTGAAAAGAATTACCCAAAGTTGGAAAAACTCATGTAATGCTCGCTGATTACGTCTAGGAAGCTGGGTCCATATTTTCTTGCTCATCCAATCAAAGTGCTAGTAAATCGGCCACTAATGTAGGTATTATACTGACCAGAGACTTCAGTGAGGCTACTGAAGTGGAATATAGAGTTGAGCCTGTATGACATTACTTACCATCTGAGGAGAGAAATAAACGGACATCGTTAGCAAATTTCATCGTTAAGTTTGCCGCGCGAGAAGGTGAAGAAGAGGCCGATGTGGACGAAGTTTCTCATTCGAAGTTATTTATAGATGAAGCTTCGAATGAATATAGTTCGGGTGCAAAAGTAGTGCTCGAAACCCTAGATGGAAGGTCAATCTACTGTTCTCTAAGTCTGGTGTTTCCTACAACAAAAGATGAGGCTGAATATGAAGCGCTAATAGTAGGATTGAGGATGGCAAAGGAACTGGGATAAGGATGCTCCACATATTCAGTGATTCCCAACTAGTGGTTTGTCAAGTTAGAAAGGTAGATCGTGCTAAGGTTGCGAGTCTTGCCCCTTACATGACAAAAGAACTTGAACTATTGGATGGTGAAGAGCATTTCATTATCATGCATACCCGTAGGGAGGAGTATAAAAAAGCTAATCCATTGGATGGGACTAGTTCCAGTGGAGATTTATTGGCTCCAAGTATCAATCAAATGGACGTCGATTGGATTTTGGAGATTATGGAGGAAGAGAAGTTATGGATGACTTCGATCAAAGAGTATTTGCACGATGGGACACTCTTGGGAGACAAAAATAAACGAAAGAAACTCATTCGAAAAGCACCGCATTTCATGATACTAGAAGGATTATTATACAAAAGAGGATTGTTAAACCCCTGCTTTAGTGTGTAACCTAGTATGAGGCCAGGAAGATCCTCATGGAAATCCATGAGGGTGGTCGTGGTGATCACAGTGGAGGGTGGACTCTCGCTAAAAAGGAACTCTGCTATAGAAATTTCTAACCAACAATAAATCATGATGCAACTGATTAAACTAGATGGTCCAGTCATTGCCAGAGATTTGCGAAGAGTCCAAAAGCCACATCTATAGAACTTATGAAAATGGATAGCTCATGATCATTTGCATTTTGGCAAATTAATCTCATTGGATTTCTACCGATAGAGAAAGAAGGAGCTAAATATACTATAGTCATAGTAGACTACTTCATGTAGTAGGCCGAAGTAGAACCTATTGCCATGATTACAACGAAAAAGGCGATCAACTTTTGGATGAATAACATTGTTTGCAGGTTTGGAGTACCTTGGAAGATTATGACGAATAACAAAACTTATTTCGAAAGTACCGAGTTAATGGATTTCTGCAATTGGTACAAGATCGAGAAGAGCTTCTTAGCAGTAGCACATCTACGGATGAACAGATAAGTGGAGGTGATGAATAAAATCATCTAGTCCACTCTGAAGAAATATATTGTTACATCCATACACAATTGGGTCAATGTGCTTCCACTAGCATTATAGGCTCATAGGATGACCTATAAGTCTTCAACTAGATGTACACAGTTCGCTCTGGCATATGAGTCAAAAGATACGATCCTGATAGAATTGGAAGTCCCTTCTCATCGTAAAGGGCGTTACTATCCAAAGTTAACGTAGAACTCCTTCTTCAGTCCCATAATTTGGTTGATGAGAAAGAGAAGAAGCAAAATTAAGGGTAGCTGCTCACCAGAGAAGAGAGTACAATATTTCAACCCGAAGGTCTTAAGTTGTACCTTTGAGGTAAGGGATCTCATTTTGGAACTTGTTCTCCCAGGTCCATAGGCACTCTATCCAAATTGGGAAAGACCATATGCAATTGATAGTAAGTTCGAAGATGAAATATTCAAGCTTGCGGCTATTGATAGAATTCCAGTCCCATGCGCGTGGAATAGTGACTTGCTGCGGCATTACATACACCTGTTTCTTAAAGCACGAAGAAGTTACAGACATTTGAAAATTTGAAAACAAAATTAAATAAAAATAAAAACTTACCAAAATTAACACTAGGAGCGATCGACCCTTAAGTCTCAACGATCAACCTATAATGATTGACTGGTCCCCATAGGTGGTCAACCGTTGGCGTATAATTTAGATGAACCAGAGCATGCGATTTAATGGCAATGATTGAACTAAATATATTCTTTGTCGCCAAGTTTCTGATGTATGGGTGAGAAGAGAACAAAGATTCTCTGGGGCAAATCCAACGCTTCAAATCAATCTCTAACCTATATATATTAACACTTAAGCTAACCCTAATTTCATTAGAAATCAACAATATACCGAAACTTTGCTGTTATCTAACCTTTTGATCAGGCAGAATTCGAACAGTCTAAACAAATAAAACTTGGAGTTATGAACGTGGAAAGCCTGGAGAGATATCCCAGGTGTCCAGAAACTAAATATAGATAGGTCGTAAAGCCAGAGCCAAGCAACCTAAGAAAAAAAGATAGTTCGATCTCCAAAGTTGGGGATCGATACCGACTCCTAATTGGGGATCGGATGGACTCCCAAATAAGACTTGGGTGGACTCTATCTTCTGTTTACATGCTTATCTTGGTGCCAATAGCCTATTTTCAATGTTGATTTTCTGATTCAATGCAATTCTCCATCGATCTCCATAAACACGTGAAATTAAAAATTTATTCTCCTTCAACTCCATCATTTGGACTCAAAAGCAAGCTAATATTATTGCAAACGACTATGAAATCACAAAGCTAACTACAAAATGATTCAAAGCAAGAAATCGAAGATACCAAGAGTGATGAACTTAGGGACTGGTACTAACTCCCACTAGGGATCGGCACCGACTTCCAACTATTGCTGAGGTGGCACTTATTATTTTGGAAGAATTGTTCAAATTCATTTATAATGGCTTGGAGATATTTTATAAGAAATTTTGGCTCCTTACCTCTATAATTTGGAAGGTATGGATCATTTTGTAGGATCTTTTGGATCTAGCTCTAGAACTTCATATATTCTTGTATTTCTGAAATTCCAAATGTTGGAGTCAAGCACTTCTTCCACCAAGTCATAAATCAACAATAAAATATTAGAGTGAACGTAGGCCAAGCTTGCCGTACCATTATAAACAATTGGTTCTTGTTATTTTTCATAAAAAATTGGTGCTTTGATAAAGTATGATATTCTTAGGCCATTTGGTTTATCATCTACTATTGAATTTCCTACATTCAAAAGATAGATCCAATTTCTCTACCTTTTAATTCTATGACTCAGATTTGCAAATATCTACTAAAATCTTTCTGCTTTATGCCATGATCCCATCAAGCATCCCATCAAGAAGAGATCGTTCTATCAAATCCAGAGCTACTTTGTAGTTAAGAATTAGAATCCTTGGCAGGGAGATGGAATTGTCCAACCAACTCAACTCGAGTTCTGGACTCCAACTGATGTCGTGACTAGAATGGAGATGAATATGATGATGAAGAAAATGGTGGATAGATTCCAAGCTAGCCAACAAGAAATGAACACATGATGCAACAGAGCTTTAGGCTGTTGAATGAGCTGACTCAAAACAGCCGCAGATGGAATAGAAGGGTTTCCAACTCAGAATCAGAGAGTTCTTCTTCATCCGAGCGAAGACGAAGTGAAGTAAGGTAGAAGAAAACTCAATATGTTGTTGGAACATCTACATAGGGAAGAGGATGAGCCTCGGGCTCAAATTCAAGGATCGGTATCGATCCCCACTTAGGACTTGGTACCGACCCCTAAAATGGTGGGCCTGGTGGGCCCATGTCTCATTCTTGGGCAGCCAGCGTTGATATTATCCCTAGACGCGTCATTGAAATTTTGAATCTAGAAAATCACAATATTGTTGATGATGCTACTCATGGGAATCAAACAGGAGGGAATGCTGGACAATGGCTTCCCTAGAGTTTGGCAAGCCTGGGTATCGAGCATCTCCCCAAGAGTGTTCGTCGGGTCAAACACTTGGAGTAGGACCCGATTATCGCTCATCAATCGAACCTATTGACTCAGACAACTTGGAGCATATGTTAGAGGTTTGGTTGATGAAAACATATCTTGAACTAATTATGATTGGGGAACTTATGCTAGTCGATACCCATTTACAGAGGATGTCCTACACATGAGATACCCCAAGAGATTCAACATGCCAACAATGCCGCTGTATAGAGAAACGACGGATCCTAGGCAACACTTATTGAGATATGGATGACATATAGATTTAGCTAAGGCTTTGGATGTTGTGAAGTGCCGATGTTTCCTAATTTTCTTAGAAGGGTGGCTACGATGTGGTTCACTCTACTTCCACCAAGATCAATATAATATTTTTGCTAAATTGTCATAGAAATTGATGGAGCAATTCCGTTTGCACACTTTACGTTCAAAACACGTGATGTCAGCGTCAAATGTTTATCAAGCTAAAGGAGAATCGTTAAGAGATTATTTGTATCGTTTCCACACAGCCATAATAGAAATAGCAGATCCAAAGTAAGATATGGTACTGATGGCGCTCTGTAGAGAAGTTCACTATAATGAACAGGATTTTGACCCTCGAAAATCGACACTAGTACATCCTTGGTATTCACATGCGTAAATTCAAGTGTCAGAAAAATCCCATTAAGGGAAAGAAGAAATTAAGATAGAAAAAATCTTAAATGAATGGAATAACATGTATTGTTTCAACATATAATCTTTATAGCGAAAATTTTTAAGTACATTTATCAAAGTTTAACTTAACATCAACATGGACAATTATAAATTTATGTCCCTACAAACGCGAAAAACAATAGTACATAAGTGTGGTGGAAATGTATAACAATCCGTAGAAGAATCTTCTAGTTCCATGCATCAAGCTCTTTCAAAATGCTCCAAACTAAACCTGACTACTAGGCTGCTCGGAAAAATAGGTCACCTAGAGTTTAAGAGAAAGAAAATAAACTCCGGGTCAGTCATATGACAGGCATGAGAAACTCAAAATATGAGTATTTAAAAACAAAGGGTATCTCATAAGACTATGCCGCACGTAAACATGGAATGAGTTTTTACCTTATGATAACCAAATCATTTCTACGTAAAATCCAGTGATATTATTTTTAATGATATTATTCAAAAACCTTTCAAATAAACATGTTCAAATAGCCAAAACTGCTATAGTAGTAAAATTTGAGTGCATAATAGGTTTACAGCTAAGTCCAAAAGCACTTATTGAAGAATGGATTTCCAATGGATAGCGAGGTAAGGGACTACCCCCTATATAGTACAATTTTAAAGGAATGTACCGTGACCACCAATAGATGGTCCTTTGAGAATTAAGACCAGCCTATCCGAGTACAATGGATAGCACCAAATATGTTATCACCCAGGTCGTTCTCGACCTCTCCGAGAAGTCTAATAGCATGCACCACAAAATTTAAACCCGACTTTATAGCGGGTAGAAATAAATAATTCTACAAAGGTGATATCATACCTTATTGGTTGTGATCCATTTATCCTTAAAGCAACCCCTATTTCGCAACTACTAGGTGTGAGGCTTGAGGTAACATTTACCTTTCATGGAACATTTTCACTTAAAATTCCACATTTCCATTTCCAACAACACAGTATTGATTTCAATAAAAATACAACCTTTGAGTTCATACATATCAAAGAAGGGTGTTAAGCATAAGAGGGGCTACCTCCCACACCACGAAACAAATATACTTTTGTTGACATCAATGCATTGTAATCTTCGAAATGCAATGTCATACATTCATCCATACAAGTTTCCCATAACAGGACAAACCATAGGCACTCTCCTACCACATCCTATCGAGAAGTACCCTTAGGATTAGTAGCAAGTAGTCCTTGCATATGAAGATTCCAGAACGCATATAAAGATTACAGAACGAAGGGACCATTGCTTATTTATTTATCTTGGGTGTCACTTCGAAATTATCCACATGCAGTCCTTCCATTATGAAGATCCCTACCTTCACCTTGATTGTCTTTAACATATATTCATTTTCAAACTCGTAAATTGGTTTGAAGTGATTTTTGGATAAGAATCACTCAAATCCAATGCTGGTTCATTTGAACCTATCATTGGTAAAAAGATGTAAAGTAAATATGTGCTTATCAATTAATTAATTACTTTCTCTTTAACAAAAATATCTCCTTGAGATATATATATATTTAAAACATTTCTTTCTGGTATATATGGAATCATTAAACCTCTCTTTAACTTTGGAAATTCCAAATCAAAATCATTTGTCATAAATCATATTGCAAAACCTTATTTAGTAAAAAGGGTCGATAGAAATTATACCAATTCTACTCAACATCAATTTCCGTATTAAACTTTTACTATCTGTCGAATAACGGTGAAATCACTTTTAAATTCACATGGATGGCATGAGTTCCCTCCTCAAAATTTAATACCAAGTATAAGAAGATTATTTCTATACAATCCAAGTTGTATTAAATTTGAAAAATTAAATCTTGTATACTTATCTCGTTTCCGACATTTCGACCTTATCTATTCCTCGCCTAGGAAAGAGGCCAGGTAAGCCAGGGCACTGGTTGCTCCTGAATTTCTCTTTTTGTTTAAGCACCAGATCACACGAATAGAAAAATCCAGCCTACTAATCGACTTTTAGAACCAAGATTAAATCACTTGATTATAACAGCTTTTCTTTAAATCATTTATTTAAACTCTTTTAATATAATTATGAAAACTCCATGTTATCTTTAAAATACTTAATTATTTATTTGAAAACATTTACAAAATATTTGGGAAAGAATTTTTAAGTTTAAAGCCACATTTCAAAAGCTATTAAAAGTGCTGCAAAAGTGTTGCGAATAGTGCTACGAATAATTTTTTAAGGCTTATTTAATCAAAATAACTTTTCTATCATTTAGAAATCCTTTTTTATAACTTAAATCTCTTTCAAAACATTTAAATATCAATAGAATTTATTTCATATTTTTTAACAATTAAAAAGTTCATTTATAAAGAATTTGTTGCTTTGGTTTTCGAACTATTTATAAAGAACTAAAAATATCATTTATAAACGTTAGTTTGAAACATTTAAAATGAGAAAATCATGTTTGTTTCAAAATCTACTAAAAAAATTCTCATTCGTTTTCTTTTGTCTAAAACTATGATTATAATAGTTCAGAAAATTCTTATTAGAAGAATTCCGACTCTGAATCCATCGTAAAAATGGATTTCATTTCTATGGTGCGAAATCACGTACTACCGTTACGCGACACGCCTATATTTGACTCAACTTTCATAACTTGTCCAAAATTTATCAAACTGTATTTTTTTTGTTTAGAAAACATTTATTAACCATTTTAAAGAGGTTTAACAATCGCATATACATCATTTCATTTATTAAAGGAATGTGATTTCCTTTGTGATATTCGACATGTATTAAATGTGAGTCATTTACACATCCAAACAAATATATTATCATATCCAAACATGGTTCACAATCATCACAACCAAACATATATACGTCCTATATATCATAATATAAATTGAGTTTCACACCTTCATTGGTTTCTAACTTTATGAAAATTCGTTATAGCTTCGCTAGGATTGAATCAAAGCCTAAGGAATTGAGCCTTTGACCTTTGGATGGGCTCGGCCCAAGCTTATAAGTGGAGATGGGCTTGTCCTCGATGATGGAGGTGGTGGCCGTGAGTTTTGAGTGGAGATGTGGAGTGATTTGCGTTGGTTTTGAGGTGGAATGAAATGGTATATATATTTGCATATAATTTATTTTATTTTTCCATAACTTTGCAAATATAATTTTTCAAAGCATGAAAGCCATTAAAGAAGAGCTCTAAGGATTTAAGAAAGGGAGGAAGAAGAAGTGAACGGATGAATGAAATGAGAGAGCTAAGGCCTTGTATTTATAGGCAAAATTTTATGAAAAATCTCTAAATGTACACTTCCTTTTCTACCCTCAAACCACACCCCTCCTTTCCCATCATTCCACATGTTGATCCCCCTCCCCATGTGCCTCCATCACTTCACTTCTCTTCCATGCCATATGCATTGACTTTGGTTTGCCTCAGGATGAAATTTATGTAAAAATATCTGAGATCTTTTGTAATATATACGTATAGGTGTATATTTGTATTTGTATGTATATATGTGTTTGTGTATATGTTAGGGTGTGCATGTGTATGTTATATATGTGCATAAGACATATTAACATGGTTTCAACGACTTTGAATAACTTCTGTTCGTTAAACCGTTGAAAATCAAGAAGCCTCCCGCTCTTATTTTCACTTATAAATAATTTATATATAAATGTAAATAAAATTTAAAAAATAATTTCCTATTATTTTTAACTAATTAAAATGATCACATTTGATTTACAAATCATATAAATTAGTATTAAACAATTGTTTGCAAAAAGTGATACTATATCGATAAAGCGATATCAAATTTCTTTTTATTTTTGAATCGAGTGTATACCTTCATAAAATTGTTATAAATGATATATTATTACTTCATAACTATTTAACATGAATTATTATCATTTTTATTTGAATAATTATAATAATTATTAAATCGTTAAATCTTCATTTAAATTCATAAGTCAGTTATTAAATATGATGCCATTATCGATGATGACATAAATACATTTTATTTTAAACAAAATAAATTATTTTATTTCATATTCTTATTTAAAAATATAAATAAATATATGTATCCAGCTTCTTGCACAACTTTTGATAATTGTAGAGCTGTTTATTGATAAAACAGTTTTCATCGTTTTATCGATATTTTTCCGAAATATATATTATTGTAAATACTTATCCAAAATAAGATTAAGATTATTATTTATTATTTAAGACAGCATAATCTATGTTTAAAAGTTTATATTTGAATATTTTAAAAATAAATATAATTTATCAAAACGATAAATTTAAAGGGCGTTATATTCACCCCGACTCGGATTTTAAGGGATGGATAGAAGTGGAAGCAATGGTAAACAATGGAAGCATTTTATAGAAAGTCTTATGAGTATTTGCATTGAGAAGGTGTGTGTAAGCATAATGGAGGACTGATGCTGGAAGTTCTAATGAGCTGATTCAAAATAATATTCTTGTAAAGCAATTTAGAGGAAGCTTAGGGAATGTTGATGTGAAAGTTGGTAATCATAAGAAAGGAGCAAAACAAAACGACGATGGGGCAAAGAAGGGAAAGCTAGATAATAGGGGTCATTTTAGGTATCCTAACTACAACGATTACGCTGAATTGAAAAACTGATATAGAACATCTATCTTGCTACTAAGAATACCGAACCATATAGGAAGCTGGCGCCTAGGGAGTCAACTGAGAAGGAGAGGAAGTCGGGCAAGTTCTGTAGATCCCACGAGATTCATGGTTATTGTACCAATGAGTGCTGGCACTTGCGAGACATGATTAAAGATTTAATAAGGAAAAAGAAATTGCAAAAATATGTGAAATTCCCGTCGAATGGAGTGCGAGGAAATTTTAGCGCCCTTGGATCGTCTTCCCAATGGGGGAAAGTTGTGCCTAGTGCTGATGCATTCAGGCGGCCAAAGAAACGATTAATGATTAACATAATCATCGATGGGCCTCATTCTACTTATAAGTTTCTATGAAAATGGATAGATACATTGTAGCGATAAAGCATGATGAGAATGAAAGTTTCTATGCTGTCGAGGATAGAGCTCCAGTGAAACAATCTCGAACCATGACGGATGATAATGTTTTCTAAAACAGGGATGCTGAAGGAGTGGAGGCTTTGAGAATTGACTCACTCTTGATCTCAACTATGATTGGTCCTGATGTTGTACGAAAGGTACTTGTTGACTGTGGGAATTTAGTTAATATTTTGTTAAGAAAAGCTTAGGATCAAATGATGTTGGAAAAGAGAGATTTGAAGCCTTGTAGATCTCCTATACAGGGGTTTAATAGGATGGCTACTGGAGCTATAGGATTTGTTGAATTGCAAATGAAACTTGGTGAGGAAGACTGTAGGAAAGTGCGTGTCGTGCCATTTTTAGTGTTGGATATTTATTCTGCTTATAATGCTTTCTTGGGACGGTCGGCCCTAGCTGAATTCAGAGCGGCCATCGCTCCTTGGTGATTAACTATGAAATTTCCTATAGATAATGGAGTGGTTATCGTGCATGGAGGTCGCGTGGCTGACTGCGAGTGCAATGTCGCTGAATTGAAGGAAGTAAGGCATATGGAGAATGGAAAGAGTGTAGATGGGGTCCTTTGGATAATGGTTTTGGATACATAGAAACTACCGCCTAAGCCCCAGATAGAGCAACTAGTTATCTCTATGATGAAATGGACCGATGAAAAGAGTCGAAGGGCGGACGAGCAATTCTCGTCGAGTTGGCAATATCTATTCTAGTCAGCAGGGATAACCCAAGTAAAGTCCTAAAGGTTGGATCTCAGCTTGGTACTAGTGTGATGAGAGAGTTGGTTGGTTTTTTCTGGGTAAACCTGAATGCGTTTGCTTGGACACACTTTGATATGTGTTGGATCTCGGCTGGGTTAGTGAGCCATGCATTAAAAAATAATTCCAAATGCATTCCTATGAAATAGAAATGCCACAGCCTGGTTCCGGAGAGATCCACTGCACTCAAGGAAAAAGTGGATAAGCTAAAAGATAACAACTTCATCCATGATGCCATATAATTAGAATGGGTATCAAACCCTGTTTTGGTAGAGAAAGCAAACGGGAAGTGGAGGATATGTATTGACTATTCCGACTTGAATAAGACATACCCAAAGGAAAGCTTCCCGCTATCAAGGATAGATTCGTTTG
The DNA here is from genome assembly GCA_030765085.1 of Allium cepa. Classification (NCBI taxonomy): domain Eukaryota; kingdom Viridiplantae; phylum Streptophyta; class Magnoliopsida; order Asparagales; family Amaryllidaceae; genus Allium; species Allium cepa. The sequence goes on from CM060943.1 coordinate 736,917,188, forward strand.
TAGACTCAACTGCTGGAAATGAACTACTTTCCTCATGGATGCATACTTCGAATATAATCAAATCCTAGTGCACGTCCCAAATCAAGAACACACTATCTTTATTAACGATCTTGAACTCTATTGCTATCTGGTCATTCTCTTTGGATTAAAGAACACAAGAGTGACTTATCAAAGGCTCGTGAACTGGATGTTTAAAGAGGAGATTGGATGATCGATGGATATTTTCATGGATGACATGCTTATGAAGTCACAGTGCTTGAGAAACCACGTTGATGATTTGGCAGAGATGTTTGGTGTTGAAGCCAATCCAGAGAAATTCAATCCCTTTAAACAATCTTTGGCCTGGCGTCAAAGAAATTCTTGGGTTTAATTGTCAACTCCCTTGGGGTTGAAGCCAATCCAGAGAAGATCAAGGCTTCGAGAAAAATCAATGCCCCAAAGATGATCAAGGAGGTCTATAGCTTAAATGATAAGGTCACAGCTCTGAGTTGGTTCATCTCCCCACCGACAAAAGTATCCCATTCTTTGAGGTGGTTAAATGAGGAAAAAGAAACTTTGAATTGAACCAGGATTGCAAAGATGCATTCCAAGTTGTGGTGAATCACTTAGAAAGATCCCCATTCTTTCAAAGTCTGTGGATGACAATGATTTGTTCGCATACCTAGATGTGTTCGTACATTCTTTGAGCATTGCACTTGTACATGAGGAGCTGTCCATCCAACGACCACTCTCCTATATTAGCAAGCTGTTGACAGGAGCAGAAAGAAACTACTCGAGACTAGAAAATCACGCATATTATCTATTAATCACTTTGAGAAAGCTCTGCCTCTATTTCCAAGCTCACCTGATTAATGCCCTTACCGACCAGCCTTTACGACAAGTCTTACAATGACCTGAGACTTCTGGAAGGCTACTGAAATGGAACATTGAATTGAGTCAATATGATATCAGCTATCACCCTCGGAGAACCATTCACGTTAGGCCTCAGTGGATTTCATAGCTGAAATCACTACACAAGATGATAATCCAAAGAGTAGTAGAGAAAATGAAGTAGGATTGAAGATGGACACAAATAGTGCATCTAATGATCGATGTTTTGGTGCTGGAGTCATGTTTGTCACTCTCGAAGAACACCCGATCAGCAATGCCTTGAAACTCGATTTTTCGGCCACGAAAAATGAAGCTGAATATGAGGCCTTGATTGCAGGACTCAAGATCGTGAAGGAACCGGGACTAAAGACTTTTCACATTTTCTACGACTTCCAGTTAGCGGTATGCTAAGTTCGAAAGGTGTATCAAGCGAAAGGAGCGAGGCTAGCTCCATATTTAAACCAAGTTCTTGAGCTGTTCAACGAATTTGAATACTATACAATAACATTTATTCCTGGATATCAGAATGAAAAGGCTGGTTCATTTGTCGAATTGGCTTGTTTTGGTGATGCACAGATCATGAGTCTGGTCCCAATGGAGGTACTTTTACCCTAAGCATCAACTAGATGGATGTTGATTGGGTCTTGGAGACTAAACCTGAAAAGGAGTCATGGATGACTCCAATTCAAAATGAGTTGCAACGCGGCCTTCCATAGAGAAGGAATGAACAACGAAAAATCCTTTGACAAGCTTCGAGATATATCATGCAAGAAGGAATACCATACGTGAAGGGTTTCTCTGTCTCTATGCTACGGTGTGTCGCTCACGAAGAGACCAAACGAGTTCTGATAGAAGTTCATAAAGGGCCTATGGTAACCATACTGGGGGGCATACACTGGTAAAGAAGATCCATCATACGGATATTTTTGGCAGAATGTCAATCGAGATGCAGTTGACTAAACCAGAAGATGTGACAATGCCAGAGATTTGCTAAAATTACAAGGCCCTACTGATGGAAATTACTTAAATGGTCATCCCTTGGTCGTTTGTAATTTGCGGTGTTGATATCAGCGGTGTATTGTTGATATCTAAAGGTGGCATGAAGTATGCCATCATGTCATGCCATCATGGCGGTTGATTACTTTACTAAATGGGTCAAGGAGGCGCCTTTGGCCACGGTTACTATAAAGAAAGCATTCAACTTTGTTGTTCGGAATAACGTCTATCATTCTGGAGTTATGCAAGCGATCGTTACCGATATGGGACCCAATTTAATAGCATGGAGTTTAAGAATTTCTACCGTCAAAATCGCATAGAGAAGAGATTTGTAGCAGTGACACATCCTCAGACGAATGGTTGGATTAAAGTTATAAACAAGATTATCAAGTCCATTCGTAAGAAGCATTGGAGAAGGCTAAAGGCAAGTGGGAAATGAACTCCCGTCAACACTTTGGGCTTATCGAACCACCCATAAGTCAGCAACTGACCGTTCTCCATTTGCCTTGGCATATGGATCGAAGGTTATGATCCCGTTCGAACTATAAGTGCCCTCTCATCGGGTTACTCAATATGAAACATGGACAAACAAACAAATCCATCTAAAGTCTCTTGATATGATCGATGAGTGGCGGACCAAAGCCGAGTTGAGAGCGGTTGTATATGGACACTAAGTCACTCGATATAATAAGATCAAAGTCAGGAGTCAGACCTTTGAATTCGATGAATTGGTCCTCAAATGAATCTACCCTAGCCTTAAGAAATTAGGCCCAGTTTGGAAAGGTCCGTACGCAATAGAGGAAAAACATGGAGATGGAACTTTCAAGCTAGAAATTACGGGCGGGATCTCACTCTTGAGGTGTGGAATAGCGAGCATCTACGATGCTATTTCGGATAGAGAATAAATTTGTAAATAAATGGATAGAGCCATGTAATAGGATAGAATTTTGTTACTTCCTGTCTTCAACCAAATAAAACGTCCTTTCAAGCCAAAAACTCCATCTCTCCATTTCTTAAGAATTGTGATTTGACTGACTCGACTGAATCTGCATATGATTAATGCAGGTGTGGATGTACCCAAAGATAGGTGTTGGTTAAACTTTTGTGGTCCATGATCGGGCCCATGAAGTCCCTTTTGTTGTCTAAGATCGACATTGGCTAATTAATGCCTCAGATTGGGGGTAGGAGTATAAACATAGGCGGGGCATAAATTGATCGTCCATACCCTAACTCCCGCTTCCGAGTAGGAGCAAGAGTATAAACATAAGCCAAATGCAATACGACTGTCCACATCTAAACTCTTACCTTTGGATATAGTGTGGGATTGTAAATCAAAGTGAATGTGAGACAACTGTTCTCTTATTCAACTTTCGCCCTAGACCGGGGGGGGGGGATGAGTATAAATGAAAGCAGGCATGATAAGACCGTTTAATCCTTAAAATCTTGCTTGTAGCAGGAAGAACGGAAATTCCACACTCATAATAAAGTGGGATCCAATTTTTAAGCCTTCAATCAATGCCTAGACTTAGGCATGGTCGATTGCTAACATCCTGTATAAGGATATACGGACTACGATTCTATGCAGTATACTTAAACTCACATCTGGAGTTTGGTGCAGTCGGAAGTTCTTATCTTGGAAGAGGATACTTAAGCCACTATTTTAAGTAGTTTATCCTAAGGACTACTTTATATTCACTGGGGCGATGCAAGGTCGAAAAATCACAAAATGGATTATGGACATGATTCAAAAATGATCACTAAAAGAAATAAATCGCTAGTACATTGAATGGAAAGCGTATTTCTTAAGTACTTAAAAAATTTCGATACAGATTTTACTAAACAAAAAGTCTTTGTTCTTAACATTAAACCAGGAAAGCTAAGTAACAAATGATCCGCACCACAAGTAAAAACCAAGAGTGGGGGCCAAACCGTACAAAGTTGGCCAAACAAACAAAAGGAGTCTATATATAGAAAAACAAACTAGCACCTATTTCTTCTTTGACTTCTTCTTCTTCTTCTTCTTCTTAGAACCAGGGAGACGTCACTCAAGTTCTCTCCCTCCCTTTTCCACCTCTTCCTCTACCTCCTTGGCCTTTGGAAGAAGTGCTTTTCGAAGATCCAATAGGCACACTCTGGCCACTCTCGGGCAAAGAAATGGAGATAGGAATGCTTTGTGAAGATACTATCAACGTACTTTAAGCACTCATGGGAGGAGGAATGCAAACTGCAGAGAAAATGGTTTGTCTAGGCAAATCATTCGATAATGGAGGAAGGAAAACTTCTATTTACTCCTGCTTAATTTGACTGGAAAGGAGGATATCTTTCTCAAGTTTTTGCTTAAGCTCATGCACGAAGGACCCAACAAGGACTGGGAGACCCCGTAATAATAACATCCACATCAACTAGAGTCCCTTGGTACTCATTGTTTGCTTCTTCCAACAAAGCGTCTGTCATGAGCTCGTCAAGGCTTGGGATCTCCTCAACCAGAATGTTGGGAACTGTTGTCGAAGTCGTGATGGTTATGGACTTTGTCGTCGATATTTGTTGCCCTAGTTGAGAGTCCTTAGGAGGAAGCAGAGCAATTGCAGGATGAACTGTAGCTAAATAAATATAAAGAGATAGATTAGTGATGTTGACCAAGGACACGTCAATTCTTTGGAAAACAGGAGAAGTCAATGAGATACCTTCTTCAGTTTGAACTTCCGCATAAGCTGGAGTGCTGTTAGGAGTTTTCTCGAGAATAGGGCATATAATGGTGGATTTTTGGAGCTATGGCTTCTCTAGGTCATAACCAGTGTCGGTAGAGGAATCAACGGCGGAACTAGTAGCTGCTCGAGACCTGGGAGTTTGACCAGCTATAGCATCATGATGTGTAGCACCGAACCTTCGCCTAATTCTATTTGGCGGTTGCATCAAGTTCCGGATGAATAAGATGTTGGTTACATGAAGGATTTTGGCCTTATTTCCCTTAAAAATTTCTTTTTCCAAGTGCTTTTTATTAATATTATCACTTTTAAGAAATTCTTTCTCTTCCTCGACAACACGTTCCTTGGCACAGATGAGCATTAAAGGGTAGTGCTCTCTGGACCACTCCAGATTATGAAACATGAGCACATTAGCGTTGCATTGAGTGATCACTAGCTCAAATATTTGCATCATCTGCTCTTTTACCCCATGTTCTGCAGCTTTAACTTCTCTTTTAACCATGGCTTCAACTACTCTTTTAACAAGGACATCTACATCCCTGGTTTTCTTAAACATTTCATTTCTCTCTATTCTAACGGTGACCGGCTCGTCACATGCAACCTGAGCAATTTTACGCACTTCATCTTTTTCCATAGTCTCGTGCTCGAGCTTGGTTTTCAATTCAGCCATGATTCTCCTGGAATCATCCCTTTCCATTACAAGCTCGTGGTTTTAATAATGCATTTGCTAGATTTCAATCAAATGCTTGGATCTCTTGGCTTTGAGCGCTTTAATAGCCTCTTAGAATTCTTCTTCGCTTCGGCTTGGGATTTTTTTTGAGTTCTCAATCTCAGTCTTGAGAGTGGCTATGATTATGTTATTCTCAGCTTCAATGAGTTTTTGGTTCTCTATCTCCTACTGCCTGTCTCTTGAAACTTTTGAAATCTTTTCAGCGGCTTTTCCCATTCGTTGTATTGATTGTGGACATCGATGGTCCTCTGTTCGACTTAAGTATGAATTCTCTTTAGTTTGGCAAAAACATAACTCCATCAAAGCAATCGTTGGTAAATTCCTTCTTAAGCTCGGCCATTCGACCCGTAGTATCTACCTAGTACTCCTTTCTAATGGTCGAAGCAGCATCACTTCCTTTACTCTATCTCTGATGGATAGCATCAGAGCCGCACTTATGATGTCTATGCTCGAATGACCGGCTAGAACGGGATAATTTTGTAGGTGGTATAGGAATAACGACAGGCGGTCGAGCTCGAGAAGTAGCGGTCGGTGGAATACGCCATGGTGGTCAGGTTGCATATCCGGGACTCTAAAATGAGGTGATCTAGATCTAGGCTAGTGCTTAAAAGCAGAATCATGAGAAGAATGGTCCCCATCGTAACTACTTCTATCCTTATCGTCTCTATTCAGAGCGGTAACTTGAATCATAGTCTCGACTGCTCCCTCTACCATGGATCGAAATGAATGCTTTCTCTTATTTATCAAACCTATAAAGCAAACAGGAATGAGTTAGATCAAATGGCAAGGACACATGTTAAGTGCAAGTGTCGTGACATGCACGCGTGCATTTGTGTCCTAGTGTGCCCCATTGGACCATGTACTGGAGATTTACTCATGGGAGTAACCTCCCCTGCACCATCGGGAATAGTGTCCTTCTCAAAGTGGATCGGGGAATTGATGTCATTGTTGCTGATGTTACCGACGTCGAATAAGATGAACTTTATAGGGATAGACCCTAAACCGATGAACGTTCCCATTGAAGGAAGGGATGAAGTCTTCTGTGCACTTGTGACTGGTGGAAGCTGAGGTGAAAATCTACATCTTTGATATTTTCACAATCAATCTCCTTTTAGGAGCGGGTTATGAATCGTCTCTTGGTTGTTCGGTCTGAGGCCCATGGCCTACTTCAATGTTACTTTGTCTGGCCTCACCACTCTCTCTAATTATTTTATCTTCCTCGGTGCCTTAGTGTTCTATTTATAGTTCTATGTTTTCTACGGCACTGGCCCCAGGACTTGAGATTGAGGGAAAATCAGGATCAACTAGCCCACAACTGGAACTATGCCAGTGCTGTGGCCTTCCTCTAGTAAACCATAGGCTAGGAGATTCTTGTTTGTCAATGGAGTTCTTATATACCTATCTTTGGTTGGGACGCCATAATAATATTGAGGGTGTCAAAATTAATCTGTCATTGGGTCTTGCCGGAGCATCTGTATAATAGAGAAAGATAAATTAAATATGCAAACTATAAGGCAAATTTATGAATGGCATTTGAAATAAAGCTTACATCTGGATATCCATCTACAAGTGAACCCTGATGGACAGCGTACATATACATTCAGCTTTAAAATAAATCAATTTGTCCCAAACCCCAGTAAATATTCTGCAACTCCTCATTTGCTCCAAGTAAATAAGAGATTGGTTTTCTTTGCAGCTCTTAAAGCTATAGATGTATCAGATTTCTTCATCGCTAGGCACTCAATTCAAATGCTCATAGAAGACCATATAAGTGCTAGGAAGAAAAGAGTAGCTATTCGGATGAAGCTATATAGGATATAGGAGCATGTCTCATAAAGTTCAGGACCTAATGGGCGAATTGATTAAATGGCGAGACAAAACCCTCCAGGCACAATATCTGTTGCAAGTTATACATCCTTCTAGGGGATCGTGAGCTCTGTAGTCATGGGACAGTATCAGAACGTCATCAAATAGAATTTCGTGCTTATTGCATATCCTCTAAAGAGATTCTTCATCTATTTTGGAGGAAAAAGAATCAATTGGGTCCTTCAGTATTACTACATCCTCAAGATTATTGGGTGCTGGATCTATTTGAGGTCCATCTACCGATTCAACCAGATTTTCAGCAAAATGTTGCTTTACCTTGGGATTCTCAAGATTTTGGATCAACATGTGGAATTTCTGGTTTCTACCCTTACTAGATAGGAGTTTGCCACAACTATGAATTTATAGCAGAGCTTGACTCTATGTTAGATTTGATGTATTTGGAAGTTGATGTACTTGTGGCATGAGTAGGCAGCCGTTCGGAATGTCTTTGGTCCATTTTTTTTAAAACTTGATAGACAATAAACGTTATAAAGCTAATTACAAACCGTACCCCCTATGCTAAAGTGGATTGTAGTGCGCTGTTGTGCATATTGAGTAGTTCATTTCAAATTTTGGATGTAACTCAACGTGACCATCATTGTTGATTGTCCCGATAAGATTTGAGTTGTTGACCGCACTTTAGGTAGTGCTTAGGATGGAAGAGGGATTCAGCACAAATCAGTAAGGCAATGTTTAATGGAAAATCTAGATCAAGCAAATTTGCCTAAGTATGGAAGTCACACCGACCCCTAAGCCAAGGAATTTTTTCAGTTTTCTCTTCCATCACCACCGACTCCAAAAATCATGGCCATCACCAGTTGCCCATCCACGTCTAAGGTCAACCATGCCTATGCCTAGTTCTCTATTTTCATTCATGACTATAGTTGAGCCTATCGTTTACTTACCCAGAACAGTTTAGAATTCAAGGAAGGGCTTGGTGTTTAACGACAAGATTTCTATCGGATTAGAAATTTGCCGAAAAATTTCTAATTAAATTTAACCGCCAGCGCACGGCGTACAATTTTAGTACATGGCGAGTAGGGTTCGATCCGTAGGGAATTTTTAAGATTTTAAATTTTCAATTCAATCAAATTAGACCAAAATGAAAAGAAATTGTTAACTACAAAAAAAAACTAAAGCTAGATTTGAAATGTGATTTAAAAACTATTGAACTAGAGAAAAATTTAGAGGCAAATCCACTCTTATATTTCTGTAAATCAACAAACAAATAATTTATGATCTCTAACTTTGACATTAAGTGAAATAATCATTGCATTTATCATAAGTATGGTTTGTTTATGTTATTAATTAACATAACTCAAACCATCAAAGTATAATACAACAATTATTCACTTATAAATTCTCATGAAAATGAAGCCAAAAAAGCTATTTTAAGTATGGTCTATTTACTGTTGTAATTAGTAAGATAGATCATCAAATTTTTGTTTTGCTTTCTTTTCAAAATCAAAAATTGTAACAACCCAGAATTTTGAACAATTTAAAAATGAAAATATTTAATTAATTTTAAATATTCGAATGATGATTGACTTGAATTTCAAATTTTCAGTATGAATTGGCGATTAAATTTTAGAATTTAATCTATAGAAAGTTGAATAAAAATTTGAATTCAACTTTGAAGTTGAAATTGAATATTGAAATTGTAATTTAAATTCGAACTAATGACTTAAAAAAAATAGTTTGGATTTACGAATTATTTTTATGTAAATTTATAAATTTGAGTTTGATATTTGAACCGCAAAACGTTTATATATTTATTAAAGAAAATTTATACAAAACAAATTGAATTTAAATTGAAAAGAAAAAAATATATAAAAAAAAATGAATAAAAAAAAAGAGTACATTACCTTACCCCTGTCAGCCAAATACACGCCTTTCATCACGCCCCAAAAACACGATCTCCTCTGCAAAATCACGTCTCCCCTCTTTTATATTCATTCGAAAACCCTACCTCCTTCCTCCATCAGTTCATACGAAAAAAAAAATATAAACGAAAAAAATATAATGGCGGCTTCGTTGTTTCTCGTTCGATCTCAGCTAGGGCTTGCGATCTGATGTGGGGCTCCAATCTCCGCTTCAATCTTCGTTCAACTTGGCTCATTACTCTTCGGCCATTTCGATTCGGTGAAAGGTGAGTTCTTTGCTCACGATTGGTTTTAATTCAAGTTTTTATATTTGTTTGAATTGAATGCTTGGTTGCATGCTATGTTTTGGGTGATATTTGCTATCAATTGCTCTGATAATTTGATTTAAACTGATGAGAACAGATACTATAATTTTGTTTTAAACTGATGAGAAATAGATGCTATTTATTTGGTTTTGAACTGATAAGGACAGATGCAATCAGACCTTGCTTTTTAAACTGATTTGAACAAGATAAGTCACTGCATGTTGGTTGTTATTCTTTATCATTTGCTCTGATATTTTGAATTTAAACTAATAAGAACAGATGCAAGATAATATTGAAGTAATTTGTTTGTATGTATATGAGTTTTTGGAAATTACTATGTACTTATATAAGTATGTATACACTGTTAGTATCAGTAATTGTTGATGTTCTTAACTTAAGCTTTTAAATCTAAAATTTTGGTTGCATGATTTTATGTTGAGATGAATAAGCATTGCATGTTATTATAAGTAAATACATGATGTAAGTATTATATGTGTGCATGGCTGTGAAATTGCTTCTGTATGTTTGTTTTCCATCTGAAATACCTCTGTTTCCTGTCTTCATCCCTCAGTGAGTAAACAATCTGACTTTGGTTCTGAAATATTGTTTGATGTTGAATGTATTTAATAAGTGCAGTGGCAATTGGTTGCATGTAAGAAATTTTGGCACACATGTTTTAAATATGCAAATATAAATGGAACATATCTGAACATGCTTTGCTACTTCTTTTTAAATTTAGTTTTAAATTTTAGTCTGGAAACTGTGAACTAAAATTTCATGTAGTTTTTGTTTACAAGATTTAAAAGCATATCACATCCATCCCAATCTTGCTCTTCTTTATTCCTTTTGAGACACATTGAAAACAAGTTGAAAAATTTGTTCCTTTGAACTTGCACTAGGTCTCTGCATCAATTTAAAACAAGTCTGAAATTTTACTGTGAGTATAAGAATGGATGTGATGGATGCATGCTTGTGTATATGTATATATATACCACCTCTGTTATGATATACAGTTTCAAGAAAAATTATAATACTGTGAGTAAAGTCTAACTTGTTTTCACTAGAATCTGGTTGCATGACTTGAAGCTCGATGATAAATATGTTTGCATGTTGTTGAACTAAGTATACTTGTTTAAAATCTGCTGCTTGCATGTGAATGAAATATCAAAATGTCTCTCTGTTTTGAAAATGTGCAAAGTACAGGTAGAGAAAGAAAATTCATTTTCTTTTGGTTTGATCCTTGTTTGGCTATGTTTCTTAAACAGAATATGTTTGTTAAGTTTAGACCAAAATTTGAAAATAATCAAAGCAATTAAGTTAGTAATTGTTAGTAATTAAGCAAACAGAAAATTCTTTTACCCTTCTTGTTCCTGAAATATGTTAGCAATTAAGTTGAAAATTTGTTGTTTAAATTTGTATTTCATCTCAGAAATTAATCGAAGCAATTTACAAGTTTATTACTGGTAGATGTATGAATATATGCTTGCTGTTGAAAAAAATGCTCTTGCATGTTCACTTGAGTTTTTGTAACTTGTACATGCTGTGTTCATTTGAGTTGCTTCACCATTGAGTGTTTCATTTCATGAACATTTGGGTCTGGTCTCTTTATCCACACTTTGTTGATCAATATACACTGCTCAGTGTACATCTCCACTACTTCATTTTGTTGCACTGTAGTTTGGTCTGCATCCCTTTGTTTGATCATCATGTAGCTTACTGTGTTCATTTGAATACTTTGTATTTCCAAAATTTTGATATGTTGTCCACCTGAGTTTGATGCGTTTGCATATACTCTGTCTTTGAGCTGCTGTGTTGATTGCATTGTTGTACCAGGGTTATCTCACTGATCATTTGTATACACATAGTTGTATGCTTCTCGGTTGCACTGTAGTTTGGTCTGCATCCCTTTGTTGGTCATCAGTTGTAGCTTGTTATATTGAACTTGTAGTTGTTGCCGTAAGCTCTGTTGCACTTCGATGTTGTTTATGTTGAATCATTCACTGTCCCTATTTCATTTGTTCAGTTGCACTTATAAATCCATGAATTGTTGTCCATTCATTTTGGGACCCTGTTTGTTCATCTGTGCTTGGCCTTAATGCTTAGTTATATTCAGGCTGATTTTTTGATACACTGTATTTTGGGCTGTTACCATTTATTTCAGTTCATTGCAAATTTAATTACTTGAATAAAGATTAATCCTGACTCGAGTGTTTTTGTGTTTTGCAATAAACGCTCGGGTCAGACCGAGTATTTTTACAGCTTGGAGATTTTCTCGCAGCGAAGTTAGAGAGAGAGGGGAAAGCACTTCACTAAAGCTTTTCAAGAAATTTTCTTGTACTTAATAAAAGAATTATTCCGCTGTATAAAAATTTAATGCATTGTACAAACTCTGATATATGTATAAAAAAAAATTCATTTATGTAAAATATTATGATTATTCTGTGATTCTATGGCTGTTTCTGTTTAAACTCTATAAACTGAATAACAATCCGTCATTTTGAACGTCTCAAGTTGGTTTAATTACCGACTGGGGGCGGTCAGAACGGCGGGCCGTTACAAAAGTGGTATCAGAGCTTTGGTTTACACAAAGCTCAGTTTATGGTGTTTAATATGAATAGTTACTAGAACCACTTTAAAGAAAAATGTTTTTCAAATCTAAAGAAGTATGAAATTGTTTTCTTTGAAAAATAAAAAGTATTTTGAAAATTCAAATTTTTTTTCGGAAATTCCCCTCTCTAAATTTAGGATTGCGATAGTTTCTCATTCGAAATCCATTATCGAATTATTAAGACTTATGGTAAATAAAATTAAAGTGAAGTGAATTAATGAAATGGTTTAAATCCAATATTTTGAATATCTCCAAAATAATAATTGTGAAATAAAATGATATTTCAATTTAGTTATAGCCAAGAGGATAATTAAACTATAACCTGAGAATTTGACTCTGAATTCTTTTGAAAATTGATTTCAAATGTTTTGAAGAATGATTTAGTAAATAAATGGATTATAAGTATTTAACTTATAAATGAACTTTTGGTATATAATTGAGTTATATAAATTGAATTGAATTAATAAAGAAGATTTATAAATCGAAGTTTATAAATAGAAATAGAATTTATGAAGATTGTTTATAAATTCGAAACCAAATTGAATTTGATAAATGAAAAATAGAAGTTATTAAAGGAGATATATTCGTGATTTTGGATAGCGAATTATCCTTTAAGTTAGATATTGTGATAGTAAATGTTGGTTGGGAATTTTATCCACGATTTTGGACAGTGGATAATCCTTTAAATAAAAAGTGTAGAAACACTGAATTGATTTAAATAAGTATATTCACGATTTTGGACAGTGAATATATTATTGACTAAAACGGATATGTTTTAGGGAAGTGATATTATGAAATGAGGTTAATGTGGAAATATAAATTTAATGGAACCAAGTCGACGAATGACTTACTAAAGAACTAGTTGATTATTTTTGGGAATAGAAGGCAAATGCAAAGTTTAAATAAAATTGAAATTTCAAATTTGAAGTTGTCAACATGATAATCCATTATAGGTTTAATAAATTCAGTGATGAATTTGAATTTAAACGTGCGGAAAATTAAATTAAGTGAATAACTTAATATTGAAAAGTTTGAAATTGGTTTAAAACTAATATTATGAAAAGTATGAGGAATTCAAACTATGAATTAAGTTGAAGTTGAAAAAGTTAATGGTTTTAAAGATGTTTTAAAATGCATTAAGTATCGAATACATAGATTTCAACATTCATTGTTGAAATAGGCGTTTTCGAGAAATAAGGAAATGGTGGACTATAACACTATTGTTATAGTAAATGTTTTCCGGAAGGAAATGTTGTTTATAGTATTGGGATTTATATATCTATCTTAAATTCGAATCCCTATACTAGTGATTTTGAGTTGTCGTAACGATGTTTTACGTAACATTCGTTTTGACTCAAATAAATGTGTTTAAAAGAATGATTTCCTTAAAGAATGGAATATATACTTAATTTTGATTCAAGTATATTGAATATTTTCCGAGAATTGAAAATAAATGAACTTGTGAATTACTTATTATTGAATAAGTATGGAAATGTTTTCCAATATGAAATGAAAGGTTTGAAATTTTATCTTTTAAAGATAAATTGAAAAATGAATATTTGAAATTTGTTTCAAATGGCTAAGTGTGAAAATTATATATCTTGTAAAGATATTTTTGAGAAATTTGAACAATTAGTTCAACTTGAATATTTTCCAAAAAAAAGATTGAATCTTGAGTTAAATTGAGTTTAACTTTGACATCAAAAACAATATAAGTTGAGCTTTGAATTTTGGATAGTCGATTGGGATTGTATGTCTAACATTGTGAATTGATAACATAGCAATTGATCTCTATTAAATATATATCTGTGGAGAATTTATTCTTTTAGCTTAACATCCTTCTCTGAGACGTACGAGCTTAGAGGTTATATATCGGTAGACATCAATTATGTGTTGAGAATTGACGATGTAACGTGAAATCCAAATCGAATGTGAAGTCGATAATGAATTGGATTATGAATGTGAATTAGGTTTGAGATAACCTTAAATTTTCAAATCGATTCAGAGGAAAATTTTAAACGTGATGAAAAAATTTGGAATCCTCTATTTGTGATGAATGTGAATTGAGTTTTCGTAACTTATATATGTGAATATAATAATTCGAAAACTATCAGTTTGGAAAGTCATTATTATGAAAATCCTGTGTAGGTTTACATAGGTATGATATGTACGAAATGTGAAATGAAGTACTATATGTATATGACATATGTTTTCTAAAAACTGAGGATATGGAAATGTACCTTCCATTTATTATTTGTGAAGGTGATTGGAACTCGGTGGAGTGTCCATTGGAAATCGTAGCTACGTAGAATTTCCATTAGTGGAATGTCCATTGGGACTGAATGGAATCCCCCACGATGGATCATCATGTTTGGGATTAGGTGAATTGATGCTGGCGTAATTCGTGGGGCGTGATGCCTACAGTTACAAGCGATTCCACTGGGATAGTGGCGCAACCGCCGTGTAAACTGCGATCTAGAAACCGAAGCGTAATTCGAGGGGCGTGATGCCTACGGCCACGAGTGATTCTACTAGTATAGTAGCGTAACCGCCGTGTGGACCGCGATCTAAGGCGACAACCATGGCGAAATTCAAGAGAGATGTGAAATCTACAGTTACAAGCGATTCTACTGGGATAGTAGCGTAACCGCCGGGTAAACTGTGATCCATGGGGGAACGTGCTTTCCATATCCATTTTTAAAAGAATTTTAAAAAAGTATTTTCACTGGGAGTTGAAGCAAGTATATTTAGTACTTGGAGATTTTTAGTCTTGCGCCTGGCCAGCGTATGCCTAATGTGTGTAAGAACGACGATGGACTTGTTAAACTTCGAGTTATCGAGTATTTTCAAACTTTGAATAAAAAAATCAATAGTCTGAAATTAGAATTATATAATTCTAACTTAATGAATTAAGGAAGAAGATTTTTAAAATATCTTGAAAGCATACAGCTTTGGAAATGATGTAATATGCAAATATTTAGCATGAAAGATTTCAAGTTTAAAAATATGAGTTTTGTAAGTCGAAAAAAAATTTTGGTAAAAGACTTTTGCGTCTTGATTATTGAAATCGATGAATAAAACTAGTGAAATAAAATAAAGGAAATGAATCCTATATTTATTTATGAGTTTGAAACTTGGTAAAAAAAATTGTGTAGGGTATAAATATCGATGAGATTTTAGCAATCGTTTTTCCTAACTTATAATTTCGGGACGAAATTCTTTAAGGAGGGAAGATTGTAACAACCCAGAATTTTGAACAATTTAAAAATGAACATATTGAATTAATTTTAAATATTCGAATGATGATTGACTTGAATTTCAAATTTTCAGTATGAATTGGCGATTAAATTTTAGAATTTAATCTATAGAAAGTTGAATAAAAATTTGAATTTAACTTTGAAGTTGAAATTGAATATTGAAATTGTATTTTAAATTCGAACTAATGACTTAAAAAAAATAGTTTGGATTTACGAATTATTTTTATGTAAATTTATAAATTTGAGTTTGATATTTGAACCGCAAAACGTTTATATATTTATTAAAGAAAATTTATACAAAACAAATTGAATTTAAATTGAAAAGAAAAAAATATATAAAAAAAAATGAAAAAAAAAGAGTACATTACCTTACCCCTGTCAGCCAAATACACGCCTTTCATCACGCCCCAAAAACACGATCTCCTCTGCAAAATCACGTCTCCCCTCTTTTATATTCATTCGAAAACCCTACCTCCTTCCTCCATCAGTTCATACGAAAAAAAAAAAATATAAACGAAAAAAATATAATGGCGGCTTCGTTGTTTCTCGTTCGATCTCAGCTAGGGCTTGCGATCTGATGTAGGGCTCCAATCTCCGCTTCAATCTTCGTTCAACTTGGCTCATTACTCTTCGGCCATTTCGATTCGGTGAAAGGTGAGTTCTTTGCTCACGATTGGTTTTAATTCAAGTTTTTATATTTGTTTGAATTGAATGCTTGGTTGCATGCTATGTTTTGGGTGATATTTGCTATCAATTGCTCTGATAATTCGATTTAAACTGATGAGAACAGATACTATAATTTTGTTTTAAACTGATGAGAAACAGATGCTATTTATTTGGTTTTGAACTGATAAGGACAGATGCAATCAGACCTTGCTTTTTAAACTGATTTGAACAAGATAAGTCACTGCATGTTGGTTGTTGGTTGTTATTCTTTATCATTTGCTCTGATATTTTGAATTTAAACTAATAAGAACAGATGCAAGATAATATTGAAGTAATTTGTTTGTATGTATACGAGTTTCTGGAAATTACTATGTACTTATATAAGTATGTATACACTGTTAGTATCAGTAATTGTTGATGTTCTTAACTTAAGCTTTTAAATCTAAAATTTTGGTTGCATGATTTTATGTTGAGATGAATAAGCATTGCATGTTATTATAAGTAAATACATGATGTAAGTATTATATGTGTGCATGGCTGTGAAATTGCTTCTGTATGTTTGTTTTCCATCTGAAATACCTCTGTTTCCTGTCTTCATCCCTCAGTGAGTAAACAATCTGACTTTGGTTTTGAAATATTGTTTGATGTTGAATGTATTTAATAAGTGCAGTGGAAATTGGTTGCATGTAAGAAATTTTGGCACACATGTTTTAAATATGCAAATATAAATGGAACATATCTGAACATGCTTTGCTACTTCTTTTTAAATTTAGTTTTAAATTTTAATCTGAAAACTATGAACTAAAATTTCATGTAGTTTTTGTTTACAAGATTTAAAAGCATATCACATCCATCCCAATCTTGCTCTTCTTTATTCCTTCTGAGACAAATTGAAAACAAGTTGAAAAATTTGTTCCTTTGAACTTGCACTAGGTCTCTGCATCAATTTAAAACAAGTCTGAAATTTTACTGTGAGTATAAGAATGGATGTGATGGATGCATGCTTGTGTATATGTATATATATGCCACCTCTGTTATGATATACAGTTTCAAGAAAAATTATAATACTGTGAGTAAAGTCTAACTTGTTTTCACTAGAATCTGGTTGCATGACTTGAAGCTCGATGATAAATATGTTTGCATGTTGTTGAACTAAGTATACTTGTTTAAAATCTGCTGCTTGCATGTGAATGAAATATCAAAATGTCTCTCTGTTTTGAAAATGTGCAAAGTACAGGTAGAGAAAGAAAATTCATTTTCTTTTGGTTTGATCCTTGTTTGGCTATGTTTCTTAAACAGAATATGTTTGTTAAGTTTAGACCAAAATTTGAAAATAATCAAAGCAATTAAGTTAGTAATTGTTAGTAATTAAGCAAACAGAAAATTCTTTTACCCTCCTTATTCCTGAAATATGTTAGTAATTAAGTTGAAAATTTGTTGTTTAAATTTGTATTTCATCTCAGAAATTAATCAAAGCAATTTACAAGTTTATTACTGGTAGATGTATGAATATATGCTTGCTGTTGAAAAAAATGCTCTTGCATGTTCACTTGAGTTTTTGTAACTTGTACATGCTGTGTTCATTCGAGTTGCTTCACCATTGAGTGTTTCATTTCATGAACATTTGGGTCTGGTCTCTTTATCCACACTTTGTTGATCAATATACACTGCTCAGTGTACATCTCCACTACTTCATTTTGTTGCACTGTAGTTTGGTCTGCATCCCTTTGTTTGATCATCATGTAGCTTACTGTGTTCATTTGAATACTTTGTATTTCCAAAATTTTGATATGTTGTCCACCTGAGTTTGATGCGTTTGCATATACTCTGTCTTTGAGCTGCTGTGTTGATTGCATTGTTGTACCTGGGTTATCTCTCTGATCATTTGTATACACATAGTTGTATGCTTCTCGGTTGCACTGTAGTTTGGTCTGCATCCCTTTGTTGGTCATCAGTTGTAGCTTGTTATATTGAACTTGTAGTTGTTGCCGTAAGCTCTGTTGCACTTCGATGTTGTTTATGTTGAATCATTCAATGTCCCTGTTTCATTTGTTCAGTTGCACTTATAAATCCATGAATTGTTGTCCATTCATTTTGGGACCCTGTTTGTTCATCTGTGCTTGGCCTTAATGCTTAGTTATATTCAGGCTGATTTTTTGATACACTGTATTTTGGGCTGTTACCATTTATTTCAGTTCATTGCAAATTTAATTACTTGAATAAAGATTAATCCTGACTCGAGTGTTTTTGTGTTTTGCAATAAACGCTCGGGTCAGACCGAGTATTTTTACAGCTTGGAGATTTTCTCGCAGCGAAGTTAGAGAGAGAGGGGAAAGCACTTCACTAAAGCTTTTCAAGAAATTTTCTTGTACTTAATAAAAGAAATATTCCGCTGTATAAAAATTTAATGCATTGTACAAACTCTGATATATGTATAAAAAAAATTCATTTATGTAAAATATGATGATTATTCTGTGATTCTGTGGCTGTTTCTGTTTAAACTCTATAAACTGAATAACAATCCGTCATTTTGAACGTCTCAAGTTGGTTTAATTACCGACTGGGGTCGGTCAGAACGGCGGGTCGTTACAAAAATGGATTAGCAAATAATGATGCAAATTGTGTTTATGTTGAATAAGAATAGCTCATTTTCAAAAGCAACATAAGCTATCAAACCCACTTGCATAAACTTGCGTCAACATTCTCTCTCATAAATCACAAACCAAAGAGATCATACATCATAGAAATGTTGAAATTACATAATATTTGAGAGCTTCATTACCCCTAAAGTGAAGGGTTTAGCTACTCATTTGTGTTATCATATCAACACATGTAATTTTCACCATTAAAAGCAAAAGAAATAGAAAATAAAAAAGGAGGAAATGAGATTAACTATTAAACCACTTGCATAAAAATCAAAGCTACACTACTTGCGTTAATGTAAATCTAAGCTATGAACATTAAAAGAAAGAGTGCTTAGAAATAAACATTAACATAAAATCAAAGAAAAGCATGTAGAAAAGAGAGAAGAAAGAGGCTTGGAAGCCATTTTTATTTCATAAAACATTGTCATTACAACTTGCTTTTTAAATTTCCTAACTAATGTGAAAGAGTAGCAGATATGTTCATGTACACTAGAGGGTTATTTATACATGATAAAACCCTAATTCTATTTTTAGGGAGCTTCGTGAAATGCTCTTTAGGAAGTATGGCCACCAGGTAACCATTAGCCACTAATTAATCAATCATTTAATGTGCATGAAGTTTTAACCTCCACTTAGTTGTCCTTTAGCTTCTAATTGTACATTTAGGTAAGTGGGTGGGGTCCTCCATGATCTTGAACTTTGAATCATTTCCACTTTATTTCTTTGTATTTCCTTGTGCATGCATATATCATCATGAATCCCTCTTCCATATGCATCGAAATATCCGACAAAAATCATAAAAATGTCCAAGTAAAAATTCTCAAATTGACTCATGCACAAATATAACCATTTTGCCCTGAATGAAGATGAATATATGATGATTTGAAAAAAAATTGAATTTTGGTTTTAAACATGTTAAAATGCCCAAAGATGATATTTATTCAAATAAAAGAGATAAAATATGGGTGTGTATATATGCACATTTACATGCACATCACTTGGGTTGGTGACGAGGAAAATGGGATCTATAGGGCAAGGAGCTATCACAGTGGTGTAGGCGGCGTCGATCACAAGCAGGGATGGGATGGCAGTGTTTCTAGGCATGAGCAAAGGTGGAGGTTGCTTAAGGAATCAAAAAGTTTAATGAGGAACTCAAGGTCTCACGTAGAAGGCAAGAATACAAGTAAGAGAAAGAAAAGAGAGGGGAAGACTTATATAACTTCTCAAGCCCGAATTCTCAAAGCCAGAAAACATCAAAAATATTCCAACTATGGAGTCGATACCAAATCCTAAATCAGGGATCGGTACTGAGTCCCAAGCACAAAATAAACCTTGTATATGTTAATATTCATATATATGTGGAACTGTGCTAAGGCATGTACATATGACTGACCGTGTACATATACTCCCCAAATCCTAGAGCAAGCACGTGGACATATGTGTATAGAAGTGTTAAGTACTTGGGGATTAAAGTTAAAGGAAAGTCAGATCTATACGTAAGGAACTCACTGGTGGAACCAATCTAAAATTGTCACGCTTGGAATAGTGATCACGAGATCACATTCCCGATTTATAGTCCTAAATGTTGGAAAAAGTCATGCAGATCTCTATGGACATGACAATTCACAGAATTGATTCCAAAAAAATAGAGACCATTCAAAGAATAGAGTGGAGTCCTTTAAAGGAATCCGAACTTGTCTCGATTCAAAGCACATCATGTTGGAAACTATATGCACTTTGGAGGACAAGTGTTATCCAGTCTATTGACCAGTCAGAATCTGGATGGTCTGAATAGATAGTACCAAGGCAACCCATGAGAACAAGATAATGGGATCCCTAAAGTTGGGGATCGGTACTAACTCCAAATTAGGGATCTTGCCGACTCCTAAATAAGACTTGGGTGGACCCCCAACTTCTGCCTACATGCTTATCTTAGAGCGAATAGACTATTTTCGAAGTTGGTTTTCTGATTCAATGCAATCCTCCGTCGATCTCCATGAACACATAAAAGTGAAATTTTGTGCTCCTTCAATCCATCATTTAGACTCAGAAGCAAGCTAATATTGGTGCAAATGACCATGGAATCATAAAGCCAACTATAAGATGATCCGAATCAAGAAGTCAAAGACACCAAGAGTGATGAACTTGGGGATCGGTATCGACTCCTACTCAGGAACCGGTACCGACTCCCAGATATTATTGAGGTGACACCTACTATTTTGGTAGATTTGATCAAATTCATGCATGACATTTTGAAGATATTTTAGAGGAGATTTTAGGCTCCGTACCTCTACAAAAAGAAAGGTGGGGCTCATTTTTCAGGATCTTTTAGCTCTAGCTCTAGTATTTCATATATTCTTGTAATATGAAATTATTAGTGGCTGAGTTGTACTAAGTCTCAAGAACTTCATCCCTCAAGTCATAAGTTAGCAAAAAATATTAGAGTGGTTGGAGGCCAAGGTTTACCAAACCACTATAAAAGATTATGTCTTGTTGTTTCCTCATTTTCATTTATATTTCTTCATTTCTCTTCTATAACTTTTGAGTGTTTGTGCCATTTTTTGTTCAAACATCTGCCAAAATTTATTCTTTCCACTTATAAATTTTCTTTCAAAAATAAACTAAAACCAAACCAAGAGAACACCAATAAATCAGATCTAGGAGAGGGGCAGGCAAATGGGTGACGATTCTTTGACGGGGTTTAGAGTCATAACATGGATCAGAGGTAAGTAGGAACATGTTTGATAAGCTAATTATTTATAGTTAATTTTAACATATTCTATCGAATCTAACATGTTAATATCTAAGTTGCAGACCCTAATAATCTAAATCTGAATTTGGATTAGAAATTGAGCAGATTGATATATGTGATTTTAACCCAAGTTAAACCCTTCTGTTATTAAATTAAAACTCTAAAAATTGGTTAACCTTGAATTAAACTAGTATAATTAATCTGCTAAAATCTATGAATTTGAAACCAATAAAAAGTAGGGTAAAACTTCAAAGACTGGTCATTGTAAATTACTTAGGGTTCACCGTATAAATCTAATTAACAAATAATTAAAAATCAAATCGTTAAAAATTGGAAAACCCTAAGTTTTTACACTACGACCGTCGACCAATCACCTTGAGCGGTCAACCGTAAGTGATCAACTGATGTGGTGAACAGTTAGTCGATCAAAGGTAGAAATGTGTAATATGAACCTCGGCCTGAGGCCTAGGTTAAAATATAAAAAATTAATAGTATGTATTAGTGTATTGTATATAGATGTGTGGATGTTAGGGATAGTAGGGAAGTCAGTTCCTAATGAAATGATGCTAGGATATTGCAAGGTCGAGTAAATGCAGTTTGGCCAACAGGGTGATTCTATAATAAATGGCATTCCAAGGAGGTTCTACGGTGGACGTGCGACACTGACTGATGCATGAAAAAGGATGTGAGACCAACATAAGGGGTTACAATTCTAACTTGGCATGATACTATGTTTTTGAGTGTAACATCCCACTTCCGAAGGCCCAAAACTAACCGTTACTGATGTTGCAGTCATTCATAGTTGTTATTTATTGGCGATCGAATGCGGCATAGTAAGTATTGACACGCAGAAACACAAAAATATGAAAAATTCTAAACTTCCAATAAACAGAATTTTTCATTTCAAGCAAATTACAATTTAATATTTAATTACATAATTTCGGACATTAACCACGTTTAGATCACATATACATGTAGAAAGTACGATAAAAGCGACATATGAAGATGTCCCATCATGATGATCAGAGAACCAATAAATATGAACTTTACAGTTCTTAGTACATCATAGTGGTAAATATAAAATAGCTCCTATATAGCTAACACCGCCTCATGCACTTCTCCGGAAGCTTATTCGTCCGAAAACCTGAAATTCTCCCACTATTAGACCACTCAAATTAATTTGAGTACCCGAGGTTAGAGAAATACAAACTTTGAGTCAGACAATAAATCTGGTATGAATAATTGACTATCATCTCTTATTATAAATAGGTAGCTAGTAAGACCATGCCGCTTAGCGGAATGGGTTTTCTCCTCACTAATATCTGAAACAAAACATGCAAATCATTTACTATGTCGCTGCACCTTAAATGATTAGCCTTAACATAATATGAAATAAAGCCATAAATCATATACATTGGATATTCCATCCATCCATTTATTAGATATCCCATTTAAAAGCAATATATTAGAATCCCATCTAAAATCAATTTATTAGAGTTCCCCTCTAAAGTCTTTAAAATGACTGTCCACTATAATTTAATAGGACTATCCATCCCAAATCCATTTAAAATAAATGCAGATTATCCATCATACATTGTTTAATAAAAGTTGTTATGGGCTACCCACCACACAATCCATAGTTTTCCTCGGATAACTATGAACCCTTGGGTGCCAAATTCCAAGGCTAACGACCTCTGGCAAAACATTCTTTACTTTGTGGGTTATCCATCGCAGATTCCATGGTTTTCCTAGGTTAATGAAGAACCCAACACTTAGCTAATTAAAATATTATAATCCCCATGATTATGTATAAAAATTCATGATCCCCATGATTATTTATTTTTCCCAGATATACCAACGTTTAACCTATTCCCATTGGTAGCCCCAATTAGGTTAAATTAAATAAAAACACATTGATAGCCCTAGTTTATGTTTTCAAAAGCATATTTCTGTTTGTAACCCCAAACTATGTATCGAAAACATTAAACCCACCCTGGTACCACCAAGGTTTATTTACATCTAATTTATATAAGGATCCCCTTTACACATTCAAAAAAAGATTCGTATTTTATGCTATAATCCTTCGAAGTAACCCTTTCAAATTAGCAAAATTTTACGTAAGGAAAAATGGCCAAACGACCCTTTAAATCCCTTCGAATGAAGCCCCATTCAAAAGAAAATAAACATCAAAAGTTAGTCCCTTCGGAAGCCTTCCTTTTGAAAGCATCACAAAACCATACCTTTCGACCTTATCGGAAGGTTCCTTTTCGACCAAGTCGAAAGGTTCCACCTTTCACCTTGTCGAAAGCTAGGGTATCCCCTTTATAAAATCATTTATAAACTTTTCGAAATCAATGAAACTCAAAAACTTTCGAAATCATTGAAACTAAAAACCTTTCGAAATCATTGAAGGCAACCCCTTCGGAACCTTTCGAAGTCAAAACCTTTCAAAATTATAACCTTTTGAAACCGTGGAAGGTAACCCCTTCAAAACCATTCAAAAACAATGAAGTGTTAGTGTTTGAAACAACCCTTCGAAAACAGTGGAGAGAGGTGACAAGTTTTAGAAAGGAGAACCTTTGACTCCATCTGGATCGAAAGGTTTGGAAGCGGCAACTATGCTTCTGACCCTGTCGAGAGCTAATCTTTCAACTTTGTTGATTGGGTTCATTTAAAACAATAAAGAAAACCAATAGAAACCTTTTTCTTTTAAACCATTTAACAATGTTGAAAGCCCTTTTCAAAAGCTAGCATGTGTATTTTCTTTAAAACCAAAAAAAACTTCATCTCTTTCGGAAGCACTAACCTTTCGTCCCTAACCTTTCGACTTCATCCGATTCACTATGTACCAGTTGTCTAATACCATGTGCATTGGTATTTGATATAGTTGAAAGGTTTGATACCTTTTGGCCTGGTTGGAAGGTTTCGGATGAAGGCAGAAGCTCTTGCCGAAAGATTTGAAATAGTAGAAATACTGTTTAAAATAGTTCTTTTGTACTTCACATGCCTTGTTTGTCTAAATCTAATTGGTCGCCAGAATTTTATATTCAAAATTTCTGTTGACATTCCTTATTCGAAAATTTAAATAAATTTGAAAAATCCCATTTCTCCTTTATAATTACAAAACATTTAAGTCCCGTATCTTAAATAATTTTATAAAATTATTAAAACATCATGAAAAATTCTGGAAAAATTCCACAAAATCAATTAATACGTTCTCTTCAATATATTAAAATTTCAAAGCATATAAAGATCAGAACCACTCGAAATTTAGCTAAAACCGAATAAAACGTATTAATTAATCCATTAACATTTACAACATTTATGTCTTATTCAAACAAAGGTTTAAATGGTTATATCCTTACCAAGACATAAATATGAATCGGGTATAACCCATAGCTGATCCAAACAGAGAAAAATGAGATGATAAACATGATTATTCACCTTGATTAGTTTATTGGAGAATGACATAATTTCCTAGCTTTACTTAGCTTTATCTTCAATTTATGCTCTTCATTAAGCTTTTAATGGCCACCCGAAAGTTGGTGAGGAGTTATGACTGAGAAGGTAAGAATCTATTAAGGTGGAGAAAGAGATTCATACTAAGAAGCGTACCCCCATTTTCAAGTTTACCCCTTAGGAAATTCCTCCTTCCAAATTTTGTTAAGTCTTATTTTAGTTTGTTTTTAAGACAGGGCCATTGGATTTATTAGTCTCACCTCCTTAATTATTCACGTTATTCTATATAATTTATCCAACTAAATATCCTGAATAATGTTAAATAAAATCCAAGGGCATTACATCGAGTTTTCCATTTTGTGCAATAAGAAGTGTATACTGTGATCGAGAGATGGACACAGATGCAAACAATAAGACATATAGGCGAGTCGGCATTTTGGACTCTTCAACCATGCATAGCTGTGTTATGTGTAATCATAGTTATAGGGAATTTATTCCTATGTAGCCTTAATGCCGGTGTTTCCATATTTAGTAGTGTAGTGGTGATATTTCATATTTAGTAGCCTAGTTGCAGGGTTTCCATATCGAGTAGCTCTAGTAGCAGTGTTTCCATATCAAGTAGCTCCAGTAGCGGTATTTCCATATTCAGTAGCTTCAGTAGCAATGTTTCCAATTGAGTTGTTTCCAATTGAGTGGCTCTTAGAGCGGTGTTTCCTTACTGAGTAGCTCTAGAAGCGGTGACCGATTGTTAGTTATTGGGGTTCAATCCATAGTTCGGTCCTGGTAGTAGCCTGCATAAGCAACAGTGTAGGTGTGTGTTGTATAAAAACCCTTTAGCAATGGACTTTATGAATGCAATACTTGTAGAACACCCTAGGTCACATAAGGTAGATTTAAAGTTAATCGCGCATGATCACTATAAACCTGTACTCATTCACAAGATCATTGTCTAACCCGCCTTTTTTTCCATCTTTCCCCATCACAAGAGAGTAGCGTAGTAGGTGATTTGTCTCGATTTACGTACATGGAGAGGCAAGCTCATCACCGGAGTTGCTTATGCTTTATTTATTCTCCATGTAACTGTTTGTCTTATTAGTACTAGTATTTCTTTTATCAGACTTTGAGTGGTATATCTATCTACTCTTTATTTGACTACGTACTATTTTTCTAAGACTATGTTTTGAGTTATTTTCTTAGATGGATAACTTTTATATTTATATTTTGCTCCATTCCATTGCGAGTTCTAAAAGTGTGGTATATCTTAGGTTGTTTTTATTTATTTTTAGTCTTTGTAATGCTATAAAAACTCGATGGCCCATAATTTTTGGATCGGTGTGGTATATCCTAGACTTTGGATTGGTGTGTCGAGGGGTACGGGTTGTCAAATTTGGTATTAGAGCCTAGATTCAAAGTTCCTTAGGAATTATGAGCGTGTTGAGAAACGTACTTGGAAAGTTTTTGAAAATAAAAAGGTTTTCCAAAATGTTTTCAAAATGGGTTTCCAAAGTTTGTATGTGTGTGTATATAAAAGTTTTCAAAAAGTTTTTTAAAATTCGATATATTATAGTCTCTCTCTTATTCGTCCCTATGATATTGCTTATTCGTACATATACTATCTCTTATTCATGCTTATAATATCTATACAAATTAGCTAATTGAATTCTTAAAAATCACAGGTAGAAGATGAGCAACCCTGCCGCTTCAGGCTTAGGTGACATAGCCAAGGTTTCGAGCATGAACATTCTGATTTTATTTCACCAGTATCTTCAAGAAAGGGGATATGCCACGTATAATCCACTAAAGGACCCATAGAGGGAGTGAGAGGTGTAGTTCCTACCCATCCACCTATCATAATATTTGCTAAACTATATAAGGATTTCGCTGGACTTGGAGGAAAGCCGTATGTGAGAACTCATCATATGTGGATTCGAGGACATAGATCCGTACTTGTGAGAGGAACTTTGGACTGATAGGTTTTGCTGATGAGATGAGGAGACAGTTAGCTACTTGGCAGTTATAGGGTGAGGCTCTTAATTTATGTGAGGTAGTTGAGTTAGAGTCCGATGGAAGAGAGATTACTTGGGGGAGTTTCGTAGATGCTTTGAGATGAAGTTTCTTTCGAGGGCAGAGGAAGGAGTACAGATAGATAAGTTCATCAACTTGAAGCAAAGAGATATGTCTGCAAAGGAGTATGTCAATCAATTCAATGAACTAGCTAGATTTAGGATGATATTAATCGATACCCAACATACAAATGCTTTAAAGTTTGCTAAAGTGATGAGCCAACCTCTCTAAGGTTTAGTTCTAGGTCATATTCCCATGGGTACTTCATGAGGATTTAGTGGAAACAGCCTTACTGAATATTGTCTCCAAGGAGGAAATAAAGGAAGAATACAAGAATACTGGAGGGAAAGCACATCAACAAAATCAATGTAAGGGAGGATTGTACCCATGGGAATGATCAAGAAAAGGATGTTCATTGTAGGAAGTGTGGCATGAAGGGACATTTCTCGAAGGAGTGAAGATCATATGGTTCGATGGTAAAGTGTTACAATTGCAATCAATTTGGATACATGAAGAGAGAGTCCCAACAACTCCAAAGGCCTCTACCCAGATAGTTACTGCACATGCGTTGGATGTAGTATTTTGCTGGAGTGCACCAAGTTGTTGACATGAGAAAGATGGTAGTGATTAAAAGCGTGTTGACTTTATCTGGTTTATCTATTCGTGCTTTATTTGACACGAGGGCATCACACTTTTTGTATCTATTAGACTTTTGGATGAGGTACATCTAGGCACTAGCATGGTTAAGGACCTTGTAGTTGTGTCAACCCCTATAGGGGGATCGGTCTATTTGTCTATAGTATGTAGGGGGTTGAAATTATTTATCTTAGGTGTCGAGTACAATTCCAATGCTTTTGCCATAGGATTTTCTGGATTTGGGTTGATATTGGGCATAGATTGGATGATGATTTTTGGGGCTATATTAGATTATGATAGGAAGGTAGCTAGATTGACTATGGGTAATTGACGTAGCTTGGAGGTTTATTGTGATCCTCAAGGATTAGTTGCATGAGCTATTTATATTATTTAGACTCGTCACATAATAAGCTAGATTCAGTGCCTGTAGTTAGAGATTACACAGATTTCTTTTCCAAGGTTACCGATCTCCCATCTTTTAGAGAGATCTAGTTTCGAATTTATCTTGTGAAGAACGCAGGGCCTAATGCCATACCTTTAAGGCATATGGCTCTAAGGGAGATATGCGAGTTGAACAAGCAAGTAAATGAGTTGTTAAAGAAGGGCTTCATTCGAAGGAGCATTTCAGAGTAGGGAGCACTAGTCATCTTTCCCACCAAGACGAATGGTTCTTTCAGATTTTGTGTTGATTATAGGCAGTTGAATAAATTGACAAAAAGGAATTGGTATCCACTGCCCCGTAGACGATCTTTTTGATCAACTGGTTGGGGCGAGGGTGTTCTCACAACTTGAATTGGCAACCTGATTCAATCATTTGGTGTAGCTTAGGGTAGTATCCAGAAGGCTGCTTTTCATACACCCGACGGACTTTTTAAATAGTTGTCATGCCTTTTGGACCAACCAATGCACCTGCTATTTTGTTGATCCGATGGACCAAGGTTTTAGATGGTTGCTTAATAAGTTCGTTATGGTGTTTGTGGATAATATTTTTGTCTATTCGAATAGCGAGGAGGAGCTTGCATTGCATTTAGGTGAAGTGCTCAATACACTCTGTAACATATGTTGAAGGCAAAGTTTTCAAAGTGCCACTTTTTACGAGAGGATGCATGCTTTTTAGGACACGTTGTCTCAGAAAGTGGGCTGGTGGCTGATCCCGGTAAAGTTGCAGTAGTTCAGATTGGTACATGTTGAAGAATGCTATAGTAGTGAGGAGTTTACTTAGTGTGGCGAGCTACAGTTAAAAGTTCATGACCTCATGAAGATCTCTGCCCCTCTGACCAGCTTACGAAGAAGAATATAGTTTTCTCATGGAGCGCAAAGTGTGGGGATGCTTTTCTTAAGCTAAAATAGGTGTTGGCTAGTGCATCTATTTTGATATTACCCGATGGTGCAAAGACATTTAAAGTATATATTGATGCACGTGGTATAGGGTTGTGCACGGTCTTGATACAACAAGGAAGAGTAGTGAGCTACGCTAGTCAACAGTTGAAGGTCCACGAGAGAAACTACCCTAAAGAGCAGTTTGAGCTATATACGGATCATAAGTATCTGAAATATTTCTTCTCCTAAAAGGACTTGAATTAAGGCAGTGGTGGTGGATGGAAATTTTAGCACCATATGATTTCGATATGTCATATACCCTTGGCATGGGAAATCTAGTCGCCGATGCCTTCAGTAGACATCATGTAGTATTGAGTCCTTTGTTCTTAGAGTGGGGGAATTTGGAGTTCATTTCTACATTTGATTTCCGACCTTTATCTGATATTACCTCAAGATTGTTAGCAGCCTTAGATGTGTAGCCTACACTTATGGAACATATTGGATCTGTTAAAAGCAAGATAAGGATCTAGTAAATATGTTTGAGAAGCTTGATAAGGAAGAGCAATCGAATCATTTAAGGCGTTATACCATTGACTCAAAGGGATGGTAACAGAGAGATGGTAGGTTGTGTATTCCTCTCATTATGGAGTTGTTGACCAAGTATTAGTAGAGTCTTATCATTCAAGGATGACCATTCATCCTGGCGAAGACAAGATGTCCCGTGATATAAAGTGGGTATTTCACTGGCCGGGTAGGAAGAAGAATGTAGCGGAGTATGTAGCTTAACATATGACTTGTCAAAGAGTAAAGGCGGAGTAGAAGTAGCGAGGAGGTTTGTTACAGCCGTTGGATATACCTCAATGGAAGAGGGAGAGTATCTCTATATATTTTATCGATTGATTATCGAGGAGTAAAAGAGGGAATGAGAGTATTTGGGTTATAGTTGTTCGGTTGACCAAATATGCATTTTATTTCGATTATGAGTACGTGGACGGTTGCATCTTTGGAGACTCTAAATGTGAGGGACTTGTTAGGTTACATGGAGCTCCTACTAGCATAGGTAGCGACTGAAATCCACTTTTCACTGGCGAATGTTGGAGGAGTCTACAGGAGGCTTTAGGCACCAAGTTGAGCTTAAGTACCGCTTAGACGGATGAACAGATGGAGTGAGTGAATCGAGTTTTGGAGGACTTGCTTTGGATGTGTATCTTAGATTTTGGAGGCTCTTGGGAGGATCACGTACCATTGGTGAGTTTACTTATAATAACAGCTATCAGGCGAGCATTGGGATAGGACCATTTGAGGTGCTATACAATAAACCCTATAGATTACCGTCATATTAGTGGGACGCTATGGGTAATATTATTCTTGGATTGGATATTGTGAGGGATACATCGGAGTAAGTAGACTTGACCCGTAGAAGTATGAAAACTAGGCATGATAGGTAGAAATCTTATGCTGACCTAGAAGACATAAGGAGTTAGAGTTCGTAATGGGTGGCTTAGTGTTTGTGAAGGTTTCATCACGTAGGCATGTCATGAGATTTGGAAGTTCAAGGAAGCTAGCATTGAGGTTTGTAGGACCTTCTCCTATTACGGAGAGGATAAGGAAGTGGGCATATAGGGTAGAGCTTCCTAAGAAGTTGATGGGAGTACATGATGTTTTCCATGTGTCGTACTAGCAAAAGTGCCTACATGACACAACTACTAGTCATGCCGAGTCACCTTGAGGAAGAGGAGGTTGAGAGGGAGTGAGTCACTTATTCTCTATGCACCCACTTTTATTCTTAAGCATGGTACAAAGTGACTCCACAATAAATAAATCAAACTTGTTAAGGTACAATAGGGAGACAATCCAGTAGAGAGTACATGAGAGCCTAAGGAGAAAATTCGAGTTACCTACCCACAACTCTTTTCTTGTATGTTCCCAATTTAAGTTAATAATTAAAGGTTACC
The DNA here is from genome assembly GCA_030765085.1 of Allium cepa. Lineage (NCBI taxonomy): Eukaryota > Viridiplantae > Streptophyta > Magnoliopsida > Asparagales > Amaryllidaceae > Allium > Allium cepa. The sequence goes on from CM060943.1 coordinate 736,947,905, forward strand.
TAGGAATTAGGACATATCTTGGTATGCACTTTTATGTAGAAACCATTCGATGATAGGGATGATTGTAAACATGCCATTATGACATGTTATGGATGATGGATGCTAGTGGATGTATTGGTTGGATTATTTCTTTGACACATTTAGGACAGTATATCCTTTAGATAGTACACACACTCGCGTCATCTCTAGATTGCTCGGAGATAGGCCACGTCAAAAAGGCGAAAATCCACCCTTCAAGAATCCGACGCTTCCCTGAGATAGGCGACGTCGGGAAAGTAAAACTCTAGCCTCGAAGAATCTGGCATCGCCTTGAGATTGGTAATGTTAAGAAGATAAAATTATAACCTTCAGGAATCAGGCATTGCCCAAGGACTGGCAACTTTAGGATGGTAAATCCTAGCCTTCAAAAATTTGGCGTTGCCTAGAGATTTGCGATGTCAAGAAGTAATAGTCATCTAGGGGTCGATCTAATAAATTCGACCCGACCTTAAGGAATTTGGCATTGACCAAAGAATGGCAACATCAAGAAGGAACAACCATTCAAGGGGTGATCGGATAATTCGAACCTTGACCTTCAGGAATTTTCCATTGCCCAGAGTCTGGGAACATGTAGAAGGGAAGACCACTTGAGGGTTGATTGGATAATTCAACCCTAACTTGTAGTTATCAACCACTGGCCAGAAGTCTTTAGCATTAAGAGGGAATGCTCACCTTTTAAAAACATATCCTTGTGAAAACATATCTTTTGCATCTCAGTTATCAACAGCTGCCTGATTTGAATAATATTATACATCTTGGTTATTTGACATTAAGTGAGACCATGCCGCTTAGCGAAGCAGGTTTCCCCTTAAAAATATCCTTTTAAAAACATATCTTTCGCAAATCTTAATCCTGCAACTAAAACTGGATAAAAAAATAATATCAATTCATGAAAGCATATAAATCAGGTAACAAATGGACTATCTGTCAGAACACTGTAGTTTCTTTAGCTAATTACTAAACTTTGACTGACGTGGGCCTACCAGACAAAACAAACAAATAATCTAACTTCTGTTAGATACTCCTCTTCTAGATGGTCTGTCCTTAACTTACTTCTCTAGGGTCAATTGATCCTAATGGTTTTGCGGGCTCGCCAATAACCTATCCTCTCTCTGTATATTCATTTCTGTGTTTAACATCATTTTATTTTTACCTATGACAAAGCCCTATACAATGGAATTTTGGACTAAATTAGGTAGGGGCTGATAGCTAATGTATAGGGCGCGACTCCATACCAGTTCTATCTGGTATTCTAATATCTGAGTCATTTTACTTGGGCTAACTACCCATAAATTTTTCTTGAAAACCTTTTCTTTTAAAATGTTTCAAACCTTTAAATCATACTTTACACAAGGTAAATATACTCTATGCTTCACTCAAATCACCTTACCATGTTATATATACTTTACACAAAACTTTGTTAATTAAAACATTTAACCTTTGAAAGTACCCCTTCTGAACCCATTGAAGTATCCATTTCGATACACGTGAAACTTTAGGCCGAAATGCCAAAACATACCTTTCAAAATCATTCATAATCAACCTACTGAAATCATTGAAAACATCAATTTTCAAAGCTTTAAAACTTCATATATCCTATCTTTAAAACACTGAACATCGCCTTTCGAAAACATTAGAAACCTTCCTTCTAAACCTTTCAAAACCATTGGGGAACCACCACTTTGAAACCTCCATTTAGATCTTTCGAAAGCATTAAAATCCTTCGCAAACATCAAACCTTTCGAAAGCATTTAGGTTCAATTGAAACATGTGGAAACGTTTTGAAACCATTCAAAACTATATTATTTGAAAACTTTAGATTTATATTTAAAACCTCAAAAGGGTCAAAAAAGAACAGGGTCGAAAGCATCATTTTCGAAAGCTATATCCTAAGTAAAAGAAGCGATGGTGTAGAAACCATTCCCTTCGAAAGCAATGGAGAAGCAACTTGGATTTCAAAACAAAGGGACCTTGCGAACACATTTCATTGAAAGGAAAAAGGCGACAACAAGGGGTTTCGACCCAAGCGAAAACAATTCTTAAAAAAAAGGCGCAACCATTTCCTTAAAATAATTTAGCCCAATAGAAAGCTAACCAAGGCTATAGCTAATTAAGTCGAAAGCAAAGTAGGTGTATTCTCTTTTAAAAACAAAGATACGCTTTGACCCCTTCGGAACTATGTGTTTCGACTTCATACTTCCGCCTTAGTCCAATTCGCTACGTACCAAGTATTGATACTAGGCGCATTCGTTTCGACTGAGAAGGAGGCGAAAGTAAGGCATTGGAACGAGGGTGCTGAAAGTGGTGAAACATGTAAAAAGCACATTTAAACTGCATTTTAGCTTTTTAAAGTAATCTTTTCAACTAACCTGCCATTTTTCAAATTATTTTTGGTTGCTAATTTCTTTTCTAAATGTTCTTCCAATATTTCAGAAAAAACAATTAAATTTATTTACAAAACACCCCTTCTCCTTTTGTAAATATATAAAACATTTAAGTCGCACACCATAAATAATTTTATATATTCATTAAAACACTTAGGAAAATTCTACGAAAATTCCTGTAAATCATTTCTAATATATTTTCTAACATATATAAATTTCAAACCTAAAACATATGTAATTTAGTCGTAAATTATTTTGAACCCAAATAATCATTTTCTTCACTAGAAAATTAATATTAAAACCCCATTAATTCAGAAAATTATGAAAATTGAAACTCATCTCTAAAATATCATTTCTGATCATACGCTAAAATCATTAGGAATTTTCATATCATATAATTGATTTTCCAACCTAAAACATAACATAAAACCTATATGAATTATCATAAATCATTAACAAGCATATATCTCCATTTCTACAATATAAAACATGACAAATAACTTTGCAAAATAATTCGGATTTCATCATAAGACCAAAAATAAGAAAAATATGAGATGCAATCATTATTCACCTTAGCTTTGAGATTAAGGTTTTTAGATTTGAACTTTGATTTTGTTGCTTAAGCTTTCCTCTTGATCCTAGCTTTATCTTCTCTTGTTTTCCCTTAATGGTGGTCGGCCTCTTACTTTGGTTTTAGTTTTGTGAGTATATGAATAAACGTATAGAATATGGCTTAAGGTGTTTAGGGCATAAGAATAATACTTATTCCTATATTGCCCTTGTTTATTTCCTAATATTTTATTCCATTTCAATTTAGTTCATTTGTTAATGTAACGACCCAATTTTCGACGCTCAAAAGTCGACATCAATACGTCCACTGTATCAAATGCCGCACAGTCGAATGCCGAAAAACCGAACCGTTAGGGCTAAAGAAGAAGAAGATAGAAGAAGAAAAAGAAACAATAATAGAATCTCACATTTCGCAGCGGAACAAATATAAGAGATAAATGAATAATCTTTAAAACAAAGAACTATCACAGTTTATACATCATATTATCAGAGTTTACAACACAATAGCGGAAAGGAAATATTATATACTAGTGATAGCTTTGCCATCCAGCTTGAATCCCAGATCTCCACAGCGTATCTTTTCGACACTTCGCTCCAGAATAATGATAATCTGACTCTAGGCTGCTCGTGTGGAAAATTGTGGGCACCCAAAGTTTAGAAAGGGAGCAATAAAATCCAGGTCAGTCATGGGACTGGTGTGAGATCCTAAAAATAGTTATTTTCACAAAGAAAGGAAAGGAAATCCACTATGCTTTTGGAAAATTAAACTACCATAAGGCCTCCCGCCACACACACAATGTAAACGCAGAATTGGAGTAGATTTCTCCTTACGATAGTCAAACATTCTTGATGCGCAAAATCTTTTTTTAATATTATTATTAGTGTATAGTGCAGAAAAACTTTCGAAAGTATAATATTAATCTTAGCCAGCATAGGCATTTCGAACTATACCTACTATAGCTACCAATTAAACAGCGAGTCACCGCCATAAGTAAAAGGCGGGATATACAACTAAAACCATACAAGACGCGTATTGGAAATTAGATTTCCAACAAATGGTAAGGCTAAGGAACTTCCTGGGCCACATGGGTACGCCTCTGGAGGGACATCCCAAGAACTTAACCACCTCTCTGCCAATACAAGGCCGGGTTACCTTTGTAACTAGGTAACTACTAACACGAGTATGCCATCCCCCGGTCGTTACCGACCTTTATCCGAGGATCCTTAACACCAACAACCACAAAGTAATAAATTTGCTGCAACCACATAGGTTAAATATCTGGGCTCCATACCATGATATGACCTTTTTCCAGAAGGAAATGGACATACCCTCGGCGGGCGCTGCCCCCAAACAACCTTGCCGCATTCTTCCTGTTTCGACCATTTCCTGGTTGTGAGGTCCGACGAAGTCTCGTCCATAAAGCTACGCTTTTCACAAAGCCATGCTTAGATCAACAAATGATCAGCAGCACTTCGTATGCCACATTACCAAATTGGGAATGTATCACTACTAACCATCAACTATATAACCTCTAAGCTCGTACGTCTCAGAGAAGGGTGTTAAGCTAAGAGAATAAATTCTCCGCCATCAACAGAAATATATTTGATAGAAACCAGTTTTACATCTCAAAGTGTAACGTCAGACACACATCCATACAAGTCCATTCCGAGATCGAACGGAACCGAAGGCACTTCAAAGAAGCCCTTGTAATTCGGATGTTCACTAATCACGTCCGGACTCTCCATTACAAAGGGTGATAAAATCTCTATACCGAAGCAACTCAGTGCAGATACATTCAACAGGTAATCCATTCGTTTCCGAAAATACCTGGTCTTCAACACCATCAAATGCAATCTCATTTCGTCGTATCATTAATCGGAATGGGTTTTATGACACAAAGTCCTCTCTCGGCTAATCCGAATAATGAGCACTTGTTTTTAAAAATAAGTGTTACATTCAGATTTAAATAATTCACAACAAATTTCCACTTTGATCTTTTAAACAAAAGATTCATCACAAAGATTCAATGTGGTTTTCGAATATCCATTTGGAATCCGACCCCCGGTCGCATCGAAATACAAATGCCATTTAAAGGCCAATGTTGATAGTCGATTATTTAACTATCAATCAATATTCACAACAATCACCAGAATTTAAATAATTTTCCCCAATTATTTATTTTCAAAATATCTTCGCAAGATATATTTTTAACACTTCATCACTTTGAAAAAATAAATTCAAATCACTTTTCCTCACATGGGATAAATTTCCAAATATTTATTTCCACTGAAAATTTGCCGAGTTCAAATACTTTAAAATAATTTAAATCACTTATCCAAATTATACTTGGAAACATTTAGAATAAAAACTATTTCTAAACACTTATTTAAATATTAGCTATGAAAACATTATATCAATATCTCATATAATGCTTCAAGTCCAAACTAATTTTAAAATAAAATTAATAAATAGGGTATAACTAATTAATTAACCATTTTCTAAATCAAATATCAATTTAATCTTTAAATATTCACTTCTATAATTTACTAAATAAATCTTTTACTTTAAAGATTTAAAAACAACTTATGAAAATAATTTTTCCAAAACATTCTTTTAAAAACCAACTTTTAAACTTTAAATTTATAATTTAAAAGTTATTTTGAAAACATGCTCAGCTTCACAGGGAGAATACGCTTTCCATTTCAAAATGGTCATTTAAATCAATTAATAAATCTTTTTCGATTTATTTTAAATTTACATTCCAAATCCGTAGATTTCTTTCCACACAAAAAAATAAACCAATACTTATTTTAAAACAAATTTCCCTTTCCTTTATAAATTCCATTATGAATTTAAACTTTCAAATATCCACTGATATACGATTTCCAAATCGATTTCCAAACATTCACTTTAAGATACCAAATCAAATTCCAAATTTATTTCAACACCAAATCAAATTCCAAATTGATTTCTAAAAAATCATTTCTTTTTTAAAATAAACTCTTTTATCACTTTAAAACTATTTAAAATTTGAATTTTAAATAAATTCTTCAACTCTTAAGCAATATCACTCGAAATCCATTTATTAAAACCTTTTTTTTTCATATTTTTGGAATTTTATTCAATAGGATTACAAAAATCAATCTTTATCTTTTTAAAATTCCGTCTTTGAAATTTGTCCAATTTTCAAAAATTAATTTTACTATAAGCTTTCTGCTTCAATTTCAAATATCAAATTTTATTTATTTCTAGTATCCTATGATACCAAAAATATATTCGGGTAAACTATAGCCTTCAAAGATTTCAATCTCAAATATAATCACACACAGATTATAAATAAATCAACACACAACATACGAAACAAATTCAAATATTTGAGGAATCCAATTGGATCCCTCTGACCTATTTCTCTGCATCCATAGATGTTAGCACAAAATTAAATACCAATTCCACTTCGAGGTATGATCAGCTATGTAATGCGGAAAATCACTCTCCAAATATATATATATATATCCTATTATATTAAATATCATCAATAGATAAATTATCAAAATTTATCCAAGCACATCTAGAATTTCAATTGAACTATTTAAATTCAACAAACAAACCAAATGAGTGAGAAGATCTCATCTTTTGCTTACGCATGCAACCCATTTCCAGTCCATCTTGACTCATTTTCATGTCCTTTGACCTCGTATTAATAATTTATACAATTGATTAATATTTGAAATAATCGAATAATTAATTTTCATTTGATAATTTTAATTAACTAAGATTTTTATTTAATCCAATTTCTCCTTTAATAATTTTATTTAACTAAAATTAAATTTAAAACTATGTTTTCCTTTAATAAATTATTTTTAATGACAATAATTAAATGAACCATTTAAACAATATAATTCCTTAATATATTAATAAATTGGTAAATTAAAAATATACATTTATTTTCTTTTGAAACATCATATATATATGTACACATACTCATAAAAATATCCGATATAGATTTCAATAAATATACCTTATACATATACTTTTTCCCTTTCTAAATTACATATAGAAATAATCCATGTTGGCTTAAAGATCTAATTTTTTTCCTTTTAATAAATTATAAAATTGTTAAATAAGTCTTATTTTTTTCTGTTTACTGTATAAATTATATATATATTTATTTATTTGTTTACAGATTTTAGGAAATAAATTGTTTTTAACTTACTTAATAATACATTTTACTGTAAATTAACATGAAAATAAAAATTAAAATTAAAATATCTATCATTTTAGTTAAAAAATTATACCTCACTATCATTGACATCTCTCACCGACCATGGCCTTGGCTTCTCCCATCGACCATCGACGAACCAACATGCTACGACCAGAACTGCCGCGACACCCTTCGATGTCGCGCCTCGCCACGACCTTGAACACGAACGTTGATGCAGCCACGCCGCCCCCTTGCGCGCGGCACTGTCTTTCCCCGAAACCCTCGATCGACATGAATCCCAAGCTCGATTTGATGTCGCAATAGCCTAGACGGCATGCAATTCGCTCGCGCGCGCCTGTAACCCCAATCGCCGTCGCGATTTAAATCGAGGCAACCCTAGCTTTCACCTCTTTTCCAACGAACGCTGCCATTTTTCTACTTGTTTTCTTTGGTTCGATCTTGAATTGTTTTCAAGAAAAAGGAGGAATGAGTTTTAGTAGTTCGGCCATTATATTGATTTTTGTACAAAAGATAATGTTTTCGTTTTTATTTCTTTTATTTTGAACGAATAAATTTTATATTTTTATTTTTTTCCTTTCTTAAACGCATGTACAAAAGAACAGATAAAAGAAGCCAGGTGTTCGAAGAGATAAGAATGTGTAACATTTGTCTTATGAAAATATTATATATATTTTAAACATATATAAATATTTAATTTAAATTCAAATTCAAATCGTTTCAATTTCCATGACTCAAAATTTCGATCTCCAATCGAAGCATGCTGCCAGGAGTTTATAATGTTATACCCCTATTCCGAACGCAACGAAAAATATTTCGAGTCCAAATTTGATCGTATGGAGAAGATAGCTTTTTGGACCCAGCCATTTTATTGAATTTTCGATCTAATTTTCAACGTATTTACTCACCGTACGATCACACAGCAACTCCGAATGCTATGGAAATTGATATTCGATAATAATACAATATTACGGATCCAATGGAACTGGTTTCGTCAAATTCTAAGACTGTGCCTCGGAAGGTAATTTTTAAATATCGGTTTAAACGATAAAATCCCAAAACTGAACAAATCAGTTTAAAATTCAATTCTGAAGCTTCCATTAACTTCAGTATCATCAGTATAATTTTTATAAGCTTTGAAAATGTTTTTAACAAGCATAAAACTCAGGATTTAATATTTTACCCAATTCCATATTATTAAATTCAATAATTTCAATTGCCAAATCCATAGTTATACCTGAAATTCAAGCTTAAAATATCTTCCAAACATTTAAAATTAATTAAATATTTCAATTTCATATGTTAAAGTTTTCGGATTGTCACATTCTTCCCCTTTTAAAATAATTTCATCTCGAAATTACTAGTTAAGAAGAATGATCCTTAACCCATTCATTATTTTCCCAATACCATGCAGTTTTATCAACTTGCCAAAACAAATCGTTTTGTTAAAAACCCATTATTACTTCAACTAACTTTTCAAAATATTTCATAATTCCAAACAATATTCTTTTCTCAACAATTCAATTTCAAAATTAAATTCAAATTTTAAACTTTCAAAAAAATTCCAAAATTTTTCTAACTCCCTAAATTTTCAAAAATTTTTGCCAACGTCTCCTTTGCGCGGCTAGCTCGGTATGCCTACAAAATGGCACCACGGGCCCTTAGATTTCAAAAAGAAAACGAGAAGCCAAGCAGCTAGACAAGAAAATCATCAAATTTCGTACTGAAATTTAAATACATACCTTTTCCGAGCAATTTAAATTTATCTTCAAAATCAAAAATACAATTTATCCTTTTCCTTTACACCCCTGCATATCCTGTTTATCATTTTGCACATTTCTTTAAAAATTTTGAATATTTATTTTATTCAAACCCGCACGATACCATTCGTACGCAATATCAATTTTGATCGCTCCCTCGATTACACAATTTCACTTCCGAACTAGTATCGTCCACCTGACTTCCTAGTGCGGACACAGATCCGGTTTCTTGATCAGAAACCATCATTCTTCTTGCATAGCCTCAAGCTATGATAGAGAATTTCCAGAATCAACCAAAAATCCATATTCAGGTTCATCGTCGAAAATCGAGTGAAAAATCCTAACTCGGATCGATATAATTATCTCGAAATTCTATGCTCGAATTCAGGATCAAATCGCTATGCGAATAAAATAATATACGTACATCCTACGTATTTATTCCAGCTGATTATTAGCTATATCAACTTTCTTTTGTTTTATTCACATTCATTTTTTCATTTACTTATTCACAAATTCTATTTCACAATTTCCAGTTTAATCTTCATTCACTTATCAATTTAAAATATTTTCTCAATTCCATATTTCACTTAAGAATTACATCATTTATTTCTTAAGTTAATATAAATATTCTATATACTTCTTATATTTACTTCCAATTCACCACTTTGGTTTATAACCACTTATTTAAACTGGATTTCAGATTTCATATGAATTCAATTTACCTTCATTTATAAACATTGAATTCAATTCATTTCAGACCATATTATTTGGTCATTCCTTCAATTATTTTCACTTGCTAATTTTATTTCAATACTTCACTTTGTTTATCACAAATCAAATTCAATTCCAATTCCAGTTCTATTTGCTTACAAATTCGAAATGAATTTCAACATTCAATTTCACTTTCATTTACTTGCAACTGCAAATTTATTTATTCATTCACAATTTTAGTTTCCAACTTAATAAATTTTATTCCATAACTATTTTTATCAGATTTCAGAGTCTTTCCAACATTTCAAAATCATTTTTGAAATCAATTCAAATTATCCTTTGAATTTCAAAACCAAATCCAGTTTGCAAATAGCTTTAATTTAAAAATAATTAGCAGCAATTCCACTCCTGAAAACTCGAAAATGAACATCGATGATGTTGCAGTCATCACCGAAGTTATTTTCCAGCGACCGAACAGAGTTTAGTGATTTTATCCTTTTTTTAAATATTTCCAAATATATTCAAATCCAAATTCCATCAGATTTTAATCCAATTCAAAATATTTCCCAAAATAATATTACTACTATTTTCCAAACCTTTTGAAAATCATTTCCAAACTAAAAAAGGGATTTATTTTTTCACCAAAATTTCAAATTTCAAAACTTTTCAATCTATTTTCAAACAATTCTCTGGAATTCTATTTCAAAGTATAAATCACATTTACAATTTACTTTTACAAATTCCATTTATATATGAATTTATTACTTAGTTGTTGGTTATCATTTCAATTTCTTATTCAATTTCAATGATAATAATTTAATATTATCACTTCCTAACAATCAAGCAACCATATATTATAATAATTTATAGAAAATCATTCCTTTTATATATAAAATTAATTTGGGTAACGTTATTTCATTTGCCCTATTTTAAAACAATACTGTGTCGATTTATTTTGTTCAAGAGTTTAGAAACCCCTATTAATACAGTTGGCCAAACTGCACCGACCATAATCTATAAACAATCAACCGATAAGTCAGCACAATATTAAAAAAATTATATTCATAAACAAATACGCGCTCACATCTATTAATACACTCAAACTCATTCTAGAGTACTACTTACTCTATCTCAAATGAATAATCCCTACCAGAGCCAAGGTTATCGCTTAACCAATTGCTCTGATACCACCCTGTAACGATCCAATTTTTCGAAGCCCGAAAGTCGACATCAATATGTCCACTGTATCAAATGTTGTACAGTCGATTGCCGAAAAACCGAACCGTGAGGGTTAAAGAAGAAGATGATAGAAGAAGAAACAGAAACATTAAAAGAATCTCACATTTCGCAGCGGAACAAATATAATAGATAAATGAATAATCTTTAAAAGGAAAAACTATCTCAGTTTATACATCACATTATCAGATTTTACACCAACACAACAGCGGAAACGAAATATTATATACTAGTGATACGTTTTTCCATCCAGCTTGAACTCCAGATCTCCACAGCATATCTTTTCGAAACTTCGCTCCAGAATAATGATAACCTGACTCTAGGCTACTTGTGTGGAAAATTGTAGGCACCCAGAGTTTAGAAAGGGAACAATAAACTCCAGGTCAGTCATGGGACTGGTGTGAGATCTTAAAAACAGTTATTTTCACAAAGAAAGGAAAGGAAATCCTCTATGCTTTTGGAAAATGAAAATAACATAAGGTCTCCCGCTACACACATAATGCAAACGTAGAATTGGAGGAGACTTCTCCTTATGATAGTAAATCATGCTTGATACGCAAAATCTTTTTTTAATATTATTATTAGTGCATAGTGCAGAAAACCTTTTGAAGCAATAATATTAATCTTAGCCAGCATAGACATTTCGAACTATGCCTACTATAGCTACCAATTAAACAGTGGGTCACCGCCATAAGTAAAAGGCAGGTTATACAACTAAAACCGTACAAGGCGCGTATCGGACATTGTATTTCCAACAATTGGTCAGGCTAAGGAACTTCCTAGACCACATGGGTATGCCTCTGGAGGGATGCATCGAGAACTTAACCAGCTCTCTGCCAACACAAGGCCGGTTTACCTTTGTAACTAGGTAACTACTGACACGAGTATGCCATCTTCCGGTAGTTACCGACCTTTATCCGAGGATCCTCAACACCAACAACTACAAAGTAATAAATTTGCGGCAACCACATAGGTTAAATATCTGGCCTCCATACCATGATATAATCATTTTCCATAAGGAAATGGACATACCCTCAGGGGGAGCTACCCCTAAATAACCATGCCGCATCCTTCCTGTTTGGACCATTTCCTGGTTGTGAGGTCCGACGAAGGCTCGTCCACAAAGCTACGCTTTTCACAAAGCCATGCTTCGATTAACAAATGATCAGCAGTTCGTATGACACATTACCAAATTGGGAATGTATCACTAGTAACCATGAACTACTTAACCTCTGAGCTCGTACATCTCAGAGAAGGGTGTCAAGCTAAGAGAATAAATTCATCGCCACCAATAGAAATGTATTTGATGCAAATCAGCTTTACATCTCAAAGTGTAACGTCAGACACACATCCATACAAATCCGTTATGGGATCGAACGGAACCGAAGGCACTTCAAAGAAGCCCTTGCAATTTGGATATTCACTAATCACGTCCGGACTCCCCATCACAAAGGGTGATAAAACCTCTATTTCGAAGCAACTCTGTGCAGAGACGTTCGACGGGTAATCCTTTCGTTTTTGAAAATACCCCATCTTCAACACCATCTTCAAATGCAATTCCATTTCTTCGTATCATTATTCAGAATGGGTTTTATGACACAAAGTCCTCTCCCAGTTAATTCGAATAATGAGCGCTTATTTTTAAAAATAAGTGTTACATTCATATTCAAATAACTCACAACAAATTTCCACTTTGATCTTTTAAACAAAAGATCCATCACAAAGATTCGATGTGGTTTTCGAATATCCATTTGGAATCCGACCCCCGATCGCATCGAAATTAAAATGCCATTTAAAGCCCAATGTTGATAGTCGGTTATTTAACTATCATTCAATATTCACAACAATCATCAGATTTTAAATAATTTTCCCCCAATTATTTATTTTCAAAATATCTTCGCAAGATATATTTTTAACACTTCATCACTTTGAAAACAAATTTCGAATCACTTTTCCTCACATGGAATAAATTTCCAAATATTTATTTCCACTGAAAATTTGCCGAGTTCAAATACTTTAAAATAATTTAAATTACTTATCCAATATATACTTGGAAACATTTATAATAAAAACTATTTCTAAACACTTATTTAAATATTAGCTATGAAAACATTATACCAATATCTCATATAATGCTTCAAGTTCAAACTAATTTTAAAATAAAATTAGTAAATAAGGTATAACTATTTAAATAGCCATTTTCTAAATCAAATATCAATTTAATCTTTAAATAATCACTTCTATAATTTACTAAATAAATCTTTTACCTTAAAGATTTAAATACCACTTAAGAAAATAATTTCTCCAAAACATTCTTTAAAAAACCAACTTTTAGACTTTAAATTTGTAATTTGAAAGTAAATTTGAAAACATACTCGGCTTCCTGGGAGGAATACACTTTCCATTCAAAATGGTCATTTAAATCAATTAATAATCTTTTTCGATTTATTTTAAATTTACATTCCAAATCCGTAGATTTCTTTCCACACTTAAAAATAAACCAATATTTAATTTTAAAACAAATTTCCCTTTCCTTTATAAATTCCGTTGTGAATTTAAATTTTCAAATATCCATTGATATACGATTTCCAAATCGATTTCCAAACATTCACTTTCAAACACCAAATCAAATTCCAAATTGATTTCCAAATTGATTTCAACACCAAATAAAATTCCAAATTGAATTCCAAAAAAATAATTTCCTTTTAATTCTTTTATCTCTTTCAAACTATTTAAAACCTGAATTTTAAATAAATTCTTCAACTCTTAAACAATATCACTCGAAATCCATTTATTAAAACCTTTTTTCCATATTTCTGGAATTTTATTCAATAGGATTACAAAAATCAGTCTTTATCCTTTTAAAATTTCATCTTTGAAATTTATCCAATTTTCTAAAATTAATTTTACTATAAACTTTCTGCTTCAATTTCAAAAATCAAATTTTATTTATTTCTGGTATCCTACGATACCAAAAATATATTTGGCTAAACTATAGCCTTCAACGATTTCAATCTAAAATATAATCACGCATAGATTATAAATAAATCAACACACAACATATGAAACAAATTCAAATATTGAGGAATCCTGTTGGATCCCTCCAACCTATTTCCCTGCATCCACATATGTTGGCACAACAATTAAATACCAATTCCACTTCGAGGTGGAATATCGCGGTATATGGGATTATATAATATCATCTGCTATTATGCAGTGCATAGGGTCCCATCCGCTATATAATGTGGGAAATCAATCACTCTAATTATATATATATATATATATATATGTATGTATGTATATATCCTACTATATCTAATATCATCCATAGATAAATTATCAAAAATTCATCCAAACACATCCAAAATTTAAATTTAACTATTTAAGTTCAACAAGCAAACCAAGTGAGTGACAAGATCTCACCTTTTGCTTACGCATGCAACCCATTTCTAATCCATCTTGACTCGTTTTCATGTCTTTTGACCTTGTATAAATAATTTATACAATTGATTAATATTTGAAATAATCGAATAATTAATTTTTATTTTGATAGTTTTAATTAACTAATAGTTTTATTTAAACCAATTTCTCCTTTAATAATTTTATTTAACTAAAATCAAATTTAAAACTAAGTTTTCCTTTAATAAAATATTTTTAATGACAATAATTAAATGAACCGCTTAAACAATTTAATTCCTTAATATATTAATAAATTGGTAAATTAAAAATATACATTTATTTTCTTTTGAAACTTCATATATATATATATATACTCATAAAAATATCCTATATGGATTTCAATAAATATACCTTATACACACACATTTACCCTTTCTAAATTACATATAGAAATAATCCATATAGGCTTAAAGATCTAATTTTTTTTTCCTTTTAATAAATTTTAAAATTGTTAAATAAGTCTTATTTTTTTCTGTTTACTGTATAAATTATATATATATATATATATATATATATATACAGAGATAGATTCCGAATAGGAACTAACTGGAAGAAGTAGACGAATAAATAGACAGATAAGCTCCAGCTAAACTCTAGCTCCAGAAAGTGAATCCAAAGCTGTCATTCTCAGGCTGACCCGAGCGTAAAGTAAAACAAAAACACTCGAGTTAAAGCATATATACTTATACAATGTAAACCAACTCAAGTGAACTGTAATAGCAATGCACAATAATTTAAAGGATGCTTGGGATCGTCCATCCTTTAAGGATCAGTCAAACCATTAATTAAGTAGTAATAACCACTATCCTAGAAATATCCCTATTAAAGTAAAGAATGCAAACAACAGTGTTATTATGACTAGGGTAATGTAGAGCTGCAGTAACCGCTCACCTCTAGCCACACTCTTAAAATCAAAGGTGTGCATCAAATAATCACAAGGAAATCACCTGACATACAAAACATCGTACCCGTGGCTATAAACTTCAAAATGATTTATAATTCCGAAATTAAATCATTCATTTAAACCATTAAAAAGTGAAGTCATTATTCATTCAAATCAAATATTAAATTCCCAAAGACTTAGCCTTTTCTGAGTTCATTTATTCAGTTAAACACTTCAAATATTGAAATTTCAGCCATAAATAAACTTTGATTTTAACCCTTTAAATATTATAAAAATCACATTATAAAAATTATATTTTAACACTCAAAATATTCATTAAAATACCTTTAACTTATGATTTTTATACAGTAAATTTCCTATAAACAAAATCAAATTTTCAATAATTCACTTAATAAATTCAAGTGTACAATTTCATATTCTTCACATTTTAACAAATTTCTTAACACTTAAATTTTTATTACCATTTTCCAATTATAACTTAATTTCCATTTTATTTATATAACTTAAATTCCATTTTTAATTTCTTAACTTAACCTTTAATTTCAAACCAAATTTCACATTTCCAAGTTAAGTTAAATTCCAAAATTTCCAATTAACTATCCTTTGATTTAACATTTTAAACTAATTACCTAAATTCAAAATACACTGTAAGTTTCTTAACTTTATTTTACAAATAACTTGATATTTTCTTTTACTTTATATTTATCCAATTCATACATCAATTATATTAATTACCAAGTTCATCTTATAATTCCATTTTTACTTAAATTCCCATTATTAAGTTAAATCAAAATTTCACACTACAACTCAAACCATCTATTGACTTATACCATTTATCTTGTTAGAAAATCACTGCTTAACCATTTTATATCCAATATACGTCAAATTTCATATTTTTATTTTTATCTTTCATTTACAATACATGAAATTTATAAGAAATCATATTTTGAAATCAATCACAGGTTCGGATAATATTTTACACCTAAATCAAGTGATATGGAAATTATCATTTATATCCGAAATCAGTGAAATTTTCGAGTTTTGATTATTTCAAACCCGCAATCCCAAGACAAATACAAATAAATAAAAATCACTTAGGCCTATCATTTCTGTAATGACCCGCCCTTCTACTATTAGAAAGACGTATCATTAGTAAGAAAAGAAAGGGATAGAAGTAGAAAAGAAAGAAAAGAAAAGAACAACGACATCAGAATCTCACAGCGGAACGAATAAATTATATTAATCTCATAAGTATTTCCATAATATAATACATCAATCAGAGTCATACAGATTGTACATAACATACTAGACAGTTATAAACACCTGTCTAGTTAATACAACTCAATACAATACAACTCAAACAATATGACTCAGAGATACCAACACAGCAGAACCTTATATATATCTACAACGCTGAAGCCTCCTGCTCCATTGCTCCTCCAGAATTCGTCAAAGCTAACCTGAATCCCTTGACTACCCGTAAAAATTTGGGTACCCGAGAGTTTATGAAAACAAAAATAAACTCCGGGTCAGACATGGGTCTGGTATGAGTAAACGGTTTAAGGTTGTTTAACTTTGAAAAAAAAACATTTGAAAATAAAGGTATCACGTAAGACTCCCCACAAATAAATACGGGTAAGTTTTTACCTTACGCTAACCAAAATATTTTTATAGGAAATCCAGTGATATTATAATAGTGTCTAGGGTTTTCAAGTAAAATACAGAAATAGCTGAAATGCTTACATCTCACATTCCAACATAGTTGGGCACAATCAAAACGTACGACGCTTATTGGAAATTGGATCCCATACAATGGCAGGGCTACTGGGGTACCGCCCGTCACAGTACGGGGCCTAGATCACCGTACCGAGGATTACTCCCTTCATCCCCTGCAACACAAGGCCGGAACCATTCCTTACTAAACAGTCCCGAACAAGATAAACCCCGTGGTTGGCGCGACCAACCACCCATTAAGCCGAAATATATAAGGGACATCTAGACAGGGGAAATATCTTGTCCTGCTTGGGCATGACCCACCTAACCTTGCTGCATCTCCCCTGTTTTAGCCATTCCCGGTTGATGAGGCTTGAGGCTGCGATTACCTTTATAGAACATATTTCTTAGAATGCTCATCGTCCGCCCGACGATGTGCTGAAAGCATTCAATCCATACAAGTTCGTTCCGGGTTCGAACGAAACCGAAGGCATTATCTCGTCACACTCATTTTGGAATCACCCTCAGAGTCAACGACGATAACCCTTGCATTCTGAAAGCACCATCTCGATCTTCATTTCAGAATTCACGACCTAACGTTTAAATTGGATCGATGTGGTTTTCGGTGAATCAAATTTGATTCTTCCGATCCCGGTCTCATCGAATCCAAACGCCATTTTAAGGGCCAAGTTGTCTAATTAACTTAAACAGTTTAAATAATTTACATTCAACAATTGAATTAACATAGCATGTATCATAGATAAAACATATGCAAACATCATGGATATATCACAGCATATCAGAGAGCATCACAGAATATCTTCAATTTAACATCACAACCCAGACATTCTACATACACAACAATTCATAAGCAATTACCTTAAAATCTTGTTTGTAATTAATTCAATTTAGAATTAATTACCTGAGAGTCAATCACTTAACTCTATTTAATTAATCATTTATTTAACTATCAATTACTTATTTCATTCCAGATTGTTTAATTATTGATTTCCTTATTAATCCCTAATCTTAATTTCATAATTACTTTAATTAACCATTTTAATGAGTAGGCTTAATTATTAATCAAATTTAAATTCCCATTTAATCATTGCTAATTACTTACTTAACCATTTATTTATTCTCAATTAAATTATTCGATTAATTAACTACTAATCATTCATAAATTGACTCAAGTAGTTAATTACAATTTACCCCTTCTCTTAATTATAACTCAATCTCTGATTATAAAGTAATTACTCTCAACCACTTTTCAAAATAATTAATTAATATCAATGATTCATCTTAATTAGTATATAAAAGAAATTTTTCTTAATTTGAAAATCAATTTACAATTAACTACACCACTTGAATGTTAATTATTTTATAGTTAACCTAGATTAAGTGCTTAATTAAAATAATAATTTAGTGTTTCAAAACATCGTTATGTATTAAGTAAGCTCATCATAGCCTAAATCCAACGTCCTCACCCTACTAAAAATATTATGGAGAAACAAACTTAATCAACATTAACACTAATGCAAACTGCATTCTGTAAACCCGAGACTCTCCCTTCTCAAACTCAAGTATTACTTCGGGTTACACAATAAATCTCTCGAGACAGAAACCCATAACTCTTTCTTCTTCTTCTTTTTTTTTTTAGAATTTCCAGCAAGTTTGTTTTAAGCTTAGATAAAAACTATCTTCAGGATTTAACTCTCGCACTCAACTCGAGTTCAACTCGAAGGAAAATAGTGGTTGACTCGAGCACTGCACGAGATGACAGCCCACGACGTTACTGACACACTCACGCCACCGTGCACGTGCACGGTGGCTCGCTTCATCTCCGGTGGCTTGCGACATCATCCACAAACCACAAATCGACCACTCGTACGAATACACCACTCAAGCCAACGCGATTCGATCGAGGGCAGAATTTTGCCTGTAGCACGAACCACTATTTTCGAGCAACCACCAAAAACCCTTCGCCCCTCCAACACTGATCACCGGAGGCGAAACCCCCTCATCCATGTCACGCCCATACCTTCCTCGGTCTTCACTCACAACCGCGAGCCACTCGATCAATTCATGGAGATGAAACTTTGATTTACAGAACATACAAATTTAAGAACCCAAAACCCTTCTAACACCCTGACCTCAATATCCTTACACTGGAAAAATTATTCGACATTTTTCCCATGTTAAATCATTCATATGCTTACTTCAAGTTAATTTACAACAAATAAAATCTACCCGATCGTACAAAATTGACAAAAACCTCTTTCAGCTTCTTTTAAAACTGCTCTTGAGGTCTCTGGTTAAAAATCATAATTTTTATATTAAAAATCCTAACTATACGTATGAAATCAAAATATGTTATTGAATTCTTAAATTTAAACAATCGAACTTTAGACTTTGAAACCCTTTTTCCCTGTAACTTGAATATACTGTGTTTATAATATACTGTGTTTATAATATACTGTTAAACTTCCACCAGGTTGCAGGCCTTTAATTCAAGATAAACAACTTGAACTAGCAATCATACCAAAGTTCAAACCATTTATATGAGGAAGTATTTGCCAATTTCCCTGTTTTTCTTTGTTCAGATACCCAATTTTCTGAAGAACACTATATATGTTACCATAGCAACAAAAGTACCTAGGGATACTTATTTAAGTAGATATCAACAGAAACCAAATTTAAGCTAAGATACAAGTTTCAATAGAAAATAGGTAAGTTTACTCACCTAGTTACTGTTGAAACAGAGAGTAGTTGTTTGATGAAGAAAACTTGCAGTTGAAGTTTCTTGAATTCCAGTAAACTCCTTTTGCTTCTGAATTTTTGTTTGAACTTGAGAATTTGAAATTTTGTTTATGTTTCTTTCTTATCTCATTTTCATTTTTATTATTATTTAGGCTATGCTGAAGGAATGAACTAAATGGAATGATAAACATATCTATATGTGGCTTTGAACAAGATACCTTCTGGAACAAGCTTTAGCTTGATATAATACTTGCTTTATTTTTGTTTGTAACAAGGTACTGAGACCTGAAATGAATTGGACATTTCGGCTGGAAGATATTTTGTATTACCATCATTTTTTTTCTTATTGGTTAAGTGCTACCACAAGAATTCGGCTGCAGTACTCTCCTGAACAAGAAGTTGTGCTTATTAATGCTTATGCCTAAATTATGATATCATGTAATTAATTTGTTTTTTTCAGATTTTGTTTAATTTGTACCAGACAATGATCTATTTTTATTATATTGCAGTGAAAACTGTTGTTTTCTTATACATATAGGTTTTAGCAGCATATAAATTTTGTTTTCCATCTTTATTTTAAATTTTATTTCTTGTTCAAAGATTAATTAAACATCTTGTGGTACATATGCATGTTACACGTTATGCCTAGCTCCTATAAGTTTATGCATAGATGCTTATTTCGGCCATGCATATGTTTTTCTTTATTATGTTTGAAATAAAACTTGTTGCTTATGTAATCATGACTTTCTACTCACCTATTATTTTATACTAGCGGCAGCCAAACTTGGTTTGTGAGAACATATGTAAATATATTATGCAGTAATACAATTTGTTTATAGCTTCATTAATTGATTTTGTCTTGTTACTTAAAATGTTTACACTCCAATAATTATGTTTGCTGTATGTATATAGATATTTTATTTTATCCTATATTTTATAAACATATAGTCCAGGCTTGCTTATACACATATGTGTTGTATACTTATAAACGTATTACTGTATATTATTATTCCTAGTTTTGAATCTGCAGGTAAACACTTGGACCTATGAGTAAAAGTATTGTATATATTAAAATGTTTGTAGTGGATTTGTAAACATTGACTTTTCTGCAAATAAGATTACACAATTATTAATTGTATTGCTTTATGAGGATACTACCTGAAATCATATACTTATGCAGGTAAACATTTAGCTTGAGTATAAAGCTATTTGTAAAATATTTATTATCTTCTAGCTTACATTGTTTATGCTTCTACCCTCTTACATTGTTTTCTATTTAAGTTCATATTTATGATTTATACTTAAGTTTTTAAATTCCCATATTCAATACCCATATGATTATTATTTAAAGTTCTACAATTATATATATATATATATATATACACATACATATATTATCAGATATGAAAATATTGAAAGTATTTTAAAAATGAGATTTATTATAATATTATCAAAAGATTTTATTTTGAACTCTCCAAATCATAATCATTTTAAAATGAACAGTCCACGTTTTATTTAATTAGATTAAATATTTATTAAAATAAACGGGTCAAAAATCCAGGGTCGTTACATTCCTTCCCCCTTAAAAGAATTTCGTCCCCGAAATTAAAATAAAGATATTTTAAAAGCTACTATTCCAACCATTCAACATAAATACCATTCATACATTAGCAAACAATTAAACAGTCTATCCTAACTAACAATCACCAGTTATCCGAACACAAATCCGGATAAATATTCCTAAAACTATTGAGAGTTTATCTCTTGATGATCAATAATCCAAACTGGATTCCTGACCACAATTAAATTCGACTCAACTTTCAATTTTCTAAATTACTGGTTTAACAATTTATGATGAATCATGAACAAATTTCCTGAGATATAAGGAATACACAATAAATTCCAGACATCCATTCTAGCAATTCAATTCTATAAGTTACAGTACTAACTCTTTCCAAATTAAATTGACGCTTTTACAGAATTTCAATATCTATTCAATCAAGCCCGTACGATGTACATATACCATTCGTACGCAATACCAAATCCGATCACTCACTCGATCACACAATTTCACTTCCGAACTAGTATTGTCCACCCGACTTCCTAGTGCGGACTCAGATCTGGTTTCTTGATCAAAACTGTCATTCTCCTTGCATAGTTACAACTATGATAGAGAATTTCCAGAACCAATCAAAAATCCAAATCCATGGTTCGTCGTCGAAAATCGAGTGAATAATCCCAACTCGGATCGATATAACTATCTCGAAATTCTGTGCTCGAATCTGGATCAAATTGTTATGCGAATAAAATAATATACGTACATTCTACGTATTTATATCCATTGGTTATCATCCATATCAATTTTCTTTATTCACATTATTCTGATTCTATCTACTTGGAATAATCTTCTCAATATCAAATTTACTTAAGAATTTTACCATTCATTTCTTAAGCTTAATATAAGCATTATATATACTCTTATATTATTACTCTGCTGCTTCAGCTTTAATATCTTCTTATTTTAAATCTGAATTTCCAATTTCTTGTGAATTCAATTTTCTTCAACTCTAAATATTGAATTTTATTGTCTCTCTTTCATTTAAACTGATTCCTATTATTATTATCAAATTAGTTTCATTCACTAATTTATTTTAAATTTCCAACTTGAAATTATTTTGTTGCTAAATATTATTTTTTCCAATTCTGGAAAGCTTTGACATATTCTCCATTTGTTTAGCATTACATATTTCCATAAGCAAAACTGTAGGGTTCCAATCCTTAACACAATTAATTTCAATCAATTCTCAAACCATTCCCTTTTAATTAAAAGGAATTTACAACTTTCTTGCTTATAAAATCCATTTAAGCAATACAAACTTATATTCAAAATCATCTTATTTTGCTTCTAACAATTCATAAATTTTTATCTAATCTCATTTACTTCAAACAACCCATTTTATATGCAATTCAACAATATCATTGTGAATAAATGATTACTTAAACTTCATAATAAATTTTTAATTGATTCCAACTCAATTTACACTTATTCCATCCCAATTAATTTATTCACAATCTCTACATTGCATTTTCTTTTATTTCAACAGGTTTGATTTTAAACTATTTTATCAAACTCAACCACCAATATTTTTAAACAACTATTACACAATTTACTCATGCGATTATTTCCTTCAAACTATTCCACCTAACAACTTAGGTTTATTCTGTTTCACCAATTTCCATTCAAATCTTTGATTTGATTTTCCCTTAATCAAATCCCAACTATTTACTAATTTACTTGATTAGTTTTTTTTTATTCATTCTTAAAATTACATGAACAATTTATTATTGAATTTATAATAAAGTCATTTAATTTATACCTAAATTAGATTTGTTCACAACTCACACCAATTCTATTCTAATTCAATTCAATACTTACTTTGGTTTACATTTACTTATTTACATAAGAATTTTATTTCCTTCAATTTTATCTATAACTTGACTGAGTTCATTTAAATTCAATTTTATTTTAACTCAGCTTCAGTTAAATTTAGCTATTTACCATTCCTTAAATTTTATTTCTCAATACATGAGCTCAAAACTTATTCGTTTACTTAAAAGCTTATATTGCTCATTTGAGTCATTTCATCTTATAATCACAATTTCAGATTATATATAACACTTACTATTGTAAGGTATAAATTTTCACCTTACAATCACAATCATTTTTCCTTCAAATTTTATATCCAATTAAATTTGTTTTGAACTTCAATTCCATTTAACTTATCTCAGGTTAAACTCAAATATATTTTCTTCACTTTCATTTACTTAAATTAAATTTTAATTCCGGGATTACAATACCCGATTTCCTCTTATTAATATCAACTTTACTTTCCAAGTCCCATAGTTGATTCATTTAAACTTCACATTATCAAAATAGAATTTCTTAGAATTCAATTGCCCGGTTTCATTTCCAAACCATTTTGAAATGATACTGCACATACTCACTTGGTATACCAAATCAAATTTCGAACACTTGTTTACACCAAAACAAATTTCCCTTGAAAATTTTAAAACAACTTGTATACCCAACAACTCCAAATATCATGTTCAATTATCCTGGTAGCAATCCATCACTTTAGAAACTCGAAAATGAATACTGATGATGTGGCCATCATCATCAGGACTATTTTCCAGCGACTGAAGTGAATTCAGTGCTTCCTTATTTTCACAAATCCTTTCCAAAACAATTTTCATTCAACAATATTTTCCAAAACAATATTACATCGTTGCCTCCAAATCTTTGGAAAAATATTTCAAACATTCCCAAGATTTTAAATTTCCCAAATCCTTTTGTTTGAATTCATTTAAACACCTTTTAAATTCCGGGACTTAAATTTTTTTTTTTAGTCAAGTTTTAGTTATATTCCTTTTATTATAATTTTATTTGGTTATAAGCCACTCAAATTTAAATTTTGATTTGATTGTACTATTAACAATCAAACATCCAAGTATATATAGTTATTTTAGAAAAATATTTCTTTTTATATCAAAATATAATTTTTGGGTAAAATTATTTCATTTACCCTACCTTTAAAAACAATACCGTGTCGGTCTATCTTGTTTAAGAGTTTAGAAATTCCTATCGATGAAATGGCGTCCCACACATCGACCAGAATCCATAAACACTCAACAGATAAATCAACACAATATAAAAACAATTTGATATTCACTAACAAGTACGCGCTCATATCTATTAATACTCTCAAAACTCTATTCTATGAGTAATCGCTACCAGAGCCAAGGTTATCACCAACCTATGCTCTGATACCAACTGTAATGACCCGCCCTTCTACTATTAGAAAGACGTATCATTAGTAAGAAAAGAAAGGGATAGAAGTAGAAAAGAAAGAAAAGAAAAGAACAACGACATCAGAATCTCACAGCGGAACGAATAAATTATATTAATCTCATAAGTATTTCCATAATATAATACATCAATCAGAGTCATACAGATTGTACATAACATACTAGACAGTTATAAACACCTGTCTAGTTAATACAACTCAATACAATACAACTCAAACAATATGACTCAGAGATACCAACACAGCAGAACCTTATATATATCTACAACGCTGAAGCCTCCTGCTCCATTGCTCCTCCAGAATTCGTCAAAGCTAACCTGAATCCCTTGACTACCCGTAAAAATTTGGGTACCCGAGAGTTTATGAAAACAAAAATAAACTCCGGGTCAGACTTGGGTCTGGTATGAGTAAACGGTTTAAGGTTGTTTAACTTTGAAGAAAAAACATTTGAAAATAAAGGTATCACGTAAGACTCCCCACAAATAAATACGGGTAAGTTTTTACCTTACGCTAACCAAAACATTTTTATAGGAAATCCAGTGATATTATAATAGTGTCTAGGATTTTCAAGTAAAATACAGAAATAGCTGAAATGCTTACATCTCACATTCCAACATAGTTGGGCACAATCAAAACGTACGGCGCTTATTGGAAATTGGATCCCATACAATGGCAGGGCTACTAGGGTACCGCCCGTCACAGTACGGGGCCTAGATCACCGTACCGAGGATTACTCCCTTCATCCCCTGCAACACAAGGCCGGAACCATTCCTTACTGAACAGTCCCGAACAAGATAAACCCCGTGGTTGGCGCGACCAACCACCCACTAAGCCGAAATATATAAGGGACATCTAGACAGGGGAAATATCTTGTCCTGCTTGGGCATGACCCACCTAACCTTGCTGCATCTCCCCTGTTTTAGCCATTCCCGGTTGATGAGGCTTGAGGCTGTGATTACCTTTATAGAACATATTTCTTAGAATGCTCATCGTCCGCCTGACGATGTGCTGAAAGCATTCAATCCATACAAGTTTGTTCCGGGTTCGAACGAAACCGAAGGCATTATCTCGTCACACTCATTTTGGAATCACCCTCAGAGTCAACGACGATAACCCTTGCATTCTGAAAGCACCATCTCGATCTTCATTTCAGAATTCACGACCTAACGTTTAAATTGGATCGATGTGTTTTTCGGAGAATCAAATTTGATTCTTCCGATCCCGGTCTCATCGAATCCAAACGCCATTTTAAGGGCCAAGTTGTCTAATTAACTTAAACAGTTTAAATAATTTACATTCAACAATTGAATTAACATAGCATGTATCATAGATAAAACATATGCAAACATCATGGATATATCACAGCATATCAGAGAGCATCACAGAATATCTTCAATTTAACATCACAATCCAGACATTCTACATACACAACAATTCATAAGCAATTACCTTAAAATCTTGTTTGTAATTAATTCAATTTAGAATTAATTACCTGAGAGTCAATCACTTAACTCTATTTAATTAATCATTTATTTAACTATCAATTACTTATTTCATTCCAGATTGTTTAATTATTGATTTCCTTATTAATCCCTAATCTTAATTTCATAATTACTTTAATTAACCATTTTAATGAGTAGGCTTAATTATTAATCAAATTTAAATTCCCATTTAATCATTGCTAATTACTTACTTAACCATTTATTTATTCTCAATTAAATTATTCGATTAATTAACTACTAATCATTCATAAATTGACTCAAGTAGTTAATTACAATTTACCCCTTCTCTTAATTATAACTCAATCTCTGATTATAAAGTAATTACTCTCAACCACTTTTCAAAATAATTAATTAATATCAATGATTCATCTTAATTAGTATTTAAAAGAAATTTTTCTTAATTTGAAAATCAATTTACAATTAACTACACCACTTGAATGTTAATTATTTTATACTTAACCTAGATTAAGTGCTTAATTAAAATAATAATTTAGTGTTCAAAACATCGTTATGCATTAAGTAAGCTCATCATAGCCTAAATCCAACGTCCTCACCCTACTAAAAATATTATGGAGAAACAAACTTAATCAACATTAACACTAATGCAAACTGCATTCTGTAAACCCGAGACTCTCCCTTCTCAAACTCAAGTATTACTTCGGGTTACACAATAAATCTCTCGAGACAGAAACCCATAACTCTTTCTTCTTCTTCTTTTTTTTTTTAGAATTTCCAGCAAGTTTGTTTTAAGCTTAGATAAAAACTATCTTCAGGATTTAACTCTCGCACTCAACTCGGGTTCAACTCGAAGGAAAATAGTGGTTGACTCGAGCACTGCACGAGATGACAGCCCACGACGTTACTGACACACTCACGCCACCGTGCACGTGCACGGTGGCTCGCTTCATCTCCGGTGGCTTGCGACATCATCCACAAACCACAAATCGACCACTCGTACGAATACACCACTCAAGCCAACGCGATTCGATCGAGGGCGGAATTTTGCCTGTAGCACGAACCACTATTTTCGAGCAACCACCAAAAACCCTTCGCCCCTCCAACACTGATCACCGGAGGCGAAACCCCCTCATCCATGTCACCCCCATACCTTCCTCGGTCTTCACTCACAACCGCGAGCCACTCGATCAATTCATGGAGATGAAACTTTGATTTACAGAACATACAAATTTAAGAACCCAAAACCCTTCTAACACCCTGACCTCAATATCCTTACACTGGAAAAATTATTCGACATTTTTCCCATGTTAAATCATTCATATGCTTACTTCAAGTTAATTTACAACAAATAAAATCTACCCGATCGTACAAAATTGACAAAAACCTCTTTCAGCTTCTTTTAAAACTGCTCTTGAGGTCTCTGGTTAAAAATCATAATTTTTATATTAAAAATCCTAACTATACGTATGAAATCAAAATATGTTATTGAATTCTTAAATTTAAACAATCGAACTTTAGACTTTGAAACCCTTTTTCCCTGTAACTTGAATATACCGTGTTTATAATATACTGTTAAACTTCCACCAGGTTGTAGGCCTTTAATTCAAGATAAACAACTTGAACTAGCAATCATACCAAAGTTCAAACCATTTATATGAGGAAGTATTTGCCAATTTCCCTGTTTTTCTTTGTTCAGATACCCAATTTTCTGAAGAACACTATATATGTTACCATAGCAACAAAAGTACCTAGGGATACTTATTTAAGTAGATATCAACACAAACCAAATTTAAGCTAAGATACAAGTTTCAATAGAAAATAGGTAAGTTTACTCACCTAGTTACTGTTGAAACAGAGAGTAGTTGTTTGATGAAGAAAACTTGCAGTTGAAGTTTCTTGAATTCCAGTAAACTCCTTTTGCTTCTGAATTTTTATTTGAACTTGAGAATTTGAAATTTTGTTTATGTTTCTTTCTTATCTCATTTTCAAATTTTTTTTTATATTTAGGCTATGCTGAAGGAATGAACTAAATGGAATGATAAACATATCTATATGTGGCTTTGAACAAGATACCTTCTGGAACAAGCTTTAGCTTGATATAATACTTGCTTTATTTTTGTTTGTAACAAGGTACTGAGACCTGAAATGAATTGGACATTTCGGCTGGAAGATATTTTGTATTACCATCATTTTTTTTCTTATTGGTTAAGTACTACCACAAGAATTCGGCTGCAGTACTCTCCTGAACAAGAAGTTGTGCTTATTAATGCTTATGCCTAAATTATGATATCATGTAATTAATTTGTTTTTTTCAGATTTTGTTTAATTTGTACCAGACAATGATCTATTTTTATTATATTGCAGTGAAAACTGTTGTTTTCTTATACATATAGGTTTTAGCAGCATATAAATTTTGTTTTCCATCTTTATTTTAAATTTTATTTCTTGTTCAAAGATTAATTAAACATCTTGTGGTACATATGCATGTTACACGTTATGCCTAGCTCCTGTAAGTTTATGCATAGATGCTTATTTCGGCCATGCATATGTTTTTCTTTATTATATTTGAAATAAAACTTGTTGCTTATGTAATCATGACTTTCTACTCACCTATTATTTTATACTAGCGGCAGCCAAACTTGGTTTGTGAGAACATATGTAAATATATTATGCAGTAATACAATTTGTTTATAGCTTCATTAATTGATTTTGTCTTGTTACTTAAAATGTTTACACTCCAATAATTATGTTTGCTGTATGTATATAGATATTTTATTTTATCCTATATTTTATAAACATATAGTCCAGGCTTGCTTATACACATATGTGCTGTATACTTATAAACGTATTACTGTATATTATTATTCCTAGTTTTGAATCTGCAGGTAAACACTTGGACCTATGAGTAAAAGTGTTGTATATATTAAAATGTTTGTAGTGGATTTGTAACATTGACTTTTCTGCAAATAAGATTACACAATTATTAATTGTATTGCTTTATGAGGATACTACCTGAAATCATATACTTATGCGGGTAAACATTTAGCTTGAGTATAAAGCTATTTGTAAAATATTTATTATCTTCTAGCTTACATTGTTTATGCTTCTACCCTCTTACATTGTTTTCTATTTAAGTTCATATTTATGATTTATACTTAAGTTTTTAAATTCCCATATTCAATACCCATATGATTATTATTTAAAGTCCTACAATTATATATATATATACATACATATATTATCAGATATGAAAATATTGAAAGTATTTTAAAAATGAGATTTATTATAATATTATCAAAAGATTTTATTTTGAACTCTCCAAATCATAATCATTTTAAAATGAACAGTCCACGTTTTATTTAATTAGATTAAATATTTATTAAAATAAACTGGTCAAAAGTCCAGGGTCGTTACAATTTCAGCCCAAAATGATTTTTCCCCATTCTAAAGTCCGTTCGGGTTTGTATCATTTCAACCCATAGTGATTTCTATACTAAAAGGGAACTTGCAGGGATGATCAAAATAAACTGAATAGTAACAACATATAGCAATATCAGATGATATGACAAATAAATAAACAGGATTAACATTATATAATTTATAACACAGGTAGGTATAACATGATAATAAAATCTACAGATTCACATTGTGTCAATTTACTAATTAAATAAGTACAGATGTCATGTGTGAATTACTCACCTCTGTAAAGTTGGAGTTCACAAACAACATACACAAAAGAGAATCCGAAAAGCACGATATCATGATTTGATTCAAGTGGGAAGAGAGCCAAGATGTATATCTTGTATATAACAATAAAACAAGACCATACATAAATATAAATGCAATACTAAAAATTATTGAAACAAATTGAAATAGAGATAAACAAAGACATCACCAAGTTTCAAACAAGTTTTGCTCGCTCTTGACTCAACATTTGCTCGGCCTTAAGGCTAAATTGGTTCATCCATGACATGTTTCAGATGGTAAAGGATCAGGTTTGGACTGAAAATAGCAAGGCTTGGTCAAGGATAGGAAGGGTTTGGAAGTTACAAAGTGTGGAAGGTCAAAAGGCAAGGCTAGAAAGGGTTTTGGTTCAACTTGGGCTCGGTCAAAGTCATATTTGGGATCGGCCAAAGGCTGCTACAGGTCAGGTCAGAGGTTAGTAATGGTGTTCAGAGGTGGTGCTTGATGGTTGTGGTGGCTAAGGAGGTGGTCGTGGCAAGCAATGAAGGTGGTGTTGCATATAGGGCTCGGTTAGCATGGTTTTGTGGAGTTTTTCATAGTTTTTGAGAAGTTTTGTTCAAGGGGAGGCCATGGCGCTTTCAGGTTAGAGGGGCATGGTGGACAGGCCTTGGATTAGGTGGGGAGGAAGTGGTGGTGGTCGATGGAGGTGATGGTGTAGGGGTTAGGCCGAGAACCATATGTGAAGATCAAGCAAAATCAAGTGAAAAACAAGGCAAAAACAAAGAAGAAAAGAGAAGGAAGCCATTACCTTTCTCTTCAGATCTGAAAATGGCGTGTATTATGAATGAGAAAGATATGTTTTCTTTCACTTAATATACAAAATACACGGCTAGGGATCAAGGAAATAAACGACAACATATAGAGGAGTTATGGTATGAAATTAATGGATGAAAAGATAAAGAGGCAATAAATCAAACGTACGCATGCCTTTAATTAAAAATAGGTAACGTATTTGATTTGTTTCCCATCTATTTAATAAAATATATGCCAAAGAAATAATTCAATAAATACATATCATTATATAAACACT
The DNA here is from genome assembly GCA_030765085.1 of Allium cepa. Classification (NCBI taxonomy): domain Eukaryota; kingdom Viridiplantae; phylum Streptophyta; class Magnoliopsida; order Asparagales; family Amaryllidaceae; genus Allium; species Allium cepa. The sequence goes on from CM060943.1 coordinate 736,978,760, forward strand.
ATATAAATAAATAAGAAATTAGTTATAGAAGCGTATAAATTAATTGCTATTTACATCTTTGTATGTTACTTAATTTACAAAGTATATATCCAAATTAAATGAAACAAAAACGGACAAATATTGTAAATATATACATAACATGTAATTTTACATATATATACACAATTATAACATGATATATCAACCAAAAATATTACTTATATTAATTAAAATAAAAATTTAAAGGTATGCATTTTAAAACAATAACGTGTGTGTGTATATATATATATATTTGAGATTTCTTTCCAATAAATAAATAGGGATCTAAATACTTATCCATTTAATTACTAAATGAATGTGTAAATAAGAAAAATAAGGTAGAGATAGATATTATGAAGAATACATAAATGGTTTTAGGAAAAGTAGGAAATAAATAAAGAAAATACTTTATTTAATGGAAACTAGAATTAAAGATTGAAAACAATATACAATCAACATTTAAACATTATAACTATACTTTAAAAATGTTTTAAAAATGAAATATATGCAAAATATATCATGTTACACAAATTAGAAAATGATTTTACAAACAAAAATATTATTTATATGAATTAAAATAAACAAATTTGTTAAATAAAACAATTTACACACAATATTGTAAAAAGCATAACTTTCACAATATTAATCCGATTTCAACGGAAAAAAAGCAGTGTTCTTTAAATTAAATCTATGTTCATAATAAAAGATAAAATTAAAAAATTCAAACATTTAAATTTTAAATTTAAAAGTCAAAGTTTGACCATTTTGACCAGAAATCCACTTTTTTGGAAATATTCCATTTATTCAGGTTTGGAATTATAATTCACGCAAAAATCAAAATTTATATTTAAAATAACAAAATTTATTCATTTTAAATAAATAAAATAAAGTTTTTTAAATCAGGGAATCCAATTAAAATAATTAAAATATCTAATTAAAATAATCATAAAATACAGGGTTGTTACACTCTCCTCCACTCAAAACTTTTTGTCCCCAAAAAGGAATGAGGTACAAGAAAACACAGAAAAAATAAAAATGGAATTAGATTAAGACAAGATGACAAGAAGATTGAAATTATACCTGATAACCGTTGTTATAGGTGAGTTTAAAAAGGTGGAGATTAGGAATAGCTAGAAGGGAAAATAGGTGGATAGGAATATCTAGGAAGGAAAATAGGTTGAAAGACAAGGATGAACCATTATTTTAAAGCTATATAAATTTCAATTATTTGGAAGGGTAGAATAAATGATCAAAATAACCTTTATATAGTACTTTACCAAAATACTTTTATAACTCGATGTCTTAACAAGTTTATCCTTGTTCCTACAGGCTCTGGCTATGCGTTGATCAGGCGCAAAGCTAGAATTCTCCAGGTACTTAGTAGACTTGTTTCAACACCAAGTGAAAATACTTGAAAAACTTTTAAAAACAAATATGGAAAGTATAATCCAAACAAAACAACCAAACCAAAACCTTTTTCTAACCATGGTTCGCAGATACACAATGGTTACGCCTGGATCCCCCCGAAACAATCCATATCCATAAGCTTTCTCAGCCCTGCGAGTTATGCCATGATGACTAGTAGACTGCAGGGTATACAATGATTATGCCTGGATCCCCCAGGAAACAATCCGTACCCCTAGGCCTTCTCAGTCAGGCGGATTTTGCTACTAATGCGACCTACATAGTTCACAGGATACACAATGATTACGCCTGGATCCCCTAGAAAACAATTCTTCCCCTAGGCCAGCTCAGCCAGGTGAATTGCGCTATGCAATCGCGCTCAAAAGAAAAACCATGGAGATCGCCACGGTTGGACACTCGAGTATCACATTCGAAAAACCAAAATCAGAGAGAATAATAATCCAACGAATCCATAATGTGGCCACAGAGCGGATATCAAGCAGAAGGCACTTTCCATATCTTTACTTCGAAAATATATTTCATATAGTACCTTTTCAAATCACTTTCAAATATCATACTTATATAAAGTCTATTATATATAAGATTCTATTTTCAAATCGAATACTTCTCAAAATCAATAGTATACCAAATCACACTTAAATAGACTTCGATTATATAAGATTTCTCTTTCCAAATTGAGCACATTTCAAATCAATAGTTTTCAAATCAACGTCATATTTATATATATCCATTTTATATAAGTTCGACCACTCCCAAATAAAGTACTTAATAATATAAGGTTCTCAATTTCAAATCATTTCAATATCAATTCAGTTTCAAAATCATATACGATTTCACTAAGTTATTTCTTCCAAATTAAATATCTCAATTTCAAAGTTTCCAAAATAATGGGTTTAGAAAATAATTTAAGTCTCCAAATCAACAGAATTCAAGTCAAAAAAATTCATTTCCAAAATCATCATATAAATACTGGGTTTTAAATTCCGATCTATTTTTGAAACCAAATTTTTCTCAAAATCAATTATACCCAAAATGGTTACTAAGTTTAAAACCATCCCTTTTAAAACTTTCAAACTATTTATTTCTATATGAAAAATCCAATTTACCATTGGAAAGATTACTATTCTATATATATACTTTATTCAAAACATTTCAAATCTATATTTCATATTAGTATAATTCAAAATAGTCTTATTTACTTTACTCAACAAACAGTTTCAAACTTATATAAAACATATTACTTTATACTTTAATCATACAAAACTAAACATATATTTTTTATCAAATACCTTATACCTTTCAAAATTACTTAGCTTTGAAAAGTTACCTTGATTTGGAAGTGTTCGAACATTCAAATAGCCGAAGAAATCATATTTCAAATCCAAAAGTTGAAAATCAGTAACAAATCAGTAATCAATTTTTATAAATAGAGTTATACTAAATCAAATCCGAAACTCGAGGACTGAACACTGGCTCACTTCAAATCATTTCAAATATATTTCGAAAATCAAATCATCCTTCGGAATTTTGAAATCAAAATGGTTTCACAAAATCACTTGCATAGCAAAGCTACTAGAGTGGCCTCTCGTCTACTCTGACACTCGAAAATCAATGTCGATGATGCATGCATTCATCACCGAAATTATTTTCCAGTGACAAAAGTGAGTTCCGGACTTCAATTTTCTTGAAAACTTCATTGATATTTCTTCTAAATCATTGGAATTCATTTGAAGTATTTTGAAACAATTCTTATCCGGAAAATACTTTTAAATCGTATTATTCTTGTATATTTTTGAAATCTCAAAACCAAATTTCAAAATACCGGAGTTCAATTCCTCGAAATTCAAATTCAAAACCCTTCAGTTATAAATCCTTTTATATAATCGAATTTCTTATAAATTTTCAAAATTTCAATTCCTTTCAAAATTTCAAACTTTCATTTTTAAAAGGTTTATAATCCTTTCCGAAAACATTTCAATTTTATATAAAAATGCGGTCATCCTTATCAAAATAATAATTTCGATGTATACATAATTTCAAAATACAATCAACAAATTTTTTCAAGGGATGATTCAAGGATGGATTTCAAAAAAAAACAGAGATTCATATTTAGAGGAACCCTACTCAAATAGAATTCTGATTCAAAGTTAAGCTCGAACAAAGATGAGATAATTAAAGTATCAAATAGAAGATGGATAAGCCTATATAAATCGCGGGCGACCTTAACCGGGTCAACCGTGACTTCAGGAATATAATCAATGCGGAAATCTAAGGCAAATCGATATTCAATCGGCAGAGATAGAATCCAGGTATAGCAGAAGGTTGATAACATCGTAAACCGAGGATACAGAAATCTCTGGTGAATCAATGCCAATTGTAAAGGAGTTTCACCCCTTTACAAATCATTCAAAGATTTGCCGAATCATCGATCTTTAAAGAGGTCATTCAGAAATGGAGTTATGGAATGCTCCAAAATCAAAGGATAAAATAGGGAAGATGAGACTGGATTTCAGAACAAGTGGGAGCGTTCCAAAGTTCAAGGAATCCAAATCGATAAGAATCCTAACCAAGAGATCACTAACAAGGTGGATACAGAAGGGATGAAGTTTAGAAAATCTTAATTTCAAAATAAGAAAATTTTATACCAATATAATCTTTAAAATCCTTTAAAATCATTTGAAAATCATTTTATACTTCGAAAATACGTTCTCTCATAAAGAAATGATTCTGAGATTGATTTCACTCATTCTAGGGTATTTCTACCCTATCTCTAATGAGTTTTTGCTCCGCAGGCTAAGGTTTACCAAAACCAAAGCTCTGATACCAAATTGTAACGACCCACTATTTTGGACCATTCAAATTGATAATAATCCATACATGTCAGACTTGAATAATTCAAAATAACATATTGTAATAAATTTGGAGCAAATAAAATCATTCACAGAATCATAGACACAGAAATATCAGAATACTCGCAGTGGAAATAAAATACCATGGTAGTTCATGAAGCTACTATATACAAACTATCAAAACATATACAAAATATCATAGTATAAAAATGGATACAATAGAAGTCTGGATACATAAATCAATAATACAGAGACAGATTCCGAATAGGAACTAACTGGAAGAAGAAGACGAATAGATAGATAGATAAGCTCCAGCTAAACTCTAGCTCCAGAAAGTGAATCCAAAGCTGTCATTTTTAGGCAGACCCGAGCGTAAAGTAAAACACAAACACTCGAGTCAAGACATACATACGTATACAATGTAAACCAACTCAAGTGAACTGTAATAGCAATGCACAATAATTTAAAGGATGCTTGGGATCGCCCATCCTTTAAGGATCAGTCAAACCATCAATTAAGTAGTAATAACCATTATCCTAGAAATATCCGTGTTAAAGTAAACAATGCAAACAATAGTGTTATTATGACTAGGGTAACGTAGAGCTGCAGTAACCGCTCACCTCTAGCCACACTCTTAAAATCAAAGGTGTGCATCAAATAATCATAAGGAAATCACATGACACATAAAACATCGTACCCGTGGTTATAATTTCAAAATGATTTATTATTTCGAATTAAAATCATTCATTTAAACCATCAAAAAGTGAAGCCTTTATTCCTTCAAATCAAATATTCAATTCCCAAAAATTTAGCCTTTTCTGAGTTCATTTATTCAGTTAAACACTTCAAATATTGAAATTTCAGCCACAAATAAACTTTGATTTTAACCCCTTAAACATTATAAAAATCATATTTTAACACTCAAAATGTTCATTAAAATACCTTTAACTTATGATTTTTATAAAGTAAATTTCCTATAAATCAAATTTTCAATAATTCACTTAATAAATTCAAGTGTACAATTTCAAATTCTTCACATTTTAACAAATTTCTTAACATTTAAATTTTTATTACCATTTTTCAATTATAACTTAATTTCCATTTTATTTATATAACTTAAATTCCATTTTTAATTTCTTAACTTAACCTTTAATTTCAAACCAAATTTCACATTTCCAAGTTAAGTTAAATTCCAAAATTTCCATTCAACTGTCCATTGATTTAACATTTCAAACTAATTACCTAAATTCAAAATACATTGTAAGTTGCTTAACTTTATTTTACAAATAACTTGATATTTTCTTTTACATTATATTTATCCAATTCATACATCAATTATATTAATTACCAACATCTTATAATTCCATTTTTACTTAAATTCCCATTATTAAGCTAAATCAAACTTTCACACTACAACTCAAATCATCTATTAACTTATACCATTTATCCTGTTAGAAAATCACTGCTTAACCATTTTAAATCCAATATAAGTCAAATTTCATATTTTTCTTTTTCTCTTTCATTTGAAATACATGAAATTTATAAGAAATCATATTTTGAAATCAACTATGGGTCCGGATAATATTTTACACCTAAATTAAGTGATACGGAAATTATTATTTATATCTAAAATCAGTAAAATTTTCGTGTTTTGATTATTTCAAACCCGCAATCCTAAGACAAATACAAATAAATAAAAATCTCTCAGGCCTATCATTTTAGCCTAAAATGATTTTTCCCTATTCTAAAGTCCGTTCGGGTATGTATCATTTCAACCCATAGTGATTTCTATACTAACAGGAAACTTGCAGTGATGATCAAAATAAACTGAATAGTAACAACATATAGCAGTATCAGATGATATGACAAATAAATAAACAGGATTAACATTATATAATTTATAATACAGGTAGGTATAACATGATAATAAAATCAACAGATTCACATGGTGTCAATTTACTAATTATATAAGTACAAATGTCATGTGTGAATTACTCACCTCTTTAAAGCTGGAGTTCGCAAACAACACACACAAAAGAGAATCCGGAAAGCACGATTTGATTCAAGTGGGAAGAGAGCCAAGATGTATATCTTGTATATAACAATAAAACAAGACCATACATAAATATAAATGCAATACTAAAAATTATTGAAACAAATTGAAATAGAGATAAACAAAGACATCACCAAGTTTCAAACAAGTTTTGCTCACTCTTGACTCAACATGTGCTCGGCCTTAAGGCAAAATTGGTTCATCCATGACATGTTCCAGATGGTAAAGGATCGGGTTTGGACTGAAAATAGCAAGGCTTGGTCAAGGATAGGAAGGGTTTGGAAGTTACAAAGTGTGGAAGGTCAAAAGGCAAGGCTAGAAAGGGTTTTTGTTCAACTTGGGCTCGGTCAAAGGCATATTTAGGATCAGCTAGAGGCTGCTACGGGTCAGGTTAGAGGTTAGTAATGGTGTTCAGAGGTGGTGGTTGATGGTGGCGGTGGCTAAGGAGGCGGCCGTGGCATGCAATGAAGGTGGTGTTGCATATAGGGCTCAGTTAGCATGGTTTTGTGGAGTTTTTCATAGTTTTTATGAAGTTTTGTTCAAGGGGAGGCCATGGCGCTTTCAGGTCAAAGGAGTATGGTGGTTAGGCCGTGGATTAGGTGGGGAAGAAGTGGGGGTGGTCGGTGGAGGTGATGGTGAAGGGGTTAGGCCGTGAACCATATGTGAAGATCAAGCAAAATCAAGTGAAAAACAAGGCAAAACCAAGAAGAAAAGTGGAGAAAAGAGAAGGAAGCCATTACCTTTCTCTTCAGATCTGAAAATGGTGTGTATGATGAATGAGAAAGAGTTGTTTTCTTTCACGTAATATACAAAATACATGGCTAGGGATCAAGGAAATAAACGGCAACATATGGAGGAGTTATGGTATGAAATTAATGGATGGAAAGATAAAGAGGCAATAAATCAAACGTACGCATGCCTTTAATTAAAAATAGGTAACGTATTTGATTTGTTTCCCATCTATTTAATAAAATATATGCCAAATAAATAATTCAATAAATACATACCATTTATATAAACATTATATAAATAAATAAGAAAACGGTTATAGAAACGTATAACTTAATTGCTATTTACATCTTTGTATGTTACTTAATTTACAAAGTATATATCCAAATGAAACAAAAACAGACAAATATTGTAAATATATACATAACATGTAATGTTACATATATACACACAATTATAACATGATATATCAACCAAAAATATTACTTATATTAATTGAAATAAACATTTAAAGGTATGCCTTTTAAAACAATAACGTGTGTGTGTCTATATATATATATATATATATATATATATATATATATATATATATATATGAGATTTCTTTCCAAGAAATAAATAGGGATCTAAATACTTATCCATTTAATTACTAAATGAATGTGTAAATAAGAAAAATAAGGTAGAGATAGATATTATGAAGAATACTAAATGGTTTTAGGAAAAGTAGGAAATAAATAGAGAAAATACTTTATTTAATGGAAACTAGAATTGAAGATTGAAAACAATATACAATCAACATTTGAACATTATAACTATACTTTAAAAATGTTTTAAAAATAAAATATATGCAAAATATATCATGTTACACAAATTAGAACATGATTTTACAAAAAAGAATATTATTTATATAAATTAAAATAAACAAATTTGTTAAACAAAACAATTTACACACAATATTGTAAAAAGCATAACTTTCACAATATTAATCTGATTTCAACGAAACGAAAAGCAGTATTCTTGAAATTGAATCTATTTTCGTAATAAAAGATAAAATTAAAAAATTCAAATATTTAAATTTTAAATTAAAAGTCAAAGTTTGACCATTTTGACCAAAAATCCACTTTTTGGAAATATTCCATTTATTCAGGTTTGGAATTATAATTCACACAAAAGTCAAAATTTATATTTAAAATAACGAAATTTATTCATTTTAAATAAATAAAATAAAGTTTCTTAAATTAAGGAATTCAATTAAAATAATTAAAATGTCCAATTAAAATAATCATAAAATACAGCGTTGTTACAACTGCCACGACATCCTTCGACGCCGCGCCTCGCCACGACCTCGAACACGAAAGCTAATGCAGCCACACCACCCCTTTTCACGCGGTGCTGTCTCACTCCAAAACCTACGATCGACACGAATCCCTAGCTTGATTTGATGCCATGATAGCCTAGACGACTTGCGATTTGCTCGCGCGCCTGTAACCCCAATCGCCATCGTGATTTAAATCGAGACAGCCCTAGCTTTCACCTCTTTTCGAACGAAGGCCGCCATTTTTTTCTACTTGTTTTCTTTGGCTCAATTTTGAGTTGTTTTCGAGAAAAAGGAGGAATGAGGATTAGTAGTTTGGCCATTATATTGATTTTTGAACGAAAGATAATGTTTTCGTTTTTATTTCTTTTGTTTTGAACGAATAAATTTTATATTTTTATTTTTTTCCTTTCTCAAACGCGTGTACAAAAGAACAGATAAAAGAAGCCAGGTGTTTGAAGAGATAAGAACAAATAATATTTGTCTTATGAAAATATTATTTATATTTTAAACGTATATAAATATTTAATTTAAATTCAAATTCAAATCATTTCAATTTCCACGACTCAAAATTTCGATCTCCAACCAAAGCATGCAAGCAGGCATTTATAACGTTATACCGCTATTCTGAACGCAACGGAAAAAGTATCGAGTCCAAATTCGATCGTATGGAGAAGATACCATTTTGGACCCAGCTATTTTATTGAATTTTTGATTTAATTTTCTGCACGTTTACTCATTGTACGATCACACAACAACTCTGAATACTACAGAAATTGAAATCCGATAATAATACAATATTACAGATCCAATGGAACTGGTTTCGTCGAATTTTGAGACTGTGCCTTGGAAGGCAATTTTTTTAATATCGATTTAAATGATAAAATTCCAAAACTGAACAAATCATTTTCAAATTCAACTCTGAAGCTTCCATTATCTTCAGTATCATCAATATAAGTTTTCTTAGCTTTGGAAATATTTTTAACAAGCATAAAACTCAGGATTTAATATTTTACCCAGCCAATCTAAGAAAACTCTTTATCTCGGTCATAGTCTCATGTCTCTTCCAATTATTCACCGCTTCAATCTTAGTCGGATCTACAGACAGCTCTTTCTCTAAGACCATATAACCATGAAACTTCACTTCTTTCTTCCAGAAATGACACTTCGAAAACTTCGCCTTCGGCTGATTCTGCATCAGCGTTTCAAGCACAATTCTAAGATAAACTCCATGCTTCCTTTCATCCTTAGAGTATATCAGTGTATCACTATAAAAACAAACATGAACCTATCCAAGTGCTCTCGGAAAATTCGGTTCATCAAATCCATAAAGAATAATGGTGCACTAGTTAGTCCAGACGGCATCACTAACCATTCGTGCGATCCATATCTAGTTCTAATCGTCGAATATAATCCTCTGCTACTCTAAGCTAATGGAAACCTGTTGCTAAATCCAACTGAGAAAATACTTTGGCTCCACTCAACTGATCGAAAAAATCGTTGATTCTAGGAAACGTATATCGATTCTTTATCATCTTCTCATCAATCTACAATAACCGATACATAACCTCAACGATCCATTTGGCTTCTTGGAAAACACTACAGATGCTCCCCAAGGTGGACTACTTGGCCTAATAAAATTCTAGCCTTTCATATCCACCAACTGCACCTTTAACTCCCTCATCTCGGTAGGTGTCATCCTGCTTGGCGGTATACTCACTAGTTCTGCTCTAGGTACTAAATCTATCCGAAACTTGATGGCTCGTTTCGATGGGAATCCTATTACATGTTCAGAAACATCTGCGAATTCTCTAACCATGAAAACTCGATTCAACTCGCCTTTTACCTCCACAACACCGAATAAAGCATTCACCTCAAAACGGGTTTTCTACGGTATATACAATCCGATCTCTACATTCGGGATTTCTAAGTGATATTTCCCTATCATGGAAAAATATCCTAGCATCATACTTACTTAACCAATTTATACCAAAAATAATTCTGAACCCTACGAAATCAAACACATGCAAACTACAAACAAAAGTATGCCCTAACCAATCAAACTATAGGTGGTCACACTTTATCCCAAGTGCCACATACCCTTCTATCAGATTTGCGACCTTTAAGTAAGTAACTAAGTATAAGGATTCTAGGTTAAGCTCATCTACCAAACTAAGAGATATAAAAGAATGCGATGCACCAGTATAAAATGGAAAGCTAACTGACGTACCATGAATCTGAAGCATGCCTCCCAACATTGCTTCCCTTTTTTCCTCTGCCATTGGCCTCGAGGTTGCTAGCTCCAATGCAAATACTTTTCCCCTTCCGTCCTTAGTAGGATCCTTGCACTAGTTCTTGTAATGACCAATTTGACCGCAGTTGAAACACCTCACCTCTTTCTTCTTCGCGGCTTTCTTTCCTTACATGTGTGGCACTCATGGGCACAATGTCCCTTCTTGTCACACTTGTAACAACACTTCTATCTTTTCCTTCTTAGCAGCTCCACCATTTTGAGCTACTTCCTTATGGAAGATCTTCATTTTCTGAATCTATCCCACTTGGGCTTCCTTTGCCATATTTTCTCCAGAAAAGAAAGCATCTCCTCATTCCTCGGAGCCATTTCCACTGCAACATCACAAGGGTCTTTGATATGTGGTAACATTGCACTAGCAAGCTCAGGCTTCAACCCCCTGATGAACTTCTTATTTCTCTTAACATTAGTATCAACCATAGCATAGCCATATTTTGCCAGCTCCTCAAACTTCCTCGCATATTCAAGCACAGTCATGTCTTCCTGCTCCAATACAGCAAACTTTCTGAGCAGTGTAGACTTAGAAATCTCTGACATGAACCTTTCCTCAAATCTCCTTTGAAATCGGCTCATTTCATGGTCTCCTCATTGACTCCAACTGTCATACTATTCCACCAGTATAAAGCTGCTCGTTGAAGCTGTCTCGAGGTAAGCCTTCTCTTTTGCTTGTTATTGAGCTCCAAATCTGCAAATATCCTCTCACAATGCTGCAACAAGTTTTCTACTTCAATAGCATCTTCAGTTTCGATGAATGGCTTTCCTCCTAGCCTAGCATAGTCTCTACTAAAAATAGTATAGTTGTTGACCACCAGAGCTTCCTGATTCACTACTCCAGCTTTTACACCAACCACTGCAGCAGCAACACCCACCTACATCATGTTGATAAAGAACTGATACATAGCTCCCATGTTAACTTACGGGACTCTAGTGCCAACATTTCCAGCTCGTGCCTGGCCTGGGTTTCTCATGGTATTTGGCCTGGCATTTCCATTTGCAGTGGTGCTTCCCCCACCAAGGTTAACTCTTCCACTTTCTAGCATCCATATCTGTATTCAAGTCTTGTGAGATACGGAAGAATAGCCTGAGAGAGATAGGAGAATAGAGATATAGCGTATACTTATATATACAAATACAAGTACATTACTATAACGTTATCCCATACCTTGATCTTTGATCTAATTCTTTAGGATTATGTTTTCAAAAATCATTTTAGTTTAAATTTTTTCATAAACCTATGCTTTGACACCAAGTTATAACATCCACTATCTGGAGGCCCAAAGTTAAAAAGCTATAGATGCAGCATTCATCCATAGTATTAACTTTTCATGACCAAATATGGTAATGTTAACAGTATCCATAATATCAGAAGCACATGAACATGAAACAAAATCACAGATTTCAAAAATGACTTTTTTGATTACATTTCACAAAACATGTTTCATATTTCGTTACATAATCCCAATCGTTTCCCAGGTTTAGATCAAATATAATTATTACAAAATACTCCAAAAGTGACATATGAAGATGCCTCCTTGGTTGACCAGAGTACTAAATAGTCATAACTGAATTAGTACACCACAATAAAAATAAAACAAAACAACTCCTAAATATAGCTAACTTCAGCCTCCTGCTCGTCTTCAGAAGCTTTATTCGTCCATGTACTAAAACCTAAAAATCCTCAACCGTCAGCCTACCAAATCAATTTTGAGCAGCCGAGAGTTTAAACGGAAAAACATAAACTTCGAGTCGGACAAAAGCCTGGTGTTAATAATACTATACATTTTAGTGATTTGACATTAAGTGAGACCACGCCGCTTAGCGGAGCAGGTTCCCCTCAATAATATTCTTTTAAAAACGTATCTTTTTAAAATCTTAATCCTGCAATCAAAAATGGTTAAAACAATAATATCAATATTATGAAAGCATATAAATCAAGTAACATATGGACTTACCATGTTATATATACATTGCACAAAACTTTGTTGATGAAACATTTAACCTTTGAAATACCCCTTTTGAACCCATTGAAAGTACCCCTTTCGATACAAGTAAAAGCTTAGGCCGAAAGGCCAAAACATACCTTTCGAAACCATTCATTATCAACCTTTCGAAATCAATGAAAACATCACTTTCGAGAGCTTTAAAACCTTAGAAAACCTACCTTTAAAACACTTAACATTGCCTTTCGAAAACATTAGAAACCTTCCTTTTAAACCTTTCAAAATCATTGGGGAACCACCCATTCGAAACCTCTATTTAGACCTTTCGAAAGCATTAAAATCCTTTTAGAAACATCAAACCTTTTGAAAGCATCTAGGTTCAATTCAAACATGTGAAAACCTTTCGAAACCATTCAAAACTATTTAATTCAAAACCCTTGGTTTTATCTATAAAGTTTTCGAAAGGGTCATAAAAGAACAGGGTCAAAAGCAACACTTTCGAAAGCTATTTATTAAGTAAAAGAAGTGGTGGTGTCGAAATCATTCCCATTGAAAGCAATGGAGAAACGATTCAGATTTGGAAATAAAGGAATCTTTCGAACGCACTACATCGAAAAGAAAAAGGCGGCAGCAAGGGATTTTGAGCCAAGTGAAAGCAATTTCTTAAAATAAAGGTGTAACCATTTCTTTAAAACTATTTAGCCCAATCGATAGCTAACCAAGTCGAAAGCTAATTAAGTCGAAAGCAAAGCAGGCTTATTCACTTTTAGAAACGAAGACATGCTTCGACCCTTTCAGAACCACGTGTTTTGACTTCATACCTTCCGCCCGAATCCAATTTTCTACGTACCAAGTATTGATATCAGGCGCATTGGTTTCGACTGAGATGGAGGCAAAAATAATGTGTCGGAAGGAGAGTGCCGAAAGTGGTGAAACATGTAAAAAGCATGTTTAAAACAATTTTTAGCTTTTTAATATAATCTTTTCAACTAACCTACCTTCTCAAAATATTATTGGTTGTTGATTTCTTTTCTAAAATTGTTGTCGATATTTCAGATATAAACAATTGAGTTTACTTACAAAATACCCCTTCTCCTTTTATAAATATATAAAATGTTTAAGTCCCATACCTTAAATAATTTTATATATTCATTAAAACACTTAGGAAAATTCTATGAAAATTCCTATAAATCATTTCTAATATGTTTTCTAACATGTATAAATTTTAGACCCAAAACATATACATACATACATACATACATACATACATATATATATATATATATATATATATATATATATATATATATATTAGCCGTAAATTGTTTTGAACACAAATAATCATTCTTTTCACTAGAAAATTAATATTAAATCCACATTAATTCAGAAAATTATGGAAAATGAAATACATCTCTAAAATATCATTTCTGATCATATGCTTAAATTGTTAGGAATTTGGATGTTTAATAATTGCTTTTTCAACCTAAAACGTATCATAAAACCTATGTGAATTATCATAAATCATCAACAAGCATATATCTCCATCTCTATAATAAAAAATATGACAAATAACTCTGCAAAATAATTTGGATTTCATCATAAATCGAAAACAAGAAAAATATGAGATTCAGTCATTATTTACCTTAGCTTTGAGACTAAAGTGTTGAGATTTGGTCTTTGATTTTGTTGCTTAAACTTTCCTCTTGATCCTAGATATATCTTATCTTGTTTTCCTTTAATGGTAGTCAGCCTTTTACTTTGGTTTTAGTTTTGTGAATATAGAAATGAATGTATAGAATATGGCTTAAGGGGTCTATGGTATAAAAATTAATACTTATTCCTATATTCCCTTGTCTATTTCCTAACATTTATTCCACTTCAATTTACGTAGTTCATTTGCTAACATGGCACGACTACCCTTACTAATCACAAATCTCAATCGCTTAACCATTTTACATTATTTCATTTAATTTACCTAATTAAATGTAACTAAATTATGTTACTAAAAATTAGGGTCGTTACACTTGCAATATATGAATCATAGGAGAAAAGAGAGTAAAATTGGAATAACAAGGATTAGATCAGCAAATTTGGAAAGCCAAAAAGATGAGTGAGAAATTATGTATTTTTATACAATATTAGAATTATATCATTGTTAATCTCTTTCTATATGCCTTAAATGTAAATTAGAGTTGTAGGCTAAATTTATATACATGAAATAAAATCATAAACCCTGCTTACATATTCTATTATTTGAATCATATGTAATTTGGAAAATAATGGGCATTAATAGTCCGTGAAACTTATGATATATGTGTTGATTTCATATTTGTAAATTTAATACGACTAGTGCAAATAAAATGTAAATTGAGTTGCCATAGTGAATTGTAGGGATTTAAGAAGTATTTCAATTTATTGAATTATATAGTGCATTATATTGTGAATTTCTGTACATTATCAAGTTTCAAATTTATAAATAAAAGTGTAGTGGTTAAAATAACAAGGAATACACCTATAAAGAAAGAGATGTATAAAATAAGGATATTTACCATATTTTGTACAATCTATTTCTATAGTTCAAAAGGATAATTCCTTATAGTTCCAAACGTAGCACAAATTCCCTTTTTGGATAATATACAGAAATTTACTGTGTTTATCATACAGTTTCGGCGAAATGTAATTCCAATGCATTAAATATGGAAATCCCTAAATATAGGTTGAAAGAATTATAAATGTGATAATAACGGTCTAGTAAAAGAAATATGTGTAATATAAGTAAAATGGAAGTGAAATAAAAAGGGTATAGATGGTCCTCTAAACAAGGTAAGGAATTAATGGTTAAAAAGGAATAGAAATAGGAAATAAAGTAGTGGGGAAAAAAGGAAAGTAAATGAGAAAAGAAATTAAAAAGAAAGATATAAATCAACTTAGTTAAATAAGATGCAAATGCATAGAAAAGTAAAGCTATATTATCAACAGTAAATAGTAGGGGCTTGGTAATTAAAATAAATGGTTAAAGGTGTGTGTGTATATTTAAACACATATACATACATATATATACATATAGCCTTAAGTATGCATTTATGATGGGTGTGAATTATATAAGCATGTAAATAACTTAAATGGATAAGAATGACATAATCATTAGTATGGGTTAAAATGCAAGGTCAATAGTGTTACACGATAGAAGTCTGTCCACTAAATGGGGCCACCAGCAATTATACATACATTATACCAAATGTGGGACATATCCAACTGTAGGACCTATGTAGAATATACACTTGCGTATAGGTGAAGAAATACCCTCAGTAGAGTCTGCTTGAATGAATTGGGGGTATTGCCTTAATTGTGTTATCATTCTAAATAGGATGGCGAGCGGCTCAAGCTACATCAGTATGTGTCGGTACCAAATTAGGAGTAGGAGCTGTACATAGGTAGAGTGCATCACCAGCCCTACGCGGTCAATGGGAAAGACATGGTCACACTTAACAGACTACGCTTCCTACTAGAGTAGGTCATCTTAGGTAATGCATCGCCACAGTTGTTTGCTAGTTCGTTGTTAGGACAAGGCCAATTAACCCATAAAAGAGCAATTTAATTCTCTTACAATCATGGACTTAATATTTAAATAAAAATATGTGTGTGTATTCATATGATTAACCTTTATGTTTCTCAAAATTGTAAATCAACACAAGTTCAACTTTTAGTTGGGCCATCTTGTTCCAAGTTAATATATTTAAATTCACTACTTAGTCAAATGTATGTTTTGGAATTAAATTTTAGTTTATTTTACACACATTTGTGCATATGTATATGTGTAGGAGCAATACATTAAATTATGAATATACAATTATTTTTATCTTGAATGTGCACTTTGAAATCTGCAATATCAAATGTTTTGATTTTGTTGTGGTTTGGCATGGAATATTATATGGTATTGAATCTATTATTACATGGTATTCGTAAAAGGAAAATCTAGAATCTCACTTCATGTAATTTCCTTTTAATTGTGATTTGAAAAGATTAAGATCTAATATAAAATTTCATTCCATATTTGTGTTCATAATTTTTTTTATATATGTGTGTGTATATTAAGTACATATAAGTGGTAATAATATATCATATAAATGTGTATATATACACAGACATACACATACATGGTACTATCAATATGTGTATACAAACCGTATACATATATTGTAGTATATTTAAACATATGTATATACTGAGGCATTTATATTTCCGATATGCATTTGAATTTATTACATGTATATGTATATACAACAGACATAAATCCCACTATATATATATATATATATATATATATATTTATGTATGTGTATATATATTTATATACATGTTTATATTGTATTATGTTATGTTGTTATTGAATGTATACATGATGCATTCAAATTAAATATTTATTGGACTAATTAATGAGGTTAATTAACAAATGTAAAATAAAGTTAAATGAAATATGATTTTATTTAATAATTAGATTAGATCTAGCGAAACCCGCCAGACTTCATAGGTCCACTATGACCTAAATAATTATTTTTTCAAGTAATCTACTCATTTCACTCATTGCAGACCGGTCCAATTCCTACATTCAGCATGTTGACTAGAAAAATTACATCATTAATTTCAACATTTGTAATCTATGAAGTAATTTGTAATGATCCGAAATTTTGAATACATCGTATTTAAGTTTTCTAATTATTTAAAAATTTGAATCTTGTTACATGTGGTTAAATTATATATATATATATATATATATATATATATCTTTATTTACCCTTTTTAGTTAATAACTACTGATAGTAAACTTGTTTTTGAAAAATGTTTATAAAAAAAAACAGTTTGAAGAAATATTGATAATGTGACCGAAAATCGTTTTCATCGATAAACGGCTTTTTACTAGATAAAATTTGTTCAAACTTCTTAGGTATGTCTAATATATTAATGTGTAATTAATGAGCAACCAAAAACTATTCGCGTGTTATGGTTAATTAATTATGAATAGTGGTAGATTAGCAAAGTGGATTAAGGAGAAAATATTTTGATGAATAGTAAAAGAAATTTCCTAAAGAGGGTGAGATGTAAGGCAAGGCATATGAGAGGGAGCATGCTTGGTAACCGTCCATGGAAGATAAGAGGTGAATGGTTAGGCCTTAGCCACTTCTAATAAGGCTCTTCATATGATAGTATTAATCCACACTTAGTTATAATCCTCTTCTATCTTTACTAATCAGTCTTTAGTCAATGCAAATGAACGTCAAACTTCACTAAACTCAAACTATTGGCTTAACACATCATAACAAATGGAATAACAACATGAAACTTGAATAAAATGAGCATATCACCCCTAAAAAATTTTAGCCATGAGTAATGAGCGGTGAATGAAGGTGGCTAAGTGCAAAGTGAATGAAAGGTTGGATCTTTAGATGTTTGGTGATGATAGGAAGTGTCTTATGATTCTAGTGGCTTATGCTTGGTTATAGGCTTGGTGTTCGGTAAGTTTACTCACCATTAAATTGTTTATAATGTGCGTACTATGCTTGAATATAAAGTTAAAGTAAAGAAGAATGAAATTATCACTTTTAGACTATCCTTACTTTGGAAAGCAATTGAAAACTTTATTTGTAGTCTCATTACTTATATCACCCTCTAATACATGTAACGTAGCCTAGATTTTGTATATACATGTTTGGTGTGATTGTGTGTGAAGTTGAAGTGTGTATGAACTTGTTTGACACGAAATAGTTGCTATAACTACACTTCTAAACCCCTCGTTGTTTAAACTCCTTAAAATGGTTATTTTTGAACAAATTATGAAAGCATATATCTTGATTGTGATCTACACAAGTGTATGAGACGGTGAGGAAATGGTTTGAAAAGTTATCGAGATGA
Organism: Allium cepa; assembly: GCA_030765085.1. Lineage (NCBI taxonomy): Eukaryota > Viridiplantae > Streptophyta > Magnoliopsida > Asparagales > Amaryllidaceae > Allium > Allium cepa. The sequence continues at coordinate 736,997,310 of CM060943.1, forward strand.
CAAAATAAAGTTGTAAAAGATATAGTGAAAAAGTCGCTATATAAGCACTTTGAAAATTCCTTGTGTTAAGCAGTATTTAATATGATTTTACAAGACATCCTTAGGGGTTTCTTTGTTGTTATAATAAGTACTATATGTATACTTCTTATTTAAAAATTAGAGTTTGATCATTTTATAAAAGGTTGAGCTAAGTTGCAAAAGTTAGTAACGAGAAAGGTTGATATATGCGCACTTTGAAAAGGCTTTGTTTTGGGAATTTTTAATATGATTTTGGAAGAATTCCTTAGGAGTTTTTTTGCATGGTAATTAAGTACTATAATTAGAGTACTCAAAAAAATTAGACTACAAAACAGTTGTTAACTTGTTGAAAAGTGGTCAAACTTCGAAGGATTTAAAATTGATTTTGTGGCAAAAATATGAAACTCCAACACTTTGTGGCTATTTACAAACTTTTGATAGTAGTTTTATAAATCTTGCCGTATGTTTTTTGAGAATTTAAAAGGTTTAAAATGATATTTAAATAAAGAATTTTTTTAAAATCTCTTTAGGTATGTTTATTAACATTAATTAGAGTATTTTAAAAGTGGTTTGAAGTTTAAATATATTCCTATAATTATTTATAAATTTTTAAGGTAAAGGGTTATATGTATAAAATATGCTTTTTATTGGTTTTTGTTAAATCCTAATATTTTTAAGCAATATTTTATATGGATATTTAAGACATATTTATAAGTTTATTTAAATTATTTATATAGATAAGTTTGGAAAAGTAAGTTAAGTGTTTTATAAAAGAATAAGCGTTTTTGGTTTTAACATTTAGTTATAACAAATGGTTTTGAGAAGTTAATTAGAAGTATATCATCTTATTATAGTTATACATAAATCTTTAAAAACAATGTTTTTAAAGATAAGGTTAAGTATTAAATGGTTTGGGTTTTTATTAACAATGTTTAAGTAACATTTGTCTTTAATCCATTTGAACACACTTTTGAATATAAGTGGATCTTTAAAAAGAATATTTTTTAAGATAAGGTTAGGTATGAATGGCCTTGGGTTTGTAGTGATAATGTTTAAGTAACAATTTTCTTTAACCCATTTCAATATTTTTGTGAATGTAATTAGATCTTTAAAAAGAATGTTTTAGAAAATGGAAAGCATAAAGTGTTTGGGTGTACGTAAAAAATGTTTTAGTAACATTTGTTTTTAACCCTTTTGTTTATAGTTTCAAAGGGGAAAATACTATTAGGTGATTTGTGAATATTCTCATACTTTTGAGATAAGTATATGAATGTATTTTGAAAGTAATTAAAAGAGTACAAATGAATAGTGAAATAGTAGGATACATACATATATCTATATATATCATAAAGGTATTATATATACACACACACATACACACACACATATACAAGTACAAAAAAGAAGAGAATAAAAACATCATGTATTCATATGTTTTGAGAACCCCTGGCAAAGGCTCATTCATCTGAATTGTCTGTTGCTTTTAAATGCTGTATTCAAGATCTCTCGAGGAGAACTCTTACAGACCATTCGCTTACTTCTAAAGGAAGTAGTATTTGATAAAAGAAGTTTCAAATGATAAAAGAATTATTATTTATTAGAAAGGGATTAGAAGTTGCTTGTGTGACTTAATCATGCTTTGTGTGTTTACTTGTCTTTGGAAAGTATTTAGTCAAAGTAGGCTAGTTCTATCTGTGAGAGTTGAGAATGATATTCGAGTAAGGCTTAAGAGCAAACAGTGACCTAACCTACTGACTTCACTCTTGACTAAGGGATACCGTAAGTTAAGAAGGTCGGAAATGTGATAAGCATACGAAACTTGATTTCTATATGCGATCCATTTCATTGCTATTGAATTTGAACGATGCTAACTTTGGAAACATCTAAAAGAAAAATGAGAACTATACGGTATGATTATCGTCCCGGTGATGTTATACCCTATGTATAAACTTGTCTTGCTCTTCTAGGATAAGGGATAAGCAAATCAGTCCAAATAGGAGATGATCTCCACCCTTATATGTTATCTGTTTATTTAAAAGAACCGAATTAAGTTAACCTTAAATCTACCGATTGGTTTTGAGGCATTGGGTAAGCAGGGAAGTGTACTTATATGAGATGACTTGAAACTGTAACCACTTCAAAACCGATATCAAGTTCTATGTTTTGGAAGTGGTTGTGAATCAAAAGGAGTTCTATGTTTTGGAAGTGGTTGTGAAGCGGAATGTTACATAGTTGCACTATCTATCCTAAGGTTAAGTCCAAGGGAGAGATCAGTATTGACATTTTAAACGATGCTAGTGAGGGTACTTTCTATCTTGAGGTTGATTCCAAGAGAGAGACATAGTTGGCATTCATCGGACGACTTGCGTTGGAATTTATGAGAGGTTCATGAGTAGTTTGAGATGCTGGAATCCTTGTAGAGATTCGAGACCTGTTCTGGATGCTGGAATCCATGTAGAGATTCGAGATCTATTCGAGCAATGAAGATTTATGTTTGAGATGGTGAACGTGACTTCACCGTCGATAATGACAAAAAATAGAAGAGGATGCGTAGTCGGTGGGTTTAACTAACCCAAGGGTATATAACTCCATATCTAGAGATGCTTACAGTGGAGGGATCTGGGAGTTGATCATATTCGATATCATGTGTTCAGACATGGACCGTCTATGTTTACCTTAGTGGTATATTCTATCTAGAGATAAACGATACTCGGAAGGTAGCTTCTAACCCTTTTTAGGAGGCCAGCCTCGATGTATAGAGGCGACCTCCGATGGAAATCCATACGTGACCGAACCTTAGTGGTTTTAGTTGTACTTCCAATATTGTTGTGTTATGAAATGCAAGAAGCACAGATAGTTTTTGATTTATATTCTACACCCTCGATAATATCTATTATATTGCCATATGTACTTATTAGATTGTTTGGTTTTTTGAAGCAAAAACCATTCTGATGATTTAAGTGGTGTTAAAAGATACTATTATGTGGGCACATGTTTCTTAAATTTCTCACACCAAACTTATGTCCGACTCGTGGTTTTATTTCTCCCTTAATTCCTCGAGTGCACTTTCGAACAGTTTGATAAAGACGTATTTTCGTTGATATTCTTTGAAGCTTAAGAAGACGTTTTGGATGTTCTACCTACATCAATATTCTTATTTCCACGGCACTACTAGCATGTATACATCTGCAATTGTGAGGGCATGCTATTATAATTGTGCAAGATGATGATAGTACTAAGGATAGAACTCTGAAATGCTATGTATCATAGAGTAACACTTTGCACTGTCTTTACATCGACCGGCCTTTTCGACCCTCAAAAGTCAATACTAATACATTCACAGAGTTCATGTGCCGAGCATCTAAGAGTCAAAAAGACAGATTGTTGGGGTGAAAGAAAAGAAAAGATGGTAATGAATCTCACATCATGACGAGTAATATATAATATACACATGATCTTATAAAAGAAACTGTAATATACTTACATCAATCAGAATGAACTAATTTATCATCAGCCTGGACAGTTATGACAACTGTCCTAAAAAATGTTGGTAAATACCAAACAAGAAATGCAGTAGAAATAAATATAGGTGAATACGTCTTGAAGGCATCTAGCTCGTCTCTTGAAGCTCCAAAGCTTCCATAATTAAATCTGGAAATATGCTCAAGCTGACCCGGGCAGTATAAGAAAATAATGTCTAGATCAATCTGGTAACCAGCATGAGAAAAACAAATCATATGGACTTTTAATGTTATAAAGCCTTTCAAAAATAAAGGTATCTCGTTAGACCACGCCGTACATAAACACGGATGGGTTTTACCTTACGATGACTAAACCATTTTTACTAGTAAATTTTATTATGTACTGTCTAGGGTTTAAAATAAATATATAACATAGTTGAAATTCTTGCATCTTACATTCCAACATATTTGGTATATAACTAAATTTGTAAAGGCACATACTGTAAAATGGATTCCATACAATGACAAGGCAACTGCGGTATCGCCCTTACAGCACACCTCTAGAGAAAACGTACCGAGGGCTACACAAGGACCCCCTACAGGTCAGGACCGGCCTACCTCTACCTAGATTGTACCGAATATGTAATTACCTGGATTAAATCCACAATTATACCAGGCTTGAAGCATACATAAATCCATAAACATTGATCTGGATCGGGTGATGACCATACCCTAATGGTAGCGAACCGCATATCCTTGAAGCATATCCCATGTTTTAGTCATTACCCGGAGTAAAGATTATGTGATATCCCGGAAATTTCAAGCAATTTAAAAAGAGTAATAATCTACTTTATAAATTATTAAAAATTGGTAAAATTGTTATTTTCAAGCAATGATAATAATGTGTTGTTTTATATAAATAGATTTTAAGTAGAATTATTGTTTACAAATTGAATTTATGTTTGTTTAAATATAAATGTGTGAGTTGAATTTAAATTGAATTTGAATTTGGATTAGAATATTGAAATTCAATAGATAGATATATATCTTAAATATATTTTGGATTTAAAATTATATTATATATGATTTTATTTAGAATATAGTTGTTTTATTTTCTTTTAAAGGATTTTAATTTATATAAATTAAAATATGTATTTATTAATTAGGAAATTAATTATAAAAGCTTTATAACTATTTAAAAACTAATTTACCCGTGCATAATCACAAGTGTTGATATGTAAGTCTTTTTAATAACATGTGTTAGATGATTAAGTAGGTTAAAAGACAAGTGTCACTTTTATTTTTATTTTCTTTTATTTTTAATAAAACCTAATTTAACTTATATAAGCTTATACCTTTTCTCTCCATTTCCTTTTTCCTATCTTCATATTCTAAAAACAACAAAACCTGTAACAAAGTTCGGTAAAAACAAATCAAAAGAGAAACTTTCTCTCAAATTCAAAAATCAATAACAAAGCAAGAAGTCAATCTTTCTCAATTCAGAAAGCAAGCTTTTCAAATCCAAGATCAACAAGATCAGTAGGCAAATCATTTCATCTCAGATCAATTCCAGTTTCAGTTTCAAAGATAAACCAAGCTTTCAAATTCAAAATTACTCTGCTCATATTTGTCTGGTGAGTAAACTTAAAACCATAAATTAGATTTAAATTGGATGTATGTGCAATGTCTGATGCAAATCTTGTGATGCATGTTTTAATCTATGTATACATGCTTGTTAAAATCTAAAACATGTCTATATGAATGTATATTGGTATGCATGATTGTGATCAGCTCTGTTTATTTTTCTAACAGGCTCAATATTGAACAAAAAAAAAATTTCTCTTAATGTAATCTCTATTAGATTGAAGTATTCAAACAACTGTTTTTTGTTTAAACATAACCAAGGTTTTAAAATTTTAATTATATGAAATAAGTTTGTAATTTCCCTAGAAAATGAAAGAACGGTGGAAATTTAAGAATATGTTAAAAAAAATCAAACCCAATGATTTGTAAATTCAAGTATAATCTGAATCCCCTTTACAAATTAGGATTTATAAAACAAAAATCTTGATTTTTAGTTGAGTATTGATTGTGTTGTTCAATGATGAACGGAATTTGGTTTTTGAGTTATTTCTGGCGATCGACGAACCTTTGGTTGGTCGGGTTTTTGTCGGAGCTTGGCTATTGGGGATGCCATGGAAAATGGTGGAAGTGTTGATAGATTGTTGTGGCGTCAACGATCGATAGAACTAGGGTTTAAAAACCCAGTCGAGGTTGGAAATGTTGGTTATGCAGTGTCTCTAGGTGATCGAGGTTCACCTGGGCTTGGAAGATGGTAGCGTGGAGGCTAGCGAAGGTATGGCCAGAGTTTTAGGGATTCTGATGGTCGGGTGGCCTTGTCGAGGCTGGATTCAGGTGATGTCTGGTTTCCAGGTTTGCTTGAAGAAGCTTGAATTTGATTTGGGCTTCGTGGTAATGAATCGATGGTCAGAATCGATTCTAGGGTCATCGTCAACGTGTGGAAGGTATCAGCGAGGATCGCGGCGGCGTGGATCGTCGGTGCATGTGCACGGACGACGTGTGCATGTCAGTGTTGGTGTGCGAGGTTGTTGCCTCGGTCGAAGCATGGGGAAGATGAAGTTGGGCTTGAGTTTATTCTCGTGTTCGTAGGAGTATTTTATTATCAGATCAGTTTAAAATTTTAAACCAAGTTTTTTTGATAAAAAAAGAAGAAGAACTCGAGGCCAGTCTCGAATAAAGATCAGGTTTAACCCGAAGCAGGAGATAAGCAAGTTTTTAATCATGTTTTAAAAAAAAATTAAAAGCAAAGTTTTGAAATTTAAAATGAAACTAGTTTTAATTTTTTTTTAAATTTCTTTCCCATAATGAATGTTTTCGTAAGCCTTGGATTAAGAGATTATACGTTGTTTAACTTAAGTTTGTTAAGTTAATCTTTAAGTCATTTTAACTTAACTTTAAATATAATTAAGTGTTAATTAATGTTAAATAATTTTAAATAATGTGATTAGGTAATTATAAAGGAAATGGTTTATCTTAAACTTAATCAAGGTTTGATAATAAATGAGGTAATTAAAGAGTCATTGATTTATTTAATTAATTATTAATTAAGAATTAAATTAATTAATGATTAAGGGCATTTATTAATTAATTAAAGACTAATTAATTTGTAATTAAGGATTGTTAAGTAGATAATTAGAGATAATTAATTAATATTTAGTGATTAATTAATTAAGTAATTAAGTTGTAATTAGTGATTAATTAATTAAGTAATTAAGTGATTACTTAGTATAAGTATTTAATGGAAAATTTACTTAATAAAGAGGATAATTATTTTATGGAATTAATTGAGGATTAGTTACTTAGTATAATTAATTAATGGATGAATTAATGTAAGTAATTAAGGGATAGTTATTACTGCAAGTGATTAATTAAGGGTAATTAATAAATGTGAGCAATTTAAGATTACTTGTTAAATGTAATTAATTAATGGGTAACTTATGAGAGTAATTAGAGTATCATTAATTAATTTCTGAAAACAATTTAAGTGAATGATTAAAGAGTAATTAATTTATGTAATTAATTAAGGGAAATTACTTAATGTAATTAAATAATAATTAATTAAGGATGATTAATTAAGATGGATGATTAATGGATGATTAATTAATTTATTTGTAATTAATTATGTTAAGTAAGCAGGATTTAAAAGTAAATCTAAGTGATTAAAGTTGGCGATTAATTAAATTGGAGATTAACTAAATTAATTAGGAATTATATATCTAATAAAACTTGCTTACGGATGATTAAGATATTTGCATGACTTAGATTATTTGATATCACTGATATGCGATTGTGATGCTTTGTGATATAAGATACTTTAGTTGAACTATGATATTACAGCGTAAATTGTTGTGGGGTTTGATATTCTGAATATAATTGTATTGTTTAAAAGTTATCAATTTGGATTAGAGATGATATTGAATTCGAAGAGACCGGAGTCGGGCATCAGCAATACCCGAAACCACTTCGATTTGGAATCTACAATAATTCTTTATAGATTTGATTCGTGAAATCAATAGGCTGGAATGGAATAATTTAAGTAAACTGGACCATTTAAATTATTTAATGGTACTTGAAGGATTGAGTGTGAAATAATTTTTGATTATGGCAAGTTAAGAACTCGTAATAAGGTATGAGTTACCCGGATTTTAAAAAGTTGTATGCATTGGTATTTCTTGTTAGATGAGTTTACTCATATTGGTTTCCAGCCTGACTCACGTGTTACTTTGATGTAATGCTCGGGTCAGACCGAGTATTATAGATTTTAGGCAAGAATGTTCTATAGCTCAGGAGGCGAACTGGATAGCAGGAACGCGTATGGATTTTTCCGCTGCGTATAAGAGACTGTGTAGTCTGTATTGATTGTAAATCTGAGACAAGTTGTACAACTGTCCAGCTTATGTATAAGTGATTGTACTCTAATGAATTGTATGTAAAGTAACAATTACAGCTTTTCTTTATAAATTTGTTAAATATTTTATCCCTGTGAATGTGAGATGTTGTTATTTCCTATTTTCCTTCTTTCTTCTTTTTTCTTTCTTTAACAATCTAGAATTTTCGACGTTGAAAATCCTGGGTCGTTATAGATTAAGGCTATGTTTTTCCTTTTTAGCATATCCATTTAAATGCTAACACTGCCCTCTAGGCAACAATGCAATGCTAGCATCCATCCATATAAGTTGTTTAGGATATGAAAAAATTGAAGGCTTTACTTCTACTACATTCCTTATGGAATCACCATCAGAATAAGTACAAGTAGCCCTTACACTTCAAAGAAAACCATCTTCGATCAGCTTTTAAGATGTCCCAATTCAAACACTTACGCTGGTTCGAAGTAGTTTTCGGATAACTCATACTTATCCAGTCATGGTCTCATCAAACCAAAAATTGATAGTTTCAAAACTAAAGAAGATTTGATAGCCAATTATTTAATTAACAAATAAACAAATAATCAAATCATAGATTTAATTTCATATGGAAACCAAGCATGACTAAGCACATAAGCAACCATTAAGCCTCTTTAATTAATCCTTTCATTAATTAAAATCTCTTTACAAATATTCATATTATAATTACCTTTTTAAAAGATATATTCAAAACCCTTTCTACTCTTTTCGATACTTGAAAAATATTCATATACTCATCTCGACAGTATAAGTGTATTCACAAACCATTTCACTTTCAATGCATAGAATATTTCTATATACTTATCTCAATGGAATAAGTATATTCACAAAATACTACATTTTCAACAATATACTTGTCTCAACGGTATAAGTATATTTACATAATCTTAAGAAATATTTCGCTTTCAAAAACATAGTTATTGGATTTAAACAAATGTCATCTAGAAACGTTGACAACATTAACCCAAAACACTTTTTGCGTAAGTAATAGGGTCGTATAGAAATTAGACCAAAATAGTTACAACCATTTTTTGATTTCAAACTTGTACTATCTATCGATTAACAATGAAGTTAGACAAGTTAGAAAACTATCCTTGCATCGATATGCATTTCTAATTCGTATAAATAGAGAGGAGTTTCCATATCTCGGAATCTGGTGTTAAGTATGTAAAGAATACTTTCCATTCCACCATAAGCTAGAAAGATCATTTATGGAAACTAAACCTTGTTCCTTTTATAAAACCTCCTCTTTATAAATCTTCTTTATATTTATAGAACTTCTTTTATAAATCTCCTTATTTTAAATCTCATATACTTATTACAAATCTTCAGTTATGGGATATGATTAAATATTTTTCATGAAACGATCATTCTATATATCACTATAAATTCGCAAATGTGATTTATTATTTCAATTTATCAAAATGATATAATTTCACTTCTATAATATATTATTTATAAATCTATTTTTTATTTATAATTATCATTTATAAATCTCTCTTTCCATACAACATTTTATATAAAGCGTTTCACAATTATTTACTCCAAAATATTTCTTTCTTCTTTTAAAGCAGAATCACTTTATTATAAATGATAAACCTCTTTTAAATTAAACGTTCATTATTTATTAACTATTCTATAAAATAAGTACTTCCTAAAATACTTTTAAAATATTGCCGAAAAGGTTAGAGCAAAATAGAGAAGTTCAAAAACTATTTCTGAATAAAATACCACACAAAATTCTAAAAGTCACATTATAATCTTTCTCCAAATCAAACCCTTTCCAAATCAAAATAGCAAATAATAGTATTTCAAAATACTATATAATGAGGCCTAGAGCTACTATAGCAATTAAAAAGTGATTTCACAGATCTATGACTAAAAGAGTTCAACTTTTTCAACATATCAAAGTCATATTCAATATGGCCAAACAACCAAGCTTTTGACAGTTAACAATATATACAATAAGTATATAATGAAATAAAAATCAATAGTGTCGAGGAATCTGGATCCCTCTACAAAATTTCATGAGTTTCGTGTATTTTATTTTATATAGAGCGGGAAACTAACCTAACCCGATAGCTAAACCACAAACATCCAATCATACCAAAACAATACTTTTTATCAACATATAAATCATATAACGTTCATTTCAAAGGTGAGTTAACTCACCAAAATTCCATTTGACACTTATGCAAACATAAGTCGCCTAAAATCGAATGCCATTTGATTTTAGCTTAAAATCTCACTTGCCCAAACTTGGTGAAATCAACTCTAATGCGTAGATAACACTCCTATGAGCGCAATACAAAAGACGCGTTCAATTTTGACCTCGAATGCAAAAACTATTAATTTTATAATAATTTGATTTAAATAATTTGAATAATCAACTTAATTAGTTAATTATATTTAATTACCCATTTAAACCTTCTTTCCCCCAATTCAATTTGCATGACCATGCACCTATACACGTTGAAACCCACCATAGCCATGACTTCCCTCTCTCGCTTTTCCCTCCTGAAATCGGCCACCATCACTTCTAATAAACTCCCTTTCAAAAGAGCTTCGCCCCATCCCAACCTCGCATAGCCTGGCCTATCAAGGGAAAATGCAACTTAGGGATGCTACGTCACTATAGAGTCATGACCCCCCATGCAATCGCATAACACCAAACTGGCTGCACCGACTCGCCTTCCCACAACAAGCACAACACTACTTTTTCGCTGATCATCGCCTTTATCTTGCCTACCTCAAACTGTAGTTTGGCCCTCTATATTCGATCACGACTAGACACAACCGCACCCAAGAAATTTATATGGATTTGTAGCTCTCATTCAACCGAGTTTAATGGATTCGATGTTTTTAATTTTAGTGGAATAAAGCCAAAGATTTTGATTTTTAAAGTTGGAGGATTGATTTTGTTTGCTGGAATAAGGAAAGTAAAATAGGGGAAATGAAATGAAGAACAGTTTTATGTATGTGGGGTTATTTAAGTTATGATTTTCGGTACTTTGCTACATAATACCACGTTCGCGTGCGAACCTCGAATGTTAGAAATAAAAATATGATCATGCACAATAGTGCGATCCAGCCATAAAACAACGATAAATTATACTGGTTATCTTATTCTATGAAGTTTCAAAACACCAAAATTTGCTGTAAAATGCATCAAACAATAATTTTAATATTTTCCAAATTAACAATTATGGGAAAAATCCTATAAATTCTTTTAAAAGAATGTCATTAAAAGTCAAGTCTTTTTTTATTAGCAAATGGTTTTCTTATATTTATTATATTTGAATCGAATTTTGGTATTTAAATAGATTAAATATTCCCATTTGAAAATGTTAAAAATCATGGGTCATTACAGTCTTTTTGATATTATAAGTTATCGTTCCACTTTGAGATTCTATTGTTGTGTTCTTGTAACACCTCTAATTTTAAATAACATTATTCAAGAGATTTAACTAAATAAATTAAATAGAATAATGTAGAGACTAGGGTGATAACGGGATTGAGCTTTAAAAACTAATTAGGTTTGTGCCTTAACTAAAAATGGTTTATAAGCAAATACCTAAGAGAATAATGTAAGGGTAATATAGGAATAGCCATATACCATAACCCCTAAACCCTTACCCCATTCTCATTCATGATTTCATAAAACAAAAATATAAGCAAAGGAGAATCAAGGTAGGCCATTACCCTAGGAGAAGAAGAGCTTAAAATCAATTAGAAGCTAAGATTCAAGCTGGGAATCTCAAGTTCCTCATCCAAAAAAGGTGAATAATAATAATCTAAACCATCTCATATATGTCTTATTGTACATTTTAATTCTGAGTTTAAGATTTAAAACCGTTTGGATGGATGAATGATGATATGCTTTGATTATATGCCATGTCTTGATTTAAACAAGGATTTTTGTGAATGGTATAGTTCGATTTTAAGGTTAAAATCATGTAAATTGATTTTGAATGCCATGATGTTTGAATATGTTATGAAAAACATTATTTTATGAGTTTAAAATTTCATAATATTCCAAGCTATGGATAAATTGTTATGAATTTGGAATGAAAGAAATGGATAATTTTAGGTTTAAATCATTTAAGACAATTATATGTTGATTGCAGGTCTGAAATTTATGTATGTTAGAAAACATATTAAAAGCGAATTATGGTATTTTTAGGGATTTTTCCTAAATATTTTAATATGGTTATTAAATTATTTAAGTTGAGGACTTAAATGTGTAAAGAATTTGTTGAAGAGAATGGCTTATTTGTTAAAATGATCTCAATTATAATTATTGAATTTCACAGCTTTTTGGAAAAGGATTTTGATAAAGAATTTGGCAACCAATCATACTTTGACAAATTGGGTAAGTTGTAAAAAGGAATTTCTTTGAAAGGCAAAAAACCAGTTTTGCTTTGATTTAAAAACTTCGCCACTTCCATTTGCTAGCTTCACCATCCTTCCGCTAATGAACACTTTCGAAACCAATACACATGGTATCAAGCCATTCATACGTAGTGGATTGGAGAAAGGAGAAAGGGACAATGTTGAAGGCAAGCCTTCGAAGGGGTTGAAGTCATTCCTATAAGCTTTCGAATACATTACATGCCTTCGTTTTTAAAAAATGCTTTCGAAAGAGTTGAAGCTTTCGAATTAATAAACTTACCTTTGTTCAAAGAGGCATATGTCTTTGTTTTTAGAAAGGAGCTTTCGAAGAGTTGCCGCTTGCTTTATTTTAAAAGAAACATTCGAAGAAATTGTCGCATTTTGAACCTATTCGATACCTAGCTGCCACCTTCGTACCTGTAACAGCCCGCAAATCCGTACCCCTTGAGTCAACACTATTCTACAACAATCAACTCAAGTTGCATAGAAATACGAACCATTAGGGTTTAAGAAGAAGAGGAAGAAGAAGAGAAAACAAAACCAACATCAGAATCTAACCATCGCAGCGGAATAAAATATAATAGAGAATAAATAATCTTTACTCAAAATCAAATATATCAGTTTACATATATTACATCATCAGAGTACATCGGTCACAGCTCACATCAATAACATACAATGAGTACACAACAACTCAACACAGCGGAAATATATATATACAAATACGAGAATACGTATCGTCATCCAGCTCGTCTCCTGAACTCCACAGCATCATATCCTGTATCCTATAATACTCGGTCTGACCCGAGCATTACAGTTAAATAACACCCGAGTCAGTCTGGAATACCAGCGTGAGAAAATCACACCCAATTTATTATTAAAGTTTCAAAAATCCTTTGAAAACAAAAGCATCTCGTAAGACCACGCCACAAATAAACATGTCGGGTTTTTACCTTACGATAGCTAAAACAATTTTTATAGAAATCCTATGATATTATAATAGGGTCTATATACAAATACTTATAAAATAGCCGAAATTGTTACATGATTAAATTCCAGCTACTAGCCACCGAAGTGGGTAATACAAACAAAACTCGTACAAGGCTCGTAGGGAGAATGGATTTCCAACAATGACTAGGCACTGGGGTACCACCTGTCACAGTACGGGGCCTAGATCACCGTACCGAGGATTACTCCCTTCATCCCCTGCAACACAAGGCCGGAACCATTCCTTACTGAACAGTCCCGAACAAGATAAACCCCGTGGTTGGCGCGACCAACCACCCACTAAGCCGAAATATATAAAGGGACATCTAGACAGGGGAAATATCTTGTCCTGCTTGGGCATGACCCACCTAACCTTGCTGCATATCCCCTGATTTTCAGTCATTCCCATTTGATGAGGCTTGAGGCTAAGCGTTACCTTTAGAATGTTTTCACGTAGAATGCCCATCGTCCTCCTGACGATGTTTCGCAAGCATTCATCCATACAAGTCCGTCCCGGGTTCGAACGGAACCGAAGGCACTATTCCTACAACATCCATTTTGGAAATATCCTCAGGATTAGTAGCGACTAGCCCTTGCACTTCACAGCTCCATCTTCGCATCCAAAATCGTTTTCACGAAACGTACAAACCGGATCGAAGTGGTTTTCGAGAAATTAATCTCGATCCCGGACTCTTCGAAACGATCAACGCATTTGGCCAATATTGATAGTCGGTTATTTAACTATCAATTTATATTCACAAACAACCATCCAACCAATAAATAATTTTTCAAATTATTTATTAATCTCAAAATTATCTTCACAATATATATTTCTATTTTCAATCCTTTGAAAACAGTTTTCAAATCATTCTTTCTTCAGAATCAACTTCCCCAAATCTTTTCTATCTCCTCTGAAATCACCAAGCACAAAATAGATTTTTAAAAAAAATTTTAAACACTTTACTTTGAAATATATACTTTAAAACATTTAAGTTAAATTACTTCAATAAATTTGTTAAAAATACATACTATTTGACTTTGAGAAAATAAGGTTTCTTAATAAAATATAAAACCAGGTTTTCACTTTTAAAACAAATACTAAATCACTTTTAAATAATTAATACTATAATATATTAAAGGAAAGCTTGCTTTAGAAATTAAATATTAGAAACAATAAATTTAAAAAAAAAACTTGCTTCCTTTAAAAACAACTTTTAAAACATCTAATTTATACGTACAAATTTACTTTTAAAAACGTGTACTTGGCCATCCAGAGAAAATTCCAACTTCAAGCACTTAAATCAATTTCCCAAATTGATTTTCCAATTTATTCTATTTGAAATTAAATTTCTCTACTTATCAGTTTATCTCCCAATTTCATTAATTATGGACTTTATATTTATATTTATTACTTTCCGTTTGATTTTATACTATTTAACTGAAATATACTAATTTCAGCTCCTTCCAAATTTTTCTTTATTCCTTTCAATAAATTAAATCTTAAATTTTAAATAAATGTTTTATTTCTTTAACCTAATAACACTAAAATTAAAATTTCATAAATCTTCTGATTTATTCAAATTTCCCTTACTAAACTTAAGATTTATTATTAGAATTTTAAAAGGGCACTTTATTTTATTTTTATTTTTTTCCAATAGATTCTTAAATTCATTCAAATTTCTATAGTTATTCTACTTACAAGTTCACTACTTTTATTATCTTTCCAAATCCAATTATATATTTTGATAATTTATTTACTCAAATACATCAAATCAACCATAACATTCAATATTCCAATACATCTCATCATAGAATATCAATATTCACAGCAGAGAATATTAAATAAATTTTAAATAGATGTTGAGGGATCCAGTTGGATCCCTCCAACCTGTTTTTCCTGCATCCGCAGATGTTAGCACAATAATATATTGATTTCAGAATATTTCATACCATCTCACATCAATCAACTTCAACCATTCAAACAATTATTTAAATTTAATCATTTAAATTTAAATGTAACTGAGTGAGATTAACTCACCTTTGTTCTTTACTTTGCAACTCAATCCATCTCGCTATTTCCTTCAAGATATTTGGACCTTGTCACATTAAATTATTTCATAAATATTTGAACCAATCGAATAATTAATTTCCATTTAATAATTTAATAGATAATTAAATTAACTAGTGATTTAGTCCTAAATTTGGTGATCTAATTTTAAACTAATTCACTTAACAATCTCTAAAATAATCAAATGAGCTATTTAAATAAATTCATAAAAATGCTGCCTACACTTGTATACATATATATATATATATATTTCTAATAACTTATAAAATTTCTCAATTGAATATTTAATTGTTTTTTTTTTATTATTTTTTTCACTAATAGTTTTAGTATTAAACTACTGCCTTCTCTATACTTTCAACAGCAACATAAGACTTCCTTCCTCTACCCATTTTTTTTTCCACACAGTTAAATTTTAACTAATTGTTATTTAATTTAAAACAAATATATAAACTTGTACCTTGCTGAGATATGAGCCTCACTCACGTTCGCACTGCAACCACGAATATCACTAAACCGCGACCCTCATGAGCATCGCGTCAGGCCAACAAATCCCCATCATCCTCTCGAGCATCGCGACCCTACAACTCATGATCGAAGCCGCCACCATCTACAACCTGCCCAAGCTCCTCGCGTACACGAACCGCGCGTCCACTACTGAGCTTCATAGAACTCGTGCGGCCTGCCCTACTCTCCACGGTCGCAACCCCAAGCCCAAATCGCAAGTCGTCGCCTTGTACGCATTCCCAGGCCAAGGTCCTCCCCCTCGAGCGATCGAGAGAGATGCGAAGCCCTGATGAATAGTTCGGCCCCTTTTATTTTCTCGATTTCAATCGCTCCCTTATTTTTTTTTTTTTTTAGATACTGAATGAAGATGCTGTTGGATTTGGGAAAGAGGAAGGCGAAATTGAACGTGGGGGCTTCGGCCATTAAATATTTTTCGAATTGTTAAGTGAACTGAAAGAATCAGGGTCTCGTATTCGAAAAGAAGCAGGATAGGGTTAGTGTGTTCGAGAAGGCAACGAAAGCGTGAAGAAGACGCCTTGCTACAGTGCCCACTTATTTTTATTTCAAATTCAATTCCATTATTATCAATCGAATTCTCAGCGCGTTTATATATCGTCCACTCTCATACTAACTCCGATAAATACGAAATTTGAAACCCGATAATAATACAATATTACGGATCCAATGAAACTGGTTTCGTCGAAATCCGAGACTGTGCTTCGGAAGGCTATTTTTAAATTCAATTAAAACGATTTAAATTTCACAACTGAACAAACAACTTCCAAATTCAATTTTAACACTTCTATTGTCTTTACTATCATCAAAATAAGTTTTATAAGCCTACAAATTATTTTTAATCGGATTAAAATCCCAGATTCAACATTTTATTTAGATTCAAGTTATTTAATTCAATAATTTAATTATCAAACAATTAGTGATATTTGAATTCAAATTAAAAACTAACTTTTAATTATTCAAAATCAATTGAATATTTCAATTTTAAATACTCAAAAATTCCGGGTCGTCACATTCCTCCCCCTTAAAAGAATTTCGTCCCCGAAATTACCAGTTAGGAAGAATGATCCAATACCCGTTACTATTTTTTTTTTTTTTAAAACCAAACGGTTTCTAACAATTCGACAACTTACCAACTATCTTTTATAAAAGATCCATTATCATTCTTATTAACTTCCCAAACTTTTTTTTCTAGTTTCAGACTATACCATTAGTTCAACCATTCAAGTTTCAATTTAAAACCAAATTTTGAATTCTCAAAATTTTCTCAAAAATTTTCTAACTCCCTAAATTCCCGAAAATTTTTGCCAGCGTTTCCTTTGCGCGGCTGACTCGGTACAACTACAAAATGGCTCTACGGCCTCCCAAATCCAAAAGGAAAACAAAAAGGCCAAGTGGCTCAATCCAAATCCAAATCAAATTCCATACCAAATTGAATACGTACCTCTTTGTCGAGCATTTCAAATTTATCTCTTGAAATCAAATCCACACTTCTTTTCCCTTTTATAATACCTGCATATCATGTCTAGTACTAATATCCAAACTCAATATTCCCAAAACATTTTATCGACTTTCTTACAAATGTCAATATTTATTCATTCCAATATTGGCCCAAATCATATTGGTAGTATCAATTTCATTTAAGAATTCACCATTCTCTCTTAAGTTTAATATAAGCATTATATATGTTTCTTATACTTATTTTCACCTTACTACATTAGTTTATATCTATTTCTATTCAAAGTAATTCTTTCATTTCCATACGAATTCAATTTATTTTCAACTCTAAACTTTAATTATTATTTTTTTTTTTTTCATTTACACTGATTCATGTTATGATTTTAATTAACACCATTTACTAATCTAGTTTAGTTTCCAATTTGAATTCGTTAGTCGTTAACACAGTTTTCCAAAATTTTCAAAATTTTTCTAACTCCCAAAATTTCTGAAAAAATTTGGCAGAGTCTCCTTTGTACGGAGGAGCTTTTGCAATTTGACAAAAGAGATAAATATATATACATCGACCCACACGGTCGGAAAAACCAAAAAAAGTTCATATTTCCTATTTTAATTGCGTAGGCGTACCTTATTTAGCATTTTTAAGCAAGCGGCTTATTAATTTTAGCAAATAGCACAACCAAATCTAGCCACACGGCTTCCAGGTACCTGTACTTACTCAATTTAAACATGTAAGTACGATATAAATGAAGTTTAACTACATTTTACTTATTTACAATAGTCAAACATGTAAGAAATTCAAACCAAATATTTTTCCATAAGCAATTTATATAGTTCCCATGCCAATTCAACTGGTTTAATTCATTTATAACCATTTTCATTAAATTCGAATGATTTTCAATCCATTCGCATACATCTTCATCAAACTTGGATGGTTTAAAACACAATAGCTTATCCTTAATTTATTCTTAAGCAAACTGAACTCACATTTAATTCAATTGCTTTCAAAATCAATTTATTTTACTACTATCAACTCATAGAATTTTTAATTACTTCTATTTACACCAAATGATAATTTATTCTTTGCAATTTGACGAGATTTATGTGAATAAACAAGTATTTATGTTTTATTTTAAATGGATTTCAACTCAATCCTATTCCGTTTTTAAATTTATTCACGATCCATATATTCTTATTTTCATTGCATTTCATATTTGAATCCATTCACTTTACATTTCACTTTATTAATCAACTAGTTCATTCAAAACCATTTACAACCTAGGTTCATCTTCATTACCAATTTAATTACTCTTTTATTTTAATTCATTCACAAGAATTTATTTACATTTCATTCCATATTTGTTCATTCCAATCTATTTTATTTAGCTCGAAAACAATCCAGGCTATTTTATTCAATAACCATTTCTCAACTTATTTAAACTATATTTCATTTGATACTTATTTATTCCATCATTTATTCATTCAATATAATTTGTTTATCCACATTTACTTGAACCATTTCAAATAAACTCGAAACATTCTATTTCCTTATTGTCTCAAATTATTTCAGTTCCTAATAATTTAAATGGTTTACAATCATTTATTCTAGAACGTCATTCCATTGACATTATTTATAACTCACCGAATTTTTATTTCGGTTAAAAAAATTATTTTCACTTGATTTAAAACCAATCCAATATTATTAAACTTTGTTTAAGTTGAATTCAATTCAACTCTCCTGCATTCATTTAGCTTAAGTCAATTTCCTTCAATTTATTAAAATTTTATACTTAAGCTCATTCTCATTTTGCAAACAAAGTTCTCTTTTATACTCAACTTAACTCAATTAATTCTAAGGCCATATCCAATTTATTTCCACTTATTGGATTTCATTTGCACATTCAAACCATTACTATTTTAATCCATTTACATTTTTATTTTATACATCTCAAATTATATTTACTTTGTTAACACTTCAAGTCTAATTTTTAATTAATAACTCAAGTTCTGATTCTATTATCCACTTTTAATTTACCATCCAATTTATTAACTCACAATTCAATTCCATTCTTAATTACTTTCCCTTCCTCAACAATTTGAATCAGCTTTAATTTATAACTTGAGTTTATTTCCAAACTTCATCATAAACTCACAATTCAATTTTATTAACTAATTTATTATCTAATTAGTTCTCCCATTATTTATAATCCAACACTTGAATTTTTTTTTTCATTCCAAATATCACTTTTATTTATTTTCCTTAGTTCAATATACTTTACAATTCAAGTTTGGATTTTCCTCTCATTTCCCTATTCATCTAAATATTTATTTGGATTTGTATTCCATTTCAAAAATTTATAAGCCACAACTTATTATTTACACAATTCCATCCATTATAGGCTTGAATATATTCATCTTTTATTTTTAACTCAAGCCTGTTATTTATTTATAGCCCAATCATATTTTATTTCTATGGATTTTAATTCTTTTATAAGTGATTTTGATTTATTTATTTCAATTCCAATCCTTATCCCACTTAATTCCATTTATTCAGGTAAGAATCTAATTCCATTAAATAATTCAATTGAATTCTTATGCCAATTCAATTTTATCTTAACTCGGATTTATTTAACCCAATTCGGTTTCAACTCAATTCGAATACAACTGGATATTATTTCCAGCCTATTCAATTTATTCCAATTTACTTTTTTATTTCCCATCCAAGTTAACTTCATTTCATTTTAAATTTACATTCCATTATTCAAAGCTTATATTTCCTTTCTGTTTTAAAAATCATCTCAATTTATAAGCTGACAACTTATCTTATCCGGATTTTTTTAAACTCCCGGCTTTGGTTTCAAATCATTTTGAAATCTCCAACGTCTCAAATCACATTTCTCAAAAGTTACACCAATCCTGGTTTTACCCACAACAAATTTCCTTTGAAATTTTCAAAAACAACTAACTTTTCTGAATAAATCAATTTGGTAGCAATTCATCACTTAGAAACTCAAAAATGAACATCGATGATGCTGCAGTCATCACCGAAGTTATTTTCCAGTGACTGAAGTGAATTCAATGCTATATCACTATCAAAACCCATTTAAAACAAATTTCCATCCAGAAATACTTCCAAAACAGTAATGTTATCATTTATCTTCAAAACACTTCGATAACATTCCCAAAATCTCTGAAATTTTGAAATTTTCAAATCCTGCTTAAATACAGTTTATCTATGATCCATTTGTATAATTTATGACAAATTTCTATTTGATGGTATTTCAGTTCATAAATTACATTTATAATTCATATTTATAAATTTCATTTCATAATTGTATTTATCTTCTCAATCTTTGATTATATTTACAATTTCTAGTTAAACTTTCACTTAACAATGATAATATTTTTAATATTATCGTTTCTAACATCCAAGCAACCATATAATAGCTATATAGTTTACCAAAAACTTCCTTTATATCCAAAAATATATTTTTGGGTAAAATTATTTCATTTACCCGTATTTAAAACAATACCGTGTCGACTGTTCTATTCAAGTGTTTAGAAACCCTTTCGATACAGCTGTACGGGCTGTGCCGACGAAGGTTCATATGCCACTCAATAAACCAATCAACACAATATTAAAACAATTTATATTCACTAACAAATACGCGCTCATATTTATTTATACGCTCAAATTCATTATAGAGTACTACGGACTCTATTTCGAATGAGTAATTCCCACCAGAGCCAAGGTTATCACCAACCTAAGCTCTGATACCAAATGTAACAGCCCGCAAATCCGTACCCCTTGAGTCAACACTATTCTACAACAATCAACTCAAGTTGCATAGAAATACGAACCATTAGGGTTTAAGAAGAAGAGGAAGAAGAAGAGAAAACAAAACCAACATCAGAATCTAACCATCGCAGCGGAATAAAATATAATAGAGAATAAATAATCTTTACTCAAAATCAAATATATCAGTTTACATATGTTACATCATCAGAGTACATCGGTCACAGCTCACATCAATAACATACAATGAGTACACAACAACTCAACACAGCGGAAATATATATATACAAATACGAGAATACGTATCGTCATCCAGCTCGTCTCCTGAACTCCACAGCATCATATCCTGTATCCTATAATACTCGGTCTGACCCGAGCATTACAGTTAAATAACACCCGAGTCAGTCTGGAATACCAGCGTGAGAAAATCACACCCAATTTATTATTAAAGTTTCAAAAATCCTTTGAAAACAAAAGCATCTCGTAAGACCACGCCACAAATAAACATGTCGGGTTTTTACCTTACGATAGCTAAAACAATTTTTATAGAAATCCTATGATATTATAATAGGGTCTATATACAAATACTTATAAAATAGCCGAAATTGTTACATGATTAAATTCCAGCTACTAGCCACCGAAGTGGGTAATACAAACAAAACTCGTACAAGGCTCGTAGGGAGAATGGATTTCCAACAATGACTAGGCACTGGGGTACCACCTGTCACAGTACGGGGCCTAGATCACCGTACCGAGGATTACTCCCTTCATCCCCTGCAACACAAGGCCGGAACCATTCCTTACTGAACAGTCCCGAATAAGATAAACCCCGTGGTTGGCGCGACCAACCACCCACTAAGCCGAAATATATAAAGGGACATCTAGACAGGGGAAATATCTTGTCCTGCTTGGGCATGACCCACCTAACCTTGCTGCATATCCCCTGATTTTCAGTCATTCCCATTTGATGAGGCTTGAGGCTAAGCGTTACCTTTAGAATGTTTTCACGTAGAATGCCCATCGTCCTCCTGACGATGTTTCGCAAGCATTCATCCATACAAGTCCGTCCCGGGTTCGAACGGAACCGAAGGCACTATTCCTACAACATCCATTTTGGAAATATCCTCAGGATTAGTAGCGACTAGCCCTTGCACTTCACAGCTCCATCTTCGCATCCAAAATCGTTTTCACGAAACGTACAAACCGGATCGAAGTGGTTTTCGAGAAATTAATCTCGATCCCGGACTCTTCGAAACGATCAACGCATTTGGCCAATATTGATAGTCGGTTATTTAACTATCAATTTATATTCACAAACAACCATCCAACCAATAAATAATTTTTCAAATTATTTATTAATCTCAAAATTATCTTCACAATATATATTTCTATTTTCAATCCTTTGAAAACAGTTTTCAAATCATTCTTTCTTCAGAATCAACTTCCCCAAATCTTTTCTATCTCCTCTGAAATCACCAAGCACAAAATAGATTTTTAAAAAATTTTTTAAACACTTTACTTTGAAATATATACTTTAAAACATTTAAGTTAAATTACTTCAATAAATTTGTTAAAAATACATACTATTTGACTTTGAGAAAATAAGGTTTCTTAATAAAATATAAAACCAGGTTTTCACTTTTAAAACAAATACTAAATCACTTTTAAATAATTAATACTATAATATATTAAAGGAAAGCTTGCTTTAGAAATTAAATATTAGAAACAATAAATTTAAAAAAAAAACTTGCTTCCTTTAAAAACAACTTTTAAAACATCTAATTTATACGTACAAATTTACTTTTAAAAACGTGTACTTGGCCATCCAGAGAAAATTCCAACTTCAAGCACTTAAATCAATTTCCCAAATTGATTTTCCAATTTATTCTATTTGAAATTAAATTTCTCTACTTATCAGTTTATCTCCCAATTTCATTAATTATGGACTTTATATTTATATTTATTACTTTCCGTTTGATTTTATACTATTTAACTGAAATATACTAATTTCAGCTCCTTCCAAATTTTTCTTTATTCCTTTCAATAAATTAAATCTTAAATTTTAAATAAATGTTTTATTTCTTTAACCTAATAACACTAAAATTAAAATTTCATAAATCTTCTGATTTATTCAAATTTCCCTTACTAAACTTAAGATTTATTATTAGAATTTTAAAAGGGCACTTTATTTTATTTTTATTTTTTTCCAATAGATTCTTAAATTCATTCAAATTTCTATAGTTATTCTACTTACAATTTCACTACTTTTATTATCTTTCCAAATCCAATTATATATTTTGATAATTTATTTACTCAAATACATCAAATCAACCATAACATTCAATATTCCAATACATCTCATCATAGAATATCAATATTCACAGCAGAGAATATTAAATAAATTTTAAATAGATGTTGAGGGATCCAGTTGGATCCCTCCAACCTGTTTTTCCTGCATCCGCAGATGTTAGCACAATAATATATTGATTTCAGAATATTTCATACCATCTCACATCAATCAACTTCAACCATTCAAACAATTATTTAAATTTAATCATTTAAATTTAAATGTAACTGAGTGAGATTAACTCACCTTTGTTCTTTACTTTGCAACTCAATCCATCTCGCTATTTCCTTCAAGATATTTGGACCTTGTCACATTAAATTATTTCATAAATATTTGAACCAATCGAATAATTAATTTCCATTTAATAATTTAATAGATAATTAAATTAACTAGTGATTTAGTCCT
Organism: Allium cepa; assembly: GCA_030765085.1. Classification (NCBI taxonomy): domain Eukaryota; kingdom Viridiplantae; phylum Streptophyta; class Magnoliopsida; order Asparagales; family Amaryllidaceae; genus Allium; species Allium cepa. Next base: position 737,021,245 of record CM060943.1, read on the forward strand.
AAATTTGGTGATCTAATTTTAAACTAATTCACTTAACAATCTCTAAAATAATCAAATGAGCTATTTAAATAAATTCATAAAAATGCTGCCTACACTTGTATACATATATATATATATATATATTTCTAATAACTTATAAAATTTCTCAATTGAATATTTAATTGTTTTTTTTTATTATTATTTTTTTCACTAATAGTTTTAGTATTAAACTACTGCCTTCTCTATACTTTCAACAGCAACATAAGACTTCCTTCCTCTACCCATTTTTTTTTCCACACAGTTAAATTTTAACTAATTGTTATTTAATTTAAAACAAATATATAAACTTGTACCTTGCTGAGATATGAGCCTCACTCACGTTCGCACTGCAACCACGAATATCACTAAACCGCGACCCTCATGAGCATCGCGTCAGGCCAACAAATCCCCATCATCCTCTCGAGCATCGCGACCCTACAACTCATGATCGAAGCCGCCACCATCTACAACCTGCCCAAGCTCCTCGCGTACACGAACCGCGCGTCCACTACTGAGCTTCATAGAACTCGTGCGGCCTGCCCTACTCTCCACGGTCGCAACCCCAAGCCCAAATCGCAAGTCGTCGCCTTGTACGCATTCCCAGGCCAAGCTCCTCCCCCTCGAGCGATCGAGAGAGATGCGAAGCCCTGATGAATAGTTCGGCCCCTTTTATTTTCTCGATTTCAATCGCTCCCTTATTTTTTTTTTTTTAGATACTGAATGAAGATGCTGTTGGATTTGGGAAAGAGGAAGGCGAAATTGAACGTGGGGGCTTCGGCCATTAAATATTTTTCGAATTGTTAAGTGAACTGAAAGAATCAGGGTCTCGTATTCGAAAAGAAGCAGGATAGGGTTAGTGTGTTCGAGAAGGCAACGAAAGCGTGAAGAAGACGCCTTGCTACAGTGCCCACTTATTTTTATTTCAAATTCAATTCCATTATTATCAATCGAATTCTCAGCGCGTTTATATATCGTCCACTCACATACTAACTCCGATAAATACGAAATTTGAAACCCGATAATAATACAATATTACGGATCCAATGAAACTGGTTTCGTCGAAATCCGAGACTGTGCTTCGGAAGGCTATTTTTAAATTCAATTAAAACGATTTAAATTTCACAACTGAACAAACAACTTCCAAATTCAATTTTAACACTTCTATTGTCTTTACTATCATCAATATAAGTTTTATAAGCCTACAAATTATTTTTAATCGGATTAAAATCCCAGATTCAACATTTTATTTAGATTCAAGTTATTTAATTCAATAATTTAATTATCAAACAATTAGTGATATTTGAATTCAAATTAAAAACTAACTTTTAATTATTCAAAATCAATTGAATATTTCAATTTTAAATACTCAAAAATTCCGGGTCGTCACAGTACCTTTCGAATTGGTTAAAGGCCGTTTTTTCAGCTTATAACAACGAATTCGAAAGGATGGCTTCTGTTTTATTAATATCGAAGCCCCTTTTCCAATGTTTTCGAAAGGGTTCTTGCAGCTGCTTTTATCAATGGTTTGAAAGGTTGGTCTCGAAACTATCCTTTCCCCAATTCTTTTATTTGAAGGTTAATGTTTTCGAAAAGTTTACATTCACTATTATTTTATTTGACCCAGTAGCTATAATCCTTTCCCCAATTCTTTTATTTGAAGATTAATGCTTCCATTAATTTTACTTGAACTAAGTGCCTTCAAAAGATAAGCTTTAAATGTTTCGAAAGGTATATCTTTAATGGTTTCGAATGGGAGGTTTCAATGCTTTCGAAAGAAATGTTTCGAATGTTTCGAAAGGCATATATGTAAGTGTTTGAAAGGAACGTTTGAAAACATTTGGAAGGTATGTTTTAATGGTTTCAAAAGAGAAGGCCTAAGGTTTCGAAAGCCTTAGTTTTCAAACAAGAAGCCCCATCTCATTTTTAAATGTAAATCCATGGCAATATGAAAGGGTTTTGAAATGGCATTTAACTTTGGAGTTTTTGAAGAAGCTTTCCTTGCTAAAGATAGTGGGTTAAGGGTATTAACCATGTTTCATTTGAAGAATGATTACAAGAAAATGAAATCACGGATGTTAATATTTTTATGTTTAGATTAGTTATCATGTATGCTGTTGAAACGACTAATTTTCTATCGAATTAGAAAATCGCTGAAAAATTGTAATAAAAATAACCGCAAGTGCACAGCGTACAATTTTAGTATGTAGCGAGTACGGGTCGATCCATGGGGAATTAAATGATTTAAAAATTCTACTAAATCAAATTAAACTAAGATTTGAAGTTGTGTTAAGTTAAAAATGTAAAAAATAACTAAAGTAAGTGAACAAAAATATGAGATAAAAGAGACTATTTAGTGGCAATTCCCTTCTCATGATCATATAAATCAACATAATGAAATTATGATCTCTCATTTTTGTCATTAGTGAATTTAGTTGATGTGTTTATCATAATTATGGCATATTTGTGCTATTAATTAGCCCAACATAAACCATAAAACTTTAACACACCCTTCAAACCACTTGTTAACTCTCATGAAAATGTTAATGAACTTGAAAATGAAATCTATTTTAAGCATGATCTATTCACTATTGGTTTGTAATATAGAACATCAAATTTTGATTTTAAAATCCACTTCATTACCAAAACCATATCTAGGTGAAGAAGTAATTTGTGTTTATGTTTGTTTAAGCATAGCCTATTTGGTGTCAACAACATAGGCTATCGAATTGAAAGTTAAACAACAAAATATTACACCAAACATTCCATTAAGCACAAAAAGAGATCATAGATTACAATAAGAAAACTAGCCTTTGGTTGCATAAATTGATGGCATTTGTTTGTGAATGCAACTAAAAACATTTCACCCTATAGTTAAAACATGGTAAAAATTATTTTCCCTTTCGCGCCCAGCCTAAATCTTTCCGCCTAAAAATAATAAACGAACTAGTACATTCCCTATCGTTCAATTATCTTAAACTTATAAATTTTTTAAACCTAAGGAGAAAATTTTCCAAAATCGCTTCAAAATAATTTCCTAAAACGCTTTTTGATTCAACCATTCTCTCCACATCACTCATCTCTACATCGTCGTTTATTTTCATCGTCGCATCTACTCCTCTCCACATCACTGCGGTAGCTCTCCAGCACGATTTTCTCCTTGTGGTGCCCTAAATAGGTATATTTAGGTTGATTTCTATAAATTGATTTTCTAATTGTGATTAAAGCTTGCGCATAAAATTGTTTGTAATTGTTTTTTGTGTTCCTTCAGTTTACAATATATTGATAATACAAGTTATTATAGATTATATTGCAAGTTATTTTGTGATTATTTTTTATTACTGCAGGTTCTTTTGTGATTGTTTATGATTACATCTTAGAATGTAATTTTACAGTTTATTATTTTGATATTTTCAACAAAACATAGAATTTTTACTATCGTGTTAAAGAAATTTTGTGATTGTTTGCATTGTGATTACTACAAGGGTATCTCAATTACTGACGCGATTACTGCAAGGGTAGCTCAGTTATTGTGTGATTCTTTGCGTTGTGATTTATTAGATAACGAAACTGGACGAACAATCTATTACTGGTTGGAAACACGTGTTTTTTGGGTTCTACAAATAGTAAAATTTGATAGAAATGATACAATACTACTTAATAAAGAAAGTAATTTGTCTTCCTTTTATTTTATAAGAAAATAACAAATACAAATATGTATTATCTTAGTAGTGGTTGTCTTTGCAATGTGGACCTTAGTGATCGACAAGTAAAGCTATATGGATGCAACAACTAATAATACAAGCAGCCTATGTTAACACACACTTATAAATGCATACTGACATCTTTGGTATTTTTGAAATAAAAATAAAGGATGTGCCCATATATATTTTGCAGTAACAGTAAACTTTCAGTAATTTTAGTCAACTGTAGTTTGGTATCATTCTTACACAAATTTGTTAAGTATCGAAATTGTTGTTGCCATAGGCTGCTTGAAAAATCTAGATTGTTCAAACTGTTTGTAACGATCCACTTCTTTGGACAGTTAAAATCGACAATAAACCACACATGTCAGACTCAAACAATTCCAAATGGAGGATTGTTAATGGGATAAATAAAAAGAGAAAAAAGAAAGAAAAACAAAACACAAAATCTCACAGCGGAATGAAAAAAATATAATAATCAAATAAACAGTTCATGAAACTGTTTTACAAAGAATATTTGATTACACTTTTACAAAATTCAAATCAGAGTTATACATACATCAAAAATAAAAAATATTGCAGCGGAACACAGAATGTGGACGAATGATAAATAGCAATAATATACTTTCTCTTCGTCTTCGTCCTCTAGAAAATAGTCTTCAATACACTGAAAAGGTTAGACTGACCCGAGCATAATGCAAAACAATACACTCGAGTCAGAACTAAAAATTCCTAGGTATGTCAAATCAATCTTAAATTAAAATATAACTATAATGGCTTCAGAGATGTTACAGGATTTTCATCTCCTATCAAGTGCACAACGTGACTATATTTATTTAAAAGGTTTCAAATAATTCAACATATCAATCTTAATCATCTAATTAAAACAAATCCAAAGTTTGAACTTAACTTAAACCCTTTAAATAATTCAGTTCCAAATAAAATCTAAATTCAAGAGATTATATCATATATGTCATTTCAACCAGGACCAAAAATCAACATTTTCAAATCAATGAAAACCGTTCGACTTTATAATTTCAACCCGTAACGATTTTCCCCTAATCTATAGGATCGTTCGAGTATGTATCATTTCAACCCATAGTGAACTTGTTGTACTATAACGATATAAAATACAACGTCCATTCATCCAATATCAACAATCAATCATCAATCACAATCATCATCCAAATCAATCAATAAACATCAATAGATAATTGAAAATCAATAACAGATATTTAACTAGCAAATTAAATTCAATTATAAATTAGATAACGATTTAGTTCAAATAAATTCAAGTTATCTGAGATGATGATTTAAATATACCAAATAGCCTTAAATAAATTTTCAATCACATCATAAATTTAATTTAACAAACATAAGAAATTTTAGAAGTTGTGAGTGGGTTAAAACACTTAACTTTGATTTGTAGCCCATATAAATCCAAAAATGAGCTCAAAATTCAACAACCGCCAAATTCAACAAAATCAATTTCCTGTCTGGAATTTAAATATGAATTCAACAGAAGAAATCGTGCGTGAATCAAAGTTTATTTGCAAAAGATATTCATCTTATAAGAAATATTAAGAAATATTATAAAAAAATTAGTACGCGTTAAGAAAAAATAAATTCTTAATACTTACGTTTTTCTAAAGATGATGCTTTAGGAAAAAATTGAAGAACAACTAAGATGAGGATAGTAAGTGTACGAAAAATGAAAAAAAAAATGTTTAATAAAAGAAAGCCTTTGGATTTCCTAGAATAAGAGCTTTTGAATATAAGGTGTCAGGAGAAACAAAACGCAAATGAAGAAATGAGCTGTAGGTTATTTATAATTAAGAAATGAAGGTCGAGGGACGAAAATAAATGTTACATTTTATTTTGAAAGCTTCAGCATTAATAATGCATAAGGAAATGTATGTAGGAATGGAAAAGTTTGCAAACGAAAGTAAAATTTTATATACACGAAAATGAGGTGGCAAGAATTAAATACAACCAAAAAGTCTAGACTTATGTATTAAATAGAAGGAGAAATGAACGGATTAAGTATTAACAATAAGGTAACTATTTTAAAATGTTCACGCAGCAATTAATAATAAAAGAAATGAAGGGACCATGAATGTCGCATAGCCTTCTAAAATTCAGTTTTTTTGAAATGTAACCAAATTAACTTCATTAACTCAAATAATATCCAAATTTGCACGCATTTAGGTTTTCGTATATGCGTAATAATTTTTTTATACTTACCTTAAAAATGAAAACGTTTAATTTGGTTTTTTCAAAATGATCTTTTATTTCCATTAAAACACATCTTTTTGTTTAACACAAGACGTGTGTTTCTTTTATTAAATCTATTAATTGCAGTCAAAAGTTTTTTCCTTTTAATTGAACCTTTTTAATTACATTAATTGCAATTACTTACAAAGTTAAAATTTAAAACAGACAACTAAAATTGATGAAAAATAGAACAGTTATTTATTTAAACACGTACATAAATTTGTTGTTTATACAAAAGAGTAATAGATAACTTACTGAAAATAGATTATTTTCCTATTCTTATAATAAATCTGTAAGCTAAAACACAATTCAAATAAAAATATTTTTTCTTCTTCTTTAAAATCAATCATTCTATTCTTTAATTTAATGAAATTAAATCTACATTCACAAATGAAACATTCATTTTATTTGACGTAAATGTTCTTTTCATTAAATCAAACTTTCCTTATATTTTCAGAAAATATAAGCTGCTTTTAATGATGCCTATCAATTTACAATTATTATTCTCTCTCCTATTAATTGATAATTTTCAATTACATCAATTTCAGTTGAGTAAGTTTCCAAATCGACTAAATGAATGTAATGCGAAGTAGAACAATTTTTCCTATCCAATAGTAATTTAAACATATTTATACACTATTGGATACAAATAGTAATTACACATTTCTTACTAAATAATAGTTTCTCATCTCTACAATCAATCTTTCAGCTACCAAAAATTTCAAATAAATAAACATATGTTTACTCTTTTACTAAACTTATTCATTTTTATTCTTTTATTTTGATCTACACTCCAACTATTAAATCAACCAGTACCTTATGAAATTATTATCATAGATTTCTACTTATCCTCATTTTCTACAATTGACGTCATTTTTTACATTACCTACAATATTTAATTACATTTAATTCCGATTAATTATATCCTAATTCAATAAATTTATTTAATCGATTTCGGTCTTCTTATTCAATCTATTGTCATATTATGAATAAAATTTACATTGGCGTACATCTTATTGAATTAATATTCTACAATTATCAATTTAATCTACATTAACTGCATTAATTAAGTGAATTATTGATTTCCAATCTATTATCAATGAATTAAATAATTAATATATAATTACCATTGTTATAACTTACCAATTCAAACACATTTCTATGTTTATTGTTAACAAACAAACTAATAAGTTCACGTAGCGATTACTTATTCTATTTTAATCAATTCAAATTAATTACATACAATTTCACCATTTAATACAACATTTTATTTATTTACTCATTTACATTTTATACCAAATTTTAACTTTACAATCATTCCAATTAATTGAGATTTAATTAAAATAGTTATCAATTGCCTTAAATTAACATTATTAAATTTCAATTAATTGAAATTAAATTAAAATGGTTATCCATTAACTTACACTAACATTATTACATTTTATTCTAGTTATTATTCTTGTTATTAAACTTAAATTTTTTTCACAACATTAAATTCCAAAACTATTTAATCAATAAATTTAAATTATCGAAAATTTACGGGTCGTTACACTCTCCCCGCTCAAAACTTTTCGTCGCCAACAAGGAAAAGAAGAAATTAAATAGTCGATATATCTTATTCAAAATATTAACTTTACAAACAATTAATTTACAAAATTAAATAATTTATATAAAATATATCAATTTATAACAATTAAATCCTTTTTATTCAAGTTAATAAAAGTTTGAAAAGATTTCGTATAAATTTTCTAAGTCCGAAATTCACTGAAAATTTCGGTAGGGTCTCCTTTGTACGGAGAGGTTTGGGAGAAATAATAATATCAAAATATAACAATGTATCATAATTTTAAAATTAATATATCCGAACATAGGAAAATAATATTATATCGCTAGAAAACCATAATCTGATAACATACCTATTTGTCGGAAAAATAATGCTTGTTTTATGAAATTAAAAGCAGTGGCAATTGCTTCCATAACCTGTATTCCACTTATATAATCCAAAGAGGTTAATAATTATATAGAAGTGAAATGATTATATTGTTTTAAATCAATAACAAACCATCAACATAACATAACAACAACCACTTTCAACCAAAAGCTTACCATCATCACATAAATCAAAATAAATCAATACAACATAACTACAATCTTTTAGAAACAAGCATACAATCTTCACAAGGGATCAAAGTAATCAACCATTTCGGAAGTTACAACCATCAAATTTAATATAGTACTCACTTTATTATTTACTTTAATTATCAATAGCTTCAAACATTAACTTAAGTTTATAATTATTTACTTACCATATTCACTTTCTAGTTCATTTTATTTAGTAGCACTACAATTACAACTCAAATTTATAACTATTTTCATATCAAAATTTCTTATTTATAAAAGTAAATTTCATTGAACACTTTCATTATTTAATTTTTTCTTGGACAATATTCCATTACATATCCTTATTTAACACTACATCTTTTAATTTTCTGGTAAGTTATATATATGCTTCTAAGAACGAAATTGAAAGTTACACAAGTTTATCTTATTTCATTTTAGTAAATAAACGTTCAATAGTTATCATTTCTTATTTTCGTATCATTTTTGTTTACAAGTTACAAATTCTGAATTCCTTGTATATTTCATTTATATGTGATATCCCGGAAATTTGGCAATATAAATTTAATAATCTGTGTTAAAAATTAAGTTGATTTGATAATTTTGGATAATAAAATTTTGAATTGATCTAATAATCTTCTTTTAATAAATATTTAAATTGGAAGATTTTATCTTTTAAAAGCTAATAAATTGTTTTCTGGTTATAATATATATAATTGTATATACTGTAAATTGATAAACTTTGATTTGGAACTTAGTAAATGAATCAATTTTTAATTTATTTTATATTTGGTAAATTGGGAATTTGATTTAAATTTAACATTTAACTTTTCAAAGCAATTTAAATAAATAACTATATGGTTTGTAAATATTAAAGATAATTCTTATTTGTTTAAATTTATATTTTAATTAACTTAAATATGAATTTAGATTAGATTAACATCAAAGCTTTGTTTTTTTAAATATTACTTGAAATTTATATATAAAAGTTTAAAATACAAATTACATATGGTTTTAATTTATTGAGTAATAGAAGCGATTTATGATCTCTTTTATAAATTATTTAAAAAAATTTAATTTGTTATTTTCAAATAATAATTATAATACTTAGTTTTTATAAACATAAATAGATTTTTAGAAATAGGTTTTGTTATTTTTAAATTTAATGGTAGTATATATGCATCTATATATGACTTGATTTTTAAATTAGGTTTTATAATTTAATTTAAATTTGAATTTGGTGTTGTGAAATTCAAAAGAATAAATACATAAAAATATTTGAATAAGCTTATATTTATATTTGTTTTGTTTCATTTCTTTTTAAATAAAAAGAGGGAAATTTATTTATTTATATATAAGAAATAAAATAAGTTAAAGTTTTTATAAACAATTTAAAATTAAAATACTTAAAATTACATGTGTGAGCCTCTTAACACCCTAATTGACATGTGTTAGTCATAAAATTAACAAAGTGACAAATGTTGGAAAATTAAAAAAAGTGTCCTATTAATTTTCTTTTTCTTTTATTTTAACTAAATCAAAATTTACTTATATTAACACATCTCTTCTCAAATTTATTCTTTTCTATTCTTTTTTTTTCAAACATGAGAGATCTTCAGCTAAAAAAATTAAAAATCTGCATCTTTCTCCAAAACAGAAATTCTATTCAAACAAATCTGTAATTCCCCTCAAAGATCAACCTGAAACCCATGTTTCCTCTAAACCAAAACCATCTGAATCATACTCAAACTTGAAATGCAAATCTTAATCTAGTAGCCTCTTCAAAACATTTAAATGCCTGAAATCATTCTGCAACTTCATCAAGCGTGCATTTTATTTGGGAACATGCAAATGAATCAGGGAAAGCATTTGCAGTAAAGACAAGATGGAAGTTTTTAAAAGTAAACCGAAGTTTAAATTCAAAAGCTAAACAAGAAGCAAAATCAAACAGCAGTTTTAAAGAACTTCAACAACTTCAAGTTTTCAAATCTAGCACCTTCCAGTTTCATACTTTTCAAAAGGCTCTGCTCATAAAATTTGGTGAGGAACATTTTTTTTAAATAAACTTAAGTATAAATTGGTTGCTTGTTTTACTCCTGAAATAAGTGTATTTGCATGCAATTTACAATTTCATTATCGGAAAATTTATGATTGTATGTAGAAGTGCTTGCTGTAGTATAATTTATTTTCTGTACTTAAGTTTCCAGATTTTAGAATTTCTTGAAGTTCTATTTGTTTCAATCTAAGCTGTGTTAAGATTTAACATTCAATCAAAATGTGGCTGTGAATATAAGTTAAAGTTTTAATTTTATTTAATATGAAAAAAATAAAAGAAAAACCTGTAATGTCTCTGGAAATGCAAAGTACAATAGAACAATTTTGAAAATAAGAATTTGATCATTCAGGTTCTTTGATTCAAGAATATAAACAAGTTACATAAACAAAGACTTGAATTTTAAAACTAAAATTAGAAGTTTTAGTATGAATATGATCAAGTATTTCTGGTTTAACCAGAAATCCTGTTTTGGGTTGGTACTGTCAACCTGGAAGGTCGGGGTGGCCATAGTTTCTTTGGTGATGAAGTGATGATCAAGTATTCAGGGAAAAATGGTAGTTGATGGATTAAAGCATTGAGGCAGTAGTAATTAGGGATTGAAATATTTAACCCTAGTTTTTCTGTGATCAGAAGAATTGATCACTGCGACCTATATAAGTGATCAAGCTTGCCCTGATTTGAGTTGGCGATAGGTGGAGTATGGATGGAGTAGTGGCCGGAGGCGTAGCTTCTCTGGTGAACAGATTTTGGAGTTTGAGGCAAATTTTAGTTCGACATTGTTCCAGTTCTTGAGCTCGAATGCTGACTTGTGCGAGTGGTCGCGAGAGGCCAGAGATGACGGTGGGGATTGTCAGGACACGATTCTTCGTCTTCCGAAAATCCGACATCGACACTCACTTTATCGACTGCCGAGAAATCGAACGACGGAAAACCGAACACTGAGGGTTTTTAAAAAGAATTTAAGAAAAAGATAGAAAGAGAAGAAGAGATAAGAAGAGAGAAAAAGAAAAATAGAGGGAAAAGGAGATAGACAATTTTTTTTAGAAAATAGAGAATTAGAAAAAACAGACAGAAGATAGAAAATTTGAAAAATAGAAAACAGAGAATTTGAAAATAGAAGACAGAAAAGAAAATAGAACGGGACAGAAAGGAACAGAACAACAACAGAATCTCACAATTCGCAGCGGAACAACATATAATAATAAATGAAAAATCTTTAAACAAAGAACTATATCAGTTATTACATATCATCACATTATATTACATTACATCAAATCATCAGAGTGTACAACAACATACAACATCAAACAGTGCAGCGGAAAAAGAAATACTATATACTAGTAATACGCCATGCCATCCATCTTGACTCCAGCAATTCCAGAATATCCAGAATATCCTGATAAACCTAACTCTTGATTGCCCGTGTGGAAATTGGTGGGCACCCAGAGTTTAGGAAGGAAAACAATAAACTCCGAGTCAGTCATGTGACTGGTGTGAGAACTCAAAACAGTTTATTTAACTTTAAAATCAAAAATAGAGAAATATTTTTAAATTAATTCGCAATGCTTTTAAAAATGAGACTACCATAAGGCCTCCCGCACACACACACATGCAAACGCAGAATCGGAGGAGATTTCTCCTTATGATAGTCAAAGATGCTTGATACGCATTTAAAATAGCATTTGATATTATTACTAGTGCATAATGTATAACAAATCATTTCGAAAATAAAGATATAAATCTTAGCCGACATAGACATTTCGAACTATGCCTACTATAGCTACTATCCAAACAGTGGTGACCACCATAAGTGAATAGCAGGTTCTACAACTAATACCGTACAAGTTTCGTATTGGGAATTGGATTTCCAACAAATGGTCAGGCCAAGGAACTTCCCATTGCCACTGAGAATGCCTCTGGAAAGACATCCCCGAGAACCAAACCGGATCTCTGCCAACACAAGGCCGGGTTACCCCTAACTGGGTAACTACTGACACGAGCACGCCATTCCCCGGTCCTTTAGGACCTTTTCAACCGAGCGCTCGATATCCAATTCACACAATCATAAAGTGTTTTCAACATGAGTAAGTATCTGGGCTCCATACCATGATACCACCCCTTTCCAGAAGGAAATGCACATACCCTAAGGGGAGCTACAGCAACCCCTAATAACCTTGCCGCATCTTTCCTGTTTTGACCATTTCCGGGATGTGAGGCTCGACGAAGTCACGTCCACAAAAACATACTTTATACAAAAGCCATGCTTTGGGTCAATAAATGATCAACACAATGATCACTAAGATAGACGATCAAATAAATGATCCTATCACAATAATCAACACAATGATCATTTCAGCATCACTCAGCATGTCACATTACCAAACTGGGAATATATCGCTGATAACTTCAACTATATAACCTTTGAGCTCGTACATCTCAAAGAAGGGTGTTAAGCAAAGAATAAATTCTCCGCCACCAACAGAAATATATTTGAAAGAAATCGGCTTTATATCTCAACTTGTAATGTCAGGCATACAATCCATACAAGTCTGTTCCGGGATCGAACAAAACCGAAGGCACTTACAAAGAAGTCCTTGCAATCCGGATATTCACAATCCTGATCGGATTTCACCATCACATATGGAGAACTCAATACCGTAGCTACTCGGTGCAGAGTCAATCGATAGTTCATCCTATCACTCTTGCAAATACCGGTCTTCAACACCGATCTTCAAATGCAATTCACAACGACGTATCACATATTCGGAGTGGGTTATACGACCCCATGGTCCTTTCCCGGTTAACCCGAATAGTGAGCGCTTATTCAAAAATAAGTGTGCATTCAAATTCAAACAATTCACATCAAATACCCATTCAAAAGGAAATACTGATAGTCGGTTATTGAACTATCAATTGATATGCATACATCACCAGATTCCAAATAATTTTCCAAATTATTTATTTTCCAAAATATCTTTACAAGATATATAATTTCAACACTTTAAAAATAAATCAACATTTATTTTCAACAAATTCCACTTTTCACATATAAATTCCATAATGAATTTATATTTCAAAATATTCACGCATATACGATTTCAATTATTCATTTTCAATTTATCTTCAAAAAGATAAATTCTCTATATTCACTTCACATTGGAAAACATTTCCATACTTATTAAATAAGTAATTCACAATCATTTATTTTCAACACTTAGAAAATATTCAATATACTTAAATCGAATTAAGTATATATTTCATTCTTTAAGGAAATCATTCACTTAACATATTTATTTGGGCCAAAACGAATGTTGCGTAAAACATCGTTACGACAACCCAAAATCACTAGTATAGGGATTCGAATTTAAAATAGATATATAAATCCCAATATTATTCAAAAATATTTCCTTTCGGATATCACTTACTATAACAACAGTGTTATAGTCTACCATTTCCTTTTATTTCTCGAAAACGTCTATTTCAACAATAAATGTTGAAATCTATGGCTTCGAATCTCAACATGTTTTAAAACATCGTTAGATCGTTTTAATTATGTTTAAAACATCACATTCAAAAACATTTTCTTTAACGTATTATTCACTATTCAAAAATGTGAATAAACTTCATTAACAAATCTCATCCTTTTATTCGTTTTAATTCAAAGGATTATTCACTATTCAAAAATGTGAATATAACTCCATTAATAGGTTTCAACACTTTTCTTATCAAAATAAGTCGTTTGCGAATTTATAAAACAACGTTTATAAATTCCATTTCTATTTATTTATAAAAACTTCTTTTTTTATAAATTCTTTTATTAACCTGTTAAATTTCATATCTCCATTATAAACTAAAAGTTCATATTATAAGTTAAATACTTATAAAACGATTATTTTACAAAATCGTTCTTTTTATCTTCCCAAATTATAAATCTTATAACTTATAAGATTCATTCATTTATCCAAAACCATTATTCACATAATTTCACCAAATTTATAAATCTACTATTTATAAATTTCATTTATAACCTCCCAGTTTATAATTCTACAAATTTCATTCATTTATGAAATTCATTTTCACTTCATTTAAACATTTATAAAGACTCGTTTTATAATGTCAATATTTCGATTTATAAATATCTATTTATAAATCTCTTAATATAAATCAATTTATATTATTCTTTTAAAACGTCTTTAAATTCCTTTATAATTTCATCATTCTGATTTATAAAATAATCAAATTTTATAAATTCTAAATTCAAACTTTTATAATAAATTCAAAAATCCAATTTAACCTATTTTATAACATCATTAACCCATATTTCTCAAAATCAGCTTTTAACTATATTTCACAAAAATTATAATTTTTATAACTTTAAAAATTATAACGTTCATTTATTTATAATGGATCAATTCCAAAAAAATATTTTATCTTTTCAAAAATCACTTTAAAAACATTTTAAAATCCCAAAATCTGGGTCCAATGATGCTACACACCAAATAGTCAATCACGACTACAACGATCCATCATATATCGTATATGATAATCAACGAATATCAAAATATCCATAATCAAATAAAAACTGTTGAGGAATCCAGTTGGATCCCTCCAACCTGTTTCCTGCATCCAAAAACATTAGCACAATACCAATTTCGCTCCAGTACGAAATTATCGCGGTATATGTTCTTATTAAATATTATCCGCTTAATAACGGCGTAATAGGGTCTCATCCGCTAAACAAAAAAATGCGGGAAATCAACAACTGCAATATATACATATGCCAATATATATATATTGATATTATATATAATACCAATTTCACTGTTTATGAAATATTCGCGGTATATGTTTTTATTAAATAACATCCGCTTACTAACGGCGCATAATGTCTATTTTAACAATCAATAATTTACAGTCATCATTCAAACATGCATTCAAATATTTTAAATCTAACTATTTAAAATAAAATCGAAATCTATTCGATTGAGTGAGAAGTTCTCACCTTGGTTTCAATTTCCGTTTTAGCTTTAATTTCGAATAAAATTAAACGCGCGTTTAATTTTACCCGAAATTCTCACTAACTCCAAACGACTCCAAACCAACTCCATCGCATAGTGCTCGTCCATACGATTCCAACGCAACTGAGTTTGCATTTTTTCGACCTCGTATGAAAAAGATACGAATTTTACAAGTTTATACACGTTTTTATAAACATATTTCAACATAACTTAATAAATTTTATACCCTAAGCAAATCTTAGCCCTTGGATCACACAACCCCCACATCTCCACCGTTAACTCCTTCTTCCATCATGTTCACGCAAGCTCCAGGTTACCAAACACGCACACAACCCATTCCATCCCAAACTAGGGTTAATTAATTCGCCATTAATACTCGACGAAACCCGATCATACCAACACCATGACGAAGCTCCTCACCTTAGCTATGTTCGGCCTGACCCTGGTGGAGCTCGGCCCAAAGATGGCCCTCGAAACGCGTGCCAAAACTGATGCAAACGGCCCCACTTCTCTCTCCCTCCGTCGCACCATTTACGATCATACCCGTATGGAATTAAAGCTCTCTCCATGCTCTTCAATCTTCGTGTTGAACACCTCGCGTGAATGTGAATGGATTTGGAGAGATTGATGAATGAAAATGGAGCATTTCTGGCCCTTCATAATGTTACTGGCGGCTAGGCAAATAAGATTAGGGTTTTAGTTGTTATTTTTTTTTATTTGTGAATGGTGCTATTTATAAGAAAAGCAAGCGTAAACACTATTCATCCCGGGAATTCCGAACTCCGATTTAGATGCCGTAACCAGCGTACCTAGGGTTTATCCCGCATTCCGGACACAATGGAACAGGTTTCGGAAGCTAATTCGGAAGTATGTGCGAGTTATGGCTGAAAACGTTCAATTTAAATTAAACCGATTTAAACCAATTTCTAGGCGTTTTAATTTGTACCGGACAAACGGTAAATCCAATTGACTTGAAATTTGAAACCTTACAATAATATCACATTACGAATTCGATGAAACTGGTTTCGTCGAAATCCGAGACTTTTTGAAAAATGGCTATTTTGACTCGCCAAATTTAAATTAAAAATAATTCGATGCGTTTCGAGCTGCCACGATCAAACGATAACTCCGATTGACACGAAAATTGAAATCCGATAATAACTAACTATTACGGATCCAATGGAACTGGTTTCGTTCAATTCTGAGACTGTTCAAAAATTGGCTATTTTACAGTCGATTATTAAATATTAAAATATTCAATTTTCACAAATTAACTTTTAATTCGATTTTAAAAGTTCTAAAATATCGTTCTAACTTCAATATGATTAAATAAAATTTTACAAATCATTTTCTATCATATTTAACTCAATTATTAATTATTTTCCATAATTTCACATATTAAATTATCGATTTAATTATCTAATTAAATCCAAAAATTCAAAATAAAATTTATTTGACTTATAAATTCACTTA
Source organism: Allium cepa (assembly GCA_030765085.1). Classification (NCBI taxonomy): domain Eukaryota; kingdom Viridiplantae; phylum Streptophyta; class Magnoliopsida; order Asparagales; family Amaryllidaceae; genus Allium; species Allium cepa. Next base: position 737,037,903 of record CM060943.1, read on the forward strand.
TAAATATTTAAAATTAATTAAATATTCAAATTTTAATTAAATAAAATTCTGGGTCGTTACAATCTTTCCCTCTTAAAAGAATTTCGTCCTCGAAATTGCAAGTAAGAAAGGTTTCAGAATCTATTAACTTTCCAAAATTTATAATTAAACTTCTTTCAAATCTTTACTAAGTTTTCAAATCATACTTAGTTATCTTTTCAAAAACAATTACTATTGTTTAACTTTCAACTCCAAAATCAAAGTTTAAAGTTTTCAAAATTTTCCCAATTTTTCTCAAAATTTTCTAACGCCTTAAATTTCCGGAAAAATTCGCCATAGTCTCCTTTGCGCGGCTCGATCCGAAAAAAAAATGACAGTATATATATCACAAATATACATCTCATCAAGTAATGAGGCATCCCGAAGGGAAAAAAGTGTAAAAGTACGATATTTAATCCGAGATATGTACCTTATATTTTATTAGCGAGCATATACGGCTAATATAGCGCTAAAGCGAACTCCAAATGCGAAGCAAACGTGATCCGCACCTACTAAACACTCAACAAACAACATGAGAACATGCACATATGCAAATAATCTCAATATACAACATATAGCAACATAACAACTTATATGCTAACATAGCAAATGCAACCAAACAACAAATGCAAACATCAACCAACTACCATTCATAATCAATAAATATTCATATTCTCATTAATTTTCAATGAATTGGTTTTCACTTTAAATTACATTTGATTTATTCACATTGGATTTTATCAACATTCCTTCTCAAATTTTAATTAGTTATCATTTACTAATTTAAATCTAATCCACATTAAATTCTATTCAAATTTATTTACTTTTAATTTGAATTCAATTTCATAGCTTTAAATTTCACTAATTCAATTTCATTAACTCTTAATGAATTATATACAACCAATCAACAATCAAATAACAACCAAAGTTCATTTATTTCAACCAAATTCCTTTGCTTATATTCAACTTCTAATAACATTAGATTTTAAATGAATTAACATTCATTATTTCATATCAACTTTATTCACATCCAATTGATTAACATTAAATCGATTCATTAATTCAATTCAATTCTAAAGTTGAATTTCATTCACATAACTTAAGTTCACATTTATTACTTAACTTCATTAATTTAGTTTGATATCAATATCAATTCCATTCAACAATTCTTAAGTTATACTTCCATTTAACTTTAAATTCACTTTTATTCACAACTCATATTCATAGATATGTTCATATAGTTTCACTTTTTATATATATAAGTTTATTTCATAATTGTAAATCACTTTAATTATAATTCAATTCTTCTAATTCTTTTACTTATACAATTATTCTTTTATTTGGATTATTCAAACAACCTAACAATCAACTTATATACACTTTAACAATTCTGAAAAATTATTCCTTTACATATAAAATATAATCAAGGCAAAAATTATTTCATTTACCCAATTTAAAATTAATATTATGTCGAATTGTTCTATTCAAGTGTTTAGAAACCCCTTCGGCTCAGTTTCGAGGCTGTGCTGACGAAAGTTCATATGCCACTCAACAAACCAATCATCACAATATAAAACAATTTTTTTATATTCACTAACAAATACGCACTCGTATCTATTATTACACTCAAACTCATTCTAGAGTACTACTGACTCTATCTCTAATGAATTTTACCCAACAGAACCATGGTCGTCGCTTAACCATCAGCTCTGATACCACATTGTCAGGACACGATTCTTCGTCTTCCGAAAATCCGACATCGACACTCACTTTATCGACTGCCGAGAAATCGAACGACGGAAAACCGAACACTGAGGGTTTTTAAAAAGAATTTAAGAAAAAGATAGAAAGAGAAGAAGAGATAAGAAGAGAGAAAAAGAAAAATAGAGGGAAAAGGAGATAGACAATTTTTTTTAGAAAATAGAGAATTAGAAAAAACAGACAGAAGATAGAAAATTTGAAAAATAGAAAACAGAGAATTTGAAAATAGAAGACAGAAAAGAAAATAGAACGGGACAGAAAGGAACAGAACAACAACAGAATCTCACAATTCGCAGCGGAACAACATATAATAATAAATGAAAAATCTTTAAACAAAGAACTATATCAGTTATTACATATCATCACATTATATTACATTACATCAAATCATCAGAGTGTACAACAACATACAACATCAAACAGTGCAGCGGAAAAAGAAATACTATATACTAGTAATACGCCATGCCATCCATCTTGCCTCCAGCAATTCCAGAATATCCAGAATATCCTGATAAACCTAACTCTTGACTGCCCGTGTGGAAATTGGTGGGCACCCAGAGTTTAGGAAGGAAAACAATAAACTCCGAGTCAGTCATGTGACTGGTGTGAGAACTCAAAACAGTTTATTTAACTTTAAAATCAAAAATAGAGAAATATTTTTAAATTAATTCGCAATGCTTTTAAAAATGAGACTACCATAAGGCCTCCCGCACACACACACATGCAAACGCAGAATCGGAGGAGATTTCTCCTTATGATAGTCAAAGATGCTTGATACGCATTTAAAATAGCATTTGATATTATTACTAGTGCATAATGTATAACAAATCATTTCGAAAATAAAGATATAAATCTTAGCCGACATAGACATTTCGAACTATGCCTACTATAGCTACTATCCAAACAGTGGTGACCACCATAAGTGAATAGCAGGTTCTACAACTAATACCGTACAAGTTTCGTATTGGGAATTGGATTTCCAACAAATGGTCAGGCCAAGGAACTTCCCATTGCCACTGAGAATGCCTCTGGAAAGACATCCCCGAGAACCAAACCGGATCTCTGCCAACACAAGGCCGGGTTACCCCTAACTGGGTAACTACTGACACGAGCACGCCATTCCCCGGTCCTTTAGGACCTTTTCAACCGAGCGCTCGATATCCAATTCACACAATCATAAAGTGTTTTCAACATGAGTAAGTATCTGGGCTCCATACCATGATACCACCCCTTTCCAGAAGGAAATGCACATACCCTAAGGGGAGCTACAGCAACCCCTAATAACCTTGCCGCATCTTTCCTGTTTTGACCATTTCCGGGATGTGAGGCTCGACGAAGTCACGTCCACAAAAACATACTTTATACAAAAGCCATGCTTTGGGTCAATAAATGATCAACACAATGATCACTAAGATAGACGATCAAATAAATGATCCTATCACAATAATCAACACAATGATCATTTCAGCATCACTCAGCATGTCACATTACCAAACTGGGAATATATCGCTGATAACTTCAACTATATAACCTTTGAGCTCGTACATCTCAAAGAAGGGTGTTAAGCAAAGAATAAATTCTCCGCCACCAACAGAAATATATTTGAAAGAAATCGGCTTTATATCTCAACTTGTAATGTCAGGCATACAATCCATACAAGTCTGTTCCGGGATCGAACAAAACCGAAGGCACTTACAAAGAAGTCCTTGCAATCCGGATATTCACAATCCTGATCGGATTTCACCATCACATATGGAGAACTCAATACCGTAGCTACTCGGTGCAGAGTCAATCGATAGTTCATCCTATCACTCTTGCAAATACCGGTCTTCAACACCGATCTTCAAATGCAATTCACAACGACGTATCACATATTCGGAGTGGGTTATACGACCCCATGGTCCTTTCCCGGTTAACCCGAATAGTGAGCGCTTATTCAAAAATAAGTGTGCATTCAAATTCAAACAATTCACATCAAATACCCATTCAAAGGGAAATACTGATAGTCGGTTATTGAACTATCAATTGATATGCATACATCACCAGATTCCAAATAATTTTCCAAATTATTTATTTTCCAAAATATCTTTACAAGATATATAATTTCAACACTTTAAAAATAAATCAACATTTATTTTCAACAAATTCCACTTTTCACATATAAATTCCATAATGAATTTATATTTCAAAATATTCACGCATATACGATTTCAATTATTCATTTTCAATTTATCTTCAAAAAGATAAATTCTCTATATTCACTTCACATTGGAAAACATTTCCATACTTATTAAATAAGTAATTCACAATCATTTATTTTCAACACTTAGAAAATATTCAATATACTTAAATCGAATTAAGTATATATTTCATTCTTTAAGGAAATCATTCACTTAACATATTTATTTGGGCCAAAACGAATGTTGCGTAAAACATCGTTACGACAACCCAAAATCACTAGTATAGGGATTCGAATTTAAAATAGATATATAAATCCCAATATTATTCAAAAATATTTCCTTTCGGATATCACTTACTATAACAACAGTGTTATAGTCTACCATTTCCTTTTATTTCTCGAAAACGTCTATTTCAACAATAAATGTTGAAATCTATGGCTTCGAATCTCAACATGTTTTAAAACATCGTTAGATCGTTTTAATTATGTTTAAAACATCACATTCAAAAACATTTTCTTTAACGTATTATTCACTATTCAAAAATGTGAATAAACTTCATTAACAAATCTCATCCTTTTATTCGTTTTAATTCAAAGGATTATTCACTATTCAAAAATGTGAATATAACTCCATTAATAGGTTTCAACACTTTTCTTATCAAAATAAGTCGTTTGCGAATTTATAAAACAACGTTTATAAATTCCATTTCTATTTATTTATAAAAACTTCTTTTTTTATAAATTCTTTTATTAACCTGTTAAATTTCATATCTCCATTATAAACTAAAAGTTCATATTATAAGTTAAATACTTATAAAACGATTATTTTACAAAATCGTTCTTTTTATCTTCCCAAATTATAAATCTTATAACTTATAAGATTCATTCATTTATCCAAAACCATTATTCACATAATTTCACCAAATTTATAAATCTACTATTTATAAATTTCATTTATAACCTCCCAGTTTATAATTCTACAAATTTCATTCATTTATGAAATTCATTTTCACTTCATTTAAACATTTATAAAGACTCGTTTTATAATGTCAATATTTCGATTTATAAATATCTATTTATAAATCTCTTAATATAAATCAATTTATATTATTCTTTTAAAACGTCTTTAAATTCCTTTATAATTTCATCATTCTGATTTATAAAATAATCAAATTTTATAAATTCTAAATTCAAACTTTTATAATAAATTCAAAAATCCAATTTAACCTATTTTATAACATCATTAACCCATATTTCTCAAAATCAGCTTTTAACTATATTTCACAAAAATTATAATTTTTATAACTTTAAAAATTATAACGTTCATTTATTTATAATGGATCAATTCCAAAAAAATATTTTATCTTTTCAAAAATCACTTTAAAAACATTTTAAAATCCCAAAATCTGGGTCCAATGATGCTACACACCAAATAGTCAATCACGACTACAACGATCCATCATATATCGTATATGATAATCAACGAATATCAAAATATCCATAATCAAATAAAAACTGTTGAGGAATCCAGTTGGATCCCTCCAACCTGTTTCCTGCATCCAAAAACATTAGCACAATACCAATTTCGCTCCAGTACGAAATTATCGCGGTATATGTTCTTATTAAATATTATCCGCTTAATAACGGCGTAATAGGGTCTCATCCGCTAAACAAAAAAATGCGGGAAATCAACAACTGCAATATATACATATGCCAATATATATATATTGATATTATATATAATACCAATTTCACTGTTTATGAAATATTCGCGGTATATGTTTTTATTAAATAACATCCGCTTACTAACGGCGCATAATGTCTATTTTAACAATCAATAATTTACAGTCATCATTCAAACATGCATTCAAATATTTTAAATCTAACTATTTAAAATAAAATCGAAATCTATTCGATTGAGTGAGAAGTTCTCACCTTGGTTTCAATTTTCGTTTTAGCTTTAATTTCGAATAAAATTAAACGCGCGTTTAATTTTACCCGAAATTCTCACTAACTCCAAACGACTCCAAACCAACTCCATCGCATAGTGCTCGTCCATACGATTCCAACGCAACTGAGTTTGCATTTTTTCGACCTCGTATGAAAAAGATACGAATTTTACAAGTTTATACACGTTTTTATAAACATATTTCAACATAACTTAATAAATTTTATACCCTAAGCAAATCTTAGCCCTTGGATCACACAACCCCCACATCTCCACCGTTAACTCCTTCTTCCATCATGTTCACGCAAGCTCCAGGTTACCAAACACGCACACAACCCATTCCATCCCAAACTAGGGTTAATTAATTCGCCATTAATACTCGACGAAACCCGATCATACCAACACCATGACGAAGCTCCTCACCTTAGCTATGTTCGGCCTGACCCTGGTGGAGCTCGGCCCAAAGATGGCCCTCGAAACGCGTGCCAAAACTGATGCAAACGGCCCCACTTCTCTCTCCCTCCGTCGCACCATTTACGATCATACCCGTATGGAATTAAAGCTCTCTCCATGCTCTTCAATCTTCGTGTTGAACACCTCGCGTGAATGTGAATGGATTTGGAGAGATTGATGAATGAAAATGGAGCATTTCTGGCCCTTCATAATGTTACTGGCGGCTAGGCAAATAAGATTAGGGTTTTAGTTGTTATTTTTTTTTTATTTGTGAATGGTGCTATTTATAAGAAAAGCAAGCGTAAACACTATTCATCCCGGGAATTCCGAACTCCGATTTAGACGCCGTAACCAGCGTACCTAGGGTTTATCCCGCATTCCGGACACAATGGAACAGGTTTCGGAAGCTAATTCGGAAGTATGTGCGAGTTATGGCTGAAAACGTTCAATTTAAATTAAACCGATTTAAACCAATTTCTAGGCGTTTTAATTTGTACCGGACAAACGGTAAATCCAATTGACTTGAAATTTGAAACCTTACAATAATATCACATTACGGATCCGATGAAACTGGTTTCGTCGAAATCCGAGACTTTTTGAAAAATGGCTATTTTGACTCGCCAAATTTAAATTAAAAATAATTCGATGCGTTTCGAGCTGCCACGATCAAACGATAACTCCGATTGACACGAAAATTGAAATCCGGTAATAACTAACTATTACGGATCCAATGGAACTGGTTTCGTTCAATTCTGAGACTGTTCAAAAATTGGCTATTTTACAGTCGATTATTAAATATTAAAATATTCAATTTTCACAAATTAACTTTTAATTCGATTTTAAAAGTTCTAAAATATCGTTCTAACTTCAATATGATTAAATAAAATTTTACAAATCATTTTCTATCATATTTAACTCAATTATTAATTATTTTCCATAATTTCACATATTAAATTATCGATTTAATTATCTAATTAAATCCAAAAATTCAAAATAAAATTTATTTGACTTATAAATTCACTTATAAATATTTAAAATTAATTAAATATTCAAATTTTAATTAAATAAAATTCTGGGTCGTTACAGGGATGGTGCAGGTGCACGGTGATCTTGGTGTCAACTGGTTTGGGAAAGTAGGGGAACTGGTGTTTGTATCGGGTTTATTCGTGAGTTGCTCGAAGCAGGGGTGTGTTGGACTCGAAGTCATGATTGAGTGGGCTCGGGTGTGTTGATGTTTCAGGTTTATGTATAAACATGTCAGTAATTGGTTTGAGTGTTTTCAAATAGGAAGGTTACTCGAGTTTATTTTAGTGTTGTTCGAGCTAGAATAGGTTAGACTCGAATAAATTATAGCTCGAGTTAGTTTTGTTCATGGTTAGAAAATGTGTTTTGTTTTCAAATTAAAACTGAAATTTAATAGTATAAAGCAAAGATTTAAATAAAGTTTTAAAATCATATTTTCAATTATGGATTCAAGTTAATTTGAATCTTAAGCTAGAAATGAATGAAGTTTATAAAATCAAATTTGTTTAAATAACTTAAAAAGGGATTAAGTGTTTAAAAATGTTTTTAAAGAAATTTGAATTTAAATTGGAAATTGAAATGTAAAGAAATGTTTAAACAAAGTTTAAACTGATTCAAATCTGAATTTGAATCTTTGATTTAAAATAAATTTATGTTTTATAAATTTAAGTGTTTAACAAATTTGAATGATAAAGAAAATTTTAAATGTTTTGAATTTAAAAGACGAGTTTGATTTAAACTCTTGTAAAATTTCTGTTATAAGAAAGTATTATTTATCAAGTAAATTTAAAGGTTTTAAATTGATTTTAAAACTTGTTGAAGTTAAATTATAATTTGATGATTTGTTTCGTTTAATTATTAGGGTAATTAAATGAATAATTAATTTATCTAATAAATTAATGGAACGGATAATTACTTAAAGTAATTAAGGGTTTAATCTTAAAAGGTTTAAGATTTATTATTCTTAGAATAATTAAGTTGTAATTTAAGATTCATTAATTAAATAAGATTTGATTTTTAATTAATGATTAATAATTAATTAATCAAGTAATAAAGGATTAATTAAGTTACAGATAACACTTAATTAATTAAATAATTAGGGGTTAATTAATGGGTTATTAAATAAGTTAATTACTTTAGAAAAATAATTAATGAATTGTTAAATAGTTAATGAAGGTCACTAACTAAGGATTATTTAATAATTAATTAATGTGATTAATTTTAAATAATTAATTAGATTAATTAATTTAAAGATAATCATTTGTGTAAATTGTTAAGTATAATTACTTATAGAAGTAATTAAGGAATTAATTACTTATTGTAATTAAATGAGTTTAATTTGATTAGATAAGTTAATTAATTCAGTTTAATTAATTTAAAATAATCATTTGATGATTTGTGAAGTATAATTACTTAATGTAATTAAAAGAAGAGAAATTACTTAGGAAAGTAATTTATGGGTGATTACTCTATGTAATTAATTGAAGGTGTTTTGTTGATGAAAGTAATTTGAGTACAATTACTTTATGAATTAATCAAGGGATTAATTTGAGAAAATTAATTAAGGATTAATTTATTTATTTGGTAAAGTAATTAAAGGTAGTTAATTACTGAATGGAGTTAATCAAGGGTGATTAACAATTATGGATTAAATAAAGATTAATTACTTAATGTAATTAATTTAAAAAGGAAATATAATTAGAGATCATTAATTATTACAATTAATGATGTAATTAAGAATAGATTTATTTGGAAATAATTAATAAATGAAGGAATTAACTAATGTAATTAATTAAGGATTAATGTAATTAATTTTAGTTAATTAATTAAGGAAGTAATTAAAGACTAATTACTGTATTTGGTTAAGTATAATTAATTTGAGAAATTAATTAATGGATAAATACTTGAATGTAATTAAAGGTTAATTAATCAGGGATGATTAATTAAAATGAATAATTGGTTGATGATTAATTAATCGATTGATAATTAATTAATGGTGATGTAAGCAAGTTTGGTAATGGTGAAGTAATTAATTTAATATACTTTTAATTAATTAGAAATGATGTAATTAATTTAATTCATTTTAAATTAATTATATTTGGTGTGATTATTAATCATTGCTTATATGGATGGATGATGTTGTTTGCCTTGAATGGCTTGAATCTCAGATATAAGATGAGAAATGTTGAGTGATATGGATTACCTTTTGGATAATGATAATATGGATTATCTGTTGTGATGATAATGTTGATTATCTATTGTGAATCTGTGATTTATCTATCTGTGTATATAGATAATTGAATTGTTTTAAACCTTTAAAACAACTTGGCCTTAAAAGATACGCTTTGGATTTCGATGAGACCGGGATCGGGTTTCCATATTTGGATATCTGAAAACCACATCGATCCAAATTAACGATAGGTCGTGAATCTTATGTAAAGAGTGAAGACTCGAGGTGTAAGGACTATTCGTCAGTATAACTCTGAGGGTGATTCCGAGATGAGTTTGACGGAGTAATACTTTCAAATTCGAGATAAAGATTCAGAGTGCAAGGGTTATCGTCGTTAACTCTGAGGGTGATTCCAAAATGAGTGTAACGAGATAATGCCTTCGGTTTCGTTCGAACCCGGAACGAACTTGTATGGATTGAATGCTTTCAGAACATCGTCAGGTGGACAATGAGCATTTTAAGAGATGTGTTCTCTAAAGGTAATCATAGCCTCAAGCCTCATCAACCAGGAATGGCTAAAACAGGGGTGGTGCAGCAAGGCTAAGTGGGTCATGCCCAAGTAGGACGAGATTTTCCTCTGTCTACAAGTCCTTTTTTATTTCGTCTGTGTGGGCGGTTGGAACGTAAGCCAACTGCGGGGTTGTCTTGTTCGGGACTGTCCAGTAAGGTTATCTTCTGTTTTCTTAAACTCTTGGGTACTTAAATTTTTACGAGTAGCCAAGGGAATCAGGTTAGCTTTGGCGAATTATGGAGGAGCAATGGAGCAGGAGGTTTCGACATTAGATATATAGTTCCGCTGTGTGTTCTCTGTGTTGGTATTTCTTTCTCGTATTGTATTGAGTTGTAATAAGTAGACAGGTGTTTATAACTGTCCATTATGTGATGTGTATTCTATGTAACTCTGATTAGTGTTGTATACTATGTAATATTTATGTTGTTAATATAATTTATTCGTTTCGCTGTTGAGATTCTGATGTTGTTTCTTCTTTCTTCTTTTTCGTTTCTCTTTTCTATCCCTTTCTTTCTTCATGATGATACGATTTTCTGTGGTAAGAAAGTCGGGTCGTCACAGTTGGAATCAGAGCGCTAGGTTGTGTGAATACCTAGGCTTTGAAGTAATTTCTTTCTTGAGAGAGAGTATTTGTAATTTTGAATATACATATATACAAATATATATATATATATATTTACTTCTACCTATTTGTTGGGTTACCTGTTCGTATTTTCCAATATAAATTATAAAGGTAGATAAGGTAGTGGAGTGTGTGTAACACGACTACTACCGTGGTTGGAGTTTGAGTGTTGAGGTTGGAAGTGTATCTGTCGAGATTGTAGACCGAATACTGTCTCGAGTGAGATGTGCAGAGTGTAGAGATTTCATCGATATCTGAAGGTAACCTGTAAAGGTTCGGAGTCTATCTTTGAAGTTGGATGAGTAGAATTTGGATCTATCGGCTGGGCAGAAGAGAATAATGGTATCTTGATACCTCAGGAATTAGTAGCTGTGTGATGAGACGCAGTGACTATGGATGTGTCCAAAAAAATTTCTTTGGAACAAGTTTAGGAAGTATATCCGCTTCGATTTTGTGGCTGGGTTCAGCAGGATGTTTTTTGTCTGGTTTGAGGCCTGAGTTTTTCGAAGAAATTTGGATTAGGAAGTCTTTGGCGTCGGTGTCAGTAGTGCAGCTCGGAGTATTCTGTGTGCTAGGAAGAAAGTCTTCGGTTTAGCAGTGTTTTTCTGAAGGGGGAATTCAGAAGCAGCAGAGTAGATCCATTTCTTTGATGGATTGGCTAGATAAATGTAAGCTATTCTGATTGGTAAAGAAAGAACAGTTTTCTTTGGATATTGGACTGGTTGATCGCAAAAGTGACTTGCAATAGTTTGAATGTTCTCTTGAGTTATCAGAAGTTTGTCCGCATCTGGAGGTTGAGTTTTCTTATCGAGTGGATTCTAGGAGTACTACCGGTGGTTCAGTTTAGTAGAAGGATCAGGTGGGGCATCTGAGTTTTCTTTTATGGATTTGTTGAACCATATTTCTGATATGTGTTGTCTAGTTTGTGCTCGAGTTTTTCTTCTACTCCGAATCAGAGTTGTGCAGCGGAAGCAGTTTGGGAGTGCTTTTGTTTTTATCTTTTTCGGATAGGAGAAGTAAGTTAGTCTTCTGATGTCTGTGGAGTAGAGTTGGTGTTCTTGGTTTGGGATTGACCTTGAGGAGATCATTCTGTTGGGTTGTTTTGTCCCAGTTTGTTTCTAGAGACATCAGCGAAGGTTGAGCTGATCGGGAGAGATGAAGGCAGCCCATGATCGTCAGAAGTGTTATGGTGAATAAGAGACGAAGGAATTTGGATTCCGGAGTCGGAGATTTGATTTTGGGTAAGTTTTCTCCGATCTAAAGAGCTTTAAGATTGAGTAAGACTGGGTAAGTCAGCTCCGAAGTGTTTTGGATATTTTATGTATCCTTGTGAGGATTGGTGTTTGATTTTCAAGGTTGAATTGCCAGTTTGGATAACTGGTATTCGATGTGTTTAACGTATCTCCGAGGGAGTACGTGTATGGTCTATCTCTGGTTATGGAACCAGCATTTCAAGAAAATGTGATTGTTGAGTCAGACTTGTCTGTAGTCTGACATCTTGTTTAGTTTTGTAAATCTAGTTGGATAGGAGCTCTGTAGCTTAGTAGTATAGATTGTTTGGATTCTGTAGAGTGAGTATCCCAGTATTTATATTTGGGAAACTCTGGAAATCCTATCCAGAATTTTGTCTGGACAATTAGATTAGTTTGTTTGAGTGAATTGGTTGCTATGGTCGTTAGCATATGATTGATATATGCTTGTGTTTTAAAATAAAATCTTAAGATTGATTATTAAATTACCTTTGCTTTTAAATTTCGAGGACGAAATTCTTTTAAGGAGGAAGAAATGTGATATCCCGGAAATTTGGCAATATAAATTTAATAATCTGTGTTAACAATTAAGTTGATTTGATAATTTTGGATAATAAAATTTTGAATTGATCTAATAATCTTCCTTTAATAAATATTTAAATTGGAAGATTTTATCTTTTAAAATCTAATAAATTGTTTTCTGGTTATGATATATATAATTGTATATATTGTAAATTGATAAACATTGATTTGGAACTTAGTAAATGAATCAATTTTTAATTTATTTTATATTTGGTAAATTGGGAATTTGATTTAAATTTAACATTTAACTTTTTAAAGCAATTTAAATAAATAACTATATGGTTTGTAAATATTAAAGGTAATTCTTATTTGTTTAAATTTATATTTAAATTAACTTAAATATGAATTTAGATTAGATCAATATCAAAGCTTTGTTTTTTTTTAAATATTACTTGAAATTTATATATAAAAGTTTAAATACAAATTACATATGGTTTTAATTTATTGAGTAATAGAAGTGATTTATGATCTCTTTTATAAGTCATTTAAAATTGTTTAATTTGTTATTTTCAAATAATAATTATAATACTTAGTTTTTATAAACATAAATATATTTTTAGAAATAGGTTTTGTTATTTTTAAATTTAATGGTAGTATATATGCATCTATATATGACTTGATTTTTAAATTAGGTTTTATAATTTAATTTAAATTTGAATTTGGTGTTGTGAAATTCAAAAGAATAAATACATAAAAATATTTGAATAAGCTTATATTTGTATTTGTTTTGTTTCATTTCTTTTTAAATAAAAAGAGAGAAATTTATTTATATATACATAAGAAATAAATAAGTTAAAGTTTTAATGAACAATTTAAAATTAAAATACTTAAAATTACATGTGTGAGCCTCTTAACACCCTAATTGACATGTGTTAGTCATAAAATTAACAAAGTGACAAATGTTGGAAAATTAAAACAAGTGTCCTATTAATTTTCTTTTTCTTTTATTTTAACTAAATCAAAATTTACTTATATTAACACATCTCTTCTCAAATTTATTCTTTTCTATTCTTCTTTTTTTCAAACATGAGAGATCTTCAGCTAAAAAAACTAAAAATCTGCATCTTTCTTCAAAACAGAAACTCTGTTCAAATAAATCTGTAATTCCCCTCAAAGATCAACCTGAAACCCATGTTTCCTCTAAACCAAAACCATCTGAATCATACTCAAACTTGAAATGCAAATCTTAATCCAGTATCCTCTTCAAAACATTTAAATGCCTGAAATCATTCTGCAACTTCATCAAGCCTGCATTTTATCTGGGAACATGCAAATGAACCAGGGAAAGCATTTGCAGTAAAGACAAGATGGAAGTTTTTAAATGTAAACTGATGTTTAAATTAAAAAGCTAAACAATAAGCAAAAGCAAACTGCAGTTTTAAAGAACTTCAACAACTTCAAGTTTTCAAATCTAGCACCTTCCAGTTTCATACATTTCAAAAGGCTCTGCTCATAAAATTTTGGTGAGTAACATTTTTTTTAAATAAACTTAAGTATAAATTGGTTTCTTGTTTTACTCCAAAAATAAGTGTATTTGCATGCAATCTACAAGTTCATTACTGGAAAATATATGATTGTATGTAGAAGTGCATGCTGCAGTATAATTTATTTTCTGTACTTAAGTTTCCGGATTTTAGAATTTCTTGAAGTTCTATTTCATTCAATCTAAGTTGTGTTAAGATTTTTAGATTTAACATTCAATAAAAATGTGGCTGTGAATGTAAGTGAAAGTTTTAATTTTATTTAATATGAAAAAAGTAAAAATAAAACCTGTAATGTCTTTGGAAAATGCAAAGTACAACAGAACAACTTTTGAAAATAAGAATTTGATCATTCAGATTCTTTGATTCAAGAATATAAACAAGTTACATAAACAAAGACTTGAATTTTAAAACTAAAATTAGAATTTGTAGTTTGAATATGTTTAAGTATTTCTGGTTTAACCAGAAATCCTGTTTTGGGTTGGTACTGTCAACCTAGAAGGTCAGGGTGGCCATGGTTTTCTTTGGTGATGAAGTGATGATCAAGTATTCAGGGAAAAATGGTAGTTGATGGATTAAAGCATTGAGGCAGTAGTAATTAGGGATTGAAATATTTAACCCTAGTTTTACTGTGATCAGAAGAATTGATCACCGCGACCTATATAAGTGATCGAGCTTTCCCTGATTTGAGTTGGTGATAGGTGGAGTATGGATGGAGTAGTGGTCGGAGGCGTAGCTTCTCTGGTGATCATATTTTGGAGTTTCAGGCGAATTTTAGTTCGACATTGTTCCAGTTCTTGAGCTCGAATGCTCGTTTTTTATTTTGTTCTTCTGCAAGTGGTTTGATGGTCGATGACTTGTGCGAGTGGTCGCGAGAGGCCGGAGATGACGGCGGGGATGGTGCAAGTGCACGGTGATCTTGGTGTCAGCTGGTTAAGGGAAGTAGGGGAACTCGTGTTTGTATCGGGTTTATTCATGAGTTGCTCGAAGCAGGGGTGTGTTGGACTCGAAGTCATGATTGAGTGGGCTCGAGTGTGTTGATGTTTCAGGTTTATGTATAAACCCGTTGGTACTTGGTTTGAGTGTTTTCAAATAGGAAGGTTACTCGAGTTACTCGAGTTTATTTTAGTGTTGTTCGAGCTAGATTACGTTAGACTCGAATAAATTGTAGCTCGAGTTAGTTTTGTTCATGGTTAGAAAACGTGTTTTGTTTTCAAATTAAAACTGAATTTTAATAGTATAAAGCAAAGATTTAAATAAAGTTTTAAATCACACTTTAAATTATAGATTCAAGTTAATTTGAATCTTAAGCTGGAGATGAATGAAGTTTTTAAAATCAAATTTGTTTAAATAACTTAAAAAGGGATTAAGTGTTTAAAAATGTTTTTAAAGAAATTTGAATTTAAATTGGAAATTGAAATGTAAAGAAATGTTTAAACAAAGTTTAAACTGATTCAAATCTGAATTTGAATCTTTGATTTAAAATAAATTTAAGTTTTATAAATTTAAGTGTTTAACAAATTTGAATGATAAAGAAAAATTTAAATGTTTTGAATTTAAAAAGGGAGTTTGATTTAAACTCTTGTAAAATTTCTTTCATAAGAAAAGTATTATTTATCAAGTAAATTTAAAGGTTTTAAATTGATTTTAAAACTTGTTGAAGTTAAATTATAATTTGATGATTTGTTTCATTTAATTATTAGGGTAATTAAATGAATAATTAATTTATATAATAAATTAATGAAATAGATAATTACTTAAAGTAATTAAGGGTTTAATCTTAAAAGCTTTAAAATTTATTGTTCTTAGAATAATTAACTTGTAATTTAAGATTCATTAACTAAATAAGATTTGATTTTTAATTAATGATTAATAATTAATTAATCAAGTAATAAAAGATTAATTAAGTTACAGATAACACTTAATTAATTAAATAATTAGGGGTTAATTAATGGGTTATTAATGATTAATTAATTTGTAATTAATAATGATTAAAATAAGTTAATTACTTTAGAAAAATAATTAATGAATTGTTAAATAGTTAATGAAGGTCATTATCTAAGGATTATTTAATAATTAATTAATGCGATTAATTTTAAATAATTAATTAGATTAATTAATTTAAAGATAATCATTTGTGTAAATTGTTAAGTATAATTACTTAAGGAAGTAATTAAGGAATTAATTACTTATTGTAATTAATTGAGTTTAATTTGATTAGATAAGTTAATTAATTCAGTTTAATTAATTTAAAATAATCATTTGATGATTTGTGAAGTATAATTACTTAATGTAATTAGAAGAAGAGAAATTACTTAGGAAAGTAATTTATGGGTGATTACTCTATGTAATTAATTGAAGGGTTTTGTTAATGAAAGTAATTTGAGTATAATTACTTTGTGAATTAATCAAGGAATTAATTTGAGATAATTAATTAAGGATTAATTAATTTATTTGGTAAAGTAATTAAGGGTAGTTAATTACCGAATGGAGTTAATCAAGGGTGATTAACAATTATGGATTAAATAAAGATTAATTACTTAATGTAATTAATTTAAAAAGGAAATATAATTAGAGATCATTAATTATTATAATTAATGATGTAATTAAGAATAGATTTACTTGGAAATAATTAATAAATGAAGGAATTAATTAATGTAATTAATTAAGGATTATTGTAATTAATTTTAGTTAATTAATTAAGGAAGTAATTAAATTCTAATTACTGTATTTGGTTAAGTATAATTAATTTGAGAAATTAATTAATGGATAAATACTTAAATGTAATTAAAGGTTAATTGACCAGGGATGATTAATTAAAATGAATAATTGGTTGATGATTAATTAATTGATTGCTAATTAATTAATGGTGATGTAAGCAAGTTTGGTAATGGTGCAGTAATTAATTTAATCTACTTTAAATTAATTAGAAATGATGTAATTAATTTAATTAATTTTAAATTAATTATATTTGGTGTGATTATTAATCATTGCTTATATGGATGGATGATGTTGTTTGCCTTGAATGGTTTGAATCTCAGACATGAGATGAGAAATGTTGAGTGATATGGATGCATCGGTTGCATTGTGATGATGATATGGATTACCTTTTGGATAATGATAATATGGATTATCTGTTGTGATGATAATGTTGATTATCTATTGTGAATCTATGATTTATCTATCTGTGTATATAGATAATTGAATTGTTTTAAACCTTTAAAACAACTTGGCCTTAAAAGATACGCTTTGGATTTCGATGAGACCGGGATCGGGTTTCCATATTTGGATATCGGAAAACCACATCGATCCAAATTAACGATAGGTCGTGAATCTTATGTAAAGAGTGAAGACTCGAGGTGTAAGGACTATTCGTCAGTACAACTCTGAGGGTGATTCCGAGATGAGTTTGACGGAGTAGTACTTTCAGATTCGAGATAAAGATTCAAAGTGCAAGGGTTATCGTCGTTAACTCTGAGGGTGATTCCAAAATGAGTGCAACGAGATAATGCCTTCGTTTTCGTTCGAACCCGGAACGAACTTGTATGGATTGAATGCTTTTAGAACATCGTCAGGTGGACGATAAGCATTCTAAGAGATGTGTTCTCTAAAGGTAATCGTAGCCTCAAGCCTCATCAACCGAGAATGGCTAAAACTGGGGAGGTGCAGCAAGGCTAAGTGGGTCATGCCCAAGTAGGACGAGATTTCCCCTGTCTACAAGTCCCTTTTTATTTCGGCTGTGTGGACGGTTGGAACGTAAGCTAACTGCGGGGTTGTCTTGTTCGGGACTGTCCAGTAAGGGATGGTTCCGGTCTTGTGTTGCAGGGGATTGGGAGTGATCCTCGGTACGTTGATCTAGGCCACGTACTGCGACGGACGGTACCCCGGTAGCCCTGCTATTGATGGAATCCAAAATCCAATAAGTGCCGACGGTTTTGATTGTATTACCCACTTTTGTGGCTAGTAGCTGGAATTTAATGAATGTAACAATTTCGGCTATTTCATATTTACTTGAAAACCCTAGACCTATTATAATATCACTGATTTCCTATCAAATGTTTTGGTTAGCGTAAGGTAAAAACTTTTCCCTGTTTATGTATGGGAAGTCTTACGTGATACCTTTCTTTTCAAAAGGTTTTTCAAAGTTAAGCAACTTTAACGTGTTACTCACACCAGACGCATGTATGACCCAGATTTTATCTTCTATTTTCTTAAACTCTTGGGTACTCAAATTTTTACGGGTAGCCAAGGGAATCAGGTTAGCTTTGACGAATTATGGAGAAGCAATGGAGCAGGAGGTTTCGACGTTAGATATATAGTTCCGCTGTGTGTTCCCTGTGTTGGTATTTCTTTCTCGTATTGTATTGACTTGTAATAACTAGACAGGTGTTTATAACTGTCTAGTATGTGATGTGTATTCTATGTAACTCTGATTAGTGTTGTATACTATGTAATATTTATGTTATTAATATAATTCGTTCTGCTGTTGAGATTCTGATGTTGTTTCGTCTTTCTTCTCTTTCTTTTCTCTTTTCTATCCCTTTCTTTCTTCATGATGATACGATTTTCTGTGGTAAGAAAGTCGGGTCATCACATATAACTTAGCATTTAATATCTTACTTTCTTCTTTAGAAGTTCTAATTATTAAATAGTTAAAATTTTATTCCATTACAATAATTGAAATTCTAATTTAAATTTACTTTAGTTTATTCTACTAGTTTTTTTCTCATTATTTACTTTTCCATTCACATATTTATATAAAGATCAATCACTTACATAATTTGTTTTCCATTAAGAATTTAAGTCATAAATGAATCATTAAAAATATATTAATTGAGCTTCTACTGCCTTACTTAAGTTTATAACTTAATTCGGTTATTGAATAAAAATTTAAGTTTTTGGTATTCGTCCTTAAAGAGAAAAGAAATATTTGAATATATCTAAAAAATTCAATTAGAACATTTAACCTCATTCACTTAGTAAAATATAAGATATATTTAAAACATCCTCATGGCATTATGTAAAGATTTTTCAAAAGTCTAAAACAATGTTAGATATTTATATCAAAACATTATAATAAGCTTTAAAATAAATCTCCTTAATTCCAAAAATTTAATAGACTCGTTATTTTTAAAATAAGTATAAATTCAAGATTATTAAACTGAAACTAATAGCATACTCAAATCTTACATTAAATTTCTAAATCAAAGTATGGAATTTCATATCTTCATAATTAATTTTACATATTTGTTTTAAAATGAGTAATCTAATCACGAAAAATATTTATTAATGGTTTAATACAAAATTCTAATAGTAAGTAAACCAATAAATTTATTATTAGTACTTCGAAATCAAGTAAATATTCTAAGCTATACTTCCAAAATAGAGATGCAAATTTATTTGTCAAGTATATTACTATAAATAAACTTCGCAAATCATTTTTTTTTTTCAATTTATATAATATCTTTAAATTTATACATTCAAAGAAACCTATATAAATTTTACTTGAAATATTCGTTTGAAAGCTTCATTTGCAAACCAATTATCTTTAATACTTAATACTTTTTAAAAATTCATTTTTAAAATTTCTTGCCTCATTTATAAATACCATTTAAATATTTGAATAACACCTTTATAAATTTAAGTAAACTATTTGAAAATAATTATTTATATCATTACTTATATTTACAAAGAAGCTATTGAAAACATTAAATCCATTATTTATAAATTTATTAATTTTATCTCAAGATACTTCTCAAACATTATTAATAAATTAATAAACATTTACTTTAAATATGTTACTTTAATTAATAACTTCTAAAATATTTACAACATTAATAATTTACTATTAAACCATGTAGTATATAAGTAAATAATATTTTAAACATTTTAAATTATTTAGAAAGGAAAAATGATCAAAATATCCTTTATATAATACTTATCAAAATACTTTTATAACTCGATGTCTTAGCAGGTTTATCCTCGTTCTTGCAGACTCTGGCCATGCCTTGATCAGGTGCAAGGATAGAATTCCCTAAGTACTTAATAGACCTGTTTCAACACCAAGTGAAAATGCTTAAAAATAGGTATGAGAAGTATCGCTCAAAATCCAATGTCAAATGATGATAATACGATAGTAGTGGCCCGCTGCTGATCCTGTATTTACGTAATGGACACAAAACTTTCCAAAAGATCCTTCCACCTTCCGGATTCTAGAAAAATATCATAGCCAGTTCGTAAACAAGGGACCATCGACCCCTGCTGCAGTGGTATGCTGCTGCTTCAATGATTTACGTAATGGATGCACTTCCTTCCCAGAAGATCCATAAACAACAGATCCCAGGATCGAGAGCGCCTCCATTGGGTAAACTAAAGAACCATCTACCCTGAAAAAATCGAGGAACTCATAAGTTTAAGTCTGGACAACCATATCAGTTCGAATCCATTTCAGAATTCACCCAAGTCCATTAAGGTTTATCGTTTGAACCCATTCCTAGATTCCCCATGTCCATCTGGGTCGAAGCATGTCATACTATACTTCCTCACGGAGGGCACTTCCCCACACCTCTTACTTCAAAATATAATATACCATATATAGTACCCTTTCAAAATCATAGCTTCAGATATCGCACTTTTATACATTACATTATATATAAGATTTCATTTTCAGACAAAGTACTTTCCAAAATCAATAATCTCGAATATATCAAATCATTTTTATATAAATTCCATTATATATAAGATTTATCTCTTCAGATCGAATATCTTCCAAAATCAACAGTTTCAAAATCACTTGTACTTATATAAAGTCCATCTTATACAAGAATCAAAAAATTTCAAAAATCAATTTCGCTGTATGAAAAGCCATACGGGATTGAACATCTTTGCTTTATAAGAAGGTTTTGAATTTAGAGTAGTTTTGTATATAAAATAGTTTTGTAAAATAATTTGTAAATAAAATAGTTTGTAAAATTGTTTGTATATAAAATAGTTTGTAGATAGTTTGTAAAGTAGTTTGTATATAAAATAATTTGTATGAGAAAAATAGAAGAAAATAGTTTTTGAAAAAATGGTTTTAAATCAATAGTAGTTTTGCATAAAATAAAAATTCCAATTTTAATTACAAAGATATCCAACCTAACAACTTTCAATTTCAGCGTTAAAGCATATCAATAATATTAGAACATAAGATGTACATGTGTCATCATTTCGTCAAAATCACATTTGATCGCTTGCTCGATCACACAAGTTCACTTTCGAACTAGTATTGTCCATTCAACTTCCCTAATGCAGACTTCGATATGGTTTCTTGACTGGAAACCATCATTCTCCTTGCATAGCCATAAACTGTGATAGAGAATTCTAGAATCAAACTAAAAATCCATATCAAATATTCGCCACCAAGAACCGAATGAAAATCCTAACACGAAATGGTGTAATTCACCTCGAACTTATGTACTCAAATCCGAATCAAATTAATTATGTGAATAAAACAATATACGCACAACTTATGTATTTATTCCAATTTGTTTCATCACAATTACATTTCAATTAAATTCATTTTTAATCTCATTGATTAACACAAATATCACTTCATACTTTAATATTTGTTCCATAGAATTTCTCCATTTAATGTAAAATGTTAATACATTCATTCTCATAATATTTCTTATATTTCTCTTCAACTTAAATCACATTCATTTCACATGTAATATTTCTCATTTAATACTACATTTTTTTTCAAATCATTTCATAAGGAATTTTCTTCAGTTTATAACTAATTTATAAAAGCTTAATTCCTTTTTATAAGACATTGTTGGAGTTTAAAGTTATCACAACTTTATTTATACCATTTATTGCACATCTATTTATTTCATAACAATTTATAAGTCATGGATTTATTTATAATTATTTCATTTTTAATCCATATTTTCTTATCCCACTTAGTTTCACCTTTACCTTTTAATTTATTTATGACACCTTTCATAAATCTTAATTAAGTTTATAAACATATTTTTCCAATTTAATCTCATTTATAGCATTTCCTTAATCACAATTTCAATTTAAACGTCCCAAGACTTAAAGTTCATGCTTGTATATTATTACATTACATGCCAAGAATGTATACCATGATTCTATTCATTTACTAAACATATATATAACAAAATAAACCTTGTTTCACTTGCTTTCAAATTAAGGTTATCAAATTCCACTGCAAATTCAAAACAATCTCTAAGTTTCAACTCATATATTAATTCAGAAGGTTTGATTATCCAAAATATCCAGATATTCCTTTTTATTTCAATAGTTGAAACTACCAATCAACAAACAATAAGTTTCACAACAAAACATTCAATTCCATAAACAAATATCCTAATTATTCACCTTATTCTCTTTAATACACCATTATTAAACTAGTGTTTAGTTCACACATTCAATCAACAATAATAGCCAATGTTTATAATTTGACAAAATACAATAAGTTAACAATAAATGATAATAATTAGATATTACCATTTTACAAAACAACACATTACAAATAACTATATTAGTTTAAAATTTTCCTTTATATATATCATATAATGTTAGGAAAAATAATTTCATTTCAAAAACTATATAAAACAGTTTTACTACACTAACAAATACACGCTCTCGAATATATACTTAGACAACTCATTCTGGGGTATTACTACCCTATCTCTAATGAGTTAACCCCAACAGGCTAAGGTATGTCTAAACCAAAGCTCCGATACCAACTGTAACGATCCACTTTTTTAGACGGTTAAAATCGACAATAAATCACACATGTCAAACTCAAACCATTCAAAATCGAGGATTGTTAATAGGGTAAATAAGAAAAAAGAAAAAGAAAAACAAAACACAAAATCTCGCAGCGGGATGAAAAATAATATAATAATCAAATAAAAAGTTCATGAAACTGTTTTACAAAGAACATTCAAATCAGAGTTATACATACATCAAAAATAAAAAAATAGTGCAGTGGAACATAGAACGTGGAAGAATGATAAATAGTAATAATATACTTTCTCTTCATCTTCATCCTCTAGAAAATAGTCTTCAATATACTGAAAAGCCCAGACTGACCCGAGCATAATGCAAAACAATATACTCGAGTCAGAACTAAAATTTCCTATGCAAGTCAAATCAATCTTAAATTAAAATATGACTGCAATGACTTTAGAGATGTTACGGGATTTTCATCTCCTATCAAGTGTACAACGTGAATATATTTATTTAAAAGGTTTCAAATAATTCAAAATATCAATCTTAATCATCTAATTAAAACAAATCCAAAGTTTGAATTTAACTTAAACCCTTTAAATAATTCAGTTCCAAATAAAATCCAAATTCAAGAGATTGTATGATACATGTCATTTCAACCAGTACCAAAAATCAACATTTCAAATCAATGAAAGCCGTTCAAGTTTATAATTTCAACCCATAACGATTTTCCCCTAATCTATAGGATCGTTCGGGTATGTATCATTTCAACCCATAGTGAACTTGCGGTATTATAACGATATAAAATACAACTTCCATTCATCCAATATAAACAATCAATCATCAATCACAATCATCATCCAAATCAATCAATAAATATCAATAGATAATTGAAAATCAATAACAAATATTTAACTAGCAAATTAAATTCAATTATAAATTAGATAATGATTTAATTCAAATAAACTCAAGTTATCCGAGATGATGATTTAAATATACCAAATAGCCTTAAATAAATTTTCAATCACATCATAAATTTAATTTAACAAACATCAGAAATTTTAGAAGTTGTGAGTGAGTTAAAATACTCATCTTTGATTTTAGTCCATAAAAATCCAACAGAAGCTCAAAATTCAACAACCTCCAAATTCAACAAAATCAATTTCCTGTTGTCTGGAATTTAATTATGAATCCAACAAAAGAAATCGCGCGTAAATTAAAGTTTATTTGCAAAAGATATTTATGTTATAAGAAATATTATAAAAAAATTAGTATGCATTAAGACAAAATAAAATTAATTTTTTTAATACTTACGTTTTTTTAAAGATGATGCTTTAGGAAAAAATTAAAGAACAACTAAGATGAGGAGAGTAAGTGTACGAAAAATGAAAAAAAAACATGTTTTGTAAAAGAAAGCTTTTGGATTTTCAAGAATAAGAGCTTTTGAATATAAAGTGTCCGGAGAAATAAAATGCAAATGAAGAAATGAGCTGTAAGTTATTTATAATTAGGAAATGAAGGTGGAGGGATGAAAATAAATGTTACATTTTATTTTGAAAGCTTCATCATTAATAATGCATAAGAAAATGTACGTAGGAATGGAAAAGTTTGCAAACGAAAGTAAAATTTTGTATACGCAAAAATAAGGTGGCAAGAATTAAATACAACCTAAAAGTCTAGACTCATGTATTAAATAGAAGGAGAAATGAACGGATCAAGTATTAACAATAAGGTAACTATTTTAAAATGTTCATGCAGCAATTAATAATAAACAAAATGAAGGGACCATGTACGTCGCACAATCTTTTGGAATTCAGTTTTTTTGAAACGTAACCAAATTAACTTCATTAACTCCAATAATATTCAAATATGTACTTATTAGGTTTTTGTATATGCGTAATAATTTTTTTATACTTACCTTAAATATGAAAACGTTTAATTTGGTATTTTCAAAATGATCTTTTATTTGATGACCCGAAATTTTGGGCAATATAAATTTAATAATATGTATTAAAAATTAAGTTGATTTGATAATTGCCTTTTATAATTTTAATTTTAATTGGCAAATTATTCTTTTAAAAGTAAATAAATATTTAAATTGGTAAATTTTAAAGCTAATAAAAGGCTTTCTATTTATAATGTGTATATTTGTATATATTGTGAATAGAAATCTTTCATTTGAATTTAAAAAATAAATAAAATCTCGTTTCCAAATTCTAAAATATATTTGGCAATTTGGAAATTCTGATTAATTTAATATAAAACTTTTCAAAGCTATTTAAATAAATAATTATATAGTTTTAAAATACTTAAGATAAATGTTAATTGTTTAAAATATATTTTTAAGCTTAAGTTTAAATTTAAATAAGAGTAATAAAAAAAATTATTTTCTTTTTAAATATTACTTGATAATATGTATATGTAAAGTTTTAAATACAATGTACATACGGTACATTAATTTATTTAAGTAATTTATAAATAATAAGATAATCTCTCTTATAAATTATTTAAAATTGGCAAATTGTTATTTGAAAACAATATTAATAATATGTTATTTTTATATATATAGATATAAATAGATTTTAATATATAAAAAATAGAATTGTTGTTTCATATTGAATGTGTTGTTATATATATGTATATATAAATTGACTCTAATTTGGATTTTCAAATATAGTTTGAATTTGAACTTAAAATTGAAATTCAAAAGATAAATATTTTAAAGTATTTTGGGTTTTAAATTATATGCATAAGTTTTTATTTATAAATATAATTGGTTTTATTTTCGTTAAAGTAATTTATATATATATATATATATATATATAAGTTTTTGTAAATTAATAAATTAAGTATAAAGCTTTTTGTTTACATTTTAAATTAAATAAAATTACTTAAATAACAAGTGTTAACACATTAAGTGGTATTAGTGACAAGTGTTAATTGATTAACATTACAATATGACAAATGTTAAGTGTTTTAACAAGTGGCATTTTTAAATTTGATTTTTCATTTATTTTTATTAAACCACAAAGTTTACTTATAATAACATGTTTTCTTACTTTCCATTCTTTTTCTGTTCTTTTTCAAAAGCTAGTAAACTCAAACCAAAAAATCTCAAAAAACAACCTGTAACTCAAATACATTTCAAACCACAAATTATCAAATTCAAAATTTGTAATTCACACTGCCTCAAACCAGAGAATAAAACCCTTAGCCTGCAATTCATTTTCAAGATTTAAAACCATAAGCCTACAAGCAAACCTAGAATCAATTTTGAAAATCATAATCATTTTGCCTGCATTCAAGTTTCCAAGTTCTTTTGCTAGTTCCGGTAACAAAAACATTCTTTAGCGATTCAAGTTTTTAAATCTAAAGCACATTCCAGTATCCAGTTTTAAGTTTCAAACACTCAAGTTTAAAGGCTGTTTCAAAATAAAAGAGGTTCTATTCATTTTTAACAGGTGAGCAACACTTTTTCTTAAAATGCTTAAGTATAAATGTGGTTGCATGTGAATCTCTAAAGCAAGAATGTTTGTATATATATGAATTTTCTGTGAATATTTAGATGATAGATGTGTGCATGCCTGTGAATACCTGTAATATCTCTGTTCCAGTTTCAAGACCAAGTTTTGATTCAAAATCATTATCTCGTAATCTAATATTTGATAGGATTTAAGTCTTAAACAAAATGTGTTTGTTGTATCATAGATTAAAGTTTAAAAGTTTATTTAAGTTAAAATAATTTTGTAATGTCTTTGGAAATCATAAAGAACAGAGCAAACTTAATATAAGTGGAAATTCAAACATCTTAATTTAGCAATCCTAGGATATAAACCGAATCCTTAATTAAAATCATGATTTTTGGAAGTAAATTTCAATTTTTAGAAGTATGATGAAGGAGCAGTTCTAGTTTGATCAGATTGGGTGTTTTGGGTTGCCTCTGGTGATATAGTTGCTTGGCGAGGCCGTGGTTCTCACTGGGGGTGGAAGGGTGATTAGAGAGTTAGGAAAAAATGTCAGAGTGGTGATCAAGGCGTTGTGGTGGCGGTGGTGATCGTTTTATGTTTGTAAACCTAGTTTTGGTGATGGTTGGGAAATGATCCACCACGGCGTATCTGGTGGATCGAGTGCCACCAGTCTTTGGGAAATGGAAGTAGGGGTGTTGGCGAGGTCATGAACGGAGAATCAGGTACTTCGGTGATCGGAGGAGTGAGCATGTAGGTGTTCTAGGTTTTGGTTTTCTTCCAGGTTTGAGCAGTATTGCTCGAATTCGATGTTGCAGGAGGACTAAAGTTCTGATGATCGGGATCGGATGCGTGGGTGATTGCCGACATGAGGAAGGTGTCGTGGATGGCCGGAGTTGGTCGAAGCCACCGTGCATGTGCACGGTGCGTTTCTTTGGTTTTCTGATGATTTGGGTTTGAGCAGAGAAGATGTACTCAAGTTTTTCGCGAGTAGTTCGAGTGTTTTGCTCGAAGTTTGTGGGTTTAGCTTGAAGACTTTAGGGTATAGGCTCGGGTCAAATAATTTGTTACAGGTTTTAAAACCTATATGGTGTTCAAATTTTTAATTGAATTTAAAATTTGAAAGCAAGGTTTTAAACAAAGATTTAAATCAAATTTTAAAGTTTGGTTTCAAATTAAATTTGGTAACCTGATTTTGAAATAAATATTGTTTTATTAAATCAAAATGTTGTATAAGTTTAAAGGTTTAAAGTAATTTTTAAAATGAGTTAGTTTTCCAATAGAATGTTTAAAACTTTATTTATATAAAATTCTTTTATAATGTTTCTTTAAAATTTGAATAGAAAGTTATATAAATTAGTTTAACTTAAATATATAAGTTAAATGATTAATTTATTTTTAAGCTTGGATTTAAATATAATTAAGTAATTTAGTTTAAACATTTCTTTATATAAGTTTCTTTTAAATGATAAATGTTTCTTTAACGTTCGATTTAAAAAGGGTTTTAAATTGTTTTAAATTTTGTTAAAGTTAAATTTGTTATTTTAAATCTTTAATTTGAAATGAAATTTAAAAGTAAGTTTAAAAGTAAAATGTTTTCAAATGCATTTTTAGTGATAATTAAGTCATTAATAAGAATAATGTTTTTATCTTAAAGTAAATTAAGATTTAATGATTTATGATTCATTAAAATAATAAGGAAATTAAGGGATAATTAATTAATTTAATTAATGATTTAGGGTTAATTAATTAAGTAATTAAGGGTTTAAATTAATTAATTAAGGTTTAAGTTAATTAATTAAGGATTAATTAATTTGTAATTAAGGATCATTAATTAGATAAGTTAAGATTATTAAATAATGATTAGGAATTAGTTAATCAAGTAATTAAGGATTAATTAATTTAAAATTAAGCAATTAATTAAGTAACTAGAAATTAATTAGTTGGTAATTAAGAATTAATTAATTTTTAATTAATAATGGTTAATTAAAGTTTAAATTACTTAAGAAAGTAATTAAAGAATTGTTAATAGTTAATGAAGATCATTAACTAGGGATTATTAAATGATTAATTACTTTGATTAATTTAAGTTAATTAGTGCGATTAATTTAAGTTAATTAATTATATTAATTAATTAAGGATAATCATTTGTGGAATTGGATAAGTATAATTACTTAATGAAAGTAATTAAAGGAATTAATTTATCAATGTAATTAATTAAATTAATATGATTAGTTTAAGTTAATTAATTAGTTTAATTAATTTAAGGATAATCATTTGATGATTTGTTGAGTATAATTGCTTGGTGTAATTTATAAAGTATAGTGACTTAGTGAAGTTATTAGTGGGTAATTACTGGATGCAATTAATTGAAGAATGGTAGTAGTCTTAGGTTTAATTACTTTGTGTAATTAATAAGAAGGATAATTACTTAGTGGAAATAATTAAGAATTGATTACTTAGTGTAATTAATTTAAGAATTAATTAAAAAAGTTATCTGAAGTTAATTAAGTGTGGTAATTAATTAAAGGTAATTAATTACTGAATGTGATTAATCAAGATTGATTAATGAATATAATTAATTAAAGATTAATTATTTAATGTGATTAATTATAAGAATAATTAATTAAAGAAGTAATTAAGGGATCATTAATTAATGTAATTAATGATGTAATTAAGGATTGATTAATTAAAGGTTAATTAATCAATAAGTGATTATAGAGTAATTAATAATGTAATTAATTATTTAATGTAATTAAAGGTTAATTACTGTAAATGGTTAAGGGTAATTAATTTGTGTAATTAATTAAGGTTAATTACTTGATGTAATTAGAGAGTAATTAATTAAGGTTGATTAATTAAGACTGACAATTAAAGGATGATTAATTAATTAGTCTGTAATTAATTAATGGTTAAGTAAACAAGATTTGTGGTAATGAAGAATTAATTTGATTTATTTTAAATTAATTATAGATGGTGTGATTAATAGATCTTTTATATGGATGGCTGATTGATATTGATTGCCTTGAATGGTTTGATATCCCTAATATGGGATAGGTGTTGCTGTGTGATATGAGATGCTTTAGTTGTATTGTGATGATATGGATTATCTATCTATAGATATGTAAATTATCTATATTTGTGAATATAGATAATAAATTGAATTGTTTTAACTTTAAAACAACTTGGACCTAAAAATGGCGTTTTGGATTTCGATGAGACTAGGATAGGGTTCCCAGATTTTCATATCCGAAAACCACATCAATCCAAATTAACGATGGTCGTGAATTCAAGTGAAGATCAAGTTGAAGACTCAAAGTGTAAGGACTATTTGTCGTTAAAACTCCGAGGGTGATTCCAATATGAGTATAACAGAGATAGTGCCTTCAGGTTCAAGATGGAGTTTCAGAGTGCAAGGGTTATTGTCGTTAACACTGAGGGTGATTCCAAAATGAGTGTAACGAGATAATGCCTTCAGTTTCGTTCGAACCCGGAACGAACTTGTATGGATTGAATGCTTTCAGCACATCGTCGGGTGGACTATGAGCATTCTAAGATAGATGCGTTCGATAAAGATAATCGTAGCCTCAAGCCTCATCAACCGGGAATGGCTAAAATAGGGGAGATGCAGTAAGGCTAAGTGAGTCGCGCTCAAGTAGGACAAGTTCTTCCTCTGCCTAGAAGTCCCTTTATATTCGGCTGTGCGGGCAGTTGGTTCGCGGCCAACTGCGGGGTTGTCTTGTTCGGGACTATCCAGTAAGGGATGGTTCCGGTCTTGTGTTGCAGAGGATCGAGAGGGATCCTCAGTACGGTGATCTAGGCCCCGTACTGTGACGGACGGTACCCTAGTAGCCCTGCCATTGACGGAAATTCATTCTTCCTACGTCCCCTTTACATTTTTGATTGTATTACCCACTTTGCGGCTAGTATGCTGGAATTTAATCATGTAACAATTTTAGCTATTTCTTATTTACTTGAAAACCCTAGAACCTATTATAATATCACTGGATTCCCTATCAAATGTTTTGGTTATCGTAAGGTAAAAAAAATTCCATGTTTATGTGCGGGAAGTCTTACGAGATACCTTTTGTTTTCAAAGGTTTTCAAAGTTAAGCAACTTTAACGTGTTACTCACAACAGACCCATGTCTGACCCGGAGTTTATCTCCTGTTTACTTAAACTTTTGGGTACTCAAATTTTTATGAGTCGCCAAGGGTTTCAGGTTAGCTTTGACGAATTATAGAGGAGATATGGAGCATGAGGCTTTAGCGTTTGTAGATATATAGGTGGTTCCACTGTGTGATCTCCGAGTCGTTTGTTTGTGTTGTATTTGAGTTGTAGTAACTAGATAGATGATTATAACTGTCTAGTATATGATGTATAAGTTGTGTAACTCTGATAGATGTTGCATACTATGTAATATTTATGTGATTAACATAATTTATTCGTTCCGCTGTTGAGATTCTGATGTTGTTTCTTTCTTTCTTCTCTATCTTTCTCTTTTCTATCCCTTTCTTTCTTAATGATGATGCTTCTTTCTTCGAAGAAAGGCGGGTCGTTACATTTTATTTCCATTAAAACACATTTTTTTGTTTAACACAAGACGTGCGTTTCTTTTATTAAATCTATTAATTACAATCAACATTTTTTCCTTTCAATTGAACCTTATTAATTACATTAATTGCAATTACTTACAAAGTTAAAATTTAAAACAGACAACTAAAATTGATGAAAAATAGACCAATTATTTATTTAAACATGTATATAAATTTGTTGTTTATACACAAGAGTAATAAATAAATTACTGAAAATAGATTATTTTCCTATTCTTGTAATCAATCTGTAAGCTAAAACACAGTTCAAATAAACATATATTTCTTCCTTTAAAATCAATCATTCTATTCTTTATTTTAATGAAATTAAACCCACATTCACAAATGAAACGTTCATTTTATTTGATGTAAATGTTCTTTTCATTAAATCAAACTTCCCTTATATTTTCACAAAACATAAGCTGGTTTTAATGATGCCTATCAATTTACATTAGTATTCTCTCTCTTATTAATTGATAATTTTCAATTACATTAATTCCAGTTGAGTAAGTTTCAAAATTGATTAAATGAATATAATGCAAAGTAGAACAATTTTTCCTATCTAATAGTAATTTAAACATATTAATACACTATTGGATACAAATAGTAATGACACATTTCTTATTAAATATAGTTTCTCATCTCTATAATCAATCTTTCAGCTACCAAAAATATCAAATAAATAAACATATGCTTACTCTTTTACTAAACTTATTCATTTTTAATCTATTATTTTGATCTACTCTCCAACTATTAAATCAACCAATACCCTATGAAATTATTATCATAGATTTCTACCTTGTTATCCTCATTTTCTACAATTGATGCCTTTTTTACATTACCTATAATATTTAATTACATTTAGTTCCAATTAATTATATTCTAATTCAATAAATTTATTTAATCGATTTCAGTCTTCTTATTCAATCTATTGTCATATTATGAATAAAATTTACATTGGCTTACATCTTATTGAACTGATATTCTACATTTATCAATTTAATCTACATTAACTGCATTATTTAAGTGAATTATTGATTTCTAATCTATTATTAGTGAATTAAATAATTAATTTATAATTACCATTATTATAAATTACCAATTCAAACACGTTTCTATGTTTATTGTTAAAAAAACAAACTAATAAATTCATGTACCGATCAATTATTCTATTTTAATCAATTCAAATTAATTACATACAATTTCATCATTTAATACAACATTTGATTTATTTACTCATTTACAGTTTATACCAAATTTTAACTTTACAATCATTCCAATTAATTGAGATTTAATTAAAATAGTTATTAATTTCCTTAAATTACATTATTAAATTTCAATTAATTGAAATTAAATTAAAATGGTTATCCATTAACTTACACTGGCATTATTACTTTTATTCTAGTTATTATTCTTGTTACTAAACTTAAATTTTTTCACAACATTAAATTTCGAAACTTATTTAATCAATAAATTTAAATTATCGAAAATTTATGGGTCATTGCAATGTTTTTCTTCATTTCATTTGTTCCTGTACAAGTGCATTCCGTCCAACATTAATGTTTATTTTGCAACAGAAAGAATTTGCTTGCCTATCAAGTGCTGATCTATACTATACTTGTTGATGAAAAATGTATTACCGAATTATAAAATACACTTGTTGATGTGATATTCTACTATTTCATTAATATTTTCACAAGCTTGAAATATTTTCTTAGTTTCAGACTAGAAATTTAAAAGATAATATTTTAGTTTTTAAACATTCATATATTTTCCAACCAATACCCTTCATTCTAGGCAGTATGGAAGAAAGGAGTTGAAATATTTCATCATATAAATGTAGTTTTCTTATAAGTATATATAATAAGGTTTTACTGCTTTTATGTAAGATGTACATAAGCATTTTAATGTTATCATATATTAATATTAGACTGAAACTATTCACATTGAAGCTAATTAAACATGAGCAGTTTAGGGTGAAAATGCGTGAACTGACTAAAAAGCCTATAAATCAGTTACTTTTTATGAAGTTTGACTATACAACGTATTTTCTAATTTTACATCTACAAAATCCTTTATAAAGACATTTTCGAATTCACATCTTTATTTTGAATTTTGATAAAAATAAAAAATATCAAACATTAAGTCATAAAAGTTAATTATACATTTTTCTAAATATTCTAAAACATAAAAAAATTCATAATACGTTATTGAGTGTGATAACTATATACTAAAAAAGGCTCTTTTGCAAATTTCAAACATCTAAATCCATGAGTCATATTGCTTTTGACATATTTAAAAGGTTAACCAATCAACTTTCGACAATAGTACCTAAGGAGGTTATATAATGTATATTTGGGTCTTGGCTTCTTCATTCCAATGATGTTGATTATATTATTCTGATCCAACGGTTCCAACTTGTTAAGTTGTTATAAACTTTTTATTGCCTCCATTTTCCCAAAATAACGAGCGATTTCTACAAATGTATTTAGAAGTTGATATTCTTAATGTCATTATTCTTGGAAATTGGATATTTCAATTATTTAGAATGCTTATTGTAATTTTTTGCATTTAATTATTCTTGGAAATGTGTAATTATTTTTTTGATTATAATAGATAACCAATATCTTTGTCAAAGTTTGGAAACTTATCTGCCTTCATACGTCGATGTTGGAAAAAGATTGAGTTTTTTTAAATATGTGATAACAAGATGCTTAACTTAACATGAATGGTGTACGAATGTGAGCTATTTGTGATTTAATTATGCATATCTACTTTAATGCTCCTAAGATTAAAGTATGGTAATATTAATGCTTTGCGATAGGGTAAAGAAAGTTTGAAAGGTAAAGAAAGTTCGGAAGAAAGGAGCACACCTGAGTTGGTAAAACTAATAATTATACTACACAAGAAATAACATTTCGATTTTATTTTTTGATCCATTAATTGATATGATTTTTGATTGAATAATTATAGAGTAATGATGATGTATGTACGGTGTATAATTGGGATGGAACCTCTCTGTGACGCCCCACCTCTATATCCACGCTAGCCAAGAACATTACAGAGTAAATGCTGTCAACTAGCACGGAGAATAAGGCTGTTGAGGAGCGACCATCCGTGTAATTGCTTTGTGCGAGCATCGATATGTCAGATAGTATAACATGCAATTCTTTTCAAGTGGAAATCCGACATGCCAACACAAACTCAAAACTACTACACAGTGGCTATAATATCTTCGGAAACAAATATAGAAATAAACATAACATAAATCAGTCACAGACAATTCATATCACAAAGGCGGAAATAGATATGAATATTACACATAAAAGTGTATATCAGAGTAGTGGTCAAATAAGATCCACAACATCACAAAAGAATAGATACAAGTTCTAAGACAAAAGAATATGTATACATCAAGGAGTCTATTTCTCAAATGCTTACAACAATAAACTACTAATCTAGAGTAGTTAGCCAAAATCAGACGATTGTTCCAGATAGGAAGTCAAGAGGAAGCACCTGTAAAATCTCAGTCTGACCCGAGTATTATTTGAGAAGAAAATAATAAACGGATCAGTCTAGCTATAATTATCAATTAAAATGAGATAAAAGAAGAGATATAATAAAAAGACGCATGATAACCAAAAATGTCATACTACGATAAGTATACATTAGAAAATCCACAAAAGTCATACAATATCTCAAGAATCTCATAGCTTCAAAAGAATGTCATATTCTTTATCTAATTCACCAAGCCACAAAATGACATACATATCAATGCCAACTGAAAAAGGTGGTGAAACATAAATTCCAGAAATCAATAATTAGAAATCCAGAAATCACAAGAAAAGGATGGCCAAGAAATTGATGTAGTACAAACGGTACATCCAATGAATCAAATACACTGATGTAGTACAAATGGTACATCCAATGAATCAAATACACTGATGTAGTACAAACGGTACATCCAATGAATCAAAACACTTTGAAAGTGCATGGGTCGTTAGCCCACAAAGAAATGAGACGAAGCTCAATAAAATGAGGTACAGTCCTCCACGTATACAAAGAGACATCGCACATTGCTAGTCTAAACTATAAAATGATCATCATTGATCATCAAGAAGTGTCAATTACAATAAGCTAGTAAATATATGAGTTTAGCATCATGTCTCATAACCACTAGCTTAACTTAAATATTTGCGAACAAATTGTAGATCTCCACTAGAAAATTGTCACAAGAGTTTCAATCGAACAAGTCCAAGAATTAACCGACGAAGTAAACGCAAGCGTTTCATACCACTTGTTTTACTAAGTCGTTTAATTAGATTTCTCATACGAGTGAGGTAAAGGTTTGTATATACTAATAGATTGGAAATCGGTTTTAGAAAACGAGCTTTGTAATACAATAGTATTGAAATCATTTTAAGAAAGAGTTTTGATATTTACTACTAGTATAGAAAACCTTTATATTTTAAAGTGACAAATCATAGAAGTGATTGTAGAAACAATCAATCATACAAATTCACATTCGAAGAAGTGAATAAAATCCAAAGAAATCGATAAAGGATCCATCGAAATGGATATTCAAAAATCCCTAAAAAGAGTCATCAAGGTCATAATAATTGATAACAACTAATAGGAAACAACACGAATCGATTAAAGTTGGAAATTCAAATAGTTAGGCGAAGTGGGAAAAAGTGCAACCAGTCGGTCGGCCGGTTACAGAGCTCGGTCGACCGGACCCTGTTCTGAAAAATAGTTCGGGAAGCAGGTCGGTCGACCGAGCTCTGTAGTCGGTCGACCGGACCATAAACAGAGAAGTGCTTATGCACTTGGCAGCAGGTCGGTCGGCCGGCAGAAGAGCTCGGTCGACCGGACCTGATGCCAGCCTCTTCCCAGCCCATCCTAATGAGATCCAATCTCGACCAAATTGCATTCGCTCGGGCAACGACGCTAAGGGTTTATGCCAATCAACTACCCGGCCCTATAAGCTCCTCGATGCATCACCAAAAACATGTTCAAACATCAAAGTTATGATTTTTAAAGAATTGAACGCAAAACACTAAAAATTGGAATGTTCACCTAATCAATCCAAACCAAAAGCAAATGCACACGAATAAGCGTTAGGAATTCATACCTAACAATCGAAGAGAATTATAAGCATAGATATGAGATTAAAAATCTCACCTTTGAACCCAAATCAATGAAGAAGAAGCTTGAAAGCACTAGAAGCTTGAATCTAAGCTAAAAAGAGAAACATTTCCCAAAGTTAGGTTTAGGAAATTTCTGAAATCAAAGAGAGAATGAGTTGGAGAAGATGAAGAGAAAGCTTACCAATGGGTTCTCTTGAGTTTGGAGTTAGAAGATGGATTTGCTAATGGAAACTAGGGTTTAGGTTTTCCTAATTCTTTTTCTCTTCCCCCATTTTTGATGAAGCTTGAATGTATTAGGAAATTATGAAGTAATGAAGAGGAGAGGGGTTGGGACTGAATACATAAGTGGGGTTATTGGGCTCAGCCCAAACCAAAGCCCTAAGTAAAAAGTGGCAAAAATCAACTTTCTCCAAACATATCGAAGCTTATACTCAAAAAGGTCGCAAACGTCATTTTGAACTCAATGGGGGTGGTCTCGAGTCTCAATTCGACTGTTTGCACAAAGTAGCTTTTCGGACCAAAATCCGATGAACGGTGAAATATTTAAATATATAATCGATAAATATGCGGGTTGTTACAGACTCCCCTCCTTAAAGAAATTGCGTCCTCGCAATAATTAAGAAGGAAATATATACTAACAACCGTGGAAGCATATTAACACAAAAAAAAAATTTGAATCAAGAAGTCCACCATAAAGAGCACGAAAGAGTAAATCCGAAAGTTTTCGTTCGATGAATTCTCAAGATTTCACATGAGCAATCCTTAGGATTTGAGAACCATTGAACTTTTATCAAAAAGAATATCTTTATATCGAAGGCGCTCAACCTCCAAAGCAATGATGCGAATAGAATGTTGCTCAAAAGTCAAATCTAGTGAAACTTCAATCCCTCAATAACACCGGGCTCAAGAATAAAAACCGGAAACATAAAAGCATTTCCATAGTTAAAAGACGTGGAAAACGTCAAGAATAGCAGAAATTTGAGCCGGTGCAATGGCGTAGTACAAATACGGTACGCCCGAGAAACTAGAAACTCGAATAATTTGGAACACCGACGTAGTACAAAGACGGTACGTCCAATGAACCAAAATGCCAAGTCATTGATGTAGTGCAAACGGTACATCCAATGAATCAAAAAGCGAAGACATTGATGTAGTACAAACGGTACATCCAA
This sequence comes from Allium cepa, assembly GCA_030765085.1. Classification (NCBI taxonomy): domain Eukaryota; kingdom Viridiplantae; phylum Streptophyta; class Magnoliopsida; order Asparagales; family Amaryllidaceae; genus Allium; species Allium cepa. The sequence goes on from CM060943.1 coordinate 737,075,081, forward strand.
TGAATCAAACAGCAAAGTCATTGATGTAGTACAAACGGTACATCCATTGAATCAAAGACACTGATGTAGTACAAACGGTACATCCAATGAATCAAAAGCAAAGACATTGATGTAGTACAAACGGTACATCCAATGAATCAAAAGCAAAGACATTGATGTAGTACAAACGGTACATCCAATGAATCAAACAGCAAAGTCATTGATGTAGTACAAATGGTACATCTAATGAATCAAAGACACTGATGTAGTACAAATGGTACATCCAATGAATCAAAAGCAAAGACATTGATGTAGTACAAACGGTACATCCAATGAATCAAAAGCAAAGACATTGATGTAGTACAAACGGTACATCCAATGAATCAAACAACAAAGACATTGATGTAGTACAAACGGTACATCCAATGAATCAAACAATAAAGACATTGATGTAGTACAAATGGTACATCCAATGAATCTAAAAAGAAAAGACATTGATGTAGTACAAACGGTACATCCAGTGAATCAAATAGCAAAGACATTGATGTAGTACAAACGGTACATCCAATGAATCAAACAACAAAGACATTGATGTAGTACAAACGGTACATCCAATGAATCCAAAAAGAAAAGACATTGATGTAGTACAAACGGTACATCCAATGAATCAAATAGCAAAGACATTGATGTAGTACAAACGGTACATCCAATGAATCAAACAACAAAGACATTGATGTAGTACAAACGGTACATCCAATGAATCCAAGCTCAAATAATTCGGAACACCGACGCAGTACAAAAACGGTACGTCCAATGAACCGAAGCCCGAATGATTTCGGAACACCGACGTAGTACAAAAACGGTACGTCCAATGAACCGAACACAATAAAAGGACATCGGACGCTAGTCCATAAAAGAAATGAGATGAAACTCAATAAAACGAAGTACATCAAAACGCCCGATGAACTTGGTAAAAAGATGATTCCATTCCGACATCATCAAAGAATCAACACCTTATTGCCTACGACAAAACGTATTGGCAACACGATTTCCCCTTCGGGAATAAAAAGAATATCAAGATCATAAGATGCTAGGAACTCGAGTCAACATGCTGTTCCTTAAGAGAACATAAATATTCCAAAGATTATGATCGAGGTAGAGAACAAATTTCTCATCCAAATATGATGATGCCAAATTCCAAAAGCAAAAACAATAGCCGAGAGCACTAGATCATAAGTGGCATATCTACTCTCGATAAGCTATAATGATTTAGAAGCACAAGTGATAGCACGTTCTCTTTGGCAAGAGAACGGCATCCAAACCAATACGACTAGTATCGGTACAAATAGCAAAGTCTTGGTTCCCCTTCAGGAATCACAAGAACAAGAGTATCGAAAGGAAGAGTTCTTTTAGATAATCTTCTTTCTCGAAAAGCTAAAACTTTCAAAATCACAATTATTTCAATGTAAAAATATTTCTAGAAAAATTTACAATTTACAAGTCAATATATCGTGTCTAATTGTCACATCAAAGCATTTAGGAAATTCCTATCGATAACGTTGATCAAGCGCATCGACCAAAATTCTTAAAGCACTCAACGGGCAATACAATCACAAAATCATCTTTTATAGGATAAATAGATCTCTTAAAAAGTTTTAAGAATATTCTTTGTTCGTTTCAAGAACAAAATCCAGTTTTACTTATAAATAAATCTTATGAAAAAGATTTGCAAAATTTTAAATTACTATTTTCATCCAAAATCAATAAATACAAGAATGGTCTCATCGAAATATTCATAGAATATTCAATTTATAAAATGGATGAAATAAGCTGGACAAATTGAATGACATAATAAGTCATTCATAAGAATCATAACGAGTGCGGAATGCGGTAAGTGGAATGCTAACTTCCGCAACTCGTAGCAAATGAAAACCAGTGATAAGGTCAAATTGAAAAGACCTTAGCACCACTCAAAAGATTGCTTAGGAGATATTCCTAAGACAAACTCAAAAATACTGGAAAAGTTTCACAAATTATTTAGATAAGAGAAATAATACTTTCCTCACCATAAGGGCTTAAAGAATAAAATGATGCCATCAAATTGGAATCAAAATCACAAAGGAAAAACAGAAATCTGCTTAACAGATAGAAAATGTCGAAGATGAAGAGTCCACTCAGAAAATAGGATATAGGCTTCATAATGATTAAGCCAATCCTATTGCACAAATCAATTCCGGAGCCTAAGCAAAAATATCGGCTCGGAAAGAAAAATCACATAAAATAATTTCGACATCTAAACAAAAGCAAATTGTTGCGGATCCATCCGGATTCACAATCCTCAAAGAAGTCTTCAAGCCCAAAAATGTTTAAAAAGAATCAACAAGTTCTTTTGATATAAATTAGTGAGATGGAACCCATATAAAAAAGAACTCGAAAAGGAAAATCATAAAACAAATGTCATCAAGGATAGAATGGCTACCTTGACTAAGAGAAGAGTTGCTAGGGGCTTGCAGCTTTCCTTCTCTCTTGCTTGGAAGCCTAGGGCACGAAGATAAAAGATGACCCGAACTTTTGCAATAACGACAAAAGAGGGGTTTCGGGCACTCCCTTGCATAGTGGTCTGTGGAACCACAATTGTAGCATTGTCCACGACTAGAGGTAGGAGTCTTTCCAACCGGAGTTGGTTGCTTCCCTTTCTTATTAGAATTGGGGCCTTTGAATATTATAGGCCTCTTCAAGTTATTCTCGAAGTTCTGTTGGGCACGCACAACTTCAACATCACCTTCATTATCGGCCTCTTCAAGACGAAGCGCGATATCAATAAGCTGATCAAATGAAACCTCAAGTTTCAGAAGTAATGGCTTCTTAAGATTCTTATTCAAGCCATAGACAAATCTCTGATTTTTCTTCAATGGGGTATTAATGTACTCAACCCAGTATTTGGACAGAGATTCGAAAGATGCGACATAGTCTGTCACAGAAGATCCACCTTGAACAAGGTCAATAAAACGTCGGGCCAAAGTTACTTTTTCGGCCTCCGGCACAAATTTCAATTCGAACCTTTCCCAGAATTGCTCCCAAGTGAGATCCGCTTCAATGATTTCAGAAATTAAAAGCTCATACCAATCTAATGCTCTTTCTTGGAGCATGCTAGAAGCCACTTGGACTCGATGAAGGTCAATAAGGTTCATGCGAGAAAAGATGCGATCGCATGATTTGAGCCAAGCTTGAATTTCAATAACACTCTCGGATCCCCTGAATGGCCATCCACCCAAATCGGTGTAGTCTCTGCACAAGCGTGCAAAACCGGATCTAGGATGAGTAGGCTCTGGATTTGGTCCGGCAGCTTGAGCGTTCTTAACAAGATCTAAAAGCTGCTGGGTAGACATAAAAACTCCATCTTGGGGAGTAGCACTAGATTGACCAGCGCTGGGACGGCCTGGTCTAACCATTTCTCTTCCTTAAGAAAGAAAGAAGGAAGAAGAAGAAGGTTATTCACAAAATGAATATCAAGCAATCTTGATAGATAAAACAAGGAATAATAAAGAAAATAGGATGAATCGGTACGAAGACTCGAATAAATCCTAAAGCACGACTCCTAAGAAAGACATAGGACGATGATCCTTGTTATAATATTTCATATTGTTCCGAAGTTTGGCTCTGATACCAAGCTGTGACGCCCCACCTCTATACCCACGCTAGCCAAGAACATTACGGAGTAAATGCTGTCAACTAGCACGGAGAATAAGGCTGTTGAGGAGCGACCATCCGTGTAATTGCTTTGTGCGAGCATCGATATGTCAGATAGTATAACATGCAATTCTTTTCAAGTGGAAATCCGACATGCCGACACAAACTCAAAACTAGTACACAGTGGCTATAATATCTTCGGAAACAAATATAGAAATAAACATAACATAAATCAGTCACAGACAATTCATATCACAAAGGCGGAAATAGATATGAATATTACACATAAAAGTGTATATCAGAGTAGTGGTCAAATAAGATCCACAACATCACAAAAGAATAGATACAAGTGCTAAGACAAAAGAATATGTATACATCAAGGAGTCTATTTCTCAAATGCATACAACAATAAACTACTAATCTAGAGTAGTTAGCCAAAATCAGACGATTGTTCCAGATAGGAAGTCAAGAGGAAGCACCTGTAAAATCTCAGTCTGACCCGAGTATTATTTGAGAAGAAAATAATAGACGGATCAGTCTAGCTATAATTATCAATTAAAATGAGATAAAAGAAGAGATATAATAAAAAGACGTATGATAACCAAAAATGTCATACTACGATAAGTATACATTAGAAAATCCACAAAAGTCATACAATATCTCAAGAATCTCATAGCTTCAAAAGAATGTCATATTCTTTATCTAATTCACCAAACCACAAAATGACATACATATCAATGCCAACTGAAAAAGGTGGTGAAACATAAATTCCAGAAATCAATAATTAGAAATCCAGAAATCATAAGAAAAGGATGGCCAAGACATTGATGTAGTACAAACGGTACATCCAATGAATCAAATACACTGATGTAGTACAAACGGTACATCCAATGAATCAAAACACTTTGAAAGTGCATGGGTCGTTAGCCCACAAAGAAATGAGACGAAGCTCAATAAAATGAGGTACAGTCCTCCACGTATACAAAGAGACATCGCACATTGCTAGTCTAAACTATAAAATGATCATCATTGATCATCAAGAAGTGTCAATTACAATAAGCTAGTAAATATATGAGTTTAGCATCATGTCTCATAACCACTAGCTTAACTTAAATATTTGCGAACAAATTGTAGATCTCCACTAGAAAATTGTCACAAGAGTTTCAATCGAACAAGTCCAAGAATTAACCGACGAAGTAAACGCAAGCGTTTCATACCACTTGTTTTACTAAGTCGTTTAATTAGATTTCTCATACGAGTGAGGTAAAGGTTTGTATATACTAATAGATTGGAAATCGGTTTTAGAAAACGAGCTTTGTAATACAATAGTATTGAAATCATTTTAAGAAAGAGTTTTGATATTTACTACTAGTATAGAAAACCTTTATATTTTAAAGTGACAAATCATAGAAGTGATTGTAGAAACAATCAATCATACAAATTCACATTCGAAGAAGTGAATAAAATCCAAAGAAATCGATAAAGGATCCATCGAAATGGATATTCAAAAATCCCTAAAAAGAGTCATCAAGGTCATAATAATTGATAACAACTAATAGGAAACAACACGAATCGATTAAAGTTGGAAATTCAAATAGTTAGGCGAAGTGGGAAAAAGTGCAACCAGTCGGTCGGCCGGTTACAGAGCTCGGTCGACCGGACCCTGTTCTGAAAAATAGTTCGGGAAGCAGGTCGGTCGACCGAGCTCTGTAGTCGGTCGACCGGACCATAAACAGAGAAGTGCTTATGCACTTGGCAGCAGGTCGGTCGGCCGGCAGAAGAGCTCGGTCGACCGGACCTGATGCCAGCCTCTTCCCAGCCCATCCTAATGAGATCCAATCTCGACCAAATTGCATTCGCTCGGGCAACGACGCTAAGGGTTTATGCCAATCAACTACCCGGCCCTATAAGCTCCTCGATGCATCACCAAAAACATGTTCAAACATCAAAGTTATGATTTTTAAAGAATTGAACGCAAAACACTAAAAATTGGAATGTTCACCTAATCAATCCAAACCAAAAGCAAATGCACACGAATAAGCGTTAGGAATTCATACCTAACAATCGAAGAGAATTATAAGCATAGATATGAGATTAAAAATCTCACCTTTGAACCCAAATCAATGAAGAAGAAGCTTGAAAGCACTAGAAGCTTGAATCTAAGCTAAAAAGAGAAACATTTCCCAAAGTTAGGTTTAGGAAATTTCTGAAATCAAAGAGAGAATGAGTTGGAGAAGATGAAGAGAAAGCTTACCAATGGGTTCTCTTGAGTTTGGAGTTAGAAGATGGATTTGCTAATGGAAACTAGGGTTTAGGTTTTCCTAATTCTTTTTCTCTTCCCCCATTTTTGATGAAGCTTGAATGTATTAGGAAATTATGAAGTAATGAAGAGGAGAGGGGTTGGGACTGAATACATAAGTGGGGTTATTGGGCTCAGCCCAAACCAAAGCCCTAAGTAAAAAGTGGCAAAAATCAACTTTCTCCAAACATATCGAAGCTTATACTCAAAAAGGTCGCAAACGTCATTTTGAACTCAATGGGGGTGGTCTCGAGTCTCAATTCGACTGTTTGCACAAAGTAGCTTTTCGGACCAAAATCCGATGAACGGTGAAATATTTAAATATATAATCGATAAATATGCGGGTTGTTACAGACTCCCCTCCTTAAAGAAATTGCGTCCTCGCAATAATTAAGAAGGAAATATATACTAACAACCGTGGAAGCATATTAACACAAAAAAAAAATTTGAATCAAGAAGTCCACCATAAAGAGCACGAAAGAGTAAATCCGAAAGTTTTCGTTCGATGAATTCTCAAGATTTCACATGAGCAATCCTTAGGATTTGAGAACCATTGAACTTTTATCAAAAAGAATATCTTTATATCGAAGGCGCTCAACCTCCAAAGCAATGATGCGAATAGAATGTTGCTCAAAAGTCAAATCTAGTGAAACTTCAATCCCTCAATAACACCGGGCTCAAGAATAAAAACCGGAAACATAAAAGCATTTCCATAGTTAAAAGACGTGGAAAACGTCAAGAATAGCAGAAATTTGAGCCGGTGCAATGGCGTAGTACAAATACGGTACGCCCGAGAAACTAGAAACTCGAATAATTTGGAACACCGACGTAGTACAAAGACGGTACGTCCAATGAACCAAAATGCCAAGTCATTGATGTAGTGCAAACGGTACATCCAATGAATCAAAAAGCGAAGACATTGATGTAGTACAAACGGTACATCCAATGAATCAAACAGCAAAGTCATTGATGTAGTACAAACGGTACATCCATTGAATCAAAGACACTGATGTAGTACAAACGGTACATCCAATGAATCAAAAGCAAAGACATTGATGTAGTACAAACGGTACATCCAATGAATCAAAAGCAAAGACATTGATGTAGTACAAACGGTACATCCAATGAATCAAACAGCAAAGTCATTGATGTAGTACAAATGGTACATCTAATGAATCAAAGACACTGATGTAGTACAAATGGTACATCCAATGAATCAAAAGCAAAGACATTGATGTAGTACAAACGGTACATCCAATGAATCAAAAGCAAAGACATTGATGTAGTACAAACGGTACATCCAATGAATCAAACAACAAAGACATTGATGTAGTACAAACGGTACATCCAATGAATCAAACAATAAAGACATTGATGTAGTACAAACGGTACATCCAATGAATCCAAAAAGAAAAGACATTGATGTAGTACAAACGGTACATCCAGTGAATCAAATAGCAAATACATTGATGTAGTACAAACGGTACATCCAATGAATCAAACAACAAAGACATTGATGTAGTACAAACGGTACATCCAATGAATCCAAAAAGAAAAGACATTGATGTAGTACAAACGGTACATCCAATGAATCAAATAGCAAAGACATTGATGTAGTACAAACGGTACATCCAATGAATCAAACAACAAAGACATTGATGTAGTACAAACGGTACATCCAATGAATCCAAGCTCAAATAATTCGGAACACCGACGCAGTACAAAAACGGTACGTCCAATGAACCGAAGCCCGAATGATTTCGGAACACCGACGTAGTACAAAAACGGTACGTCCAATGAACCGAACACAATAAAAGGACATCGGACGCTAGTCCATAAAAGAAATGAGATGAAACTCAATAAAACGAAGTACATCAAAACGCCCGATGAACTTGGTAAAAAGATGATTCCATTCCGACATCATCAAAGAATCAACACCTTATTGCCTACGACAAAACGTATTGGCAACACGATTTCCCCTTCGGGAATAAAAAGAATATCAAGATCATAAGATGCTAGGAACTCGAGTCAACATGCTGTTCCTTAAGAGAACATAAATATTCCAAAGATTATGATCGAGGTAGAGAACAAATTTCTCATCCAAATATGATGATGCCAAATTCCAAAAGCAAAAACAATAGCCGAGAGCACTAGATCATAAGTGGCATATCTACTCTCGATAAGCTATAATGATTTAGAAGCACAAGTGATAGCACGTTCTCTTTGGCAAGAGAACGGCATCCAAACCAATACGACTAGTATCGGTACAAATAGCAAAGTCTTGGTTCCCCTTCAGGAATCACAAGAACAAGAGTATCGAAAGGAAGAGTTCTTTTAGATAATCTTCTTTCTCGAAAAGCTAAAACTTTCAAAATCACAATTATTTCAATGTAAAAATATTTCTAGAAAAATTTACAATTTACAAGTCAATATATCGTGTCTAATTGTCACATCAAAGCATTTAGGAAATTCCTATCGATAACGTTGATCAAGCGCATCGACCAAAATTCTTAAAGCACTCAACGGGCAATACAATCACAAAATCATCTTTTATAGGATAAATAGATCTCTTAAAAAGTTTTAAGAATATTCTTTGTTCGTTTCAAGAACAAAATCCAGTTTTACTTATAAATAAATCTTATGAAAAAGATTTGCAAAATTTTAAATTACTATTTTCATCCAAAATCAATAAATACAAGAATGGTCTCATCGAAATATTCATAGAATATTCAATTTATAAAATGGATGAAATAAGCTGGACAAATTGAATGACATAATAAGTCATTCATAAGAATCATAACGAGTGCGGAATGCGGTAAGTGGAATGCTAACTTCCGCAACTCGTAGCAAATGAAAACCGGTGATAAGGTCAAATTGAAAAGACCTTAGCACCACTCAAAAGATTGCTTAGGAGATATTCCTAAGACAAACTCAAAAATACTGGAAAAGTTTCACAAATTATTTAGATAAGAGAAATAATACTTTCCTCAACATAAAGGCTTAAAGAATAAAATGATGCCATCAAATTGGAATCAAAATCACAAAGGAAAAACAAAAATCTGCTTAACAGATAGAAAATGTCGAAGATGAAGAGTCCACTCAGAAAATAGGATATAGGCTTCATAATGATTAAGCCAATCCTATTGCACAAATCAATTCCGGAGCCTAAGCAAAAATATCGGCTCGGAAAGAAAAATCACATAAAATAATTTCGACATCTAAACTAAAGCAAATTGTTGCGGATCCATCCGGATTCACAATCCTCAAAGAAGTCTTCAAGCCCAAAAATGTTTAAAAAGAATCAACAAGTTCTTTTGATATAAATTAGTGAGATGGAACCCATATAAAAAAGAACTCGAAAAGGAAAATCATAAAACAAATGTCATCAAGGATAGAATGGCTACCTTGACTAAGAGAAGAGTTGCTAGGGGCTTGCAGCTTTCCTTCTCTCTTGCTTGGAAGCCTAGGGCACGAAGATAAAAGATGACCCGAACTTTTGCAATAACGACAAAAGAGGGGTTTCGGGCACTCCCTTGCATAGTGGTCTGTGGAACCACAATTGTAGCATTGTCCACGACTAGAGGTAGGAGTCTTTCCAACCGGAGTTGGTTGCTTCCCTTTCTTATTAGAATTGGGGCCTTTGAATATTATAGGCCTCTTCAAGTTATTGTCGAAGTTCTGTTGGGCACGCACAATTTCAACATCACCTTCATTATCGGCCTCTTCAAGACGAAGCGCGATATCAATAAGCTGATCAAATGAAACCTCAAGTTTCAGAAGTAATGGCTTCTTAAGATTCTTATTCAAGCCATAGACAAATCTTTGATTTTTCTTCAATGGGGTATTAATGTACTCAACCCAGTATTTGGACAGAGATTCGAAAGATGCGACATAGTCTGTCACAGAAGATCCACCTTGAACAAGGTCAATAAAACGCCGGGCCAAAGTTACTTTTTCGGCCTCCGGCACAAATTTCAATTCGAACCTTTCCCAGAATTGCTCCCAAGTGAGATCCGCTTCAATGATTTCAGAAATTAAAAGCTCATACCAATCTAATGCTCTTTCTTGGAGCATGCTAGAAGCCACTTGGACTCGATGAAGGTCAATAAGGTTCATGCGAGAAAAGATGCGATCGCATGATTTGAGCCAAGCTTGAATTTCAATAACACTCTCGGATCCCCTGAATGGCCATCCACCCAAATCGGTGTAGTCCTTGCACAAGCGTGCAAAACCGGATCTAGGATGAGTAGGCTCTGGATTTGGTCCGGCAGCTTGAGCGTTCTTAACAAGATCTAAAAGCTGCTGGGCAGACATAAAAACTCCATCTTGGGGAGTAGCACTAGATTGACCAGCGCTGGGACGGCCTGGTCTAACCATTTCTCTTCCTTAAGAAAGAAAGAAGGAAGAAGAAGAAGGTTATTCACAAAATGAATATCAAGCAATCTTGATAGATAAAACAAGGAATAATAAAGAAAATAGGATGAATCGGTACGAAGACTCGAATAAATCCTAAAGCACGACTCCTAAGAAAGACATAGGACGATGATCCTTGTTATAATATTTCATATTGTTCCGAAGTTTGGCTCTGATACCAATCTGTGACGCCCCACCTCTATACCCACGCTAGCCAAGAACATTACGGAATAAATGCTGTCAACTAGCACGGAGAATAAGGCTGTTGAGGAGCGACCATCCGTGTAATTGCTTTGTGCGAGCATCGATATGTCAGATAGTATAACATGCAATTCTTTTCAAGTGGAAATCCGACATGCCGACACAAACTCAAAACTAGTACACAGTGGCTATAATATCTTCGGAAACAAATATAGAAATAAACATAACATAAATCAGTCACAGACAATTCATATCACAAAGGCGGAAATAGATATGAATATTACACATAAAAGTGTATATCAGAGTAGTGGTCAAATAAGATCCACAACAGCACAAAAGAATAGATACAAGTGCTAAGACAAAAGAATATGTATACATCAAGGAGTCTATTTCTCAAATGCATACAACAATAAACTACTAACCTAGAGTAGTTAGCCAAAATCAGACGATTGTTCCAGATAGGAAGTCAAGAGGAAGCACCTGTAAAATCTCAATCTGACCCGAGTATTATTTGAGAAGAAAATAATAAACGGATCAGTCTAGCTGTAATTATCAATTAAAATGAGATAAAAGAAGAGATATAATAAAAAGACGTATGATAACCAAAAATGTCATACTACGATAAGTATACATTAGAAAATCCACAAAAGTCATACAATATCTCAAGAATCTCATAGCTTCAAAAGAATGTCATATTCTTTATCTAATTCACCAAGCCACAAAATGACATACATATCAATGCCAACTGAAAAAGGTGGTGAAACATAAATTCCAGAAATCAATAATTAGAAATCCAGAAATCACAAGAAAAGGATGGCCAAGACATTGATGTAGTACAAACGGTACATCCAATGAATCAAATACACTGATGTAGTACAAACGGTACATCCAATGAATCAAAACACTTTGAAAGTGCATGGGTCGTTAGCCCACAAAGAAATGAGACGAAGCTCAATAAAATGAGGTACAGTCCTCCACGTATACAAAGAGACATCGCACATTGCTAGTCTAAACTATAAAATGACCATCATTGATCATCAAGAAGTGTCAATTACAATAAGCTAGTAAATATATGAGTTTAGCATCATGTCCTATAACCACTAGCTGAACTTAAATATTTGCGAACAAATTGTAGATCTCCACTAGAAAATTGTCACAAGAGTTTCAATCGAACAAGTCCAAGAATTAACCGACGAAGTAAACGCAAGCGTTTCATACCACTTGTTTTACTAAGTCGTTTAATTAGATTTCTCATACGAGTGAGGTAAAGGTTTGTATATACTAATAGATAGGAAATCGGTTTTAGAAAACGATCTTTGTAATAAAATAGTATTGAAATCATTTTAAGAAAGAGTTTTGATATTTACTACTAGTATAGAAAACCTTTATATTTTAAAGTGACAAATCATAGAAGTGATTGTAGAAACAATCAATCATACAAATTCACATTCGAAGAAGTGAATAAAATCCAAAGAAATCGATAAAGGATCCAACGAAATGGATATTCAAAAATCCCTAAAAAGAGTCATCAAGGTCATAATAATTGATAACAACAAATAGGAAACAACACGAATCGATTAAAGTTGGAAATTCAAACAGTTAGGTGAAGTGGGCAAAAGTGCAACAGGTCGGTCGGCCGGCTACAGAGCTAGGTCGACCGGACCCTGCTCTGAAAAATAGTTCGGGAAGCAGGTCGGTCGACCGAGCTCTGGAGTCGGTCGACCGGACCATAAACAGAGAAGTGCTACTCTCGGATCCCCTAAATGGCCTTCCACCCAAATCGGTGTAGTCTCTGCACAAGCGTGCAAAACCGGATCTAGGATGAGTAGGCTCTGGATTGGGTCCGGCAGCTTGTTCTTAACAAGATCTAAAAGCTGCTGGGAAGACATAAAAACTCCATCTTGGGGAGTAGCACTAGATTGACCGGCGCTGGGACGGCCTGGTCTAACCATTTCTCTTCCTTAAGAAAGAAAGAAGGAAGAAGAAGAAGGTTATTCACAAAATGAATATCAAGCAATCTTGATAGATAAATCAAGGAATCATAAAGAAAATAGGATGAATCGGTACGAAGACTCAAATAAATCCTAAAGCACGACTCCTAAGAAAGACTTAGGACGATGATCCTTGTTATAATATTTCATATTGTTCTGAAGTTTGGCTCTGATACCAAGAATTGACGCCCCACCTCTATACCCACGCTAGCCAAGAACATTACGTAGTAAATGCTGTCAACTAGCATGGAGAATAAGGATGTTGAGGAGCGACCATCCGTGTAATTTCTTTGTGCGAGCATCGATATGTTAGATAGTATAACATGCAATTCTTTTCAAGTGGAAATCCGACATGCCGACACAAACTCAAAACTACTACACAGTGGCTATAATATCTTCGAAAACAAATATAGAAATAAACATAACATAAATCAGTCACAGACAATTCATATCACAAAGGCGAAAATAGATATGAATATTACACATAAAAGTGTATATCAGAGTAGTGGTCAAATAAGATCCACAACATCACAAAAGAATAGATACAAGTGCTAAGACAAAAGAATATGTATACATCAAGGAGTCTATTTCTCAAATGCATACAACAATAAACTACTAATCTAGAGTAGTTAGCCAAAATCAGACGATTGTTCCAGATAGGAAGTCAAGAGGAAGGACCTGTAAAATCTCAGTCTGACCCGAGTATTATTTGAGAAGAAAATAATAAACGGATCAGTCTAGCTATAATTATCAATTAAAATGAGATAAAAGAAGAGATATAATAAAAAGACGTATGATAACCAAAAATGTCATACTACGATAAGTATACATTAGAAAATCCACAAAAGTCATACAATATCTCAAGAATCTCATAGCTTCAAAAGAATGTCATATTCTTTATCTAATTCACCAAGCCACAAAATGACATACATATCAATGCCAACTGAAAAAGGTGGTGAAACATAAATTTCAGAAATCAATAATTAGAAATCCAAAAATCACAAGAAAAGGATGGCCAATACATTGATTAGTACAAACGGTACATCCAATGAATCAAATACACTGATGTAGTACAAACGGTACATCCAATGAATCAAAACACTTTGAAAGTGCATGGGTCGTTAGCCCACAAAGAAATGAGACGAAGCTCAATAAAATGAGGTACATTCCTCCACGTATACAAAGAGACATCGCACATTGCTAGTCTAAACTATAAAATGATCATCATTGATCATCAAGAAGTGTCAATTACAATAAGCTAGTAAATATATGAGTTTAGCATCATGTCCCATAACCACTAGCTTAACTTAAATATTTGCGAACAAATTGTAGATCTCCACTAGAAAATTGTCACAAGAGTTTCAATCGAACAAGTCCAAGAATTAACCGACGAAGTAAACGCAAGCGTTTCATACCACTTGTTTTACTAAGTCGTTTAATTAGATTTCTCATACGAGTGAGGTAAAGGTTTGTATATACTAATAGATTGGAAATCGGTTTTAGAAAACGAGCTTTGTAATAAAATAGTATTGAAATCATTTTAAGAAAGAGTTTTGATATTTACTACTAGTATAGAAAACCTTTATATTTTAAAGTGACAAATCATAGAAGTGATTGTAGAAACAATCAATCATAAAAATTCACATTCGAAGAAGTGAATAAAATCCAAAGAAATCAATAAAGGATCCATCGAAATGGATATTCAAAAATCCCTAAAAAGAGTCATCAAGGTCATAATAATTGATAACAACAAATAGGAAACAACACGAATCGATTAAAGTTGGAAATTCAAACAGTTAGGCGAAGTGGGCAAAAGTGCAACAGGTCGGTCGGCCGGCTACACAGCTCGGTCGACCGGACCCTGTTCTGAAAAATAGTTCGGGAAGCAGGTCGGTCGACCGAGCTCTGTAGTCGGTCGACCGGACCATAAACAGAGAAGTGCTTATGCACTTGGCAGCAGGTCGGTCGGCCAGCAGCAGAGCTCGGTCGACCGGACCTGATGCCAGCCTCTTCCCAGCCCATCCTAATGAGATCCAATCTTGACCAAATTGCATTCGCTCGAGCAACGGCACTAAGGGTTTATGCCAATCGACTACCCGGCCTTATAAGCTCCTCGATGCATCACCAAAAACATGTTCAAACATCAAAGTTATGATTTTTAAAGAATTGAACGCAAAACACTAAAAATTGGAATGTTCACCTAATCAATCCAAACCAAAAGCAAATGCACACGAATAAGCGTTAGGAATTCATACCTAACAATCGAAGAGAATTATAAGCATAGATGTGAGATTAAAAATCTCACCTTTGAACCCAAATCAATGAAGAAGAAGCTTGAAAGCAAATGGAAATCAACCACACTTCAATCTCAACACTAGAAGCTTGAATCTAAGCTAAAAAGAGAAACATTTCCCAAAGTTAGGTTTAGGAAATTTCTGAAATCAAAGAGAGAATGAGTTGGAGAAGATGAAGAGAAAGCTTACCAATGGGTTCTCTTGAGTTTGGAGCTAGAAGATGGATTTGCTAATGGAAACTAGGGCTTAGGTTTTCCTAATTCTTTTTCTCTTCCCCCATTTTTGATGAAGCTTGAATGTATTAGGAAATTATGAAGTAATGAAGAGGAGAGGGGTTGGGACTGAATACATAAGTGGGGTTATTGGGCTCAGCCCAAACCAAAGCCCTAAGTAAAAAGTGGCAAAAATCAACTTTCTCCAAACATATCGAAGCTTATACTCAAAAAGGTCGCAAACGTCATTTTGAACTCAATGGGGGTGGTCTCGAGTCTCAATTCGACTGTTTGCACAAAGTAGCTTTTCGGACCAAAATCCGATGAACGGTGAAATATTTAAATATATAATCGATAAATATGCGGGTTGTTACACTCTCGAATTGTTGCTAGTTGGAGAGTGTTGTCCGAGGACCCAAATGAGGTTGTTAATAGCATTCGTCTTGGACCAAATGCTGTGAGTGTTATTATAGATTTTGTGAAAAAACCAGATACTTATTTATCGAGGCCTACACCTAAAATTACAGTATTAACAAACGCTGAGAATAAGGCAGTAGAATGGCCTTCTACTTGCATAAAGAGGGTACTACGAGGACGCTTGAATGATGTCAGTATGGTAAATTTTGCAATTCACAATAATTTCGCAGGTCCTCTACAAATTTAAAATATGTCATGTACAGTTTTTTCACGTAATCACTAAACTCTTGATTTACACTTCTCCTTCTTAGAGAACAGCAGTGTCCACGATGACAAATGCAAGATTTATGGTTGGAATAAGAGTGAGAGGGGAGTTGCCAAAGGAAGAATCTATGCTAGAGATCCTTAACATATTGTTAATGGTATTCCACTTAGTCTGTCTACCATTGTGATTTGGGTGGACAATGTAATAAATGGAGACGCTTACTTATGGCGACCCACATTTGATATGTCGTGCATTAGAGATGCTGTAAGTATGAAAATAACATGGCCAAAATCAAAAATTGAAGTTGATAATGAAAATCTAAATGTGACTGTAAATTGTGCAACTTCTCCCCTGAGATCCACAACCGCATTCGTAAGGAAACATACACAAGAATATGTAAGTATATATTCTACAATTTATATTTTGTTATACTTTTATGTTTATGTTCAGTAAGTTTCATTTAATTATTCAATTTAATTTTTACCTATACAATAACGATGATTTTGTTTGATTTCGTGTTTATGGTACCGGTTTTTACATATACTTTCCGAGTTAACTTTATTCTAGATCATGGTTTATTTATTTCGTTTGTTCATCATTTTTATTTTGGTTTCATTTAATGCGTTGGTTTTCTTATTAATTTGGCTTCAGTTCCATTGCTTATGCAATTATATGGCTTTACCTGTTCAAGACATAATGTTAAAATATATAGCTTCTGATGATATTCAGTATAATTTATGATTCTGACCTCGTTCCCAATCTTTTTGTGAAGTAGAAACATGACTTATAGTATAAGTGGTTCCTGTTTATTGTTGGTTGCAAACTTAAGTATGCATGATGAATGATGGAAAGCGGACGAGTTCTTATTTTTATCATTTATGATGAATATAATTGTGGTTATTATGTGTCGATGTATTTATGTTCAGTATTTATGTGTTTGTATATAAATATCGTATATATATTCAGTATTTGTGTGTGGGTGTATTCCGCATAATATTCTCTCTTTTTTCCAGCCAATTGCCAATTTGGTAAAAGATGATAAATGCAAGTTAATCGATGTGGATGGAACTAATGAAGTAGTGGCTAAAGGAATCATCGCTTCAAACAATCCAATAACGATGGTTCATTGTCATCCATTGGGACGTGATGTTATTAAGGTTTGGGTTGAAACAGTGAGAGTTCCAAATGCAGAGCTATAGGGACCCACATCAGAGTTAACATACATGGATGATGCCTTTTGGCGTTCCCATAGCCTGGCCAAATGGAAAAGTGATTAAGGAAACACAATGAAAGGTTTGCAATTCTATATGTAATTAAAATATTTTGGTTCCTATCACTTTATGTCATAATATTTCTTTAAAATATTATGAAGTCATTAAATTGAATGTTCAGAAATAAGAGGAGTGTGAACTTAGGCCATAATATATCAGAGTAAATGATTTTCTGACAATATATGTAGGCAATGTTTAAAAACATAATTTTGATAGAAAAAATTCTTTTAAGTGTAGGAATACATTGAAAAATTAATTAAAAGTAACATAATGTTGTAAAATTTAATTAACATATGGTTACAACTTATATATGCAGTTAATGGCAGAGGTATAGAGTGCATAATGGATACTTACCTTATAATTGGCCCTGATTAGCTTAGAAATTTTACGAATTGATCCTGTTGGACATCTTTTTTTCCTTCAACATTTGGATAGAAAAATAAGTGGAAAATTATGGGACAAATTAGCCCAAGAAACATAAAGAGTTTATATTACGGGTCAGAAATAGAAATGCACTTATGATAATGAATTAGCACTACATAAAAGCATATATTGAAGTTCAAGGGTTAGTTTGGAGTTGTAGAAGTTGGTGATAGTCGAAGTTTTTTTGGTAATTGGTTGCTAAATGAAGTGTATGAGGATTGTGGTTTGAAGAAAGGGAAGATAGGTGAGGTCACGAGTTGTGGAAGTGGCTATTAGGTTGCGATTGTATTGATGGCAGAAAGGTGAGTATGGTGGAAAGAGAAGATGAAGGGCAATTTGATGTTTTTTGCGAGTCGAGGAAGAGGGAGTATTTTTTCGTATATGTTTGTGGTGGAATAATGGTTCTTGACAGCGGTGGGGGTGTTGAAGGTGATTATTTTAGGTTGTAGAAGTTCTCGGAGAGGATTTATGTATGTTCGAGTCATGTTGCAGCTAAGTTGGGTTTGAAAGTTACAGTTATGAGCGCCAATTGAGTGATGGGGAGCTGACGCATTCTGTATGTGCAATGCCAATTATTACTTTGTTACCAAAGTGTCGCGAACAGAAAACACATTACAACATCAACGCATTGTAGATCAATTGGTATTAGATTATTCTATAGGATGTCAACTTCAACCTTGTACAGTATGTATGGACTGGGTTAGCATTCCCAAAGTTTATTTAGTCAAAAAGCATGGAATAGTGTAAGACTAGGGATGCGTTGATAATTTGATGTGTGCTTCCTCCTGAATTTTTGTTTTTCACGTACAATTTGACATAATGTTATTCAATTATAATATCATTTTTCATTATGTAAAGCCTAAAATTTAAAATTTTGAACTTCCTAAAACCCATTTTCTCGATTACCATAGTCAAGCAATATATGATTTCCCACTTACTTAATGTAGTCTGAAATGCTAGAGAATACTATTTGTCTGAACTCTGAAGTGTGTGCGCATATGTGAATTCCTAGGGATGTGATAAGATGCACAATAATTAAGCTGTATAATAATTATTTTTTGGCACAGCAAGCTCTATATATGACGAATTTAAGTCAGAAATAATTACAAATACCCCGGTTATCTATGACTAATTCTCAATTAATTTATGCACTTGCATCATGATGTACTTAATGCCAAGCTTAATTGATATCAGAACTTCCAAAATTACACCAAAATTATAATTTAGGATTATGCGTAAAATAGGTACTAATTTTGATATGCACCATACACCTTTTTAGTTCTGTATGTTTGAGCAGAAAACGACGAGCATGTGAACCATGCAAAGGTGATAAATAATACCACCGTTCCATAATTTAAGCTTGACCTTAGAATATCAGAGTACTATCTGTAGACGAGCATGTGAACCATTATATGGTAGTTATCATATTTTAATCCCGCTTATAATATTCTTATGGTTACTGTCTGGCATGCCCTTCATATTATTTTTATCACTGAATGCATGCCATTTGTATTTGACCTATTATATTTTGGTTGTGTTATGTAGATAATGATTTGCTGCTGATGTAGCTTCAGGTGCCACATTTGTAATATCACATTACACATTTGCTATATCACATTACAAATTTGCAATATCACATTTGGATAAAATTTCAGTATTGATTATAAGTTGAATCTAATTGTTGGTTACTACTTGTCTAAAGTTAGATCGGTTTTCTGAAGAAATGAGCAGCAGTAAACTAGTTGTTTATTAGGTAGTTCGGTTGTTTATTATACTTTCTTAGCTCAACTGTCTGTGGTACTTTAGCCGCAGCACTGTTTATTGTAGTTTGGTTGTGTAACTATATGTACGGTTAACTTCTTGTCTTGAAACTACTGTTTGGTTATGAATTATTTTTGTTTATGTTAGTGCGGTTGTTTATGTATTTTGTGGTTCTTTGAATGTGTTTATATTTGAATGTGTGCTTATGATTTTGTGGTTGTTGAATGTGTTTATGTTTAACTATGTATATGATGTTGTATATATTATAATATAAGCTATGAAAAAATTGAATTGGAGGGCGGAAGATTTGTAGCAGTGTTAGAAAATGCTACATAATGAAAACATGGCGAAATGCAAAAGATATGGTAGTGGAATAAAAACACTACAGAAGTATCAAGTGGCAAAACTGAAACATATGGTAGCAAAAAAAAATGCTCCAAAAAATTGTCCAGGTGACGCACTTAGGGTTTGGCTATAAGTTGCGCCCTAAATTACAGCATTTAGAAAATGCGACCAAAATAGTTTACGATAAAACAGCAATTTTTAGTGACGTATAAGCAATGTTGCAATAATTTTTATTAGCAGTGTTTTTGAAAGGAAGTAATAAAGATATTTGTAGTGGCATTTACGTGAATTCAACTAAAAAACATGTATTTTTAGTTGCAGGCTTTATCACGGCGTTTATCAAAATGCTGCCATAAGTTTTGGTATGTTTTTTGTGCGCCACTAAAAATAAATTTATTGTAGTGGATTAGAAAACATGTTAAATCTACATGATTAAGAGAGCTTCATTACCCCTAAATTAAAGGGGTTTGGCTTCTCATATTTGTTGTCATATCAAGAAACGTATTTTACAACATAGAACAAAAAAAGAAGAAAAAAGAGAGCTAATTAAAATAAAAAGAGAGCTAAACTACTTGCATAAAAATAAAATTAAGCCACTAACATAATAGAAAAGAACAAGAATTAAAATAGCATGAATTAAATTGCATTAAGAAAATTACATAAGAGGAAAAGGCTAAGAAGTCATGAAAGAGAGAAAGAGAGTTTATATTTTTATTTGTGGCTACCACTAAACTAACTACAAGGTGGTGCTAAAAGCTCACTACATGAAACATAAGGGGTATTTATACATGTCTGAAACCCTGATCATATTTTAAGGGACTACCTAAAATACCCCTCTAGGAAGTGTGACCTCCAAGTTGTAATTATCATGAGCATAATCATTCATTACATATGCATGTAGCTTTAATGTCCACTAACATTTTCATTAGGTCCTAATTGTAGATCATGGTAAGTGGGTTGGTGGAATCCTTCACGTTATATCAAAAGATATATTTCCATCTTCATTTGTTCCTTCTCTTGTGCATGCACATTTTCATAAAGCCTCTTCATATTTTTCCATCCAGATTTCTACAAATAAAAATAAAATGTGCAAACAAATATTCTTAAATTAATTCGCACACAACAATGACAATTTTGCCACCATATGAAGATGAATAAATGATAATTTGAAAACAATTGACATTTTGGTTTAAACATGTTAAAATATCATATATGCTCATTTAGTTAATTAAATTAGAATAAATATGAAAGTAAAAATATGCACATTTACATGCATATCAAATCCCCCACACTTATCTTTTTATTCGTCCTCGAATAAACTAAAGCTAAGATAAATCCATTTTCCGAGGGAGCATGATTGCATTAAGCGTGTGCAACAAGCCATTAAACCTCTAGTTGTCCATAGTAGGACGAGTGTTGTCTCGTAAGGGTTTTCAGCGGATACTACCCATAAAATCCTAATGCAATATGAAACATTCCTAAATGCAAGATTTACTCACAAAGGCATGGATGCAAGTTTTTGAAAATATTTATAACTGAAGAATTACTCTCAAATTGACACGAATAAGTTAAATATAAGTTTTTGGTCATTATCAAGAAATTTAAGTCCTTTTAATTGTCAAAATTTCAAATAAAGATTAAGTTATCATCATAATTAGACTGTAGTTTGACTAGTTGTTTCGGTTGATAACATAACGCAACTACGAAATAGATCCTTAGTTGATTATCAAAGTTTTTCAAAGTGGCATTTTCATTTCTTTTGAATAATAAGTCAAACCAACTAAGTGAAAATAGTGCTTGGATTTCAATTGCTTACTCTATTTGAAAATTTTATCGATATTAACAATATTTACATATGTCTAACTCAAATAAACTGAGGTTGGATATACCACCCATGAACTGCTTTGAGGGCTTACGTGAGGGAGATACATAGCGTGACAAGTGAACATGCAAGTGTGTTCACCTTTCGACTATAGGCATTATTAATGAAAGAATTTTTATATACATACATTTAACTCAGATAAACTGAGGCCATCTATACCGATCATGCACTGCCTTTCGGGGTTATATGAGAAGGGTATAGAGCATGGCGAGTGCATACACTTGCGTGTGAACACATGAATCTAAGTGTTTCTTATTTTCACAAAAACAATTTTTTTTTTGCTATATATTTTATGAAGAGAGAGTTTTGCAACATCAACTTAGCACCATTTAACTTAGAAGATAAAAAATGCTTTACCTTTTACTTTAAATCCACCACTTTTTTAAATAAAGATTTTCAATTAGGATATACTTCATAATTATCACCCAAGAATCTACATATATACTACTTAAACCATCATTACTTATAATCAAACTTTGTTTTTGCTTTGGTTGAGACAAATAAATTTAAAAAAATTCGATTTAATAACCAAAATCCTATACTTATCCTATAGTGTTTCTTGAAAAATAAATGGAAATTCTAAAAAGAAAATTTTGTTATGGGATTTTTTTTTAGTTTTGACTTTTGGAAAGAAAATGCAAAAAATAAACCATGGAAAATCAAAATAAAGATGAGACTCCCCCACACTTGATTTTGACTGTGTCCCCGTAATCAACCCAAGTGAAAGGATAAAAATAAAATAAAAATAAAAACATGACCTAAATTTTTTGAAAATGAAATGATTATTATTTACACGACATTGGAAAATATACTGTTAAAGAGTAAACGAAACAGTCTTCCATAGAACAATTCATTTGTCTCGTCAAGTATGAGAGACGTAACTTAAGCACAGAAAACCAAGCCATAGAAGATTTCAAAGTTGAATGTTGACATGGAAAAACGAATGTCATTTTATTAAAAATCATATGAGTTGTTTTATTTTCGACGATTTTTAGAGTACATAGAACAATTGGTTGAAATTCAAGTTTATTTTCACCAAATTTAAATTCAAACTCATTATTGACAAATTTTCAAAATTATTGATTATAAAATCAAAATGGTGATTAACTCTACCCTTTCAATATTCAACAACTCATCTTCGAAAAGTCCAAAAAATTTGTGTTCACTAAATTCGTCTTCCTTTGTTGGATTATCAACACTTCATTACATTTATCAATTTTAAAATCTAAAGTTGTTGCATTCAATTTTTCAAAATTGGAAAAAGAAAGATTGAATTTTAAATTTATTTCCAAACCCTCAAAAGAATTGAAATCCAACTCAATTATCGCATTTTCAACAACTTTGTTAAGATTGTCGTTTTCAATTTCAAAAGCTGTTATTTGAAAATCGTCAATTTTGGTAAAAGATGGATTATTATTCGACTTGTGATACGTTGAGATTTGATTGTGTTGCTCACGTTGTTTCACGTAAGTTTCAAACAACAAATCTGTGTGATCTTTGTGAATTTCATCCATTTGCTCAACAAAATTAAATTTATAATTATTAATTTGAGAATTTTCAATTTGAAATTGTTGAGGACAAAAATTGTCCATTGCACCATAATCGAGATTATTCTCATTGCCAAAATTATTTAAAAAAATGGTTTAATTTTTCATTTTGACTTTGCAATTCATTTTGTAGTTCTAAGCAGTATTGGCATGAGTTATAATCAAAATTATTTGAATTTTGAATTGAATTCATATTTCGATCATTTGGAAATCCTTAATTTAAATTATTGCACAAATACAAATTACACAAATCATTTATCCTTTGATTTTTTATGTGGACAAAATAGTTTCGATGCACTTTTCAAGAGTCGAGGGTTGCACACAATTTTGAAAACTTTGTTTTGCAAAATCCAAATTATTTACACAATAGTCGTTATTAAAATATCAATAAGAATTTTGTGTGAAATTATATGGATTATATTAATTTTCATAACTATTGAATAATTCTTGCGAGTATGGAAATTGAGAAATTTACAATAAAAAAATTAAAGGAAAGATATTTACCAAAAGGAATTTATCTTTCTAAATGAAATTTTGTTTTTTGTTTTTTGGCTTTTCAAATTTTATATGTTTTTTCTAAAAATAATATATATATATATATATATTTTCTAAAAACATAAAAACTAACTTATTTTTTTTGGGATTTTTGATTTTGATTGAAATTTTCAAAGAAAAATATTAAAAAAACTAAGCTAAGGAAAATTGTAAAAAAAAATTAATTTTGGATTTGAATTTTTTTTAATATGCATGAACTAATGCAACTAAATGAATGCAAAGGACTGAATTACAATTTCTGCCTTAATAGCTCCTAGCACAAAATTGTATGATCACACTTTGGCTTAATTCAACAAAATATTTCTTAGCCCGGTAACGGGCATGAGTTATCGGTGCACCACGAATCACTGTAGCAATGCAGCTGAAGTTTTATGTACCGTTAGAGAAACAATTACTATAATATTTATGAATCACCAAAATATTTAGAACTGATTATTGCTCTGTCAATAGCCTAGACACCAAGAAATTAAACTATTCAAAGAAGACAACTTGTCAAGATACAATTAAGCCCTAGGTGAGCTCGCGACACTCTTAAGTCTGATGTATAAGCGTTATTGTAAGTCAAAATTCTAGAACAAATGAGATTTGTAGGCCAAGAAAGGGGTGAAGAAATCCTCCACCTTATGTGGATTTGGGTGTTGACCTTAAAAAAGAAAATAAGATGAAATGAATGTAAACTGAATATAAACGTGATTTAACAATGCAACTACGAATGAGATTTTTTTATTTTTGAATTTTTTTTAAAATGAAAGAAACCTAATGCAAAGCAAATAAAAACAAGTGAAAAGAGCATGATACCAGAGCGTGCAGAATTATAGCAATGTTATTTTAAGCAGCAACTTTTTTATATAAGCAAGCAAGCAATTTTAGTAGCGATTATTTGACAAGCAATTACTTTTTGTAATCCTGATTTCTTGAAATCTACAACCTGAAAATTTGTGCTAGGATTTTCTTTATAAGATTAAAACGAAGCAAATTTTTTATTCAACTGAACATAAAAACCCCCCTCTTTTTTGTAAATAATTTGCAAAGTTCTTTTTTATCAAAGAAAAACTAAAACAAATTAAAACGAAACAACTTGTCTTTTTATTATGAAATAAAACTAACGAAACCAAAAATAACTTTTTTTAGAAGAGATTTTTTTTCAAATAGGAAGTAAATTTAACATTAAAAAAATGTTGAAAAAGAAAATTCTGTTATTTTCAAAAAACAAAAAAAACACAAACAAATGAAACCAAAAGTTACTTAAACAACTTGTTTTTTTTCTTTCTTTATAGTTAGCTAGGGCCCAACCTAATTTAAAAAACCACATACTACATAAAAGATCAAATAACTCAAATTACAGACCAAATACACAATCCAATTCACGAAATCTCTTAACCAAAAATTTCCCAACCCTATTCGATTTTAATTTCAACTCCAAATACTTTTTCTAGAAGTAAAGACGAGTCACAATCGAGCGATGGAGGCCTTCGGGTTATAACGACCCTATATTTTCGAACCCGAAAATTCCAGATAGTTATGAAAAAGAAGAAAGAGATAGAAGAAGAAGAAGAACAGAATAATCAACATCTCACATTCGCAGCGGATAAAATATAATAATAAATAATAACAGTTTATAGAAGAATACTATATCAGTCGATTACATTTAAATACATCCGAGTTACACATATATTCAACACTGGACATATACAAATCAACATGCCTCAGATTTACAATATTATACTACACCGGAAATACTCTACACGTTCTTGCCATTCAGCTCGACTCCTGAGCTCCAGAACGTCCCTCCCTGAAAATCTGTAATACTCGGCCTGACCCGAGCATTACATCAAAGTAACACCTGGGTCAGGCTCGAAACCAGCGTGAGTAAACTCATCTAACAAGGAATACAAAAGCATACATCTTATATAAACCTGGGTAATTTGTATAAATTTTCAACTTCACAAGTCGTTTTAGACATCACTTACATCACACATCAATTTCTAAGTACCAAAACTCAGATTAAATGGCCTGCCTCACCTAAATCATTCCATTTCCTCCTATTTATTCCACACAACAAATTATAAAGAATCGAAGTGGTTTGGGTATTTACTAATACCTGACTCCGGTCTCTTCGAATTCAGTTTATCTTAACACATGTCATTTAAGTGAAATGCTACTCAACTTTAAATTAAAGATGTCACCCTTTTTTTCATTATTGACAGATAACCACACTATCATTGCCCACCAAACACATCCTATTACGAACCTTTTCATATCGGGGGTATCAATCAATTCAGGGTATCTAATTATCATTTTATCATACATAAGCAAGATAAATCAATCACGCTATCTCGATTAAATCTATTTAACCATAATTGAATTAAATCAATTACCTTTAAGTCCTGTTTATTTATTCATTTCAATCCAATTGATTTACCATCTCATAATTATTCATCTTAATTAATCCTCCTTGATTAATTATTCTCTAATCACATTTAGCTTATCATCATTATCTATTTACTCCCATTAAGTAATTATACTTAATCATATTCCATGAATGATTATTCTTAATTAATTGCATCCATTAATCAACCCAATTACTTATAAACAGTGATTACCCCTCTGTAATTACTTACTTAAGTAATTAATTCCTTACTTAATTATTAATCCCTTTTGATTAATTACACCAGGTAATCCATCTTTAATTACTTCCACTAAGTAATTACCCTTTAATTACTTCCCAATAAGTAATTCCTTTTAATTAATTAATTACATCCTATAATAATGAATTACTTCACTAAATCTCATCAAATATTTATATTTAATTAACCTCCAAGAGCTTACCCTTAAATAATTATCAAATAAATTTAAATCCGGTAATCCATCCCTTAATTTCCCTCAAACCAAATTAAATAAATCTTAATTGCAGATTAATTAACCAATAATTAATAAACCTTAATTATTGATTAACACAACTTAATCACAAATTAGATATTTCTTAATTACCACTTAATTAGTCATTAACTTACTTAATTACTTAATTACTTATTTATTAATCATTCATTAATTAACTTAAGTAATTAATTACAAATTTATTTATTACATATAATCCATTACTAATTACAATTAAAAAGTAATTATTCGTAATTACTTTCTGAAAATAATCAATTAATATTGGTTATTCACTTAATTAAGAAATTATGGTCTTCCTAAAATTTTAAAATCAATTATATAACTAGCTACAAACATTATTTGTTAATTAACTTTATACTTAACTAAATGTATTACTTAATTAAAATATTAACAAAGTATCAAATCAAGGTTAAGCCTTAACTAGAGTAATTAAACTTGTATTAAAGTTTAATTTAATCTTGTTAAACATTTTCACTTATTTGCACAAATAAACAGCAGTTTTTTAAAAAAAAAACAACAATAACAAACCCGAGACATCTCTGGGTCTACTCGAGTTACACTTCGAGTCAAATACCCATCTCCTCCTAGTCTTCTCTGTACATCATCTTCTTCTCCCTTTATTTTTTTTCATTCCAGTTCCCTTCTTTTTTTTAAAGTTTAAGTTAAAACTGCAGCTCGACCATACTCACGCGTCAGAGAGAACCCGAAGCAACTTCCCATTTTCCTCGAATTTCGCTCGAGTTGAATCATTCGTTCTAGAATCGTTGATACCCTACGCCACCGTGCACGTGCATGGTGGTTCGCCAACGCTCTGGCGAACTCTTACGCTTCCGGCAAGCCATAAAACATCATCACTCTCGGAAACAAGCTTCAATCCATTGCAAAAAATTTCGAAATCAAATTCATCAAATCGCTCGAACCAGCTGTACGAACAAACCGAACAAAATCACTTCGACTCCCTAACACCAATCACCTGCGGCGATGAAACTCCGCCCATACCTCGACCTCAACCTCCTCTACTACCTCCCAAAATTTTGTGCAGCTCGATCGTCCCCTGATGTCGAAATCAACGAGCAAACAAACCAAAGGAGACTCGCACCCAAAACGCTATATTCATTTCGCCCACCAAATCCTTGCATTAGAAAATTTTGCTAGCATTTTTCCTAGTTTCTAACATCACTAAGCTAACTTCATAAAAAAAATTAATATCTAATATTGGATGAATCATCTGAAATTGATATAAATGAAAAAAAATTCATTTAGAAACTACACCCTGTATAATCGTCTAAAAATTTCCATTTTTGTTTTAAAAATCCTACCTTTATATGTAGATTCAAGATATAAAATCAAATTTACACATTATAATATTTGAATTTTAACATAAGAAGTCCTACCTACTGAAAATTTGAATATACAGTGTCTATATTCCACTATCAACCTTCAGACAAATTTTCCAGGCCTTGATACAAGTTTAAACAAATTTACTTAACTTAGATCCCTAAGTTTAAAATGTTTATGTGAATAAGTATTTGTTTCCACTACAATTCTTTGCTCAAAATCTTATAACACTGAAGAACAAACATAGTACAGCTTACAGTAAAACAACAGCACCACAAAAATTCATATTTATAAAAGATAGCAAGCACAAGATTTCCATAAATCAATTATCAAGTTTTAAACTTCGAGATGGTATGTTTACTCATCTGTAAAATGCAACATATTTAATCAAATATAGGATTGTTTACTCACAGAAATTTTTATGAGCAGAGCATCCATGCTTATTGAAAAGCTTGAACCTGAAAGAACTTCAATTCCAAAACTTTGAGTTGCTTCCCTATTTTTTTTAAACTTCAATCTTGATTTTACTGAAAATGCTTTTCCTGATTTACAGCTACATGCTTCCAGATATAGGGAAAAAATGCAGACTTTTGGAAGTTGTTTTCAAAACAGAAAAGGAAAGATCTGCAGTTGCATGCAGGTTGAGTTGCAAATTGCTTTTCAGGTTAGTGAATTTGAGGAGAGCTTCAGGTTTAAACTTTGATTTGCACTTCAGTTTTAAGATGATTCAGATAGCTGTAGTTTGATTTGGTTAGTGGAAATTATTGGTTTCAGATTTGTTTTGAGGGGAATTTGTAGGATTTGTTTTGAGCAAAATTTCTGGTTTTGAATAAATCTTCGAATGAATTTAAACTTTAGTATGAATGTTGATTTCAGATTTTGGTTTAGATGTTGGCTGAAGATTACTTAAGTTATGAAAAGAATAGGAAAAAGAGAATGAGGTTAAGAGACAAAGTTTATATA
This sequence comes from Allium cepa, assembly GCA_030765085.1. Classification (NCBI taxonomy): domain Eukaryota; kingdom Viridiplantae; phylum Streptophyta; class Magnoliopsida; order Asparagales; family Amaryllidaceae; genus Allium; species Allium cepa. The sequence continues at coordinate 737,103,825 of CM060943.1, forward strand.
AGCACATTTTTGATTTAATTTAAAAATAAAAGAAAGAGAAAAATTAAGAGGACACTTGTTTTTTTTTATATCTAACATTTGTCACTTGGTTTATTTAATGGTTTACACATGTTATTTAGATGTCTTAAGAGACTTACACATGTATTTTGAGTATTTTAAATTTTAATTTTAATTGTTTATAAAAGCTTTAACTTATTTTATTCCTTTCTTATGTATATATAAAAATAAATTTCTTCCTTTTCTTTTATAGAAAAAAACAAAATAAAAGCCTATTCAATTATTTTAAGTATTTAATCTTTTAAATTCCAAAACATTGAACCCAAATTTAAGTTAAATTAAAACTCCAAATTAAAAATCAAGTTATATATATGCATATATAATTCTTATTAAAATTTAAAAATGACAAAACCTATTTCTATAAAAATCCATTTATGTTCATAAGAACTACGTATTATAATTATTATTTGAAAATAACAAATTTAAATGATTTATAAAAGTGATTATAAATTACTTCTGCTACTCAATAAATTAAAATCATTTGTAAGTTGTATTTTAAATTCTTATATAATTTCAAGTAATATTTTAAAAAGAAAATAAAACAAAGCTTTTATGTTAAACTAATTTAAATTCATATTTAGGCCAATTAAATATAATTTAAACAAATACCTTAAGTATAAACTATACAGATATTTATTAAATTGCTTTATTTGCTGAATTTCAAACCAAAGCTTATATATATTTACAATATATTCAATTACATATATTATAAATAGAAACAATTTATTAGATTTAAAAAGAAAAAATCTATTAGTTTAAATATTAATTAAAGAAGATTATTAAATCAATTCAAAATTTTATTATCAAAAATTATCAAATCAATTTAATTTATAACACAGATTATTAAATTTATTTATATACCCAGATATATATATATATATATCAGAATTTCATTTGTTCAATTAACAAATAAGTATTTTAACAATTTTAATCCTGTTAATTTCTAATTAACAGATGCCTAGAAATTCAGGTTATCACATTTCTTCCCCCTTTGAATCTTTTCGTCCTCGAAAAGAAACGAAGCCAAATTTTATTAAAATGCTTAAAATCAGATAAATTTTCCTTTGATCATTTTTAAAACACCTTTAAAATCTATATATATTATTATCAAAGTAGTTTTATGAAAATATCATTCTATAACTCGATGTTTCAACAAGTCCATCTTCGTTCTCACAGAAATTCGGTCATACGTTGATCAGGCGTAGGACTGAAAATCTATAAGTACTTAGCAGACCCATTTTCAACACCCAGTGAAAATACTTGGAAAATTATTTTATTGAAAATATAGAAAACAATTTTTGAAAATAGAGGATATATCTTTGGTGAGAATGCTCTGGAAATCATCACCCTCATCCATGGTCGCAGTTACATCCTGGGTTACGTTGCCGTCGCAGCAAAAGTCCATGTAACTGCAGGCTCTCCACGGCCTCTCAATTACGCCATGGAACCCACGATAGATCGCAGTTACATTCCAGGGTTACGTTGCCATCACAGCAAAAGTCCATGTAACTGCAGGCTCTCTGCGGCCTCTGATTTTCGCTGTCAAAATGAAACTTCTCCACTCTTACATAGGTCGCAGTCTACCGATATAAAATCAAACGCAGATCGTTGGCTCTCAGCGGCACACACGACTTTCGCTATGTTATACTCTACTCATAATCCCCAGGAACTAGTTTTGTCCGGATTCCTCACAGGATAAACTTTAGAACCCCCCCCCCCTTGGGGCTCAAGGCAGCACCACCCGGTGGTACTCCTGAGAAGTTCATTTCAAGGGAGCGCCTTTTTTCCCGGAGCCATCATCAAAACACCTTATACTACATATATAGTATCTTTCAAATCATACATTTAGTATGATATCATACAAAGCTCCTTTACACAAAATCGATTATCCCAAAATCGATAATTCTCAAACTAGGCTTTCCAAATTTTAATATTGATTTTACCCAAAAATCAAAAGCCTTTCAAAATCCAGAGGTTCCCAAAACCTTTTCTAAAATCCTCATAAGATCCTTTATATATATATATATATATATATATATATATACAGATATATATATATATATAATTTTTAAAACTTTGGATCACTTCAACTTGTATAAAACTCCTTTTATACTTCAAACATTATCAAAAACCCTTTTCTTCTGGCAAAAGATTCAACAAGGGGAGTTTCATTTTATAAAAAAAGATATTCAACTTTGTGTACTCAAAATCAAATATCCAAATTTGATTGCTTCTTTCAATATCATCTTCATTCAAATCCGTACGATGTACACATTTCATCCGAACGCTATACCAATCTAATCGCTCACTTGACCACATAATTTTACTTTTGAACTAGTATCATCCACCCGACTTCCTAGTGCGGACATGGATCTGGTTTCTTGATCAGAAACCATCATTCTCCTTGCATAGTCATAACTATGATAGAGAATACCCAGAACCAATCAACAATCCATACCCAGGTTCGCCATGGAAAATCGAGTGAAAAATCTCAACTCGGATCAACATACTATCACGAAATTCTGTGCTCGAATTTGGATCAAATCACTATGCAAATAGAATAACATACGTACATCCTACGTATTTATATAAATTGGTTATTAGCCAATCAATTCCATTAAAATTGATTCAACCCCAATTTCAAACTCATTTCCAAATCAAGTTGAATTATTCTTGATTTCCTTCAAAATTCAATTCAGATTCCATTTGAATTTTATACTTATACATCTACAATCACAATTTCAATTAATCCAAATCAAATTCAATTTGAACTAATTTCAATTCAAATTCCAAATTTAAGCCATTTAATTCTGAATCCAAATTCTATTTCAAAGTTCAAATAATAATAATTCAAATCCTTTTTTTTAACAGCTAAATCTTTGAAATTCAATTTATCACCAAACTTAAAAAAAATTGTAACCCAACCTTTGAAGTTTTACCTTAAATATTTCAGTCTTAAGTCCAAAATGATTCCATACATTAATTCATTATATATTAGTAGTTCTTACATTATATACATTAATCCATAATAAGACTCTTACAAAAGCCATAAATCTAGATGTCTTCCAATTCCCTAAAGGTTTGGAAAGAACAGAGCCCTAATACTCCTACAAGTATTCTTCTTATGGACTTCCTTCCAAAGGGCAGAGCCCGAACATACACCTCTCAACAAGGTGTCCCCACTTATAACATTTACCACAAAATGTTTCTACCCTGTCATCAATCTGGATAACCTTCACACCTCCAACAGTACGTTCTACAGCCTTACTCCTCTTCTGCCTCTCGAAACAATTTCTAGCAATGTGTCCTGTCTTCTTACAATGATAGAAGATAGTCGACTCATTGACCAGTTCCACAGGTTTACGCTTCGCCTTTCTCACTCCAGGGCAATGATTTAGAAAATGTCCTTTCTTATGACACTTAAAGCACAAGATTTCAGAGCGAAACCGATGGGATGTACCCTTCAATTCCTCCCTTGTTTTACTGCACTTGGTTGCGCAATGTCCCTTACTGAAACATCTGTAGCAGGTGACATTATCATAGGGTCATGGTTCATCCTTTTCCTTAACCTGTTTCTCATACTCTCGAATTCCTTCTTCTCGATCCCTACATGCATCTGCTTTTTGATCTCCGCGCCTAACCTTCCCTTCTTTACTCTTAGTCATCTCACTCAAGGACTGAAATATAGAGGAGCTTCCTAACCTATAAATTAGACTTAATTAGATTACTAAGTTATACCTTATGTTTTAACATCTTTGGTTTTTAATTCAAGTCCAATTTCCAAACAACCCATTGTTTGCGACAAGTCTCTTTTATTCAAATAATACTAATTTATTCTTTTAGCACTTTGAAACAATTTTTCAAATTTACGGTCCTAGATTTAAAATTTCACAATTTAGGTGTTTTCAATTTCAATTTATCAGCCATGCTTTACTTAAATGTTTACTTCTTTAGAACATTTCATATTGCTTATTCATTAATACACATCTTATTATTAAACACACAACAATCATTTATGGTAACAACCAAGATATCATATATAAAATCATCCATTATCATCTTATTCTGAAATACTTCTCTAATTAAAGATTTCAATTTTAGTTTGAATCCATTTCAAACTTATCTTTGTTTAATTTCAATTTAATTCTAATAATTTAACAGGCAATTTCCTTAATATTTATTAGAGTGGAATATCAAAATATACTCTTATATGAAATAATTTAAAATCTTTATATAAGAAAATAACAAGTACATGCTCATATACACACACACACACACACACACACACACACACACAAAACTCATTCTAGAGTACTACGGATTCTATTTAATGAGTAATCTCACCAGAGCCAAGGTTCTCGCTTAACCTTTCGCTCTGATACCAACTGTAATGACCCGGTATTTTCGAACCCGAAAATTCCAAATAGTTGTGAAAAAGAAGAAAGAGATAGAAGAAGAAGAACAGAATAATCAACATCTCACATTCGCAGCGGATAAAATATAATAATAAATAATAACAGTTTACAGAAGAATACTATATCTGTCGATTACATTTAAATACATCAGAGTTACACATTTATTCAACACTGGACATATACAAATCAACATGTCTCAGATTTACAATATTATACTACAGCGGAAATACTCTACACGTTTCTGCCATCCAGCTCGACTCCTGAGCTCCAGAACGTCCCTCCCTGAAAATCTGTAATACTCGGTCTGACCCGAGCATTACATCAAAGTAACACCCGGGTCAGGCTCGAAACCAGCGTGAGTAAACTCATCTAACAAGGAATACAAAAGCATACATCTTATATAAACCTGGGTAATTTGTATAAATTTTCAACTTCACAAGTCGTTTTAGAAATCACTTACATCACACATCAATTTCTAAGTACCAAAACTCAGATTAAATGGTCTACTTCACCTAAATCATTCCATTTCCTCCTATTGATTCCACACAACAAATTATAAAGAATTGAAGTGGTTTCGGGTATTTATTAATATCCGACTCTAGTCTCTTCGAATTCAGTTTATCTTAACACATGTCATTTAAGTGAAATGCTACTCAACTTTAAATTAAAGATGTCACCCTTTTTTCATTATTGACAGATAACCACACTATCATTGCCCACCAAACACATCCTATTACGAACCTTTTCATATCAGGGGTATCAATCAATTCAGGGTATCTAATTATCATTTAATCATACATAAGCAAGATAAATCAATCACGCTATCTCGAATAAATCTATTTAAGCATAATTGAATTAAATCAATTACCTTTAAGTCCTTTTTATTGATTCATTTCAATCCAATTGATTTACCATCTCATAATTATTCATCTTAATTAATCCTCCTTGATTAATTATTCTCTAATCACATTTAGGTTATCATCATTATCTATTTACTCCCATTAAGTAATTATACTTAATCATATTCCATGAATGATTATTCTTAAATTAATTGCATCCATTAATCAACCCAATTACTTATAAACAGTGATTACCCCTCTGTAATTACTTACTTAAGTAATTAATTCCTTACTTAATTATTAATCCCTTTTGATTAATTACACCAGGTAATCCATCTTTAATTACTTCTACTAAGTAATTACCCTTTAATTACTTCCCAATAAGTAATTCCTTTTAATTAATTAATTACATCCTGTAAAAATGAATTACTTCGCTAAATCTCATCAAATATTTATATTTAATTAACCTTCAAGAGCTTACCTTTAATTAATTATCAAATAAATTTAAATCCAGTAATCCATCCCTTAGTTTCCCTCAAACCAAATTAAATAAATCTTAATTGCAGATTAATTAACCAATAATTAATAAACCTTAATTATTGATTAACACAACTTAATCACAAATTAGATATTTCTTAATTACCACTTAATTAGTCATTAACTTACTTAATTACTTAATTACTTATTTATTAATCATTCATTAATTAACTTAAGTAATTAATTACAAATTTATTTATTACATATAATCCATTACTAATTACAATTAAAAAGTAATTATTCGTAATTACTTTCTGAAAATAATCAATTAATATTGGTTATTCACTTAATTAATAAATTAAGGTCTTCCTAAAATTTTAAAATCAATTATATTACTAGCTACAAACATTATTTGTTAATTAACTTTATACTTAACTAAATTTATTACTTAATTAAAATATCAACAAAGTATTAAATCAAGGTTAAGCCTTAACTAGAGTAATTAAACTTGTATTAAAGTTTAATTTAATCTTGTTAAACATTTTCACTTATTTGCACAAATAAACGGCAGTTTTTTTTTAAAAAAAACAACAACAACAAATCCGAGACATCTCTGGGTCTACTCGATTTACACTTCGAGTCAAATACCCATCTCCTCCTAGTCTTCTCTGTACGTCATCTTCTTCTCCCTTTATTTTTTTCATTCCAGTTTGCTTTTGTTTTTTAAAGTTTAAGTTAAAACTGCAGCTCGACCATACTCACGCGTCAGAGAGAACCCGAAGCAACTTCCCATTTTCCTCGAGTTTCACTCAAGTTGAATCATTCGTTCTAGAATCACTGATACCCTACGCCACCGTGCACGTGCACGGTGGTTCGCCAACGCTCTGGCGAACTTCTACGCCTCCGGCAAGCCACAAAACATCATCACTCTCGGAAACAAGCTTCAATCCATCGTGAAAAATTTCGAAATCAAATTCATCAAATCGCTCGAACCAGCTGTACGAACAAACCAAACAAAATCACTTCGACTCCCTAACGCCGATCACCTGCGACGATGAAACTCCACCCATACCTCGACCTCAACCTCCTCTACTACCTCCCAAAATTTTGTGCAGCTCGATCGTCCCCTGATGTCAAAATCAACGAGCAAACAAGCCAAAGGAGACTCGCACCCAATACCCTATATTCATTTCGCCCACCAAATCCTTGCATTAGAAAATTTTGCTAGCATTTTTCCTAGTTTCTAACATCACTAAGCTAACTTCACAAAAAAATTTAACATCTAATAATGGTTGAATCATTTGAAATTGATATAAATGCAATTTTGGTTCATTTAGAAACTGCACCCTGTATACTCGTCTAAAAATTTCCATTTTTGTTTTGAAAATCCTACCTTTATATGTAGATTCAAGATATAAAATCAAATTTATACATTACAATATTCTAATTTTAACATAAGAACTCCTACCTACTGAAAATTTGAATATACAGTGTCTATATTCCACTATCAACCTTCAGACAAATTTTCCAGGCCTTGATACAAGTTTAAACAAATTTACTTAACTTAGATCCCTAAGTTTAAAATGTTTATGTGAATAAGTATTTGTTTCCACTACAATTCTTTGCTCAAAATCTTATAACACTGAAGAACAAACATAGTACAGCTTACAGTAAAACAACAGCACCACAAAAATTCATATTTATAAAAGATAGCAAGCACAAGATTTCCATAAATCAATTATCAAGTTTTAAACTTCGAGATGGTATGTTTACTCATCTGTAAAATGCAACAGATTTAATCAAATATAGGATTGTTTACTCATAGAAATTTTTATGAGCAGAGCATCCATGCTTATTGAAAAGCTTGAACCTGAAAGAACTTCAATTCCAAAACTTTGAGTTGCTTCCCTATTTTTTTTAAACTTCAATCTTGATTTTACTGCAAATGCTTTTCCTGATTTACAGCTACATGCTTCCAGATATAGGAAAAAATGCAGACTTTTGGAAGTTGTTTTCAAAACAGAAAAGGAAAGATCTGCAGTTGCATGCAGGTTGAGTTGCAAATTTCTTTTCAGGTTGGTGAATTTGAGGAGAGCTTCAGGTTTAAACTTTGGTTTGCACTTCAGTTTTAAAGATGATTCAGATAGCTGTAGTTTGATTTGGTTAGAGGAAATTATTGGTTTCTGATTTGTTTTGAGCAAATTTTCTGGTTTTGAATAAATCTTCAAATGAATTTAAATTTTAGTATGAATGTTGATTTCAGATTTTGGTTTAGATGTTGGCTGAAGATTACTTAAGTTATGAAAAGAATAGGAAAAAGAGAATGAGGTTAAGAGACAAAGTTTATATAAGCACATTTTTGATTTAATTTAAAACTAAAAGAAAGAGAAAAATTAAGAGGACACTTGTTTTTTTTATCTAACATTTGCCACTTGGTTTATTTAATGGTTTACACATGTTATTTAGATGTCTTAAGAGACTTACACATGTGTTTAAAGTATTTTAAATTTTAATTTAAATTGTTTATAAATGCTTTAACTTATTTTATTCCTTTCTTATGTATATATATAAATAAATTTCTTCCTTTTCTTTTATAGAAAAAAAATAAAACAAAAATAAAACAAAATAAAAAAAATAAAAGCCAATTCATATATTTTAAGTATTTATTCTTTTAAATTCCAAAACATTGAACCCAAATTTAAATTAAATTAAAACTCCAGATTAAAAATCAAGTTATATATATGCATATATAATTTTTATTAAAATTTAAAAATGACAAAACCTATTTCTATAAGAATCCATTTATGTTCATAAGAACTAAGTATTATAATTATTATTTGAAAATAACAAATTTAAATGATTTATAAAAGAGATTATAAATTACTTCTGTTACTCAATAAATTAAGATCATTTGTAAATTGTATTTTAAATTCTAATATGATTTCAAGTAATATTTTAAAAAGAAAATAAAACAAAGCTTTAATGTTAAACTAATTTAAATTCATATTTAAGCCAATTAAATATAATTTAAACAAATAAGATTTACCTTAAGTATAAACTATACAGATATTTATTAAATTGCTTTATTTACTGAATTACAAACCAAAGCTTATATATATTTACAAAATATTCAGTTACATATATTATAAATAGAAACAATTTATTAGCTTTAAAAAGACAAAATCTATCAATTTAAATATTAATCAAAGAAGATTATTAAATAAATTCAAATTTTATTATCAAAAATTATCAAATCAATTTAATTTATAACACAGATTATTAAATTTATTTATATATCCAGATATCTATATATATCAGAATTTCATTTGTTCAATTAATAAATAAGTATTATAACAATTTTAATCCTGTTAATTTCCAAGTAGCAGATGCCCAGAAATTCGGGTTATCACATGGGCAAGGCTTCAGGTTGTGAATTGAGTTCAGTCACGAGTTTGCTCGATTGTAGAAGGGAGGAAGTGGGTGGATTTGGGAATTGGGGGATGGTTTGGTGAATTCAATTTGGAAGTGGGTTTAGGAAGCGGCTATTATGGGAGGAGGAGCTACTGTTGAAGTTCACTTTGAAGGCAGAGGTTGATGTAGAGGTGGGATATGGAAGTGGCAAGGCTTTGGTAATAATGATAGTTTGGTGATGACTGGTTGTTTGATGAGATGGTAAGGTTGTTGTGATGGAAGTATTGTTGGATGTTGATTAAAGACGTAAGAGATTGGCAGCAAGGGTTGTAAGGCAGTGAAGTGTGTGTTTTTGTACTGAGATGGCGGGGAGGTGTGTAGTGTTGCAGGGGTATGTTTTCTGTTGAGGATGTTGTGGAAGTTTGATGTAGGGATGTTATGATAGAGTTAGGGGTATGCCTTAGGGGCAATTATGTAATTTGTTACATATATCTAACTCGTTAAACAACTTTGTTCACAATAAAGGTGTTTCTTTCTATTATATACTTGATATAATGTGGTTATATTAACAAGTTAGTTTAAATAAAAATATATTTAATAGAAAATCCATAAATGATATATTTTGTGATAGTAGTTACAAAGTGTTGTAACCATGAGTATTTATCACAAAAAAATATACCATTTTAAATGTTCCTAATCAAGATACATCGAGAATGGATATCGGTGTATCCGTTGAGAATAGAGTATGTAACGCTCTCTAAATGTTAGGCAGTGTGTTACTCATGACTACTAGGGGCACCTAGGGGTTACATACTGATTGTTATTATATAACTATAGAACGACTTACTCGATAGTTTTCTAATGATTAATATAACTATGGTCAAACAGAAAATATCAGTGTGACCGATTTACACAGTTCTTTAGACTTGAGAATACTATAGATCTTCAGTATGAAAGCTCTGCTTTGATTGTAGTCAAATCATGACACGGTCTTCCATCAAGCGACTACAGTTGGGTTGAGTGGAAGTATTAGAAGTAAAGCACTATTCATGAGAGAATTCGTCTCCTCGGTTATATAGGGTTAGTATCATGGTCAACCAAGTCAACTCAAAGTCAAAGTCTCTTGCAAGAGCAATTTGGTTAATAATAATTGTTGTTATTGAACCAAGGACTTTGTGTTTGGACTATAAAGTTGAAAGTGGATGATATTGGAATTTTGACCATTATCAAATTCCATAAATCCAAAGTGATATAGTTTTGACATATAGAACTGGTGTAAATAATTGTCACTATTAGGTATCGCTTATAATAAGTAAAATTGGATCTCACTAAAAGATGTGTAAGCGATGAATTCAGCCAAAATGTTACACCACCTGCTAAGTGACGTGTGAATGTTAATATTTGAATTATTCAATATTAATCGCTGGTTGAATTTACACTTTGAGTCGCACAACCGTAATGATGTATTCTTCGAAAAACCACATGATTTAATTAGTTTACAAAAGTTGTAAATTAATTAAATTAATTAGTATTTAAGAAAAAGTAATTATTATTTATTTTATCTGATGTTTGGGAGTTATTTGTAATTATTTGAATGCATCTATAAAAGTTATATTTGCGTGCATTTACATATGACATCATTGTAATTAAATAAAAGATAATTACATATGTTAATTTATGGAATCTTATGTCATTTGACGGCATGTAAGTTTTAGCAAGACCATGTAAAGAAATATGAGTGAAAAGAGAAAATTAATCAAGAGAATTAATTAGAGAAGTTTTAATTAAAGAATGGAAAAGGTTTCCTTCTTTCAAATATAACATATTCTCTAATTCATTTTGTACCTACAATTCAGTTTCTCATTTTTCATTCTTCTTTCTGTAACTTTTCTGGTTCTCGCCTTCTCTACTGGCCGAAAATATGAGATCTTCCATGTCTTCAATTATTCCTAAAATCAAATACGAATAAAATAAATAATGAAAACTAGTTTATTCCTCTTGATACTTGCAACATCTAGAGGTTGATTTCTGAATCTAGAAAATTAGATTCATCATTCATGGTACGATTCATTAGCTACATCTAGAGGAAAAATTCAATGTTTCAAGGTGTACTTCAAGGATTTTGAACCAAGGTATGATCTTTTTATTCTAATAATTTTAATATAATTCTTTAATGAACAAAATTGAATATCTTATTTTACACGTGTATAATATTATCTCATTTGATTTGAAAATGGTTTATGTATTTCAAATTGTTTATTATATGAATTAATTGGTTGTGTTATTTAGATAAATCAAAACTGAAATTTGTATATGATTATACAATATTTTAATTTTAGATCTATGTATAAACGTTTAAACCAAATTGTAATTTTTTTTTCATTTGAATATTTACATGTTCTTATCGTTTGCATTTTTACTGTAATAGAAACTTACATATGATTAAATGATGTATTGATAATAAATTGATTACAATTAACTTCAAATTTGTTAAACTATTTGTTATAACAATTATCCTTCTTTAACTATTCACAAGATTTTAACATATTGCTTGGTTCAGTATGCATCACCTTTTGTTTTGTAATTAGTTATTCATATAGGTTGAATCTCCTTAGATTTGTTAGTTTATTTGTTCTTATTGTCTGCATCTTATTGTAATTGAAACCCACACATGATTAGAGGATGTTTAGATAATAAATTGGTTACAATAAATTCATAGATTTGTTACCCTATTTGACATGACTAATGTCTTTCTTTAAGTATTCAAAGGATTGTTAATATATTGCTTAGTTTAATGTGTTTCACTTTTCTTTAAAAATATTATTCAGATATGTTGAAACTCTTTAGATTTGAAAGTTTATTTGTTCTTATTATCTACATTTTTATTGTAATTGAAACTCACACACGATCAAAGGATGTTTAAATAATAAATTGATTACAATAAAATTATAAATTTGTCACCACGTTTGACATGAAAAATACTTATTAAGTATTCAAAGGATTGTTATTACATGGCTCAGTTTGGTATGTTTCGCTTTTGTAAAAAAAGTTCATATAGGTTGAATCTCTTGATTTAATTGCATACATATATATTGTGTTAACTTATTTAAGTTTATATAAATTCATAAATACGTCAGAAAATTTAAATGTTATATGGTTCATTTTGAATTAATTAAGAAGTTTTGGGTTAATCTTTATATAGAAATAATTGTGTGTATATATATATGTACATACAAAACTTAATGTTTATATTTCAAATTGTATAGTTTAAATGCTTTATTAATATAAAACAATTTTAAATGAGGCAGTAGTTTATGCATGTGAATTTTTTTCTATTCCTGACTTTATGTCATAATAATTCATTGATCGCTAATTTAATGTTGTATAAATCAAGTTTGTTAAAAAGGGGAACATGAATCTTTCATCTTTGTCATTTTTATTTCTTTCCTTTTTGTCCCTTATGTAATTGCCTTTAAACTTATTCTTATTTATTCATATACATCATGTTATCAATTGATCATACTTGCCTTATGTTTAACTATTCTGTCACACAATTAAGGAATGAATATATTTGATATATTCAAGCCTTATTTCTGTATCCCATTCTTTATTGTTTTATAATCATATTAATCAACAAAAGATGGTATTAAATAAAATACTAATTTTATTTAAAATAAATTTAGATAAGACCTAAATATATTTAGACTTTATAGGCCAGTTAATGATCCAAAATAGTAATATTTTTTAAATTCATCCATTACTTCCGCTACGGGCAGACCCAGTTTCTTTCAATAGCATCAGAGACAAACAGCCTATGTGGCCTAAATTAGTCATGTTAGGGCTAACTAATTAAGCTTTTGCACTTAGTACGATGTCTAGAAAGGTGATGTCTAGGATTGGAATTAGGTAATCAAGTATCCTGTTGTTAGCGCCAATATTGGTCACTAACACCCAAATGTAGATGAAAGCACCAACTAACAGTCACAGATAACAGATAGAGTGTACATAGCGTAATAATGTGAAGAATGGTCAAGATTGAAGTAAAATCAATAAAGAACAACATGTTTTATTGTGATTTGGCTAACTCCGGCCTACGTCCACTCCAATAATTTCCTTTTATTACTGTAACAATCGAATACAGTTACAAAGTGGTAAACCAGCCTTAGCCTTAAAAAGTAGAAAGTTAGAGAGCGGAGAGAAGAAGAAGATCCCCTTTCTGAACCTGCATATGATGTATTTATAGCCGAGTCTTGTGTTGTTGGGCCTCCCGTATAGTTTGGGCCCACCAAGGCCATTGCCGAGCCATGTATATCTTTCGTCCCAACCGAGCGGCATTTGCCAAGCCACCTAGGCCGAGCCGCATCCCATCAAGGCTGAGCCACTTGATGCCGACCCACGCATGCCGAACGAGGTTGGTAGAAACAGAGAATGCCGAGCGAGGTTGCCATGTCGAACGGCACTCGTATGCCGAGCGAGGTTGCCACATCGAACGACACTCCTATGCCGAGCTACCCATGATGCCGAGTGACGTCTAATGCCGAATGACCCATGATGCTGAACGATGTCTAATGTCGAACAAGAAGAAATGTGAGCGAGGAGTGTAGGCCGAACGAAGTACTTGTGCCGAACGGGGATTTTGTGCCGAACGGGGTTTTTGTGCCGAACGGGGATTTTGTGCCGAGCGAGAAGAAATGCCGAGCGACACATATCTTCCAGATCGACCCATGCATCCCTCCATTTCTTGACCCAATGACATATCCAAATAAACTTCATCATTTGAAACCAAATCCATCATATTCCTGCCTAGATAGTCGTGAAGTTAGTTAGGTTGAATCCGCCTGCTTACGGCTTTGAAAAAAGGCGGGTTAACACTTGCCCCCAAAACATGCCTTGCTGTTGGAAGGTGTGTTTTGAATAGCCTCAAATCTAATATCCAAAGTCCATATCCCTTTCGTAACTATATTATCAAATCCATGACCACTCCGGGTTTATCCTTAAATCTGTAAACCTTGCCGGGTCGTGTTTTCTTGTTCATCCTTGACCTTCCTGTTATGGGCTTTTATGTTTTCTAGCCTTAGCACTCTGGCCAAGGAATTTATCATTCACCGGCCTCGACACTCCGGCCAAGGACTTTGATACTTGCTGACCTCGGCACTCCGGCTAAGGACTTTTTCATTCACTGGCCTCGGCACTACGACCAAGGACTTTGATCTTCACTGGCCTCGGCACTCCGACCAAGAACTTTGATACTTACTGACCTCGGCACTCCGGCCAAGGACTTTTTCATTCATCGGCCTCGGCACTCCAGCAAAGGACTCTGATATTCACCGGCCTCGGCACTCCGGCAAAGGACTTTGATATTCACCGGCCTCGGCACTCCGGCCAAGGAGTTCAATATTCACCAGCCTCGGCACTCCGGCCAAGGACTTTGATATCCACCGGCCTCGGCACTCCGGCCAAGGACTTTGATATTCACCGGCCTCGGCACTCCTGCCAAGAACTTTGATATTCACTAGCCTTAGCACTCCGGCTAAGGACTTTGATATTCTGTCCGAGTCCATTCCATCGTTGTCCGTCGAAGGGACTCGTAACCTGCGATTACTGCCCCGTCTCTCCGGTCAAGACAGTAATCGTTAAACCTAAACTGTTTAATACATTGATGTGAATCCAATCAAAAAACAAGAAATCCATATCAAAAATCAAATATCCATACCAAAATAGCAAACTAAAAAACCAACCAAACTGGAAATTCAATCCAAACTGCAAAACCATACCAAAGAAAAGTAAATGTCCAAGTTCCAAAGGAAAATCCAAAGTTTGCAGAAAAACCGAAAGAAAACAGGATTTCATAGACCCAAACAGTACAGTTTTTCATCATCTCAGAGCACACCTAGGGACCGTCCTCGATCCCGTATGTGTGTAAGTGACCTAGCCGTATTACTTTGAGTTCTATTACTTATTCAAAACCATAAATCTGTTTATTTGAAAATGAGCTGACATTGCCCAGGTCCAGTGCCACCTTCGTTCGAGGTAATCGGTGGTCGCTCATGTCCCACTGCTATAGCTCGATTCCTGACATACTGATGTAGATGACCATTTCTTACATGCTCCTCAATGATATCCCTCAAATGCCTGCAGTCGTTTGTGTTGTGCCCATTCAGCTCATGAAATAGGCAATGCTTTCCTGATGTCCATTCGTATTCTGAAGGCCCTCTCTTTGCCGGCCTTCGATATTGGAGGTTCCCTCGAGTGTCCAAGTAAATCCTTTCTAGAGTATTAGTTAAATCTGTGTAAGAAGAAAACTTTGACTCCCTTCGAGGCCTTTTCGAAGTGCCACCGTTTCCATTGGTTTTCCTTTTTCCTTTATCATCTTTACTTGGATCTTCCCTGGATGGACCTCCACCCCTCACTACATAAGCTTTAGCCTCTCTCCCTACTCTCTCAGCCTACGCATCCTCCTGTTTTAGGAACCTTTCCGCCGCATGGTAGAACTCCCCGAGGTCCCTTGGTGGGTCCCGTTCCAATGATATCTTGAAATCTGAATTATCCGCGATTCCTGAGACTGCTGCCATCAAAACCATGGACTGATCGGGTCGATCCACTGAGGCTACCGCTGCGTTGAACCTGCTTAAGAAGTTCCTGAGTGACTCTCCCTTCCATTGCTTGATCGATGTCAAGGTCATTACATTCTTGAGTCTGATTATATGGACCCGAAATTGTCTCATAAACTTTTCAGTCAGCTCCGTCCATGTAACGATAGAACCATTCTCTAGTTGTCTGAACCATATGGCTGCGATATTCGTCAAATACAATGGGAAACATCGAGCCATGACCTCATCCGATGCCCCACAGTACCTCAATATGCCTCATATACTTTGTCAGATGAACGGTGGGATCCGTTCTCCTATCATACATATCCAACGTTGGTAGCTTAAAGTCCGGTGGATTCCTAGCTTGCCTGATAGTAGGAGTAAAGGGACTTCTATTCACATTCTCCAAGTCTTTGTTTACCATTCCGTCTCTCACAGCCCGTCTGACCATCTCCGCTAATCTATCGTTGTCCCTGAGTTGTGATCCTTGTCCGTTGCCTTCGATATCCCCCCCAGGTTCGCAAGGAAACTATGGCACATACTCCTCATCTTGTACTCCTACACTCCTGTTAGTGTCGGGTTGTACAGCGTCATCTGGTATCCCTCCATGGATTGGTCTAGCATTTCCTTGTGGTATGCCCCCGTGTCTAGATCCATCCATGTTGGTAGTCGTCTGCTGATTGAGCGCTTCCGATCCAGCTCCACGGATCTCAGCTCCTGCATTTCCTGCTTGTGAAAATTGTTTAAGAAGAGCCTGCATCATCTCCTCTTGTCTTTTCAACATTGCTTCCAAACTCGTCTCTGGTGATGTAGATGGACGCTTGACTTGCTCCATCTCCAAAGGAAGCCTCTTAACTTCCTTCTCGATTGCTCCTTTCTGTCACTTGCTTCCTTGCTGATAGCCTAGCCATTTCCTCTTAGAATCTGATTTCCTTGCTTCAAGATCCTTGAGTGCTTGCCCTCTCAGTGAAAGCACCAAAATGTTAGCGCCAAAATTGGTCACTAACACCCAAATGTAGATGAAAGCACCAATAACAGTCACAGATAACAGATAGAGTGTATGTAGAGAGTAATAATGTGAAGAACAGTCAAGATTGAAGTAAAAGCAATAAAGAACAACAGATTTTATAGTGGTTCGGCTAACTCCGGCATACGTACACTCCAATAATTTCCTTTTTATTGCTGTAACAATCGAATATAGTTACAAAGTGGTAAACCAGCCTTAGCCTTAGAAAGTAGAAAGTTAGAGAGCAGAGAGATGAAGAAGATCCCCTTTCTGAACCCGCATATGCTAATTTATTGGCGAGTCTTGAGTTGTTGGGCCTCCTGAATAGTTTGAGCCCACCAAGGCCATTGCCGAGCCATGTATACCTTTCGTCCCGACCTAGCGACATTTGTTGAGCCACCTAGGCCGAGCCGCATCCCATCAAGGTCGAGCCACTTGATGTCGACCCACGCATGTCGAACGAGGTTGGTAGAAATAGAGAATGCCGAGCGAGGTTGCCATGCCGAACGGCACTCGTATGCCGAGCGAGGTTGCCATGCCGAACGGCACTCGTATGCCGAGCAACCCATGATGTTGAGTGACGTCTAATGCCAAATGACCCACGATGCTGAACGACGTCTAATGCCGAACAAGAAGAAATGCTGATCGAGGAGTGTAGGCCGAACGAAACACTTGTGCCAAACGGGGCTTTTGTGCCGAGCGAGAAGAAATGCCAAGCAACACATATCTTCCAGATCGAGTCATGCATCCCCTCCATTTCTTGAGCCAATGATATATCCAAATAAACTTCATCCTTCGAAACCAAATCCATCATATTCCTGCCTCGATAGTCGTGAAGTTAGTTAGGTTGAATCCGCCTGCTTATGGCTTTGAAAAAAGGTGGGTTAACACCTATCCTACCTGGTTACCTGCCTGGCTTGAAAGGTGATATGAGCCCAAAGGTTGCCCCTAATAGAAAAGGCCCAATTTGAATTGGGCCTTGAGCTAATTTTCAAAATAGTTTTGAAAATTAGGACATGATTTTAAATTTAAAAGTTAAATTTAAAATAAAAACATATTTATTATAAAAGGTTATATTATAACATAAATTTTGAAAATGTTTGAAAATGTAATGAAAAATTCAAAATGTTTGAAACTGTTAATTTCAATTTTTAAAATTTATTAATAAGATTAATAAAATTAATTAATTAAATGAGTTAATTAATTAATACTTATATGCATGTATTATATATGTTGATATATGTTATGTTTGTGTTAAGGTAACATAACTTTACATGTATGTAAGATAAATTTTGAAATTGATATAATTTAATTAAAATTGTTTAATTAAATAAATTAATTAAGGTTAATTAATTAAAAAATATGCATATATAAGATATATGTGTTATACCATAAACATTGCAGTATACACTATAAAGGTTATAATAGATGCGTCCAATATAAAAGTCGTACTGAAATACTAATTTAAAATTAATTAAAGAGCGGATTAATTAAATAAGATTTAATTAATAAAATATCATACATAAGACTGTCATATAAGTAATATGAAACATAAAAGTTATATAACAATAAAACTTATATGATATGAATGTAAAAACTAAAGATGGAACATTAGAGAAACCCAAATAGACTTAAGGAATAAATACTTACGTAAATGTACGTATACTATTATTTCTGATGTGTTTGACACTTGAATCATGAGGGTATTTTATAAGAAATACATTATTCCATAAGTCGACATCACTCAATCCAATATATTGAAGATTATGAATCTTCAATATAATATTGTCCTCTACCATATATATATATATATATATATTAATAAATTACTTGCATACTCCATCGTTGTTGAGAAAACTCAAGCTGGGGATGTTATGTGTAATATTATTAAGGGGATTTTCACTTCAAGGGCTTATTTGTGAAGGGGATAAGTTTTAAGGACACTATTTCTGAAAAATTAGTTTTAAGGACATTTTACAGGAAAAAGATAAAAGAATTTATCATTTTCAGTTATACAGAAATAATGATAAAAGGATTTATCATTTTTCAGTATAACTTAAAAAGATAAATGAATTTATCATTATGCTGAAAATTGTCCTTAAAACTAATTATTCAAAAATGTTGTCCTTAAAACTTATTACCCTGCAAATAGAAGCCCTTCAACCTAATTTCCACTATTATTAATATATTGAACAGATGAAGTAAGATAACCATATGTATTTGTTGAGCAAACTCAAGGTACATATACTATACTTAAGCTATCACGATATGGTAGGTACGAGTAAATAATCTCTTTCGATTTGTTGAGTAAACTCAAAGTAGAAACGAGATTGGGACAAGGGAAAATGGATCAGGAGTTGTATGTGATACAACCGATAAGGAGCTATCCATCGTTTGTAGGGCTATGATTTGTTGAACAAACTTAAGGTCAGGATAGCATGACAGATGAGTCCTAACACTCACTAGCGATAGTGATGGTTTAAACCGTAGGTGGTAATTGAATGATGATGGTCGGGGTGGAAGGTCAATAGTATGGCAGTGCAGTGGGGATCTTATACAAGGGGAAGCAGTGGTGTATTGAGTGGATATATGTGCACAGGCTTGTAGATGGAGTTTGAAGTATGCAGTGAAAAAAGTTTGTTATGGGGGGTTGTTTTGCTTTATGTGAGAGGGGATATGAGCAGTTTTGGTGATTGATGTTTTAGGACAATATGGTCTGGTCTGACAGCTATTAGGGGATTGTAATGGTAGAAGTGTGTATGACAGTTGTTAAGGGTAGTGTTATAGTGAATGATGGTAAAGGAAGTTGATGGGAAAAGATAGAGGTTTGATTTGCAGTTATGTAGTGAAATGTACGTTGCAAGTGGTGTGGTTATGTTGATAGTGGGATGTTTGTTGAAAGAGTAAGTGCATAGTTTGCAACAGGTTGAAGAGGTAAGAGGCAGTTGTGATGGAGAAAGGCAGCAGTGGTAATGTAGCAGCTGTGGATGGAGATGTATGCACAATAGTTTGGAAGCAGTGGGTATTGTTGTTGTGATAGAAGTATGTAAGGAGGAGGTGGATGATTTATATGTGGAATGAAGTGGCAGAATGAACGAGATAGGCAGTATGGTGTTTGTACTATTGTACAGAGGAGTATGGTTTTAGAATGGTAGCAGACAATGAGATGTTGAGTAGGCCGTGAGCAGAGTTGATAGCAGAAATGTGCAGGCTTGTATTTTATGGTTGAAATGATGGCAGATATGGTATATGTGATGGTTTGAGATTTTTTGGAGATGACAGAGGTTAAGTCAATGGCTGGTGGTTTGTTGAAGTATGTACACAACAGTTTTATGGAGTGGCTGGAGCAGTAGTGTGGTAGATGTGCACATAGATATGGTTTGTGATATAGCCAGTAATGGCATGCTTGTATGATGATATGGCTAGTTTGCAGTTAGGTTGTCCTAGTGACTGAGTTGTAGCTGTGTTGATGTGGTTATTGACTATTGTGGAGAGCAAGCAGTTCAGGTGGTATGGTGGCAGGTGCAAAGCAATGAATGGTTGTATCGAAATTGGAATATTGCAGTTTGTATGATAGAAGTGGTTATGTGATAGAAGTATGGCGATGTACGTAATTTTATCAAGTGATGGTCAGTAGTAGGCAATTTTCGCAAGTGCTGTATGGGTGAAGCAGAGAGGTTTGCAGTGGTGATGAAGTGCAGATGCACAGTGAACATAAAAAAAACAAAAACAGTGAATGTAAATGTAAAACACTTGCACGGTGAATTTTTTTGTAAAACAGTGAATAATATATAAACAAAGTTGAAATGAATTTTTTTTTTTTTGAAATGAAATTGTGTTTATTTTATTTTTTTAAATATGCAATGCAAATGAAAAAAACAATCACACAATTCAAATCGCACAACAAACATACACAAAAAAAATTTAAATGCAAATTAACACACAAAATGAAAACATACTAAAATCAAACAAAAACAGTTCAAAGAATATAAATAAAATCAAATCAAACTCTCTGGAAATGGTGCCAAAAACTTGTTAAATCGACTAATTTTCTATTGAATTAGAAAATCACTGAAATTGTAATAAAAATAACGGCAAACGCATGGCATACCATTTAGTACGTGGTGAGTATGGGTCAATTCGCAGGGAATTGAATGATTTAAAAATTCTACTCAATCAAATTAAACCAAGATTTGAAGTTATGTTAAACTAAAAATGTAAAAACTAACTAAAGCAAGTGAATAAAAATATGAGATAAAAGGGACAATTTAGAGGCAATTCCCTTCTCATGATCATATAAATCAACACAATGAAATTATGATCTCTTTCTTTGGTCATTAGTGAATTTAGTTGATGTGTTTATCATAAGTACGGCCCAGTTTGCTATTAATTAGCCCAAAATAAACCATAAAACTTTAACACACCCTCCAAACCACTTGTTAACTCTCATGAAAATGTTAATGAACTTGAAAATAAAATATTTTCTAAGCATGATCTATTCACTATTGATTAGTAATATAGACCATCAAATTTTGATTTTAAAATCCACTTTATTACCAAAATCATATATAGATGAAGAGGTAATTTTTGTTTATGTTTGTTTAAGCATAGCCTATTTGGTGTCAACAATATAGGCTATCAAAGTTAAAGTTAAATAAAAAATATTAACCACATCAAACATCCCATTAAGCACAAAAAGAGATCATAGATTAGCAAATATGTTGAATCTACATGATTAAGAGAGCTTCATTACCCCTAAATTAAAGGGGTTTAGCTTCTTATATTTGTTATTATGTCAACAAATGTAGATTGCAACATGGAACAAAAACAAAAGAAAAAAAGATCTAATTAAAATGAAAAAGAGCTAAACTACTTGCATAAAAATAAAACTAGGCTATTAACACAAGAGAAAAGAGCAAGAATTAAAGTATTATGAATTAAGTTGAATTAAGAAAATTGCATAAGATAAAAAGACTAAGAAGCCATGAAAGAGAGAAAGTGAGTTTATATTTTTATTTGTGGCTACCACTAAACTAACTACAAGGTGGTGCAAAGAGCGCATTACATGAAACATAAGGGGTATTTATACATATCTAAAACCTTAATCTGTTTTAGCGGACTACCCAAATATCCCTCTAGGAGGTGTGGCCTCCAAGTTGTCATTAGCATGAGCATAATCATCCGCTGCATGTGCATGTAGCTTTAATGTCCACTAACATTTGCATTAGCTCCTAATTGTAGATCATGGTAAGTGGGTATTTGGGGTCCTCCATGTTGTATGAAATGATTTATTTCCATCTTCATTTGTTTCTTCTCTTGTGCATGCACATTTTCATGAAGCCTCTTCTTACTTGTCCATCCAAATTTCTACAAATAAAAATAAAATGTGCAAATAAATATTCTCTAAATAATTCACACACAAAAAAGACCATTTTTCCCCCATATGAAGATGAATAAATGATAGTTTGAAAACAATTGACATTTTGGTTTAAAATTGTCAATACCCTATATGCTCATTTATTTAATTAAATTAGGTTAAATATGGAAGTAAAACTATGCACATTTACGTGCATATCATACGCTTCTTCTGTAAACATAGTCACTTTAGAATTAACCCATAACTGCATTTTTGGGTGTTCAGGGCAGAATAACCAGCTAGGTTGACCAAACAGTGAATATACATTGAGTTAACTCCTATGTGAGTAGAATTACATCTAGGAGGTCTGGTATACAAGAATATAAGATGTCCAAAGAAAGATCAAAGGATTATTGGTTAGACAGGTTCTTAGTAAGCCCATGAAAACTATGCATGGAAATAGTTATTGGCAGGGGCTAATAGGTTCTTAGTGATCACATGAAAACTATGTCCGGATTAAGTTATTGAAAGAGATCAATAGGTTCATAGTTATCCCATGAGAAATATGACATGAGAGAAGTTACTGGAGAATCCAATAGGTTCATAGTAAGCTCACAAAAACTATAGTTGGAGAAAGTTATTGGCAGATACCAATAGGTTCATAGAGATCCCATGAAACTATAATTGGATGATAGTATTGGTAGGAATCAATGGGTTCATAGTGACACTATGAAAACTATGAAAGTGGATAGAAATTCCATAAAGAATTAACAGGTTATTAGTCAGCCTCTGAAAACTACTAGTTTAATAGTGATCCTTGAAACTATAACTTGAGATAGATAGTCAGGTAAATGGGGATGGAAAATCCAGAGCATATTACATGTTTGTATATCATCCTAATACCTTTTATTATGTTATGTTTTAACCATTGTGGATGAAGGTGCATAGTATATAGTTATTATAAATTGGGTTAAGATACTAGTGATGAGAAAACCCGTTCCGCCAAGTGGCATGGTCTAACTAGATATTTTTATGGTTTGAGATGGTAGGTTATTATTCATACCAGACTTATTGTCTGGCTCGAAGTTTATACTTTCCCCTTAAACTCTCAGGTGCTCAATTGATTTTGAGTAGTGTGAGAGTTGTGATTTTCAGGTTCTTCTTTAGACGAATAAGCTTTCGAGGACGTGTAGGAGGCAGGCAAGTTAGCTGGAGTTCTTTCTGTTTGATTTTGCTGTGTTTCATGTGTAATGACAAGTTTGTTTAATTGCCTATATTTAGACTATAATTAACCAAAGGGGCATCTTCGTATGTCGCTCCTCGCGTATTTTGTAATAATTATATTTCTCTAAATGTGGTTTATGAATTAGGATTATGTAATGAATTTGAAGTGTGGTTTGAAGTGGAATAAGAAATTTGTATTATGATTTTAATTTTTTTTCATATCCATGTATTTCTATTATATCAATGTATATAACATTATTGCATTTGATCACCGAGAATTAATAACTATAAATTGCTGCAGCATCCGTAGTAGTTAATTTTGGGCCTCCAAATGGGGGATGTTACACTTCTTTGTTCTTTTTCATTTTTTTATTTAACCTAACAATCTACCTTTCCAGCATTTGGGTGTCCGGTGCATGAATACCGTGGATGTATTAGTTTTGACATTCGGGGGTTGAAAAGTGAGTCTTTACATCTGGTATCAGAGCTAAAGGTTAAGTAGGAACCTTGGTTTTGGTTAGGTATAAATTACTAGTGATATGGTAAGTGATGACCTGGAATGGTTTGAGTGTATTACATATATGAGAGCATATTTGTATTTGTTATAAACGTTTGCCTTAAAGGTGTTTTAGCTATGAAAATTGAAAGATCTTATATAAGGTAACTTATATAAGTATGGATTATTAACGTGCAGTTTAATTAATGTAGGGCTTAATGATGTTCATTTATAATCCCTCGTTGATTTTCTTAGTCATGCTCAGCCAGTTTACGAGCATTGTTATTCTTCGTAGATTGATTAATTATGCTTAGCCAGTTATGAGCATTATTATAATTTGTTCACTGATTTTTCATGCTCGATCGGTTTATAAGCAGTTTTACCTTTTACTGCATGGGTTAGGTAGAAAGTAATGTTTGGTGCATTGTAATGAATACCTTATGAATTGAGTTTCATAGTTTGATTGTAAGGCATTTGGTGGTAATGTTGGATTAACAGTTAACTTTAATGAAAGAAGTTTAGTGTAAATTTTCTAAATATTGTAACGGGCCGATATTTTCAACCATTCGCATTCGCACATGTCGAACTTGAATTGCTCAAAATACCGCGTTGTAAATAAAATTTGGCAAATCTCAGAATATACAGTAATATAAATAATCACAGATCACAGACACAGAGTATTTAATAAGGCAGCAGAATTAAAAGAGATAGTAGTTCATGAAGCTACTATATAAAAATAAGATACATCAGAGTTAAACAAAATACAACAGAAGAGTAACAAGATACATCAGGTACAAATCAGAATAAATCACTGAAATCATTGAATATTGAAAGCAGAATATATGGCTGGACCTTCCAGAAAAGCTCCAACTCCGAAAGTGAGTCTTGAATGCTAAAATCACTCGATCTAACTCGAGCGTAAAGCAAAGCACAAAAAACACTCGAGTCAGGACATAAATACTTATGAACTTTAAATCAACTCAAGTGAACAGTAACAAAAATGCATCAGTAACTTGAAGGATGTTTGGGATCACCCATCCTTTAAGGATCCATTAAACTTGTTTCTATGTAGTAATATTGCGCTATTATAATAATGTCTATAGTAAAATAAACTTACTTTTAAATAGCGTTGAAGGGTTACCCATATAGCCCCCAACATGTAATAGTTCCAGTAGTCCATCCAGTATCAGCATATCTCCAGATCGGGAGACTACCCTAAATACTCCATGGGCTACGGGAGAAAAACAAACTCGCAGTAAAGGCTCGGTATGGTAGGTGACACGGCACAACTAGGCAATGCTAGGGTAGATATACCAATTATGCTTCCGGGCTGGTGGTAACACATAGCAGCCACTACCGTCCACCTTGGAACACACTCCTAAATAAAAATTGGAAGATGGACATCAAATCAACCACAAGATAAGAGTATAGTATCGAAGGAATGTGTCTGATCGGAGGAATGACCTCACTTAGCCCGTCGATCGCTCATGTTTTAGCCACCTTATGCCAACTCACAGGAGTCGAGTTCACGTTCATACCTCAATAGGATCGTCGCCACCATTCTGCTTCATTCTGGAATCTCCACCACGTACATGGTTGTTAAAGTGGTTTCTGGAGTTGGCAGAGAGTATGACAACTTCCGATCCCAGTCTCTTTAACAACCAAACGTTATTATAACGCCGCAGTCATTTCAAAATAGTTTATACTTCAAAATCAAATCATTTCATTTCTAAACTATATCCCTTTCAAAATAGTTTATACTTCGAAACCAAAACCACTTTTATTTTCAGAAACATATTCAAATCAATACTATATCATTTCCATTTCAAACATATATTCACTTTCAAAAATCATAATACTTTCAAAGTTATAACTTTTCAAAACGAAAATACTTGGAAACATTACACTTTGAAAATCATAACATTCCGAAAAAAACACTTGAAATCATGGAACATTCCTTTAACTCAGATTTCAATTTCCAATTTAATTCAATTCAAATTATCAGTTTCAATTAAATTCAGTTTCCCAACAGAACATTACAAATCTTATAAATTTAAATATATAGATTTGATCCACAAAATAAACTATTCAATTTTTCAATATAATTCAAAGCTTTAAATATACCATATTTTAAAACTAAATTTTATAATTTCATATATCTCAAGTCTAACTTCATTATTACTTAGTTTTGAAATATTCGTTTCATAAATCCAACAATATTTAAATAAATTAAATTACAAGTAAACCAAATATCCTTTCATACTAATGTAAACTTTAAATATTCATTTATCAAAATCAATTATCATTTCAAATTCACATTCTTTATCAAAATAAAGATTAAATTACTTCCAAACCATTCCAAGCCCCAAAATATCATATCTTTTCAAAACCTCATTATTAAATCACTATTTGAATTCAAATTCAAATATCTAAATTTAAATATCATTCTAAAATTAGTTATGTCATACATTTATTATTTCAAAATATCATTACCAAAACACATTTCAAAATTCCATTCAAAAATTCATTTATCACATTTCATTCCATTTAACACATAATAAAGTAATCCTTATTTAAATTTAAATTCAATTTAAATTCCTTTGAAATTCAAATTTTAATTTTAATTTATATTCAAAACTCTTTAAATTCCAAAAGTTAAATCATTTAACACTTTAAAATATAACTCAAACAGTGTTAAAATCTATAACATTTCAATACATTGTCAAATTATAGCAACGACAGCATTTATAAAGTGCTATCGAAATTTTCAAAATAGTTTAGTTCAGGAACAACGGCATTTATAAAATGCCGTAATTGATATTTAGTTATTTTAATATAGTTAAATTCAAAAACAACAGCATTTAAAAATGCTGTCATAAGACCATAGCATTTTTGGGAAATGCTGTTAATAATATTCCAAATTTTATTATAACTTTTCAAAAACAATAAAACTTCAAAAAAAATCCATTTAAATTTATAAATCATATTTCTAGACTTCAAAATTTCACATTTAAATACTTTTATAATATGATTTATCACAATAAAATTTAAAATCAAAAATTCAATTCATTTGTTAAGTCAAAATTTCACTGTTTATTTACTTATTAAATTTAAACAAAAACTTAACATTTTACTTTAAATATCAATTCAAAACTTTAAATTTAATTTCCATTATTAACTTATATTTTAAAAATAAAATTTAAAGTCAAAATCAATCACTTCAAATTTTCATACTTAAATTCACAATTTCAAGACTTAATATTTAACTTTCTCAAAACCATAAAATACATATTTTTAAATCAAATTTAATATTTTAAAAATACATATCTTATGAAAAATCATTTAAAAATAAACTACGGGGTCTGTATATAATTTTCTAACCTAGGTCAAGTGATACGGATATATATCATTTTAATCTGCAGTTTAAAAAGAAAAACCCGGATTCTATCATTTCAAACCCGCAATCCCAAGTCAAATAAAATACAATAAAAATCGCTCAGGCCTATCATTTCAGCCCATAACGATTTTTCTCTATTCTAAAGTCCGTTCGGGTATGTATCATTTCAACCCATAGTGATTCTATTCTACAGGGAACTTGCAGTGTGAATATATGCATAAACAATATAAACAATTATATTAACATGTCAATGTCACAATATAATGTCATATATCCGATGTCAGGTGATAATTAACAGAGTTAACATGGTAATAACTTGGCATAGAATATCATATAATCATCATTAACTTGCATAAACATTTTAAATTACTAAACACTTGTCATCGATTCGCTATTTCATAAGTAAAATGTCAGAGTGAGAAAGACTCACCTTTTCAAGCTGAAGACCGCTACGACACACAAAACGATTCCAAAAGCACGACAAGCATGATACAGCACGACCTTTGATTTGAGTGGAGAGAGAGAGCCAAGATGTTAATCTTGTATTCAACAACAAAACAAAGCCATACATAAATATAAATACAATACCAAAGATAAATTGAAACAAGGTGGAAATTAGAAGCAACAAAGAGCATCACCTAGCTTTTAATCAAATTTGCTTGACCCTAACACATCCTGTGCTCGACAATACATGCCTTAGGCTTGGCCACAACAGGTTATATGGCAAAATGGCTCTGGTTTGGATCAAAAAGCACGGCTAACAAGGATTTGAAGAGTGTAGAGGAGTTACACAACATGAATACAAAGAGGTAAGGACTAAAGTAGAGTTTTGGGCTCGACCAAAGGTGTTGTGGGATTGGCCATGTGTGTTCAGGTCTGGACAGAGGATAAGTCGATGGGTAGTGGTGGTATCAAGGTGGTTATGGAGCAATAGGAGGCGGCCAAGGTGATGTATGATGGTGTATGTTGTAGTGGTGGCTCGGCTTGCATGGATTTCAAGGGATGTTGCAATTTTTTTGTGGAGTTTTGATCAAGGAGGGTGCACGGCCTGCTATGGACAGAGGAGAGGGATGGTTGTAGGCTGTGAATGAGGAGGTAGAGGTGATGGTGGTGGTCGGAGGAGATGGTGGTGTTGAGTGCAAGCAAAGCATGTGAAGATATCAAGAAAAAATCAATGGAAATAAATAAGAAAAAGAAGATGGAAGCCATATTTTTTTTATTTTGTCATAGCCATGAGTTGAGTGATGAGAAGAAACAAATTCACGTGAAAAACAAAGAGGATACACAGCTGAAGAAAGAGAATAGGGTCGGCAACATTAAATTCAAATGGCACTTGAAATGAAAAGACAAATGGCATATGAAAGGTTATGGCATATAAAAGGTTTTTAAACTCTTTATATTTCCTTTTTCTTTTATTCATTTTAAATAAACAAAAATGTAAGTATGTAAATAGAAAAAAAACAAAGTAAAGTAAGAAATAAAATAAATAAAGTTTAGAAAAATATAAATTAATTAAGAAAATAGCTAAAAAATTGAAACTAGGATTTAAAAATTGTAAATAAAATACAATAAGCTTTGGAAAATTATAACATCACTTTAAAAATATTTTAAAAATAAAATATATGCATAACATGACATATCACACAAACTAGAACAAGATTTGACAAACAAAAATGTTATTTATATAAACTAAAATAAACAATTTTGTTAAAAAAAACATTTTACACACAATATTGTAAATAGCATAACTTTCACAATATAAATTGGATTTCAACGAAAAGAAAAGTTATATTCTTGAAATTTAATTTATTTTCATAATAAAAGATAAAATTCAAAAATTAAAATATTTAAATTTTAAATTTAAAAGTCAAAGTTTGACCAAATTGACCAAAATTCACATTTTTTTGGAAATATTCAATTTATTCATGTTTGAAATTATAACTCACATAAAAATCAAAATTTATATTTAAAATAAAAATATTCATTTTAGTAAATAAAATAATCTTTTTAAATCAAGAAATTAAAATTCAAATAATTACAATATACAATTAAAATAATCACAAAATGCAGGGTAGTTACACTCTCCCCCACTCAAAAGTTTTCGTCCCCGAAAAGGAATGAGGTACGGGAAAACACAGAAAGAAATAGAATGAAATAAGATTAAGACAAGATACAAGAAGATTGAAATTATACCTAATAACCATTGTTATAGGTAAGTTTAACAAGATTGAGATGATCTCAACACGAAGAAGATCCTCGAGAATCCGATTCACTCTTTCCGTTTGACCGACGGTCGGTGGATGGCAAGTAGTGCTCAGATTCAAAAATAAGTACCAAAAATTATAGAAAGGTTATAGAAAGATTTCTAAATAGGCTGGTATAAGCAATAGCCTCCCCATTCTGTAGCAAGATAAGGGAAATAAGGACATCCAAAAGATAGTTTGAAAAACAAAATAAGATAATAAATTTGAAACCATGGAAATTTCAACTGAAATTGGAAATTAATTTTACATAAGTTAAATAAATCTTAAGCATCTCTAATTTCATTATCTTATCATCCAATTATCTTAAATAAACAATCTCAAAAATCATGAATTTGAAAAATCTCATTTATTATACTAAAATATACTCAATAGATTTAATTCTTCTTTATTCCTAATTAAAATTTAATTTATTCTCTCAATATATTTTACCACCTATGTAAAATATATTTACACTTATTATAACAGCTTTAAGTTTATTCTTAGTTCCTTTAACATCACTTGATATTGTAAATTATTCCATTACCCTTTTTCTTTATTTACCTCTGTAAATCTTTTATAACTAAAATTTAAGTGTATAACATTTATTACAACCACTCAAATTTTATTTATAAAATCTTTTTATATTGTATATTATCCAATTACTTATTCAACTTCTGAAAATTTAGGTAAGTTATATTGGAATGAAATTGTGTATTATACAAATAAAACTTTTTAATTTAATAATTTCAAGCTTGAATATTTATCCAAATCTTGAAATTATACTTGAAATTATCCTTCAAGGTAAAATTTAGGAATTAAATTTCCGATAAATTCCAAACTATTTAGGGATAAATAAATGCACATATACTATATATATATATATCCATTCAAATTTAAATCATATATAAGCATATGTTATAAATCCAATCTTATTTTAGAAGTTCAAATCAATTGAATTCCCCAAAATAAAACTGTAGCAAGACTACCAAACGGTCTCCTCACTTCGAAACTCAAAAATGAATGTCGACAATGCTGCAGTCATCACCAAAATTATTTTTCCAGCGATAAAGAGAAGAGCACTAGTTTTAAACTTTAAAATTCTTTGGAAACAAATTTCTATTCGAAATACTTTAAATAATATATCCTTTAAAACTTTAAATACAAAATTTGAAACCATCGAAAATTAAATTCTCAAATTCATGTTTTAAAATCATTTTAAATTTCCAAACAAGTTTATAACCATGTTTTATAGTTCAATTAATTATATATGAAACAAGAGATAATGATATATAAAAATCAAATATTATTTCTTAACAACCAATTCGATAAAATCCAAAAAAAGATTTATAATATAGTTACAAAATTTATTTCATTACTAAATTTAAAAAAAAAAACAAATTGTGTCAGTTTGCTCTGTTCAAGTGTTTTGGAAATCTTATCGATAGCGTTGATCAGACGAATCGATCAGAAACCCAAATTAACGTCAACAACTCAAACAACATGATATATAAAACATTTTAAATATTAGTTTACAAATACACTTCAAAAATGATTTGAAGATAAGTTGGAAACAAAGAAGAGATGATTAAATAATAGAATAGGAAGATGAATAAGCTTATATAAATCACGGGCAACCTTAACCTAGTCAACCGTGACTTAGAGAATAAGATCGATGTGGATTTCTGAGGTAAATCAACATTCGATCTCAAGAGATAGAGTTTGGGATAATAAGAGATACGAGCATCTAAACCGAGGGTATAAAAACTCTAGTGAATCGATGCTGTTGTAAAGGAGTTTCACCCCTTTAGAAATAAATTTGAGATTGGCGGGACCGCCGATTCACTAAAAAGATCTTTCGAAGTGGAGTTATGGGATACTCCAGAATCAAAAGAAGATGAATAGTGAGGGACACGAATGAATTTTGGAACTGTAGGGAACGTTCCAAAATTCAAAGGAATTGAGTCAAAAGGAAGAGATTCAAACTCGAATGAAAGTGATTCTGTAAATACATTTGCCCTACATGCTAAGGTTTGCCTAGAGCTACCAAAGCTCTGATACCAAATGTAACGGGCCGATATTTTCAACCCTTCGCATCTACACATGTCGGACTTGAATTGCTCAAAATACCGCGTTGTAAATAAAATTTGGCAAATCTCAGAATATAGAGTAATATAAATAATCACAGACACAGAATATTTAATAATGCAGGGGAATTAAAAGAGATAGTAGTTCTTGAAGCTACTATATAAAAATAAGATACATCATAGTTAAATAAAATACAACAGAAGAGCAACGAGATACATCAGGTACAAATCACAATAAATCAATGAAATCGCTGAATACTGAAAGCAAAATATATGGCTGGATCTTCAAGAAAACCTCCAACTCCGAAGGTGAGTCTTGAATGTTGAATCACTCAATCTGACTCGAGCGTAAAGCGAAACACAAAATACTCGAGTCAGGACATAAATACTTATGAAATGTAAATCAACTCAAGTGAACAATAACAAAATTACATCAGTAACTTAAAGGATGCTTAGGATCGTCCATCCTTTAAGGATCCGTTAAACTATTTGCTATGTAGTAATATTGCGCTATTATAATAATGTCTATAGTAAAATAAACTTACTTTTAAATAGCATTTAAGGGTTACCCATATAGCCCCCAACACGTAATAGTCCCAGTAGTCCATCTAGTATCAGCATATCTCCAGATCGGGAGACTACCCTAAATACTCCATGGGCTACGGGAGAAAAACAAACTCGTAGTAAAGGCTCGATATGGTAGGTGACACGACACAACTAGGCAATGCGAGGGTAGATACACCAATTACGCTTCCGGGCTGGTGGTAACGCGTAGCAGCCACTACCGCCTACCTCGGAACACACTCCCAAATCAAAATCGGAGGATGGCCATCAAATCAACCACAAGATAAGAGTATAGTATCGAAGGAATGTGTCCGAACGGAGGAATGACCTCACTTGGCCCGTCGATCGCTCATGTTTTAGCCACCTTATGCCAACTCACAGGAGTCGGGTCCACGTTCATACCTTAATAGGATCGTCGCCACCATCCTACTTCATTCTGGAATCTCCACCGTGTACATGGTTGTTAAAGTGGTTTTCGGAGTTGGTAGAGAGTATGACAACTTCCAATCCCGGTCTTTTTAACAACCAAACGTTATTATAACGCCGTGGTCATTTCAAAATAGTTTATACTTCAAAATCAAATCATTTCATTTCTAAACTATATCCCTTTCAAAATAGTTTATACTTCGAAATCAAAACCATTTTTATTTTCAGAAATATATTCAAATCAATACTATATCATTTCCATTTCAAACATATATTCACATTTAAAAATAATAATACTTTCAAAGTTATAACTTTTCAAAACCAAAATACTTGAAACATTACACTTTAAAAATCATAACTTTTCAAAAACAAACACTTGAAATCATGGAACATTCCTTTAATTCAAATTTCAATTTCCAATTTAATTCAAATTATCAGTTTCAATTAAATTCAGTTTCCCAATAAAACGTTCCAAATCTTATAAATTTAAAAATATACATTTGATCTACAAAATAAACTACTCAATTTTTCAATATAATTCAAAGCTTTAAATATACTATATTTCAAAACTAAATTTTATAATTTCATATATCTCAAGTCTAACTTCATTATTACTTAGTTTTGAAATATTCATTTCATAAATCCAATAATATTTAAATAACTCAAATTACAAGTAAACCAAATATCCTTTCATACTAATATAAATTTAAATATTCATTTATCAAAATCAAATATCATTTCAAATTCACATTCTTTATCAAAATCAAGGTTAAATTATTTCCAAACCATTTCAAGCCTCAAAATATCATATCTTTTCAAAACCTCATTATTAAATCATTATTTGAATTCGAATTCAAATATTTAAATATCATTCTAAAATCAATTATGTCATTCATTTATTATTTCAAAATATCATTACCAAAATACATTTCAAAATTCCATTCAAAAATTCATTTATCATATTTCATTCCATTTAACACATAACAAAGTAATCCTTATTTAAATTTAAATTCAATTTAATTTCCTTTGATATTCAAATTTAAATATTAATTTATATTCAAAACTCTTTAAATTTCACAAACAATAAATTCCAAAAGTTAAATCATTTAGCACTTTAAAATATAACTCAAACAGTGTTAAAATCTATAATCTTTCAAAACATTGTCAAATTATAGCAACTACGGCATTTATAAAGTGCTATCGTAGCTTAAAATTTCCAAAATAGTTTAGTTTACGAACAACGGCATTTATAAAATGCCGTAATTGATATTTAGTTATTTCAACATAGTTAAATTCAAAAACAACAGCATTTAAAAATGCTGTCATAAGACCACTATATTTGGGAAATGCTGTTAATAATATTCCAGATTTTATTATAACTTTTCAAAAACAATAAAACTTCAAAAAAATTCCATTTAAATTTATAAATCATATTTCTAGACTTCAAAATTTCACATTTAAATACTTTTAACATATGATTTATCATAATAAAATTTAAAATCAAATATCCAATTAAAAATTCAATTCATTTGTTAAGTCAAAATTTCACTGTTTATTTACTTATTAAATTTAAACAAAAACTTAACATTTTACTTCAAATATCAATTCAAAACTTTAAATTTAATTTCCATTATTAACTTATATTTTAAAAATAAAATTTAAAGTCAAAATCACAATCACTTCAAATTTTCATACTTAAATTCACAATTTCAAGACTTAATATTTAACTTTCTCAAAACCATAAAATATATATTTTTAAATAAAATTTAATATTTTAAAAATACATATCTTATGAAAATCATTTAAAATTATACCATGAGGTCTGTATATAATTTTCTAACCTATGTCAAGTGATACAGATATATATCATTTCAATCCGCAGTTTAAAAAGAAAAACACGGGTTCTATCATTTCAAACCCGCAATCCCAAGTCAAATAAAATACAATAAAAATCGCTCAGGCCTATCATTTCAGCCCATAATGAATTTTCCCTATTCTAAAGTCCGTTCAGGTATTTATCATTTCAACCCATAATGATTCTATTCTACAGGGAACTTGCAGTGTGAATATATGCATAAACAATATAAACAATTATATTAACATGTCAATGTCACAATATAATGTCATATATTAGATGTCAGGTGATAATTAACAGAGTTAACATTGTAATAACATGGCTTAGCATACCATATAGTCATCATTTACTTGCATAAATATTTTAAATTACTAAACACTTGTCATCGATTCACCATTTCATAAGTAAAATGTCAGAGTGAGAAAGACTCGCCTTTTCAAGCTGAAGACCACTACGACACACAAAACGATTCCAAATGCACGACAAGCATGATACAGCACGATCTTTGATTTGAGTGGAGAGATAGCCAAGATGTTAATCTTGTATTCAAAAACAAAACAAAGCCATATATAAATATAAATATGATACCAAAGATAAATTGAAACAAGGTGGAAATTAGAAGCAACATAGAGCATCACCTAGCTTTTAATCAAATTTGCTTGACCCTAACACATCATGTGCTCGGCCATACATGCCTTAGGCTTGGATACAACAGGTTTTAGGTGGGAAAAAGGCTCTGGTTTGGGTCAAAAGGCACGGCTAACAAGGATTTGAAGAGTGTAGAGGAGTAACACAACATGAATACGAAGAGGCAAGCACTAAAGTGGAGTTCTGGTCAACAATTTGGGCTCGACCAAAGGTGATGTGGGCTCAGCCATGTGTGTTCATGTCTGGATAGAGGCTAAGTCGATGGGTAGTGGTGGTATCAAGGTGGTGATGGGGCAATAGGAGGCGGCCAAGGTGATGTATGATGGTGTATGTTGTAGTTGTGGCTCGGCTTGCATGGATTTCAAGGAATGTTGCAATTTTTTTGTGGAATTTTGATCAAGGAGGGTGCACGGCCTACTATGGACAGAGGAGTGGGATGGTAGGCTATGGATGAGGAGGTGGATATGATGGTGGTGGTCAGAGGAGATGGTGGTGTTGAGTCCAAGCAAAGCATGTGAAGATATCAAGCAAAAATCAATGGAAATGAATAAGAAAAAGATGATGGAAGCCATTTTTTCCTTTTGTCATAGCCATGAGTTGAGTGATGAGAAGAAACAAATTCACGTAAAAAACAAAGAGGATACACGACTGAAGAAAGAGAATAGGGTCGACAACATTAAATTCAAATGGCACTTGAAATGAAAAGACAAATGGCATATGAAAGGTTATAGCATATGAAAGGTTTAAAACTCTTTATATTTCCTTTTTCTTTTATTCATTTTAAACAAACAAAAATGTAAGTAAGTAAATAGAAAAACAAAACAAAATAAAGTAAGAAATAAAGTAAGTAGGTAAATTTTAGAAAAATATAAATTAATTAAGAAAATAGCTAAATAATTGAAACTAGGATTTAAAAATTGTAAATAAAATACAGTAAGCTTCGGAAAATTATAACATCACTTTAAAAATATTTTAAAAATAAAATATATGCATAACATGACATATTACACAAATTAGAACAAGATTTGACAAACAAAAATATTATTTATGTAAATTAAAATAAACAACTTTGTTAAATAAAATAGTTTACACATAATATTGTAAATAGCATAACTTTCACAATATAAGTCAGATTTCAATGAAACTAAAAGCAGTATTCTGGAAATTTAATTTATTTTCATAATAAAAGACAAAATTCAAAAATTCAAATATTTAAATTTAAAAGTCAAATTTTGACCTGATTGACCAAAATTCACATTTTCTGGAAATATTCAATTTATTCATGTTTGAAATTATAATTCATATAAAAATCAAAATTTATATTTAAAATAACAAAATTTATTCATTTTAATAAATAATATAAAGTTTTTAATTCAAAAAATTACAATTTAAATAATTACAATATACAATTAAAATAATCACAAAATGCAGGGTTGTTACAAATATGGTTTATAAATAAATAAAGAGGATTTAAACCAATTTTTAAGGACATAGATACCGGAGTCTATGAAAATTGTTTTCGATATTCTGGAGAAAATAATAACATTACTATTTGAAAGTATTAGTAAATACTAAAACTTTGAAAAGAGTTTCTAGATTGTCTCAAGTTTGAGATTGCTCTTAAATCAACAATTCGATTAGGGAATAAAGTATTTTTTGTGTTTTCTATTTCGAGCAGTTCGAAAGTGATTAAAATGGGTGATATATGTCTTGAGTTGGCTAACACTTCTTAGGGGCATTACCCTTCTTTGTAAGGGCATATATGATACGACTTAGTAGGACCCATCTTCATGGTATTACTTTTGTGCTACTCGATCTATATGTATACTTTCTATGGATTTTAATTTTG
Organism: Allium cepa; assembly: GCA_030765085.1. NCBI lineage: Eukaryota > Viridiplantae > Streptophyta > Magnoliopsida > Asparagales > Amaryllidaceae > Allium > Allium cepa. Next base: position 737,140,762 of record CM060943.1, read on the forward strand.
AAAACTAAGGAAATTGGTTTATAAATAGAGATCATGATACTTAGTACTATTATACAAAGTATTTGATATCGCTTTGAAAATGATTTTTTTGGTTAAATCCTGAAAGTATGGTTTGATATATAAAAGGTATATGTATATATAGTTATTTCAAATGATTTGAAAGGAAATTCGGTACTTAGTTCTGAAGTTTTCATTTGTTAGAACAAAGTGGATTTTTCGGTGATTTTGACAGTCTGAAACTTCTGGATTGTTATACAAAGTAAAGCTAAGTGTTTTTGAAAGTATAAAAGATAAGTTTATATAACTCTTGACTTGAGAAGTTAGTAAGTTAGCACAAATTTTAAATTGGTTTGAACATCCTTGTTAAGTAAATCATTCGATGTTATTAGGCCAACTAATAAACATCTTTACCTTAGTACTAAGGAAAGTGGACTCTAGTCTTGATTTTGGGTACTAGTGTCCTGCTTATCCAAGCTATTTGCCTAACACGAAGGGTAAAGAAGTCAAAAGGTTGACTCGGTTGTAAGATCCAAAATATATTTTAGGCCTTCGTTGGTATTTTAAATAAGTATAATGTATTTAATGTTTTATATATACTCTTAGGATGTTATAGAGTATTACATGAATTATAACTTGAAGTAAATTTTTATGAAATGTTTTATCAATAAAGTAATATCTTTATGAAATGTTTATAAAAATTGAGTTGTGTTTTATGGAAGTCATGTTTTATAAAATATTTCATAAATGGTTTTAGTATTGAATGACATACTATTTGTGTAAATGAATGTGATTAAAAAGTAATTGGTATTGAAGTACATGGTTTCCAAGTCATTTACATTGATCCAAGCATGAAAAAAATTCTATTCTACATGAGGAATGTTTGGAATAGATTCTTGATATGATCTCGAGATTTTCTATATAGTATATGGCTATATAAGGGAAATAATGGTTTCTACCGATCGAGGTCCGCACTAGAGAGGTCAAGTGATCTATACTAGTTTGAAAGTGGAATTCATGTGATTGAGCAAGCGATTAGATCGAATTTTACGTATGGATGATCCATGCGCATCGTATGGGCTCAATTATATGCATACTATGTTTTATTGCCTTATGGAGAGTTTAGGGAATGACTTCGATTAGTTCTACGGTAGCATGGATAATTTTCTAAGTAATAACCTGAGGTTGTTGAGCATAAGGTATGCTTAGTGGGTTATTTACCATCTTTGTGTGGTGAGAAGATTTTTGATTCTGAGGAAACTATGGGCTTTGTTTGCCAATGATTTTGAATGTTGTTAAGTATTGAATTATGCTTATTTCTTTCATGTGGTGGTCGTGTTGGAATTTCAAGGATGAAATGTTTTAAGTGGGGGAGAATATAACGACTCAGAATTTCAAACACTTCTTGTTTAAATATCAAAATTATTTAAATATGTGAATCTTGGTTAAATATGATTACATTGGATTCATAACCTTATTAACCCCTTTTAATTAATAATTAATGATGGTAAACTTCTTTTCGAAGAAAGTTTACAAAAGTAAATAGTTGAAGAAATACTGATAATGTGACCGTAAATCGATTTATTAATAAATGGTTTTTTACTTGATAAATGTTTTTTGAACTTCTTGAGCATGTCTAATATATTAATGCATGATTAACTAGAAACTAAAAATATTTTGTGTGTTATGGCTAACTAATTATGAATAGTGATACATTAGCAAAGTGGATTAGGAGAAGAGTGAATAGTAAAAGATATTTCCTAAAGGGTTTGAGGTGTAATGAAAGGCACTTGAGAGGGAGCATGCATGGTGACCTTCCATGGAGGGTAAGAGGTAAGTGGTTGCCTCTTGGCCACATCTACACAAGGCTCTTTATGTGATAACATTAATCCATTTATTAATTTTAAAAGATAGAAACACTTAGTCTTCATCCTCTTTCATCTTCATTAATCAATTTTTAATCAATGCGAATCAACATAAAACTTTACTAAACTCAAGACATAGGCACATTATAACAAACATCGAATATCGGTATTAAGCTTAAAGAAAAGGAGCAGAACATGGCAATAAAGGTGAATGAAGATGGCCAAGTTCAAAAGTAAAGGCAAGGTTGGACCTTTGGATGTTTAGTAATAGTAGGAAGTGTTCGTATGATTCTAGTATCTTGTGTTTGGTTGCATGCTTGGTTTGGGGGTGAGTTTACTCATCATTGAATTATATATAATGTGTGTGTGTGTTATATGCATGAATATAAAGTTAAAGTAAGAATAGTGCGAGTTATCACTTTTGAAACCCCCTTTCTTTGGAAAGCAAGCGACAAATTTATGTAGTATCATCACTTCTATCACCTTCTAAAACATGTAACATGGCCTAGACTTAGTGTATACATACTTGGTGTGATTATGTGTGAAGTTGAAGTGAACTTGTTTGAAGCGAAATAGTAGCTATAATTGCACATTGAACTCATTATGTTTAAAATCCTTTAAATGGTTATTTGTTAAATATATTGTGAAAGTATATATCTTGATTATTCTCTACACTTTTAGAAGTGTATGGCATAGCGAGGAAGTGGTTTGAAAAGTTATAGAAATGATAGAACAATGAGACTTTGCAAGTGCCTTATGTTCGGCTGTTTTCATATGATTGTGATTGACATCCTTAGGGTTTCTTTATTGCCTTAATAAATACTATATGTACACATCTTGCAATAAAAAGTTTGAATTCGAATCATTTTATAAAAAGTTGAACAAAGTGGCAAAAGCTAGTAGCATGGAAGGCCACTATATGAGCACTTTGAAAAGACCTTGTTTTGGGAATTTTTAATATGATTTTGGAATACATCCTTAGAGGTTTCTTCGCATGGTTATTAAGTAATATAAGTAAAATACTTATTTAAAAAAATTGGCTTTTAAATATATTGTTAGCTAGTTGAAAACTGGTCAAATTTTCAAGAGTCTAAAACCAGTTTTGTGGTAAAAATATGAAACTGCAACACTTTGCTACTGCAACACTTTCTGGGAGTTCCTAAACTTTTGATAGCAGTTCTGTAGATGTTGTTGTATGTTGTTTTAGAGTTTTAAAGGTTTTAAATGATATTCAAATAAAGTATTTTTTTGAAATCTCTTTAGGTATGTTTTATGTAAATGTGTGCATGTCTGGTACTGATAGTGTGGAAATGGATGTTAATGTAGCTGAAATTCATTGAATGATGTTGGGAAAAATGAAGGAGTCACTTTGTGTAGTTCAGATTATCTGCTTGTTGAGGAAGTGGTTAGCATTGCAGATATCTATAACATTAAAGTAGTTGATTATTTTAAAGATAAGCTTCTTTATGACAGTTCAAATAAATTGATTAAGTTTGATGATAGTGTATGTGGCGCGGCTGGGGTAGTTGTTGGTGAGGCTGAAAATAATTTTCTTCAGGGTGTAACTGGTTCGTTTTCAGTATTTGATAGAGAGGGTAGTTTTGGTAGCTCAGCTTCATTTTTATCTTCATCAGTTAAGACTGGCAGGCGTAGGAAATCTGTTGTTGGTGGTGGTATTGCTCGTCGTAGTGCCATGGTTCACAACAGTCAGTCTTCTTTTATAGGTAAGTCACCTGATTTGACTGCCATGAGTGGCAATTCAAACTCAGGCTCAAGTATGGATTTTGTTTTAGGTCGTACTTATTCTTCCTATGCTCTAGGTAGTTTATCCACTAGTGAGTTATGTTAGTTTGGTAAGGATATCGCCTTTGTTTTTACTGATGATGAGCTAGATTCTGCATGTATTAGAAATAAGGAATTAAAGAGGGCTAGATCTTCTGGTTTATGAGTATTATTAGCTGGAATATTAGAGGTCTGCATGATTTAAATAAATGCGATAAAATTAGATCTTTTTTAAAGATTATTTTCTTGATATTGCACTCTTACAAAAAAAACTAAAATAGAATGTCCTAATATTCATTTTTATAGATGATTGGACGATTATCACTTTAGGAATTGGGCATATTTACCTTCTGTTGGAGCTTCTGGGGGTTTACTTATAGGGTGGCGGTATAATTCTTTTAAGCTTCTTCAATGTACTTCTAAGCAACACTCTTTGCATATTATTCTAATTAACCTTAGTGATACTCTTTATTAAATATTTCTAATGTTTATGGTACAAACTCTAAAATTGGTCGTAGAGTTCTATGGAATGAATGTATAAAATTTAGATCATTCGCTCCTGGATCTTGGATTATGGATGGGGACTTCAACGTTACGCGTTATTTAGGAGAACTTTCACCTCGGAAGGGGGACTTCTCTTCTATGGAAGATTTTCCCAATTTATTATTAATACTAATTTAATAGAATTACCTCTTACAAATAGGTAATTCACTTAGATTAATACTAGAGAATTTCCATCTATGGTCCTTCTAGATAGATTTTTCGTCAGTGATGAAATTGAGGATAAATTTCCCATGTGTAGAGTCTCTGGTTTGCCTTATACTTATTTTGATCATTGCCCTATCATTCTTACTTGTGATCACCAAAAATTATTAATAGAACTTTTAAAATTTTAAAAATGTGGTTATTAGAATCTAATTTCTCTAATCTAATTAAAAATAAATGGATTTCTATGAATTTTTACAATATTAAAAATGTGGATAACTCTACAAAAAAATTTGTTTTAAAACTTAAGGGTCTTAGGAATTTTCTTAAAATTTGGAGTAAGAATGTTTTTGGCAGCATTAAAATTAAAAAAGAAAATTTATTTTATGAAATGCCCAATATTAACAAGATAGAAGAAACTAGACAACTAAATCTTGGAGAGCGTAATTTTCTTGCCTATTTAAAAGAAGAGCTTAATTCAACTTTAAAAAAAGAAGAGGTTATGTAAAAATAGAGATCTAGAATTCAATGGATTAATAAAGGCAATAATAATGCAATTTTTTTTCATAATATTGCTAATGGTAGAAAACGTAGTAACACGATAAATTCTATTTTTGTGAATATTGTAGAACTGGTCGATCAAAGGGATCTTAATAAGGCTTTTATCGATTATTATAAGGATATTTTTGATAATAAGAGTAAGCATAGAATTAATGTTAGATGGAATGATCTTTATCCTATTGAATCTAGAATCGTCCTTTTTGATTTTGATAATCCTTTTTCTGAAGAAGAATGAAGGCTACTAATGACATGCCGAGTGATAAAGCCCTAGGTCTTGATAGTTTTCCTATTTTATTTTTACAAATTATTTTAGGACGTTTTAAAGTTTGATTTAACTAGTATGTTTAATGAATTTTATAATGGAAAACTACAATTAGGTAGATTTAATTTTGCTAATGTCATTCTATTACACACAAAAATCAATGCTAATAATTTAAAAAAAAATAGATCTATTTCTCTTATTAATTGTTCTATTAAAATTATTTCAAAAGTCTTAGCTAATAGACTTAGAACAAGAGTGAATGATCTAATTGATTGTTCACAAAGTGCTTTCATTAAGGGTAGAAATATCACAGATGGAGTGGCTGTTGTTCAAGAATACATTAATCATTGTTGTAAAAATAACATTACATGTGCTCTGCTAAAACTAAACTTTGTGAAAGCTTTCGATTCAGTTGATTGGGATGTTCTAATTGATTTGTTATTGGCTAGAGGTTTTAGTCGCAAATGGATAGGTTGGATTATGACTTTGCTTAAAACTGGTAATTCTAGTATAATGGTTGACAGTATTTTAGGGAATAAAATTCAATCTTAACGAAGATTAACGTAGGGTGCTCCTTTCTCGCCTTTTTGTTTAACTTAGCCACAGATGTTTTTTCTATGATAACTAAGAAAGCAGTTGGTAATGGTTCTTTGGAGAGTATTGGTAGTGAAATCTCCCGTAGTGGTCTCTCTGTTCTTTAATTTTCGGATGATATCTTACTATTTACTTCCCAGTTTCCTAATCATGTCATTACCCTTATATTCATTTTATACAGTTTTGAACTTCTATTAGGGCTAAAAATTAATTCCGATAAAAGTTCCGTTTTAGTATTAAATGACGTCGATAAAGTTGAAGGTTCAGTTGCTAATATGATTAATTGTAAAATAATGACTTTCCCTTTTGATTATCTTGGTTTTCGATCAGACCAACTAAACATAAGCATGATGACTGGTTAATTATAATAAATAATATTAAAAAATAGAATTTCTAATTGGAATAGGAGGTTTTTCTCGAGAGTGGGTAGATTAGTTTTCATCAACTCTGTTTTATCTACTCTTCTGAACTACTGGATGTCTATGCATCTTTTCCCAGAATGGGTAACTAATAAATTTAATAAAATAAGAAGAGACTTCTTATGGAGTGGTGATAACCCCAATAGTAGTCTTAAATGTTTAATCAATTGGAAAACAGTTTGTAAATTGAAAAAGGAACGTGACTTAGGAGTTATTAATTTACGTAACATGAATTTGTCTTTAGTAAGGAAGTGGTTATGGAAATTTAAGGATATAAATGATAATTCTATTTAGAAAGAAGTTATTTCTAAACATTAATATAATGGTAGTAATAATTTATACCAAAATTACACCTATAGTTATTAATAAGCTATCTAATTTTTAGAAATCAGTATTAAAATGTCATGAGATTTTTAACCTTGGTACTAATACAATTATTCATTCAGAAAATAATACTTCTTTTTGGCATGATCGGTGGATATCTATCATTCCTCTTAGGGTAGAATTTAAAGAGCTTTATGAAATTTGTAACTTTAGGAATGCTTTAGTTTTAGATGTCTTCTATCGGAATAATAAGCCCCTTGTAATTTTTATTTTAATAGAATCCTTGATGGTACAACTCTTCTTTATTATGTGCTAGATTGAATTTATATAATATTGACAACGAAAATGATATTATTAACTGGGAATGGGATAAGAGTAAGAAATTCACTTCAAATTCTTTTTATAAATTTCTTAATTTCTCAGGCATAACTAATAACTCTTTTAAACTTATTTGGAAAACGTATGCACCTCCTAAATCTAAAATTCATATGTGGTTAATCATGCATGGGAAACTAAATACTATTGAATTTTTAAAAAGAAAGAATATGCAAATTGATAATACATGTAATTTTTGTAAATTGCATTCTGAAGATATTAAACATATGTATTATAATTCCATGGATACTTACTACATTCTTAATAATACTCTCAAAATCTTTAACTTTGGTCTTACAACTAAAGTTACTGATTGTGATTATTATTGAAATAATTTAATATTTAAGTTTAAGGAGGCAAATAGCATTTTACTTGATACTTTATTCATTGTAATTTGTTGGTATATTTGGTTTGAGAGAAACCGGAGACTTTTCAATAATAATAACAGTCATATTAATAAACTGATTTTTATAATATCATCATTTATTTTAATTGGATCTCAAATCCTAAATATAGATTAGCTAAAAATAATCATTTCAAAGAATATCTTAATAAGGTTAGTAATAGCATTAAGATATTTAAACATAAAAACAATATTTTTAACATTAATAATTATAGCGTTAACATTTTTTCAAATTAGAATGATGATTTTACTGATTGTCATAATGTTCTTTTGATTAAAAGAGCATAAGGATAATTTTTAAGATGTTTTAGTTTATAGGTTTATAACTTTATTTTTTGTTAATTTTTACCTTTTTGATTTCAATATCTCCTTTTCACATCTTTAGAGTTGGTCAAGATGTTGCATAATGACTTGGATTCTTTTTTAGCCTGTTTCTTATTTTAGTTGCTTTTTTGTCTTATAAATTTAGTTTTGTTTCTTTTAATACATTAATATATATATATATATATATATATATATATATATGCATGTATGTATGTATATAAATTTCATTTATATACATATATGTGTATTATTCTTATACTTTTCTTTACTTCCATTTACAAATACATGTTTAGGCCAGATATGGTGCTAGATTACTATTTACAGGTTTTCAGGATTGTTGTTGACAGGATTATAATGAGACGATCATTCTAGACCTTCCGCGTTCGCTGTAAGGGGTTCTTTCTAGTTCTTCCATGTTTGTAGTTTAGCTCCTTCATTCTGTATCATCCGCATTTGCAGTGAAGCGTATTTTTCGGTTCTTCAACGTTTGTAGAGTATCTTCTTCAACATCTGCAGAGTGTCGTCCTTCTTTCTTGATCATCCGCGTTTGAAGTGAGTCATTCGTTCTAAATTTTTGAGTTTGCAGTGAGGTGTTCTTTCTCAACTAGAGTTGTCTATTGATCTCATCCGCACTGGGTTGCATCATGGATTTTTTAAGTACTTCTAACACCTTAATACCGGGCGGTGGCCTTGCTGGAGCTTGATATTGAGGTGTAATGGATGATGACCTTGCTGGAGCTAGATGTACCTGAGTCCTTTTTCAGTATTTTTTGTATTATGAGTAATTACCTACCATGCATGTCGGCAGCACCTTTGTTTTCAATGACACACACACACACACATGTGTGCTCTCCTCTACTTTTGAGGATCGCACATTTCCCTCAAAAAAGTGGCTTTAAGTTTAATTATATTTTTAATAATTATTTGTGAATTTTTTTAAAAAGGGTTTTTTAATATAAAATATGCTTTTTAATGATTTTTGTTGAATTAAAAATTTGTTATTTTTAAATAATATTTTATATAGATATTTGAGACCTATAAGTATTTCTAAAGTATTTATTTATACATATAGGTTTATAAAAGTAAGTTAAGTATTTTATAAAAAGGTGAGTGGTTTTGGTTATAACACTTAGTTATAACAAATGGTTTTGAGAAGTTAATTAAAATTATATTGTCTTGTTAATAAGTATATTTAGATCCATCAAGGGAATGTTTTTAAAGACAATGGTAAGTATAAATGGTTTTGGGTTTATAATGATAATGACTAAGTGACATTTTCCTTTAACCCATTTGAACATACTTTTGAATATAAGTGGATCTTTTAAAAAAATGTTTCTAAAGATAAGGTTAAGTAAGAAATGGTTTTGGGTTTGTGGTGACAATGTTTAAGTGAAATTTGTCTTTAACCCATTTAAATATTGATGTGTAATTAGATCTTTAAAAAGAATGTTTTAAAGAAAATGGGAAGTATAAAGTTTTTGGGTTTACAGTAAATAATGTTTTATTAACATTTTTTGACCCTTTTGTTTATACTTTCAAATTGGAAAATCTTATTAAGTGATTTGTGAATAATCTTTTACCTTTGAGATAAGTATATGAATGTATTTTGAAGTATTGAAAAGAGTACAAATGAATAGTGCAATAGTAGAATGCATGTATATATCTTTTATAAAGGTATTTTAAATTTACACACACATACATATATATATATATATAAGTAGAAAAAGAAAGTGAATAAAAGCATCGCATATTCATATAGTTTAGGTCCCTTAGGGAGAACTCATTCATCTAAATCGTCTTTTTTCTAGAAGTCAAGTATTCGAGATCCCTCAGGAAGGACTCCTATGTATCGTTCGCTTAATTCTAAAGGAAGTATTATTTGATAAAAGTAGATTTAAATGATGAAATAATTATTATTTAATAAAAGAGGATTATAAGTTTCTTACCTGACTTATTTGTGCTTTGTGTGTTTAGTTGTCTAGAAAGTATCGTGCATTTAGCACTAAAAGCCGACAAAGTAGGCTTATTCTATCTGTAAGAGTTAAGAATGATGTTCGCGTAGGGCTTAGAAGATAACAGTTCCCTAACATACCGAGCTCACTCTTGACCGAGAGATGGCATAAGTTGAGAAAGTCGAAAATGTGATAAGTATACGAGACTTGTTTTCCATATGTGATCCTTTTCATTACTAATGAATTTGACTAATGTTAACTTAGGAAATATCTAGAAGAAACATGAGAATGATATGGTACGATTATCCTCTGGTGATGCTATACCCTACGTATAAACTCTTCTTGCTCTTCTAAGACAAGAGATAAGGAAATCTGTCTAGATAGGAGATGATCTCCACCCTCGTGCACTGTCTATTTATTGCTAAAGAACCAGATTTAAGTTAACCAGAAATTTATCAATTGGTTTTGAAGCGTCTGGTAAGCGGGAAAGTGTACTTATATGAGATAACTCTAAAACGTAACCACTTCAAAACCAAAATATGAGTTATATGTTTTGGAAGTAGTTGCGAGACAGAATGTTATAGAGTTTCTTTATCTATCCTAAGGTGAAGTCCAAGGGAGAGGTCGGCGTTAACATTTCAAACGATGCTGGAGAGGGTACTGTCTATTTTGAGGTTGATTCCAAGAGAGAGGACGGAGTTGGCATTTGTCGGATGACTTACGTTAGAATCCATAGAAATAGACTTTAGCTATTTAGGATTCTATAATCCATGTAGAGATTTGAGATCTGTTCGAGATGCGGGAATCCATATAGTGATTCCAGAACTGTTCGAGTGATGAAGACTCATGCGTTGAGATGATGAACGTGACTTCAACATGGTAATGATAGAAAACATAGTAGGATACATAGCCAATGTGTTTAGCTAACCCAAGGGTATATCAACTCTATATCTAGAGAAGCTTATAGTAGAGCGATCCGAAACTTGATGATAGTCGGTATCATGTGTTCGGACGTGGACCAACTAAGTTTACCTTATTGGTATATTCCATCTGGAGATATACGACACTCATAAGGTTTCTTCTAACCTTTATCAAGAGGTTGGTCTTGATGTACCTAGGAGACCATCAATGACATTCCATTTGTGAATGAACCTTAGAGATTTTAGTTGTACCTCTTATATTGTTATGTAGTGAGATGCAAGTAACACAGCTACTTTTTGATTTATATTCTACTCCCTAGGCACTACCTATAATATAGCCATATGTACTTATTAGATGGTTTGGTTCTTTTGAGGGGAAAGCCGTTCCAGTGATTGGTTTCAAAAGATACTATTATGTAGGCATATATTTCTTAAGTTTCTCGCACTACACTTATGTCTGACTCACAGTTTTATCTTGCTCTTGTTCTCGAGTGCTCGTTCGAGCATTTTGAGAAACGCGTGTTTTCGTTGATATTCTTGGAGCTCAAGGAGACGAGCTAGATGCTTTCACCTATCATAGTATTCTTACTTCTGCGCATTGCTAATATGTATATATCAGCAATTTGTAGGACATGCTTTTATATCTATCCAGGTTGATGATGGTACTTAAAATTGTAACTATGAAATGCTTTGTATCTTAGAGTGACACTTTGTATTGTCTTTTTGATATTACATGTTATTGTTCCCCTATGAGATTTTGTTGTTGTGCTCTTTCTTGCTTGTTCTTTTTCCTTTTATTTACTCTAACAGTCCGTCCTTCTAGCACTAGGTATTGGGCTCATGAATACCGTGGATGTATTAGTGTCAACCTTTGATGGCCTAAAAGGTGGGTCGTTACATAATTTCCTATTAGCACCTCGTTATATAATTTCAAGTGCAATGATCTTCCTGAAGATACATTTATATTCGATGTATCATATCTCTTTGGGCATAACTATCAAAATCGTATTTGACAATGTGTTTGGAAACCATTTTTGATTTAATGCATCATCCATATGACAGAGTCTATACTCTTTATGGCTTACCAACAACTGAGGAAATTGTAAATGCTAACAATTCTTTTTCTCGATGTTAATGAGAAATCATAATTTCTCTTTAATGTATGAGAATTATTATTTGACATTCTAATTAGTTGTGTGTCCATTTTAGGCTTGTAAGGATGGCAATTGGAACCAAGAACCCAAAATTGAACTAAACCGACCCAAAAGGACCCAAACCGGAACCGAATATGATGGGTCTTTCATAGGGTTTGGGTAATGAAAATACAACAAAGATCCGATCAAATCCGACTCGAGCAGATCCAACCGGAAAGACTAGGCCACAAAACAATGAAATGCAAGCATTTTTAGCATTATTACCTAATCGGACCTAAACCAACCAACCCGACCCGACTGGAAGCTCGGTCGGGTTGGGTATAGGTTTTAGAAATGTATAATTTGGACTCGACAAAACCCAACCCGCCTAAAACTGAGACCAATCGAGTCTGGTCCGGGTCCATTGGGTCGAGCCTAATTACCACCCCTGTAGGCTTGGTTAATTTTGTTTCATCTTACGTAATTATTTTTATGTTTGAGTCTCTGGATCATATCAAAGTCCATTATACTACCGTTAATCTCTAAAAGAAATTCCTTCAATCGTGAAGGTGGTGTTTCCTGAAACAACAATTGTTTCTAAGTATGATGGACTGGACATTCGAAAATATTTTGTTAACTTCGTTTTGTACATGCATCAATCTGATTTGATTTTAAGTTGACAATAGGTTTATGACATAAATTAGACAACCATACATCTTAAACTATTTATGATCGGGGTTTCTCATTAGTTCATATCTTATACAGATATGATTTAGTAAACTACGCTTGAGATGAAATTAAATTGAACAAACATACTTACTTTTAGGTACTCATCCTTGCAGAAAGAAGATAACTCAACTTCACTCATAATTATGCATACTTTGTCCAGCGAAGTCTGTCTAATCGATATGACATTATACAATAGGGAGTGACTGACTTTTGAGATCGAATCTAATTCACTTTTAGGTACATTTGGAACTCCTTTCCAATACTTTCTTCAATCAAATCGAATTATTTTTTATTTTGTATGTAATGTTTTATGTTCCATTTTATATTATATGAACTTATCATAGATACACTTGTTAACCTTAAATACACATGTTCAATTCTATGATTATTCATCAATAAATTTTCACAAAGTAAGTGGTCGCATTTTGGTATCATTGGACTTTGAATACAAACATCTATATGAATTAGTCTAAGAGTTCACCAACTCTTTTGCCTCTCGCACTTAATCGGCTAAGATATAATTCACTGTCACCATATGATTTATAATCATATGGTTAAAGAATTATTTCTAAAAGATATGGATTAATGCATAATTCTAAAATAGTTGTAAAAAGTTTCAGATACTTCTGTATTCTCTATGATTAATGCACCACTTTTGTTATGAAAGCAAATACCATAGATTCTTATAATGAATATTCATAATATTCATATTGAAATAAATATATCCACCTTCTGTCAATATTGAAAAACCTTTATTATTTTATAAATAATACTTGGTGTGTGTGCGTGTACATATATATACAACGACAATCTTTCATAATTTGGTGCACTCACTAGTAAGTGTCATATGGTATGCTCCCAGTATTTCCACTATTATAATAATAGCTCATAAAATATGAAGCTCTATTTAACACTTTATTATGAGCTATTTATTTCTTTTACTATAACTAGTTTACACTCATGAGTTATCGATCAAAATTATTTTAAAGTCATGTAAATAACTTTTTATAGAAAACAATTTTTGAAGATATGATACATTTGGAATAGAACTCATATTTATCATTCCATATTAAGTATCTTACTAAATTTTATATAATTCTCATTTTCGATGTCATTTATAGAGGAGAAGTGTCCATTCACCCTCTTCATCCAGGCCATGCCTCTTTTACATCCACTCTCGAACATTCACTTCCTTTTCAAATGGTGGAACCATTCAAAAGGCAACTATTCTACAAGACTGCACCAAATTCTTTACAAAAATGAATTTGAATATTCTTACGTTTTAAGAATATCGAACAGGTTGCACTTAAATAAACTTATCGAAATTGAAATTTCAATGATCAAATTCCTATGTTGATCTTTAGTCCTTGATATTTTATTGTTTACTACGCAACAAAGTTCTCTTCCCATTTAGTTATATTGAACACAAGATTTTTCACTATAGTTTACTTGTTTATCTCAAGTGAACCAAATTTCTTCGAGATATCGTATATTACGAACAACAATTGTTCACCATATAACCCTTATATGCGATCGAATATGAATCAAATATCCACATTCTTGTATTGTTTTGAAGTTAAAAACTCATGGAAGATAATATACAGTCTTGAGAGAATAAAGATGTAAGATACAAAGTATGAATGCATTTAGTAGTTATATAATTTAGCTCTTGCAAGGGTCTCGATGTGACAACATGCTAAAAGATTTATTGGTAAGTATACTTTAATTTTCTATGTCACTCTTTATGTAGTTCATTTGCATATTATGATTAATAAGTATTTTATCAATTTGTATTACTTCCACAAATTTATCGATGTAAATTATTTTAACTTTACATAGAATATGCTCTTATAATATTAGAATCTAATAGTTAAACATTACCATTTTATTTTTTTAATAAGGCTTCCATGACTTTTTTATGTTTCTCAAAACCATAGGAAAACGTATAAATCATTTGATTTCCCTAATGGTTGTTAGGACTAGCTTGCCTTGGGATTCTAACCTTGAGTTTGCTCAACAGATCGTTGGCCTGCAAGTAATGGATAACACATTATCGGTGATATCATACATAACTTCTAACCATGGTTTTTGTCCTAATCTCAATCTTGACCTTAAGTTTACTTAACAAATCAAAAGAAGTTAGTCATTCGCATCCACAATTTGATGATGGCCTAAGTATAAGGCATGTACCTTGACTTTACTCAACAAATTCATGCATGTATCTTACCTCGTCTAGCAGTATATTGATAGTACTTCTCATAACATCTCTAACTTGAGTTTTCTCAACAACTAAGAACTATGCAAGTAAACTATTAATATATAATTAGTAGAATAGCTTAATATTAGATATTCATAATCTTTAAAATATTTTGAGTGATAACGACTTAATGAATTAGGTAATTTGTATGAAATACTTTCGTCACTAAAGTGTTAGATACATATGAAATTACGGTATACGTACCATACACATGTATTTTATCCAAAAATCTATTTTAGGTTTATTTTATTTCCAATTATATTATATTTACACATATTTGCTATATAAGTTTAATTTATTTATGTCTATTATAATTTAATTAACTTATATAATATAAACATGTATCTTTATTAATTAAATCATAATTAATTAATTTTTGTTCTTATTATCAAGTCATATTTAATTAATTTTCAATTTTTATTTCATTAAAAAATTTAGTTAAAATTATTAAAATTTAAGAAATTATATTATTCATCTTAAATTATTTGAGATAAGTGACTTATTATAACATTTATAGTTTGTTTATATATGCATATTAATATATGCATACATACATAATCTAAATAATATTTAGTTAATAATTTATTTGTTACATTCTTTTATTTAACTAAAAAATATAATTAAATGTTTAAATTTAGTCAAAAATTTAATATTATTCATTCAAAACAAATTTAAGGTAAAAATACGGCTTTAACGATTGCAGTTGCATACATATATCACTATATATGTATATGTTTACATCGGTTAACATTTAACTAATTTACTTTTCATACAAAGTATTTATTTAACCAAAATATTTTTGATTAAGTAGAAATGTGCCATAAATCAATCAATGCCTAGAGATCAAGAAGCTTTCATATCTAAAATTGCATTTTTAATTTCCTCACGAGATATCTTGATTATGAAGTCATTGGCTTGAGACTGATTAATGGTTGGCATGTGGAGGTTGGTGAGCTGGTCTAAATTAGTATGCAGGTTGCTGGGATTGGACAACAAAATAAATGAAGTAAGAAAGGAAGGACTGGATAACTAAAGATGGAGAGGAGTAGAGATTACCATCCTGATCATGAATAGAATGAATAAGAGACCTTGCATTTGATATTCTGAGGGAAGAGTGGAAAAACTTAGTGTTTCTACTTCCATATTCATTCCAACAAATTCTTAACTTTTGCTTCATTATTTCATTTTTAGTATTAATTGTTAAAGTGTGTTTGATTGCAAGATTGTGGATCTCAACATAGATTTGAGGATCATTGGGGTTAGCATGCATAAGTAATTGTTGAGCATGTAGGAGTTCACGGATCGAAGAGGTATGAGAACAACTAGAAACATATATTTGTTTAGACCATTCCTTCAGTTCATATTAAGGATCTTTTTCTCTGTTTGAAGTTTATACATAAGATTTCCATAAACTTTAGAATCGCACATCTACAGCAACATAGGAGTAAATTCAAATTAGTCCATGTGTTAAAAATACTGGACAGTGTTAATCACATTAAGTTAACTCTTATTCCTAAAATGGAATAGCGTCAAGATGGTACTCAATTAGGCCTACTGCTTGCTACAATGTAGTGTACAGGTGTATCATGAAAATAATGGCTACTAGAATGAAGGCATGTCTAAGTGAATTAATATCTTAAAATCAAGCTGCCTTTCTTCCTAATAGTTCAATTACTAAGAATATATTGCTTTTTCATGAGTTAATGAAGGGGTACAAAACGGAAAAAATTCACCAAGGTTTGTTCTCCAATTGGGTATTCAAAAAGCATACGATACTTTACAATGGAATTCTGTTACATTAATATTACCAAAGATGAACTTCCTATTACCTTTTATAGCTTAGATCTACACCTGTATCTCAACTCCTGATTTCTCTATTGCTATATGGGAAGTGTTACGGTTACTTCTCATCTTCTCATGGTATTAGACAAGGAGACCATATTTCTTCCTACCTATTCATTGTTGGGATGGAGTGCCTCACTTCACTTATCAACCAGAAAGTGGCTTTAAGGAAGATTGCTTGGCATCCTAAGTGTGCTAAGCAAAACATAACCACCTTAATGTTTGCGGATGACCTCCTTCTTTTCGCTAGACCTTCCTCAGTTTTCATCTCCAATGTCTTGCTAACTCTGACTGAATTCACCCTTATAAGTGGCCTTATTATCAACAAGAGTAAATGTGACCTCAGTGTTGCTGGCCTGGCCCATGATGCAGCATATCAAATTTTTGATCCTTTTGGATTAACCGCCCTTCCTCCTAATGCCATTAACTTGGGCACTCCAATTTCTATAGTTATGAATTCCACTTCCTAGTGCCTTCCTATATTTGAAGAAATTACTACTACACTTTCCAGTTGGGCCTCTTTAAAGCTTTCTATGGCCGGTAGATGATAGTTCTCAAATCCATTGCCGCCTTTATGACCACTTACTACTCAAGAATCTATATCCTTCCTTGTAAGCTTATTACCATGCTAAACTCTGCTTTTAATCATTATTTGTGGCACTAAAACCCCTTTTTCCAAGAAATTAACACCAATCTCCTTCAGTAAAATGCAACTACCTTACACATTTGGAGGCCATGGTATAATAAATATGAGTTTGTGGAACCAGGCTGTAGCTTTACAATTTAACAGTCTAATTCTCAACAATAATAGCAGCCTTTGGACACAATGGACTTGTGAGTACAACTTGAAACTGAAATTTTTGGACATCGTATGTCCCACCTAACTCCAGCTGATTTTGGCATAGTATTTTAAATTTAAGACACACCTTCCTTCCTTTATAGGATGTATTCTTAACTCTCTATTCTAGCACACACCATGGAGCAAGCAAGGTCTTATTCTGTCTGTTCATATTCATCACTACCTAAGAGCACAGACAGGTGTTCCTGAAAATGCAAAAGCCTCTGACTATATACACTCTGGTTCAATATCACAACCCCACTTTACCTTTATGGCAATCAAGGGTGTTTGGAATTATTTACAGTAGAACTATCATCATACATCAAGCTTGAATGTCTTGTGGAATGATAAGAGCAACCATGTAATATCTAATATATACAACTCCTTGGTGGTGTTTAATCATATGCATACCTTTCCGGGGTACAAGCATATTTGGAAAAGCAAATCAAGGCCTAAAGAAATCTAAACTTGTAGAGAGTGCAAAGAAATCTAATCTTGTAAAAAGTGAAAAGAAATCTAATCTTGTAGAAAGTGCTGAGGAATGCTCTGTACATTCAGAATAAGCTATACAACATGGGTATCATCAACTACCCAAGCCGCTGCCTATGCAATGGAGCTAATGAGAATACATATCACCTTTTCTTCTCATGCATGTATGTACACTACCTTTGGAAAAGGCTCTTCACATTCTACAGACTTCACAAACCCTTCTTATGACCCTAACAGAGAATAGATTACGATATATAACGCCTCCCAATGGCGAACTAAAATTGCTGATTTCCTCCTAAAGATTCTTAAAAAGGTCATTTATCAAGTATGGAAGGAAAGAAACTCTCGACTTTTACCGGTTCTTATCTTCCTGTTTCTTCTCCCCTACAGCGAATATTGGCTAATGTTTAGGCACGATTTAGTTTTGAAAATTAATTTAATACCCTAATTTGTTAATGTATTAACCGATTTTCATCAAGGGGCTAGGCATAGACTCGTTTACTTTTTTGTTGTTCTTTTGTTTTTTTGGATCTCTGTTTACTTAGTTTTCCCATTATCACTTATTTGTAACCTCTGGTTTAGTGATAATAAACA
Source organism: Allium cepa (assembly GCA_030765085.1). Lineage (NCBI taxonomy): Eukaryota > Viridiplantae > Streptophyta > Magnoliopsida > Asparagales > Amaryllidaceae > Allium > Allium cepa. The sequence continues at coordinate 737,159,127 of CM060943.1, forward strand.
TGGACGGTCTACGTTGAAAACCGACTAGCCTTGCTAAATAAACATTTTTAATTAAATATATTTTTACCAATTCAAAATTTTTATTTATAATTTACTTTAGATAATTTAAGATAAATGTATATACATATATCATTATATATAATTATTTTAATTAATTAACATGTAAAATTTCATTAATCTAATTAATTAAATTTAAATAAAATTTAATATTAAATTTATTATTCAAAACCATATTGAAAATATTCTTTTACTTTTACAATTTCATATTTTAGACTCAACTTTTAAATTTTCATATTTAATTATGACAATTAGCCCAAGGCCCAAATCAATTTGAGCATTTACAGTTGGGCCATCTTTTTGGAATTGCTTCACCCATTGGGCTAGGCCGGTAACTTGAAAGAGAAGAATACTTGATTATTCAATATCATACACCATTTAGCCCTAAAGTAGCTAATTAGACCGCATACATTATTTGGGCTTTGATACCATTAAGGAACTGGCTCAGTCTATAGTGGGTAAAATTGGTAGATTTCAAATATTGTCCTTGTTTGAATCATAGTGGATTTATAAAGTCTAATGGGTTTTCCTAGATCTAATTTAATTAATTTAAATAAAATCTAATTTTATTTAACTTATTGATTTAATTTATTAAATCTAAGTTTATTAAGCATAAAGTTCAAATTAGTATAAATATATCAAATATAATCATATTTCTAAAAGTTGATTAAAAGGGGGAATGAACATTTAATTAGGTCTGGATGTAGTTAAATCAAGATATGAAGGGAAAGAGATAAAAATGTGATATCAACAATTGACTACACCTTCTCCTTTTGCAAACATTTTACAAAAACTGTACCTCTTTATTATACAAAATGACATGTGCTAGTAAAATATTTAACATGACATATAACGACTAAACATCGACAAGGTTAATATATACATGAGTAGATATTGAGATTTATACCGACCATGTATATATTTGCCATTCTCTGTATATATCAATCGCCTCAATTTAATTTAACTTATTTAAAGTGTATGTTTGATTAAAAAATTATATGAAATCTGAGAGATAGACAAAAGTTCTGTTAAGTTGACTAATAGAAATTTCAAAAACCGAATTTAAAGTTAAAAAATCTAAATTCGGTTTAGCAAGTTTTACTCAAAATTCAGATCAGATTACCTTTGATTGATTTAAAAATAATCTTAATGAATTAAGCACTAGATTTAGAATCATATATATATATATATATATATATATATATACACACACGAAGCTGAAAAAATTTCAATTATTCATAATATATATACATACGTAAATACTAAATTAAACTATTTTAATATAAACACAAGATTCTCATATTTCTAAATGGTTTTTCTATAAATATATAACAATATATTTATATGTGTGTGTGGGTGTTTAAAGTTTAATGTTTAATTTTTCCACTCAAAATTAATGCAAATTAAAAAACACAATCAGATAGAATTTTAAAATCAAAACACATTTATAAGTTTAAAATAAGATGTTAATGCATTTCATGTTTCAAAATGATTAAAATCAATTTTATTTTAACTCATTAAGGTTACATATTACTTTAGAAATCATTACATATATATTGAATCATATTTATAAATGAAATTGTTATTTCACATATATAACCGTTTGCAATTTTAAACAAATGAACAAAATTAAATCGAATCATCTAGTCAATTGTTTAGATTATAATGTCAATTTATGATGAGGAAATTATATATATATATATATATATATATATATATATATAATTATTAAAGAGTGATACAAGAAAATATAAATATGAAAAAGAAGTTTTACCTTATGGATCTAGCTAATAAGTGACACATTGATCTGTGAATCTTCGTCACGTTTTCAAAAATCAGCAAACCAATCTTTGTAGGAATGGATGAACCATGTATCTCTTTATTTTATTTTATTTTCATATTTTATTCGAAGTTTAAAATTTTAGAAAATTAGAGATGGAATTTCGGCCATGGTTGAGGGCGGAAGAGAGAAAAGAAATTGAATAAGGAAATAAACGAGAGGAATTTTTTAATAATGGATGAATTGAAACCATTAGTATTCTTCATTTAAACCTTCCCTTTTTAATTCCTAATCAATTTTCAATAAGCCAAATCACCTCCTTTCCTTTTGCATGGTTGACCAAGCATATACACTTACATGGACTAATTTTCCAGAAAGCCCATTAAGCAAATACATATCAATATTGTATATCCATATGCGTTTATATAACTTAACTTATATATACATCCAAATAATTTCTATCGATGCCCAAAATATCAAATAAATTAAACATAATTAATGTTATTAAATTATAATTAATTTAATAAATTTATATACTAATTAAACTGTGTTGTTTTTTGGAGAATTCACAAATGTACTTATTATCACAAATTATATGATTTAAGTACTTTTTATTTTAATATGCTTAAATTAATTACTTAATTAACATATCACAATAAAAAGGTATAAAATATGGAATAAACGAATTTTATTTCAAACAAGATTTTATTTCAGAGTTAATAATTTAAAATAAATTATAAAATTGCCCCAAGGACATACCCTTAACTCTTAATATATATGTGTGTGTGTGTGTCTGTATGTATATGTATATATAAAGTTTAAACCAAAAAATGTCCGCGAGTGCAGCGCAGTGGAAAGGAGGCTTGGGTTCTGGTAAAAAACCCAAGTTCGATTCCTACCATGCGTTTTCCTATCCTATATAAATTTACCCGGGGGTATGGGGGCTTGGATCAGCGGACGGCTTTACTGTACCCTTCTCAGGAGTTTACCGGCTTTCCAGGTTCTCCTGGGTTTTCAAAAAAAAATTATCAAAAAACAAATATTTTTTGGGTTTAACCCAAAATATTTTTTTATTCAAAACTCAAAATAATATAACACCAAATTTCACACAACAAATCAAACAAGATGTCAACAATCTTTAAAATATCCAAACAGAAATATTTAAAATATTAAATTTTTTAACATGTTTAGGATATAAATATGAGTAATTTTGAAACATAGATCCATAACCAAATCATTGTTTTATATAAAAAATTATTTTATTTTTTAGATTGAAAACAAATCAAATCATTTAACAAATTATTTAAATTGCATGACTAATTTTAAATCAAGGTGTGGCAATATATAGAAAATTGTGATAAACATGTTACTCCTAAGAAAACAATTAAAATTAAAATATACCTTCTAGAACTAGCCAATAAGTTACACTTTGGCTTGAAAATGTCTCCTTAGATCCTTGAATCTACACACAATCTTTACAAGAGATGGATGAACCACGTAGCTCCTTATTTTATTTTATGTTTTGATTTGATTTGAAGTTAATATTTTTTAGAAAATGACAAAGAAATTTTTAGTCGTGGCTTGGAGGAAATTTTTAGTGGGTTTGTTTTAATTAAAAGAATGAAACCTTCCTCATTTTTTTAGTTAAAGCTTCCCTAATTAATCCCTTAATTTTTTATCATCCTACTATTCTCTCTATATATATGGCCAACCATTATTTGCAACCTATATGTTTTAGAGTTTCTGAAAGCCCTTCAACCAATTATCTCTTATTTACACTCGTATAAAAATATATTGATATCATATATCAATATGTGCAAATATTAATTCTATATGTGCATTCAAATATTTACAAACAACTCATAAAACAACAAATAAACTAAGAATGGTTAATATTTATCAAATATTAATTAATTAAATTAATTTACAATATTTTATAAATTGATTAAATCCTGTGGTTTTTTGAAGAATTCACCAATACGGTTGTGAGACTCAGAGGTGTGAATTTAGTCAATAATTAATTTTGAATAGTTCAAATATTAACTCCACACATCACCTTAGTTGATGGTGTGACAATTGGCTTAATTCATCACTTACAGTTCTTTTGGGTAAAATCCAAATTTATATTTTCTTATGTGGCACCTTTTAGTAACGATAGTTTACACACATTCTCTTCGTCAACACTACATCACTTTGGTTTTGGTCAAAATTCCATTGTCATCCTTATTTAACTTGGTTAGTCCATAAACAAAGTCTTAGATTTTGACAATAATATATATTATTAACCGCACTACTCTGACCAGAGATTTTGACTTAGAGCTAACTATAATTGACCGTGATATTAATCTCATATAGCTGAGGAGACAAATTCTCTATTATATAATATTTCACTTCCAATGCTTCAATTCAAACCCCAACAGTAGTCGCTCAATGCGTTGTCATGTCGTAATTTGACTATAATAAAAATGGGTATTCTTATTGAAGTTATATAGTGTTCTCAAGTCGAGGGAACTATGTAACATCATTACCATGAGATTTCTTATTTGACATGGTTGTTGTTAACCAATAGAATACTTTAAACGAGTCATTCCATACCTATCCAACAACTATACGTATGTAACCCTTCATGCCCTTGACGAGCATGAGTAATACACTATCCAACATTTGGAGAACGTTATGCACTCTGGTTCTAATGGATGTGTTAATATCCTTTTTGGAAACATCTTGGCTAGAAATATTTAAAATAATATGTTATTTTATATTGTTATAATTTTCTAATGATTACTACTTCTTTTAATTATTATCATATAACATATCATTTAAGGATTTTCTATGTTTATATACATATGTTAATTAGTGAATAATATATTCTCAATATGACATTATAAAATAGAAAATAGACCCCTTTTATGTCGAAAGAGATTATATTGCAGAGTTAATAATCTACAATAAATTATCGACCCTTAGGGCATACCCTTAACTCTGTCAATCTCCCACTTTCACTTGATGCCAATTATGGAATCTTAATCTAATCCGTATGATTAGTTTCCCAGAAATGATTGAGCCAGTCCCTTCATGATTGGATATGATATATTATCTCAATTACCTACTATGTCAAACAACTCTCTTTGATATGATAAACAACATTTATCATATGGAACTTTTTGAAGTATGTTTCCCAACTTCTAGTGAGCTCTAGATTCTTTCATGATCCTTATCGCTGCATTGCTTTCACCAAACAAAGTCATGGGATTTTCAACACTTGGAATTACCCTTAACTTGGTAATAAATTTGTGCATTATATATATATAAATAGACACACACACCTTTTGATATAGAGTTATTCAAGTTGATGTACTTAGCTTTTTGGTCGAATCATCTACAATCTTCATTTGGAACAATCCCAAATTAATGCTTCTTAAATAAGATTGAACATGAATTTAGGATCGATATATTACATTCCATGTTATGGAGTTCGAATCTAAATACCCCTTCATAAGGAGTCTGTTGTTTCTACAAACATTTCTCTAGTATTTCGTGAATACCAAAGAAACTCTTAAATACCATTAGGCAATCTTAATTCAAATTTGATATTCACTTAGTACGCTAAGTACATAATCGAATTGTGATACAGTAGACTACATAACATACGTGATAATTTTTATTGCCAATGCATAAGGAATCCATCTCATATACTCCACACTAAGCCCTCAAATATGGTCTCTATGTATGTCATATGGGTTTATCTTAACATCCTTTTATACTGATATAAAAGATTTCATTTTCAAATGAATATTGATGATTAAACAAGAAACTAAAATATTTTAACATGGGTATGTCGTTAACAATCATAAGTTTGTTATTTACCTATAGTTTAATAAATATTTTAGTACCTTTAATTTTATTTCTTATAGGCGCATGCTTCCTTTGCATTTTTATTAGAGACAAAACTATTTGATTTCTCTATCTAAAATACTCATTCAGATGTTTATCACACGTTGTCATTGTATCTGCTTTTTGATCACATCTAAAACATACTAAGGAAATTATTACCACTAACAATTACTTTTTAATCATGCCATAAGGAAGCTATCAACAAGCTATAAAAAGTCTAGATTCTACCATATGGCCTGATGTTTTAAATTCGAAATGGATCCCAAGTGCTTTGTGAAGATAAAATTTTGATAGTTATACCCGAAGGGATAAGATCCATTGACTACAAACGTATCTTCAATAAAATCAATCCACTTGATTTTATATAAAGTTGCGTTAATAGGAAATCACTAAATTGATTTCGAATGTTGAAAAAAGTTATGTAATTTTACTAGTCAACATTGTAACAACCGGACTTTTCATAGCCATAAAATCGTCGTAAAATGAGAAGTCAAATCATTATAAAAAATTTCAATATATTAATGCTCTGAAAGTTTCAAGTGCATTGGCTTTGTAGATCTTGAGATATTGATCGATGTTCGTCGATTTACGGTACTTTATGGATCGTTCCCGATCGATCTATATAAATTATTCATTTGTCCATAACTCGAGCATACAAACTTCAATTGACTTGAAATTTGAAATGTATCCTCATGGGGTATTCCTTGTCACTTCATACACCTTGATTGGGATTTGATCTGAATCTGCCCAACTATTGTCCATAGTTTCAAATATTATCGATTTTCGAGCTTGATAATCGTCTCTCCGGGCTTCCTGCCTTAATGATCACAGAAGCCATTTAGCCAACTTTTATGATATACTACCAGTCAAAGGCGATATAACATTTTCCCTCCAAAACATTCTTTGCGGCAGAAAATGTTTGAAATCATTGATGACCTGTGAATAAATCAGTGATCTTGCCTGATTGTTAGTAACGACCTTCGGGACCGTTAATCAAATTTGTAGCCATCTAAGGCTGATGATGATTGCGCGGTATCGGGTGTTTGTTCGAGGTGAAATGCGATCATTTGAGATCGAATGCTTGTTTGAGGCGAAATGTGATCATTCGAGATCGAGTGCTTATTCGGGCGTAATGTGATCGTTTGAGATCAAGTGCCTATTCGAGACGAAATGTGAACGTTCGAGATCAAATGCTTGTTCAGGGTGAAATATGATCATTCAAGATCGAGTGCCACTCGAGGCAAAATATAATCATTGGAGATCGAGTGCTATTTGAGGCGAAATGTGATCGTTCAAGATCGAGTGTCGTTTGAGGTGAAATGTGACTGTCCAGATGGTACTCAAAATTATTAATATCATATTTCTTTTTCGAGTGAGTTTTGTAATCAAAATATTCAATTAATAAAATTAACTCCAAGTACTAAAAGAGAAAATAAAAAATAAACACTACAACGCATGTCTCTCCAGGTGGGATGTTTCATCGTCCCCTCAGAGCATGTCTAGAGAACATTCTCGATCCCGTACATGTATAAGTGACTTAGATATTTTATTTTGGAGTTGATTGCTTATTCATTGCCATCTTGATCAATTGATGACAAGTTGACGCCTTGACCCAAGGCATTTTCGATTCGTTGCGGATGGTGGATGCTCTTGTTCCACCGCCGTTGTCCGAGTTCTGACGTATTATGATAGCTTGCCGTTCCAGACACGTTCCTCGGTCTCATTCTTTAAGTGCCTGCAATCGTTTGTACTATACCCGTCCAACTCATGGAACAGACGGTATTTTTCTGATTTCTTTTCATTGTTTGTAGGCTCTTTCCTCATTGACCTTCAATAAGGGACCTGCCCTCGGTATCCAGATATATCAGTTCCAATGTCTTAGTCAATTCCGTGTAAGAGGTAAATCTCAGTTCCCTTTATGGTCGCTTCGATCCATCAAAGACATCCTCTTCTTTCTGTTTTCCTTTATCTTTGTTTACACCTTTCTCGGGCGGGCCTTCGCCTTTAACCACATAAACTTCCACTTCCTATCTTCCCTCTTTATCTGCTTTTTCTTCTTTATGTCGTAGAAACCTTTCTGCTTCATGGTAAAATTCCCCGAGATCCACTGGTGGATCCTGTTCTAACAATAACTTGAAATCCGAATTATCCACAATCCCTAACACTACTTCCATCAAAACCATTGACAGATTTGGTCGATCCACTGAAGCTACTGCCATATTAAACCTGGTTAAGAAATCCCGAACCGATTCTCCTTTCTACTGCTTCATCAATGTTAAAGTCATCACACTCTTGGGTCTCATGATCTGTACCCGAAATTTCCTCATAAACCTTTCGATCAATTCCGTCCATGTGCTAATAGAGCTGTTTTCCAACTGTCTAAACATATTGCAGCTACATTCATTAAGTACAAGGGGAAGCACCGTGCCATGACTTCCTCCGAAGCCCTAGTACTTCCATGTGTCTCATGTACCTGTCGGATGAACAACGGGATGCGTTTTTCCATCATATGTCTCGAGTGTTGGTAGTTTGAACTCCGATGGATTCCTAGTTTGTCTGATATTAGGAGTGAAGGGAATCCTATTTACATCTTCTAGATCTCTTTTACCAATCCTCCTCTCATAGCCCGTATGATCATTTCAGCCAACCTTCATTGTCATCCAGTGGTAGTCTTCGATCATTGTCTCCAACCTGCCCCCTCCCTCCCCCCCCCCCCCTCGGGTCCACTGGGGAATCCTAAAATCTGCTCTTCCGGACAAGCATCCACATTCTGATCAATTCCAAACTACACAGCTCCATATAGTATCCTGCCTAGGATCGATCCAATGTGACCTGGGGGCATTCCCCGAAGTATGGATCGATTGGCACCGATCATTCTGGAACAATCGACCTCGATCATTCTTGGTTGGTCAGGGGCCACTCCCAACAGTTCCATTCCATCTTACAGCCGGTTAGCTTCATTTCTTCTATCTTGATTTTGGTCAGGGTCCGTCTTCGAACACCAAACCATCATGTTTACTTCATTTACCTATAGTGTATGAGGAAGGGGTCAGACACACATGTCTGGTGAGTAGACATATTACCATATAAACTAATACACAATTTCATAAACATCATATGAATATCAATACTTATTTACCTCAGCCTATCTCATCTGCATTTATAGAGTTAGTCCATCATAATAAACAAAACATGATGATCGCTACTATATACTTGATATTATTTGATATACATATAATTATATATATACACACTGGAGTTAATTAAACATAGTCTGACACGTCTACACACATCAGATAAAATGAAATAGAGTTAGTTAAACACATACTGCCCAATGATAAAAAGAGAGTTAATACACATGAGAATTGATTAAACAGAGACTAACCCAAGGATAGAATTAGACATAGACTATTCCCGTAAAAGAAATCAAGGAGGTGAGTTAGATAAACATAGTCTAACCCACGTATACATAAAGGATAGGTAAACATGGTCTGACTCCTTTATACACAACTTAACCACTTGTCACAACACAAAATCAATGGAGTACGTATGCATACGTTAAACACCCCTAAACGTCGCTAACATGCCAACATATTAATTATTTATTATTTCATATAGACCTGGCTGGAGTAAAATTGCTCCAACCCTAGTCCAAATTCAAGCTGGCAAATAAAATGCCTATAGTTGGACTGGTGGAGCTACAGGTGGACCGGTTGTCATATTTAATTTTAGAAAATAGACTATCTTTAATTGCTTCTTCTTTCTCAATTCGATTTCTACCTCATCATTTAATATTTTCACACTTTATACCTCTCTTAGACATTATATTTCATTATTTCAACCCTTTATATATCATGAATTATCTTTATAATCATAATTATTCCTTAATTTACATAATCTATACATCATATACAATTTTTATTTAATAAACAATCTAATTAAAACTTAACCCGAATTTGATTATCATTAACATCGTTAATCCTTCGAATCATTTTAGTATCACTTTGCTAATCTTAATTTCTCAAATTCATAATTTAATTAAATTATTAGGCAGTCATACAACATAAACAACTTTCATACAACAATATATCCTCGATAATGATTCTTGGTCACCAAATTTTGTTGCAAAGCCTTGAAATCCATCGATTTACCCCGAAGCCTTCGCTGTCCAAAGATATTTTTTTCCTCGATCTCCGAATGAGAAAATGATTGATATCATTTTGTAGCCCTCTTCGTGCTCTTCAATTTGGTATATAGATTTAGAGGGTTTGATTTATTTTTGAGAGAGGGATTGGTGATTACAGAGAGACAGAGGAAGAAGAAAGAAAAATGAAATATACGTGAATGAAAAACTGCCTGAATTCAATACTTCTTAGCCCTATTTATAAATTTCTGAACCATTGCTACCGCCTAACGGGCTTAGGCCCATTTAAACAATTCAACGCCTACTTCTTAAGAACCTTGTTTCTCACTTCATATGAACTTCGATCCGAACAAACCAATATATCATTCTGACCAAAAAAAGCAAGCTCTACGCAACGATACAAGTCCTATTATCTAATTCCAATGTTAAAAACCACCATTTTCCCCTTATAGTTAAAATAACCAAAATACCCTCAACGGTAATTTCTAAAATTTACAGAGTATTTCAAACATGCTTAAAACCATTTGGAAACTACATGAAATTTTGATGTTTTGCACTTTGATGTTGAAACAGAACTTTTAAATAATGATTTAGAAGTGATTGTTTGCATATAAACCAGTATGTCTCGATGTTAGTAGGAGCGGTAACATGATTTCTACGTTTTGAATATGATCAAAAGCAGCTACAACGATAGCTTGTGATAAGCATTAGAGTTAAACAAGTATTTGGATAAAGAAATCCAATAGTTTACTTTTCGGTCGAAATGTAGAGGAAGCGCCAGTCTATAAGAAAGAATGTCAAAGGTACTAGAATTTTTCTTAAATTGTATGTTAGCAACAAACCAATGATTGTTAGTGATGTAACCATGTGTAACACCCCTAATTTTAGTTTAATATTATTCAAGAAATTTAATTAGATATATTAAATGGAATAATATAGTGAGACAAGGGGATGAGATTTGATAATTAATAAGGTTAGGCCTTAACTAATAAATTAATAAGATTGTTTAAAACTTAATAAAGATGGGATGAAATGAGAGAGGTAAAATAGGAACAATCATCCTTTTATCCCTTACCCTCTCCCACTTTACTCTCAATTTTTTCACAAGCATAAATAATCAAAGAAAAAGAGAAGATTTTGGCCATTAATGAAGGGAAAAGGTAAGAGAAAATCAAGAGATTTAAAAGATAAAGCTTTATTAAACCAATTCTCAATCTCATCATCCGATATTAAGGTGAATAATAGGATAACAATCTCCATTTATTATTTTCTAATTTGGCTATAGGTAATACCTGAACTTTTTGATGGTTTATGTCATGTTTTGGTTGTATGTTCATAATTTGGACAAAATAATGATTTAGGGATTTTTTATGGAAATTATTTTGAATGGATTTTAAGGGTAAAACCTAAGTTAATCTCCAATTGCATTGATTTTCTGAGATTTTATGTAAAACGATAATCTGGAGAGAGGTTTTTAATTGCATAATTTTTCAAGTCAAATTGAATATTTTATGAATTTGCTAAGGTGGAAATTAGGCTTATTTTGGATTTTAATTATTAAAAATAACTAACTATGTTTTTGGCCCAAAATTTTTACATAGAAAAGAATATGATATTTCTGAAAGTCTTTGATTTTTGGAATTTTTCCCAAGTGATATCAAATTATTATGAATTTGTTTTGCTAGATAAGAATTTAAATCAATGATTAATTAAAGATCCTTAATTAAGTTGACAAATGAATTTGGAACTTTAAAACTGGATGCAGTAGTATATCTTAAAAGAATGAAAAAAATATTGCATTATCCAATAGGAGTTGGACAAGAGTTAAGAATCGATGAAAAGTAATTGCATTTAGTAGTAATAAATTAGTTTTCATGATAGTTACAATAATTCCATGTCACCCTTGTCCATACCGAAGCTAAGATAACGCCACAGCTATGAGAGTTGGTGTTAATATAGAGGGAAGCTTATGATAATTACATAGGTAGGTATGGAATGATTCCAACCAGGTCAAAGTGGACCTCCTCTGCAATTTCACATTGGTAAAATCATAACTTCGTAATTCATTTAAGTTTAAACTTAATGCCACAATCATTAATACCGCATGTTTTCATTATTATTTTAAATGATGCCGCATACCACCATTTTGATAGTTTTCAGTGTCATCTATATAAAGGCAGTGATGCCCTCTGCTTTAACTTTGACCTTATATATTTGATGGCATGGTAGTTAAAATATGTTAAGTATAATGCTTTTATACTGATATCGCTAGTTTTGATGCTACATCTCTTTGTTTTAAGGTCAACGAGGCTAGGTTTTATACAAATTAAGACTATGTTTTAAAAAGGCGAGATCGCCAGTGTTTAAGTAGGTCGACAACCTTATGATTTCTGCAGTTAGCTATATGATTAATAAAAATAAAAAAATGTTTTTTAACTTTGGATAAAGGTTCTATGAAGTGCGGCATGAATGCCACATATCTTCTGTATTAATGTAGGATGGCTTTATGTTTTCTTTTCGACATTGTTTATTGGGGGTACCAATGTTGATTAACTTCAATATGCTATATGCTTTAAAAATTTCAACATCAAAAATTAGGGATACCAATGTTTATCATTTTGAGATTTTATAAGTTTAAAGGGGATACAATCTAATTGGGGACACTAATGGACACAGGTTGAACATGTAGGTTAAACATGAATTAAATTGATAAGTGATGGATTCATAGTCATCCTCCAAAAACTATGAGATGTGAGATAGATAATACACATCATGTTGGAGATAGATAGTCTCTGTATGGCTAATGAAGGGTTCTTAGTCATTCTAGGAAAACTATGGGATGTGTCATGGATAGTCCACGTTATTTTAAATAAATGAAACCATATATGATGGGTAGTCCATATGGGAGAGGATAGATAATCCATGAAAATTACACGTGAGATGGGTAGTTCACATAAATCTAAGATGGATAGTCATTTGTAATTAAGGCAGATGGTCAGATGAGAATTAAGATGGATAGTCTAATAAAGTTGGGACGGGTGGTCCAAAGTGTGTTGCATGACTAAAATGCTTATTCTATTGTAACGACCCGACTTCCCACGCCAAGGAAGAATATCGTTTTTAAGAAAGAAAAGGGTGAGAAAATAGAAAAGATAGAGAAGGAAGAACAACAACATCAGAATCTCACAGCGGAACGAATAAATTATATTAATCACATAAGTATTTACATAACGTATAACATCAATCAGAGTTATACAGATAATACATCACATACTAGACAGTTGTAGACACCTATCTAGTTATACAACTCAATACACAATACAACACAGAGATACTAACACAGCGGATCACTATATCTACGAACGCTGAAGCCTCCTGCTCCATTGCTCCTCCAGAATTCGTCAAAGCAAACCTGAATCCCTTGGCTACTCGTAAAAATTTGAGTACCCGAGAGTTTAGAAAAACAGAAAATAAACTCCGGGTCAGACATGGGTCTGGTGTGAGTAACAGGTTAAAGTTGCTTAATTTTGAAAATCCTTTGAAAGAAAGGTATCACGTAAGACTTCCCACACATAAACATGGAAAAGTTTTTACCTTACGCTAACCAAAACATTTGACAGGAAATCCAGTGATATTATAATAGGTCTAGGGTTTTCAAGTAAATAGATCAACGTATCGAGGATCACTCCCGACCCCCTGCAACACAAGGCCGGAACCATTCCTTACTGAACAGTCCCGAACAAGATAACCTCGCAGTTGGCTGCAGACCAACTGCCCACACAGCCGAATAAAAAGGGACATCTAGACTGGGGAAAATCTTGTCCTACTTGGGCATAACCCACCTAACCTTGCTGCACCTCCTCTGTTTTAGCCATTCCCGGTTGGCTTGAGGTTACGATTACCTTTATAGAACATATCTCTTAGAATGCTCATCGCCCACCCGACGATGTGTTGAAAGCATTCAATCCATACAAGTTCGTTTCGGGTTCGAACGAAACCGAAGGCATCATCTCGTTACACTTGTTTTGGAATCACCCTCAGAGTTAATGACGATAATCCGTGCATTTTGAATCTTCATCTTCACTTCAGATTCATGACCTATCGTTAATTTGGATCGATGTGGTTTTCGGACGTCCAAATATGGAAAATCCGATCCCGGTCTCATCGAAATCCAAAACGTATCTTTTAAGGCCAAGTTGTCTATTTAGTCTTAACAGTCAATTCAATATTATTAATATACACACAAATAGATAATTCACATCTCATAATAGATAATTACATTATCATCATAAACAGATAATTAATATCATCATCCAAACAGATAATTAAATATTATCATACTTAAACCATACATCCATATCACATAGATATTACTCATCTCATATCTGAGATCACAATCAATCAATGAAATATCAATATCACCCATAAGCAATGATTTATGAATCACAATCTACAATTAATTTAAAATGAATTAAATTAACTACTTCTATCTTTAATTAATTTAAAATAAATTAAATTAATTACTCATTCCATAAATCCTGCTCATACATGATTGATTAATTATAAATCAGGTTATTTAATCATTCTTTAATTAAAATAAGTAATTTAGTCTTTAATTAATTTCTCAAATGAATTATTCTAAATCATTCATAGCAGTTAACATTTAATTACTCCCTTATTATTTATTCCTTAATTAAACAATTTTTAATTACATCATTAGTTATATTAATTAATGATCTCCAATTTATATTGCTTTATTTAAATTACATTAAGTGATTGATCTTTAATTAAACACAATTATTAATCACCCTTGATTAATAACAAACCAGTAATTAACTACCCTTAATTACTTATTAACAAATTAATCATCCCATGATTAATTATTCCCATAAATTAATTGTTTGATTAATTACAAAAGAAATTACCCAAATTACTTCACTTACAAATCATCTTGTATTATTTACATCAAGTAATTATCATCTAATTACTTTCCTAAGTAATTATACTCCATTAATTACACTAAGTAATTACACATACCAAATCATCAAATGATTTCTTAATTTAATTTAAATTAATTAATTTAATTTAAATCTTATCATCAATTACTTATATATTCTAATTAATCATCTTTGATTTAAATAACATTTGCTACATTCCAGTAGTTTCCTTTAATTTATTTACAGAGATTAATCTTTGAATAATTTCATAGATTATCTATTTATAATCTATTCCATTACATTGTAATTACCTTATTGATTTATTATTCTCAAATTAATCAATTACTAATTACATCATTAATTTTAATATTAATGATCTCTAATCAGTTATATTATTAATCAATTATATAAAGAAAATCTTAACCTTCAAATCACGTATATTAATCGCCTCTGATTAATATCATATAGTAATTAACCGTCCTTAATTAACTACTCCCTAATAACAAATTTAATTAATCCCTCGATTAATTTCAAGTAATTATACTCTAATTACTTCCATCTACAACATCATCCAATTAATTACATCCAGTCATTATCCATCAATTACTTCTCTAAGTATTTACACTTCCAAATTATCAATTGATTAATCCAAATTAATTAAACTAGATTAATTAACTCAAATTAAATCAATTTACTCAATTAATAAGAAATTAATTTCTTAATTACTTTCCAAATAAATAATTACATTTAAATTATTAAAATGATTGTTATTAAAATAATTAATCTAATTAAATATATAAAAATTAATCATATTAATTAATTATGAAATAATCTAGTTAATGATCTTCATTAACATTTGTTTAATTATTTTTCTAAATAATTAACTTATATTAATTATTAATCATAAGTTTGATTAACCATTAAAATTTATTAATTTAAATAAAAATCTAATCTATGGTTCTTAATTACATATTAATTACTTAATTCATTATTTAAAAACTTTAATTAATACATTTAAACTTATAATTACTACTTTAATTAATATAAATCATTATTTATTCATACTTAACTAACTTAAGGGTTAATGAATATAAATTCTAAATCTTCATTACTTTAAGTAAACTATTTTTATTTTTGATTAAATGTTCACTTCCAATATGTTTGAAAACATTTATTTCAAATCACTTCCTAAATAAATCCCAATTTTTCCTTAATAAAGTTTAAAACTAAAATTTCCAAAACCCTTTTAAACTCACATGTTTAATAGCATATTTTAACACTTAAAACTTATTTGAATCAATTTAAATTATAAAACTTTATTTTATTTCCTAATCTAGAATTTCAAATCTAAGTCCTGATTTCAATTTAGGAGTTAACTTTGTTTAAATATTCCCTTAACAATTTATATTTCATTTTTGAATTCAACTCTTTTTGAATACACTTAAATATTAAACACTTTTAAGTTATTAAAATAATTTAAATTATGAAACTTTATTATTTCCAACTCTGTTTCAAATCTAACTTGAATTCATTATTGAACTTTGATTTAGAACTAGGTTTAACTTTGTATTTAGTTTTAAAACAAAAGTTTTAAAAACTGTTAAAAGCTGTTACAGGCTTTAAAACCTGAACAATAACAACCCGAGCCCCCCTTTGTTTACTTCGAGCAAAACGTGAAGTTTCCCCGAGAAAACATCAACTTGCTTCGAGTTTCCCCCCCATGCGCGTGAAATCGAATTCGAGAAAAACAAAACCTGGAAACACAATAGGCACATTCTATCCAAACCTGTCATCGCCGCCCTCTTCCAACCCCGACCAGCTGACGATCAACAGATCCGGCCATGAACGCGACTACGACCGAGCTACCTCCTCACGAAACTCCGCTGCACTCGATCGCTTGCTGGCGACGAACGGGACCAATCACTTCGACCACTCCAAACTAGGTTTATGAGCAAAAATTGCTCACCGCCTTTACCACGTTCATCGAACCACCATACGAATATTTTTCCTGCAACCACCCTTAACTCTAGCACCTTCGTCCAAGATCCCATCCACCACCAACCCGGGGATCATCAGAGATCGACAAAAACCCACTTCTCGATCAACCCAAAACTGCTCTTCCAATCCCTATCTAAAAATTCTGATTCAAGCTTTAAAAATCAAGTTTTAGTGCACTAGTTCCATTTACATACTTGAATCTATGAACTATCAGGTTTGGATTTTGACTGTTTTAAAGTTTCCTAGGTGGTTCAGTATTTCCAGAGCAAAAATACAATTTGTTTTGAACTTTAATAATTTTAAACTAAATCCAATGATATAACAAATATATTTATTCAAACTTGGGTTTAAATCAAATCTTTAATCAGGAACAAGTAAATTTGGGTTAGCTTTGAACCTGGAACCAAAGTCAGGAAACAATCCAGACACATAGCAATGTACACACACCCATTCAAATACACACAGAAATATCTTTACAAACATTCTTAAATTCAGAGAATAAGCATACCACCGTTTAATATATACTTAAAACATCTAACTGATGATGTTACTCACCTGCATTTGTGAAAGAACAGAGGCTACAAATTTGAACAGGTCCTTAAATTTGAAATCTGAAGCAACTGAAAACCTCCTCTGTTTAATCCCCTGGTTTAATAAGTTATTGTTGGATGTTTGTTTAGGTTTTTAATGAAGTTTATTTTAGCTTTTACTTAGCTCGAACTGATAGGAAGATTTATAGAAAAGAAAGAAGACAGGGATATATAGCAAAGAATGGTAGACAGGGTATATTATTATGTTTCATACAACTGTGACAATACTTGTACAATACAGCATATAAATCTTGGTTTGTACAGATTTAAAACAGAGATATTTTTTTATGGTGGAGGCTGATATGGAATACATTGTGTGCTAGAAAGATTTACATTAATTGCTTTTGTTTGTTTGTTTAAGAATACGTAATACTGTCTTCCTTAGCAAGCCTTCACATCATTTTTTTTTCTTTTTTTTATCTTGCTTTTCAGATTATACTCGAAACCGATATGAAGATATGTGGAAAAGAAAGAAGACAGGGTACCTATTTTTATATTTCAATGTTGTATATTATTGTACAAGACTGTGTACACTTGTACCATACCTGAGAATAATTCACTTAGCTTTGGGGGGCTGATACAAAAAAAATATTGCAGCTAAAACAAGATGCTTGTCTTATTTGCATACCTATCCTATACATTCTAGTATATTCTTGTTACTGTCTTTTTACTTTCAGGTTTATGCCTATCACACTTGAGTATATTACTAACGCAAGCCTACAAATATACTTATTTTTATTTTGGTGGCTGAGATAAGAACATTGAGGCTAGCATTAAATGTTATTGTCCTTAATATATTTATATTGTCTTTTTGATCTCAGCCTGCACACTTATTTGATTTTGTTTGTACAATCACATATTGGTCTTGATGCTTTAAACTTATATATATGCTGTAGTTTTTCTTATGATAGTTTACAAACTTGAAGATTTATTTGTTTGTTTCTTCTTACCAGCCAGATTTTATATTCATATTGTAATGTTGTCTTGTTTTTATATTTTTGAAATGTATGTGAATGTTATTTCTTTTGTTTTGTTGTTTGAAATCTAAATGAATTTTATAGTTGTTATGTTATTAAATTTAGCCAATGTACTTACTTTATATTTTTCCTAATTTATCTTATAGTCTTGCATTTTTATTTATTAACATTATTTAAAAGTAACACATTTATCAATTTGAAATGATTTATAAAAGAAATTATCTTTTTGTTATAAACTGCTTATTTTATTAATGTACCATTTGACAAAATTGCATTAAAACTCATATATAATTTTAAATCCATATTTTTAGCAAGCTATACTAAAAAGAAAATAAAACAAATCTTTTTGTTAATAAATTTAAATCTAAACTTAAGTTTAAAATAAGTTTTGAACTATTTAAGCATTTATCTTATGTATTTAAAATCACATATTTATTTATTTAATAGCTTTGAAAAGCTTATATTAAATAAAACATAATTCCTAATTCACTAAAATGTATATATATAAATTTGAAAACATAATTTATTAGTTAAATTTTTAAAACAAAGCTTCCCTATTTACAATGTATACAAATATATACATATATAAATAGAAAACAATCAATTAATTTTTAACAGATAAAATTTACCAATTATATATTTATTAATAGAAAAGTATCAATTCAGATCTTATTAACAAAGATATATCAAATCAATTTAATTTTTAATGCAGATTATTAAATTGATATTGCTCGAAAATTCCGGGTTGTCACATTCCTCCCCCCTTAAAAGAATTTCGTCCTCGAAATTTAAAAGCAAAGGTAATTTATTAATCTATTTAAGATTTAATTTTAAATCACACTCATATATCAATCACATGCTAACAATCATCACAACCAATCTACTCAATCAACAAAGCTAACCATCCAGACAAATTTCTGGATAGAGCTTCCTAGAGTTTTCCCATTAATGCCGGAATACTCGATCTATAGAATCCAAACAGTCTATACTACTAATCTACAGAGCTCCTTTGAATCAGAGAAAATTCATCCAAATCAAATCTCCGACTCCGAAATCCAAATTCCTCCGTCTCTTATCCACCAAATTCCTCTGATGATCCAGAGCTGCCTTCATCCCTACTGATCAGCTCAACCTTTGCTGATGACTCTCAGAACAAACTGAACTAAGAACAATGCAGAAGAATGATCTTCTCAAAATCAACCCAAAATCAAGAACACAACCTTTACTATCATCAGTAGAAAACAACCTCTCCTTTCCAGAAAAGAAAAACAGATGCACTTCCAACTGCTTCCGCTGCACAACTCTGATCTGGGGTAGATGAAAATGTTGATGATGCACACAAGCACAAACTGGACAATACATTATAAAAATATGGTTCACAGATCCACACTAAAACTCAAAAGTTCCTCCAAAACCTGAGCCGCTTTACCAAATCCTCTCTCTAGAAACCATTCTATTACTAAGCTGAACCATCGGTACCACTTCTGGAATCCAGTCGATACCAAGCTCAACTCCGGATGTAAGGGCAACCCGATGACCTCTTCAAAGATATCCAGAAAAATATATTTGATAAACCAAGAGAATGCCCAACTATCGCAAGTCACTTTTGCGATCAACCTAAGCTAATATCCAAAGAAAACTGTTCTCTCCTTACCAATCTGAACAGCTTAAGCTTATCTAGCCAAATCATTGAAGAAAAGGATCCACAAAACTGCCTCTGAACTTCACCTCTAAAGAACTGCTGACAGATGACTTCCTCGCGTGCCGGCAGAACAATCTGAGCTGCAACACTGCTACTGATGCCAAAACTCCTTAATCCAAAATTCCTCGAAAAACTCGGGCCTCAAAGCCAAACACAACATTCAGCTGAACTCAGCCTCAAAACTAATGCAGTCACACTTCCTTATCCAAAGATCCTTGAGAACTTCTTCGGAAACAATCCATCGCTACTGCATCACAACACCCAACTACTACTTCTTGAGTTGCCAAGATAATATTTCTAGCTTCTGCTCAACTGACAAAATCCAAATTCTACTCGTCCAAACTTGTACTACAAAAATGGACTCCAAATCTTAACAGGTTTCCTCTAGATATTTGGTGAAATCCTTACACCACGAATTTACTCGAGAAGGTATTAGGTCAACAGTCTCGTCAGATATACTTCTAACCACAGGTAGTCGTGTTACAAACACCACTACCCAATCTACCCTTATACTTATATTGGAAAACCCGAACAGGTAACCCAACAAATAGATAGAAATGAATATATATATATATATCAAAATTACAAATACGCTCTCTCAGGAAAGAAATCACTCAAGAGCCTAGGTATTCACTCAATCTAGTGCTCTGATACCACTGTAACGACCCGACTTCCTACGCCCAGGAAGATGTATCGTTTTTAAGAAAGAAAAGGATGAGAAAATAGAAAAGATAGAGAAGGAAGAACAACAACATCAGAATCTCACAGCGGAACGAATAAATTATATTAATCACATAAGTATTTACATAACATATAACATCAATCAGATTTTATACAGATAATACATCACATACTAGACAGTTATAGACACCTATCTAGTTACACAACTCGATACACAATACAACACAGAGATACTAACACAGCGGATCACTATATCTACGAACGCTGAAGCCTCCTGCTCCATTGCTCCTCCATAATTCGTCAAAGCAAACCTGAATCCCTTGGCTACTCGTAAAAATTTGAGTACCCGAGAGTTTAGAAAAACAGAAAATAAACTCCGGGTCAGACATGGGTCTGGTGTGAGTAACAGGTTAAAGTTGCTTAATTTTGAAAATCCTTTGAAAGAAAGGTATCATGTAAGACTTCCCACACATAAACATGGAAAAGTTTTTACCTTACGCTAACCAAAACATTTGACAGGAAATCCAGTGATATTATAATAGGTCTAGGGTTTTCAAGTAAATAGAAAATAGCCGAAATTGTTACATTCATTAAATTCCAGCTGCTAGCCGCAAAAGTGGGTAATACAATCAAAACCGTTGGCACTTATTGGATTGTGGATTCCATACAATGGCAGGGCTACTGGGGTACCGTCCGTCACAGTATGTGGCCAAGATCAACGTATCGAGGATCACTCCCGACCCCCTGCAACACAAGGCTGGAACCATTCCTTACTGAACAGTCCCGAACAAGATAACCCCGCAGTTGGCTGCAGACCAACTGCCCACATAGCCGAATAAAAAGGGACATCTAGACTGGGGAAAATCTTGTCCTACTTGGGCATAACCCACCTAACCTTGCTGCACCTCCCCAGTTTTAGCCATTCCCGGTTGATGAGGCTTGAGGTTACGATTACCTTTATAGAACATATCTCTTAGAATGCTCATCGCCCACCTGACGATGTGTTGAAAGCATTCAATCCATACAAGTTCGTTCCGGGTTCGAACGAAACCGAAGGCATCATCTCGTTACACTCGTTTTGGAATCACCCTCAGAGTTAACGACGATAATCCTTGCATTCTGAATCTTCATCTTCACTTCAGATTCATGACCTATCGTTAACTTGGATCGATGTGGTTTTCGGACGTCTTTTCGGACGTCCAAATATGGGAAATCCGATCCCGGTCTCATCGAAATCCAAAACATATCTTTTAAGGCCAAGTTGTCTATTTAGTCTTAACAGTCAATTCAATATTATCAATATACACACAAATAGATAATTCACATCTCATAATAGATAATTACATTATCATCATAAACAGATAATTAATATCATCATCCAAACAGATAATTAAATATTATTATACTTAAACCATACATCCATATCCCATAGATATTACTCATCTCATATCTGAGATCACAATCAATCAATGAAATATCAATATCACCCATAAGCAATGATTTATGAATCACAATCTATAATTAATTTAAAATGAATTAAATTAACTACTTCTATCTTTAATTAATTTAAAATAAATTAAAATAATTACTCATTCCATAAATCCTGCTCATACATGATTGATTAATTATAAATCAGGTTATTTAATCATTCTTTAATTAAAATAAGTAATTTAGTCTTTAATTAATTTCTCAAATGAATTATTCTAAATCATTCATAGCAGTTAACATTTAATTACTCCCTTATTAATTATTCCTTAATTAAACAATTTTTAATTACATTATTAGTTATATTAATTAATGATCTCCAATTTATATTGCTTTATTTAAATTACATTAAGTGGTTGATCTTTAACTAAACACAATTATTAATCACCCTTGATTAATAACAAACCAGTAATTAACTTCCCTTAATTACTTATTAACAAATTAATCATCCCATGATTAATTATTCCCATAAATTAATTCTTTGATTAATTACAAAAGAAATTACCCAAATTACTTCACTTACAAATCATCTTGTATTATTTACATCAAGTAATTATCATCAAATTACTTTCCTAAGTAATTATACTCCATTAATTACACTAAGTAATTACACATACCAAATCATCAAATGATTTCTTAATTTAATTAAAATTAATTAACTTAATTTAAATCTTATCATCAATTACTTATATATTCCAATTAATCATCTTTGATTTAAATAACTTTTGCTACATTCCAGTAGTTTCCTTTAATTTATTTACAGAGATTAATCTTTGAATAATTTCATAGATTATCTATTTATAACCTATTCCATTACATTGTAATTACCTTATTGATTTATTATTCTCAAATTAATCAATTACTAATTACAACATTAATTTTAATATTAATGATCTCTAATCAGTTATTTTATTAGTCAATTATATAAAGAAAATCTTAACCTTCAAATCACGTATAATAATTGCCTCTGATTAATATCATATAGTAATTAACCGTCCTTAATTAATTACTCCCTAATAACAAATTTAATTAATCCCTCGGTTAATTTCAAGTAATTATACTCCAGTTACTTCCATTTACAACATCATCCAATTAATTACATCCAGTCATTATCCATCAATTACTTCTCTAAGTATTTACACTTCTAAAATATCAATTGATTAATCCAAATTAATTAAACTAAATTAATTAACTCAAATTAAATCAATTTACTCAATTAATAAGTAACTAATTTCTTAATTACTTTCCAAATAAATAATTACATTTAAATATTAAAATGATTGTTACTAAATTAACTAATCTAATTAATTATTTAAAAAGTAATCATATTAATTAATTATGAAATAATCTACTTAATGACCTTCATTAACATTTGTTTAATTATTTTTCTAAATAATTAACTTTTATTAATTATTAATCATAAGTTTGATTAACCATTAAAATTTATTGATTTAAATAAAAATCTAATCTATGGTTCTTAATTACATATTAATTACTTAATTCATTATTTAAAAACTTTAATTTATACATTTAAACTTATAATTACTAATTTAATTAATATAAATCATTATTTATTCATACTTAACTAACTTAAGGGTTAATGAATATAAATTCTAAATCTTCATTACTTTAAGTAAACTATTTTTCTTTTTGATTAAATGTTCACTTCCAATATGTTTGAAAACATTTATTTCAAATTACTTCCTAAATAAATCCCAATTTTTCCTTAATAAAGTTTAAAACTAAAATTTCCAAAACCCTTTTAAACTCACATGTTTAATAGCATATTTTAACACTTAAAACTTATTTAAATCAATTTAAATTATAAAACTTTATTTTATTTCCAAATCTAGAATTTCAAATCTAAGTCCTGATTTCAATTTAGGAGTTAACTTTGTTTAAATCTTCCCTTAACAATTTATATTTCATTTTTGAATTCAACTCTTTTTGAGTACACTTAAATATTAAACACTTTTAAGTTATTAAAATAATTTTAATTATGAAACTTTATTAGTTCCAATTCTGTTTCAAATCTAACTTGAATTCATTATTGAACTTTGATTTAGAACTAGGTTTAACTTTGATTTTAGTTTTAAAACAAAAGTTTTAAAAACTGTTAAAAACTGTTACAGGCTTTAAAACCTGAACAACAACAACCCGAGCCCCCCTTTGTTTACTTCGAGCAAAACGTGAAGTTTCCCCGAGAAAACAACAACTTGCTTCGAGTTTCCCCCCATGCGCGCGAAATCGAATTCGAGAAAAACAAAACCTGGAAACACAATAGGCACATTCTATCCAAAAACCTGTCATCGTCGCCCTCTTCCAACCCCGACCACCTGACGATCAACAGATCCGGCCATGAACGCGACTACGACCGAGCTACCTCCTTATGAAACTCCGCTGCACTCGATCGCTTGCTGGCGACGAACGGGACCAATCACTTCGACCACTCCAAACTAGGTTTACGAGCAAAAATTGCTCACCGCCTTTACCACGTTCATCGAACCACCATACGAATATTTTTCCTGCAACCACCCTTCACTCTAGCACCTCCGTCCAAGATCCCATCCACCACCAACCCGGGGATCATCAGAGATCGACAAAAACCCACTTCTCGATCAACCCAGAACTGCTCTTCCAATCCCTATCTAAAAATTCTGATTCAAGCTTTAAAAATCAAGTTTTAGTGTACTAGTTCCATTTACATACTTGAATCTAAGAACTATCAGGTTTGGATTTTGACTGTTTTAAAGTTTCCTAGGTGGTTCAGTATTTCTAGAACAAAAATACAATTTGTTTTGAACTTTAATAATTTTGAACTAAAGCAAATGATATAACAAATATATTCATTCAAACTTGGGTTTAAATCAAATCTTTAATCAGGAACAAGTAAATTTGGGTTAGCTTTGAACCTGGAACCAAAGTCAGGAAACAATCCAGACACAGAGCAATGTACACACACCATTCAAATACACACAGAAATATCTTTACAAACATTCTTAAATTTACAAACATTCTTAAATTCAGAGAATAAGCATACCACCATTTAATATATACTTAAAACATCTCACTGATGATGTTACTCACCTGCATTTGTGAAAGAATAGAGGCTACAAATTTGAACAGGTACTTAAATTTGAAATCTGAAGCAACTGAAAACCTCCTCTGTTTAATCCCCTGGTTTGCTAAGTTGTTGTTGGATGTTTGTTTAGGTTTTTAATGAAGTTTATTTTAGCTTTTACTTAGCTCGAACTGATAGGAAGATTTATAGAAAAGAAAGAAGACAGGGATATATAGCAAAGAATGGTAGACAGGGTATATTATTATGTTTCATACAACTGTGACAATACTTGTACAATACAGCATATAAATCTTGGTTTGTACAGATTTAAAACAGAGATATTTTTTTATGGTGGAGGCTGATATGGAATACATTGTGTGCTAGAAAGATTTACATTAATTGCTTTTGTTTGTTTGTTTAAGAATACATAATACTGTCTTCCTTAGCAAGCCTTCACATCATTTTTTTTTCTTTTTTTTTATCTTGCTTTTCAGATTATACTCGAAACTGATATGAAGATATGTGGAAAAGAAAGAAGACAGGGTGCCTATTTTTATATTTCAATGTTGTATATTATTGTACAAGACTGTGTACACTTGTACCATACCTGAGAATAATTCACTTAGCTCTGGGGGGCTGATACAAAAAAAATATTGCAGCTAACACATGATGCTTGTCTTGTTTGCATACCTATCCTATACATTCTAGTATATTCTTGTTACTGTCTTTTTACTTTCAGGTTCATGCCTATCACACTTGAGTATATTACTAACGCAAGCCTACAAATATACTTATTTTTATTTTGGTGGCTGAGATAAGAACATTGAGGCTAGCATTAAATGTTATTGTCCTTAATATATTTATATTGTCTTTTTAATCTCAGCCTGCACACTTATTTGATTTTGTTTGTACAATCACATATTGGTCTTGATGCTTTAAACTTATATATATGCTGCAGTTTTTCTTATGATAGTTTACAAACTTGAAGATTTATTTGTTTGTTTCTTCTTACCAGCCAGATTTTATATTCATATTGTAATGTTGTCTTGTTTTTATATTTTTGAAATGTACGTGAATGTTATTTCTTTTGTTTTGTTGTTTGAAATCTGAATGAATTTTATAGTTGTTATGTTATTAAATTTAGCCAATGTACTTACTTTATATTTTTCCTAATTTATCTTATAGACTTGCATTTTTATTTATTAACATTATTTAAAAGTAACACATTTATCAATTTGAAATGATTTATAAAAGAAATTATCTTTTTGTTATAAACTGCTTATTTTATTAATGTACCATTTGACAAAATTGCATTAAAACTCATATATAATTTTAAATCCATATTTTTATCAAGCTATACTAAAAAGAAAATAAAACAAATCTTTTTGTTAATAAATTTAAATCTAAACTTAAGTTTAAAATAAGTTTTAAACTATTTAAGCATTTATCTTATGTATTTAAAATCATATATTTATTTATTTAATAGCTTTGAAAAGCTTATATTAAATAAAACATAATTCCTAATTCACTAAAATGTATATATATAAATTTGAAAACATAATTTATTAGTTAAAATTTTAAAACAAAGCTTCCCTATTTACAATGTATACAAATATATACATATATAAATAGAAAACAATCAATTAATTTTTAACAGATAAAATTTACCAATTAGATATTTATTAGTAGAAAAGTATCAATTCAGATCTTATTAACAAAGATATATCAAATCAATTTAATTTTTAATGCAGATTATTAAATTGATATTGCTCGAAAATTTCGGGTTGTCACATTTATATTCTAACCATTGTGGATGCAGGAGCACGATATATGGTTAATGTGTTTTGGTTAAGATACTAGTGAGGGAAAAACTCGTTTCACTCAGTGATGTGGTATCACTAGATATCTATTTTTAGTTCACGATGGTTTGATTTTTATTCACACCAGACTGTTTGTCTGACCTGAAGTTTTTGTTTTTCCACTTAAACTCTCGGGTAATAATTTGAATAGGTTGGGAGTAATGGATTTCAAGTATCAAGTTAGATGAATAAGCTTCTAGAGACGTCCATGAGGTAATCTAGCTATTTAGGAGTTTTTATCTAATCCATTGTGTTGTTTGGTTTGTCTGTATGGATAGAATGGCAAGTTATATGATCGCCAAGTGTTAGACTCTGATCAACCAAAGAGGAATCTTCATATATTGCTCTTGTGGTATTTTGTAATAATTATATTTTTTCTGATCGTGGGATTGCGAATGGGTTTATGTAATGAACATGAAATGTTATTTAAGAAATGAAACATGAAAGTGTGATATTTAATTGTGTAAACTTTTCTTCATGTTCATGTGCTTTTTGATTATTGATTGTTTAACATAGCTGCATTTTGTCACCGGAAATTAATATTATGAATGATCGCAGCATCTATTGTGCTTAGTTTCGGGCCTCAAAACGAAGGATGTTACAAGTTGGTATCAATGCATAGTTTTATGTAAACTTAAAAGGTTAGAAGATTAATTTTGAAAACATAGTCCTAATGAATCGGAGAATAAGATTGGAGTATGTGATATGCTATAGTAACGTTATGAGTATGTATTATCCACTTTCTCTTATACTATTCTTCTGTATCTTATTAATGGTCATATATAGATTACGAGAAAGCAAGAAATGGAAGCAGGAAACGGAAGAGTGAACCTTGGTGGAGGAAGCAGTACAACCAATTGAAATGTTCGACCCAATACCAGAAGGAACCAAGGTCAACAGGCAAATACTAATCAAAACACAAATGGTAATATAGGTGCTAAAGCCCCACCAGTAGATCTGGGACTGCGTATCAGTTCATCAATCTGATGCAAGCTGGAGAGGCTGTACGAGTCTCTGAGGGAAATGCTGCAAATGCGGAAGGAGTTGATCCCGTGGTGTCGGTTGGTAATAACTATGCTAAGCTGAAACGAGATTATACTAATCTTGGTGAGAAGCCTTTATTCAGAACGAAGATGCTATTGAAGTAGAGAGCAGGTCATTACATTATGAAAGAATTTTTGCTGATTTGGGTCTGAATGACGAGCAGAAAGGGAGGTTTTCTTCGAGGTAGTTACGAGGAGCTACTTTATTTTGGTGGATCATAGTGAAGTAGGTATACCAGAGTAGGAATTAACTTGGGCAGAATTGAAGGAGATTCCAAGAAAGATTTTTATTGGAGGTAGCCAAGTCAGCCTTGCTCAGGAAGTTTATAAAATTAGAGCAAGGTAAATGTAATTGTTGGAATACTATGCTAAGTTTCATGAACTATCTAGGTATGGATACGCTACCATTGACACCGTAATTAAGAGCAATGAGAAGTTCATCTAGGGGTTGAGGCCGAAAATTGCTATAGAAACTATAACATATCTCAAGAATGTAGTGGTGGAAATAGCTATCACGAATGAGGAAATGCTTTCGTCCTTCGAGAAGGAGAAGTCAATGGAGACTCAAGGTTCCTAGGGTAAGAATAAGAAATTCTTTAAGTAGAAGGGAGCTCAGAAGGGTGGAGCCACTAGGAAAGGGAAATTTGATATTATCTATTATAAGTGTGATAAGAAGGGGCACTATGCTAATGAGTGTCAATCTAGTGATGGCAAGACGGTTGTGGGAAGGAAGAATGTAAAGTGATTGAACTGCAATCAAGTGTGGCATTGCAAAAATAAATGCATATAAGTGGCCAAGGCTAATAAAGGAAAGGTGTTTGCTTTGGAGCCATCTACATCGAGACCTACTGCTGCTAAGAAAGGAAAGTCTATGATGGAAAATACGCTTTTGATTCATAGCATACCAGTTAGAGAATTGTTTGATATTGGAGCATCGCATTCATTTATCTCTCAGTGTTTGTAAGATAAGTTATGTTTACAACCATCATACCTAATTACTTCCTTAAGGGTAGCTAATTCAATAGGAGGTTACGAAACTCTTAAAATGAGATGTGACCATCTAGAAATTGAGTTTCTAGGTTATACTTTTGCTTGCAGTTTGTTTGTGTTTGATTCCATGGGTTTGGGATTGTTTTGGGTATGGATTAGTTGAGAAAATATGATGCTAGAATATTTTGCCAAGATAGGAAAATATCTTAGAAACACCCTGATAGTAGTGACAGAATCCTATACTTAGTTGAATCGAGTTCATAAGTTTGTGCTTCATTGGATGCCACAGAAGTGGAAGTTGTGTTAAATTGGGTTTACGTTGTAAAAGAATTTGCAGATGTTTTTATCTTTTTGCAGGACCACCATCGAAACAAGCTATTGAGTTTCGCATGGATCTTGTACCTGGTCTAAACCCGTTAGTAGACCACCGAGTAGGATGACATTTACCGAGATGAAAGAGTTAAAGGTGCGGCTAGTAGACCTAGAAGGAAAGATTTTTATTAGACCAAGAAGTTTGCCTTGGGAAGTGGTTGCGGTGTTCGTAAAGAAACTAGACGGGTCATTAAGATTGTGTATTGATTAAGCTAAACGAGAAGACGATAAAAAATGGATATCCTTTTTCAAGAATTGATGAACTTTTTGATTAATTAAGTGGTGCCAAAGTATTTTCCCGCATGGATTTGGCGATAGGGTTCCATCAATTGAGGGCAACGGAGGACAGTATTCCATTAACGGCGTTTCGAATGAGATATGGTTCATACGAGTGGTTAGTAATGCCAT
This sequence comes from Allium cepa, assembly GCA_030765085.1. Taxonomy (NCBI): domain Eukaryota; kingdom Viridiplantae; phylum Streptophyta; class Magnoliopsida; order Asparagales; family Amaryllidaceae; genus Allium; species Allium cepa. The sequence continues at coordinate 737,189,105 of CM060943.1, forward strand.
TCGGATTGAATGGGTTCGTGTTGGTTTTCATTGATGACATTTTGATATATTCTAAGAATGAAAGAGATCGTGAGTCATCTTAGAATAGTGCTTGAGATGTTGAGGCAGCATTAAGAAGTTTTTAAAGTGTCATTTCTAGAGAAGAGACGTAAAATTTCTTGGTCATGTAGTTTTAAAGAATAGGTTGTCAGTGGATCCAGCTAAGATTGAAGTTGTAAATAATTGAAAAAGACCCAAGATGATGACCGAGATAAAGAGTTTTCTTGGATTAGCTGGCTATTACCAGAGATTTATTAAGGATTTCTCGTGGATAACAATACCTTTGACTAAACTAATCATGAAGGACATAAAGTTAATTTTGTCCGATAAATGTGAGGAAACATTTCTTAAGTTAAAGCGTTTGTTGACCAATGCTCCCATGTTAGTTGTTCCGGATGGAAATCATGATTTGGTGGTGTATACGGATGCATGTGGAACAGGATTGAGAGTCGCATTGATGCAAAGAGGTAAAGTGATTTTTTATGCTTCTTGACGGTTCAGACCATAGGAAGTTGGATATCCGACTCATGATTTGGAGTTGGCAGGGGTGATTTTTGCGTTGAAATTGTGGAGACACTATCTTTTGGGAGAAAGATTTAAACTATATACAGATCATAAGTCTTTGAGGTATTTATTCTCATAGAAAGAGTTGAATATGAGATAGCAGGGGTAGCTAGAGTTTTTGAAGGCTTATGATTTCAGTATTGAGTATATGCCAGGAAAGGGAAATAAAGTAGCAGATGCATTTAGCGCAAAACATCATAAGGTGGTGATAGCTATATCTGCAGAATGGAAACATTTAGAGGTGTTGACTACTTGTAGTCTGTAGTTAAGATCAACTGTTGTTCTAGTCAAAGTACTTCCATGTCGTCTTACTTGGAAGTTCGACCAGTATTGATTGAGATGATTACTTCTAAGCAGAAAGATGATCCATTATTAACCAAAAAGATTAGAAGGCTGGAATATGGATCTGAGATTGATGATTTGAAATATTTTAGTCTTGGCTAGAGGGGATGATTAAGGAAGAAGGGACGGTAGTTTGTTCCAGGTGTTGGTGACCTAAGAAAGGAAGTTCTTAGAGAGTGTCATCGATCAAAGTTTACAATTCATCCCAAAGAAACTAAGATGTATCAAGATATTAAGAGAAGTTTCTTCTGGTAAGGTGTGAAAAGGGATGTAGGCTTATGGACAAGGAGTGTTCGTATTGCCAGCGAATAAAAGTCGAACATCAAAAGCAAGTGGGTTGCTACAGCCTTTAGATATACCGATTTGAAAGTGGGATTAGATATCCATGGATTTTGTTGACGGGTTGCAAAGCTAGAATAGGGGAAATGAAAGTATTTGGGTTCATAGTAGATAGACTAACCAAGATTGCACATTTCATTCCTGTTAAGTCAAGCAGGATGGCACCTGTATTGGCTAAGTTGTTTATGAGGAATATTTCAGACTGCATGGGATTGCTATTAGTATAGCCAGTGACAGAGATTCCTTGTCCACTAGTGAATTCTTGAAGATTCTACATGAGGTAATAGATACCAAGATGAAAATGAGTAACGCTTATCACCCTTAGACAGATTGGCATACAGAGAAAGCCAAAAAGGTACTTGAAGATTTGTTGAGAGCTTGTGTACTAGATTTTGGTAGGTCGTGGGAAGACCATTTGCACTTAGTTGAGCTTTCATGTAATAAAGTTATTAGACTAATACATGAATGACGCCTTTGGAAGCTTTATATGGAATGCTATGCAAATCAGCAGCATTTTGGTTAAAGATCGAAGATAGATCAGCCCTTGATCAAGATATGGTTAGAGAAGCCATGGAAAAGATCGATTTGATGTAAGTTGGGATAAGAGAAGCTCAGTCTAGACAAAAAGTTACGCAGATAAAAGGCATAATGATATGATGTTCTCAGTAGGAGATCATGATTTCATTAAAGTATCATTGATTAAGTGTGTTATTTTGGGAAAGTCAGGGAACTAGCACCGAGATAAGTTGGACCGTTCCCTATTATAGAGAGGATTGGGAAACTCACGTACTAAGTAGGATTACCGAGTTGTTTGGCAGGAGTCCATAATATTTTTCATTTTCTCATCTTAGGAAGTATGTACATGATACATAGAATAATATTGCTTCAACTGTACTGGAAGACTTAGTGGTTGAATGTCATCTAACTTTTATGAGACAACTAGTTCTTGTTGTAGTCAGAGATGAGAAGAGATTAAGAATAAAATAGTCAGATAGTGAAAGTCCAATTGAGTGGAAATGAGAAAGATTGTACTTGGAAGACAAAAGATAGGATTTGGGATATTTACGCTGAGCGATTATGACGGTATGTTCTATATTTGTTGCATATGGACTTAGTAGCTGGTAGGATGTACTATCATTGTTTGCATGTTTGATATACTTGTGACGTAATCCTTATTAAATTTCGAGGATGAAATTTTTTTAAGGAGGGGAGCCTGTAGCACCCCTAATTTTAGTTTAACATTATTTAAGAAATTTAATTGGATAATGTTTGCGTCGAAATTGGCTACCGACATCTAATTATGTAAAAGCACCAATATCCAATCCTGAAGAACGAAATTAAAATAATCAAAAAGTAAGTAAAAGAGACAATATTTATAATGGTTCGGCTAACTCCAGCCTATGCCCACTCCAAATAATCCTTTTTATTATCTTGAAGTTTGTTTACAATTACAATCCAAAATCAAAAAATAAAATTGGCAGAGATAGCCCAACTTGAAGATAAAAGTAGCAGAAAGGATATCCTTTTTCAGATGCCATGTCTGTTGTACTTATTAGTAAAGATGTGCACGAATCGGGCTAAAATTTTGATAGAAGGTTCGGAAGACCAAGACGAGGCCACCCAAAAATTTCCAAGCCCATTGGGACCCCACAATAGAGATCAGTACCGATCCCTTTTAGTGTGTCCAAAAGGCTGCAATGTATGAGAGGCTCCCCATGATGTTAGCTACTTGCACCCCAAATTTCATGCAATTCCAACGTACGTTTTGTGAGATATCATATTTTCCATGAAGTTGTGTCGCTTGAATTCTAATTTCTGTCTATCTCTTTCTTAGGTGAAGTAATTTGCCCATAACTTGCGCATACAAACTCCAAATGACTTGAGATTTGAAATGTATCCCCGTGGGGCCTTTCTTGTCACTTTATGCACGTCTCACCTAGTTTAGGATAAAAATTTAGGACATATATTGATCCTCTAAGGGAAGGGATATGCATTGATCTCCTGCCTAGGTGAGGCACTAATCCGTACTCAGAATATTCTAGAAATTCTATCTTTTGGCATTGATTGATCGTTGCTTTATATCATTGCCTACATTTGATTTCTAGGTCTCATAATCATTGCTCTTGACTAATGGCCTTGATAATCTTGAAGTTTGTTGGGTTAAATCTTCTTCCTACTACCTTGGCAAAAGGTGGGTTAACATTTTGCCCCTCAAAACATGCTTTGTGATAGGAAGGTCGGTTTTGAATTACTATAAATCCAAAATACAAAATCCACAACCCATTGATAGCCGTATTTTCCAATCCAAATCCATGGTCTCTCTGGATCGTTTTATCCGAATCTGCATCCATCCAAAGGCAATTCCACTACTTTCTGAAACTAATGTCCAAATCCATGTCATCTCCGGATTGTTGTCCTAATCCAAATCCTTGATCTGGCCAGATCCTTGCTGCACAATCCATACTCGACGACTTGAGTTGGCTGATACATCGTATTTGAGTGAAGATGTAACATTCCTGAAAATTAACTACGTTTGATTTGACAGTTAATTTATTTTGAAGATAAATTGTGAATTAATTTGAAAATTTCTAGGATAAATAAAATGATTTTTGATTATAAAGTAGAATTTGGTTAAAATTTAAGGATAAGTAATTTTATAAATAAAATCGGATTTAAAAATAAATGTTGATTTAAAGATAAATAGCCATTTGATTTGAAGTATAAGAATAATTATTTTATCAACAAATAATGAATTTAAAAATAAATGTATTAAAAATTAAATAGAATTAAAAGCTTAAAATTAATTAAAAGTTTGGTTTCTAAATTTTTAAACATATTGATATTTGGAAACTGTAATTTAAGAAATAATGTAATAATTTCAAAATATTATTTTTAAGATTTAATTCACCTATATAAGTAAAAGTAATCAATTGTTAATATGAAACCAAGATATTTAAAATCATTCTTTTCTTTTTAAAAGTTGTACAAAAAAATAAATAATAAAAAAATGCATGAATATAGAATGTATAAATTAGTTGTATATAAAAATAGTGAACTAGATAAAAATTTGAATGTGAAAGAAAAACAATAGAGATTTTATTTGTGTAAATATAAATATAAAGTGAAAGACATGAACAACTTTTGAAATTAAGACATATGCTACATGAAAACATAATTACATGGAGGATAAAACTAAAAATTGCAAAACAATTTGAGTCAAGGGATTTAAACACAAATTTCCATACAAACAACAAGTGTACAACATGCATAAAGGAAATGGACAAGTGGCCTTGAACTTTTGAACAAAAAATAAAAATATAAAATAAAACAAAAAAATAAAAAAATAAAAAATAAAATAGAAATCAGGCCATTCGTAGTGCCCGAAATAAGAAACCAGAGAAAGGAAGTTAAAGAGAGTTGTGTTCAAACTTCTCAAAACCTGAGAAGAAAACAGAAAAAAAAGAGGTACATCTTCAAACTCAAATTCAAACCCCTTCTCTCCAATAAAATCCGAAGCAAGTCTCAAAACAAACTTGAAGTCAGGAAAGTTGCAAATCATCTTTAGACCTGGAAAAGAAAGAGAAATCCAACAACTCTTCAAGTAAAAAATTCTGAAACAAAGTTTTGGCAAATAAAAGAAAAATACTGGAAAGCTACAGTTTACAACTAAACAAAGATCAAACCAGAGAAGCCTGGAAGACAGGAGAATTTCAAATCAATTTATTGAGCATGGAAGAAAGATTCAAGAGCATCAAAACCAGAGTAAGATCACAGCAAGCAACCAAATTCAAAACAATTGTTTTGCTCTGTTCTTAATTGATAGGTGAGCAAATCACTTCTCTTAATCCTTTAACATGTTTTAGTATCCTGATGCTTGTGAATGGCCTTAAAAATCTAATGTGAAATTTGTTGTTATGTGTTGTCTGAAATGATTGATGCATGTATATACATTCATATTCACACCTCTCTGTAGCCTGATCAACACCCTAAATTTTTATGAAAATTCATATTTTAACTTGTGAATAGTTTTAAGTTATAATCCTTAAAGAAAAAAGAAGAAGAAGAAAATTGTTAGAAAAGATCAGGTTCAAGTTTAAAATAATTGGATATAAGGTTAACTGGTTAAAATTCCTAGAACTAAAAAAGGGCAGTGATGACCAATATGTCAAAGAAAATAGAATGATAGGATTTTAAGTATAGATCATAGGATCACATTCGTATTACAAAACTACGAATTTTAAAAATAAAATTATAATTTTTAGTTTGGAATCTGTTCTAAATTAGAGAGATGAACAGAATTGTAAAATATGTCGATTTCCGGCAATCAATGAACAACCAAGTCTTAGGCTTGATATCAGAGGAGGCTTTAGTGATGAAGTTTACAGGAAAAATGGTCAAAAGGATTTCCGATCATCTAGGTAGCGTAACGGCGGCTTAGTAGGGTTTAAGGGCATATTTGTATCCATATCGCTCTCAAATCGGTTTTGGGGTCATTTGCAAACCGGAGTGGACCGGGCTTCGAGAGAGGATGAGGGGGATGGTGGCGCAGTTGTAGGGGGTGATCGCACGACCTCCGGTGGCCAGAGGTGGCCACACGGAGTGGATTTGGTTGAATTGGGTTGGTTTCCAGTTCGAGTGTAATGCTCAAATCGCGAACCACGGCGAGGTAGTGGGTTCTGGTGGGTCAGCTAACTTGCGATGGTCAAGGTCGACTCGTAGGCGGTGGTAAGGTTGATCGGAGGGGGCCAGGTTCGTGTGCATCGTGCACGCATAGAAATGCGTGTATCAGTGGATTTTTGTGTTTGGGGAAGACGAAGTTTATCAGCAGCGACTCGAAGCGTTCTCGGGGAATTTACGCGTTGACTCGGGGTTTAACTTGAAGCAGAATGTTTTGGTGCATAGTAAAAATACTAAGAAAAATATTTTGATTGAAAATTAGGGTGGCACTCGAGTAAAATTTAGGAAAACTCGAAGTAAAACTCGAGTACGTTGGGGTTTAGCTCGGGGAACACTCGGGTGGGCTGAAAATTCTTATGTTTCCCTGTTTTAAAACTTTAATAAATTTGTTAAATGAATTTCTGAAACTATTCTTTTCTTTATAAATGATGATTTATTTATTAAGTAGAAAGTACAAATTAAAAATTTTGAGCTAAAGGATTTTTAAAACAATTAAGTTTTAAATTTATATTTGTAACAAGTTATTTTAAATGAAACTTCATAAGTGGTTCAGAAATAAAAAATCAAACGTTTCAAATTTTTAACTGAAAAGTGAGTTGATTTATATCGTTAATGATAATCAAGTAAATAATAATTTGTAATTAAGATTAATTCATTAATAATTAAGAAAATCAATTAACGGATAATTAGTTATAATTAAGATTCAACTAATTAATAATTGAGGATTTATTAAATAATTAATAATTCAAGTTAATTAATCAAGTAATTAAGAATGACTAAATTAAAATAGTAATTACTTAGTGAAAGTATTTAAGAGAAGATAATTAAGGGTTAATTAACTTAAAGTGATTAAGAAATCATTATTTATCAATGAGGAATTAATTATTGTATTTAATTAAGGAATAAACCTTTTAATTAATCAATTAAGAATAATTAAAATTTAATTCATAATTAAGGGTTATTAATTAAAGTGATCAATTAAGGAATAAATTAATTAATAAAAGTAACTAAGATTTAATTAATTACAATTAAGGGTTAATTAATTTAGATGATTTATTAAGAAATGATTTAATTAATGAAGGTAATTAAAACTTAATCAATTGAAACTAATGATAATAATCATTGATTAAAGATTACTAATGAAAGTAATTATGTGGTTGGTAAATTTAAAAACCACCCAAATTATTCATTTTAGTTATAGACGTTTGATTGCTATTGAATGTTATGTGATGGATTGATATATTTGATATGTGATGTGATGCTATGTAATGCTTGTGCTAAGCTGTTATACCTGTGATGAATATATTGTTATATGAATATGCAAACCCTTTGGCCCGTAAACCGACATTTGAATTTTGATGCGACAGGGAGTCAGATTCTAGTTAGTTATCGGAAACCCATATCGAATCATATTAGTGAAATTTTGTGATCGATAAATTTACTTTATCTATGAATCTGTGAATGAAGATAAGCGTTATGGGTTATACCGCTTATTTATATATCTGTGATGATTGATGTGTGCACTATTGTGTAAAACCCCTTGGACTACACTATACACACGCAAATATGGATTGCACGTGGAAATTGGTTAAGTCACAGATTTTTGAAATAGATTGTAAAATTGAATTTTTAAATCTAAATGATTTTGGAAATGGATCGGGTTTTAAAATGAAAGGCTTTTGGAAAAAGATTTCTAAAATAAAAGTTATTTTGAATAACTTAATAAAGTTTTGAAACTTAATAATTCAGTTTAAATTTGGATTCAGATTTTGAAATTAAATTCTATTTTGAGAATTTATGAAGTAAAAGGTCATACAAGTTATATGGGTTTTAAACCATTTTTTAAGTGTTGTTTTGGGAATTAAATTTAACCCAATCTTGAAAAACTTTAACTTGTATAATTGAAATCAAATTTTTTCAAAATGAAACTATTTGTTTTCAAATGATAAAAGCTTTCATATAAGGAATGAATTTCCAATTTGTATTATAGGAATTTCAAATTTGAAATGAAATGGTTTTCTAAGTTATGAATGAATCTTAGGAAACGGTTTTGAAAGCTATAAGTTAAATCTTTGATTTAAAGATTAAATGAGTTAATCCAATTAAAATGGAAATTGTTTGGAATCCGTGAGTGGATCTTTGTGAAACTGGGTAAACTTTGTGAAATAAATCTCTTTGTTTAAAAGATTTGAAATGGTAATTGGGTTAAACCATTTGAAAGAAAGTTTTGAATATTAAGTTGTGACTCAACTGAAATCCCATATCCATATGTTTTCAAATATTACGCTCATTATTCGGTTTAGCCGGGAAAGGACCTTATGTCACATAACCCACTCCGAATAATGATACGACGTTATAGATAGCATTTGAAGACCGATGGTGAAGACCGGGTATTTGCGAGAATGATAGGATGACTTATCGATTGTCTCTGCACTAAGTAGCTATGGTATAGAGATTCCCAAAGTGATGAGAAGTCCGATCGGGGTTGTGGATACTTGGATTTGCAAGGGCTTCTTCGAAAGTGCCTTCGGTTCTGTTCAAACCCAGAATAGACTTGTATGGTCGTATGTCTGACACTACACTCAGAGATATAAAGCCGATTTCTTTCAAATACATATCTGTTGGTGGCGGAGAATTTATTCTCTTAGCTTATTACCCTTCTCTAAGACGTACGAGCTTAGAGGTTATGTAGTTGAAGTTTATCAGCGATATACTCCCAATTTGGTAGTGTGGCATGCTAAGTGCTGCTATGTGTTGATGATCATTTGTTGATCATTTGTGATCAAAGCATGGCTTTCGTGTGAAGCGTAGCTTTGTGGACGAAACCTCATCGAGCCTCACAAACCGGTAATGGTTGAAACAAGAAAGATGCGGCAAGGTTTTAGGGGTAGCTCCCTTAGGGTGTGACCATTCCTTCTGGAAAAGGGTAGTATCATGGTATGGAGCCCAGATATTTATTCATGTGGGCGCTGTAGCATATATCTATTACTGTGTGATGTTGTTGGTGTAGAGGATCCTCGGTTAAAGGTCCCAAAGGACCGGAGGTGGCATATCTTAGGTTTTATTCCCCGTGAAGGAGGTAGCCAGCCTTGTTTGGCAGAGAGCCGAGTAGGTTCTCGGGGTGTCCCGCCAGAGGCGTTCCCATGTGGCGATAGAAAGTTCCTTAGCCTGACCATTTGTTGGAAACTCATTCATCCAATACGCGCCTTGTACGGTTTTAGTTGTATTATCTGCCATCTACTTATGGTGGCGCCCCACTGTTTGGATGGTAGCTATAGTAGGCATAGTTCGGAATGTCTATGCTGGCTAGGATTAATATTATATTTTCAAAATGGTTTTTCACGCTTTGCACTTATAGTAATAATATCAAAGAATTTTCCTCGTAACAAGCATATTTGACTATCATAAGGAGAAATCTCCTCCAATTCTGCGTTTGGATAGTGTGTGTGGCGGGAGGCCTTATGGTAGTTTCATTTTCAAAAAGCATTGCGGATTTCAAAATCTAAATTCTTTTGATTGGTTTAAAGACCAAACCGTTTTTGTTTGCTCATACTAGTCACATAACTGACTCGGAGTTTATTGTTCCCTTCCTAAACTCTGGGTGCCCACCATTTTCCACATGGGCAGTCTAGAGTTTGGTTTTCATATAGTCAGGTAGTAGATATAGTTTGGTAGCTTTCAGCTTTCCATTTGATACATTTTGGAGTCTTTGGAGTCCTCGACCGGACTTGCTCATCTTGGTGCAACCTTGTTGGTGGATCGAGCTTGGAGTTTGGAGCTTTATCTTTGGAGCTTTTGGATCAAAGTTGCAGTATTGGGTTCTGTGAAGACTTATCTCATATTGTATCATGTTCCGCTATATTTTGTGTTTGTATTCTCTGATGTTGTTGATTATCATTGTATCAAATTGACGTATTGGATATTGTATTCATGTTTTTTCAGTTATATCATCTTTTATTTTCGTTGTGTTATTTATCATCTAATGTTGTTGCAAGCTCCGGCGATACGAATTTGATGTTGTTTATCGGACATCGAGTTCGAGTCGTGACAGAAGCGACCTACCCCATGCCAGGCATAGTCCATACCTGACGATCTTGATCTCTCCGAATCCTTGCCAAGAATAATACATACTTGACGACCTGAGTAGGTCGCTCCATCGTGTTTGAGCGAAGAGACTTAACCCTTTGCCAAGCATAGTCCATACCTGATGACCTTGATCTCTCTGGATTCTTGCCAAGCACAATTCATACTCGACGGCTTGAGTTGGTCTATCCATCGCGTTCGAGTGAAGCGACCTGTCCCTTGCTAGGCATACTCCATACCACATGACCTATGTTATCCATTACACTAATCCAAATTTAAGCATTCCTAAGTCCATTTTCCAAAATATAAAATAAGAGTCTATACAACCAATAAACCAGAGTTTGAAGCTAGCAAGAATAAAAAGTAAATTTCACAAACCCGAGCACTACGTTTATTATCATCTCAGGGCATGCCTAGGAACCATCCTCGATCCCGAACATATGTAAGGGATTTATCCGTCCCACTGTTGAGTTTGTTACTTATTCCATTCCATCCCGATCAATTGATGATAAGTTGATGATAATGCCTTGTTCCAATGCTATTTTCATTTGAAGTGAACGATGGCTGCTCTTATTCCACCTCTATAGCCCAAGTCCTTACATATTGTTGTAACAAACCATTCCCCACGTGTTCCCCAATGGTATCCTTCAAATGCCTATAGCCGTTTTCATTGGGCATATACAGCTCATGGAACAGGCAACACTTTCCTGATGTCTGTTCACATTCAAAGGGTTCCCTCCTTGTCGGTCTTCGATATGAAAGGCGTCCTCGAGTATCCAGATATGTCCATTCTAGAGTTTCATTCAATTTTGAGTAAGAAGAGAATTTGGGTTCTCCCTTTACCCTTGTCCTTTCATGAGCATTCACCAGGCGCTTCCCCACCCTATATCTTATTAACTTCCACTGCCTCTCTATTAGCTTTCGCATCTTCTTATCATAGAAACCTTTCTTCTTCATGGTAGAATTCCTTAAGATCCATCGGTGGATTTCGTATCAGTGATATCTTAAAATCTGAATTGTCTGCAATTCCTAACACTACCGCCATTAAACCATCAATGGATTTGGTTGATCCATATAAACAACTGCCGCATTGAACCCGATTAAGAAATCCTTGAGTGATTCTCCCACCCACTGACATTATTGGTGTCGATGTTATAACGTTCTTAGGTCTCATAATGTGAACCTGAACCTACTTCATGAATCTTTTGACCAATTCCATCCATGTGCTAATCGAACCGCTTTCCAACTGCCTAAACCATAACACAGCAACATCCGTTAAGTATAAGGGGAAGCATTGTGCTAGGACTTTTTTCGATGCCCCCGCTACTTCTATGTCTTGTATATACCTCATAGTATGCATAGTTGAATTTGACTTTCCATCATAAGCTTCCGGTGTTGGCAGTTTGAATTCTGGTGGATTCCTAGCATTGCTGATATTAGGAGCGAATGGACTTCTATTTACATCCTCGATATCCCTGTTCACCAATCCTCCACGCACAGCTCGCCTTATCATCTCTGTAAACCTGTTATTGTCTTCTAATAGTAGTCTTCTACCATCATGTCCAAGCCGTCCCCGAGCCTACGAGGGAATTCAGGAACATATTCCTTCGGATGAGCATCCAAATTCCGATTCGCACCAAGCTCCAAGGGATTGACCACATATCCTCCAACATCATGATCAACTAGTCTCAGGGGCATACCCCTTAGCCTTTGGGGATCGGTATCGATCCTCCTATAATGGTAAGGGACTACCCCCGATTGTTCTATTCCATTCCTTTGTCTATTGGCTCCATTTCCATGTTCCCGGTTCTAATTTCCAGTGATTCATGTTGCTTCAACCCCTTGATTCGGTGCTTCATCTTGTCCAATTTGTTGGATTAAGTTCTTCATTGTCTCCTCCTGTCTTTTCAGCATCCTCTCCTACATAGCATACATCGTCGCGTTCCCATTTCATCCCTAGTGATGTAAATAGATGTGTGATTAGCTCTAGCTCCTGAGGAAGCCTCCTGCCTCCCTCCATAGTGACTCCTTTCCTATAGCACTCTCCTTGTCTATTGCCTAGCCATTGCTTTCTAGATCCAAGTATTCAAGCTTTCAAATCTAAGATCCTATGTCTCAAAATCCGCGAGTGCAAGTCTTCTCAGTAAAAGCACCAAAATGTTGGCGTCAAAATTGGCCACCAACATCCAATTATGTAAAACCACCAATATACAATCCAATCATAAAAATATAAAGAGATATAACTAAAGAACGAAATTAAAACAATCAGAAAGCAAGTAAAAAGTGATAAGATTTATGGTGGTTCGGCTAACTCCGGCCTACGTCCACTCTAAAATAATCCTTTTTATTATCTGGAAGTTTGTTTATAGTTACAATCTAAAATATAAAAATAAAAATAGCACAGTGTAGTCAAGTTAAGATAAAGAGAAGCGGAAAGAAGTCCATTTTTCTGATACTATGCCTGTTTTATATATAAGGGAAGGCGTGTACGGATTGGGCTGAAATTTTGAAAGAACGTTTGAAATACCAAGACTAGGCCACCCAAAAATTTAGAGGCCCATTAATTCCCATAATAGGGTTCAGTACCGATCACTATTACTATGTTCAAATGGCCCGTGATCACTATGAGAGGTGCCCTATGATGTTAGCTACACGCTCTTAGAATTTCGTGCAATCCCGACATATGATTTGTGAGACATAGCATTTTTTGCAAAGTTGTGTTGCTTGAATTCGGATTTCTTCTGATCCCATTAGAAGGATAGGTACCGATCCCTCCAACTCTTTCAAATGCCATGCAATCTAGTGTTGCTTGAATTCTGATTTCTTCTGATCCCTTTAGAGCGATAGATACCTGTAACGACCCAACTTCCACACTCCAGGAAGTCGCATCGCTAATAAGAAAGAAAGGGATAGAAAAGAGAAAGAAAGAGAAGAAGAAGAAACAACACATCAGAATCTAAACAGCGGAACGAATAAATTATATTAATAACATAAAATATTACATAGTTTACAACCACTATCAGAGTACACAGATATACAACACATACTAGACAGTTATAAACACCTGTCTAGTATTTACAACATAATACAATCCAGAGACAACACAGAATACACAGCGGAATACTATATCTAACGCAGAAGCCTCCTACTCCATTGCTCCTCCAATATTCGTCAAAGCTAACCTGATTCCCTTGGCTACTCGTAAAAATTTGAGTACCCAAGAGTTTATGAAAACTAAGAATAAACTCCGGGTCAGACATGGGTCTGGTGTGAGTAACAGGTTAAAGTTGCTTAACTTTCAAAAACCTTTTGAAAAGAAAGGTATCACGTAAGACTTCACACACATAAACATGGAAAAAGTTTTTACCTTACGCTAACCAAAACATTTGATAGGAAATCCGATGATATTATAATAGTGTCTAGGGTTTTTCAAATAAATAAGAAATAGCCGAAATTGTTACATTCATTAAATTCCAGCTACTAGCCACAAAAGTGGGTAATACAATCAAAACCGTTAGCACTTATTGGATTTTGGATTCCATACAATGGCAGGGCTACTGGGGTACCGCCCGTCACAGTACGTGGCCTAGATCACCGTACCGAGGAGCCACCCTAACTCCCCTGCAACACAAGGCCGGACCCATTCCTTACTGAATAGTTCCGAACAAGACAACCCCACAGTTGGTGCGCACTAACAACTTCCCGCTAAGCCGAATAAAAAGGGACCTCTAGACAGGGGAAAATCTTTCTCTCAAGTGGGGGCTACCCACGAAGCCTTGCCGCACCTACCCTGTTTTAGCCATTCCCGGTTGATGAGGCTTGAGGCTATGATTACCTTTAAAGGACACATCTCTTAGAATGCTCATCGTCCACCTGACGATGTGCTGAAAGCATTCAATCCATACAAGTTCGTTCTGGGTTCGAATGAAACCGAAGGCATTATCTCGTTACACTCGTTTTGGAATCACCCTCAGAGTTGACGACGATAACCCTTGCACTCTGAATCTCCATCTCGAATCTATAAGTACTATTCCGTCAAACTCATTACGGAATCACCCACAGAGTTATACTGACGTATAGCCCTGACACCTTGAGTCTTCACTTGCTCCACTTGGATTAACGACCTAATGTTTAATTGGAATCGATGTGGTTTTCAGATTCCAAATATGGTAACCCGATCCCGGTCTCATCGAAATCCAAAGCGTGTCTTTTAGGTCCAAGTTGTTTTATAATTGTAAAACAATTCAATTATATCATCTATATACACACAGATAGATAATTAATAGATTCACAACAGATAATTATCATTATCAAACCACAGATAATCCACATTTATCACTATCAAAGATAACCCTTATCACCATCACAATGCAACCAATACATCCATATCACTCAACATTATTAATCTCATAGCTGAGATTCAAAACCATTCAAAGCAACCAATAACACTCATTCATAAGCAATGATCTAAAATCATACTATCTATAATTAATTTAAAATGAATTAAATTAATTGCATCAATCTTTAATTAATTTAAAATGAATTAAATTAATTACTTACACAATATAAATTTTGCTTACATCGTCATTAATTAATTACAAATTAATTAATTAATTAACCTCTAATTATCATCTTAATCAATCAATCCTGATTAATTATACTTTAATTAATTCCACAAAATTAATTACCCTAAACCAAATACAGTAATTAACCTTTAATTACTTCATTAATTAATTAAGTATAATTAATTACATTTAACCTTAATTAATTACAATTAATTAATTATCCTTAATTACTTATTATTGATTAATTAATATTAATTAATAAATCTTAATTACATCATTAATTAATTATTCTTAATTATATTTAATTAATTACTCCATTAAATTAATTACTTTCAGTAATTAATCTCACTTAATCCATAATTATTAATCACCTTTGATTAATCTCATTCTGTAATTAATTACCCTTAATTACTTATCAAATTAAATTATTCCTTAATTAATTCTGAATTAATCCCTTGATTAATTATACAAAATAATTTAATCCAAAATTACTTCTCAATTCTAACACTATTTATTAATTACATCCAGTAATTACCTTTAATTACTTCACTGAGTAATCCCATTAATTACATAAAGTAATTATTATCAAATCAAATGTTTAGAATTAATTAAACTTAATTAATTAATTTAAACCAACCTTAATAAGCTCCATTAATTACATTAAGTAATTAGTGTCTTAATTACTTTTATTTAAGTAATTAAACTTAAATAAATTTCATAATTTATTACCATTAATTAATTAATTTAATTAATTATTGGAAATTAATCATATTAATTAATTATCAAATAAACCTTAGTTAATGACCATCATTAACTATTATTAATTCTTTAATTACTTCTTAATTAACTCTAATTCAAATTAATCTAAATTATTAATTAAATAAATTAAATAAATAAGTTATTCCTTAATTATCTGATTTATTTAATTATATTTAATATCTTAATAATTCCTAAGGAAATCCATTCCTTATTAATAATTGTATAAATATTAAAGTATACTTAAAACATTTGAAATTCAAATTTCATTTTGAATCAAAAATTCAAAATGATATTAATTATAGCATTTTCCAATTTTAAATTCCATTTATTCTTTCCAAAGTAAATGTAAATCACATTCATTACTTAAAAATAAAACTTATAAGATAAGTCTTAATATACTTAATTTAATTTAAAAAAAATAAGTTTAAATACATTTAAATTCCAAATTCAAGATAACAATCATTTAACTTCCTTTATAAACTATTTATAATGATTTCATTTCAAAAGAAAAATCAATTTAAGTATTTGTTTGAAACAATTTTTTTTTACTTCAATTAAACAATTTAAATTTAAACTAGTTTGAAAACATTCAAATTATAAACTTATTCAAATCTCAGATTTTTAATTCAATACACTTGAAACCATTCCTTATTCAAATCATTTGTATTTTAAACTTAAGATAAACTTTTGATTTGTTAAAACTTTTATTTAAAATACAAATTTATTTTTAAAACCTGAAGATTCAAAAATCTTAAGAAGACTGAACTTAAATTTAGATTCAAACTGGTGATTTAAATTATGATTCAAATTTTAAAATGAAATTTAAATTTACAGAAAAACTGTCAGGTTTCCCCTCCTTTTCCTTTTTATTTAAAACTGAAACCATTTCAACATTTGAAAACTTATAAGATTTTTCAAAATCATTTGAAACTCTAATACATATTAGATTTAACTTAACCCAGATTTTAAACCTAACTCCATTTAAATTCAGTTTAAAATTTTATATTTAAAACAAAAACAAAACTACAGGTTTCTAAAAAAAACTGCAACCTGTATGCCTAAACCCCGAGCAAATATAAAATTTTCTTCGAGTCAAAAGAACTTCTGCTTCGAGCCAAGTACAGACACTCTCGAGTATTACTTCGAGTTCCACAATACTGCAGTAACCCAAAACGACCAAACTCAAAGATTTTTGCACGGTGCACGTGCACCGTGCCTCCAGTTACCATCACCCGCCTCCGGTGGCTTCCCAACAACGATGATCAGCCTCACGACCAACCATCACCATCAGATCCTCCTTCCAAAACACGAATTTGAAGTCGAGTTCTATTTTCCAAAACCTGGAACAGAGTAAAACAGGTTTTACCCCAAACCTGTAAACCGCCTCATCCTCCACCTTTTGTCCACCTGAACGGCAACAACTCCGGCTACGACTTCCTATACAGACAAGCCATCTTCCCTCAAATTCTCACTGCACTCGAACGTTTGTAGAAGACGAGAAGATCAATTTACTAACCCTATGAAAAACTAGGGCTACAGAAATTAAACTGTCACCACTGCTTCTATGGTGATCTGCATCACCTTCACTGATTTTTCTAGGCTTCATTTACTACTCCTCTATCCACAAGATGAATCCCGACCCTTCCATTTGCAGAGATCACCCAAAAGTCCCCTATTTCCATTTTATGTTCAACACAGAACTGCTCCCTTCTTCCCAATCTATAAATTTTGATTTTAGTATTGAAATTTATGTTTTGCTTTGTGTTTACATTCTATATTACTGAATCCATAATTTACATAGTTTGAGATTTCACATTGTAAATCACCACTGTTGTTCTCTTCTTCTTTTTTTTCTTTCTAAAGACACCCAGATTTAAAATTTAACTTTAATAAGTTTAAACATTAATTCATCGTAAATCAAACAACTTTAGTTTGATAATTAAGTCTTAACATCAATTGGTTCCAGAATAAATGAATTTAAAACAAAACAGGGAAACTGGAACTATAAACAGGGAATAATCCTATATAATAAGCATGCATATCAATCATTCATATATACACACCATACTTCATCATACATATTCACTTCAACAATATAAGCATGCAACCAATTTTTATATTAACTTAAAGGAAACAGGAAATGTTACTCACCTTTTCTTGATGTGCAGAGCAGTGAATTTGAAAGAATAAGACTTGTGCTTTTGTTGTTGATTTATAAACCTTGCATGCTTTATTTCTTTAATTTGAAACTGTAGTAGCTTTCTTCTTTAGTTTTGAAAAATGCAGTTTGCTCCCTTAAATTTTTTGAGACTGCATGCATGCTGCTTGATTCCAAGTTTTAAGAAATGCAGGCTTAAGAACAGTTTTGCCTTAAAATCCAGGTCCTAAAGAAAATGTGGGTTCCAGATTTGCTTCCTGATCTTACAACTGCATGCATGCTATTCTAATGCATGTTTGATTCAATTTTGAAAATGGTTTTGCCTATTTTGATTTCTGAATTTGTTTTCAAATAGAGTGTTTCAGATTTTGGTATTTGAATAGAAGTGTTTATTTTTCTTTTTCAGATTTGTTTAGTATTTTGGATTTGAAGATTTATGTTAGGCTTTCATTTAGAAAAAGAAAGAAATGAAGAAAAAGATTTGGTTATATAAACTGAAATTAAACTTTATTAAACAAACAAATAAAAGAAAACCAATTTAAATGACACTTGTCTTCCATTCTACTTAATCTTTTAACACTTGTTATTAAGTGAATTTAAAAGCTAACACTTGTCTTTTTAAGAGTTATCATTCATTAAATGTTAATTAATATTTTGTTAGATGTTAATATAGGATACATGTAAGCTTGTTTTAATTAATTAGTCAATCATGTATCAATTTACATGTACATAAATTTTAAAATGAATAAACATTAAACTTATACAAATGATTCAAAATCAAAATAATTTAAAAACAATTATACTTTAGATTTAAAACTTTGAATTCATGTTCAAAATAATTTTTTGAAATCCAGTTTATTTACAAATAAGACTACACAATTTAAATTTTTGGAAAACAATTATTTTTATTAAAAATTTATTTGTTGAAACAATGTATTATTATATTTTTAGAAATAACAATATTTAATAATCATAAATAACTTATAAAAGAAATTATTTCTTTATTAATAAATTATTTATTATCACATTATATTTAAAAGAAACTCAAAATGACCTCATTGTTATTTATTTAAATTTTAAACTTGAATTAAAAATATTTTAAATCATTTCAATACTTATCTTATGTATTTAAAAACATATTTTATTTATTAAATAGCTTTTAAAAAGTTTAACTTTTAAATAAAAACATAATTTCCAATTTTACTAAAGATATAAATTTTATAGAAAACAGGATTCATTTAAAACAATACCTATTTACAATATATACAATATTCTATATATATTATAAATATAAAACAAATATTAGATTTTAAAAGACAAAATCTAACGATTAACTATTTATTTTATTGAATTATTGAATTAATTCAAATCTTATTACAAAGATTATCAAATCAATTTAATTTTTATTACAGATTATTAAATTGATATTGCTTTAAAATTCCGGGTCATCACATTCCTTCCCCCTTAAAAGAATTTCGTCCCCGAAATTTAAAACAAAGATAATTTAATAATCTATTTAAAGATAAAATTTTAAAACACAAGCATATACCAATGATATTCTAACAACCATGGCAATCAATTCACCCAATCAAACAAATCTAATTATCTAGAAAAATTCTGGATAAAACTTTCACGAGTTTCCCCGGTCTAAAAATATCGGGATACTCACTCTATATATTCCAAACAATCAATACTATTAAACAATAGAGCTCCTATTCATCTATATCTACATAACTAGACAGCATATCAGACTACAGACGAGTCTGACTCCACAACCAAACTCCATAACTGCTGGTTCTAAAACCAAAGATAGACCATACACGTACTCCCTCAGAGATACGTGAAACTCATCGAATTCCAGTTATCCAAACTGACAATTCAATCCTGAAAAACCAAACATCAATCCAACCAAAACACAGAGAAGAGATCCAAACATTACTGAGCTAGCTTTCCAGATTTATTCAAAACTTATAGCTCCTGAATCAGAGAAAACTCCAACAATAACGAAGTCTCCAACTTCGAATTCTAAATTTCTCTGTCCCTTATCCACAGAAGTTTCAGACAAATCCTGGGCTACCAGCATCCAAACTGATCAGCTCAACCCATCACAATGATCTCCTCAAGATCAATCCAAAACCAAAACACAATTCTACTCCATAGACAGCAGAAAACAACAAACTTCTCCCAATCCGGAAAAGAAAATCAGAAACACTATCAAACTGCTTCCGCTGCACAACTCTGATCCGAAGTAGATAAGAAAAAGCTGACGAAGAACACAAGCACCAACTGGACATCACCTCTCAGAAATATGGTTCAACGGATCCATAAAGAAAACTCAGAAATTCCTCCAAAACTGAGTTACTTCATCAAATTCTATCTCTAGGAATCATTTTCCAACTGAACAGAACCACTGGTTCCATTCCTGGAATACTAGTCGATCAGAAAACTCAATCTTCAGATGCTGACAAACCTCCGTCTTCTTATAAGACATCCAGAACAATCTTCAACAATCCAAGAGAACACTCAACCAATCGCAAGTCACTTTCGCGATCAACCCAGATAAATTTCCAAAGAAAACTGTTCTCTCTTAACAAATAGAACAGTTTACACTGGTCTAGTCAATCCTTTGAAGAAACGGATTCACACAGCGGCTTCTGAACTCCATCTTCAGAAAAACTACTCAGCTAAGACCTCCGTGTCAGCTCACAGAACACTCCGACCTGCACTGCTGACACCAATGCCAAACTTCTTAATCCAAACTCCTCGAGAAACTCGGACTTCAAAGCAAACAGAAACACTTCAACATCCTGCTGACTCCAGCCACAACACCGAAACAGACTCACTTCCCAAACTTGTTCCAAAGAAAACATTTTCGAAAACAATCCATAGTCACTGCATCTCATCACGCAGTTACAACTTCCTGAGGTATCAAAATACTATCACTTACTTCAGCTCAACTGACTGATCCAAAATCTACTCACCAAACTTTGTACTTCAAAGATGACTCCGAACCTTAACAGGTTTCCTTCAGAGATCGATGAAATACTTCAACATAATAAAACTTATTCGAGACGGTATTAGGTCTACAGTCTCGACAGATAAACTTCCAATCTCAACATTAGACTCCAACCAATGGTAGTAATCGTGTTACAAACACTACTACCTTATCTACCTTTATAACCTATATTGGAAAACCTGAACAGGTAACCCAACAGATAGGTAGAAATAGATAAATATATATAAATATATATAAAATTACAAATACGCTCTCTCAAGATAGACACCACTCCAGAGCCTAGGTATTCACTCAACCTAACGCTCTGATACCAACTGTAACGACCCAACTTCCACACTCCAGGAAGTCGCATCGCTAATAAGAAAGAAAGGGATAGAAAAGAGAAAGAAAGAGAAGAAGAAGAAACAACACATCAGAATCTAAACAGCGGAACGAATAAATTATATTAATAACATAAAATATTACATAGTTTACAACCACTATCAGAGTACACAAATATACAACACATACTAGACAGTTATAAACACCTGTCTAGTATTTACAACATAATACAATCCAGAGACAACACAGAATACACAGCGGAATACAATATCTAACGCAGAAGCCTCTTACTCCATTGCTCCTCCAATATTCGTCAAAGCTAACCTGATTCCCTTGGCTACTCGTAAAAATTTGAGTACCCAAGAGTTTATGAAAACTAAGAATAAACTCCGGGTCAGACATGGGTCTGGTGTGAGTAACAGGTTAAAGTTGCTTAACTTTCAAAAACCTTTTGAAAAGAAAGGTATCACGTAAGACTTCACACACATAAACATGGAAAAAGTTTTTACCTTACGCTAACCAAAACATTTGATAGGAAATCCGATGATATTATAATAGTGTCTAGGGTTTTTCAAATAAATAAGAAATAGCCGAAATTGTTACATTCATTAAATTCCAGCTACTAGCCACAAAAGTGGGTAATACAATCAAAACCGTTAGAACTTATTGGATTTTGGATTCCATACAATGGCAGGGCTACTGGGGTACCGCCCGTCACAGTACGTGGCCTAGATCACCGTACCGAGGAGCCACCCTAACTCCCCTGCAACACAAGGCCGGACCCATTCCTTACTGAATAGTTCCGAACAAGACAACCCCGCAGTTGGTGCGCACTAACAACTTCCCACTAAGCCGAATAAAAAGGGACCTCTAGACAGGGGAAAATCTTTCTCTCAAGTGGGGGCTACCCACGAAGCCTTGCCGCACCTACCCTGTTTTAGCCATTCCTGGTTGATGAGGCTTGAGGCTACGATTACCTTTAAAGGACACATCTCTTAGAATGCTCATCGTCCACCTGACGATGTGCTGAAAGCATTCAATCCATACAAGTTCGTTCTGGGTTCGAACGAAACCGAAGGCATTATCTCGTTACACTCGTTTTGGAATCACCCTCAGAGTTGACGACGATAACCCTTGCACTCTGAATCTCCATCTCGAATCTATAAGTACTATTCCGTCAAACTCATTACGGAATCACCCACAGAGTTATACTGACGTATAGCCCTGACACCTTGAGTCTTCACTTGCTCCACTTGGATTAACGACCTAACGTTTAATTGGAATCGATGTGGTTTTCGGATTCCAAATATGGTAACCCGATCCCGGTCTCATCGAAATCCAAAGTGTGTCTTTTAGGTCCAAATTGTTTTATAATTGTAAAACAATTCAATTATATCATCTATATACACACAGATAGATAATTAATAGATTCACAACAGATAATTATCATTATCAAACCACAGATAATCCACATTTATCACTATCAAAGATAACCCTTATCACCATCACAATGCAACCAATACATCCATATCACTCAACATTATTAATCTCATAGCTGAGATTCAAAACCATTCAAAGCAACCAATAACACTCATTCATAAGCAATGATCTAAAATCATACTATCTATAATTAATTTAAAATGAATTAAATTAATTGCATCAATCTTTAATTAATTTAAAATGAATTAAATTAATTACTTACACAATATAAATTTTGCTTACATCATCATTAATTAATTACAAATTAATTAATTAATTAACCTCTAATTATCATCTTAATCAATCAATCCTGATTAATTATACTTTAATTAATTCCACAAAATTAATTACCCTAAACCAAATACAGTAATTAACTTTTAATTACTTCATTAATTAATTAACTATAATTAATTACATTTAACCTTAATTAATTACAATTAATTAATTATCCTTAATTACTTATTATTGATTAATTAATATTAATTAATAAATCTTAATTACATCATTAATTAATTATTCTTAATTATATTTAATTAATTACTCCATTAAATTAATTACTTTCAGTAATTAATCTCACTTAATCCATAACTATTAATCACCTTTGATTAATCTCATTCTGTAATTAATTACCCTTAATTACTTATCAAATTAAATTATTCCTTAATTAATTCTGAATTAATCCCTTGATTAATTATACAAAATAATTTAATCCAAAATTACTTCTCAATTCTAACACTATTCATTAATTACATCCAGTAATTACCTTTAATTACTTCACTGAGTAATCCCATTAATTACATAAAGTAATTATTATCAAATCAAATGTTTAGAATTAATTAAACTTAATTAATTAATTTAAACCAACCTTAATAAGCTCCATTAATTACATTAAGTAATTAGTGTCTTAATTACTTTTATTTAAGTAATTAAACTTAAATAAATTTCATAATTTATTACCATTAATTAATTAATTTAATTAATTATTGGAAATTAATCATATTAATTAATTATCAAATAAACCTTAGTTAATGACCATCATTAACTATTATTAATTCTTTAATTACTTCTTAATTAACTCTAATTCAAATTAATCTAAATTATTAATTAAATAAATTAAATAAATAAGTTATTCCTTAATTATATGATTTATTTAATTATATTTAATATCTTAATAATTCCTAAGGAAATCCATTCCTTATTAATAATTGTATAAATATTAAAGTATACTTAGAACATTTGAAATTCAAATTTCATTTTGAATCAAAAATTCAAAATGATATTAATTATAGCATTTTCCAATTTTAAATTCCATTTATTCTTTCCAAAGTAAATGTAAATCACATTCATTACTTAAAAATAAAACTTATAAGATAAGTCTTAATATACTTAATTTAATTTAAAAAAAATAAGTTTAAATACATTTAAATTCCAAATTCAAGTTAACAATCATTTAACTTCCTTTATAAACTATTTATAATGATTTCATTTCAAAAGAAAAATCAATTTAAGTATTTGTTTGAAACAATTTTTTTTACTTCAATTAAACAATTTAAATTTAAACTAGTTTGAAAACATTCAAATTATAAACTTATTCAAATCTCAGATTTTTAATTCAATCCATACAAGTTCGTTCAGGGTTCGAACGAAACCGATGGCATTATCTCGTTACACTCGTTTTGGAATCACCCTCAGAGTTAACGACGATAACCCTTGCACTCTGAATCTCCATCTCGAATCTATAAGTACTATTCCGTCAAACTCATTACGGAATCACCCACAGAGTTATACTGACGTATAGCCCTTACACCTCGAGTCTTCACTTGCTCCACTTGGATTAACGACCTAACGTTTAATTGGAATCGATGTGGTTTTCGGATTCCAATTATGGAAACCCGATCCCCGTCTCATCGAAATCCAAAGCGTGTCTTTTAGGTCCAAGTTGTTTTATAATTTTAAAACAATTCAATTATATCATCTATATACACACAGATAGATAATTAATAGATTCACAACAGATAATTATCATTATCAAACCACAGATAATGTAACGGCCCTGAATTTTTTTGAACAATTTAAATTGTAAATATTTAATTAATTTTAAATATTTGAATGATAATTTAAATTGAATTCCCAATATAACTGTGAATTTGGCAATTAAATATTAAAATTTAATCTATACAAAGTTGAATAAAAATTTAAATTTGACTTTGGAGTTGAAATTGAATATTGAATTTGTATTTTTAATTCAAACTAATGACTTAGGAAAATAATTTGGATACAAGTATTATTTATGTAAATTTATAAATTGATGGTTAGTTTTAATAACATTGTTCTTTAATCTAAATAAAATGGAATGAATTTTATCAATACAAAATACAAGCATAAAATCTAATTGTGAAACATGTTAATATAAATTAACGCTTGATAGTTGAACTTCAGAACGTTTATATACCTATGAAGCTTACTAAAGAAAAAGAAAAAATATTTTCGACAGTAACGATTCCGAATTTTAATTTATTTTAGATTGATAACTGATTTAATTCTCGATTTAAAATTGTGAGATTAATTGGTTAATCGATTTGAGTTTTTCCAAATTCATATAAATTATGTTGTTTATTTATAAAGAGATAGTTTCTTTTATAAATTGTTTTGAGTTAATATCTAGATAATAAAGGAATGACAATTATAAATTCCTCTAAAATTTAGTTATAATTCTTTAATAATTTGATTAAGGAATCAGGTGGGCTTTACAATTTTCTTAGCCCATGGTTTTGCTTAAGTGCTGTAATATTATCTAAGGCTATACTCGATCCCCTCTCTATTTCATTCGTAACCCTAGAAATCAAAGAAAACAAAACAATGGCGACCGATACCCCCTTCATCATTTCAAAGCAGATCGAAAAAAAAAGAAAAAAAAAAGAAAACCTAAATCTAAAAATCAAACGAGGAAACGATATAATGGTGGCTCGTCTTTCGCCTTCGTTCCAAAAAAATTTGGCTTTCGTCTTCGCTTCGGTGAAAGGTGAGTACTTTTAGTAACTCACATCTAGTTCAACTTAGTGTTTTAATTTGCGTTTGATTTCGTTTCATCATTGGTAGTTTCTGACCTAATTTTGACTTGGTTCGATTTCGTGTTTTCTTGATTTTGATTTTTTTCTGGAAATTTTGGTTCCGTGGATTTTGAGGACGTTGATGATTTTGGGTTGTCGACTTTGGCCGTTCTTCGGCCATGCGGCTTTGTTAAAATTTGTACCTTGGTTTGTAAATTCTCGGCTTTGTGTTCGTGATGCTTGACCATTTTCGTGAATTTCCCTATTGACCCAATTGTAGTAGCTTTGAATTTTGAGATGTTTGTGATTGATTCAAGTAGTAATGTGGTTGCATGAATGATAATATTTCCTGTTTATATAAGTATGTGTGTGTGAAATTGTATGCATGAATGGTTACAGGGGTGTGTGTCTCTGTTTAAACAAATCATAAGAAAAAAATCAGTACAAATAAATCCACAATTCCCAAATAGACAGCTTTTAGTCTTTGTTTTTGAAAGGAAATGGTTTGTAGCTATGTAATTTTGTTTGTAAAATAGTTTCATAAAATTTTATTTACTAAGAAGTCCACAGAAGTAAGGGTACAGTAAAAATAAAAATAATAAAGGAAAATCAATGTCTATGAATTCAACCTCAAAACAAGCTTCTCTGTTTTATAACTATGAGTAACTTTTAAAACTTTAGTAAATTTGGTTGCATGCTAGGTTATTGAAATGAATAGGTATTGTATGTATATACATAAGTGAAATCTGATGAGAACAGACACTGCATGTATGATTTTTCAAATCAATTTCCCTCAGCCCAATATAAGTTTGGATTTAAGATTTAAATAAAACTTGTATGTTTTGTCATAATGAAGGTTTTAAAAAAAAATTGTTTAAGTTAAATTTAAGTTTGGAATCTCACTGGAAGTTTTAAAAACAAATTTGCATTCAAGCAAGCAAGTTCAGGCTTTCATCTTTGAAAAACAGTCAGGAAGTTTTCTGTCTTCTGGGAAGAAAAATTTGTGAGCAAACTTCTTTTTCCTTAAACTTGAACTTCTTCATTTCCTGGAATCTGTTTATTTTTCTTTTTGTTTGTGAGCAATCTCACTTGCCTCTATTCTTGTTTTGTTTTGATACTTGTGATTGGTGTTTAAATATGAAATGAAATCTTACCTAGATGTTGGATATGAAATCAAAATATTGTATACAGACATATATGTCTGTCCTTATAGTTACAGGCACGAGTAGATTAAAAAAAAAGAATAGAAAAAAAAACATGCTGTCTTGAATTTGCTTATTTGATCTGGTAGCTGTGCATCATTCAGTCTGCCTTTGTGAAATTTTGACATTCCATCTTTAAATATTTTGTACTCAATATGTGTTTATGTGTATTGAGTTGTACTGTGCATGTATTGTATCCATTCATATTGGACTGTGCTCATTATAATCATGGTCATTTGTTGTTGTCTGGTAGCATTGCTGCATCACTGTAATTAGTTCATGTAGGTCTGCATTCACTTGCTTCTGTATTGGCTTGATGGTTTTCTTCTTGGGTTGTCTGCACTTTGATATTTTGTAGTTCCATTCATTCTTGTTTCAGTGAAATTCATATAGTAATTCTAGTTAGTATTGTTGCATTGTCCACTTGAGTTGTTTGTGAATTTGGTCGAGTTCATATCCACTGTGGTCATCTAATGCAGCATACATATATAAGTTGATTCATACTTATGCTGTGCACCATTTATATTTTCCACTGATACTATCAGGTGTACATCACTGATTCATGCTTAACTTGTGTTTTCATTGGATAAATTTGCTGAGATGATTTTTGCCTCGCATTGACCTTGCCTTGTACTATTTCAACCTGGTTTGCATCTATTTGGGTCAGATTTATGCATTGGTTTGCCACCTTTATGCCTTTGATACTGTGCATTTGAACTTGTTGCATATAGTTGCTAG
The DNA here is from genome assembly GCA_030765085.1 of Allium cepa. NCBI lineage: Eukaryota > Viridiplantae > Streptophyta > Magnoliopsida > Asparagales > Amaryllidaceae > Allium > Allium cepa. The sequence goes on from CM060943.1 coordinate 737,216,437, forward strand.
TTTCCTCGATTAAATACTAAGTTCCGCCATATTTTTGCTTGACTGTCTGCACTTTTTCATATATCACCTGAGTTTCCACTTGTGTGTCTTGGTGGTGGTTGTTGCAGTATGTCACTGTCATGTTGTACTATTCATGTTCTGGCTTGTGTGTTGTCTCTGACCTGATGACTTTGGTTTTTCATTGTCCACACATGTTCATTTGAGTTGTCTGCATTTTCACTGTTGCCTTTGGTTACCTGTGTCTGATCATTGCTTGGTCATTGCACTGATTCTTGGTGGCTTGAGCATTTGGTCTGTATTGCATTGTTCCATGTACACTTTGACATCCATGTTCTTCACTATGTTGATTGTTGGTTTAGTTGTGCCTGTCACTAAGTCTTTTGTGTATACTTGTGGCTGGTCATTGATCTGATCATTGCACTTGCTGTTGTGTGCTTAATATCATGTTAGTTCGAATTGCACGGCATATATATACATGTTCTTCATGTTGTCTGGATTTGCTTGTGTACTTGTCATTTTTAAAACTGCTGCTTGTACTTGTGATTATTGGTTTCATGTGAACTGAGCATGTCGACCTGTATTCAGCTGCATTTGTAACTGTGTACATTTTCATGTGATTTGCCATCATCTTATATTTGCATTCCTGGAGTTTTGCTCACTGGACTTCACTGGACTTTATTGTTAAGGCTGTCCATTTGAACCATTGACTGTGCATTCTCTACTTGTATTGTCCACTTTTGTTCAACTGAGTTGTGTTGTTGTTTATGTCTGTGAGACTGGGCATGTGTGCTTATTACTGCAGCCACACAGTATTTATTTTAATTGATATTTCTTTTGCTTTTGATTCATTGATTTCTTTGCGTATTTCATATACAGTATTAGCGAGGCCGTGCACGCGTGCGTGTACGGCAGCCAATCAGTTTCGATTTTGATGCTTTTAAGTAACTTTCCAATTAATTGAATTAATTTGATTTAAGTTGATGATTTTGTTTTTAATTGCCGTTTAGGCAAATTTTGATGTTCTTTTTTTCTTTCTCTAAATTATCTTTTTAAAAGGAATTTTTTTTTTCATCCATCTTCATTAAAATTTAAATCTGCTGATTTATTGTTTAACATTTTTGAGTGTTATCATTTACCGTTATCCGATTTCTTGTAAAGGGTCGGATAGGTAAATTTATCTTTGATTGTCGTCTAATTTCTATTTTAATTATTATTGCTTCTATGCACTAATAACTGAGTTTGAATTAGACTGACCCGTGTATTATTTTCTTTTGAATGTAATACTCGGGTCAGACCGAGTATTTTTACAGCTTGAAGATTTTCAGGCAGCGAAGTTAGAGAGAGGGGGATTAAAGCTTTACTCCAGTTTTCAGGATTTCTTTTGTACTTTAAAAAGATAGATATATATATAGATAATTGTTCCGCTGTATTAAAATCTGATTCATTGTATAAAACTCTGATGTATAAAAGAAAAGTTCATTTATGTGAAATATGATTATTATTCTGTGATTCTGTGGCTGATTCTGTTTAAATGTTATAAACTAAATAACAATCCGTCATTTTGAACGTTTCTAGTTGGTTTAATTACCGACTAGGGGCGGTCAGGGCGGCGGGTCGTTACAAAAGTGGTATAAGAGCTTTGGTTTACACAATGCTTAGTTTATGGCGTTTAATATGAATAGTTACTAGAATCACTTTAAAGAAAGTGTTTTCAAAATCTAAAGAAGTTTAAAATTGTTTTCTTTAAAATAAAAAGTATTTTGGAAATTAGAATTATTTTTGAAAATTCCCCTCTCTAAATTTAGGTTTGTGATAGTTTCTTTTCGGTGAGGTCTCCTTAGATTTGAGTCTCGATCATTTGAAAACTCAATATCGAATTGTTGAGATTTATGAAAAATGAAATATGAGTTAAGTGAATTGATGAATTGGTTTAAACCAAATATTTTGAATATCTCCGAAGTAATTGGGAAATAAAAATGACATGTCAATTTAATTATAATCAAGCGGATTATTGAACTATGACTCGGGAATTTGATTCTGAATTCTTTTGAAAATCGATTTCAAATGTTTTGAAGAATGATTTGTAAATAAATGGATTATAAGTACTTAACTTATAAATGGACTTTTGGTATATAATTGAGTTATATAGATTGAATCAAATTAATGAAGGAGATTATAATCGAAGTTTTATAAATAGAAATGGAAGTGGTAAAGATTGTTTATAAATTTGAAACCAATTGAATTTGATAAATGAAACATAAAAGTTATTAAAGGAGATATATTCGTGATTTTGGAAGCGAATTATCCTTAAGTTGAATATTGTGATAATAAAAAGTTAAATGGGAATTTTATTCACAATTTTGGGACAGTGAATATATTATTACAAAAAAAACGGATATGTCTTGGGAAAATGATTGAATAATCTGACCTTCGCTAATAAGGATTGTAAAATTTTGATAGGAAATATATTTGTCAACATGAAAATCCATAATAGGTTTAATAAATTCAGTGATGAATTTGAAATTAAACGTGCGGAAAATTTAATTAAGTGAAAACTTAATATTGAAAGGTTTGAAATTGGTTTAAAATAAATATTATGAAAAGTATGAGGAATTCAAACTATGAATTAAGTTGAAGTTGAAAAGGTTAATGGTTTTAAAGATGTTTTAAAATGCATTAAGTATCGAATACATAGATTTCAACATTCATTGTTGAAATAGACGTTTTCGAGAAATAAGGAAATGGTGGACTATAACACTGTTGTTATAGTAAATGGTTTCAGAAAGGAAATGTTGTTTATAGTATTGGGATTTATATATCTATCTTAAATTTCGAATCCCTGTACTAGTGATTTTTGAGTTGTTGTAACGATGTTTTACGTAACATTCGTTTTGACTCAAATAAATGTGTTTAAAAGAACGCTTTCCTTAAAGAATGGAATATGTACTTAATTATGATCTAAGTATATTGAATATTTTCAAAGTGTTGAAAATAAATGGATTTGTGAATTACTTATTATTGAATAAGTATGGAAATATTTTCCAATATGAAATGAAAGGTTTGAAATTTTATCTTTTAAAGATAAAGTGAAAAGTGAATGTTTTGAGATTTTATCTTTTAAAGATAAATTGAAAATGAATATGTGAAATCGATTTGAAAGTCGTATATTCATAGATATTTTGGGAATGTAAATTCATTATGGAATTTATAAAAGAAAGGGAAATTTGTTTAAAAATAAACATTGATTTATTTTTGAAGTGTGGAAATAAATTTACGGATTTGGAACGCAAATTTAAAATAAATCGGTAAGGATTTATATGATTGATTTAAGTGAACCATTTTAAGTTTAAAATGGATAGCTATTTGGAAATGTTTCCGTTTAAGGAAATTGCTTTGAAATTTGTTTTCAAAGATTGAAAGGTGAAAAAAAATGATTTGAAATTTGTTTTCAAATGGTTAAGTGTGGAAAAAAAATTATATATATATCTTGTGTAGATATTTTTGGGGAATTGGAACAATTAGTTCAACTTTGAATTTTGAATGGTTGATTTGGATTGTATGTCTAACATTGTGAATTGACGACATAGCAATTGATCTCTATTAAATATATATCTGTTGGTGGCGGAGAATTTATTCTCTTAGCTTAACACCCTTCTCTGAGACGTACGAGCTCAGAGGTTATATATCGATAGACATCAATTATGTGTTGAGAATTGACGATGTAACGTGAAATCCAAATCGAGTGTGAAGTCGATAATAAATTGGATTATGAATGTGAATTAGGTTTGAGATAACCTTAAATTTCTAAATCGACTTAGAGGAAAATTTTAAATGGATAATGAAATGGAAAATTTGTGAATCCTCTATTTGTTATGGGTATGAGATATTGAGGTTTTCATAACGTATATATGAGAATATGATAAATTCGAAAACCATTAGTTTGGAAGGTAATTGTTATGGAAAACTTATGTAAGTACATGAGTATGATATGTACGAACTATAATGAAGTACTATGTATGTATGATATTATGTTTTCCAAACTGAGGATATGGAAAAGTACCTTCCATTTGAAAATTGGTGAAGGTATTGGAACTCGATATGAGTGTCCATTTGAAATTCGTAGCTACGTTGAATTTCCATATGTGGAATGTCCATTCGGACTAAAATCCCCCACGATGGATCATCGTGTTTGGGATCGGGAACTAGCGGAATTCGAGGGGCGAGATGCCTATGGGTACAAGCGATTCTACTGGGATAGTAGCGTAACCGCCGTGTAAACCGCGATCTGATGGTATAGCGTAATTCGTGGGGCGAGATGCCTACAGTTACAAGTGATTCCACTGGGATAGTGGCGCAACCGCCGAGTAAACTGCGATCTATGCAACAACCATGGCGAAATTCAAGAGATGAGAAATCTATAGTTTACAAGCGACTCTACTGGGATAGTAGCGGAACCGCCGGGTAAACTGTGATCCATGGGGGAACATGCTTTCCATATCCATTTTTAAAAAGATTTTTAAAGTATTTTCACTAGGAATTGAAGCAAGTATATTTAGTACTTGGAGATTTTTAGACTTGCGCCTGGCCAGCGTATGCCTAATGTCTTTAAGAACGACAATAGACTTGTTAAATTTCGAGTTAGCAAGTATTTTCAAACTTTAAATAGCAAATCAATAATCTGAAATTAAAGTAACATAAATTCCAACCTAATGAACTAAGGAAGAGAATTTTTGAAATGTTTTGAAAGTCCACAGCTTTGGAAAAGCTATACTATGTAAATTTCTTAAATGAAGAATTTCAAATTTAAAATTTGGGTTTTGTAAGTTGAAAACTTTAGTAAAAGACTTTTGCGTCTTGATTGTAGAAAATGTTGTGCAAATGAGTTAATTAACAAGGCTATTGAGATAAAACAAATGGAACTCATTTATTTATTTTAATAAGTATCAAGCTTGGTAAAATTGTGTAAAATATAAATATCGGTGAAATTTTAACAATCATTTTGCCTTACTTGTAATTTCGGGACGAAATTCTTTTAAGGAGGGGAGATTGTAACGGCCCTGAATTTTTTTGAACAATTTAAATTGTAAATATTTAATTAATTTTAAATATTTGAATGATAATTTAAATTGAATTCCCAATATAACTGTAAATTTGGCGATTAAATATTAAAATTTAATCTATACAAAGTTGAATAAAAATTTAAATTTGACTTTGGAGTTGAAATTGAATGTTGAATTTGTATTTTTAATTCAAACTAATGACTTAGGAAAATAATTTGGATACAAGTATTATTTATGTAAATTTATAAATTGATGGTTAGTTTTAATAACATTGTTCTTTAATCTAAATAAAATGGAATGAATTTTATCAATACAAAATACAAGCATAAAATCTAATTGTGAAACATGTTAATATAAATTAACGCTTGATAGTTGAACTTCAGAACGTTTATATACCTATGAAGCTTACTAAAGAAAAAGAAAAAATATTTTCGACAGTAACGATTCCGAATTTTAATTTATTTTAGATTGATAACTGATTTAATTTCTTGATTTAAAATTGTGAGATTAATTGGTTAATCGATTTGAGTTTTTCCAAATTCAAATAAATTATGTTGTTTATTTATAAAGAGATAGTTTCTTTTATAAATTGTTTTGAGTTAATATCTAGATAATGAAGGAATGACAATTATAAATTGTGCCTAATTGCTGTTGGAATTTTAAACGGTTGAATTCCTCTAAAATTTAGTTATAATTCTTAAATAATTTGATTAAGGAATCAGGTGGGCTTTACAATTTTCTTAGCCCATGGTTTTGCTTAAGTGCTGTAATATTATCTAAGGCTATACTCGATCCCCTCTCTATTTCATTCGTAATCCTAGAAATCAAAGAAAACAAAACAATGGCGACCGATACCCCCTTCATCATTTCAAAGCAGATCGAAAAAAAAAGAAAAAAAAAAGAAAACCTAAATCTAAAAATCAAACGAGGAAACGATATAATGGTGGCTCGTCTTTCGGCTTCGTTCCAAAAAAATTTGGCTTTTGTCTTCGCTTCGGTGAAAGGTGAGTACTTTTAGTAACTCACATCTAGTTCAACTTAGTGTTTTAATTTGCGTTTGATTTGGTTTCATCGTTGGTAGTTTCTGACCTAATTTTGACTTGGTTCGATTTCGTGTTTTCTTGATTTTGATTTTTTTTTGGAAATTTTGATTCCGTGGATTTTGAGGACGTTGATGATTTTGGGTTGTCGACTTTGGCCGTTCTTCGGCCATGCGGCTTTGTTAAAATTTGTACCTTGGTTTGTAAATTCTCGGCTTTGTGTTCGTGATGCTTGACCATTTTCGTGAATTTCCCTATTGACCCAATTGTAGTAGCTTTGAATTTTGAGATGTTTGTGATTGATTCAAGTAGTAATGTGGTTGCATGAATGATAATATTTCCTGTTTATATAAGTATGTGTGTGTGAAATTGTATGCATGAATGGTTACAGGGGTGTGTGTCTCTGTTTAAACAAATCATAAGAAAAAAATCAGTACAAATAAATCCACAATTCCCAAATAGACAGCTTTTAGTCTTTGTTTTTGAAAGGAAATGGTTTGTAGCTATGTAATTTTGTTTGTAAAATAGTTTCATAAAATTTTATTTACTAAGCAGTCCACAGAAGTAAGGGTACAGTAAAAATAAAAATAATAAAGGAAAATCAATGTCTATGAATTCAACCTCAAAACAAGCTTCTCTGTTTTATAACTATGAGTAACTTTTAAAACTTTAGTAAATTTGGTCGCATGCTAGGTTATTGAAATGAATAGGTATTGTATGTATATACATAAGTGAAATCTGATGAGAATAGACACTGCATGTATGATTTTTCAAATCAATTTCCCTCAGCCCAATATAAGTTTGGATTTAAGATTTAAATAAAACTTGTATGTTTTGTCATAATGAAGGTTTAAAAAAAAAAAAATTGTTTAAGTTAAATTTAAGTTTGGAATCTCACTGGAAGTTTTAAAAACAAATTTGCATTCAAGCAAGCAAGTTCAGGCTTTCATCTTTGAAAAACAGTCAGGAAGTTTTCTGTCTTCTGGGAAGAAAAATTTGTGAGCAAACTTCTTTTTCCTTAAACTTGAACTTCTTCATTTCCTGGAATCTGTTTATTTTTCTTTTTGTTTGTGAGCAATCTCACTTGCCTCTATTCTTGTTTTGTTTTGATACTTGTGATTGGTGTTTAAATATGAAATGAAATCTTACCTAGATGTTGGATATGAAATCAAAATATTGTATACAGACATATATGCCTGTCCTTATAGTTACAGGCACGAGTAGATTATAAAAAAAAAAGAATAGAAAAAAAACATGCTGTCTTGAATTTGCTTAGTTGATCTGGTAACTGTGCATCATTCAGTCTGCCTTTGTGAAATTTTGACATTCCATCTTTAAATATTTTGTACTCAATATGTGTTTATGTGTATTGAGTTGTACTGTGCATGTATTGTATCCATTCATATTGGACTGTGCTCATTATAATCATGGTCATTTGTTGTTGTCTGGTTGCATTGCTGCATCACTGTAATTAGTTCATGTAGGTCTGCATTCACTTGCTTCTGTATTGGCTTGATGGTTTTCTTCTTGGGTTGTCTGCACTTTGATATTTTGTAGTTCCATTCATTCTTGTTTCAGTGAAATTCATATAGTAATTCTAGTTAGTATTGTTGCATTGTCCACTCGAGTTGTTTGTGAATTTGGTCGAGTTCATATCCACTGTGGTCATCTAATGCAGCATACATATATAAGTTGATTCATACTTATGTTGTGCACCATTTATATTTTCCACTGATACTATCAGGTGTACATCACTGATTCATGGTTAACTTGAGTTTTCATTGGATAAATTTGCTGAGATGATTTTTGCCTCGCATTGACCTTGCCCTGTACTATTTCAACCTGGTTTGCATCTGTTTGGGTCAGATTTATGCATTGGTCTGCCACCTTTATGCCTTTGATACTGTGCATTTGAACTTGCTGCATATAGTTGCTAGTTTCTTCGATTAAATACTAAGTTCCGCCATATTTTTGCTTGACTGTCTGCACTTTTTCATATATCACCTGAGTTTCCACTTGTGTATCTTGGTGGTGGTTGTTGCAGTATGTCACTGTCATGTTGTACTATTCATGTTCTGGCTTGTGTGTTGTCTCTGACCTGATGACTTTGGTTTTTCATTGTCCACACATGTTCATTTGAGTTGTCTGCATTTTCACTGTTTCCTTTGGTTACCTGTGTCTGATCATTGCTTGGTCATTGCACTGATTCTTGGTGGTTTGAGCATTTGGTCTGTGTTGCATTGTTCCATGTACACTTTGACATCCATGTTCTTCACTGTGTTGATTGTTGGTTTAGTTGTTCCTGTCACTAAGTCTTTTGTGTATACTTATGGCTGGTCGTTGATCTGATCATTGCACTTGCTGTTGTGTGCTTAATATCATGTTAGTTCGAATTGCACGGCATATATATACATGTTCTTCATGTTGTCTGGATTTGCTTGTGTACTTGTCATTTTTAAAACTGCTGCTTGTACTTGTGATTATTGGTTTCATGTGAACTGAGCATGTCGACCTGTATTCAGCTGCATTTGTAACTGTGTACATTTTCATGTGATTTGCCATCATCTTATATTTGCATTCCTGGAGTTTTGCTCACTGGACTTCACTGGACTTTACTGTTAAGGCTGTCCATTTGAACCATTGACTGTGCATTCTCTACTTGTATTGTCCACTTTTGTTCAACTGAGTTGTGTTGTTGTTTATGTCTGTGAGACTGGGCATGTGTGCTTATTACTGCAGCCACACAGTATTTATTTTAATTGCTATTTCTTTTGCTTTTGATTCATTGATTTTTTTGCGTATTTCATATACAGTATTGGCGAGGCCGTGCACGCGTGCGTGTACGGCAGCCAATCAGTTTCGATTTTGATGCTTTTAAGTAACTTTTCAATTAATTGAATTAATTTGATTTAAGTTGATGATTTTGTTTTTAACTGCCGTTTAGGCAAATTTTGATGTTTTTTTTCTTTCTCTAAATTATCTTTTTAAAAGGAATTTTTTTTTTCATCCATCTTCATTAAAATTTAAATCTGCTGATTTATTGTTTAACACTTTTGAGTGTTATCATTTACCGTTATCCGATTTCTTGTAAAGGGTCGGATAGGTAAATTTATCTTTGATTGTCGTCTAATTTCTATTTTAATTATTATTGCTTCTATGCACTAATAACTGAGTTTGAATTAGACTGACCCGTGTATTATTTTCTTTTGAATGTAATACTCGGGTCAGACCGAGTATTTTTACAGCTTGAGATTTCAGGCAGCGAAGTTAGAGAGAGGGGGATTAAAGCTTTACTCCAGTTTTCAGGATTTCTTTTGTACTTTAAAAAGATAGATATATATATAGATAATTGTTCCGCTGTATTAAAATCTGATTCATTGTATAAAACTCTGATGTATAAAAGAAAAGTTCATTTATGTGAAATATGATTATTATTCTGTGATTCTGTGGCTGATTCTGTTTAAATGTTATAAACTAAATAATAATCCGTCATTTTGAACGTTTCCAGTTGGTTTAATTACCGACTAGGGGCGGTCAGGGCGGCGGGTCGTTACAGATAATCGACATTTATCACTATCAAAGATAACCCTTATCACCATCACAATGCAACCAATACATCCATATCACTCAACATTATTAATCTCATAGGTGAGATTCAAAACCATTCAAAGCAACCAATAACAATCATTCATAAGCAATGATCTAAAATCATACTATCTATAATTAATTTAAAATAAATTAAATTAATTGCATCAATCTTTAATTAATTTAAAATAAATTAAATTAATTACTTACACAATATAAATTTTGCTTACATCATCATTAATTAATTACAAATTAATTAATTAATTAACCTCTAATTATCATCTTAATCAATCAATCCTGATTAATTATACTTTAATTAATTCCACAAAATTAATTACCCTAAACCAAATACAGTAATTAACCTTTAATTACTTCATTAATTAATTACATTTAACCTTAATTAATTACAATTAATTAATTATCCTTAATTACTTATTATTGATTAATTAATATTAATTAATAAATCTTAATTACATCATTAATTAATTATTCTTAATTATATTTAATTAATTACTCCATTAAATTAATTACTTTCAGTAATTAATCTCACTTAATCCATAATTATTAATCACCTTTGATTAATCTCATTCTGTAATTAATTACCCTTAATTACTTATCAAATTAAATTATTCCTTAATTAATTCTGAATTAATCCCTTGATTAATTATACAAAATAATTTAATCCAAAATTACTTCTCAATTCTAACACTATTCATTAATTACATCCAGTAATTACCTTTAATTACTTCACTGAGTAATCCCATTAATTACATAAAGTAATTATTATCAAATCAAATGTTTAGAATTAATTAAACTTAATTAATTAATTTAAACCAACCTTAATAAGCTCCATTAATTACATTAAGTAATTAGTGTCTTAATTACTTTTATTTAAGTAATTAAACTTAAATAAATTTCATAATTTATTACCATTAATTAATTAATTTAATTAATTATTGGAAATTAATCATATTAATTAATTATCAAATAAACCTTAGTTAATGACCATCATTAACTATTATTAATTCTTTAATTACTTCTTAATTAACTCTAATTCAAATTAATCTAAATTATTAATTAAATAAATTAAATAAATAAGTTATTCCTTAATTATATGATTTATTTAATTATATTTAATATCTTAATAATTCCTAAGGAAATCCATTCCTTATTAATAATTGTATAAATATTAAAGTATACTTAGAACATTTGAAATTCAAATTTCATTTTGAATCAAAAATTCAAAATGATATTAATTATAGCATTTTCCAATTTTAAATTCCATTTATTCTTTCCAAAGTAAATGTAAATCACATTCATTACTTAAAAATAAAACTTATAAGATAAGTCTTAATATACTTAATTTAATTTAAAAAAAATAAGTTTAAATACATTTAAATTCCAAATTCAAGTTAACAATCATTTAACTTCCTTTATAAACTATTTATAATGATTTCATTTCAAAAGAAAAATCAATTTAAGTATTTGTTTGAAACAATTTTTTTTTACTTCAATTAAACAATTTAAATTTAAACTAGTTTGAAAACATTCAAATTTTAAACTTATTCAAATCTCAGATTTTTAATTCAATACACTTGAAACCATTCCTTATTCAAATCATTTGTATTTTAAACTTAAGATAAACTTTTGATTTGTTAAAACTTTTATTTAAAATACAAATTTATTTTTAAAACCTGAAGATTCAAAAATCTTAAGAAGACTGAACTTAAATTTAGATTCAAACTGGTGATTTAAATTATGATTCAAATTTTAAAATGAAATTTAAATTTATAGAAAAACTGTCAGGTTTCCCCTCCTTTTCCTTTTTATTTAAAACTGAAACCATTTCAAAATTTGAAAACTTATAAGATTTTCAAAATCATTTGAAACTCTAATACATATTAGATTTAACTTAACCCAGATTTTAAACCTAACTCCATTTAAATTCAGTTTAAAATTTTATATTTAAAACAAAAACAAAACTACAGGTTTCTAAAAAAAAAACCTGCAACCTGTATGCCTAAACCCCGAGCAAATATAAAATTTGCTTCGAGTCAAAAGAACTTCTGCTTCGAGCCAAGTACAGACACTCTCAAGTATTACTTCGAGTTCCAAAATACTGCAGTACCCCAAAACGACCAAACTCAAAGATTTTTGCACCGTGCACATGCACCGTGCCTCCAGTTACCATCACCCGCCTCCGGTGGCTTCCCAACAACGATGATCAGCCTCACGACCAACCATCACCATCAGATCCTCCTTCCAAAACACGAATTTGAAGTCGAGTTCTATTTTCCAAAACCTGGAATAGAGTAAAACAGGTACCCCAAACCTGTAAACTGCCTCATCCTCCACCTTCTGTCCACTTGAACGGCAACAACTCCGGCTACGACTTCCTATACAGACAAGCCATCTTCACTCAAATCCTCACTGCACTCGAACGTTTGTAGAAGACGAGAAGATCAATTTACTAACCCTATGAAAAACTAGGGCTACAGAAATTAAACTGTCACCACTGCTTCTATGGTGATCTGCATCACCTTCACTGATTTTTCTAGGCTTCATTTACTACTCCTCTATCCACAAGATGAATCCCGACCCTTCCATTTGCAGAGATCACCCAAAAGTCCCCTATTTCCATTTTATGTTCAACACAGAACTGCTCCCTTCTTCCCAATCTATAAATTTTGATTTTAGTATTGAAATTTATGTTTTGCTTTGTGTTTACATTCTATATTACTGAATCCATAATTTACATAATTTGAGATTTCACATTGTAAATCACCACTATTGTTCTCTTCTTCTTTTTTTTCTTTCTAAAGACACCCAGATTTGAAATTTAACTTTAATAAGTTTAAACAGTAATTCATGGTAAATCAAACAACTTTAGTTTGATAATTAAGTCTTAACATCAATTGGTTCCAGAATAAATGAATTTAAAACAAAACAGGGAAACTGGAACTATAAACAGGGAATAATCCTATATAACAAGCATGCATATCAATCATTCATATATACACACCATACTTCATCATACATATTCACTTCAACAATATAAGCATGCAACCAATTTTTATATTAACTTAAAGGAAACAGGAAATGTTACTCACCTTTTCTTGATGTGCAGAGCAGTGAATTTGAAAGAATAAGACTTGTGCTTTTGTTGTTGATTTATAAACCTTGCATGCTTTATTTCTTTAATTTGAAACTGCAGTAGCTTTCTTCTTTAGTTTTGAAAAATGCAGTTTGCTCCCTTAAATTTTTTGAGACTGCATGCATGCTGCTTGATTCCAAGTTTTAAGAAATGCAGGTTTAAGAACGGTTTTGCCTTAAAATCCAGGTTCTAAAGAAAATGTGGGTTCCAGATTTGCTTCCTGATCTTACAACTGCATGCATGCTATTCTATTGCATGTTTGATTCAATTTTGAAAATGGTTTTGCCTATTTTGATTTCTGAATTTGTTTTCAAAGAGAGTGTTTCAGATTTTGGTATTAGAATAGAAGTGTTTATTTTTCTTTTTCAGATTTGTTTAGTATTTTGGATTTGAAGATTTATGTTAGGCTTTCATTTAGAAAAAGAAAGAAATGAAGAAAAAGATTTGGTTATATAAACTGAAATTAAACTTTATTAAACAAATAAATAAAGGAAAACCAATTTAAATGACACTTGTCTTCCATTCTACTTAATCTTTTAACACTTGTTATTAAGTGAATTTAAAAGCTAACACTTGTCTTTTTAAGAGTTATCATTCATTAAATGTTAATTAATATTTTGTTAGATGTTAATATAGGATACATGTAAGCTTGTTTTAATTAATTAGTCAATCATGTATCAATTTACATGTACATAAATTTTAAAATGAATAAATATTAAACTTATACAAATGATTCAAAATCAAAATAATTTAAAAACAATTATACTTTAGATTTAAAACTTTGAATTCATGTTCAAAATAATTTTTTGAAATCTAGTTTATTTACAAATAAGACTACATAATTTAAATTTTTGGAAAACAATTATTTTTATTAAAAATTTATTTGTTGAAACAATGTATTGTTATATTTTTAGAAATAACAATATTTAATAATCATAAATAACTTATAAAAGAAATTATTTCTTTGTTAATAAATTATTTATTATCACATTATATTTAAAAGAAACTCAAAATGACCTCATTGTTATTTATTTAAATTTTAACTTGAATTAAAAATATTTTAAATCATTTCAATACTTATCTTATGTATTTAAAAACATATTTTATTTATTAAATAGCTTTTAAAAAGTTTAACTTTTAAATAAAAACATAATTTCCAATTTTACTAAAGATATAAATTTTATAGAAAACAGGATTCATTTAAAACAATACATATTTACAATATATACAATACTCTATATATATTATAAATATAAAACAAATATTAGATTTTAAAAGACAAAATCTAACGATTAACTATTTATTTTATTGAATTATTAAATTAATTCAAATCTTATTACAAAGATTATCAAATCAATTTAATTTTTATTACAGATTATTAAATTGATATTGCTTTAAAATTCTGGGTCATCACATTCCTTCCCCCTTAAAAGAATTTCGTCCCCAAAATTTAAAACAAAGGTAATTTAATAATCTATTTAAAGATTAAATTTTAAAACACAAGCATATACCAATGATATTCTAACAACCATGGCAATCAATTCACCCAATCAAACAAATCTAATTATCCAGAAAAATTCTGGATAAAACTTTCACGAGTTTCCCCGGTATAAAAATATCGGGATACTCGCTCTATATATTCCAAACAATCAATACTATTAAACTATAGAGCTCCTATTCATCTATATCTACAGAACTAGACAGCATATCAGACTACAGACGAGTCTGACTCCACAACCAAACTCCATAACTGCTGGTTCTAAAACCAGAGATAGACCATACACGTACTCCCTCAGAGATATGTGAAACTCATCGAATTCCAGTTATCCAAACTGACAATTCAATCCTGAAAAACCAAACATCAATCCAACCAAAACACAGAGAAGAGATCCAAACATTACTGAGCTAGCTTTCCAGATTTATTCAAAACTTATAGCTCCTGAATCAGAGAAAACTCCAACAATAACGAAGTCTCCAACTTCGAATTCCAAATTTCTCTGTCCCTTATCCACAGAAGTTTCAGACAAATCCTGGGCTGCCAACATCCAAACTGATCAGCTCAACCCATCACAATGATCTCCTCAAGATCAATCCAAAACCAAAACACAATTCTACTCCATAGACAGCAGAAAACAACAAACTTCTCCCAATCCGGAAAAGAAAATCAGAAACACTATCAAACTGCTTCCGCTGCACAACTCTGATCCGAAGTAGATAAGAAAAAGCTGACGAAGAACACAAGCACCAACTGGACATCACCGCTCAGAAATATGGTTCAACGGATCCATAAAGAAAACTCAGAAATTCCTCCAAAAATGAGTTACTTCATCAAATTCTATCTCTAGGAATCATTTTCCAACCGAACAGAACCACCGGTTCCATTCCTGGAATACTAGTCGATCAGAAAACTCAATCTTCAGATGCTGACAAACCTCCGTCTTCCTATAAGACATCCAGAACAATCTTCAACAATCCAAGAGAACACTCAACCAATCGCAAGTCACTTTCGCGATCAACCCAGATAAATTTCCAAAGAAAACTGTTCTCTCTTAACAAATAGAACAGTTTACACTGGTCTAGTCAATCCTTTGAAGAAACGGATTCACTCAGCGGCTTCTGAACTCCATCTTCAGAAAAACTACTCAGCTAAGACCTCCCTGTCAGCTCACAGAACACTCCGAGCTGCACTACTGACACCAATGCCAAACTTCTTAATCCAAACTCCTCGAGAAACTCGGACTTCAAAGCAAACAGAAATACTTCAACATCCTGCTGACTCCAGCCACAACACTGAAACAGACTCACTTCCCAAACTTGTTCCAAAGAAAACATTTTCGAAAACAATCCATAGTCACTGCATCTCATCACGCAGTTACAACTTCCTGAGGTATCAAAATACTATCACTTACTTCAGCTCAACTGACTGATCCAAAATCTACTCACCAAACTTTGTACTTCAAAGATGACTCCGAACCTTAACAGGTTTCCTTCAGAGATCGATGAAATACTTCAACATAATAAAACTTATTCGAGACGGTATTAGGTCTACAGTCTCGACAGATAAACTTCCAATCTCAACATCAGACTCCAACCAATGGTAGTAATCGTGTTACAAACACTACTACCTTATCTACCTTTATAACATATATTGGAAAACCTGAACAGGTAACCCAACAGATAGGTAGAAATAGATAAATATATATAAATATATATAAAATTACAAATACGCTCTCTCAAGATAGACACCACTCCAGAGCCCAGGTATTCACTCAACCTAACGCTATGATACCAACTGTAACGACCCAACTTCCACACTCCAGGAAGTCGCATCGCTAATAAGAAAGAAAGGGATAGAAAAGAGAAAGAAAGAGAAAAAGAAGAAACAACACATCAGAATCTAAACAGCGGAACGAATAAATTATATTAATAACATAAAATATTACATAGTTTACAACCACTATCAGAGTACACAGATATACAACACATACTAGACAGTTATAAACACCTGTCTAGTATTTACGACATAATACAATCCAGAGACAACACAGAATACACAGCGGAATACTATATCTAACGCAGAAGCCTCCTACTCCATTGCTCCTCCAATATTCATCAAAGCTAACCTGATTCCCTTGGCTACTCGTAAAAATTTGAGTACCCAAGAGTTTATGAAAACAAAGAATAAACTCCGGGTCAGACATGGGTCTGGTGTGAGTAACAGGTTAAAGTTGCTTAACTTTCAAAAACCTTTTGAAAAGAAAGGTATCACGTAAGACTTCCCACACATAAACATGGAAAAAGTTTTTACCTTACGCTAACCAAAACATTTGATAGGAAATCCGATGATATTATAATAGTGTCTAGGGTTTTTCAAATAAATAAGAAATAGCTGAAATTGTTACATTCATTAAATTCCAGCTACTAGCCACAAAAGTGGGTAATACAATCAAAACCGTTAGCACTTATTAGATTTTGGATTCCATACAATGGCAGGGCTACTGGGGTACCGCCCGTCACAGTACGTGGCCTAGATCACCGTACCGAGGAGCCACCCTAACTCCCCTGCAACACAAGGCCGGACCCATTCCTTACTGAATAGTTCCGAACAAGACAACCCCGCAGTTGGTGCGCACTAACAACTGCCCACTAAGCCGAATAAAAAGGGACCTCTAGACAGGGGAAAATCTTTCTCTCAAGTGGAGCTACCCACGAAGCCTTGCCGCACCTACCCTGTTTTAGCCATTCCCGGTTGATGAGGCTTGAGGCTACGATTACCTTTAAAGGACACATCTCTTAGAATGCTCATCGTCCACCTGACGATGTGCTGAAAGCATTCAATCCATACAAGTTCGTTCCGGATTCGAACGAAACCGAAGGCATTATCTCGTTACACTCGTTTTGGAATCACCCTCAGAGTTAACGACGATAACCCTTGCACTCTGAATCTCCATCTCGAATCTATAAGTACTATTCCGTCAAACTCATTATGGAATCACCCACAGAGTTATACTGAC
This sequence comes from Allium cepa, assembly GCA_030765085.1. Classification (NCBI taxonomy): domain Eukaryota; kingdom Viridiplantae; phylum Streptophyta; class Magnoliopsida; order Asparagales; family Amaryllidaceae; genus Allium; species Allium cepa. Next base: position 737,233,790 of record CM060943.1, read on the forward strand.
GTATAGCCCTTACACCTCGAGTCTTCACTTGCTCCACTTGGATTAACGACCTAACGTTTAATTGGAATCGATGTGGTTTTTGGATTCCAAATATGGAAACCCGATCCCGGTCTCATCGAAATCCAAAGCGTGTCTTTTAGGTCCAAGTTGTTTTATAATTTTAAAACAATTCAATTATATCATCTATATACACACAGATAGATAATTAATAGATTCACAACAGATAATTATCATTATCAAACCACAGATAATCCACATTTATCACTATCAAAGATAACCCTTATCACCATCACAATGCAACCAATACATCCATATCACTCAACATTATTAATCTCATAGCTGAGATTCAAAACCATTCAAAGCAACCAATAACAATCATTCATAAGCAATGATCTAAAATCATACTATCTATAATTAATTTAAAATGAATTAAATTAATTACATCAATCTTTAATTAATTTAAAATGAATTAAATTAATTACTTACACAATATAAATTTTGCTTACATCATCATTAATTAATTACAAATTAATTAATTAATTAACCTCTAATTATCATCTTAATCAATCAATCCTGATTAATTATACTTTAATTAATTCCACAAAATTAATTACCCTAAACCAAATACAGTAATTAACCTTTAATTACTTCATTAATTAATTACATTTAACCTTAATTAATTACAATTAATTAATTATCCTTAATTACATATTATTGATTAATTAATATTAATTAATAAATCTTAATTACATCATTAATTAATTATTCTTAATTATATTTAATTAATTACTCCATTAAATTAATTACTTTCAGTAATTAATCTCACTTAATCCATAATTATTAATCACCTTTGATTAATCTCATTCTGTAATTAATTACCCTTAATTACTTATCAAATTAAATTATTCCTTAATTAATTCTGAATTAATCCCTTGATTAATTATACAAAATAATTTAATCTAAAATTACTTCTCAATTCTAACACTATTCATTAATTACATCCAGTAATTACCTTTAATTACTTCACTGAGTAATCCCATTAATTACATAAAGTAATTATTATCAAATCAAATATTTAGAATTAATTAAACTTAATTAATTAATTTAAACCAACCTTAATAAGCTCCATTAATTACATTAAGTAATTAGTGTCTTAATTACTTTTATTTAAGTAATTAAACTTAAATAAATTTCATAATTTATTACCATTAATTAATTAATTTAATTAATTATTGGAAATTAATCATATTAATTAATTATCAAATAAACCTTAGTTAATGACCATCATTAACTATTATTAATTCTTTAATTACTTCTTAATTAACTCTAATTCAAATTAATCCAAATTATTAATTAAATAAATTAAATAAATATGTTATTCCTTAATTATCCGATTTATTCAATTATATTTAATATCTTAATAATTCCTAAGGAAATCCATTCCTTATTAATAATTGTATAAATATTAAAATATACTTAGAACATTTGAAATTCAAATTTCATTTTGAATCAAAAATTCAAAATGATATTTATTATAGCATTATCCAATTTTAAATTCCATTTATTCTTTCCAAAGTAAATGTAAATCACATTCATTACTTAAAAATAAAACTAATAAGATAAGTCTTAATATACTTAATTTAATTAAAAAAAATAAGTTTAAATACATTTAAATTCCAAATTCAAGTTAACAATCATTTAACTTCCTTTATAAACTATTTATAATGATTTCATTTCAAAAGAAAAATCAATTTAAATATTTGTTTGAAACAATTTTTTTTTTACTTCAATTAAACAATATAAATTTAAACTAGTTTGAAAACATTCAAATTTTAAACTTATTCAAATCTCAGATTTTTAATTCAATACACTTGAAACCATTCCTTATTCAAATCATTTGTATTTTAAACTTAAGATAAACTTTTGATTTGAACCTTGATTTTAAAACTTTTATTTAAAATACAAATTTATTTTTAAAACCTGAAGATTCAAAAATCTTAAGAAGACTGAACTTAAATTTAGATTCAAACTGGTGATTTAAATTATGATTCAAATTTTAAAATGAAATTTAAATTTACAGAAAAACTGTCAGGTTTCCCCTCCTTTTCCTTTTTATTTAAAACTGAAACCGTTTCAAAATTTGAAAACTTATAAGATTTTCAAAATCATTTGAAACTCTAATACATATTAGATTTAACTTAACTCAGATTTTAAACCTAACTCCATTTAAATTCAGTTTAAAATTTTATATTTAAAACAAAAACAAAACTACAGGTTTCTAAAAAAACCTGCAACCTGTATGCCTAAACCCCGAGCAAATACAAAATTTACTTCGAGTCAAAAGAACTTCTGCTTCGAGCCAAGTACAGACACTCTCGAGTATTACTTCGAGTTCCACAATACTGCAGTACCCCAAAATGACCAAACTCAAAGATTTTTGCACGGTGCACGTGCACCGTGCCTCCAGTTACCATCATCCGCCTCCGGTGGCTTCCCAACGACGATGATCAGCCTCACGACCAACCATCACCATCAGATCCTCCTTCCAAAACACGAATTTGAAGTCGAGTTCTATTTTCCAAAACCTGGAACATAGTAAAACAGGTTTTACCCCAAACCTGTAAACCTCCTCATCCTCCACCTTCTGTCCACCTGAACGGCAACAACTCCGGCTACGACTTCCTACACAGACAAGCCATCTTCCCTCAAATCCTCACTGCACTCGAACGTTTGTAGAAGACGAGAAGATCAATTTACTAACCCTATCAAAAACTAGGGCTACAGAAATTAAACTGTCACCACTGCTTCTATGGTGATCTGCATCACCTTCACTGATTTTTCTAGGCTTCATTTACTACTCCTCTATCCACAAGATGAATCCCGACCCTTCCATTTGCAGAGATCACCCAAAAGTCCCCTATTTCCATTTTATGTTCAACACAGAACTGCTCCCTTCTTCCTAATCTATAAATTTTGATTTTAGTATTGAAATTTATGTTTTGCTTTGTGTTTCCATTCTATATTACTGAATCCATAATTTACATAGTTTGAGATTTCACATTGTAAATCACCACTGTTGTTCTCTTCTTCTTTTTTTTCCTTTCTAAAGACACCCAGATTTGAAATTTAACTTTAATAAGTTTAAACATTAATTCATGGTAAATCAAACAACTTTAGTTTGATAATTAAGTCTTAACATCAATTGGTTCCAGAATAAATGAATTTAAAACAAAACAGGGAAACTGGAACTATAAACAGGGAATAATCCTATTTAACAAGCATGCATATCAATCATTCATATATACACACCATACTTCATCATACATATTCACTTCAACAATATAAGCATGCAACCAATTTTTATATTAACTTAAAGGAAACAGGAAATGTTACTCACCTTTTCTTGATGTGCAGAGCAGTGAATTTGAAAGAATAAGACTTGTGCTTTTGTTGTTGATTTATAAACCTTGCATGCTTTATTTCTTTAATTTGAAACTGCAGTAGCTTTCTTCTTTAGTTTTGAAAAATGCAGTTTGCTCCCTTAAATTTTTTGAGACTGCATGCATGCTGCTTGATTCCAAGTTTTAAGAAATGCAGGTTTAAGAACGGTTTTGCCTTAAAATCCAGGTTCTAAAGAAAATGTGGGTTCCAGATTTGCTTCCTGATCTTACAACTGCATGCATGCTATTCTATTGCATGTTTGATTCAATTTTGAAAATGGTTTTGCCTATTTTGATTTCTGAATTTGTTTTCAAAGAGAGTGTTTCAGATTTTGGTATTAGAATAGAAGTGTTTATTTTTCTTTTTCAGATTTGTTTAGTATTTTGGATTTGAAGATTTATGTTAGGCTTTCATTTAGAAAAAGAAAGAAATGAAGAAAAAGATTTGGTTATATAAACTGAAATTAAACTTTATTAAACAAATAAATAAAGGAAAACCAATTTAAATGACACTTGTCTTCCATTCTACTTAATCTTTTAACACTTGTTATTAAGTGAATTTAAAAGCTAACACTTGTCTTTTTAAGAGTTATCATTCATTAAATGTTAATTAATATTTTGTTAGATGTTAATATAGGATACATGTAAGCTTGTTTTAATTAATTAGTCAATCATGTATCAATTTACATGTACATAAATTTTAAAATGAATAAATATTAAACTTATACAAATGATTCAAAATCAAAATAATTTAAAAACAATTATACTTTAGATTTAAAACTTTGAATTCATGTTCAAAATAATTTTTTGAAATCTAGTTTATTTACAAATAAGACTACATAATTTAAATTTTTGGAAAACAATTATTTTTATTAAAAATTTATTTGTTGAAACAATGTATTGTTATATTTTTAGAAATAACAATATTTAATAATCATAAATAACTTATAAAAGAAATTATTTCTTTGTTAATAAATTATTTATTATCACATTATATTTAAAAGAAACTCAAAATGACCTCATTGTTATTTATTTAAATTTTAACTTGAATTAAAAATATTTTAAATCATTTCAATACTTATCTTATGTATTTAAAAACATATTTTATTTATTAAATAGCTTTTAAAAAGTTTAACTTTTAAATAAAAACATAATTTCCAATTTTACTAAAGATATAAATTTTATAGAAAACAGGATTCATTTAAAACAATACATATTTACAATATATACAATACTCTATATATATTATAAATATAAAACAAATATTAGATTTTAAAAGACAAAATCTAACGATTAACTATTTATTTTATTGAATTATTAAATTAATTCAAATCTTATTACAAAGATTATCAAATCAATTTAATTTTTATTACATATTATTAAATTGATATTGCTTTAAAATTCCGGGTCATCACAATACCGATCCCTCCAACTCTTTCAAATGCCATGCAATCCTTAAAGGAGCTTCTCCATGTTATATTATGCTTAGCCTCCAAGTTTCATGCCAGTTGGATTAGTGGAAATCGATTTATTAAACAATCTTTGTTGCAATATGTTGCGAAGGCTGATTATAGCCGATCCCTATGGAGGGATGGGTACCGATCCCTCCAACTTGCTCCAAATGCCATGCGATCATTACGGGGTGTTCCACATGTTCTAATTAGCTTATTCTCCAAGTTTCATGTCAATCGGATCTGTAGATGTTGCGATATTGGTCGATCTTTGGTATGAAGTTGAGTTTTGCCGACCCCTAAGAGGGAAAGGTACCGATCCCTTTTTCTTCATCCAAATGATATGAGATCCCTAGGGTAGGATCCTTAGGGTCTCCACATCTTGCTCACAAAATTTTATATGAATTAGAATTATGCATTTTGAGATATTGATTGTTTTCCATTGAGTGGTACTTGCTTGGATGAAATATACCGATCCCTTTTATACCAATCCCTTTTTATATGATCCCTTTCTTAAGTGAAGTAATTTGTCGATAATTTATGCTTACAAACTCCAAATGAATTACGATTTGAAATGTGGCCTCATGGGGACTTGCTTGTCACTTTGTATCATTCACCTAATTTAGGATAAAAATTGAGGACATATACCGATCCCCTAGGGTAAGGGATATGCACCAATCCCTTGCCTGGATGAGGCACTAATCCGTACTTAGAATATTCTGGAGATTTTATCTTTCAGTATCGATTGATTGTCGCTTCATATCATTGCCTGTACTTAATTTCGAGACCTCACAATCATCGCTCTTGACTACTGGCCTTGGTAATCGTGAAGTCTGTTGGGTTAAATCCGCATGTCTACTACCTTGGAAAAAGGTGGGTAAATAGATAGATTATATATAATAATGTAGTGAGAGATAGGGATGAGATTTAATAATATAGAAGGGATGAAATGAGAGGGGCAAAATAGGAATAGTCATCCATTTATCCCTTAAACTCTCACCCTCCCCATTTCACTCTCATTGCTTTTTCACAAACATAAAAAATCAAAGAAAAAGAGATCAGGTTGCTCATTAACCAAGGGAAAAGGAAAGAGGAAATCAAGAGATTAAACGATAAAATTTTAGGAAACAAATTCTCAATCCATCACCCAATGTTAAGGTGAATAATAGGATGACCATTTCTATTTGTTATTTTTGAATTTGGCTATAAGTAATACCTGAATTTTTTGAAGATTTATGCCATGTTTTGGTTGTATGTTCACTATTTGGACAAAATAATGATTTAAGGAATTTTTGTGAAACCATCTAAGTGGGTTTTAAGGATAAAACCTATATTCTTAATCTCCCATTGCATTGATTTTCTAAGATGGTATGTAAAATGATAATTTGAAGATGTCTTTTTAATTTCATAATTTTTCAAGTCAAACTGAATATTTTATGAATTTCCTAATGTGGAAATTGGGTTTACTTTGGATTTTAATTATTAAAAAAATTAAGTATGGTTTTTGGTCTCGAAATTTTTATATGGAAAAGAGTATGATATTTTTTAATTTCTATGATTTTTGGGGATTTTGCCTAAGTGATCTAAGGTCATTAAGAATTTATTTTGCTAGATAAGCATTTAAATCAATAATTAATTGGATATATTAACTAATTAAGTTCGCAAATGATTTCGGGAGTTTAAAAATTAGATGCGACAATCTTTCTAAAATGAATTGGAAAAATATTTCATTATCTAATTGAAATTGGACAAAAATTAAGATTTGATGAAATGTAATTGCTTTTAGTAGTAATAAATCAGTTTTCACGATAATGATGATAATGTCATGCCGCCCTTGTCTATACTGAACCTAAGATAAAGTTGTAGTTATGGGAGTCGGCATTGATGTGTACGGAAGCTTATGATAACTACTTAGGTGGTTATGGAATGATTCCAACCAATTCGAAGTGGACCTTGTCTGCAACCTTATGTTGGAAGCATCGAAACTTCATAATTCATTTAAGTGTGTAAACTTAATGCCCCAATCATTGACACCGCATATTTTCACCATTGTTTTAAATAACGTCGTATAAAACTATTTTGATTGTTTTCTATATCATCTATATAGAGGCAGTGATGCTGTCTATTCTAACTTCGACCTTATGTATTTGGTGGCATAGTAGCCGTAGTAAGATAAGTGCAATGCTTTTAAACTGATGCACCTAGTTTTGATGTAGCATCTCTTCGTTTTAAGGCCTGGGGGACTAGGTTTCACAAAATTTAAGACAATGTTTTAAAAGGGTAAGATAGCCAATGTTTAAGAAGGTCAATCACCTTACGAGTTTGGCAGTTAGCCTTATGATTTACTAGTATGGGCCCGTGCTTCGCACACGGGCTGTTTTTGTCATTGTATACGTTGATATTTTGTTTGAGCGCAAATATGTAAACGGAAAGCAAGGGCATTTTTGGAATTTTTAAAAAGAAACCGATTAAATTAGTTCAATAAATTTTCTTTATTGGTAGTAGAGATAAAAATCTAAATTTTTTGTTTTTTAACTTTGGACAAAGGTTTAACATTACAAAGTGCGGCATGAACACTACATAGTATTAATGGCAGATGGAATTATTTTTTCATTTTGAAATTATTCATTGGGGTTACAAATTTAGATTAACTTTGATATGCTATATGCTTTAGAAATTTAAACAACAACCATTGGGGATACCAATGTTTATCATTTTGAGATATTATAAGTTTAAGGGGAATACAACCTAATTGGAGACACTAATGGACATTGGTTGAACATGTGGTTTAAACACGAATTAAATCGATAACTGATGGGTTCATAATCATCCTCAGAAAACTATGGGATGTAAGATGGATAGTCCACATCATGCCGGAGATGGATAGTCTTTATATCAATAACAAAGAGTTCATAGTCATTCTAGGAAAAACTATGGGATATGTGAGGGATAGTCCACATCATTTTAAATGAATGAAACCATATGTGATGGGTAGTCCATATGGGTGGATAGTGTGAGAAATGAGGATTACGGATCTTAAGGCTGGAATAACACTAGAGAGGGGGTGAATAGTGTTTTGTGGATTTTTTAAATCTTTTTGAAACTTATGTAATTTAATCACCAACAAATGCAATTCACAGACATAGATATAATCACAGAATCGGACACAAATGCAAATTCTAAATAAAAGCAGTAAAGGAAAGAACACACCCCAGGATTTTATACTGGTTCGGAGTTACCCTACATCCAGTCTCGTACACTTGTACGGATTTCTTATCAAAATAATCTCCCAGATTATACCCTCGATTTCAAGGTTACGAGGAACCCCTCCTGTATTCGAGTCCAGGGTAAACTCTCTTGATTTAACTAGGCTACAAGATCACCTAATTGATTTATGGGGCTACAATCACACCCAATTGATTTCAAAACTCAACCGCACCTTTTACTCAACATTTTGATTTACAAAAGATCCTATAACTCTGAATGGCACTGAGATTTTATGGAAAGAGTGGCAGAGAATCAAACAAAAGATAATCAAGTTTGATTCACTTGGTATTTCGGCAGAATATAGTTTTAGATTCTTTATAATAAATGTGGAAGATGAAGAGGAGAGAAAACAAGTAAAATTATGATTCAAATTCGTTCAAAACAATAGGTATATATAATAGAGCAACTATCATATCTCTTCATTAAAGGGTACGACGAATAGACTCTTCTTTTGAAAACTTCAATTTTGAATTTAACGGACACCATGTCGACATATGGGGTTGAGGCATGTCGACATGCTCTAGGCAAAATTGATGTTTTGATTTTCTTATTAAAATTGGTTTCTATAATTTGTCAAAACAATTTCTAAACTTTGTAAATATATTTAAATATAGTTTAAACATATAAAAGAGTTTAGAAAGTAATTTTTAATATATATAATCTTAATCTATAAAGTGATTTAAAATCTTAGTATATAAATATTTTAAAGCTAAATATTTAAAACAAGAGATGGTTTAAAAACAAGGACAATTTTGAAATCAAAATATTAAAAGTGATAAAAATAGTTTTGAGATTAAAATATTTAAAACCAAGAGAGATGTCTTTTTGAAAAGAAAGTTTCGAAAACATTTTTAAAAAACAAGAGATGTATTTTTAAAAAGCATTTTTATAAAATTAGTGGATATCAAAATAGCACCACTTTATGTTCCACTAGATATTGTCATGATTCCATCCACTAGGGTTCTATCCCTTTAACAGGCTCGAAGTGGATTCCATTCCACGAATAAATTTTGAATAAACATATAAGTGGTTGCAAGAAGTTTTAACATAATTCTAGACTCAATACTTATCTTGTACTTTTGAAATCTTGATACTCATGAGTCTTCAATCTTGATATCTTCAATCTTGAATCTCGATACTGTACAGTCTTCACTCTTGGTGCCTGCATGTTTATATCCTGCATATACATATATATCTAAACTATAATATTAGTATTTGTATTTTATAACAAGTCCTAAGGTTGTTGTCATCCAAAACCATCATCTTAAGGACTAACAATCTCCCCCTTTTTGATGATGACAACCTATGTTTATAAAATATACTTCTCCTTCACAATAACTCCCCCCGAAACTAATAATTCCCCTTTAATCTAAGCTCAACTACTCTAACTATTCTATTTTATATTTCTCTCCCTTTGTCATCAACAAAAAAACTAATTCTAAACTAATATAACCCCCTCTTAATCTAATACTATCCAAACTAAATACTAATAAGCGAATCAAAAAATTTATTATATGCGATGTTATATTTATATATATATGGAACATAAACACACGAATATATCTAAGTACATAAAATGGAGAATAACATTACTAACGAGAGTTTTTGACAATTGGAGATTTGTGAATCGAACAATTTGGATAATGAAAACAAAAGTTTCCATGTTGTTCAACCAAATTCCCATCTTCATCAAAACACACTTCGCCTACGCAGACCACTTTGTTGTCTTCTTCCATAGGTGCTTCTTCCTCTTCTTCTTCCTCCTCTTCGCTGTGCTCTAAGGGGTTGTGCACTTGAATGTTGGAAGAACCTTCTTCAATCGCAATAGAATTTTCATGATTATCCATTAGGAATTTTTGCAAATTCCGAAGAATTTTGCCTTGCTTTTCTTGTTCGTTTGCCATCCTTATTTGCACAACTTGAAGTTCAGTCAACATTTACATGGCATCCTTCATAGATTCTTCAATCTTTATCACACATGCCAGTAATTTTAGTCATAATGTCGTTTTGGTTTGATTTAATGGAGGAGGCTAGTAATTTTAATTTTCAAGAGTTTATTTCAGAGAAAGAGAAGTGAGAAGACAAAAAAATTCAAAATACATAGGTTTATATAACTACCAAACTAATTTTAGAGGGAAAATCAAAATTTCAAATTTTAACGTTGTATGTTTACATGGGTTGTAGGGGTATGTCGACATCCCTATGACAAATTTGGTTTTCTTGTATATCTTTGTTTATTAAAAATATATGTTACTATATTTATATTCTATACCTCAGTTATTGACCAAACACTTAGTTCTCTTCTTAACTTATTAAATATAGATTGATTTAAGGGTTTGGTTAAAATATCAGCAATTTGATTCTCGGATTTGATAAATTCAAGAGAAATAATCTCTTCACTTATATAATCTTTGAGAAAATGATGTCTGATATCAATATGCTTAGTCCTAGCATAATGAGTAGGATTTTTAGATAAATTTACTACACTAGTATTATCAAAATAAACTGGTGATTTTGAAATTGATAATCCAAAATTTTTTTGGGATTGTTGCATATAAATGACTTGAGAGCAAGCCAAACCAGTAGAGATATATTCTGCTTTGGTTGTTGATAAAGAAACAGTTTCTGGATTTTTACTAAACCATGAAACCAGAGAATGCCCAAAAAACGACTAGTTCCACTTGTACTTTTTCGGTCAGATTTGCAACCAGCATGGTCAGCATCACAACAAGAGATTAAATCAAATGAATCATTTTTAGGGTAAAATAAACCATAGTCAAAAGTATGTTTAACACATCTTATGATACATTTCACAGCTTTCAAGTTAGTCTCTTTGGGTTGAGATTGGTATCTGGCACAGAGGTAAACACTATGCATAATATCAGGTCTACTCGTTATGATGTAGAGTAGTGATCCAATCATTCCCATATATAGTTTTTGATTTGCATCTTTTGAAAGATCTTCTTTATTTAAAGCTTCATTGATTGCCATAGGAGTGGTTTTTCCACTCGCAGTAGTCATATCAAATTTACTAACTAGATCCCTAGCATATTTTTCTTCACTAATAAAAATACCATTATCTAATTGTTTTATTTGTAAACCTAAGAAGAAAGTAAGTTCACCCATATGACTCATCTCAAACTCTTTTGTCATTATTTCAGAAAATTCTTTATTCATTTCATGATTAGTTGAACCAAAAAAATATCATCTACATAAACTTGTACTAGTTGGATATCATTTTTATTTCTTTTAATGAAAAGAATATTATCTACTTTACCAATTTCAAAATTTGATTGTAATTAAAAAGATCTTAGTCTATCATACCATGCTCTAGGAGCTTGTTTCAGACCATATATTTGAAAACATGGTGTGGAGATTTTCATCTTCAAAGAGTGGAGGTTGTTCAACATAAACTTTCTCTTTCACAAATCCATTTAGAAAAGAACTTTTAACATCCATTTAAAATAATTTGAAATTATTATAGTTTGTGAAAGCAAGTAGAATTCTAATGGCTACTAATCTTGCTACGGGTGCAAAGGTTTCATCAAAATCTATTCCTTCTTCTTGACAATAACCTTGTGCGACTAATCGAACATAATTTCTAACGACCTCACCTAGTTCATTCATTTTATTTTTATATGCCCATTTAGTTCCTAATATAGTTTTATCCTCGGGTCTAGGAACAAGTTCCCAAACATCATTTCTGGTGAATTGATTCAGTTCTTCTTACAAAGCCAGAATCCATGAATCATCAGACGATGCTTCCTTTGGATTTTTAGGTTCAATGAAGGATATAAAAGCTACATTACTTATGTTATTTAGTTGATTTCTAGTTCTAACAACATATTCAATATCTCCTAGTATATTTTCTATAGGATGATCTTTGAAAATATTAACCTTTTTATTTGAATGAATAAGTTTATTATTTGTTTCAATTGATTCATTATTTAGGGTAGCAAAATCTTCTTCATCATTAATTTTTCAACATCTTTGAAATTTTTATCAAATGAAACATGCATTGTTTCTTCAATGGTATTAGTTCTTAAATTGAAAACTCCGTATGCTTTACTTCTATTAGAATATGCGATAAAGATTTCTTTGTCGTATTTAGGATCAAATTTATCCAAATTGTCTTTTATATTTAGAATAAAACATTTACTTCCAAAGATTCTAAAATAAGATACCTTCGGTTTCTTCTTGTAAAGAAGTTCATATGGTGTTTTATCAATTAATGGTATAATTAATATTATATTCAAAATGTAGCAAGCTGTAGCGACTGCTTCGGCCCAAAATTTTTTGGTAAATTACTACCTGAAAACATTGTTCTAGCACACTCTTGAATCGTCCTATTTTTACATTCTAGCACTCCGTTTTGTTGTGGAGTTCTTGGAAAAGAGAAATTATGAGTTGTCCCCTTTTTGTTACAGAATTTCTCAAAATTTTCATTTTTAAATTCCCCACCGTGATCACTATGAACAGTTATAATTTTTAAAGAAAGTTGGTTTGAAGTCTTTTTGTAAAAAATTGAAATGAATCAAAAGTATCACTTTTATGTTTCATAGAAATTGTCCATGTAAACCTAGAATAATCATCTACAATTACAAAGACATATTTATTATGATTTATTGATTGAATTTGAGATGGACCAAACAAATCTTGATGAAGTAACTCAAGAGGTTTTGAAGTTGAAATCATATCTTTTAGTTTGAAAGAACTCTTCCTAAGTTTTTCTAATTGACAAGCATCACATATACTATCTATTTTAAAATTCACTCTAGGGAGACCTCTTATTAGATTAAGTTTAGAAAGTCTGGATAGGAGTTTAAAATTCAAATGCCCAAATCTTTTTTGCCAAACCCAAGGGTCATTTGTATTAGCCAAAAGATATAGATTATCATTTGAGATTTTCATACTAAGAATATAAATATTTTTCTTCCTAATTCCTTAAAATATAATATTCGAATTATTATCTTCAATGTGACCCTAATTTTTCAAATTTAATTTTTTATCCTTTATCGCAAAGTTGACTAATGCTAAGCAAATTGTGTTCAGATTCTTAAATAATAAAATGTTAGAAATAGTAGGAGTTCTAGAGTTACCGACATTGCCGATGCCAATCACGTATCCTTTTGAGTTGTCTCCAAAATTAACCAATCCTCCATCTTTATAGATAATATCATTCAGCATATCTGGATTACCAGTCATGTGTCTTGAACATTTGCTATCAAGTATCCACTTATTATTCTTGATTTGCATAATTTGTCCATTGAGAGTTCATTCTTCAAAGTCCATATAACATTTTTCTTTCTGCACAGAATACAAACTTGGTAGATAACTTGATTTTCTATAATAACTATATGCAGACTTATGAGACAATGATGATTTGAACAGTTTTGAACTATGTTAAAAAAATCACCAAAAATAGCCATTTAAAAAAAAATTGAAATTCAGATTATGAAAAATTTGAAAACCTTGCTCTAATACCAAATGTGAGAAATGCAGATTACGGATCTTAAGGCTGGAATAACACTAGAAGGGGGTGAATAGTGTTGTGTGGATTTTTTAAATCTTTTTGAAAGTTATGTAATTTAATCGCCAACAGATGCAATTCACAGACACGGATATAATCACAGAATATGTCGCTCTTCGAGTATTTTGTAATAATTATATTTTCTCTAATCGTGGGATTGCGAATGAAATTATGTAACGAATATGAAATGTGAAAGTTTGATATTAAATTGTGTAAAATTTTCTTCACATTCGTATGCTTCTGATTATTGGTATGTCTAACATAGCCGCATTTTATCGTTGAACATTAATACTATAGATGATTGCAGCATCTGTAGCATTTAATTTCAGGCCTTGAAATAGGGGATGTTACACCATGTTAAAATCTTTTCAATTTGATCATTTAATCCTCGACATTTGATTTAAAACCGACATCTTTCATAATCGATGTAAAAGTATGTGGGAATAATACTAGATGGTACACTAAGCAAATATTAAATACGAATTAGGATCGCTAAATGGTAGCTGTGGCTATTTGCAAAATACTAGAAAATTATTTATGGAACTAAAAAACTTCGAATGCAGAAATATTCAAACTCAAACTCCATGTGTAATATCGAGTGTAATATGTCAATCCTAAATTCATGTTCAATCTTAAAAAAGGAGCTTCAAGTTGGAATTATTCCACACGAAAGGCCATGGACAATTCAACCAAAAACTGAAGTACGTTGCCTTGATCAAAATTGTACCAAAAGCAGTATGTATATATATATAATGCACAAATCATCATAAGGAGTTCCAAATGTTGAGAATCGCATAAATTTGTTTTGTGAAAATAATATCTTAATAAGGATCTGAAAAACCTAGAGGTCTCTAAAAGTTTAGAAATATACTATGAAAATCAACATGATAAAGCCAGTTTATCAGCATGGGGGAGAGATTATTGATAAAATAGATAATTAAGAAAATATAGCATATTCATTCACTAAAGGACTAGCTAGATCGTTTAGAGAAAATTGATCGAAGGAATGGATTGAGATTCCATAACTGACCCCTAGTGCAAGTAGGAGATTGAAACAGTTAGGTGTATGCCATAGATATATTATGTAATTTGTATCATCTATCTAACTCTATAACTAAACTTGTTCACAATGAAGGTGTTTAATTTTCTATTATATACTTGTTATATTGATATTAGTTAAGTAGTTAATTTAAGTATACTTAAATGATATGATCACAAGGAGTTGTAATCAAGATAAAATTATCACAATATAAAATTACTATTACTTTAAATATTCCTAGTCAAGATGTTTCGAGAAAGGATCTCGATATATCCGTTGAGACTAGAGTGTGTAATGCTCTTCAAATGTTGGACGGTGTATTACTCATGGTAGTTAGGGGCACCAAGGGGTTATATACTTATAGTTGTTGGATAAGTATGGAATGACTCTTCCAAGAGCTTAATGTTAGTTAATAACAACTAGGTCAAATAGGTAATCCAAAGGCGATGATGTTACGTGGTTCCCTCAATTTGAGAATATTGTGGAACTTTAATGGGAATACTTCACTTTTATTATACTTAAATCATGGCATGGCAATCTATCGAGCTACTATAGTTGGGTCTGAGTTAAAGCAAAGTGAAATAGTATTCAACAGAGAATTTGTCACCTTGATCATATGAAGTTATATGATGCTCACCTATAGTCAACTCAAAGTTGAAATCTTTAGCCAAAGTTGAATGGTTAGTAATAAAGTTTATTATTGAACAAAGGACTTTGTTTATGGTTTAATTGAGTTGAATAAGGGTGGCAGTGGAATTTGAACAAAACTAAATTCTACAAATCCTAAAGTGATATAGTGTTGACAAAGAGAACATGTGTAAGTAATCATTGCTAAGAGGTATCGCTTGAGAAAATGTGAATCGGATTTTACCAAGTTTTGTAAGCGATAAATTTAGCCAAACTATCACACAACTAACTAAGGTGAAGTGTGAACATTAATATTTGAATTGTCTAATATTAATCGCCAACTAATTCGCACCTCTAGGTCTTACAACCGCATTTGTGAATTGTCCAAAAAACATGCTCTAATTAGTTTATAAATTAGTTAAATTTACTTATATTTAAGAAAATATTAATTATTAGGTTATTTGATGATTTGGATGTTGTAAGTAATTATTTGTATGTATATATAAAATTTATATATGTGCATATCGATACACGATATAGGTATGCATTTAAATATGTTTTAAATTAAGATAATTGCTTAAAGACTTTTGGAAATAAACTTACCATGTAGTGGTATGATGTGGCAAGCCATTCTAGAGAGAAAGAAAGAGATATGGACGAGATCTAATTAATGGGAATTATGGGGGAAAGTTTAAATCAAAGGAATGATGTGATTCCCCAACTCCAATGACCGAATACCAATGTGAATTTACAGTCCAGTTTCTTGGTTCAATGGACATAGAAGAAGAGAATTCTCGCATATAATACTTTAGGACAACACAAATATGTTTCAATACCTGAATATTACTGAAATACTATGTATATGTCCTCGATGCAAGGTAACATACATGAGTTCTAGAATTGAACACGTATAAATAAGATGACACAAGTATTGATATAACAGCGAAATGGTTATATATGCATATATATATATATATATATATATATCTTAAATAAGACAAATAAAGACTGATCAAAATACATTTCTTTAAACTCGGTAGACTATGTACAATCCAAAAACATCCATGTAACGATTCTTTTTACAACTGTCTATAAATATTTCCACAAGTACTTGAATAGACTCATTTTCATCTTATCTCCGAATGAACTTAATAATGCTACAAATGGCTTCCAAATGGTGGTAGCTAAACTTAAACTTAGTAGTATTACCATATATTATACATTTTGTATGGACTGCTCAATAAGAAAAACGGACTAACGTCTAACAAGTAGCTATCCTGAAAACATAACACCTCATCCTGACCCGAGGGGTTATCATACACATAGCAAACCTCGAGTTCGGCTAGCAATATGGCTATAAGTATAATAGTGTAACAACAATAACATATAAATGTGGTGTCAGGTATATACACGTGACATATCAATCAAACATAACAATGTCACTCACACCATCAAAAATCCAACCCATAATTCATCAAAATGGTTTTAACACATGAGTCACGGCTCTATTCATTGTTACTCGAAGTTGCAACTCTTGTCAACCGGATATCACAATCTATCTGTATTATATGAGTTTCTTTTTGTAGCATAAATTAAGATATCATTTCAAAAGAATCATTTTGTGAGGTAGACATTTCCAGTTACTTAAAAGAAGGCTAAATCGCCTTCTCTTACTTATAAGAAGACTAAACCGTCGTCTCGTCCATGAATCCCAATAGAATATCATGTTGATAAATATCCTTAATGGATTTACCCTCTACATAGACTATCTTCCTTGACGATGGATTGCAATAACTTTCACTTGTATACTTCCGATAAATTGTGGTTAGCCTCCACATGATCCTTTTGTTGTTGTACCCTTCAGGTGTCCAGAGACATGATAAATCTTACTTGTGCCATAGTCTACTTCATCACCTCTATATGTGGTACTACTTCTCTTCGTTTTCACTACGCCTCCAACAACGTTCAGTATCTTCAATAACTTCATTTATCCTAGCAATGTATCACTTAGATATTATGACGAGAGAAAAGATCGTCATGATTCGAGTTACGATCTTGGAAAAAATCTGCTAAGATGGGAACTAGTAGTCTAATTATCAATATGTCTTACCATTTTCATCAAATGTTAAATTTTGACTTTTAGAAACATTTGGCTTCCCAAAACATCATTATTCCTCAATATAATGTTATATCCCAAATATGATGTTATATCCCAAGTAAATGTTGTGTATATTCAGTTCAACTATTAAGTAATAGTACATTCAGACACTTCAATTCAAACATGACAATTCATCCATTCATATCTGTATTATTGGGGATATAATAAGCTTGCATCAATATATATCAAGGGTAAATTAAACAACATAACCCTATACTTCCAGTTCTAGAACCAAACAAGTATTTAAATTTACCCAAATTCATTCAAACACAATTCACCCATTTAAACTTGCAATTCTATTTTACTTGGCAGTTCACTATGTAATTTTAGTATACTTCACATATAATTCAATGCCAAGTGTTATTTAATTTATTAAAATCCAAATCAAGCAAGTTTTTGAATCACTTATTTTAACATAAGTATCCTAACATAACATGGGTAACCAAACAATTAATAATTCGAATCAAACTCAAATAAATTTTCTATTTACCCAATTTAAACTTATTTATATGAAATACACTCATGTTTTCCCAAAATATATAATTATATACTAGGTTATTCCTTCTTTAAGATTATGTAAAACTTCTTTAAATTTAACTAAGTACTATTCAATACCATTTGGTATTCAAATCAAAGTTGTACGCTTATATTTGTAAATTAAATGAATTCCAAATTCATTTATAAAATACTTTCAATATTATTTCAAACTATTATCCAAAATTCCTTTCTGTTAGAAAAGCTTGTGCAATTAAACCATTCGTCATTATGGTTTAAATTCAAATTCAAATTATTTCTAAAATAAATCCACTTTATTTCATAAAAGCTTTTCTAATTTTCAAGTCCGTAAAATTGTTCATCTCATTCAAACAAAAGTAGTTTTGAATTATTTAAATAGAATTTCAAATTTTAATTCAAATTCATTTCCAAAATATTATTAAAAATTAAAATTTAAACTTTTAAAAATGTGGAGTTGTCTCAAATCACTTCAAATATTTCTTTCGAAATTTTCAAAAGACTGTATTTAAATTTTTTATCAACTTTTCCTATTTTAAAGTTACTCAAACCTTTTAAAATCGAATTTAATTTCAAAATAAAATTAAAGAAACCAAATACAGTTCTAGAAAACAAGGATTTCTTTCCAAAACAATTTAAATAAACTTTTGGCATTTTTCAAATTAATATACTTGAATTTTCCTTAACTTTTTAGTTTTAAAATGCTTAATAATTAAATTATAACCCTTTTTGAATTAAAATTCAAAACAAGCTAACATCTTTTAAAACTTTCAATTTTACTATATAATATCACTTATAGACCAAGGTTATTTTTAGAATTTACAAAGGTTCAAAAATTCAAAGCTTTAATTTTAAAATGGCCTTTCAAAATCTTTGGCTAATTTCCAGAAATTAAATGAGCTTCCTATAAAATGAAAATCCTTTTCAATATACTTCCATGGCTTAAATTCTTAATTCCAGTACATTACCAAGTGTATATGCAGTGTATTTAAGTTCCAAAATAACACAAATAACCAAATGAAGGAAGGATTTGAAAAAATAATTTTAGTGGTAATTTTCTGGAAATACAAAAGTTAGTTTTAGTGATTTAAACATCATTCAATTAATAATTCATTGATTTAAATCTGATCTAGAAATGATTAGCAAGATTTCAGATCATTATACAATGCAAAGAAATCAAGATCCAATTAAGAAAGAAGAGAAAAGGAAGAAAAAAAAAAGAATATAACACTACTTAAGGTTCAGGGATCACGAACCTAAATGCGACACCATCGGTTAACCGCCGATGGTTCGGTCCGTCAACCGGTCATGTTAAAGTTCTAGGCAGTAACACTTAGAACCTCAACTCTGGTCAACATTTTTTTGGTGGAATACGAGGTGCTTTTAATTTCCAGGTTTCGACTTCATTTTCTAGGCTTGGTTTTCACTAGTTGATCTAAGTTCTGGAAAGCACGATGACGTGCTGACTATGATCATTTACGGGAAAGCAATATGGTGAAATAAACTAGAATGTCAATGGAGAAGATAAATGAGCTGATGATGATGAAGGAGAGAAGTAAAGTAACGGTGATGGTTATACTAGTTATAGAAGATCATATAATTGAACAAAAGAACATGCTCACTTTGTTTTGTTGCAGGAGAAGGTAAATTAGCTGATGTTGAGGAAGATAAGAAGAAAATAATGAAGTAAGGATTTTTAATCTTTCTGGTGAAGGAAAAATGAAGGTAATAGGGTTTAAGTAGGTTGGGTATGGGTTACTTTAAAGGTAAGGAAAGTTAATAAGTTAAAATACAATCATGATAGAGATATGCTTTAAAAATTATGGTCGAACAAAATTTTTCCAATTTATTTTGTTTTCTTTGAAATCATTTTGAACCCTCAACCACTTTATTACCCAAATGTTATTCAATCTCCGATTTAAATTCTATAAGAGGCATTTTAATCCAAATTTCATTTTATATTTATAACAATTTTTTCTATTAAAATATTGCTTTTCAATTTTCAATAATTATAAAATAATTGTTTTATTTCCCAAATAAATCTAAAATTTCACAAATTTTATTTACTTTCCCAAAATAATTTCCTAATAACTTTTGGATTTCAAAAATGTAATTCAAAATTTTTCAATTCAAAAATTCATTTATTTATTAAAAATCCAGAATAAATATTATTATAATTGATCGAGTAACCGGATGCTACAAAGAACAAAGGACGTCTTTCTCTAAATAAAAATGAAACCTTGCTTATCAATTCCATTTTTATTAACTCCATTTTCTTCCTTTTCTTACAATTCCTAAAGTCATTTCCAAAATTTATCAACTCCCAATCAATTCTAAACATCAAATAAAATAAAAGCTAAGTGGTTCATTCTTTTCTTACAAAGTTGTGTGCAGATATACATTGAGATCTAAGGAGAAATATCAAATAAAGATGTTACAAAGAGCAAGACTTTTTAGGATCATTTCTTTTATTTTATTTTATTTTATTTATTCATGATGTTTAACCCTGACCAAATTCGCATATATGTGTGTGTATTTATTGTCGCTTATTAAATTTGATCTAAAATCTCTTGTATATTGATATTTGATTATAAAATCAATCTGTTATTTGATTTATTTTGTGCATTCAAATTGTTAGTTAGATCTAAAATTATTAATTAATGTAAATCTGAATTTTTTTAAAAAAATTACATTTATTTAGCTATTCAATTCACTTACAATTATGGATTAATGTCTAATTAATTAAATTATGTGTGTATGTATTCATATGCTTTATTATTTTTCATGTTAACCAAAATTATAAATCAATATCAAGTCGAATCTTTTAGTTAAGTTAATTTTTCTTATCAATAACATATTCAATGTTTTATTATTTAGTCAATTATAAGTATTTGAAATTTAAATCCTAAATTTCTTTTTTTATGTGTGTAAATGTATATATGCAAAGTTTAAAAAATTAATCATGTTATTGAAGAAAAATATTTTTTGTGACAAAAGTTTGTAATAATCTTGTTTTCATGTTGAATGTATGTCATATTTGTAGTGTTTAAAAGCCAAGATATATGATTAAGCGTAGAATTATTTCTACATTGATACAAAACCTATTATTGATTAGTTTTTATAAAAGAGAAAATCTAAATACCACCAATTTAGTTTCCTTTTAATCCTGGTTTGATTAGATAGGATGTAATGAGAATTTTATTTCCACCACCAAGTATTCTCCTATTTATATAATTATATCGTATGTGTGTATATAAGTGGAAACATACATAAGCATGTACGTATACATATGTCTAAACAATATATATATATGGCACTATAAATATATGTGTACAAACAATATGCACATATTATAGTATATTCAAACAAACATACACACATACACATGTGCGTGCACGCACACACTAAGGCATTTATATTCTCGATATTATATGAAATTATCATATGCATATGCAAGTATAATGTATGTGTATATACGATAGATATAAATCCTAATATCTATATGTGTACATATAGTTATACACATGTTTATATTTCATTATGTTATGTTATTGAATGTTTATATAACACATACAAGTTAATATTTAATTGAATTAATTAATATGATTAATTGATAAATATAATATTAGTTTAAATAAAATAATATTTTATTTAATTACTAGATTGTATCTAGTGCAAACTAGTAGACATCATACCACTATGATTGAAATAGGAAAAAAATTAAATCCACCAATTTCTCCCATTATAGACCTGTCGATTCCTTCACATAATTCTAAATAACTGTATAAAGTTTTAGATGCTACTATATTTTTTATAACTATACATTGTTTGTTATGAAAATGAATAACATAGATTTATCTTATAACGATATCCATATTAAAACAAAACTATATCTATTTTCACTCATTACTGGAAATGCATTATTACTTCATAAATAATGTCGGGCGTGTGTGTGTGTGTGTGTATGTATGTATATATGTATGTATGTATGTGTATGTATGTATGTGTATGTATGTATGTATGTATGTAAAGACAATCCTTCATAATTTGATGCCATTACCAGTAAGCGTCAAATTGTATGCTCCTACTATTTTTTCCATTACAATTATAGCTAATGTAATGTGAGGCTTCATTTGGTCACTTATTATTAGGCCTGTTAATGGGTCGGGTTCGATCTGGGTATCTTAAAACCTAGACCCGATCCGGATCATAATAATCAAAACCCAAGCCCGACCCAAACCTATATAGTATTTCAAAACCAAAACTCAGGCCCAACCTATCAGGATTATCAAACCCCCTGATAAACCCATATTGTAACAACCTTCTTTGGAATATGCCTAATTTTCGACCTAATAGAAGCGATCGAGCTTTAGGTCCAATCCAAAGCTGGCTGTTGGTTTGTGAAATTGATGCAATGAATACTATATAAAGCTATATATCTATGCTTTAACAATTTCACGATGGAAGGAATAAAATATAATAAAAACAAATAAATAACAATCTCATAAAAACCAAATCTTAGAATCACAATATTCCAAAATATCCATAATATTATATCTTAAGATAAAACATTAACATGTCTGAAACCTGGGTACATCTGAATACATCAAAACCATATATAAATAACAAAAATGCCACAAATCTTCACCGCTACCTCCGGCTTCTCCATCGGCATTGTTCCCCCTAACTATGGGTTGTAATGACGAGGGAGTCAGAACAATAATGTCTGATGAATGAAAAATCTAAAGTTTTACCATAATAGTATTTGACAGTATCATTTGGATAAGCAACATGTCTGATGACTCCTATACTTTAACATACTTGGTATACCTCCAACTGTAAGACAAAGGTTGTTCTAGTCCAGCTCCATAGCATACCTCTAACTATAGGCCAAGGACCCTTTCCAGTCCAACTTTTAACTCTTATGTGATGTAATGCAACTACGGGGTATAACGACCCATCTTCATTAATTAATCCCTGACGATGTGAGAGAAAGCACTGGAGCCACTTAATATCTCTTCAATGGAATTAGGTAGGCTTTTAGTATTTAATAGCTATGCCCTATGAAAATTCCCATCATTTAATACCTAAACTCGAGGAGGACCTTTCCTTGGCACTTCCTAACTGACATCGTAAGAAATTCCATAAGGCCACTTAATACTTCTTTTATAAGAAAGAGGGGAGCCTACAATAGCCACTTAATACTTCAGCTCCGAAGCAGATCCCTCCAAAGATTTCCGACTACCGTGCCTAAAAGATAATTTCGAACATTCTTAAGCAGGAAGGAGGCAGAACCTACAACAGCTACTTAATACCTCCATCCCAGAAGCACGACTGTACTGGGATCACGTTAGTTTGACTATTCCTAGGTACTGGTAGCAAGATTAATTGGGTAAACTCACCCTTTAGAATTGGAACTAACCTTGCATCCACTGTGGGTACTTATTATAGACGATATCTTACATCAGTCTCATAGTCACACTATTGGTAGCCAGATTAGCTGGGTAGAAAACTATGTTCTTTTGAATGACCTTGCATTCCTATAACTTAGTCGGGCCTGGGTAGTTAGTGCAAAACCTATACTTGTACTAACAAGGTGGGTTTGGGTCGGGCTCGGGCCGAAAACATGTAACGTTGACATGCCTACATATTATGAGATTTTATTTCATCCATTGTAACCAATTTATGGTCGAGGATTTCATATCAAATATCTTGAACTCGTAGAAATAACTCCCATAGAAAACAATTTTCTATATAAAATTACATTTGGAATTGAAATCATCTATTCCATATTAAATATCTGCTAATATTTTATAAAATTCTCATTTCTGATGCACTTTCATAAAGAAAAGGTGGAAATCCACTTTGTTCCACTCAGATTTGCCTAAGTTGCATCCACTATCGTACATTCGATTTCCTTTCCTAATGGTTGAACCATTTAAAGAAAACTTGCTACAAGATCGCAATAAACTCTTTACAAAATTTTATTTGGTCGTCCCTAACATTTAAGGACATTAAATAAGTTGCACTTTATGTAAACTGATCAAATCGACATTTCAATGATTGAATTCTTAGGTCTAGCTAATAGTTCTTTATCCATGTTTCTTCTAACAAAACAAGGTACTCGTTGCATTCAATCTGATCGAATGCATCACCTTGCACTATGGTTTACTTTCTCATTTCGAATGATCTAATTTTCATTGTGGTTTCGTACATTATAAATCACGACTTTTTACTGTATAATGTTTATACGCGATCATTATGGATCAAATATCCATATCCTTGAATTACATTAGAGTTAAAATCTTATGGAAGACAATACACAGTCTCAGCAAATAAAGACATAAGTAACTAAAGTATGAATATATTTATAGTTGTATAAATTAGCTCTTGCATGGGTCTTAATGCGATAATATGCTAAAAGACTATGTCAATTGTGATGCAATTTGTTTGTGTATTTTAATTGATAAAATTATATTAGCTGCACAAATTTATCAATGTTGATTATTTAAACTTTATATAGCATATTCTCCTACAATATTAGAATGGTTAGATGTTACCATTTCATTTTTGTAGTAAGGCTCCCAATAGATTTTTATGCTTCTTTAAACACTAAGAAAAACATGGAAATCTTTCGATTTTTTCAGTGGATGATACGAATCAAGTACCTTAGGATTCTGAACTTAAATTCTCAACAAATCATAGGCTCATAACCGATGGATTACACTTTACCGGTTGTAACATATGCAACTTCTAACCCGTGGTCTTTGTTCTAATCTCAATCTGAACCTTGAGTTTGTTCAACAAAACAAAAGAGATTATTCATTCGTACCCATCATTTCAAGATGGCCTATGCATAATACACGTACCTTAAGTTTTCTCAACAAATACATTCACATATCTTACTTCATCTAACAATATAATTATAGTACTAACTACAACATCCCTGGATTGAATTTATTTTTCAACCAAAAATTACGTGAGTAGTCTATTAATATATAAATTACAATGGATAACTTAAATATTAAGGATTCATAATCTTTAATATATATATATTGAGTGATATTGTTTTAAGGAATAATGTGTTTCTTATGAACAATTCCTTATTATTCAAGCGTTGGACACATCTAAAATCACGATATATGTACCTTACTTATGTATTTATTCCAAAAATCTATTTTGCATTATTTTCAGTTCCACTTTATTTATACGTATATAGTTATATAAGCTTTAATTTATATACAACTTTTAAAATTCAATTACCTTATTATATATATATGTATATATATCTTACTAATTAAATCATATTTAATTAATTTTAGTTCTTATTAATTAAATCATATTTAATTAATATTAATTGGTAATGTATTCAATAAATCATATTTAATTCATATAAAATTTCAAAAATTTAACATTATTCATCTTAAACTATTTAAGATAGATAATCAATTATAACATTTATAGTTCGTTAATATATACATATCAATGTATATATATAGATTTTAATTAATTAACTGTTAATTAGTTTTATTTGACAAATTCATTTATTTAATTAAATATTTTAATTAATTCAAAATTTCTATTTTTTAAGATAGATATATAACTATAACAATTATACTTACATACACATATTAATTATATATGTGTGTGTTTTAGTTAAATAAATTTTAATTAATTATTTAAATTAATTATTTCAAAATTTTCAAAATTAATTATTTAGTTTTGTCAAGACCACTTTGGACAAATTTATATACATTTTATAACTTTTATAAAATTTTCCTTTATATTTTAAACTTAACCTTTAAATTGAAAATATTATTTAATTATTCCAAAGCCCAAATCAATTTAGGCCTTTCCTATTAGGCCAGCCTTTTGGACATACTCTACCCATTTGGCTAAGCCAGTAGCCAAGAAGGGAGATGTAACATCCCCTATCTTGAGGCCCAAAGCTACGCATTACAGACGCTGCAGTCATCCATAGTATTAACTTCCGGTGACTAAATAAGGCTATGTTAATGGTATTCATAATATCAAAAGCACTTGAATATGAAACAAAATCATAGATTTCAAAAAAACAACATTTTACTGATTACATTCAAAACACAAGTTTCACTTTCAAATGACATAATCCAATAATCGTTTCCCAGGAATATAATTATTACATAAATACGCCAAGAGCAACATATGATGATGCCCTTTTGGTTGACCAGAGTACTATATAGACATAACTATGTTAAATACAACACACGGAATAACTATCAATTAGCCACCTGCTCGTCTCCGAAAGCTTTATTCATCAACCTACTAAAACCTGTAAAACCTCAACCCTCAGCCAACTCAAATCAATTTTGAGCACCCAAGAGTTTAAGGGGAAAACATAAACTTCGGGTCAAACATAAAGCCTGGTGTGAATAATACTATACATCTCGGTTATTTGATATTAAGTGACACCATGCCACTTAGCGGAACGAGTTTCCCCTCACTAATATCCTTTTAACCATATCTTTTGCAAACCTTTATCCTATAACTAAAACTAGTTAAAACTGTAAAGCATTATTATGCAAACATACATATCAAGTAACAAATGAAATATCTGTCCGAACACTATATTTTTTTGGGCTAAATACTAACCTTTAGCCGACTTAAGCCTACTAAACAATATAATCAAAATTATCTAACACATGTTAGACACTTCTCTTATGGATGGTCTGTTCTTAACTATCTATTAAATACTCCTCTTCTAGACGATTTGTCCGTAACTTAACATCCCCTAAGGTCACCTAATCCTAATGGTTTTGCGGACCCACCAATAACCTATCTGTATACAAATATATATTCCTTTTTGTGTGTAATCATAATTTTAGTCTAACCCATGACAAAGCCTTACACATTGTAATTTTAGACTAATTTAGCTGGGGCTAATAGCTAATATATAGGGTGCAACCCTATACCAGTCTCATCTGGTATTCTAATATCTGAGTCATTTTACTTAGGGTGATCTTCCTATAAATTTTCCTTGAAAACCTTTTCATCTCAAATTGATTTAAAACCATTAAACCAAACTTAAACAAGGAAAACATATACTCTATGCTTTATTCAAAATCACATTGCTATGCTACATATACTTTACTCAAATCTTTGTTGATGAAAACATTTATAGCTTTGAAAGTACCCCTTTCGAATCCAATTAAAACCCTTCTTTCACCTAGGCCGACAGGCCAAAATATTCCTTCCGAAATCATTCATAATCTTCCTCTCGAAAATGTTGAAAAATCATTCCTTCGAAAACATTAAAACCTTAGATATCCTTCTTCAAAACCTTTAATTATTACCTTTCGAATATATTCGAAAAACTTTCCTTTCAAACCTTTCGAAACCATTAGGGAATCACCCTTTGAAATCATTCTTTAAAACCTTTCAAAAACCTTTAGGTTCATGTAAAACATGTGTAAACACCTTTTAAAACCACTAAAAATTAACTCCTTTATAACCACTTGGTTTCTACCTTCAACGAAGTTAAAGTATCATAAAACATTTAAGTCGAAGGCACCATTTCAAAAACATTTCCTAAGCAAAGAAGTTATGGTGTCGAAACCGACCTTCCAAAAGTATTAGAGAAGTGTCAAAGTTTTAAAAGCAAAGTATGCCTTCCAAAACCATTGGCGTCGAAAGGAAAAAAGTGGCGGCTAAAGAGTTTCGACCCTGGCGAAAGCATTTACTGAAAACAAAAGACGCAACGCATTCGAAACCTTTCCTTTAAAACATTTGACTCAGCCAAAAGCCAACTAAGTTGAAAGCATAACCTTCGAAAGCAAAGTAGGTGCGTTTTCATTCAAAAGCAAAGACATGCTTTGACCTCTTCGGAACCTTTGATCTCGACTAGTGCCTTACGCCTTAGTCCAATTCACTATATACCAAGTTATTGATACTATGTGTATTGGTTTCGATGGCATAGAGGCGGCAGTACTTGGTCGAAATCCCTGTGCCGAAAGTGGCGAAACATGCTAAAAGCATGTAAAATCTTATTTTGCTTTAAAAAGAATTTCTTTTCAACTAACCTACCTTGTTTGTCAAAACATTATTGGTTTCTAATTTTCTTTTCTAAAAGTGCTACCAATATTTCAGAAATAACTAATTTAATTTATTTATAAAATAACCCTTCTCGTTTTATAAATATATAAAACATTTAAGTCTCATACCTTAAATAATTTTATATACCTATCAAAACACTTAGGAAAATTCTACGAAAATTCCATAAAATCATTTTTAATATTTTTTCTAACACGTATTAATTCCATACCCAAAATATTAATTATTTAGCAGTAAATAATTTAAAACCTAAATAATCATTTCCTATACTAGAAAATTAATATGAAATCCACTTTAATTCAAAAAATGATGAAAATTGAAATCCATCTCTAAAATATCATTTTTTGATCTATATCTAAAATTACAAAGCATTTGGATGTCATTAAATAGGTTTTTCACATTAAAAATATCATAAAACCTATATGATTAAGCATAAATCATCAATAAGCATATATAAACAATTAATCATTCAAAAACATGGCATAATCATGCAAAATACTTCGGATTTATTTTAATACCAAAAAAATTAAAATAATGAGATGTAGTCATTATTCACCTTAGCTTTTGAGATTTGATCTTGACTAAGTTACTTAGGCTTTTCCTCATGAAGTCTTCTCTTTGCTTAACCTAATGGTGGCCAGCCTTAATTTATATTTTTGTTTGTGAATTATGAATGAACATTAGAATGAGGGCTTAAGGGGTTTAGGTTATAAGAATGTATCTATTCCTATATTGCCCTTTATCTATTATACTTAACCATTTTATTTTAGTTCATTTGTTATCAAGGTATGGCTACCTTTGTTAATTACAAATCTCAATCCCCTAATCATCACATTATTTAATTTAATTTAGCTAATTAAATATCCTAAATAATGTTACAAAAATATGGGGTGTTATATCTTCCCTCCTTAAAGAATTTTGTCCTCGAAATTACGATAAGGTACATAACAAATCAAATATAAAGGTAAAACATACCATCATAAAAAACTGGATAAGCGTCTCTAATCCTGCTCTCAGTCTCTCAAGTACAGTCTCTCTCATCGTCACTCAACTGAACTTTCACTAATCTGACTGCCTTGTTCCTTAGCCTCTTCTCATCTCTTGTGACTATACGAATTAGCTTTCTAACTATAGTCAAGATGGTTCTACTACTAAGTCATCTAATATATTCGGTGCTATAGTAGACTCTGGATCTCTAACACACTTCCTTAGCTTAGAAACATTAAAAACATTGTAGACTTCTACCAAACTTCTCGGTAACTTTACTCTATATGTGAGTTTCCCGATCCCCTCTACAATAGGAAATGGTCCTACAAATCTCGATGCCAATTTTCCTAATTTCCTGAATCTAATCACACCCTTCATCGGTGATACCTTAAAAAAACTTGATCTCCAACCGAGAACTCTAAGTCTTTTCTTCTTCTGTCTGCGTAACTCTTCTGCCTTGACTAAGCTTCCTTCATTCTAGATCGAAGCAACTCAATCTTTTCTGCAGCTTCTCTAACCAAATCTGGGCCAAGAACTAATCTATCACCGGTCTCTAACCAATAAAATGGTGATTTGCATGGCTGTTCATACAAAGATTCAAATGGTATCGTCCCTATAATAGTCTGATAAATATTGTTATATGAAAACTCGACTAAGTGTAGATGGTCTTCCCATGATCCTTCAAAATTTAACATACAAGCTCTTAACAAATCCTTGAAGGCTTGTTAACTCTTTCTGTTTGCCCATCGGTTTGTGGATATTAAACGGTACTCATCTTGAGCTTGGTTCCTAAAATCTCCTATAGACTCTTGCAGAACTCGCAAGTGAACAAGAAATCTCTATCACTTACTATACTACTAGGAATTCCATAAAGTCTACCTATATTCTTCATAAATAACTTCGCTAAAACAGGTGCCATCCTAGTTGACTTAGCTGGAATGAAATGGGCACTCTTGGTCAATCTATCCACTATAGCCCATGCACTTTCATTTCCTCTACTGGATCTTGGCAACCTGTCAATAATATCTATAGAAATAGAATTTCACTTCCACACCGAAATATTCAATGGCTGTAGCAACCCACTTGGCTTTTGATGTTCGGATTTTATCTGTTGACAGTTCAAACACTGCTTCACCTATAAGCCTATATCCCTCTTCATACCATTCTAGAAGAAATGCCGCTTTATATCCCAATACATCTTAGTTCCTCATGGATGAATAGTGAACTTTGAATGATGGCATTCCTCCAAAGCTTCCTTCCTAATGTCTCCCATATTTGAAACACACAACCTTCATTTCTTTCTCAACACTCATTCTGGTCAAAACTAAAATCCTTCAAGTCATTGCTCTCCACTCTTACCTTCAACTTCTTGATCCATTAAGCCAACACTAGATCCTCCTCCTATTTAGAAGAAATCCTTTTAAATCATTATTGATCAAACTTCTAAACAAGATAACACAGTAGATCCTTCACTAGATCCGACTCAGATCTCCACTGAACTCTACAAGTTGGAAATGCTTCCAAAACTTTCCACTCTGCTATCATTGCCAACACTACATTCTGATGCTTTCTGCTAAATGTGTCTACAACTTTGTTGCGCTTTCCTGGTGTGTACTCAATACCAAAGTCATAAGCAGCTAAAAACTCTAATCGTCTCTGTTGTCTCATATTCAGCTCCTTCTGAGAGAAACAATACTTTAACAACTTATGATCCATATAAAGCTCAATACTCTCTCCCAAAAGGTAATGTATCCACACCTTCAAAGGAAAAAATCAATGCAGCCAACTCCAAATCATGCGTTGGATATCTAACCTCATGCGGTCTAAGCTATTAAGAAGCATAGGTAATCACTTTACCTCTCTGCATCAACACAGCTCCCAATCTAGTTCCATATGCATCTGTATAAGTAACCAAATCTTGATTCCCCTCTGGAACAACTAATATAGGTGCATGGGCGAATAAATGTTTCAAGCTTTGGAATGCTTCCTCACACTTATCGGTCTACACAAACTTCACATCATTTCGTGTTAGCTTGGTCATCGGCACTGCTATCCGTGTAAAATCCTTAATGAACCTCCGATAATATCCAGCCAATCCAAAAAAACTCTTTGTCTCAGTCGCTATCTCAGGTCTTTCCAATTATTCACTACTTCAATCTTGGTCGGACCTACAAATGACCCTTTCGCTGAGACTACATGACCAAGAAACTTCACTTTCTTCTTCCAAAAATGACACTTCGAAAAATTCGCCTTCAGTTGATTCTGCCTCAGCGTATCAAGCACAACTCTAAGATGAACTTCCTGATTTCTTTCATCTTTAGAGTATATCAAAATATCATCTATAAAAATCAACACAAACCTACCCATGTACTATCGAAAAATTCAGTTCATCAATTCCATAAAGAATGTCGGTGCATTAGTTAGTCGGAACAGCATCACTAACCATTCATACGATCCATATCTAGTTCTAAACGCCGTCAAAGGAATACTATCATTTGCTACTCTAAGATGACGAAAACCTATTGCCAAATCCAACTAAGAAAATACCATAGCTCCACTCAACTGATCGAACAAAACATCAATTCTAGGCAACAGATATCGATTCTTTATTGTGTTCTCATTCAACTTATAATAATTGGTATATAATTGATATATAACCTCAACGATCCATCCAACTTTTTAGAAAACACTACGGATGCTCCCCAAGGAGAACTACTTGGCCTAATAAAACTCTTGCTTTCCAAATCTATCAATGCACCTTCAACTCCCTTATTTCTACAGATGTCATCCTACTTGGCGGTCTACTCAACGATTCTGCTCTAGGCACCAAATCTATCTGAAATATAATGGCTCGTTTCGGTGGCAATCTTACTACATGCTCGAAGACGTCTGCGAATTCTCTAACCATGAAAACGTGATTCAACTCATCTTCCAACTCCACTACACCTAACAAAGTATTCACCTCACAATTAGGGCTTTTTATGGCATATACAATCCGATCAATGTAGTCAAGGTGTCTAAGCGACATCTTTCTATCACGGCAAAATATCCTAGCATCGTTCTTACTTAACCAATCCATACCCCATATAATTCCGAACCCTACAAAGTCAAGCACATGCAAATTGCAAACAAAAGTATGACCGAGCAAATCAAACTCTAAGTGGTCACACTTCATCCCAAAGGTCGCATAACCTTCTATCAGATTTGCAACTCTTAAGGAAGTAACTAAGTATGTGGATTTTAGGTTAAGCTTATCTACCAAACAATGAGATATAAAAGAATGTGATGCATTAGTATCAAATAGAATGCTAACAGACATACCGTGAATCTAAAGCATACCTCCCAATACTGCCTTTCCTTTCTCCTGCATTGTTGGTCGTGATGTAGCAGGCTCTAATGAAAATACCTTGCCTCTTCCATGCTTAGCAGGCTCTTAGCATTGATTATTATAGTGTCCAATCTGATCGTAATTAAAATATCCGATGTTCTTCTTTCCGATCACTTCCTTCACCTTTCCAGTGTGACACTCATTCGCAAAAGGCCCTTCCTTATCGCACTTGAAGCACACAACCTCAGACTTTCCCTTCTTTGCTGCTTCACCATTCTAAGCACCCTTCTTATGAAAGAACATTCTCTTCTGGCCTTGCCTAACCTAGACCTCCTTCGCCTTACACTTCTCTAGAAGAGCAAGCATCTCCTCATGTCTCAAAGCCATCTCTACAACTACATCACAAGGGTCTCTGATATGAGGCAATGTAGCCCTCGACAACTCAGGCTTCTACCCCCTTATGAACTGCTCATTCCTCTTCAACATAGTATCTACAGTAGCATACCCATACCTAGCCAACTCCTTAAATTTTCTAGCATACTCCAAAACAGACATCTCCTCATGCTCCAACTCAACAAACTTCTTAAGCAAAGCAGACTGCGCCATCACAGACATGAACCTCTCTCGAAACCTTCTTCTGAATTCATCCCATATCATCTCCTCTTCATTTACTCCAACTATCACACTATTCCACCAAAATAAAGCTGCTTCCTGAAGCTGTCTCGAAGTAAGCCTCCTCTTCTGCTCATTATTGAGCCCTATATCTGTAAAGATCCTCTCATAATGCGGCAACCAGTTCTCCACTTCTATAGCATCCTCATTTCCAATAAAAGGCTTCCCTCCAAGCCCAGCATAATCTTTGCTCAAGATATCATGATGGTTGTTACACAACCCGCTATTTCGAACCATTCAAATCGACAATAATCCACACATGTCAGACTTGAATTGCTTAAAACAACAGATTGTTAATTTATATTTGGCAAAACTTAGCATACACAGTAAATAAATCAATCACAGAATCACATACGCAAAGTAATATAAAAATAAGCAATGGAAATGGATAAATAGTAGTTCATGAAGCCATTACAAAATATCAAAGTCTAAAGTGAATTACAACATAAATCTAATACATGGAAGTCTCAAATACAATATGAAAATGACAAGTCTGAACATAAACAACTGAAATAATTAAAAGATGAATAAATAAAGATAGATCTCTAGGCAAAACTCCAAGCTCCAAAGATGAGTTTCAAATGTTGTGACACTCAGGCTGACCCGAGCATAAAGCAAAACACAAAACACTCGAGTCAGGATTAACATTCTTGTGCGAGTAAATTAATTCAAGTGAAATGTCCAAATGAAATGCAATATAGCTTAAAGGATTTTTGGGATTCCCATCCTTTAAGGATTCGTGGAACTATCAACATATATAGTACAATAAGCTATATAGATAATGTTTATAGTAAAGTAAAATATTAAAATAGCGTTAAGGCTTTACCCATATCCCTCTTAACAAATTTTATATAAATGTCATAGTCTATACAGTACCATAATTCCTCCGTAAACTAGAGGGTTATCAGAGGGCACTCCATAGCATACGTCACAAACCAAACTCGTAGTGGGTGCGATAAGGCATATAACAAGGCATGCGAGGCAATGCCTAGGATAGGATACTACCATTTTGCAGATCCGGACTGGTGGTAGCGCATAACAGCTACTACCGCCCACCTTGAGACACACTCCCATAATCAAAAGTGCACCCAATCAAATCACAAAGTAATAGATATGGTTTCAAAGAAGCATACTCGATCGGAGGTGCGATCTCACTTGGTCCGGCATGGCTCTTGTTTTAGTCATATCAAGCTGACTCAAGGGGGTCAGGGCTGTGTCCACTCCTCATACAGAATCATTCACCAAACCATCCTACTTTGTTTTGGATTCTCCACCACGTGCATAGTTGTTAAAGTGGTTTTCGGTATTGGTATAGTGTATGACAATATCCGATCCCGATCTCTTTAATAGCCAAACGCTCATTTCATACGTTGGTCATTTTACATTTCGAACAGTTCATAATTCATATCAAAATATCATATTCATTTCAAAATCATATCACTTTCGAAACCATTATTTGCTTCAAAATCATATTCAATTCCAAATTATAATCATTTAAAAACCATATGCACTTTCAAAATCATTATTTACTTTAAATCATATCTGTTTCAAATCATAACCACAAAATAGATTAAACCATCATATCATAGTACTCGCATTTAAAACCATTTAAATCTACATAATAATAGTTCTGACTTAAACAGTTTGAATATTGAATGTAGTTTATATATTGGCATAATTATACATTAAAAATATTTTATACTTAAAATAGGTTACACGTTAAAATAGTTTATATATTAAAATAGTCTATATATTAAAAAGGGTTTATATCGAAAATAGTTTCAAATTAGAATTGTTTCTTCCAATTTCACAAATCAATTCAAATCAACTTTAGTTCCAAATTCAATTTAAATCAATCTCAATCCAACAATTTCAATTAAAAAGGTTAAAGGTTCAATTCAAATTCTCATTAAACCATTTTTAATTTGTATCGATCACTTAGTCATTTTTTATAACATTAAATAAAATCTCAAATTATAAATTTAAATCAATATTAAATATTTAATTTTAGTTTTATTTAAATTTGAAAATATTCATTTGACCACCTTTAATAAAAATTCAGTTACCAAGTTGTAAAAATCATATCTTTAAAATCTCAAGATTAATAAGTTCAACTATACTCTTATTAAATACAATTATTAAACAAATTAAATTTCAAATGAATTTCAATTTATCTTTCCAACCTTTATTTATTAAAGTTATTACAAAAATCTATTTTAAAATATTAATATAAATTGTAATAAATATTTAAAACATATTATATATATATTAGTTAAATTAAATTCTTATTAAATTTTATTATATCAATTATTATTATTAAATTAATCTTATTTTTATTAAATCTATTTTGAATCATATTTTATATATTCTAAAAAAATAAAGATATAAGTAAAATCTTAAAATTTACATTTTTCAAGATTTAACTTATAAATTTAAAATTTCCAAAACATATAATTTAAAAATCTAAATTTACACACATATTAAAATAAAATCCTTGTATTATATTTTAAAAATCAATATTTATTATAACATATATATTTTCCTATTTTAAAATTTTGGAAATCATTTAAAAATATGCCAACGGTGTTCGTGTTTAATTTTCTAACCTATGATCAAGTGATATGGATATTTATCGTTTTAATCCACAATAATTTAGTATTTACGGGTATATACCATATCAACCTGCAATCTCAAAATTTCAAAATCAACAAAATCACTTGGGTTTATCATTTCAACCTATAATGATTTTCCCTAATCTATAATATCGTTCAGGTATGTATCAATTCAACCCATAGGGATTTCCTAACTAACAGCGAACTTGCAGTATGAGAATAATAGAATAATGATGTAAATTGGCATTACATATCAATTACAAGCATGGATCATAACTAAAGATATAAATGTAATATATATACAATGGTTTATGGTGTCATATGTCATAGGTGAACAACATTTAAATATTAACATACCATATTCACTAACCAATTCATATCGAACAACATATTTCAATCTTCATTTCATGTGAAATCAATTTAAAAAATATAAGAATGTTAATCGTGAGTGATCGCTCACCTTTCAAGGTTAGAAAAAACAACGACAACGAAGAATGATGCAAATGAACATGGATACGCACACGAAGAAAAGCAAAAGGCTGCTGTGGAAAATTATGGACAGGGTGAAACAAAGTAAGAAGCTGCTGCGATTGAATACGGTAATTTGATGAAAACAATATATATATATATATATATATATATATATATATATATATAATATATTTTCTTTTATTCCCTTTTTTATAATAAAAGAAGAGGATAGAAGTGCTCGGCAATGGGAAGTGTTGACTGGAAAGGGAGGTATGGCTCCTACGTGGTCAGGGAAGTGGAGGTTGAGCGGTAGGCGGTCAGGGAAAGTGGTGCTCGTGCTCGTCTGGGCGGCGGCAGCTGCTTGGTTGGAGTGATTGCACAAGCGGTAGTGGGTGGAAGGTTCGTGGAGGAGCGGAGGATGAAATAGGGTTATGGTCGGCTACTCGGCCGTTTGGATGGCCGAAGATGGATTACGGTAACGAAGAGGCCGGGTAAGTGGCTGAGTTCGGTGACAAAAGGATGGTGGAGGCTGTTGCTCTGGTTAGGCCTGGTCGGAGGGGATTTGCAGTGCAGTGGGCTATTGTGGTCGAGCTGCTGTTATGGGGTGTGCAAATAGGGGGAAGGTGGAGAGGTGTGGGTCTGCTTCGAGGAGGCGAAGTGTTGTGGACGAGCTAGGCGATGGAAAGTGGAAAAGGTTGAGGGGCTGTATGTTGTGATGGGAGAAACGGTAGTTGGTGCAATAATGGCACTGGGTTGAAGTGGGAAGGTTAGTTGATGAGTGTAGGCGGGTGTCGGTAGGGATGATTAGTCGTAGAGACAAGGTGATGGCTTTGGGTAGAGAGGCTCGACGGCGGTGGACAGGTGCCGGGTTGTGGGAGAATGGCGGAGTTGATGGATCGAAAAGGGACGTGTGTGGGGTAAGAGAAAGGGACGTAGTTTGGAAGAAGAATGGAGCTGATGGACGAGCAGTTTTATTTCAAAAAGGAGACGGCAGTTGCTCAGAATTATATATACAAACCTATATTATATTATATATATTTTTCTTTCAATAACAAACAGAATGGAAGAAAGAAAAGGAGGGGAGAGAATGAACCGAACGAACCAGCTTGTATACCAAGCAATGGGAAAAGCAAAAGTCAAGAGCTGAATTTATAGAAATAACAAAGATAGTGGCCATTTGTTTTCAGCCTATGGACAAATGAATGGACAAAGGGAACCCAAGTGTTTTGAAACACGTACCGATATGGCTAATTGTTTTATAGATTTAGCCATGTACGGACATCGAAATGCACTAATGAATATACTGCTGAGATCAACATGATGGATGAACAGAATGGTACACAGATATGAGTGACACGACCAGGTATCAAAATTCGATATCCGCTGCCAAAAATGCTGCTAAAACCCTGAAAATAAAATAAATGGGGCTAGAGCAGTCCAACTTTGGCGAAACAAAATATAATGTCACTCAGAAAATGACTTACATTTTTTATATAAAAATAGTTAGATTTTAAAATGTTTTATTTCCAGCAAATTTTTATTGATTTTAAATTTTTAAATTGAAATTTCACAACAGAACAAACTTCCATATTTTCCAATGAAAATCTGCCATTTGTTATGCGTCAATAAACGCATATCAAATATCAAATTTTCATTGCAAGAATTTTATTGTCTATTTTCATGAAAAATTTAGTTAATTACGTTATTTAAAATAGTTAAAATTTCTAGGTTTTACATTCTCCGCAACTCAAAATTTTTCATCCTCGAAAAAGAACGAGATAGGAGAATAGAAGTAACGGAAAGGAAAGATAGATTTGAAATACATAGTACCACATACAACGATTAGTTCAAAACCACATAAATTTCATTTTCAAGTGTTAACATTATACATGTCATTACTTATTAACATCCATTTATTATTATCATTCAAATTAATTCACTTTCAATTTAATTTACATTCATATCCAATTTATCTGCGTTTACCTTATTTACTTGAATAACATTCTCTTTTTATTATTCAAATTTTATTTACGCTCAACATATCTCACAACATAGATAAAGTGTATAAACATTTATTATAACCACTCAATTTCTGTTTCGAAATTCCTTTAACAAAATTTTATTTTTGGACATCTTATTACTTACTTTTTATTATACAGTATTCAATTACATATTCGCATTAATATTTTAACTTTTTGAATATGTCAGGTAAGTTATGTATGTTTAGAATGCAATTGAGTATTATGGAAATAAATTTTATCCTAGCTCAACTGTTTCAAGTTGTTTCAATTTCATTTCTCATTTTAAACACTCCAATTTTTCAAAATTTTGTTTCATTCAATAATTTAAATCCATCATTTAACATAAACTTAAGAGTTAAATTTTTCGGTTTCACTTCAAACCATTTTGAAATAAATATATCATATATATATATATATATATATATATATATATATATATATATTGTACATCAAATCATAATCAAGAAATTGAAATCAAATCCATTTTCCAAAACAAAAGTGTAGCACATTTACTAAGTGGTCTCCCCACTTTGAGACTCGAAAATGAATGTCGATGATGCTACAGTCATCATCGAAATTATTTTCTAGAAACATAAGAGGAGAGTACTAACTTACTTATTTTAAAATTCTTTAGAAACAATTTCCATTTGAAAACACTTTCTAGTAATATATTTTTTTTCAAAACTTTGAAAACCAAATTTTGAAAAGCACTAAAATTAAATTCTCAAATCCTTAATTTAAATTTATTTCATTTGCAAATCAGAATTGTAAACCATGTTTGTAAAATTTCATCTCCTTATAACATACAACAATAGTAATGGTTTAGGAATGTTGAAAAGTAATAAATGATAATCTAATATTATTATTTCAAATAATCAATTCATATAACTATCTAATTTTAGAAAATTATACTTATATATATAATCATACATAAAATTATTTCATTTAACAATTTCGAAAACAATATTGTGTCAGTTGCAATGTTCAAGTGTTTTGGAATTTCTGTCGATAGCGTTAGCTAGACGAATGGATCGAAATCCAAAATTCTAACTTAACAACTCAAACAAAACAATATAAAACATTTTATATCAATTACAAGTACGCTCCCTTATAGTATGATTAAAGAATGGATTTTTTTTGAACAAGGATAGAGATTCAAATTTAGTGGGACCTTAATCAAAGAGAATTCTAACAAATAAGATAGGCTCGAAAAGAAGATAAGATAATTAAATTAGAAAAGAGGAAAGATGGTGTTATCCCACCTTTTAACAAGGTTGTGAGACCAAAAAATTAACTGGAAACCAAAGGCAGATCGTCTCCGAAGGTTGGTTGCACACAGACCTGCTATGGATGCTAGTAAATTTTGCCCAAGTCCAGATTGGGTTACAATTAATACAACACGACAAGCGAAACTACGAAAACCAACATCTCAAATTTCAAGTCGATCGGAGTTTGTATGCTCAAGTTAAGGATCGATCAAATTCTGTAAGAAACACGTCCTGTTCATATCCATCAGTTCGCATCAATACATTTTGTATCCATGCTATTCGTATCCATCCGGTTTGCACTCGTTCATTTCATACCCATGCTATTCTATCCATCAAGTTTGCACTCGTTCATTTTGTATCCATTAGACACATGTATCTCTCATATCAACTATGGTTATTTACTTCGTATTGATGTACATTTCGTATCGATCCATATTAATATATGTTTCATATCGATCGCCCAGATGGTCGATACGAAACTGTCACTTTCCATCGATACGAAATGGGGTGTAATGGGTGGATATGAACGAGGCTAAGCTAGTGGATACGAATGAGGCACGTCCAACGGAAAGACTCGGCCGCTCGGCATGAAAAGTGGATCGATCCTAGAAGACAATGCCACGTCATCTGGTTAGCACGTGCATTTCATCGATACGAAGTAAGGCGATTTGAATGGAAGCGATACGAATTCAGCAACAAGCTACAAGCACAAACGTGCATCGATCATATCTCACAATATATAAGTCAAAATGCTATCAAATTCTCACATAAGATAGCGTACAACCCCAAGAATGTCCTAGCTCGATCTCGACTCGAATGGGCAAGATCTTGATCGATATGAGTTCCATTCGTATCGATCATGGATCAAGTCGAAATCGCTCGAGATCAATCATGTTGGCCCACCCACGTGAGAGAAGGAGTCCTCCGTGATCTAGACGGGATATTTGCAGCCTACACCTATAAATAACAGTCCAAGAGCTTCAAAAAAGGGATCTTCTAGTTCTTTTATGCCGATATTCTGTCGAACTCCATTGTAACTCAATTATTACCAATTGTACTCTTGTAACCAGCGAGTAATAATCAATAAAACAACAACTCTTCAAAGTGGACGTAGGCCAGAGATTGAGAACCACTATAAACCTTGTATCTTTACTGCATTCCTTTTAATTTTTCCGAGTGTTCTTCATATTTATATTATCTACACATCTTCCACCTGTGATTGTGAAGGGGAGCTTTCATAACTTTTGGGGTTTGTGACCAATTTTGGCGCAAACATTTTGGTGCTTTCACTTAGAACTGAACTCGGGGATTCTAAAGCTTGGATTTCGGATTTGAAAGCTTGAAGACTTGGATTTGGAAAGCTATGGCAAGGAAATCGACAAGAAGACAAAGGACTGAAAGGAGTCAGCATGAATGGAGTCAAAAGGCTTCCTCGAGAGAAAATCAGGCATCGATCTTCATCACCAAAGACGAGATGAAAACGATGCTCAAGAGACAGGAAGAGACGATGCAGAACCTACTCCAAAAAATTGGACAACCTAGAGTGCAGAATCAAGAGAACACCACTGCAAGGAGTGCTGGGATAGGGATCAGGAGCATGGAACAACCAGGATTCAGAATAGATCAGGACCATCAGGATTAGCCCATGAGCTAGGGAGCACTCCCCAGAAGCATGTTGATCCAACCTCGGGAAAGATGCCAGGTGGAGCTGTTCAACACGGCATTGATAGAGAAATAGACGCCTATCCAGGAGAACAGACTCTAGGATTCCCTCGCAAACTCAAGGGCCAGATCGAAGGCAACATAAAAGGACTACAGCTTGACGAAAGTGACAAATTGGTGGAGATGATCAGACAAGCCATAAGAGGCAGACTATTAAATAAAGATCTGGAAGATTTTAACAGAA
Organism: Allium cepa; assembly: GCA_030765085.1. Taxonomy (NCBI): domain Eukaryota; kingdom Viridiplantae; phylum Streptophyta; class Magnoliopsida; order Asparagales; family Amaryllidaceae; genus Allium; species Allium cepa. The sequence continues at coordinate 737,275,169 of CM060943.1, forward strand.
GCCCCTTTGCTCCCTCAATTAGTTAGGCTAGGAATCCACCAGAATTCAGGCTACTGGCATTGGAGATGTACGATGGAAGGACAGACCATATCGTTCATCTGACGAGGTATATGCGGCATATGGAAATACTAGGGGCATCAGAGGAGATCATAGCCCGATGTTTCCCACTATATCTAATGGACATAGCAGCATTATGGTTTAGACAATTAGGGAGAAGTTTGATTGAAACATGGATCGAGTTGATTGAAAAGTTTATGAAGCAGTTCAGGGTTCACATCTCGAGGCCCAAGAACGTGATGAGTCTTTCTACACTGAAGCAGAAGACTGGAGAGTCTTTGAGGAACTTATTAACACGATTCAATGCAGTAGAAGCATCGATGGATCGACCCGATCCCTCCATGATTTTGATGGCAGCTGTATCTGGCATAGCTAATGGCATAGAATTCAAGAACTCATTAACGAGGGATCCACCAATAGATCTTGGAGAATTCTACCACGAGGCAGAAAGGTTTCTGCGATGAGGATGCAAATGCTGAGAAAGAGGAAGGAGATGGAGTTGATGTTTATGTATTCAAAAGCAGAGATCCTCTTGGAAACGATTCAGGCAAAGATAAAGGGAAACGAAAGGCAGATAATAGCGGTGACGAGCCAAAGCTACCGCAAAAAGAGCCGAGATTCACCTCTTATTCAGAGTTGAGCAAGACTTTGGAATGAATCTACCAAGACACCAAGGGGAAGGTTCCCTACCGAAGGCCAATGAGGAGGGATTCGACCGACGACGAGAGGAAATCAGACAAGTACTGTTTATTCCACGAGTTAAGCAGCCATAGTACGAATGGTTACAGACATTTGAGGGATGAGATAGAAGAGAACATCCGAAACGGCATGCTGTTGTAATATGTGAGAAGGCAGGCAGAAACGGTGGAACAAGAATGACCACCATCCGCAACAACTGGGGGAGGCTCAGGATCAAAGCATTAGCTTATCATCAACTGATTGTCATAATGACTAATAAGTCATAAACTCCACAATAGCATGATTAAGTCGCCTACTCATGCATAGGATCACGAATGGTCCTCAGGCATGCTCTGAGACGACTATCAACCGCATCAGTATTGATGTCTGCACTTTGACGTCTCTATTTTGCTTTTGTTTTCTATTTTTTGCATTGGACTTGATTGTGTTGGACATTTCTGTTGAAATACTCATTTGAATGATATTTGGTTTTAACAATTCTATAATGGCCAAGTCACTTACACATGTATGGGATCGCGAACGATCCCTAGGCATGCTCTGAGATGGAGACAGACCGTTGTAATAAATGATTTAGAAACTCAGTTGAACATGAAATCTGACATTAATGATCTTAAGGATCCCCGGGGAACACATAATTTGCCTCGAATGGCACCCGACCGGGAACGTTCACAATTCGGCCCAAACGACACCTGACCGCAAACAGTCACAATTTGCCTTGGACGGCACCCGAACACAAACGGTCACCATTCGCCACGAACGGCACCCCGACCGCGAACGGTCACAACTCGCCTTGAATGGCATCCGACTTCGAACGGTCACACAGTGCCCCGAACAGCATACGATCGTGAAAGATCACCATTCACAATCAGGTAAGACTATCAATCTCTTTACAGGTCATTAACAGGATACGAACATCCAGCTTATCGAGTTACAAAACACACCTTCCTATCGCAAGTTATGTTTTAGGAGACAAGTGTTATCTCTCCTTTTAGCAAGGCCGTGACATCAAAAAATTAACTGGAAACCAAAGATAGATCGTCCCCGAAGGTCGGTTGCACACAGATCTGCTATGGATGCTGGTAAATTTTGCCCGAGTCCGAATTGGGATACAATTGATAAAACACGACAAGCGAAGCTACGGAAACCAACATCTCAAATTTCAAGTCGATCGGAGTATGCTCAAGTTATGGATCGATCAAATTCTATGAGAAACACGTCCTGTTCTTATCCATCAGTTCGCATGATACATTTCTTATCCATGCTATTCGTATCCATCAAGTTTGCACTCGTTTATTTTGTATCCATGCTATTCGTATCCATCAAGTTTGCACTCATTCATTTCGTATCCGTCAAACACATGCATCTCTCAGATCAACCATGGTCATTCACTTCGTACCGATGTACATTTCGTATCGATCCATACTAATATATGTTTCGTATCGATCACCCAAATGGTCGATACGAAACTTTCACTTTCCATCGATACGAAATGGGGTGTAATGGGTGGATACGAATGAGGCTAAAGTGTTGGATACGAACGAGGCACGTCCAAGAGAAAGACTCGGTCGCTCGACACGAAAAGTGGATCGATCCTAGAAGACAACGCCATGTCATCTGGTTAGCACATTCATATCATCGATACGAAGTAAGGTGATTTGAATGGAAGCGATACAAATTCAGCAACATTCTACAAACACAAACTTGCATCGATCATATCTCACAATCTGCAAGTCCAAATGCTACCAAATTTTCACAGAAGCTTGCGTACAACCCTAAGAACTCGATTGGGAAAGATCTTGATCGATAGGAATTCCATTCGTATCGATCATGTATCGAGTCAAAATCGCTCGGGATCGATTACGTGGGCCCATCCATGTGAGAGAAGGAATCCTCCACGATCTAGGTGGGATATTTGTAGCCTACACCTATAAATAGCGGTCCAAGAGATTCAAAAAAGGGATCTTCTAGTTCTTTTATGCCGATATTCTATTGAACTCCATTGTAACTCAATTATTATCAATTGTACTCTTGTAATCAGTGAGTGATAATCAATAAAACGGCAACTCTTCAAAGTGGACGTCGGCCGAAGAGAGCCGAACCACTATAAACCTTGTGTCTTTACTGCATTCCTTTTAATTTTTCTTAGTGTTCTTCAGATTTATATTCTCTATACATATCATATCTGTGTTTGTAAACTGAAGCTTTCATAACTTTTGGGGTTTGTGACCAATTTTGGCGCAAACAGATGGATAGGCTTATATTAATCGCGGTGACCTTAACCAGGTCGACCGAGACTCCATTTTCAGAAACAGTATGCCCAAGGAATCAGACTTCATCTCAAAATGGTATTTAGTTGGCTTTCAACTATTGACTCCTATGAGTTTCCAACATATAGCCCAAATGTGACTCATGCTCCTTCTTTGACTTTGAAAAGACGAGAATATCATCAACGAAAACAAAGACAAACTTGTTAAGAACATAGCGAAAAATGCGATTCATGAGATCGACGAAGAAGGCAGGAGCATTGGTTAATTGGAAGGGCATGACTAACCATTCATAAAAACCCTTCTCTGTTCAAAAAGCTGTCTTGTGAATGCTCCCTTTTCAGAAAATTTCTGCCTAATCAAAACTTCAAAAAACAGATCCTAGATCTGCTTCCTCAACTCGACTTTCTCCCTGGGGGCCATCCGTTTGGAAGAAAGGACAACAGGTCAAGCTCTAGGAATAAGATCGATCAGAATTCAATTTCCCACTTAGGAGGAAGAGAAGAGACTTCACAAAAGACATCAGGATAATCCCCGACTATCGGGGTGGAGTCAAGATCACTAGGTTGAGAATCAAGCAAAAGGATAAAACTGCCTGCATAATTCCGAGGCTCTTGACATTCAATCACAAAAGAATTACCCTGGTCGCCCACTAAAGAAATGGTTCGGGCTTTATAAGAAATAACAGCACTATACCGCTTTAACTGATCACCCCCAGTAAGATGTCAAGTGCATCAAAACCGAGGACATACAGTCTCCATTGAATCGACGTCTGTTGTAAAGGAGTTTCACCCCTTTACAAATGATACTAAGGTTGGTGGGACCGTCGATGGAATTAGTCACACATATGGATGAAGTTGCCAATTGAGGTTGCAAGATGTGCTCAAATTTACTACAAAGATCAATAGAAATAAAGCTGTGGGATGCTCTAGTATCAAGAAGAACACAAACAGGAAAAGACAAAAATGGACTTAGAACAAAGGTAAAGATCCAAAATTCAAAAGAAATCCTAATCCAGGAGGATCCTAACGAAGAATTTCAAGCTCGAAAGCATATGATTCTATAATCAACTCCACTTATTCTAGAGTATTACTACCCTATCTCTAATGATTTTTTACTCGATGTATTAAGTTTTGCCTAAACCAGGGCTCTAATACAACCTATAACGACCCGCTATTTCGAACCATTCAAATCGACAATAATCCACACATTAAAACAACAAATTGTTAATATATATTAGGCAAAACTTAGCATATGTAGCAAATAAATCAATCATAGAATCACAAACATGGAGTAATACAATGCAGCAGAAATAGACAAATAGCGGTTCATGAAGCTATTACAGAACATCAGAGTCCAAAGTGAATTACAACAGAAATCCAATAGATAGAAGTCTCAAATACAATAAGCAAATGACAAGTCTAAACATAAACAACTAAAATAACTGAAAGCTAAACAAATAAAGATAGATCTTCAAACAAAATTCAAAGCTCCTAAGATGAATCTCAAATGCTGTGATACTCAGGTTGACTCGAGCATAAAGCAAAACACAAAACATTCGAGTCAGGATTAACATTCTTATGCAAGTAAATCAACTTAAGTGAAATATCTAAATGAAATGCAATATAACTTAAAGGATGTTTGGGATTCCCATCCTCTAAAAATCCATGGAACTATCTACATACATGGTACGGTACGTTATATATATAATGTCTATAGTAAAGTAAAATATTAAAATAGCATTAAGGCGTTACTCATATCCCCCTTAAAACATTTTATACAAATGTCAAAGTCTATACAGTACCGTAATTCCTCCATAAACTGGAGTGCTATCAGAGGGCACACCATAGTGTATGACACAAACCAAACTCGTAGTGGGCGCGATAAGGCATATGACAAGGCATGCGAGGCAATGCATAGGGTAGGACACTATCATTTTGCGGATCCGCACTGGTAGTAATGCATAACAGCTACTACCGCCCACCTCGAGACATACTCCCATAATCAAAGGTGCACCCAATCAAATCGTAAAGTAATAGATATGGTTTCGAAGAAGCATGCTCGATCGAAGGTGTGACCTCACTTGGCGGCATGGCTCCTGTTTTAGTCATATCAAGTGACCCAAGGGGGTCGGGGTTGCGTTCATACCTCATACAAAATCGTTCGTCAAGCCATCCTACTTCATTCTGGATTCACCACCATATGCACAGTTGTTAAAGTAGTTTTTGATATTGGCAAAGAGTATGACAATATCCGATCCCGGTCGTTTTAAAAACCAAACGCTTGTTTCACACTTGTGGTGATTTTACATTTCAAATAGTTCATACTTCATATCAAAACATCATATTCATTTCAAAATCATATCAGTTTCGAAACCATTATTTACTTCAAAATCATATTCAATTCCAAATGATAATCATTTCAAAATCATATGCACTTTCAAAATCGTTATTTACTTTAAAGCATCTTTTCAAATCATAACCACAAAATAAGTTAAACCATCATATCAAAGTAATCGCATTTAAATCCATTAAATCAATATCATAACAGTTCCAACTTAAATAGTTTGAATATTGGAAGTAGTTTATATATTGGAATAGTTTTACATTAAAAATATTTTATATTTAAAATAGGTTATAGATTACAATAGTTTATATATTAAAAATAGTTTATATGTGAAAAAGAGTTTATATCAAAAATAGTTTCTAATTAGAATTGTTTCTTTCAATTTCACAGATCAATTCAAATCAACTTTAGTTCCAAAATTCAATTTAAATCAATCTCAGTCCAACAATTTCAATTAAAAAGGTTAAAGGTTCAGTTCAGATTCTCATTTAACCATTTTTATTTATATCGATTTCAAATCCAGGTTTGAAATGCAAATTTAAACCACTTCCAATTTAATAGGTTTCAAAGTTTAAATATTCAAACAATTTACAATAACTCACTTGATAAATTTCATTTATATTACAAAATTCAGCTTTAATTTTATTTAAATTTGAAAATATTCACTTAATCATTGTTTTCTAATATTGAAATAAAATATCAAATTACAAATTTAAATCGATATTAAATATTCAATTTCAGTTTTGTTTAAATTTGAAAGAATTCATTTAATTACCTTTAATAAAAATTCAGTTATCAAGTTTTAAAAATCATATCTTTCAAAACTCAAGATTAATAAGTTCAAATCAATTCTTATTAATTACAATTCTTAAAAAATTAAATATTCAAATCAATTTCAATTTATCTTTCTAACCTTAATTTATTAAAGTTACTAAAATATCTATTTTAAAATATTAATATAATTTGTAAATAAATATTTAAAACATATTATGTGTATATATATTAGTTAGATTAAATTCTTATTTTATTATATTATTTATTATTAAATTAAATCTTATTGTTATTAAATCTATTTTAAATCTTATTTTATATATTTTAAAAAAATAAAATAAAGATATAAGTAAAATCTTAAAATTTACATTTTTCAAGACTTAAATTATAAATTTAAAATTTCCACAACATATAATCTAAAAATCTAAATTTACACACATATTAATCCTTAATATTATATTTTAAAAATAAATATTTATTAAAACAAATATATTTTCCTTTTTCAAAAATTTGGAAATCATTTAAAAATAGACCAACGGTGTCCGTATATAATTTTCTAACCTATGGTCAAGTGATACGGATATTTATCATTTCAATCCGCAATAATTTAATATGTACGGGTATATATCATTTCAACCCGCGATCCTAAAATCTCAAAATCAATAAAATCTCTTGGGTTTATCATTTCAATCCATAATGATTTTTCCTAATCTATAATAACATTCGGGTATGTATCATTTCAACCCATAGGGATTTCCTAACTAATAGGGAACTTGAAGTGTGATAACAATAGAATAGTAATAGAATAATGATGTAAATTGGCATAACATATCAATTACAAGCGTGGATCATAACTAACAATTTAAATATAATATATATACAATAGGTTGTGATGTCATATGTCACAGGTGAACAATTTTTAATATTAACATATTATATTCACTAACCAATTGAAATCAAACAACATATTTCAATAGTCATCTCATGTGAAATCAATTTACACAATATAAGAATGTTAATGGTGAGCGATTGCTTACATTTCGAGGCTAGATAAAACAACGAAAGTGAAGAACGATGAAAACGGACATGGATACGCACACGGAGAAAAGCAAAAGGCTGCTCGACAAATTCTGGACAGTGGCGAAACAAAGTACGAAGCTGCTACGATTGAATACAATAATTTGATGAAAATAATATATATATATATATAATATATATGAATTTTCTTTTTTCCCCTTTTTTATAATAAAAGAAGAGGCTAGAGGTGCTTGGCAGAAGTGGATGATGTGGCTGCTACGTGGTCGGGGAAGTGGAAGTAGAGCGATAGGCGGTCAGGGAAGGTGCTGCTCATGCTCGTTTGTGTGGTGGCAGCCGCTTGGTTGGTGTAGTGGCACAAGTGGTAGAGGATGGAAGGTTCGTTGAGGAGCGGAGGATGGAATAGGGTTATGGTCAGCTACCGGGCATTTGAATGGCTAAAGATGGGTTACGATGACAGAGAATGCGGGTAAGTGGCTGGGTTCGGCGAAAAAATGATGGCGAAGGCTACTGTTCAGGTTAGGCCTTGTCCGAGGGGATTTGGAGGGCAGTGGGCTGCTGCGGTCGAGCTGCTGCTATGGGATGTGCGAAGAGAGGGAAGGTGAAGAGGTGTGGGTCTGCTGCGAGGAGGTGAAGTGCTGTGGACGAGCTAGGTGGTGGAAAGTGGGAAAAGGTTGAGGGGTTGTGGGTTGCGATGGGAGAAATGGCAGGTGGAGCAATGGTGGTGCTGGGTTGAAGTGGGAAGGGTGGTTTATGAGTGTAGGCGGATGTCTTCAGGAGTGATTGGTCATGAAGGCAAGGTGATGGCTTCGGGTGGAGGGGCTTGGCAGTGGTGGATAGGTGCCTAGTTGTGGGAGAATGGCAGAGTCGATGGATAAGAAAGGGTTGTGTATAGGGTAAGGGAAAGGGACGGAGTGTTGGAGGCGGAAAGGAGCTGACGGACGAGCAGTTTTATTTCAAAAAGGTGATGGCAGTTGCTCAGAATTATATATATACAAACCTATGTTATATTATATTTTTTTTTATTTCAATAACAATGACCAGAATGGAAGAAAGAAAAGGAGGGGAGAGAACGAACCGAACGAACCAGTACGTATACCAAAGCAATGGGAAAAGCAAAAGACATGAGCTGAATTTATGGAAATAATAAAATATGTACCGATATGACTCATTGTTTTGCAGATTTAGCCGTGTACCAGATGCCAGAATGTACGAATGAATATACTACTGAGATCAGCACGAGAGACGAACAGAATGATACACAGATATGAGTGACACGACCCTCCTATCAAAACTCAATATTCGCTGCCAAAAATGCTGCTGAAACACCGAAAATAAAATAAACGGGGCTAGGGCAATCCAAATTTGGTAAAACGAAATATAACGTCTCACTTAGAAATTGATTTACACTTTTATTATACAATAATATTCACATTTCAAAATATTTTATTTCCATCAAATTTTAACTGATTTTAAAATTTTAAATTGAAATTTCACAACAGAACAAACTTTCATATTTTTCAATCAAAATCTGCCGCTTGCTATGATTCAATAAACGCATATCAAATATCAAATTTTCATTGCAAGAATTTTATTGTTTATTTTCATGGAAAATTTAGTTAATTACGTTATTTAAAAATCGTTAAAATTTCTGTGTCGTTACAGGTTGACCACCAGAGCTTCCTGAACTCCTATCTAGCATTTCCTCCAACTATTACAGCAACAACACCCACCTGCATCATATTCATGAAAAACTAATACATAACTCCCACTACTTGTGGGACTCCAGCACCAATATTCCTTGCTTGTACCTGACCTTTGTTTCTCATGTTATTTAATATGGCATATCCATTTATGGTTGTGCTTCCTCCAAGATTCACTCTTCCACTTCTAGCGTCCATATCTGTAATTAAGCCTCGTGAGATACGGAAAAATAGCCTAAGAGAGATAGGAAACTAAAGATATAGTGTATACTTATATATAGTAAATACAAATACATTCTATAGCATTATCCCATACCTCAATCTTACTCTAATTTCTTAGGATTATGTTTTCAAAAATCATTTTTTGTTGAAGTTTTTCAGAAACCTATGCTCTGATACCAAGTTGTAACATCCCCTATCTATAGGCCAAATCTAAGCAATACAAATGTTACAGTCATCTATAGTATTAACTTCCAGCGACTAAATATAGTTATGTTAATGGTATCCATAATATTAGAAACACTTGAAAATGAAACCAAATCACAAATTTCAAAAAACAACATTTTACAGATTACATTTCAAAGCACATGTTTCACATTCAAATTACATAATCCCATAATCATTTCTCAGGTTCAGATAAAATATAATTATTACATAAATATGCTAAGAGCAATATACGATGATGCCCTTTGGTTGACCAGAGTAAATGTCTTAAATACAACATAGCGGAATAAAACAAAACAAAACAGCAACTCCAAAATAGCTATCAGTCAGCCACCTACTCGTCTTTGGAAGCTTTATTCATCGACCTACTAAAACCTATAAAACCTCAACCCTCGGCCTACTCAAATCAATTTTGAGCACCCGAGAGTTTGAGGGGAAAACATAAACTTCGAGTCAGAGATAAATCCTGGTGTAAATAATATTGTACATCTCGGTTATTTGATATTAAGTGAGACCATGCCGCTTAGCGGAATGAATTTCCCCTCACTAATATCCTTTTAAACATATCTTTAGCAAACCTTTATCATGCAACTAAAACTGGCTAAAACTGTAAAGTATTATTATGTAAAACACATATCAGGTAACAAATGAACTATCTGTCCGAATACTATAGTTTTGTTTGGCTAACTACTAACCTTTGGCTGACTCATGCCTACGGAACAATATATCATCTAACACATATTAGACACTCTTCTTTTGGACGGTCTGTCCATAACTATCTATTAAATACTCCTCTTCTGGATAGTCTGTCCCTAACTTAACATCTCTAAGGTCACCTGATCCTAATGTTTTTGCAGGCTCACCAATAACATATTTGTATACAAATATATATTCCCTTCTATGTGTAATCATAATTTTAGTCTTCCCTGTGACAAAGCCCTACACACTGAAATTTTGGACTAAATTAGTTTGGGATAATAGCTAATGTATAGGGCACGACCCTATACCAGTCCCATCTGGTATTCTAATATCTGAACCATTTTACTTATGGTGATCTTCCCTTAATTTTTCCTTGAAAACCTTTTCATTTCAAATTGATTTAAAACCTTTATACCAAACTTAAACAAGAAAAATATATACTCTATGCTTTACTCAAAATCACATTGCCATGTTGTATATACTTTAATCAAATTTTTGTTGATGAAAACATTTAAACCTTTGAAAGTACCCATTTCGAATCCATTGAAAGTGCCCATTTCGAAACCAAGTAAAGCTCTTCTTTCACCTAGGGCGAAAGGCCAAAACATTCTTTTCAAACCATTCATAATCTTCCTTTCGAAAACGTTGAAAAACCGTTCCTTCGGAAGCATTAAAACCTTAGACATCCTTCTTCAAAACCTTTAAATATTACCTTTCGAATGCATTGGAAAACCTTTCCTTTCAAACCTTTCGAAACCATTAGGGAACCACCCCTTCGAAACCATTCTTTAAAACCTTTTGAAAGAAATTAAACATCAAACCTTTCAAAAGCCTTTAGGTTCAAGTAAAACATGTGGAAACACCTTTCTAAACCATTAAAAATTAACTCCTTCAAAACCATTCGGGTTCTACCTTCAATAGGGAAAAAGGGTCATAAAAATTTTAAGTCAAAAGCACACTTTCGAAAACATTTTCTAAGCAAAGAAGTGATGGTGTTGAAACCAACCTTCTGAAAGCATTGGAGAAGCGACTAAGTTTTAAAAGCAAAGTATACCTTCCAAAAACATTGGCGTTGAAAAGAAGAAAAGCGGCGGCTAAGGAGTTTTGACCCCGATGAAAGCATTTACTTAAAACAAGAGGCCTAACCCATTCGAAACCTTTCCTTTAAAATATTTGGCTCGGTCGAAAGCCAACCAAGTCGAAAGTATACCCTGCGAAAGCAAAGTGGGTGTTTTTTCATTTAAAACAAAGACACGCTTCGACCCCTTCAGAACCTTTATTCTCGACCTAGTGCCTTACGCCTTAGTCCAGTTCACTCTATACCAAATTATTGATACTATGTGCATTGGTTTCGATTGTAGAAACCCTGTGTCGAAAGTGGCAAAACATGTTAAAATCATGTAAAAACTGATTTTTACTTTAACAAGAATTTTTTTTCAACTAACCTACCTTGTTTGTCCAAATATTATTGGTTGCCAATTTTCTTTTCTAAATGTGCTATCAATATTTCAGAAATAAACAATTTAATTTATTTATAAAATACCCCTTTTCCTTTTATAAATATATAAAACATTTAAGTCTCAAAACTTAAATAATTTTACATACCTATCAAAACATTTAGGAAAGTTCTACAAAAATTCCAAAAAATCATTTTTAATATGTTTTCTAACATATATTAATTCCAGACCCAACATATTACTTATTTAGCCGTAAATAATTTAAAACCTAAATAATCATTTTCTATATTAGAAAATTAATATAAAATCCACATTAATTCAACAAATTATGAAAATTGAAATCCATCTCTAAAATATCATTTTTGGTATATATATAAAATTACAATGCATTTGGATGTCATTAAATAAGGTTTTCACATTAAAACATATCATAAAACCTATATGATTAAGCATAAATCATCAACAAGCATATATAAACAATTAATCATTCCAAAACATGGCATAATCATGCAAAATACTTCGGATTCATCTTAAAACTGATTTTTTTTAGAAAAATGAGATGTATTCATTATTCACCTTAGCTTTTGAGATTAAGGATTTGAGATTTGATCTTAACTAAGTTGCTTAGGCTTTTCATCTTGAAGTCTTTTCTTTGCTTTTCCTAATGGTGGTTGGCATTAGTTTATATTTGTGTTTGTGAATTATAAATGAACGTGAGAATGAGGGCGTAAGGGATTTAGGGTATAAGAATGTATATATTCCTATATTGCCCCTTATCTATTATACTTAACCATTTTATTTTAGTTCATTTGTTATCAAGGCATAGCTACCCCTTGTTAATTACAAATCTCAATCCCATAATCATTGAACTATTTTATTTTATTTAGCTAATTAAATATCCTAAATAATGTAGCTAAAAATATGGAGTGTTACAGGAGAACACTTGATTATTCAATCTAAACCTAGACATTACTTTTCTAGACACTCATCGATATGTGGGTTAAACTAATTGATCCTAAAGTTGGTAATTACACTGCATAAACCATTTGGGCTTTGATACCATTGAAGAAGCTGGGACAGCCTATCGTGGGTAAACTCAAAAAAATTTAAAAAATTTCTATTTGGATCTTAGGGAGCCTATGAAGTCTAACGGGGTCTCATTAGAAACAATCAAGCTGTTTTAATATAATCATATTTTATTAATATTATATTGTTCATAACTAATTTAAATCAATGTTTATTAAGTACGAAGTTTGAAAATATATAATATACCAAATATGTTCATATCTGAAATTGTGCGACAAACATGTGAAGCATAAAGCAAGTGATAATGTTAGGGGTTAAATAAAGGTAAAAAACAAGAATTTAGATCTAGATGTAATCAAATCAAGATCTAAAAAGGAAAGAAATGAAAGGGGTGTCATTGATTGATATCACCTTTCTTCTTTAGTAAATTTTTTGACACAACATCTTATAACATACAAGAGACGATATGATACAACAAAATTGCAAAACCAAAAATTAATAACGTGTATAAATATTGAGATTTATGTCTATCATGTATATATTGGCTATGTATAGGTATATATATTATTGCCTCAATTTTAAATTACTCGATAAAAAGAGTTAAAAATATGTGTTTCTAAAACATGCCTTAACAATATAAAGTATAAATATAAATATTTAAATGTTTATATGCACATAGGTGCACACGCGTGTGCACATACACACACATACATATATATACACATATACGTATATATATATATATATAAACATCTATGCGATGCACGCATAAATATATATATTGGTTTTTTTCAATTTTTTATTTTATTTCATTTTTTTTGAACTATAATTTTTTTGATTTATGTGTTGTAGTTCGGGAATTTTAATCTCGAAGCATTAAGGTTGGGCAGAGTTATTAGGCATATAGTTAAAATATCTTTTAGCAGTGTCTATGAGTTGCTAGTTGTAAGCATTTGGATATTTAACTCCAGTAATAACTTTGGGGGCAACAATAGGCATTAGGCCAAAGCTAGGTATATGTTTTTGTTTTTAATTTTCTGCATTTACATTTCCATTCTCTATTTTATATTTTACCAGTAAATCTATGAAATATTTTTAAATACCATCTTCGCCCCTTTTTGGGTATATTGCACGATCCGACAAGTGGTATCAGAGCCTAGGTACTAGGTTTACTCTAGAGACATGTCTAGTTCAAATAATGCATTTTCTAAGATTCGGTCAATAGTTAGGACATTCATGTTCAATGGTACTGATTATGCTTACTAGAAGGCTAGGATGAAAATCTGTATGATCTCTGTTGACTATGATGCTTGGAGTATATTAGAAACAGTGTACGTTCAACCCACGATGATAATTAATGATGTAAAATTTCATATGCCTAAGGACAAATGGGATGTAACTGATAAGAAACTATTTTCATTAAATGCTAAAGCTATGAAAGCTCTTATTTGTGCCCTTAATAAATTTGAATTTAATCTAATTTCTCATTGTTTGATTACATAGGTAATTTGGCACATCTTAGAGGTTATGCACGAAAGTACATCTCAAATCAAGGAATCACATCTCGCTCTGCTCAAAAATGAATATGAAAATTTTATGATGTTGAAGGGGGAAAGTATAAAAGAGACGTACAGATGCTTTTCATTGTTAACAGAGCTTTAGGCGAGCTATACATTGAATTTGAGTTGGTTTGAAAAATACTTCTTCCTAAGAATTTTTAGGCAAAAGTAAATGCTATACTTGAATATAAAGATCTGAGCAAACAAAACATGAAGGGATTAATTGAAAACATCGTGACCAATGAAATGGAACTGAAAGCTAGGGAGGACCATGACAACTCAAACTCAAAGACAAAATCAATTGCGTTTAGCAGCACTCTTGATAATGATGATGAAGATAATTCTATCACTAAGCTAGAATGTTGATGAACGATCTTTAAAAATGGTCCAAATAGTACTTCAAATCTTCAATCCAAAAAAGGTACTAGGTCAAACTCGTTTAAGAAGTCGGATAATTCAAGTGACAAAATCACGTGCAATGGATGTAGAAAGACAAGTCACATCCAAACAAATTATCAAACGATTCAAAGGGAGAAAGGAAAGAAAAAGAATAAAAGGGCATTCGTTGCAACTTGTGACGATAAAGAAGGAGAAGAGTGCACTGATAGTGATGAAGTCGAAGCAAATCTGTGTTAGATGTGCTGTCCAACTCATAATTATATTGATGATGACACAAGCGAGATATCAAATTTTATTTATTAAGATTTGCTCTTAATGTGTCATGAACTTGCTAGAACGGTTGATAGTCTTAACCTTAAGAGAGAAAAATTGAAATCCAAAAAGGCTAAGCTACTTCACATAAATGATAGATTAGAAACCAAACTTGAAAAAATTAAAGAAGCTCAAAACAATGTATGTGAAAGCCATCGATCTTTAAAAACAGAGTTGGACGAATGTAAGAAAACTTTGGAACTCTTAAAAATAAGATTTTTATTTTAAAGAAAAATGATGACACAAAGAGGGAAACTTTTATCAACATATATTCCATGTTAGTTGAAGAAAACACATCATTTAAATCCAAAGTCCAAACCCTTGAGTCGACTGTTAATAAATTTTCTAAAGATGAAAGGTCATTGAATATTCTTTTGAAAATCAACTGTATAAAAACACTAGAAAAGGATTTGGTTTTGGAAAATTGCAAACAATAGGGAAAATATAACTAACAATGCCTACGGTAGAAGTGTATTTTTGAAATGTCTAGAGTGCAATAAAACTGGACATAGTTTCGATAAATGTTTTATAGGAAAAAACGTAAAAATATTAGAAAATTTTGGATTACTAAAGGCTCTCTTAATAATTTTGGATTACTAAACTCTTATGTTGCAAATGCAAATAGACCTATGAAGTTTTCTAGGTCATCTTTTTTTTCATGTGTGTAGATATATTAATGAGCTAAGGAACAGCAAGAATGGTATTTGGACTCAGGCTGTTCTAGATATATGACGGGTGATAAATCAAAATTCCTTAGCCTATAAGACTATAGAGGTAGGAGTGTTATTATTAGCAACAATGGTAAATGTAATATTCTGGGGAAAAAATTAAAGTAGGTAACTACACTTTCTTTTTTATCGATGTTCTTTATGTTGAAAACTTTCATCACAATCTCATCTCTATAAGCCAACTGTATGACAAAGGTATATGCATTGTCTTTGAAGTTGATATGTGTAAAATCGTTGATAAGTCTTCAAGTGAAGTTGTGTTTACAGGTTAAAGAAAAAGGAATGTCTACACTCTGTCTTTTGATGATATGACCCTTTTTAGGTGCGTAGTAGTTAAAGATGTGGAAGCTAGCTTGTGGCATAGAAGGATAGGACATGCTAGCATGGGATTATTAGAGAAGCACGAGAGAAAGAATTAATCAAAGGGCCGACACTTCAAAAATTCAAGAATGGTAAGGTGTGCAAAACTTGTATGGAGTGTAAATTCAATAGATCATCTTTTCACGCCAAAAACACTATGAGTACCTCTAGAATTCTTAAATTAATATATATGGATTTGATTGGGCCTAATGATATCGCTATTTTGAGTGGTAAGAAGTACTGTTATGTGTTGGTTGATGATTACTCTAGGTTTATTTGGGTTTACATTTTAGCCAAAAGTCTAAAACTTTCAATTATTTTTCAAAATTTGAAAAACTTACCTAAAGTGAAAAAGGTGTTTCAATAATAATTATAAAAAGTGATCACAGTGGAAAATTTAAAAAATGAGATTTTTTAAAATTTTTGTGGATTAAATGATTTTAAACATGAATTCTTTGCACCACGAACGCCATTGGGGTAGCTGAAAGAAAGAATCGTATGTCGCAAGAATTGGCTAACCAATGTTGAATGTATATATCCTTCCAATACTTAATAAATCCTTTATGAATTATAGTTTCATAGGAAACCTAACATTGTATATTATAGGGTATTCGGGTGTCTGTTCTTTATTCTTAATACAGATGAACATATGGGGATGTTATAGTCCAAAAAAGATGAAAGGATTTTTATGGGATGCTCATAAGGAGCAAAGCTTATAGAATTTTCAACAAGCACCTGAAAGCAATTGTGGAGTCAATCAATGTGAAGTTTGATGAGTCAGATGTCGATGCAACTACATAAAATGACAAAACCAAAGATGGAGACGATGGTGCAAACAAAAGAGGTGGTGAATGTAACGACCCGAAATTTTCGAAACCGAAAATTCCAGATAGTTAGGAAAAGAAGAAAGAGATAGAAGAAGAAGAACAGAACAACAACATCCCACATTCGCAGCGGATAGAATATAATAATAAATAATAACAGTTTACAAAAGAACACTATATCTGCCGATTACATTTAAATACACAGAGTTACACATTTATACAGACACTGGATATACAATTATCAAGTCATAGATACACCGAAATAAAATACAGCGGAAACACTTCATACGTTCATGTCATCCAGCTCGCCTCCTGAGCTCTAGAACGTTCCTACCTAAAAATCTATAATACTCGGTCTGACCCGAGCATTAAACCAAAGTAACACCCAGGTCAGGCTGGAAACCAGCATGAGTAAACCCATCTAACATGGAATACGAGCATACAACTTATATAAAACCCGGGGTAACTCATTTCAATTCACAAAGCCACAATTTATTATAGAAATCACTTATTCCACACATAAGTTTTCTAAGTGCCAAAATTTAGATCAAATAGTCCGATTCACTTAAATCATTTCATCCCAACTATTAATTTCACATAACAATTTATAAGAATTCGAAGTGGTTTTGGGTATTTCCCAATACCTGATCCCGGCCTCTTCGAGTCTTATGTCATCCTAACTCAAGTTATCCAAATGAAATACACAAGATTTCATATCAGAGATATCAGCTCATTCGAAGCATCCAATACCATTCAATCATCCATAAGCAAAGTTTAATCACATAAAAATTTAATTTAATCAATCCTGATTGAATTACTAACCTCAGCCACTTAGATTTCTTCCGTTAACATTAGTTAATTTCCAATAAATTAATCAATCATCCCTTCATTATTTATCTTAATTATTCACCGTGGATTAATTATCCTTCAATTGCATTCAAGTAATCAACTTTAATTAATTTCACAATATTAATTATTCTTAACCAAAGTCAATAAGTAATATTAATTACTTCATAAATTCATTAACTATATTTAATTACATAAATTCTTGATTACTTATATTAATTAACTTCTCATAAGTCACTTATTAATGATTAATTTAATCTTAATTAATCAATCTTTAGCTACATCGTTAATTATATAAATTAATGATTTCCAATTTATATTTTAATTTGTTCTAATCTAAATTAATTACTTTAATTAACCATAATATTAATCATTCTCGATTTATCTCAACCTGTAATTAACTATTTTTTATTTACTTCATTCAATAAATTAATTACTCACTTTATCTTACAATAGAAGCTTAAAGGAATTTAAAACCAAATTTAGTTTTAAATTCTAATCAATTTACAAATGCACTATAACATTCAAGTCGTTTAAAACACTCAATATTTAAAACTTTATTTGTTTTAAAATCTGAGATTCACTAACTCAAATATCATATTTAACTTTGATTTAAAACTTGTTTTTAAATCTCTACTTTACAATTTAGCTTCAGTTTTTAAATACCACTTTCATTTCTTTCCAATACATTCTTATTTTTATTCTATAATTATTTCTCTTTCAAAATTCACCCTTATATTTCCTTCAAAAATCCAATTTATATATTTCGATAACTCAGGGTACCGAAATATTCAAGCAAACCACAGCATTCAGCATTCCAATTACCAAAAATATTCATCACAGAATATCAATCATTCCAGTATATGCTATATATATAGCACATCAATTCAATTTCAACCATTCAACCAATCATTTAAATTTAAATAAAAAAAATCCAGAAGCGTGAGGTTTCTCACCTTTGACCTTTTGTTTTGCAATCCATTTCCATCTCAACCATTCCTCCATAAATTTTAGACCTTGAACAAACATTATATAGTTTATTAATATTTGAACTAATCGAAATCAATTGCCACTAAATTTCATTAACTAATAATTTTTATTTTGAACCAATAATTTTCCTTTCAAACTTTTTATATAAACTCTACAGGATTTAAAATTCTTACATATATTTGTTTTATATTATCCTAACTGACTTATATCTATATATATTACCAATCCTATCCTAGAAAAATGAACTACGCAAAAGAAACTGCAGAGTAGCTTAATACCTCACTATAGAAATAAATTTCTGTTTTAAATATAAATTATTTTCTCTGCCCTAAATATGAATACATACATACATACATACATATATATTAAAATTAGCAGAAAAGTGAAAGAACCTGTACCCAAGGAAGAACAGACCCAGACATCTCCTCCAGAACAACACCATAATCAACTCCTCATCCACCCCTTGATCGCATGGCAACACGAAGCCGCAGACTTCGCATATCCATTGGTGCCATTCAACCATACCTCGAGTCCAGCAAAGCAAATACCCTCGACACACGCGAAGCCACCCACCCCCCTTGCGAACTCCACCGATGCCACAAAGTCGTCGGTCGAGGTCCTTAGATCGCGAAACCCCAAAGGAAAACTCGATTCTCCACCACATGAATACGTCACGGCCTCACGCGAGCTAGAGCTTGCCTCGGCTCTTCGATTTGGTCAGAGGATTTGAGAATAGAAATCGCGATTTTTGAACGAGATGAATTGATTTGAAAAGAAAGCGGCTCGGCTTCCATTAACAGTCGATTTCATTAGGCCACAAGATAAAAAAAATTTACAAGAACGAGATTTTGAAATAAGAAAAGGGGATTTCGGTAGATATAATTGTCTCTAGGTATTTGTTTTGATCTTAGATTCTAAGGGAAGACAAGGGTATGTGATGGACGCGCGATATTTTTAAAATGGGGAACATGATTCTGAAAGGAAGGTTGCGTGCTGTCTTCTGGCTACAGTGCTTTCTAAAAAAACAAAACTATGCAAATGGTTGACTAAACTATGCAAAAAAAAAAATATTATATTGTTTAATTCAATTTGTCCCAATATAAATGTCAATGCGTTTATATATCGTATGCTCACACAACAACTCCAATCATTACGAAATTTGAAATTCAATAATAATACAATATTACGGATCTAATGGAACTGGTTTCGTCGAATTACGAGACTGTGCTTTGGAAGGCTATTTTTAAATATCGATTTAAACGATATATTTTTAAAACTTAACAAAACACTTCCAAATTATATTTCAACCCTTTCACTACCTTCAGTGCTATCAATATAAATTTATAAGCCTTCAAATTATTTTCAATGGGTTTAAAATTCCAGATTCAATATTTATGCTTGTACTCCATGTTAGATGGGTTTACCCACGCTGGTTTCCAGCCTGACCCGGGTGTTACTTTGGTGTAATGCTCGGGTCAGACCGAGTATTATAGATTTTCAGGTAGGAACGTTCTGGAGCTCAGGAGGCGAGCTGGATGGCATGAACGTATGAAGTGTTTCCACTGTATTTTATTTCGGTATATCTGTGACTTGATAATTGTATATCCGGTGTATGTATAAATGTGTAACTCTGATGTATTTAAATGTAATCGGCAGATATAGTATTCTTTTGTAAACTGTTATTATTTATTATTATATTTTATCCGCTGTGAATGTGGGATGTTGTTGTTCTGTTCTTCTTCTTCTATCTCTTTCTTTTTTTCCTAACTATCTGGAATTTTCAGTTTCAAAAATTTCGGGTCGTTACAGTGAAGATAATAATGGAGGCGATCCATGCACTACTGAGCCTTCAAAATTAAGTTTGAAAATTGAGAATTTGAAGTTCAAAGGAAGTCATCCACCAAAATTGGTTATAGGTAATCCAACGGCAGGTATACCGACACATTTTTCGTTCAATAGAAATATTTGTGCTCTATGTATTCATAGTTGTGTTATTTTTGAAATTGAACCAAAAAATATTAATGTTGCACTTAGTGATGAAAGTTGAATAATTTCCATGCAAGATGAACTTAACCAATTTACGAGAAATAGTGTTTGGAAATTAGTTCCTAAACGAAATGACTATCCAGTTGTAGGGACCAAATAGGTGTTCAAAATAAACTTGATGAATCCGGGAATGTAATTAAAAACAAGGCTAGATTGGTTGTGGAGGGATATAATCAAATAGAAAGCATTTATTATGAGGAAACATTTTCCCAATTGCTAGGTTAGAGGTCGTTAGAAATTTGCTAGCTTTTATATGTTTTAGAAGTTTTAGACTTAAGCAAATGGATGTAAAAAGTGCATTTCTAAATGGCTACTTGGAAGAAAATGTTTATCTAGAGCAACCCTATGGTTTTGAAAGTCATGATTTTCCAAATCATGTGTAAAAACTTGAAAAAGCATTAGATGGTCTCAAACAAGCTCCTTTGGCTTGGTATGAGTGCCTTAGTGCATATCTTTTGGGAAATGGATTTAAGGAGGGAAGTGCGGACACTACTTTGTTTCTATTACACAAGCATGATGACTTTTTGATTGTACAAATTCATTTGGTGAAATCATTTACAGTGAAGTTTGAAAAAGTCATGCAGGATAAGTTTGAAATGAGATTGATAGAAGAACTGAAGTATTTTCTAGGATTTCAAGTCATGCAAAGCGACAAGTGAACTTCCATCTCACAAACCAATATTTGAAGGAGCTATTGAAAAGATTTGGTGCAGAGAATGGAAAGCCACTTAGAACTTCAGTGAGCCATCTAACCAAGCTTGACAAAGACGAAAAGATGCAGTTAATCAAAAGAAATATCGAGGCATGCTTGGTTCTCTTTTCTACCTTACCACTTTTAGATCCAATATCATGTTTTTTGTCTGTCTTTGTGTATGTTTTCAAGCAAATCCAAAATAATCTTGTTTAAAAGCCGCCAAATGAATTTTTAAATATCTTTTGCACATAAAAAATTTAGATTGTGGCATCCCTCCTATGATAATTTTGACTTAATTGGTTATTATGATGCTGATTAGATCGGCTTGTCCTGTGGATACAAAAAGCACTAGTGAAACATGTTTCTTGTTAGGTCATGAACTAGTTTTATGGTTAAGTCAAAAAAATTGTGTTACACTGTCTACTACTGAAGCAAAATATATTGCAATAGACAGTTGTGCTCAATTTCTATGAGTGAGATAGACTTTATTAGACTTTGGCTTAATACTTCAATGTATTCCTTTAAATGTGATACTAAAAGCACAATTGACATGTCAAACAATCATATTCACACTCACGTACTAAATATATGGGCGTAGGACTCCACTTCATTTGAGATCATATTTCAAAAGAGGATATTTGCATTCAATTCATCTCTATTGATTTACAACTTGCTGGTATCTTTACAAAACCTCTTTCGGAAGATAGATTTTCATAATTACATCTAGATTTGTGGATTATGAATATGGACTAGTACGATTTCTATTTTTATGAACGTTTCTTTAATTTTTTTTATCTTTTTTGTTTTTTTTTTTTCTGTTCTGGTTGAGTATTTGTTTTTCCTTCCATATAAAAAAATAGGAGTTCTGCACTTGTTAAAATTTTCCAACTTTTTTTTTAACACGATGAGAGAAAAATACTCTTAGGTTGTTTGGCCTTTGGAAAACGTGGCCAAGGCCGAGAACTTTTTGTACTTATCAAATCTTTGAGTAATGATCACATAGTCGTAAGGAGACGAATCTATTATGCTTTTGATTAAAATACTAAGTTATATATCACAATCTAAGGTAAGCATGAGTTACTAGCATTCTATTTTGTATTATTATATGTCCCACAACATCTTCTTATTTATCACATTCTATCGATCCAATTTTTATATTCTATATATATGTGGATAAGATTAACACAAACTAGGAGTAGAAAATTTTGTTTGAAAAATAGTAGGTATTGAGGTCATGTACATGTTCCATATTAACACTAAGCATCCATTTGGATGAACTTAAATAAGCCGCTTATTGGCTTTTTGAAAGGCTAAATCAATTCATTTTAACTTTCAAAAATAAAAAAGTAACTTATTTAAGTCCATCCACATGGACTCTACAACACGTATGAAATATTTTATAAAAATTTAAATTCAATAGTTAAAGGCATGTGCATGAAAATAGATGCGGTATAGACGTAGAGTTACATTACGTAAGGGTATCCGACCCGTGTTAAAAAAAATTAGCTTCGGTATATTTTACCAATTGTTTTTCCCTCATCTAAGAGACCCCACAGCAATATATGGGTATAAGTATCTTGATCTCCTTTGTAATCCATGAGTTAGGGATAAAACTGTTCTCGCATAAATACTTTACTTGATTCTTTTTTAATTATATATGGTTTGTAAATTGAGTTTATTATTGACTGAACCACATTTTTTATAATTAACCATTTTTCTTTAAAATTGCCATTTATTTTCTCGAATATGTTTTTGATTAATAATAAGTGATATAATTTGTGTCTGATGTCAAATTGGAAATATATAATTTTGACATTTTTACTATGAGTTATGATTATTTGTTTCCTCCTTGACTTTGTTGACTGTTCAGTCGTATTTTTGATGAAAACAAAAGGGGGAGAGAGGTTATGGTAGCGGTTGGTTTGGCAATATCTAAGTTGTGTTTCTTTTTCTTCTCTTCGATATAATGTAAATTTTGATCATTTTTTTCTTTCCCTTTCTTTTCAATCTGATTTAAATCCAAATCATCTCGCTTGTTTGAAGCATGCTAGAAAAGGAAATATATATATATATATATATGAGGTATCTGTGTAAGGGGGCACCTATTTAGGGGGAGTTTGACTATAACTCATAATTTTCACACGTCATTTTTTCACGTGTATAACATATATGTATTTTATCTGTAAATCTTAACATATATTTGTTATTAGCAAAAAAGAGAGTGTGGAATACTGATATAAATGATTTCTATTTGATGTTTATAAACATATGTTTTATTTAATGTGTTTGTCTAGTGTTGTATATTCATAGGGTTCTTTAAAAAAATGGCTGTAGTAAAGTTTCTTTTTAATACAATCAAAGCCTTCATACATAGAAGAATCTTCAATGAAAAAAATATAAATAAAGATCTAAAGCAAATGAAGCAAATGAAATTTTTCCGCAGTTAAAAGGTGTATATACAACGAAATTGAAATAAATAAAGATCGGGAAATATATACACAATCAAGCAAAATACTCTGGAAGATACGTCAAAAAACTGTTTTTACTATATGGATTTTTATTGTATGCAGTAGGAAACAAACTATTTCATAATCTACATAAAACAGGGAAAAAAAAATTTTACAACTCTTTTGAAACAACACTTCATTGCACATCAAAGATATTTATGGCTGTTATCGTAACGATAAATTTACCATTATCATATCATTACTAGTCAATCGGTTACCATTTTAAAGTAGAGTCGGTATACCAGCATAATCGGCATGGTAATGGTAAATTTACATTTTTTACAATAAAACATCGGTAATATTTTTTCAAAACCAGCGATAACGGTAATTTACCAGTCCATTCATAATACATTGACATTCATGTAAGATGTTGTATTATGGACATCCAGAAGCAAGAAAACGGTTCAATTTATTTCAGTAACTCAATTCAAATAATAATAAATACACTTATTCTATATGTCCTTTATTAAATGACCCAATGAGATAATAATGAATCATCATTCAGTGTAAAAATATATAACTTATTATTTTTCTAGACAAACGGTAGTTTACCGTTATTAATGTAACGGTTACCAGTTTAGCGGTATACCAAGCATCGATATACCAGTCAAGCGGTAACGATAAACAAATTTAGTTTACCAGTAAAAACGACACAATAACGGTATTACAAAATGGTAATGGTAACCATTAACATAACAGCCCTATTAGTCCACGCATCTCCATTATCGTCAACAAACCAAAATTCAATTCATTTTTCCAAAACTATTGATCAACCAAACTCTCCCCACATCATCATCAAACTCCTCCCATACTCACACAGCCATATTCCAGATCAAGTCATACCCAAGTCAATCATCAGACCATCATCTCCGCCTCATCAAAACAGTAAGCACCACATCATCCGATCAAGACATATTGATAGTCCAAACTTTGCATCACCAAATACAGGACAACCAGTGAGGGTTCATCATGGCTCAATAGCCATCCATCACCAAAACATCATCAATTGTCATCAACTAATAGCTTTAAGGCAGTGGAGTTTGGCACGACTAACTCAGAGAAGCAAACCACAACTCGTCAAACTCGATATTTTATTTTTTTTGGCCAAAAGCTCACGGCAATGACATCGATCAATTCTAGGGCAGCTGCTCAACTTCAAGGTGACTTACGCAATAGCGATCTCGTCACAGCTTCAATGAGGCGAGCACAAACCCCTTGCGGCGGCGGCTTTTGTTCCAGATCTCGGCCTAGTTTCTATTTCAGGCGGCGGCATTTAATTTCAAGCAACGATTCTCCCTCTCCTAACAGCATCAAGGTGATTTGCAGGCTAAGCAATGTTGCGGCATCGAGGTGGTTTGAGGCGAAGTAGGTTTTGCGGCACCATTTTTTTGACCTGAAGGATTTTTGGAGAAGACAATTTTTTTTGTTAAGGAGAAATAAAATTGTGGCTGAAGGATGAAAACAAAGTGGGCACTGGGCACGTGAGGAAATAAAAGATGGGAGTTTGGTTTTTATTTTCAAATTTTCATTTTTAATATTTGGTTTTAGTTCATTTTGTTTTTGAACTCTAATTTTTTTCAAAGCTACGTGTTGTATTTCATGGTTTCTAGTCTCAGGACATTTAGTTTAGGTAAGTTATTAAGAATAGACCTAGAATATTTGTTAGTCGTATATACAAGTCTACCGGTTGTAAACGTTTAGATATTTAATAACCTTGGAGGCAACGATGAACATTATCTAAATTTATAATTTCGTACTCTATTTTATATTTTACCAACTGCTTTGCAAAAAAATTTAAATGCCATATTCATCACATTCTCCACTAGGGTATATTGCATGATCATACATATGTATGCAATGATTAATCCAAAACTTTTCGGTTGATTCAAAAAACAAACATCTGTGTTATGTCAAAAAGTTTCTATTGTACCTACAAACATATATGTACTTAAATTAATTGTTGAAATACATACATACATACATACATACATACACACACACACACACACACACACACATATATATATATATATATATATGTACCAACCCAAAATAATTTATTTTATTAAACATTAAATATATTATAACACCAAAATTGCATACAACAAATCAAACAGGATATCAACAGTCTTTAAAATATTCAACCAGAAATATTTAAAACATTAAATTGTATAACATGTTTAGGATATTGATATAAGTAATTATAAAACATAGATCCATAACCAAAACATTGTTTTAACCATATATAAAACTTTATTTTGATTTTTCAGATTATAAATCAAATCACCCAAATTGCATTACTAATTTTAATCAAAGTGCGACAATAAAACACACACACACACACACACACACACACACACACACATATATATATCATTTTCAGTATGTATGTATGTATATATTATGATAAATATGTTACATCTAAGAAAATTATTAAAATTAGAATATACTTTTCAAATCTAGCCAATAAGTTACAATTTGATTTGAAAATCCCACCTTAGATCCTTGAATCTACGCTCAATCTTTGTAAGAGATGAATGAATAACATAGCTCTTTATTTTCTTTAACGCTTTGATTTGAGTTGGAGTTGGAAACTTTTAGAAAGTAATGAAGAAATTTTCAGTCATGGCTTGGAGAAAAGAGGAGGAAGGATGTCAAATAAGTGGATTTGTTTTACTTGAAAGAATGAAACTTTTCTCTTTCTTTTAATTGAAACTTTCCTATTAATCCCTTAATTTTTGCTCACTCTACCATTCTCTTACATACATGGCAAGCCATTATTTGCCAACTATATGGTACAAAATTTCCAAAGGCTTTTCAAGCAATTATCTCTTATTTAAACCTGTTTAAAAATATTCTGATATGTTAATGTGTGCAAATACAACTTTTATATATGCATTCAAATAATTACAAACAATTCCAAAAACAACGAATGAATTAATAATAATCAATATTTCTCAAATATTAATTAATTTATAATATTTTATAAACTAATTAAATCTTGTGCTTTTTCGAAAAATTCAAAAATAGGACTGTGAGACCTGAAGATATGAATTCAGCCAACGAGTAATTTTGGACAATTCAAATATTAACTTTCACACGTTACCTTAGCTAGTGGTGTGACAGTTTAACTGAATCCAACACTTACAAATCTTGGGTAAAATCCAATTTTAAATTTTGCTTAGACGGTACCTTTTAGTGATGACAACTTACACATTCTCTTTATCAACGCTATATCACTTTGGGTTTTATGAAATTTGGTTTTGGTCAAAATTCCAGTATCATCCTTATTCAACTTAGTCAATCTATAAACAAAGTTACTGGTTCAATAATAACGTTTGTTATTAACCCACTACTGTAGCCAGAGATTTTGACTTTGAGCTGATTACAGTTGACCGTGATGCTAACCTCATAAACCAAGAAAACGAATTCTTTACCGAACAATGTTTCACTTTCAACGCTTCAACTTAGACCCAACTATAGTCGCTCGATGCATCACCATGCCATGATTTAACCATAATCAAAATGGAGTATTCACATTGAAGTTCCATAGTGTTCTCAAGTCGATCGAACTACATAACATCATCACCCTATGATTTTTTGTTTGACCTTATTGTTATTAACTAATATGAAACTCACAAACGAATCATCCCATAGCTATCCAATAAATATGAGTATGTAACCCACTGATGCCTTCAGCAGCCATGAGTAATACACTCAACATTTGGAGAACGTTATGTACCATGGTTTAATGGAAGAATCAATATCCTTTCTCGAAATATCATGGCCTGGAACATTTAAAATAATATGTTGTTTTATATTATGATAATTTTCTCATGATTACAACTCCTAGTAATTACTATCACATAACATTTCATTTTAAGATTTTCCATTTTAACATACTTAAATTGACTGCTTAATTGATATATCACAATCACTACAACAAATATATCATATTACAATTAGTTATTTCGACGACAAATAGGGACAATTGCAAAAAAGGGGTTTTAACAACTGGCTTCTACTGACAGTTTCAATAAAGGGTTTTTAACAACTGGCTTTTACCGGCAGTTGTAACAAATGGTTTTTAACCACTGGTTTTTCCTTACAGTTGTAATAAAAATATTTTTAACAACTGGGTTTTCTTACCAGTTCTAATTAACGTATTTTTAAGAACTATTTGTTTTAGCCAGTTGTAATTGAGATAAATAACAAATTATTAGTTTTGACCATTGTAAATATTGATAATTTCCCAAAGTTCATAAAAAAGTTGAAAAATTGATATTACTAAGTCATTTGGCTAAGAATTTTTCTTGAAAACAATCATTTTCAATAAATAATTAATAACGATTAAATAACCTTTAATAATCATTATTAAATATATAATAATTAATAATTAATAATATATATGTAACACCCCTAATTTTTAGTGACATTACTCAGGAGATTTTATTAGAATAAATTAAATAGAATAATGCAGATAAGGAGATTGAGGTTGATTAATATATATGAAGTGGTCGTGCTTATTTAAATTAAATGAACTTATAAACGGTTCGAGTACAACAGAAAACTCTTTGAGTCATCAACGAACCCTTAGCAAATGTATATCCATCCGAGCCCTACTCACTCAATAAAATTTCCACTATTTTGGAAGCCACGTGTTCCTCTACTCCATGACTCCCACCACGAGTCTCTTCGATACCCGCTTCCTACTCGAGTCATAAACCGAAGATACAGAGTGTCTAATCTTTGATACTTGCTTCCCCTACAAGCCATAAACCGAAGATGCACGGCTTTACATCATGTTGTACATCGCTATCCTCTAATGATGTGAACGAGACAACACCTCCAACACAATCTACAAAGCCCTAAAGTATCAATCTCGGAACCTACTCCATACACCATCGAGTCATAATCCGAAGTACCAACTCTCATGTCGAAGCACCATAAAATCGCCTCACTATCGAAATCGCTCGCCCTAGAGCAATAACATCAAGACTCTAAGTCAGTCACAGGAATAAATCATCAAATCGTGAACGACGAAATTTCCTCAACATCTAAGCCAAAGATAGGCCAAATCACCAATCAATAATAGTGATGGACATTGACCACTCTATAGTAGTCAATACCAACCACTTTGGTCTTGTACTTAACCAAAACATATAAGTACAAACTAAATGGAAACATCCGGCATCCATCCCGAAGTTCGAAGCATCATTTTCCACCTTTAGATCCATCAGAACGTATCCTAACACTACTCAACAATTTATCTTGCTCGTTAGGGTACAAAATCCCAACGTACAAGATATTCCTATGACACTCGATTGCTACTAATCGGTATTTTCAATCAAAAACAACCAAAGAAGAAACCGTGCAACCAACATCCATACATATATCCAAAACAACATACATACAACATGTATAATAATCCATATCAATCAATGGGGAAGTCATGTTAAAAATAGCCCAAATCTAATAGTTCCATAAAAATGGCAATTCGATGGAAAATATTGATATTCGATATAAGTCATTATAAAATACTTTAATTTTCTTTTATAAAAATCTAGTTGGTGTATAAGTATAGGAAAATCGCATTTCAAAACCAAAAATCATTCCTCAACGTCAATTTAATATTACAACCAATCATAATATGGTGAGAAACATTATCACTCACCTTAACAAATGCAGTCCAAACCACTGCTAAAGCGTAAACTCTCCATCACTAGTGCAACGTAAGAAATTGCATCCAAAATGGATCTCGTATGCAAAAGATATAGCCAATATAAGAATCTAGATTAACTAAAACAATTAATTAACTAATCGCAACACTAATTACCTAATTTCCTCTCAAATCCTTCTTCCTCAAAATCCAAATACGCAGGTCGTGCATAGCCAAGACATTCACACCCAAAAATCGTGCACATGTATCCCGATTTCTCCACGATTAATACACGAAATCGACAGCCGATGAGTGTAATGTGTCCCTCTTCGCGATCTCTTCAATTTCACCTAATCATATCTTGACCACGTGCCTTATGGAAGATCCGACTTGATGTCACTCTCTACCATGGCCTTCGAACGGATTTTTCTCCGGTTGATCAGACCCGACAAGTTTTGGTGGAGAGATGCTATCCGCGAAGAGAAATCCAACAACGATATATGTTTCGCCTATCGTCGACCATAGCTACGGCCATCTCAAACCCTACATCAGCCATGGATGAGGTCGAAGTTGCCAATTATGATCGATCATAATTCCACAAAGGTCATGAAGCTCTCATCAAACGAGCCCATTGGATATGGTTTCATGATTTTTAGTGGAGCGGATCTCATGATTTTAATTTTTGAATGAGATTTGAGAAGCGACCATGAATATTTATTCCCTAGAATAAAATAGTAAAGTGGATGATGAAATTAGAGGGAAGAGAGGATTTTGGATAGTATTTATATTATTATTTTATTCCATTTATTTATTCTCCAAAATAAATAATTGTACGTTTCGAGTCCATACGATCAGACGATGCGTCCGATCGTCACGAAACTCGTTTGCGTACATCATCTCATTTTTTCGGTCCAAAGGTATAAATTTCGTCGCCATCTGAGACTGCACCCCTAAGATGCTAATTTCATGCATTTTGATATTGTTTCGACCATCGGATCGTCCAATCTCCTAATATAGTGATCTTTAAATTTATTTTAATTCGCAAAGTCAATCCAAACTCAAAGAAAATGGTCTCGAGTCTTAATTCAGCCGTATGTGAAAAAATATATTTTTGGGTCTTCGTATAATTAACGATTAAATATCTAAATCAATTATTTAAATATCCGACCATTAAAAATATGGGTCGTTACATTCTCCCCTCTTTATAGGATTTCGTCTTCGTAATCACAAAGTAAGGAGAATGTCTCCAAACTCATAGGCTCTCAAAAGCCTCTCAGATTTGAAAAAATTCGGCAGCACCTCCTTTTGCATGGTTATGTCCGGGAGAAATCCCAATACAACAAGGATATATACACACACATCATATATTTAAACATACTAGATCATATATAGCAATCATCTTAAATAAATATGTTATATCCAACCATGACTATCCCATATGCCTAATAATCACATAAGCATAAGCTGCCATATCAAATGCCAACAATCCAATATCAAACATGTATACATGAGATCTATCATCAAAAAAGTAACATCCATGCCTATTCTAGCATGGAGAATACTAAACTATCTAGTATAAAACATCGAATATGGTATCCAATATGAAAGCCGATGATAAAAATGAAATCGCACCAAGTGAAGAGCTCCGAATAAGCGATCCCCATGCTCTTATTGGTCTCCCGTATCTTATCCCTTCTCTTTCATTCCACTGAACCTCTACCACTCCACTATCCTCCTCCTAACATGTTTCGTATCTCATCTATCAGTATGAATAGTCCTATGAGATCTTTAAATGTCTGGTACAGTCTCGATATCATATAATCAGTTCGATTCCAAATTCCCTAATGCCTCATGTAAGTTCTCCCAAAACCCACTATCGAACAACAAGCTTCGGCCCCAAAACCCACTATCAAACAACAAGCTTCGGACCCTTATAATGCTCTTAGCACACAATGAAATCACGCTATCCATCCAATATGTAACTCGCCAAATTCGGATGTTGTTCTACTGGACTTAAGGAATAAAAATCTAGAATTATTTGTCAACCAATCGATTCTGACTCAAATTCTATCATACTATCCTCAATCATCGACAATCCATCACTGCAGTTTATAAATATATGATCCCACTGCTCGAAAACAAACAACCTTTCATCCCTACGGAACCAACAGTATCGATTAGGTCCATACTGCATCATCTTTACAGACATTACTCGTTCGTCTAACTTAGTCATGATCTCCACTAGTCTAGCCTCATGCCTTTGACTATACCGATCTGCTAAATCAGAGCAGGCCTAATGGTCAAACCAGCCATCACCTTTAGTTATAGCTAATCAATTTCAGAAGTCATAACCAGTGATAATCTTGAGCAATGCCCACTCCAGGAATATTGCTCCCAAACTGATATTCCACTCGAAGCATCAACAAATACATTTCCACTACAGGATGTATAGGAAATGTCAAAGTTATAGGAGGCTAAGAACTCTAACCGTCACTACTAGCGAAGGTCAAGGTCCTCCTTAGAGAAGAGATACTCCAATGATGTGGAACTACTGAACAACTTGAACTCCTCTCCTAACAGATAGTGCTCCAAATCTCCAAAGCGAATTATATCACCTCCAACTTTGAATCAAGAGTCGCAGACTTCCTCTAGTGCAATTTCAGTTGCCGACTAGCATGTGACAACCTTACCTTTCGGTATCAATATCGCATCCAATTAAGTGCCACATGCATTTGTGTACTATGTCCTCCTCATCCCCGCTCAAAATGAGTAACATCGATGCACTCATCAACCTCTCGGTCAGACTCATTAACGCTTGCTCATACCTTGTGTCTCAAATAAAAGTTTGATTATTCTCGTCAAATAGGTCAACGATGCTACTATCTTGGATTTATTCAAATTCTACGCTACCATAACAAAAGGATCTATAGCAATCTCCTACTTTGAAACAGTCATAGCCCAAGCATCTCACTTCCCTCCTCAAGAAGCGATATTCTAAAATTTCATTATCAATCAGTGTCTTCTCAACATCTATAATACAATCATCAATCTGTCTTGTGCTCTTCTTTCGTCCATGAGTAGACGAAAGAATCATCAATAGGCATAAGCACAACTCACTCAAATGGAAAGCATTTCTTAAATGGTAATGACATTTCCCTTCTCTTTTGTTGATGGAGCACTCGACGTAATTGAAACGGTAATCAATACATATCCTTTCCTAATTTATCCCTACTTAGCTTGTTTGGGACAAACCTTCTACACTAGGTACAGGCTCTCTCATCATAAAGCCTTCTCGATCATCTTCTCGAAGCTCTTGTCAACATTACCAATTAATTGCTTCCTAAGATGATCACTCAACCCAATGTTAGACTTTCCGTTTTTTGTGTGTAGGGTATCAATGGAAAATAGATCGTACTTCGATAGCACATTGAATTCAGCTATATACTCTGACACATACATATCGCCTTACTTTAAATCGACAAACTCTCTAACCAACATTGACTTCAAAAAAGTTAAGATAAATCTTCTTCAAAGCGAACTATGAACTAATCCTAAGTAAATCGATCCTCGGGAATTGAAGCTATAGAAGCACTCCACTAGTTCACGTCCTAGGAGCTATCTAGAGGCTAACTTCTACCTCATTACATCATCTAACTCCAATTCATCGAAGATCCTCTTGCAAGTAACCATCAAATCTTGCCTTTCAATAGCCGGCTCTATTCCAAGGAATAGTCTACCTCTGAGACTCTCATAGTCTCTATACAGCTCGGTAAAGTTGACTTCAACCATTTCCACTTGAACACCTTAATCATCCAGAACAACTTGGGCATTATAGAGAATGATCGGCACCATCTCTGTGAACATATCCTATCCATCAGGGTTAGTGCCCCAATCCAGCCCAATCCTCAACTCTGAAGATAGAGTCAATAGCAGTATTCCTCATATGCCAAATCGTTCATGCTCTATATTAAGGACGATCGGTCTCTCACAAAGAAAACCACATCAATAGTGCCCGTGTGTGCAACACAACTTATACACTATACTATATAGTTTTGAAATAAATAATATGACAAATATGAACTCTATCGTATACACACACACTCTAGATCCAGTCTTAGACGATAACTCACACCTTATCTCTTCATATAACCCAAGCTTTGATACTAAATATAACGACTGCCCTACACCTGTGGTGTAGAATGATTGTCAAAGGAAAGAAAAGAAGTGAAGAAGAGGAAATAGAAGAGAGAAGAATGGAAAAGAAGAAAAATTATATAACCTATCATATATATCACATCGCATTGGTAAGATATAACAGCCAATAAAGATATAAAACAGTCGAGATGGTAATAAAAATGTGAACCAATGGTCAAAGTGTAAGATCCACAGAGTAATACATTACAATAATAGAGTTTATACAACCATATATAAATTCAACTAATAATTATCTCTAGTAATAGTAAGTCAAACACTGCCAAGGCACCACAGTGTCACACAGTAGAATACAATAATAACTCAAATATATGTATGAGTAAACGTCACTTCCTACTAGCCCATCTGCAGAACTTCATATGTCATCCACACTTACTCTCTAATCTACTCATTTAAGAGTGTCTGAGAAAATAAGAAGCAAAGTATAAAACCTCGTGTGAGACAATAGTCTGGTGTGAGCGATAAACAATCTCTCAAAATACCATAAAAGCCAATATACTTTACGGAATAGAGTGTATACGAATCATACCAGACTTGTCCTTGCAACCAAAGGTTTAGCACGTAACGTTGATAATATGTTACTCTACAACATCATAAAAGGGTACTCCATACCCAGTCAACTGTCAGGGGTGCCTAGGTATCCCCATCCATAAAGTCGGGGTGTTTAGGTATCCCAATGCACAATACCTACCTCGTGTTCCCTAGTGTGACATGTGGCTAGTGAAGTAACCACAACAAACATAGCATCCATCAAACAATACTAACTACCACCCAGTGTGCTCTAGATATATAATAACCCGTATAAACCACAAGCCAGGGACTAGTGGTAATCCCGGTTCTTCATCATAATCTCATATCTCGCGGCTCAAAGCTGGACACTAGACCCATAGCCACAAGTTCAGGGTATATGGATCCTTACTACCAATCCATTGGCGTCCCCACTATACAATACCCCTACTTCGAGTACAAGAGAAAACTCCCCGAGTCATCAACAATCCCTTAGCACATGCATATACATTCAAGCCCTACTAGCTCAATACAGTTTCCACTATCTGGAACCCACCATGTTCCTCCACTCCATGACTCCTACCATGAGTGTCTTCGGTACCTACTCCCTACTCGGGTCATAAACCAAAGATACAAAGCGTCTAACTTCGGTACCTCCTACCCCCACGAGCCACAAACCGAAGATGCAAGGCTTTTCATCATGTTGTACATCACTATCCTCCAATGATGCAAATGAGCCAACACCTCCAGCACAATCTACAGAGTCCTAACTATTAACCTCAGAACCTACTCCATGCACCATCAAGTCATAATCCAAAGTACCAAATCTCATGTCGAAGCGCCACACCATCGCCTCACCATCGAAATCGCTCACCCTAAAGCAATAAAATCAAGACTCTAAGCCGGTCGCATGAATAAGTTATCAAATCACGCATCATGAAATCTTCTCAACATCTAAGCCAAAGATCGAGCAAATTATGACGACCCTGAATTTCACTACTTTGATTTATGAATATTTAATTAATTTTAGATATTCAAATGATAGATACCATAATGAAAATAAAACCCTTTTAAATGATAAATAAGAATGGTGAAATAGTTTCAAAATTTGTTTAAAAAAAATATTTCGAAGAAAAAACGAAAATGTGACCGAAATATGTTTTCCAAATTTTTAACTTTTCGTCGGATAAAAGTTTTCGGAAGTGTTTTGAACTCTTTGTATTAATCAG
Source organism: Allium cepa (assembly GCA_030765085.1). NCBI lineage: Eukaryota > Viridiplantae > Streptophyta > Magnoliopsida > Asparagales > Amaryllidaceae > Allium > Allium cepa. Next base: position 737,310,542 of record CM060943.1, read on the forward strand.
ACATATACATTTGTGAAGTTAGAATATGGGTATATGTATGTATTAGTGTATGTGTGTGTGTGTGTGTATGTATTTACACCTAAGTATACTAAGTTTAAAATACATATAATAAAAACAGACTATAGGGCACATCATTAAGGGATATAAGTACCATTAGGTACCATAACATGTTTTTTCATGTTTGTTCATGATAATTTTTTAATTTTAATAGGGGGAGACTAGGTGAAGACATGGTAATGAGGTGCAGCAAATGTGTGGAAGGTAGAGTACATGAGGGTAATTTGGTAATTTCATCATTCATTTTATATAAATGATTTTCCCCTTTTTCGTTTCCATTTCTCTTTCTTTTTCTCTTCTTTTTCAAATCTCCCTTCTCATTTCAAAGCTTTTAAAACTTCCTTAATGGCATCTCCTTTTTTCTAAAAGTTTACACATATTCCTTTTAAATTCATTTTAAAATTGCTTTCAAATTCCTTCATTTTTACTCCCACTTCATTTGGCCATCACTTCCTCTAAACTACTCCAAATCGAGATTTAATTTTTTTCAAACTGTGTAAAATTCTTGTGGCTATAAAATATTTTGAACCACTTTTTCGGATTTCAAAATTTTTTTGGTCAAAGATATATTTCTCTCTGACTCATTTTTGGACCCATATTTTCAAGCCCGAAAATAGCACTCATTCTTTTGAATATATCTCCATCAAAACCAATCCAAATTAAGTGATTATTTTTTTAAAATGATAGAGAAAAGAATTTTCAATAATTTTTATTTTGATATTTTTTCCAAATTCTGAGATTAACACGGCCAAAAGTTGAGGGGAAGATAACCCATTTTCGATTTTTTTTGTTTGGTTTTTCAAGATTTGCGAGTTCTACAGTATTTCGAGCTTCAAAAGGGTTTTGCAAAATTTTGGTGAGTAAACTTCTTAATTTTTGTTAAAGTATTTACCTTTGCATTTATTGACTAGTGGGTGATAAAATAAGTTGATTGTTTGGTTGGATTATTGTATGGTTTGGATGCATATATAAGTTGCTTATACATGTGAATGCTTACAGTTAAGTTAATGTATGCTTGAATGTGAAGTCTAGATTGTGACTAATGTAAAAGTGTGATATTTTTTGTTTAGGTTTGTGGTATGAATAAGTTGTTATGGACATAATTGTGTAGTTGTTGTGCTAAGAAAAGTTAACACTTAAATTTGGTTATCGATAAAGAATCCTTTGTGAAGAGTATGAGTTTTTGGTTTGTAATTCAAAATGATTTTAAAAGTAAGAAACTTGTTTCAAATTATTTATTTTATGTTTTGAAAAGTTGGTAAGCTTTCTAATATTAAGCTTCCAAAGAGAAAAGCTTAAACATTTGCAAGTATGACACTCATAGCGATAATCGCTATGGGTGGAGTTTCGATGAATGTCCGTTTTTTTTTAAATTCAGTTTCATACTTTAAAATTATTTTGAAAAGGTTTTATAAACTTAATAAAAATGTTTTGAAATTTAATTAAGTTTCAATAATTAATTATTAATTAATTAAGCTTGGTAATTATAATTAGTTAAGTATTAAACAAGGTTCATTAATCTTAATTAAATAAAGATTAGTATTAGTGAATTATCATTTAAAAGTAAGATTGATTTTAATTAATTATGAGTTAAGCATATGAATTATTTTTAATTAATTATTAATCAAATATAAGTTCAATTATTTATTTATTTATTTAATCAAGTGTTTAATTATTTTTAATTATAAATTAATTAAGATTTTAATTTAAAATAATTATTTATTTAAGGTTTAATTTATTATTTAAGTTTTAATTAAAAGATATTTAATTAATTAATTGAGATTAATTAATAGTAAATTATTAATAAAGGTTTAAAATTATTATTTAATAATTAAAAAAGGATTTAATTAAGCGTTTAATTTATAAACAAACTATTTATTAAAGGTTTAATTATTTTTTAATTTATAATTAAATTTAAATTGAAATTTAATGAAGATTAATTATGATTTAATAAAGAGTTTAACTTGTAATTAATCATTTTAAATGGGAGTTTTAAGTTATAAATTCATTATTTCGAGAATCAAATTGTACCGAAGATACTTCTTTTCCGAAGACGGTTTTGAACACAAGAAATTCAATTGTCGATACCATTAAGTAGACAAAAAATTATGAATGAGTTATGTAAGTGATTTGATCATGTAGACATGTCTTAGCAGAATAAATCTTCATTCTGTCATAAATTGATTGTTTGGACATCTGATAATAGAATAAATCTTCGTTCTGTTATAAGTTGGTTGTTTGGACATCTGATAGTAGAGTAAATTCCTTTTCTGCTATAATGTAATTGTGTATTGTGTGGACATATGTTTACTAGAATAAATTCCCATTTCGTTATGAATAAAGAATTGATTGGACATCTATTTAGTAGGACAAATCACCATCCTTCTGTTATGTTATTTGGACAAGTATATGTTAGTTGAGTAGCATTGACATGTTATTCCCTGATTTTGATGTGAATTGCATTTACGTATAAAGTAACTTATGTAAATAAATGGTTAAGTGACTTGAAAATGAAATTGATGTTAAATGGTAACTTAAATAAGTACTAATGGGATTGCTAAGCTCCTTTTGAAATTATAAAGTATGGTTTGAATTAATTTCAATTCTTTAATCAATTTGGGTTTAAAATTTATAAATGATTTTCCAAGTTATATTATTATTTTATAAAGGTATTTAAGAATAATAACTTGTTTATAAAATGGGTTTTTACTAAATAAAAAGGTTTATTTAAGTGACTTAAAAGGATGAGTTGCAAAAGATATTCTGTAAAAGATTTTTCTTAAAGAAGATTTATCAAGGGAGTTTTAAATGGGGAAATGTTTTACAAATGATTCTAGAGGTTTATAACGAAGTTTTGTAAATTGACTTGTAGGTTTATAAAAGTTTTTTATAATTTTACTTTGCAAATTTATAAGTTATTTGAATTATAAGGTGAGCTTTTAAAAAGGGAAGTGTTATAAAGGATAAGAGGTTTGGTTTTATGACAAGTAATGTTTTGAAAAAAAAGGGAATTTTAAAGGAGAAAATTTGCCAAATGTTCTAGTAATATGCTTAAACCCTTGAGGTAAATATATAAATGTTTTCCAAGTGTAAAAGGGATGTTAAGGGTTGTGAGAATAGTGTTTTGAAGAGATCTTTTGATCAGTTTTGCAAAGTATTTTAATTAATGGAAGATTAATTAATAAAGGCTTGGTACATCCCATATGGAATTGAATCAATGTTGAATGATTGTTTATTTGATAGTTAAATAACCAACTATCAAATTTTGATCAAAACGTAACTTTGGAAACATATAGGGGAAACACATGAGTTATATGATACAGTCATCTCCAATGATGTTGTACTATGCGTATAATCTCGTTTCGTTATTCTAGGATAAATGAAAAGGAAATCCATCCACAAACGTTTAGGAGATGAACTTTGCTCTTATATTTTATCTTCTTATTTCATAAAGAACCGAGGTTAAGTTTACCAGAAATTATCGAAAGTTGTTTCGAAGAGACCGGGATCGGATATGTTATCCAAAAACCACTTTGACCCAACTCAAGCATTTTGAAGTGAAGACATCTTGAAGATGATGGAATTGAAGATGGAGCTCTTTGAGTGCAAGGGCAGCTTGCTATTAATCCTGAGTGTGATTCCAAAATGGATGTAGTAGAAATAATGCTTTCAGTTTCATTCAGTCCTAAACGGACTTATATGGATGAATGTTGGCGTTGCATTGTTTCCTAGAGGTCAATGTTAGCATTTCAAGTGGAAAGTACTATATAAAGGTAAAATGTAGCCTCAAGCATCATCAACCGAGAAATGACTATTAGTCCTTGAGATGATGGTTTTGATGACAACACTCTTAGAATAGATTATAAAATATAAATACTAACAGTATAAGTTTAGATATATATGTATATGCGGGATTTAACCACGCAGGTATCAAGAATGAAGACTGTACAGTATAGAGATTCAAGATATCAAGATTGAAGACTCACGAGTATCAAGATTATCAAGAGTTCAAGTAATTTTTCTTTTAATTTATTAGGAATTTTGTTAAAACTCCTAGAAAAGCATTGGCGCCTTAAAATCCAATTTATTCGTGAAATTGAATCCACTTCGAGCCTGTTAAAGGGATGGAACCCTAAGTAGGATGGAACCTACGAAAAATCTAGCGGGACATTGTTTTGTATCCGCTAATTTTTATTCAAAATGATTTTTACAAAATTATATCTTGTTTTCAAAATGCTTTCAAAACCTTCCTTTTAAAAGCATCAAAAACATCTATCCTGATTTCAAATACTTTTAGCCACAAAATAATCTTTAATTTCAGAATCAAATTATTCGTAGTTTTAACTATCTTTAATAATAATATATTTAATTTTTAAATATTTATACTTAAATTTAAATATAAAATTATAGTAAAATCTTGTATATATTATTCCATATATTTGCTTATGTATTTTAACTATAGACAAGTATATTTATAAAGTTTAAAATAGTTTTAATATAAAATAGAAGTTATTTTCAAAGAAAAACAAATCACCAAAAATTCCTTTGGGATGTCGACATGCTCAACCTACCCAAGTCGACATAGTGTCAGTTGGTTTCAAAATTTAAATTTCAAAAGAAGTGTTTATTCGTCATATCTCTTCACGAATGGACATGACTGTTGTTCTTCTATAAATAGGGGATGTTTTCAACGAATTTTAACACAGATTTTCTGGTTTTTCACTCTTCTTCTTCTTCCACATTTCTTATACATATTCCTACCATTACTCTGTCGAAATCAACATTGAATCTAACTAGATTATCTCTGGTTTGATTCTCTATCACTATCTCAATAAGATTCTTAGTGTTATTCAGAGTTAAAGGCTTCTTTGTAATCAATTAAACGAGAAAAGGTGTGATTGTGGCCTTGGAAATCAATCAAGCGAGATAAGCTGTGATTGTAGCCTTGGAAATCAATTGGGTGAACTTGTTGCCGGGGAAATCAAGTATCTCTACCCAGAGGATTGTGAATCTGGAGGGTGTATCTCATTGCCTTGAAATCGAGGGTGTAATTGTAAAGATTTTTTTTTGAGAGGAAATCTGTACTTGTGTGCGGGACTGGATGTAGGGTTACTCTGAACCAGTATAAAATCCAACGTGTTCTTTCCTTTACTGCTTTTACTTTATATTTGCATCTATGTTTGGTTCTATGATCATATCTGTGTCTGAATATTGCATACATTTATGTTCAAATTAACAAAAACTCAAAAAGATTTAACAATTCTCTAAAACACTATTTTCCCTCCTCTAGTGTTTATCCTAGCCTTAAGATCATTAATCCGTATTTCTCATATTTGGTATCAAAGCAAGGTTTTTAAAGTTTCATAATCTGATTTTTGAAAAAGTTTTCAAAATGGCTACCAACAATGGTATTGTTACTAACACTAGTATCCATATCACTAGTTCATTGTAGAAGGTCAGTCTACTGTCAGACCACCACTTTTTAATGGCGGTAATTATGCATATTGGGCATGTAGGATGAAAATATATTTACAGTCTGTAGGATTAGATACTTGGAATATCACACAAACTAAATATTCTGAACCCACAACTAATTTTGCACAGTGGACCGCTGAGCAAAAGACTGTTGCACAAAATAATTCTAAAGTAATGAATATTCTGTTTTGTTCACTTGATAGGAATGAATTTAATAGAGTGTCAGTTTATAAGTCTGCATATGAAATCTAAAAAACTTTGCAAGTGACTCACGAAGGAACAAGCAAAGTTAAATAGACCAAAATTTCTATGCTCACAAATCAGTTTTAATTATTTAAAATGAATTCTAATGAGTCTATTTTCGATATGTATAGTAAATTTCATAATATTATGCATTCTCTAATATCCTTAGGAAAGAAATTTTCGGAAGAAGATCGAGTCAGAAAAATTCTAAATTCTCTTACTCCAGAATAGGATCAAAAGACATTTGCGATCGAAGAGGCAAATGACATCAGTACTTTAAAGGTAGAAGAATTAGCTAGAAATCTAATGTCGTTTGAAGTTCAAATGATCGGGAGAAGAGAAAGCAAAGCATCTGAAAAGAAATCAATGGCATTTAATGCATTAACTGATGGATTAGACTCAAACAGCTATAATGATAAAGAGATGGCCTTTAAGACCAGGAATTTTCAAAAATTTCTGAAATACAGAAAGATGAATAATCTCAAGAGAAATAACTATAAGAACTCTGGAAATTAAAATATAGTGCCTAACAATGTCAAATGTTTCAACTGTGATGAACCAGAGTATATAAAAAGAGACTGTCTGTATCCAGATAGGCAAAATCCTCCTATAAACAATGATTCAGTAACGAAACGAAAGCGTGCATTTATTGCTACTCTAGATGACTCAGACTCGACCTCAAGCGATGATGATCAGAAGACAGATAACTCAAATTTGTGTTTTATGGCAGTTCACGATTTCGACGAATGCAGAGAAACAGATTCAGAAAAAGGTACACATTTACAATACAATTGGTTGAAATTGCATGCTTAGAATTAGATGCTTAATTGCTTGATTGATTGATTTTGAATTGGTGTGTTATTTGAATTTTAATTTGTTTACTATTATTTTATTATTTTTATTATTATTTTTATTTGTATAATAAAATAATATATTATTGAAAATCTATAATTCTAATAATATTCGAGATATATAGACATTAAAAACAATAAGTATATATATATATATATATATATATATATATATATTAGAGTATTTAGGAAAGAATAAATCATAGAAATTCATAGGCACATGTCGACATGCTCCCTACCATGATGTCGACATGGATACCAGAATTTGAAATTAAAAATTTGAATTCAAATGGTTGAATTTTCCTCCATCTTTTCACTTTATTCAATTCTCTGAAAAGGCATCTTTTGACCAGAGAACGTGTCCTTTGAGAACTATTTATTCACTATCTTTTATCATATCTTTTCACTCTCATTTTCAAATTCAAACTCTCTCTTCAAAACTTCAAGCTCTTTACTCTCTACTTTAATGGCTTCTTCAAGCAACCCCTCCACCATGAGAATTTCCAAAAAGATAAAAGAGCAACTCTTCAATGATCCGGAGGCAATTAAAGCATATATCAATTATGCTAACTATGCAAAAGTCCACCCCGGAAAGTTTGCTATCTTTCAAGATTTTTCTTCTTATGAAATTGATTCTCTTTTTGCAAACATTCAAATTCTTAGTCTTATTGATGCTTCTCAAAACGATTTTATTTGCTATCCAAACCTTGTCAAAATTTTCAGTGCAAATTTAAACCGTGGATTTTATAATGGAAATGAGGTTGAAATTTGGAGTAGTGTCAAAGGCACTAGAATTGTTTTGAATTATGATCTTTTGTGTACCATTCTCAATTGCAAAAGTACGGGATTTCTAGTTTTAAAATCGCTGAAAATGATCGTGAGATAATTCATCACATTTTTGAAAGAAATGATGATTTTGAATTTAAAAATCGAAAGTTTGACCAAAAGCAAGAATTGTCAATCTTCTTTTGCAACATAATTTGACCCCAAGATCGGGGAATTTTAATAATCCTACTTCAAAAGTTTGCAAAGCGCTTTTTTCTATTTTTGGAAACTATGACCTTAATTGGGCGCAAGTTATTTTGGATGAACTTCGTCCTAAAAATATTGAAATGGGTGAGAATACTTTGTATCATGGAATTTATCTCACTCGGATTTTTAACTATTTTGGAGTGGATTTCAATGGAGAAGAATTTGTTTCTAGAAATGTTTTCAATCATTCCAACATTTCGCTTACGAAAATTCCACTTGTTTTTCAACCTTATGAGACTCTTGTCGAAAAGGAAGAGCGTTTGGCTCATGAGGAGATGGAAAAGAGGAAAAGGAAGAAGAAGAAGAAGAAGGGGATGAAATGGAAATTGAAGAAGAAGAAGAAGAAGGTGAAACTTCTTTGGAAAGCATCAACGATCCTCCTAATCCATCCAACAAAACCCTTCTTAAAAACCAAAAGACCATTGTTGAAAATCAACGGATTCTTAAACGATCCGTTAGGAAGAAGTTGGACAAAATTTCATCCAAGATGGACAAATTTATTTCCAAAGTCAGTAAGAAGCTTGGATTATCTTCATCATCATCCTCTAACTAGTTCTACCTTTTCGTATCTTGTTGTATTTGCTTTAGTTTGTTTTAATTTGAAAGTTCATGTCGTTCTTTATGATTAATCGTTGTATCATCTTAGTATGAAATGAAATGGAATTTCTTTTCTGTTATCTAGCTTATCTTATCTCCAAAATAAATGCTAGTACGTTATATAAATATATACATACATTATTCATAAAATCAAAATAAGTCATAAAAATTCACTGCCCCATGTCGACATACCCCCTATGACCATGTCGACATGTACTGGTCGGAAATGACACTTCATTTTGAATTTGAAATTTGTATAACTACCATATGTCTATTCATTTCAAACAAATTTCTACACCTATAAATACCTATTTCTTCCAAAATTCATCACTGAATATTATTTCTTATCTACTTTATCTCTCATTCTTCTCACAAATCCAAATATGGCTAATCCAATTCATAATTTATCCGAGAATCTTAAAGAAACTCTTAATTCGTTCAAGAATATTCTCTCGTTCATTCTTCGTAACCAGCGACACTTAGAATTGAGTCAAATGTAGATGATCAAGGAGCAAGAAAGGTATTTCAATGCAATACAATGGATGATTTCCTCCATGCACAAGGATGATAACGAAGCACATCCTCCAGTCTCTCTCACCAATGACAATGAAAATTGGGATGCTATTAAAGTGGACCCTATTTTTGGAGAAGAAGGATGGGTGGAAGTTCCTCGTAAAGTTTAATTTTATTGCTTTGTTTGAATTGTTTGCTTTGATTGATTTGATTTCATTTACTTTAATTTGGTTTGATGTGGATTGATATTTAGTGTGGATTGATGATTGTACAAAACATGTATAAATATACATTTGATTCTTGTTTGATCATCAAGTCTATCGGTTTAAATTATCTCTTAATATATCTATTATATACTCCATTGTATAGTTTATTAATGCAGGTATTTTAGTCCTAGAATAAGTCGGAGTTATATAGTTTGGAGATGGTTTTTTTGTTGATGACAAATGGGGAGAAGTATAAAATAGGGTAGTTAGGCATAGATTAAGGGGGAGTTCAAAGTAATATTTTATAAAAAGGTTGTCATCATCAAAAAGGGGGAGATTGTTAGTCCTTGAGATGATGGCTTTGATGACAACAACCTTATAATAGATTATAAAATATAAATACTAACAGTATAAGTTTAGATATATATGTATATACAGGATTTAACCATGCAGGTACCAAGAATGAAGACTGTACAATATAGAGATTCACGATATCAAGATAGAAGACTCATGAGTATCAAGATTATCAAGAGTTCAATTAATTTTTATTTTAATTTATTAGGAATTTTGTTAAAACTCCTAGAAAAGCGCTGGAATCTTAAAATCCAATTTATTCGTGGAATGGAATCCACTTCAAGCCTGTTAAAGGGATGGACCCTTAAGTAGGATGGAACCTACAAAAATTTAGTGGAACATTGTTTTGTATCTGCTATTTTTTATTCAAAATGATTTTTACAAAATTATATCTTGTTTTCAAAATGCTTTCAAAACCTTCCTTTTAAAAGCATCAAAAACATCTATCCTGATTTCAAATACTTTTAGCCACAAAATAATTTTTGATTTCAAAATCAAATTATCCGTAGTTTTAACTATCTTTAATAATAATATATTTAATTTTTAAATATTTATAATTAGATTTAAATATAAAATTATAGTAAAATCTTGTATATATTATTCTATATATTTACTTATGTATTTTAACTATAGACAAGTATATTTATAAAGTTTAAAATAGTTTTAACATAAAATAGTAGTTATTTTCATAGAAAAACAAATCATCAAAAATTCCTTTGGGATGTCGACATGCTCAACCTTCCCATGTTGACATAGTGACAGTTGGTTTCAAAATTTAAATTTCAAAAGAAATGTCTATTCGTCATATCTCTTCATGAATGGACATGGCTGTTGTTCTTCTATAAATAGGGGATGTTTTCAACGAATTTTAACACAGATTTTCTGGTTTTTCACTCCTCTTCTTCTTCCACATTTCTTATACATATTCCTACCATTACTCTACCGAAATCAACATTGAATCTAACTAGATTATCTCTGGTTTGATTTTCTATCACTATCTCAACAAGATTCTCAGTGCTATTTAGAGTTATAGGCTTCTTTGTAATCAATTAAACGAGAAAAGGTGTGATTGTGGCCTTGGAAATCAATCAAGTGAGATAAGGTGTGATTGTAGCCTTGGAAATCAATTGGGTGAACTTGTTGCCCGGGAAATCAAGTATCTCTATCTAGAGGATTGTGAATCTGAAGGGTGTACCTCGTTGCCTTGAAATCGAGGGTGTAATTGTAAAAATTGTTTTCTGAAAGGAAATCTGTACTTGTGTGCGGGACTGGATGTAGGGTAACTCCGAACCAGTATAAAATCCGGTGTGTTCTTTCCTTTACTGCTTTTACTTTATGTTTGCATTTGCGTTTGATTCTGTGATCATATCTGTGTCTGAATATTGCATACGTTTGTTTTCAAATTAACAAAAACTCAAAAAGATTTAACAATTATCTAAAACACTATTCACCCCTCCTCTAGTGTTTATCCTAGCCTTAAGATCCTTAATCCGCATTTCTCACAATGACAAAAATTGGGCATGCAACAGGGCCTTGTGGGTCGCTCTCATCAAGGTATGGTAAATCGAAATCTAGATCGATTACTATCTACTCATGTATGCTTGGGGCCTAAAGTGGGGTGATTATATTCGATACTACTAGTCAAGTGGTAGGCCAATCCTGCATGATAAGGGTACAAAGATGTTCTTGTCAGACCTCAGTGCATTTTATCTAGAGTGTACCATTAGAAGGTAGTTCCTTACCTTGTCATAGTATGAAATCCATTCTCCAATGCGTACCCTTACAGTTTTAGATGTACCCAGCTATGTTGAAATATGAGATGCAAGCATTTCAGCTATATTCATATTTTACTTAAACCGTTAGACATTAATATAATGTCATTGGATTTTCTATAAAAAAATGTTTTGGTTATCGTGAGGGCAAAACTCACCTTTGATTTTAAAAAGATTTTAAACATGATAATTCAGTTGTTTAAGTTTACTCATACCATACTCATGTCTGGCCCGGAGTTGTCTTTTCTTTTCCTGAAACTCTTGAGTGCTCAAATTTTTATGAGCAACCAAGTAGTTTGGGTTGCCCACAGATGCATTTGGAGGAGCTTAGAGCAGGAGGCTTCATCGATAGCTAGATATTATCTTGTTTCGCTATATATAGGTATCTTATATCGGTTAGGTAGGGGTATGCTATTACAACTGTTCAAGGGCAGAATTGTATTAATATGACTCTAATGTATCATTTTTGAAATGACTTCGTAAAGTATTATGTTGATTAATTATGTTTTCCGTTGCATTGTGAGATTCTGTGATTGTTTTTGTTTCTTCTCGTATTCTATCTTCTTTCTTCCCCATAACAATTGATCTTTCCAGCACTTGAATACTCGAAACGCAATACAGTGGACGTATTAGTATGGATTTTCGAAGGTCAAAGGCCCGTTTGTTACATAAATCATCAGCCAACAATAGTGATGAACATTGACCACTCTACAGTGGTCAATACTAACCGCTTTGGTTTTATACTTAACTAAAATAGACAAGTACATGACAAACGGAAACGTCCGGCATTCATCCTTAAGTCTGAAGCCTCATCTTCCACCTTTAAATTTTTCGGCACATATCCTAACACTACTCCACAACTTATCTCGTTCATTATGTTTCAATGTGTGCGAAACCCAAATGTACAAGATATTCCCCTATCACTCGATCACCGATCATAAGAATTTTCAACAAAAAACAACCAAATAAGCAATCATGCAACCAACATCCATATGTACATCCAAAACAACGTACATACAACATGTATAATACATTTATATCAACCAATGAAAAAATCATATCAAAAATAGCCCAAATTTAATAGTTCCCTAACAATGGTACGTCGATGGAAAATATGCGATATTCGATATAAATCATTTTAAAATACTTTTATTTTCTTTTATAAAAATCTAATAGGCATATAAGTATAGGAAAATCACATTTCAAAACGAAAATCATTCTCGAACGTCAATCTAATACTACACAACTAATCATAGTATGGTTATCACTCACCTTAACAAATGTTATCCAAACCATTGCCAAAACATAGATCTCTCCATCGTGAGTGCAATGCGAAAAACCGCATCCAAAACGATTATTAGGGATTCATATTGACCTATTGAACTTGTTCCCTAATAAATAAAAAAATAAACGCGTATGAATTGTAAATGCCAAGTTCGATAGGTCAGGGAAACTTGTTCCCGCTTCTTAGTTATTAGGGAATGCGTGCAGCTGAACAGAGTCAGGCAACAAGCTGGAAATGTACCCTTTTTGGATAAATTCCTAGGCTCTCACTTCGGGGCTGACACTCAACATGCTGGCGGTTATATTGCAATCAAAAGGTGGTATCGTTCGTAACCGGTCCTAGCCATAGATTCATGGAAGCTGGAAAGAGAGGACGAAGACGTTCGTCAGAGAAAGGCGGATCCACGCTTGATTGCTACTTGTGTAACGGTATAGAACTTAGAAAGCGGATTAACGTCGAATGCACCAATGCAAGAAGACAAGAACCCGTTGGACAGTGATTCGATGAATGGGTCGGGTACTGATCAATACGCTACGTAGAACACCAATGCAAGATGGCAAGAACTATCGGACAGTGATTTGACAGTGAGTCAGGCATTGGATGTATATTCAAATAAGTGTAACCTAGGTGTAGGATATAATCGAACTTCAATCACTTTGTTTACACCATACCACTATTGATATAATTCATTCACTAGACTTTGTCTGATCCCCTCCATTTCTCCCTCTTGTTCCTATTACAGGGGGACAGAGCAGTAAATGAGTTGATTTGGTCCAGGTGCGTGGAGAAGGTGATATGTCGATGGAGATTTACTTATTACAACCTCTTTCTATGTATCTCAGTTTATCAATTAGACATACTATTACCATGGTGTTGTTTGGAAGTTTTATCTATCATTTGGACCACTGCTATTTATTAGACTTATGTTGTACTTACATTTGAAGACTTGATATGTCATATATCATATGGACTATGGCTAATCTACGACTTTGTTGTTTGAATTATTTTCAGTATTTATATTTTATTTCCTTCCCCTGTAAGATCTGAAATTGTGAAAGTGTGTAATGTTATAATTATCTTCGTATCATTGTAGATGACCTTTAAAATCCAATAATTCGTACTTCTTGGCATGAAGACAATTCAAAAGCCACTTTTTGGCTTTGAATTGTGTATCCGGCGGTGCGGGTTGTTACAGTGTAGGAGAACACGAAGCAGCTACCTAAAGGTAAAATTTTGATGACAAACACAATTATTTTAGATATTTGATGACAAACACAGCTATTTTGGATAAAGAGATGGAAAAGTAAATGTTTGACGGGAAAGTTCGTAACAGAGAACAAGTAGAGTCACATAAGTTATGGTAATATAGAACAAAATGAATGGAATTAGTAACATTTGAAAGATTAATGTATGACATAAGGAAAATTTGGAAGATAAATAAGATCTTGGATGAAAATATACATTTCCTTGAATGATTTTAATTATTTAAATTGATTAGTAAGAAGTTAAAATTTGCGATTCCAATTTAAATTTATTATAAAAATATAAAAAATTGTAGGCAACTTTGTATAACATAGAAGGGATATCTTTGATTGGTATTTTGGTGAAAAGGATAAAGCATTACAAGACTAAGATTGAATGTAATATTATAAAAGAAGATATCGCGAATTATGCAGTCGATATAAGTATAAGTAGAGTCTTTAATGATAATTGTAATACCTTTTAGTGTCCCGCTTTTCTGTGTCGGTGTGAACTACCAAAACACTCATCTACAGATATTATCAAACTTTAGTATCACTTAGAAATAGAATCTATCCGATAAACTTCCTTTATAAATTCAAAATGTCTCTCTACAAATATTATCAAATCTTGATATCACTTAAAATAGAATCTAACAAGTAAATTTCTATAGATTCATTCTTTATTCGTTAATAATATTCATAAAAATTCAAATTAACAAAAATTAGATATTGCAACTTAGAAATAAAAATTTAATCTAACTACATACGGTTTCGACGTAAAAATGTGGTTAAATATATGTGCAACTCATTTCTCTTGTATGTGTTAAACATAAGCAATTTATAGAGAAACAATTCACGTGCGAAGCGTGCGCCATCGTCATGTAGGAAACGCATATGGTAACGCGCGCATGTGTGTGTAATAGTTGGAATAGAGTAGAAACATTTTGATCCAATCATGAGGTTCCATAAACGCTCTTTTACTCAAATAAGAGATTAGAAGTTTGAACCGCTCAAAACAAAAATGGCATCCATTTCCAAATGAAAATTTTGATACATATAATGATATAATGACAAGTTCGAAACTTGGGCATTTCGATTTTGGCGTGAAAAATCACAAGTTCAAAACTTGCATAGCATGATTCGAACCGTTGTACATATAATGACATGTGGTATGTTGTATACTATCCAAGATTTGTGGTGTCATCGAAGTACTACAATCTATGTACCGAACTAAAAAAATTGGTACATAATATCACAAGTTTAAATTCTAATCTTAATCATTTTCATAATATTTGTCTTTATAATTTTGAACTTTTATTTATCAAAGCCATATAAAAAATTAGGGTCCTGGTTGCTTTCATTTTGCATTTTCAACATTCATGACAAAATATGATGATGATGGAATTTAAAATTGTAGGTCATTACGACGACGATGGAGGCAGGGTGGAGGGGATGGATTGTTCTTCATTTTTTCTTTTTTCTCAAAATATGAAAAACAAAATATATTTGTTTCCTATTTTATATGTTCACGTCATTTTCCAAATCGATTGTTTTCTACAACTACATAGGTCGTGTGCACGTTTTTTGGACGAAAACACGAAACTAAAAATAAAAAACAACTGGGGCCTAAAATTTTACAAGCATTCGAATCTTGCTTAAAAATAATATCTATTTCCAAATGAAAATTTTGACACATGAATTACATAACAAATTCAAATTCAAATCTGAATGTAGTTTTCATAATATTTTTATTTGTAATTTTGAATTTTTACTTATTGAAGTTATGTAAAACGAGATTTTTAGACACGTCCGTGTAAAAACTTCGTATAAAATTATTAAATTAAAAATTTCTGTGTAGTTTGGTAATAATAACGTGCAAAATATAAAGATTTTTTTTTTAATTTTTTGTTGAAACGGAGTTTCGAACTTGTAAGTTTATTTACATTTCAAGATTTCCATTTGGTAACGATTTCCTTTATTGAAAAAAAAATCAAAAAAAAATCTGGTTATAATATTTGCCGTGAATATAGTAACCGTAGTTACAACAACTAAACTCGAGTTAATTCAACTGCTATATATACCGTATCCTGCAAAGGAAAATTAACCATTTTCTTTCCCTTTTTAGATAAGTCTAATTTCCTCATTAGGTCTACGAAATCGATCAGGTATTTCAAATTCTTAAACTAGGCTTTTTAATTGGAATTATATTTATAGTTTATAATTAATTTCGAGAGCGTTGATCAGTAAATTTCTGTAGGTTTCCGTAGGTTCAATTTAAAAGTTGTTCACGCAGTCATAGCCTTCTATGATATTATAATAATTGGATCTGTAACTGTAAGCCGTGATTGGATAAACAACTGTTATTTTCTTCTAAATGTTATGAAATTCTGTTATATCTAACTAATAATTTTAAAAGAGAGAACAAAAATTGTTTTTTTTTTCTGCACCAAATTGAATATTGTGATGTTAACGATTGTTTCTCGTTTTAATTGTATTTCGAAAAGTAGAAACTCTATTTAGCATCTACATGCAATGGATGATAGTACAATCGACGAGGATTTAGCGATTAAGGCCGTGATCGAAGCAGCAGCCTTGGATTATGGTGTAAGGTGAGATTAGTTACTTTTTTCTTATTTTAATATTTTTCTGTATGTTAAAAATAATTTGAAAAAATATATTTATATCTGGTCTTCTTTTTTTTACTGCAGGGATTACAAAAATCGTTATACTTGGAAAAGAGAGGGTTATACAAAAACAAATCGGACTTCTGGTAATTTTCTATCAGGTAAAGTGAAATAAATAAATTCTCTGCTAATTTGCTGATGTTTGAATCCGCTAACAAATTGTCTCTGTCAATTCTTTATGCTATTATACATTGTTAAGAATATTCCCAAATTAGCTAAAGAGTGTGAGGTCATTTTCCTATTTTTTATAGGAAAAGAGTGTGATGTCTCTTTCCTTTTTTGTGTGATTGCAGAAAAAGCCCTCAATAATTATATAAATCGAGCACCTATGTCTTATTCGAGAGACAGAAAATGCAAACCAGTTTGTGCTAATTAGAAGCTAACTTGCACTATCTGTAAAACACTAAACATTCTATAAAATTCGATAATAGTAGAAAATGAAGTTTTTTTTTTTTTTCGTTTTTTCTTCAAGAACATATTTGAACACCGAACATAAAATGTGTAAATCGATTTTAATTCTAGAAAACTTCTAGGGAAATGCAATTTAGTTCAAGTTTTTTAGTTTTGAGAAATAAGAACCTAGTTTACATATTTATTTTTCAAACACACACATTAAAAATAGGAACCCGGTGCTCAAAGCCTCTTTCACAATTAAACAAAACTGAGACATGATCTCGACAGTTGACAAAACTGGGATGTACTCCGAATCCAATAATAAGTGTAATTCAATCAAATGTTGGTTGTGTGATTATGCCTTCTAAGCCTATCCTGAGTAGACTTATTGGTCTTATGATCAAATTACAGTAGCATAGCTAGAAGATTTTTAAGTTCAGCGTTTGTTATTAAAAGATCCTCATAAGTTTGATACATGATATATTCAAGACTTTCTCAACAGTTTCACAGGCTAGTAAACGTGACTATAAAAGTTTGGTTGAAGCAAGAACTCCGCCCGCTGGCTATCTTTGTCTTAGGTGTAGAATGCCTGGTTAGTCATACTCTTAGACTTCTATAGTTGGTTCAGTATAGTTATTTGGTTAAATGTGCCTAAAAATGTCCTTAATATCCATTTTGAATTACATTTTCCTCTTTCTCCAGGTCATCTGATACAGCACTGCCCTACAAATGGCGACCCAAACTATGATTTCAAAGGAATGAAACCTGCAACTGGCATCTCTAAATCGATGTCAAATAGAAAAGCTGTGATGTTGCAGCCGAATGAGTAAGAACTTCTCTTTATCTACCTTTTCTAATATACGCAACAACCGTAGGAGATAATGTTCTATATTTAAAATAATGCAGAGCTGAATTTGAGAAGATGGTAGATTGTTTGCCTACTAAACATGTCGTAGATATTCCAAAAGAACTACACTGCCCGCTGTGCAATCGAGTAATGCAAGATGCTGCACTCACAAGCAAATGTTGTTTCAAAAGCTACTGCGACAAATGTATGTTTACGAAATTTCTTAGACTTTTTACTTTTTACTTCATTATTTTTATTTTTACAGGAAACTGAAGTTTTGTGAACCTTACATAGGTATAAGAGATTACACAATTAGTAGGGATAAGTGCGCTTGTGGTGCTCGAAGTAAAGTTGATGCCCTCGTACCAAATGTAACCGTTCGAAGTACCATTGCCCGTTATCTCAGTTTATCAAATGGCAGTTCTACTCCTCCAAATGGTACATGATTTTACCTACGATATCATAGATTAACTTATGGTTTCATAAGCATATATTTGTATTCCTCAATTCTTTGAGCTTATCTTCATCTTACAGAGGTTCGATCCACCAACAATGCAAAGCCAAAATCCCATTCACCTCAGAATGTAAAGAATAAAGAAAACATTGAAGCAAAGGCTACTGACATGCCTGAAACTACTGCAAAATTGGTAAAAGAACCATTGGCAGTAAAAAAGTCAAAAAAGAGAAAATTAACTCAAACCACCATGAATGCTGGGATACAATCTGTAAACTGCATGATGCCTTATCAGTGGTTCGGTTACTACAGTTACATGCCAAGTCCTGGTGTTGGAAATATGATGCCTATTGTTTCTCAGAGGTATTTTGAGTTTGTAATTAGTTTCACACACGCCCGCACGCGTGCGCACACACATTCTGGTTTTGTACTGGATACATGTGTATAACTTGTTTGGTTTATTACAGCGAGCTTTCAAAGGACTGGGTAGCGAATAACAAAGGCAATGGCGCAACAAAGGCAAAGCTCGCATCTCATTTATTTATAATTATTTATCTGAATATATCTGCACATGTGTTTATTTATAATTATTTATCTGAATGTATCTTGATTGTATTTAACATGAACATGATGTCTTTGGTAGGTTTTTATCCTTTATTTTATTTGTTTATTTATTTGAAGTAGGATAGCTATATGCATAACTTTGAATGCTATGTATACATATACACACGCAACATCTTAATGGTTTCTTGGAAAAATCCAATAGTGGAACTTACGTACTAATGGGTGTATACTTGGAAGGAGTTGTCGAATGGACTTTCAGTATTCAAGCTTTCATTGCATGTGATGTGAATTCATTGCACCAATATATACTTTCAGAAGTACAGTAAGGGCCATGCTGAATGGATTTTTTCAGTTAGGAATTGCTTCACAATGGAAATGATAAACAATTACACGATGGTGTTGATTTTTTTGGGTAGAACATAGCATCTGCTTCGTTATAATCTTTTAATTATTTATTTGTTTTGGGATAATTCGCAAGTGTGCGCGTAAAGACGAAAATACCAAAATATTGTAGCATCTTCCCACTTCTTTTCTTTTTGCCCATTTTGGTTTTTCAAAATCTTATTGATATACGAATAAAATCATGGAAACCCAATTTCTTTTTATTTATTGATTTTATTAATGTTTACGTGTTATATTACACATATACACGCTCCCACACTATCAAATTTTATTGTTTGTTCTACTAACAATTGGATTTTTTACTTAGTTTTGTTTTTGTTTTTATGTTGATAATTGTTTTATTATAAATTATACATACACATATTATTAATTTTAGGAAAATTCTGTTGGGACACAGGTTATTGACAAAATCGATGATACAATGAAACTTCATCATTTGATTTCTCGGGATTTCAATCTTATATGCAAATTTGTTGAGATCCAACGTTCAAGATTCATTGTATCACCAATGGTGTTTTATTTTATGATTAAATAGCCCTTCATTTTATAGATTAAAATCGCAAGGAAAAATATTTTTCAATGCTTATAAAAATTAATTTCATTGATGATTAGTCTTTTTGATAATTTTTAGTTTTGTATGTATGTGTTTCCTATTTGAAGAGAATATAATTTTTTATGTATATTTTCAATTACTTGAATGTTTATGACGAATTTTGATAAATGAATTTAAGTTATCTTACAAAGGTTTTAGTGATTTAATGGTTTTTATTTTTATTTTTATAAGATATTCAAATCTTTTCAAACATTTTTATTTCAAAATATCTGTGAATAAATTTGATTTTTCTTTAACAAGGCGAACTTTTAAACACATTTGAATTTTCCTTTTAAGATTAACAGGAAATTACTGTCAAGGACAAAATTTCACAGCTTTTTAGCCTCAAGGACAGACCTTCAATATTTTATCCTGAAGGACAACTTTCTGTAGGTATCAGTTTTTAGTTATTGATAGCAGTTTTTAGGTATCAGTTTGTAGTTATCGGTAGCAGTTTTTAGGTATCAGCTTTTAGCTCGGTATCAGTTTTGTTGTCCTTATGAATAATTTTGAAAAATGTTTGTCCTTCTGAATAAATTTTAGAAGAATGTTTGTCCTTGTGGTAAAAATATTAAGGTCGCGTCCTTGAGGCAAAAAATATAAAAAAAATTGTCCTTTAAATTAATTCCCCCTAAGATTAATCTGAAAAAATTTCTTTTTCGAAAAAAGTTTCAACTTATTCGAAGATATCAAACTATTTTGAAAAATATGATTTTCCTTTCGAATATTCGATTTCGAAAAATATATTAATTTACAAAGTACAACAATTTAAGTTATATATATGTAATTATTTTATCGTTATTAAAATATAAAACGTCAAAATAAATATATGATATTTGATTTAACACATTTACGGTCATTTGAACATAAATATAACTAACCTTATGAAAAATTCCCAAAGTTGTGCTATCAATGATAAATCAATATTCTAACTATATTAAAAAATGGTTTAGAGATTAAACTCTTAAGAATGCCTTTTTTGAAGAAAAATTTAAGAATGCATTTAAAGATAAAAATGCTACAACGCGAGTATAACCATACTTGCTTTTCCACGAATGGAAATCAGTAGGCTCCATAGTACAATGATTAATTTCTTCATAATTGGTTTGTAGGACCTATTGATTCTCACTAATAGAAGCGTTAGTATAGTTGAGTTTGTAGAATTTCTCTCGTAACTTGCAAATCGAAGTTTGCTGAAGTTAACGTCTTGGGCCATTAAGAGGTTTGACAATAAGTTAGGAAATGAGGCTTTAATTTTATATAGATATATATAAAGTTTATTTTACTTTCTATGACTGCAATGTTCTCATCAAACATGATAAAAATGCATTATTGTTACTATTACAGTAGCCTTAGCACTTTAGTAGTCAAACTTCTATAGATGTTTGCAAACTTCGTCACTAGCTACATGATTTGATGGAAAAGAGGATTGAAATATAACACCAAATTAGGAGGGTAAGCATAAATAGGAACATGAACACGAGCAAGAGCTGCATAAGAAACACCGAATTGAGCTTGAGTAAGGCATTGTTGAGATATAAGAACACAAGGTAGTCAACAAAAACGAACTGGATCTCAACAATGTCAAACTTGTTTGTCGTGCTCTCTATCTCGTGATTGACCATCTTCACCATGAAGATATGTCGATGTTGGTAGAGGCATAATAACGACCATTGATGCGAACACTTTTCTTTTGATATGCATCCACGCATCATCAAATCGAACAATCGCCACTTTTAGACAGCAACCTTCTCTTAAATATGAAGAGTCCATCGACATTGCTTTTGTTGCCATAACAAGAAGCTAAGATTGTCAAAAATAGTTTTCTTGGTCGCATCACAAGACGTTTAAAAGAATATTGATCGATCAACATTACTTAAATTGCATATAATGTTATCCCACTTGTTGGTTCGGTGTAGGGTGGTGGTTATGTATAACCTGATCATGGATTCAGACTCGATATGACGAGTCTCATGTCTAGTCGGGCGGGGTTTTGTCGGGTTTAAATCATAAATACCAAAAGCTAACACAATCCGACTCAATGGACTATTTGAGTCGGGTTGAGTAACAAATTAGTTAATATATATTTTATGTAGTTATCGGGTCTTTCGGGTTGGTGGAAATGATTGATCAAGCCTTTAATGATATTTTATAGTCCTTACTCGACCTAAGCTCATCGGGTTGAGGTTGATACATATTGGACGTGGCCTTGTCGTTTTGATTAGAGTTTTTCGGGTTTTGATTTTAGTTGTCGTCCCTATTCGCATGTTTATACTTCATACTTCCTCCAACATCATGATGATTAAGTTTCTACAGTTACGATGAAAGCTTGATACAATTTCATTTGTCTTTATTTCCAACAAAGCAAGCCTAAATTGATGTGTACGTTCGTCGGTTCCTTAGACTAGCTAAGGAAAATGGTTGCATATGTAGAAGATAAACCATCTTCGAATTTATAACAATACACTCTTAATTAGATTTGTAAAAGGAATGAAACTTATAAAAGTTTAGGAAGGCGTTAAGGTTGTCAAACATACCTTACGTTAAGCTTGTAAAAAATTTATTATATAAGATCAATATCTAGTGTCTACTCTTCATTTTATCATCGGTATACGACGAGCAAAACTAATGTAAGCTTATGTCAACTTGAAATATTCAAAGACATCTAGGGAGGTTGAACGGGGGACTATGTCCTTTCTTCGTTTTGTTACGTGAACTTATCTTTTTATTATATACATGTATATATGTATGTATATACATTTGTAGTTAATGCCCCGCTATTACCCCGCTATAACCCTGCTATATAACGTAGCAGATTTCTAACGCTACGATTTTTCCATACAGCCCTAAATATAGGCTTTCCGCTTTAAGCCCCGCTATTTCCGCTATATTACGCTATTTCTGCTATATCTTCTTCAAAAAAATGAATTGAAAAATGACAATTATACATTATAAAATTAATTTATTTGATTTAATTTTTAATATAACGAAAATACTCTATTATTCTACTAAATTCAATTATGTTATATAACAGTTTTACCTTTATTTAAAGTATATTCGCACATGTTTTTAGTTAAAATTATTTATGTATTAATTATAATTCAATTAAATGATAAATTTTCATTTAACCACCATTTATATATTTGTAAAAACATCAAGTATGAGTTTTATATGTCATTTTAGAGTTATCCGCTATATTCCGCTATATCCTCGCTATATCTCCGCTATGACTTTTTGCACCTCTGCCGTTTTGAATCCGCCGAGCGTTTTAACTGCACAGGTATGTACATACATATGTGTGTGCGTGCATGTATGTGTGTGTAGTACATATAGTATTGTTACTTTCGTAAAAGCTTCCACATAGCCAAAAAGGTTGACCGTTGATAGGTAACATAACCACTTGTTTAGAGTAAAAAAAAACAAAAAATGTTGATTAGGAAATAAAATCAATTTTATTTGTAATGAAAATATAAGGGTAATTTAAAAATCAGGAAAATAGGCACAATGACAAACTTAGAAAAAAATTAACATGAACGACAACAAGTTTGTTTTTAGGCTGAAGTACAATGCTAGTTATAACTAGCATTTTGTATAGTGTAAAATTGAATAAATGCTAGATAAAACTAGCATTTTATATACTGTAAAAGTTGAATATAATGCTAATTATAACTATCATTTGTCATTCAGTCTAAAAATTAAACTTCATGTCATTCAGTCTATTTTTTTTTCAGTTTGTTCTTTTGCCCTAATTCTCTCCTTAGAAATAAATCGTTGATTGTTTGGGGGCACATCGAATTCATCTTGCACTTGTTTGAGGGGGTAATTTAGAACAAACTATTTTCTTAATCGTATATTGCACAATAATTAAAACTTATTCTAATTTCTCTTTGTTTATAAAACCTGCAGATGTCCAATTCACAAGACTACTACAAATCAAAGCAATTGAAGAAATCGTATTTAGCAAGAGATATGAACCGGGAACGTTCCAACTATCACAATACTACTATTGTAGGACCTTGATGTCATTTGAATTTGCTTGAGAAGTTTGTTTGTACGATGAAAGAGACTATTTTTTCCTTTTGTACATAACTAGATTTTCCATTTTTATTTCCAGTTATAATCATCTAAATAGCTTGCATGCCTATTGTTACTTTAGTTCACGCATATATCTTGTTAACATTTGAACGTTGAGAATTTGGGACAAGTTGTATAGGGTTTTAGTTATTGCCAATTTCAATGAATTCTCTTCTACCATTCTCATCCAAAACCCTAAAACAACCCATTCCCTTCCGTCTCCAATCAATCTATTCCCGCCGTCTGATTAACAACAACAAGGACGACTACAAAGCCTTAAACTCCGCCGCCTCCGACAAACAACTCCCAGCTGTCCGAACGTACGAAAACGATCTGTGCTCCTTGTCTCTAGTCGGGTCAGTCGATTTCGAGCAGGCGCTCACCGCAGCCGCGGCTGATGGAGGAGAGATTGCCGACGATCATCTGGCTGGTAACTTGGGGACATGGTGGTCGAGACTGTTTCTCCAGAGGACTATGATGATAGGACTACTGTATCGACAAGATTGGTTCGTTTCGCATCTTTTCCTTTCATTTCATTATCGAAAATATGAGAGTTGCAGAAACCGTTTGGTTTTAGAACTATTTTCTGAACAACAATATGATTTCCATTCAGAATGATCCAGCATGAAAATAACTGAAAAATACTCAACACTTCATTTCTTAAAAATCAGATCAAATCCTAACGATGATTGAATTGTATAATGTTCCCAACTTGTGTTGCCGTCTTAATTGTATATCATATCTGATTGGTATTGCTGTCTAAATGATTTTCACACTCGAAATCCATTTAAGTTATTTTCTTATAAAAAAAGAATAAAAAGAGTAGTGGAACCAAAAACCATTACAGTTTGATCTACACAACATATTCAATTAGTATTCCTTTCTATGTGGTTTTTCTATACAGTTTTTATTGTCTTTGGATCTGTATAATTTTAAGTGTGCCTCTTTTATTCTATCATTTTTTGATGGGTGATTTTGAGTATGATTTGCAACTTGTATTAGCAGAAGAGGCAGAATTCATTTAGAAAAAATTTAACAGAATATCACAAACAAATGCATATTTCAAACAACAAACAAATGGCGATAATAAGGTAAAACTTTCAGACTTCTATTGCAATTCCGTTACATCGCAATGGCAAAAGAATGGGTATTTTAAGTTTTGTCTCATTTATTGCTTTTACTTTGTTACAAATACATCGAAAGATGACATGCAATTGAGATTAAAAAAAATTTGGTTCCAATGTAAAATATTCTTCAGCGTATTTTGATTTTGATGGGTTAACTATTAGAATGTATGTGGAGTTTTAAATTATGTTCATCTCGTTTGAGATCGCTCATTTGAGATCTCCCACGAGATCTTTCTCGTTTGAGATCTTCCACATGATCTTTTTCTTTCTTTCTTTTACATAAATGAGGCAAAGTTTCAAGTATAGTTGTTATCTTGTTTTGCACCATAGCTATGAAAACATACTATGGCGCAAAAGCGGTGATTATAAATGTTCCCATGACGCGATAAACAGAGAAGGCACATCAAATGACGCATATGGCTCAAAGGCACACGACGCATAAAGGACGTCTTTGTTTCTTCACTATTTTTTTGTTTATTTTTTTTTTGTTACAATAAAAATGCATAAAATTAGTATCATCATATGCTTATGTTTACAAATTGATTTGGTTTTTCAGTTCCAAAGGATGATGATTTTATTAATTTTTCTTCATTTGAAGACAGACACATGTATATGAAAATACCAATTATCATATGTAATATTCTTAAAGTAAGTTATAATATGACATTGGTCATGTATGCATAAACTAATATTGGCATTTGTATTATATATCTACGCAACAAAATGAGTGGTATTAATCGTAAAGACAAAGATTGATTATGATTTAATGTTGAAAAAGATATCAGATGGATGTGTATTAACTAGGTAAGACAAAGGATAACAACGTCATCTCAATGTTCACACCATTAAATATCAAGCACCTGCCTAAACTACAACTACATGATCTACTTCCCGATCAAAGGTTATTGTAACACTTCTATTTTTGATTGCACGTTTAGGACATTTAATTAGGAAATGATTATATTAGTAATGTAGTAAAATATAAATATATAGATAAGTGTGGATAATTTCCATAATAAAATAACTTGAATTTCAAACTTTAAACGAAGAATTGGTTTATAGAGAAAGGAATTAAAGACTTTAATTACATAAGGGAGATATAAGGAAAATATAGATAAAACATATGATTCACCCCTCCCTTTGTATTATTTCGACCACATTATTCCTATTATAAGAAAAGAAAACTAAGCTAAGAACCAAGAGCTCTCCATTAAAAAAAACTCAACAAAGAAGAAAAAGAGAAAGAAAAAGCTAAGGAAAGAAGTTAGGGCAATTATCACCACAGCAAATCAATTCAAGGTGAATGATATTTCCATATGTTTGTTTTTTATGTGCTTTATTCGGATCCGAGTGTAGATCTGAATACGGATTCATGCTTATGAATCGGATATTCATCTATGTGGATTAATGGTTATCATTTGTGAATTTAAGGAGTATTCATAAATGGTTTTGGATGTAAAAAACTAAGCCTTTGATCTTCAGACGTTCCAAAATTTTGATATGATATTTGAATATTTTTTTGAGATATGTTTTTAATTTCGTAATTTTTGGAATTGTTATGAATTTATTATGAATTTTCTATGTGAGAAAATAGATGATTTTAGAATTTAATTGGTTAAAATACGGAAATTAATTATTTTGATCTAAATTTTTAAATCTTGATAAATAAGTAGATATTGATTTTTTTGAATTTTTGTGGATTTTCCTAGATGATTACAATTTAGAATAAATTGTATAAGTAAAAGGGTTTTATTGCATAATGGAATAAATGACATATTTTAAGGAAAATTGTAGTTTTGGAAAAATAAGGGAAGTTATCTTCTTTGATATGCTATAAAATTGTAAGAAGATTTTGTTTAATCAATGAGATTTTGACAAATAAATTGATTTGGTAAAAAGTTAATACTTTAAAGGAAATAATTCAGTTTTGCGGTTATTTACATAAATGTCATCGTCATCCCTTGGTAGCCATTTTTTTAATCAAACTTCAATAGTTATTTAGTTTAACAACATCGATAGACCTTATTTTATCAACATACGATAGCTGTTTTTATCAACCTTCGTTGATTGTTTTTATCAACCTTCGATAGCTATTGTTTTGTCATACCGTATTGATTATATTTTCGTCAATGATCGATAGCTATTTTTATCAACATGTGATGACTATACTTTGTCAACTCTACAAAGCCATATTTTATCAACCTTCGATTGCTATGTTTTGTCAACCCTCCATAGCCATATTTTGTCGATTTTCAATAACTTTGTTTTGTCAACTTACGATAGCTATATACTTGGTCAAGTTGCGATAGCCTTGTTTGATTTATCGAGTTGTAATGGCTTATATTATTTGATATGCAATAACTATAATATCAATATGTGATAGCTCTATACAGTAGTGTCAAAATGCAATAGCATGATTTCCCTTTGCATGTGATAACCTATGTTTTCAACATGCGATAGCATGAAATTTTTCAAGGTGCGATGGCATATGATTTTGAAAGGGGGGATGGCTAGTTTTATAACACTTGGTGGACTTTCAACTCTACGGGTAAAATTTTACTTAAACAAAAAGGAAGGTTTTGTTAAGTATTTTATAAGCTTTCAAATGGAAGAAAGAATGTTTTAGCACATTATTAAAAGAGTTTTGAAAGGAAAATTATCGCTTGGTATAAGTAATTTTGTGTATAAATTGACTATCACATGAACATATATTTTGATGGTTGTTAATGTGTTATATGTTCATCTTTGTTCCTTAATTTTTCATACGATAAATGGTTGACATGCTCACTTATGTATAAATTGTTATCACCTACCATTTTGACTTTGGAGATTCAGAACTGTGGACCAGTTATGGATTGTTCTAGTAGTAGGTATGATTAGACTTAAACTCCTGAGTAGAATTGCATCTAGAAGATCAGGAAGACCAAATTGTGTTAGGATTTCATGGACCGATCAAAAGACATGACTCATGGATATTTTAAAATCAAATTTTGGATAAAGACTGAATAGAGTCATGCCCTATCCTCCAATTGTTAATCCCGGATTGATCAGGTCCACAATTCTAATGTTAAGGCTTTACCGATAATAAGGCTAAAATTGAGAGTTACGCATCTGAAATAGCAGATTGCTCACCTATGTTTTCTCCTATCATTTTTAAGAGACCGTTGTTATTTTCTGCTATTGTTTTCGGAAGACCGTCGTTTCTTCACGTTTTTAGGAGACCGTGAATATCTTCTCCTACTGATCTTAGAGGGCCGTTGTTATTTTCTTTTGAATGGACTAGAATATCGTTGATTATTTGATATATCTTAGCCTGAATTAGTCTGATTGGATTTTATTTGGCTAGAGAAAACTAATATAGGTTCATAGTGACTTTGGAAAAACTATATCGTTGAATGGACCATTTTATGTGATTGGCTAAATATGGAAAAGTGTAACCTTTCGAACCGAGTAAATTGCTGACTATTCATTTTAACTCATACATGCATGATATGATATTGATGTTATGATTATGTTCTAATCATTTTGGTTGTAGGATATGTTATGGATGTCATGTTGTTTGATAGGGTATTAGTGAGAGTAAACATGTTCCGCTCGGCTACGTGGTCTCACAAAGTACCTATATTTTGATTTGAAATGAACTATTATTCACATCAGACTTTTTGTCTAATCTGAAGTTTTTAATTTTCCTATAAACTCTCGGATACTCAATTTGAATTGAGTAAACTGAGAATGTGGAAATTTTTTAGACTAATAAGCTTTCACAAACGTGTAGGAGGCAAGCTACTATCTATTGTATTATTTCCGTGTAGTGCTACTTTTCTTTATTGTTGAATGTATGTAGTGAGAGGTATTGTGACCGTTAAAGTAGTTAAGACGATGCTCATCCAAGAGGTCATCTTCATATGTCGCTCTTAGAACTATATTTGTAATTATTATATTTTATCAGAATGATGGAATCATGGGGTTGTGTAATGTAATAAAATTAGAATGTAACTAACTTGCAAACTAATGAGTATTTCGTTAAAATTTGTAAATTCTCGTGCTCTTGATGTTAATGATACAATAATTGATCCCATTTTGTCCGTAGGAAATAATGCTAATGATGATTACAACATCAATAGTTTCTATTTTCGAGCCTCAAAATAAGGGATATCAAAACAAAAATTTACATAAATTAATAAGATTTTCGAATGACATAACAAAAAGAAAATAACAAAGAATAAATTGGGGTATGGGACAGCCTTATAATATCGTACTTGTTATTTTCTACACACACGCGCGCTCTCTCTCCCTTCGGTCTTAGATCATTCTTCTGTATCTCATGGAGACTCGATTTTGATTACTGGGAGTAGATTCCAGAAGTGGAAGACTAACCATAGGAGGCGGGTGCACTAATGGAAACATTCGAGCCAATGCTAGGAACGCTAACCGAAACCACCAATGTAAATATGAGTGTGTAACGATCCTGAATTTTGAACAATTTAAAAATGAAGATATTTAATTAATTTTAAATATTTGAGATAATTTTAAATTGAATTCCAATAAAACTATGAATTGACGATTAAATTTTTGAATTTAATCTATTTAAAGTTGAATAGAATTTGAATTTAACTTTGTAGTTTGAAATTGAATATGGGATTTGTATTGAAATTCAAACTAACGACTTAGAAGAAAAATAGTTTGGATTTACGAATTATTATTTATGAAAATTTATAAATGGATGGTTAGTTTAATAACATTTTTCTTTAACTTAAATAAATGAATAAAATTTTAATCAATATAAAATAAATTGAGAAACACGTTAATATAAATTTGTGCTTGATAATTGAACTTCAAAACGTTTATAAGTTTATTTAAAGAAAAAAATTTATACAAAACAAAATTTAATTCAAAATAAAAATAAAAATAAAAATATATATATATATATAATAAAATAAATAAAGAATATACTAGTTAAAATTTTAACAAGATTAATCAAGCAAAATATACAAAGCAAAAATTGCATTCAAAAAGAAAAAGGAAAAAAAAATATAAAAATAAACATAATAAAATAAGAAGTATACGTTACCTTACTTTCATCATGCCGATACCCATTCCTCCATACCCAAATTCACGTCGCCTTCTCCCATAAAAACACGAAGCCCCTAATTCATTTCAAAACCCTAATCAGATAATCAAACGCGAAAAAAAAAAAAATGGCGTCTTCGTCTTCGATTCCTCCTCTTCGAAACTAGGGCTTTCGTTCGTCTTCGATTCTTGCTTCGACTCGCGTGCTCCTCTACAAAGCTAAGGTGAGTACTTCGGTACTCACATCTAATTCAACGTTTTAATGATTGCTTGCTTGTTAAATTTCGCGACTTTGGATTTCTCGATTTATTGATCCTCACAATTTTGAAAGCTTGTGGACTTCGGTCCTTTGATTTGATAAAATTAGCTGCTGCGATGAATTTTTCTGGGTTTATAGTTCGAATTTCTGAAAATTAAATTTTGTGATTTTGTTTGCTTTGACTTCGGTCTTGATTCTTTTTACTTGGAATTTCTTTGTGAATCCATGTGCTTGCTTAATAGCCCACGGTTTTGCACTGCAGTTGCTTTCGACAGTAAAACTTGATTTTTGATGATATGCTTATTCCAGTTTGTGTAGTTCCTTTTGATGGACGAGGATCTTGTCATTGGCAAGTGAGTTGAATTGTTTTGTTGGCATCGGCATTGACCTTTAACCATTGAGTGCTGCGGTGCCATATCTATGGTGCCCTCACTCCCTATTGCCAGTTCTGTTACCTCTCAGGTTGCAATTGTGGTTTCTATGGAAGTAATTATGTGATTTCCTGAGTAATTGATGCATGTCTGTATAGATACATATATATATTCACCTCTGTTCTCTGTTAAAACCCAAAACTGTGAGTAAATATCTAAATTTAAATCTTAAGTAGGTTGATCTGGTTGCTTGAGTAATTGATGTGATAATGATGCTTGTTGTGATATTTCTGCATACATATATATGAATGAGTTAATATGTGTGCATGTTAGTTTCTTTCTAGTTTGAAACTACGGGGTATAAAATAGATTCAAAATCAGTTAGTTGCTTTCCTGGTTGGTTTAAAGTTGAGAACAGATGCTATTTGATATTTGTTTTTTTTTTTTTTTTAAACTAATAAGAACAGATACTATCAAGTTGTGATTTGTTTTAACTGATGAGAGCAGATGCTACCCAATATTTGTTTTGTTTTGCTGCATGTTTTGTGATTTGAAACTGCTACCATCATTTGCAATTGTGACTGCACTTCATATATATATGCATTTATGTATGTATATATGAGATTGTTGTCATCGTGACACAATCTTCTGTCTACTGGACAATTTTGTTTTGCTTACTGTTCCATGGATTGGGCATTTATTTCATAGCTCCACTTGAAATTGCACTGCCTATGTTGCCCTATTGTATTCATATTTGTAGCTCCTGTGCTTTGTTGTTCCACGGTTGCATTTCGATTGCTTCTGTTGGTTCATGATATTTGTTTTGGGTATGACTGTCTTTGTGCACTTGTTGTTGAACTGTAAGTTGCCTTAAACTTTGAATACTTGGGGTAGTTGCAACTTCTTTTGCTGAAAATTGTACCCTTGTTATTTTATTGCACTGAGTCAAATTCTCATGTGCACTGATGCATTTATTTTGTTGCACTGTGATTTATCATCATGGATGTGATTTGGTCTTCGATTTCTTTGCATTGCTGCTAGCTCTGGGTTCTTTAACCACTCTGGTTTGAATACTTGGTTTTGATTTGGCCTGACAGTGGCATATGTAGTTGTAGTGTTTCAGTGCTTAACTTGTGTTGTTCAGTTGAGTTCGGCACTCATGTTGTCGTTGCTCGACTATTTAGTTCCGAGGCCATTTGCTTGTTTCAACTGCAGATTCTATGTGTAGTTGTTTTCTTGCTTTACGTTGATAATTGCAGTTTTCCCCTTGAAATGTTTGTGTTGGTCTGGACTTGAAGTCTTGATAGCATTGTTTGCTTTACTAGTTGTTGTTAGCTTGGGCTTGTGGTCTTTGCTTGTTAAGGCTGCTGCTCATATGTTCTAACATGAAGCATGTTGCCTGACATTCAGTTCGCATATATATTTATCATGTTCACTGTGTATATGCACAGTTTTATACATGTGCCATTTCGTTTTCTTCTATGTTCTGTAGGCACTGACTTCACCTTGTCTGCACTTTGATAAAAAAAATTGGTTTGTGCACATTGTGAATCTTGAGATGTCTGCATCCATTCATGCACACATCCTTGCAGTTATATTTGCTGTGTCATTGTGATCATGTGGTGGCTGCGTTATTGTTGCAGTTACCCTTATGTCCAAGTATGTGACTGCAGTTTCATTTTTATGAAAATTTTGCACTTATTGAAATGTGCAGTAATAAGTTGTTTGGAAACTTGTTTTATTTCACAAGTGGTTGTGGCGAGGCAGCGCACGCGTGCGTGCACTGCAGCCACGTAGTATCGACATTTTGAATCGATTTTGATGATTTTGTTGTTAATTGCTGTTTAGGCAAATTTTGATTGTTTTCTAAAATTATCTTCATCAATAATCCATTCATCTATTTCATCGATAATCTGAATCTACTGAATTGATGTTTAACACTGTTAAGTGTTATATTTACCGTTATCCGATTACTTGTTAAAGGATCGGATAGGTAAATTATATTTGACTGTCATCTAATTGTTGATTATTATTGCCTCTATGCACTAATAACTGAGTTTGAATTAGACTGACCTGTGTATTATTTTCTTTTGAATATAATAGTCGGGTCAGACCGAGTATTTTTACAGCTTGAAGATTTTCAGGCCGCGAAGTTAGAGAGAGAGGGGAAAGCACTTCACTAAAGTTTTTCGAGAAAATTTTCTTTGTACTCTAAAAGATATATATATATATATATATATATATATATATATAACTGTTCCGCTGTATTAAAATCTGATTCATTGTATAAAACTCTGATGTATGTAAGAAAAATTCATTTATGAAAAATATTATGATTATTCTGTGATTCTGTGGCTGATTCTGTTTAAACTCTATAAACTGACTAACAATCCGTCATTTTGAACGTTTCTAGTTGGTTTAATTACCGACTAGAGGCGGTCAGGGCGGCGGGTCGTTATAAAAGTGGTATCAGAGC
Source organism: Allium cepa (assembly GCA_030765085.1). Lineage (NCBI taxonomy): Eukaryota > Viridiplantae > Streptophyta > Magnoliopsida > Asparagales > Amaryllidaceae > Allium > Allium cepa. The sequence goes on from CM060943.1 coordinate 737,343,481, forward strand.
TTTGGTTTACTCAAAGCTCAGTTTATGATGTTTAATATGAATAGTTATTAGGACCACTTTAAAAGAAAGTGTTTTCAAATTTAAAGAAGTTTAAAATTGTTTTCTTTAAAATAAAAGGTATTTTGAAAATTAGAATTATTTTGAAAATTCTCCTCTCTAAATTTAAGTGCGATAGTTCTCTTCGGTGAGGTCTTCTTAGATTTGAGTTTCGATCGTTCGGAAACTCATTATCGAATTATTGAGATTTATGAAAAAAAATGAAATATGAGTTAAGTGAATTAATGAATTGGTTTAAATTGGTTTAAATCGAATAACTTGAATATTTCAAGTAATAATTGGGAAATAAAAGGACATGTTAATTTGGTTATAACCAAGAGAATTATTGAATTATAACTTGGGAATTTGATTCTGAATTCTTTTGAAATTGATTTCAAATGTTGTTAAGAACGAATTAGTAAATAAATGAATTATAAGTATTTAACTTATAATATGGATTTTGGGTATATAACTGAGTTATATAAATTGAATTGAATTAATAAAAAGATTTATAAATCGAAGTTTTATAAATAGAAAGGGAATTTGTAAAGATTGTTTATAAATTCGAAACCAATTGAATTTGATAAGTAAATTGTTGTAGTTTATTAAAGGAGATATATCCACGATTTTGGACAGTGGGTAATCCTTTAAAAATAAAAAAATAAGTTGTAGAAATGATGAAATTGGTTGACAAAGCATATTCACGATTTTGGACAGTGAGTATATTATTGAATAAAACGGATATGTTTTGGGAAGTGATATTATGGAAGGAAATTTAATTGTTGATTTAACCGTATGAATCAAACTGAGTTTGATGTAAAGTTTATATTTCAAGTTAGACTAATGTCTAAAATAGTTAATGTGGAAATATGAATTTAATGGAACTAAATCGAAGAATAATTTACTAAAGAACTAGTTGATTATTTTTGAAATAGAAAGCAAATGCAAAGTTCAAATGAAATTTAGATTTCAAATTTGAAGTTGTCAACATAATAATCCATTATAGGTTTAATAAATTCAGTGACGAATTTGAATTTAAACGTGCGGAAAATTAAATTAAGTGGAAAACTTAATATTGAAAAGTTTGAAATCGGTTTAAAACCAATATTGTGAAAAGTATAAGGAATTCAAACTATGAATTAAGTTGAAGTTGAAAAAAAGTTAATAGTTTTAAAATGCATTAACTATCGAATACATAGATTTCAACATTCAATTGTTGAAATAGGCGTTTCGAGAAATAAGGAAATGGTGGACTATAACACTGTTGTTATATTAAATGGTTTCCGGAAGGAAATGTTGTTTATAGTATTGGGATTTATATATCTATCTTAAATCCGAATCCCTATACTAGTGATTTTGAGTTGTCGTAACGATGTTTTACGCAACATTCGTTTTAACTCAAATAAAAATGTTTAAAAGAATGATTTCCTTAAAGAATGAAATATATACTTAATTTTGATTCAAGTATATCGAATATTTTCAAAGTGTTGAAAATGAAAGAATTTGTGAATTACTTATTATTGAATAAGTATGGAAATATTTTCCAATATGAAATGAAAGGTTTGAAATTTTATCTTTTAAAGATAAATTGAAAAATGAATATTTGAAATTGGTTTCAAATGGCTAAGTGTGAAAATTTTATATCTTGTAAAGATATTATTTTGAGAAATTTGAACGATTAGTTCAACTTGGAAATTTTTCAAAGAATTGAATCTTGAGTTAAATTGAGTTTAACTTTGACACCAAAAACAATATAAGTTCAACTTTGAATTTTGGATAGTCGATTGGGATTGTATGTCTAACATTGTGAATTGATGACATAGCATTTGATCTCTATTAAATATATATCTGTGGTGGCGGAGAATTTATTCTTTTAGCTTAACACCCTTCTCTGAGACGTACGAGCTTAGAGGTTATATATCGATAGACATCAATTATGTGTTGAGAATTGACGATGTAACGTGAAATCCAAATCGAATGTGAAGTCGATAATGAATTGGATTATGAATGTGAATTAGGTTTGAGATAACCTTAAATTTTCAAATCGATTTAGAGGAAAATTTTAAACGTGATGGAAAATTTGGAATCCTCTATTTGTTGTGAATGTGAATTGAGTTTTCGTAACTTATATATGTGAATATAATCGAAAACCATCAGTTTAGAAAGTCATTATTATGAAAGTCCTGTGTAAGTTTACATAGGTATGATAAGTACGAAATGTGAAATGAAGTACTATATGTATATGACATATGTTTTCTAAAAATTGAGGATATGGAAATGTACCTTCCATTTATTATGTGTGAAAGTGATTGGAACTCGGTGGAGTGTCCATTGAAAATCGTAGCTACGTAGAATTCCATTAGTGGAATGTCCATTGGGACTGATATGATATCCCCCACGATGGTTCATCGTGTTTGGGATTATGTGATTGATGCTGGCGTAATTCGTGGGGCGTGATGCCTACAGTTACAAGCGATTCCACTGAGATAGTGGCGCAACCGCCGAGTAAACTGCGATCTGGAAACCGAAGCGAAATTCGAGGGGCGTGATGCCTAAGGCTACGAGCGATTCTACTGAGATAGTAGCGTAACCGCCGTGTGGACCGCGATCTAAGGCGACAACCATGGCGAAATTCGAGAGTGATGAGAAATCTAAGATTACAAGTGATTCTACTGAGATAGTAGCGTAACCGCCGGGTAAACTGTGATCCATGGGGGAACGTGCTTTCCATATCCATTTTTAAAAGAATTTTTAAAAAAAGTATTTTCACTGGGAGTTGAAGCAAGTATGTTTAGTACTTGGAGATTTTTAGTCTTGCGCCTGGCCAGCGTATGTCTAATGTCTGTAAGAACGACGATGGACTTGTTAAACTTCGAGTTATCAAGTATTTTCAAACTTTGAATAGAAAATCAATAATCTGAAATTAGAATTACACAATTCTAACTTAATGAATTAAGGAAGAAGATCTTTAAAATATCTTGAAAGTCCACAGCTTTTGGATAAGATATATTATGCAAATATTTAGCATGAAAGATTTAAAGTTTAAAAATCCGAGTTTTGTAAGTCAAAAATTTGGTAAAAGACTTTTGAGTCTTGATTATTGAAATTGATGAATAAAACTAGTGAAATAAAATAAATGGAATGAATCCTATATTTATTGGCGAGTTTGAAACTTAGTAAAAAAATTGTGTAGGGTATAAATATCGGTGAGATTTTAGCAATCGTTTTTCCTAACTTATAATTTCGGGACGAAATTCTTTTAAGTAGGGGAGATTGTAACGATCCTGAATTTTGAACAATTTAAAAATGAAGATATTTAATTAATTTTAAATATTTGAGATAATTTTAAATTGAATTCCAATAAAACTATGAATTGACGATTAAATTTTTGAATTTAATCTATTTAAAGTTGAATAGAATTTGAATTTAACTTTGAAGTTTGAAATTGAATATGGGATTTGTATTGAAATTCAAACTAACGACTTAGAAGAAAAATAGTTTGGATTTACGAATTATTATTTATGAAAATTTATAAATGGATGGTTAGTTTAATAACATTTTTCTTTAACTTAAATAAATGAATAAAATTTTAATTAATATAAAATAAATTGAGAAACACGTTAATATAAATTTGTGCTTGATAATTGAACTTCAAAACGTTTATAAGTTTATTTAAAGAAAAAAATTTATACAAAACAAAATTTAATTCAAAATAAAAATAAAAATAAAAATATATATATATAATAAAATAAATAAAGAATATACTAGTTAAAATTTTAACAAGATTAATCAAGCAAAATATACAAAGCAAAAATTGCATTCAAAAAGAAAAAGGAAAAAAAATATATAAAAATAAACATAATAAAATAAGAAGTATACGTTGCCTTACTTTCATCATGCCGATACCCATTCCTCCATACCCAAATTCACGTCGCCTTCTCCCATAAAAACACGAAGCCCCCAATTCATTTCAAAACCCTAATCAGATAATCAAACGCGAAAAAAAAAAATGGCGTCTTCGTCTTCGATTCCTCCTCTTCGAAACTAGGGCTTTCGTTCGTCTTCGATTCTTGCTTCGACTTGCGTGCTCCTCTACAAAGCTAAGGTGAGTACTTCGGTACTCACATCTAATTCAACGTTTTAATGATTGCTTGCTTGTTAAATTTCGCGACTTTGGATTTCTCGATTTATTGGTCCTCACAATTTTGAAAGCTTGTGGACTTCGGTCCTTTGATTTGATAAAATTAGCTGCTGCGATGAATTTTTCTGGGTTTATAGTTCGAATTTCTGGAAATTAAATTTTGTGATTTTGTTTGCTTTGATTTCGGTCTTGATTCTTTTTACTTGGAATTTCTTTGTGAATCCATGTGCTTGCTTAATAGCCCACGGTTTTGCACTGCAGTTGCTTTCGACAGTAAAACTTGATTTTTGATGATATGCTTATTCCAGTTTGTGTAGTTCCTTTTGATGGACGAGGATCTTGTCATTGACAAGTGAGTTGAATTGTTTTGTTGGCATCGGCATTGACCTTTAACCGTTGAGTGCTGCGGTGCCATATCTATGGTGCCCTCACTCCCTATTGCCGGTTCTGTTACCTCTCAGGTTGCAATTGTGGTTTCTATGGAAGTAATTATGTGATTTCCTGAGTAATTGATGCATGTCTGTATAGATACATATATATATTCACCTCTGTTCTCTGTTAAAACCCAAAACTGTGAGTAAATATCTAAATTTAAATCTTAAGTAGGTTGATCTGGTTGCTTGAGTAATTGATGTGATAATGATGCTTGTTGTGATATTTCTGCATACATATATATGAATGAGTTAATATGTGTGCATGTTAGTTTCTTTCTAGTTTGAAACTACGGGGTATAAAATAGATTCAAAATCAGTTAGTTGCTTTCCTGGTTGGTTTAAAGTTGAGAACAGATGCTATTTGATATTTGTTTTTTTTTTTTTAAACTAATAAGAACAGATACTATCAAGTTGTGATTTGTTTTAACTGATGAGAGCAGATGCTACCCAATATTTGTTTTGTTTTGCTGCATGTTTTGTGATTTGAAACTGCTACCATCATTTGCAATTGTGACTGCACTTCATATATATATGCATTTATGTATGTATATATGAGATTGTTGTCATCGTGACACGATCTTCTGTCTACTGGACAATTTTGTTTTGCTTACTGTTCCACGGATTGGGCATTTATTTCATAGCTCCACTTGAAATTGCACTGCCTATGTTGCCCTATTGTATTCATATTTGTAGCTCCTGTGCTTTGTTGTTCCACGGTTGCATTTCGATTGCTTCTGTTGGTTCATGATATTTGTTTTGGGTATGACTGTCTTTGTGCACTTGTTGTTGAACTGTAAGTTGCCTTAAACTTTGAATACTTGGGGTAGTTGCAACTTCTTTTGCTGAAAATTGTACCCTTGTTATTTTATTGCACTGAGTCAAATTCTCATGTGCACTGATGCATTTATTTTGTTGCACTGTGATTTATCATCATGGATGTGATTTGGTCTTCGATTTCTTTGCATTGCTGCTAGCTCTGGGTTCTTTAACCACTCTGGTTTGAATACTTGGTTTTGATTTGGCCTGACAGTGGCATATGTAGTTGTAGTGTTTCAGTGCTTAACTTGTGTTGTTCAGTTGAGTTCGGCACTCATGTTGTCGTTGCTCGACTATTTAGTTCCGAGGCCATTTGCTTGTTTCAACTGCAGATTCTATGTGTAGTTGTTTTCTTGCTTTACGTTGATAATTGCAGTTTTCCCCTTGAAATGTTTGTGTTGGTCTGGACTTGAAGTCTTGATAGCATTGTTTGCTTTACTAGTTGTTGTTAGCTTGGGCTTGTGGTCTTTGCTTGTTAAGGCTGCTGCTCATATGTTCTAACATGAAGCATGTTGCCTGACATTCAGTTCGCATATATATTTATCATGTTCACTGTGTATATGCACAGTTTTATACATGTGCCATTTCGTTTTCTTCTATGTTCTGTAGGCACTGACTTCACCTTGTCTGCACTTTAATAAAAAAAATTGGTTTGTGCACATTGTGAATCTTGAGATGTCTGCATCCATTCATGCACACATCCTTGCAGTTATATTTGCTGTGTCATTGTGATCATGTGGTGGCTGCGTTATTGTTGCAGTTACCCTTATGTCCAAGTATGTGACTGCAGTTTCATTTTTATGAAAATTTTACACTTATTGAAATGTGCAGTAATAAGTTGTTTGAAAACTTGTTTTATTTCACAAGTGGTTGTGGCGAGGCAGCGCACGCGTGCGTGCACTGCAGCCACGTAGTATCGACATTTTGAATCGATTTTGATTATTTTGTTGTTAATTGCCGTTTAGGCAAATTTTGATTGTTTTCTAAAATTATCTTCATCAATAATCCATTCATCTATTTCATCGATAATCTGAATCTACTGAATTGATGTTTAACACTGTTAAGTGTTATATTTACCGTTATCCGATTACTTGTTAAAGGATCGGATAGGTAAATTATATTTGACTGTCATCTAATTGTTGATTATTATTGCCTCTATGCACTAATAACTGAGTTTGAATTAGACTGACCTGTGTATTATTTTCTTTTGAATATAATACTCGGGTCAGACCGAGTATTTTTACAGCTTGAAGATTTTCAGGCCGCGAAGTTAGAGAGAGAGGGGAAAGCACTTCACTAAAGTTTTTCGAGAAAATTTTCTTTGTACTCTAAAAGATATATATATATATATATATATATAACTGTTCCGCTGTATTAAAATCTGATTCATTGTATAAAACTCTGATGTATGTAAGAAAAATTCATTTATGAAAAATATTATGATTATTCTGTGATTCTGTGGCTGATTCTGTTTAAACTCTATAAACTGACTAACAATCCGTCATTTTGAACGTTTCTAGTTGGTTTAATTACCGACTAGAGGCGGTCAGGGCGGCGGGTCGTTATAGAGTGCTAGTGCCAGTGTGGATGTTGGAGCCACATCAGTTGATAAAGGGATTGTGTATTAGTTCGTTGTTAATATGATGCAAGCCGCAACAATACTTGGACTGACCGGAGGTAACGTTGGTAGTGCCAGAGCCACCGCACCTGAAGTGGCTGTCCATAATAACTATGTAGTGTTAAATCCAAATTAAACTAGCTTGGGAGGAAAATCATTCTTACAAACGTAGAATGCCATTGAGGAAGAGGATTTGCTTCTTCAGTCTGAAAGAATCTTTACTGATCTGAGGTTGAATGATGATCAGAAAAGAATCGATCTCGGACAAATAAAATGTAATTAAACAAAGTATGAATGTATCTAGTAATTGTATACTTCGGCTCTTGCATGGGTCTCGATGTGATAATATGCCAAAAGATTTATTGGTAGGTATACTTTACATTTCTACGTCAATCATAATGTAGTTCATTTGTATATTTTAATAGATGAACATTTTATTAATTTATATTAGTTGCACAAGTTTATTGTTGTTGATTATTTCAACTTTACATGGCATGTGTTCTTATAATATTAGAATTGTTATTTGTTACCATTTCATTTTTCTAACAAAGCTCCCACTATATTTTTATGTTCTTTAAAACCTTAAGAAAACATAGAAATCTTTCGAGATTTTTAGTGAGTGTTAGGATTCTCTTGTCTTTAGATTCTAACTTTGAGTTTGTTCGGCAAATCATAGGCTCACAAACGATGAATAACACTTTATTGAATGTATCATATACAACTCCAAACCCGTGGTCTTTGTCTTAATCTCAATCTTGACCTTAAGTTTGCTCAACAAATCGAAGAGATTATTCACTCGTACCTACCTTTTCAGGATGACCCAAGGATATTGCATGTACCTTTAGTTTTCTCAACAAATACATGCATGCATCTTATGCCATCTAACAACATATTTATAGTACTACGCACAACACCACTGGATTGAACTTGCTTAACAACCAAAGAGTAGGCAAGTAATCCATTAATATGTAAATGATAGATGAAAACGTATATATTAAGGATACGTAATCTGTAATATATATATATATATATATATATATATATATATATATATATATCGCGATACTGATGTACTATATGCAAGGATTTATTCTAAAACTATGTTTTGGGTTTATTTTAGTTTCACTCATGTTTATATACATATAGCTATATAATTTTCAATTTATTTATAACTTTTACTTTTTAATTAAATATATAATATAAAAATGCAATTTATTAATTAAATTATATTTATGTATTTTTAATTTTTTTAATTAAATCATATTTAGTTAATTTTTATTTTCGATTTATTATTTAAATCATATTTAATTAACTTAATTCATATAAAATTTCTAAAATTTTATATTATTCATCTTATACTCTTTAAGATAGATAATTAACTATATAGTCTTTCAATAGATGCATATCAATATATTTATACATTTTAATTAATTAAATTTTTATTAATTTTATTTGATAAATTCATTTTGTTAATTAAACAATTTAATTAAATATTTAATTAATTCAAAAAAGTTAATTTAATTTATCTTAAACCAATTTAAGAGAGATACACAATTATAACAACGTAGTTACATACATATATTAATATGTATGTATATATATACATATATGTATGTATTAATTAATTATTTAATTTAATTTAATTAGTCAAATTAATCAAATATGTTAAAATTTCAAAATTTAGTTATTTTAATTTGTCAAGACAATTTTGAATATAATTAAATACATTTTATAACCTGTATAAAATTTTCCTCTTATATTTTAAAGTTAACTTTAAAATTTAAAATATATTTTAAATTTTCAAGTTGAGTTTTGAAAATTAGCCCAAATCCAATCAATTTAGGCCTTTACAATTGAACCAGACTTTTAAACTTACTCCACCTATTGGGGCTTGGTCACAACCAGGTAGGGAATACTTGATTATTCAACCCAAAAACTATACATTGCTTTTCTAGACACTCGTCAGATATGTAGATTTAATTAGTTGGCGCTAAAATTACTAATTAGACCGCATAGACGTTTGGGTTGTGATAGCATTAAAGGAACCGGGCTGATCTTCAGTGCATAAATTTGACGAATTTATAAAATTCCCACTTGGATCATGGTGTGCCTATGAAGTCTAATGGGGTTTCACTTGATCCAATCCAATTTTTTTAATAAAACCATATTTATCGATATTGTCTTTTTCATAATTAAAAATCAATGTTAATTAAGTGCGAAATTGAAAATGTATGAATATACCAAATATATTTTTATTTCTATCGTATGATAAACATGTGAAACATAAAGCAAGTATAATTGTCAGGTCGAAATGATGGGAACAAACATGAAATTAGATCAACATGTAATTACATAAAGATCTAAAAAGAAATGAAATGAAATGTGGCATCATCAATTGATTCATCCTTTCCTTTTTAGCAAAATTTCTTAGACACAACATTTAATTAACATATAAGAGATGATAGGATACAAGAAAATTAACAAAACCAACAATCAATATATACATGTGTAGATATTTAGATTTATCTATCATGCATGTATTCGCTACTTATATGTATATGTTATTGCCTCAATTTTAAATTGTTCAATAAAAAGATTAAAAAATGTTTCTAAAACATGCCTTAATAAAGTATAAATATAAACGTTTACGTAAATATGCGAGCGTGCACACACACACACACACATGTATATGTATGTATCTATACAATTAAAGCGCTTAGCAGTGAACATGCAAAAAGTTATAGCGGGGATATAGCAGAAAATAATGGAGATACAAAAGGCTTTGTTAAATATAAAACCATATATTTAAATTTAATTTGTTCTCATTCTCAAGTCATTTATGTAGGAAAAGGAAATATTGTTTAATCTTATATAACAAGCTGAACAATATCATAATTTATGCAGTCCAAATTTGACGACTATAATAGATATCTATCTTATATTGAACACTTATGCCCTAAAAGTAGGTCTTTATCCTAACCTTATTGATTTGGCTCGAAAAGAACTAGTCAAATCAACATTTTTATATTAATGTTGCTAAAGGGGATGCTAAAAAACTTTGATTTAGCGGGTGTAGCGGAATATAGCGGGGCTTAAAATGGATCAATTGTTTAATGGCGTTATATTCAAAAAGCGTAGCGGTCGAAGAGTACTATGCGCTATAGCAGGAAATTTATGGAGCTTTAGCGGGGTATATGTATATAATGATTAATCCAAAACTTTCAAATTGATTCAAAAACAACATCCATATTATGTTAAAAATTTTGAATGCATTTGCAAACGTATGTATACTTTAATTAATTGATGAAACACACAGACACACACACACATAAATAAAATTTCAACTCAAAATATTCTTTTTATTAAATAGTCAAAATATTATAACATTAAAATTGCATGCAATAAATCAAACAAGATATCAATAATCTTTTGAAAAAATCAAATGGAAACATTAAATTGTACAACAATTTAGGCTATAAATTTAAGTAATTATAAAACATAGATCCATGACTATTTATTTCCTAAAGTACCGGAGTTGAGTTTACCGAAAACTATCGAATGTTGTTTCGTAGAGACTGAGATCGGATATGTTATTTGAAAATCACTTCGATCCAACTCATGCGTTTCGAAGCGAAGGCATCTTGGAGATAATGAAATTGAAGACGGAGTTTTTTGAAGTGCAAGGGCTGCTTGCTACTAATCTTGAGGGTGATTCCAAAATGGATGTAGTAGAAGAAGTGCCTTCAGTTTGTCCATCTCTTGATGAACTTGTATGGATGAATGCTGGCATTGCGTTGTCTCCTTGAGGCCAGTATTAGCATTCCAAGTGGAAAGTGCTGTATAAAAGGTAAAACCTCAAGCCTTATCAATCAGGGATGACTAAAACATGAGAGATGCAATAGGACTGCTTGGGTCGGTCCCATTAAAGTATGTTCATCCATATCTAGTGTCGACATTATCTCTCATTTGTATGTTTCGGACCCATTAACCAAGGGATGATCATATTCGATACTATCCAGTAAGGGGTACGCCGGTTATGTGTTGGCAGGGGTCGATAGGTTCGACCTCGGTGTTATTTTATCTAGAGATGCACCGTGATGGGCGGTACCCCAGTAGCTCAATCATTGTATGTAACTGAAATATGAGATTCATACATTTCAACTATATTCATATTTTACTTTTACCTCTAGACATTGTTATAATATCATTGGATTTTATACAAAAATGATTTAGTTATCGTAAGGTAAAAACCCGTCCGTGTTTATGTGCAGCGTGATCTTACGACATGCCTTTGATATAAATGTTTTTATAAAGTTAAAGATTTATGTTTTACTCACACCAGACTCATGTCTGACCTAGAGTCTATTTTCTTTTCCTAAACTCTTAGGTGCTCAAATTTGAATGGGCAGGCGAGTAGTTCAGGTTTTTCCGCAGATTCATTTTGGAGGAGCATGGAGCAGGTGGCTTCATCGATAATTAATTATTATCTTGTTTTCCACTGTATTATATGTATATTGTTTCTGTTAGCTAGGGGCAGGCTGTTATAACTGTCCTAGGGTAAAATTTGTATTAGAATGGCTCTAATGTAACATTTTTTAAAACAACTTTGTAATATATTATGTTCAGTGATATATATTGTTCCGTTGCATTTTGAGATTCTGTGCTATTTAGTTACTTCTCTTCTTACCTTTCTTTTCTTTTACCCTTAATGGCTCGTGTTTGGTAGTTAGAAAGGCAGATCATTACATTTGGTATCAGTGCTTAGGTTGAGCAAACGCCTAGGCTTTTGCGGGAGGGGGGATAAACTAATTATAGATAGGATCAGCAATGCTCTAGAATGAGTCTTAGTGTAATATATATATATATATATATATATATATATATATATATATAAAGCAAACACTTGGTCAACCAGGTCAAAGTGAAGCCTTTTGTGTTCTGCCTAAATAGTCCTTCGCAACTATGCAAACGAAATGAAAATACAAAGGATAATTTTCCACGTTGCTAAGTACTCCCATATGTTTCCCGTCTCCTCCCTCTTTCATAGGTGCACAACCACTTCAACAATCCCAAAAACAAAAGATATCCCTAACCGTTGCCTCCTTCAAATCAATATCAGCTGTCTTCATTCTTCTTAATTTGGCTTCCAGCTTAATTCTTTCTTCCTGAATTCCTCCTTTCAAGACCAATCTCCTTTAAACAAACCGCTTTTGAAGTTAATGGATGCCCCTAGAACAGTAAAAATTGAGAAATGATGATATCGTCGGTTCGCTAGTGCACACCGACATAACTTCTCACCTTCCATCCACGAACCTCTCTCTTATCTTTCTCCGTTGCCAACTCTCACAATGAACTTCGGTGTTTTTACTCTTGATGCTTCCAATTTCTGTTCTTTGTTTCGAGATTTTTCCTCATTTTTCCCTAATTATCAAGATTGAAAGAGGTCTATGCCTTGGTTGAAAAACTCCAGTTAGGTGTCATCTTTGAGTACAAAAGGGATCCATGCTTTGGTTGGAGCTCCAAACAGGTAATTTATTTTGTTATTCTCATTAACTATATTTGATTGAATAGTTTAACCCTTGACTTATTGGCGTAATCAATTGATATGTCAACGTTTGAATGCACAATATCTATTGGTACAACTAATTCTAATACGAAAAGTTGCAGATTGGAAAACAATATTATACTTAATCTTAATAGAATTGTGGTTAAAATTTGTTTTCATTCGTTGATTTTTACTGTACCAAAAATTAATTGATAATATACAGCTAAAAAGTACCTAAATCTGTGCTCTTCTTTTTCAAGAATCTAGGCTTGAAATCTCTAGGATAGTTGTTTAGGAAACCTCGTTAACGTTAAACCCATCTAAATCCTTTGTTTACTGCGACTCTGCTTGCTCTTTTAAAGTTTCATCATCCTGCTCCGAGAAATACTATCCAAGCCATATGTTAGAAACTTGCTAGAATCTATAAATATTAAAAAAAGAAAGTAAACACCAGCTTCCATGCATTTCTTTATATTTTGACAATAATAAATCAATAATTGTACCATCCCTCAAAGATACTTAACAAATTATGATAGATCTAGCTATTATTTAATTGGGTATGTTTGTTCTGATTAATCTAATCGCTTTATTATATTGTTGCTTTATTGCATGGTTGGTTGCTTGCGTACCATATACTTTGCAAATGCCTGATTATTGTATAATTACGTAACTAAGAAGCAAAAAATGGATGGAAATATAAAACATACATTTGAATATTTATTAGGAAGCGGCATTTATTTATGAAACAAAGAAAGAATCTAAGGCGAATATTTGAACCTAAAATCATGCATTTAAAGAATCATGTGAGATTTTTGTTCCCTCTCATACTTTTAGTAGTTTTGCTAATAATATATATTGGTTTTTTTAGTTTTTTAGTTCTAATGTTTGCATTTATTGAACTAAAATATTTCATTCTTGTTGCTAAGAGCATTTGAAACTATCAGATATGATTCGCAATGCCCCTTCTTTACACAGGGAACATAATATTGAGGTGGCTCTTAAAGATCCTTTACATTTTTTTCCCTTTAATACAACGAATTTATTAAGTACTTGCTTTATTTTTTTAATCCCCTACTTATTTCATATTCTATGAATGTTTAGTTAGTATATATTTATTATTTGCCTTATTAAGGAGCATGGATGGATGGTTCTATCTATCCCATGAAGTAAAAATAGAACACATTGCATTTACACCTGGCTTTTGCCATGGGGACTTTGCACAAAAAGTCCCTATTTCTGATGCTCTTGCATGAAAAGTCCCTGTAGCAATGTGTTTGAAAATTAGGTCTTTGTTTTTCTAAATCAGAAAGCGCAAATTAGTTTGCACTTTTCTGATAGAAAGTGCAAGTTAACTTGCGCTTTTCAAAAATTTTCAAAATTTCAAAATTTTAAAAAAAGTTCCAAATTAGAGAGCGCAAACTAGGTTGCGCTTTTCAAATTTTGAAAAGTGCAAGTTGCTTTGCATTTTCAAAATTATGTACCTATGTAGTCTACCACTTCAGAATCACATAGGATCCATAAGTCACTTATTAACCTGCCAAGTACAAATAATATCAAAAGTTGCAAGATTTACCTTTTTCCCTGCTGTTCATTCCCTATAAATGCTCCTTCAAAAATTGTTGTGGACTAGGCTATATATACTTTTCCACTCAACATTATTATTACCATAAACACTAACTCAGCTCTACTACCCAACTCAATTCACACGTTCGCCTATCCCCATCAACTAACCTCTATAAATTCTTTAGCCTACGTAAATTCCACTCAAGTTTCTTAAATCTCCATATTACTTTTCAGAATAAAATGACAAATGTACTTCTCTCTTATCTCTTGTTCACACACTTAACCTATTTCCATTAGGAATCAAAGTCGTTGTCTACGGTTTACATGAATACGTAAGAATAATTCATAATTTCATACGTCTATTACTTTTCTTTTTCTCGACATAAGGTCGGTCTGATATAAAGCTTTTTTCTATGTTTGATACAAACGTTCCATGTACATGTCCATCGGACGTGGATGCATTCTGAAAGTCAGTATCCAAAACATGCAACATTACGTGTACATCAAAGTCATTTTATAAAATTCTAAAAACCTCACACATATTGTTTCTTAATTCCTTTTGCGCACATGCCAAAGTACTCGTGTGTGTGTGTGTGTATAAGTGCGTATTTGTTAATGAATAAAAATGTTTTATATTGTGTTGTTTGACCTATTGAGGGGCTTAAGAATTCTATTCAATGCGCCCGATCAACTTTATCGATATGGATTCTTAAACACTCGAACAAGTTAAATTGACATAATATTGTTTTAAATTTGGTGCATGAAATAATTTTACGTAGGAATATATTTTCTATGTATAAAAAGGGATGATTTCCAAAATTTGTGTAGTTATCTATGAGGAGAGTGGGTTAGGAGTTAATAATATTTAAATTATTAGCCTTTAGGGCTTAATTAGTCATGCTTGTCCACTTTTGAGCATTGATTATTGTCAAATTTAATAGTAGATTTCCTTTTTCCACCATGGGTTGGGTAGATAGACTTTATAGAGACATTGAATCGAATACCTTGTGAATTAAGTTTCATAATTTGACTATAAGGCGTTCGACGATATGTAGGGTTAAAATTTTAATTTTAATGACGGTATTTATTAAAAGAAAATCTTCATATAGTTTTATAAGATGAATTAAGAGAGATGATTTTACAAATCAGAACTATTAAATGTGTTTTAAAAATGAAAATGATTTTGAGAATATTAAATCCCGATGGCTTTGATAAATTCCAAATGATTTTGAAAAACGGTAATAATCTTTCTTAGAGATATTTGAAGATATGGATATTTTAAAAATATAATTTGAGAGTAAGGTTTTCTTTGGACAGTTTGGAAATAAGTCTTGGTCTTTTTTGTAATGATTGAAATAATCTTCTAAGTGATAATCAAATGTTTGTTTAGGCAGATAAGACAGTGCACTTGGTAAACAAGTTCAAATCCGAATGAATCCAAAGCAAGTGGATGATTTTGTTATAAATTATTTGTCTACAAATGATATAGTTTCAAGAAGAAACTAAAAAAATATCTTTTTTATTAACTAGTTCGAGTGTCTCAGTAATGACTAAAAATGGGTAAGATATGTGTTTAGATGGCAAACACTTCTCTTGAGTATTGCCCTTCTTAGTAAAGGGGTGTATGGTACTATTTGGTAGCACCCGATTCCTTGACATCATTTTAAAGTTACTTGGGCTATATTATATTTCCAAAAGGTTTTTTAATAAAAAACCGGATAGTGTGTTCTTGGATCCCTTAAAAGGAAGAGTTTTCAAAATAAAAGGATATTTTGATTAAAAGGGTGGATTAATAAATGAAGTTTTAATTAGGTTAAATTTAGTAAGGAGATTTAATAAACTTTGTTTATTTAAAATGTGCCTTTTGACTTTAACATATAGGATGTGAAAAATTATTTGATGCTATTAGGTTGGCTAATAGATATTTTTACCTTAGTAGTGTCTAAGAAAAAGTAAAACAGGATGGAGTTTGGATACAGTATCCTACTCTTCTTAGCTACTTACCAGACCAATTAAGGTAAAGAGGTTGATTTGGTCGACTTAGTTTCAAGACCAAAATTATTTTTGGCCAACATCTAATAGTTAAAATTAAATAGAAACAAAAATCAGATGTTTGTATATACTCTTAGGATATAAAAGAGTATAAATTTAAAAATTGATTCTTATGAAGCATGGTGGGTGGGTAGACAGTAGTTAGATAATAAGAATCGTTAAGTCGTGTAACAACCCTAGATTTTTGCCTATATATTTTAAATTTGACTTTATTTTATTTTAATTATTTTAAATTTATTTTTATTTCAAATATTTCATTTTAAATATAAATGCTGATCTATAGTTCAACATGGTATAATTTGGACATTTTACTAAAAAATTGAATTTCTACTCAAACTGTTTGAACTTTGACTTTTAAAATTAAAATTAAAATCATTTTAAATCTTAAATTTATCTTTTATTATGAAAATAGATGTAATAACTTGAACATTGTTTTTCGTTTCATTGAAAACAGAGTTAAACTGTGAAAGTTATGTATATTTCAATATTGAGTGCAATTTGTTTATTCTGCAATTTTGTTATTTTTAAATTGTATAAATTATATTTTTGTCATATTTCATTTTAATCTAGGTCAATATGTTATTGTATGTATATTTTTGTATTATAATAATTTTAAAATAAAGTAAACAATTTTCCAAAGTCAATGGTGATTTATTTGTAATTTCTGGACACCGTTTTGGATTTTTAAGCAATTTCTTTAAATCTTTTCCTATTTTCTTTAAATTTAATTTTTTTTATGTTTTAATATTTTATTTTAAGTATATTTTGTCTTTTAATATTTTTAAAGTGATGTTTGAATTTTTCCAAAGCTTATTGAATTAAGTTCCAAAATTTTAAGCCTAGTTTCCATTTTTCTGTTATTTTCTTTATTTAAATTATATTTAAATTTAAATTTATATATTTATTTGTGAATGCATCTTTACTTTTATGTTGTTATGTTTTTTATAAATATTTTTACAAGTCCATATAAAATTTTCAAAGTTCATTCTGTTTATTTTCCATTTTTCTAGACTAGTTTTCAATCTTGTGCTATTTTCTTATTTTAACCTTATATCATTAATAAATATTTATATATATCTTATATTTTGTTATATTTTAGAATTTGTGACTGAAATCATTATTATTTTCAGTAATGTAAACTTATATGAATAAATAAAGGAAATACCAAAGGTTTTAAAAGCTTTTGAAACGTAAGTCGTTTCTTTTACCGTTTCCTCATTTACACTTTGGCAGTTTTTATTTATTTACTGGCCTTTACTTCTTTTGGTTGTATATTACTTTGTTTGGCCGCGTATTCCAGTCTTCATTCACTAAAAAAAATTCCACTTCTCATTCATTCACGGCTTGGAGAAAAAATTGGGTAATGGCCTCCTCTTTTTGCACTTTTTCTTCCATTTTTTTCCATACTTTTGTCTTGTTTCTTTCTTCTAATTGCATGGCCTCCTCACTATTTCCATGGCCACCACCCTCTACATCTATTTCCTGCCATCATCACCACCTACACTCCAGGTCATGACCATATCCGAGCCAACCATGGTGACAAAACCCCTCAAAATCCAACCTATGCCTTGAAAACATGCTAGTTTGAGCCTTGTTGCTTCACCACTTTATTTTCCACCACCACCACCACCTCTAGCCGCCGCCGCCACCTCTGACCAGACCACCACACACCACTCCAACATCATTCCAGATCTGAACTTGAATGGCCAAGCCAAACCACTCCAAGGCCGAGCCCTTTTGTTGACCAAAAACATGCTATTTTGCCTTAAACCCTTCACCTACCCTAAGTGTAACTTCCTCCACTTGTTTAGCCTTGTAGCCGCACCTTTTCCATACGCATACCTGATCCAAACCATGCTCAAACCTGACCTTATTGATCCCCTAGGCCATGCAAACAAGCATAGAGAGCAAGTGCAAAGTCTTTAGTTTTGTTTTATACATCTATTTCTAACATTATTTAAGTATATCTTGTTTTTGAAACATATGTTTCATATATTTGTTTGTCTCATGTATCCAAGGAGATTTATCTTTGGCTCTCTCAAACTCGAATCATTGTCGTGCCATGGTGCTTTTGAAGATCTCGGTTTGTGCTTTTGATCGTTGTCTCCAGCTTATACATGTAAGTAAATCTCACCAGACGTTTATACTTATACAAATGTGAATTGACACCATTTGAATGTGTAGAACTATTATGTGATGTTATAACTGCCTGTGATTAATTACATATGATGTTAAACCTGTTAAATTTCATGTCGTATCATCTATTATTATATATATGTTGTTACTGTTCATTTATATCTGTTTATCACACTGTAAGTTCCCTGTAGATTAGAAATCACTATGGGTTGAAATGATACATACCCGAACGGACTTTAGAATAGGGAAAAATCGTTATGGGATGAAATGATAGGCCTGAACGGTTTTTATTTGTTTTTATTTAACTTGGGATTGCGGGTTTGAAATGATAGAACCCGGATTTTTCTTTTTAAACTGCGGATTGAAATGATACATATCTGTATCACTTGAACTAGGTTAGAAAACTATATACAGACCTGTGGTTATTTTATAAAGTATTTTGGATAATTTTAAGTATTTTAAAATATAAATTTATGAAATTTGATTTAAATAGGTTTTTAAATGTTTAAAATAAAGAAATTATGATTTTTCTATGAGTTAAAAATGTAATTAATGAATAGTTAAATGGGATTATTAAATATAACTTACGTTTGTAAATTTGGAATTTAGGTTAAAAACGATATTTAGGTTATATGAATAAAATGGAAATTTAATTTTATTGGAAATTGGTAAATATGATAATTTGATTAAATTTGGAATTTAAGTGATTTATTAAAGTATTATTGATTTTCCTATGAATTTAAGTGGTTAAATAAATGAATGTTTAAAAGTAATCTTTTAAAAGTATAACTTGACTTGGAAATGTAAAATTGGTTTTTAGTTAAAGGTTTAAGTTAATTTAAAAAAAAATAGTTTATTTGAGAAATGGAGGAAAGATAAGTGTTAAGTTGCTTATTTAAAATATGAAGAATTGGAAACTTTTACACTTGAATTTATTTAGTAAATTGTTGAAAATTTGATGTAAGTATAAGAAATTTATTGTATAAAAATAATATGCTAAATGATATGTTGATGAGCATTTTAAAGGTTAAAATATGATTTTAAAAATGTTTATTGGTTTTAAATTGAAGTTTATTATTGGCTGGAAGTACACTAAAACCTGGAATTAACTTTTAATAGCATTCAGAAATGCTATAGTTTCTGAATTGAACTAAAATTGTGTAAAAAGAGCTATTGCAGCATTTCTGAAATGCTGTAGTTGCTGTAATTGAACTTATAGGCTAATATTGGGCTCAGGTCTATTGTAGCATTTTCTGGAAATGCTATAGTGGTCTGCAGTCTTTGCTGAAATCAAGTTTAAACTTTGTTTCGAAATCTGAGCTACCGCAGCATTTCTGTAAATGCTGTCTTTGCTGTTTTAAACTAAACTTTAACTAAAATTGAGTTTTAACGGCAGTTTTTAAGAGCTGTCTTTGTTGTATTAAAATGTTTTCAAGTATAACTTATAACATTTTTTTTCTAAATGCTACGAAAGGCTGAAATTTTAATAAATATGATTTTTGACTTAGTAAATGAGCTCAAAATGAATTGAAACTTTGAAATTTGAATACTTGATTTGGAAGTATAATAATTACACTTTAAAATGATTTTAATTGAATTAAATTGATGGAATATAAATTATTTAAAAGGTGATTTGAGATGATAATAAATGAATGTTATCTTTGAATTTAAAGATGTTTAAGATATGATATATTGAATGATTTAAAATGAAGTTTTGAGAAGATATGATATTTCGATATATATTAAATGTTTGAAATAAAGTTTTTGAAAGTTATGATATTTTGAAATTAAAATGATTCAAAAATGAAGTTTGAAAGATATGATATTTATGTATTAAAAATGATTTGAAATGACTTGATATTTATTTTGATAAATATTTAAATTTAAAAAAAAATGGTATGTTGATATATTGAAATGGTTTAGAAATGATTTAATCTTTCTTTGATAAATATTTGGATTGAAAGGATATTTTATTTTGAAGTATGGAAATATTGTTTTAAAGTTATAACCACAGGTTATGTTAACGATTGGTTGTTAAAGAGACCGGGATCGGATATTGTCTTATAGCCGACTAATACCGAAAACCACTTTAACAACTGTGTACGCGGTGGAGATTCCAGAATGAAGTAGGATGGTGGTGGCGTTTCTTTTAAGGTAAATACGTGGACCCGACTCCCGTGAGTTAGCATAAAGTGGCTAAAACAGGAGCGATCAACGGGTTAATAAGGTAGCACCTTTGATCAGACACATCCCTTCGATATTATACTTTGACTTTTGGATTGTTTCGGTGGCCACTTTTGATTTTTATTTGGGGGTGTGGCTCGAGGTGGGCGGTAGCTGCGCGCTACGCGTTACCATCGACCCGGAAGCGTAATTGGTATATCTACTCTGGCATTGCCTAGTTGTGTCGTGTCACCTACCATATCGCGCCTTGTACGAGTTTGGTTTTCTCCCGTAGCCCGTGTGGTATCCTCTGGTGGCTTCCCAATCAGGAGGGACTATGATATTGGATGGACTACTGGGACTATTACGTGTTAAGGGCTATATGGGTAACCCTTTAATGCTATGAAAAAGTAAGTTTATTTTACTATAGACGTTATTATAATAGTGAAATATTACTACATTGTAAATAGTTTAACAGATCCTTAGAGGGTGAACGGTCCCAAGCATCCTTTAAGTTACTTGTACCTTATATTACAGTTCACTTGAGTTGGTTTACATTGTATAAGTATGTATGTCCTGAGTCGAGTGTTTTGTGTTTCTTCACGCTTGGGTCTGACCGAGTGATACAACATTTGAGACTCACCGTCGAAGTTGGAAGCTTTGCTTGAAGATCCAGCTATCTATTTCACTTTCGGTTATCCAGTTGATTCCAGTTATCCGGTTGGTTCCAGTGATGTATTATGATTCATACCTGGTGATCATGTTGACACCTCCGTTGTATCTTGTTATCTCTATTGTATCTTGTTTGACTCTGATGTATTTATATAGTAGCTTTATGAACTACTATTTCTTTACTTCCGCTGCATTTATTACTCTGTATTTGTGATCTGTGATTTATTTATTTACTATTTATGCTGTGTTTTGCCAAATTGATTTTACAATTCAGTATTTTGAGCAATTCAAGTCCGACATGTGCAGATGCGAATGGTTGAAAATATCGGGTCATTACAAGTCAGTACGTAGGTTGTATGAAGATCATTTCTTCTTTTCACATAGTTCTCGATCCTAGATTCAAATATATAACTGGAGGTGTTTTCTACACCATTCCGAATAAGGATTTATCACTCGATTTTTTTACGGTGAGCAATGGTGAGGGTCTTATGTGGAACCTGAAGTTGACTATTATAGTTTATGGCTATGTAAGGAGAATAGAGTTTTCTAATTAAGAGGCCTGATCAAAGTCTGTACTAGGAAGTCGGTGAGCGATACTTCGAAAGTGAAGTTACGTGTTCGGGTAAATGATCAAATCAGATTTTACATAGGAATGATCTATGTACATCATACGGACCAACGAATAGTTTAAGGGTTTCTGGGAATTAGGGTTGTACAATTTCGGGGACGAAATTCTTTTAAGGGGGAAGAGTGTAGCGATCTGGAATTTTACGGCCTTGATCTACGAATATTTAACAAATTTTAAATTTTAAAATAATAAGTGTTAGAATTAAAATATAACTCTTTTAAATAATAACAAATGATGGTAAAATATATTTATAACGACCCAGGATTTTGCCACTTTAAAATAGGCTATATATATATTTTATACAATCAATAAATGGATTTTTATTACCAAATAAACCTATTTTAATTATTTAATAATGACGATAAAATAGTTTCCAAAATTTGTGTACCAATATAGGTAGTTCAAATAAAAATAGAAAATGTGACGGAAGAACATTTTTCGAAATTTCGATTTTTCAACACCCGAAAGTCGTCGGGAACATTATGCACACTTGGTGCGACATGCACACATTTATTGTGTTAGGATTATTATTAATTAAACATACTTATGTATATTAATTTATACACACACACCTCTAAGCGTGGATGTAACAAATTTTATCATAAAAGGCATATATATATATAAACACACTTATATACACACAAATCATCTCAATATCTTTAGTACAAATACATAGAAGCTCTAGCATGATTTAAGGCATGGAAGGAGGGTAACGTGTACAAGGGAGAGGGGAGGTATAGGGTGCATGCATGTGTGTATATTTAATTCTTATCACTTTATGTATTTTATTTAAATTCCTAAGCCTATATATATATCCTCCTCATTCCTACATCCTCTTCTTAGTTTTTATTTACATTCTCATGTAAAAATCCTCTTCTTATCTTCATGTATTTCCATGGCTTCCATCTCCAAATTCCTAAGATAAAAAGTTAGTAAACATTTCAAAACATAGCTTAAATCACTTCGTTTCAATCCCTAGACTCTTCTCTTCACAAAACAAAACCCTACATCCCTAAAACATCCAACTGCCGAGCCCTTTGTTTCTAGGTTGAGCCCAATGCACCCAAGATCGAGCCTATTTAGCCTTCAAAGGGTCCACATCTTCACTTTGTTGAGTTAGGAGTAAGTGAGCTAGGTCGAGAGCAAGTTTAGTTTGATTTACTGAAAGTTTGATGAGTAAAATTTAAGTTTTTAAAACTCTAGTTACTATTTTTTTAGGTTGTATAATTTATGAGTTAAAGTGTTGTTTAAGTATGTAGTAATGTTATATATTGTGTATGCGTAGATATATGTTGATTTGGAGTTGATTGCTTATGCCAAAGTTTGAGTAGGCAATAAAGATTATACCTTGAATATTGGAAAAGTTAATTAGTATTTTTAAAGTAATATTCTTGCTTATTATTATGGTATAATGTTATAATGTGGTATTGTGATTGAATGTTGTATGTGTTGTATGTGGGTTTATGACACAAGGTAGCGATACAGTAACAAAAAACGACTTAGAAATCCTTCTTTTTGTCGAAAAGTTGTTTTTGTTTTCAAGAAAAAATGTTTTTAAGTTTAAATCTTTGATTTTGTTTTTCAAATTTTTATTTTTATGTTTTAAAGAAGACAAGAGTTCAAAGTTGAAGTTTTAAAAGTTAAAAAAACAAAATTTCAAGTTTGAAAATTATGGGTCCGTATATTTATAGTTACTATACGCACAGTTTGAAAAATCTACCTATTTTTTTAATCTAAACTTCATATAACTTAAAATATTTTTAGAAAATGTTTTCTAACTTTAATTTAGTAATTAGAAGACAATTATTTAATTATTTATTTATTTAATGACTCATTAATTAGTAAAGGTAATTAGTACTTAATCATTTCTTAATAATGTTTATTTAACTTAAACGTTAATCAATTAAGTTAATCATGATTTGTTAATCAATTAAAGTTAATTATTATTTAATTATTAATAAGGATTAATTATTATTTATTTATTTATTTAAGATAATTATTAATTAATTATTATTTTATAAAGGGTTTTATTTAATTAATCTTCGATTAAAGTTAATTATGTTCCAATAAGGTTTAATTAGCTTTAATTAGAGTTTAATAACTATTTAAAAAGCATTTGATTCTCATTTACAGGGGTTTAACTTATTTTAAAATCGCTTTTGAGTTTAAAAAATCAGTTTTGGTTTAAACTGTTTTCTTTTCAAATTTGTTTAAAATCCAGGGATTTTCGTGGCACTTACTTTTAAGTGACCCCGTATGATTAGGAAAACTAAATGACATCCATTAGTAGAACAAAACACAATTCTGTTACTACAATTAACTTGGACATTTACTTAAGTTGATTGACTGCTATGTGTTGATTCCTTATATACCTGTTGTTATGTGATGCCATGTTAAACTAGATAAGTAAAACCAAATTAAAAGCACCATTGTGGTAGTTAAGCCTCAATTTGATTTTGTAAGTATAAAAATTTCATTTTTCTTTTTAAAATGATTTCAAAGTTATTACATTTTGAACAAGATATTTAAGAATGATTTGACAAATGATTTTATTAAAGATGTTTTTAACCAATGAGAATGGTTTTCCATGTTACAAAAAGAAGCTTTTATAAAATATTTTATAAAAAGGATTTTGAAAATTTATAAAGTGTTTTTGGTAAATGGATTTGAGTTTTTATCAAAGGAGATTTCATAAATAAGGGAGACTTATAAAATGGATTTGCTTATTAAAGGTGACTAATTTGATTTAAGATTATTTAGGAAGTTGTTTGAATAGGATAGATTTTATAAAGATGTTTTATAAATGATTTGGGTATTTATAAAAGAAGTTTTAGAAAATGATTTGGATATCAAAAAGGAAGTTTATAAAAAGGTTTGGATATTTATAAGAAATTTATACAAAAGTTTGGATATCCATAAAAGCAATTTATATAAATGATTTTTATATTATAAATGGTTTTATAAATGAATTTGGGAGTTTGGAAAGCATTTTGAACTAGATTTGGATTTCAAGTAAAAGAGATTACTTGAATGAATAGATTTTATTCAAAAGGATTTATCAAAAGAAGTGTAAAAAGAATTTGAATTCTAGGTTTCTCTAAACTGACCTTTAAAAAAATGGTGGTATGGAACATCCGTTCTATACTTAATACCGAAGGAATAGTGTTTAGGGTTGTCTTTACCTCCAATTTAAACAACATTTGTTTAATCCTTTTTAACAATATTTGGAAGTAAGAAGTTATTTGAAAATGCTTTATGAGTATACTTATGTCAGAGATATAAGTATATAAATATCTTAGACAAACATTTTGAAAAAAGATTTACTAAATTCAGATTTATTTTGAGGCTTAGTGGTTGCTATGGATAAATAAATCTCAAATGGAATTGGTGATTGTTTGTATATTTGATAGTTAAATAACCGATTATCAAATATGGATCCAAAATGTAACTTCTAGGAGAAATACTTAGTTATATGGCACAGTCATCTCTGATGATGTTGGACTGTACATATAAATCTCGTTTCGTTTTCCTAGGACAAATGATAAGGAAATTCATCCACAAATAGTTAGGATGTGATCTACGCTCTTATTTTTGACTATTTATTTCCTATGGAACCGAGGTTGAGTTTACATGAAACTATCAAATATTGTTTCGAAGAGACCGGGATCAAATATGTTATTCAAAAACCACTTCGATCCAACTTAAGCGTTTCAAAATAAAGACATCTTGAAGATGATGGAATTGAAGATAGAGCTCTTTGAAGTGCAAGGGCTACTTGCTACTAAGCTTGAAGTGATTCCAAAATGAATGTAGTAGAAGTAGCGCCTTCAGTTTGTCCATCTCTTGGACAACATGTATGGATGAATGGCATTGCATTGTTGCCTGGAGAGAAGTGTTAGCATTCCAAGTGGAAAGTGCTATATGAAAGGTAAAATGTAGTCTCAAGCCTCATCAAGCAAGAATGACTAAAACATGGGAGTTGCGGTAGGGTTAGGTGGGTCGCTTCCATTAGGGTATGATCATCCCTATCTAGAGTCGATATTATCTCACATTTGTGTACTTCGGGGACCATTAACCAAGGGTGATCATATTTGGCACTATCCAATAAGGGGTATGCTGGTTCTGTGTTAGCAGGGGTCGATAGATTCGACCTCGGTGTTATTTTATTTATAGATGCACCATGATGGATGGTACCCCAGTAGCCCGGTCATTGTATGGAATACATTCTCCAATAAGCATCATGTGGACTTAGTTGTGCCCAACTACCTTGAAATATGAGATGCAAGCATTTCAGCTATATTCATATTTTACTTTGACCCCTAGACATTATTATAATATCACTGGATTTTATATAGAAATAGTTTGGTTATCGTAAGGTAAAAACACGTCCATGTTTATATGCGACGTGGTCTTACGAGATGGCTTTGATTTAAATATTTTTATAAAGTTAAAGACTTATGCTTTACTCACACCGGACCCATGTCTATCCCGGAGTTTATTTTCTTTTCCTAAACTTCCGGGTGGTCAAATTCGAATGGACAAGCCAGTAGTTCAGGTTTTTCCACAGATTCATTTTGGAGGAGCTTGGAGCAGATGGCTTCATCGATAGCTGGTTATTATCTTGTTTTCCGCTGTATTATATGTATATTGTATCTGTTAGGTAGTGATAGGCTATTGTAATCGTCGTAGGGTAAAATTTGTATTAGAATGGCTTCGATGTAACATTTTTGAAAATGACTTTGTAATATATTATGTCAGGTAATATATATTGTGTTGTTGCGTTTTGAGATTTTGTGTTGTTTAGTTTCTTCTCTTCTTATCTTTTATTTTCTTTTACCTTTAATGGCTCGTCTTTGGTAGTTAGAACAAGTGAGTAAATAATATATCATGCAATAGAAATGATTCAATTTAATTGAATGAGTGAGTATACTGGAAAGAGCTATGTATTACCTAATACAAATAACGATTTAGTCTCAAAAGTCACTCCTTTCTATGATACATAATAATGTAATAATAAGGGGTAATTGAACTTTTTTGTACGAAGTAAGATTAAGTGTGAGTGAAGTTGAGTGGATTTCATTCTATAAGGTCGGTACTTAAGAGTAGAACACAAGGTTAATATTATTTCATCTAAATAATAGTTTACAAAATCATACAAGATAAGGGTTTATATATAAGAAACCCAACATATCCTAGGCCAAAGAGTTGGAAGGTTGTGCGAGTCAAATGTTTGCACATAATAATTGTTCATGAGAGATCTTGTATGATTCTTCTTAAAAGGAGTCTAGAAAGACTGTCATTGAATGAAATATTTATGTTTTAAACATAAGCTTTTTAAACTAAAACCAAATCAGTTTTATATATAAGGAAATTCATAAAATATTTAAGAATGTCTATTCCATTGTACCAAGAAACAATTATTGTTTCAAGAGAGACTAATTTCACAATGAAGGAATTTCTTTGAGAAATTATTGGTAGTGAAATGTAATTGGATACGATCCAAAGATAAAATTGATTACATGAGAAGAAATGAAATTACCTAACCTAAACAAACATATCACATTAGAGTGTTCAATGAGTATTCTTGTACAATAAAGAGAAACTGTGAATTTCTTACCAATGTCAAAAATAAAAAACCCTTGGTTGTTTAACCAAACTATCAAGAATATTGACTTTATGAAATGGTACGATGTGCCAATATGAAATAGATTCCGAGTACGTTATCAAAATATGATTTTGATAGTTGTATTCGAAGGGTTATGATCCATTGGCCACAAATGTGTCTTTGTGAGAAAGATAAATGCAGTTGGAATATGATGAGCCACATTGATAAGTATATTACCGTGAATTTCAATTATTGAAATTAATGTAGTAGATTCAGCATTCGATGTGCTCAAGTTGATTTGAATTTTACCCACCAAAATTATTACACGGTATGAATTTATGTTTCGATACATATGTACTGAAATAGAAAATTTTAAATAATGTTGTACGATGATTCCTATTGTCAATGCATAAGGAATCCGTCTTACATGTTCCATATTAAACATTCTAATAAGGTGTCCTTGCATATCGTTTAGGACATTCCCAATATATTTTATACTTGCTATAAAGGACATCATTTACAAATCCATGTCGAGTATTAAAACAACTAAGGCTAATTTTAACATCGGTACATCGTTAAACAATTGGCAATGTTTTGTATACTTATGGTTTAGAAATATCTATATACCTTTTAACATTCCTCGTGAACACATGCTTCCTCTGCATTTTAGTTGACAATCAAATTATTTGATATTTCTATCAAAATGTTTTTTTCAATTTTAGTGCTAATCGAATGATACTTTTTATCTACTCTTGGATCATATCTAAAAAATTACAAACTCAATATCGATCCCACTAACTTCGAGACACTTTGGTTATTATGTGTAAATAGTTTACTCTAATGTTATGTTTCTCCAATATTATGATTTATTTATATATTTGATACATGAAGCAAATATCAAATCCAAATTGATATCACATAATGGTTGTTTGGTATTATTGTGTATTTATGAAATACTAGAGAATTGTTATAGGAACAACAAACTCCTTATGAAGGAGTGTACAGACTCAAACTTTATAAGTGATATTTAGTATAATGTATCAATATTAAATTCAATTCAAGTTAATAACACTTAATTTGGAAATGTTTCAAATGAAATATCATGGCTGATTCAAAGACATCTCCTGGTGGCCTACATGCTATGGTTGGCTTGCTCTATCCTTAGATCTAGTGTTGGGACTCTTCATCTTCTCCAAATTTCAGATTCAAGCTTCAAGTCTTCAGATGTAGTTCTTTGTTGTAACAACCCGGTTTTAGGGGTAATTTATAATAAATATTTAATAATTAAAAATGGAATTTTTGGAATTTTAAATAAATATATTTGGATTTATTTTAGAATATTAGGATTTATTATAAGGGAATTGGTAATGTAATTAATGGGTGCTTTGAGAATTGTAAAATAGAATAATTTGAAAATGGTTAATATCGAGTTGAAAATGTGAATAATAAATATTGGAATTAAAATAAATTAAATACGAAAACAAAATTTCTAGGATTTTCTCGGAAATAAGTAAATAAATGTGTATAATGGAATATAGATTTTGTTTGGATTTTTATTATATCAAATTTGTATTATACTTAAATGAAAAGGAAGAAAAAAAAGAAAACGAAAATAAAGGAATACAGTAAGGCCTAATATTACAAGCCAATAGGCCAAACCTTAAATCTAAATACTCTGACTTCTTCATTTCCATATTCTTAGAGGTTTCAATTTCCCGACATTTCCATACCTTGATATTTCTTCTTCATCTATAAATATAACCCAAGCCTATCAATTCACTGACTTTAGAAAACTAAAACTCTTATTCAAACTCTCTGCTATTTAAATCCAACTAAATGACAACAAATTTATATAAATATCCAAACTGAAATCTAAGCTTTTTAGTAAACTATACTAAATATTGCAAACAAGAAATGAAGGAATTGATTAGAATTGAAGGAAGAGGGACGAGTATTGGTTTACTGGTTCTATTCTTTCAAGCAAAATGGCTTCTCATCTTTGAAAAATAATTTTTCCCAATCTGCGAAGTGTTAAATAATGTCATCTACATCGTTAGCTTCATTGAGCGATGTAAATTTTTTGGTGTTAATTTTGGGTTATGCAGTTGTGGTCGAAAACATGGGTGCCAATCTAGAGTTTGATATCTGCGACGATTTAGGCAGTGTTAGGCCGAAGCGGTGGTAGCGTTGGACTTGTGATTAAGAGGAGCGTCTCCTATGTTTTTGTGGGAACGTAGGTGGTAGGTGATGTAGCGACTTTTGTTCACCTGTAGCCAAAATAGGGATGTGATGCATTTCAATTTGTAGGTCCCGGAGTGATGGCGATGGTGTAGGCAAGTTGGGTTGGTGAAGTGAGAGTTATTGGCGAAGATGGGAGGTGATTTTGTAGTTCCTAGCTCCATATCGCTATGTATACGTGCGTGTTGATAGTGGGTCGTGCACCTGTATATGTTGAGAGAATAAGAAGGGATAAGAGGGAGAAGAAGAATGTCATAAACGTAACAGGTATGTGTGCAATTTTATATATGAGTATTTTCTTCGGTTATTGTGGGTACAGTTTGTTTTTTGATCATTGATTAATTACTGTTGGCATATATGATGTGTATCTATTAGTGAAATGATAACTTTTCTCATTTGTCGTCCTAAATATGTTAATGTTTATGGGTTTCTCTGCATTATAATTGCCAAAAAGTATGTAAATGTTATTATTGTTTAAAATTATTTATCCAGTGTTAAATGAAGAAAGGAAGGTCTGGAGACTTGGAGTAGTTACAACATCTTTGCTAAACAAGTTACTTGTCTAAACATGATCAATTTCTAAACTTGTGTTCAAGTTAAAATCCTTGCGATGACTTAAACTACTAAAAAGTTATGTTACAATTGGTATCGGAGCGAGCTTTAGAATAATACATGAGTAGATACATGAGTTAAGACCTTAGTAAAACTTAGAGTCCATGTTCCTTTAGTGTGTTGGGTAATTCACTTAAATAAGGGATGGTGTCTACACACACACACAAAAGATAATTGCATGAACAATTACTTGGGGACTTATTTGTTACCTTCTCTATATACAAGATATTTAGATTCCAATATTTTGAGTATGAATATAAATATAAAATGATTTACCTTGGGTGGTTTAATATTGAATTATTGTTTTTTAATTTGATTTTAATCTGAGTATACATAGTGGAAAATTTATTTGTTTGTTTTCCGCTAAGTGCACAATTTATTGTTGCTTATATTTGTTTAATTGTTTGTATTGATTTCTCCGTTAGATGCTATAAGAATTCTAATTGATGCTAGTGCATACGTATTCAACAGGAGTTCCTAAACATCAGTCAGAGACATTATAGGTACTGGGACGATACTATTAGCATTTGTTTATTTGAGCTTAGAGCAGTATTATATTAGGATTGTTACCTGATACATGTACGTTATTGATTCGTTATTTATTACATATTTTGTATTGTTCTGTCCTGGGGCATACATATTTATTACTTTGCACATATACTGTGTACGTATTTGTAAGATATATGTTTGATGTTTTAATACATACCAGTGTTAATCCAATGGAATATTCACGTGTGTACCCCATATAGCCTCATTCTTCTTATTATCTGACAGTATTACTCTATAATACTCTTGACAGTATGGGTATAGAGGAGGGGTGTTACGTTTATTCTCTGTGAAAACACCATAATTGACCTTATATATGTCATAGAGGCAATTATGTAATTTGTTACATATATCTAACACGATGATCAATATTGTTCAAAATAAAAGGTATTCTTTCTATTATATACTTGATATAATGTGTTATATTAATTAATTAATTTAGTTAAAATTATATTTAATAGAAAATCCATAAATGGTAAGTTTTGTGAAAGTTATTACAAAGTTTTGTAACCATGAGTATTATTGCAATAAAAATAAATATACCATTTTAAATGTTCCCAGTCAAGATGCATCAAGACTGGATATCAATGGATCCGTTGGGACTATAGTACACCATTCTACAAATGTTGGGCAGTGTATTACTCATCATTGCGGGGGAACCAAGAGGTTACGTATTAATAATGATTGGATAACTGTGGAATGACTCACTCGATAGTTTTCTATTAGTTAATATAACTATGGTAAAAAAGAAAATATCGATGAGACTAATTTACACAATTCTCTCGACCTGAGAGCACTGTCGATATTCAATATAAAAGCTCCACTTTGATTATAGTCAAATCATGGCATGACGTACATCGAGTAACTATAGTTAGATCAAGTGGAAGTATTGGAAGCGAAACACTATTCAGGAGAGGATTTGTCTCCTAAGTTATATGGGGTTAGAATCAAGGTCAACTCAAAGTCAAAGTCTTTGGCAAGAGCATGTTGGTTAATAATAGTTGTTGTTATTAAAGTAAGGACTTTGTGTTTGGACTATAGAGTTGAATATGGATGATATTGAAATTTTGACTAATATTAAATTCCATAAGTCAAAATCATATATTTTTGATGAAGGGAATTGGTATAAATAAAAGTCATAACCGGGTAACGCTTAATGAAGTAAAATTGAATTTTACCAATACCAAGTAAGCAATAAATTGGCCAAATTGTCACACCACTTGCTAAATGACGTGTGAACGTTAATATATGAATAGTTCAATATTAGTCGTTGACCAAATTTACTCCCGACGAGTCACGCAACCGAAATGATGAATTCTCTTTTAGCCAAATGATTTAATTAGTTTATAATCGTTATAAATTAATTAATATTTATGAAGTATTAATTATAAAATTTGATTATGATTTGAAAATAAATATTACAAAATATATTTATAATAGTTATAATATATCAATTGGTATACGATATCAATAAGCAATTAAATAGGATTTAATTATGTAATATCTTTAATGGGCTTAAATGGATTTAAGGCCCATCATAGGGCTTATTAATTCGGATGCAAAGAAAGAGTAGGTATGGCTTATTTTGAGTTAGATAGGCTTGATTATGGATAATTCGGATTGAAGGAGAATTATTATGAGATGAGATCCACATTTTCTTCCTTTCTGTCCACCATATAAGCATATCTAAACTAATTTGATTATAATTTTTTGTTGCCTTCTTCACCATAGCTTGCTGGCTAGAAATCTTCCTTAAGCCTTCCATCACCATAAGCTCAAAGCACGTCAAATCTGATCAATATCTGATAGATGAAAGTCAACGGTTCAAAGACCAACAATCTACTGAATCAGAAAGAGTTTTAGGGGAAAATTTATCTTTTCAAGGTGTACTTCAAGGCTTTGGAATTGAGGCATGATTTTCACACTTGTTAGTATAATGTTTTATCATAGAGGTATATGTATATTATATTGTTAGTTAGGTGACGATTCTGATATGCTAGCAATGTTATCACAAATTAGTTTAGCTATATGCATGTATATAGTTATGCTTAGTAAAACAAGGTTTTTTTATAGAATATATGCTAGGTAAGTATAGATATATGAATAATAATATAATTTTATATTTTATTAAACTAATATATATATACACACACACACACATATTATTTGACTACATATATATAGTTTATAATTAGTTGCAATATTATATCACGATTAAAATTAGTAACATAATTTTATTTATAATATGTTATAGTAATATTAATTTTCGGTAGTAAAAAATAATTTTAAAAATGTTGTTACAATTTGATATTATTTAAATTAATTTACTTAATTCAAAATTATATTAATTCAAAATTGTCGTGAAAATTATTTTTTAAATTTCATAAAATTATATTAGCTTCAAATAAACTCTCGGTCAAAAAATAAAAAATATAAAAATTTATATTTCCTATTACAAAATTTAATTATTTAAAAAGGTCGAAAAAAATTAATTATTAAAAATAAATTTATCTTGAGAAAAATATGGAAAAATTATTCAAACCATAAAATATCAGTCGGGATTTTCTCGAATTTTAAAATTTGGAATCAAAAATTCGAAATTAATTTTATCAATTTTTTATTTATTTTGAATGAATATTTAATTAAAAATGAAGTTCAAATTAAAACAATTAATAAAAAAATTGGGCTATGTGCATAACCTTAAATTAAATAAAAACAAAAATTTTTATTTCGAATAATTATTAATTAATATATATATATATATATTATAAATATATTTTTGTGTGTGCATATATATTGAAAAAAAAATTATTTTATTATTATATATATTTATGTATATATGCACATATTATTCACGGCTTATAAAATATAAATATATGTCTTAATATTTAAAATAAATTATATGTTTAGATCAATATATTATAATAATACGTATGTACATAATATTAATATTTTATTTAGAAAATGATACAGAAAAAAAATATGTATATTTAAACTAACTTAACAAAGATATATATATATATAGAATATTTATATAAAATAATGGTTTATATACATATATGTATTTGGACAACATGTACTTGCATATTAGATGAGCTAACATGTCCGTTATAATTTAAATCTCAACATCTATACACGTGCGTGTTATGCCGTGCATAGATTGATATGTTGCACATGCACACGCACGCATATATATGTGTGTGTGTGTGTGTGTGTTCGTACGTATATTATATATATATATATATATATATATATATATATATATATATATATATATATATATCGATGTATAAATTAAATACAACTATATAATTTATAAATACAAATAAAATAATTTTTTAGATAATATTTAGAAATGTTACTAAATGAATTAGACTTTATGGGCCCAATAAAGATCCAACAAGGGAATTTTCTTAAATTCATCAATAACTTCTACTACGGGCTGGCCTAGCTCCAATAGTTGATGCTAAGGTTCGGGGCTCCTTTTCCGATAATAGAGAGGATTGGATACCTAGCTTATAGGTCAACTTACCTCAAAGAATGGCGGAAGTGTATAATGCATTCCACATTTCTCACTTGCCGAAATTGGTGCAGGAATCAGGCATGACTATCGCACTAGATCAACTAGATGATCTCAAGATCAGCTTAGGAAGAAGACAGTGAACTTGGTGAAGGTTCAGTGGAGTGAAAACAGAGAAGATTGCAATTGAGAGACCATGGAGAGCCTGAGGACAATTTATCCTAAGCTCTTAACTTGGTGAGACTTTCATTTTATCGATTTTCTTTCCTTTATGATATAATGAAGTATATCGTAGTGCAGTATCTTAGATGATAGGATAGTCTTGGATGTTACCTTTTTATTTGTTGTTGTGTATGCATATTTGATGTGTGATGGTTACCTATGCTTGTATATATTTTTTGGGCATGCAAGATAACTTGTTAATTTTGTTTGGACTTTGTGGGAAAAATTCCTAAAAGGATTTCGTGCTAAAACTTTGGATAACTTTATATATATTTGAAAACCCTTTGAAAAACTTTTTCTTAAAGATATTCAAGTACGTTCTCTCAGTATGTGTCTTACTCCTAAGGAATCTTAAACTAAGCTCTTATACCAATTGTGACAACCCGCACCTCCAAACACACCGATCTAAAGCCTATGGTGATTTTCGGACTCATGTCGTGCAAGAAGTACGGGCAATCAATTTTTAAAACATTACAAGATATGGTTACAAGGATAAAATCTAACGCATTCTACACTTGCAGATCTTATAGTGGAAGGCAATGAATATAAATACAGAAAATAACAATCTCAAAAAATATTGCAGAGAACATAGTCTCAAAATATACATAGTCAAAATATAGAGATTACAAAATAACAACATAAATTCTGATAGATACTAAATACAATAGATGGTTACATGAAGAATAATATGCAATGCCAACGCCAAGCTCGCTTCTCCACGTAGTAGATCTGGGTCAATCACATACTGCCTTCTCCTTCTATGGTAGGGGTAAAAAGGAAAGGAGTGGGTCAGATAAAAGTATGGTGAATGAGTTGTATTACTAATATATGGTGATCACATGCAATTAACTTCATTTATAATCTACATGACCCAGAGTGTCCTTCTGGCGTTCATGAAATGTTTACTAAAATTGGTCACATTAACCTAATGAATATGATTCCAAATACACCTACACCCAACATTTAATGGAGGTTTATACTTAGAGGTTGAACAACAAATCGAACCACTAATCAACACCAAAATAGACAAGTGATCAACAATGGATCGAACTATAATCTCTGGGGCTGCTCCTAACATAAGATCACGTGAAATATCAATCTTGGGACTGCATTACCCAAACAACGACTACACATACCTCACTTACTCACTGAGAGGATCCCACAACGCCGACTAGCGTCAAAGGTGACTTATGGTCTACTAAAGTATACACGTCCAATAACTCAATGGTAACACCACTTATTACATCGAACCATGCATCCACCAATAGTGTCACGTCCAAATCATCATATGCACTGAGGCACCTCCCGTTAGTGTCGAACCATGCACCTCACTAAGCATTCTCTAAAAGCGTCGAGTACACTAAGAAACCTCATGTTGGTGTCGTGTGCTTTGTGCACCCTAGCAGTCGAACCACCTTATATCGAAGAATAAAATAGTGCCTAGGCCTAATTGTCAGCATAGCCGTCTACTTCATTCCCATAGTATTCAAAAGTCAAGGATCTAGGGAACTAGCTCCCATACTAATATAACATATATACTATTACATATATATAAACTTGGGCCATAGGTCGAGGTTCAACTTGCATAGGGAATACGCCTACCAGTCTACCGCCTACTACTAGCGGTCGACCACTTACTGTTGACGGACTATATTGATCCGTCGATCTGTCGGATTTTGATTACTGTAGAATATATATTTTTTTGTTAACATTGATCGTATTTTTAACGGTGAATCCTAGTTTGTTTAACAACGATTATCTCCCTATTTCTGACCAGATTTCACCTATTCATTTAAGCCTACAATTCAGCATATAATTCCAACAATTTTTATGTACAACTTACAATTTCATTTACATGATTTCAGTTTATTAGTTTTGTAATAACGGTATGTTTACATCTCAAAACCAGATAAGGGTGGGCATATACATCTTAATCTTAGATTCATTCCAAAGTGAATAAAAATGTATATCCATATTAAAATCAAGTTAAATCAATTAAAATCATATCTTAAAATTACTTCAAATCCAAATCAACTTCTTCGCTTTAATCAAAATTAAAAACAAATAGAGGTTATATCTATACGATCTATACTTTGTTCATTTCTCAATATCATTGCAATTTACTAAACAAATAATCTTCAAATTAAAAACTTTTATATCAAATTTAAATCATATAATTTTCTAGATCAGTGTATGTATAAATAAATCAATTACTTGTTAATTATCATATTTTAGTAATCAACCCACTCTCCTCTTACGAGCTTTCTCCCTTTTATCCCGACTTGAATTGCCCCTCCCCCCTTTGATTGTTGATTCATTATAGTTTAATTTTATCTTCAATTTGATTATTTCCTCTTCTTCCTTAGTCTTTGATTTTTCTCTTAAATTTTATTTTTGTTTTGTTTTAGGAATTTTTGAGGAGACAGAGAGTTAAGAGCGTACTACTTAAATTAGGATTTCTCGGACAATTACAGTAAAGGCTAACGTCGTATTTATAAATGCTGAAATCAACATCGACCGTTAGATTTAATATAATAAAATATTGGTCGTTCGATCTAGGCTAACCTTAGCTGTCAATGTTCGACCGGTCGACCAGTTCATTGGGCGGTCGATCGCTAGATGTCGATTGGTCCCAATGTTGGTGTCGAGTGATTAAAGTTACCTAATTTAAAATTCACTTCCCTTATATATATATATATATACACTTAATTATTTCCGTTTTAAAATCTTTAAACTTTAATGGTTTTTCCATACTCCGATTACAAATTTTATATATGAAAGTTGTCTAGAAAATCACTACGAATACAACAGTACATGTTTCATAGTCAAACTCTAAAGTTTGATCAAATTCCACTTCTATCTTTATCATTAATAAATTAATCTTATTTAATAAAAAAATTGTTAATTTTGTGGGTTGTTACATTCATGCTCATAAAATTGAAAAATTATAAATCGACAAAAACATGTTGCTATGATTCAAGAGTTGATGACGAAGAGTATTGCGATCACTCTTGAGATGGAAGACAAGTGTTTCTCGATTTGTCTGATTCATTGAAAAGGAGGAAGGATCGCATACTGAACCTGGGAATATTCATGTAGTAAATTATATCCAATCTGAAATATTTTCTAGAAAAAATATATATGTTAAGCTCTACCAAAAGCATATTTGCATGCATCCTATATTTGTTTCGGGTTCCTTTTCTTATTTTTCAAGACAAGGAAGTACCCGATAGAATTCACTTTATATTTGTTCACGGTCTGTCCATTAATTCATCATCTGTTTGCATTGTTTCTCTGAAATTTGTTTCGATGTCCGAAAATATCGACTTAGTAAACAAAAACTATATCATAATGTGCATTATATAATGGAATGTAGTATTATATAGTTGTTCACCCTTCTAATATTTGGTAAATTGATGAGTATTTAAAGTGTTGTTTGATTTTTAATACGATGCTCGATTTTTTTAATTTGATTGATTTACACTGTTGATCCAACGAGAAAGACTCCTCCTACAACGCTATCCAAATTTAAAAACATACCGGGGCTGACTTGGAGGAGATGATAAGAAAGCCTATAGAGCCATTGAAGAAGCATGAGGAGGAGATGACATCACAAAGGGAGATGATGTGGAGACATTAGGAAGAGATGGTCGCACAGAGAAAGCAAAACGAAGCCCTGAATTACGAATAAAATGAATGGAATTAGTAATATTCAAAAGATAAGATGTCTGACATTAACTTAATAATAAAGGAAGTTAGGAAGAGAAATAAGATAAAAATTGCAAATTCGATTTAGATTAATTAGAAAAAAGATAAGGACCCGTTTGGTTTATTTTGTATTTTTGTGTTTTTAATATTACTACAAAATAAGAAAAGAGTGAAAGGACGACAGAGAGGGTGAAAGGAATATGGAGGGGAAGACAGAGGGGACGACGAACAACGGAATGATGAATTATTTCTCGTGCTTTCATTATTTTTCAAAACATGGAAAATAAAAAAATTCTATTTTGTGTATTAACTTCGTTTTCTAAATTGGTGGTTTTCCACAATATATATGCGTCGTGCGCATTTTTATATGGATGAAAACCCGAAACTAATAATAGTTCACCTACCGCAGCCTAATTTTTTTGAAGGAACCAACTTTGTACGTAGAAGGGAAATCATTTATAGGTTGATTAGTGAAAAGGATAATGCATTACAAGAATAAGATTGCATGTAATATTAGATTAAATAAAACAATATCGTGGCTTATACAGTTTATATAAGCTTAAGTAAAATGAAAATATAATAAAAATTAAATGTTCTACTTTTAAATTCGTAGGTGGTCTGAAATTGAAATAGCTGATGGAGTTGGTTATGGCACCTATAGATTGTTCTTTTTTATACTTACCATCCTCGTACTAAACTATGGCTAGGCTTAAAGTTATATAAGGCAGGCCACCTATAATAATATATACTTACCATGAATATAGTTCCCGTAATCAGAAGAACTAAACTGGAGTTAAGCTCGAGTTAATTCGCCTCCTATACATATCGTATCCTGCAAAGGGAAATTAATTGTTTTCTTTCCTTTTTTTACCAAGTCTAATTTCCTCATTAGGTTACGAAATTGATCGGGTATTTAAAATTCTTAAACTAGGTTTTTTAATCGGAAATATATTTATTGTATCTAATTAATTTCGAGAGAATTGATCAGTTCCGTAGGATCAGTTAAAATTTTGATTTCCCAGTAATAGACTTCTATAATAATTATGATAATTAGATAAATATAAGACATTATTGGATAAACAACTGTTATTTTCTTCTAAATGTTATAAAATTATGTTATATTTAAGTAATAATATGAAAAAAGAGAACAAAAGCCGTTTTTCCCCTCACCGAATTGAATATTGTATTGATGTTGATGATTTTTCCTCGTTTTAATTGTGTTTTGAAAAACAGAAACTCTATTTAGCATCTACATACGATGTATAATAGCATAATGGATAAGGATTTAGCAATTAAGGTAGTGATAGAAGCGGCAGTCTTGGATTATGGTGTAAGGTGAGATTAGGTGCTTTTTTCTTTTTTTAATATTTTTCCATACATTAAAAATAATTTGAAAATAGATACATACAGGTTTTTTCCTTTTGCTGCAGGGATAACAAAAATCATTATAGTTGGAAAAGGGAGGGTTATACAAAAAGAAATCGCACTTCTGGTAATTTTCCAACAGATAAAGTGAAATAAATTCTCTGCTAAGTTGCTGATGTTTGTATCCACTAACAAATTATATCAATCGATCCTTTATGTTATGCATTGTTAAGCATATTTAGAAAAAGAGTATGAGGGCCCTTTTTTTTTTGTGACAGCAGAAAATGCCTCATGTCAATAATCACATAAATCTGGTCCTTATGTTTTATTTTAAAGACAGAAAACGCAAACCAGTTTGTGCTAATTTGAAGCTAACTTGCACTACTTATAAAACATTCAAAAATTCTATGAAATTTGATAATAGTAAAAAAAGAGGTTATTTGATTATTTTTTATTTTGTTTTAAGGAAAAACATATTTGAATATCGAGTATAAAAAGATCAATTTTTAATTCTAAAGCTCCACGTAGGAGTTTACTTTCTACCAGTTTTGACTGGTTTTGGATGGCTCCATATTTCAGGTGTTACCATAACCCTTGCTTGTAAGTTTTTTTCACACCAGTTGTCGTTGGTTATAAAATCAATGAATACCGACGAAGTGTAATTTTTATAGCAATTCTAATCCCATCAAATTGGGGTGTTTTTAGGGGTTATAACTTTTTTTCCAATTATGCCCCTATTAATTATATTATAGAATTAATCTTCACGGAATATAATGATATATATGTAATGTACGTTAGTGGAAGCCTCTCAAAACCGGCATATGTTAAACTCCTAAACATGAATTGATTGATTGTAACAACACTTCATGTAAACCAATCAAAACCACTACGATCATTGACGTTCAAAACCGATACTATCAAAACCTCTCATAATGGGTACCACAAAACTCGCAAGCGAAACCTAAAAAACTTTTTGGGAAATGCAATTTAGTTTGAGTTTTTTTAGTTTTTAGAAATAAGAACCAAGTTTACATATTTATTTTTTCTGACAAACGCTTAAAAAACAGGAACTTGGTATTCAAAGCCTCTTTCACAATCAAACAAAACTGAGACATGATCTCGACAGTTGACAAAATACGGACGTATTTCGAATCCTATCAAAGTGCAATTCAATCAATGCTGGTAATGTGATTATGCCTTTGAGCCTGTCTTGAGTAGAATTTTACCGGTCTTATGACCAAAGCTAATTCTATTTGAACAAAGTTGCTTAGTAACCCCTTACAAAATTGAAAAACAATATTATACACGTGTTTTTGCTAAGTATAACCATCTAATTGTTAAATTTTCTCTTTATATCCTTCCTTAGTAAAAAAATTAAATTCGTAAAATATTCTACCATAGAAGAAAATCGCCCCACCAAAATCACGCAACAACATAAAATTCAAATTTTTACCTCCTTTGTAAACAATAGATTTTTTAATTTCAAAAAAATTCAAAACAACATGAAATTCAAATTTTGCCTCTTCTGATTTCATCAGATTTTCATTATCTTCATCACAGTGCATCGATTCAAGCATAAGATTTAAGAATTTATCTAAAATTAGATTTAGGGTTTGGTAGATAAGAGAAATAGGAGATGAAAAATATGAGGGGTGTTGAAAACTGAAAAGATGGGTAAATGACATAAGGGCAATTTTGTCTCTAGATTTTTTTTCTAAATTTAAGAGAGCTACTCGGCAATATCATATGTCTAAATAAAATTAGCCTATGATCAAATTACAGTAGCATAGCTAGAATATTTATGACTTTAATGTTTGTCATTAAAATTTAGAAGATCCTCATAAGTTTGATATATGATATATTCAAGACTTTTCTTAGCAGTGTCACGGGCTAAGAAACATGACTATAATAGCAAGGTTGAAGCAAGAACTCCGCATGTTGGCTGTCTTTATCTTAGGTGTAGAATGCCTAATAAATTGCACTCTTCAACTTCGATAGTTGGATAGTATAGTTATTGTAACAACCAGGTAATTTCAACCATTTGCATCCGCACATGTTGGACTTGAATTACTCAAAATACCGCGTTGTAAATAAAATTTGACAAATATTAGAACATACAGTAAATAATAATCACAGAACACAGACACATAGTAAGAAATGCAGCGGAAGTAAAAGAGATAGTAGTTCATGAAGCTACTGTGTAAATATATCAGAGTTAAATAAAATACAACAGAATAAATAAAGTACAACAGAAGTCTCAAGATGATAACCAAGTACAAGCTGGATAGAACAACAGAACTGGAATAGATAAAATTAGATAAGCAGATGATCTCCAGCGATTCCAATCTCCAGGAAGTGCAAATCCAAATCTGTGAATACTCAGGCTGACCCGAGCGTAAATAAAAATACAAACACTCGAGTCAGGACAATATATACTTATATAATGTAAACCAACTCAAGTGAACTGTAATAAGGTACAAGTAACTTAAAGGATGCCTTGGACCACCCATCCTCTAAGGATCCGTTAAACTATTTACTATGTAGTAATATTGTGCTATTATAATAATGTCTACAGTAAAATAAACTTACTTTTAAATAGCGTTCTGGGCTACCCATATCACCCTTCACACATAATAGTCCCAGTAGTCCATCCAATATCATGATATCTCCAGATCGGAAAACTATCAGAGGATACCACATGGGCTACGGGAGAAAAACAAACTCGTAGTAAAGGCTCGGTATGGTAGGTGACACGGCACACAAGGCAATGCTAGGGTAGATATACCAATTACGCACACAGGCTGGTGGTAACGCAGCAGCCACATACGCCCACCTCGGAACACACTCCCATATCAAAATAGGAGGATGACCATCTAATCAATCACAAGTAAGAGTATAGTATCGAAGGAATGTGTCCGACCAGAGGAGCTACCCCTTTTGGCCCGAGATCGCTCCTGTTTTAGCCACCTTATGCCAACTCACGGGAGTCGGTTCCACGTAATATACCTCAAGAACGTCACCACCATCCTACTTCATTCTGGAATCTCCACTGCGTACACGGTTGTCAAAGTGGTTTTCGGTATCGACAGAGAGTATGCCAGATATCCGATCCCGGTCTCTTTGCCAACCAATCGTTATTATAAACCCGCGGTTATAACTTTTAAAATAATATTTATACTTCAAAATAGAATATCATTTCAAATCCAAATCTTTATCAAAATAAAGATTAACATCATATCTTTCCAAAACTTCCTATCAAATCATTTTAATATATCAAAATATCGTATCTTTTCAAAACCACATTTCAAATCATTTTAATATGTCAAAATATCATATCTTTTCAAAACCACATTTCAAATCATTTTAATATATCAAAATATTGTATCTTTACAAAACTTCATTTCCAATCTTTTGATATATCAAAATATCATATCTTTTCAAAACCACATTTCAAATCATTTTAATATATCAAAATATCGTATCTTTTCAAAACCACATTTCAAATCATTTTAATATATCAAAATATCATATCTTTTCTAAACTTCATTTTATTTAAAATACCATTTCAACACACATTTCAAAATAGTTTATATTTCAAAGAAAATTACTTCATTTTAAATCATAAAAATGAAGTTATTATATATAATAATTAAATTATTGTATTTTCAAAATTTTCAACTCTCAAAGTTCATTTATTCACTTAAGTTTATCAAAACAGTGAAAATTCACTTTTCGCAGCATTTAGAAAATGCTACGGAAAATTACATTCAAAACAGTTCAATTTAACAAAAGACAGCATTTTAAAAATGATGTAATAGGGTTTACTTAAATTTCAAATAAACTTAGCTGAACTCAATAATTTTGAAAATTTGAAAATAAACAGAATAAATTTTGAAAAAATTATATGGACTTGGAAAATATTTAAAAATAAAGATAATAACATAAAATAAAAATGCCTTCACAAAAATGAATAGATAAATTTTAATTAAATATAATTTAAATAAAGAAAATAGCAGAAAAATGGAAACTAGGCTTTTAAAATTTGGAAATAAATTCAATAAGCTTTGGAAAAATTCATACATCACTTTAAAAATATTCAAAAGTCAAAATAAACATAATATAACATAAATATACAAATTATAATAAGATATATCAAGTAAAAATATCATTTATATAAATTAAAACAAAGAATATTGTTAAATAACCCTATATACACACAATATTGTAAAGGGTATAACTTTCACAATTTAAATCCAATTTCAACGAAACGAAAAGCAGTATTCATGATATTAAATATATTTTCATAATAAAGATAAAATTAAAGAATTCAAACATTTAAATTTAAAATTTAAAAGTCAAAATTTGATAGTTTTGACCATAAAACCATTTTTCAGGAAAATATTCAATTTATACCAGTTTTGAAATT
Source organism: Allium cepa (assembly GCA_030765085.1). Lineage (NCBI taxonomy): Eukaryota > Viridiplantae > Streptophyta > Magnoliopsida > Asparagales > Amaryllidaceae > Allium > Allium cepa. The sequence goes on from CM060943.1 coordinate 737,387,527, forward strand.
ATAATTCATATAATAATCAAAATTTATATAAAAAATGAAATGTTTGAAATAAAACAAGTTTAAAATAATTTCAAAATAAAATAAAGTCAAATTTAAATTATATGCAAAAAAATCTAGCGTTGTTACACTCTCCCCCACTCGAAACTTTTCATCCCCGAAAAGGAATGAGGTACGGGAAAGCACAGAAAAAGATAACGTGAAATAAGATTAAGACAAGGTGACCAGGAGATTGAAATTATACCTGATAACTATTGTTATAGGTAAGTTTAACAAGGTGGAGATTATCAATAATTATAGAAAGATTTCTAAACAGAAAATTTTATAGAAAAATGCCTACACCAGCCTGAAGCATGATAAGGAAAAAATAAGGACAACCAAAAGATAGTTTGAAAATCAAAATAAGATAATAATTTAGAAACCATGGAAATTTCAACTTAAATTGATAATTAATTTTTTTACACAAGTTAAATAAATCTTAACCATCTCAAATTTTATTATTTTATCTTCTAATCATCTTAAATTAACAATTTCTAAGATCATGGATTTTAAAAATAATCATTCATTATACTCATAATGTACTTAATAAATTTAATTCTTCTTTATTCCTACTTAAAGTTAAATTTATTCCTCTCAATATATTTTATCATCTATGCCCATTATACTTACTTATAATTGCTTTAATTTATTGTTAGTTCCATTAATCAACATTTTATATTGTAAACTATTCAATTAACCTTTTATTCTATTTACTCCTGTTAATCATTTTATAACTAAAATTTAAGTGTATAACATTTATTTTAACCATTCAAATTTTATTTATAAAAATCTTTTTATATTTTATATTATCCAATTACATTGTTAACTTTTGTATAATTTGGGTAAGTATATTTAAATGCAATTGAGTATTATACAAATAAAACTTTCTAATTCCCTCATCTCAAGTTTGAATCATTTATCTAAAATTTTGATTTTCTTTTATAATTGAAATGATTCTTTAAGATAAAGTTTAAGAATAAAATTTCTGATTCCTTCAAACCATTTAGAGATAATTAAATATATATACATAATATGTCAAATCAAATTCAAATCATATATCTATATATATTATAAATCCAGTCTTATTTTAGGAATTCAAATCAATTAAATTTCCCCAAAAAAAGATGTAGGAAGACTATAGAACAGTCTCTTCACTTCGAAACTCGAAAATGAACGTCGATGATGCCGCGGTCATCACCGAAGTTATTTTCTAGCGACAAAGAGAAGAGCACTAATTATAAACTTTAAAATTCCTTGGAAACAAATTTCTATTAGAAAATACTTTAATTAATATACCCCTTTTAAAACTTTAAACACAAGGTTTGAAACCATCGGAAATTAAATTCTCAAATTTCTTGTTTTAAACTCATTTCAGTTCCCAAATCAATTTATAAACAGCTATTTATAAATTCATTTATAGAATAATAAATGATAAATCAAGTATTATCATTTCAAATGATTAATTTAAATCAATTTATTAAGTTCCATAAATTTACTTATATCAAAATTTATTTCATTAACCAAATTTTAAAATAATATTGTGTCAGTTTGTTCTGTCAAAGCGTTTTAGAAATCCTATTGGTAGCGTTGATCAGATGAATCAATCGAAAACCCAAATCAACATCAATAACTCAAACAACACAATATAAAACAAAACATTAATATTGATTTACAAGTACAATTAAAAACGTTTGGAAGATATATTGGAAACAAAACACAAGATGATTGAATAACAAAATAAGGAGGTGGATTATCTTAAATAAATCGCGGGCAACCTTAACCGGTTCAACCATGACTTAAAGAATAAGATCGATATGGATTTTCTAGGATAAATCAACATTCGATCTCAATAGATAGAGTTTGGAATAACAAAAGATATTAGCATCTAAACCAAGGATAGATGTAAATCTCTGGTGAATCGATGCTAATTGTAAAGAAGTTTCTCCCTTTACAAATGAATTTTTGAGATTGGCAGGACCACCAATTGACTATAAAGCTCATTCGAAGTGGAGTTATGGGATACTCCAGAATCAAAAGGAGATGAACAGTGAGGGACACGAATGAATTTTGGAACCACATGGAACGTTCCAAAGTTCAAATGGAATTTGAATCAAAGAGGAAGAGATTCAAGTTTGGATGAAAGTGATTCTGTAACTAAATTTTCCATAGATTCTAAGTTTTGCCTCAAAGCCAAAGCTCTGATACCAAATGTAACAACCAGGTAATTTCAACCATTCGCATCCGCATATGTCGGACTTGAATTGCTCAAAATACCGCGTTGTAAATAAAATTTGGCAAATCTCAGAACATTCAGTAAATAACAATCACAGAACACAGACACAGAGTAAGAAATGCAGTGGAAGTAAAAGAGATAGTAGTTCATGAAGCTACTATGTAAATATATCAGAGTTAAATAAAATACAACAGAATAAATAAAGTACAACAGAAGTCTCAAGATGATAACCAAGTACAAGCTGGATAGAACAACAGAACTGGAATAGATAAAACTAGATAAGCAGATAATCTCCAACGATTCCAATCTCCAGGAAGTGGAAATCCAAATCTGTGAATACTCAGGCTGACCCAAGCGTAAATAAAAATACAAACACTCGAGTCAAGACAATATATACTTATATAATGTAAACCAACTCAAGTGAACTGTAATAAGGCACAAGTAACTTAAAGAATGCCTGGGACCGTCCATCCTCTAAGGATCCGTTAAACTATTTACTATGTAGTAATATTGCTCTATTATAATAATGTCTATAGTAAAATAAACTTACTTCTAAATAGCGTTCCGGGCTACCCATATCACCCTTCACACATAATAGTCGCAGTAGTCCATCCAATATCATGATATCTCCAGATCGGGAAACTATCAGAGGATACCACACGGGCTACGGGAGAAAAACAAACTCGTAGTAAAGGATCGGTATGGTAGGTGACACGGCACACAAGGCAATGCCAGGGTAGATATACCAATTACGCACACGGACTGGTGGTAACGCAGCAGCCACATACGCCCACCTCGGAACACACTCCTATATCAAAATCGAAGGATGGCCATCTAATCAATCACAAGTAAGAGTATAGTATCGAAGGAATGTGTCCGACCAGAGGAGCTAGCCCTTTTGGCCTGAGATCACTCCTGTTTTAGCCACCTAATGCTAACTCACGGGAGTAGGGTCCACGTAATATACCTCAAGAACGTCGCCACCATCATACTTCATTCTCGAATCACCACCGCGTACACGGCTGTCAAAGTGGTTTTCGGTATCGACAGAGAGTATGCCAGATATCCAATCCCGGTCTCTTTGCCAACCAATCTTTATTACAACCCACGGTTATAACTTTTAAAATAATATTTATACTTCAAAATAGAATGTCATTTCAAATCCTAATCTTTATCAAAACAAAGATTAAATTAGTTCCAAACCATTTCAAAAACATCATATCTTTCCAAAACTTCCTGTCAAATCATTTTAATATATCAAAATATCATATCTTTTCAAAACCACATTTCAAATCATTTTAATATATCAAACTATCATATCTTTTCAAAACCACATTTCAAATCATTTTAATATATCAAAATATCGTATCTTTACAAAACTTCATTTCCAATCATTTAATATATCAAAATATCATATCTTTTCAAAACCACATTTCAAATTTTTTTAATATATCAAAATATCATATCTTTTCAAAACCACATTTCAAATCATTTTAATATATCAAAATATCATATCTTTTCAAAACTTCATTTTATTTAAAATACCATTTCAACACACATTTCAAAATAGTTTATATTTCAAAGCAAATTACTTCATTTTAAATCATAAAAATGAAGTATTTATATATAATAATTAAATTATTGTATTTTCAAAATTTTCAACTTTCAAAGTTCATTTATTCACTTAAGTTTATCAAAACAGTGAAAAATCACTTTTCGCAGCATTTAGAAAATGCTACGGAAAGTTACATTCAAAACAGTTCAATTTAACAAAAGACAACATTTTAAAAATGCTGTAATAGGGTTTACTTAAATTTCAAATAAACTTAGTTAAATTCAATAATTTTTATCACTTACAAAAATGCTGTAATAGCCTTTAATTCAATTTAGCTTTTTAGTTCATTATCGTCAACTACAGCATTTACAAATGTTGTAATATCATTTACATTACAATTAATAGCATTTCAAAAATGCAGTTAATTAACTTCAGATATTCAATATAATTTCACAACCAATTATGTTTTTATTTAAAACATTTTTAACTTATAAAATCATACATTTTCACATTTAAAAACATCATTTAATTTTCCTTAAGTTCCTGATTTTATAAAGTTAAATTTCCATTCACAAAATCAAGAATTAATAATAATTCACTTATTAAATTTCAACATTCAATTTAAAATTCATTGAATTAAATTTCAACTTAACACTTAAGTTTAAAATTTCAAAATATAACTTAATTTCAATTTTATTTACTTAACTTAAAATTCACTTTTAAGCCAAATTCACAAATTCCCATTTTGGTTATATTTCAAAATTTCAACTTAAATAATCATTTATTTCACATTTTAACTTATATTCAAAAATCATTAATATATTAAAAATCACTTTAAATTAATTTTAAATTCAAATTATCATAATTTCATATTTAATTTAATTTCCACTTATAATTAAATCAAAATTTTCGAAATAACTTACATTCAAATTTTCTAACTTTTCCATAATTTATTTAACTTATTAATTTCCAGAAAATCAATAATACTTTACAAAAATCATTTTTTAATTAAGTTTAAATCAAAATATTGTAATATTTACACTTCTAAAATATTTTAAAATTTTAAAAAAAACATATTTTAACTACGAGTCTGTATATAATTTTCTACGCTAGGTAAAGTGATATAGTTAATATATCATTTCAACCCGTAATTTACAAAGAAAATCCGGGTTTTATCATTTTAAACCCGCAGTCCCAAGTAAATGAAAATAATTGAAAATCATCCAGGTCTATCATTTCAGCCCATAACGATTTTCCCTTATTCTAAAGTCCGTTCGGATATGTATCATTTCAAGCCATAATGATTCTAATCTAAAGGGAACTTGCAGTGTGATAAACTGATATAAATAATAGAACAGCATAATATAACAGTAATAGATGATATAACAGGTACTTAAGCATGGGTGAACATCATATGATCATGTAGCAGGTGTAACATGATAATGCATTTTACAGATTCAAAAGGGGTCAATTTACTAGTTATATAAGTACAAATTGTCTGGTGAGAATTACTCACTGGTTTGAGCTGGAAACAAACTACGAATGCACAAAAGTAATCCACACAAGCACGATATCACGACACAGAGATGAGTGGAAGAGCCAAAGTATCAAATCCCTTGAATACAAGTCACACAAAACAATAATAATAACATAAGTTTTCAAATGCAAAATACGATAGAATAAGATAGAATCAACTGCACGAATCAAAGCAGAATTGCTTTGCACTTGCTTCCAACAACCTTCAAGTTCAGCCATAAGGTGTACTACAGGTCTAAGGCAAGATTTGGATCAGGTTTTGGTTGGGTATGGTCAGCCTGCACTTGGTTGTTGATGGTGCAAAGGCGGGTAGTGGTGAAAACAACACAACAAGGCAATATCACATGATTCAAGGCCAAAACAAGGCTCGGTCCAAGCAAGACCAGGCACGACCATCTCTGTATTGGGCTGGAGGATGGTATGGCAGAGGGTTTCAGGTCGTCCATGAGTGGTGGAGGTGGAGTTGATGGCGGCCAAAGGAAGGTTGAAGGTGATGAAGGCATAGGTGTTGGCTATGGTGCATGTAGGTGAAGTTTGTGTAGATTTAGGTGGAGTTTGATCAACTATTGGGCACGGCCAATGGCTTGAGGCTGGAGAGGAGGTGGTGGGTGGTTCAGGTGGTAGAGGAGGCGTCCATGGTGGCTGGAGTGGTGGGGCCGAACCTGAAGTAGAAGAGAAGGCAAGTAAAAATCAACATAAACAAGTAGAAAACAAGAGAAAAGAAGTAAAAGAATTTACCAAACTCTTGGAGATGATGAAGGCCGAATTTTTTCAGAAATGAGAAGTTTATTCACATGAAAATGGTAGGGAGAAGTGGTCAGTTGAAGGAAATGAAGAGATATGGCCAATTGGATGAAAAGTAAGGTTTAAATGTGAAAAGGTGAAAAATAAAGAGCCATTGGAAACCAAAAGTCAAAACCTTTTCAAAATACCCTTAATTTATTTATATAAGTTTAAATTACTGAGAATAATAATAATTTCAGTAAAATTTCGAAAATGCAACAAAATATAAAATATAAATAAATAATAATTATATAAGGTAAAAATAAGAAAATAGCTCAAAAAATGCAAACTAGTCAAGAAAATTTGAAAATAAACAGAAAAAATTTTGAAAAAATTATATGGACTTGGAAAATATTTAAAAATAAAGATAATAACATAAAATAAAAATGGCTTCACAAAAATGAATAAATAAATTTTAATTAAATATAATTTAAATAAAGAAAATAGTAGAAAAATGGAAACCAGGCTTTTAAATTTTGGAAATAAATTCAATAAGCTTTGGAAAAATTCATACATCACTTTAAAAATATTTAAAAGTCAAAATAAACATAATATAACATAAATATACAAATTAGAATAAGATATATGAAGTAAAAATATCATTTATATAAATTAAAACAAAAAATATTGTTAAATAACCCTATATACACACAATATTGTAAAGGGTATAACTTTCACAATTTAAATCTAATTTCAACGAAATGAAAAGCAGTACTCATGATATTAAATCTATTTTGATAATAAAAGATAAAATTCAAGAATTTAAATATTTAAATTTAAAATTTAAAAGTCAAAGTTTGACCAGTTTTGACCACAAATCCATTTTTCAGGAAAATATTCAATTTATACCAGTTTTGAAACTATAATTCATATAATAATCAAAATTTATATAAAAAAATGAAATGTTTGAAATAAAACAAGTTTAAAATAATTTCAAAATAAAATAAAGTCAAATTTAAATTATATGCAAAAAAAATAGGGTTGTTACAGTTATTTGGTTAAATGTGCTTAAAAATGTCCTTGATATCTATTTTGAATTATATCTTCCTCTTTCTCTAGGCCATCTGGTACAACACTGCCCTACAAATGGTGACCCAGACTATGATTTCAAAAGATCGAAACCCGCCACTGTCATTTCTAAATCTTGTCAAATAGGAAAGCAGCAGCCTAATGAGTAAAAACTTTTCCTTATCCATGGTTTCTAAAATATGCAACAACTGTAAGAGATAGTGTTCTAAATTTAAAATAATGCAGAGATGAATTTGAGAAAATGATATATTGTTTGCCCACTAGACACGTCGTGGATATTCGAAAAGAACTACACTGGCCATTATGCGATCAAGTAATGCAAGGTGCTGCACTCATAAGCAAATTTTGTTTCAAAAGTTATTGCGACAAATGTATGTTTACAAAATTTCTTATAATTTTTACTTCATTCCTTTTAAGTTTATGGTGAACTGAAGTTATTTGTGAACTTTATATAGGTATAAGAGATTACACATTTGATAGGGACATGTGTGCTTGTGGTGCTCCAAGTAAAGTCCATTCCCTCATACCAAATGTAACAGTTCGAATTACTATTTCCCGTTATCTCAGTTTATCAAATGGCAGTTCCACTTTTCCAAATGGTACATGAATTTACCTATGATATCATAGATTAACTTATGGTTTCATAAGGATATATTTGTATTCCTCAATTTTTTGAGCCTATCATTATCTTATAGAGGTTCAATCCACCAACAATGCAAAGCCGAAATCCTATTCACCTCAAAATGTAGAGAATAAAGAAAACATTGAAGCCAAGGCTACTGACATACCTGAAACCACTGCAAAATTGGTAAAAGAACCATTGGCAGTAAAAAAGTCAAAAAAAAGAGAAAAATAACTCAAGTGGTCATGGATGCTGTGATGCAACATGTAAACTGCATGATGCCTTATCAGTGGTTCGACTACCACAGTTACATATCGAACCTGGTGTTGGAAATATGATGCCTACTGTTTCTCAGATGTATTTTTGAGTTTATAACTAGTAGTTTATAATAATATTATACATACATACATATATATATATATGTGTGTGTGTGTGTGCATGTGTACATATGTGTATGTGTGTATATTATATTATTTGTTGAATATACTAGTATATGATTTTTGTTTGATGATAATAAACATATATATTCATTTAAATATATTTGTTAATGTACTATTTTATTTTTCACATAATTAAATAATATTTGTTGGATAAAATAAATAACACAGAATTTAAATTCAAACAGATATTTTATTCAAACAAATATTTATTATAATTTTGAATGGTACAAATTTGAGCTCTCACTGTACATATACAATTTTCAATTCAGGTAAATAGGCACAAGGAAGAAGTTGCAAAAAAATTAGTTTTAGGGACAATAAGTTTGCCTTTTAGTCTTAAGGACATTTTTTAGTGTAAACTGAAAATGATAGTTATAACCATCATTCTGTGAATTACATTAAAAAGTGTCTTTCAGCCTAAAAAACAAACCTTTTGTCTCTAAAACTAAATTTTTCTCTAACTTTTTCCTTGAGCCTAAAAACCTCATTTTCAATTACAACACAAATTTGACTACATCACAATTTTCAATTTACATTTGCACCTTACTACATATCACCCATTCACTCATATTTATATTCAACTCTACTCCAGACTGAATCCAGCCAACATCTGAGCGATCTGCAAAATAAACACTGAAGCAGTAAAATTGAAAAAGAAATATTTGTTCAATGTAAAATAAAATGTGTATTTTGAAAATGTTATTTGCCTCATTTAATTGTGTTGTTCGTCATCATTTAAATTTAAATTTATTATACACGAACAACTTGTGACATGCACAATATATCACTGTACATGCCACAAGGCCGTGCATAACGATATACACTTGACAAAACTGCAGGGATAGGTGAGCACAAGGTCAAGCCTAATCAAAAATTAGGTTCAACTCAAATACGGTACAAATAAAATCACGACATAAGCACAAGGTCAAACTCGAGCTATAAGATGGATTCAACTCAGGTCCAATACGAAAAACAAATCCAAATGTACAAATGCAATAAAATGGTCGGCAGCAACCTCACCAACACACATACGTGCAAAAGACCATAACAAGTTGTCAATGTCAATACAAATGCTCCAAACCTGACTCAAGGAAATGAACAAAGAAAGTATGCATACATGCAACTTGACTAAAAATTCGAATATACATTTGAACCCAGACTGGACAGAGAAACCAGTAATCAAGTATAGACTCGTATACAAAGTGCAAAACTCACCACAATGCAACACAAGACTGGAAGAAACTACAACAAGCCTCATTAGATCCATACACATAAATGCACAAGTGACTCAAAGCAAGATCAATAAAGATTCAGACATGAACATAACTATACAAGTGTAAACATCAAGTTTAAAGCATATGAACATGCAAAGCTTCCACCAGACTTAAGAGTTTAGACATATATGTATGAAGTTCCAAAATTAACATATGTTCAGCATGATTCAAGTGCCAACATACCACATACAAGACAAAGAAGCAAAGCTACTACATGGTGCAGCAGATATCAAGTGAAGACCAGAAAATCAAGGAGCGACATGATGGATAAGTTCATATACAACCTCAGACTCAAGTGAAAATAACAGTTGCAAACAGGTTCAGAGGCACCAGAGCATAACACATATGGTCAGAGAATCAGGCTACAACACGTACACAATGATAACCAGGCAGCAAACAAGAATCGAGCTAATAGTTAACATGGAGTCTCAACAAAATGCCACATACATTGGAACTAAACATTAAAATAAAACCACAATACAGTGAACAAGTCAAGCAAATTTTTTACAAGTTTCAAATCAGAGTTCAAATGCCAAAATTCACAACCGTGGTGGCCAAGGTGATCGATCAAATCAGAGTAAAAAAAGTTCCAGATTATCACAAAATCGAAGTGGCCAAAGTCAACAAAGAAAAGCACGAAACAAGTTCGCATTGAATAAATCAAAGTGTCTAAGTCACAAGAGAAACGAAATCAAAATTGAAGCGGTGTTAAACAAGCAATGAAATTATATGAATTGAAGAAGTCAGAAAAATCACCATCATTCAAGAATAATCTAACGGTCGAGCTAAAGTTATCGAAAAATTCAAAGATAAATTCGAATGAAATAATAGGAATTCAGATCCTTATATAAACTCTTTAACATCATCGGCAATAGCATCGAGTTCAAGCAAGCTAACCAAAAAAGAAAACGCATAAATGACATACCATTTTTATTCGAACTCGATCGTATTTGAAGCAGCCGAAGTAAATAAAAGAGACCAACGGTCGACAAGCAAGGGACGCTGAATCATCTATTCGATCGAGCATATGAAATCGGCTTCTTCGAATTTCACAGAAACCCTAAAGCTTTTGAAAGAGGAATAAATGAAAAAGAAAGCAGTAATTTTTAACTCAAAGGATTCACGGCCGAATAATATAAAAAGGAGAAAAGGATTTATCACTTAGTTATTTTGGGCCGACATCTTAATTTACATTTGGGCTTTATATTTTAAATTTAGGGTTTCATTGTTTTTAATTGTTTAATAGTAATTTACTTTTAAACGTTTGTAATTTCTAGTCGTGTGACAAGGGGACGAACTACGGTGGTGTAGTTCGAGAATTCGCAACTCAGTGGCTGAGTTGTGGTAGGGTTTTGAGCGTAGAGTTAGGTTAGTCGATAGCAGGTGTCGCGAGTTTACATGTGTAAGCGTCTGACTAGTTAATTTATAGTAGAAACCTTGAGGGCAGCACGTAGGCAGGGTTTTGCTGAAGCTGGGTAAATCTGTGTTGTTCAATTTGTGTTTTTATTATTCTACTGTTATCTGTGCTGCTAGTATTCTGCTACATCTGTGTTGATATTATTTTATTTACTTCCGCATTAGATTTTTATAATTGATAGTATCACCTTATTCACCCTCCCACTCTAGGGTGAAATCGATCCTGCATTATTGTGCAGACTACACGCATGTAATTTGTTTAGTTTGTTACAGCGAGCTTTCAAAGGACTGGGTAGCAAATAACAAAGGCAATGGCGCAACAAAGGCAAAGTTCGCGTCTCATTTATTTATAATTATTTATTTGAATATATCTGCGTTTAGTTCCTTAATTATTCTTTGTTTGTATGTCCGTGTATGTATCTTGATTGTATTTAACATGAACATAACGTTTATCGTAGGCTTTTCCTTCCTTCTTTATTTATTTATTTGGTGTAGGGAAGCTATATGCAACTTTGAATGCATGTCATATATTCATGTGTGCGTGCACGCGCACGTGTACGCAAGCGCGCACACACCATCTTAAAGGCTACTTGAAAACTCCTTGATTGAAAGGAAAATTCAATAGTGAAAATAACGTGCTTATGGGTGTATACTTGGAAGGAGTTGTCAAATGGTTTTTCAATACTCAAGCTTACTGTACATGTGATGTGAAACCATTGCACAAAAATATTTTCAAGAATACAGTAAGGGCCATACTGAATGGATTTTTTAGTTAGGCATTGCTTCACAACTGAAAAGATAAACAATCACTCGATGGTATCGATTTTTTAGTAGAACACAACGCCTGCTTCGTTATTAATTTATTTTTAATTCCCCGATTATTAAATGATTGTTTTGAACATGTTTGTAAGGAGATTATGGATCTTTTAATTATTTATTTGTTTTGGGATAATTAGCAGGTGTGCACATAGAGAAGAAAATACCAAATTATTGTACTATCTTTCCACTTCTTCTTCTTTTTGCCCATTTTAGTTTTTCAAAATCTCATTGATTTACAAATAAAATTATGGAAACCCAATTTCTTTCTAATTATTAATTTTATTAATGTTAACGTATTATATTACACACATATGCTTGCATACTATCATTTTTTTTGAAATGGTACTTTACATACAACATGTCACTAGGACAACATATCACTTGTCAATAAACATCCGAATGCAAGTTTTGAACTTGTGACCTCTTGCATCAAAGCCGAACTCCCTTGGTCGAGTGGGCCTTTTCTTCCTTCATGGACAGCGATACATCGTATCCCGCATCCCAGAGAAAGAAGGATAGCCATATGCATACAACAGACAGAGACCTTATTGGAAACATTCTTCCCTTGGTTCAGCCATGATTACTTCCTCAACTCCCGTAGGTGTCCAGAACTCCAGAAAGACTCGTTGCCTGATTAGGATTAGCTTAACAACCTTCGCAATTAACGTACTAGCAGTACTATCAAATTTTACTATTTGTTCTATTAACAATTCGATTTTTTGCTTAGTTTTGTTTTTTTATGTTGATAATTGTTTTATTGCAAACTATACACACGCTTGGCTTTTAGATAAATTCCATTGGGACACAAGTTAACCGCATAAACAGTGATACAATGAATCATCGCCATTCGACTGCCATTGATTTTTCATGTGGGAATTCGATGAGATCCAACAATCAAGATTCATAGCGTCATCAATTGTGTTTTATTTTTTGTCCAAACAACCCTTTATTTTATTACATTAAAAACATAAGGAAAAATATTTTTCAATGCTTACAAAAATTAATTTATTGGTGATTAGACTTTTAGACAATTTTAGTTTTGTATACATGTGTTCCCTAGTTGAAGAGAGTATACTTTTTATGCATATTTTCAATTACTTAAATGTTTAGTTTGAATTTTGATAAATGAATTTGAGTTTTATCATAAAGATTTTAAGTCATTTAATGTTTTTAAATTTTTTTATTATAAGGTATTCAAATATTTCAAACATCTTTGTTTCAAAAATATTTGTGAATAAATTTGATTTTCCTTTAAGAAGATGAACTTTTCAACAAACTTGAACTTTCCTACTAAGATTTATCTAAAAATATTTGTTTTTTGGAAAAGGTTTCAAATTATTCGAAAATATCAAACTATCTCTAAAAAAATGATTTTCCTTTTCGATATTTGATTTCGAAAAATCTATTAAGTCACAAAGTACAACAATTTAAATTAAATATATAATAATGATATTACCATTAATTGAATATAAAACATCAAAATAAATTATATAAAATTTGATTTGAGATATTCATGGGCATTTGAATATAAAATTTCACTAATCTTATGAAAAGTTTTCAAAGTTGCGCTACAAAATCAATAATCTAACTATGTTAACTGGTTTAGAGATTAAACTCTTTAAGAATGCGTTTAATGATAGAGAAAATGCTGCCAACACTTTCCCTTTGGTAAAGTACAGCTTTGCTTTTAAATTAGTTGCAATTAGTGGTAGTGCAATGATTAAGTTCTTCGTAATTGCTTCATAGGATCCATTGATTCCCACTACTAGAAGGGCAAGTACAGTAGTACACTCCCTAATAGAGAGTGTTTCTAGCATTTCTCAAATAACCTGCAAACTGAAGTTTGTTGAAGTTAACGTCTTAGGTCATTAAGAGGTTGACGCGTAAGCTAGACTTGATTTAATATATATAATATATTTTCCTGTAAAATTTAGTTTACTTTCTATGACTGTAAGTCCTCATCAAACACGATAAAAATGCATTACGGTAACCTAAGCACTTTAGTAGTCAAACTTCTATGGCCGTTTGGAAATTTGTCACTAACTCCGTGGCTTAGATGGAAAAAAGGATTGAAATATAACACCAAATTAGTAGGATAAGCATAATAAGGAACACGAACAAGAGCAAATGCATAAGGAACATTGAATTAAGCTTGAGTAGGGCATTGTTGGAATATAAAAACACAAGGTTGTCAACAAAAGTGAAATGGATCTTATCAAAGTCAAACTTGTTCATCATGCTCTCTACCTCTTGATCGACCATCTTCTCACCATCAAGATATGTCGATGTTAGTGGAGGCACAATAGCGATATTTATGTGAAGACTCTCCTTTTGATAATCATCCACGAATCATCAAATCTAACAATCACCACTTTAGGTAGTGATCTCCTTTCAGATATGAAGAGTCCATTGATATTGCTTTTATTTGCATAGTAGAAAGCTAACATGGTCAAAAATAATTTTCTTGGTCGTATCCCAGGACACAGCTAACAGAATATCGACCGATTGGAACCAATCCAGTTGCATATATTGTTATCTCACTTATTAGTCGTATGTGGGGTGGTAGTTATGTTTGACTTGGTGGATTCAGACTCGACATGGGAGTCTTTTGTTTAGTCGGGTGGGGTCTTGTCCGATTTAAATCTTAAATACCAAAACCTAACCCAGTCCGACCCAAAGTTCTATTGGAGTTAAGTAGAGCAATAACATTAGTTAATATATATTTTATGTTTTATCGGGTCTTCCAAGTTGGATGGAATTGGTTGATCAGACCTTTATGATATTTTACAGTTCTTACCCGACCTAAGCCTATCGGGTTGGGGTTTGAATCCATGTTGGGCATGGTTTTGTCGGTTCGATTATATTTTGTGGGTTTTGATTTTAATCCTTGTTTGCATATTTATACTTCATACTTCCTCCAACTTTATGATGAATAACTTTCCACGATTGCGATGAAAGCTTGATATGATTTCATTCGCCTGTACTTCCAACAAGGCTAGCATACATTGATGTGTATGCCCGCCAGTTCATCGGACTAGTTAAAGAAAAAAAATAAGGGTTAGACATAAAGAAGATGAACCATAACAATATACCCTCAATTGGATTTGAAAAAGGAATGAAACTTATAATGTTAAGGAAGACACGGGATGTACCTTATGTTAAGCATGTAAAAACTTATTATATAAGATGAATATCTAGCGTGTACTCTTCAATTTATCATCGACATACGGTGGGCAACACTAATATAAGCTTACATCAAATTGAAATATTCAAAGACAATTGAGGAGGGTTGAATGGGGGATTATGTTAATTCAAAAACTCTCGGCCAAAAAGGTTATTCGGTAGGCAATTAACATAGCTGATTGATTAGATTTCACAAGTTGAATCCACAATAGATGTAAACTATTTCTTTACAATAGTTTGCATAATAAACGAACTATTTTGTATTGGAAAGAAGAAGATAAACATCAAATAGGAAATAAAATCAATTTTGAAAGAGGTTTAACGGTAATAAAAATTTGAAGGTAATTTAGAAATAAACCGTTAAATGTTTGAGGGTTCATTGAATTCATCATGTACCTGTTTGAGGGTTATTTAGAACAAAACTATTTTCTTCTTCGTTTATTGCACGATAATCATTAAAGTTTTATTCTAGTTCTATTTTTTTTAATAATACTTGGAGAGGTTTGATTCACAAAACTGCTACAAATCATAGCAATTGAAGAAATCAAAAGTGTCTAGAGGATAGAATGAAGTGGGACTGTTCTAACGATCATACTATTACTATTGTAGGACTTTGATGTTATTTGAATCTGCATGAAAACTTATTTGTTTGTTTTTGTTTGGGTAAAGAAAAGAGATTATTTTTTCTTCTGTGTACCTACCTAGATTTTCCATCTTTATTTTGAGTTACTAGTATGGACCCGTGTTTCGCATACGGACTGTTTGTGTTATTGTATACGTTGATACTTTTTTTGAGCGCAAATATGTAAGTGGAAAGAATGATATTTTGAAAATTTCAAAAAGACACCGAGTAAATTAGTCCAACAAATTTTGTTTATTAAAATTTAGTGCTTGGTTAATATCGCTTTAGTTCACGCGTTTATCTTGTTAAAATTTTGAATATAGAGAATTTGGTACCAAGTTGTGTGGGGTTTTAGTTATTGCCGATTTCAATGAATTCTCTTCTACTTCTTCACCATCCCTCTTCTTTCCTCGTACCATTCACATCCAAAACCCTAAAACAATCCATTCCCTTCCGTCTCCAATCAATCTATTCACGGCGTCTGAGTAACAATAACAAGGACGACTACAAAGGCTTAAACTCCACCGCCCCCGACAAGCAACTCCCAGCTGTCCGAACGTACGAAAATGATCTGTGCTCCTTGTCTCTAGTCGGGTCAGTCGATTTCGAGCAGGCGCTCACCGCAGCCGCGGCTGATGGAGGAGAGACTGCCGATGAGCATTTGGCGAGTAACTTGGAAAATATGGTGGTGGAGACTGTTTCTCCAGGGGATTATGATGATAGGAGTACTGTATCAACAAGATTGGTTCGATTGCACACCTTATCCTTTCATTTCATTATTGAACATATGAGAGCTGAAACTGCTTGATTTTAAAACATTTTCCTTAGCATTGCTACACCATGACTTCCACTGAAAATGATCCAGCATGAAAATTATTGAAAAATTACTTGAAAATACACAACTCCTCGTTCTGTTAAACATCAAATCAGAACCTAACGTAGAAACTATATGCCATACCCAACTTGTGTTGCCATCTGAAATGTATATCATATCCAATTTGTGTTGCTGTCTAAATGTTTTTCTTACTTGGTTTCCATTGCTGTTTTTATTATAATATTCAAACTAAAATCCATTTCCATTTGATCTACATGACATATTCAGTTGGTATTGCTACCTGTATAGTTTTTCTATACAGTTTTGTATTGTCTTTGGATCCGTATAACATTCAAGTGTATTTTACGGGGATTTTAGCCAAGTCTAAGTTTTGATAAACAATAGTCTTACATCTCCCATAAAAACAATGTATCTCAACTCTTTTATATTTACAAAATTGTTGTTCAAAAACATATTAAAGTCGATACATATATATTCTTAATCATCATTGAATCTAATAATTTTTGAATGTTATATAAATGTTAAATTTGAATTGAAAAGCACCAAAAAGCTGTTATTGTTAGTTTGGAGACAAAATATTTTTCATGCATACCATCGGTGGTGCGATGCATGATAATCGTCGAGTAATTATTTGTTTGACAATTATTTGTTTGTGTTGCACATCACATATATGTGAATACTTGTGTGGAAATATGTAAGTGTTGTTATGCAAAAACTCATATTTTTCTCCTTTTTTCACGTCAAATATCTTGTAAATATTTTCTTGGCAAATATTTGTGCCATTATCACAGTTTCAACTTTGATTGGATTTAGCCGTCACCACTGCCACAACAAATGTCTCTGCAACCATCTGTCCATTGTACATCAAAATCCACACCTAACGGTATTTGCCTCTACTTCTTCTGTCGACTCTAAGGAAAATTCTAAATTTGATGTTGCGATTGAAACCCTTTATCTGATTACTATAAGTGAACTTCCAACCAATTTCCGATATCAGTCGACTCCTTCCATGGAGCAACATTCATGGACATCAAATTTGGCACCTTTGGTCATCATTTAGTGATGCTTCAATTTATGAAAATTCTTATTGTGAAGTGATAAATGACAACGATGTGTGGTAGTACCATCGCCGTTATTTTAGAGCACTTCTACTAAAAGAAGACACTAAATTTTACATGGATAAAAATTAACAAAAAATCGCACAAAAGTGCGTAGGTCAAGCAACAAGCAAACGTCGATCATAACAAAACTTCCAGAGTTCTATTGCAGTTTGATTGTATAGAAAATGATGAAAAAAGAGGTATTTTAATTTTGTCCCAGCTATTGTTTTTAATTTGTTATATATAAATCAAATGATAATATGCAACCGAGATCGATTTTTTATTTCGGTTGCAGAGTAGGATATTTTTTATGTATTCTTTTTTGAATACAGTTTGGTACCAACGTTTCACTTTCGGAGTTCGAACTCATGATCTTTGATCTTGTGGTTCGTACGATTAACTAAGTCAACCATATTAGAATGAGTGATGTTTTATGTTTCCAATTATATGAATAGAAGTGTCAAGGACTATTAGTAAAGTGATATGAATGTGAATTTAGATGCCTTTCATATCAAACCCTTTTGGCACCAATTGATATACTTGAACGTTAAGTGTTTGATTCTAAACATAGACAATGATATAAGCATTTGTGGTCTATAAGGATAATAACTAGTCCCTAAGTAAGATAATCGTAATCCTAATATGTTGACATTAATTAACTCGGTACGCAAATTCAAAGAAGAACTATAACGTAGTACAATTTGATTGTTTAATCTTATTATTCTTCAAGATGAAGCTCAAGAAAATAGATAAGTCTTTGAGAAAAATAAATCTAGTTTGGCGAAGTGATTTGGTGAGAGCATATAATCGTCAGAGGCAACACGTGCAACACAAAGATAGTCATTGTGAATATGATCACATGTGAAATGACATCAATAGTCACATGTTTCTTTCTAGAATGAAAAATTGAACTGGAGCAAAATTAAGCATCAAAAACATTATTACGATAAATAACCCGACAATTAAAGACTTTGACACCCAATTATTGCGCTAAGAAGTAAATGCAGTTATGCTTTAATGTGGTTCAAGCAGTCGATCAATGTTAAGTTTCTGTAGAAGAATAAGCTACAATTTGTTGCTTCTTTGAACTCCACCATGTAACATATTGACCAAGGTAAGCATTTGTTTGTGACAAATCATCTTGATTACCCGTTTAAGTGTCATTCGAGAAGAGCATGTAAATACATTGATGAGTTCTTAAACAGTTGGAGACCATCATTTAGAGTGCGACAAAGTCAACAATGTAGTATGTTAACAAAAGTCCAATGCTCAATTGTATTTATCCATACATTGTAATAATTTATTGATTTAATATTAATGTGAATAAAAGCTAAAGAGCAGGTATTGTAGACTTTAATATTGCATAATATTCTTATAAGGTCAGAAAGAACACCTCTTGACTTTAGTGTAAAAGAATATGATCAGTAAGGAGATGAGTACCTTCTAGTTTGACATTAGTCATATGAGTTTTAGCAAGGACATTCGTTATACAGTAGTGTTGAGAAAGTAAAATGTCATGCTTATCATGACAACTTTCACTCCAAGAAAATTAAATAATAAACTAAGATCTTTTAAAGAAATACAATTATGTATAAGAGTTAAAACCGTTTCATCGTAGAAATATTATAACATATTATAATCAAATCATCAATGTATATAAGTAAATGTTGTAGTTGTCCAATAGAGGTATGAACAAAAAATGAAGTATCAACATAAGAGTTCTTAAAACCACAATCAAGAAGAAAAATACCAAGTTCTTGATTTCGAGCTCGAAGAACTTGCTTTAGACCACAAATGGCTTTTGTGAGTTTGTAAACATGTGGATTATCTATATGTACAAAACCATACAACCGAGCTGTGTAAACTAACTCAAATAGACTACCTTGGAGGAATGTTATATTAATATCAAACTGTTGGAGAATCCATCTCTCAACTCATTATTAAGCTTAGAATAGACGAATAGTTGTTAGTTTAATCATAGAGCGAAAAATATCATGAATTCATGATGGTCCGTATGATTGTTGACGAAAGTCTTTTGCAACAAAGAGGTTTAAAAGTATCATGAATTCATGATGGTCCACTTGGATCGTTAGTAAAAGTCTTTTGCAATAAAGCAAGCTTTGTACCTATGAATTGAACCATTAGAAATATGTCTTATATGGAAACATAGTTGCGAAAGATAGGCATAATGCATGGCGCAACGTTAGCGCCTTTCGTTCCTATGACGCCACACATAAAAGACACCAAATGGTGCATAAGGCATACATAACACATGACGGATTTGACGTACGGTACAATAATGTCATTTATTTATTTTTCTTTTAACTACTCTTCTTGAAAATTTGTTTTTTGCTTTTCTTCATAATCAAAAAGGTAAGAAAATTAGCATGTATTTTACAATTGTGATTTCAAACCGTTTTCATTTTTTTTTTGCATGTTGCATAGAACAAACTTATTATTGAATTCTTTACGTTTTATGCATGTAGTAATCGATTTTGAGAAAGTAATTTTTTTTGTATAATATTCTTAAAAACATGCATTTGTACTTTATTGTTTTATCATATAATGTATTATTTTATCTTAAACGGTTTATCATTTTATCATATACTGTGAATGTCAAAATCGAATAAGTATAATTTTTACAAACCAATTAGCATTTCTATTTGTAAAATTTATTTGCATGATATACAATTATAAATATCTTGGTTTGGAATAATTTATATAATTGCTCATACAATGACACGCCATTTTTATATTTAAGTTGTTTATATTTGGACAAGTCATTTGATTCAAATTAGGTCTGGTGTAGGTTGATAAATATATTAAATAGCTACGAAATTATAAACTAAAATACGCTATGCAAAACAAGTGGATCGGAATAAGAAAATTATGTTACTCTTGTATCATTTATTTTAGTGTATACTTGAACATATTTATATGTAGTATGTCAAATAGACTTATATCATTCGATATGTTGTGCACCACAACTTCGTAGGGATTTTGTGTCTACGTTGTAAATTACACCAGAAAGTACACTTGCAACCAATAACATTGCGATTAGGATCGGGTTATTAGGGTACTAGTTTTCAAAGCACCATTTTGAATATGAACATCAAATTTTTTAGAAATTGCCTTGCACTATTTAGAATATGTAAGAGCTTGGGTTACCATTATTAGTTCTAGATTATGGTATTTCGAGAGTTGAGTATAAAATTTGGATTGGTTTCTATAATATTATTTTTAACGAGCAGTCATGATCTGGGTAGGAGGTAATGGATTTAATGTTGGTAGATAGTTGATGATTTGTAGGGCATCTCAATGAGATTGAATGAGGACGGTTTAGTAGTGCAAATCCGTAAAATGCGAAATTCGATCAAATCACACATCGCAGTATACTAGGCCTTCTAATTTAGGACATATCTCAATGAGATATTGTGGACGATTATAATGTACGAAGATTTTGCTACTATAAACATGATTAAAATCTGATTCGAATTGGATGATGGTTGCACAGATTGTCGCTGGGAGCAATCTTCACTTGAACACGTATGTGGAGGAATGAGTGGGGAAAGTGATGAAAGTTCATATTGGAACAAATTGAGTGATGGTACTAAGTACTAGTGGAAACTTTGAGTGGTGGTGAAATCCATATGGTTATGATCGAAGATTGTTGTAAGAGTAACAAGAAGGCAAATTATAAGTGTAATAACGAGTCAGCAAATTTGACGTAAAAACATGGATTTTTATAGTTCAAAGATCTAAAGTATAACAAACATTATAATCAAAGAAATTCTAGAAAATGATAGTGTTTGAAACAAATGTCGAGTTTGTTAGAGGTATATGGTTTAGGTCAAGGATAACATAGATTACCAATTTTTTTAGTTTCGAGTGATTAGAACCTACGAGGAGTATCAAATATTTTTCATAAGGTAGGGATAATTCAAAGGGGGCTTATGTAAAGCTTTCTCTTTTAAATTTCAAAATATATAGCCATTTTTCCTCAAAAAATTGTTATAGAAATCATAACTGTTTTTATTTTCAGTCAAACTGCAAATTTGCAACAAAAAACAAAAAAAAAAAAATTGTTCGTAGAAACCCACGATGAACTACTGGTTTGATTTAAAAAAAGGATTTTTTTTATTTATTTAAAATAATTATAGGGTAATTTAGAACATGTTTTAAAGAATGATTTATCGTGTGTCAACTGTCAAAATTGAAAATAATATTGAAGCTGACGTGCAATTGATTCAATTATTTGCAGTTGCTAATGCATGAGACCAATAAATTAGAGAGTTACATGAGAGATAATGTTAGACCACTTTCAACTATGTGGAGATATCGTCGCTCAGATCGGTCATTGTGCTTAGCTATGTAAGGTGTTGTAATATTATAGGTCGTTGTGCTTAGGTGTGTAACGCGTTATTATTTTATGAGAAAAAGAACTTGTAACAAGAAATTTAGCAGGAGATACGTATTCACTACCATCATTGGTGTAAATAGCTTTAATGAATTTATCAAAATGATTTTCAACAATTGCTTTGGATCTTATGGATCGTCTTTAACTCTTGATTTTCGCTTGGGAGGATAAACTTTGTAAATTGATCAAAAAAATCACATAATACTTAGAGCCATCATGAAACGTTAATGTTAAAGGTCAAGCTTCAGAAATACCATTGCAAGCGGCCAAGAAAAGCATGGAGTTAAGGGTGGAAAATAAGGTTTTTTGGCTTTTGTTTTAAAATCAAGCATTACACGGGAGAATTAGATGACAATGGTGAAGATAAATCTAGCTTATGTGGAAACTCACATGTTTTAAAATTGAAAATGTGGAATGCCTTGATCTATGATGATGCTAGATAACATTTTATGCTATAGAAGGTGATCAATAGACATATTAGCTCTCCATGCACTTCATTTTAGTTGATGCCAGTGTAATCAACGTGCAAAGTTCGTTTTTAGTGAGTCAAGGTACGAGTCATGCTTAAGGCCTTAGAAAAGCGCAGAAAGCCAAAAAACGTTCCGTGCGAGTTGAGAAGAAACCTAGATTCGAATCAATTTTGAGCCTTTAGCCTAAGAAATCAACCCGATGTTGAACATTTTCTGCTTCAGCTCTTCTGATTGCAATCATTATATGGTAGAAAAATTTATTGATTTAAGAAGAAAAAAAAACCAAACTTCCTTGCAAGATATGCTATCGAATTCCCGCTACTACTCGAAGTAGACTGTTCTGTAGTGATCTAGTGCTTGAACTCTCCTCCCGATGCTCTTGGTGAGCATTTGTTAATGCACGAGTATTTTTATTCTTTCATTTTTTATGGGTTGATTTTATATTATATATACTATAGTTTTAACTTTTAAAATTTATTAACCACCGATATCAGTTAGAGTGTTAAGTTTCATCATAATAAAATATTGTTTTATTTTTAAGCTTTAAGTTGGTCATATACTCTTAATACTCTCTCTTTTCGATTCTTGAGTATTAGATTTAAATTGATGTTACATTTTCTAAATTTGAATTGATGTTTGAAATTGTTTAAATCTAAACTGATGTTATTCTTTTAAAAAATTGTTATATATGGTTCAAGTTGCATATTGCATGTATATTCAACTTTTTTAGTGCACAAAATCGAATTGTAATTGCAGTTTTTAATTGGAGGAATGTTTTGTTCAAAATACGAAAAACGATGCTTAATGTGCATAAAAAAACGAAAAGTGTAGGCCTTGCACCTTTTCGCATTGACTACTTTGGTTGATCCCTCAGAACTTTATCTAACGTGAAATTTCTCACGTGAGAAAATAAGTTGGTAAAAATTGTATTAAGAACATTGTTTAAATCCGAATTGGCAATTTTTTTTATGCTTAGAACCCAAAATGTTGTTTAAGGTAAGAGTTGCTTAAGAAGTTCAAAGAGAAATAAAACCTGCATAAGTAACAAAAAGAGCCAAGTCATCCCTAATCATAATGTTATCGAAGTCATTGTATGGTGCATGAAGTGAAAGTTATGTAAAAAAGGGCATGGTGTGAAGCACCACCATCCAAGAGCAATGGAGTATTGATTTCGTATTTGCAACAAAGTGAGCATGTGATTGACATTATATTGGTGCTTTAGCATACTTAACACCTAGAGTATTAGTGGGTTGAATTGGAGCGAGATTGAATGATGGACAATGTATGCAATATGATCTTAAATGCTATATAATTGACAATAACTAAGGTATGATGGTAGAGGAAGCTTATTTCCTTGAGGGTTTGTTGGTGGATGTTGATGCTAGCTTAATTGAATGCGGTGACATACATTGTCCAACGTTAAATGAAAAGTGTGGACCTATTCAAATTTCATCTCTATTCTTTCAACTTGCATGATTAGCTGTAAGACCCCACCTTTATATACTCATACCACCAAAGAGTATTATTAGTAATATTGTCTGATAATACATAAAATGAGACGATATTAGACTAACAAAGATACATATTCAAAAACCATATACAACTCACATATACGTACTCAGTATCGACACCAAGTAGCAAACACATGCATTTTCAGGATAGAATAAAACACAATATAAAAGAGATAATAGAGATCACTGAATCATCAATAAAATAACATATAATATCATATACAAGTTTAAATGGGTCTACAAAAATAAGTCAAATACCTATTATTTCAAACATATACACGTACATCATACGTCCAACATACATTCCAACACAACATCTAGATATACATAAGATGCTACATAAATACATATACAGTACATCATCCTATTAATAATCTAGCCTCCACCCTATGTTCAACATTAAGCTGTTCTCTTCGTCCCTGAACCCAAAATGTCTCGGATTAACCCGTGTATTATATAAATAACATACGATCAGACTCTATTTATAATGTAAATGCAATATATAACAACAACTGATAGAGTATAAATAAGTGTATCTCAAAGGCATATAAACATCTCAAATTTAACAACATATCTCAAACCACACATATATCATCACTCATATCAATAAATAAACAAGTCCATCATCTCATAACATAGCTCAATCAAAGCGGGTAAAACAACTACGCATCCAATCATCGGCAATACACAATAATCATCAAGCTCAACTTGGCACTACGCCCAAGATTATCTCTCAGATAATCATAAAGTAGACATACTCAGTCATCATACTCAACATATATGTAACTAATAAACAAACATACAGTCAAACAAACGTCAAGCACATATATGGCATGCTTTCAGCTACGCCACGATTAGCTCTCAGCTAACCGTATAATAGATAAATCGGTACGAGGTCAAACTCCTCAATATGATATGCTCATAGCAATGTCATAGATTATTATGTAGATAATCATATAACACACTTGTAAGGGGTTTACCTTATGGGCTCTCAACCTCATAAATAATCATATCGACTCTCAGCAATATGCTCAATAATCTCACAAAGATGAATAAGTGCAAGTCTATTTTATCTCATCAAATATGAGACGGGAGGCAGATAAGCTCTCAATTCTGCTCCAAGGGCCTTCCTCACATGCTCTTAGGGTTACCCTTACAGTCTTTAGTTACCATGATGACCATCGTGTCACATTATCCATCTTGGAACAACATGTTGCACGACTGCACAATGCAATGGTCACGACCCTATAAATATCCCAAATGGGAACATATTGCTAGCCTAAATGACACATGGTAGTGACTTTCAGCCATATACAACAAAATGTGTCACTGATTTGAAACGCAGCTCCATAATCAAACCTCTAGAATGGATGTTAGTCTAATCTGGTTTACTTCGTGCACGATAATGAGAGTACTCTTGAAATGGACACATTTATGGCGCTCTGCCGCTGCTCTTAGCTTATAACATCTGATATGTGAATGCTACAATAACTCATTCCCGTATAAGTGACATTTACTCATAAAAATGTTACTATCAGCTCAAGCGTTCCATACCCCTTGGCGATAGTTGCTCCTTTACTCAATGCTTGTACACTACACACGCATCGTACAATAATATTGCATGTAACAAGTCTAAAGAATAACCGAAAAAATATTACCAAAGTCTCATACTAGACGGTATTATAACATCGTTTATTCAATATTCTCGTTACACAAAATACAATCAAACAAGACACAAATCATTTATAAAATAGATTTTATTTACTTAAAAGACTTTATACTATTTATAAGTTAAAAATACATTTATTTTTATTTATTTAAACCAAAAAGTAAGAATTTAAAACCTTATAATAAATTTTCAAATTTCTTTTTTAGATTTAAAAATCATAGAGAAGTCTTTTAAAATCAACTATTATTTATAAAAATCATCAGATAATTTTCTGAGATCAAATACAAATTTTAGCTTAAAATCTTCTCCGTTTTTTACATGAACCCAGTGCAATGAAATACAGTCATTATAGCACATCAACAACACATATATACACATCAATTCTCAGCAAATTGTTGACTACAGTTTGATTTAGTGTAAACAGTGAATGGGTTCATCAAGCATAGAGAAACACAAACTACTTCAAATACAACAACACAACTGTAGACAATGCATTCAAACATAGATTTGTGAGAGAACGCTCATTTTAACACTAGCAAACCAAATCTTCACTTGCACCACACAGCTCCTCCAAAGCCTCTCCCTTTCATTCACTGCTTCTTCAAAGAGGAGTCGTCAAACTTGATCAAAATTCAACTTTGTTGGGGTATGGTTCCTTGTTGAGAAGCTAATATTTGATTTTCATTAACTTTGGAATTTTATTTGAATTGATTTTGATTTTTGAAAGCTTGATTAGGACTTTTAATTTTACTGTGTGGAGCAAAATGAGATATTGACTTTGTTTATGAGGCTGTGAACGAAATCTCTGTACTTATTAAGAAAAGTGAAGGGGGAAAAGTACCTAGGTTCACGTTTTTGAATTTAGGTTTTGGGCTATGGTTAAGTGGGATTATAATCAAAACATTCTCATTTTAATTAATTTCCTTCTCCTTTCTTTTACAAATTTCCCACTCACTAAAGTTAAACCAAATCACAAAAAAATAATATTTATTTAATTTCCTTTTTTTACTTTACTCAACCTCATGTATTTTTCATTAAAATTATATTTCACAATTTTCTCGCTTTAAAATTAATTATCTTAAACTGTAATATTTGGGTAATTTTAGTAAAATTTTTATATTAGCCTAAATAACTAAATAAAAAATCATTCTTCACTATGATAAATTCTAGAACTCTTATAATCACCATTGTTTAACTTTATAAAAATTATTAAACCGCTTTTATTTATTTAAAAAACCGTTTAAGTCTAAAATATTAATGTTAATCCATAATACGCAATATCACCATTATTAATAATTTATTGCTTCAAGAATATTTAATACCAGAATAATTCTATTAATAGCTAATTTCATCTAAGGGTGAGCAAATGGTTGGTTCGATTTTAAACCGATCTTGAAACCAAAATAACCATTCAAGAAATATAAAATGAACCGAGCCAATATTTTTTAAAACCGAAACCTGCCTAACTGATGATATTTGGTTCGGTTTGGTTGATTTATTTGGTTTACCTTAAATAGGTCTTCTATTTGTTGATATAACATACAATTAAAGCAATTAATTGAGTCCATATGATGTAAACATTTTAAAAAACAAACTCATCTTCTGAAAATATTAAAATGAACTGAAAGAAAAATAATATAATTATGAAAATATTGTAGATAATAGCATTGATATTAGTAATTTTGTTATTTTAAAATAACTTAATTTCTTGGTTTGGTTAGTAATATTGAAAACCAAACTCGACCAATAAACCAAAGAAATATAAAAACAAAAACTAACCAGTAAAACCAAAGCAAACCGACCAAACTTAATTGGTTTGGTTAGTTTATTTGGTTTTAACCAATAAATACCCACTCCTAATTCCATCACATAATATCTTCCAATATAATTCTAATTCCACCCATCAATCTTATTTTTTCATATCTCAACGAAATATTTTAGTATCAAATTTCCAAGTTCAAAATATTTCACCATGTAAATCCCAAATAAAATTTTATATTCCAATTCATCTTCAATATTTTTATAATTTAAACTCTTTTAATCATTTTAACTTTATCATTAATTTTAATTAATTGCTTCTCAACATCAGGTTGTTACATTAGCAAACAGATGAAAGTATTTTTCTTCTTCGGATTTTTCTTGTAAGGAAGCTTTAATGTTTATTAAAAAACAATATCATGAGCTTGAATGGGGACCAGCTCCTTCTAATAATCTCGAGACTTTTTCGAGTTTTATTGGTGAGAGTTTATATGTATATATCCGTTGATGCTTAAAGAATTGCAAGCTTGTCGACACGTGATATTATGGTAACTTACTAATATAGAAAATTCGTTACCTTATGGATCTACTGGTAAAGCGAAACTAAAAATCGTTACTGATATTCAGCTATACCGATGACTGGTATGCTGATAATCAGTTATCATTGATCGAGAATGATAAATTTAATATTGTTAAGTAAAGGTGGAACCTGTACACGAGGCTTCTGCATGATAGTGGTCTATGCGAAAGTTGATAATGTACGCGCTCTTTTCCTAGCATTGCAAAGAGATTGTTTTCGGACTCGAATCTGGACGTCTAGATCACCATGCGAGTGATCCAACTGTTGCGTCAAGGCTCCACCTCATTGTTAAGTAAGATCAATTATTTTTTGTACCTTTACATTTTAGCAGACATACTAGTCAAATTTATCATGATCAATACTAGATCTACAAATACATATTTCTTTAGATTTTCCTCTATATCGAAATTTCATTAAAATGTAAAGGTAAAAAATAAAATAGAAAGATAAATAATAAAATAGAAAGATAAATAAAAGTACATAACAAAAACAGCGGTCAACTATTATCCTAAAATATGTATTACTTGTAAAATAAAAATTCATTAAACGAAATAAAATAGAAATATGAAATGATTGTTAATTCGTTGTTGATGCTTTTGCCATTTTGCAACTGTTATATTCACCAACGATGTCGATAAATTTACTGCTACTATACTGATTCTACTGCTATGCCAATTATGTTTATTCTTGTTTATCAATGGTTCCGTAACGATATGTTAATGATGAAATTATTGTTACCATAACCCTAGTTTTGATCCATCAATACTATGAAGGCGATCTTGACCTGTATAAAGTGTATGAGATCGGAGTTTCAGTATTGAGTTTGAGAGGAACATGGGTTGTGGTGTTATTGATCATTAGGACAAGCACAAGTTCATAATGGGCCCTAGACAAATTTATGTGTATTTGTAGTATGAAGAAGGGACGAGAATGGAAGATATAGTAGGAACAAGAAGATATAAGTGTAAAAAGTGGGGAATTGAATTCCATTGATACAGCTGTTACACAACCAATCAGACTACATCAAGTGTTCTTAAGGACAACAAACCATGTTATCATATGCTATCAACAAAATATGAAATATGGGTTCCTTTGTACAAATGGGTTTGAACTGTCGCCCAATCTGCCCATGTCCGAGGATGGCCATGTTGGTCATTACTCATTGATGTTTGAAGTTGGTCGTTAGACTTTAGAGTTGTAGTGTTTATTGTCATGTTCGCAATTATTAATAGAGGAGAAAAAATAGAGGATTTTTAGAAGATCGCGCACTTAAGCAAACTCTAATAAATGGTAGAATGAAGACATGTTGAGAATATTTGCTTCTACATTTGCAGTTGATCATTAAAATTTAGAGTTGTTATAGTGCGGTAGTCAAGGTTTTAAATGAGATCTCAAACTGAAATCTCGGGTTGAGATTTTGATATCCCTTCTGAGATTAACGTCGAACAAGATAAAAATTGTGTTTGAAGTTTTGTTTCGTCCAATTACAAGAAAAGATCTCGAGGGAGATCTTGGGTGAGATGCAAGAGATTCCAAACTCTGGTTGTAATATTTGTTCCCATTTTGACTTTTTTTTAATATAGGAGAAAATATGATGAATTTTTGAGAAGATGATGCACTTAAGCAAGCTCTAATTACACATGATAGTATTAAAACATATCAAAGATACTTGCTGGGATGGAGCCAATTACTAAGTACAATATGAATATTTCAAGGTTGAAAAAATCATGTTTACTCTATTACTGATTACTAATTTTCAGTGAAAGAAAAAAGATATTTATTTGTTGTTTGAATATCAGATATTTATCCGTTTTTCAGATACGGATGCGAATGAATTTAGGAGTTTTTGGATGTCGATTGACATGCTTATTTATGTGGTATTAACTTTGTCTGTTGTAAATCATGATTTGCATGTTGATCGCTAACGTATGTTGCATCATGCACAAATTGAGGTAATTTACTTTCAGTACTCGTATCATTGTTAAACGAGTTTATATTAGATATTTAAGTGTTTTTCAGCATAGTTAATAGATAATTAAATTCATGATTTGACTTTAAATGTCAAACAGAATGCGAGTTGCAGCTCAATGTTGACGAGTGGAATAACTTCTATAAAATGCTTGGATAATAGACTGATGATTTAAGATGTGAAATATGTATTGGTATTAACAAAATGTTATTTTGGTCTTCATTTTTGCAATGTTCTTCGGAATTAAAAAGATAAATTTAACGAATGTGGTACATTTTGAACCATCTTCTAATAGCTGCTATTAATTTTAATAATCTCCATTGATAGACTATATATGTACTACTAAGATTGATTTCAGCCTTTATTTTTTCCAGATAAATGAGAATATTTTTTTACATCAATTAGAGGTAGGAAGCGGAGATGATAACTTTTTTGTCGATTTCCCCCATAACTATATGAATGAAAGTACAATTTTATAGTTATATTATTTGTAAATGTGAATATATCAGTTTATCTTTCATTATTTCATAAATGATAAGTTTCAAATATTTTTTGCATTCATAGTTTCTTACATAAAAATATTAAGAATCGGTTCTGATCCATCAAACTATTTTAATTTTTCCAATCCAACCCAAAGTTGATCCGTCAACCTATCGTACTGTGGATCTGTGTTGGAATTGGGTCTTAATCCAGGTTTCAATCTGGTGGTGACTCGACCAGTTGTAATTGAAATCTGGTTGCAGGTCATGAGTTGGGTTTGACCTGACTCAGCCACTAGTCTCCCTTATAGTGGTCATGATATTTTCGATTTACCTACTGATACGTTGACCAATATTATTTCCGTATCCTCTGATCTACTTTAGATATTGGCAAAGGAGTTGTCAGCCCTGAGTCAAAAATTTCCAGAACCAAATTAATCTGCTTAGATTGTAAGATGTAACAACAAGTTTTCACCGCATTTATATACCCCAACCAAACAGCCCGCATAAGGTCCAAGTAAACTGTCCAACCCATACAAATTCGTTTATTGATTTATCAGAGGATGAATTTGGGTATTGTAAAATCCTTTAATGAATTAATGCTTCTTTCACTCGTGGCCTGCTAATGTTGATTTACTTACCAATATGTTGACCAATATTATTTCCGTAACCTCTGTTATACTTTAAATATGTGTGAGTCGTTAGTCGCGACTCAAAAAAATTCAGAAACCAAACCAATCTGCTTAGGTTGTGAAACTGGAAATAGTTTTTACTGCAGTTATATACAACAACCAAATTATCAGCACAAGGCCTAAGTAAACTGTCCAGCCAGTAATAGTTTGTTTATTGATACATCAGAGGATGAATTTGGATATTGTAAAATCACATCTTTAAGAAATCAACGAATCATTCACTCTTGGCATGGCCTATCTAATCACGAGTATATGTACTATTTTGTTAGACATTATGCTTAGCATCACAGGATTTTAAATTACATCATTTATAACTTCACACGCAATGATTTTCCTAATCAACCTTGACTCTGTAAGATACCTAACATCATATTTCACTTAAAATTTTGATGCATCCACCATTTGCACTTTTTTCTTTCTTTCTGAAAAAGAGGGATGAAAGATATGAGAGAATTGAAAACACATGGGCGAACTCAGAATCATGTGAGTTTTGCGTCTATAAGAGATGGAAAAAAAGAAAAAAGAATTTTGACGATATCTAAAATGAACACTCCTGTTTATATTTTACATAAAGGGTTGCTAAGGTAGTATTATTCTGATTCTCATTTATTATATTTCACATGTCATAAATCTGGTTCCTTAGCAATATTGAAGTTATTAGCATCAATTATTGTAGTCAAAGTAGCTTAGCTGCTACATATTGGTATTAGTTGAAGCACAAGTTTGTCTATTTACTGCAAGATATCATTCAAACTGGTTATGATGAAATTATAATTAGTTACAATTTCAGTAGCAAATAACATGAAACTGTATCAAACACTTACCATGTTTTTTGAATGTTGATAAGTGCTGATCTTTGAACTCAATTATTCTGTTTGAACAGTTTTTACCAGTGAAAAAAGTGAAAGAGAAGTCTACCAAACTGAGAAGCAGTCTTACGGCTGATATTCTATCGAGTAGCAGTGTGCCAAATAATATCCTTGCAATGACATTTAGACAAGTTATCTTACAGGATCTCTGGAGTTTTAAGTTGTCAATTTTCAGCTCAGGAACCGAGAGGGATATGGAACATCTTGCCGACACAAGAGAGGTCATAGATGTTTTAAATACATTCTGTCTTGTATATCTGTGGACCCTTAATTTGTTGTTGGGAATTCCTAGTCTGTTAAGCTAAATCAAAATCACTGTGTAATATGATAATTTTACCGTTCTAAGTAAACATGATATTTCAATGAAAGATTTAAACAATCACATTAATAAACAACAAATATTGGTTGCCATAATAATATAACAGGTTTGTTCGTGGGCTTCTATCCTTTTCTCTCTTTATTTATTATTCAGTCTGATGTATCATGCAACATTCTTCGTAATATTGCAGATTCAGATAAAATTCTGTATAAGCTCTTCGAATGTATTGTTCCTTTCGAAACTGTCTGAGGTGGTTTGTTCTTGGGCTCTCAAGAACACAAAGATGTCATGCCTCAAAAATATCAGTGGTTCTTCTTCATACAGAATATTTGATTGGCCCAAGAAGTTTTTAGGTTCGTCTACCGGCGATTCTTCCATCCGTATATGTAGACTATCTCAAAGCGAGATAACAAATGGTGCAAAAGACCATTTTGAAAAAAAAAATTTGGCGGAAAAGAAATCTTATTTCAGGAAGCAGCATAAGCACAATTTGTTGGAGCCTCCGAATTTTTCTCCGTTAGAAAAGGTTACAGGTGCTGGATTTGGCGAATGGGCAAAAGAGTTTGTTCCTGCCTACAAATTGCAGGTTGATGGCAACTTGTTCAAGGATATCAAGCTTGAAGGACTGCAAGAAATGCCTAAAAATAGTTGGGAAGCTCTTTTAACGCACACCCAAATGGTATATATTTTATTTCCATGCACTTACAAATCTTGCTTATGTCCTTCGAAATTAATTTGTATACGTTTGTTGCATTCAGTCAGTCAGTTATCTGAATTTTTTGTGATATTAAATAAGTGTTGCTAAGAATGGAAGCTGAAGCGAAAGTGATTACTATTGTAGGATCCGCTATGAGCCTTTATGCATATGGCAATTTTTTTTTCAATATACCAGATTGTTATCTGAATTATCGTTAATCAGTTAAAAAAATTATTTGTATCCCGAACTATTCTAAATGCATGCTACCAGCTAACCAGTTTCAAGGAATGAAGGTGTTAGATGATTGCAGGGAACTTCGTTTTTACATAAAATTAGACAGTTGCTTCATCGAAATTCAAACTCGTTAAGCAATAAGTTAATATATTTCTTCTTTTGCTCAACCTATGTTCAGATTACATAAGTGGGCTCAATTCATTACTAGTCAGTCATACACTAATTCCCTGTGAACATATACAATAGTAATTCAATTCATGAATTCTCTCTTGCAAACATTTGTAGTCATACAACCAAATAATTAAGTAAAATTTAAGTGAATATATAAATTCATTATATAGTCTAGAACATACATTTAGAAAATGACTCGTGAATCTGATGATGCTATAGAATCTGCACGTAATCATCGAATAGCCTCATGTTTGCAATTCAGGATAAGCTGCTACAAATCCTAGACATGTATTATGAAGACCGATATACACTTCCTGACAAACAGCTTTCTTGTGGTTTAGCCGTTGAAACTTCAATCACAACCAAGGTCAGTTGCAACCTACTTGATATAAATACAGTTGCCACATCTGTATTCTCGCTATATTATTTCTTTTTCCTGACTAATATTTATTGCATGCTGAAATTGCATTGTGCAGAAATTTATGTGGAAATTGTTTATTGGCTCCATAGCTGGGGTCTGCTTTCTCATCATTACTGCTGTTTTTGCCCAAATATATTGGCCATGCCTTCTCAAAACCAGAAAAGTTTCAGATCAGAATAGTACGCTTCCATTAATTGAACCTTACACTCCTCAGTTCAAGTCTCTTAACACTGCTGAGGTATGTGTGTGTGACTTTGTCATTGCAGTTGCTTACTTCATTACGATGTCTACGCCTTTTCTAGCATGGTGAAGACTCAAAATATTGCATTAGATGATGAGTGCGCGTGCGCGCACACATATACATACATGTATACATGTATGTGGTATGTATCAAGGTTTGAGATCCCGGTTTTGGTCTTTTCTTATTTTAGGAATGGTCTAATTCACAATTTTTTGTTTCGGTTTTGGAATATGCACTAATATTTGTTTGATTTATTGAAACAAAATGTATAATTTAACTTTAATTGGAAAATAAGATACAAAGGAAGAATACTGATTAATCATAAATACGTACAACACTAAAATAATGTTTATCCTTTACTTTGTTTTTAAGTATTTATAGTTTCATCAATTATATATTTTGTGATTTTATATGTTCTCTAAGTTAAAATTTCAAATTTGAAACTCTCTTCTCTTCTTTTTGTTGTTGTTGTTGAGTTTCTCATGTAAAATTTAAATTTCAATAGTTTTTTATTGAATCGGAGTTTCGGTTTGGTTTTGTTTCAGTCCCTACTGAAACTGGAACTGAATGTAATTTCGGTGTTTCAATTGAACCAAACCTTGGTATGTATAGCTTAATATCAGCATGATTCACCTGTGTTTTTATTAGACCATACACAGCAGGTTCAAAATATCTGATTTAAATCAATCAGCCTGTAAAAAATCTTTTTTTTTTGGCACCTACTTTTTCCAAAAGAGTTATGTTAACACATGGTCCTTGGGAAAATGCAATAAAAAAGGAACAAAGAAAATGAAGTGTAAACCCAGTACCACCGTTATAAAAATAATATTATTGAAGGGATGTCAATAACTAGTAGGGGGAGTTGTTAAGGACCGCTGGAGTGGTATGAACCTCTAGACTGAGGTTCTAGAGGTCATGAGTTTAAACCCCGACATCAAAGTGGGTGCTTTGCTTGAATAAAGTATCACACTTATTTTCAGAAAAAAAAAGCTAAATTATAAAGGAAATCTGATTGAATATAAAAATTGATAAGAATACACCAAACTCAAATAAAAAGTTTATGAAATGTTAAAGATTCTCCAAACTATTCTTTCATAAAAATTGCTCCTCCTTTATTATCTCTCTTCTCTCTAAACTTTTACATAGAAGAAAGGAAAAAAAATTGCTGACAAAAATACATAAAATATATATATGTAAAACTAAGAGGAAACCGAATAGAAAATTCATACTGCCATCAAGATGTTTAGAATGAAGGACAATAACCCAAAGCCTAAGAAAGATGCAAAACAAATGAGATTTTATGTTTAAGTTTGAATTTGATTTAATTTCTAAATAACTAGTGATTTGATTTAGTTTAAGATTAAATTTGGGTTTCTATGTTTTTAGATTTCGACAATGTCATGATTTGGATTTTGCTGAGGGTGTTGATTTGGGGTTCTAGAGAGATTAATTTAGAACAATTCTATGTTTAAGTCTGAATTTTAATATATAAAAATAGTATTAGTGATGTGATTTAATATAAGTTAGAATTTGGGTTCGTAAGTATTTAGATTTTGGCGGTTTCAAGTAATTTTAAGTTTGATTTTCGATATTAGTATTGATTTGAAGTTGTAAAAGAATCGACAAATTCTCGAAGAAGATGGGTAGTTTAGGAACAAAAAGTATATTTGTTGAGTGGATGTGTTTCTTAATAATTTTTATTGGAACTAAAATTTTACCCCTTGGTGTCCCTTTAATAATAACATAAAAAAAGTGAATGCATAACCCATATTGTTATCTTTAGTAATTATTTATTGTTAACATCTGTAATGTTAGGGGTGGAGCGCTAGATATTGAAATATTTGGAGTTATAAGAAACGAATAAGCGGTACTATCAAATATAGGACAACGCACCATAACATTTTGGGCACACACTAAAAGTAGAGTTTATATAAAGCCTTTGACAATGCCATTGAGGCAGTGACTATTCATAAGTGCAACCTAGTACGACCACTGTACGTGTAATTTTTCAGACACCTCTCTAGTGCTCTTGGATGCTAATAGATGTGTTTTCAACTTTTTAAAATTTGCTTTTTTACATCTACTTTTTAAACATTTTTTAAATTATGTTTAGGGGTTTTGTGCCAACTAAACATAATAAATTAATTTTGAATTGTTCATTTTCATATTGATTTTACAAGTGGTACAGTTATAAATCTGTACCACTAGTACATGCTCATTATTCTGTTATTTGATTTGTTTGTGTTATTATATTTTTATTGAACATCTTTATATTTTGTTGGGTGTGCTGAATTGCCAACCACCTGACTATTGTTAACGCACTTCATATATTTGAATAATTAACACGAGATCCCGTGTTACATAATGAACTTAATACTAACATTTACACACTTCATATATTTGAATAATTAACATAAGATCCTATGGCACGCTCTTTGCATGTGCAAAGCAACATAATTATAACATAGGACACGCAAGGAAAAATGATTAAAGCAATTCGAAACATAAAATGCAAATTAAAAGGAAAAATGATACGCACCTTGTGTGTTAAGGGTATAATAATTAGTACAATCGGCACATGCTTCATACATGGAAGATAAAATGTTATAACTTAAATTTGAAAGTTTATGTCGATTACAGACATAGTAACATCATTTCAATACACGTAAAAATCTGTTAGGCTTTTAACATTACATACATGTAGATTCAACGCGAATAAATGTTGGTGTGGTAATTGTTTTCTCTCCTTTTATGGATCTTGACATGGCCAATGGTAAAAAGATTATGTATGACAATTCAAAATGTTTTTAAAGAATATTTTGACGTAACTCAGAATGCTAATTATACTATCAAATTAACGGTTATTGTTCATTTTATTATTTTTAACTTCATGGTTTGTCGCCGTTTAACTATCGTTGAAGCAAAAACTAACTTTAATGAATATTATTTATGAATGAAATAGAACGCATGTTAATATTTTCTATTAGATTATGAATACTTTGGCACATGCGATGTGCGCGTGTATAAAAAATATATTCGAATGAAATTACATATTTACTTAAAATAATCAAACTTTTGCATGTAGTGCTGATTATTTTTGATCTGGTAAAACTTTTGATAAATAATATCTAGTTAAACTTGATTTTAAAATATCAAATTCAGAATTAAAAAATGTAAAGATAAACACATAAATACTCCTAATTTTCCGTTGTATTAATTTTTTAAATAGTTGCGAATTTCAAGAAGAAAGAATTGAATGCCATCGCAAAATGTTATTTAAAATAATAATTTTATTTATGAATCAGATGAATTGTCTTTTATTCTCAAATATTTGTTTTTCACAAAATAAGCGAAAATTATACATAAATCAAAATAAATAGTTTCGTTCCACATAAAACCAAAACAAACGAAGAATGAATACCGATATAGTGGTACCGAGAATAGAAAAACATTACAAAAATCAGAAAAAATATGTAAAAAATTATCATTATCAAGGTTCAAATCTATTACCTTAATAATATTTCGAACTTGCTAAACAAAAATAGAGATTAAATTGTCGTTATTAGGATTCATACTTTTGAACTCATATTCATGTAATAAGGGCAATTTTATGTTGTTTGAGACGGAGCAAGATGCCATGCGCTAAGAATGTCTTTAGAATCCAGACGGAGACTGGACGAAAATACGCTCTAGCCACATAATTTGGTACAAGTGAATTTTGCATTAAGTGGCTATAAAAATAGTAACTACATAAGGTGAGATACTCAATTTGTATTGATTAAATTGGCACTATTTATTATTTTAATACGACATATGTGGTTGAAATCAAGAATGATTTGAGGTGTAATAAAAGTGAGGGGAAGCAGATCCTTATCCTACACACATACACACACAAAATTTAAGTTTATCGTCAATAAATTTATAAAAAACAAAATACTATCGTACATCACAGTAGTAATAAAATTACACAAAATAAGTTTATACAAGATTAAATTTATACCATGACTATAGCTAAATATTTGTGTTTCTAATAATGAAGACTTCGTAAAAAAAACACAATAATAAGGAACAATTAAGTCTTTAATTTATAGTAGATTTCTTTACGTTACACATGGTCGTTACAGTTGAACCATCAATCGTACCAACCATTAATGCGGTTACCATCTATAACGGTAACGGTAACGGTTGAAGAATTTGATAAACGCGGTTAACCATACCAATCACACATGATTGTTTTGTATAATATTGAATATTACAGTATAAAAATTAGTAATTTAAGTAAAAAAGAAATAGCTTGTACATTAATAACACGTGTTCATGAAATAATAACACATGCATGCATATTGATCGTTTTATAAAAAAAATGCAAAAAACAGTTAGAGCTATATGAATTTATCATCAAAACTGCATATAATTGAAAATATATGTACAACATGCTTCAAAATTGAAAATATGACGGTTAACCATCATAAATGGTTGTGGTATTACGGTTAATGGTAATAACGACGGTTACCACAGTCATAACACCCTAGGTTATACCACAAAAATATTTAAAATACATTAAAAATAAAAAAAGTAAAGTGAAGAGACGTTAAAATCAAATTTTGAAGAAGTTGAAAGTTAATGAATAATTATTATTGTATTTTTATTTTTTGAACCAAAGAACCAATTAAGTAAGCTTGGAAAGTATGAAAATTTTATGTTTATTTTGAATTATAAAAAAGAATATTTATTGAATGATTTTATAACTTTTTTGAAACGAAGATTATATGAGAAGATGAAGAGCTTCAATACATAAATAAAGTAATTGAGTTTTTTTATTGGAATGATATTTTATCAGTCAAGAAAAATGTTATACCAAAAACATTTTTTTTTAGTGCCCTAGAAAAACTAAGCGTTCTGACGGCGTCTCGGACAAAAAACGTAATAAAGTGCCAAAGCAAAAAAAATAAAATAGATAATAAATAAATAATAGAGTGCCAAAATTGGACAATAACGTCTAAATGGTGCTTCGCGGTGCCATGACGGCTCCCTTGACAACATATGTGACATGGGGCTTATGTCAGACAGTCTGTCTCTCTCGGCATTTTGCATCCTATGATTGTATGACATGCTCCTTTGGAACTTTCTTATAGTTTGAACTCCATTTGCACTTCTGTCCAAGGCCAGACA
Source organism: Allium cepa (assembly GCA_030765085.1). Lineage (NCBI taxonomy): Eukaryota > Viridiplantae > Streptophyta > Magnoliopsida > Asparagales > Amaryllidaceae > Allium > Allium cepa. The sequence goes on from CM060943.1 coordinate 737,426,679, forward strand.
ATCCTGTATGTGCTTCGTTTTGTGTGCATAGCTCCTGCCTAAACCTGCTTGCATCCCATCAATCCATATCCCGTTCATCGGTCCAATAACGCTCCTCTTTGTCCTACAGACCTTAGCTTGCCATTTTTTGGTCCAAAAATCCAAGTCCTCAAAATGCAATCAAATTTTGAAGAGATATTGCCCTTAAAATTTCTAGTCAATGGTGTAAGTCGTGTTGAATTTGAATTTTGAATCTAAAAAATTGTCTTTCGAAAAATTTGTTCGGCCTTGAGATAACCCTAGGTTTGCTTTGGATTTATAAAGCTTTGACTTGGAGCTTGCTCCAGATCAGACATGCACTCTGCCCTATGCCAATGCTTGAGAGATTCGGCACCCCGGGGTAAACCCCAGGCCGATCCTTGTCCCGAGTTGTCGACAATGGACCCTATTCGCTTTTTTCTTTTCTTTTGTCGAGCCGATTTCACTGTTCGATGGTTGACTCAGCCGTTCCCTTGCCAATGGATGTTCCCCTGTGGTGACTCGGAGCATGCTCTGGGTCTTGCATGTCTCTGACTCGAAGCATGCTTCGGGTCAGACTGCTTCGGCCTTTGGGTCGGCACTCCTAAACATGATCTGGAGCTTGTTCCGCGTTTTCCATACCTTTGCTCGAAGCTTGCTTCGGGGCTTGCTCGAAGTTTACAAAATTATGCCAAAACTTCATTTCTTTCAACCTCCTTAGCTTTGTATGTGTCTCATTTGTTTTTTTCCTTCAGATTCTTCTCAACTCCAATTCGAACGTGAATATGCCGAGCAAAGTTTTAAACATTCAAAAACGCGTTTCTAAACATCCATATGTAATACAAACATACAAAATCAAGATATTAAGTTATTCAACAGAAATCTAATATATACACAAGCATATGTGATCCTAACACATTCTAACCCATATCAAATCATCAAAACATCAATTTAAAGGTATTTATAAATCTGGACAGGGAAGAAAAATATATATTTTGGTTTATAAATGGTTACAAAATAGTTTTGAAACATAAAATACACATTTTTAATAATAGTTGTAATACCTTTGGTGTCATACTTTTTTGGTGTAATCGTGAACTACCAAAAATGCCCTTCTACATAATTATCAAATCTTAATATCACTTAAAAATAGGATCTAATAAATAAACTTCATTTACCAATTCAAAATACCATTTTATAAATATGACTGAATCTCACTATCACTTAAAAATAGAATCAAATAAATAAACTTTCTTTACCAATTCAAAACCCACATCTACAAGTATTACCAAATCTTAATATCACTTAAAAAATAGATCTCACAAATAAACTTTTTTTACAAATTCGATCTTTATTAATTAATGATAGAAATAAAAAAATCAAATTAACAAAAAATTAGATGTTGAAGCGCTGAATAAAAATTCAAACTAACCACATATGATTTAATCGCAAAAATATGACTAAATATTTGAATAAATCATTCATCTTAAATATGTCAAACATATATAATTTATGGAAAAATAATTCACGCGCGAAGCGCATGCCGTAACGCTCGTATACTATTAAGCTTTTTATACCATTCACCAAATCTAAGCTTTACTCCTCTAAAAAGCCTTCAAAACACCCAGATAATTCCCGATGAGTGGGAAACAACTCTAATCCTTCTCAAATAAGTTGATTTGACGATGGCTCTAGATCTCTTTTGTTGTGTACTATTGAATCTATCAATTTCTCTTCCAAATAAATCAATTTTACATTGAAATTTACGTTCCTATGAATTTTTAGCTCAAAATAATGTCATTCAAATATACTAATTATATTTTCTTTTCATATTTCACTATAAAAATGTTGATTATTTCACTTTATTTGGACTCTAAGTGCTTTTTATTGGGTGCATAACACTCTTCTCCATCCCAGCAGCATAGAGTTGACAATAGGGCCGGCCCAAGTTTTCTTTGACCCTGGTTGAATGTAAATATGTCTATTTCAAATTGTTGAAAAGAATTAAAGTTTTTTTATTATTAAACATAGAAGGTTTTAGTTTCAGAGATTGAATCTTGGACCAATTGCATGGATAATTATACATACCAATTACGCCACTGCACCTTCCATGTTACAAATGAAAACATACTGATGTATCCTGTATACGAGGAAATGTTGGACCTCAGCCCTCTACTATTAATGGCCTTAAGCGGTCGCGTTGACTGCCCGTATTTAGGGCCCTGGTTGACATGTCGTTAGTATGCACATGTTAACAGTTTCCTTACCAAATTTATTTTCAGATACTCAAATGGTATTGTCAAGCTCCAGTTAACACCTATTTACTCTGTTTCTCCCATATTTGTTTATTCAATGTGGCTGATAAGGCTTATGACAGCGATCCAGTTGTAGCAAGAAATAATTAGTTGATTAATTTATTTTAAAAATTGCTTTCAGTAATTTCTTATTATTAAGAACGCTGTCGTCACTCGGATATTGGATTAAATGATTTCATCCTCATGATGTGGAGATCAAGAATGTCATCTACAGAGTTTTACTTAGCTGAACCAGATAATTCTCGGGGATAATTGTGTCATCATGCATTGTTTATGGGATTGGTAAGACGTGCATGGATGCTTACTTTGAGAATTATATTTGATGCATAAGCACTCGGAATCTAGGAACGTTATTAAGTATGATCAAATCAAAGATGAGGGCAAATTAAGATATTAAAATACAGCTGATGATCTCAAGAGGGATACTTGATTGATAAACACATATGACAACAAAATAATGATTTTCCATCTAAAAATATTGCTGCTAGAAATGGCATTTAGACCATTTCCATATATTTTTGGTGAATAAATAGACAAGAAGAAAACGTGGGTTGTAAATTTGTATATTAGTATCAGGGAGGAATAATACAAATACGATTGTCTTTTTTATTTTTTATATTGTCATTGAACTTTATTTGGAGAAGCTAATGAAACTTTAGTTTGTTTGCGTAAACCCATAAATGAGTTTCCTCGAGCCGTTGAATGATAAGTGCTTAGATGTGTGCAACATTATCGAACACTTGTTTACTCTACAGGGGTACCTTAATACAGCTGCCAACCGACCAGCACATCCATGTTTTTATTTTATTTCTCTACTGCTTATTTGTTGTATCGTTATTATTGAATACACACACATACATACAAATGCCAGTTGCCTTATGTTTAGTTGGCTTTCTTTTCTGAGCATGCATTTTTTTTCATGTGTCCCTGACATTTTCAAATTATGATAATAAAAAAATTAATTATTGATTGCATAGGTGAAACCTTTGTGCGTATCAGTTATTCAGAAAATTAAAGATGAACTTGGACTGCCAGGGGATATAATGGTTGATGAGAAATGTGGTGCCTGGACAGGAATACTGCCTGGTTACTTAAAGGAACCGATTTCTTGTGAGTGGACGCAAATAGAAGATTCTTCTAGTGATTCGCTTGCACATGATATTGCAAGCTATCAGGTATGGTTTATATAAGATACTGCTACAGAAACCTCTATGTGGTGTTACTCGATTTAAGAATAAACTTTCTATAGTTCATAAAAACTTTTGATCCCGACTTTGGTCAGTTGGGAATAGAGATGAATTTCTCACTGTAAAAAGCTAGAGGTGTATGTACTTTGTTTTTTTGTCAATATTTTGTTTCAGTAATTGTTGGCGTAAAAGGTTATTTTAGATCAAAGGTCTCAAGATCAAACCAAAGTCAGTTCATCAGAATATGGATTGTTGGAATATGTAGTTTCTGGATTTTAAGGCAACTTTGTAAATTTGAAAGTACACAGACTACATATGTACTGGTTTCCTGAAATTATGCACATGACTTTTACTAGTACGTTTACCGATAGTTTGACATGCTCAACATGATGAATCAATTGTCTTTAAATTTTTGCCTAAAGAGAGATAGTACTTTGCACATGTGCTGCACTATGTACAAGTTTGACGTGATGTATTTAGAATCTATAGATTTATAATGAATTTGCATCTGGAAACAGCCTCTCCGCATGCGGGGGTAAGGCTGTGTACTATCTTGACCTTTCTCATAACTCGGTTATAGCAGGAGCATGTGCACCGGGTACCACCTGTATATTGAATTTGCATGCTAGTAAAAAAAATTCTTATCTAAAACGACTTTCTTAATAATGATTTTAAGAAAATTCCTTTTCTAAAGTAATTTTCATAAGAATAAAATTAATTTTGAAACTAGTACTTACGCATGCTCACGTAATATTACATTTTAAGTTGATTCTTTACATATGCGATGTTGTTGGGTTAATTGATTCTTTACATATGCGATGTTGTTGGGTTAATTGATTCTTTACATATGCGATGTTGTTGGGTTAATTGATTCTTTACATGTCAACGCTGGAAATATGGTAACGCATATGTTTTGCGGTGAAAACTAATCAAACCACCCCGGCCCTTTTTTTCTAAAAACTCTAAGAAGCATGTTGCATAAGAGTTTCTATTAGCTTGCCAAATTTAGTTAAGATGGATGGCTACGGAAGATTTTGGCAAGATTGCTTTATATTATCCTCCTCCACCCACCCCCCCCCCCCCCCCCCCCCCACAAACAAAATTGCATTACTGGTAGAGAAGCCATAAAATCCAAATTAAAACTCTATATAAGTTTTGCTTTCCTTATGGGTTGACCGCTGAAGTTATATTATAGCAAGATTTTACTTTATACACTGAAGTTCTTCATGTTAGTTCAACATGTCTTTTTTCAGTGTGTAAAATATTTGTATAAGTTACTGTGTACCATTTTGGAGTTGCAAGGTAACTGTACTATATGATGGTTTTGACCAAGGTTTGATGTTTCGACCGAAACATCGAGATTCCGCTTGTTCCGTTTAGGTTTCGGTAGGGACCGAAACGAAACCAACCCGAAATTCTGATTCAATAAATACTATTAAATTAAAACAACTGCAGTAATCATGGACTTTTTTTTTTCTAAAAATATTGTTTTGAATTTGGAAGTTATTACTGCACATAACCTATAACAAAAGTCCTTAAAATGATTTTTTTTTTTATAATGGTTTCTTAAAGAAAATCCTATTCCGGAGTGATCTTCTCAATATTGAAATTTTATTTTAATTTAATTAATACTCGTTATGCACATTCACACTGTATTATAATTCTAGTTAAATCTGCTAACTGTTAATCATTCCCATTAAATCAATGTCTGCTCAGGTAGTCATGTCTGGAAATGGAACTGTAGTTGGGTTTCAGCCAACAAGTCGTGTTGCAGTTAATCATTGGGCATCCAATCCCTTGGCAAAAGTTCTGTATGGAGGTCGGAAGATTTCCCCTGGTAAAATTCAACAAAATTTGAAGCCACTTTGACATCGTTGTTTGATGGGAAAAAAAGTATATATTTCTTGAAGTATGTCAACTTATTTTATTGCAGGCGTCATAGAGCCAAATCTTAAAATTCCTCGTCCTGATGAAATTGCTGTAATTGAAGTGTTAATGTCAGCAAATTCTAAACCTAGTTTCGTATTGGCAAGGCCAATGCAATGATCACATTGAAGGATTTAGCAAAGCCCATCATGCACCTCTAAAAAAAGGCTGCAGGAATCCACCTTTGTAATCTCATAACATAAAACACATTCACTTTGCATACCACCTGTCCCATAACCTACCATAATATGCTTCTGCCCAAACAAAAATCCATACTTCTTCCTTCCCAAATACCATTGGCATTCATTGGCGGCGCATCAATACACATTCAGTTCTTCAGAGCCATATTTGTTCCTCTTGTAATGATTGCTTTTAACACTGTCAAAAAATTTCACTATTCAGTTCTTCAGAGCCATATTTGTTCCTCTTGTAATGATTGCTTTTAACACTGTCGAAAATTTTCACTATTCAGTTCTTCAGAGCCATATTTGTTCCTCTTGTAATGACTGCTTTTAACACTGTCAAATTTTTTCACTCTATTTTTTCATGGCATTATTAAAGTCTACCTGATATCCAAGGCTGAACCCCATCTCCACTGCCTTCGACGTGTTATGTTATTGGGACATTGTCACCTGCTATAAGGTTTCCGCAAGTTGATCTTTCAGAATGTGATGAAGTCAATAAGGCTACTCTCAAACTTCTTGAAAGTGAAACATTGTACTACTGCACAAGGTGAAACCTAGAAATGGCGCTTATATATCAGTTGTACTTGTGTGGCTATTTGTGGTTGTTTTTATTTCATTGTTTCAAATATAAACGAATATTCTGAGTTCTAAAAGTTCATTTGTAATGTGCAGCATTCATATAAATAATACAACTATGCGTTGACTAAAATTTATGATATTTTTTCCCCTGCATTATTATTCAACTGGCTCATTTGACTTACCAAAGATTTTTGCTGATTTTTTATTCCTAGTTGTCAGCCATTAGATTCTGATATGATGATATAATAAGATAATGCATACTTCAGCATATGGTTAGGAAGATAGTATGCATCATACAACGGATGATGATGAAGTTACTATATCTGGAACAGAGAGTTGCATGTCACTGATTATAGTTCTCTGGGAAAAGCTATCTCAGATGGTTATCATTTATCAATCCACATTTGCACTTTCTGTATTACTGTTTTTTTGGATGTTCAGGTAATTAACAAGCTTTGCAAGGAGCTTGTTAACGGTTACTGCTCTTTCTTGTTATATACGGTGCCTTCAAATGCACTAGTGCATTGATCTTCAGAACCACTGCTACTGGTTCGAGGTAAAAATGAGATAAATATGATGACAAACTGATAGTTTGATAATAAAAAGGTACGAAACTTAATTAAGTTCATTTGTGCTGAAGAGCCAAGTTTATGGTTCACTTTTGTTTGTTTATATTTATTATGTTTGTCTAGTGTCTACCAAATTGAGCTGAGCTAAAAGCTTCTTTGCTTTTGCTTTTTATTTTCCTCCCCAACTGATGATTACAAGCTTTTTTCTCTTGGCTGTATGTACAATACTATGATTCTTTTAAGTGGAATATCAGCATAACATATGAATTCAGCAGCTATAATTTGTGTGAACTTTTAAATTTAATTAAGATTCTGTGATTTAGCAGAATAGCTAAATATTGTCATGTCAATTATTCTACTTTTTATTTCGCTTGACCGTACGGACACAGGAATCAAAATTGCGAAAAACATTTAGCATCTGTAGGAACAGTATTATTCAGCTTTTTTTATATACGTGTTGTTGTTGTTGCTGCAACAAAATGGCAATATTATAGTGTTTAGTGGAATACTATAACTATGGTTTTATTAATAGCACCAGTCTTTATGATCTGCTTTGCCTGGCCATTTTAAATTCCTCTGTACACGTATTACTTCAATGATTTGTTATGATTTCTGCGTGCTACAGCTCTTAGTTGATCTGTCCATTATCTGTTTGATTTATTTATAAATGTTCATATGTTTTATTATATAACTGTATATGTAGGTGCGCAAACATGCATTAAAAATATGTTGGATTGGTTCTATTGAGTTGAGGAAGAATGCCAAGTTGCAGACTACTATCTAACAAGATTATATATGTGCCTAATTTTCCTTAGGTGGAGGGAAAGACTTGCAGGAGTAAATGACAGACAAGAAATGTACTATTATACCATTCATCTCCAACAAAGTTTTAATGGAACCATTATGATACAGAAATACAGTGAAAAAGATTCTGCGTGACAATTTATCAGTTACTGTAAGTACTTTCTGCATTTATAGAATCATGCACGTCTTTCGCTTTTTCTTCCGTAATTTCTTTTGCTTTGGAGGAAACAAAACAACCTTAATTGCAGCATCAAACACAGTCTTCACATTCTGTTATGTTAAAAAGTAACGTTTACATCTTATAATCTAATATAATGGAATTTTTTGATGAGGATAATCTTAGATAGTAATTTCCTACTCACTAATAGCCTACCTGCTGTGTTTTGGAACTGCATTCTACATAAGCTGCTGCACCAATCATTTTTTTCAGTTCTTCTCCCTTTAACAAAACCATCATATTAGAAATTCAGACATAATGTTTTGTGATCTTTAACCATATATGTTTTCGTAATGATGAGAAAATTTACCTGAGCGGTTGTGATTACTGCTGCTCCTGGATGGTCGTCTAAAAATTGCTTATCATCGCGTAAATCTGTACCAATAGTCATAGTCATAATGCTATCTTGATAGGAATTGCCAATCGCTAGGTTCTAAATTACCTAGTTTAGTCCCCACAAGCACAACAGGAATGTTTGGAGCATAATGCCTCAGTTCAGGAATCCACTGCACGACAATTCAAAGAAGAAAATCGGTATGATTTCAATAATCCTATATCCATTTTCTATATTGATCACTTATCAAGTGCACGATATAATGAAACAGTATGAAAGAGCTACACCTTTTTGGATATGTTTTCATAGCTAGCTCTACTGATGAGGGAAAAGGCCAACAAAAATACATCAGCACCTCTATAGCTTAGCGGCCTTAGCCTGTTATAATCTTCTTGCCCTGCAAAATTTGGTAATTAGCTATTACCTTGCAAACATTCAAACATAACAGTGTCATTCAGCTAAGTGTGCTTGCTATTAATGTTTACCGTGTCGTAACAAAGTTTACCATATTGCTAGGTGCTGGCAGTAGAAAGATAAACTGAGAAGAAACCTTCAAATTCTCAAAGAAGCAAATTACCTGCTGTATCCCAAAGGCCAAGGTTCACTGTGTTTCCATCCACCACTACATTTGCACTAAAGTTGTCAAACACTGTTGGCACATAATCCTGCAAATTCACTTAATTATTCAGAACTAATTCATATGAAAACTTTTTTACAGGTATGTATCATGACTTACAGTTGGAAAAGTGTTGCTTGTGTAGGATATCAACATGCAAGTTTTTCCTACAGCTCCATCACCAATTGTAACACATTTTATGAACTTTGAAGTGCTCATTTTTCTTCCTGTTTCTTATTTGCTTGAGTTGTTAAAATATTTAGATAAGTATTAGGTGATTTTTATTGAGTCCGCACAACTACTACGCTTTATAAAGAGAGGGAAAGTTAGTATGTACTGTTGATGGATCTGGATATTTAAATTTTGAATAACAGTGGAGGGTACTAGCTAGTGAGGTGTGCGTACCCCACTTTGATTTGGATATTTATCTTGCTGTCGGGTTTTATTTTATGCCCGATAGCCTTCCAATATTGGACATATAACAGTAAAATTTGCCTATGGTAGTCGAGTAACTCTTAATGGGTTTGATTATCATCTGATTCAAAACCCGAATACACATGTTAACTTTTAGTCATAACATACCTATGTGATTAAAAAATTATTATAAACATATACATAGTTTCTAGTTTAATTAAAAAGTGTTAGCTGCAAATAATGATGATTTGGTTGATGTTTGTTAAAATATGGCGTTGCTTTGGGTGCAAGATCTCCACTTATTCCATTTGAGTGCTGGTTGGTTAAGTGCAATATAGAATTGAACCTACAATACAACGTAAACTAGCTAGCCTGGTTTCTATGTATTTATTTTAAGCTTTACGCTATCATTCAGCATGGTTGTGATCCAATAAATAAATGGCAACTAAACGTATGATATGTACAATTAAGCATTCTGAGTAAATATCAGTATATATTACATTCAGTGCATGTCTTTGACATTTAAAAGCCAAAAGTATAAATTATTGTCATACAAGAAAGAAATTCTGATTGTGCCTATGTTTACCACTTTAATTTCATATTACAAACTCAAGTATTTTTCCATCTTAACAAATTAACTCTGCCACACAAATCCACCATCATCACATTGTTTGATTCCTGCAAAGAAAACAACATTTACAACTTATCAAGAACAAAACATTAGATAATTTATATACATGCATAGATAACATAAATTTTCTACTCCTTAATCATTTACCCAATGTTTGAATTGCCTTGGGCTCCAATATTCATACTCCTCAATATACCTTGAAAACCATGAACATCACCTTGTGCATTTGCATAGCTAATATAGTGATTATGACCACCATTATAGCTACCATTGGAATATAGATTCTCGTACCACCTAAGCCTTTCACGTAGCATTTCATTTTCGCTCCTCAACATAGATAAAATTTTGGTGCATCCAAAAACAGGGTTTTTATATCTCTCTTCGGACTCAAAGATAATCGAGTCGAAGAATAGCCTACGTTGATTCATTGGGATTTTACTAGCCATTTTGGCCATGTTGCTAGCACCAAATACTTTTTGAGCATGGTTAAACTCTTTGGTTAGCCTAACTGGAAAATAAGGAGCAAAAATGCATGCATCGGTGCATCTCTTACGTTGATGTTTGCATGCAGCGCATGCACGGTCACGATGTGTTGGGCAACTGCTATTGTTGAGCATTATTTTCAAAAAATTGTCAACAATAAAGGTTTATGATTTATACATGTTTGTGATAAAGGTTGGGGTAAGAATGCATGAAAAGAGTGGCACAAGAAAGTTTCAAGGAGTTAGGGTTAGTATTGGTGAATCATAGGAAGATTGATGAAATGCTTACATCGTAAAAGTCTAGAAGATTGTGGACATTAGTTCTCACGTTTCAAATTTTGAATCAAAGACTTATGGGCCACCTTTTGGATCATGGAATATTAGGCCTCAATAATAAATTGGTTGGGCCTTTTCTTTTCCACATAGTTTATACGGACAGTTTGAAAATAAGAATCCCTCAATACATAAAGTTTTAATATAAATTGCACACTTGCAAATATCCACTGTTGATTGTACCTACCAATTTTGAGTTTAAAATCCAAGGTCCTCTTATTCATGAATAATCAACATCCCTGCATGATTGAAAATCAAAATCTTGATTAAAATCAGCCTGATTTTAAGACGTTATTGTTATTTTGTGAGCAACATTGCGGTACCATAGTAAATCAAAAATGTAATTACTAGTTCATTAGACAGGTCATTGTTCATTATCAGCAACTGCTTCGGAAGTAGCCCTAGAGTTCAACGAAAACCTTGAAGTTAGATTAGTATGCATAAGAGATTTTATATAAAATAATAAAGTAAAGAAGATATATACTGATACACGCTAATATCCAATATAAACCAACCTAGGCTTGGGTGATTCGATCTGCATTGTTACAGGGCCATCATTAACCAAATTAACCTGCAAATAATTTGGTAAAGCTCTCTCAATAAAATTAAAAAGGAAAAATACCAACACTCAATAAATGGGTCAAGACTTAAGAGTTTCATTTGATGCATTAAAACCTTCATCATTGCTCCAAAAACACCATCTGCACCAAAATTTACAAATGTTACTCTCAAAACCCCCTTTTGATACTTATGTGTGCTTTATTCATTCTTCATATTCAATTTTACATGCTATCGACCAGGGAAAACAAACAAAGCATTCATATGTTTAAAGCATAAGAATATCACAAAGTGGACCAGTTACCTTTAACTGCATCTTCATTATATGCCTTGCGAAATTTATCAACTACTGAAGCATATAAAAGCTTTGCCTTATCAGGCTGCATAGCCAGATGAAAGTCGGGTTTGTTGCCCTTCAGAAATCCATACAAGGTAAATTGGCTTACTGTAAGATAATATAAAAAGAAAAGTATATAAGCAGCAAATAAAATACTCTTTTATGTTCAAAAACATGTGATAACTATATCCTAGGTGCATATACCTAATAGAACTCCATAGTTGTGTTGCATTACCTGCGAAGTAGATATAAACTATTAACCTCTACAGAAATCATACGACACAAGTTGTATGCAATGCACAACTTAACATATACATATATTTATCTATTTAATTCATATACTTACATTCTTGTCCCATGTTTTCCCACTTTTTTCATTAGAAAAAAGCCTCATGTTCAGCACTTTTCTGCATCTGCACTAATTTACAACATCATCAGTTCAGCTGTAGCTATGACCTTAGTACATCATTTTATTTGTACAATTCGAAGAAGAGGATCCTGCTATTTAAGGACACACTCTAATAATGTGATCGCACGTTCTACCATCACTCAGATCAGTCTAGACGTCTTCGACCATTACTTTATTAGAACTCGATTATTGGTTCTGATAATAACCATACAAGCGAGATTGCTAACATGTTCATTGAGAGCTACAAGACTTGCAGTAAAAATGTGGGATGTAAACGACTCAAAATAACACGAAGATACTTGAAATGCAAGAGCGCTACAAAGAGACCAGGTATATTATGTATTTTGGGTGCTTATCATGTTATAGAATATTTGTTAAAAACTCCACAACATTCCATTCACTCAAAAATCATTTTCCACATCCAGATATATTTTTTCCCGTATTTTTTCGATTTTGAAACTCAAATTTCAAGTGAATAGGCACTTTAACCATCATCTTTGCCGATAGAGATCTCCGAGTATATCGACAAGTGTGAGTGGTTGTGGTTTTATAAATTCGAATTAGATCTTTTGACGTCATCTTTAGCGAAAAGACGACTCTTCATTACTAAATACCACAAGGTTTCGAGCTTTCCTGATCGGAAATCATCAGAGAATTCTAAATTCATGTCTTGATTTTTGAATCATCGCTCATTCTTTGATTATCAAAGCATACTCTGTATTGCTAAACACTAGTCACATAATTCTTATTCTTCAGAGATTTGCAACAACACACTCAGGGATCCTACACTCATACGTTCTTTGATCCCTATCATTCATATTCCTCAAGAACTCTAATCCATATCTGATGTTGGAAGTTTATAGGAAGGTGCATACTTTAAAAGTTGTATCAGTGCAACTAGGAAGTAGAAGTGTCTGTTTGATGTTTGTGTACTGTTGGAAAGATTTGCATACATATTGAAAGTGTAGAGTCTCATAATAAGATTGCACTATAGCAAATATTTTCTTACGAGTGATAGCAAGAACATGATAGTGAAAATCCCTAGAATGTTGCTATGCGACTAGATGTACTAAATATAGATCATTAAACAATGAGCAAAGTAATAAAATAAAGAAATGATTTTTAACTATTCTATTTTTAAGATAACGATAAAATCGCTTCTCGGAATGATGTCTGACACCAAAACACGGAATGTATGTATTTTATCATTATCATAAAAATAGAATGCATGCACAATCATTCAAGTAGGTTATCTCGTTAAATGTTTAATCTTGTTTAAAGCAACCTAACAAGGGATGACAAATGATAGTTTTTCGTGCTACCCTAACATGAGTATGTAACAAACAACATTCATGCACAGAACATATGTTTGTACTTGTACTATTGGCAAGTAAAAATTTAAGATGACGTAGGAGGATTAATCTCAATTTCCAAATTATACAAATGGATTTCTAGTTGAAAATCTTATGATTAATAAATATTTAATGGTATGGAAAGAGAGAAGAAAGACTGAGTTTTCAAAATTAGAAGAGAAAGAAAGCAAGATGGATATTTTTGTTTGGAAGCGTAATAATTTCTATTGCAAATCGGGTGTAGTACAAATATTTCACTCTATAAAGTTCTTGTTTTTTTTTTTTAAGTTTTTCACCTATCATTCACTCCTCTTGTCGAAAATACTTGTCCCTTTAACAGGCTTGTCAACGGATGCTTCCGGATATGGATAGTGTCATATCCGCATCCGCAACCGAAATCAATTTCGGATATCGAATATTCGCATCCACGGATACGGATGGATTCAGATAATTATCCTATCCACTAACGACCGATAAATCAAGAATTATAGAAAGAAAATTTTAGTTTAACATAAATATATTTCAATCTCATTTGTTATAAAAGTGTTAAAAAATAACAAATATAATGATAATAAATAGTTTCGAGTGGTTAGAAAGCATTAAGTGCATATAATATAAACTACCTAACTTGATAAAATAATAAACAAATATCTTTCGTTGCACTATAATTTAAACTATAATCTTGACAAAAACCGAACGGATAATTTTTGGATGCGGATGTCTTTGTATCCACGTCCGTTTTTTCCGAATATTGGATATTTATCCACTTTTCGAATGCGGACGGATTTCGGATTTTTCGGGTATCTATTGATAGCCCTACCCTTTAACCATTCTCCGTTCAAATAACCCAAAGTGCTCAGCTTCGACTGAACCATTTTTGTTGGCAGCGACTTTTCCAACTCCACCAAATAATCCACCCAGATATTCTTTGCCGCAAAGCACCATGTTAACAGTCTCCAATAAAATTTGATGTCTTTTACCTCATTCAAAGCAAGAGCATCAACAAAACTAGTATCCTTACCACATTCAAATCAAGGATAGCACATAAATAATGGCTTCAGGTCATCCAAATCCAGAAAAATGATCTATTACCAATGATAATGAAATATTATCTCCACGTGATGTTTTATTCAAGATGATAACTAGGGGCCATTTAAACATCCGTCTTGAAACTCCTATTTGTAACATTACCTTCTGTACCTCCAAACTTTATAAAATGGAGCAATCCATGTACTAAGTATCTTGTCAGGCAACAAAATTGAATGCGATTTCGGAATAGCTATGGTCGATCCAGCGCAATAATCAATTCACAGAATAAATTGGCAATTAGTTCGACTATCGAAGCCGATAAAACTTACATGTAATCAGCGTCAGTTTCGGTATCGGAATCGTGGATGCCGATAAATACGAGAAGACCAAGTCCGATTTCTGAAACGAGACGACCTTCGACCTCCACGCTTGCTGACGCCACTCTTTGAATTACTGCCCTCATTTCTTCCTCTTTGCAAACGCAAAAGCAAAACCATCTTTCAGCCTATTCGTTTTTTATGGGCCTAAGCTTTCTTTTGGGCTTTTATAGCGTTCTTAAATACTAGGCTATGAGGGTTGTATAATTATTCACTTCTGTCTATTTTTTTCCCTTTATATTCTATTATATAAAAAGTCAATATTTTATGTTCTGTTACCTCAATTAAGTAATAAGTGAAATGCTGACCTCAACTTCAACTTTAGGAAGATTTTGCATTATTATTACCAAAATTCATTTTACAGTAAAATAGATTAATTAAGGTAATAAAACACAAAATGTCAATTATTAAACTTTTTATATAATGAGCCATGCCTTCGGTTTGGAATACATCGTCGGCTGCCTCATGAGCATCGTACTAATCACATTACTATTCTCTCACATTTTGGCATTTTTTGGTTGGTCGCATACCGATCGGGTGCTGAATAATCGAACAAATTCATTTCATTTTATCTATCTCTATCATTTCTATTTACGTGTCAATATAAATTTAAAAAGAAACTAAATATAATGGATAAAACTTTATGTAGTTGGAAGTATTTCGTGTTAAATTTCACATTTTAACTCTTTTCTTACCATTTTACACTTGCATAAACTGGATGGACCAATCCACTTCATTTTCTTTTTCGTACATGCAATGTTGATAAATTATACATTCAATTTGTGTGTTCCTTCTCAAGCCTCACCAGAATATGTGTGTGTAAAAGAAGGTGGAATTTATTCTTATCTTGTGAATAATTCATTCTTTTTTAAGATTGAGTGTAAATTATTGAAGTCAAATGATTTAGATGTAATTGAAAGCAGACAGAGTCAAATTATTGTGTGTGTTCTTATATTATGATATAAGTAACGGTCTGAATACATTAAAAATATACAAATATAAAGTCCATTGAAAAGTATTTAATGAATTGCAGTAGCAAATATGTTCGTGTTTGTGAGTTTTGAATTAAACATTTTAAACACTTTCCTTAAATTGATTTTAGTCAAGATGTATAGAGAATATGATATACATCCGTTGATATTAGTTTACGTAATGTTCTTCATACGATGGACGATGAATTACTCATGACCGTTGAGGGGCTTTAAAAGACTAGATACTTATGGTTGTTTAAAATAATCATAGGTCAACTCAAGGAAGTCAAAATAGAAGATCTCATATTACAATGTGCAGTGGTCTAAGGACTTGAGGGTACAGTTAACCTTAGGTATCTAAACGATAATTGGATTATCGTAAATCACATAACATCACGACCATATTACAACCATAGTTGGGTATACATTAAAGTACTTAAAGTAAATACTGCTCAAGCGAGGATGCATCTCCTTTATTGTGGAAGATTAGGAACATTGTATTTGGTAGTTAACTTAAAGTCAAAATGTAACGACTACACTTTTCGATTCTCAAATGTCGAAACTAATACATCCATAGTCTTCACGTGCCGAACACCCAAGTGTCGGAAAGATAAATTGTTGTGGTAAATAAAAAGAAAAAGAAAAGAAACAAGGAAGAATAAAATATCTGAATCTCACAACGAAACAATAATACATAATATTCAAAAAGACAGTATAAAAGATTACTCTAAGGTACAACGTAATTTCTGATAGAGTTAAAGGTATGCCCTAACGGCGTTTATGTAATTTGTTACATATATCTAATTCGATAACCAATCTTATTCAAGATAAAATATGTTTTCTTTCTATTATATACTTGATATATTGTGTTATATTAATTAATTTAATTAAAAGTATGTTTAATATAAAATTCTTAAATTATATGTTTTGTAATAGTTGTTACAAATTGTTGTAACCGTGAGTAATTTTTCACAACAAAAATAAATATACTGTTTTAAATATTCCTATCCAAGATGTATCAAAACTGGATATCGATACATCGAGACTAGAGTACATAATGCTCTTCAAATGTTGGACGTTCTATTAGTCATGGCTATTGGGGACATCAAGGGGTTACGTACTGACAATTATTGGACAACTATGGAATGACTTACTCGATAGTTTTTATTAGTTAATATAACTAAGATCAAATAAAGAATATCGACGTGACAAAATTACACAGTTCTCTTGACGTGAGAATACTGTTGATCTTCAATGTGGAAGCTCCGCTTTGATTATAGTTAAATCGTGGTAAGACGTTCATCAAACGACTATATTTGGATCAAGTGGAAGCATTGGAAGTGAAACACTATTCAAGAGAGGATTAGTCTCATCGGTTATATAATGTTAGTATGACGGTCAACTAATGTCAACTCAAAGTCAAAGTCTTAGACTAGAGCATTTCGGTTACTAATAATTGTTATTATTGAATCAAGCATTTTGTGTTTGGACTATAGAGCTAAATTTGGACTGTCTTAGAATTTTGACCACTGCCAAATATCATAAGTCTAAAGTGATATGGTTTTGACGAATCACAACTGGGTAATACTTAATGAAATAAAATTGCATTTTACAGAAAGCAAATAAGTGATGAATTGGTTAAAATGTCACACCATCCGATCCGGCCATTCCCCAAAGCGATAGAAGCGGTCGCTTAGGGCCTCAAAAATCCTAGGGCACCGAATCGCCAACCGACGCATGCGTAAAAAATAAATAAATAAATTGAATAGTGAATCTGCGATTTCACGAATCAGGAACAGGCAATCTCCATCTAGGTGGACTGCAGCTCTCCAGCCTCTCCTCTCCATCTTGGCAGCGGCTAGGGCACAAAGAAGTGAAGAATGCACAAATTCAATTGAATTTAAGGTACATAACTTCAGTTTTTGTATGTTATAGACATTTAATGCTTGAGTTATTTTAGTTATTCATGTTTTATTGCAATTTATACTTAGCGGTTTGATTTGTAAATTGTAAGCTGTTGTAAACAAGAATCAGTGATGGGTCAGAATTAGATGTTTCTATAATTGTAAATCATTAATGGTTGATTTAAGAATTTTAAAATGAATTTTTGCTTCAAATTTATAGTTCTTAATTCATTTTAAAATTTGAAAATTGTTACTTTTAGTCTTTTACAGTAAAATGAAGAATCTGGATGTTCAATGTTGTAAACGTTCAATTGTAAATTAAATTTTAAAATGATTATAAATGAAGAATCCGATTAAAGTTGGTACTAGTTCAATGTTGTAAAATGAAGAATCCGATTAAAGTTGGTACTAGTTCAATGTTCTTAATTCATTTTAAAATTTAATGTTCAATGTTCTTAATTAAGTTTGAGGGTTAGTTTAAGAATTTTAAAATGAATTACAAATGTAAAATGAACATTGAACTAAATTGTAAAATGAACATTGAACACCTATTGTAAAATGAACATTGTAATCTACTATAAATTATACGTTAACTGCCATTAAAAAATTCTTAAACCATTTTTCCTTGGTTAAAAAATTCTTAAACTATTTATCGATAAATAACTATGTTTACATAAGGCTAGAAAAATGTTCATAAGTAATTAATATTAATTTTGTTGTATAACTTGAATTATTGTTAGGAATAAAATTATTTCT
Source organism: Allium cepa (assembly GCA_030765085.1). NCBI lineage: Eukaryota > Viridiplantae > Streptophyta > Magnoliopsida > Asparagales > Amaryllidaceae > Allium > Allium cepa. The sequence goes on from CM060943.1 coordinate 737,444,961, forward strand.
TCTTTTCCTCTTTTCATTATTTATAAACAATATAAATTACTTTGATTATTTAATTAAAGATAATAGTATTAGGTTCTGTATAAGGGTCTTGTTTTCGCTTTTCGCTTTGGGTACCAAAACTCCTAGGACCGGCCCTGCACACCACCTACTAAGTGACGTATGAATGTAATATTCGAATAGTTTGACATTAATCATTGACCAAATTTACACCTAACGGTTCATACAACCGAAATGATTAATACTCCTTTGAGTAAACGATTTAATTAATCTGTAATTGTTATAAAATAACTAAATTAATTAATATTTATGATATATTAATCAAAAAAATTTATTTTGATTTGATGAACAATTATTATTAAATATATTTATAAATATATTGATCGATATACGAAAACGATACATGTTTAAATAGGATTTAAATGCAAAATATTTGTTCGGGCTTTAAATAGGTTTGAAGCCCATACAGAAGGTTGAAATATTCAACCATAATGGAGCAAGAAAGGGGAGGTTATGTGTTGGTTAAATGGGTTTGATTTGGATGGCTAAGATAAAAGAGAAGTAGTAAGAGATAAAGAAGGATCTGGATCCTAATTTGTCTCTAAACTCTCCTCTATATAAAGATCTGTACCCATACTTGCTAGAGAACCTTCTTAGCCTCCAAACCCTCTACATTTATGATCGAACCAATCTCCTCTATCCTCCATTATTTCAAGTTCAAATCAAATCAAATACGGTTCTATTCGATAGCCAGTAGTCATCGGTTTAGGGACTAGCAACCTACTGGATTAGAAATCATTTCATGGAGCAAATTCTATCATTTCAAGGAGTGCTTATAGGCTTTGGATATAAGGTATATTCCAAATCAATTTTGAATATCTATATAAATACATAATGTTCATATATCATATATCATTATTTGTTAGGTGATGATTCCAACGTTTAAATATATTGTCATAATCAGATTGGTTGTATGCTTACATATTTTATATAATTTTTTTTCATGTATATACCTCAAGATAACATGGATTAAAATAAATGAAACAATTTCATTTTTATTTTTAACTAATATAATATACAACATTTAAATTTATATATATATATATAGTTTGAATATTTAAATATTTCATCATACTTAAATATCGCGTCATACTTATACAAATATGGTTATATAGTTTTATATATAGGGTAATTTAGGTAGAAATAAAAATTATATATATATATATATTATTTAAATATTTTTAAATCAATTAATTATATAAATTAATCGCATTAATATATATATATATATATTATATAAATTAAGTTTTGTATCTCATAAAATTAAATTATTGCTTAAATTGCTCTCTGTAGAAAAAAACATTTTATGTATATTTTAAAATATTTATTTAATATTAAAGAATTAAAAATAGTTTTAAAATTTGTTTAAATTATAAAATTACATTTTAAATGTTTAAAATTACAAAATACCAGTTAGAATTTTACTGAAAATTTAAAATTCAATATGAAGTTTAGAAATTAATTTTTTAATTATTATCCATTCTGATATTTTTTAACATATATTTTAAAATTTAAAGAAAAAAATATCTAAGCCATGCACATGACCAAGATATATATTTTGTATATTTTAATATATTAATATGTATACATATTGATTATTATTTTATTTATACATATGTGTAGACATTCAATATGTGTGTGTGTGTTTTAAAAAAATAAAAAAATAATTTTTTTATATCAATGTGTAATATATATATACATGTATTATTTTCGGCTTTAAAAGAATAAAATTTAATATAATAGATAAATGTATTAAATATTCTTGTTCATTTTTTAATACATATAATGTTAAAATATCATGCATATTTTTTTGTATATATATAATTATTTAAATAAAATACAATTTGTTTACATATATATACATGAGTACTTTGGCACGTGTGATGCACGTGCGCAGGAGGAACTTGTATTTAGAAAATGCCATTTGTAAGGTTTTTATTTTATAAAATGAGTTTGATATGTACATAATGTTGCCTTTTTTATCGTGTACATACACAAATAAATCGCTTATTAAAATGTGAATGAGACTAAGTTATTTTAGAAAATTATCTAATAGGTCGAGAAAGTAATCAACTGTTACACGAATATCTAGAGAAATGTAACAAGTATTGAAAGTACTGCATCTAGTAATTTAGAATTTAGAAAACTTCCATAATCTCCCTTTTGAAAAGTATTAGACCATCATATTAATATACAGAGAATTTTTCTTGTCAATATAAAGGTTGGACTTCTAATGATACTCACTTTCTCATAAACCCTCTGTAACGACCCAGAATTTGACCACTTTAAAATATAATATTTAAAGTGATTTTAAATGTAAAATAAGTAAGGTTATATGATTCAAACAAAATTATATAGGATTTGAAAAGAGAAGTATGCACAAAAACAGTAACATTTGCCTATATCAACAAAAGTGACAAAATGTTGATTTTAGAAAAGTAAATTTCAATGATTAAATAAATTATTTTAATTAATTTATGACTGTTAATATTTTTAAATGGCATTATAAAAATTTATTTTTAATTTTGGTTTACATAAATAAATAGTTTAATTAAAACGTTAAAATGTGACCGTAAAACATTTTGTCGAAAAACGACGTTTTATCGATTAAAAGTTGTCGCAACGTCGTCGCACCTTTATTTTTATATAGGAACATATATTCAAACAGTGTAAGTATTAATTAATTCACTAAACATGTTTACTTTTACTAAATAAGATTAGAAAACTTCTAGAAGTCGTTAAGAAAAGTAAGTAAGAGTTTACAAAAGTAAGTAAGAAAAGTCAAAAGTAAACATCAAATCAATATCAAGTCAAAGCCAACATAATGATATTCTTTACTTAATCTTTAAGTGACTAAGACATAAAGTAAGGATGTGAAAGATGATGTTAAGTATTGAAAAAGTGAAGATTACTTTAGGTTGAAGTAAGGTTATTTTGGTAATTTGGTAAGAGGTTATTTTGGTAAATTTACCACTTCTTTCTTTTTCTACAAATATCCACCTCCTTCTCTCATTTCGTTCACATTTTTTCTTCTTCTTTTCTCAAGCATCTTCATCTTCTTCCTCTTCCCTATAATGGCTTCCAAGCCATAGAAAAAAATTAAAAAGAAATAATGTCAAAATATTTATAAAATATTCAAAAGAATTCAATGTTTATTCTCATCAAATCAAACTTATATTTTCTCCATATTTTACCTCTTTTCTCTCGGCCATAAATTATTCAAAACTGAACCAAATTGCAAAATTCTTTTTTTCAAATCATGTATTTTTCCAGTGGCTACAATTTCATGTTGACCACTTTATCCAGTTCTTAGCATAAATAGGTCAAAATTCCACTTCTTTCAAGTGCATTTTGTGGCCCAGTTTTTAAGCCAGAGAATAGGTCATTTTGTTTTAATCATAACTTGATCATATCCGATCCAAATTTAGAAATTCTTTTGTTTTAAAACCATATGAAATTTCAGTGGCTACAACTTTTTTGTTGATCACTTTTTCCGGTTTTGAGGTTTGCTATACCTGAAACTCAATTCTTTGAAGTGCATTTTCCGGCTTCATTTTTGTCAATCCGACACCTATTCTTCATTCTGTCATATCTCCATCAAAACAACTTGATTCAAATGATTTTTTTTCAAATTCAATAGAAAATAATTTGCAACAACTTTTCAGTTAATAAGTTTTTAAAATTTTGTGAGCAAGAGAGTCAAAAACAAGAGAGAAGATGATCTATTTTTCAGATCTAAATCTTGGGAATTCAAGTTCAAAGCTCTACCGCTTCTCTATGTTTTCGGCCAACCTCCATCTCACGCCTCGGCCAAGCTATTGGATGGGAGAGGGTGTTGTTTTCTAGTGTTTAATGGAGTAGGAATTAATTAGTGAAGTGTTGGTTGATTAGAATGTTGGTAGGAAGTTAATCGCTTTGGCTTATGGTGAGAAATTCTCATTGCTTTTGAATTTATATTTTGATTATGTTATAAATCATATTTACACCCTTATGACATATGAATGTTTATACTAAATTGATTATTAATATGGATGATTTGATAGTTAGTAAATCAAGTGAATTGTGATAATATATCCCGTTATGATATTAATAGTGAATGTTAGATTTGAAATCATATGTATGTGATTGGTTGAATGGATGTTATGTTAGTGATAAATATGAATATTGGATATGTTCATTTTGATTAAGCAAACCCTTTATCTAAAAAGACCATATTTTAGTAATATGAGATATTGTGGAAAAATAAGTCTCTTTTCATTTAGAAGTGAATTAAAGTTAAAATGAAAGAGAATTTGAAATTTAAAGTGAAACGGATTTGAAAAGGATAATTAATTAGAAATTGAAATTGAGATGAATAGTGAAATTGAAATCGATTTTAAAAAAGTGAAGTTTAGTTTGAGATTGAATTGATGTTTAAATTGAGTTTAGAATTGAAATCGAATCGAAATTGGAATTTAAAATTTAATATTAAAATAACAGGAATAAAATAATGTTATAATGTGGTATTATATACTTTAAAAAGTGAAAATATTGATTTAAAATGATTTGTAATGATTTTATAAGTGTTGAAATCCAATTTGAATAACTTATTTCAAATATTGAAAAATAAGTTAAAACTAGACGCGTCGCGCAACGGTAGTTCGCGATTTCACGCCGAAAAGTTCAAATGAGTGTATAGAGTGGAATACAGCTTGCGATTCTTTAATAAGAAAATTTTAGACTATTATATCCATATCTTTTAAATGAAGAAAGTAAATCAAAGTTTCGTTGAGTAGATTTTGAAATAAGTCTAAATCAATTTTCTAGAAAAATCGCGCTAGTGCGGTTTAGTGACCATAACAGGAAATTTGTTTAAACGGATGTTTTTAATTATGGAATAAATTTGATAAATATATTTAAATGATTTAAAAGACATTTGGATCGAAATATATGAATTTTCAAATATTTAAAACTTGTTTAACTCAAATAAGCTTATTTAGCACTTTCCGCAACACTTTTCTGCTGCAAATTCTATAACTTTTGGAAGTGAGTCTACATGTAATAATGATTTTTCCAGAATCAATTGTGAATGTTTTAAAAAGGATAATTAAGCATTTTGAAAAATAATTTGGAATATTTATAAGCAATTCCAAACTAAAGTTAAATAATCTGAGTATGCGGAAACGACTAGTACATTTGTTCCGCCCGTGAGATCTGGGAAGATAAAAAAAGGTGTTTAACTAAGGTTAGAGATGGAGCAACCAGTGCCCTGAATTTACCTGACCTATGTTTTCTTTTTTTAGGCGAGGGGTGGAACGGATCGAAAGGAAAGCCCTGATGCTCTTAAATAAAAAGATTCTGTTAAGTTTTTCAAAATAAATGAAGATTGGTATTATCCAAAAGTTAAGAAATCTCCAAAAATTAATAATTTATATGATCCTATTTACTTCAAAATGTTCGTTAAGATTGATTTAGGGTTTATCGTAAACAATGTCTTAAATAACATTGTTTTTGACCTGCCTAAAAGTTAAAGAATTTGATCAAGAATTAAGTAAGGAAATTTGAGATATTTTCTAAAGAAAAAGAATGAATTTCTTAGAAATTATCCTAAGTCAAAAGAGAGAGATTTCGAAATCATCCGAAAAGAATTAAAGTGAAAAGAGACTTAATAAATCCTGTATACTCATATTCACTTTCTATCGATATTGGATTTCGAAGGAACCGGGGTCGGATTTGGATAAATCCCATCCGAAAACCACTTCGAACCAATGTATATGTTCGAATGTGAAGACTGTTGAAGACGATGATTATTGAGGACCGTGGATCTTCATAGCGTGAGGACTGCTTGTTGATTTGCTTGGGGTCGCACCCATTATAGAGTTATATATAGCAGTGGTCTCCTCGTGATGGAGATTTTTCGGATTGCATGGGCTTCTCGCCTAATATTGGCCGAGGAAAGTGCCTTCGGTTTGCCCTGTTCCTAGACAACTTGTATGGACGTTTGTCTGACATTGCATTTCTAAACATTACGTACGTTGGTTTTTACAAACGTACATCAATGGCGGCGGAGAAGACAACTTCTCTTAGCTTAACACCCTCCTTGAGACGTACGAGCTCAAGGGTTGTATTTTTGTGGAATGCAATTAGTAGTTAACGGAAATGGAAATGTGGCATTCAAGGATGTGATATGTGCTTTGTGAAAGGTAATCGTAGCCTCAAGCCTCATCAAACCGGAAATGACCGAAACAGGATTAGATGCAGTAAGGCTAAGTGGGTCATTCCCAAGTAGGGTATGATCATCCCCTTCTAGATATATTTCTTCCTGCTATGACGTTCGGGATGTATATTAATGTGGTGTATGGAAATTGAGCGTTCGGTTAAAGGTCGGTAACGACCTGGGGATGCCATATTCGGTACTATCTAGTTACAGAGGTAGGTCGGTCTTGTGTTGGTAGAGGATCTTTGTGATGGTTCCTCGGGACATCCATCTAGAGGCGTACCCATTTGAAAGGTAGATCCTATGCCTGGTCATTTGTATAGAAATCCATTCTCCAATAAGAACCTACGGTTTTGTTTGTATTGGCGTAATGAATAGCCTCGAAATGCTATATAGGTAACCATTTCGGATCAGATTAATAAGTTTATTTGCAAATGTTTTCAAAGAGATGTCATTATGGTAATATCAAACGTTTTGATATAAAAGTGATTTAGTTATCATAAGGTAAAAACCCGTCCGTGTTTATGTGTGGGCGTGGTCTTATGAAATACTCTTTATTTTCAAAGGTTTTATAAAAAGGCTGATATATGACACTGTCATCTATTATTGAGTTTTTCTCACGCTGGTTTATCAAGCCTGATCTGGGTATTTTCAATACTCGGGTCAGATCCGAGTAGTTTCAGGATAGTCGAAGACGGTTGGAGTTTCCAGAGGAGAGCTGGAGATATTCATCAACGTATGAGCATATTCTATTATTCGCTGTACTTATTGTATTTTGTTTGATGTTTGTCAACATTTGTAAGGGCAGATTTTATCACTGTCCAAGCTAAATTTAGGTTAGACTCTGATATATGTATTTAAATGTTTTTCGCTGTAAAAATATTTGTTCAATATTATATGTTATCCCATTCGAGTGAGATTCTGTTCTGTCTATTTTTCTTTATTACCCTTAAAGATCCGTCTTTTCGTGTAATTTGAGTTGGACATGTGCGGTTTATTGTCGATTCAAAGAGTACGGAAAAATGGGACTTTACACCCTCAATGCTTGCTGAAATATAATATTACTTGGTGCTGGTATATAAATTTTGAATTTTTCTTCACATATGCATAGAAAATTTTGACCAAATCTGAAAATGAGTTTTGAATTGGATATTGCTACCTTATCTTTATATGTACTATGAATTAATATTAAGAGAGTGATAGATGTTTGCATACACGGTATATATTCGAAGTGCATATTACAACTAATTTCATAGGTTTGCACGTGTTTTAACTGAATGTTGTAAATGATTGTACTCCGTATAAGTAATAGAGAAGAATCGAAAAATATTGTTGATAAAAACTTTGTTGTTGAATCTTGAATTGCAAAGTGTAGTAAAATATTATTGAAAAGTTACTTAGAACATTACATTTGTTTGTCATGAAATTGTAAACTGAAAAAAATGGAAATTAATTTCACTGTCCAAATCAAGGTGCATGAAAAATGAAGGGAGCATACAGCAACTTACTACACTGGTAGTATGTTTAAATAGCACATAAAACTAAAAGAAGAACATTATTGATGTATCTTGGTTTAGTTTATCTTGACTGATGTATGCTCAGTAAGGTATCATGGGTTAGATCTAAGAGATATACATATGAACATCTTATATTTCATTCACTTTAATTGTTTGAAAATTTGATTGGTTTTTTATTCATGCAATTTCAGGTGGTATGACATTCAAGAGGTGAATTTCAAGGCTTCGAATTTAAACAACATCAAATAATGAATTAGTTCATTCAACTTGGAAATGTAAACACAAAAATGTCAAGCCATAGATTAATGTATTCCATGGATTTATGCGGCAATAGTTTAAGACGTATAAAAAAGGCATGTAGATCTTACTTTAGCCACATTGAAGCATCCTCAATGAATCAATATTTAATCATCATAATTTTAGCTGTCATATTATTTTTCATATTAGCAGCAATTATGTAGCAACACAATCGAAAAAGCAGTTTGTTCAAGTAGCAAATGAAAACAGCGACAGTCATGAGCATCAATTCAACTTAACATTATTCATCCAAGTATTAAATTTAAACAGTTTTAAAAAGCATGAGCTTTGAATAAATCCTGATAAATATGCTATAAAAAATAGCAATTGAAGTAAAGATCAACCTAGCTTTGGTCGTGGATCATTATTTGCCTTAAATAAAATCATAGTACAAATAATCATGGTGATGCAACTAAATGAAGGTGAAAGCTTGCTGAGTTGCTGAATGGTAGGGACAAAAAGAACAATGTTATGATAACATGACGGTTGTGGTCATAGCAATCCCTATATGCTATAATTTATTTCGTTATCAACTGCCAGCCTCAAACTATTGCATTGTTGAACCCGATCAATCATCACTACAAAATTTGATTACAGAATTAAGTCAGGATATGGCTTTGTATGAAGAAAAATGTAACAACCTGCATATTTTACGATTAAGTATTTAAATATTTTATTTAAATATTTTATCGTTAGTCGGATTTTAGTCCGAGAAGCTACTTTTTGCAAACGGTCGAATTAGGACTCGAGACCACTTCCATTGAGTTCAAAACACCATTTGCGATTTTTTGAGTATAAACTTCGATATGTTTGGAGTTAGTGGAATTTTGCCACTTTTTCACTTTGGGCTTTGGTTTGGGTTGAGCCCATTTACCCCACTTATTAGCTCAGTCCCAACCCTCTCCTCTTCATTACTTCATTTCTAATTCCTAACATTCAAGCTTCAATGAAAATGGAGAGTGGAATGGGAAATTAAAATTTCAAAACCCTAGTTCCATTAGCAAATCCAACATCTAACTCCAAATCCAAAGAGAAGCTATTTGTAAGCGTCATCTTCTTCTTCTCCAACTCATTCTCCTTTCAATTTTCAAAAATTCCTAAACCTAACTTTGGGAATGTTCTTCTTTTGAGCTTAGGTTCAAGCTCATTTGGGTTGTGTTGAAGTGTGGTTGATTCCTCCTTTGCTTTCAAGCTTCTCCTTCATTAATTTTGTAAAAAGGTGAAATTTTTATCTCACATCTTTGTCTATAACTATCTTTGATTGTTGGGTATGAATTCCAAACACTTATTCATGTGCACTTGCTTTTGTTTTGGATTGAATTGGTGAATATCCCAATTTTTAGTGTTTTGGGTTCAAAATTTTAAAATCCTAACTTTGATGTTTGAACATGTTTTGGTGATGCATCGAGGAGCCAATAGGACCGGGTAGCCGATGAGCGTAATCCCCTAGCGTTCGTGCTCGACCGGTTGCAAATTGAGTGAGTTTGCACTTCTATTAAATAGGGTAGAAAATGCAGGATTTGGGGTTCGGCCGACCGAACTCTCTGAGTCGGTCGACCGAAGCTGTAGCCGAAACCTTTCTGGACTATTTTCGGTCGACCGACTCAGAGAGTTCAGTCGACCGACCTGCTCCTGTTTCCCTGTTTTGCCTATCCATGCTCATTTTGCTTTGCTTTTCCAATCTTTAATCGATTCTTCTTCTCCGATTAGTTGTTACCACCTTTGTCGACTTTGATAACTTCTATTTTTGGAATTTTTGGGTATTTCCACTTTGATGGATTCAGTATCGATTTCTTTGGATTTTTATTCACGTCTTCGAATGTGAATTTTAGTGATTGATTGTTCGTACAATCATTTTTGTGATTTGTCACTTCAAAATATAAAGGTTTTCAATACTAGTAGTAAATATCAAAATTCTTTCATCAAAACGATTTCAACACTATTTTATTACAAAGCCCGTTTCTTAAACCGTTTTCCAATTTATTAGTATATACAAACCTTAACCTCACTCGTATGAGAAAGCTAATTAAACGGCTTAGTAAAACAAGTGGCATGAAACGCTTGCGTTTGCTTCGTCGGATAATTTTTGGACTTGTTCGATTGAATCTCTTGTGACAATTTTCTAGTGGAGATTTACAATTGGTTCGTAAATATTTAAGTTAAGCTAGTGATTATGAGACATGAAGCTAAACTCATATATTTACTAGCTTACCGTAATTGACACTTCTTGATGATCACTGACGATCATTTTTGTGATTTAGACTAGCAATGTGCGATGTCTCTTTGTCTGCGAGGGAGACTAAACCCCGTTTCTGTGGAGCTTCTGCTCAATTTGGTGGAGTAGCAACCCATGGTCTTCGGACCGTTTTGTAGAGCCTCGGCTCAAAATTAATGATTAGCAAACATGGTATAGCTTTTCGTTTTGTGATACACGTGTTGGTGAGCTTTCATGCTCCTGTTTTATGACAGGCCTTCCCCCCCTTTTTGTGATTTCTGGATTTCTACTGATGATTTCTAGAATTTGCGCTTCACCAATTTTCGTGATTTTCATTGATAAATTGTATCAACTATTGTGCATTGGTGAATTTGTGTGTCATTAACTTTCTGTGAATAAAAATATAGAGTACGACATTCTTTTTTACCTTTGAGAAGATTCTTGTGATATTGATTAATCTCTTGTTGATTTTCAATTACATACTTATCATAGTATGGTATTATGGTTTTTATATGTTTATGTCATATCTCTTATTCTATGTCATTACATCCGATATTTATAGCTAGACTGATCCGTTTATTATTTTCTTATTAAATAATACTCGGGTCAGACCGAGATGTTACAGGTGCTTCAACTTGACTCCACTTCTGGTGTTTACTATTCTGACTTTTGCCTAACTACTTAGATTAGTAGTTCATTTTGTTGTATGCATTTGAGATATAGACTCTATGATGTATACTTATTCTCTTGTGTAGCACTTGTAACTATTCTTTTGTGATATTGTGGGTCTTGTTTGACCACTACTCTGATGTACACTTCTATGTGTAATATTCATATCTGTTTCCGCCTTTGAGATATGAACTTCTGCTACTGATTTGTGTTATGCTTATTTCTATATTTCTTTCCGAAGATATTATAGCCACTGTGTAGTAGCTTTGAGTTTGCGTCGCTATGTCGGATTTCCCTTCGAGATGAAAAGTTAGACTTTTATCTGGCATATTGGTACTCGCACAAAGCAATTATACAGATGGTCGCTCCTCAACAGCCTTATTCTCCATGCTAGTTGACGACATTACTCCGTAGTGTTCTTGGCTAGCATGGCTATAGAGGTGGGGCGTAACAGCTTGGTATCAGAGCCAAACTTGGGAACAATGTAGAATAATTTAACAAAGATCATCGTCCTAAGTCCACCTAAGGAGTCGTGCCTTAGGATTTTATTCGGGTCATCGAACCGTCCTATCCTATTTTCTTTTGTGATTCCTTGTTTTACCAATCATTATTGTTTGATATTCATTTTGTGAATAACCTTTTTCTTCTTCTTCTTTCTTTCTTAATGAAGAGAAATGGCTAGACCTGGCCGTCCCAGCGCCGGTCAATCTAGTGCTACTCCCCGGGATGGAGTTTTTATGTCTGCCCAGCAGCTTCTTGATCTAGTAAAGAATGCTCAAGCAGCCGGTTCTAACCCGGAGTCTACTCACCCTAAGTCTGGATTTGCACGTTTGTGCAACGATTATACCAATTTGGGTGGGAAGCCATTCAAAGGTTCTGAAACCATTATTGAAGTCCAGGCTTGGCTAAGAACATGCGATCGAATCTTTTCTCGCATGAATCTTATTGATCTTCACCAAGTTCAAGTGGCCTCTAGTATGCTCCTAGAAAGAGCATTAGACTGGTACGAGCTTCTGATTTTTGAAATAAATGAAGCGGATCTTACTTGAAAGAAATTCCGGGAACGTTTCGAATTGAAATTTGTGCCAGAAGCTGAGAAGGTGACTTTGGCTCGTCGTTTCATTGACCTTGTTCAAGGTGAATCCTCTGTGGCAGATTATGTCGCAACCTTTGAGTCGCTTTCTAAATACGGGGTCGAATACATAAACACTCCATTGAAGAAGAACCAAAGATTTGTCTATGGCTTGAATAAAAATCTCAAGAATCCATTACTTCTAAAATTAGAAGTTTCTTTTGATCAACTCATTGATATCGCTCTTCGACTTGAAGAGGCTGATAGAGTAAGTGATGTTGAGGTTGGGAGTGCTAAACCGAACTTCACCAACAAGAAAAGGCCTAATAAGTTCAAAGGTCCTTATCCGAACAATAAGAAAGGGAAGCAAGCCTATCCGGCAACTAAGACTTCTACCTCAAGTGGTGGGCAATGCTACAATTGTGGTTCTAAGGACCATTATGCGAATAAGTGTTCAAAGCCCCGTGCTTGTCGCTATTGCAAAAGCCCGAACCATTATATATCTTCATGTCCCAAACTTCAAGGAGGAAGGAGGGAAAGCTTAATGTGATGCAAACTCCTAGTAACACTTCTCGTGGTCAAGGTATTTCTCATCCTATCCTTGATGGCATTATTTTATTTCGTGATCATCCTATTCGAGTTCTTTTTGATACAGTTGCGTCCCACTCTTTTATTTCAAAAGAACTTGTTGATACTTTTTCTTTGGATGTTATGTGTTTAATGACTTCTTTGAGAATTGCGAATCCGGTTGGTAGATCCACAATAATCAGTTTATTGTGTAAAGATGTCGAAATTATTTTGTGTGATTACTCTTTCTGTGCCGATCTGCATGTTATGCGTTACCTTGGCTTCGGAATGATTTTGGGAATGGATTGGCTTAACCGTTATGAAGCTCAAATCCTATGTCCTGAGTGGACTATTCATCTTCGACATCCTCAATCTGTTAAGCAGATTTCTATTGATCTTAAAGATTCGAATTCCAGCTTGGCAGCATCTTTATATTCTTTAGATCCTCATGATGATGATAATGACGATGAGGAAGATGTCCTTTCTCTTATTCACGTTGTTCGTGAATTTTCTGACATATTTGAGTCCGTTTTAGGATTACCACCTAAGCGAGCAATTGAGTTCAAAATTAATCTAGTCCCTGGAGCTCAACCTATCACTCGTCCTCCTTATCGCATGTCCAATAAGGAAAATGAGGAGATGCGCAAACAATTATCCGAATTAGAGACGAAGCAATTTATACGCTCTTGTTCCTCTCCTTGGGGAGCTTCGGCTATTTTCGTGAAGAAATCCGATGGTACACTTAGGCTTTGCGTTAACTACCGCAAGCTTAACGATCTTACTATCAAAAATAAATATCATTTACCTCAGATTGATGATCTATTCGATCAACTTAGTGGTGCTAAAGTCTTTTCACAATTGGACTTGGCAATCGGTTTTTATCAGCTTCGTATTGCAGAGGATAACATTCCTTTGACATCGTCCCATACTCGTTATGGATCTTATGAATGGCTTATTATGCCATTTGGTTTAACGAATGCTCCGGCTTATTTCGTTGATCTTATGAATAGAGTTTTCAAAGGCTTCCTCGATCGATTTGTCTCATCTTTATTGATGATATTCTTGTGTATTCTAAAACCGAGAAGGAGCATGAAAAGCATCTTCAGATTGTGTTGGAAACTCTTAGGAGTAATCAATTGAAAGCAAAATTTTCTAAATGCCACTTTTGGCAATCTCGTGTGAAGTTTCTTGGTCATATTATTTCCGAATCCGGAATTTCCGTGGATCCTTCAAAGAGTGAAGCGATTCAAAATTGGAAGAGACCGGAGAGTGTGACGGAAATCCGTAGTTTTCTTGGATTGGCAGGTTATTACCATCGTTTCATAAAAGACTTTTTCAAAATTTCCATGCCTCTTACTAGTCTGACAAAGAAGGGAGTTAAATACATTTAGTCAGACAAATGTGAACCTTCTTTTCAGAAATTAAAAGAACTCCTTTCCGATGCTCTTATCCTTGTGATTCCCGAAGGGAACCAAGATTTTATTGTTTATACCGATGCTAGTCACGTTGGTTTGGGTGCCGTTCTTATGCAAAGAGAACGTGTTATTGCTTATGCTTCTAGGCAATTGAAGCCAGCCGAGACTAGGTATGCCACTCATGATTTAGAGCTCGCGGCTATTGTTTTCGCTCTTAAAATTTTGCGTCATTGTCTTTTGTACACCGATCATAAATCTTTGAAGTATCTATTTTCTCAAAAGGAACTTAATTTGCGTCAACAACGTTGGCTCGAATTCCTTGCATCTTATGATCTTGATATTCTTTATACTCCCGGAAAGGGAAATCGTGTTGCCGATGCACTTAGTCACAAGCAACAAGCGGTTGTTTCTATGATGATATCCGAATGGAATGATCTCGGGGTTTTGTCCACTTGTGAGATTAGAGATCGTGAGTCCGATTTATGTTCATCTTTGGCTTTATGTAGCCTTGTGGCTCATCCTTCTCTTTTAGACCGCATTCTTGAAACTTAAAAGCTAGATCCTGAATTGGCTCTTCTTGGCCAAAATTTTAGGGATAAAATTGATATTGAAGGTTTGAAAGACTTTGATATTGATTCTCGTGGCAGCATTCGAAAATTTGGTAGACTTATCGTGCCAAATATTAGTGATCTTCGTAAAGATATTTTAGAAGATTCTCATCGTTCTAAATTTACCATTCATCCCGGTAGTAGTAAAATGTAAGTGGATATAAAGCAACTTTATTATTGGAAGGGAATAAAATCTGATATTGCTAACTTTGTTAAGTGTTGCATGACTTGCTAACTCGTTAAGGCCGAGCATCAAAGGCCCGGTGGGTTATTGCTACCTTTAGACATTCCAATTTGGAAGTGGGATCAAATTTTCATGGATTTTATAGACGGCCTTTCCCGTTCTTGTTCGGGTCATGATAGCTTATGGGTGATAGTTGATAGACTTACTAAATCCGCCCATTTCATTCCCGTTCGGTCTAATCGAACCGTACCTCTTTTGGCCATACTTTTTATCAAAGAAATTGTTAAATTGCATGGAGTTCCTACTTCTATTGTTAGTGATCGAGATCCATTGTTTACTAGTGGATTTTGGAAGAATCTTCAAAAAGCTATGGGGACGAAGCTTAATTTTAGCACCGCTTATCATCCTCAGTCCGATGGACAAACCGAGCGTGTGAATCAAAATCTTGAAGATCTTCTTCGTGCATGTGTTCTTGATTTTGGTGGAAGTTGGGAAGATCATATTTCTCTTGTTGAGTTTTCCTATAATAATAGGTTCCAATCTAGTATTGGTATGGCACCTTTTGAGGCACTCTATGGAAGGTCATGCCGTTCTCCTTCTTGTTGGCTTCAGGCTGGTGAGAAGCTGGTTTTAGGTCCAGATTTTATTCGGATTCCACAGAAAAGATTGATCTTATTCGTCGTAGGATGAAAGAGGCCCAAAGTAGACAAAAATCCTATGTCCATAACCGAAGAAGGAAATTAGAATTTTCTATGGGAGATTTTGTGTTTATTCGTGTTTCACCTATGAAGGGTGTTGTACGTTTTAGTCGATCGGGAAAGTTAGCACCTCGATATATTGGTCCATTTCCCATCACCAAACGTATTGGTTCCGTGGCTTATCGCCTCTTATTACCGGATCAATTTCTACTATTCATGACGTGTTTCACATTTCTCAATTTCGGAAATGCCTTCGAGGTTCCGATTCTATTCTTGAGCCCGGTGTTGTGGAAGAAATTGAAGTTTCACCTAATTTAACTTATGAGCAACGTCCTATTCGTATTATTGCTTCAGAGATCAAACGCCTTCGAAATAAAGATGTTCCTCTTGTGAAAGTTCAATGGTCCTCAAATCCTACGGATTGTTCTTGGGAATCCAGAGAATTCATCGAACGAGCACATCCGGACTTACTTTCTCGTGCTTTTTGAGGTGAACTTTTTATTTCAAATTTCTTTTGTGTTGAATATGCTTTTATGGTTGTTACTTTATATTTTCTTCTTAAATATTGCGAGGACGCAATTTCTTTAAGGAGGGGAGTTGTAACAACCCGCATATTTTACGATTGAGTATTTAAATATTTTATTTAAATATTTCATCGTTAGTCGGATTTTAGTCCGAGAAGCTACGTTTTGCAAATGGTCGAATTAGGACTGAGACCACTTCCATTGAGTTCAAAACGTCGTTTGTCATCTCTTTGAGTATAAACTTTGATATGTTTGGAGTTAGTGGAATTTTGCCACTTTTTCACTTAGGGCTTTGGTTTAGGTTGAGCCCATTTACCCCACTTATTAGCTCAGTCCCAACCCTCTCCTCTTCATTACTTCATTTCTAATTCCTAACATTCAAGCTTCAATGAAAATGGAGAGTGGAATGGGAAATTAAAATTTCAAAACCCTAGTTCCATTAGCAAATCCAACATCTAACTCCAAATCCAAATAGAACTATTGGTAAGCATCATCTTCTTCTTCTCCAACTCATTCTCCTTTCAATTTTAAGAAATTCCTAAACCTAACTTTGAGAATGTTCTTCTTTTGAGCTTAGGTTCAAGCTCATTTGGGTTGTGTTGAAGTGTGTTTGATTACTCCTTTGCTTTCAAGCTTCTCCTTCATTGATTTTGTAAAAAGGTGAGATTTTTATCTCACATCTTTGTCTATAACTATATTTGATTGTTGGGTATGAATTCCTAACACTTATTCAAGTGTTCTTGCTTTTGGTTTGGATTGAATTGGTGAATATCCCAATTTTTAGTGTTTTGGGTTCATATTTTTAAAATCCTAACTTTGATGTTTGAACATGTTTTGGTGATGCATCGAGGAGCCAATAGGACCGGGTAGCCGATGAGTGTAATCCCCTAACGTCCGTGCTCGACTGGTTGCAAATTGAGTGAGTTTGCACTTCTACTAAACAGGGTAGAAAATGCAGGATTTGGGGTTCGGCCGACCAAACTCTCTAAGTCGGTCGACCGAAGCTGTAGCCGAAACCTTTCTGGACTATTTTCGGTCGACTGACTTAGATAGTTCAGTCGACCGACCTGCTCCTGTTTTCCTGTTTTGCCTATTTATGCTCATTTTGCTTTGCTTTTCCAATCTTTAATCGATTCTTCTTCTCCGATTAGTTGTTACCACCTTTGTCGACTTTGATAACTTCTATTTTTGGAATTTTTGGGTATTTCCACTTTGATGGATTTGGTATCGATTTCTTTGGATTTTTGTTCACGTCTTCGAATGTGAATTTTAGTGATTGCTTATTCCTACAATCAATTTTGTGATTTGTCACTTCAAAATATAAAGGTTTTCAATACTAGTAGTAAATATCAAAATTCTTTCATCAAAACGATTTCAACACTATTTTATTACAAAGCTCATTTCTTAAACCGTTTTCCAATCTATTACTATATACAAACCTTAACCTCACCCGTATGAGAAATCTAATTAAACGGCTTAGTAAAACAAGTGGTATGAAACGCTTGCGTTTGCTTCGTCGGTTAATTTTTAGACTTGTTCGATTGAATCTCTTGTGACAATTTTCTAGTGGAGATTTACAATTGGTTCGTAAATATTTAAGTTAAGCTAGTGGTTATGCGACATGAAGCTAAACTCATATATTTACTAGCTTACTGTAATTGTCACTTCTTGATGATCAATGACGATCATTTTTGTGATTTAGACTAGCAATGTGCGATGTCTTTTTGTCTGCGAGGGAGGCTAAACCCGTTTTCTGTGGAGCTTCTGCTCAATTTGGTGGGGGTAGCGACCCATGGTCTTCGGACCGTTTTGTGGAGCCTCGGCTCAAAATTAATGGTTAGCAAACATGGAATAGCTTTCCGTTTTGTGATACACGTGTTGGTGAGCTTTCAGGTTCCCATTTTGTGATAGGCATTCCCCCCTTTTTGTGATTTCTGGATTTCTATTGATGATTTCTAGAATTTGTGCTTCACCCATTTTCGTGATTTTCATTGATAAATTGTATCAACTATTGTGCATTGGTGAATTTGTGTGTCATTAACTTTTTGTGAATAAAAATATAGAGTACGGCATTCCTTTTTATCTTTGAGAAGATTCTTGTGATATTGATTAATCTTTTGTTGATTTTCAATTACATACTTATCATAGTATGGTATTATGGTTTTTATATGTTTATGTCATATCTCCTATTCTATGTCATTACATCTGATATTTATAGCTAGACTGATCCGTTTATTATTTTCTTATTAAATAATACTCGGGTCAGACCGAGATGTTACATGTGCTTCCACTTGACTCCACTTCTGGTGTTTACTATTCTGACTTTTGCCTAACTACTTAGTTTAGTAGTTCATTTTGTTGTATGCATTTGAGATATAGACTCTATGATGTATACTTATTCTCTTGTGTAGCACTTATAACTATACTTTTGTGATATTATGGATCTTGTTTGACCACTACTCTGATGTACACTTCTATGTGTAATATTCATATTTGTTTCCGCCTTTGAGATATGAACTTCTGCTACTGATTTGTGTTATGCTTATTTCTATATTTATTTCCGAAGATATTATAGCCACTGTGTAGTAGCTTTGAGTTTGCATCGGTATGTCGGATTTCCCTTCGAGATGAAAAGTTATACTTTTATCTGGCATATCGGTACTCGCACAAAGCAATTATACAGATGGTCGCTCCTCAACAGCCTTATTCTCCGTGCTAGTTGACGACATTACTCCGTAGTGTTCTTGGCTAGCATGGGTATAGAGGTGGGGCGTCACAAAAAATATAGCAGCTAAGAATGGAAAAGAGGACTAATAGGCGGTGAGGTTCAGAAAATGAATAGTAATGAAATTGCTACAACCAAATATCTCGTTTTGGCGAATGATATTTCAAGGGCGTAGTTCTCATCAATGAATCAAGCTAAGGAATCATCTTCAAAACAAAATTAGCGGAAGGTTGAGTATATGAAATACAAAAAAATTATGAATAGAAGTTCAAATATAAAATTAATAGAAGGCTAAATATGTAAAATACAACATAAGGTTATTAAACATCGATTCACCAAACTTTCGTACTTTCAACCATTGAATTGGTTTGGTATAAACATGTTCATTATTTGATACAAACTATATCAATATATATCGTTTGAAATTAAACATTCTTATTTGTATAATAATTACCTTATATAGGTCCACCATAGAAGTAGCTTCCATTGTGTTGCCTGCTTTTTCTATAGGGAAACTTTTCCATGTTACTTTACAGAAACTATCAAAAAGGCAACCTGTAACAACCCGGGATTTTGGAGATTTTCGTTAATATTAATTATAAGCAAATTATAATTTAGTATTGTGTTTAAAAATGAATTGGATAATAAAATGAGGGAATATATTATTTATATTATATAAACAATAAATTGATGAAAATAATTTAGGATTTGAAATTTAAATAAGTCATATTATTTTATTTGAAGCCTATTTCAACATTTGATGGTTGAAAAAAAAGTGTAAATGAATGAAATAAAGTTTGAAAAACTTTATTTTTGGATTTGGATTGAAAATAAATAATTGTGATGGTTTAATTTTAGTTAATTAGTAATATTGAAAATTTATTCCAATGTTAGCCTTCTGTTGTAAAATAAAAGGAATAATATGAAGAAAATAAATATAGAAGTGTAATTAGACTTGGAATGATGTATTAATGATATAAAAATGTTAAAACATTTTAATACACTTCATTAGACATAAAAATAAATTTTATTTGGTTGAAATGGATGAAAATTGTGATTTTTCACTAAAAATGGGAATATTGGTAAATATTGTTAAAAAATTGTGTTATATGGGGAAAATAATATTTTTAAGTGGAAAAAAATATTTTGATGTTTAAAAAGTGTTAGAATGGTTCATTGAAATTTATTTGACACAAAAGAAATTTTTGTTTAAGTTATTGCATTAAAAATAATATTTTTACACTAAAATGGTGTAATTTGTAAAATATTGTCAAAGATACGGTTTTATTTATAAAAATAACTTTTTTTTGTCGACAATTTTATTTTTTATATAATAACAATTTTATTGCAAACAATTTATTGTATATATTTTATTTGGTTAAAAATGAGAAAACTAGTGTATAAATTGATTGAATAGGTTAAATATGTATATAACATAGGAATTTCTTTAAGTATGTTAGTCTTGGACTAATTTGGGTAAGGTTTGAATCCATTAACTCTCTCTAGAACCATCTAGAAAACAGGAAATAGGTGTATGTACCTTTTTTTCTCATCTTTCTCCCCAAAACAAAAAACACAGTAAATAGAGAGAAAGAAAAACAATGGCTTTCCCAAATTAAATCTCAATTTCATTCAATTTCGCGGTTAATTCAAGAAGAACTTCATCAATATAAGAATAGAGAAAAGATTTCACCTTCAAGTTCCAATCTTTCTTCACAAATTTGGGTGTTTGCTATCTAAAATCAAAGGTGAGTTTAAAACACACATTTTCTAGCTTTGATTGAGATTTCAAGGTAAGAAATCTCAATTTTGTTTGTTGCATATTTATTTGTGAAATTGCCGTCAGTAAATTGGGAATATCTCTTTCGTTTTAAGTCGGAATTTGATAATTTAAGATATTATGGAAAGAGTAGACATAGATATACAAGTTTCATGTTTTTAGTTTTTTAAAATTTTGATGTTTTCTTGATCAAAATCGTGTTTGTTTGTTGCCGTCTCGAGAGCAAATTGACAATAGCAACAATCATAGACCAGTGAAGTGTTTTAGCCATAAGTTTTTCGTTTCTTATCTAATATAGGACAAATTTATTTTGATGGAAAATAAATTCAATAAGGAGTAATTTATCTTCAGGTTGCATTTCGATATTTTACTATTTGACTGACCTAGAATAGATTTGTAAGCAGAAGTATAGTTATGTCTTTGACAGAATTTCCTGAGTTTGAATCTGATATTGTTTGAGCTATATCTTTTTCGATTTTGATCGGAATTCGATAATTTTTAGTTTTTCGAAAAGCACAATTCGTGTATTACATCTTGCCTTCATTGATTTTTCTGTAATTTTGATGTTAGCTATGTCAAAATCGAATTTTTTTGCTGCTATCCCGAGAGCAAAACTATTATTTGCTCTGTGTTTGAAACTGAAACAAAATTAGCTTTAACTTCTTTGTTTCTTATCCTAATTTGATAATTTTGGATTTTTCTGGAAATATTAGGTCATAAGCTACAAGTGTCATTCATCGTGTTTTCTGTAATTTTGAAGTTTGCTTGGTCGAAATTATGGTTGTATATTGCTGTCCTAAGAGCACAATGACAGCAACAACAATCGTTGACCTTAGAATTGTATTAGCTCGTTTTTACTCTCAGTCTCTTCTGTTTTGATGATGTTTTTGAGATATTTTTAGAGCTATGATGCCTATCAGTAGGCTAGCTGTGATATCTCGGAATTTCAAGGAATTTAAAATGTGATAATCTCTTAGTTTAAATTATTTGAAATAGATAAAATTGTTATTTTCGAATATAAATAACCAAATAATAATAATGTGATGTTTTAATTATGGTTATAGATTGATTTTTAATAAGAATAATTATTTAATTTGTGTTAATTTATAAATTTGATTTTAAATAGACTTATCATTTTCAAATTTAATAAGTATTGTTTAAATATATATATATATATATGTATGTATGTATGTATGTATGTATGTATGTATGTATGTATGTATTAAGTTGTTTTTGAATGGAGTCATCAATTTCAAAATGAACGATGTGATTACTTAAAAGTATAAATGTTTGAGTTGATTTTTAAATTAGATTATAAAAGTGAAGTTTGAATTTGAATCTGGATTTAGATTTTGAATCTTTAAAGATAATTATTTTATTTTACTTTAATATGAAATGTATGAGTAAAGTTTTTATTTAAATAAGATTTTGTCTTATGTTGTTTTCCTAAAGAGATTATTTATATAAATTTAGAAAGTATTTATTTAATAGTAAATAAATACAATAGTTTTACATTAACATTTAAAAATGAATTTAATATATTTTCATATGATTTTATTTAGAATCTAATGGATTTTCATTTTATTTCTTTTCAAAGGTTATATGTATATATATTAAGAAAGGCATTTAAGATATATTTATTAATTAGGAGATTCAATTTAAAAAGCTTTTAAATCAAAACAAATGAAAATTTAGTAATTACATGTGTTAATTTTATATGCATGTTAAAAACATGTGTTAGGTAATTAATTATTTTAGATGACAAGTGTAGGTATGTTAACAAGTGGCATAATTCATTTTCTATTTTCTTTAATCTAAATAAATCCTAATTCAAATCTATATCTTCTCTTCTTCCATTTTTCTTTGATCCATTTTCACATTTGCCAAAAACAAAATCAAAAACCAGAAAATTATCAAACCAGAAATCTCTCAAACAAATCTGCAGTTCTCTTTCAAAACCCTGTAAATCTTTTGTCTTAGATCTGAACACTTTACAAAACCAATCTGAAATGTTGTTTTCCCTGTAACCATTTTACAAGCTCAAACCGGATTTTTCAAACGCAATGCAATGCAATCACTCCTCAAACCAAAACTGAAAACCCTGTAAACTTTTCACAAATTCAAGGCCAAAGCTGTTAACATTTTCCAAACTCTAGAATCTTCAGCCTAAAATCAAATTAAAATCAAATCTGCAACGTTTATTTTCCTGTAACCTCCTTATACCAAAACCTGCTAACCTTTTCAAATGCAAAGCCTATAAACACTCCTCAAAACATCAACCCCTGTTAACAAATCAAGTATGTAACCATCTTTCAAGAGTGCATGCAAGTAAATCTGGGTCAAAGCAAAAAGTTTTCAAGGCATTTCAAAGTTTTCAAAAGCAAGCACTACAGTGTTTTAAAGAATGGAAGCAAAATCAGTTTCAAAGTTCTAGTTTTTTTTCAGGCTCTGATCAAAATTGCTTTAAAACTTCTGCTTTTCAAAAGGTGAGTAAAATTTTAATTAAAAGTTAAGTAGATATATAAAGTTGCTTTTGAAATTCCGTGGTGAAGATGATCTGTATGTTTATGTATATATAAGTGTGGTTCCTTTATTTATTTGATTATGTTCAGTAGTGTGCATGTCTGTGCTATATTGTTCCTCTGTTTTGTTACAAGATTATCAAATTTTAACCAAATTTCATTCTGCTCTTACTTTGATTTCATGTAGGATTTGGTCTTCAACATTAAATGTTTGTTTAAGCTAAGATTCAATATTAAAAATGAATTTATATAGAAATATTTAGCAACTCATCTGGAAAATAGAATTTAGCAAAAAAATTTTTAAATATGATAAATCCAGTTACTTTAATTTATTGTTTCAAGTTGTTGACTTGAATCCATTTTAGAAGTTAGGATTTTTAAAATCAAAATTACAACTTTAAATAAAGGAATGAATTTGAATTTGGGAATTGTCTGGAATTGGGTTTTTGGGCAAGTTCGGGTGGTCAGAGCATTTAGGGTGGTCGGTGTTTCAACTGGAGGTGGAGGAAGGATCAGGGTTGTTGGAAAAAATGGTGGTTGAGGCAATAGTGGACTGTGGCGTCGGCGGTAGGTCATAAGGGTTTTAAACCCTAGTTTTGGTAGAGCTTGAGTTTCGGCCACTACTTCTCCTTTGTTGGATCGAGTGACATGAAACTCGGGGAAAAGGTTGTATGTTGGGACGGCAAGATGTTGCCAGAACTATATGACCGTTG
Source organism: Allium cepa (assembly GCA_030765085.1). Taxonomy (NCBI): domain Eukaryota; kingdom Viridiplantae; phylum Streptophyta; class Magnoliopsida; order Asparagales; family Amaryllidaceae; genus Allium; species Allium cepa. Next base: position 737,468,720 of record CM060943.1, read on the forward strand.
AGGGTCGGAGTTGAGTGGTCGAAGGGATTTTAGTGGAGGCTGTTTGGTGTTAGAGTTCATCTGGGTAGCTCGATCTTGCTAGAGGGATCGTGAGTACGATTTGGTGATCAGTATTGGTTGTTGCAGCGTTGAGTGATGTGCCAGAGGATCTGGCGATGATCGGAGATTGATCGTCGAGTGGTGCAGGTGCACAGTGGCTTGTGGTGGTGCTGTTGTGTCTGGGTTGTGTTATTGTTGTTGTCTCGAAGATGGGTTCGGGGAAATAGGGTTATGGCTCGGGTTTGTCATGGAGACTTATTCGAGCATTTTAAGAAAACTGTTAAGTTTTTAACTGTTTAAGTTTTTAACAGTTTAAGTTTAAACTGTTTTAAAAAGAAAAGATGATGTACTTCGTTTTTGTTTCAAGTACACATGGGTTAAACCCAAAGTAAAATGTTTAACTAGATTTTAAATTTAAAATAAAGTAAGTTTTAAATTTTAAATAATTAAGCTAAATCAATTTCTTGAAATTCATTTCTTTGAAATGAATTATTGGTATAAATAAAATTGTATGATTTGTTTTAAATGTTTTAAGTTAAATAATTAAAGTTATTTTCAAACTTAATTTGAAATATAAAAGGAAACTAATAAGGAGATGATTTGTCTTAAAAACTTAATATAGGTTTGAAAATAAATGGAATAATTAAAGAATGATTTATTTATTGAATTAGTTAATGATTAACGATTTATAAATTAACAATTAAAGTTTCAAAGTGATTTATTAACTTGAAATTTAGGATTGTTAATTAATAATTAAAGGTAAGTAATTAATGATTACTTTATATTTTTAAACTTAATTAATGATTTAAATTAAGTAAAGTTTTCAAGGATAATTAAAGATAATGTTTTATCTTAAGTATAATTAAGTTTTTAATGAGTTGTAATTAATTAAGTTAATTAAGAAATTTTAAGTCTAATTAATTAATCTAATTATTATTAAAAAGGGTCAATTAAGTAATTAATTAAGGATAATTATTAATTTAATCAATTAATAATTATGATGGATTAATTAATGATTAGAGATAAATTAATTTGTAATTTGAAATTAATTAATTAAGTAATTAAAGGTTAATTAAACTAGTAATTAAGAAATACTTAATATAGTTTTATTAAGTAGTAATTGGGTTTTCATGATTAATAATTAAGAGGTTATTAATCTATAATTCAAGTTAATTAAGAATTAATTAACTATTATTAAAGGTTAATTAATTGTAGTTAAGGATTGATTAATTATAATTATGGATTAATTAATTTGTAATTAAGGTTGTTAATTAATAATTAAGTTTTATTAATTAATAATTATGAGATAATTAATTAGTTAATTAATTATAAAATTAATTAGGGATTGGTTACTTTGTATTAAAAGATTGATTAATAATTAAGGTTTATTAATTATTAGTTGAAGGATAATTAGTCTGTAATTAATGATTAATTTGGTTAAAGAGTAATTAAGGGATGAATTACTCGGTTATGATTTATGAGGTGAGTGTGATTAAGTTAAGTTAATTAATTTGTTAATTAAATTAAAGATAGTCACATGGTAATTGATTAAGTATGCTTACTTAATGAGATTTGATAAGAGTAATTACTTAAGGTAAGTAATTGATGAATAAATTACTGGAGGTAATTGAGATAAGGGAAATTACTTAATGGGAAGTAATTTAAATGGACGATTACTTGGTAAAGTAATTAAGGATTTATTACCTGGTGTACTAAATCAAAGGATTTATAAATATAAGTAAAAGTAATTAAGAATAATTAATTACTATTTATAACTATTAAAGTTGATTAATGAAAGCAATTAATTTAAGCATGATTAATTAATGTAATTAATTAAGGAATAATGTAATTAATTATAGTTAATTAATTAATGGAAGTAATTAATTAAGGATCATTAATTAATGTGATTAATGAAAATAATTAAGGATTGATTAATTTGGATTAATTAATCCATAATAAGTTAATATAAGGTAATTAATTGTAATTAATTAAGGCTTAATGTCATTAATTATAATTAATAGAGTAATTAAGGTTAATTACTTAATGGTTTGAAGATAATTAATTTGTGTAATTAATAAAGGGTAAATTACTTAATGTAATTAAAGATAATTAATCAAGGGTGATTAATTAATATGATGATTAATTAATTGGTTTAATTAATGATTATGTAAGCATGATTTGTGTGATGAAGGTAATTAATTTAATTAATTTTAAATTAATTAGAGATGAAGTAATTAATTTAATTCATTTTAAATTAGTTATAGATGGTGTGATTAATAGATCATTGCTTATGGATGGCTGTTTGATATTGGAAAGCTTGATTGTTTGATATCTCTGATGAGATATGTGTGATATATGTTATGAGATGATTTGGTTGAATTGTGATGATAATATGAATTATCTGATGTGATGATAATGTAGATTATCTATTGTGACATTGTAAATTATCTATCTGGGTGTATATAGATAGCAGAATTGAATTGTTTAACCTTAAACAACTTGGACGTAAAAGATACGTTTTAGATTTCGATGAGACCGGGATCGGGTTTTCCAGATTTGGATATCCGAAAACCACATCGATCCAAATTAACGATAGGTCGTGAATCTCAAGTGAAGATGAAGATTTAGAGTGCAAGTGTTATCATCGTTAACTCTGAGGGTGATTCCAAAATGAGTGTAACGAGATAATGCCTTCGGTTTCGTTCGAACCCGGAACAAACTTGTATGGATTGAATGCTTTCATAACATCGTCAGTTGGACGATGAGCATTCTAAGTGATGTGTTCTATAAAGGTAATCGTAGCCTCAAGCCTCATCAACCGGAAATGGCTAAAACAGGGGAGGTGCAGCAAGGCTAAGTGGGTCATGCCCAAGTAGGATGAGATGAACCCCTGTCTAGAGTCCCTTTTATTTCGGCTGTGTGGGCGGTTGAATAGCTACAACCTCCAGGGTTGTCTTATTCGGAACTGTTCAGTAAGGAATGGTTCCGGTTTTGTATTGCACGGGATTGAGAGTGATCCTTGGTACAGTGATCTAGGCCCCGTACTGTGACAGGCGGTACCCCAGTAGCCCCGCCATTGTATGGAATCCAAACTCCAATAAGCGCCATCAGATTTGATTGTATTACCCACTTTTGTGGCTAGTAGCTGGAATTTAATGAATGTATCAATTTCGGTTATTTCATATTTATTTGAAAACCCTAGACCTATTATAATATCACTGGATTTCCTATCAAATGTTTTGGTTAGCGTAAGGTAAAAACTTACCCATGTTTATGTGTGGGATGTCTTACGTGATACCTTTTCTTTCAAAAGCTTTTTAAAGTTAAGCAACTTTACCCGTTTACTCACACCAGACCCATGTCTGACCCGGAGTTTATTCTGTTTTTCTTAAACTCTTGGGTACTCAAATTTTTACAAGTAGCCAAGGGATTCAGGTTAACTTTGACGAATTCTGAAGGAGCAATGGAGTAGGAGGCTTCAGCGTATTGATATATAGTATTCCGATGTGTGTTCTCTGAGTCGTTTGTCTGTGTTGTATATTGAGTTGTATAACTAGACAGGTGTTTATAACTGTCTAGTGTGTGTTGTATAAGCTGTGTATCTCTGATGTTTATGATACTATGTAATGTATTATGTGATTAATATAATTTATTCGTTCCGCTGTTGAGATTCTGTTGTTGTTTCTTTCTTTCTTTTCTATCTTTTCTCTTCTCTATCCCTTTCTTTCTTAAAAATGACGCATCTTTCTTCGGAGAGAAAGGCTTGTCGTTACAGTTGGTATCAGAGCATAGGTTGAGCGAATACCTAGGCTCTGTAGTGGTGTCTTTCTTAAGAGAGCGTACTTGTATTTTTTTATATATATAACTATATATATGTATATATCTATTCTACCTATCCGTTGGGTTATTTGTTCGGGTTTTCCAACATAAGTTATAAAGGTAGATCGGGTAATGGTGTGTAGCACGACTACCAATGGTTGGAGTTTGAATGTTTGAGGTTGGAAGTGTATCTGTCGAGATCGTAGACCTAATACCGTCTCGAGTAAGCCTTGCAGCTTGATGTAAGGATTTCATTGATCTTTGAAGGAAACCTGTTAAGGTTCGGAGTCTATCATTGAAGTGTAAGTTTGATCGCGCTCATGTGAGCAGATTTTTGAGAATTTGGATCCATCAATTAGGCAGAAGCAAGTGATGGTATCTTGGCAACCTCAGGAAGTAGTAGCTGCGTGGTGAGACGCAGTGACTATGGATGTCTCCGAAGATGTTTTCTTTTGGCGCAATTTTAAGGAAGTGTGTCTGCTCGGTGTTGTGGCTGAGTTCAGCAGGATGTTTGTGTTTGGTTTGAGGTCTTAGTTTCTCGAAGAGCTTTGGATAAGAAATCTTTAGCATCTGTGTCAGCGTTGCAGCTCGGGAGTGTTCTGTATTCCAACAGAGATCTTTGGCTTAGCAGTTTCCTAAAGGTGGAAATCAGAAGCAGTGGAGTGGACTCGTTTCTTCGATGGACTGGTTGGTCAAGGATAAGCTGTTCTGATTTGGTCAAGAGAGAACAGTATCTTTGGAATTTAGGTTGGGTTGATCGCAAAAGTGACTTGCGATAGTTTGGATGATTATCTTAGATAATCTTTTGCTTGGGTTTAAGGCATCCCTAGAGGATGTAGGAGTTATGGAGTTGTCAAAGATTTTCCGGATATCTTCAAGAAAGTTAGAGATTTGCCCGCATTGAGGATTGAGTTCCGTATTGACTTTCATGAAGCTACCTGTAATTCAGCTGGGTAGAAGGATGTCTCCTAGGGTGGGGTTTTGGGTGAAGCAGCTCTGTATTTCTTGGAACTTCTGTTGAACCTTATTTTTGGGATGTGCTGTTTAGTCTGTGCTCATGTTCATCGACAACATTCTCATCTGCTCCAGATCAGAGTTGTGCAGCGGAAGCAAGGTGGCAGCTGTTCTAGAGTAGAAACAACTGGAAGTTGTAGTGTTGGGATTGAAGATTTCTACTGGAATTTTTCAGGATCTGAGGCAAGTTGGCGAGTGATCCTGTTCTGTCTTTTCCGGATAGGAGAAGTAGGTTGTAATCTTCTGATAATTCTGAAATGGAGTTTGTGGTTTAGATTTTGGGTAGATCTTGTGAGGATCAGTTTGTTGAGTTGTTTTGATCCAGTTTGTTTGTTGAAGCATCAGCGAAGGTTGAGCTGATCAGGAAGGATCTGTAAATAGCCCAGGATCGTAAGTAGAGTTTTGAGGTTAGGAGACGGAGGGATTTGGAATTCGAAGTTGGAGACTTCGTTGTTATTGAGGTTTTCTCTGGTAAAGGAAGCAATAAGATTTGATAAGATTATGAGGTTAGCTCCGAGGTATATTGGATTCTTCTGAGTTTTATAAGGATAAGTGCTTTGGTCTGAAGAGTTGAATTGCCAGTTTGGAAGACTGAGATTCAAGGTATTTCACGTGTCTCTGAGGGAGAACGTGTCTGGTCCATCACTGGTTTTGGAACCAGTAGTTCTGTGAAGGATTTAGTTATGAATAGTCTTGTCTATGGTCTGATATATTGTGCAGATTATAGATCTAGCTGTGCGGGAACTCAATAGCTTAGTCGTATAGCTAGTTTAGATTTAGTAGAGCGAGTATTCCTATGTCTATACCTGGGAAACTCGAGATAATTTTGGGAATCTTATTCGGATCTGTGTCCAGATAGCTAGAGTTGTTTGATTGAATTGTTTGTTTGGATGAATTATTTATTTGGATGAATGGTTGTTTGATTGATAGTGTATAGTTGATGTGTATGCTTGGATTTTTTTTTGAAATAAAATTAAAACCTTTGGATTATCTTTATTTTAAATTTCGAGGACGAAATTCTTTTAAGTGGGGAGGAATGTGATATCCCAGAATTTCAAGGAATTTAAAATGTGATAATCTCTTAATTTAAATTATTTGAAATAGATAAAATTGTTATTTTCAAATATAAATAACCAAATAATATAATAATGTGATGTTTTAATTATGGTTATAGGTTTACTTTTTACAAGAATAATTTTTTAATTTGTGTTAATTTATAAATTTGATTTTAAATAGACTTATTATTTTCAAATTTAATAAGTATTGTTTATATATATATATATATATGTATTAAGTTGTTTTTGAATGGAGTAATCAGTTTCAAACTTAACAATGTGTTTACTTAATAATAAAAATGTTGAGTTGATTTTTAAATTAGATTACAAAAGTGAAGTTTGGATTTGAATATGGATTTAGATTTTGAATCTTCAAAGATAATTATTTTATTTTACTTTAATATGAAATGTACGAGTAAAGTTTTTATTTAAATAAGATTTTGTCTTATATTGTTTTCCTAAAGAGATTATTTATATAAATTTAGAAAGTATTTATTTAATAGTAAATAAATAAAATAGTTTTACATTAACATTTAAAAATGAATTTAATATATTTTCATATGATTTTATTTAGAATCTAATGGATTTTCATTTTATTTCTTTTAAAAGGTTATATGTATATATATTAAGAAAGGCATTTAAGATATATTTATTAATTAGGAAATTCAATTTAAAAAGCTTTTAAATCATTTTTAAAACAAATGAAAATTTAGTAATTACATGTGTTAATTTTTTATGCATGTTAAAAACATGTGTTAGGTAATTAATTATTTTAGATGATAAGTGTAGGTATGTTAACAAGTGGCATAATTCATTTTCTATTTTCTTTAATCTAAATAAATCCTAATTCAAATCTATATCTTCTCTTCTTCCTTTTTTCTTTGATCCATTTTCACATTTGCCAAAAACAAAATCAAAAACCAGAAAATTATCAAACCAGAAATCTCTCAAACAAATCTGCAGTTGCTCTTTCAAAACCCTGTAAATCTTTTGTCTTAGATCTGAACACTTTTCAAAACCAATCTGAAATGTTGTTTTCCCTGTAACCATTTTACAAGTTCAAACCAGATTTTTCAAATGCAATTTAATGCAAACACTCCTCAAATCAAAACTGAAGGCCCTGTAAACTTTTCACAAATTCAAGGCCAAAGCTGTTAACATTTTCCAAACTCTAGAATCTTCAGCCTGAAATCAAATTAAAATCAAAACTACAATGTTTATTTTCCTGTAACCTCCTTATACCAAAACTGTTAGCCTTTTCAAATGCAAAGCCTATAAACACTCCTCCAAACACTAACCCCTATTAACAAATCAAGTATGTAACCATCTTTCAAGAGTGCATGCAAGTAAATCTGGGTCAAAGAAAAAAGTTTTCAAGACATTCCAAAGTTTTTAAAAGCAAGCACTCCAGTGTTTTAAAGAATGGAAGCACAATCAGTTTCAAAGTTACAGTTTTTTTTTCAGGCTCTGATCAAAATTGCTTTAAAACTTCTGCTTTTCAAAAGGTGAGCAAACTTTTAATTAAAAGTTAAGTAGATAAATAAAGTTGCTTTTGAAATTCTATGGTGAAGATGATCTGCATGTTTATGTATATTGTAACGACCCTGGATTTCTGGCCCTGTTTATTCAAATATATATTTAATTTAATTAAATAAAAAGTAGTTTGATCATCTTAAAATAAATATGATTTTGGAAATAGCTGCTATTTGTTCTTATGAATTGGTGTTTTAAATAAAAAAAGAAATTGGACTCTGTGAATATAAAATTAAAATCTCTTAATAATATTTATAATCAAATTTGTCTTATATAATTTAATTAAAATACTTTACTTTGTTTATATTTAGTATAAAATAATACATATAGGTAATAATGTTTGAAAATTCTGAAATAAAGTTTGTTAAAAATATTTTTAATAAAATTTACTTTATATAATTTAATTAAATTGTTTTACAGTGCTAACATTTGACGAATAAATACACAGAGATGATACTGTTTTAAATAAAATCAATTTCTAAAAATTTAAAATATAAATATTAAATATAAGTCAAACACATTAATATAACTTTATAATTGATAGTTAAAATACAAATGCAAATGAATAAAAAAAAATAGGTATAAATGTAAGTAAATTTTATTGTACATATTTAAATATTGTTAGCTCAAGCACAAAATACAAATAAATATGAGTAAGTAAATTTATGAAGTATAACTTAAATATTGATAGTTAAAATACAAATAAAAAATAGAAATACAAATGTAACTACAAACAAGAAATAAAGTGGAATATAAAATACAGAATTAAATTTAAGAACAAAATATGGAATATAATGAAAACTAGGCCAAAGTATAAATATAATAATAAAATAAATAAATATATACAAGAACATCTTCCTGCAAGATACAAAATAAAATATCTTCATTCAAAGCCAAATGAAATTAATCAAAGTATGGAGATAAACCGGACATATATATGTATATTGGGAAATTCAGGCTTAAGTTAGATACAACAAACATTTGTACTTGAAGTATCTTCATATATATATATGACAGTGTTACCTGCAAGTGTATATTTACACAAAACATATGTGTATAGAGTTCAAACTAAAATAACAAGACAAAATAAGGCTTCATTTGCAAGCCAAGTAATTGCCTGCAAATATGTATATTATAGTTCAAACTAGAAGTTAATAAAACAAGTAACATAATAACAAAACAAAGATCTTTATACAAAGCTTCACACTCAAGCCATATGTATGATTTCAAAGTGTACTTTTATATACAAATCTCTTCATAGCAAAATCATAATAAGTACGTAAACTAATTGAGCAACCAAGTATTAATTACTATCATCTCAGCGCATTATTTGGTCAATTCAAATGTATACAAACCTGTATATTTCAGACAGGAAAATCTGCCCATATCAAAAATAAAAATATATATATAAGAAAACAACCTTACCAGTTAAAGCCTTCCTTCATATCACTGTGCCTTCTATATATATTTGTATGCATCTTCATTTGGTTCGATCAGTAGATAATAAGAAAAATAAAGGGGAAGCAAACTCAAATTTTTCAAAATTAAAATAGAGAAAAAAGAAGAAGAAGCAAACTTCAGGCAGTTTCAACTGCAGATTCAAAGTAGGAGTTGTTCTCTGTTCTCAGGAATTGGGAAAGTGAGTAAACTAAGATTTTTTTTTTAGTTTAAGTTAATTATATAGTCATGATTCTTTAACTAATATAATTTGTATATGCTTTTATGTTTGAATATGAATCTGTATATGTTATACTGCATATTTATCTCCTCTGCTATGTGTTCTAGGTGGTTGCAATTACCTATTCTTGTTCAAAAATTCAAGCTATTCTCATCAATATTGAAAACTGTAATTATTTCAACTCAAAAAAATGTTAAAACTAAATTAAGATTTGATTTCTAAAGCAAATTTTAAATATGTTGAAGGGAGTACTTCTCTGTAACAAGTTATACAGGTAATTCATATATTATTTGATAAATTCGAATGTTTAAATTTGTTAGTTTGGATTCAAATCTTGAATAAACTTTCCAAAGTAGGATTTTTGAAACGAAGATTATAAATTTTAGATAAGCACTCATGGTTCAGTTCTTAAATGAACTAAAATTACATTTTTATCAATTTCTGTTTGTTCAACAAATTTTAATCGTTGAAATTTGTTGAGGGGGTAGTTTAATCATGTTCGAATCATGGAAAAATGTTAGAAATTTTTCTATTGCAAAAAGTTTTGGAACGAGGTATAATTAGGGTTAAGTTGGAGTTTTGGTTGCGCTCTGGAAATGAGGTGAGCCGTCACCTCAGGAGCACCGAGTCGGTCGCGATTCAGGGTAGAGGTGGCGTGGAGTGTTGAAGATGCGAGGCCGGAGTTATGGTGTTTCCAGTGGTCGTCGTTGATGGGCCGTAACATTTTTGTCCAGGTGGTTCGTATGGCCAGTTCACATTTCAGGCAATTTTTAATTTCGACCTTAATTCGAATTTTTTGGATTTTGTTTTCGATTAAGGGGATGATATAGGGTTTGTGGGTGGTGACATGGGAGGCCGCAGGTGCGGCAAACCACCGTGCACGTGCACGGTGGCGTTTGGGGGTGAGCTGTCGTGTCCGTGTCGAAGTGAGATATTGCTTCGTGTCGCACTCGGGTAATTAGCGTGTGTGCTTCGAGTTATCAGGTGCGTGAGTATGTTCAAAATATTGCTGTTGTGTTTTAAAACTAACTTAACTAAATAACAAAAGGGGTAATGACATGTAGAAGAAGAAGGTGGGGGGAAGCAGGAACTATTCGAGTGACGCAGCATTGGACTCGGGTCCATTTTGGGGTTAAGCTTATATTTCTTTTAAGCTATTTGATTAACAAAGTTTAGAGTAATTAAATAAATAATGTTAGTAAGTTTAAGCTATGATTTGATTTGAAATTTATTAAGAAAAGTCGGCTTATGTAAGATGTTTAATTAATCTAAGTATAAGTTAATTAGGAATGTAAATTTATTTTATAAGTAATTTAAGGTTAAATAAATTTGTATTTAAAGATGGATATTAATAATCTTGTGTTTAATTAATTTGAACTTAACAATTTTAATTAACTATTTAAAAGTTAAATTAATTAATAAATAGTAGTCAACTAATTAAGTAATTGGTTAGGGATTTAATAATTAATAAATTGGTAATTAACAATTAATTAAGTAATTAATGGTTAATAAATGGGTAAGTAATTTTTATAAATTAATAATTAAGGTTATTAAGTAATGACTAAGATTAAAAATTAATAATTAAGAATAAATTAATTAAATGAGCAATGAAGTAATCAATGAATTTTATAAATTGACCAATCAGTGATTAATCAAGCTGGATAATTGATAAATTATGTTAAGTTAATCAACTATATTGATATGTACTGATGATTCTTGTTTGATTGTTCATGATATCTGTTTGGTGATATTCTATGATATTTGTGATATGTTCTGGATATATCTAAGATGACTGTATATGATTTATCTGTGATATCTGTTATGTGAATTCTAAATATTAATTTAAACTGTTAAGACTAAATAGACAACTTGACCCTTAAAATGGCATTTGGATTTCGATGAGACCGGGTCAGGTGTCCAATTGATATTCCGAAAACCACATCGATCCAATTTAAACGATAGGTTGTGAATTCTGAAATGAAGATCGAGATGGTGTATTCAGAATGCAAGGGTTATCGTCGTTGATTCTGAGGGTGATTCCAAAATGAGTGTGACGAGATAATGCCTTCGGTTTCGTTTGAACCTGGAACGAACTTGTATGGATTGAATGCTTTCAGCACATCGTTAGGCAGATGATGAGCATTCTAAGAAATATGTTCTGTAAAGGTAATCGTAGCCTCAAGCCTCATCAACCGAGAATGGCTAAAACAAGGGAGATGCAGCAAGGTTAGGTGGGTCATGCCCAAGCTGGACAAGATATTTCCCCTGTCAAGATGTCCCTTTTTATTTCGGCTGTGTGGGCGATTTCTAGCTACAACCGCGGGGTTTATCTTGTTCGGGACTGTTCAGTAAGGAATAGTTCCGGCCTTGTGTTGTAGGGGGTCGGGAGTGATCCTCGGTACGGTGATCTAGGCCCTGTACTGTGACGGGCGATACACCAGTAGCCCTGCCATTGTTGGAAATCCATTTTCCCTACGAGACCCTACGGTTTTGATTTGTATTACCCACTTTTGTGGCTAGTAGCTGGAATTTAATCATGTAACAATTTCGGCTATTTTCTATTTACTTGAAAACCCTAGACACTATTATAATATCACTTGATTTCCTATGAAATGTTTTGGTTAGCGCAAGGTAAAAACTTACCCGTATTTATTTGTGGGGAGTCTTACGTGCTACCTTTATTTTCAAATGTTTTTCAAAGTTAAACAATTTAAACCGTTTACTCATACCAGAACCATGTCTGACCCGGAGTTTATATTTTGTTTTTCATAAACTCTTGGGTACTCAAATTTTTATGAGTAGCCAAGTGATAGGTTTCGGACTTTGATTTCTGGAGGAGCATTGGAGCAAGAGTTTCCAGACGTATGTAGATATCTATCTAGTTCCGTTGTGTTAGTTGATGTGTACTGTATCTCTGATCTATATAGTGATAGATGTATGTATGACTGTCATATGTATTGATATTGTATAACTCTGATATATGTAAAACTATATAATATTTATGTGATATATTATATTTTGTTCCGTTCCGCTGTGAGATTCTGATATTGTTGTTCTTTCTTTCTCTTTCTTTTCTATTTCTATCCCTTTCTTTCTTTATGGTGATACGTCTTTCTGGTAGTAAAAGTGCGGGTCGTCATAGTTGGTATCAAAGCATAGGTAGGTGATAACCTTGGCTCAGGTAGGAATTACTCACAGAATAGAGTCAGCAGTACTCTAAAATGAGTTTGAGTGTATTAATAGATATGAGCGCGTATTTTTTTGGCAAAGCCAGCGGGGTTAACTGGTCCCCTACCAGTTTATTGCAAACCAATAAAAGTTACAGATGAAGGACAAAGATAAACATAGAAAAGAAAGAACAAAACAAAACCAAACACAAAGAGCTAAAAAAAATAAAATAAAAAGGGACTTAGTCTCTTTCCCAGAGATGTAACATTTCAACTGAATAACCAGATTGACAGTTCTTTATTTGGCAAAGAATAGCATTCTTCACCTCTTGCCAAAGAGCATCACCATTTTTTCTCTGATTTTCAAAAAATATAGTATTCCTCTCTCTCCAGATAACAGACATATAAATCTTCAAGCAGTTAGCAAGCATCCTTCCTTTTACATCTTTCTTCTTGCCAGATTTTAAGAAAACTCCCCACACTTCAGTAGTGCTAACTGGCAGTAACCTAATGCCAGCTTTATTCCAAATACCAGTGATGATATATAGGAGAGCAGGGCATTCAAAATAAATGTGATGAGCAGACTCATCAAAATTATCACAAAACAGACACTTCAGTGAGCAACTCATGCCATACTTGTTCAGTACATTTCTAGTAAGCAATGCTTGGTTTATCACTTTCCAAAGCATCAAGTTATGGTTAGGTTGAGTATCAGAAGACCAAATGACACTGTTCCAAATAGCAGAAGGCAGTGGGGCTGTGTCAGTGATCTGATTGAAAACACCTTTAATTGTATGTTTCTTCTTGTTCCATGTCACATAGTCATGATGTGCATCAGGCTTGTAAAGTTGTATCATTTTTTCCCACAGCTGTCTTATATGTAAATTACTGTTATAAGGAAGCACCAGTTTCCCATCAAGTATGTAATCACTTGCCTTAGCATTCATTTGTATACCAGTCTGCACAATCTGGTTATAATCACACAGGCTGGATAGAATAATACCTTCACTTACCCAAGGATCATACCAGAATTTGACAGTAGAATTTTGATTGACTGGGTATTTGATCATTTTTAGTACCACATTCCTCAACTTAAGTATATTTCTCCATATCCAGCTACTATTCTGAGGAATATCCATGCACCAAAAAAACTTTCCTTTTAAATTGTACTGCCTAGCCCATTGTACCCATAAACTTTCCCTATTGCTGATTATATCATCAATATGCTTGCTCATAGCTGCTGTATTCCAAGTCTTGACATTTTTAACTCCAAGTCCTCCCAAATATTTAGGAACTTCAAATTTAGAAAAAGAAACTGGCATAACTTTTTTGTTATGTATGCTACCAGTCCAGAAAAATCTGCTCATGGCAGACCTGACCTGATGTAGTAGTCTAGAAGGAAGTATCATTGCACGTGCCCAGTAAACAAGGGAGGCAAAAACAGTAGCTTTTATTAGCACTAGCCTACCACTTTGAGATAACTTCCTATTTTCCCAAGCTTTCAACACTGAAGTGATTTTGTTGTAGAGAGGAAAGCAGTCAGCTCTAGTAATTCTTTTTGTTATCAATGGTAACCCAAGGTACTTCATATCAGAGCTCATTGCAGAGAAACCACTTGCAGTTTGTAATTCAGAAACATGTGTGTCACTAGCACCAGATACTAACAAGGAGGATTTCTGTTGATTGATTTTGAGCGCGTATTTGTTAGTGAATATAAATTTTTTTTATATTGTGTTCATTTATCTGTTGAGTGTTTATGGATTCTGGTCGATGTGTGGGATGCCATTTCATCGATAAGGATTTCTAAACCCTTAAACAAGGTAAACCGACCCAGTATTATTTTTTTAAAATAGGGTAAATGAAATAATTTTACCCAAAATTATATTTTGTCATAAAGAAATATTTTTCTGAAATTATTATATATGTATTTGGATGCTTGATTGTTAATACTACAATTGAATAATTTGAATTTGAGTGGTTTATAACCAAATAAAATTGTCTAAGTATGGTTTTAAGTAAAAAGGAATATAACTAAAACTTGATTAAACTAGAATTTAAGTCCCGGAAATTTGAAAGGTGTTTAAATGAATTTAAACAAAGGGATTTGGGAATTTGAAATCTTGAGAATATTTGAAATGTTTTTCCAAGGATTTGAAGGCAATCATGGAATATTGTTTTGGAAAATATTGTCGAATGAAAATTGTTTTGGGATAAATTTGTGAAAGTAAGGAAGCACTGAACTCACTTCAGTCGCTGGAAAATAATCCTGATGATGATGGCCACATCATCAGTATTCATTTTCGAGTTTCTAAAGTGATGGATTGCTACCAGGTTAGTTGGTCATGATATTGTTTGGGCTTGTTGGTTATACATGTTGTTTTAGAAATTTTTAAAAGAGAAAATTTGTTTTGGTGAAAACAAGTGTTTGGAATTTGAAAATTTGATTTGATATACCAAGTGGGTATGTGTAGTTATCATTTCAAAATGGTTTTGGAAATGAAAACTGGGCAATTAAATTCTAAGAAATTTTATTTAAATAATCTAAAAAGCTTAAATGAATCGACTATTGAACTTATAAAGTAAAGTTGATATTAATAAGAAGAAATTGGGAATTTTGATCCAGGAATTAAAATTTAACTTAAGTAAATGAAAATGAAGGAAATATATTTAAGTTTAACCTGAGTAAAATTGAAATTGAACTTGAATTAAATTGGATTAAATTGAACTAAATTGAAAGGTGAAATGAAAAGTTATACCTTAAGATAGTAAGTGTTATATATAATCTGAAATTGTGGTTATAAGATGAAATGATCCAAATGAGTAATATAAGCTTTTAAGTAAATAAATAAGTTAGGAACTCATATAGTGAGTAATAAAATTTAAAGGAATGGTAAGCGGCAAGATTTAACTGAAGTTGAGTTGAAATAAAACTGATTTAAATGAATTCAATCGATTTATAGATAAAATTGAATGGAATGAAATTCTTAAGTAAATAAGTAAGTATTGAATTAAACTAAAATAGAATTGGTGTGAGTTGTAAACATATCTAACTCAAGCATAAATTGAATAACCTTACTATAAAAAAAATTCAATAATGAATTGTTAATTAAAATTTAAGAATGGATAAAAGAATAAACTAATCAAATAAATTAGTAAATAGGTGGAATTTGATTGAAGGAAAATCAAATCAAAGATTTAAATAGAAATTGGTGGAATAGGATAAACTTAAGTTATTGGATGAAACGGTTTGAAGTAAATAAATAACTTGAGTAAATTGTGAGATGGTTAATTTAAAATATTGGTTGTCAAGTTTAATAAAATAGTTTGGGATCAAACTTTTGTGATGAAAGAAAATGCAATGTAGAGATTGTGAATAAATTAATTGGGATGGAATCAAGTGTAAATTGAATTGGAATCAATTTAAAATTGTTATATAGGTTAAGTAATTATTTATTCACAATGATATTGTTGAATTGCATAAGAAAATGGGTTGTTTGAAGTAAATGAGATTGAATAAAATTTTATGAATTATTGGAAGCAAAATAGGATGATTTTGAATATGAGTTTGTTTTGCTTAAATGAATTATGTATAAGCAAGTGAGTTGTAAATCACTTAAACTGAAGGGAATGGTTGGGAATTGGTTGGAAGTAATTGTAATAAGTTTCGAAACCTTACATATGTGCTTATAAAAATATGTAATGCTAAATAAATGGAGACTCTGCCAAAACTTTTCAAAATTTTGAGAACCAGAAAAAAAAATTAGCAACAAAATGATTTTGAAATTAGGGATTGAAATAAACTAGTGGATGAAACTAATTTAAAATAATGATAGGAATTAGTATAAATGGAAGATAGTCAATAAAATTCAATATTCCGAGTTAAAGATAAATTGAATTCACATGAAATTGGAAATTCAGAGTTAAATAAGAGGATATAAAGGCTAAAGCGGTAGAGTAATAATGTAAGAGTATATATAATGCTTATATTAAACTTAGGAAATGAACTGTAAAATTCTTAAGTAAATTTGATATTGAGAAAATTATTCCAAGTGGATAGAAATCAAAATAATGTGAATAAAAGAAAATTGATATAGTTGATAATCAATGGATATAAATAAGTAGGATGAACGTATATTATTTAATTCGCATAACAATTTGATCTAGATTCGAGCACAGAATTTAGAGATAGTTATATCGATCCGAGTTAGGATTTTTTACTCGATTTTCGACGACGAACTATGGATAAGGATTTTGATTGATGCTGGGAAATTCTCTATCATAGATGTGGCTATGCTAGAAGAATGATAGTTTCTGATCAAGAAACCATGAGTCCGCACTAGGAAGTCGGGTGGACGATACTAGTTCGGAAATGAAATTGTGTGATCGAGCGAGCGATCGGATTTGATATTGCGTACGAATGGTATATGTACATCGTACGGGCCTGATTGAAATAGATATTGAAATTCTGTAAAGAAGTTAATAAAATTTGGAAAGTGTTGGTACTGTAGCTTTCAGAATTGAATTGCCAGAATGAATGTCTGGAATTCATTGTGTATTCCATATATCCCATCTAAGGAAATTTGTTCATGATTCATCATTTGTTGTTAAACCGGTAGTTCAGGAATTTGGAGGTCGAGTCAAATTTAACTGTGGTTAGGAATCCGGTTTGGATTGTTAATCATCGAGAGACAACTCTCGATAGTTTTAGGAAAGCTTATCCAGATTTATGTCCGGGTAACTAGTGATGATTGTTAAAGTAGACTGTTTGATTGTTTGATATTGTATGGTTGATAACAGCTTTTAAGATTATCTTTGCTTTAAATTTCAAGGACGAAATTATTTTAAGGGAGGAGGAATGTAACGACCCTGAATTTCTGGCCCCGTTTATTTAAATATATATTTAATTTTAAAAGTAGTTTGATCATCTTAAAACAAATATGATTTTGGAAATAACTGCTATTTTTTCTTATGAATTGGTGTTTTAAATAAAAAAAAGAAATTGGACCATGTGAATATAAAATTAAAATCTCTTAATAATATTTATAATCAAATTTGTCTTATATAATTTAATTAAAATACTTTCCTTTGTTTATATTTAGTATAAAATAATACATATAGGTAATAATGTTTGAAAATTCTAAAATAAAGTTTGTTAACAATATTTTTAATAAAATTTACTTTATATAATTAAATTAAATTGTTTTACATTACTAACATTTGACGAATAAATACACAGAGATGATACTGTTTTAAATAAAATCAATTTCTATAAACTTAAAATATAAATATTAAATATAAGTCAAACACATTAATATAACTTTATAATTGATAGTTAAAATACAAATGGAAATGAATAAAAAAAATAGGTATAAATGTAAGTAAATTTTATTGTACATATTTAAATATTATTAGCTCAAGCACAAAATACAAATAAATATGAGTAAGTAAATTTATGAAGTATAACATAAATGTTGGTAGTTAAAATACAAATAAAAAATAGAAATAAAAATGTAACTACAAACAAGAAATAAAGTGGAATATAAAATACAGAATTAAATTTAAGAACAAAATAAAGAATAGAATGAAAACTAGGCCAAAGTATAAATAGAATAATAAAACAAATAAATATACACAAGAACATCTTCCTGCAAGATACAAAATAAAATATCTTCATTCAAAGCCAAATGAAATTAATCAAAGTATGGAGATAAACCTGACCTATATATGTATATTGGGAAAATCAGGCTGAAGTTAGATAAAACAAACATTTGTACTTGAAGTATCTTCATATATATATGACAGTGTTACCTGCAAGTGTATATTTACACAAAACATATGTGTATAGAGTTCAAACTAAAATAACAAGACAAAATAAAGCTTCACTTGCAAGCCAAGTAATTGCCTGCAAATATGTATATTATAGTTCAAACTAGAAGTTAATAAAACAAGTAATATAATAACAAAACCAAGAACTTTATACAAAGCTTCACACTCAAGCCATATGTCTTATTTCAAAGTGTACTTTTATATACAAATCTCTTCACAACAAAATCATAATAAGTATGTAAACTAATTGAGCAACCAAGTATTAATTACTATCATCTCAGCGCATTATTTGGTCAATTCAAATGTATACAAACCTGTACATTTCAGACAGGAAAACCGGCCCATATCAAAAATAATAATAAAATATATAAGAAAACAACCTTACCAGTTAAAGCCTTCCTTTATATCACTGTGCCTTCTATATATATTTGTATGCATCTTCATTTGGTTCGATCAGTAGCTAATAAGAAAAAGAAAGGGGAAGCAAACTCAAATTTTTCAAAACAAAAACAGAGAAAAAAAAAGAAGTAAACTTCAGGCAGTTTCAACTGCAGATTCAAAGTAGGAGTTGTTCTCTGTTCTCAGGAATTGGGAAAGTGAATAAACTAAGATTTTTTTTAGTTTAAGTTAATTATATAGTCATGATTCTTTAACTAATATAATTTGTATATGGTTTTATGTTTGAATATGAATCTGTATATGTTATACTGCATATTTATCCCCTCTGCTATGTGTTCTAGGTGGTTGCAGTCACATATTCTTGTTAAAAAATTCAAGCTATTCTCATCAATATTGAAGACTATAATTATTTCAACTCAACAAAATGTTAAAACTAAATAAAGATTTGATTTCTAAAGCAAATTTTAAATATGTTGAAGGGAGTACTTCTCTGTAACAAGTTACACAGGTAATTCATATATTACTTGATAAATTCGAATGTTTAAATTTGTTAGTTTGAATTCAAATCTTGAATAAACTTTCCAAAGTAGGATTTTTGAAACGAAGATTATAAGTTTTAGATAAGCACTCATGGTTCAGTTCTTAAATGAACTAACATTACATTTTTATCAATTTCTGTTTGTTCAACAAATTTTAATCGTTGAAATTTGTTGATAGGGTAGTTTAATCATGTTCAAATCATGGAAAAATGTTAGAAAAATTTTCTATTGCAAGAAGTTTTGGAACGAGGTATAATTAGGGTTAAGTTAGAGTTTTGGTTGCGCTTTGGAAATGAGGTGATGTCGTCGCCTCAGGAGCACCGAGTTGGTTGCGATTCAGAGTAGAGGTGGCGTGGAGTGTTGCAGATGCGAGGCCGAAGTTATGGTGCTTCCGGTGGTTGCCGTTGATGGGCCGTAACATTTTTGTCCAGGTGGTTCGTATGGCCAGTTCACATTTCAGGAAATTTTTAATTTCAACCTTAATTCGAATTTCTTTGATTTTGTTTTCGATTAAGGGGATGATTTGGGGTTTGTGGGTGGTGACGTGGGAGGCCGGAGGTGCGGCGAACCACCGTCCACGTGCACGGTGGCGTTTGGGGGCAAGCTGTCGTGTCTGTGTCAAAGTGAGATATTGCTTTGTGTCACACTCGGGTAATTAGCGTGTGTGCTTCGAGTTATCAGGTGCGTGAGTATGTTCAAACTACTGCTGTTGCGTTTTAAAACTAACTTAACTAAATAACAAAAGGGGTAATGACATGTGGAAGAAGAAGGTGGGGGGAAGCAGGAACTACTCGAGTGATGCAGCATTGGACTCTGGTCCATTTTTGGGGTTAACCTTATATTTCTTTTAAGCTATTTGATTAACAAAGTTTAGTGTAATTAAATAAATAATGTTAGTAAGTTTAAGCTAAGATTTGATTTGAAATTTATTAAGAAAAGTTGGCTTATGTAAGATGTTTAATTAATCTAAGTATAAGTTAATTAGGAATGTAAATATATTTAATAAGTAATTTAAGGTTAAATAAATTTGTATTTAAAGATGGATATTAATAATCTTGTGTTTAATTAATTTGAACTTAACAATTTTAATTAACTATTTAAAAGTTAAATTAATTAATAAATAGTAGTCAACTAATTAAGTAATTGGTTAGGGATTTAATAATTAATAAATTGGTAATTAACAATTAATTAAGTAATTAATGGTTAACAAATGGGTAAGTAATTTTTATAAATTAATAATTAAGGTTATTAAGTAATTATTAAGATTAAAAATTAATAATTAAGAATAAATTAATTAAATGAGTAATGAAGTAATTAATGAATTTAATATTTTGATTAATCAGTGATTAATCAAGCTGGATAATTGATAAATTATGTTAAGTTAATCAACTATATTGATATGTACTGATGATTCTTGTTTGATTGTTCATGATATCTGTTTGGTGATATTCTATGATATTTGTGATATGTTCTGGATATATCTGAGATGACTGTATATGATTTATCTGTGATATCTGTTATATGAATTCTAAATATTAATTTAAACTTTTAAGACTAAATAGACAACTTGGCCCTTAAAATGGCATTTGGATTTCGATGAGACCGGGATCGGGTATCCAATTGATATTCCGAAAACCACATCGATCCAATTTAAACGATAGGTCGTGAATTCTGAAATGAAGATCGAGATGGTGTATTCAGAATGCAAGGGTTATCGTTGTTGACTCTGAGGGTGATTCCAAAATGAGTGTGATGAGATAATGTCTTTGGTTTCATTCGAACCCGGAACGAACTTGTATGGATTGAATGCTTTCAGCACATCGTCGGGCGGACGATGAGCATTCTAAGAAATATGTTCTGTAAAGGTAATCGCTGCCTCAAGCCTCATCAACCAGGAATGGCCAAAACAGGGGAGATGCAGCAAGGTTAGGTGGGTCATGCCCAAGCAGGACAAGATATTCCCCCTGTCTAGATGTCTCTTTTTATTTCGGCTGTGTGGGCTGTTGCTAGCTACAACCACGGGGTTTATCTTGTTCAGGACTGTTCAGTAAGGAATGGTTCCGGCATTATGTTGTAGGGGGTCGGGAGTGATCCTCGGTACGGTGATCTAGGCCCCGTACTGTGACAAGCGTACCCCAGTAGCCCTGCCATTGTTGGAAATCCATTTTCCCTACGAGACCCTACGGTTTTGATTCGTATTACCCACTTTTGTGGCTAGTAGCTGGAATTTAATCATGTAACAATTTCGGCTATTTTCTATTTACTTGAAAACCCTTGACACTATTATAATATCACTGGATTTCTTATGAAATGTTTTGGTTAGCGTAAGGTAAAAACTTACCCGTATTTATTTGTGGGGAGTCTTACATGATACCTTTATTTTCAAATGTTTTTCAAAGTTGAACAGTTTAAACCGTTTACTCATACCAGACCCATGTCTGACCCGGAGTTTATATTTTGTTTTTCATAAACTCTTGGGTACTCAAATTTTTATGAGTAGCCAAGTGATAGGTTTCGGACTTTGATTTCCGGAGGAGCATTGGAGCAAGAGTTTCCAGACGTATGTAGATATCTATCTAGTTCCGCTGTGTTAGTTGATGTGTACTGCATCTCTGATCTATATAGTGATAGATGTATGTATGACTGTCATATGTATTGATATTGTATAACTCTGATATATGTAAAACTATATAATATTTATGTGATATATTATATTTTGTTCCGTTCCGCTGTGAGATTCTGATATTGTTGTTCTTTCTTTCTCTTACTTTTCTATTTCTATCCATTTCTTTCTTTATGGTGATACGTCTTTCTGGTAGTAGAAGGGCGGGTCGTCACATATATATAAGTGTAGTTCCTTTATTTATTCGATTATGTTTAGTAGTGTGCATGTCTGTGCTATATTGTTCCTCTGTTTTGTTACAGGATTATCAAATTTTAACCAAATTCCATGCTGCTCTTACTTTGATTTCATATAGGATTTGGTCTTCAACATTAAATGTTTGTTTAAGCTAAGATTCAATATTAAAAATGAATTTAAGTAGAATTATTTAGCTACTCATCTGGAAAATAGAATTTAGCAAAAATTCTTTTAAATATGGTAAATCCAGTTACTTTAATTTACTGTTTCAAGTTATTGACTTGAATCCATTTTAGAAGTTAGTATTTTTAAAATCAAAATTACAATCTAAAATAAAGGAATGAATAAGAATTTGGGAATTGTCTGGAATTGGGTTTTTGGGCAAGTTCGGGTGGTCAGAGCATTTAGGGTGGTCGGTGTTTCAACTGGAGGTGGAGGAAGGATCAGGGTTGTTGGGAGAAATGGTGGTTGAGGCAATAGTGGACTGTGGCGTCGATGGTAGGTCAAAAGGGTTTTAAACCCTAGTTTTGGTAGAGCTTGAGTTTCGGGCCACTACTTCTCCTCTGTTGGATCGAGTGCCATGAAACTCGGGGAAAAGGTTGTATGTTTGGACGACAAGATGTGGCCAGAAATGTATGACCGTTGATGGTCGGAGTTGAGTGGTCGAAGGGATTTTAGTGGAGGCTGTTTGGTTTTAGAGTTCATCTGGGTAGCTCGATCGTGCTAGAGGGATCGTGAATACGATTTGGTGATCAATATTGGTTGTTGTAGCATTGAGTGATGTGCCGGAGGATCTGGGGATAATCGTAGATTGATCGTCGAGTGGTGCAGGTGCACAGTGGCTTGTGGTGGTGCTGTTGTGTCTGGGTTGTGTTATTATTGTTGTCTGGAAGATGGGTTCGGGGAAATAGGGTTATGGCTCGGGTTTGTCATGGAGACTTATTCGAGCATTTTAAGAAAACTGTTAAGTTTTTAGTAGTTTAAGTTTTTAAACCAAATCAGTTTTTAAAAATTTAAGTTAAACTGTTTTAAAAAGAAAAGATGATGTACTTGGTTTTTGTTTTAAGTACACATGGGTTAAACCCAAAGTAAAATGTTTAACCAGATTTTAAATTTAAAATAAAGTAAGTTTTAAATTTTAAATAATTAAGCTAAATCAATTTCTTGAAATTCATTTCTTTGAAATGAATTGTTGGTATAAATAAAATTGTATGATTTGTTTTAAATGTTTTATGTTAAATACTTAAAGTTATTTTCAAACTTAATTTGAAATATAAAAGGAAATTAATAAGGAAATGATTTGTCTTAAAAACTTAATATAAGTTTGAAAATAAATGGAATAATTAAAGAATGATTTATTTATTGAATTAGTTAATAATTAATGATTTATAAATTAACAATTATAGTTTTCAAAGTGATTTATTAACTTGAAATTTAGGATTGTTAATTAATAATTAAAGGTAAGTAATTAATGATTACTTTATATTTTTAAACTTAATTAATGATTTAAATTAAATAAAGTTTTCAAGGATAATTAAAGATAATGTTTTATCTTAAATATAATTAAGTTTTTAATGAGTTGTAATTAATTAAGTTAATTAAGAAATTTTAAGTCTAATTAATTAATTTAATTAATTATTAAAAAGGGTTAATTAAGTAATTAATTAAGGATAATTATTAATTTAATCAATTAATAATTATGATGGATTAATTTGTAACAAATGCGATTTTTCGTTGCCGAAAAACCGAATAGTTAGGGTTTTTAAAAAGAAAAGAAAAAGATAGAAAGAGAAGATAAGAAGAATAGAAAATAGAGAGGAAAGACAAAACAGAAAATAGAACGGGACAGAAAGGAAACAATAGAACAACAATATCAGAATCTCACAATTCGTAGCGGAACAACATATAATAATAAATGAATAATCTTTAAACAAAGAACTATATCAGTTATTACATTACATTTCATTACATCATATCATCAGAGTGTACAACATCATACAACAACAAACAGCGGAAAAGAAATACTATATACTAGTAATACGCCATGCCATCCAGCTTGCCTCCAGCAACTCCTGAATATCCAGAATATCCTGATAAATCTTAACTCTTGACTGCCCGTGTGGAAATTGGTGGGCACCCAGAGTTTAGGAAGGAAACAATAAACTCCGAGTCAGTCATGTGACTGGTGTGAGAACTCAAAACAGTTTATTTATCTTTAAAATCAAAATAGAGGAATATTTTTAGATTCAATTCGCAATGCTTTTAAAAATGAGACTACCATAAGGCCTACCGCACACACACACATGCAAACGCAGAATCGGAGGAGATTTCTCCTTATGATAGTCAAAGATGCTTGATACGCATTTAAAATAACATGTGATATTATTACTAGTGCATAGTGTAGGAAAAATTATTTCGAAAGTAGAATATAAATCTTAGCCAACATACGACCATTATCGTATGCCTACTATAGCTACCATGTTCAATAGCAGGTTACCGCCACATTCCATGGCAGGTTATACAACTAATATCGTACAAGGATCGTATTGTTTCTTTGGATTTCCAACAAATGGTCAGGCCAAGGAACTTCCCATTGCCACATGAGAATGCCTCTGGAAGGACATCCCCGAGAACCAAACCGGATCTCTACCAACACAAGGCCGGGTTACCCCTAACTGAGTAACAACTGACCGAATATGCCATCCCCCGGTCCTTTGGGACCTTTCATCCGAGATCTCGTAATCAATTCACACAATCATAATAATAAAGTGTTTCAACATGAGTAAGTATCTGGGCTCCATACCATGATACCACCCTTTTCCAGAAGGAAATGCACATATCCTAAAGGGCGCTACCCCTCATAACCTTGCCGCATCTTTCCTGTTTTGACCATTTCCGGGATGTGAGGCTCGACGAAGTCTCGTCCACAAAAACATACTTTATACAAAAGCCATGCTTTGGGTCAACAAATGATCATAGAAATGATCACCAAGATAGACGATCAAACAAATGATCCTATCACAAATAATCAACACAATGATCATTTCACAGCAATACTCAGCATGTCACACTACCAAATTGAGAATATATTGCTGATAACTTCAACTATATAACCTCTGAGCTCGTTTGTCTCAGAGAATGGTGTTAAGCTAAAAGAATAAATTCTCCGCCACCAACAGAAATATATTTGAAAGAAATCGGCTTTATATCTCAACTTGTAATGTCAGACATACAATCCATACAAGTCTGTTCCGGGATCGAACAAAACCGAAGGCACTTACAAAGAAGTCCTTGCAATCCGAATATCCACAATCCTGATCGGATTCCCCATCACATATGGAGAACTCTATACCGGAGCAACTCGGTGCAGAGTCAATCGACAGGTCATCCTATCGCTGTCGCAAATATCCGGTCTTCAACACCGATCTTCAAATGCAATTCACAACGACGTATCACATATTCGGAATGGGTTATACGACCCCATGGTCCTTTCCCGGTTAACCCGAATAGTGAGCGCTTATTCAAAAATAAGTGTGGCATTCAAATTCAAACAAATCACATCAAATACCCATTCAAAGGGAAATATTGATAGTCGGTTATTGAACTATCAATGGATATGCACACATCACCAGATTCCAAATAATTTTCCAAATTATTTACTTTCCAAAATATCTTTACAAGATATATAATTTTCAACACTTCAAAAATAAATCAATATTTATTTTTAAACAAATTCCACTTTCTTTTCATTTATAAACTCCATAGTGAATTTACATTCTAAAATATTCATGAATATACGACTTCAATTCGATTTCTAATATTCATTTTCAATTTATCTTCAAAAAGATAAATTTTCAAAATATTCACTTTATATTGGAAAACATTTCCATACTTATTTATTAATAAGTAGTTCACAAATCCATTTATTTTCAACACTTGGAAAATATTCAATATACTTAAATCGAAATTAAGTATATATTTCATTCTTTAAGGAAATCAATCTCTTAAACATATTTATTTGGGCCAAAATGAATGTTGCGTAAAACATCGTTACGATAACCCAAAAATCACTAGTATAGGGATTCGAAATTAAAATAGATATATAAATCCCAATACTATTCAAAACATTTCCTTTCGGAAATCATTTACTATAACAACAGTGTTATAGTCTACCATTTCCTTTTATTTCTCGAAAACGTCTATTTCAACAATGAATGTTGACATCTATGGTTTCGAATCTCAACATATTTTAAAACATCGTTAGGTCGTTTTAATTCTGTTTAAAATATCACATTCTAAACATTTTCTTTAACATATTATTCACTATTCAAAACAATTTCTTTAACGTATTATTCACTATTCAAAAACGTGAATATACTACGTTAACCAATTTCATCATTTCTATTCTTTTTAACTTAAAGGATTATTCACTGTCTAAAACGTGAATATAACTCCATAAGTAAGTTATAAAAATTAACTTATCAAAATAAGTCGTTGCGAATTTATAAAACAACGTTTATAAATTCCATTTTTATTTATTTATAACAACTTCCTTTTATAAATTCCTTTATTAACCTATTCCAGTTTATAACTCAATTATAAACTAAAAGTTCATATTATAAGTTAAATACTTATAATTTATTCGTTTACAAAAACGTTCTTTTAAACTTCCCAAATTATAAATCTTATAACTTATAAGATTCATTTATTTGTCCAAAACCATTATTTTAATAACTTAATAAATTTTATAAACCTACTGCTTATAAATTTCCATTTATAACTTCACCGTTTAATTCTATAAATTTCATTCATCAATGACATTCATTCACCATTCATTCCAACACTTATAAAAACTCGTTTTATAATTCCAACATTTTTAATTTATAAATATCAGTTTATAAATCTTTTAATATAAATCAATTTATATTATTCTTTAAAACGTCTTTAAACCCTTTTTTAATTTCATCAATTTCTTTGATTTATAAAATAATCAAATTTTATAAATCCTATTTTTAAACTTTTTATAATAAATTCAGAAATCCAATTTAAACTATTTTATAAAATCATAAATCAATATTTCTCAAAAATCAGCTTTCAACTATATTTCTCAAAATCATAATTTTTATAACTTTAAAAATTATAGCGTTTAATTATTTAAAATGGATCAATTCTAAAAATATAGTATATTTTCAAAAAATCACTTTTAAAATCATTTTAAAATTCCAAATTTGGTCCAATGATGCTACACACCAAATAGTCAATCACGACTACAACGATATCATATATCGTATATGATAATCCATCAAATATCAAAATATCTGAAATCAAATAAAAACTGTTGAGGAATCCAGTTGGATCCCTCCAACCTGTTTTCCTGCATCCACAAACATTAGCACAATACCAATTCCGTTCCAGTACGAAATTATCGCGGTATATGTTTTTATTAAATATTATCCGCTTAATAACGGCGCAATAGGGTCTCATCCGCTAAAAAATGCGGGGAATCAACAACTGCAATATATACATATGCCAATATATATATATTGATATTATATATAATACCAATTTTACTGTTTATGAAATATTCGCGGTATATGTTTTTAATAAATAACATCCGCTTACTAACCGCGCATAATGTCTATTTTAACAATCAATAGATAACAATCATCATTCAAACATGCATTTAAATATTTTAAATCTAACTATTTAAAATAAAATCGAAACCGATTCGATTGAGTGAGAAGTTCTCACCTTGATTTCAATTCGTTTTAGCGATTTATTTCGAATAAAATTAAACGCGCGTTTAATTTTACCCAAAATTCTCACTAACTCCAAACGACTCCAATCCATTTTCATCGCGTAGTGCTCGTCCATATGATTCCAACGCAACTGGTTTCGTGCGTTTTCGACCTCGTATGAAAAAGTTATGAATTTTTGAAGTTTGTACACGATTTATATAAACTATTTACAACATAATTAACTAATTTGTAAACCAAACCAAATCACTACCGTCCATCAAACCCCAAACCCATCAGGCCCGTGCGCTCCCCCCCCATCCATCTTCTTCCCCATTCACGTACTCACCCAGTAAAACAAACTCATCACCATCAATTTAGGGTTTAATTATACTCCACCCACAAGCGACTTGAACTCGATCAAGATGCGTCAAATCGAAGGTCTCAACCAACTCCATACTCGGCCTCAAAGGCACAGAGCTCGGCCCCCCCTTCCACCTTGATTTCCATGCGTAATCGTGGGTGAACACGGCTCCATTGCTCTGCCTCGAGTCGACCAAACTACATCTCAACCGTACGGATCTAAAGCTCTTGATACGCTCTACGATCTTCTAGTTGAAAGTTTCACCTAATTACTCATGGATTGGAAGAGATTAAGGAAAGAAAACTAGAGATTTCTGGCCATAGGTTGAATATGAGGCGGCTAGGGTTAGGGTTTAGAGTTTATTATTTTTTTTTAATTTATGAAGGGTAGGGGTCTATTTATAGGAAACGAACGAAACACTATTCATTCCGGAAATTCCGAACTCCGATTTACGCGCCGTAACCAGCGTTTCTAGGATTTACCCCGCGTTCCGGACACAATGGAATAGATTTTGGAAGCTAATTCGGACATCTATGCGAGTTATGGCTACAAACGTTCAATTTAAATTAAACCGATTTAAATCGATTTCTAGGCGTTTTAATTCGTACCGGACAAACGGTAAATCCGATTGACACAAAATTTGAAACCTTACAATAATATCACATTACGGATCCGATGAAACTGGTTTCGTCGAAATCCGAGACTTTTTGAAAAATGGCTATTTTAACTCGCCAAATTAATATTGAAAACAATTCGATGCGTTTCGAGCTGCCACGATCAAACGATAACTCCGATTGCTACGAAAATTGAAATCCGGTAATAACTAACTATTACGGATCCAATGGAACTGGTTTCATTCAATTCTGAGACTGTTCAAAAATTGGCTAATTTACAGTCGATTATTAAATATTAAAATATTCAATTTTCACAAATTAACTCTTAATTCGATTTTAAAAGTTCTAAAATATCATTCTAACTTCAATATGATAAAATAAAATTTTACAAATCATTTTCGATCATATTTAACCCAATTTTCAATTATTTCCATAATTTAACATATTAAATTATCGATTTAATTATTCAATTAAATCCAATAATTCGAAATAAAATTTATTCGACTTATAAATTTCACTTATTAATATTTAAAATTAATTAAATATTCAAATTTTAATTAAATAAAATTCTGGGTCGTTACAATCTTCCCCCCTTAAAAGAATTTCGTCCTCGAAATTACCAAGTAAGAAAAGTTACAAAATCTATTAATTTTCCCAAAATTCATAGTTAAACTTCTTACAAAATCTTTACTAAGTTTCCAAATCATACTTAGTTATCTTTTCAAAAACAATTACTATTGTTTAACTTTCAATTCCAAAATCAAAGTTAAAGTTTTCAAAATTTGCCCATTTTTTCTCAAATTTTTTCTAACGCCTTAAATTTTCGAAAAAATTCGCCATAGTCTCCTTTGCACGGCTCGATCCGAGAAAAAAAAATGACAGTATATATATCACAAATATACATCTCATCAAGTAATGAGGCATCCCGCAGGGAAAAAGTGTAAAAGTACGATATTTAATCCGAGATATGTACCTTATATTTTATTAGCGAGCATATACGGCTAATATAGCGCGAAAGCGAGCTCCAAATGCGAAGCAAACGCGATCCGCACCTACTAAACACTCAACAAACAACATGAGAATCATGCATATATGAAAATAATCTCAATATACAACATATAGCAACATGATAACTATATATGCCAACATAGCAATGCATTCAATAGCAATATATATTCAACCATCAACCAACTAATATCCATAACCAATAAACATTCATTCATATTCTTATTAATATTCAATGAATTGGGTTTCAATATCAAATCACATTTGATTCATTAATAGTGGATGTTTTTACTAACATTCATTTTTCAATTAGTTTATATTCACTAATTCATATTCAAGTTGGTTCACTTCCAAATCAAATTCAATTCTATTTAAGATTCACTTAACTTCCAATTGGATTTCAATTATTCAATTTCATTAACACTTAATGAATTATATACAATCAACTAAGAATCATATAACAACCAACGTATATTAATTTCAACCAAATTTCTTTACTTATATTCATTTAATTTGGTTTAACACCATCACTTTCAATTGGTTTAATTAAATTGATTTTCATTCAATCTTTCAACTTCCAATAACATTAGATTTTAATGAATTAATACTTATATTCATCATTTCTTATCAATAATTTTCATTCAATTGATTAACATTCAATCCATTCATTCAATTCAATTACAAAAGTTGAATTTCATTTATATAACTTAAGTTCATATTTATTTAATCCACTTGATTATTTACTTCGATACCAAAATCAATTCCATTTAACATTATTTGGTTTTACATAACTTAAATTCCTACTTGTAAATAAATTCAGATTTCAATTCTAAAGTAAATTTCCATTTAACTTTAAATTCATATTTACTTACAACTCATATTCATAAATATATTCATATAGTTTCACTTCTTATATATATAAGTTTATTTCTCAATTGTAAATCACTTTAATTATAATTCAATTCTTATAATTCTTTTGCTTATACAATTATTCTTTTATTTAGATTATTCAAACAACTTAACAATTTACTTATATACATTTTAATAATTCTGAAAAATTATTTCTTTATATATAAAATATATTTAAGGTAAAATTATTTCATTTACCCAATTTAAACAATACTGTGTCGAATTGTTCTATTCAAGTGTTTAGAGATCCCTATCAACAACGTTAATTACTCGTATTAACCAGAATCTATATACCACTCAACAAACCAATCATCACAATATAAAACAATTTTATATATACACTAACAAATACGCTCTCATAGCTATTATTACACTCAAACTCATTCTAGAGTACTACTGACTCTATCTCTAATGAGTAATACCCAACAGAACCATGGTTGTCGCTTAACCATATGCTCTGATACCAAATGTAACAAATGCGATTTTTCGTTGCCGAAAAACCTAATAGTTAGGGTTTTTAAAAAGAAAAGAAAAAGATAGAAAGAGAAGATAAGAAGAATAGAAAATAGAGAGGAAAGAGAAAATAGAAAATAGAACGGGACAGAAAGGAAACAATAGAACAACAATATCAGAATCTCACAATTCGCAGCGGAACAACATATAATAATAAATGAATAATCTTTAAACAAAGAACTATATCAGTTATGACATTACATTTCATTACATCATATCATCAGAGTGTACAACATCATACAACAACAAACAGCGGAAAAGAAATACTATATACTAGTAATACGCCATGCCATCCAGCTTGCCTCCAGCAACTCCTGAATATCCAGAATATCCTGATAAACCTTAACTCTTGACTGCCCGTGTGGAAATTGGTGGGCACCCAGAGTTTAGGAAGGAAACAATAAACTCCGAGTCAGTCATGTGACTGGTGTGAGAACTCAAAACAGTTTATTTATCTTTAAAATCAAAATAGAGGAATATTTTTAAATTCAATTCGCAATGCTTTTAAAAATGAGACTACCATAAGGCCTCCCGCACACACACACATGCAAACGCAGAATCGGAGGAGATTTCTCCTTATGATAGTCAAAGATGCTTGATACGCATTTAAAATAACATGTGATATTATTACTAGTGCATAGTGTAGGAAAAATTATTTCGAAAGTAGAATATAAATCTTAGCCAACATACGACCATTATCGTATGCCTACTATAGCTACCATGTTCAATAGCAGGTTACCGCCACATTCCATGGCAGGTTATACAACTAATATCGTACAAGGATCGTATTGTTTCTTTGGATTTCCAACAAATGGTCAGGCCAAGGAACTTCCCATTGCCACATGAGAATGCCTCTGGAAGGACATCCCCGAGAACCAAACCGGATCTCTACCAACACAAGGCCGGGTTACCCCTAACTGAGTAACAACTGACCGAATATGCCATCCCCCGGTCCTTTGGGACCTTTCATCCGAGATCTCGTAATCAATTCACACAATCATAATAATAAAGTGTTTCAACATGAGTAAGTATCTGGGCTCCATACCATGATACCACCCTTTTCCAGAAGGAAATGCACATATCCTAAAGGGCGCTACCCCTCATAACCTTGCCGCATCTTTCCTGTTTTGACCATTTCCGGGATGTGAGGCTCGACGAAGTCTCGTCCACAAAAACATACTTTATACAAAAGCCATGCTTTGGGTCAACAAATGATCATAGAAATGATCACCAAGAT
This sequence comes from Allium cepa, assembly GCA_030765085.1. Taxonomy (NCBI): domain Eukaryota; kingdom Viridiplantae; phylum Streptophyta; class Magnoliopsida; order Asparagales; family Amaryllidaceae; genus Allium; species Allium cepa. The sequence continues at coordinate 737,501,026 of CM060943.1, forward strand.
AGACGATCAAACAAATGATCCTATCACAAATAATCAACACAATGATCATTTCACAGCAACACTCAGCATGTCACATTACCAAATTGGGAATATATTGCTGATAACTTCAACTATATAACCTCTGAGCTCGTACGTCTCAGAGAAGGGTGTTAAGCTAAAAGAATAAATTCTCCGCCACCAACAGAAATATATTTGAAAGAAATCGGCTTTATATCTCAACTTGTAACGTCAGACATACAATCCATACAAGTCTGTTCCGGGATCGAACAAAACCGAAGGCACTTACAAAGAAGTCCTTGCAATCCGGATATCCACAATCCTGATCGGATTCCCCATCACATATGGAGAACTCTATACCGGAGCAACTCGGTGCAGAGTCAATCGACAGGTCATCCTATCGCTCTCGCAAATATCCGGTCTTCAACACCGATCTTCAAATGCAATTCACAACGACGTATCACATATTCGGAATGGGTTATACGACCCCATGGTCCTTTCCCGGTTAACCCGAATAGTGAGCGCTTATTCAAAAATAAGTGTGGCATTCAAATTCAAACAAATCACATCAAATACCCATTCAAAGGGAAATATTGATAGTCGGTTATTGAACTATCAATGGATATGCACACATCACCAGATTCCAAATAATTTTCCAAATTATTTACTTTCCAAAATATCTTTACAAGATATATAATTTTCAACACTTCAAAAATAAATCAATATTTATTTTTAAACAAATTCCACTTTCTTTTCATTTATAAACTCCATAGTGAATTTACATTCTAAAATATTCATGAATATACGACTTCAATTCGATTTCTAATATTCATTTTCAATTTATCTTCAAAAAGATAAATTTTCAAAATATTCACTTTATATTGGAAAACATTTCCATACTTATTTATTAATAAGTAGTTCACAAATCCATTTATTTTCAACACTTGGAAAATATTCAATATACTTAAATCGAAATTAAGTATATATTTCATTCTTTAAGGAAATCAATCTCTTAAACATATTTATTTGGGCCAAAATGAATGTTGCGTAAAACATCGTTACGATAACCCAAAAATCACTAGTATAGGGATTCGAAATTAAAATAGATATATAAATCCCAATACTATTCAAAACATTTCCTTTCGGAAATCATTTACTATAACAACAGTGTTATAGTCTACCATTTCCTTTTATTTCTCGAAAACGTCTATTTCAACAATGAATGTTGACATCTATGGTTTCGAATCTCAACATATTTTAAAACATCGTTAGGTCGTTTTAATTCTGTTTAAAATATCACATTCTAAACATTTTCTTTAACATATTATTCACTATTCAAAACAATTTCTTTAACGTATTATTCACTATTCAAAAACGTGAATATACTACGTTAACCAATTTCATCATTTCTATTCTTTTTAACTTAAAGGATTATTCACTGTCTAAAACGTGAATATAACTCCATAAGTAAGTTATAAAAATTAACTTATCAAAATAAGTCGTTGCGAATTTATAAAACAACGTTTATAAATTCCATTTTTATTTATTTATAACAACTTCCTTTTATAAATTCCTTTATTAACCTATTCCAGTTTATAACTCAATTATAAACTAAAAGTTCATATTATAAGTTAAATACTTATAATTTATTCGTTTACAAAAACGTTCTTTTAAACTTCCCAAATTATAAATCTTATAACTTATAAGATTCATTTATTTGTCCAAAACCATTATTTTAATAACTTAATAAATTTTATAAACCTACTGCTTATAAATTTCCATTTATAACTTCACCGTTTAATTCTATAAATTTCATTCATCAATGACATTCATTCACCATTCATTCCAACACTTATAAAAACTCGTTTTATAATTCCAACATTTTTAATTTATAAATATCAGTTTATAAATCTTTTAATATAAATCAATTTATATTATTCTTTAAAACGTCTTTAAACCCTTTTTTAATTTCATCAATTTCTTTGATTTATAAAATAATCAAATTTTATAAATCCTATTTTTAAACTTTTTATAATAAATTCAGAAATCCAATTTAAACTATTTTATAAAATCATAAATCAATATTTCTCAAAAATCAGCTTTCAACTATATTTCTCAAAATCATAATTTTTATAACTTTAAAAATTATAGCGTTTAATTATTTAAAATGGATCAATTCTAAAAATATAGTATATTTTCAAAAAATCACTTTTAAAATCATTTTAAAATTCCAAATTTGGTCCAATGATGCTACACACCAAATAGTCAATCACGACTACAACGATATCATATATCGTATATGATAATCCATCAAATATCAAAATATCTGAAATCAAATAAAAATTGTTGAGGAATCCAGTTGGATCCCTCCAACCTGTTTTCCTGCATCCACAAACATTAGCACAATACCAATTCCGTTCCAGTACGAAATTATCGCGGTATATGTTTTTATTAAATATTATCCGCTTAATAACGGCGCAATAGGGTCTCATCCGCTAAAAAATGCGGGGAATCAACAACTGCAATATATACATATGCCAATATATATATATATTGATATTATATATAATACTAATTTCACTGTTTATGAAATATTCGCGGTGTATGTTTTTAATAAATAACATCCGCTTACTAACGGCGCATAATGTCTATTTTAACAATCAATAGATAACAATCATTATTCAAACATGCATTCAAATATTTTAATTCTAACTATTTAATATAAAATCGAAACTGATTCGATTGAGTGAGAAGTTCTCACCTTGATTTCAATTCGTTTTAGCGATTTATTTCGAATAAAATTAAACGCGCGTTTAATTTTACCCAAAATTCTCACTAACTCCAATTGACTCCAATCCAATTTCATCGCGTAGTGCTCGTCCATACGATTCCAACGCAACTGGTTTCGCGCGTTTTCGACCTCGTATGAAAAAGTTATGAATTTTTGAAGTTTGTACACGATTTATATAAACTATTTACAACATAATTAACTAATTTGTAAACCAAACCAAATCACTACCGTCCATCAAACCCCAAACCCATCAGGCCCGTGCGCTCCCCCCCATCCATCTTCTTCCCCATTCACGTACTCACCCAGTAAAACAAACTCATCACCATCAATTTAGGGTTTAATTATACTCCACCCACAAGCGACTTGAACTCGATCAAGATGCGCCAAATCGAAGGTCTCAACCAACTCCATACTCGGCCTCAAAGGCACAGAGCTCGGCCCCCCCTTCCACCTTGATTTCCGTGCGCAACCGTGGATGAACACGGCTCCATTGCTCTGCCTCGAGTCGACCAAACTACATCTCAACCGTACGGATCTAAAGCTCTTGATACGCTCTACGATCTTCTAGTTGAAAGTTTCACCTAATTACTCACGGATTGGAAGAGATTAAGGAAAGAAAACTAGATATTTCTGGCCATAGGTTGAATATGAGGCGGCTAGGGTTAGGGTTTAGAGTTTATTATTTTTTTTTAATTTATGAAGGGTAGGGGTCTATTTATAGGAAACGAACGAAACACTATTCATTCCGGAAATTCCGAACTCCGATTTACGCACCGTGACCAGCGTTTCTAGGGTTTACCCCGCGTTCCGGACACAATGGAACATGTTTCAGAAGCTAATTCGGACATGTGTGCGAGTTATGGCTACAAACGTTCAATTTAAATTAAACCGATTTAAATCGATTTCTAGGCGTTTTAATTCGTACCGGACAAACGGTAAATCCTATTGACACGAAATTTGAAACCTTACAATAATATCACATTACGGATCCGATGAAACTAGTTTCGTCGAAATCCGAGACTTTTTGAAAAATGGCTATTTTAACTCGCCAAATTAATATTGAAAACAATTCGATGCGTTTCGAGCTGCCACGATCAAACGATAACTCCGATTGCTACGAAAATTGAAATCCGGTAATAACTAACTATTACGGATCCAATGGAACTAGTTTCGTTCAATTCTGAGACTATTCAAAAATTGGCTAATTTACAGTCGATTATTAAATATTAAAATATTCAATTTTCACAAATTAACTCTTAATTCGATTTTAAAAGTTCTAAAATATCATTCTAACTTCAATATGATAAAATAAAATTTTACAAATCATTTTCGATCATATTTAACCCAATTTTCAATTATTTCCATAATTTAACATATTAAATTATCGATTTAATTATTCAATTAAATCCAATAATTCGAAATAAAATTTATTCGACTTATAAATTTCACTTATTAATATTTAAAATTAATTAAATATTCAAATTTTAATTAAATAAAATTCTGGGTCGTTACATAATTAATGATTAGAGATGAATTAATTTGTAATTAGAAGTTAATTAATTAAGTAATTAAAGGTTAATTAAACTAGTAATTAAGAAATACTTAATAAAGTTTTATTAAGTAATAATTGGGTTTACTTGATTAATAATTAAGAGGTTATTAATCTATAACTCAAGTTAATTAAGAATTAATTAACTATTATTAAAGGTTAATTAATTGTAATTAAGGATTGATTAATTATAATTATGGATTAATTAATTTGTAATTAAGGTTGTTAATTAATAATTAAGTTTTATTAATTAATGCTTAAGAGATAATTAATTAGTTAATTTAGGTTAATTAATTAATTAATTATAAAAGTAATTAGGGATTGATTAATTTTTATTAAAAGATTGATTAATAATTAAAGTTTATTAATTAATAGTTGAATGATAATTAATCTGTAATTAAGGATTAATTTGGTTAAAGAGTAATTAAGGGATGAATTACTCGGTTATGATTTATGAGGTGAATGTGATTAAGTTAAGTTAATTAATTTGTTAATTAATTAGAGATAGTCACATGGTAATTGATTAAGTATGCTTACTTAATGAGATTTGATAAGAGTAATTACTTAAGATAAGTAATTGATGAATAAATTACTGGAGGTAATTGAGATAAGGGAAATTATTTAATGGGAAGTAATTTAAAAGGATAATTACTTGGTAAAGTAATTAAGGATTTATTACTTGGTGTAATAAATCAAAGGATTTATAAATGTAATTAAAAGTAATTAAGAATAATTAATTACTATGTATAATTATTAAAGTTGATTAATGAAAGCAATTAATTTAAGCATGATTAGTTAATGTAATTAATTAAGGAATAATGTAATTAATTATAGTTAATTAATTAATGAAAGTAATTAATTATAGTTAATTAATTAATGGAAGTAATTAATTAAGGATCATTAATTAATGTGATTAATGAAAATAATTAAGGATTGAATAATTAGGATTAATTAATCCATAATAAGTTATTGTAAGGTAATTAATTATAATTTATAGAGTAATTAAGGTTAATTACTTAATGGTTTGAAGATAATTAATTTGTGTAATTAATTAAGGGTAAATTACTTAATGTAATTAAAGATAATTAATCAAGGGTGATTAATTAAGATGATGATTAATTAATTGGTTTAATTAATGATTATGTAAGCACGATTTGTGTGATGAAGGTAATTAATTTAATTAATTTTAAATTAATTAGAGATGAAGTAATTTATTTAATTCATTTTAAATTAGTTATAGATGGTGTGATTAATAGATCATTGCTGATGGATGGCTGATTGATATTGGATAGCTTGACTGTTTGATATCTCCGATGAGATATATGTGATATATGTTATGAGATGATTTGGTTGAATTGTGATGATAATATGAATTATCTGATGTGATGATAATGTAGATTATCTATTGTGACATTGTGAATTATCTATCTGGGTGTATATAGATAGAAGAATTTAATTGTTTAACCTTAAACAACTTGGACCTAAAAGATACGTTTTGGATTTCGATGAGACCGGAATCGGGTTTTCCAGGTTTGGATATCCGAAAACCACATCGATCCAAATTAACGATAGGTCGTGAAACTCAAGTGAAGATGAAGATTTAGAGTGCAAGGGTTATCGTCTTTATCTCTAAGGGTGATTCCAAAATAAGTGTAACGAGATAATGCCTTCGGTTTCATTCGAACCCGGAACGAACTTGTATGGATTGAATGCTTTCAGAACATCGTCAGATGGACGATGAGCATTCTAAGTGATGTGTTCTATAAAGGTAATCGTAGCCTCAAGCCTCATCAACCGGGAATGGCTAAAACAGAGGAGGTGCAGCAAGGCTAAGTAGGTCATGCCCAAGTAGGATGAGATGAACCCCTGTCTAGAGTCCCTTTTATTTCGGCTGTGTGGGCGGTTGAATAGATACAACCGCCGGGGCTGTCTTATTCGGAACTGTTCAGTAAGGAATGGTTCTGGCTTTGCGTTGCATGAGATTGGGAATGATCCTTGGTACGGTGATCTAGGCCTCGTACTGTGACGGGCGGTACCCCAGTAGCCCTGCCATTGTATGGAATCCAAACTCCAATAACCGCCCTCGGATTTGATTGTATTACCCACTTTTGTGGCTAGTAGCTGGAATTTAATGAATGTAGCAATTTCGGTTATTTCATATTTATTTGAAAATCCTAGACCTATTATAATATCACTGGATTTCCTATCAAATGTTTTGGTTAGCGTAAGGTAAAAACTTACCCATATTTATGTGTGATAAGTCTTACGTGATACCTTTTCTTTCAAAAGGTTTTAAAGTTAAGCAACTTTACCCGTTTACTCACACCTGACCCATGTCTGACCCGCAGTTTATTCTGTTTTTCTTAAACTCTTGGGTACTCAAATTTTTACGAGTAGCCAAGTGATTCAGGTTAGCTTTGACGAATTCTGGAGGAGCAATGGAGCAGGAGGCTTCAGCGTATTGATATATAGTATTCCGCTGTGTGTTCTCTGAGTCGTTTGTCTGTGTTGTATATTGAGTTGTATAACTAGACATGTGTTTATAACTGTCTAGTGTGTGTTGTATAAGCTGTGTATCTCTGATGTATATGACACTATGTAATATATTATGTGATTAATATAATTTATTCGTTCCATTGTTGAGATTCTGTTGTTGTAACAACCCTGAATTTTGTGATTTATTTTAATTGTTTATTTTGATTATTTTATTTGAAATTTTCATTTAAATATTTTATTTTATTCATTAAAATTAATAAGTTATGTTATTTTAAATATAAATGTTACTTTTAAGTGATTTATAGTTCAAACTAGTATAATTTGAATATTTTACTGTAAAGTGAATTTCTGGTCAAACTGTTAAAACTTTGACTTCTAAAAATTCAAATTTAAATCATTTTTAAATCTTGAATTTTATCTTTTATTATGAAAATAGATGTAATAACTTGAACACTGCTTTTCGTTTCGTTGAAAACAGAGTTAAACTGTAAAAGTTATGCACATTTCAATTTTGAGTGTAATTTGATTTATTTAACAATTTTGTCTATTTTAAATTATATAAATCTTATTTTCTTTGCCATATTTTGTTTTAATATGTTATTGTATTTATATTTTTGTATTATAATAATTTTAAAATGAAGTAAACAATTTTCCAAAGTCAATGGTGATTTATTTGTAATTTCTGGACACTGTTTTGGATTTTTAAGAAATTTCTTTAAATCTTTTTCTATTTTCTTTAAATTAATTTTTTTTCTTATGTGTTAATGGGTTATTTTAAGTATATTTTGTCTTTTAATATTTTTTTAAAGTGATGTTATAATTTTTCCAAAGTTTACCGTGTTGATTTTTTTTTTTAAAAGGTTGTTTTCTTATTTTCTGCTATTTTCTTCATTAAAATTATGTTAATTTTTTCTTGTGAATGTACTTTTAGTTTATATTATTATTTATGTTTAAAAATATATTACAAGCTCATATGAATTTTCTAAAATTTATTTCATGTAATTTCAAATTTTCTAGACTAGTTTACTATTTTTAGCTATTTTCTTTAATTTAACTTTATATAATTAATAAATATTACATATACTTTTATATTTTGATAAATTTTCGAAATTTTATCTGGGATTATTATTATTTCCAGAAATATCACGTTATATAAACAAAATAAAGGAAATTTGAAAGGTTTTGAAAGCTTTTGAAACGTAAGTCGTTTCTTTTACCGTTTCCTCATTTACTCTTTGACCGTTTTTTTTTTGTTTTTTTCTCTTTTAGCCGTGACTTCCTCCTTCATTTTTCATGTGGATCTCAGATCTATTTCTCATCTAAAAAAAAGAAAAAATTATGACCATGGCTTGAAGGAGTTGAGGTAAAAATTATCTTCTTCTTCCTTTGTTTTTCTACTTTTCTATTTTGAATTTTGTACTTGTTCTCACCTTCATAACTTGGCTCCTCCTCAACCAGATCTGACCTGACCTCTACCACCCCTTTCCTCTGGCCATCACCCATCCTACTACCTCTCCATTTCAGGTCGAGACCATCCATGGTAAGGACCACCACAAAATCCACCAAAAACCATCACCTATTGCACTAGCCTAGCCTAGTTTATCATCTCCTCCTTCTACCACCATTAGCCGCCACTACCTCCACCACCACCACCTCCGACCTGACCTCCACCCTCTGACACATCCCCCACCACCCTCTGGAAATCAGTCCATGACCATAGAGCATGAGGTCGAGCCCAATAGGAGCCAAGATGTGATGATATTTGCTTTGTTTTGTAAAGTGTTGCACCAATATTTTCATCTCCTTTAAACCCATGTAGGCCGACCACTTTGCACCCAAACCAGACCTTAATCCATGGCATAGCTGAGCTTAACCCATCCATAACTGATCCATGTGAAGTTGAGAACAAGTGCAAAGCATTTGACTTTGTTCTGGACATTGATTTCTAGTGCTGTTCAAGTGTTACATTGTTTTGTAACTTATATGTTGTATTGTTTGTTTAAATATTTGAATAAGGAAATTATCTTTGGCGCTCTCAATATCAAATCTTTGTCGTGCCATCGTGCTTTTGAAGATCTTAGTTTGGGTCATTTGTATCGCAATCTCCAGTTCAAACAAGTGAGTTATTCTCACCAGACAATATGTACATATATAACTAGTAAATTGACCCCTTTTGAATCTATAAAATGCATTATCATGTTACACCTGCTATATTATGATTTTATGATGTTCACCCATGCTTAAACACCTGTTATAACATCTGTTACTGTTATATTATGCTGTTCTGCTATTTTTATCAGTTTATCACGCTGCAGGTTCCCTTTAGATTAGAATCACTATGGGTTGAAATGATACAAACTCGAACGGACTTTAGAATAGGGGAAAATCGTTATGGGCTGAAATGATAGGCCAGAACGATTTTCAATTTATTTTATTTACTTGGGACGACGGGTTGGAAATGATAAAACCCGGATTTTCTTTGTAAATTACGGGTTGAAATGATATATTACCCGTATCACTTTTCCTAGTGTAGAAAATTATATACAGACCCGTAGTTAATATAGGTTTTTCTAAAAAATTTAAAATTATTTTAGAAATGTAAATATTAAAATATTTTGATTTAAATCCAATTAAAAAGGATTTTTGTAAAATATTATTTATTTTCTAAATAATTGTAAGTGAAATGAATTAATGAAAAAGTTAGAGAATTTTGAATGCAAGTTATTTTATATAAAGTGATTTTATATCATATTAATGATAAGTTTATAAAGTTATGATAAATTTATGATAAGTTGAATTTAAATGAATATAAAGTGATTTTATATCATATTAATGATTTTTAATAATGTGGAAATGTGAAATGAATGAATATTTAAGTTGGAATTTTGAAATATAACTAAAATTTGAAATTTATGAAATTGACTTAAAAGTGAATTTTTAGTTAAGTAAATAAAAATAAAACTAAGTTATATTTGAGAATTTGAACTTAAGTGTTAAGTTGAAATTAATGTAATGAATTTAAATTTGAACGTTGAAATTTAATAAGCGAATTATTAATAAATATTGATTTTTGAAAAGAAACTTAACTTTATAAAATCATGAATTTAAGGAAAATTAAATGATGCTTATAAATGTAAAATGTATGATTTTGTAAGGTAAAAATGATTTAAATAAAAAATAAGCGTTTGTGAAATTCTATAGAATATTTGAAGTTAATTAACAGCATTTTTAAATGCTGTCTTTTGTTAAATTGAATTATTTTGAATCTAACTTTCTGTAGCATTTTCCAAATGCTGCGAAACTTGAATTTCCATTGTTTTAATAAATTTAGGTGCATAAATGAACATTGAAAAGTTTAAATTTTTGGAATTTAATACTTTAATTATTAAATGTAATAACTTCATTTTTATGATTTAAAATGAAGTAATATATTTTGAAATATAACTATTTGATATATTAAAATGATTGAAATGTGGTTTCAAAAAGATATGATATTTTGATATATTAAAATGATTTGAAATGTGGTACTGAAAGATTTGATATTTTGGTATATTGAAATGATTTGAAACGTGGTTTTGAAAAATATAGCTATTTTGATATATTAAAATGATTTGAAATGTGGTTTTGAAAAGATATGATATCTTGATATATTAAAATGATTTGAAACGAAGTTTTGAAAGATACGATATTTTGATATTAAAATGATTTGAAAGAAGTTCTGAAAGATATGATATTTTGGAAATGAAGCTTTGAAAGGTTATGATATTTTGATATATAAAAATGATTTGAAAGGAAGTTTTGAAAGGATATGATAATTTAATATATTGAAATGGTTAGAAATGACTTGACATTTATTTTGATAAATATTTGAATTGAAAGATATGGTATGATGATATATTGAAATGGTTTAGAAATGATTTAATCTTTATTTTGATGAAAATTTGGGTTGAAATGATATTTTATTTTGAAATATAAAATATTGTTTTAAAGTTATAACTACGGGTTATAATAACGATTGGTTGTTAAAGAGACCGGGATCAGATATTGTCTTATAGCCGGCCAATACCGAAAACCACTTTAACAACTGTGTACGTGGTGGAGATTCCAGAATGAAGTAGGATGGTGGCGACGTTCTCGAGGTATATTACGTGGACCCAACTCCCGTGAGTTGGCATAAATGACTAAAACAGGAGCTATACCGGGCTACACAAAGGGTCGCACCCTTTCATCGAGCATGCTCCATCGGATAGCATTCTATTACTTTTGTGATTCGATATGTGGCGCCACTTTGATTCGGGGGTATTGTTCGAGGTGGGCGGAAGCTGCTGGCTTGCCGTCACCACCGGTCCGGGAGTGCAAACGGTGTATCCACCCTGGCATTGCCTCGCGTGCCGTGTCATATCCTTATATCGTGCCCACTACGATTTTGGTTTTAAAGATCCGACCGCGTTAAGGTTCACCATCCCCTTAACGCTATTTTCTATATGATTATACTTTACTGATTAGACACTACTGTATATAGCGTATACTACTACATAGTAAATAGTTTAACGGATCCTTAGAGGATGGGCGGTCCCAAGCATCTTCTAAGTTACTTGTACCTTTACTACAGTTCACTTGAGTTGGTTTACATTGTATAAGTATGTATGTCCTGACTCGAGTGTTTGTATTTTTATTTACGCTCGGGTCAGCCTGAGTTATTCACAGATTTGGATTTCCACTTTCTGGAGATTAAAATCACTGGAGATTATCTACTTGTCAAGTTTATCTTTTGCAGTCTGTTGTTCCGTTCAGCTCTTGTATTAGTAGACTTCTATGTAGTGAGACTTCCTTTGTACTTTATTTCTTCTGATGTATTTTATGTAACTCTGATATTTTTATATAGTAGCTTCATGAACTACTATTTCTTTTACTTCTGCTGCATTATTATTACTCTATGTCTGTGATCTGTGATTTTTATTTACTATATATTCTGAGATTTGCCAAATTTTTATTTACAACGCGGTATTTTGAGCAATTCAATTCCGGCATGGGTGTCTACCTAGACACTTATAATGGATGCGAATGGTTGAAAATATCGGGTCGTTACAGTTGTTGTTTCTTTCTTTCTTCTCTATCTTTTCTCTTCTCTATCCCTTTCTTTCTTAAAAATGACGCGTCTTTCTGCGGAGAGAAAGGCAGGTCGTTACACTAGCTATATTTGAAGAATTTCAATTTCAAATTTAAATTAAATTTGAATTGATTTTGGGTAAAATTTGAATTGAATTCATATTGAATTCAAGTTATCGGTTTTAAGATATCCCTCTTAGTTTTCGTTGCTTGCGAGAACGGTTTTCACTAAACTATTTTTGAAATACATAGAAATTTCAAATTATTATTACATAGTATTTTCTTAAAATTATTTTTCTAAATAAAGATAGATTTATTTCCTATAATAAAGGAATTTCAAATACTGGTTTTAAAAATCATTTTCGAAAAATCAATTTAAATTTCTGTTTTCTCTAATAAAATTATTTCATAAATAAAGTTATCTATTTTTACGAATTTAGGACGTATAAGAAAAACAATTAAACGGTAAAGTAAAACATGTGGTATGAGACACATGGATTTGCTTTATCGCTTAATATCAGTCTTATACGATTGAAACCCTTTTGATGAACTGTTTGAGATGATTTAAGATATTATTAAACTTTGGATAGATTATATGGTCCAAGAACTTCAATTTAGGAGTATATTCGATGAAGGACCATTTTAAGATGTGTTTCTTAATTGCCGAAGAAATGAGATGAATTAAGAGCTAGAAATTCCTATTTGGAAATATGGTTATAAATAACCATCTAGATGTTATTTTTACTTGCCAATGAGATAACGTAAGCTTCTTTATGATGATTTTACGATGTTGAGATTTATTATGACAGTTTTTACTTGTCGATGAGAAGAGGCAAGTCACGATGTCCCTAGTACTCGTCAATGAGACGAGACGAGCATAGTATTGTATTTACTCGCCAACGAGACGAGGTCGAGTATATTTTCTTGATGTTTATGATGTTTTACTAGTGTGGTACTAACTAACGGCTAGTAAACCATTAGGGGTGAACGTATGGTATAGGACGTACGTTAGCACCTATTGGGTTCCTATCCGAGAAGTTGAGACACATTCATGATGTTTACTAGTACTACAGACCACGAGTACTCGATTGGAGTCATCACAATGTAGTTGCTACTCTGATCATCACGATGTTATTAACTTGGGTCTTTGTGACTGGGAGTCATTATGATGTTATAGACTATAGTCATTCACGATGTTAAGATGTTATTTGACTCTAGTCATCACGATGTTTATGGTACCAAATAGTAGTACTAGTCACGACGAAGCGTGCGTAGCATTACTTCGGCATGCAATCGAGGATCCGGCGAATCCAGGATTTCTTTGAGTTTTGATGTTTTAGACGTCGCTGTCTTTAGATGATTATTATATTGATAGCCTAGTGCTAGATGAGATGTATACATATATGGTGAAATCATTTATGATGTTACTCTTTGATTGATTTATTTGCATTATGGATCGATGATTCGATGATTTTATAGACTACTTGATGTTAAGATGGAGTTGAGATGTATTTATGAATTTATACCAATGAGACGAGGTATAAATGATTATGAAGAATATTTTATGATGAGTTTTAGTGATGGATTTGAGATGTATCTATATTCATACGATGAGATGAGGTATGAATAAGTATAATGCTTCTTTTATGATTGGGTTTTATATTTCCTTGAATGATCCTTGGGATGTGCCAATGAGACGAGGCGCGTCCATATGCGTTTTATTCTATGTATGAAGGATATGTACCTTTGATGTATTTTTATATTGACAACCACTTCTAAGAAGATAGTTGAATCATTTGAAGTCATTATCCATATTCCTTTATACCGCTGATGATATGTGGAGAAAGCGATGTTTATTGAATCTTATCTTTAAAACTTTGCTCGTCGATGTTCCATTTGCTTAAGTGTCAGTTATGCCACTTAGGTATGACTTTATCATCATTATCTCTCCTACTTGCCAAGAAGAATGTTGTCCTTTCTTATGATGTTGAAACCCTATTTAGGGCATGGCATCCTTTAATAAAAAGGATACCATAGCTTTCACCTACTTATCCTTATCGATTATTCTGTTTAACTAATGATTTTAGCTAGCCTGACCCGTGTGTTTTCACTTGGGTTAGACCGAGTTGTTTCAGGTATCATTTATTGGGCTTAACTTGAAGTTGATGTTGGACATTAGCTTATCTATAGCTTGAGTAGTTTATTTCTTCCGCATACTCTGATATATTTACATTTGATTCGATGTATATGGTGTGGTCGACTAACACCTTTATTGTATTCTTATTGTATTGTACTAAACATGTATCAGTGTATATATATGATGTTGATTACTGTTCTGTGATATGCTTTACATTTAGTTATTGTATTTTGTTCTGATAGATCTATTAGCTACCTAAAGTTTTGGATTAAGCATTTACTGGGTATGTCGATCCCGTTTAGTTGAAAAGAAAATTTATATTGCGTTTATCGATGTATTCGGTAGATGTTTAAGACAAAAATTATAGATGGTCACCCTTAACCTGCCCTATTCTCCGCTTCAGTAGATGGAATTACTTGTTAATTCTCTTTGCTAAGGTGGGTCTCAAGGTGGGGCGTTACACAATCAAAGGTCACCTAACTATCTGTTAGCATGAATTCATCATAATATCACTTAAAACATCATATACTCTTGAAAACATACTCATTTGAAAACATATGAATTTGTAAACTCATATGAAATCAAACATATAATAACCATGTATATTCTAAGACTAAGAATACTCGAAATATCTTACATTTTCAAGACTGTATCGAAAGAAACTATACATACATTTGTATAAAACTAACATTTTTGAAATTACTAAACATGTTCACGTATTTCAAAGGCTTGAAGCTTACATTCAAAATTTTGTGATATTCTAAGACTCCATGCAGTAGAAAATTTTAATCCCACGTCTCTCCTCTTCCCCATGTGATCTTGTATCTTTTGTTGTAGGTTGTTTCAGCAAAGTTTTTATTATAACGCATCACTCAATCGGTTCAGAAACTGAGTTGCCACACAATAGATTCTTAGTCTAAAAATTACTGTTGCAATTTTTTTTCCTTTGCTTCCTAAATTTTGCAAATAGCATTTATTTTCTTAAAATCCTAGATCATCGTACAAAAGCAAATTAAAGGAATAAAAAATATACATTTAAAAAGAAAAATAAGGTATAAAATAAACCAACAAAAACGTGATTCATTAGTGGCTGGGCTTTTATATGCACCTTTTTGTATTAGTGGCTGACATGAATTGTTGCTCCATCAAGGTTTGCACTTATAGAGAGCTTTAACTACCTTGGAAAGAATGTAACAAGCAAAGATCCTTCCATAAATAATGTGTGATTTGAACCACCTTTTTCTTCTCTTCCGCATTAGTTTCATCTAAATCAGAAAATGAAAATACAAACAAATAAAATTAGCTTTATTATTTTCCAAATTCAATTTTTAGCAAAAGAAAGAGAAGCAAAAAAATTCATAGTATTTTTGAATGGGTTTAAGGGGACGAATGCAACCTTTGGCTCTGTCACCCAAATCTGAATTCAATAAAGCTTCACGCCTAATTGTTATTGTATACTAATACAAGTCTAAAAAAAAATCAAACTTTTAGTTAATATACAGTAAAACGAAGCTATGAAAACTAAAAATCACAACAAAACACCTTATTAGACATAGTCAATCCATTTTTCACAGTTCGTTTAGGGTTTAGAAGCATCATATATTTTGTAACCATTTAAACAAATTTAGTACAGAAAACAAAAAAATTCAAAATCAAACTAAGAGGAGTATAAACTGGCAAGGATTCAGTTTACTAAAAGTACCAAGTTTAAGATATGGCACATGAATTTTTGAGAAGGAGGAGGTGGAGATTCAATTTCCTTAGCCAATACGAAGAATTAGGAAGTTTAAAATGGTATGGTTTTTCTAGATAATAAAAATCCAGATTGAGTTTATTGAGAATTAGAGGTAACATGAAATTATGAACTTAAAAAATTAGAACTTCCAATCGATAACTTAAAAAATTCACTTATGTGACCAAAGTTGAGAGCGGCAACCTCTAGCACTCCAGAGCCTTCGCCTTGCTAATTCGAAATGAACTGCCTCACAAACAAAGGATCCAATGTGAAAATTGAAAAGAGATCTGAATAGGTTTGGTGAAGTGAAAGAAAAAGAGTGGGAGAAGAAGGTAAAATCGTGGGGTGTAATTGAGGACGATCGTGCGATTAACTGAAGTATTCAGTAAATGTGAGAGTAAAATGACAGAAATTGTCAATTGTTTAATTTTTTTGACGTTGTAAGACATGGACTTTTGGGAACTTGAAAAAGGCTTCATTTTGTCCCTTTGACCAAGGGTTTTGCTTTATAATATAAGATATAAGTATTTATAACATTCATGTATATTAATATATACCGACATACATTTGGACGGTATAATTGTATATTGAATAAGCCAACGTGCTTGTTGCGCTGTAAATCCCAGCACATATATACGAACATGTTATACCTTGCATGGATTGATGTACTACACATGCACACACACACACACACATATGTGTATGTGATACATACATATAATATAACATTAATTAAAAATGTAAAATCATTTTATAAATTTAAACAAAATAAACATTATATTTAAAAGAAATTCAGAAATATTCTAAACAAATTAGACTTCATAGGCCCAATAAAGATTCAAAATGGTAAAAAAAATTGAAACCCACCCATTACTTCCGCCACGAGTTGGTCCAATTCCAATAATCGTATCGAAGGCCAATAGCCTATGGTCCTAAATTAGACATGTTAGGACTAACTAAGAAGACATACAACCCAGATAGTAGGCTGTATAGAAAAGTAGTGTTGAAGAATTGCGTTTGGATAATTAAGTACTCCACACTACCAGGCTACCAGCCTGGTCCGAACAAATATGCGAGCCCAAAGTTGCCCTTAATAGCAAAGACCCAATTTGAATTGGGCCTTGGGCTAGTTTCCAAAAAATTAAAATTTTGAATATAAGATTTTAAATATAAAAGTTAAATTTAAAATAAGATATACATATATGTGATATATGTGTTGTACTATAAAGGTTATAGTATATAATAAATATTCAATATAAATGTTAATATTAAATTAATATAAAATTAATTAAATGTTAATTAATTAAATAAGATTTAATTAATATCATATTATGCGTAAAACTATTATATTAGTAACATGAAATGTAAAAGTTATTAATAATAGAACTTATATAATGTGAACGTATAAACTAAATGTGGAACTTCAAAGAAACCTAAACAAACTTAAGGAATAAATACATACGTAAATGTACGCATGTTGTGATTTCTGATGCATCCAACACTTGAATCACGAGAGTATTTCAAAAGAAATACATTATCTCATAAGTCGATATTTCTCAATATAATATATTGAAGATCATGAATCTTTAATATAATGTTGTCCTCTACCATATATACATATACATACATATATATATATATTAATGAATTACTTGCATACTCCTTAGTTGTTGAGCAAACTCAAGCCAGAGATGTTATATATAGTATTATTAATATATTGAATAAACAAGATAAGATAATTATATGTATTTGTTGAGCAAACTCGAGTTATATATACTATACTTAGGCCATCACGATATGGTAGGTACGAGTGAATAATTTCATTTCGATTTGTTGAGCAAACTCAAGGTCGAAGTGAAATTAGGATGAGGTACCAATGGTTAGGAGCTGTATACGATGCAATTGATAAGGAGTTATCCATGAAGCTATGACTTGTTATGCGAATTCAAGATCAGAATTCTAGGAAGGACGGGTCCTAACACCCACTAATGAAGTCGAAAGACTTCTATGTTTCGACTTAGGGCTCATTGAAACATAAAAGACTAGTGTGAGTCTTATTAGAAAAATGAAATGTTAATATTTAACCATTCCAATTTTGTAAGAACACATGCTATATAATTTTAAAATAATACATTGATAAATTTGTGCATTTAATACGATTGATAAAACATTTACTAATTAAGATATATAAATGAACTAAATTGAAGATTAACAAATAGAAATATAACATATACTTGCTAATAAATACTTATTTCATGTTAACGTGTCAACATCCATGCAAGCCCCTGATTCTTCAACTACTAAATACATTAGTAATTTGGTCGCTTACATGTTTGTTTGGTCTAGATCGTGTATTGCATTCTACGACTCTGAACTAAAAAAATACAATATTTTGAATATTTAATCCATATACAATTGCATATAATGTTATATAGTGAATGACCACACTTGTAATGCATAATATTTCAATGAAATTAGTTCATCCGAAATGAGCATATAAACCATAATGCGAGATCGAGTATTCAATTTGATTGATTACCATAAAATATCATACCATGTTGAATGTAACACGAGACCAAAACTACAATGTAGATCTAAGAACTCAATCGTCGAAATGTCAGTTTGATCTTAAGGTGCGTCATATTTGATGTCCATGAATGTTAAGGATAATCATATGCATTTTTGTAAAGACTTCATTATGATGTTGTAGTAAGGGAATCTTTTAAAATGGTTTGGCCATTTAAAAACAATAATGAATATGCCAAAGTAGATATGATTTAAGATATTGTTGGGATGAAGAGAGCGAATACTCACCTCCGCTTCATAAAAAACATCGAAAAATGTGAATTGTAATAATAATAATTGATACTTAACATTGGAATGAGAAATTCAATTTCTGTAGCGAAATGTATTTTCATATAGAAAATTGTTTTCTATGAGATTTATCTCTTCAAGTTCAGGATATGTTATTAAGGAACTCTCCATTGTAAACTAGTTACAATATATGAAATAAATAATCTATATTAAGTAAATGATGGACCTCCAAATTTGTATGTTATTATAGTAACAGCGGAAATAGCGGTAGAGTATCATGTAACACTCATTGATTGTAAATTATTTTCATAAAACTTACCGCATATTATTTATGAAATAATGTCTATTTTTCGATGTCGATTGAAAAATACACATGGTTATTAAGAGAATGTGTCTTTAAGAGAAAGACAAACGCACCTTTAAAAGAAAGATTTACCGCATAGAAAACTTACCGCACATTATTCATAAAAATCAATGATCCATTTTCCACAAATGCGTCTTTAAGTGAAAGACAAATGCAATTGGAATATAGTGGACCACACTAATAATAATATTACCATCAATTTCAAATGTTGAAATTGATGTAATAGATTCACCATTTGATGTGCACAAGTTGGTTTGGATTTACTCATAAAATTATCGCATGGTATGATTTTACGTTTTGATACATATGTGTTGAAACAGAAATTCAAAATAATGATCAATAGTAAACTATTTACACATAATAACTAAAGTGCCTCGAAGTCAATGGAAGAAATATTGAGTTTGTGAGTTTTTGAATATGATCCAAGAACAGATACGAAAGTATCATTCGACAAGAATTAAAATTGAATAAATGTTTTAATAGAAATATCAAATAAGTTTGATTATCAATCAATGTAGAGGAAGCACGTGCTCATATGAAAGAAAATTAAAAGGTGCATAGATATTTCTAAATCATACATAAACAACACGCTCCTGATTGTTAATGATGTACTTGTGTAAAAATCAGCTTTAGGTGTTCCAGTACTCAACGTTGGATTTGTACGTAATGTCTTTTATATTAAATATAAAAGATATTGGGAATGTCCCAAACAATATGCAAGGACACCTTATTAAAATGTTTAATATAGAACATGTAAAATGGATTCCTTATGCATTGGGAATGCGAATTACCATACATGTTATGTTTTCTACGATATCATGATTTGTTTATGTATTTGATTCATAAAAAAAATATCAAATCCAAACAGATATCATTAAATGGTTATTTGAGGCATTCTCATGTATTTATGAAATATTATAGAATTGTTATAGAAACGATGAACTTCTTATAAAGGAGTGTTCAGACTCAAACTTCGTAAGCGATGGTAAGTACAATATGTCAATAATACATTCAAATTAACAAACTTTAAGTTGAAAATGTTCCAAATGAAAAACTATGTCTGATTCAATGAAAAAAGGCTAAGTGCATCGCCTTGAGTAGCGTCGTAGTAAAAGCAAAGTATATAAATATAAATGCATAAATTTATAACTGAGCTGAGGATGATTTCAAGTATTGACAATCCCATACAATGTCATGGTATAGCTCATAATAGAACTTATAGTTCACTACAAATCAAGAGACATGCTTTGAATTGTTCCACATGATAAAATAGTTAAACAATATCGGGGGAGAGTTGACTGATAGAGTAGATAATTGAAATATAATGGCATACCCGTTTATTGAGGGATAGACCCAATTGGTGTTGCGGAAATTGATTAGAGAAGCTAGAATAAGACTCTATAATTTACCCAAAGTGCAAATGAGAGATTGATAGAGTTAGCGGTATGCCATAAGGGCAGCTATGTAATTTGTTACATATATTTAACTCGATAACTAATCTTATTCAAAATAAATGGCATTTTCTTTTTATTATATACACAATATAATATGTTATGTTAATTAATTAATTTAATTAAAAGTATATTTAATAGAAAATGCATAAATGTTATGTTTTGTAGTACTAGTCATAATGTGTTGTAATAATGAGTAATTTATAACAATGAAAATAAAAATACCATTTTAAATATTCCTAGTCAAGATGTATCAAGACTAGATACCAATACATCCATTGAGACTAGATTATGTAACGCTCTTCAAATGTTGGGTAGTGTATTAGTCATGGCTGCTAGAGGCACCAAACGGTTACGTACCGATAGTTATTGGATAACTATGGATTAAATCGCTCGATAATTTTCTGTTGGTTAATAAAACTAAGGTCACAGAAAATATCGATGTGACAAAATTATATAGTGCTCTTGACTTGAAAATATCGTTGATCTTCAACGCAGAAGCTTCGCTTTGATTATAGTTAATCGTAGCACGACGTCTGTCGAATGACTATAGTCGGGTCAAGTCGAAGCATTGGTGAACGTTATTCAAGAGGGGATTCATCTCCCTAGTTATACAAGTTTAGTATTACGGTCAACAGAAATCAACTCAAAGTCTCTGGCTAAAGCATTTCGATTAATAATAATTGTTCTTATTGGACCAAGGACTTTGTGATTGGTCTATAGAGTTGAATATGGATGATACTGGAATTCTGACCACTACCAAATTTCATAAGTCCAAAGTGATATGGTTTTAACGAAGAGAATTGGTGTAAATAATTATCACAACCCAGTAATGCTTAATGAAGTAAAATTTTATTTTATCAAAACCAAGCAAGCGAAAAATTTGGTCAAAATGTCACATCACCTACTAAGTAATATGTGAACATAAAAACTCGAATAGTTCGATATTACCCGCTGACCAAATTTACACCTAATGGGTCACACAACTGAAACAATGATTGCTCCATTTATCTAACGATTTAATTAATTTATAATTGTTATAAATCAATTTACATTTATGAAATAATACTTAAAAAAGTTATTTTGATTTAATGAAGAAATATTATTAAATGTATTTATAACAGTTATAAATATATTGATCGATATACGATAACTATATGCTTTTAAATAGGAATTAAATGCAAAGTATTTATTTGTTCTTTAATGGGTTTAAAGCCAATAGAAGGGTTGAAATATTCGAACATAATGGAGCAAGGAAAGGGTGGCTATATGTGGGTTAGAGGGATTGGATTTGGATGGCTAAGATAGGAGAGAAATGGTAAGAGATAAAGAAGGATCTAGATCCTGATTTGCCTCCAAGCTCTCCTCTATATAAAGATCACTACCAACACTTGTTAGAGAACTTTTTTAGCCTCCAAACCCTCTATATTTCTAGTCGAAACCTACTCCTCCATAATTCCAAGTTCAAATCAAATCAAATACATTCCTATTCGGTAGTTGATGGTCATTGATTCAGTGACTAACAATCACTGGATTGAAAATTAGTTCAAAGAGCAAATTTCATCATTTCCAGGTGCACTTACAGACTTTTGATATAAGGTATATTACTAGTCTATTTTGAATATTAATATAATTATATAACGTTTATATGTCATATATTATTGTTATTTTGGTGACAATTCCAACATGTAAATATATTGTCACAATCAGATGGGTTGTATGTTTAGTATTTTTATATATAAAAGGAATTGTCAGGCATACACCTAAAGATAACATGTTTAATATAAAAAGTAGACAAATTTTTTTAGTTTTAGATAATTTAATATATAGCATTTATATATATATATAGTTTGAATATTTAAATATTGCATCATACTTATACAAAATATGGTTATATAATTTTATAAGTATAGTAATTTTGGCAGAAATAAAAATATTATATATATACACATATTATTTAAATGTTTTTAAATCAATTAATTATATAGATAACTTAATATGCTATCGATAGGAAAAAACCTTGTTTTACATTTTAAAATATTTATTTAATAGCCAAGAATTATAAATAGGTTTAGAATTTGTTTTAAGTTATAAAAATACATTTTAAATATTTAAAATTACAAAATACCAATTAGAATTTTATTAAATATTCAAAATTCAAATTTAAGTTTTGAAATTATTATATTTATTACTTTTTTAATTAACATCCTTTTGGATATTTTTTTATAATCTATTTTAAAAAAATTAAGAAAAATTGAGCCATGCGCATGACCTGGTATATATATTTTGTATATTTTAAAATATTAGTGTATATATATATATATTATGTTATTTACACATACATATAAATACTTAATATATGAGTGCATGTTTTTTTTATAAATTATATGTAATATATATATATATGTATCGTTTTCCCTTTTAAAAATTTAATTTTAATATAATTGATAAATGATTACTATATACTTGTATATTTACAGATATATAAATGTTAAAATATCATACATATATTTATATATATATAATATTATTTAAATACAATATAGTTTATATACATATATATACATATAAGTATTTATAACATTCATATAAATATATATATATATATATATATCTACACACACACACACAAACATACATTGGACAATATGTTTGTATATTGGATGAGCTAACATTCCCATTATGGTGTAAATCCCAGCACTTGTACATGGACATGTTATACGTTGCACAGATTGGTATATTACACACGCGCGCACATACATATATGTGTATATGATACACATGTATATATAATATAACATGAATTAAAAATGTAAAATCGTTTAATAAATATAGATAAGGTAAACATTTGATTTAAAAGAAAATTAGAAATGTTCTATAGAATTTAGACTTCATAGTCCCAAAATGGTAAAAAAATGAAATTCACCCATTACTTCCTCCACGGGCTGGCCCAGTTCCAACAATTTCAGAGTTACAAACCTGAGTACTATTATTAGCATGGATAGTTATAACTACATATTCTCAAAATTGCTAATATATAAATACTAGTAGTGCAGCCGAAATAAAAATACACGGGTGGGAGAATGGAAGCATCCAACTTGTCTCTAGAAGCTACAATCATCCATAGTAAAAAAAAAATCCTCGACCTACTTAAAAGAACATCCGAGGATTTAAGGGAAAAATAAAACCATGATCGAGATGTAAGTCTAGCGTGAGAAACTCAAGAAAAATGTGTCCATATAACAGTACCATTTGAGACCAACATAATCAGCGGAATGGTTTTCCCCACACGAAAGAACCAAAACTATCTAACAAGTAAATAAAATGACATTGTAGATAGTTTTTAGGGTGTAGAAAAAATCAGAAAATAGTTGGCTGCTTGTATCTTACGTCATAACAATACTAGGTACACAATCAAAGCTGCTAAGGGTTGCGTTCGCATATGGATTATCGTTAGAGGTGCCTTTAGTACGTCTAGGCGGGCTTTTTGACAAAGGGTCGGAAACTACCTTTCAAAGCCACATATATCTCTAGATAAAATATATTACAAAAAAACATAACAGCCCATGCCCATTGGCTATGTCCTCACTCTATTTCCAATCATTTCTAATGGCGAAGTCACATTTTCAACATCTTAACATGAGCCCTCATCACTCGAACAGTTGACAAACCTCTCCATGGATTCTAACATAAGTCGTTCGGCGAATGCTAATTATGTCCTCTCTCTTCGAATCATCCTCAAGATAGACGTTGCAACACGGTAGCATCGTTCGAAATGTTAGCTCTGACCTCTCCCTTAAAGCTACCCTCAGGATAGACAATCCAACTTTATAGCATTCCGCTCCGCAACTGCTTCCATAACATATAACACTCATATCAGTTTTAAAGTGGTATGGTTTTGAGTTATCTTATACAAGTTTACTCTTCTCAATGCCGGACTCTTCAAAACCAAATCAGTGAATTTCCTGTTGCTTCTTTTAGAAGTAAGTGGAAAATATACATGAATCCTCACTAGGGGACCCCGAATATATGTTCTTAAAGCGAGGGATGTTTCATATAAATGAGTCCTCCTTATAAGATCTCAAACTATATAAATCCGTGAAGCTTTTATATACTTCCTAAATAAATTTTGGTTAAGTTCAATAGCAATAAAAACGATCGCATATGGGAATCAGGCCTCGTATAATTATCATCCTTTTCAACCTTCTAAATTTATGTTATCCCTCAACCAAGTGTGAAGTCAGGTAGGTTTGGACACTTGTTGTAGTAGAGCCCTACCTTGAAACATCATTCTTAACTCTCACGGATAGATTAAGTCTACTTTATCGACTTTCGGTGCCAGATATAGAAGTAAATTCTTTCTCTTGATGAATAGACACACAAACATTATCAAATCACATAAGCAAGCAAAATCCCCTTTTATCAAATAATACTTATTTGCCTCTACTTTTATATATATTAAAAATACTTTATAAATTATATGTGTGTGTGTCTGCTACTACATTATTTATTCTACCCTTTTAGTTCTTCAAAATATACTCAAATACTGACCTCAAATATATAAGAATATTAACAAATCATTTAATAAGATTTTCTATTCAAAAGTATAATCAAAGTGGTTAAAAATAAATGTTACTCAAACATTATTGCTATAAACCCCTACACTCTTTTATAAATTAAACCGTTACTTTTTCTAACCTTTTCCCGAAACACTTTATACTTATCTTTATCTTTAAAATACTCTTTTTAAAGATCAAAGTATATCTACAATTTTTTAACAAGATAACTTACTTTAAAATAACTTCTCAAAACAATATATTATAACTAAATGTATGTAAAACCCCCTTTATCCTTTTATAAAATGTTTGACCCACTTTTCCAAACTCATATAAAAAGAAATTATTTATAAATATGTTTTGAATGTAGATATAAAATATTATACAAAAATAAATAATTTAGAATCTACTAAAAACCATTTTAAATAATTGTTACATACAAAGAAAAACCCTTTACTTTAGAAATTCATGTATATTTACTAAAAATATATTCATATTTGAAATTACTTTTAAAATACTCATAAACATGTTGTTGGTCATCCCTAAAATTATCTTATAAAAATAATCGATTTAAATATTATTTTTAAACACATTTTAATCACTAAAAGGGTTAAAATAATAGTCAGTGTTATCATTGTTGGAAAACTGGGGTGGCTACAACACAATGTTGGATCTTAAGGCTATTCAGACACTAGAAGTGGTGAAATGTGTATTAACTACTTACTTATGAATATAAAGAAGTAATCAGAGAATAAGTAAGTAATAAAGTAAAATGCACTAATGTAAATAACACCTGGATTTTTATACTGGTCCTACATCCAGTCATGCACTTTATCGTGCAGAATTCCACTATAATCGTTTGCTTTCCACGGGTGGCAAGAACACCTTTACAATCTTGGTTTCATGGGCTACAAGACACACCCTCTTGATTTTACAGGCTACAAGAACACATTCTCCTTATCACCAACAAAAAAATATGGCAAGTAGTCATATCTTCAGTACAGATTCTTGCAGATTTGGTACAATGATCCTATAGACCTCCGATGGCAATATATCTTTGAATTTTTTGAGGAAAAGGATGAAATCAGAGAGAGAATGATGTGAATTCAAGTACAATCTGATATTGTGTGGTTCGCAAATTAGTGAAGAATAAGAGTGAAACAGTATCGATTTGCAAGGAGATTGAAAGAGTATGCAATGGATTTCTTTAGCAAATGTTTGGAGAAGAATGAGTAAGAGAAAATAAGAATTCTTGACCTTAAAATTCGTTTTCAGAGGCCTTTATATAGTGGTTGAAGAGACGTGTCTTTTGGTGAAGAGGTGGAGGGAAAAGTCTCTTCATTTAAAATTTGAAATTCTGAAAACCGCTAGTATGTCGACATGCCCAAGTATCCCATGTTGACATGGGTGTGTTGCAAAATGAACAGCAACACTAATAAGTGCTGCAAATTTTCAGCATTTCAAATTACCTTATATTTGTGGATTTTTGTGATTCGGTTGAGGTCAATGGTTGATGATCTTCGAGTATAATTGCCATGAGATCTTTAACAAGATATTCTAAGGTTCAACTAACTCCTCATCACTTCAAACACCTTTATGCTTCAGCATTCTTCTCCAATTGGGTTTTGTTCATCAATTTCTCTGATTAACCTTCTTCTATAATTCATTTTCTTCCACTGTATTCTTGTTTATCTCTGTAAATGTCTCCATAATATATCTGATATGACTGCATAACTCGAAGATACGTTAGTTGTAATATTTATATGGTTGTTGTCATCAAAATCAATACCTAGGGTATTAACAATCTCCCCTTTTTTGATGATGACAACCATATAAATATTTGAGAGATAAAATATAATACTTTTATATTTGACTCCCCTTAACTCTATGCACTCCCCTTATCATTTGGCCTAGTATATTTATACCTTTTCTCCCCCTTTGTCATCAATAAAAAGGGCGAAAAAGAGTCGCTTAAATCACTGCTAGATAATATGTAGAGTTTGTATATAGAGATAAATGCTTATAAACCAAAACACTTGAGGGGAAACCAAATCAATTCAAAACATGAAATAAACTTATCAAGTAATAAGATGAGTTTTAGAGTTATCGACTTTGCCAATGCCAATAACAAATTCTTTTCGTATTTATCCAATGTTCAATAGATTTCTTGTCATATGCTTTGAGCATCTACTATCTGATATACATCGTTGGCACCTGAAAAATTGTAAAATATGCACACTGGTACCTTTTTTATTCTGGGTCCATGGGGTTAAGTTTTAGGAGCCAAACCCATGAAGAGTTTGAATGTCCTTTAAAATATAATCATTAGATGAATGAATCTTATTAATAAAATTATCAATATATTTTTCTTTTTCAATATCATCCACCCTTTTTGGAACCCATAATTTAATGAATCTATTTGGAGGTTTTAACTTTAATTTCCTAGGTTTTGGTTTGAACTTGGTAGCCTTAACAAACTTAGTATTTTGAATACTATTTTTCTTTAATTTAGCCTTAGGTGTGTATCCACGTCCATGTTTATTCCTAGTGTGTTTAGATGGTAGATAATAATTTTTCTAGATTATCCTTCCCTTTGTTACATTTATCAACATCAATTTTCATTTTGTCAAAATCCTTATTACGGTTAAGAATAACATTGTCTAGAGATGTTATTTTGTCATTCAGATCAGTGATCTATGACTTCATTGAAAGATTTTCTGATTTTAAGGATTCGTTTTCACTTTTTATTTTTTCAAAACTTCCAAGTGTCAAATCCTTTTCATCATTATGCCTATTAAGTCTTTCAATTTCATCTTTTAGATATTGTTTTTCTTCAGTTAACCTTTCATTAGATATTTTTAGTCTATCTATCTCTGCCAAACTATTGTTGTACTCTTTCCTAAATATTTTGTATCCTAATTCATATCATTCAAAACATTAGTAATTTCTTTATTAAAATTCCATACTTGGTCATCCTTTGCCATGAAGCATATGTTGGCATTTTCTGTTTCTGAATCACTATCACTTGATGATGTATCTGAATCATCCATTTTGCATTGAGTGCCTGTTTCCTCTCCTTATTGAAAGTGTTTGACTTTGATTTCTTCAGTTTGGAACAGTCTCTTTTCAAATGACTGGGATTATCACATTCGAAACACTTAAGAACATTTCCATTTCTAGAATTATTGTTGTTAGTTTTTCGAACTTTGTTTGTTATCCAATACTTTAAGAATTCCTTGAACTTCTTGGTCATAAACTCTATATCATCATCAATAGCATCATCACCTGGTTCATCCGTGTCGATCATAGCATTGAATGCTAGTGATTTCTTCTCATTTTCCTGATTCTCTTTCCTAATCTGCAACTTTACTTCATAAGACATTACCAATTAAATCTTATAATTTCATAATACTAATATCATTGGCTTCTTCAATTGCTAGAGTCTTCTGATCCCATTCACTAGGAAGTGAATTCAAGATCTTTCTGACTTGGTCTTCTTCGGTAATTTTCTTTCCTAATGATATTAAGGCATGTACTATATCATGAAATCTAGAATACATATCAAAAATAGACTCATTTGGTTTCATTTGAAAGAGTTGAAATTGGTTAGTTAGCATAGATATCTTTGTTTGTTTTACTTTACTGGTGCCTTCGTGTATGACTTGCAGTGTTCTTCAAATTTCATATGCAGAATTACAAATAAACACTCGATTAAATTCATTTCTAAGGAGCAAAATAAAATGTTCATGGCCATAGAGTTATTAAGTGCTTGTGTCTTTTGGTCTAGTGTCTATTTTGAATATTCAGTTTGAGGCTCTATATA
The DNA here is from genome assembly GCA_030765085.1 of Allium cepa. NCBI lineage: Eukaryota > Viridiplantae > Streptophyta > Magnoliopsida > Asparagales > Amaryllidaceae > Allium > Allium cepa. The sequence goes on from CM060943.1 coordinate 737,529,848, forward strand.
CTCCATTTGGGTAATGTTCTAAATATCCAAACCGTTAGACTGCAAATAACATTTCATTCTACAAGCCCAATAAGCATAACTACTGCCATCAAATAGAGGGGGTCTAGTGGTAGATTGCCCTTCTACAAAAGTGTTATGAAATATGTTACTAGTTTCATTAGCCATTTATACTTTTCAAAATCCATGTTATGAATTTTTGAAAACCAATGCTCTAATACCAAATGTTGGAAAACTGGGGTGGCTACAACACAATGTTGGAACTTAAGGCTATTCAGACACTGGAAGTGGTGAAATGTGTATTAACTACTTACTTATGAATATAAAGAAGTAATCAGAGAATAAGTAAGTAATAATAAAATACAGTAAGGTAAAATACTTTTCGGATCAACCAATCCTACATCTAGTCCTTCACTCTATCGTGCAGAATTCCACTATAATCGCTTGCTTTTCATGGGTGGCAAGAACACCTTTACAATCTTGGTTTCACGGGCTACAAGACACGCCCTCTTTATTTTACAGGCTACAAGAACACCTTCTCCTTATCACCAACAATAAAATATGGCAAGTAATCGTATCTTTAATACAGATTCTTGCAGATTTGGTACAATGATCCTATAGACCTCCAATGGCAATATATCTTTGAATTCTTTGAGGAAAAGGATGAAACCAGAGAGAGAATGATGTGAATTCAAGTACAACTCTCTGATATTGTGTGGTTTGCAAATCAGTGAAGAATAGGAGTGAAACAGTATCGATTTGCAAGGAGATTGAAAGAGTATGCAATGGATTTCTTTTGCAAATGTTTGGAGAAGAAGGAGTAAGAGAAAATAAGAATTCTTGATGTTAAAATTCGTTTTCAGAGGCCTTTATATAGTGGTTGAAGAGACGTGTCTTTTGGTGAAGAGGTGGAGGGAAATGTATCTTTATTTAAAATTTGAAATTCTGAAAAACTGCTAGTATATCGACATGCCCAAGTACCCCATGTCGACATGGGTGTGTTGCAAAATGAACAGTAACACTAATAAGTGTTGCAAATTTTCAGCATTTCAAATTACCTTATATTTGTCGATTTTTGTGATTTGGTTGAGGTCAATGGTTGATGATCTTCGAGTATAATTGCCATGAGATCTTTAACAAGATATTCTAAGGTTCAGCCAACTCCTCATCACTTCAAACACCTTTATGCTTCAGCATTCTTCTCTAATTGGGTTTTGTTCTTTAATTGCTCTGATTAACCTTCTTCTGTATTTCATTTGCTTCCACTGTATTCTTGTTTATCTCTGTAAATGTCTCCATAATATATCTGATACGATTACATAACTCAAAGATACATTAGTAGTAATATTTATATACTTGTTGTCATCAAAATCAATACCTAGGGTATTAACAATAATAGAGTCAGGACTGCTGGCATAGAATCAAGTATGGTCAAAAAGTCCTGGCAGACAACACTTAAAAATCCTTTATACTTTGGACCATTTTCACTAAGCTACAAAGTGATTTAAGGTCAGATTTGTTTTCCCGCAAGTACTTTACTTAGAATAAAAAATAACCATGAACAGAAACCTCAAAGAATATGTTTGTAAATCATATTAAAAATTACCAAAAACTAGATATTTACAAGCGCATAAATAGCGACCTTTTCGCCTTCTAACTTATATTTTACATGTCTTGCGCTTTTATGAACCTTTTCTTGCTATCATACACACTAATATAAACATAGAGTAATATGTAATTTTCAATGGTGGGTTAACTTATGACTCTTTGTTAATATCAAGCCCAAGCCCTTAAGAACACATGAATACTTCCTATCATTACCCAAAGCAAGATGAACACTTTCCTAGCCACCATAAAGCTCATGACCACCCTTTCCCTTCCACCTCTTACTCATGACCATGGGTTGTTGTCTCCTTTAGTCTCATTCCTTTATCATTTGACTTGATGTTCCTTGCTCCTATGTTATGCTAGGTCCTTTGCTTAATAAGGCTTGAAGTTTTTTAACTCTAGTTTTAGAAGTTAAAGAGAAGAGAATAAAAAGCATGAAGACATAGTTTTTTGTGCTTTAACTTATGAAATGGATTTGCAAGCTATGTGTATTTTTATATAGATGTATTCAAGAGGTCATCCCTCCACTTGACCCTCCTACAGCCGGCCACCTGCACCCTTCCCCTTACATGCAAATAAAATATATCCTTTTGTAAATAACTTATTAAAATATCTCTTCAAAATATCTTCTCTGATCCACCCACTAATTGTTAGTCCTTGAGATGATGGTTTTGATGACAACAACCATAGAATAGATTATAAAATATAAATACTAATAGTATAAGTTTAGATATATATGTATATGCATGATTTAACAATGCAGGTACCAAGAATGAAGACTGTATAGTATAGAGATTCAAGATATCAAGATTGAAGACTCATGAGTATCAAGATTATCAAGTGTTCAAGAAGTTCAAGTAATATTTCTTCTAATTTATTAGGAATTTTGTTAAAACTCCTAGAAAAGCACCGGCATCTTATAATCCAATTTATTCATGGAATAGAATCCACATCGAGCCTATTAAAGGGATGAAACCCTAAGTAGGATGGAACCTACGAAAATCTAGTGGAACATTGTTTTGTATCTGCTAGTTTTTATTCAAAATAATTTTTACAAAATTATATCTTGTTTTCAAAATGTTTTCAAAACCTTCCTTTTAAAAGCATCAAAAACATCTATCCTGATTTCAAATACTTTTAGCCTCAAAATAATCTTTAATTTCAAAATTACATTATCTGTAGTTTTAATTATCTTTAATAATAATATATTTAATTTTTAAATATTTATACTTGGATTTAAATATAAAATTATAGTAAAATTTTGTATATATTATTCTATATTTACTTATGTATTTTAACTATAAACAAGTATATTTATAAAGTTTAAAATAGTTTTAATATAAAATAGAAGATATTTTCAAAGAAAAACAAATCACCAAAAATTCCTTTGGGATGTCGACATGCTCAACCTATCCATGTCGACATAGTGTCAGTTGGTTTCAAAATTTAAATTTCAAAAGAAGTGTCTATTCGTCATATCTCTTCACGAATGGACATGGTTGTTGTTCTTCTATAAATAGGGCATGTTTTCAACGAATTTTAACATAGATTTTCTGGTTTTTCAATCCCCTTCTACTTCCACATTTCTTATACATATTCCTACAATTACTCTGCCGAAATCAACATTGAATCTAACTAAATTATCTCTGGTTTGATTCTCTATCACTATCTTAACAAGATTCTCAGTGCTATTTAGAGTTATAGGCTTCTTTGTAATTAATTAAACGAGAAAATATGTGATTACGGCCTTGGAAATCAATCAAGCGAGATAAGGTGCGGTTGTAGCCTTGGAAATCAATTGGGTGAATGATGTGCACGTAAATGTGCACATTTTTATCGCCATATTTAATCTATTTAAATTAAATAAATGATCATATTGGGTATTTTAACTTGTTTTAACCAAAATTCATATTAATTCAAAATTGCCACACATTCATCTTCATACAAGGGTGAAATGGTCATTTTTGTGCATTTATTAATTTACTTAGAATTTTCTATGTTTTTTGTAGGAAATTTGGTGACATTTACAAGTGGTTTCATGAAGATGTGCATGCACAAAATCAATACAAAGGAATGAAGATGAAAATAATTCAAAGTGAAGATCATGGAGGACCCCACCTACCCACCTACCTTAATGTACAAATTAAAGGCTAAAGCACATGCTTATGTATTTAATGGCTTCATGTACATTTAAGTGGGGATTAAAACATGCTAATGATAACTTGGCCTCCACACTTTCTCATGGGCATTTTGGGCATTCCCCAAAAATAGGAATTAGGGTTTTAAACTTGTATATATACCCCTTATGTTTCATGTAACAGAATCTCTTCTCTTAGTCTCTCTTAGGCCTCATTCTCTTTAGTTTAGTTTAGATCAAATAAAAGAAAGCTCTCTTTCTCTTTTAATGGCTACTTAGCCAATTTTTATTTCTTGTAATCTTTTTTATTTTATGCAATTTAATACATGCTCTTTCCTTTTCATGTTCATTTACTTTCATGTTGTAGTGTAGGTTTCTCTTATTTCATGCAAGTAGATTAGTTTTGTTTCTTTGCTTTGCTATCTTTTTCTTTCTTTTTTTTGCTTTCATGTTGCTTTCTACATTTGTTGATTTGATAACAAATATGAGAGCTTAATCCCTACAATTTAGGGGTAATGAAGCTCTCTAGTATGTAGATGCAACATTTTGATGTTTATACTCTCTTTTTGTGCTTTAATGGAAACATTTGAAGTGGTTTAATGATGTTGTTTAGCTTTGAATTTGATAGTCTATGTTGTTCATAACAAATAGGCTATGCTTAAACAAACATAACACAAATTGCCTCTTCATCTAAATATGACTATGGCAAAGAAGTGAATGTTGAAATTGAAATTTAATAGCCTATATTTCTAAACAATAGTTAATAGGCTATGCTTAAAATAGATTTCTATTTCAACTTGTTGTCATATTTCATGAGAGTTAAATGTGTATTAGTGGTTGTGTTATAGTTTGATGGTTTATATTGAGCTAATTAATAGCACAAATATACCATACTTATAATAAGCACATCAACTAATTCACTAATGACAAGAAAAGAGAGATCATAACTTCAATTTGTTGATTTATGTGATCTAGAGAGTGGAAATTGCCTCTAAATTGTCTTAACACTCTCATATTTTTATCTATTTTCTTTTCTCATTTTTCTACATTTTTTTTAGTTAATCACTCTTTCAACTTCGGTTAATTTGATTGAATAGAATTTTTAAAATCATCAATTCCCTGTGGATCGACCCGTATTCGCCGCGTGCTACATTCGTACACCGTGCGCTTGCGGTTATTTTTAATTTCAATTCGTTCGACGGTTTTCTAAACCGATAGAATTTCCGTCGACGAACAAGTTCTTGGCGCCGTTGCCAGGGAGTTGTTTTGATTTTGATTTTCTATTCTTCGAATTATTTTCGTTTGATTCATTGTGTTTGTTTTGTGTTGTGTGTTGAGTGCATTATCAAAAGAAAAAAAAATTGTGTGTGTTTGTGTGATTTTTATTTTTGCTTGTGTGCTTGTTGTTTACTTTCATTTGCATTTGCATTTCATTTTACTTAAAAAAAAAAAGAAAGCATACACAATTTCAAAAAGAAAAAAAAATTCATTTCTATTTTCCATTTCCTTTACAAGTTTTTATTTTACAATTTTCATCAAAAAAAAAATGTGCATTGCACTACATTCAATTCTGTCTAATCTGTTCACTGTCTAATCTGTTCTTTGTGCCTGCTCACAGAACCTTCATACCTCCTCTGATCAAAGCTTCTGCCATCATCAAACAAGTCCTCTAACAACCATCAAACTATATACTGCCATCATCCACTTTCATTTCACCTTCCTGCCTGAACCACCATCCAAACCATGTACCAGCAAGTGCAAACATTACCCACCACCGACAAATTCCCTTCAATATTCACTGTTCTCCCTGCATACAACATTGTCTGTTTTGCATACAATTACCTGTTCTCCTCTGTCTTGCCTTCACTTGCTTCCTTCACCCAAACCACCCACCCTCAAACAAACTTGCCTGCACATCCCCTTCTCTGTCTATACACCAACATCAGCAAACCATCTTCACTTCCACCATCACATTGCAATACCATACCACCAGTTCACTGTTCACAACACCATCTGCCTTCAAATCCTCTTCAACCACCATCATACAACCTTCCTCTACAACTTACCGACCCCTTTGGACAACTTCCACTTCTTCACCAAAACCATTTCATCCAATTCATTCCTAATTGCACCCTGCCTGCATATCTTACTGTCCCCCTTCCACCACTGCATATCCCCGATCCTCTAACCAAAACACTTCATCTCCAAAAACACTCCTCAACTTCATACTACCATCTTACATTGCTGCCCCATCCACTGTTACATCACCAAGCACACACTCTGTCCTGTTCATCTCTCAACATTCCAAAGCAACTAACTCACCAAAACTCTACCCACTGCATTACTTCTTACTCCTCCTTCATTGCCTAAATCTACAACACTTCCCATTGCCAAACTCCACCATTCATCCACCAATATCACCGACAGTCATCAATATCACTTCAACTATAACCACTGTAACCCCCTGACCATCTCATATACTCTCCACAATAGATCACCCCTTCCCTCTACAACAACAAATCCACTTCACTGTCAAAACTGCCTCACAACCACATCTTTCACCACTCAATTGTCAAACATTTCCACTAGCCCTCTCTTCTCTCTGCTCTCTGCTTAAAGCACATCAGCCTTCGCTGCACAAAAATTCAACCACCCCATTGCCTTCCTACATCTCAGCAACCATCTCAAACCCCCCGTCAAACAAAATACATCACTTTATCACCTCACCCTACTTCTGTTTCCAAATTTCTGCCTCCACCATACCACTGTGACAATCTCCAATCGCCACCAATCACAGCCTCTACCAAGTTCACCCACTGCCTGAACTCCAACAACAAACATCACCATTAATTCAACAGCCATCATACATATCCACAACTCTGCCATAAACCATTACATTCACTACTTCTTCTTCCTCCAGCACAACAGTTCACTCCCAATTCCCACAGCATACTCCTCTGACCATCCCAATACAACCACACCTGACAACCCACAACACAAACACCTCAAACTCAGTCGCGACCTCGGCAAACACTCAGTGAATCGAACCGCCTTCACCTAAATCGAAACCACAACCTTGAACTCGACTCGCCTCCCACCAATCACTGCAACCCTTGAACAAGTCGCGACTTCATCACGAAACCACTTCTGCAACACATCGAATGACCAATCGCCTGCATCCCCAGTTGCAGCCGTGACCACCTCCTTAAATCGCCATCAACTGTAGAGCGTTTGCAATTGTAAATTGATTTCGGGTTGTGGGATTTTGATTTTGATTTTGGAGATTTTGATTTTGATTTGTCTTAAATTTGTTTCATACGGCTTCATTTGTTTTGTGTTGAATTTTAAGAGGCGGGTCCGGTCTTTTGTTTGGGCCGAGTGTATGTGGTTTGGGCTGGGTTCAAATTTTTTTTTATTTGGTTTCTAATTGTTTAAGTCCAATCTTATAGTAAAAAAAAAATTGTTTTGAATTTGTTTTGTTTTGTTTAATTTTTTTTTAGTCCAATCCTTACAAAAAAAAAAGAGTTTACTACCTTTGAGTTTTGTTTTGCTTTATCCCTTAAAAATATTTTTTTTTTTTTTTTTTAAGTAAAATCCTACTTTTAAGTTTTCTTTCAAGAAACAAAAAAAAAACAAAAAAAAAACAAAAAAAAAACAACAACAAAAAATTGTACATATTCTTGTTTTATATTTCAGGTTGCCAAAGCAGAATTTCAGAAGGAAGACTGCTGCCAAAAAAAAATTGTCTGCTTGCTAATAGTTTTTTTTGTTTTATTTGCCTTGTATTGTATATATCTCTTGTTTTTATTAGTTGCATTGTTGATTGCTTGCATTTGAATTTATATATAAAAAAAAATTCAAAAAATAAAAACAAACAAATAAACAAAAAACAAAAAAAAACCTCATTCTAGTTGCATTGTTAATACACGTTTATTTTCTTCCTTGCATTTCATCATAGATTTTGATTAATAATAGCGATTAGACATCGATAACTTTTAATTGTATATTGACAATTTGTCTTCTTTGAACAATTTAATTTCTTGGTGTCTAGGCTACGGCAGAGCAATAACCATTTATAAATATTACGGTGATTCGTAAATATTATAGTGGTTGTTTCTCTGAAGGTACTTAAACCTTCGGCTGCATTGCTACGGTGATTCGTGGTGCACCGATAACTCCTGCCCGTTACCTGGCCGAGAACTATCTTGTTTATCTAAGACAATTTGTGATTACACAATTTTGAGTTAACTTAGGATAAATCATTTGTAATTAACCACTGCATTCATTTAGTTGCATTAGTTCATGCATATTTAAAAAAAAAAAATTCAAAACCCAAAACAAAAACAAAAAAATTATAAAACTTGTTCAAAAACAAAAAAAAATTAAAAAGAAAAATCAATTTCCCTTTTGAAAAATAAATTCTATTTGTAAATATTTTTCCTTTATAAAGAAAACAACCAAAAAAAAAAAATTCTTGAAAATGTCTGAATTTCCATATTCACATGAATTTTACGATAGTTGTGAAAATCAATATAATCCATATGAGTTCACTCCAAATTCATATGGATATTTTAACAACAACTTTTGTTTAAACAATTCAAATTTCGGACAACAAAGTTTTCAAAACAATGATCAACCGTCAAATCTCGGAAATAGCATTTCAACTTTACTTGAACTCTCTACACAACAAAATCAAAGTGTAAACGATTTGTGTAACTCATATTTGTGTAATAGTTCAAGTCAAAATAATCAAAATTTGAATTCACTTCAAAATTCAAATGATTTCGAGTATAACCCATGCCAATTCAATTTCGAGCTTCAAAATGAATTTCAAAATCAAGATGAAAATGTGAACCAATTTTCAAATAATTTTGGCAATGGAAATAGTTTCAATAAAGATACAATTGAAAACTTTGGTTATCAGCAAATTCAAAACGAATATTTTCAAACTAATAATCATGAATTTGATTTTGTTGACCAAATGGAAAAAGATAACGGGGATTTATTACTTGAGAAATACATAAACTTTCATGAAAATCATAATCAAATCTCAACTTGCGAAGAATCAAATAATAATCTACCGTTTATCGAAATTGACAATTTTTGTTCTCAACAAATCCAAACTGAAAATTCTCAAGTCAGTAACTATAAATTGGATTTTGTTGAGAAAATGAATGAAGTTTACGATGATCACACGGATTTGTTGTTTGAAACACACATGAAACAACGTGAAAAACAAAATCAAATTTCAACGTGTGACGAGTTAAGTAATAATCCATCTTTTACCCAAATCGATGATTTTCAAACAACAACTCTTGAAACTGAAAATGATGATCGTAACGAAGTTGTTGAAAAGACGGTAATTGTATTGGATCTCAATTGTTTTGAGGATGAGAAACTCGATTTAAATTTCGATCTTCCTTTTTCTGAAAATTTGAATACAACAACTTTGGATTTTGAAATGGATATATGCAATGAAGTTGTTGGTAATCCAATGAAGGAAGATGAATTTAACAAACACGAGTTTTATGGACTTTTCGAAAATGAGTCATTAAATTCTGATGGGGAAGATTTCGATCATCATTTTGACTTTGAAATCGATAATTTCGATAATTTGGAAGAAGTTTTCAGTGACAAACTTGAATTTCAATTTGGTGAAAATAAATGTGAATTTCAATCAATTGTTTTATCAACCCCAAAAATCATTGAAAACAAAACAACTTGTTCAATTTTTAATAAAACAAAATTCGTTTTTCCAAATCGACAATCAACTTCAAAATCTTTTACGATTTTGTTTTTCGTGCTTAAGCCGTGTCTCACACATTCGACGAGACAAATGAATCGGTTTTTGGAAGACCGTTTCATTTACTTTTTGACAATATACTTTCTGATCTCGTGTAAATACCGTTCGTTTTCATGTAAATAACAATAAACATCCCTTTCACTTGGGTTGACTGTGGGGACACAGTCAAAATCAAGTGTGGGGGGGAGACTCGTCTTCAATTTTTTTTCATGGTTTATTTTTGGTTTAAAATCATAAAAACAAAAAAAAACCCCAAAAACAAATTTTCTTTTGATTTAGTTTTAAAAGAAACACTATAAGACAAATATATGGCTTTGGTTTGTTAAATTGAAATTTTTGGAAATTTATTTGTCTAAACAAAAATAAAAATGAAATTTGATTACAAATAATAATGGTTTAACTAGTATATAGGAAGATTCATACGTGTTAATTATGAAATATATCCTAATTGAAAATCTTTGTTTTAAAAAGTGGTTGATTTAAAGTAAAGGATATAACATTTTTTTTGTCTTCTTAGTTAAATGGTGCTAAGATGATTTTGCAAAACTCTCTCTCTTAAAAAATAATATAAAAAAATAAAAAATAATAATAACATCCAAGTATTCACTCTCATTTAAAAGTCCTCACGGTTATGCATGGGTAAATTACTTGGAATCTTTGATTATGTGCTTTTATACTCATTTAAAAGTCCTCACGGTTATGCATGTATGGAACACATGTTAAAAAAAAAGACTTAATAAAAACCACCTACGGTCGATAAGTGTATGCACGAAAGTGTGTACACTCGCCATGCTTTGTACTCCCCTCACATAAGCCCGAAAGGCAGTGCATGGGTGGTATATCTGGCCTCAGTTTACCTGAGCTAGGTGTGTAATTTTTCTTGCAAATAATGAGAGAGCAAGCAAATGAAATCCTAGCACTATTTTTACTTATTTGATTTGATTTGTTATTGAAAAGAAATGAAAATACCACTTTGATAAACTTTGATAATCAACTAAGGATCCATTTTATAATTACACTTTGTTATCAACCGAAACAACAAGTTAAACTATTATATATTTGTTATGATAACTTGATTTTTGTTGGAAATTTTGACGAGTAAATGACATAAATTTTCAAGATAATAACCAAAACCTATATTTAACTTATTCGTGTCAATTTAAAAATAAATCCTTCATTTGTAAATATTTTCAAAAATTTGCATTCATCTCTTTGTAAATAAATCTTGCATTTTGTAAAAAATTTCATCATGCATTTGGATTTTGTGGGTAGTATCCGCTGAAAACCCTCACGAGACAACACTCGTCCTACTGGGGACACCCAGAGGTTTAACGGCTTGTTGCATACGCTCAATGCAATCGTGCTTCCTACGAAAATGGATTTATCTTAGTTTCCCTTTATTCGAGGACGAATAAAAAGATAAGTGTGGGGGTATTTTGATGTGCACGTAAATGTGCACATTTTTATCGCCATATTTAATCTATTTAAATTAAATAAATGATCATATTGGGTATTTTAACTTGTTTTAACCAAAATTCATATTAATTCAAAATTGCCACACATTCATCTTCATACAAGGGTGAAATGGTCATTTTTGTGCATTTATTAATTTACTTAGAATTTTCTATGTTTTTTGTAGGAAATTTGGTGACATTTACAAGTGGTTTCATGAAGATGTGCATGCACAAAATCAATACAAAGGAATGAAGATGAAAATAATTCAAAGTGAAGATCATGGAGGACCCCACCTACCCACCTACCTTAATGTACAAATTAAAGGCTAAAGCACATGCTTATGTATTTAATGGCTTCATGTACATTTAAGTGGGGATTAAAACATGCTAATGATAACTTGGCCTCCACACTTTCTCATGGGCATTTTGGGCATTCCCCAAAAATAGGAATTAGGGTTTTAAACTTGTATATATACCCCTTATGTTTCATGTAACAGAATCTCTTCTCTTAGTCTCTCTTAGGCCTCATTCTCTTTAGTTTAGTTTAGATCAAATAAAAGAAAGCTCTCTTTCTCTTTTAATGGCTACTTAGCCAATTTTTATTTCTTGTAATCTTTTTTATTTTATGCAATTTAATACATGCTCTTTCCTTTTCATGTTCATTTACTTTCATGTTGTAGTGTAGGTTTCTCTTATTTCATGCAAGTAGATTAGTTTTGTTTCTTTGCTTTGCTCTCTTTTTCTTTCTTTTTTTTGCTTTCATGTTGCTTTCTACATTTGTTGATTTGATAACAAATATGAGAGCTTAATCCCTACAATTTAGGGGTAATGAAGCTCTCTAGTATGTAGATGCAACATTTTGATGTTTATACTCTCTTTTTGTGCTTTAATGGAAACATTTGAAGTGGTTTAATGATGTTGTTTAGCTTTGAATTTGATAGTCTATGTTGTTCATAACAAATAGGCTATGCTTAAACAAACATAACACAAATTGCCTCTTCATCTAAATATGACTATGGCAAAGAAGTGAATGTTGAAATTGAAATTTGATAGCCTATATTTCTAAACAATAGTTAATAGGCTATGCTTAAAATAGATTTCTATTTCAACTTGTTGTCATATTTCATGAGAGTTAAATGTGTATTAGTGGTTGTGTTATAGTTTGATGGTTTATATTGAGCTAATTAATAGCACAAATATACCATACTTATAATAAGCACATCAACTAATTCACTAATGACAAGAAAAGAGAGATCATAACTTCAATTTGTTGATTTATGTGATCTAGAGAGTGGAAATTGCCTCTAAATTGTCTTAACACTCTCATATTTTTATCTATTTTCTTTTCTCATTTTTCTACATTTTTTTTAGTTAATCACTCTTTCAACTTCGGTTAATTTGATTGAATAGAATTTTTAAAATCATCAATTCCCTGTGGATCGACCCGTATTCGCCGCGTGCTACATTCGTACACCGTGCGCTTGCGGTTATTTTTAATTTCAATTCGTTCGACGGTTTTCTAAACCGATAGAATTTCCGTCGACGAACAAGTTCTTGGCGCCGTTGCCAGGGAGTTGTTTTGATTTTGATTTTCTATTCTTCGAATTATTTTCGTTTGATTCATTGTGTTTGTTTTGTGTTGTGTGTTGAGTGCATTATCAAAAGAAAAAAAAAATTGTGTGTGTTTGTGTGATTTTTATTTTTGCTTGTGTGCTTGTTGTTTACTTTCATTTGCATTTGCATTTCATTTTACTTAAAAAAAAGAAAGCATACACAATTTCAAAAAGAAAAAAAAATTCATTTCTATTTTCCATTTCCTTTACAAGTTTTTATTTTACAATTTTCATCAAAAAAAAAAATGTGCATTGCACTACATTCAATTCTGTCTAATCTGTTCACTGTCTAATCTGTTCTTTGTGCCTGCTCACAGAACCTTCATACCACCTCTGATCAAAGCTTCTGCCATCATCAAACAAGTCCTCTAACAACCATCAAACTATATACTGCCATCATCCACTTTCATTTCACCTTCCTGCCTGAACCACCATCCAAACCATCTTCCAGCAAGTGCAAACATTACCCACCACCGACAAATTCCCTTCAATATTCACTGTTCTCCCTGCATACAACATTGTCTGTTTTGCATACAATTACCTGTTCTCCTCTGTCTTGCCTTCACTTGCTTCCTTCACCCAAACCACCCACCCTCAAACAAACTTGCCTGCACATCCCCTTCTCTGTCTATACACCAACATCAGCAAACCATCTTCACTTCCACCATCACATTGCAATACCATACCACCAGTTCACTGTTCACAACACCATCTGCCTTCAAATCCTCTTCAACCACCATCATACAACCTTCCTCTACAACTTACCGACCCCTTTGGACAACTTCCACTTCTTCACCAAAACCATTTCATCCAATTCATTCCTAATTGCACCCTGCCTGCATATCTTACTGTCCCCCTTCCACCACTGCATATCCCCGATCCTCTAACCAAAACACTTCATCTCCAAAAACACTCCTCAACTTCATACTACCATCTTACATTGCTGCCCCATCCACTGTTACATCACCAAGCACACACTCTATCCTGTTCATCTCTCAACATTCCAAAGCAACTAACTCACCAAAACTCTACCCACTGCATTACTTCTTACTCCTCCTTCATTGCCTAAATCTACAACACTTCCCATTGCCAAACTCCACCATTCATCCACCAATATCACCGACAGTCATCAATATCACTTCAACTATAACCACTGTAACCCCCTGACCATCTCATATACTCTCCACAATAGATCACCCCTTCCCTCTACAACAACAAATCCACTTCACTGTCAAAACTGCCTCACAACCACATCTTTCACCACTCAATTGTCAAACATTTCCACTAGCCCTCTCTTCTCTCTTCTCTCTGCTTAAAGCACATCAGCCTTCGCTGCACAAAAATTCAACCACCCCATTGCCTTCCTACATCTCAGCAACCATCTCAAACCCCCCGTCAAACAAAATACATCACTTTATCACCTCACCCTACTTCTGTTTCCAAATTTCTGCCTCCACCATACCACTGTGACAATCTCCAATCGCCACCAATCACAGCCTCTACCAAGTTCACCCACTGCCTGAACTCCAACAACAAACATCACCATTAATTCAACAGCCGTCATACATACCCACAACTCTGCCATAAACCATTACATTCACTACTTCTTCTTCCTCCAGCACAACAGTTCACTCCCAATTCCCACAGCATACTCCTCTGACCATCCCAATACAACCACACCTGACAACCCACAACACAAACACCTCAAACTCAGTCGAGACCTCGGCAAACACTCAGTGAATCGAACCGCCTTCACCTAAATCGAAACCACAACCTTGAAATCTAGTGGAATTTATTCATGGAATGGAATCCACTTCGAGCCTGTTAAAGGGATGGAACCCTAAGTAGGATGGAACCTACGAAAAATCTAGTGGAACATTGTTTTGCATCCGCTAATTTTTATTCAAAATGATTTTTACAAAATTATATCTTGTTTCAACATGTTTTCAAAACGTTCCTTTTAAAAGCATCAAAAACATCTATCCTGATTTCAAATACTTTTAGCCTTAAAATAATTTTTAATTTCAAAATCAAATTAAATGAGAAAAGGTGTGATTGTGGCCTTGGAAATCAAAATTTAAATTTCAAAAGAAGTGTCTATTCGTCATATCTCTTCACGAATGGACATGGCTGTTGTTCTTCTATAAATAGGGGATGCTTTCAACGAATTTTAACATAGATTTTTTGGTTTTTCACTCCTCTTAGTCTTCCACATTTCTTATACATATTCCTACCATTATTCTGCCGAAATCAACATTGAATCTAACTAGATTATCTCTAGTTTGATTCTCTATCACTATCTCTACAAGATTCTTGGTGCTATTCAAAGTTAAAGGCTTCTTTGTAATCAATTAAACGAGAAAAGGTGTGATTGTGGCCTTGGAAATCAATCAAGCGAGATAAGTTGTGATGTAGCCTTGGAAATCAATTGGGTGAACTAGTTGCCCGGGAAATCAAATATCTCTACTCAGAGGATTGTGAATCTGGAGGGTGTACCTTGTTGCCTTGAAATCGAGGGTGTGATTGTAAAGATTGTTTTTTGAAAGGAAATCTGTACTTGTATGCGGGACTGGATGTAGGGTAACTCCGAACCAGTATAAAATCCGGTGTGTTCTCTCCTTTACTGCTTTTACTTTATATTTGCATCTGTGTTTGATTCTATGATCATATCTGTGTCTGAATGTTGCATACATTTGTGTTCAAATTAACAAAAACTCAAAAAGATTTAACAATTCTCTAAAACACTATTCACCCCCCTCTAGTGTTTATCCTAGCCTTAAGATCCTTAACCCGCATTTCTCACACTAATCACTCCTTTAAACATAGTTAGCCATAACTAGTGAAATATTTTTATTAACTATTAATGACTACACTAGTTTATTAGACATATCTAAAAAGTTCGAGTAACTTTATCGAGTAAAAAGTTGTTTGTCGATAAAATGATTTTCGGTCACATTATCAATTTTTCCTTGAAATATTTATTTTTATAAAACATTTCACAAATGAGTTTCTTATCATTATCCATAATTAAAAACAAGTTCATTAGGGTTATAAACTTAATTTTATCACATTTAACTCAAATTCAAATATTTAAGTAATTCATGTATTTAAATTCGAAGTGTTTAAAATTACGGGTCGCTTCATTCTCCCTGCTTAAAAGATTTCATCCCTAAAATTCCCATACGATCAAAAGAAAGAAAGAAACACATATCAATACTTAATAGTATTCAAAATTTCTAGTAAATAAGTTTAAGGTTTGCCAAGGTTTCAAAACCTTCTTTATTGTCAACCACAATAAATAATTTACTAAGCGTACCTTACACTCATCAACCTCAGGTTATCACTTAGAGGATTATTCTAACTACCCCCACAACAAATCAAAAAGTCATTTCCTAAACTCTTCCATGATGGTCGGGATTTTTGATCCTCGAAAATTGATACTAATACATCCTCGTGCCGCAAATCCAAGTGCCTGAAAGCCCGATTGTTAGGGAAAAAAGAAAACAAAGATAGAACAAAATCTCACATGAATGGAATAATATATATTATTTCAATAATAATCTTTACAGCGGAAAATTTTGAATACAATATCAGAGTCTAACCTAGATTCAGCCTGGACAGTTATTAACCCATTGTCCTTATAAATGTAGAAATAAATGCAATGGATACATCGGATAATGGAATACATCCACACGTAGTTGAAGATCTCCAGCTCTCCTCTAGAAATTTCTAATGTCTTCAACTAAACTTGAAACTACTCGGATCTGACCGGAGTATTAAAAATACCCAGATCGGGCACGATAAACCAGCGTGAGATACTCGAAAATTTTAAATGTATAAATTCGATTGATATACCTTGTAAAGAAGGGTATCTCATAACACCACGCCTACACATAAATATTAACGGGTATTTACCTTATGATAACCAAAATACTTTATACTTAAACCATTTGATATTATTTCTAAGAACATTGCATTGAAACTCCTTTCCAAGTCAATTTATAAACATAGCCGGAATTAAGTTCCAGCAAGGGGTAGTTGAATGTTTGCAAAACATTACGGCTATTTTGGGATTACAATCAAAACCATAAAGCTCGCATTGGGATTGGATTTTCAATATGATAGGGAACTAATAGCCTTTTCCTTCGATCCTTGTCAATTATAGTCCTCAGAAGTCTTATTGCTTTTCTCAAGATAGCCACTTGAAACTGTACTTACTATACTACCAACATCCGGTAGCCTAATCACTTTTCACAAGCTGGCTACTATATTAAAACAAATGGGGCAATGGATGCCTTAAGGATTCAGATTCTGCTGGACTCCTCTATATTCATACAATCGATAGCTTGAAATATATGTCCTGCAAACCACATAATTACCGGTATCATTACCGAGATATGAGGCTCATGAGGCTATGCTCTATTTCTTCAAAGCTATACTTTGCTTTTAACAAACCCACGCTTTATTCTTCCACAAAGCACATTCCACTTAGAATGCCACATTTCCATTCCTTAATCACACAACTGATTTATACATATGTATAACTCCTGAGCTCATACATATCAGGAAAGGGTGTTAAGCTAAGAGAAGTTGCCTTTCCCACCACCAAGTAGATAATACTTTGATAGAGATTAATTAATATGATCGGAAATACACTGTCAAACACTCGTCCATACAATTTTATTCTGGGACTGAATGAAACCGAAAGCACTCCTCCTACCACATCCTTTTTTTGGGAATCATCCCTAGAATCAGTAATAACTAGTCCTTGTAATCCGAAGATTTCAAAATACGACAGAACCACTGTTATAATAAATGTCTCTATATTGGGAGCTACCCAGAGAATGTCAACAGGCAGTCCTTCTGCTATGAAGATCTTCAGTCTCCAACAAAATGAAGATTTTCAAAATGCAGACACCATTGCTACATAAATATAATATGGGGTAAACCCGTGGGACTAGTTAGCAAGCCCTACATTCTAAAGATTCTCGGTCTTCAATAATTATCATCTTCAACATGTCTTCACTTCTGAATGTACATATTGGTTCGAAGTGGGATTTTGGAGAGGAATCACCCAAATCTGACCCTGGTTCCTTCGCACTAATCATTGATTAAAATGATGTTAAGTTCATATGCAATTATCGGTCATCAATCTCGTCATTTTCCATTTATAAATATCTTAGAGAGACATATTGTTTTAAATTATTCCATTTATCTTCTTAACATATGGAATCAATAAGCCTCATTTATCAAATCCTTTTTAAACCATTTTGAATCTTGGAATAATTCCAAATCATTTGACTTATTACTTTGGAAAAACATTTCTAAAGTATTTATTTAAATCTAAATCAAAGGTTTCTTATAGTAAAATCATAACATTTTAATGGGTCAAAGCAATGTTATTTAAGACATAGTTTACTATAAACCACAAACCAATTTGTATGGAGTAAAAGATTAGATTAACCATACCCAGATTAACTTCTATATTCAACTCGTACTATTTTTGGAATAACGGTGGAATCACCTTTTAAATTCTTGTAGATAGTATAAGTTCCCTCCGTAGACCTTAACACAAGGTTTGACCAGAATATCCTTTGTACTATTAAAAATCTGGTTTAATTAACTCTTTCGAAAATTTCTTACTTTTGGAAAAACTTAAATGGGATTTTTTTTAAAGCATTCGTGATTTCCCTTGATATGTTACACCCCTCATCTAAAAGAGAAAAAAAAGGCCAGGTAAGTTCAGGGAACTGGTTGCTCCATTCCTAATCTTAATTACACACCTTGTTTTATCATTTAGATCTCACGGGCGGGACAAATATACTAGTTGTTTCTACATATTCCTTTTATTTTTAGAAATGATTTATAAAAATTCCAAATCATTATTTAAAAAACTTAATTATTTCTTTTAAAAAATCATTCATAATTAATACAAAAAAGAATGGTTAAGTTTAAAATCATATTTCATAAGTTATTTAAAACTCTGTGAAAAGTGTATGAAAAGCTATATTGATCAAAACGACTTTTCTACCTTTTGGAAATTCATTTATATAATTCTAATTTTCCTTAAAAAATTATAAGATTATAAAATTTATTTCATTTTTTAAACATTTTAAAATATTCATTTTAAAGAATTTTATATCTTGGTCACTTAACTGCAAAAGCGTGATTTTCCTAAGATCCTTTTTTGGACTTGTTCAAAATTTCATAAGATGAAAACTTGATTTACTTTCTTCGTTTAAAAACCATAGATACAATAGTCTGGAAAATTCTTATCTTGAAAAATTCCAAGCTATATTCCATTTCGTATACTCATTTGAATTCTTAGGTGTGAAATCGCGAACTACCGGATGCAATGCGCCTAGTTTTGACTTGTTTTTCAGTTTCCTTTCAAACTTTACGGAAACACTTTTATATATTTATAAAGCATTTCAAAACCATTTTAAACTCATTGTAAATAAATATTTTCATATTTCAAATTCATTTTCCATTTCATTTCATATTAAAATATTAAAATATTATAATATCACTTTCAACCTTTTTAAATGTTTAATACTGATAAGAGGCTAAACAATTCCATGCACATCTTTATAAGCATTTAATTATCATTTTATTAAATATGGTTAATTGCTAACCATTTGTATAATCATTCATTAAACCGAGTAATCATCCATATTAACATCCATATATTCAAAAAAGTAATCATCCAATATATGTATGTGTGTGTGTAATATTTTCATATCATTAAACTTGGAATTATTCAGAGATTTATTAGCAAATCACTTCACTAAACCATTGTTATTTTTAACTAATAATTATCTACTCCATTCCTCCTTCCTAAGCTCTAGAAAAGCTGGGAGTGCTTTCACGGTACTTTAAACTTCTTCCTATCTTCTTGGAATGAAACCGGTCACACTCCCTTCTCTTTTTCTTGCACCGGAGCTTGACGATTTCCTTCCTTTCGTCCAGATGGGCTCAACCTAGGCTAGGGTAGGCACGACCATGCTTTTGGTTGGGTGGTGTGCTTGGCTTTGAGGGTGAGGGGATATGGTTGTGAGCAATAGGGAGGTGAAAGAGGTGTTTGGTGATGATACGAGCTAGTAACCATAGATTGAAGTGTTATTTCTCCATAGAATTTTCATATAGCTTTGATACTATAATATTTTATTTTTTATAATGCATGGAAGCCATTAAAGAAGCTTAAGAAAAGAGATAAGAATATGGAGAAATATGTGAATGAAAATGGAGATGGGAGGGTATTTATATGAAAATTTTAGGAATAAACATCATAACTTGAATGGACCAAAATGCCCTTAATTATCCATAAAGTAAGCCATAATTTTCAATCCTTACCATCACCTTATCACAACATTGCTTTATGTCATAATCACTTAATACTTAAGAAATGTAAAGTGAAGATTTTTTTGATTTTGATGTGATTTGACTTTTGTGAAACTGTCTTCTTAAGTATATTTTCTTAAATTAATTAAATACTTATCTTAGTTAATATAAGTGAGATTTTTATTTATTTGTTAATGTGTTTAGATAATAGCTATTCAATTGCGAAACGTTTACACAATTTATATAGAACAAAACGTTGATTTTCGACAAAACGTTTTCCGGTCATATTTTATGTTTTTAATCAAACTATTTATCTATGTAAACAAAACTTGAAAATATGTTTCTTATCATCCTTAAATAATTAAAAAAAAATATTTTAGTTTTAAAACTATATTTAATAATTTTAAAAACCAGTTATAAAAATACGATGTTGCTTTGTCAAAATGCGACGAAGTTTGTACACTAAAATAAGTATATATGTTTATAAAACCATTATAAATCAAATTTCTTTTATTATCCGACCATTATATAACCATTAAAAAGAGGTATTTACCATTTACAACAATTATTCAAATGTATGTCAAATTTTATCGTAAATCGACTTTTGTTAATTTTACAATGAAACTCCAAAGTCTCTTGTTAATGTAAACCAATTCTAAAAATAAGTTCACCATTCTTATTTATCACATAGAACATGATTATTTAATTTTGAAAATTCTATACTTGAATATTTAAAGTTAATTATATATTCAATTTAAAAGCGATATAATTACGGGTCGTTACATACTTCCCTCTTAAAAGAATTTCATCCCCAAAATTGAACCAAACCAAAACATGCTAATACTTACTCAAAACATCTTTAAACTCAATTACGTATGATATGCATAGATCAACCATACATGATATCTTATTCGATCTTTTATTTATATTACTTCTGAACTAGCATTGATCCCCCGAACCTTTAGTGCGGACTCATATCAGGCTCGTTGATCATGAACCTTTGTTTCCCTTGCATAGCTCTCAACTGTGATAGAAAACTCAAGTACCCAATACTAATTCCTCATCAATGTTCATCGTCAAGAATCAAGTTATAAATCCTCTTTCAGACCGGTGGGAACACCTTAAAGTCCCGTACTTGAATCTTAGATCAAAATCATGTGACGAAATGATCTACGTACCTCATATGTACTTATTACCATTTAGAAATCTTTATGAAAAATTTTCATAAAAGTTTTATCTTTTTAAAAATGCTTCGTTGTATATAACCACTCTAAATATTTATTTCCAAATATTTTTCCTAAAGGAAAACATTTCATCCAAAAGAATCATTTCAATTTTAAAAGATAATTTATCTTTTATTTCCAAAATTACAATCAACTTTTCCCTTTATAATATATTCCTTTTTAACTGTAAAGGTAGGGGATTTTTCGACCCTGAAGGTCGACATTAATATGTCCACTGTATCAACTGCCGAGCAATCGAATGCCGGAAAACCAAACCGTTAGGGTTAAAGAAGATGTAGAAGATAGAAGAAGAAAGAAAGAAGAAGAAAACAGAAACAATAACAGAATCTCACAATCGCAGCGGAACAACATATAATATATCAATGTATAATCTTTAAAACAAAGAATCATATCTATCATTACATTACATTACATTACATTACATTATATTATCAGAGTTTACAACAAACAAACAACGGAAAAGAAATACTATGTACTAGTAGATACGCCACGTCATCCAACTTGCCTCCAGATCTCTACAGCAACTCCTGAATTCCAGAATGACCTGATAACCTGACTCTAGACTGCCCGTGTGGAAATTGGTGGGCACCCAGAGTTTAGGAAGGGAACAATAAACTCCAAGTCTGTAACGACCCGGAATTTTGGGCAATATCAATTTAATAATCTTTATTAATAATTTAATTGGTTTGATAATTTTCTTTATAATTTTAATTTAAATTGGTAAATTTAATCTTTTTAAAGGTTAATAAATATTTAATCTGATAATTGCGATCAATTTCCTTTTAACAATTTAAAATATGATATGATTTATTTGTCATGGCTGATGAAATTTAATTCTGTTTATAATATACATGGTATATATTGTGAATAGAATATCTTTTGTTTTAAATAAAGATGAATTTTCAAATTGTAATATATATAAGTAGATGTTATAATTTGAGTTGTTTTGAAATTTAGTTTAATCTATTGATAATTTATGTATATATGAATTGTGATTTAAAGCTTTGTTTTAATTTATATTTTCAAAAGTTAATTTAGATTAATTAAATTTTTTTCAAAAATAAGATAATTGTTTGTTTTAAATAAGATAGTTTAAGAAGGGAATTAAATAGAGTTTTGTTTTGTTTTCTTTTAAAATGTTTAATTTAAAATGGTTATAAGTATATAAAAATAAAAGTTTTAGATTTTAAAAATACATACATAAGAAATTCATTTATATTATAATTAGTTTTAAGAATATTCTCTTTAAAAAGTAAGTTTAGATTTACACAAATAAGTGTTTAGTAATTTAGTTACATTAAATATGTAAGTTATATTATCTTTTAAAATTAATTAAAAATTAATTAAATACAATTAAGACATGTGTAACCATGTTAACCACCCTAACAACACATGTAAAGTAATTAAGTGAATTTAATGACAAATGTAAATGCTTGAAGACAAGTGGCGACATATAATTTTAATTTTAATAAATGTTTTTAAGAAGAAAATTTGTTTTCTCAAACATTTTTTCTATGTCTTCATTTCTTGACTTAATTCAATGGCAATCAGTAATTTTTTAAAAAAATCTGCAAAATTTAAGTTCTTCTCAACAAATCAAAATATGAAGCAAATTAAAACCTGAAATCTGCAAATACAAATCAACTTCAATCTTCAAACTTCAATCTGCAAATTGGAAATCCGCTGCAATCTTCAACTGCAATTTATATGAAGATCCACATCAGTTTAAAAGCTGCAATTTAAAGAGATTTTCAAGTTTCATTTCAACTTTGATTCATCAAAATATAAAGCATGCAAGGGCATTAAATTTCTTTAGCAAGCTTTTTCCAGAATTAAAGTTCAAAGCCTGGGAAATGAATTAAATCTGCTCTGCATATTATAAACGGGTGAGTAAACTTCTAAAAAGAAACAGTTAAACTTGATTTAACATTAATTGCATGTGATGATCTGAGATTATTTTGAAGTTGCATGGAAAATCTTCAGATTTTACATTACTGGATTGATAGATTTATATGTGTAGTGGTCTGCATATTTATACAATCACTTATTTATCTGTTACTTCCCAGATCACCATCAACATTGAAATATTTAAATTTTCCCCTAACAATCATCATTTGACATTGATAATTTAATAAAAGTTGTTTGTGATTGCTGTTGGTCATATTAAAATTTGTTTCTGTAAATTTAAATTTACAAATAATTTTAAAATGAAGAACTACAGTGAGATCTTGGTTCATGACAAAAATCAACTACCTTAAATTTCAATTTGAATTACATGCATGTAATCACGAAGGGAAATTGTGAATTTTGATATGCATGTTGTAAATTTCAGTTGAGGAATTATTGTGAATTTTGGGTTTGTATGTTTTGGGAGTTTCGGTGATTGCCGATGATCCAATCAATAATTGAAGATGATTTCAGGGTCGAAGCTTGTTTTTGAGATATGGATGTTGGGAAGAATACTTACGATTTTTTTCAATGAGTGATTTGATCGTAATCGATCAAATTAGGGTTTTGTTCGGCTTGACTATTTTGGGAATTTCGTCGTAAAGGATGGATCGAGTTCGTTCGTATTTGGGGAAGATGTAGTTTGTGGTCATGGCACTTCGATGGAGTGGTCAGCAAGGGTAGTACTGCGTCGTAGCGTTGGCCGTGGAGGGGTTTTGGGTCACTTTGTTCTATAGATTTTGGTTCGAATGATCGAATTTCGAATCTCATACGTATTGTTTGATCTGGGTATGGATTCGTGCTTGCGTGGGATCTTGTGATCATCGTCGATGAACGCGACGACCTGAATTGGCCGTAGACGGTGGGACATGTGCACGGGGTTGGATGTATGCACTGGGTATATTAGTTTGGGGAAGACGAGTTTTCGTCTCGGGTTGCTCTCGCGTTTTTCTTCGGGTTGGTCTCAAAGTAGTGGAAGTACTGGGTTGCTTCGGGAATGACTTGTGATGTTACTGTGTTCACTCGAGTTTTGTGTTGCGTGTTCTACTGTTGTACTGTGTAAATGTTAGAGTGTAATTTTGCTTATTGTTGAATAAATATAAATCAAGCATGCAAGTATAGAACAAGTTTATATAAAAGGTAACAAATTTATAAAAGTAAACTTGTTCTTGACGTTAAAAAAAATAAAAAAAATAAAAAAGTAATAAATCAAACTTTAAGGTGTTAATTGAATTTATATTTCAAATTTAAAAGTTAAGATGATTTCTTTAGTAAGTGATTACCTTAATTAAATTTTGAATTTTCATTCTAAAAGAGTGATTTGAATTGAATCAAAGTTTAAAGTAATTTTTAATTAATGATTTTAAAACTAAAGTTTTAAAATTTTATTTAAATTGAATTAGTTTAAAATTAGATAATTTAAAGTATTTTAAATTTTGGAATTGATTTCTAAATGCCTTATTTCAAAATAAGGTTATTGATATGATTTTGGAAACCAAATTGAATAATTTGTTTTAAGATATTAAAATTTGATTTAATTAAAATAATTTATATGAAGATAGATAACTATTTGATAGGAATTTAAGGGTACTTAATTAGATATGATTTGTTAATAAGTAAGGTTTAATTATAATTAATGATTTTCTTAATTAATTAAAGATTTAAAATATAAGGAGATTAGTTAATTAATTAATTATTTATTTAATTTTAAATAATCACTTAATTATGAATTAATTAAGTGTGATTACTTAATGAAGTAATCAATGGTTAATTTTTGAATGTAATTAAGAATGGAAGCAATTACTTATGGAAGTAATTAATGATAATTACTCATAGGAGTAATTAAGTGGAAATGATTAATGGATAATCACTTAATGTTATCAATTAAGGAAATTGATTAATTTATTTGTTTGAAGTTAATTAATTATGGGGTAATTAATTAATTAAAGCATTAAGGATTATTTAATGATGGAATTGATTATTTGTTAAATAATTAATTAAGAGGGAAATCAAGATTTATTAATAAAAGTAATTAGAAGATAATTACTTATGTAAGTAATTAAGAGTTAACTACTTAATTATTTAGTTAATTAATTAACGTGATTAATTAATTTACGAATGTGATTAATTTAAGAATAATTACTAAGGGTAATTAACTAAAGATGTAATTAATTAATAAAGTAATTAATTAAGGATTAATTGTGGATTTAAATTGGTTAATAATTACTTAGTGAAGTAATTAAAGATTAATTAATTAGATTAATTAATCAAAGGGTTAATATAATTAATTAAGATAAGTAATTACAAATTGTTAATTACTTATTATGATTAATAGAATGGTTAATTATAAGTTAATTATTTAATTAATTTAAAGTAATTATTAATTAATAAGGATCATTAGAGATATAATTATTGAATTAACCAAGGTTGATTAATGAAAGTATTTAATTTAAGCGTGATTAATTAATTGCAATTAATTGAAGTTTAATGTAATCAATTATAGTTAATTAATAAATGGAAGTTAATAAAGGAACATTAAGTATTATAATTAATGATAGTAATTAAAAGGTTAATTACTGAATATGGTTAAGGATAATTACTTGAATGTAATTAAAGTATAATTATCATAGAAGATTAATTAAAGAAGTTCATTAAGAGATGATTAATTTATTTATTTGGAATAAATAAATGAAGAAGGATTTAGGTAATCTTATTGATTGATTAATATTGGTTGATTGATTGATATTGGATGATCAATATTGGGTGATTGATATTGGGTGATTGGTTGATATTGGATGATTTGAATATCTCTGTTATGAGATATGCTGCTTTGTGAGATGAATGATTATTATGAATTATCTATTGTGATAATATGATTCATCTATCTGTTTAAATCTTCCTGAATATAAGTTTAAACTGTTTAAACCCTTAAGAACAACTTGGACATTAAAATGGCGTTTGGTTTCGATGAGACCGGGATCGGGTTTCCATATTTGGATAATCCGAAAACCACATCGGTTCCAATTAAACGTTAGGTCGTGAATCCAAGAGGAGCTTTGTGAAAACTCGAGGTAAGGACTATACGTCAATATAACTCTGTGGGTGATTCTGTAATGAGTTTCACGGAATAGTACTTATAGGTTCGAGATGGTGAATTAGAGTGCAAGGGCTATGGTCGTTAACTCTGAGGGTGATTCAGTAATGAGTGCAACGAGATAGTGCCTTCGGTTTCGTTCGAACCCGGAACGAACTTGTATGGATTGAATGCTTTCAGAACATCTTCAGGTGGACGATGAGCATTCTAAGATAGATGTGTTCTATAAAGGTAATCGCAGCCTCAAGCCTCATCAACCGGGAATGGCTAAAACAGGGGAGGTGCAGCAAGGCTTCGTGGGTAGCTCCCACTGGAGAGCAAGATTTTCCTTTGTCTAGAAGTCCCTTTTTATTTCGGCTGTGTGGGCAGTTGGAAACGCGCGCCAACTGCGGGGTTGTCTTGTTCGGGACTGTTCAGTAAGGAATGGTTCCGGCCAGGGGAGTTAGGGTGGCTCCTCGGTACATTGATCTAGGCCACGTACTGTGACGGGAGGTACCCCAATAGCCCTGCCATTAATGGAAAGCCATTCTTCCTACGAGACCCTACGGTTTTGATTGTATTACCCAATTTTGTGGCTAGTAGCTGGAATTTAATCATGTAACAATTTCGGCTATTTCTTATTTACTTGAAAACCCTAGACACTATTACAATATCACTAGATTTCCTATCAAATGTTTTAGTTAGCGTAAGGTAAAAACTTTTCCATGTTTATGTGTGGTAAGTCTTACGTGATACCCTTTCTTTTCAAAGGTTTTTCTAAAGTTAAGCATCTTTAAACCGTTTACTCACACCAGACCCCTGTCTGACCCGAGTGTTTATTTTCTGTTTTATTAAACTCTTGGGTACTCATATTATGTATGAGTAGTCAAGTGATTCAGGTTAGCTTGACGAATTCTAGGCTCTGGAATACCTAGGCTCTGGAGTGGTGTCTATTCCTGTATGTTTATGTGGGTACTCATATTAGGTACTCATATTAGGTTGAGTAAATACCTAGGCTCTGGAGTGGTGTCTTTCTTGAGAGAGCGTACTTGTAATTTTTAATATATAATTATCTGTATATATCTATATCTACCTGAATCTGTTGGGTTATCTGTTCGGATTTTCCAACATAAGTTTAAGAGGTAGATGGAGTAGTGGTGTGTGTGTGTGGCACGACTACCACTAATGGAAGAGGTCCATATGTTGAGGTTGGATGAGTATTTGTCGAGACTGTAGACCTAATACCGTCTCAAGTAAGATTTGTAGTTTGGATTAAGGATTTCTCTGATATCCGAAGGAAATCTTTTTAACGATTTGGAGTTTATCTTCAAAGTGTAAGTTTGGATTTCACTCGGGTGAGCGAATTTTTCTTGAGTTTGGATCTGTCGGAAGTGCAGAAGTAAGTGATGGTATCTTCATAACTGCATGATGAGATGCAGTATCCATGGATATTTTCTCTTGAAGCAGTTTGAGAAGTGGTAGAGAAGCAGTCTTCAGCTGCCGTAGGGAAGACTCGTCTGTGTAGAAGTTGTCTGGATCTTTAGTAAGGAGGTTGGCTGTTCTGGAATATGAGACTAGGGTCTATGAGATGCTTCGTTTCGGCATGGTCTCATTTGTCATTTCTTAAGGAGAACGAGATAATGATGCCTGGTTTGGCGTCTGAATTTCTTGAGAGGATGTCTGCCATCTCGAAGGTCTGTTGTGTGGTTTGTTGATAGTTTTGGAGTTTGAGAAGCTTTTGGATTAGAAGTCTTTGGTTAGCTGTGGTAGCAGTGCAGCTCGAAGTGTTCGGTGTGCTGTCGAGAAGATCTTTTAGCTTCGCAGTGTCATCGAGGCAGAGTTTGGAAGCAGCTGTGTGGCTTGTTTCTCTGATGGTTCAGGAATCTTGGTGGTTCTTCTATCAGCAGTCCGGGCAGATGGTGAAAGTCTTCTTGAAGGGTTAACCTTGTTTGGAAAAGCTTAAGGCTGTTCTAATTGGTAAAGAGAGGACAGTATCTTTGGAATCCGGACTAGGTAGGATCGTAAAAGTGACTTGCGATTACTTTGGGAATTTTTCTTGAGCAATCTTTTGGTTGAGACTGAGGGTTTTCATGTTGGAAGTAAGAACTACCGATGTAATCAGAAGAATTGTCTGCATCTGGAGTTGAGTTTCATATTGTTTTGATTGCAGAAGCGATTTTGGGTAGTTAGCCTGGAAGGTAGAGTTGGTGTAGCAGCTCAGATATTTTTGGAATTGGGATTGGCCAAATCTAGCTTTTGAGTTGGATTCTACTGTAAGGTTGTGTGACCGAGTCAGATGTGTCACTTGGATTTTTATGGATTTGATGAACAAAGTTTCTCGGATATATTAGATAAGTTTGTATTCGTGTTCATCAACAGTATTCTCATCTATTCCAGAATCAGAGTTGTGCAGCGGAAGCGAGGTAGCAGCTTTGTAAAGAAGGAAGTAAGTTTAGTTTGCTATTACTTGAGAAGTAAAGCTTGTGTTTTGGATTTCAACGGATTTTGGAAGACTTTTCTGTTGGATAGAATCCAGAAACTAGTTTGCTTTGGTCTAGTTATTTCTGGAAGCATCAGCATAGGTTGAGCTGATCAGGAAGAGAATTGGCAGCCCAGGATTATCTGTTGAGTTATGCAGATTTGAGATAAGAAATTTGAAATTCAAAGTTGGGGACTTCATCATTGTTAAGATTTCTCTAGTTAAGAGAGCAATAATTGAGTAAGATGGGATGGTTAGTTCTGAGTCATTTGGGATTTATTATCTGTGTTTGGATAGGATGAGATTGAATTGCCAGTTTGGATAGCTGGAATTCATTGTATTTCACGTATCTCTGAGGGAGTACGTGTATGATTCATTGTTGGTTGTTGAATTTGCAGTCCAGTTGGATTTGGTAGTTGAGCAGGATTTGGGTATAGCCTGATGTTCTATTCAGATTGATGGATCTAGAGATGGGAGGAGCTTTGGATTTTAGTGCTGTGGTTAGTTGAGCTTTTGTAGAGCGAGTCTCCCGGTGATTTATACTTGGGAAACTCGAGATAGTGTTTGTAAGATTTATTCTGATTTGTGTCAGAATAATAAGTTATGTTTGTTTGATTGGTTGCTATGGTTGTTAGTAACTGGTTGTTAAGTATGCTTTGCTGTTTGAAATTAAAATCTTTACTGGATTATTAATTGCCTTTGCTTTAAAATTTCAGGGACAAAATTCTTTTAAGGGGGGAGGATTGTAATGACCCGGAATTTTGGGAAATATCAATTTAATAATCCGTATTAATAATTTAATTGGTTTGATAATTTTCTTTACAATTTTAATTTAGATTGGTAAATAAAATCCTTTTAAAGGTTAATAAATATTTAATCTGATAATTGTGATCGATATCTTTTTAACAATTTAAAATATGATATTATTTATTTGTCAAGGCTAATGAAATTATATTCTGTTTATAATATATTTGGTATATATTGTGAATAGAATATCTTTTGTTTTAAATAAAGATGAATTTTCAAATTGTAATATATGTAAGTATATGTTATAATTTGAGTTGTTTTGAAATTTAGTTTAATCCATTGATAATTTATATATATATGAATTGTGATTTAAAGCTTTGTTTTAATTTATATTTTCAAAAGTTAATTTAGATTGATTAAATTGTTTTCAAAAATAAGATAATTGTTTGTTTTAAATAAGATAGTTTAAGAAGGGATTTAAATAGAGTTTTGTTTTGTTTTCTTTTGAAAAGTTTAATTTAAAATGGTTATAAATATATAAAAATAAAAGTTTTAGATTTTAAAAATACATACATAAGAAATTCATTTATATTATAATTAGTTTTAAGAATATTCTCTTTAAAATGTAAGTTTATATTTACATAAATAAGTGTTTAGTAATTTAGTACATTAAATATGTAAGTTATATTATCATTTAAAATTAAATAAAAATTAATTAAAAACACTTAAGACATGTGTAACCATGTTAACCACACTAACAACACATGTAAAGTAATTAAGTGAATTTAATGACAAATGTAAATGCTTGAAGACAAGTGGCAACATATAATTTTAATTTTAATAAATGTTTTTAAGAAGCAAATTTGTTTTCTTAAACATTTTTTCTTTGTCTTCATTTCTTGACACAATTCAATGACAATCGGTAATTTTTTTAAAAAAAATCTGCAAAATTTAAGTTCTTTTCAACAAATCAAAATCTGAAGCAAATTAAAACCTGAAATTTGCAAACACAAATCAACTTCAATCTTCAAACTTCAATCTGCAAATTGGAAATCTACTGCAACCTTCAACTGCAATTTATATGAAGATCCACATCAGTTTAAAAGCTGCAATTTAAAGAGATTTTCAAGATTCATTTCAACTTTGATTCATCAAAATATAAAGCATGCAAAGGCATTAAATTTCTTCAACAAGCTTTTTCCAGAATTAAAGTTCAAAGCCTGGGAAATGAATTAAATCTGCTCTGCATATTATAAACAGGTGAGTAAACTTCTAAAAAGAAACAGTTAAACTTGATTTAACATTAATTGCATGTGATGATCTGAGATTATTTTGAAGTTGCATGGAAAATCTTCAGATTTTACATTACTGGATTGATAGATTTATATGTGTAGTGGTCTGCATATTTATACAGTCACTTATTTATCTGTTACTTCCCAGATCACCATCAACATTGAAATATTTAAATTTTCCCCTAACAATCATCATTTGACTTTGATAATTTAATAAAAGTTGTTTGTGATTGCCGTTGGTCATATTAAAATTTGTTTCTGTAAATTTAAATTTACAAATAATTTTAAAATGAAGAACTACAGTGAGATCTTGGTTCATGACAAAAATAAACTACCTTAAATTTCAGTTTGAATTACATGCATGTAATCACGAAGGGAAATCGTGAATTTTGATATGCATATTGTAAATTTTAGTTGAGGAATTATTGTGAATTTTGGGTTTGTATGTTTTGGGAGTTTCGGTGATTGCCGATGATCCAATCAATAATTGAAGATGATTTCAGGGTCGAAGCTTGTTTTTGAGATATGGATGTTGGGAAGAATACTTACGATTTTTTTCGATGAGTGATTTGATCGTAATCGATCAAATTAGGGTTTTGTTCGACTTGACTGTTTTGGGAATTTCGTCGTAAAGGATGGATCGAGTTCTTTCGTATTTGGGGAAGATGTAGTTTGTGGTCATGGCACTTCGATGGAGTGGTCGGCGAGGGTAGTACGGCGTCGTGGCGTTGGCCGTGGAGGGGTTTTGGGTCACGTTGTTCTGTAGATTTTGGTTTGAATGATCGAATTTCGAATCTCATACGTATTGTTTGATCGGGGTATGGATTCGTGCTTGCATGGGATCATGTGATCATCGTCGATGAACGCGACGACCTGAATTGGCCGTAGGCGGTGGGACATGTGCACGGGGTTGGGATTATGCACTGGGTATATTAGTTTGGGGAAGACGAGTTTTCGTCTCGGGTTGCTCTTGCGTTTTTCTTCGGGTTGGTCTCGAAGTAGTGGAAGTACTGGGTTGCTTCGGGAATGACTCGTGATGTTACTGTGTTCACTCGAGTTTTGTGTTGCGTGTTTTACTATTGTACTGTGTAAATGTTAGAGTGTAATTTTGCTTATTGTTGAATAAATATAAATCAAGCATGCAAGTATAGAACAAGTTTATATAAAAGGTAACAAATTTATAAAAGTAAACTTGTTCTTGATGTTAAAAAAAATAAAAAAATAATAAAGCAATAAATCAATTTTTAAGGTGTTAATTGAATTTATATTTCAAATTTAAAAGTTAAGATGATTTCTTTAGTAAGTGATTACCTTAATTAAATTTTGAATTTTTCAATTTAAAAGAGTGATTTGAATTGAATCAAAGTTTAAAGTAATTTTTAAGTAATGATTTTAAAAATAAAGTTTTAAAATTTTATTTAAATTGAATAAGTTTAAAATTAGATAATTTAAAGTATTTTAAATTTTGGAATTGATTTCTAAATGCCTTATTCTAAAATATGGTTATTGATATGATTTTGAAAACCAAATTGAATAATTTGTTTTATGATATTAAAATTTGATTTAATTCAAATAATTTGTTTATGAAGATAGATAATTATTTGATAGGAATTTAAGGATACTTAATTATATATGATTTGTTAATAAGTAAGGTTTAATTAAGATTAACGATTTTCTTAATTAATTAAAGATTTAAAATATAAGGAGATTGGTTAATTAATTAATTATTTATTTAATTTCAAATAATTAATAATTATTTATGTAATTTTAAATAATCACTTAATTATGAATTAATTAAGTGTGATTACTTAATGAAGTAATCAATGGTTAATTTTTGAATGTAATTAAGAATGGAAGCAATTACTTATGGAAGTAATTCATAATAATTACTCATAGGAGTAATTAAGTGGAAGTGAGTAATGGATAATCACTTAATGTTATCAATTAAGGAAATTGATTAATTTATTTGTTTGAAGTTAATTAATTATGGGGTAATTAATTAATTAAAGTATTAAGGATTATTTAATGATGGAATTGATTATTTGTTAAATAATTAATTAAGAGGGAAATCAGGATTTATTAATAAAAGTAATTAGAAGATAATTACTTATGTAAGTAATTAAGAGTTAATTACTTAATTATTTAGTTAGTTAATTAATGTGATTAATTAATTTATGAATGTGATTAGTTTAAGGTTAATAACTATGGGTAATTAATTAAAGATGTAATTAATAAATAAAGTAATTAATTAAGGATTAATTGTGGATTTAAATTGGTTAATAATTACTTAATGAAGTAATTAAAGATTAATTAATTAGATTAATTAATCAAAGGGTTAATATAATTAATTAAGAAGTTAATTAATTAAGATAAGTAATTACAAATTGTTAATTACTGATTATGAATAATAGAATGATTAATTATAAGCTAATTGTTTAATTAATTTAAAGTAATTACTAATTAATAAGATCATTAGAGATATAATTAATGAATTAATCAAGGTTGATTAATGAAAGTAATTAGTTTAAGTGTGATTAATTAATTGTAATTAAATGATGTTTAATGTAATTAACTATAGTTAATTAATAAATGGAAGTTAATAAAGGAACATTGATTATTGTAATTAATGATAGTAATTAAAAGGTTAATTACTGAATATGGTTAAGGATAATTACTTGAATGTAATTAAAATATAATTAATCATAGAAGATTAATTAAATAAGATCATTAAGAGATGATTAATTTATTCATTTGGAATAAATAAATGAAGAAGGATTTAGGTAATCCTATTGATTAAGAATTAATTAATTCTGCTTTGGATGATTGATTAATATTGGTTGATTGATTAATATTGGATGATCAATATTGGGTGATTGATATTGGGTGATTGGTTGGTATTGGATGATTTGAATATCTCTGTTATGAGATATGCTGCTTTGTGAGATGAATGTTTGTTATGATTATCTATTGTGATAATATGATTCATCTATCTGTTTATATCATCCTGAATATAAGTTCAAACTGTTTAAACCCTTAAGAACAACTTGGACATTAAAATGGCATTTGGTTTCGATGAGACCGGGATCGGGTTTCCATATTTGGATAATCCGAAAACCACATCGATTCCAATTAAACGTTAGGTCGTGAATCCAAGAGGAGCTTTGTGAAGACTCGAGGTGTAAGGACTATACGTCAGTATAACTCTGTGGGTGATTCCATAATGAGTTTGATGGAATAGTACTTATAGGTTCGAGATGGTGATTTAGAGTGCAAGGGCTATGGCGTTGACTCTGAGGGTGATTCCAAAATGAGTGCAATGAGATAGTGCCTTCGGTTTCATTCGAACCCGAAACGAACTTGTATGGATTGAATGCTTTCAGAACATCGTCAGGTGGACGATGAGCATTCTAAGATAGATGTGTTCTATGAAGGTAATCGCAGCCTCAAGCCTCATCAACCGGGAATGGCAAAAACAGGAGAGGTGCAGCAAGGCTTCATGGGTAGCTCCCAAAGGAGAGCGAGATTTTCCCCTGTCTAAAAGTCCCTTTCTATTTCGGCTGTGTGGGCAGTTGGAATCGCGCGCCAACTGCGGGGTTGTCTTGTTCGAGACTGTTCAGTAAGGAATGGTTCCGGCCTTTTGTTGTAGGGGAGTTAGGGTGACTCCTCGATACGTTGATTTAGGCCACGTACTGTGACGGGCGGTACCCCAGTAGCCCTGCCATTGATGGAAACCCATTCTTCCTACGAGACCCTATGGTTTTGATTGTATTACCCACTTTTGTGGCTAGTAGGTGGAATTTAATCATGTAACAATTTTGGCTATTTCTTATTTACTTGAAAAACCAAGACAATATTATAATATCACTGGATTTCCTACCAAATGTTTTGGTTAGCGTAAGGTAAAAACTTTTCCATGTTTATTTGTGGGAAGTCTTACTTTATACCTTTTCTTTTCAAAGGTTTTTCTAAAGTTAAGCAACTTTAAACCGTTTATTCACACCAGACCCATGTCTGACCCGAGTGTTTATTTTCTGTTTTATTAAACTCTTGGGTACTCATATTATGTATGAGTAGTCAAGTGATTCAGGTTAGCTTGACTAATTCTGGAGGAGATATGGAGCAGGAGGCTTCCACGTGTAGTTATATTATGGTTCTGCTGTGTTTGTTTGGTATCTGTATCTGTTGTATTTGAGTTGTATAATTAGATAGATGTTTATAACTGTCTAATATCTATTGTTTTAAGCTGTGTACTCTGATGTAATATGATACTATGTAATATTTTATGTGATGTATTATATTTCATTCCTTCCGCTGTGAGTTATCTGATGTTGTTGTCTTTCTTCTTTCTCTTTCTTTTCTTCTTCTATCCCTTTCTTTCTTCATTAGCGATGCGTCTTCCTAGAGATAGGAAGACAGGTCGTCTTAGTTGGTATCAGAGCATTAAGTTGAGTGAATACCTAGGCTCTGGAGTAGTGTCTTTCTTGAGAGAGCGTACTTGTAATTTTTTATATATAACTATCTATGTATATCTATATCTACCTGAATCTGTTGGGTTATCTGTTTGAATTTTCCAACATAAGTTTAAGAGGTAGATGGAGTAGTGGTGTGTGTGTGTGTGACACGACTACCACTAATGGAAGATGTCCATATGTTGAGGTTGGATGAGTATTTGTCGAGACTGTAGACCTAATACCGTCTCAAGTAAGATTTGTAGTTTGGAGTAAGGATTTCTATGATATCCAAAGGAAATCTTTTTAAAGATTCGGAGTTTATCTTCGAAGTGTAAGTTTGGATTTCGCTTGGGTGAGCAAATTTTTCTTGAGTTTGGATCTGCAGAAGTGCAGAAGTAAATGATGGTATCTTGATAACTGCATGATGAGATGCAGTATCCATGGATATTTTCAGGAGATGTTTTCTCTTGAAGTAGTTTTAGAAGTGGTTGAGAAGCATTCTTTACCTGCTGCAGGGAAGACTCGTCTGTGTAGAAGTTGTCTGGATCTTTAGTAAGGAGGTTGGCTGTTCTGGAATATGAGACTAAGGTCTATGAGATGCTTCGTTTCGGCATGGTCTCATTTGTCATTTCTTAAGGAGAACGAGATGTTGATGCTTGGTTTGGCGTCCGAATTTCTTGAGAGGATGTCTGCCATCTCGAATGTCTGTTGCGTGGTTTGTTGATAGTTTTGGAGTTTGAGAAGCTTTTGGATTAGAAGTCTTTGGTTAGTTGTGGTAGCAGTGCAGCTCGAAGTGTTCGGTGTGCTAACGAGAAGATCTTTTAGCTTCGCAGTATCATCGAGGAGAGTTTGGAAGCAGCTGTGTGGCTTGTTTCTCTGATGGTTCAGGAATCTTGGTGGTTCTTCTATCAGTAGTCTGCGTAGATGGTGAAAGTCTTCTTGAAGGGTTAACCTTGTTTGGAAAAGCTTAAGGCTATTCTAATTGGTAAAGAGAGGACGGTTTCTTTGGAACCCGGACTAGGTAGGATCGCAAAAGTGACTTGCGATTAGTTTGGGAATTTTTCTTGAGCAATCTTTTGGTTGAGACTGAGGGTTCTCATGTTGGAAGTAAGAACTACCGATGTAATAAGAAGAATTGTCTGCATCTGGAGTGGAGTTCCATATTGTTTTGATTCCAGAAGCGATTTTGGGAAGTTAGCCTGGAAGGTAGAGTTGGTGTAGCAGCTTAGATATTTTTGGAATTGGGATTGGTCAGATCTAGCTTTTGATTTGGATTCTACTGTAAGGTTGTGTGACGGAGTCAGATGTGTCACTCGGATTTTTATGGATTTGATGAACAAAGTTTCCCGGACATATTGGATAAGTTTGTATTGGTGTTCATCAAAAGTATTCTCATCTATTCCAGAATCAGAGTTGTGCAGCGGAAGCGAGGTAGCAGCTGTGTAAAGAAGGAAGGAAGTTCAGTTTGCTATTACTTGAGAAGTAAAGCTTGTGTTTTGGATTTCAACGGATTTTTAAAGACTTTTATGTTGGATAGAATCCAGGAACTAGTTTGCTTTGGTCTAGTTGTTTCTTGAAGCATCAGCATAGGTTGAGCTGATCAGGAAGAGAATTGGCAGCCCAGGATTATCTGTTGAATTATGCAGATTTGAGATAAGAAATTTGGAATTCGAAGTTGGGGACTTCATTGTTGTTAAGATTTCTCTAGTTAAGAGAGCAGTAATTGAGTAAGATGGGATGGTTAGTTCCGAGGCATTTGGGATTTTTTATCTGTGTTTTGATAGGATAAGATTGAATTGCCAGTTTGGATAGCTGGAATTCATTGTATTTCACGTATCTCTGAGGGAGTACGTGTATGATTCACTGTTGGTTGTTGAATCTGCAGTCCAGTTGGATTTGGTAGTTGAGCAGGATTTGGGTATAGCCAGATGTTCTATTCAGATTGATGGATCTAGAGATGGGAGGAGCACTGGATTTTAGTGCTGTGGTTAGTTCAACTTTTGTAGAGCGAGTCTCCCGGTGATTTATACTTGGGAAACTCGAGATAGTTTTAGTAAGATTTATTCTGATTTGTGTCAGAATAATAAGTTATGTTTGTTTGATTGGTTGCAATGGTTGTTGGTAACTGGTTGTTAAGTATGCTTTGCTGTTTGAAATTAAAATCTTTACTGGATTATTAAATAACCTTTGCTTTTAAATTTCGGGGACGAAATTCTTTTAAGGGGGAGGATTGTAACGACCAGGAATTTTGAGAAATATCAATTTAATAATCCGTATTAATAATTTAATTGGTTTGATAATTTTCTTTATAATTTTAATTTAAATTGGTAAATTTAATCTTTTTAAAGGTTAATAAATATTTAATCTGATAATTGTGATCAATATCTTTTTAACAATTTAAAATATGATATGATTTATTTATCAAGGCTAATACAATTTTATTCTGTTTATTATATATTAGGTATATATTGTGAATAGAATATCTTTTGTTTTAAATAAAGATGAATTTTCAAATTGTAATATATAAGAGTATATGTTATAATTTGAGTTGTTTTGAAATTTTGTTTAATCTATTGATAATTTATATATATATATGAATTGTGATTTAAAGCTTTGTTTTAATTTATAATTTCAAAAGTTAATTTAGATTTATTAAATTGTTTTCAAAAATAAGATAACTGTTTGTTTTAAATAAGATAGTTTAAGAAGGGATTTAAATAGAGTGTTGTTTTGTTTTCTTTTAAAATGTTTAATTTAAAATGGTTATAAGTATATAAAAATAATAATTTTATATTTTAAAAATACATACATAAGAAATTCATTTATATTATAATTAGTTTTAAGAATATTCTCTTTAAAAAGTAAGTTTATATTTACATAAATAAGTGTTTAGTAATTTAGTAAATTAAATATGTAAGTTATATTATCATTTAAAATTAAATAAAAATTAATTAAAAACGCTTAAGGCATGTGTAACCATGTTAACTACCCTAACAACACATGTAAAGTAATTAAGTGAATTTAATGACAAATGTAAATGCTTGAAGACAAGTGGCAACATATAATTTAATTTTAATAAATCTTTTTAAAAAGAAAATTTGTTTTCTCAAACACTTTTTCTTTGTCTTCATTTCTTGACTCAATTCAATGGCAATCGGTAATTTTTTTAAAAAAAATCTGCAAAATTTATGTTCTTCTCAACAAATCAAAACCGGAAGCAAATTAAAACCTGAAATTTGCAAATACAAATCAACTTCAATCTTCAAACTTCAAACTGCAAATTGGAAATCTGCTGCAACCTGCAATTGCAATTTATATGAAGATCCACATCAGTTTAAAAGCTGCAATTTAAAGAGATTTTCAAGATTCATTTCAATTTTGATTCATCAAAATATAAAGCATGCAAAGGGATTAAATTTCTTCAGCAAGCTTTTTCTAGAATTAAAGTTCAAATCCTAGGAAATGAATTAAATCTGCTCTGCATATTATAAAAAGGTGAGTAAACTTCTAAAAAAACAGTTAAACTTGATTTAACATTAATTGCATGTGATGATCTGAGATTAATTTTGAGGTTGCATGGAAAATCTTCAGAATTTACATTACTGGATTGATAGATTTATATGTGTGGTGGTCTGCATATTTATACAGTTACCTATTTATCTGTTACTTCCCAAATCACCATCAACATTGAAATATTTAAATTTTCCCCTAACAATCATCATTTGACATTGATAATTTAATAAAAGTTGTTTGTGATTATTGTTGGTCATATTAAAATTTGTTTCTGTAGATTTAAATTTACAAATTATTTTAAAAATGAAGAACTACAGTGAGATCTTGGTTCATGACAAAAATCAACTACCTTAAATTTCAACTTGAATCGCATGCATGTAATCACGAAGGGAAATCGGGAATTTTGATATGCATATTGTAAATTTTAGTTGAGGAATTATTGTGAATTTTGGGTTTGTATGTTTTGGGAGTTTCGGTCATTACCGATGATCCAATCAATAATTGAAGATGATTTCAGGGACGAAGCTTGTTTTTGAGATATGGATGTTGGGAAAAATACTTACGATTTTTTTCGATGAGTGATTTGATCGTAATCGATCAACCTAGGGTTTTGTTCGACTTGACTGTTTTGAGAATTTCGTCGTAAAGGATGGATCGAGTTCGTTCGTATTTGGGGAAGATGTAGTTTGTGGTCATGGCACTTCGATGGAGTGGTCGGCGAGGGTAGTACGGCATCGTGGCGTTGGCCGTGGAGGGGTTTTGGGTCACGTTGTTCTGCAGATTTTGATTCGAATGATTGAATTTCGAATCTCATACATATTGTCTGATCTGGGTATGGACTCGTGCTTGCGTGGGATCATGTGATCATCGTCGATGAACACGACGACCTGAATTGGCCATAGGCGGTGGGACATGTGCACGGGGTTCGGTGTGTTCACTGGGTATATTAGTTTGGGGAAGACGAGTTTTCGTCTCGGGTTGCTCTCGTGTTTTTCTTCGGGTTGGTCTCTATGTAGTGGAAGTACTGGGTTACTTCGAGAATGACTCGTGATGTTACTGTGTTCACTCGAGTTTTGTGTTGCGTGTTCTACTATTGTACTGTTTAAATGTTAGAGTGTAATTTTGCTTATTGTTGAATAAATATAAATCAAGCATGCAAGTATAGAAATTTTTTATATAAAAGGTAACAAATTTATAAAAGTAAACTTGTTCTTGATGTTAAAAAAAATATAAAAAATAATAATAAAGTAATAAATCAAACTTTAAGGTGTTAATTGAATTTATATTTCAAATTTAAAAGTTAAGATGATTTCTTTAGTAAGTGATTACCTTAATTAAATTTTGAATTTTCAATTTAAAAGAGTGATTTGAATTAAATCAAAGTTTAAAGTAATTTTTAAGTAATGATTTTAAAACTAAAGTTTTAAAATTTTATTTAAATTGAAAAAGTTTAAAATTAGATAATTTAAAATATTTTAAATTTTGGAATTGATTTCTAAATACCTTATTTTAAAATAAGGTTATTGATATGATTTTGAAAACCAAATTGAATAATTTGTTTTAAGATATTAAAATTTGATTTAATTCAAATAATTTATTTATGAAGATAGATAATTATTTGATAGGAATTTAAGGATACTTAATTAGATATGATTTGTTAATAAGTATGGTTTAATTAAGATTAATGATTTTCTTAATTAATTATAGATTTAAAATATAAGGAAATTAGTTAATTAATTAATTAATTATTTAATTTCAAATAATTAATAATTATTTATTTAATTTTAAATAATCACTTAATTATGAATTAATTAAGTGTGATTGCTTAATGAAGTAATCAATGGTTAATTTTTGAATGTAATTAAGAATGGAAGTAATTACTTATGGAAGTAATTAATGATAATTACTCATAGGTGTAATTAAGTGGACGTGATTAATGGATAATCACTTAATGTTATCAATTAAGGAAATTGATTAATTTATTTGTTTGAAGTTAATTAATTATGGGGTAATTAATTAATTAAAGTATTAAGGATTATTTAATGATTGAATTGATTATTTGTTAAATAATTAATTAAGAGGGACATCAAGATTTATTAATAAAAGTAATTAGAAGATAATTACTTATGTAAGTAATTAAGAGTTAATTACTTAATTATTTAGTTAGTTAATTAATGTGATTAATTACTTTATGAATGTGATTAGTTTAAGATTAATTACTAAAGGTAATTAATTAAAGATGTAATTAATTAATAAAGTTATTAATTAAGGATTAATTGTGGATTTAAATTGGTTAATAATTACTTAATGAAGTAATTAAAGATTAATTAATTAGATTAATTAATTAAAGGGTTAATATAATTAATTAAGAAGTTAATTAATTAAGATAAGTAATTACAAATTGTTAATTACTGATTATGATTAATAGAATGATTAATTATAAGTTAATTATTTAATTAATTTAAAGTAATTATTAATTAATAAGGATCACTAGAGATATAATTAATGAATTAATCAAGGTTGATTAATGAAAGTAATTAATTTAAGTGTGATTAATTAATTGTAATTAATTGAAGTTTTATGTAATTAATTATAGTTAATTGATAAATGGAAGTTAATAAAGGAACATTAATTATTGTAATTAGTGATAGTAATTAAAAGGTTAATTACTAAATATGGTTAAGGATAATTACTTGATTGTAATTAAAGTATAATTAATCATAGAAGATTAATTAAAGAAGATCATTAAGCGATGATTAATTTATTTATTTGTAATAAATAAATGAAGTAGGATTTAGGTAATCCTATTGATTAAGAATTAATCAATTCTGCTTTGGATGATTGATTAATATTGGTTGATTGATTGATATTGGATGATCAATATTGGGTGATTGATATTGGGTGATTGGTCGATATTGGATGATTTGAATATCTTTGTTATGAGATATCCTGTTTTGTGAGATGAATGATTGTCGTGAATTATCTTTTGTGATAATATGATTCATCTATCTGTTTATATCATCCTGAATATAAGTTTAAATTGTTTAAACCCTTAAGAACAACTTGGACATTAAAATGGCATTTGGTTTCGATGAGACCGGGATCAGGTTTCCATATTTGGATAATCTGAAAACCACATCGATTCTAATTAAACGTTAGGTCATTAATCTAAGAGGAGCTTTGTGAAGACTCGAGGTGTAAGGACTATACATCAGTATAACTCTGTGGGTGATTTCGTAATGAGTTTGATGGAATAGTACTTATAGGTTCGAGATGGTGATTTAGAGTGCAAGGGCTATGGTCGTTGCCTCTGAGGGTGATTCTAAAATGAGTGCAACGAGATAGTGCCTTCGGTTTCGTTCGAACCCGGAACGAACTTATATGGATTGAATGCTTTCAGAACATCGTCAGGTGGACGATGAGCATTCTAAGATAGATGTGTTCTATAAAGGTAATTGCAGCCTCAAGCCTCATCAACCGGGAATGGCTGAAACAAGGGAGGTGCAGCAAGGCTTCGTAGGTAGCTCCCACTGGAGAGCAAGATTTTCCCCGTCTAGAAGTCCCTTTTTATTTCGGCTGTGTGGGCAGTTGGAATCGCACGCCAATTGCGGGGTTGTCTTGTTCGAGACTGTTCAGTAAGGAATGGTTTCGGCCTTGTGTTGCAGGGGAGTTAGGGTGGCTCCTCGGTACGTTGATCTAGGCTACGTACTATGACGGGCGGTACCCCAATAGCCCTGCCATTGATGGAAACCCATTCTTCCTACGAGACCCTACGGTTTTAATTGTATTACCCACTTTTG
The DNA here is from genome assembly GCA_030765085.1 of Allium cepa. NCBI lineage: Eukaryota > Viridiplantae > Streptophyta > Magnoliopsida > Asparagales > Amaryllidaceae > Allium > Allium cepa. Next base: position 737,572,347 of record CM060943.1, read on the forward strand.
TGGCTAGTAGCTGGAATTTAATCATGTAACAATTTCGGCTATTTCTTATTTACTTGAAAACCGTAGACACTATTATAATATCACTGGATTTCCTATCAAATGTTTTGGTTAGCGTAAGGTAAAATCTTTTCTATGTTTATGTGTGGGAAGTCTTACGTGGTACCTTTTCTTTTCAAAGGTTTTTCTAAAGTTAAGCAACTTTAAAACGTTTACTCACACCAGACCCCTGTCTGACCTGAGTGTTTATTTTCTGTTTTATTAAACTCTTGGGCACTCATATTATGTATGAGTAGTCAAGTGATTCAGGTTAGCTTGACGAATTCTGAAGGAGATATGGAGCAGGAGGCTTCCACGTGTAGTTATATTATGGTTCCGCTGTGTTTGTTTGGTATATGTATCTGTTGTATTTGAGTTGTATAATTAGACAGATGTTTATAACTCTAATATCTGTTGTTTTAAGTTGTGTACTCTGATGTAATATGATACTATGTAATATTTTATGAGATATATTATATTTCATTCGTTCTGTTGTGAGTTATCTGATGTTGTTGTCTTTCTTCTTTCTCTTTCTTTTCTTCTTTCTTCATCAGCGATGCGTCTTCCTGGAGATAGAAAGTCGGGTCATCTCAAAGTCAGTCATGGGACTGGTGTGAGAACTTAAAACAGTTTATCTTTATAAACAACAAAGAAATATTTTAAAGTCAATTCGCAATGCTTTTAGAAAATGTTACTACCATAAGGCCTCCCGCCACACACACAATGCAAACGCAGAATTGGAGGAGATTTCTCCTTATGATAGCCAAAGATGCTTACTGCGCAGAATCATTTGATTACTATTATTATTAGTGTAAAGTTCAGGAAAACATTTCAAAAGTACAATATTAATCTTAGCCAGCATAGGTACCATTATAGTATGCCTACTATAGTACCATATTAAATGGCCGGTTCTACAACTAAAACCGTACAAGGCTCGTATTTGATGAATGGATTTCCAACAAATGGTCGGGCAAAGGAACTTCCCAAGTAAAATGGAATGCCTCTGGAGCGACGTCTCCGGATCCTAACCGGATCTCTGCTACACAAGGTCGGGTTACCCCTAGCTGGGTAACAACTGATACGAGCATGTCATCCCCCGGTCGTTTGCGACCTTTATCCGAGGATCCTCTCAACCTACAACCATAAATCAATAAATATGCAGCAACCACGAAGTAAATATCTAGGCTCCATACCATGATACCACTTATAATCCAGAAGGAATTGACATGCCCTCAGAGGGCGCTATCCTCAAATAACCTTGCTGCCACGATTCCTGTTTCGACCATAACCGGGTTGTGAGGTTTGACGAAATCTCGTCCACAAAGCTACGCTTTTCACAAAAGCCACGCTTTGATCAACAAATGATCAGCAGCACTCAGCATGCCACACTATCAAATTAGGAGTATATCACTGATAACCTTCAACTACAAAACCTCTGAGCTCGTACGTCTCAGAGAAGGGTGTTAAGCTAAGAGAATAAATTCTCCGCCACCAACAAAAATGTATTTGAAAGAAATCTGCTTTATATCTCAAGTGTAATGTCAGAGCTACAATCCATACAAGTCTGTTCTGGGTACGAACAGAACCGACACTTTCAAAGAAATCCTTGCAAATCCGGGTATTCACAATCCCGATCGGACTTTCCATCACTTAGGGAATCTCTATACCAGTGCGACTCAGTGCAGAGACAATCAACGAGTTATCCTCTCGTTCTCGAAAATACCCGGTCTTCACCATCGGTCTTCAATGTTATCCATATACGTCGTATCACTATTCGGAATGGGATTTATGACCCAAAGGTCCTCTCCCGGCTAAAATGAATAACGAGCGCTTATTTCAAAATAAGTGTAGCATTCAAATTCAAGCAAATCACAACAAACACCCATTTAAAGGTAAATATTGATAGTCGGTTATTTAACTATCAACAGATATGCACAACATCACCAGATTCCAAATAATTTCCCAAATTATTTATTTTCCAAAAAATATCTTTACACGATATATTTTTTCCACACTTCAACCGTTTGAAAACAAATTTCAAATAACTTTTCAATTTATACTTTAAAAGATATAATCTCAAAACATTTCACTTCATATTGGAAAACATTTCCATACTTATTTAATAATAAGTAATCTCACAAATCTATTTATTTACAACATTTGGAAAATATTCAATATACTTAAATCACAATTAAGTATATATTTTATTCTTTAAGGAAAACATTCTCTTAAACACATTTATTTGAGTCAAAACGAATGTTGCGTAAAACATCGTTACGACAACTCAAAATCACTAGTATAGGGATTCGAAATTAGGATAGATATATAAATCCCAATACTACATAAAACATTTCCTTTCGAAAATCATTTTCTATAACAACAATGTTATAGTCCACCATTTCCTTATTTCTCGAAAGCGTCTATTACAACAATGAATGTTGAAATCTAGGGTTTCGATACTTAATACATTTTAAAACATCTTTAAATCGTTTTAATTCTCTTTAAAATATCACTTCCCTAAAGCATTTCTTTAATATCTTATTCACTATCCAAAATCGTGAATATACTTCGTTAACCAAATCCAACATTTCTACGCATTTTATTTAAAGGATTATTCACTGTCCAAAATCATGGATATATCTCCTTTAATAAGCTATGAAAATTAACTTATCAAAATAAGTTGATTTCGTATTTATAAAACAATGTTTGTAAATTCCATTTATATTTTATAACAACTTCAACTTATAAAATCACTTTATTAACAAATTCTATCCATATTCCCTTTAAATGCCAAAATCCAATTTATAAGTAAATTACTTATAATTCTCTATTTACAAATTCATTCTTTTTATAACTTCACAAATCGTAGATTCTATTCTTTCATAAAACCCATTTTAACATCATTTTAAAACATTTTCAAAACTCCTTTATAATTTCATCACTTTGATTTATAAAAATTCAATTTTATAAATCGTATATATAAAGCTTTTATAATAAATTCAAAAATCTCAATTTAACCTATTTTATAAAATTATTTAACTCCATATTTCAAAAATCACATTTCAACTATATTTCTCAAAATAATAATTTTTGTTACGTTAAAATTATAACGTTTATTTATTTAAAATGAGTCATTTCCAAAATTCAATAAAACGTATACTTTCACAAATCACTTAAAAACCATTTTAAATTCGAAATCGTTACTTTAACATTTTTAAAACTCCAAAAATAGGCCCAATGCTGCAACAACACCAATACCTCAACCATGGCATCCAAAACATCATATATCAATATGATAACAGAATATATCGCAAATATATGTAAATAAATCAATACTATTGAGGAATCCAGTTGGATCCCTCCAACCTATTTCCCTACATCCACAGATGTTAGCACAATACCAATCTCGTTCAATATGGAATATCGCGGTATATGAGATTCATAAAATATTATCCGCTATTATGCGGCGCAATAGGGTTTCATCCGCTATATAATATGGGAAAATCAACTCTAAATACATATATAACACCAATTCCACTTCAAGGTGAAATATCACGGTATATGTGTTTAATAAATAACATCCACTTAAAATACGACGTATAGGGTCTATTTCAATACAATAGATAAAAATTTATCATCCAATCACACAATCAAGCAATTTTAAATCTAACTATTTAAAATTTAAATCGAAACAAATTCGATTGAGTGAGAAGTTCTCACCTTGTTTCAAATACAGTTGCAGTGTTTTATTTCGAATAAAATCAAACGCGCGTTTAATTTTACCCAAAATTTTTACTAGCTCCAATCAACTTCAATCCAGCTCCATCGCGTAGTGTCCGTCCATACGAACCCGACGCAATTTGTTTCGTCCAAAATGGACCTCGTATGAAAGAGCTATAGCATTTTAAAGTTTATACAAATTAATATATAAATTAATTCCACGATTTCTTTTATTATTTTTAACCTAATCAATCGTGGCCGTCAGTTCCCAAGTGCACAGATGGTGGCCGCTCCTGCGTTCTTCTCCAACGCACGCTCCAGGTAAAACGAACCCATCATCGCGCTCACTAGGGTTAGATATCGCGCCACCTACGATCGATTCCAGGTCGATCAACCACCGCCACATCGAAGCACGTCTCGAGTGCCACCATCGACTGAAACAGCTTGAAGCTCGGCTCCCCTTTGCTCTCGAATTTCGTGCGCGACTTGGTGACGAACGCGAGCTGATATCTCCCCGTACAACACTCGAAATCTCATCATCACCGTATGGATGGGAAGCTCTCATTACGCTCTTCAACATTGTAGTTGAGTGTTTTAGCTAATTGTTTATGGATTGAAAGAAATTAATAGAAGAAATCTAGAAAATTTCGACCATTAAACGCTTAAGTGGCGGCTGAAGAACCCTAGCTCGGGTTTGCTTGCAAATGTGAAAATCTAGGTCCTTTTATAGAAAATTTTCCAAACACTATTCATCCCGAAATTTCCCGAATTCCAAACGAAGCGTGCCGCCTTGCGTTTATAATGATTTACCCCCATTCCGAATGCAATGGAATATATATCGGGAGCTAATTCGATTAAATTTGAAAGATAAGTTTTTGAATCGACTATTTAAATTCAAAATTCACTCGAATAGATTTCTACGCGTTTTAGCTTGCCCTGGACAAACCGTAAATCCGATTGACACGTAATTTGAATCCATACAATAATATTACATTACGGATCCGATGAAACTAGTTTCGTCGAAATCCGAGACTGTTTGAAAAATGGCTATTTTAACTCGTCAATTAAATATTAAAATATGTAATTTCCACAAATTAACTTTAAATTCAATTTTAAAAGTTTGATAACATCATTCTAACTCCAATATGATTTAATACAACTTTACGAATCAATTTTTAATCATATTAAACCCAATTTCCAATTATTTCTGAAATTTCAAATATTAAATTATCGATTTATCTAATTAAACCTAGATATTCGAAATAAAATTTATTCAGCTTGCAAATTTAACTTTTGCATATTAAAAATTAATTAAATATACGAATTTCAAATGACTGAAATTCTGGGTCGTTACATTAACAACCTTGGTATTATCAAATAATACCTCAAAATTATCCTTTTAACTTAAGGAAAATTATATAAACTGAGTAACTCCAAAATAATACCAAGGAACTGGGTACTACCAATAGTATTCTAAATCCCCTTAACAAGAAGGGTAATACTTAAGAGAAGTGTTTACCATTCGAACATTTCTCTTGCCCATTTTTAATTTTTTTCGAGCCACTCAAACTGGTTATCATTTGAGACTTTCTTACTTATTTGGAATTTTTTTCCAATAAATCCATTAGAGATTATTTTGTTTATAAAACTCATTTTATAAATAGCTTTCATTAAATCATCTTATATTAACTTACTTTATTTTAAAATTTCGTATCTGTTTCTCCAAAATACTCAAAATTTAGTTTTTCAAAATTTGTATAGCATATCTTTCATATCTATCTTTTTCAAAATTACCTTATTTGCAAAAAAATACATTTTTATACTACATGCTTATTTTATTATTTTCAAATCATGAAACTTAATTCATAAGATGTTCCACCAATTAATAAATGGTAATAACTGAATATTATCATTCCCTTAACCACGACTCACATGCATAAATATTTATATCTCGCAAAAGATATTCCTTTATACTTACAATATAATACTTTTAAATTTTCAAAAGATTAGGATATGAGTTCTTGAAATTCCATTTTATTAAACATATATCCTTTTGCACTTGAAATAGAATATATCAACCCTAAAAGATTTTTCTTCCATCTTTATCTTTGCATTACTTTTATCCTTTTCCCTTATTTTCCTATCCTTAATGCCCTTCTTTAGCACATCAATAACAGAAGATGCCGACATAAGATCCTAGTGTTAATTTCTCTTCTGCCTCTTTTTTTGCATGTATTCTTCATGCTTGCTTTGGATTATCCCATAACTCATCACCCAACATATAATAAGACATCTTGACTTAAATGATATACAAAGTTATTATTAGAAATTTCACACCATTAATTCTTGACTTATCCAAATTACTTGATTCATACTTGTTTGAATCTGAACTAGCCTTTGTTGTGCAATGATAAGAAGAATAATTTACCAAGCATTCAATACCATTCGCCCATGCCAACATATGATTGATACTTAGAAGATTATTCCCGCCATCACCAAACAGATCAAGACTTTATTTTTGGAACTTTCCAAAGGGATAACATCTTATAAACTTTCTATATCACATGAATATTTATGCTTATATATATATATATGATATACTCCTTTTAAAATGGTGCGTCAATTTGCTTATTTAAAAATCATTATTGATAACGGTGATCAGGCGCATTGACAAGAATCTATAAACCATTCAACAGATAAATCGACACAAAACATTTTTATATCAAATAAAAAATACATGCTCATATATATAATACTCTTAAACTCATTCTAGGGTGTTACTAATCTTATCTCTAATGAGTCACTCATTTAAGGGTTTAACCGATATATAATGAATTTTACTCCATCAAAGCCTATGTGTTTGCTCAACCTAAGCTCTGATAATAAATGTATGGCTGAGATTTTAGATTCTCGAAAATCGACACTAATACACTCTTGTCGCAACTCCAAGTGCCGGAAAGCCCGATTGTTAAGGGAAAAAGAAAATAAAGAAGAACACAATCTCGCACAAATGGAATAACATATGTTATTTCAACAATAATCTTTACAATGAAAAAATTGAATATAGTATCAGAGTCTAACCTGGATTCGGCCAGGACAGTTATAAACCCTCTGACCTTATAAACATAAAACCGAATGCAATAGATACGGGATAATAGAATATGTCCATACATAGTTGATGAACTTCAGCTCTCCTATGGAAACTCCAAGCGCCTTCAAATAAATCTGAAACTACTTGGATCTGACCCTAGTATTAAAAATACCTGGATCGGGCTTGATAAACCAATTGAGATACTCGAATATTTGAAATGTATATATCCGATTGATATAAATCAAAAATCTTGGAAAGAAGGGTATCTCATAAGACTATGCCTAAACATAAATATGGACGGGTTTTTACCTTATGATAACCAAAATACTTTATACTTAAACCATTTGATATTATTTCTAATAATATTGCTTTGAAAATCCTTTCCACGTAATTATATATAAACATAGCCAAAATTAAATTCCAACAAGAGGTAGCTGAATGTTTGCAAAGCATTACAGCTATTTTAGGACTATAATCAAAACTATAATGATCATATTGAAATTGGATATCCAACATGATAGAGAATTAGTGGCCTTTTCCTTCGATCCACGCATGGCAATCATTATCCCCAGAAGCCTTATCGCTTTTGTCAAGCTAGCCACTTGGAACTGTACTTGCTACACTACCAATATCCGGTAGCCTTATCACTTTTCACAAGCTAGCTATGATATTAAAATAAATGGAACAATAAATGCCTTGAGGATCTAGATTCTACTGGACTCCTCCATACTCATACAACCGATAACATAAAATATATGTCTTGCAAACCACATAATTACCCATATCATTATCAGGATGTGCAGCTTGTGAGGCTACGCTCAATTTCTTCAAAGCCATGCTTTATTCTTCCACAAAGCAGATTCCACTTAGAATGCCACATTGCCATTCGTTAATCACACAACTAATTTCTATAAACGTATAACTCCCGAGTTCGTACATCTTAGGAAAGGAATCTCTATCAATTTATTATCTACTTGGTGAAGGAGAAGGTAACTCCTCCTACCACATCCTTTTATTGGGAATCACCCCTAGGATCAATAACGAGTAGTCCTTGTTATCCGATGATTTCAAAACATGACAAGACCATAAATGTCTCTATATTGGGAGCTACCCAAAGAATGTTAGCAAGCAGTCCTTCCGTTATGAAGGTCTACGATCTACAACATAACGAAGATTTTCAGAATACAGACACCACTGCCATATAAATATATTGTGGGGGTAAACCCCTTGGACTCGTGACAGTAATCCCTACATTCTAAAGATCCACGGTCTTCAATAATTATCAACTTCAACTTATCTTCACTTCCGAACGTAAACATCGGTTCGAAGTGGTTTTCAAATAGAAATCACCCGAATCCGATCCCGGCTCCTTTGCACCAACCATCGATTAAAAAGATGTTAAGTTCATACGTGACTAATCATCGAGCAATTTAATTCATATTTGTTCATTCATAAATATCTATGAGAGACATATTACTTTAAATTATTCCATTTATCTTCTTAACATCATATGGAATCATTAAGCCACATTTATCAAATCTTTTTGGTTGATTAAACTTTTTTGAATCTTGGAATAATTCAAAATTATTTCACTTTTTACTTAGGAAAAAATTTCCAAATTTTTTATTTAAATATAAATCAATTATTTCTTATATTTAAAGCATAACATTTTAATGGGTCAAAACAATGTTTTTTAAGACATAGTTTACTGTAAACCCCAAACCAGTTTGTATGGAGTAAAAGATTAGACTAATCATACCAGATTAACTTCTGTATTCAATTCATACTATTCGTGGAATAACGGTGGAATCACCTTTTAAATTCATGCAGATATACAAGTTCCCTACTCGGACCTTAATATAAAGTTTGACCAGAATACCCATTATATTATTAAAAATCTGGGTTAAATAACTCTTCTGAAAGTTTCTTACTTTTGGAAAAACTTAAATGATATCTTTTTTAAGAGCATCCACGCTTTTCCTTCGATATATTCCACCCCTCATCTAAAAGAGAAAACAGAGGCTAGGTAAGTTCAGAGTGCTGGTTGCTCCATTTCTAAACTAAGTTACACACTTTGTTTTACCGTTTAGATCTCATAGGCGGGATAAATGTACTAGTCATTTTTGCATACTTCTTTCTTTATTAGAAATGATTAATAAAACTTTCAAATAATTATTTAAAACACTTAATTATTCTATTTAAAAACCTTTCATAAAAGATATGAATAAGAATGGTTAAATTTAAAATCATATTTCATAAGTTATTTAAAACTACTGCGAAAAGTATTACAAAAAGCTATATCGATCAAAATAACTTTTCTACCTTTTGGAAATTCATTTATATGGCTCGAATTTCCTTTAAAATACTTGAAAAGATTTATAAAATGTATTTCATATTTTTAAACATTTTAAAAATATTCATTTTAAAGAATTTTATACTTTGGTCGTTTAACTGCAAAAGCGCGATTTTTCTAAAAAATTGTTTTGGACTTATTTAAAATTTTATAAGATGAAATCTTGATTTTACTTCTTCATTTAAAAACTATGGATAAAATAGTCCAGAAAATTCTTATTTAAAGAATTCCGAGCTATATTCCATTTCATATACTCATTTGAATTCTTCGCCGCGAAATCGCAAACTACCGTTACGCGACACGCCTAGTTTTGACTTTTTTCAATTTCTTTTCAAACTTTAAGGAAATACTTTTATATGTTTATAAAACATTCTAAACTATCTTAAACTCATTTTAAACAAATACTTCTCATATTTCAAACTCGTTTCCATTTCATTTCCTATTATAATATCAATTTCAACCATTTTAGATGTTTAATACCAATAACATGCAAAACAACTCATACACATCTTTATATGAATTTAATTCTCATTTAACTAACTATCGTTAATTACTAACCATTGCACTTATCATTTATCAAACCAAGTAATCATCCATATTAACATCCATATATTCAAACAAGTAATCAACCAAGTAGTCACATATTTAATCATCCAATGTATATTATTTTTTCATATCATTAAACTTGGAATTATTTAGAGATTTATTAGTAAATTTTAATGTGAGCACTCACCTTTGCCTCTAACCAATTCTTCCTACCAACATTCATATCCAATAACACTTCACTAAACCTCTGTTATCTTTAAATAATTATCATCTACTTCATTCCTCCTTCCCAAGCTCCTAAAAATTCAGCAGAGCTTCCATGGTATTTCAAAATTCCTTCTATCTTCTTGGAATTGAACCGGCGACACTTCCTTCTCTTTTTCTTGCACTGGAGCTTTCTAATCTCCTTTCTTTCTTTCTAATGGGCTCGACCTAGGCTAGGGTAGGCACGACCATGCTTTTGGTTGGGTGGTGTGCTCAGCTTTGAGGGTGAGGGGGTATGGTCGTGAGCAATGAAGAGGTGAAAGAGGTGTTTGCTGATGATACGAGCTACTAACCTTACATTGAAGTGGTATTTCTCCGTGGAATTTTCATATGACGTCGCTACTATAATATTTTATTTTCTAGAAAGCCCGAAAGCCATTAAAGAAGCTTAAAAAAGAGATAAGAAGATGTAGAAATGTGTGAATGAAAGTGGAGATGGAGACGGGTATTTATAGGAAAAGTTTAGTAATAAATATCAACTTGAATGGACCAAAATGCCCTTATTTATCCATAACGTAAGCCATATTTTTTAACCATTACCATCACCTTATTACATCATTTCTTTAAGTCATAATCACTTAATACTTAAGAAATGTAAAGTGAATATTTTGCTATATTTTGATGTGATTTGATTTGACTTTTGTGAAACTATCTTCTTAAGTGTCTTTTCTTAAATTAATTAAATAATTGTCTTAGTTAATATAAGCGAGCTACTTATTTCTTTGTTAATGTGTTTATATATTAACTATTCAACTTGCAAAATGGTTACATAATTTATATTGAACAAAACATTGATTTTCGACAAAACGTCTTCTTGTCATATTTTCTTTTTAAATAAAACTATTTATCTGTGTAACAAAACTTGAAAATAAGTTTCTTATCACCTTTAAATAAATAAAACAATTTTATTTTAGTTATAAATCCATATTGAATAGTATTAAAAACAAATTATAAAAATAGGACGTTGATTTTTCAAAAAGGAACGAAGTTTACACACTTTTATAAAATAAGTATATATGTTTATAAAACCATTATAAACCAAATTTCTATTATTATCATATCATTATATAAGCATTAAAAAGTAACCATTTGCAGCAATTTTTCGAATATATATCAAATTTTATCGAAAACGGACTTTTGTTAATTTTACGATGAAACTCCAAAAACTATTATTTTTGTAAACCAATTCTAAAAATAATTTCACCATTCTTATTTATCACATAAAACATGATTATTTAAGTTTGAAAATTCTATATTTATTTATTTAAAGTTAATCAATATTCCATTTAAAAGCGATAAAATTACGGGTCATTATAGCTTCTAAGCCAAAAAAAATTAATATATATAAACACACACACTCTAAGTTTGTACTATGTACATGGATCGCCCGTACATGATATCTGATTTAATCACTTGCTCAGTCACACAAATTTCACATCCAAACTATTGTAGATCACCTATCCTCTCTAGTGTTGATCCTGATCCAGTTCCTTGGTAAGATACCTATGTTTCCCTTACATTGCCATACAATATGATAGAAAACTTCAATACCATATCAAGAATCTGTTTCAAGTATTCGCCATTGATAATCGAGTGAAAAATCCTAATTTAGACCAGTGTAAATCATCTAGAAACCCTGTGTTTGAATCTTGGATCAAGAACTATCACGCGAATAAAATGATCCAACGTAACCTATAGATTTTAACCCGTTTGGACCAACTACAAAACAAGGCTTTTAAATAATTTCTTTAACTATAATAATTACTTTTTTCCCTTGCATTCATTTACACAGATAATATATTTGATTTAGTACTAAACTCAATTATCAAACATTTCATTATAATATAACTGTATTTATAGAATATTTCGTAAAAACATGCCTCGGTTTATACTTTTATAATACTATACTACATCCTAATAGTATATACAAAATGTTAGATTTATTCTACTTTTTTAAATTAAAATGAAGGCCTAAAATAAACTTGGGTATTATAGGCGAGTCAACTTTTTGACTTCTTTATCCATTGGGTCACGCAAGTAGCTTGAAAGAGCAGGACATTGGTGTCCAAACTTAGGCCTAGAGTCTACTTTCCTTATACACCACTAAGGTAAACACATTAATTAATTAGCTAATAACATCGAATGATTTATATAACATGGATGTTCAACAAATCTAAAATTTTTGTTAATTTACCATGTTCTTGATTAAGGATCTATATAAACTTAACTTTATATTTTTAGAATACTTTGCTTCAAGATCTATAACGATTTAGAAGTTTTAAACTGTCAAAAATCATTGAAAAAATCCATTCGTTCTAAAATTGACAAATGAAAACTACCAAAAAACCTGTCATAATATGATGAAAATACTGTAATGTCATACATGTAAAGGATATATGCAATAAAAATATATATTAGAATTTCACTTAGTTACTAGAAAAACTTTACTACATTGGGAAAGCATGAAAGATTGTATAATTATTTGGGCTATGCCACCACCACTTGGGCTCCCTACATATCACACATACAAATCTTTTCTATACAGAAAGCTTATATCAAAATTGTATTACAAAACTACTCTACGTCAAACTAATTTATATTTCTTATTGAATTTCTTAGAAATAACTTTAGAACTAAATACCCATGTTTTATCTCAAATCCGTTGAAACAATAATATGTAAACACACACATATATACACACCTTTAGTATATCAAATCATACCTTTTGGGATTGAAGCAAAATCATTTTCAAAGCATATCGAATACTTCATATATTAATGCTACATATCATGACCATAAACTAGTTTCCCTAATATTTACTTTAAAATCCATAAAAAAATATGCAAATAGATTAGGTAAAACCATAATGATACCAAGGAAACGTGTACTGCTATGTCGTATAATATATCCCTTACCAGGAAGAGTGAAACTTATAAGAAGTGCTACTAACTAAATACTTCTCTAGACTATTTTTAGTCATTTTTGTGTCGTTTGAACTAGATAACATAAAAATACCGTTTTTCCAAATTGATTCGCTGATTCCGAAAGCAACCTCAAATTTGAACAAATCTTAAAACTGTAACGTCACGGATTTTCGTTGCCGAAAAACCGAGATGTTATGGGTTTTAAAAAGAATTTAAGAAAAGAAAAGTAGAAAAGAAGAAGAAGAGAAGAAGAAAGAAAATTTAGATAGGGAAAAGAAGATAGAAAATTTTAAAATAGAAAGAAAAGAGAAGAGAAAGGAAAAAGAAAAACAGAAGAAAATAGGACGGAATAGAAAACAACAGAACAACAACAGAATCTCACAATTCGCAGCGGAACAACATATAATAATAAATGAATAATCTTTAAACAAAGAACTATATCAGTTATTACATTACATTTCATTTCATTACATCATATCATCAGAGTGTACAACATCAACAACATCAAACAGTGCAGCGGAAAAAGAAATACTATATACTAGTAATACGCCATGCCATCCAGCTTGCCTCCAGCAACTCCAGAATATCCAGAATATCCTGATAAACCTAACTCTTGACTGCCCGTGTGGAAATTGGTGGGCACCCAGAGTTTAGGAAGGAAAACAATAAACTCCAAGTCAGTCATGTGACTGGTGTGAGAACTCAAAACAGTTTATTTAACTTTAAAATCAAATAGAGGAATATTTTTAATCAATTCGCAATGCTTTTAAAAATGAGACTACCATAAGGCCTCCCGCACACACACACATGCAAACGCAGAATCGGAGGAGATTTCTCCTTATGATAGTCAAAGATGCTTGATACGCATTTAAAATAACATTTGATATTATTATTAGTGCATAGTGTATAACAAATTCATTTCGAAAGTAGAATATAAATCTTAGCCAACATAGACATTTCGAACTATGCCTACTATAGCTACCATCCAAACAGTGGTGACCACCATAAGTGAATGGCAGGTTCTACAACTAATACCGTACAAGTTTCGTATTGGGAATTGGATTTCCAACGAATGATCAGGCCAAGGAACTTCCCATTGCCACATGAGAATGCCTCTGGATGGACATCCCCGAGAACCAAACCGGATCTCTACCAACACAAGGCCGGGTTACTCCTAACTGAGTAACAACTGACCGAATATGCCATCCCCCGGTCCTTTGGGACCTTTTTCCGAGAGCGCTCTCTAATCAATTCACACAATCATAACAAAGTGTTTTCAACATGAGTAAGTATCTGGGCTCCATACCATGATACCACCCTTTTCCAGAAGGAAATGGACACATCCTAAAGGGTGCTACCCCTCATAACCTTGCTGCTTCTTTCCTGTTTTGACCATTTCCGGGATGTGAGGCTCGACGAATTCACGTCCACAAAAACATACTTTATACAAAAGCCATGCTTTGGGTCAACAAATGATCAACACAATGATCACTAAGATAGACGATCAAATAAATGATCCTATCACAATAATCAACACAATGATCATTTCAGCATCACTCAGCATGTCACATTACCAAATTGGGAATATATCGCTGATAACTTCAACTATATAACCTTTGAGCTCGTACGTCTCAAAGAAGGGTGTTAAGCAAAGAATAAATTCTCCGCCACCAACAGAAATATATTTGAAAGAAATCGGCTTTATATCTCAAATTGTAATGTCAGACATACAATCCATACAAGTCTGTTCCGGTATCGAACAGAACCGAAGGCACTTACAAAGAAGTCCTTGCAATCCGGATATTCACAATCCTGATCGGATTTCCCATCACTTAGGGAGTTTCTATACCGGCGCGACTCGGTGCAGAAACAATCGATAGGTCATCCTATCGCTCTCGCAAATACCGGTCTTCAACACCGATCTTCAATGCAATTTCACAACGACGTATCACATATTCGGAATGGGTTATACGACCCCATGGTCCTTTCCCGGTTAACCCGAATAGTGAGCGCTTATTCAAAAATAAGTGTGCATTCAAATTCAATCATATTCACATCAAATACCCATTCAAAGGGAAATATTGATAGTCGGCTATTGAACTATCAATGGATATGCATAAATCACCAGATTCCAAATAATTTTCCAAATTATTTACATTTCCAAAATATCTTTACAAGATATAAAATTCCAACACTTCAAAAATAAATCAATATTTATTTTTAACCAATTTCACTTTTCACATATAAATTCCATAATGAATTTATATTTCAAAATATTCGTGCATATACGATTTCAATTATTCATTTTCAATTTATCTTCAAAAAGATAAATTCTAAATATTCACTTCACATTGGAAAACATTTCCATACTTATTTATTCATAAGTAATTCACAAATCTCTTTTATTTTCAACACTTAGAAAATATTCAATATACTTAAATCGAATTAAGTATATATTTCATTCTTTAAGGAAATTATTCACTTAAACATATTTACTTGGGCCAAAACGAATGTTACGTAAAACATCGTTACGACAACCCAAAATCACTAGTATAGGGATTCGAATTTAAAATAGATATATAAATCCCAATACTATTAAAAACATTTCCTTTCGGAAATCATTTACTATAACAACAGTGTTATAGTTTACCATTTCCTTTTATTTCTCGAAAACGTCTATTTCAACAATAAATGTTGAAATCTATGGTTTCGAATCTCAACACCTTTTAAAACATCACTAGATTGTTTTAATTCTATTTAAAACATCAAATCTAAAATATTTCCTTTAACGTGTTATTCACTATTCAAAAACGTGAATATACTACGTTAACAATTTCATCCTTTTATTCATTTTAATTCAAAGGATTATTCACTAATTAAAAATGTGAATATAACTCCATTTATAAGTTATAACAATTAACTTATCAAAATAAGTCGTTTGCGAATTTATAAAACAACGTTTATAAATTCTATTTCTATTTATATATAAAAACTTCCTTTTACAAATTCCTTTATTAACCTATTCCAGTTTATAACTCAATTTTAGATTAAAAGTTCATATTATAAGTTAACTACTTATAAACGATTATTTCACAAAATCATTCCTTAGAGTTTCATAATTATAAATCTTATAACTTATAAGATTCATTTATTTAACCCAATCTATTCTTCAAATAACTTCATAAAATTTATAAATCTACTGTTTATAAATTTCGTTTACAACTTCACCATTTATAATTCTATTGATTTCATTCTTTAATGAAATTCATTTTCAATTCATTCAAACACTTATAAAATCTCATTTTATAATCCCAACGTTTTAATTTACAAATATTCATTTGTAAATCCTTTAATATAAATCAATCTATATTATTCTTTAAAACGTCTTTAATTTCCTTTAAAAAAAAACTTCACCATTCTGATTTATAAAATAATTAAATTTTATAAATCCTATATTTAACTTTTTATAACAAGTTCAGAATCCCAATTTAAACTCTTTTATAAAGTCATTAATTCCTTATTTTCAAAAATCAGCTTTTAACTATATTTCTTAAAAATCATAATTTTTATAACATTAAAAATTATAACGTTTATTTATTTAAATGGATCAATTCCAAAAATATTTTTTTATATTTCAAAAATCACTTTGAAAATCATTTTAAAATCCCAAAATCTGGGTCCAATGATGCTACACACCAAATAGTCAATCACGACTACAACGATCCATCATATATCGTATATGATAATCAACGAATATCAAAATATCCATAATCAAATAAAAACTGTTGAGGAATCCAGTTGGATCCCTCCAACCTGTTTCCTGCATCCAAAAACATTAGCACAATACCAATTTCGCTCCAGTACGAAATTATCGCGGTATATGTTCTTATTAAATATTATCCGCTTAATAACGGCGTAATAGGGTCTCATCCGCTAAAAAAAAATGCGGGAAATCAATCAACTGCAATATATACATATGCCAATATATATATATTGATATTATATATAATACCAATTTCACTGTTTATGAAATATTCGCGGTATATGTTTATATTAAATAACATCCGCTTACTAACGGCGCATAATGTCTATTTTAACAATCAATAGATACAATTCATCATTCAAACATGCATTCAAATATTTTAAATTTAACTATTAAAAATAAAATCGAAATCTATTCGATTGAGTGAGAAATTCTCACCTTGGTTTTAATTTCCGTTTCAGCTTTTATTTCGAATAAAATTAAACGCGCGTTTAATTTTACCCGAAATTCTCACTAACTCCAAACGACTCCAAACCAACTCCATCGCGTAGTGCTCGTCCATACGATTCCAACGCAACTGAGTTTGCATTTTTTCGACCTCGTATGAAAAAGTTATGAATTTTACAAGTTTGTACTCGTTTTATATAACTATAATTACAATATAAATTTAAAATTAAAACCCTACATCTCACATCTGCCGTCCATTTTCCAAACTCCAGATCTAGGCCACTGGTTACTTCTTCCCCACCCACGTTCTCTTCCAGACTTTGCACGCACCAAACAACCCATCCCTCATCAAACTAGGGTTTAGGACCGCATCACCTACGACGAGCTTGAACGCGATCAGGGACCTTCACCTCGAAGAGCATCACCAGCATGACACTCGGCTGGAGCACCTTGGAGTTCGGCCATCTCTGGTGCGCGCAACACGAGGCCGAACGTGCCTCCTTCTCAAGTCAATTGCCGCTAATCTACAACTCCAAACACGATCATAACCGTTGAGATTATAGATCTCAACATGCTCTTGAATTCTCTAGTTGAAGACGAGGCTCGATATCGCTTGGATTTGAAGATTTGGAGGGATGAATTTGGGGCAATTTCGGCCATTGACTTCATGTAGGCGGCTGAGCAATTAGAATTAGGGTTTTGCATTTTCTTTTTATTTTAGATTTTAACTCCTATTTATAGAAAAAGCTAGCGTAAACACTATTCATCCCAGGAATTCCGAACTCCGATTTAGACGCCGTAACCAGCGTACCTAGGGTTTATCCCGCGTTCCGGACACAATGGAACAAGTTTCGGAAGCTAATTCGGAAGTATGTGCGAGTTATGGCTGAAAACGCTCAATTTGAATTAAACCGATTTCTAGGCGTTTTAATTTGTACCGGACAAACGGTAAATCCAATTGACTTGAAATTTGAAACCTTACAATAATATCACATTACGGATCCGATGAAACTGGTTTCGTCGAATTCCGAGACTTTTTGAAAAATGGCTATTTTGACTCGCCAAATTTAAATTAAAAATAATTCGATGCGTTTCGAGCTGCCACGATCAAACGATAACTCCGATTGACACGAAAATTGAAATCCGGTAATAACTAACTATTACGGATCCAATGAAACTGGTTTCGTTCAATTCTGAGACTGTTCAAAAATTGACTATTTTACAGTCGATTATTAAATATTAAAATATTCAATTTTCACAAATTTACTTTTAATTCGATTTTAAAAGTTCTAAAATATTTATATAACTCCAGTATGATTAAATAAAATTTTCCAAATTATTTTCAATCATATTTAACTCGATTTTCATTTATTTCCATAATTTAACGTATTAAATTATCGATTAAATTATTCAATTAAATCCAATAATTCAAATTAAAATTTATTTGACTTATAAATTCACTTATAAATATTTAAAATTAATTAAATATTAAAATTTTAATTTAATAAAAATTCTGGGTCGTTACAATCTTTCCCCCTTAAAAGAATTTCGTCCTCGAAATTACAAGTAAGAAAGGTTACAAAATCTATTAACTTTCCAAAATCCAAAATTAAACTTCTTACAAATCTTTACTAAGTTTTCAAATCATACTTAGTTATCTTTTCAAAAACAACTACTATTGTTTAACTTTCAATTCCAAATCAAAGTTTAAAGTTTTCAAAATTTTTCCAAAATTTTCTCAAATTTTTTCTAACGCCTTAAATTTCCGGAAAAATTCGCCATAGTCTCCTTTGCGCGGCTCGATCCGAAAAAAAAATGACAGTATATATATCACAAATATACATCTCATCAAGTAATGAGGCATCCCGCAGGGAAAAAAGTGTAAAAGTACGATATTTAATCCGAGATATGTACCTTATATTTTATTAGCGAGCATATACGGCTAATATAGCGCTAAAGCGAGCTCCAAATGCGAAGCAAACGCGATCCGCACCTACTAAACTCAACAAACAACATGAGAACATGCATATATGTAATAATCTCAATATACAACATATAGTAACATATCAACTATATATATCACATAGCAAATGCAACAATAGCAATATATATTCAACTATCAACCAACTACATCCATAATCAAATGAATTTTCATTCATATTCTCATTATATTCAATGAATTGGTTTTCACTTTAAATCACATTTGATTCGTTTACATGGGATTTTCTAACATTCATTCTCAATTCAATTAGTTTACATTCACTAATTAAATCCAATTCACATTCAATTCTATTCAAATCTATTTTCTTCAAGTTTGAATGCAATTACATAGCTTTCAATTTCATTAACACTTAATGAATTTCATACAATCAATCAACAATCATATAACAATCAATGTATATTAATTTCAACCAAATTCCTTTACTTCACTTACATTTATTTTGGTTTAACACCATCACTCCCAATTGGTTTAATTAAATTGATTTCCATTCAATTTTATTCAACTTCCAATAAAATTAGATTTTAATGAATTAACACTTATATTCATTATTTTTTTATCAATTATTTTCATTCAATCGATTAACATTCAATTCATTTATTCAATTCAATTTCAAAGTTGAATTTCATTTACATAACTTAAGTTATATTCCATTTATACATCCTTTATTTACAACTCATATTTTATATAGTTTCACTTCTTATATATATAAGTTTATTTCACAATTGTAAACACTTTAATTATAATTTTATTCTTATAATTCTTTTACTTATACAATTATTCTTTTATTTAGACTATTCAAACAACTAAACAATCTACTTATATACACTTTAATAATTTTTGAAAATTATTTCTTTATATATAAAATATACTCAAGGTAAAATTATTTCATTTATCCAATTTAAAACAATATTGTGCCGAATTGTTCTATTCAAGTGTTTAGAAACCCCTTCGGCATAGTCTTGCGGACTACGCTGACGAAAGTTCATATGCCACTCAATAAACCAATCATCACAATATAAAACAATTTTTATATTCACTAACAAATACGCTCTCATAGCTATTATTACACTCAAACTCATTCTAGAGTACTACTGACTCCATCTCTAATGAATTATACCCAACAGAACCATGGTTGTCGCTTAACCATATGCTCTGATACCAAATGTAACGTCACGGAGGAAGCGGTCACAACCGGTAGGCTTTTCAACCATCCCAGCCCCACCGTGGCTTACACTGATATCCCAAACTTGCTTTTACGGCCAGCCTTTCGACTGTCACAGCTTACGCCTAACCAACCCCCTAAAAGAGGATGTGTGGGAGTAAGAGTCTCCCGTTCGCCACCAAACCGCGAAGCGAGAACCCCCCATCACATAGCCCAATAGCTTAACAAGACTGGTGTGAGAACTCAAAACAGTTTATTTAACTTTAAAATCAAATAGAGGAATATTTTTAATCAATTCGCAATGCTTTTAAAAATGAGACTACCATAAGGCCTCCCGCACACACACACATGCAAACGCAGAATCGGAGGAGATTTCTCCTTATGATAGTCAAAGATGCTTGATACGCATTTAAAATAACATTTGATATTATTATTAGTGCATAGTGTATAACAAATTCATTTCGAAAGTAGAATATAAATCTTAGCCAACATAGACATTTCGAACTATGCCTACTATAGCTACCATCCAAACAGTGGTGACCACCATAAGTGAATGGCAGGTTCTACAACTAATACCGTACAAGTTTCGTATTGGGAATTGGATTTCCAACGAATGATCAGGCCAAGGAACTTCCCATTGCCACATGAGAATGCCTCTGGATGGACATCCCCGAGAACCAAACCGGATCTCTACCAACACAAGGCCGGGTTACTCCTAACTGAGTAACAACTGACCGAATATGCCATCCCCCGGTCCTTTGGGACCTTTTTCCGAGAGCGCTCTCTAATCAATTCACACAATCATAACAAAGTGTTTTCAACATGAGTAAGTATCTGGGCTCCATACCATGATACCACCCTTTTCCAGAAGGAAATGGACACATCCTAAAGGGTGCTACCCCTCATAACCTTGCTGCTTCTTTCCTGTTTTGACCATTTCCGGGATGTGAGGCTCGACGAATTCACGTCCACAAAAACATACTTTATACAAAAGCCATGCTTTGGGTCAACAAATGATCAACACAATGATCACTAAGATAGACGATCAAATAAATGATCCTATCACAATAATCAACACAATGATCATTTCAGCATCACTCAGCATGTCACATTACCAAATTGGGAATATATCGCTGATAACTTCAACTATATAACCTTTGAGCTCGTACGTCTCAAAGAAGGGTGTTAAGCAAAGAATAAATTCTCCGCCACCAACAGAAATATATTTGAAAGAAATCGGCTTTATATCTCAAATTGTAATGTCAGACATACAATCCATACAAGTCTGTTCCGGTATCGAACAGAACCGAAGGCACTTACAAAGAAGTCCTTGCAATCCGGATATTCACAATCCTGATCGGATTTCCCATCACTTAGGGAGTTTCTATACCGGCGCGACTCGGTGCAGAAACAATCGATAGGTCATCCTATCGCTCTCGCAAATACCGGTCTTCAACACCGATCTTCAATGCAATTTCACAACGACGTATCACATATTCGGAATGGGTTATACGACCCCATGGTCCTTTCCCGGTTAACCCGAATAGTGAGCGCTTATTCAAAAATAAGTGTGAATTCAAATTCAATCATATTCACATCAAATACCCATTCAAAGGGAAATATTGATAGTCGGCTATTGAACTATCAATGGATATGCATACATCACCAGATTCCAAATAATTTTCCAAATTATTTACATTTCCAAAATATCTTTACAAGATATAAAATTCCAACACTTCAAAAATAAATCAATATTTATTTTTAACCAATTTCACTTTTCACATATAAATTCCATAATGAATTTATATTTCAAAATATTCGTGCATATACGATTTCAATTATTCATTTTCAATTTATCTTCAAAAAGATAAATTCTAAATATTCACTTCACATTGGAAAACATTTCCATACTTATTTATTCATAAGTAATTCACAAATCTCTTTTATTTTCAACACTTAGAAAATATTCAATATACTTAAATCGAATTAAGTATATATTTCATTCTTTAAGGAAATTATTCACTTAAACATATTTACTTGGGCCAAAACGAATGTTACGTAAAACATCGTTACGACAACCCAAAATCACTAGTATAGGGATTCGAATTTAAAATAGATATATAAATCCCAATACTATTAAAAACATTTCCTTTCGGAAATCATTTACTATAACAACAGTGTTATAGTTTACCATTTCCTTTTATTTCTCGAAAACGTCTATTTCAACAATAAATGTTGAAATCTATGGTTTCGAATCTCAACACCTTTTAAAACATCACTAGATTGTTTTAATTCTATTTAAAACATCAAATCTAAAATATTTCCTTTAACGTGTTATTCACTATTCAAAAACGTGAATATACTACGTTAACAATTTCATCCTTTTATTCATTTTAATTCAAAGGATTATTCACTAATTAAAAATGTGAATATAACTCCATTTATAAGTTATAACAATTAACTTATCAAAATAAGTCGTTTGCGAATTTATAAAACAACGTTTATAAATTCTATTTCTATTTATATATAAAAACTTCCTTTTACAAATTCCTTTATTAACCTATTCCAGTTTATAACTCAATTTTAGATTAAAAGTTCATATTATAAGTTAACTACTTATAAACGATTATTTCACAAAATCATTCCTTAGAGTTTCATAATTATAAATCTTATAACTTATAAGATTCATTTATTTAACCCAATCTATTCTTCAAATAACTTCATAAAATTTATAAATCTACTGTTTATAAATTTCGTTTACAACTTCACCATTTATAATTCTATTGATTTCATTCTTTAATGAAATTCATTTTCAATTCATTCAAACACTTATAAAATCTCATTTTATAATCCCAACGTTTTAATTTACAAATATTCATTTGTAAATCCTTTAATATAAATCAATCTATATTATTCTTTAAAACGTCTTTAATTTCCTTTAAAAAAAAACTTCACCATTCTGATTTATAAAATAATTAAATTTTATAAATCCTATATTTAACTTTTTATAACAAGTTCAGAATCCCAATTTAAACTCTTTTATAAAGTCATTAATTCCTTATTTTCAAAAATCAGCTTTTAACTATATTTCTTAAAAATCATAATTTTTATAACATTAAAAATTATAACATTTATTTATTTAAATGGATCAATTCCAAAAATATTTTTTTATATTTCAAAAATCACTTTGAAAATCATTTTAAAATCCCAAAATCTGGGTCCAATGATGCTACACACCAAATAGTCAATCACGACTACAACGATCCATCATATATCGTATATGATAATCAACGAATATCAAAATATCCATAATCAAATAAAAACTGTTGAGGAATCCAGTTGGATCCCTCCAACCTGTTTCCTGCATCCAAAAACATTAGCACAATACCAATTTCGCTCCAGTACGAAATTATCGCGGTATATGTTCTTATTAAATATTATCCGCTTAATAACGGCGTAATAGGGTCTCATCCGCTAAACAAAAAATGCGGGAAATCAATCAACTGCAATATATACATATGCCAATATATATATATATATTGATATTATATATAATACCAATTTCACTGTTTATGAAATATTCGCGGTATATGTTTATATTAAATAACATCCGCTTACTAACGGCGCATAATGTCTATTTTAACAATCAATAGATACAATTCATCATTCAAACATGCATTCAAATATTTTAAATTTAACTATTAAAAATAAAATCGAAATCTATTCGATTGAGTGAGAAATTCTCACCTTGGTTTTAATTTCCGTTTCAGCTTTTATTTCGAATAAAATTAAACGCGCGTTTAATTTTACCCGAAATTCTCACTAACTCCAAACGACTCCAAACCAACTCCATCGCGTAGTGCTCGTCCATACGATTCCAACGCAACTGAGTTTGCATTTTTTCGACCTCGTATGAAAAAGTTATGAATTTTACAAGTTTGTACTCGTTTTATATAACTATAATTACAATATAAATTTAAAATTAAAACCCTACATCTCACATCTGCCGTCCATTTTCCAAACTCCAGATCTAGGCCACTGGTTACTTCTTCCCCACCCACGTTCTCTTCCAGACTTTGCACGCACCAAACAACCCATCCCTCATCAAACTAGGGTTTAGGACCGCATCACCTACGACGAGCTTGAACGCGATCAGGGACCTTCACCTCGAAGAGCATCACCAGCATGACACTCGGCTGGAGCACCTTGGAGTTCGGCCATCTCTGGTGCGCGCAACACGAGGCCGAACGTGCCTCCTTCTCAAGTCAATTGCCGCTAATCTACAACTCCAAACACGATCATAACCGTTGAGATTATAGATCTCAACATGCTCTTGAATTCTCTAGTTGAAGACGAGGCTCGATATCGCTTGGATTTGAAGATTTGGAGGGATGAATTTGGGGCAATTTCGGCCATTGACTTCATGTAGGCGGCTGAGCAATTAGAATTAGGGTTTTGCATTTTCTTTTTATTTTAGATTTTAACTCCTATTTATAGAAAAAGCTAGCGTAAACACTATTCATCCCGGGAATTCCGAACTCCGATTTAAACGCCGTAACCAGCGTACCTAGGGTTTATCCCGCGTTCCGGACACAATGGAACAAGTTTCGGAAGCTAATTCGGAAGTATGTGCGAGTTATGGCTGAAAACGCTCAATTTGAATTAAACCGATTTAAACCGATTTCTAGGCGTTTTAATTTGTACCGGACAAACGGTAAATCCAATTGACTTGAAATTTGAAACCTTACAATAATATCACATTACGGATCCGATGAAACTGGTTTCGTCGAATTCCGAGACTTTTTGAAAAATGGCTATTTTGACTCGCCAAATTTAAATTAAAAATAATTCGATGCGTTTCGAGCTGCCACGATCAAACGATAACTCCGATTGACACGAAAATTGAAATCCGGTAATAACTAACTATTACGGATCCAATGAAACTGGTTTCGTTCAATTCTGAGACTGTTCAAAAATTGACTATTTTACAGTCGATTATTAAATATTAAAATATTCAATTTTCACAAATTTACTTTTAATTCGATTTTAAAAGTTCTAAAATATTTCTATAACTCCAGTATGATTAAATAAAATTTTCCAAATTATTTTCAATCATATTTAACTCGATTTTCATTTATTTCCATAATTTAACGTATTAAATTATCGATTAAATTATTCAATTAAATCCAATAATTCAAATTAAAATTTATTTGACTTATAAATTCACTTATAAATATTTAAAATTAATTAAATATTCAAATTTTAATTTAATAAAAATTCTGGGTCGTTACAAAAACTCTTTTTAAAATATTAATATTCACAAATACTTTCAAATAGTACTGTTAGAATTTCTCCAAAAACTTGAAACCATTTTCAAAACCACCAAGATTTAAGTTTACAAAGTATCAATTTAAACCCTCTCCGTTTATAAACCATATTGGAAAATTTATACTAAACTTATTTTATTAAAATAAACTTCTAATCCTTATCATTGAATGTTCTGTAGTCGAACTGTAAGATTTTAATCATAAGGTGTTTATATCCAATGCACTTACAAATACTGTCTACCTAACAGATGCAGTAAAACGGTAACTGTTCATAAACTGGTCGGGAGTAAATCAATTATTAATCAAAGATAATATATGCTCATAAATTGGTCAAGCACCAATCCAATAAATTAATCGTAGATAGTAAATGCTCATAAGCTGACCGAGCATGACAACTAAATATACAAGTGATAATAATGCTCATAAACAGCCAAGCACAACAAAAATAATCAACAAGGGCTAATAAATGCTTATCATTATTCCTTATATTAATTAAACTACATCTTACAAATCATACTTGTATAAATTAGCTGTATATAAGATCTTTTAATTTTAGTAGTTGGAATACCTTTAAGCCATATATTTACAACAAATACAAATACGCTCTCATATATATACACAATACACTCAACTCATTCCAGGGCATCGCTTACTCTATCTATTTGAGTTTACCCAACCGAATCAAAGGTGTTTGTTAAACCTTCGGCTTTAATATAAAATGCGATGACCTGGCTTCTCGACTTTCAAATACCGACACTAATACATCCACATGCCAAATACCCAAGTGCTAGAAAGATAGATTGTTAGGGTAAACAAAAAGAAAAGTAAAAGGAACAAGTAAGGAAGAATAAAACATCTGAATCACACAATACAATGATAATATATAATATCCAAATTGATAGTACAAAGGGCTACTCTAAGGTACAACCTAAGTACTCTCATCAATCTGGACAGTTATAACTGTTTGTCCTCACAATTGCTTATATATACATACTAGTAGTGCAGTATAAATAAAAATACACATGTAGGAATATAGAAGCATCTAGGTTGTCTTTTGATGTTTTGTGCATCCATAGTAAAACTGCTTACCTCAGCCTACTTGGAAGAGCGTAAGAGGATTCAAGAGAAAAACAAAACATGAGTCAGACATTAGTCTGGTATGAGAAACTCAAGAAATACGGGTCTATACAACAATACTTTTTGAGACCAACCGAATCATTTGAATGGCTTTTCCCACAAAAGAACCAAAATGATTTAATAAGTAAATATGGCAATATAATAGATAGTGTCTAGGGTGTAGAACATAAATCAGAAAATAGATGTGCTTCTTACATCTCACATTATAACAGTATTATGTATAATATCAAATCCGCTATAGGTTGCATTCGCATATGTATTTTTGTTGAAGATACCCTCAGTACGTCGAGGCAGGCCTCCTAGCAAAGGTCAAAAACTAGCTTCTGAAACCATGTATATCTCTAGATAAAATATATAACAAGGAAAACATAAATGGTCAACGCCCTAATATGTAATACCGAGTACCATAAACTCCCGTTAGCATCAATCGTAAGCATCTCTACATATATGGAGTTAATGTACCCTTGGGTTATCTAAAACCATTGAAAATGCCCCTACTCTATTTTATATCATTTTTGATGGTAAAGTCACGTTTTTAGCATTTCAACATACGAGCCCTCATAAGTTGAATAGTTCACAAACCTCTATATGGATTCTAGCATAAGTCATCCGACGAATGATAACTCTATCCTCTCTTTCGGAATCATCCTCAAGATAGACAGTGCAACACGATAGCATCATTCGAATTGTTAACTCTAACCTCTCCCTCGGAGTTGCTATCGGGATAGTCATTCCAACTCTATAACATTCTACTCCACGACTGCTTCCATAACATATAACTCATATATTGGTTTTGAAGTGGTTACAGTTGAGTTATCTCACATAAGTATACCCACCTTGATTTAGACTCTTCAAAACCAAATTTAAATTTTTGGTTAACTCAATTTCGATTCTTCCAGAAGTAAGCAAACGATATATACGAGTCCTCCTTTGGAGATCTTGAATATACATTCTTAAAGCGAGGAATGTTTCATACAAATGAGTCCTCCCTGGGGATCTCAAACCATATACATCCGTGAATCCTTTTTATACTTTCTAAGTAAATTTTGGTTAAGTTCAATAGCATAAAAATGAGCACATATCGAAATCAAGTCCAATACACATGCAACCCTTTCCAACCTTCTAAACTTTTACTATCCCTCGGTCAAGAGTGAAGCTAGGTACATTAAGACACTTATTACACCAGAGCCCTACCTTGGCATAACATTATTAATTCTCATAGATAGATCAAATCTACTTTGTTGACTTTTAGTACTAAGTATAGGTGTAAATAGTTTCCCTAAACGATTAACACATAAACACGATCAAATCACATAAGCAACTTATAATCCCCTTTTATCCAATAACCATAAAAGAAGCCCTTAAGGATATGCTTATAAATCATATTAGAAATAACCAAAACTAGATATTTTCAAGTGCACAAATAGCGACCTTTTTCGCCTTCTAAATTTTATAAGTTTTGTTCTACATGTTCTGCACTTTTGCAAACCTTTTCTTTGTTGTCACATACACCGATATAAGTTTGAAGCACAATCAAAATATATTTTATTCAAACATACTTATAAATCATCACTTTAAACTCATTTAAAATCAAGGGATTACCAAATGCACCTATAACAACTCTTTCACTTCAAACAATTTTACACACACTTTAACTCCACACACAACCCAATCAAGCATGTAAACATCAACTCTAGGCCATGTCATATGTCGTAGATGGTAACAGAAGTGATTATACTACATATAAAGTTATCATTTTCTTTTAAAAGCGAGAGGGGTCTAAATGTAAATTTACTTGGTTATGTCATAACTTTATATTAACATACAATTAGACACACAATATATACTTTCAATGGTGGGTTAACTGACCAAACTCCTTGCTACCATAAAGAATATGCCTTAAAGAATACATGAACACTCCCTATCATCACTCAAAGCACGAGGAACACCTCCCTAACCACCATAAAGCTCACGGCCACCCTTTCCCTTCCACCTCTTACTTACAGCCATGGGTTGTAGGCACTTTTATGCCTCCTTCCTTCATTATTTGACTTGATATTCCTTGCTCATATGCTATGCTATGTCCTTTGATTGAGTCTGAGATGGTTTTGAGTTGTTTTACTTTGGTTTTATAAGTTAAAGGGAAGAGAATAGAAGCATGAAGACATAGTTTATTGTGCTTTAATTTGTGAAATGGATCTGTGAGCTATGTGTGTTTTATGTAGAAGTGTTTCATAGGTCATCTTCTCCCTTTATTTCTCCTATAGCTGGCACTCTACACCCTCCCCCTAACACGCACACAAAAAATTTCTTTTGTAAATGTCTTCTTTAAGATATTTTTTAAATAACTTCTCTAATCGCTCCCCTAAACATCTTTAGTTAGCCATAACTAGTAAAATATTTTTTTAACCATCAATGACTATAACATTTAAGTAGACATGTCCAAAAAGGTTAAGCAACCTTTATCGAGTAATAAGTCATTTACCGACAAAATGGTTTTCAGTCACATTATCGATTTAATTCAAAAATAGTTATTTTTATAAAAACATCTCATAAATAAGCTTCTTATCATTATCCATAACTAAAAAAATTTGATTAGGGTTATAACATCAATTTTATCACATTTAACTCAAATTCATATACTTAAATAATTGAGATATTTTATGAAGTGCTTAAAATTGGGTCGCTACACAAAATCTCTTTCTAAAGTAAACCGGTTAAGCGATAAATATCATCGGATTGAACCATGGACTTTAAAGTAGTACTGTGTAATTAACTACATATATTATTAGAGTTTTTGACCAACGGCTAAACTTTATGTATCTTAGTAATATAGTGATGACGAAAAGACAATGTGGATAAAATTTCATTATTTAGGGTATAGCTTATATATATTAGAAATTGCATTTTTCTCGAATGATATATAAGTGATTGAACTCGTGCCTTATATTGTACTTTAGCAATGTGCATACAAACCTTAGTATTTAAGTTATTTAAATATTATTAAGGTTCGAGTTCACACTAAGGAGTCAACGTAACATTGTTGTTAGCAATCTTGTGAATTAAGCTTGTTTAAATTATTTATAATATCATAAATTGATAGTAAAAATTCAAATATTTTATTAAATTTTTATAGCTTTTTATATATGTTGGGCCTTGAAAAAATAAAATAATATATAAGTGTTATATATTAATGTAATTAAATATAAGGGTTAAAATAAATATTTAGTTAATTAATATATGATGTTAAATAGGCCCAACATCATGGGATTAAAGCCTAAAGATGGGTCGGCCATATCTAAGAGGGGATAGGGTTTGAAAACTTCTCTTTAACTAGTATCAAATCTAGAGCAAAGAAAAGAGATAAAGGTGGAGATGTTTGTGATATTTGATGGCTATAAATAACACTACCTTTTCTTATTGAACATACAAAAAAAAGCCTAGCTCCTCTCGAACTAGTTAAAGCTTATAGTTAGAATTTTCTCATCAAGCTAGAAGAAAGAGGGAACCACACTCCAGAAAGGAATATCTAACAACACAACATATCAACAACCTTTAAGATATGTGGTAAACATTTAATGTCAAATTATTTATTACTTGTGTGTATGTGTGTGTCAAATTCATTTTCAATCGGAAAAATTTCAAAATCAAATTATTATTTAAAATACAGTTATATATTATATACATTTATATACATTGTATATAAAAACAAAATCTCCCTTGGCTAAAACCAAAGGAAATATGCACATATTATTTAATTATATATGTATACATATAATTTTAATTAAAGATATATATATGTATGTATGTATGTATGTATGTATGTATGAATGTATGTATGTATGAATGTATGTATTCATTTATATATGTATGCATCTTTTATTTCTCGAATGTATAGAAAAGGTCTTTTTGGCTTTGTTCCAAAAAAAACAGTTTTTATGATATAATGCATTACTAAATTAAGGTTGACTTTAAATTTAAATATTTATATTTTCATATATAAATATATACATTATCCATGCAATGTATTTATTATTTTTGAACTAATCATGTGGATATAAATAAATTTAAATACTTAAGTTATACATATATATATATTTGTGTGTGTGTGTGTGTGATATTATTTTATAATGATATTGCAAGAGTTAGGGGTATGCTCTAGGAGAAATTATGTATTTTGTTACATATGTCTAAATCAATGATCAATCTTCTTCGCAAGAAAGCTATTTGATTTCTATAATATACTTTGTTATCTAGTTATATAATTAACAAAATAAACTAGTTTAAAGTATATTAAAATAGAAATGATTTAAATGATATGTTATGTGATAATAATTATAAGAAGTTTTAATACCGAGAAAATTATCACAATATAATTAACATATTATTTTAAATATTCTTGGTCAAGAAGTGTCGAGAAAGGATAATGATACATCTGCTAAGGCTAGAGTACACAATGCTCTCTGACAGTTAGACACTGTATTGCTTGTGGAAGTTAGGGGCGCCAAGAGGTTACATACTAATAGTTTTTAGATAACTATGGAATGACTCGTCCAAGAATTTCCTGTTAGTTAACGATAACTAGGTCAAATAGGAAATCTTGAAGTAATGATATTACATAACTATCTCGACTTGAGAATACTGTTGAACTTCATGTGGAAACTCCATTTTGATTATAGTTAAATTATGGCATGCATTCATCTAACAACTAGAGTTAGTTCTGAGTTGAAGCGTTAGAAGTGAAACACTATTGAATAGAGAATTGTCTCCTATAAGGTTAGTATCATGGTTAATTGTAATTAACTCAAAGTTAAAATCTCTACCTAGAGTGGAGCAGTTAATAATAAATATTATTATTGAACCAATGACTTTGTTTATGGACCAACTAAGTTAAATGTAGATAATAATAGAATTTTGATCAAAACCTAAAGTGATATATAGTATTAATGTTTGGGCAATTAGTCATCGTTAAAAGGTACCACTCTAATTGTAAAGTTGGAATTTGCCAATGAGATTTATAAGCGACAAATTATGTCAAACTATCACACCACTAGCCAAGATGATGTATAAACAATATTATTCGAATTATTTAAATATTAGCCATTGGCTAAATTCATATCTATGAGTCGCACAACCGAGTCTAGTCAGTCTTCGAGTCACTATTGATTTAATTAGTGTATAATGGATATAAATTAAATTAATTAATTAATATTTATGAAATATTAATTGATATCATTTTTACTATATAGGGTGTGTTTACTAAAATAGAGTTGCCACTAGAATTGTTTGGGGTGTTATTAGTGATTTATTGAATGCATATAAAAGTTATATATGTGCGTATCGATATAAAAACCAATAAGAATTTGAATTTGATTTAAATGAGATAATTTACTAGTGGGTTTGGAAGTAAATTTGGCCCATTTACGGCCCTAAATATGGTCGACCAAGATAGGAAGGGAAGAAGTCAAAGTTTTGACTTGATAAGAAGAGATTAGTGTTGGATTAATAGAGTTAGGGGTATGTACTGGGGAAAATTCTATAATTTATTGTAAATTATTAACTCTATAATGAAACCTCATTTGAAATAAAAGGTGATTTTATTTCTTTTATATACTTGTTATAATGTGTAATATTAATTAATTATTTAATTTAAGTATATTTAATATAAAATTCATAAATGGTGTGTTTTATGATAGTAATTACAATGTTTTCTAATCATGAGCAATTTATCATAATATAATAAATACAATATTTTAAATATTCATACTCAAAATGTATCGAGACTAGATATCGATACATCTGTTGAGACTAGAGTACATAATGCTCTCCAAATATTATGCAGTGTATTACTCATGGTTATTAGGGACACTAAGGGTTATGTACTAATAGTTATTGGATAATCATGGAATGACCCGTTCAATAGTTTTTTGTTAGTTAATATAGCTAAGGTCAAACCGAAAATATCAATGTGATAATATTACACAATTTTCTTGATTTGAGAATACCATCGATCTTTTAATATAGAAACTCCACTTTGATTATAGTTAAATCATAGTGCAGCGTCCAACGAATAACTATAGTTGGATCGAGTTGAAGAATTCAAAATGAAACACTATTCAATAGAGAATTTGTCTTCTTGGTTATACGAGGTTGGTATCACGGTCAATTGAAATCAAATTAAACTCAAAGTCTCTGGCCGGAGCAGTTCAGTTAATAATAGTTGTTGTTATTGAATCAAAGACTTTGTGTTTGGACTATACAAGTTGAATGTGGATGATATTGGAATTTAGACAATTACCAAATTCCATAAGTATGTGACATAATTTGACAAAGAGAATTGTTATAAATAACCGTCACTATTGAAGATTTCTTAACATAACTAAAATTATATTTTACCGAAACCGTTTAAGCGATAAATTTAGCCCATGATATCACAGTACAAGCTAAGATGATGTGCGAATGTTAATATTCGAATTGTTTGATATTAATCACTGATTGAATTTATACTTAAGAGTCACATAGCCGAGATGTTGAATACTCCAACTACCACCTAATTTAATTAAATTTTAATTATTATGAATTAATTAATGTTTATGAAATATTAATTATAAACTTTTATTTGATTTATGTCGATCAATATTGAAAATTGTGCATACATAAAAGTTGAACACACATGTATCTTTATAAGATATCGGCGTACGTTTAAGTTGCATTTAAATTCTATTATTTGATCAGGCTTGAAGTGGCATGGAGGCCCATATTAGGGATAGGCCTGTCAATGGTATGGGTTTTGGCCCGAGCCCGGCCCGAACCCGCCTTATTTATGCGGGTATGGGTTTTTCCTTTTACTACCCAAGCCTGACTCAATGCCGACCCGGGTCGGGTACGGTTTTATCAAAACCCAGCCCGGTTAGGGCCGACTCGACTATTAGTTTTTCGTCGTATCAAAACATAAGCATGTAAGTTATTTATTTACCATTTGGTTTGTTGTCATGTAGATGTTTTTTCATACTTTTGTTATGAATTTGACTACATCACCGTTCAATTTATATGTTAACATTGTTTATATACAAGTTTTAACAAAGTTGCAGCTTTATGGTTTTAACAAAAATATTTCAAGTTGGGTATTAGGTTATTATCCAGTAGGCTTAAAAAGCCAGACAGACCGAGCTCGGATATTGGGTTGAAATACCCTACGGGCACGGACCGGGCTTGGGTTTTATTATTGTAGTTGGACTCGGGTTTGGGTTTTACAATATCCAGACTGAACCCGACCCATTGACAGGCCTAATTGGGGCAAGGTATGGTCGAATATAAATATGTAGGAGGAGCGATTGAATTCGATTTAAATGAAGTTTGAGTTGGTGGAGAAATTTATGGATCTCTTCCTTCAGCTCCTTCATTTCTCTTCTATTTAAACTCCCTGAACCTCTCATTTGAGCTGCTCTCTTTTTGCTTGATATCTAGCCCCTTTTACTACATCGTTTCAAGCTTTAAAACACAAGTTTGAATCAAATATCAATAAGATGTGTACATCTTTCAGTTAGTAGCACTTTTTGGAGGAAACTAGATATATATTTAAAGAAGTTCGATTGATTCAGCATTCAGTGTGTCATTTGATGCTATAGTTGAGATAATATCCTTAGTTATGAATTTGTATACTTATTTTATCATGTTATCATATGCGGTTAGATTTTTACTTATCATGAATCCATATATCTATATGTCATTGGCCTAGAATATGTATTTGTGTATACATGTGATATATATATACATATATACATATATATGTGTGTATGTATTTCATTAATGGCCTTTTAAAAAAAAATTAAAATAATCACAAAACCATTTAAATGAAAGAATGGTTTTTAAAATTATATAATTATACATAAAATACTTATAAATCATTATACTATATTTATACACATTGTTTTGAAAATACAAAAATAATATATTTTAATAAATCTTAATATATGTATGTATATTAATATTAAAATAATATACTAAATATTTTCAAATAATTATTAAATTTGTATATGAATACTTAAATAAATGTATATAATTTAGAACATTATAAAGTATTATATTCAAAACTAAAAAAAGGAATAAATTTCGGGATGCATTTTATAAAAAATGTTATATAAATATATATAAATTAAAATCCACAAGGTTTTTAAAATAAAATAAAAATTAGATTTTATCAAATTACAGTATTGGCAAAAATGAAAAATATATATATATGTATATATATGTATATATATTTTTAATTATACAATATTTTAATTATAAATTTTTTTAAGATGTGTATATATATATGTATGTGAGTGTGTGTTCGACAAAAATTAAAAAAAAATATTTTTTTCTTACATATTTATATTTATTTTGTATTAAATATATATCATTTACAAAATTGAATTTTTTTATTTGAATTCAACAGATATCTAAAAATTAGACACGGATTTAAAATTTGAATTTCAAAATTTGAATTTGAAATTTAAAACACATATACCTACATATTTATAAATATCATTTTATGTAAACATATATCTACTTTTACATATATATATATATATATATATCTGTGTATGTGTGTGTGTTTGTCAAATAGAAATATTATTTTTATTATATTTATATACATACGTACATACATACGTATGTACGTACATGTGTGGGTGTATTAGACAACATATATGTATATGGAGGGTCTAACATATCCATTGTGATGTATATCACAACACTTAGATACGGGTATGTCAAACTATGTAAACTATACATGTTGCACATACACGAATATGTGTATATGATACACATGCACATATACATTATGCCACATTAAATAAATTCTTTTTATTAATGAACTAAATTGTAACAACTGGGGTTTTTGACACTAGAAAATTGATAATAATACGTCCAATGTATTGCGCGCTGAGAAATCGAATGCCGGAGAACCCGGTTGTTAGGGGAAAGAAAGAAGAAAATGAAGAAAGAAGAGAGAAAGAATACAAACAAAATAGAATCTCCCAGCGGAACAAATAATCTATAATATACAATAAATCTTTACACAAAGAAGAAATGTAATACACATACATTAACCAGAGTATACTAACCTATTTCGGCCCGGACAGTTATCACTCAAAATTGCTGATAAATACTACCAACAGAAAACACAACGAAACATAAGAAATATATAGCTATGTCTTAGGGCACCAGCTCGTCTCCTAAGCTCCAATGTATCTAAACTAAATGTGTAATATGCTCGGTCTGAACCGAGCATTATAATAAATCTACATCGAGTCAGTTTGAAAAACCAGCGAGAGAAAACACACTCAACTACAATTCAATGTTTCAAAAATCTTTTGAAAGTGAAAGGATCTCATAAGACCATACTACACATAAACACGGACAGGTTTTTACTTTACAGTAACCAAAACATTTTCTATAAAATGTCCATTGATATTATAAAAATGTCTAGGAATCAAAGTAAAATATGAATATGACTAAAATGCTTACATCTCATGTTTCAGCATAGTTAGATAATTAAGTACGTACGACGCTTATTGGAGAATGGATTTCAAACAATGACTAGGCTACTGGGGTACCGCCTGTCATGGTGCATCTCTGGTTAAAATAAAAACGAGGACAATTCTAGGATCCCTTGCCAACACAGAACTAGGCTACCACTTGACTGCTAGTACTGAATATGATCACCCCTCCCTTAATGGGCCTGAGTCATACAAATGGGAGATAATATCGACGCTAGATAGGGATGATCATACCCTATTTGGAAGAGACTCACTTAGCCCTGCTGCATATCCCACGTTTTAGTCATTCCCGGTTGATGAGGCTACATTTATCCTTTTATATAGCACTTTCCACTTAGAATGCTAAAGCTGTCCTCCAAGTACAATGTAATGTCAGCATTCATCCATCAAGTTTGTTCTAGGACTGAACGAAATGCTTGAGAGCTTTGTCTTCAATTCCATCATCTTCACGATGTCTTTCCTTCGAAATGCTTGAGTTAGATCGAAGTGGTTTTTGGATAACATATCTAATCTAGGTCTCTTCAAAACAACAATCGATAATGTTCGGTAAACTCAACCTGGTTCCATAGGAAACAACGGTCAATAATAAGAGCGGAGATCACCTCATAACCAATAGTGGATGGATTTTGTTATCATTTGTCCTAGGAGAATGAAACAAAATTTATACACACAGTACAACATCATTGAAGATGACTGTGACATATAACTCATGTGTTTCTCCTGGATATTTCCAAAGTTACATTTTCGGTCCAAATTCGATAGTCGGTTATTTAATTATCGAATAAACAAATATTCATCCAAATCAGGGATTTATTTCAAAAGGGAAAACCAACATTGGTTAAGCACATAAGCAACCACTAGCCTCCTTTTAATTAATCTTTTCATTAATAAAAATCACTTTGTAATACTTGTATATAAATACCTTTACAAAGATATACCCACAAATCCCTATAATTCTGAATACTTAGAAAAATATCTATATACTTATCTTAACGCTATAAGTATATTCACAAAACACTGAGGAAGTTTTCCTTTCTATACAATTCTAAAATCATTTATAAGCTCCATTATAAATTTCTAGAATCATTTATGAACTTGTTAACCCGCCTTTTGTCAAAGCCATAAGTAGGCGGATTCAACCTAACTAACTTCATGACTATCGAGGTTGGAGTGTGATGGATTTGGTTTCGAATGATGAAACTTGGATATGTCATTTGGTCAAGAAATGGAGGGAATGCACGGCACAAGTACTTCGTTCAGTCTACACTCCCCGCTCGGCATAAAAGAATCGTTCGGCATTAGAAATGGTTCGGCATTGGTTGCTGCTCGGCATAAAGGAGTCGCACCTCGATACCTCGATATCTTGCACCTCGATACCTCGCATCTCGATACCTCGCACCTCGATACCTCGCACCTCGATACCTCGCACCTCAATACCTCGCACCTCAATACCTTGCACCTCTATACCTCGATACCTCGCACCTCGATACCTCGATACCTCGCATCTCGATACCTCGCACCTCGACACCTCGCACCTCGCTCGAAATTGCACCTCGCACCTCGCTCGACATCGTACCTCGCTCGGCATTGGCGGCTCGGCATGGGTCGCTCGGCGAAGATGGCTTGGTGGAAATTCGTTCGGTACAAGACGAATGTGGCTCGGTGGAAATTCTTAATGGGCCTTTACCGTTCAGAAAGCCCAGCAACTCAAAATTGGCCTATAAATACAGCTTGTAGGGGTTCAGAAGGGTGGTCTTCTTCTTCTCTTCTGCTTTCTGACTTTTTATTTCCTAAGACTAAGGCCAGTCTACCACTTTGTAACTGTAATTGATTCGAACATCAATAAAAAGGAAACTTCTAGAGTGGACGTAGGCCGAAGTTAGCCGAACCACTATAAAACTTGTTGTTCTTTACTGCTTTCATTTTAATTTTAACTGTTCTTCATATTATTA
Source organism: Allium cepa (assembly GCA_030765085.1). NCBI lineage: Eukaryota > Viridiplantae > Streptophyta > Magnoliopsida > Asparagales > Amaryllidaceae > Allium > Allium cepa. The sequence continues at coordinate 737,610,613 of CM060943.1, forward strand.
CTCTCTACACACACTTTATCTGTTATCAGTGACTGTTAGTTGGTGCTTTCATTTACATTTGGTTGTTAGTGACCAATTTTGGTGCTAACATTTTGGTGCTTTCACTGAGAAGGCAAGCACTCAGGGATTTTGGAGCTAGGAACTTGGACTCTAGAAAGCAATGGCTAGGCCATCAACAAACAAAGCAAGTGATAGAAAGGAGCAATCAGGAGGGAGTCAGAGGCTTCCTCCGGAGTTGAAGCAGGTCAAACATCCATCTACATCACCAGAGACGAGATGGAAGCAATGTTGAAAAGACAAGAGGAGATGATGCAGGCTCTTCTCAGACAATTTGCACAAGCGGGAAATGCAGAAGCTCAAGTCCGTGGAGCTGGATCAGAAGCGCTCAACCAGCAAGCAGAGGGAATAGCTCAGTAGGGGGCAGCACCCAATCAGCAGACGGCTATCAATATGGATGGATCTAGACTCGGGGGCATACCACTAGGGAATGCTGAACCAATCCATGGAGGGATACCAGATGAAACTGTGCAACCCGACACCAATAGGAGTGCAGGAGTACGAGATGAGGAATATATGCCAGAATTCCCTTATAACTCGAGGGGCAGACCAAAGGCAGCAGACAAAGATTATAGCTTGGTGACAATGACAGACTGGCGGAGACAGTTAGACGAGCTATGAGAGGTGGATTGGTAAACAAAGACTTGGAGGATGTGAATAGGAGTCCATTTACTCCTACTATCAGGCGAGCTAGGAACCCACCAGATTTTAAGCTACCATCAGTGGAGATGTATAATGGGAGGACGGATCCTACGGTTCATCTTACAAAGTATATGAGGCATATGAAAGTGCTAGGGGCATCAGAGGAAGTCATGGCCCGATGCTTCCCATTGTATCTGACAGACATAATAGCACTATGGTTTAGAAAATTGGAGAGTGGTTCTATTGGAACGTTTACTGAGTTGACTGAGAAGTTTATGAGGCAGTTCAGAGTTCACATTTCGAGACCTAAGAATGTGATGCGTTTGGCAGTGCTAAAGCAGAGGATCGGGGAATCTTTGAGGAGCTTTCTGACGCGATTCAATGCAGCGGCGGATCGACAAGATCCATCCATGGTCTTAATGGCAGCCGTATCTAGCACAGCTAATGGAATAGAGTTCAAAAATTCACTGAAAAGGGATCCACCTATGGATCTAGGGGAGTTTTATCATGAGGCCGAAGGATTTTTACGATTGGAGGATGTAATTACAGAGAGAGAGGAAGGAGAAGGAGATGAGATTTATGCAGTCAAGGGTGAAAATCCTCCTAAAAAAGATTCTAGAACTGATAAAGGGAAATTGAATGTCAGGGATAACAACGATGGACCAACGCGACCACGAAAGGAACCGAGATTCACCTCTTATTCAGAGCTGAACGAGACTTTGGAACGAATTTACCAAGACACCAGGGGGCAGATTCCCTATCGGAAGCCAATGAGAAGGGATCCGACCAGCAATGAAAAAAGGTCAGACAAGTATTGTTTATTCCATGAACTGAACGGTCATAGCACGAATGACTGCAGGAACTTGAAGGATGAGGTTGAGGGACATATCCGGAATGGTTTGCTATCGCAATATGTGAGAAGGGGAACAACGACGGTGGAACCAGAGCGGCCACTACCTACACCGACTGGGAACGGCTTGGGATCGGGGCTTCAACTTGTCATCAGCTGATTGAAATAATGATGAATAAGTGGAAAACTCCACACCAACGCGATTAAGTCATTTACACATGTACAGGACCACGAACGATCCTCAGGCATGCTCTGATACGACTATAAATCGCATCAATGTAGGTGTTTGCACTTGGATGTCCCTGTTTTTCTTTTATTTTCCATTTCTCATGTTTGGACTTGATTTAGTTTGACATTTCCGTTGAAAGACTTATTTTGAATGAAAATTTGTTGTTTGTGATTCCATGACTGCTAAGCCATTTACACATATACGGGGTCGCAAATGGTCCTTAGGCATGCTCTGAGATGGCGATAAACCGCCACGACAAACAGTTCAAAAACTCACTCGAATGTGAAATCTGACATTAATGATACTAAGTGCCCCCCGGCACACGCAACTCACCTCGAACGGCACCCAACCACGAACGGTCACAATTCGCCTCAAACGGCACCAGACCGTGAACGATCACAACTCGCCTCGAACGGCACCTGACCGCAAACGGTCACAACTCTCCTCGAACGACACCAGACCGCGAACGATCACAATTCACCTCGAAAGGCACCCGACCGCGAACGGTCACAATTCACCGTGGACGGCACTCGGCCTCGAACGGTCACATACCACCCGGAATGACATACGATCCCGAACGATCGTCATTCGTGGTCAAATAAGGCTATTAATTTCTTTGCAGGTCATTAACATGATATGAACATCCAGCTTACTGTGCTACAAAACACACCTTCCATTAGCAAGACATGTTTTTGGGGGAAAAGTGTTAACCTGCCTTTTTTCAAAGCCATAAGTAGGTGGATTCAACCTAACTAACTTCACGACTATCGAGGTTGGAGTATGATGGATATGGTTTCGAAGGATGAAGTTTACTTGGATATGTCATTTGGTCAAGAAATGGAGGGAATGCACGGCACAACTACTTCATTCGGTCTTCACTCCCCGCTCGGCATAAAAGAATCATTCGGCATTAGAAATGGCTCGACATTGGTTGTCGCTCGGCATAAAGGAGTCGCACCTTAATACCTCGCACCTCGATATCTCGATACCTCGCACCTCGATACCTCGATACCTCGCACCTCGATAACTCGCACCTCGATAACTCGCACCTCGATACCTCTACCTCGATACATCGCACCTCGATACCTCGCACCTCGATACCTCGCGCCTCGATACCTCCCACCTCGATACCTCGCACCTCGACACCTCGCACCTCGCTCGGCATTGGCGGCTCGGCATGGGTCGCTCAGCGAAGATGGCTCGGTGGAAATTCGTTCGGCACGAGACGAATGTGGATCGGTGGAAATTCTTAATTGGCCTTTACTGTTTAGAAAGCCCAGCAACTCAAAATTCGCCTATAAATACAGCTTGTAGGGGTTCAGAAGGAGGGTCTTCTTCTTCTCTTCTGCTCTCTGACTTTTTATTTCCTAAGACTAAGGCCAGTCTACCACTTTGTAACTGTAATTGATTCGAACATCAATAAAAAGGAAACTTCTAGGTTGGACGCAGGCCGAAGTTAGTCGAACCACTATAAAACTTGTTGTTCTTTACTGCTTTCATTATAATTTTAACCGTTCTTCATATTATTACTCTCTACACATACTTTATCTGTTATCAGTGACTGTTAGTGACCAATTTTGGTGCAAACAGAACTATTTTATAGATATCTAGAAATAATTTCTAAACATTTCTAAACTATTTCTCAAATCATTTATAACCCTTTATAAAACCATAAAACTAATTACAATACTCCTCTTATGAATCTATATCTATAGACCTATACCTAAAGTTTGTTTATAAATCTAATCATTTTTAAAACTCGTTTTCCTTGTAAATAATCTTCCTTTAGGCCTTTAAACCCTTTTATAAACCTCTACTTATAAGTCTTGCATCCATTTATAAATAAATAGAAATCATTTATTTTAAAACCTATAATAATAATAATAATAATTAACAATAAACATTATAAACAAATAATAATTACTAAATTCAAAACATCTTAAAAATAACAATTAATAACTCCAAAACATTGTTAATAAAAGAATAATAATTAATATTTACTTTTATTATAAATAATTATAATTTATTTTCAGAACATTATCAATTTATTAATTTCAAGCCCTATTTATTTTTTGAAAAAATTAACCTTTCAAAATATTAACATATTGATAAATAAATTTAAAATGATATTAATATAAATAAATTTGAAAAAATATATTAATATAAATAGATAAATAACTTTAAAAAAATATTAATATAAATAAATAACTTTAAAACATATTAATATAAATAAATAAATAACTTTAAACAATATTAATATAAATAAATAACTTTAGAACAACATTAATATAACTTTTAAAAACATTTCTACTGACTTAGAAAATGCCTGATGATAAGGTTGAAGTAAAATAGAAATTTAATCCTTTTTAAACAAATTATTTTCGAATCCCCAATTTAAATTTTAAAATCATTTCCTATCTCCAAATTTAATACAACCCCAGTTGGCAATTTATAGTATTTAAAAATACTAACTTAAGGCCAATATTTACCAACGCTAAACCAATATTGATATTAATTTCCTATCACTATTGGGTTTCAGTTTTTGAACGTAAACAACATCATAACCAATAGGACTCAGGAGTCGAGTTTTATATCCAATAATTCATATAAAATGAATTATATTGGAAATAAATCAGTAACATCAAGGGATTCTGTTGGATCCCTCCCTCCAACCTACCCTCCCCTCCCCATCATGGCTCATATATAATTATATAATATGGGTCAATCGCTACTAAGCAGTATATATAAAGGGTCATCCTCTCCAGGGCCGGGAATAAATCCAAACCAACTTATGAAACATTAAATCATCTAAACATCCAATCAACCATTTTTATGAACTATATAATATTTCTAGTTAACCAAAAAGGTGAATTCAACTCACCATTATTCCCGTTGTCGTTGAGACATTCTGGATTCCATCTAAATTGAACGATGTTGGATTTAGCGTGAAATTCAACAAGCTCCAAATCCATCCAATCTAACTCTATGTCATAGAATTTGCTGATGCGAGTATAATGCAACTTGTCACTTTTAAATTTGACCTTGTATGATAAACTTATGCAATTATAAACATTTATTTTTTATAATATAATCAATCACATCTTTAGAAATTCAATTACATAATTAATCTCTCTCCCCAAATCCCTCTCGTTCACGAATACGAACCCACGTAGGATTCATTTTCAAATCACGAATTCAGCCATTCGATGCCGCTCAACACTTCATCGTCGACCACCATGCCTCACCAAAGAAATCCTCATACCAGGGCTACCCCACGCCGCCACTATCTCCACCTAATGTCGCCCATAACCGAAGATACAGCCCCAAAACTGCAACGCTGTCGCTCCATGATTTCAGCCACCTCCATACACCTGGGACTATCGTGAATCCACCCCTCGGTAGCCACAACTCCCTTCTCCCCTTCTTCTTCACATGCCATCATCCCTAAGTCAACCGAAACGTCGAAATCGGCCCAAATCCAAAACCCGATCATCTCGACTTTGTCGTTGCTACGCCCAAACCATCAGGATCTGACCATACACTATACTCAACTCGACATCCACCATAACTTCACAGTTGGAACCTTGGCCTGAAATTGCTCCTGGTGGTGCTAATCAATATGGATTGTTGGATGAGGTGTTTTAAATATGAAAAAATTGAATTCTCCTTTGGTGCACAGACGCTGTTTATAGATTAAGGAGAAGGATGGTTGAATAGTGGAAGGTATAGGCTGAAGTATGGGCTATGGTATGGGAAAAGCATGGGCATGAATGATGGGTGCCTATTATTTTATTTAAAATATGAAGCTTATAAACGTCGAATGTTTCGAACTTCTATCGAGACGTGCCACCTGGCATTCTATATATAATACTCCTATTTCGAAGATAATGAAACTATTATCGAGATCTAATTCAATCATAAGATATCTTTCAAACCAAGTTATTTTATATTAATTTCTGCGATTAATTTATAAGCATTTCGAGCCCGTACGTCCAAATGATACTTCTTTGTTAACACACAATAATTTAATATCACGGATCCAATGAAACTGTTTTCATCGAAATCTAAGACAGTGCCCAAAAAGACTATTTTTACACGTTAATTAAAACGAATTATTATAAAAAGAAAATTAATCGCTTTTAAATCCAAATTGAAGGTTTACAATCTCCATTCTTATTTAAATAGAATTTAAATCAGCTTTTGAAATCAATTTTATTCATATTAAATTCAGGATTTAATTATTTAAAAAAATTAAAATATTAAATTCAATGGTTTTATTATCAAATAAATTGCTATATTTGAAATTCAAGTTATTTAACTTATAACATTAACTTTTCAATATTCAAAATCAAATAAATGTTCCAAATTCAAATGACTAAAATCAAATAAAAAAATTCGTCCTCGAAATTAGCAAGCAAGAAAAATGCCATAAAACCCTCTTACTTTTCAAAACCAATTAGTTGAAATAGATTGCCAAGTTCTTCCTAGCCCTTTTAACTTCCCAAAATCAATTTGTTGAAACTTTGTTATCACATCTTCTAAATTTTTATTTCATTCATAGTTACTAACTAATATCATCCTAAGTTATAATATGAACATCCAATTTTGTTATCAAAAATTTCTCAAAATTTCAAAAAAAATTCTAGCTCTTAAATTTACATAAAATTTTAGCAGCGTCGTCTCCTTTGTGCGACAAAATCAGAACCATTTCAAATCTTCACCGTGGACCCATATCAATCAAAGAAAAACAAAAGTCAAGCGGCTCACTCATAAAATCATCAATCAATCAAAACAAAAACCCGTACCATTTAATCGAGCAACCAAATTTTACTTATGAAATCAAAGGCATCAACTAGCTCTTGCTTCTATAGACCTGCATCTTATTTACCATTGATATCCAATCATATAATTCATATTCATATTATCTTATATTTTCAATTGTCAACATTGAATTTACTATTGCTCGTACAATGTACATATGTCAGCCATATGCAATATCAAATTTGACCGCTTGCTCGATCACATAGTTTCACTTCTGAGCTAATTCATCCATATGACCCCTCTAGTGTGGACCCAGATCTGATTCCTTAATTAGAAACTGTCATTCTGCTTGCATAGCATATACTATAATATAGAACTCCATAATTAATCAAAAATCTCTATCCAGTGTTTGCCATCGAGAATCAAATGAAAAACTCTAACTTGGACTGATGTAAATCATCACAAAATCGTATACTCAAATCTAGACCAAACGGTTATGCCAATAAAATGATATATGTACGGCTTACATATTTATTTCAATTGGTTGCTCATTATACCACATTCTTTTATTTATATTCATTATTACTTAGCATATTCTTTCAATACTAATATCACTTAAGAATCATTCCATCAAAATGTATGTTTAACAACATTTCACTCCATACCAAATTCATTTATTAATCATTTCATGAAATTTTATTTAAGTTTATAAACATTTATACAACACTTCTCATATTTATTATCACTTCACAACTTAAGCCTATATCCATTTTAAATCAAATTCAATTTCATTTAACTCAATTCATTGTTTAATTTTAATATTCAATTCTATCAACAACATTCTAAACCATATTCAATTCACTAATTCATTTAATTAGTTCATTTCATTAATTCATTTCAAATCACAATCAATTTCATTTCCAAAAATCATTTCATTTAGCTTAAGTTAAATTATATTTCAATTTTTCTTTTCTTAATAACTTATATTCAAAAAATCTAAAAATTTGCTTTAACTTACTGGCCTTAAAATTTATAAGTTATAGGACTTATTTTATCATATTTTCATAAAACACTTAACTGAAAAATTTTGGAGTTTAGACACCCCATTCTTACTTCAATTCTATTTTGAAATAATACATGATACAATATATATCTCCTTTTTGGTATAACAAATCATATTTGGGATTTAAATCAAAACTGTTTTACCAAAACAAATCTCCTATGGTAGTAGTTCCTCTCTTGAAAGCCTGAGAATGAACGTCGATGATGCTACAGTCATCACCGGAATTATTTTGGACCGACCGAAGTGAGTTCAGTGCTTTCTATCTCCTTTAAATCCTTTTAAAGTATTTCTAACCAAAATATTTTTAAAATAATACTATTTTTATTCTTCCAAAACTTTTGAAAAACAAATTTCCAATGTTTGTGCCAAAATTGGTCACAAATACCAAATTTCCAACAAAAGCACCCTTTCATAATTACAGATCACGGATAGCAAGTTTATAGAGAATAAAATATGAAGCACTCAGAAAAGTAAAAGGAAAGCAATAGAAACACACGATTTATAGTGGTTCGGCTATCTCCGGCCTACGTCCACTTTGAAGAGTTGCTATTTTATTGATTATCACCCGCTGGTTACAAGAGGTTACGACGGTAGTACAGAAGTGATTTCGGTAGAATGTCAGCATAGAGAAGCCAAAAGTCCATTTTTTGTAGGTCCAGGGTCACTATTTGTAGGCGTAGGCAGCAAATATCTCGCCTAGATCTCGTAAGAATTCCTCTCTCACGTGGCCGGCCCATGGGATCGAGTTCAGGTGATTTCGACTGGATCCGGGAGCGATACGAATTGAGTTTGTATTGATCCATAAATCGTCCTTTAGGACTGAAATTCGTCAGGTACATTCTTGAGGTTGTACGCAAACTCCTGTGAAAATTTGGTGGCATTTGGACTTGTAGATCTTGAGATACGATCGATGCAAGTTTGGATTTTCAATGTGCTGTTGAACTTCGTATCGATAAATTCGTATCGCACCCTTTTGTATCATGAAATGCACGTGATTACCAACGACATGGTGCTATGATTTAGGATCGATCCACTTTTCATGCCTAGTGATCGAATCTTCCATCTTTACATGTCTCCTTTGTATCGCTCTTATTCAGGTGCTTTGTACTCATGCCGTTCGTGTCCATTGATATAGCTTCGTTTGTATCGCTCTCATTCAGGTGCTTTGTACCCATGTCGTTCGTGTCTGTTGATATATCTTCGTTCGTATCGATGTTCCATGCTCTACTTCGTATCGTGATGTATTTCTACTTCGTATCGATATTATTGGTTTCGTGTCGTATCGATATTTGGAGCCGTTTCGCATCAATGTAGCATGAATCTCTTCGTATCCATCATCGAGTAGTGGCTTTGTATCGATGTTTTAGGTGTAAGTGATACGAAACATCTTAAGATGATGGATACGAAACAGAGCAGATGTGATGGATATGAAATGGAACTGGCACAATGGATACGAAGTGGGGCAGACACGATGGATATGAACAAGATGTGAATGGATACGAAACCAATGTACACCTGATGGATACGAATCGATGTATACGTGATGGATACAAAGTAACCTACATTTGACGGATACAAATAAGAGCATTGTTTGATTTGCATCGATCATATCTCGAGCATACGAACTCCTATTGTCTTAAAATTTGAAAAGTAGCCCCATCATTCCCAATCGAACCCGTCTTGATTGGAGCTCGGTCAAGTTTTGACGGTACCGACCATAGCCTTGTTTCCAGTCAATCTTTAATACTGATTTCCATCCTTTATAGCATATTTGTTGATATCTCTGCCTTGACCAAAAAGCAGGATAACATTTTCCTCGAAAACATGCCTTGTGGTAAGAAGGCGTATTTTGAATAGCTCCAAATCCAACATTCAAAGTCCATATTCCATCCATAGCCATACCATCTGATTCATAATCCAAACTATTACCAAGCCATCCTATCCAAGTGCCATAGCCATATTCTAGTCCGTGACTGCTTCGAGTCGATGTCCGATTCAAAGTCCAATAACCAAATCCTTAGCCAATTCCATAGCCATCGAAACTCGTCAACCGAGTCGTACTCTGTCAGTATCCAATGACCAATAACCAAACCCATAACCTTTTTGGGTTGATATTCGAATATAGGACCGCTTCGGGCCCTTTTCCAAATCCAGGATCACTTTGGTTCCATTTATCCCAAGCCGAAATCCAGGACCATAACCTCTTTGGGTTGCGTTATCTTGTTTCGACCCCGACTCTTCGGCCAAGGGCTTTAATGTTCTCCGGCCTCGACTCTCCCGCCAAGGACTTTATATTCTCCGGCCAAGGACTTTTAAATTCTCCGACCTCGGCTCTCCAGCCAAGGACTTTTATATTCTTCGGCCTCGGCTCTCCGGCCAAGGACTTTTATATTGTGTTCGAGTCCATTCCATCGCTCTCTGGCGAAGGGCCTCGTAACTTGCGATCACTGCCCGTCTCTCCAGTCGGGACCATAATCGCGAGACCTGTATTATTCATTACGTTAATGCAAATCCAGTCATTCAAAATAATGTTTTTATAGCCAGGAAAACCAAATAACTGTCTGCACATCCGAGCGAGAAACCAATATTTCCAGGAAAACGAAAAGAAAAACAGGATTTTATAGACTCGAACAACACGGTTTATCATCGCCTCAGAGCATGCCTAGGTACCGTCCCCGATCCCGTACATGTGTAAGTGACTTAGTCGTATTACTTCGAGTTCTATTAATTATTTAAAGTTATAAATCCATTGATAACAAGCTGGCAATGCCGAGATCCAGTGCCATCCTCGTTCAAGGTGGGCGGTGGCGCTCCTGTTCCACTGCCACAGCTCGATTCCTTACATATTGTTGTAGATGACCATTTCTTATAAGCTCCTCAACGATATCCTTCAAATTCCTACAGCCGTTCGTGTTGTGTCCATCCATTTCATGGAATAGGGAATACTTTGCCGATGCCCGCTCATACTCAGAAGGTTCCCTTCTTGCCGGCCTTCGATACTGGAGGCACCTTCGAGTATCCAAGTAAATTCTTTCCAGAGTTTCAGTCAAATCCGTGTAGGAAGTAAACTTTGATTCCTCCAGGGCCTTTTTGAAGTGTCACCATTATCATTTATTTTCCTTTTTCCTTTATCATCTTTGTTTGGATCCTCCCTAGGTGGACCTCCACCCCTTACTTCATAAGCTTCAGCCTCTCTCCCTTCTCTCTCAGCTTGTGCACCTTCCTGCCTTAGAAACCTTTCTGATTTATGGTAGAACTCCCCAAGATTCATTAGTGGGTCTCGTTCCAACAATATCTTAAAATTCGAATTATCTGGAATTCCTGAAACTACCACGATCAAAACCATCGATGGGTCAGGTCGATCCACCGAAGCCACTGCCGCATTGAATCTGGTTAAGAAATCCCTAAGTGGCTCCCCTTTCCATTATTCCACCGATGTCAGATCCATCACATTCTTGGTTTGGAGTACGTGGACTCGAAACTTCCTTATAAACCTTTCGATCACCTCCGTCCATGCGCCAGTATAGCCATTCTCCAGCTATCTAAACCATAATGTTGCTATATCCATTAAATACAAAGGGAAGCATCATGCTATGACCTCTTACGATGTCGCCAGTACCTCATATGCCTCATGTACCTCATCAAGTGAATACCAGGATCCGTTCTACCGTCATACATCGCCAGTGTTGGTAGTTTGAAATCTGGCGGGTTCCTAGCTTGCCTGATTATTGGAGCAAAGGGTCTCCTATTCACATCCGCCAAGTCCCTATTCACTCATCCTCCTCTCATGGCTCGCCTAACCATCTCTGCCAATCTATCGCTGTCGCAAAGCTGAAGTCCTCATCCATTGCCTCCAATATGTCCCTGAGTTCATAAGGCTGGAATCTGCTCTTTTGGACGAGCATCCATTCCTATATCAACGTCGTGTTGCACAGCTCCACTTGGTTCCCTGCCCGAGATTGGATCAACATACTCCGAGTGAGTGCCCCTAGTTCTGGTGATGCTCTTAATGGTCCTGCTCTATTCTGAATTCTGGTTGCTCCGTGCTCCCGATCTATGTCTCCAGCATCTCTTGCAGTTGAGTTTCCTTGATTCTGCACTCCAACTTGTCGAAGTAGGTTCTGCATCATCTCCTCTTGTCTCTTCAGCATCCTTTCTATCTCGTCTCTGGTGATGAAGATCCAGGCCCGATTCGATCCCAAGGAAGCCTTTTGACTCCCTTTAGGCTTTCTTCTTTCAGTTCTTTGTCTTCTTGTCGATTGTCTTGCCATAGCTTTCCGAATCCAAGTCATAAAGCTGTCACATCCAAAATCCAAGCTTTAGAATCCCTGAGTGCTAGCGTTCTCAGTGAAAGCACCAAAATATTTGTGCCAAAATTGGTCACAAACACCTAATTGCCGATGAAAGCACCCGTTCACAACTAAAAATTACAGATAGCAAGTTTATAGAGAATAAAATATGAAAAACACTCAGAAAATTAAAAGGAAAGCAATAGAAACATACAATTTATAGTGTTGTGGCTATCTCCGGCCAACGTCCACTTTGAAGAGTTGTTATTTTATTGATTATCGCTCGCTAGTTACAAGGGGTTACAATAGTACAACAGTAGTATAAAAGTTATTCCGGCAGAATGTTAGTGTAGAGAAGCCAAAAGTCCATTTTTTGTAGGTCCAAGGTCACTATTTATAGGCGTAGGTAAATATCTCGCCCAGATCTCGAAAGACTTCTTCTCTCACATTGGTGGGCCCACGGGATCGATTTTAGGTGATTTCGAATTGATCCAAGAGTTATACGAATTGATTTCATATCGATCTATAATTTTTTCTTTAGGGCTGAAATTTGTCGGGTACATTCTTGAGGTTGTACGCAAGCTCCTGTGAAAATTTGGTGGCATTTGGACTTTAAGATATTGAGATATGATCAATGCAAGTTTGGATTTTCAATGTGCTCTCGCACTTTGTATCGATAAATTCGTATTGCTCCCTTTTATATCGATGAAATGCACGTGATGGCCAATGATGTGGCACTATCATTTAGGATCGATCTGCTTTTCATGCCGAGTGACCGAGTCTTCCATTTTTATGTGTCTCCTTCGTATCACTCTAATTCAGGTCCTTCATACCCATGTCGTTCATGTCCATTGATAAGGCTTCATTCGTATCGATGTTCCGTGCTCTACTTCGTATCGATGATGTATAGCTACTTTGTATCGATATTATTGATTTCGTTTCGTGTCGATATTTGGAGCCATTTCCTATCGATATAGCCTGACTCCCTTGGTATCGATAATCGAGTAGTTGGTTTCGTATCGATGTTTTTAGGTGTAAGCGATACGAATCATCTTCAAATGATGGATATGAAATAGAGCAGACGTGATGGATACAAAATGGAACTCGTACGATGGATACGAAGTGGGGCAGACACAATGGATATGAAATTGTGCTTGTGGGATGGATACGAACGAGATGTGAATGGATACGAAACCGATGTACACACCTGATGGATACGAACCGATGTATACCTGATGGATATGAACCGAAGTATACCTGATGGATATGAAGTAACCTACATTTAATGGATACGAATGAGAGAATTGCTTGATTTGCATCGATCATATATCAAGCCTACGAACTCCGTTGCCTTGAAATTTGAAATATAGCCTTTCCCAGCCTTGTTCATCGTTCCCAGTCGATCCTCTTGATTGAACCTCGATCAAGTTCTGACGGTATCGATCATAACCTTGTTTCCAATCGATCTCTAACACTGATTTCCATCCCTTTTAGCCTATTGGTTGATATCCCGACCTTGACCATAAGGCGGGAAAACATCCAAAATCAACAGAACTTAAATTCTCAAATTCTCAACTTTTAAATCCTTTTTATTTGCAAATCATATTTATGAATTTCCCTTTTATATAGTTTCACTTTAGTTGTATAAAACAATTTCTTAACTACTTAACCTTGTTTACATTATAGTGATAACAACTTTTATTAGAACACAACAACAAATGATAATAATCTAATATTATCATTCACAAACAACCAAACATACCCTATATAACTATAATAATTTCTGAAAAATTATTCCTTCATATATAAAATATAATCAAGGTAAAATTATTTCATTTACCCATTTCAAACAATAGTAAGTCGAATTTCTCTGTTCAAGTGTTTGGAGATCCCTATCGATAGCGTTAATTACTCATATTGACCAGAATCCATATGTCACTCAACAGATCGATTAACACAATATAAAAGATTTTTATATATTTAACGAATACGCATCATGCACATATACGTGCACACTCAAACTCATTATAGGATGCTACTGACCCTATCTATAATGAGTACCCCACTAAAGCCAAGGTTATCGCTTTACCTTGCACTCTGATACCACGTGTAACAACCGGAATTTTCAACCCTCGAAAATCGATACTAATACATCCACTGTATTGCGTACCGAGAAATCGAATGTCGAAAACCCAATTGTTAGGGAAAAGAAAGAAGAAGAAGGAAGAAGAAAGAAGAGATAAAGAAAATAAACAACATAATCTCACAGCGGAACGGATAATTTATAATATGCAATATATCTTTACGTAAAGAAGAAACGTAATTTACATACATCAATCAGAGTATACTAGTATATTTAAGCTCGGACAGTTATTACAGCATATCCTCACAATTGCTGATAAATACAGCCAACAGACAACACAGTGGAATATAAGAAATACATAGCTATGTCTTGGGGATCCAGCTTATCTTCCGAGCTTCAATGCATCTAAACTAGATCTATAATATGCTCGGTTTGACGTGAGCATTATAATAAAATAATACCCGAGTCAGTCTAGGAAACCAGCATGAGAAAACACACCCACCTTGATTTTAATGTTTCAAAAATCTTTTGAAATTAAAAGTATCTTGTAAGACCACACCGCATATAAACACGTATGAGTTTTTACCTTACGATAACCAAAACATTTTCTATAGAAAATCCATTGATATTATAATAATGTCTAGGGATCAAAGAAAAATACGCATATAGCTGAAATTCTTGCATCTCACGTTTCAACATAGTTGGGCACAACTAGGTCTATGCGGCTTGGAGAATAAATTTCATACAATGACTGGGCTATTGGGATACAGCTCATCACGGTGCATCTCTAGATAAAATGGCAACAAGGACCTCGTCGGGATCCCTTGCTAACATAGAACCAGTCTACCACTTGACTGGTACTACCGAATATGATCATCTCTTCTTTAATGGGCGGGAAGCATACAAATAAGAGATAATATCGACTCTAGGTTGAGATGATGATACCCTACTTGGGAATGACCCATTTAGCCCTGCTGCATCTCCTCTGTTTTAATTATTCCCAGTTGATGAGAATTGATACTACATCTTGCCTTTTATATAGCACTTCCCACATAGAATGCTAATACTGCTCTCTAGGAAGCAACGCAATGTCAGCATTCATCCATACAAGCTCGTTCTGGGACTGAACGAAATGCTTAAAAGCTTCGTATTCAGTTCCATCATCTTCACAATGTCTTTCCTTAGAAACTCTTGAGTTGGATCAAAGTGGTTTTAGGATAATATATCTGACCCCAGTCTCTTTGAAACAACATTCAATAGCTAAAGATGTTCATTCGGCTGTCCAAACTCAATCAGGCGACCTTTTATCTGCCTTATAATTTTTTCTTATGATAGTCAATCATTCGATTGATTGAAAATGATTAGTCAACTGACCACACATGTTCAGTTGAATATTTTGGCCTTGTTTTCTTTGAACTATAAAATTCAGTCGATTGATGGGATTCGAACAATCGAACGTTTGCTTTTTTTAATGTATTTTCGCTCATCCAATCGACAAACTTCAATTTGACACTAATTTTACTCTTAAATACATTATATAGAAGTTAGACCATATTTTTTGATAGTTGTTGCCCACCTATCTCTTTGTATTTGATGATTTCACTATTATAAATAATCCCTCTTCTATTTCATTATTTTTCCTATCATCAATTCAATTATTTGTACCAAATTCAATATAAACTCATTTCATGCATCCATTTATTCTTAATATACCCTTTTTCTTATTTATTAGGTTGATTATCCTTTCATATAACTTATCCACAACATTTCAATTATTCTTATTTTAATCAATAAAGCTCTAATCAAATTTTTTAATCAATAAAGCTCTAATCAAATTTTCATAGCTAATAATTGCCTTTGAACCCTATTTACAATGTTTACATACAAATTGTATATATTTGTGATTATTTTCATATAAAAAATCCAAAATTTATTTATTATAGATAATCAATAATGAATTAAAAAAATGAATATAATCATATAACAAATAAAATAGAATCTCACTAATAGTTTAACCTAATAGCTTAGAAATCCTCTTTCCCTCTTATTCTCTAGATTTGTCCTATGTTGTAAATCTTGTGAAACACCGAGATGTTTATAGATCTGAAAAGCTCATTCTTTCTCTCCTATTTAGGCTATTTATTTATTAAATTGATGGAGAATTGTTGATTTTATTTTAGATCTCAGGTTTATTGAGAGGAGACTGAGAAGATGAAGAATGTAACGAAGGTCCCTTTCTCTTGAGTTTGGGAGGTTTATAAATACATTAGGTCGTATTAATGTATTGCTAATCCTAATTGGCCCATTTTCATTTAACATATTCTTTTGTTATAGCTTACACTCCATCATCCATTTTAAACGTATTTATGATGAAACTTGAGCAAAAAAATATGATCTATAAAATGGTGCAAGTTTCATAATTTAATTCCTCTGTTTGTAGAAAATTATATTTTGAAATAAATGGGTACACTTGACTATTATATTTTGTTCCAGCTGTCATGATTTCTAATAGTTTAGTTATGGCTCTACAATGTTATTTCTTTTTACTACAAACGTCTTGCATTAGAATGGATCCAAGTTTTGATGGGCCTGGGTCGAAATTTAGGCATGTTCCACGATGGGTTGTTACATTTGGCATCAGAGCCCTAGATTACCCGATCAACGGGGAAAAGCTATACGTATGAGAGACGTATTTGTTACTTTTGAAAAGAAAATTCAAATAAAATATTCAAAAGAATTCTTACTATACGTATATATATACTTATACCCTCTCTTCTTGAACATACACACATACACTAGGCAAAATTTTCTTTTCTTTCAGCATATAAATACTATCTTAGGAAATCATCACTAAAGGTTTAACCTATAGATATCTGGTATGGTTGATAATCAATCTTCTTCCAAACAAGGGAACCCTACCCTCAGAAGATCACCCATTTGTGGAATGCCCGAATGGTTTAAACAATGTCTTAGGACTGTCGGGCAGATTCCTATTCCTCTAATTGCACCAGTAGCACCTACTGCCCCAGCCGTTGATGAATCACCATGTCCTGTTGACTTTCCTAAGCTATGTAAGAACTTTCCCAATATGGGAGGGAATACATACTCTAAATCTAAAGGATATTCAAAAGCTAAATCATGGATTGGTAACTATGAGAAGATATTTAGAGAGCTTGGTCAGGATGATCAGTTAAGAAGAAGAATGGCAGCTTCGTACCTTAGGGAAAAAGCTTTAAATTAGTGAAACTTTGTGACTAATAAGCACTCAGGTAGGATATTCTCATGGGATGAATTCAAGGACCGATTTGAGATGAGATTCGTGTCTAGAGTAGAGTTAGCTTGCAATTGGAAAAGTTCATTCAGTTGAGACAAGGAGATTCTACCCTTAACGAGTACATAGCTAAGTTTACTGAATTTGCTAAATTCGGGATAAACCTGATAAACACGCCTATGAAAAAGGCCATGAATTTCATGAAGGGCTTAAATTCCCCACTAAGAGAAATGTTGTTGATCCAAATACTCATAGGGGCTATGTATGAGATGTTGGTAGAAACAACGATTCTACACGTGGCTAATGAGGAAGATAAGAGAGAGAAAGAGAAGTCTGCACAAACCCAATAGCAAAGAGGGTGTAAGAAGGGGAGTTTTTGGGCCAACAAGAAGTCGAAGAGGAAGTTTAAGAAGAAAGTAAAGGTGTGTAAGAGATGCCAAGGTAGGTGCCATGAAGCTAAAGATTGTAGGGTAAGTCTGATGAAGGAACCCTTTAAAGGAAAGTGCTTTAACTACCACGAGGATGGGCATTACAAAAATTAATGTTCCAAGATGTCTAAGGAAGGACCAAGCGGACAAGCCTACGCTATTGAAGCTATCCTTATTGCTAGTGACCCACCAAGGGACCAAGGAAAGTAGGTCTAGAAGGCATAACTCTTATTTTTGGGGTTATTATTCATACCCTATTTGATTCGGGGGCATCACATTCCTTTATAAACAGGGATGTAATAAACT
Source organism: Allium cepa (assembly GCA_030765085.1). Classification (NCBI taxonomy): domain Eukaryota; kingdom Viridiplantae; phylum Streptophyta; class Magnoliopsida; order Asparagales; family Amaryllidaceae; genus Allium; species Allium cepa. The sequence goes on from CM060943.1 coordinate 737,628,592, forward strand.
CCTCAAACCTTAAAACCCATATGGTCAACAACTCAGTAGAGGTTTCCAATCCCTTTAGTGGTCCGACCCATCTTTCTCTTACTTGCAAAGACCTAGTGTTAGACATATGCGACATTGATTTCATATGTACTGCGTACGTTCTAAATTTTGAGGGGTATGGACTTATCTTGAGTATGGATTGGATGTCATATTATGGAACCATTCTTGACTGTGATAAAAGGGTAGTACGATTAAGGAATCATCGTGGTCGGCCTAGAATTTCTTTGTACACCCGAAGCTTTAGTCGAGTTAAGCCATTTATACTCGCTAAATCTATCTGTTGATCGAGAAAAACTATTTGTACCCATAGTTTGTGAATTTATTGGTGTCTTCGAGGAGGTCTCGGGTCTCCACCCCATAAGGAGATTGAGTTTTGAATCGATTTGGAGAAAGGACGCAATACCTGTTGCTCTGCTTTTGAGACATATGGTCCCCATAGAAAGAAAGGAATTGGATAAGCAAATCTCAGAGCTATTGGAAAAAGGATTAATCCATAGGAGTACTTCTAAGTGGGGATCCTTTGTCGCTTTTTAGTTCTTTAAAACTTTGTGTCGATTATAGGGAGTTGAATAAGTTAATAAGGAAAAATATGCGCCCTGTACCAAGAATAGATGACTTGTTCGACCAACTTATAGGAGTTAATGTCTTTTCCCAATTAGACTTAGCAACGTGATTCCATCAGTTAAGTATTGTAGAGGAAGTAAACCAAAGACCATATTCCACGCGCCAGATGGACTCTATTAGTGGAAAGTAATGCCTTGGACTGACAAATACCCCAACATAATTTGTGGATTTGATGAGTAGAATATTTAGAGAGCAACTTAATAAATTTTCCATGATGTTCGTTGATGATATCTTGGTTTTCCAAAGGCAAGAAGGAGCATAAGGATCACCCTAGGGAGGTATTAGAGACCATGAGAAGAAACCAACCCAAAGCCAAGTTTTCTAAATGCCACTTTTGGAAAAATGAAGCTAGGTTCCTTGGGCATATTTTTTTGGAGAAAGGATTGGTGGTGGATCCTACTAAAGTGGAAGCTGTCCAAGGATGAAACTTTCCTAGCAATGCACCAGAGGTTAGAAGTTTTCTAGGGTTAGCAGGCTACTATAGAAAGTCCATCAAGAGCTTTGCACAAATAGCAGCTCCTTTAACCCGATTGACTAAGAAGAATGTAATTTTTGTTTGGGATGATAAATGCAGCAAGGCATTTGAGAAGCTTAAGGAGTTATTAACTAGTGCACCCATGATCACTATTGCAAATGGAACTAAACTATTTACAGTTTTCACGGATGCATGTGGCATAGGATTACGAGCAGTTCTTATGCAAGAAGGTAACATAGTTTCCTATGCTAGCAGATAACTAAAAGATCATGAGAAGACGTATCTAGTGCATGGTTTAGAATTGGCAGCCATTGTTTTGCCTTGAAGATGTGGTGGCGTTATCTCTTGCGAAAGGTTTGAGCTATTCACTGCTCATAAATCACTCAAGTACCTATTTTTCCAAAAAGATTTGAATCTTAGGCAGCAGAGGTGGATGGAGTATATAGCATCCTTCAACTTGGATATTCAACATACCCTTGGAAAAGGGAACATAGTCACCAAAGTCCTTAGTAGGAGACATGCTACCCTATGTGATATATATGAATGGATACAGTTGAAGTTTGTCTCAAATTTTAACCTCCAATTTTCAACAAAACCCATCCAAAGTTTTCTATCAATTATGGAGATTAGGTTAGCCTTGATGGATCGTATGTGGCACGAGCAAGTAAAAGACAAGGAGTTAGTAGAGATTTTGGAAAAATTAAGGAAAGAAGAGCATTTTCCCCATGCTAGGAGATATTGACTCGATGAGAAGGATATTTGAAAAGAGATGGACTCCTTTGCATCCTAATGATTAATGACTTGACGAGAGATGTGCTTATGGAATGTCACCACTCAAGGATGGCCATTCATCCCGGAGGAGATAAGATGTACAAGGCCATAAAGAGAATTTTCTTTTGGAATGGAATGAAGAGGAGCGTAGCTGAGTTTGTTATTAGGTGTTTAACATGTCAAAAGATATAAGCTGAGCAAGGGAAGCCCGGTGGATTATTATTGCCTTTGAAAATTTTGACCTGGAAGTGGGAGCATATTTCAATGGATTTCGTGGAAGGATTGCCTAAATGTCAGAAGGGCGAGGAGGCTATTTGGGTTGTTGTAGATAGACTCACCAAGAGTGCTCATTTTGTTCCAATTAGGAGAAATAGGACTAGCTCTCTCGCCTAGATTTATATTAAAGAGGTAGTTCGTCTACATGGAATTCTTGTAAGAACAGTCAGTGGCGGGGATCCCTTGTTTACTAGTGAGTTTTGGAGGAGCCTACAGACATCTTTGAGAACTTCTTTGAACCTTAGCATGTCACATCACCCGTAAACCGGACAAACAGAGAAGGTGAATAGAATTTTGAAAGACTTGTCGAGAGCTTGTGTCTTAGATTTTGAAGGACACTGGGAACGGCATTTACCTTTGATTGAGTTTGCGCATAACAGTAGCTATCAAACTATGATTGGTATTTGTTAAAAGCTCTCATTCTAGCAAAGTTGTTAGATTTGGAAAATCTAGAAAATTGGCGCCTAGATTTATTAGAATATTCATAATTCTAAAAAAAGAAAAATTGGCATATCATGTGGAGCTTCCTAACAAGTTGGCAAGAGTCCACAATGTTTTCCATGTTTCTCATCTTAAGAAATACTATCATGACACCGCTAGAAGAGTAAAGCCTGATCAATTGGGGGATTTGAGATGGAGTTGACTGTGCGTCGTGCCATTGCATGCATTGTGGAGCACAGTACTAGGAGACTCCGCAATAAAATAATTAAGTTGGTCTGAGTACAATTGGGGGACAATTTGGCGTAAAGCACATGGGAGACCGAGGAGAAGATAAAGAACCACTCACCTCGAGCTTTACACTAGTAAGTTTTCTCTCCAAAATTTGGATTTTGTTAAATCGCGGTTGCTAGATTGGATGGTAGGAAATGGTTTTCACAGTTTTTCACAATCACTTTACACTTATATAGAAATTTTTATGCATGCTTAGGATATTTGCATACATACTTACATGACATGATTACACGCACACGCTAGGGTTGAGCTCATTTTAGAATGTCTGTAGTATATAATCACATTGCACTAATGGTTAAGGAGATGGTTGTGTAGAGAACTTGGTTGTATAACACGGATGTATTATGAGTTGTGTTGTTCGCCACTTGGAAGATTTTGAGATGAAATCCTTTTTAAAGGGGGAAGAATGTAACACAGTGTAAAATGTGCTGTAAATAAATAATTAAATTGAATTAAATACAATAAGGGTTGGATAGGGAATTTTATTAAAGTTGTAATTTGACCATGAAAGCTTTCTCGTTGCATTCGTGGTGAAATTTTGATCAGTTTACATAGATAACATGCCAAGAACGGAGCTCAAACAAAGAAGTTATGAGCATCTGAAGTTCTTAGATTTAAATTAACTTAGTTTGAATTCAAATTCAAATTAAAATGAGAAATCAAATTTAGGATTTAAATTTCAAAAATTAACTTGGGAGCTAAGTAAACAATTAATTAAGGCTTAACGTTAAAAAGTTAATTAGGGAATAAAATAATTCGACAACAGAAAAAAAAAGCCCCTAAGTAAGAAAGCGATCGACCTGAATAGGTCAACCGGTTGACCATAATGGTCAACATTCGCATATGGATGGCTGACCGCTTGGCAATGACAGTTGCCAGTGGCAGCTAGGGTTTTATGTTATAGTCTGTTCGGTTGTGAGCTCCATATTACCCCTTTCCCACCAACTTCCATCCTACGGTTATATTGCGTTTCGATTCCTATAAATATGACCCTACCCTCTCCACTTTTATTCATATTATTTTGGAGAAAACGACGAAACTCTGTCATTGTCATCACTCTAACAAGATTCAGAAACTCTGTAGATCCAGGTAAGGTTTCAACTTAGTTCCTATTTGTTTCTTCCCCCTGCAGTTTATTTTTATCATATTCTTCTCCATTTATTTTGAATCTAATGGATATATATACCAGTTTCTTATTATGTGTGTGTGTATATCAAAAGAGAGATTTTGAAAGAGATTGGAAGGCTGCAAATCCATTTGAGTAAAGCTAAGGCTAATATGTGAGTGGAAACCTTAGTACTTCTATTCAGCAATTGTTAGTGTATTTCTTTTGGATTTAAATATGCTTCAGGGATTTTGAGATTTAAAAATATGATAGATAAAAACAAAATTCCTTTTTATTTCAAAATGTCAATTCTATGTTGAGAATTCTCGATTATTCACGTTAATTTGATGGGATTTGTTTCGTTTATGCAATTTTTGATAATTTTATAGTATGTTCCATTTCTCCTTCTTCTTTGGGCCAAATTGCGATCCTTCAATAAAATAAGTGGTTTAAATTATGAATTCTATTCGTAGTTTGCACCACTTATTCTTATTTGTTTCCTTGTAAAAGAGGAGTTGAATAGAATATCGGGTTTAGATTGCAATTCTTATTGTTTAAGATATACCATTGAATTGGTATAATAAATTGAGTTTCTATTTTATTTACAAGTCTATTGTTGCAGCTTTGATTATGAATATTCATTTCCTGTTTTAGATATTAGAATTCCATGAAAGCTTGGGAAATTGAAGAAAAGGGACCTGTAATAATAATTGGTTAGGGAATTGACATTTAACGCTGGTTTAGGGCATAAAGTCCATGCATTTAGAACTTATTAAGCACGAATATTTATTTCTTTCTATTTACATAATTGACGATAGCTATTGCATATATGGCATATTTAATTAGGCTCTTATTTATATTTATATTCCACCATTAAGAAGGTAACTGATTTTGACGTGAAAATAAGAGGAAACTCTTATATGGCCAAATTATTAATAAGGCGTAATAAGGAAGATTCCTTATAAGGCCTTATTTATGAAAGGGTGAGATGAGTGTGTGTGTGTGTGTATGGAGAGTAAATGATTTGTTGCTAGGTCATAAGGATGCGAGGTCAATAGAGTTATATGACGGTAATATGTCCTTCACTTTGAGGCAACCAGCAGTTGTGTACACTTTTGTTAATGGGAGATATTCTTATTATAACTATTTTTAATAACACGAGGTTAGTTCCAAATTCTATAGGGGAAATCTGCCCAGATAATCTAGCTACCAGTTCCCCTGAATAGTGAACTAATATAAGATGTCATTATGAGTATAGACCATAAGTCGAAGGGCCTACTTTGGGGTTTAGGTTATTAAGTGGTTGGACCCACCTTTTTCCTAGATGAAGTATTAAATAGCCAAGGGGTTATGCTAGGTGTTATCTCTATAAGGGACTGCTTCTGAAATTAGGCCTTAAATGATGGGGTTTGCCTATTTTTCACCTGAAAGTATTATGTGGCCTATGAGATTCCATATGATGTCAGCTGGATATTACCATTGAGGAGCACACTTTTTGGAATTAGGCCTTAAATGATGAGGTTTGCCTATTTTCTCCTGGAAAGTATTAAGTGGCATGGGTACTGTCTCTTACATTATTAGCTATTTATGACGTACGATTGAGATATGAGATTTACTTCTAGAATGGAAGGTATTAAGTGGTTGGACTCACCACCTTTCCTTATAAAGAAGTATTAAATGATTTAATGCTTTTATATTTGTAGACATATCCTTATTTTGAAATATACTACCCGTGTACTGAAAAGGTAAGACTCGAGATTTTTATTCACCAAACACTTATTGTTATGACTCCCTTTTCATTACAACATAGGTTAAGGACGGAGTGATGGCGGTGACAATGCTTAAAGATGAAGAAGCTTGACAAGTGGCAGTATTTATTATTATTTATTTTCATGTGTACCCATGGATTTAAATAGTTTTTGTAATAGATATTACACTACTGTTTTTATTAAATTTTGTGTTATGACATTTTTATGGTATTGAAATAAATGGGTACACTTTACTGTTACATTTTGTTCCATCAGCTATGAGTTTTAAAAGTTTATTTATGGCTCTGCAATATTATTTCTTTTTACTACCAACGGCTTGCCTTAGAATGGATCTAAGTTTCAATAGGCCTTTTTCAAATTGAAATTTAGGCATATTCCGAGATGGGTTGTTACAGGAATTGCTATATGTAAAGGTAAACATAGCCTCAAGCTTCACAACCGAAAATTACTAAAAAAGGGATATGCGGTAGAGCTATGTGGGTCACACCCTTTAGGGTATAATCATCACCCGATCAAGATAGATATTTCGAGTTATGTATTCTCATGACTTGGGTACAATTGTTGATCACAATCAAGGTGATGACATATTCGGTACTATCCAGTAAGGGGTAGTTCGTTCCTGTGTTGGCGGGGGGTGCATGTGAGGTCCATGGTACATTTTATCTAGAGGTTTACTATGACAGGTGGTACTCTAGTAGACTTGTCACTGATAGAACCCATTTTCTAATAAGCCCTTACGGACTTAGTTGTTCCAAGTATGTTGGAATATGAGATACGAGCATTCCAATATGTTCAATATTTACTTTAAGCCTTAGACATTTTGATAATGTCACTGAATTTTCTATTGATATGTTTTGGTTATCATAGGATAAAAAACCTGTCCTTGTTTATATGCAACGTTGTCCTATGAGGTATCTTTATTTTAAAGAGTTTTATCAGTATAATAATTCATTTGTTTGGAGTTTACTCATACTAGACCCATCTATGACTCAGAATTCTTCTTTCTTTTCCCTGAAACTCTTGGATACTCAAATTTGTATGAGTAGCTAAGCAGTCTATGTTCTTACGGATGCATTTTGGAGGAGCATGGAGCAGGATGCTTCGAAGTTAGCTAATTATCTATTTTATTTCCGTTGAATATGTATACTATGTACACTACAAGAACTATAATATATTTTTCGACAACCCTTACTGATGGCCGCCGACGGCCACCGACGGCTTCCAACGGCTAATGTTTTCTGGACTTTGTTATGGTTAAAATAATTAGTCGTCGCCAGCAGTTGGAAAATTTCCATTTGCGGCTGTTGATAGCCGTCGAACAATCGCGACTATCTTCTTCCCTATGTCGAACTAAAAAGATTTCATCACTCTCCCAATTCACAAACCCTCCTCCACCATTCCCCCCTCCACCTCCAAGCAATGAATTTCTATCGAAATCAACTCCAACTTCATCAAATCGGAATCTCATCTCCTCCAATCCCCAAATCTTCTTTATTTTAGGTATTATTTCTAAACCTTAATTAAATGAATTTGTTAATTTAAGTTAATTTGTTAGTTTAATTGTCTATATTGTCTCATTGATTATATAGTAGTTTATTGAATGTTAATTGCTGTTATTATCCTATAAGTGTTGAATAATAACTTGTTTAGTTTGTGCGATAAGAAATTAGTGTGCATTAGTTGAATAATTAGTGCTTTTACGCGTTACTTGGGTTATTTAGTATAGATTATCATAATATAGTTTATGCGTTTTCTAAAATGCCGAAAACGATAATTAATTTTATATACGTACGGTTAATTAATTAAAGTTTTAAACTGTGCATATGTGATAAACCATCGTATACGGTAGTTTAACTTATGTTAAATGTTAAACAATTTATTGTAAACGACGAAAGCCAATTTTTTTTAAAATATAAAATATGTGATATACTTTATTTATAAAACCCTTAGGGTGTTTTTTAGCCCCATCTGATAAGTATTGTATGTTATCATTTTGTGGGTATTTGTTTTTTAACAGAACGAACATCTATATTCATCATATAGAATATTTGTTGGATTTGTCCATGTGTTGGACAAGTTTCAAACACAGTAACGTAATTACATCTCATAAATCATTTCATTTTAAATGGTTCATAAAATTTTGGCAGTGCTCTTTTATGTTCCCGTGTACACGCAATCATGTACGGCTCAGGGAACAAAAGGAAAGAGCTGTCGAAATTTTGTTGAATAGTTTAAAATGAAATGATTTATGAGATGCATTTACATTACTGTGGTTGTAATGGAAATTAGGATGACCCAGCAACAAAGTATCAATATCAGTTAATATAAAACATTAAATATAAAATTGTATTGAAAAATAAATTGTGAATATGATTTTCATTTATATCGTATTTTTTAATTATAGTAGGAGAGATGATGAATTATTTTACTGATCAAAGCTGGATGTATCAACAACGTAGGAAAATTGAAGGCTCAATAAGTGAACATTTTAATAATGGTGTACACATATTTATTAATTACTCTTTAAGTAATAATGGAAACGAAGAAGAAATCCATTGTCCATGTAGTAGGTGTAAATTGTTGAAGCATTTGGTACCACAAATGGTTAGTTCATTTGCATCAGTACGGTTTCTTGCCGTACTATTTGGTATAGGATCGGCACGGAGAACTTGTAGCACTTAATCCTATACAGTCAGAGGAGGTAGTGAGTAATGAAATTATTGCGACGAATCTCATAGAATATATAGTTGAAGATGCAGCACGTTCAATGTTCCCTACTGCACAATTTGTTGATGACGATGTTAATGTTGAAGAAGAACCAAATATTGGAGAATTTTTTTTTATGATTTGTTGGATTTTGTGAAGAAACCCCTGTGGGAAGGATGTACAAGTGGCACCCAATTATCAGTAACCGTAGAATACATTGTAATGAAATCTAAATACAACCTCACAGAAGCTGGATTTACAGCTGTTGTACATGCTGCGAAGTTGCATATGCCTCCCAACAACTTAATGTGCGAAAATCATTATGAAGTGAAAAAACTTATGTCGACTTTTGATTTATTGTATCAAAAAATAGATACATGTTTAAATGGTTGCATGTTATTTTGAAAAGAAGAGATCAATTTTAGGAATTGTAAAATATGTAATCAGGAAAGATATAAACCAAAAAAGAAGAAGGGAAATAAAGTACCGTATAAACGTAAGTATTATTTACCTATTACTCCTAGACTTAAAAGGTTATATGCATCTTCTATAACCGTGCATCATATGAGATGACACAATGTTAGAACGCAGAAAGAAGGTACATTAACACACCCAGCTGATGGGGAAGCATAGAAGCATTCTGATCAGAAATATCCCATTTTGCAACGGAGAGCCATAATGTTAGAATTGGTTTATGTACGGATGGATTTTCACATTTTTTTAATTTGGTTCTAAATATTCATCTTGGCCTACAATCGTTACACCTTATAACTTACCTCAGTAGATATGTATGAAAACTCCAAATATGTTTCTCGCAATTGTCGCCTCCGACCCTGATGATCCGACACAAGGAATCGATGTACATTTACACCCGTTGATTAAAGAGTTGAAAACATTATGCTACGAAGGATTTGAAATATATGACATCTCAAAAAAAGAATTTTCATATGTTTTCTTCTTTATTGTGGACCATTAGCGATTTTCCTGCGTATGCACTGTTTTCAGGTTGGAGCACGACCGGTCGCCTAGCTTGTCCTTATTACATGGAGGAAACACGAGCATTTTCTTTACCGCATGGAAGGAAAATTTTATGGTTTGATTTTCATCGGCATTTTCTACATATTAATCATCATTTTAGAAGAGACAAAAAAACTTTACAGCTAATATAAACGATCCCTTGCAGCCACCAATGATTTGCTCAAGCGAAGATATATATGAAACTGTAAATGATTTTCCAAAGATACTAAGACTGGAGAACAAATTGAAATTCAAGGTAAATCAAATATTCATAATTGGTGCAAACAAAGTATATTTTGGGAGTTTCCATATTGAAAAAAATCTACTACTAGTCACAATATTGACGTGATACACAACGAGAAAAACATGTTTGACAATATTTTTAGTACAATTTTGAATGTTAAGGGGAAGGTGAAGGATGATTTGAAATCAAGATGCGATAGCGAAGTGATATGTCATCGCCCTAAGCTTCATATCAAGCTAAATGACAAAAAAAAACCAAAAGCATGCTAGGAGCTAGACAATAACCAAATTAAAAGACTTTTAAAATGAGTGGAAGGATTAAGATTTCCTGACGGTATTTCTTCCAATATTCGTAGATGTGTCGACTATAAGAACAACAAACTTAATGGGATGAAAAGGCATGATTTTCATGTTATGATGGAAATTTTTTTATCCACTGCTTTTAAAAAACTGTTGCCCGTTACAGTTTGGGTAATTGTAACAGAACATTATTTGTTTTATAAGGAGCTTTGTTCTACTACATTAAAAGTTGATCTTCTACATAAACTTGAGGAAGAAATCCCCATACTACTCTACAAACTAGAGAAAATATTTCCTCCAGGTTTATTTAATGTAATGGAGCATTTACCTGTTCATCTTCCATCCGAAGCACGTCTTCGAGGGCCTGTGCAATATGTATGGATGTATCCATTCGAGAGGTATTAATATTTAGCACGTTAAATATTAATTCAACTCATGTATAAATAAATTTTAATTTGGAATAATTCTTAATAGGTACTTAAATCATCTAAAGAAAAAAGTAAGACAAAAAGCACGAGTTGAAGGTTTGATTTGCAAATCATATATCCAAGAAGAAGCTTCGTATTTTCTCTCTTATTTTAGTGATCATGTGAACTTATCGTTTGAAAGTGCTATGCATAATGATGAAGGCATTGATCAAGATGATTGTCAAGCGAGTTTATCTATTTTTTAAAGACATGGCCAACCTGCTAGTAAATGTATGGAATTATGGTTGAAAGATAGAGATTACCATGTAGCACACACATATATTCTTCTCAATTGTGCTGAAGTTGCACCATTTGTTAGGTAATACACATATATTCTTCTTAATGCATTACATCATCTACATACGTGTATATTTACATATGTACATATGTGTTAATTATAGTGCAATATTTCTTCTAAAAATACAGTGTTTACGAATCACAACATCCAAATGGCGATATCGGCAAAGATTTCACTATTTGGTTCTCAAATTACGTTTACAGCATGACAAACTGTGTGGTTAATGGAGGATTGAAACATTTAGCTATGAGATCAAAAAGGAAAGTCAAGACCTATCCAATATTTTTCTTTGATAGATATAAATTTAACACCAAATAATACGGTGCTAAAAAATTAACTAACAATACCGGTAAATGGTTTTTATGGCATGTTAATCCGGGTTTTGCAATTGACATATTTCACAAGACATATAGAAGAAGTTTAAATGCAACTGGTTCAGCAATGTTCTAGGTTTTAGAATTAATGTGCACTCAAAGTATAATCTTATGAAAATAAAGCATATCTCGCATTATTATAAGTACGATCCTTTTATACTTGCCAAACAAGCTCTTCAAGTTTATTACACTCTGTACCCATCTCTGCGAAGAGATAAAGCATATTGGTCGGTTGTTTTTAAAACAAAGGCCAGATTTGTATTTGATGGACAGAATATTCCAGACAAACAAGCTTATCAACCAGAATTCAACGAAAATACTGTAATAATAATAACCGATGATCAAATCGATTTTAGACCTCTGAACGATGATCAAATGCATTAATAGAAGCATTTGAGACTATAGAGGAACAAAACAAGAGTACATAAGGAGTCTAAATCAGAAAATGACGAGGACTGGTTAATAATCCACATATCGGGAGAAGGTAATTTCTGTGTTTATTAATCTTACATTTTCTCATTAAAAATGATGTGTTCTGCTAATGATATATTTAGTCGTAATCTGTTTCACATAACCGTTTTATTATTCTGCCATAATGTATGTTTCACTTAATTAAATAATATATTTATCATATATGATACGTCTGTAATAGGTACTGTATATGCATGTCGTTTTTTCCTAAACGCAGCTCGTCTCATACAGGATTTCCCTCTTCTTCTCAGAGAGGGATGGGTGCGCCTCTAGTTGATGATGTCCCCAGCCCATCATAGGAGTCAGCTCTTCCTGTGGTCTGGTTGCAGGCCAAAGCTGATGGATCGTAAGTACTAAATTTATTTCAGTGTTACCAATATTTTTCTGTATATGATCTATTATATATTAGTCTTGCTTTATTAAATGCTTGTTTCTTTTTGACATAGTGGCTTCGAGCTCCAGCCATCAGCCACAATGCTCTCCATATCCAGATAGGCATATAAATGCAGGATGACTGCCTGTTGGCCTAAATGGAGCAAGATACCGGATAACGTCCAGGAGAGCATTTAGCAGGATTTTTTGTAAGTGTAAATTTATATTTTGCACTTTCTCTTTGGTCATAGATCACTCTATATGTTGTAGACTATTTATAAAAATGTATAACTTTCATTTTCTAAATGTGCAGGGTTCGGTCAACCTACAAGAGACTAATGTATCCCTGGTGTAGCGGCATTGGAATAATAAAATCACCAAAAATTATAAGGATATAATGTCTGCTATGAGAAGAGCGGGGAAAAAACCCATCTGGATGAGTGCTAGCGTTTGGGAGGCCTAGGTCGCATGGTGGGGCAATGAGGAGTTCTCGGTAAGTTTACCACATATTAATTACTTTAAATTATTGCGTGTATTTAATATATAATTTAGAACTGTAATGTTGTTTCTAATTAATATTTGCAGAGGGGGTCAGATAGGAACTCCGTAAATAGAAATAAGAATCCCGTCACACATCGTGGTGGTTCCAAGTCGTTCCAGCATCATCATGAGGATTTGGGAAACTTTTTTATTCGCATTTTTATATTTTAAGTTATAACATGTTAATAGGTAGTTAATAAAACAATATAATATATATAATACATATTTCAGGAAAGAGCGCAAGGAGGTGCTATTTCATATTGGGTTGTTTTTGCTCATACTCATGCCCTAAAACAGACCGACGATTCGGGCTTAGTCGTATACTCATAGGAGCATGATGATAAAGCGACCATTGCCTATGTAAGTATATTATAGCTAAATTAAAAGTCATCGGTTATTAATTAAGTACATATTTATAGATATATTAATTAGTGTTATTTATACCAGTGACCATTTCAACATTTTGTCAATTAGTATAGCGATTAGTCTACTAAATTGTATTCTGTATTTTGCATTACAACAAAAGTTTCAGGAAGTACGGGCACAGCTGCTGGTTGAGACATGATGGGATGAGTTGATAGCTGTTAAGGAGGATGCTATATTCGAGTCTCTCATGGATTCACCATCTTGCAGCAGGCGCTATGGATTTGGGAACCAAGCGGTAATTTTTAGAAAATAAACTAAATTCAAATATTGCATATTTTTCAATTAAAGTTATGTAAATTACGTTTATGATGTTGGAAGCAGTATAACAATTTATTTAAATTCGCGGACTAGGAGATCGCAGAAGGCATATATGATGGCTCAAGACAAAGAAGAAATTGCAGAGCTATGAGCCGAAGTCTTCTAGCTACGGGAGCATGATCGCCATCGTGTTGCGCAAATGGAGCAGCTGAACCGGTGCCTGGCGGAGTATATGGAACAGCATGGGAGGTTTCCATCGTCGGGTGGTTCTGCAGGGGACAATGATTAATGATGCTAGGTATGTTCTATTATGTTTTTTTCGTCTGTATATATATGCTTCGAGTGGGTGAGGATATGTTTGATACATTTTGATGGATTGTATATTATTTTATATGGATTTGGATGTTGAATTTGTGGATTTGAATGTTGATTTTGTGGATTTGGATGTTGATTTTGTGGATTATATTGGATTTGGATATGGATTTTATGGGTGGAATATTATGTATGCTTGTTTATTTAATTATTGGTTTATATATGCTCGAAAATGAGTTGTTATTAGTATTGATGAATGTGGGGTGGCTGAAAGGCAGCAGGTTCATATTCATAAAAAAATTACCCAGAATACCCATGTAACTGTTTTCGATGGCCTACAGGTCATAATTTTCCAATAGCTCCCAACAACAAACTCCGACCATTTCCGACGGCCTGGGGCAACTATTTGGTTTTCAAGATTGCCATGTAGCCGTTTTGGCCATTGGAAACGATCGGAGATTGCCCTGGAGGCCGTTGAAAAAGTGTGGTTAATGCCGTTGGAAATCGTTACTAAACTAGATTAGTATTCCAACGGCTGTATCTACGATTTTCGATGGCCTTCCAATGACCGTCGATGGCTTTGGGCTATTGGAAATAGTGTCGTTCTCATAGTGGTATTGGCATTGTAGGGGCAGGCAGTTATATCTGTCCCTGGCTAAAGTTAAGACCTGTTGTGACTCTGATGTTTCATTCCAGAAGTGACCATATGTACTACCTTATGTTCTATTACATATGATTGCCCTGCATTATGAGATGTTTTGTTTCTGTCTTCTTGTCTTTTCTTTTCCTTTTACCCCAACGGCTTGTCTTTCAGACACCTAGATGATCGGCATATGAATATCATGGATATATTAAGTGTCGTCTTAGGAAGTAAGAAAGGAAAATCATTACAGGTGGTATCAGAGCTTAGATTGTGCAAACACCTAGGCCTTGGTTTGGTTCAACTCATTGGAAATAGGGCTAGCAATACCCTAGAATGAGTTTAGTCTATAAGAGCACGTAGTTGTAATTTTTATGTTTATATTTGAATTATTTAAATCAGCTTTTTTATGTTTGATTCAGTACCCTTTTCCCTTACAATTATTTCGCCTAAGAATTCTAAAGTTATCTTACTCTATCTAGATAGTAAGAATGAGCAATTGGGCAAGGTGAGGTTGGAGAACTAGTGGCAATACGACCACCAACGGTCTAACCCCGAATGTTGGAAGAGTTGGAGTAGTTGAAGAGGCAGAACCAGTGCACTCCCGTTTGAACTTTGTAGTTCTGTGCAAAAAATGTAATAATTTAGTAGGAAAGCCGTTTAAGGGCATGGAGTTCATCATCGAAATCCAAGCTTGGCTTCATTCTTGCGAAAATATTTTCCAGTGGTTGGATATTTTAGATGAGCAGAAGCATTTCTCAGCATCTTGGTAGTTGCAAAATGGAGCTACAACATGGTGGGATTCCATTACAATGAATGTTCCAAAGGATAATGTTTTTTAGGCCAGATTTAAAGAGGTGTTTGAAGGCTAATTTATGCTCACTTTAGGAATGACCCGTATACATAGGAGTTTCTGGGATCTTAAGCAAGGAGATTTGTTGGCAGCTGAATATGAAATGAAGTTTAATGAGCTATCATAATTTGGCTTAGAGTTGATTGATACCCCATTTAAAAAATGAGATGTTTGTGATGGAAATGAGAGAAGGATTTTAAGAGAATACGACTGCCCATCTAAAGGGATTTAGTGTGGATTTAGTAGATATGGCTTTGAGGTATGAAGTTCTAGAGAAGAAGAAGCCCAACAGCACCTAGCAATAATAATGGTAACTCAAACAAGAGGAAGTTATACCCACAATGGAAGTAGTGGAATAAGGTAGGGAGGAGATCAAGGGAACAAGTTCAGGGATGTAGAGTGTTATCAGTGTAAGCAGAAGGGCCATTTAGCAAGGTTTTGTAAGAATTCTAAAGCTTTGAAGCACCGGGGGAGGAGGCATATCGCTCCTATGGTTCAGAAGATGCTTTGCTACAAGTGTCAACAACCATGACACATGGTGAAGGATTTCCTGCTAATGAAGAAGGGTCAGCAAGTCAAGATTTATGCCATCAAGGATGAATCGTCGACCTTAAGAGATATGAAATGAAAAGGAAAGGAGTTCTTGAAGGTACTTTAATTATCAATGGAATTTTCGTTCAAGCATTTTTTAATACCGAGGCTTTCCGTAATTTTATTTCTATAGAATCAATAGGTAAATTGCAACTTCCCTACGAATTGTAGAAATCCCCATTTGTGTGTCTAACCCCATAAGAGGTACGATTAATCCGTGCATGATTTATGAAGATATACCAATTACTTACCAAACCCACCATTTTTCATGTGATTTGGTTGTTTTGGATTTTAATGGGTTTGACATTATACTTAGTACGGATTGGTTGTCGGAGGATGAAGCAGTCTTAGATTGTATTAGGAGGATGGTATCTTTGAAAGCAAAATTTGGAAAATTCGTTAGTATCATGCGATGATCTAGAGAAGAGAATGAGTATTTTCTTGTATGCCTTAGAAATCGTCCCCAAAAAAGAGTTACGGTCGATAGCAATCGTCGAGGATTTCCCTAATATTTTTTGATGAAGCTAACAGTCTACTCCCATATCGGGAGATTAAGTTTCGTATAGACTTAATTCCTGGTTGAAAGCCTGTTATTCAACCTATTCTTAAAATGGCTTCGAGAGAGAAGAAGAAGTTGAGGGATCAGATCGTTAGTTTGTTGAGAAGATGACTGATTAGACCAAGTCGTTCAAGTTAGGGAGTAGTGATGGTCTTTGTCATAATGTTTGATGATTCTTTGAGTCTCTAGGTGAATTATAGGGAGCTAAACAAGCAGACCATTCGGAATAAGTATCCCTTACGTTGTATAAATGATATGTTTGACCAACTCCATGGTACTTGAGTATTTTCCCAAATGGACCTTACTACAGGATTCCACCAGCTAAGGGAACAGACGATATCATCCCCCTTACGGCATTTAGAGGACCTGATTTTTCTCTCGAGTGGTTGCCCTTTTGGGCTAACCAGTGCACCTGTTTATTTTGTAGATCCGATGAACCAAGTTTTTAGAGATGTGTTGAACAAGTTTGTGTTAGTCTTTATAGATGATATCTTTATTTACTCTAAGACCGAGGTAGAACACAAACACCATTCACAAGTGTTGTTGGAAATGTTACGAACGCACGTTTTAAAGGCTAAATTTTCTAAGCGTCGTTTTTAGCTGTCGAAAGTAAGGTTCCTCGGGCATATTGTGCCGTAGGATGGTATTTCGGTTGATTCGGCAAAGGTGGCAGTTGTTCAAGAATAAAAGACACTACAGGCTCCGACGGAGGTCGGAAGCTTATTAGGCTTGGTCTGATATTATAGAAGGTTCATCCAAGACTTCTCTAAGACTTCCTCGCACCTAACCGAGCTGATGAAGAAAGATGAGAAGTTTGTTCAAACTTTGAAGTGTGAGGAAGCGTTCGTCGAGCTGAAGAGAGGTTGACCAGTGCTCCAGTTCTAGCTATTCTAGATGGAGGTGAAGAGTTGATTGTTTATACCGAATGGTTTTGGTGTAGGCTTGGGTGCAATTCCGACGCAGCTTGGTAGGATCATTGCATATGCTAGCAGGCATTGAAACCTTATGAGCAGAATTATGCAACACATGATTTCAAGTTACAGGATGTTGTGTTTGCATTAAAGATGTGGAGGCATTACTTTTTAGGTGAAAAATTCTAGATCTTCAAGGATCATAAGTTCCTGAATTATATTTTCACGAAAAGGATCTAAATATAAGGTAGCAGTGGTGGTTAGAATTTCTAAAAGCCCATGACTTGGATATTTTATATACGTCGAGGAAAGCAAATATGGTAGCAGATGCTTTGAGCAAGAATGCAGTCTTGGATTTTTTGGAAGTTACTCCGATTCTACTAAAAAGGATTATAAGCAAACAAAGGGAAGATAGCATTCTGGTAGAAAATGCAAGGAGTTGAAGTAGGTCAAAGTTCGGGTTTTAAGATGGATAGCCATGGTGTTTTGACGATGAATGAAAGGTCATGCGTTCTAGATGTTAATGTCCTTAGACATAAAGTTTTAATGAAGTGCCATAAATCTAAGTTGAGTATCTACTCTGGAGTTAATAAGATGTGTCGGGATATAAGGTGAGTATTTTAGTGGTCTGGGATAAAGAGGAATATTTCAATCTATGTCAGCCAATGTGCGAACTGCCGGCAAATCAAAGGCGATCACCGAAGGACTGCTGAGTTAATACAACCACTTGAGATTCCAAATTAGAAATGGGAGCAAGTATCAACAGATTTTATTATGGGTTGCCCATATCAAGGAGATGAAATGAAGGAATTTGTGTCATTATGGATCGGCTAACCAAGAGTGCTCATTTAATTTCAGTAAAGCCGACGAGGACTGTGGCAACAATAGTAGAAATTTATATGATGGAGATCATTCAACTGCATGGGGTTCTAGTTAGCATTGTAAGTGATCGATATCTATTCTTTACCAGCCAATTTCGGAAAGCATTATAAGCAACTTTGAGAACAAAGCTAAGTTTGAGAAATAGCTTACCATCCTTAAACGGACGGTTAAGTAGAAAGAGTTAACCGAGTCTTGGAAGATCTGTTGAAAGCATGCGTCTTGTACTTTGGAGGATAGCGGGAAGTTCGTCCACACTTGGTGGATATCTCTTACAACAATAGTCATCAAGTAAGCATCGGCATGACACCCTGTAAAGCTCTTTGCAGATGGCCATTTAAGTCGTCAGTATGTTGGGTGGTGACTTGGGATCGATTAGTGCTTGGACTTGATATGATTTGGGAGGCTACAAATAAGGTTATAGGACAAAGAGGAGGATGAAAGAAGCTCGAGGTATAGAAAAGCTATGTTGATCGGAGGCGAAGGGATTTAGAATTTTCAGCTGGAGATTTTCTGTTTGTGAAATTTCCTCGATAATAGGAGCTGTTAATTTCGAAGGGCAAGGAAGTTGGCGCCCATGTATGTTGGACCTTTTCAAATTCTTGGGAGAGTTGGACCGCTTTCCTATAGATTTAAGTTGCCAAAAAGATTTTGGTGAGTTCATAATGTATTTCATTTATCACGTTTGAGGAAATATTTACATAACCCATCGTTGATTGTTGAACCATCTGTTCAAGAGGATTTGGAGGTGGAACCAAACTTGATTGTGATAAGACATCCAATTTGCATTGTGGATCGAGATGTAAAGCAATTGTGCCATAAGGTAGTGAGATTGATTAAGGTTCAATGGAGTGAAGATCCTAAAGACTGCACTTGGAAGACGAAAGATAGCATGAGAGAAGCTTATCCTGAGTTAATGATGGAATAGTTGTTTGCTTGTTGTGTGGAATGTGTACTCACTGCTTATGATGTAGTTGGTTAGCATGTGTCTTTTGTATGTGTTTCATCATCTTTTGTGTGTTGATTTTGGGATGAAATTATTTTAAAAGGGGAAAATGTAATGGTCTGAAATTTAATTGCTTTAAATATGAATATTTAATATTTTTTTGAAATAATTAATTAATGGATTTTATAAATCAAATAAACCTCTTTTAAATAATAACTAATGATTGTGAAGTTGTTTTAAAATTTAGTTTACAAAAATAATCAGTTTGAGGAAAAATAGGAAATGTGATTGAAAATCGTTTTTCGGATTCTTGACTTTTTATCATCTAGAACCTATCAAAAAACATTGTGTACACTGGAGTATATACACGCACACTTATATAATAACATATGAAATTGATAGAGTTAAAATAGGTTTAAACATTTGCTTGAGGAAATAAGGTAAGTTGACTTTTCTTTTTAAAATTAAATAAATTAAAAAGGAAAAGAAAAAAGAAATGTCGCATAACATGACAACTCATCCTAGTACATACAAAAGGTGATGGATAAGAAAGGGGGTGCTTGCATGTGGAACGGGGATAGATAAGGGAGGTGAGGTGGCAACAAATGTATGGAGGGTATTGGGTTAATGGCAAAAGGATAATTTTCATATTCCATTATATATAAAAACAATTCTTTTTTTTATTCAGTCCTCATTTTAGTTCATTCTCTCATTTTAAAAACTCTATTATCTTCCATTTCAATCCCTTCTTAACTTCCGTGGCTTCTTAAATTTTTTCTAAAGTTAAAAAATCACCTCTTTTCCTTTTAAATCCTTTAAAAACTATTTAATAAACCATCCTATTACTTTATACTTAACCTCCAAAAACAAGACCCAAAACCACCTTTTAAAGCCAAGCCAAGCCCACTGACCCTAGGGCCGAATCATTTTTCCGCTTTAGGCTCTTAAAAATCAATTTTTTTACAAAGAAATCCAAGTTCGGTTGTTGATGCAAAGTGGTAGTGTGTGATAACCCGTATTTTTGGGCATCAGATAATTGGATAATTATCTGATTTAACTGTTGAAAAATACTGATTTATAGATTGAACAAATAAATCTAATAATAAATATTTATATCTGGATAACTATTTATTTGATGATCTCCTAATATAATTACTTAAAATTTACAAATTTCTTTTAAGAACAAATAATAATGATTGTTTATATATATAATATATATATATATATTTTAAATAGAATTATTATTTTCAAATTGAATCTGTGTTTGTTTATATATATATATATTTGAGTTGATTTTAAATTGAATTTGAATTTGGATTTAAATTTGAAATTTGAAATTTAAAAAGATAAGTACCTTAACATATTTTGGATTTAAAAATATATTATATATGATTTTATTTAGAACATAATTGGTTTTATATTATTTTCATTTTAAAGTTTTATCTATATAAATTAAGAAAGTATTTATTAAATAGTAAATTAAATACAAAAGCTTTTTATTAACATTTTAAAATAATTAAAATTGCATGATGGCAAGTGTTAATTTATAAAATCATCTTAATAACATGTGTAAGATGATAAACATTTGCTAATGACAAATGATAGATGAATAAACAAGTGTCACCAATTTATTTTTATTTTCTTTTGTTTTAATAACTCCTAATTAAGCCAATATAAGTATATATCTCATCTCTTCACTTCTTTTTCCTATCATTATTTTACAAATCATAAAAACTCAAAATAAACCCTGTAAAACTTCAAACCAGAAAGAAATCAAGGCCTGTAAAAAAAATTAGCAGACCAGGAAATTTAAAGCATTGTCAGTGTTCAAGTTTCAACCTAGGAAAAAAGAAAAAATACAAAGTTTCAAGCAACAAGTAAATCAATATCAAGAAGCAGATTCAAATTCAAGAAAATCAATTTCCAAAAAAGAATACCCAGGCTTCTCTGTTCTTCCAAGATTAGTGAGTAAACTCTTATCTTAAAGCTTAATCTGCCTATATATAGGTAAATGCATGAGTCAATCCTTGAAAATCATGATGAGCAGTATGACTTGTGGAGGATCGATTTCACCCTAGAGGGGGGTGAATAGGGTGATGGTATAAATTATAGAAATTAATTGCGAAAGCTTATAAAATAATTTCAACACAGATTACAGAATAATAACAGCACAGAAAAATAGCAGAATAATAAAATACAGAAATAGAACGACACAGAATTTACCCAGCTTCGGCAAAACCCTGCCTACGTGCTGCCTCCAAGGTTTCTACTAGAAATTATATAGTCATACGCTTACACATGTAAACTCGCGACACCCGCTATCGACTAAACCTAACTCTACGCTCAAAACCCTGCCACAACTCAGCCACTGAGTTGCGAATTCTCAAACTACGCCATGTAGTTTGTCCCCTAGTCACACGACTAGAATTTTCACAGAAGTTTAAAAAAGAAAAAACAATTTAAACTCAAAAACCCTAATTAATAAAATACACAAGCCCAAAGTAAATAGTCGGCCCAAAACTAAATCCTCTTTCACTTTATAATATGTCGGCCTGGTTTCCTAAAAAGAATGGCGGCCTCGTGTTTATTCTTCTTCGTTCCAAATTCAATAATTAGGGCTTTGGAAATTTTGAAGGTGCCGAATTTTGTTCGATCGAATATATGTTTCTCGTTGCTTGCTTTCGTCGATCGTTTGCCTCTTGATATTCTTTCGGCTTCTTCAAAATTGATCGAGTTCGATTACAATTTCGGTAAATACTTTATTCCTTTTGCTTTGCTGGTTTTGGCTTGCTTGAACTCGATGATGAGATTGCCGATGATGATTTCCTTATATAGGGTTTGTAACCCTTGGTTTTCGTCATATATTCTCTATTTGAATTTGTCAATTTCTTTTCTCTGCCGCTTGATTATGCTTGGTCGTTTGAGATTGATTCTGACCTTTTCATATGCGTATACTTTCGTTGCTTGGTTGACACGGCTTTAATGTTTAACTATTCGTTTCTTTGACTTGGTTATCATATTATGTACGGTCGGTTGTTCACGGCTTCAAATTGATTTTGCTTGATGTTGTGCACGTAGTATCTTTGAAGTTTCACTCTGGTTCATTATATATTGCCACTTCCTCCTGTTTGCTTTGGCTTCATTGACCTCGGCCATGTGTTCATCTGAGTGTTCGTCCCTACTGTTTTGGGTTTAATTTTGTAGCATTGACTTGATATCATTACTTCAATGTTTCTGATGCTCCTTCGATTCAGTGAGGCTTGTATTTGAATGTCAGTTGCATTAGTCCTTGGTGCAGTTGATTTGTAGTCTCTGGTTCTTTTTGGTTACTGGTCATTCATGTTGTGGTTTGCATTCTTGTATAAGTCTGATTTGAGTCATTGTCCTCTGTAGCATCTCGGTTTCACTTGCCTATTGTTGGTCGAAACTGGTCATTCATTTGTATCACTGGTAGCTGCATGTTTTACTGTAGTCGAGTTGTATCCATGTGTTTACTTTGAGCATGTTGCAGTAGTCAATTTGCATATATGTCATTCACTGGTGTTTGGTCTTGCTTTCTTGATGGCATTTGATCCATTTGAGTCAGTGATATTGTCTTCATTCTGGCCTTGTTGTATTTTCTGGTTGGTGTTGCTGTTATGTTGGTGGCTAGCCTTTGCTAGTTCATTCATGATGCCTATTGCACTGGTTATTGTAGTTCGATTTGGGTTTGCACTGCTTCATCATGTCACTTGATCTGTTTCATTTGAGTTGTAGCTTGAAGGCTTGGAGTCTTTGTGCTTCATGGATTTGGTTCGAATTCATTTGCATTATGCAGTTGGTCTTGATGTTTGGTCTGACCTGAACTTTGATATTGTAGTCAGCCTTGTAGTTGTTTTTGTGTTGCCATATCTCTGGTGACCTGTTGTAGTGGTTGCGACTTGTTTTGTAGTGATGCACTTGATGTTTGTAGCTTGGTTTATGTTGTTTCATGTTTGAACTGGTTCTATCATTTGCTTAGTGCATTGTGCATTTGTTTTGGACTTGCAGTTTGAATTGCATTGAGTTGAGTCGAGTTTGCAGTGATGGCTTGACCTTTGCACTTTGTTTGTTATTTAATGCCTTCTTGAATTTGTGTAGACTCTGCATTACACTTGAGTTGAACCAGTTTTACCACTCGGGTTTGACCTTGTGCTGAAGTCGAGATTTTATTTATGTTGCACCTGAGTTGAACCCGTCTTTTTATTTGGGTTTGACCTTGTGCTCACCTGTCCCTGTAACATTATCAAGTGTATATCGGTGTGCACGGCCTTGTGGCATATACAGTGATACACTGTGCATGTCACATTGTTCGTGTGTGATGAATTCAAATGTAAATGATGACGAACAACCTAAATAACTGAGGCAAATATTATTTTCGAAATTCATATTTTATTTTATATTGCAAAAATATTTCTTTTTCAATTTTACTGTGTTAGTGAATATTTTTGCAGATTGCTCAGATGCTGGATTCTAACTGGAATGAAGTTGAAGATAAAATACAAGTGTGAGTGATATGTAGCGAGGAATTTATGTAAATTAAACTGTGATGTAATTAGAATTAAAATTGTATATGTATAGTGAGAGCTTGAATTTGTACTTATTCAAAAATGTAATAAATATTTGTTTGAATAAAATTTCTGTGTTATTTAATTTTATTCAGTAAATATTTATTTAATCTATGAAAAATAAAATAGTACATTACAAATACATTTAAACGAATGTATATATGTTTATTATCATCAAACAAAAATCATATAAGCGCAAATTCAACAATCTCCCCCTTCTGATGATAACAAACATATATTTAAGATTTTGAATATGTTAAATGTATTTGATCATTCGTGTGCTCTAATTGCTCCCCCTATTTAAATGCTTCCTCTCTACACAAAGCTCCCCCTACAAATATGCATACAATTAAATAATATGCAAATGAGCCCTGATGCAAATAGAAAACTATTTGACCTTTGCTTGATTTTATTTGACAAAATCTTAACTTTTCTCTCCCCCTTTTGTTATCAGCAAAAGAATAATAGTGTTAGAGAAAATAGAGATAAAGTGATCGATATTAATCCAACATTAAAACTCAATTGAATATAAATATTAAATTTCAAGAAAAAATCAAACAAAAATCATAAATATTTTGTTAGGCGCATATTCCACTTTTAGAATGATGGGAATGATGTCATCATATAAAACAATACAGTTGTGTCTATTTGTGGTATATTTATATCAGGAATTTGAATATCTACTAACCATGCATAACCGTTAGGACTTTTAAATGAGATTAGTAGTATTCTAATTTTATTTTTAAAAAAAATGAATTCAAATATCTTCTAACCACGCATAACCGTGAGGACTTTTAAATGGGATTAGAATCAACTAGTTTATTTTAAAAATCAACTTTTGATATGCGTTCCATACATGCATAACAGTGAGGACTTTTAAATGAGCATGGAAGCACATAACAAATTCCAAATAATTCACCCGTGCATAACCATGATGACTTTTAAATGAGAGTGAATACTTTGGTATTTAGTTATTATTATTTTTTTTTACTATATAATTTTTTTATTAAAAAAATGTAAAAATGAAAAACGAACGATTCCTGTTTAAAGTACCACATATCGACAAACTATATAGAATTTTGATGAGTGATGGTCGTTAGAAATATGATAGATATAGAAATGGTCATGGAATTTTTACCAACAAAAAGTTTTATAACTCTTGTTTAAATTTCTAAAGAAATTTACTAATTATACTTTCTCGAGTTATAATATATGATCAATATCAACACTCGTCACTTTTTCAATCACTATTTGTCTTTTCAATAATCATTAGGGAGTCAGATTAGTCAAAATAGTCATTTAAAATCAAATTCAAAAATAATTATGAAATCAATTTTTCAAAATGACTAATCTAAAAATATGGTCAAAAATGATTTTCTCGAGGGGGTTTTATAAGAAAATTTTCTACTATTTGAAAATTATTTGAAATGAAAAATATGCAGATATTTTCTTTGAAAAACGATGCAGTTACTAAATGTCTCAAAATTCACGTTCAACTAGTAATTTTTCTATCAACTAGATTACCAGTGTAATCTGCATCTGAATTTCTTTTTCACTCAAAATTAATTGAATTTTGATCGACCAAACCATGAAGTGTGCACCAAAAAAAATCTCAAACTTAATTTTAACAGCAATTCAAATGACATTCTTTTGAAATTGAATTTAAGTCGTGTAAATAATCAGAAAACTGTGAATATTGAGTTAGCCGTATTATAAGCAATTGTATTATCATCCAACAAAACACTATTATTAATCCAAATTAATACGTATGAAGTAATTCAAAGAATCTAGAGAATTTTATAGTGTTTTGGCATAAGAATATAATTTGGCCAACTATGTTCAAAATCATCATCTTTTCATCATCTTCATTATTGGCTGATTTAATTCAGAATATGGTGCAGATTATCACATTTAATATATCGTTCAAATAAATATTCCTTTACCTGTTTTTACCTTTACGATATTTTTCGTCATTGTCCATTGTGATTCTGTCACCTTTATACTAGGCTAAGGAACTTTGTTTTGTCGCCCGTTGTGTTTCTGGAATAGCCAAAATCCAGGGAACACTGTTGTTGTTCCTTAGCCAACCACCACACCTACACGGAAAAAGATTTATGTGACCTATTTGTTTTTATAGGTCCATGATTGTTAGTGGCAGAATATTTTGAAAAATAATTTTGTGGAGACCCAAAACTATTTATAATTGTTCCCTTCGGCACCCAAATTTGTTTAACTTTGAGAGTTTTTATATTTGTGCCTTTTGGAACCCAAATCGGTATAGTTTTCACATGTTTGGGTCTATACCAACAATTATTGTGATTGTGTTTATATTTTCTACAAATTGTGCACACAGAGTTGACTTGATTAATATTGCTTTCAACAATTTTCGATTTACTATATCCAAGTCCTTGTCTAACCGTATTAACAGTTTGCTTTTCTAATAGAATATTCAACGATTTTTCACTTTTTGAAAATTTATCTAAAGTCGTTGACAATTGTTGGACTTGTGCTTTGAGAGATTCATTTTCGTTTAACAATTGTGTGCACTTTTTAATAGAATTCTCTCTCCTAGTATTTTCACTCTCTTTTAAAATCAGAATTTCATTTTCAAGTGATTTTATATTAATTTCTGATTTTTTAATTTCCTCTTCGAATATTGGACACTTATCACACTTAGGGATCCTTCTTTGATAGTTTTCAACTAATTGGTCAAGTTGTTCATTTAATTCTATCAAAGTGTCTTTTTGTGATTCAAGTTTGGCATATCTTTCCCTAAGTCGTTCAAAACAACCATTCACTTCGCGGAAATAAATAAGTAATTCAGAGTGAGTAAGTTTTGATACCTCGCTTAGCTCGTCATCGTCGCTATCAGTTATATTTCCATGAAGGCACATATCTGCTTTCTCACTCTCACTGCTAGAACTTTGATTATCTTCATCACTTGTATTCCACGTGGCTGCAAAACTTCTCCTTTTTGATTTCTTTTTGAAGTCGCGTTGATTTTGAGGACAATTGGGCTTGATGTTCTGGGTTGGTTGCACTTATGACAGATGATCTTTGGTTCTTCTGGATTGTCTAATATTTTATTTATTCTGCTTTTCAATCTTCGATTTAGAGCTGGATTTCCGTATTTGTAATTCCACCTTTTGACTTTCTTTATTATCAGCTCCAATTCTGCTGCTCCATCATCATCATCACTATCACTTTCTGTTGTTCCTTTAAGAGCTATTGATTTCTTTCGAGTATCACCTCCTTCATGTTCTTCCTTGAATTTCATTTCTAGCTCATAAGCAGTGAGATTTCCGATGAGTTCTTCGACTTTCATTTGTTTCAAATCTTTTGATTCTTGAATGGCAGTCACTTTGGCTTCAAAACTTCGTGGAAGGACTCTGAGGATTTTTCAGACTATCTCCAGCTCTGTATATGATTTTCCAAGATCTTTTGATTTGTATACGATATTGGAAAGTCGTCCATGCATCTCTTTGACATTTTCTTCTTTTTCCATTGTGAAATTCTCGTATTCGCTGCGTAGCATGGCAAGGTGAGATTCTTTGACTTGAGATGTTCCTTCGTGAGTCACTTCTAGTGTGTGCCATATTTCCTGCGCAGTTAGACAATGTGAGACAAGATTGAATTCAATTTGATCTAATGAACAGATAATAGAATTCATAGCCTTAGCATTAATATTTTGTAATTTATTCTCTAGCTCTGTCCATTGTTCCTTCAGTTTTTTAATTTCCTGATTATCTACAGTTATAATTGGAGTTCTATAACATGTCTCAACAATATCCCAAGCGTCAATGGTTTCTAGAAAAAATTTCATCCTATTTTTCCAAAAAGCATATTCACCGTTGAACATTGGTGGTCTAACTATCGACTGACCCTCTGCAAAAGTATTATTAAAAGAAGCCATTTTAAAGATTCAAATTTTTAAAACAAAAACTGATTCTTTCAAAAACGAATTTTTAAAAACAAAAGTTGACTTCTATTCCTAGCTCCGATACCACTTGTAGGATCGATTTCACCCTAGAGGGGGGGTGAATAGGGAGATGGTATAAATTATAGAAATTAATTGCGGAAGACTTATTAAATAATTTCAACGCAGATTATAGAATAATAGCAGCACAGAAAAATAGCAAAATAATAAAATACAGAAATAGAACGACACAGAATTTACCCAGCTTCGGCAAAACCCTGCCTACGTGTTGCCCCCAAGGTTTCTACTAGAAATTAGATAGTCAGACGCTTACACACGTAAACTCGCGACACCCGCTATCGACTAAACCTAACTCTACACTCAAAACCCTGCCACAACTCAGCCACTGAGTTGCGAATTCTCAAACTACGCCACGTAGTTTGTCCCTTAGTCACACGACTAAAATTTTCACATAAGTTTAAAAAAGAAAAAACAATTTAAACTCAAAAACCTTAATTAATAAAATACACAAGCCCAAAGTAAATAGCCGGCCCAAAACTAAATCCTCTTTCACTTTATAATATGTCGGCCTGGTTTCCTAAAAAGAATGGCGGCCTCTTGTTTATTCTTCTTCGTTCCAAATTCAATAATTAGGGCTTTGGAAATTTTGAAGGTGCCGAATTTTGTTCGATCGAATATATGTTTCTCGTTGCTTGCTTTCGTTGATCGTTTGCCTCTTGATATTCTTTCGGCTTCTTCAAAATTGATCGAGTTCGATTACAATTTCGGTAAGTACTTTATTCCTTTTGCTTTGCTGGTTTTGGCTTGCTTGAACTCAATGATGAGATTGTCGATGATGATTTCCTTATATAGGGTTTGTAACCCTTGGTTTTCGTCGTATATTCTCTATTTGAATTTGTCAATTTCTTTTCTCTGCCGCTTGATTATGCTTGGTCGTTTGAGATTGATTCTGACCTTTTCATATGCGCATACTTTCGTTGCTTGGTTGACACGGCTTTGATGTTTAACTGTTCGTTTCTTTGACTTGGTTATCATATTAAGTACGGTCGGTTGTTCACGGCTTCAAATTGATTTTGCTTGATGTTGTGCACGTAGTATCTTTGAAGTTGCACTCTGGTTCATTATATTTTGTCACTTCCTCCTGTTTGCTTTGGCTTCATTGACCGCGTCCATGTGTTCATCCGAGTGTTCGTCCCTGAACATTACTGTTTTGGTTTAACTTTGTAGCATTGACTTGATATCATTACTTCAATGTTTCTGATGCTCCTTCGATTCAGTGAGGCTTGTATTTGAATGTCAGTTGTATTAGTCCTTGGTGCAGTTGATTTGTAGTCTCTGGTTCTTTTTGGTTACTGGTCATTCATGTTGTGGTTTGCATTCTTGTATAAGTCTGATTTGAGTCATTGTTCTCTGTAGCATCTCGGTTTCACTTGCCTATTGTTGGTCGAAACTGGTCATTCATTTGTATCACTGGTAGCTGCATGTTTTACTGTAGTCGAGTTGTATCCATGTGTTTACTTTGAGCATGTTGCAGTAGTCAATTTGCATATATGTCATTCACTGGTGTTTGGTCTTGCTTTCTTGATGGCATTTGATCCATTTGAGTCAGTGATATTGTCTTCATTCTGGCCTTGCTGTATTTTCTGGTTGGTGTTGCTGTTATGTTGGTGGCTAGCCTTTGCTAGTTCATTCATGATGCCTATTGCACTGGTTATTGTAGTTCGATTTGGGTTTGCACTGCTTCATCATGTCACTTGATCTGTTTCATTTGAGTTGTAGCTTGAAGGCTTGGAGTCTTTGTGCTTCATGGATTTGGTTCGAATTCATTTGCATTATGCAGTTGGTCTTGATGTTTGGTCTGACCTGAACTTTGATATTGTAGTCAGCCTTGTAGTTGTTTCTGTGTCGCCATATCTCCGGTGGCCCGTTGTAGTGGTTGCGACTTGTTTTGTAGTGATGCACTTGATGTTTGTAGCTTGGTTTATGTTGTTTCATGTTTGAACTGGTTCTGTCATTTGCTTAGTGCATTGCGCATTTGTTTTGGACTTGCAGTTTGAATTGCATTGAGTTGAGTCGAGTTTGCAGTGATGGCTTGACCTTTGCACTTTGTTTGTTATTTAGTGCCTTCTTGAATTTGTGTAGACTCTGCATTACACTTGAATTGAATCCAGTTTTACCACTCGGGTTTGATCTCGTGCTGAAGTCGAGATTTTATTTATGTTGCACCTGAGTTGAACCCGTCTTTTTATTTGGGTTTGACCTTGTGCTCACCTGTCCCTGTAACATTATCAAGTGTATATCGGTGTGCACGGCCTTGTGGCATGTACAGTGATACACTGTGCATGTCACATTGTTCGTGTGTGATGAATTCAAATGTAAATGATGACGAACAACCCAAATAACTGAGGCAAAT
The DNA here is from genome assembly GCA_030765085.1 of Allium cepa. Lineage (NCBI taxonomy): Eukaryota > Viridiplantae > Streptophyta > Magnoliopsida > Asparagales > Amaryllidaceae > Allium > Allium cepa. The sequence goes on from CM060943.1 coordinate 737,658,482, forward strand.
ATTATTTTCGAAATTCATATTTTATTTTATATTGCAAAAATATTTCTTTTTCAATTTTACTGTGTTAGTGAATATTTTTGCAGATTGCTCAGATGCTGGATTCTAACTGGAATGAAGTTGAAGATAAAATACGAGTGTGAGTGATATGTAGTGAGGAATTTATGTAAATTAAATTGTGATGTAATTAGAATCAAAATTGTATATGTATAGTGAGAGCTTGAATTTGTACTTATTCAAAATTGTAATAAATATTTGTTTGAATAAAATTTCTATGTTATTTAATTTTATTCCGCAAATATTTATTTAATCTATAAAAAATAAAATAGTACATTAACAAATACATTTAAACGAATGTATATATGTTTATTATCATCAAACAAAAATCATATAAGCGCATATTCAACAATTTGCATATTTGTTTAGAGATGATTGCATGTATATTTGTATGTGAATGTGGATCGGCATGTCTCTATGTATAGATATATCCCTGTTTTTAGTTTTCAGACACAAAAACTAAATCAAAAATCAATACCTCTTCATATGAATCAAATTTGATTAGGGTGTTTAGAGGAATTATGTTCGAACTAACTAAACAATATTTTTAAAAATAGTTAAGTGAGGAACTAGTTAGTATGTCACTAGAAAATATGGAAAATTACAGTAATGAACGTATATATGTCAAAGATCAATGTTTGAAATTCCATGAATTGATTTCATAATCTAGTTCGTTGTAGGAAAAGATGAATTTTGATTTAAAAATCTAAATTTTTAAGTGGATTTTTTGGTGGGAATTTCAAGTTGAACGGGAATGGTGTTTTTGCCAAATTCAGGCGAACGAGAGGCTTGGTGAGGTCGGGGTTCATGTCGGAGGTAGTTCGTGGGTCAAGGATGGGAGGAAAAATAATCGATGATGTTCTGAATCATCATGGCGGTGCAGCGGGGGTTAAACTAGGGTTTTAGAGTGTGTTTGGTTATCGTTGAATGGTGGTGATATGGGGCGAGATGGGAGGTGAGGTCCTGGGGGAAAAGATAGGGCAGACGATGATGGAACTCCAGGCGAGGTTGGAAGTTGATCGATGGAACATGGAGGATGGTTGAGGCATTTATGGTAGATTGCGTGACTCTTTCAATGATTTTCGATTTTTCGATCAAAAGGGTTTTTGGGGTTCCAGGTGGAAGAGAGTGTTGAGTGGGTCGAGTGGATCTCGGGAGATGATCGTCGATGAAGTAATTTGGCCGAAGCCGAGTGTGCATGTGCACACTCCTAATGCACAGGAGAATGCAGAGGAGGCAGGTGGAAGAAGAAGAGGAAGATAGGGTTTTGGCTCGGGTTGTTTCTCTTGGTAGTTGCATGTGTGTCTCGTTGTTTTTGTGAGATGACTCGAGGAGAATAGTTGAGGGTGAGTTGATCGGGATGGCTCACTTTTTGTTGTATCGACTCGGGTTTGAGTGTGGGATTGCTTGGGTTTTACTCGAGTAAAATGATAGAGATTTACAAGTTTAAGGTTAACCAAAATCAAGTTTAAAAATCTCCTTTACTATTATTCTAAATAGTAATTGTTTGCTAAATTTAATGTTCGGTAATTATTTTAATTTTAATTAATAAAGTAAATTCTTTAGTTGTTTTTAAAAACTGAATTAATAATGTAATTAAGAAGTAATCAAGGAAATAAAATGGTTATCGTTAATTAAACTTAAAGTCTTGAGTAATTATAGTTTAGTTATTAATTAATTAGTTAATAATTAAAGATTTATTAATTAAAAACTAAAGAATAATTAATTAATGTGATTAATAAATGGATAATTAATTAAGGTTAATTGACCAATGTAATTAAGTAAGGATAAAATTAACAAGTATTTAAAAAGGAATTAATTAACTATTGATTAAGGATTAATTAATTACTAACTAAGGAATATAAATAAATTAATTAAAGGTTAATTAATTAGTAATTTGAGATTAATTAATTACTTAAATGATGATTTCTTAATGGAAGTAGTTGAGGATTAATTACTAGTGTAATTAGTTAAAGTATTGGTTAATTAGGGAAATTAATTAAAGGGATAGTTAATTAATGAATGCGATGAATTAAAGGATAATTAATCAATGTAAACGATTATAGAATAATTAATTAGAGTAATTAATAAAGGATCGATGTAATTAATTAACTAATGAGAGTAATTAAAGGTTAAATAAAGTGAATGGTTAAAGGGTAATTAATTTGTATAATTAATTAAAGGCTAATTACTTAATGTAATTAAGATGATAATTAAGATATGATTAATTAATCTGTTTGTAATTGATTAAGTAAGCAGGATTTAAAAGGATGATTGTAAATTAATTAGAAATGGTGTAGCAAATTAACCTTGCTTATGAACGATTGAATGATATTGTATGCCTTATATTAGTTAAAAGCTGATATGTGATTTGTGATGCTATGTGATATGATATGGTTGAACCGTGATGATATAGTTTGTTTATCTGTGATGAATGGCTATGTAAATACGTAATTCTGTCTATAAATGGAATTGTTTAAACTTAAACAACTTTGTTTTTAATATAATATCGGATTCGAAGAGACCGGGGTCAGGCATCAGAAAATACCCAAAACCACTTCGATTTGAAATCTGCAATAAATCTTTATAGACTTGATTTGTGCAATCAATAGGCTGGAATTGAATAATTTAAGTAAACTGGATCATTGAAACTAAGCAAGGGCACTTAGTGTTTGTTTGTGAAATAAGTGTTTGTTTGTGAAATAAGTGTTAGGCTTTAACAAGAAAGAATTCGTAGTAAGGTAGGAGTTACCCTGGGTTTTAAGTAAGTTTTATGCTTAGTATTTCATGTTAAATGGTTTACTCACGCTGGTTTCCAGCCTGACCCCGGTGTTACTTTGATGTAATGCTCCGGTCAGACCGAGTATTACATATTATCAGGTTAGTACGTTCTGGAGCTCAGGAGGCGAGCTGGATAGCAGGAACGTATGGAGTTTTTCCGATGTGTATTTGAGATTATTGTGAAATTAGTCTAAGACAGGTTGATTTAACTGTTTAGTCTATTATAAATGGCTGTAACTCTGAAATTTTATGTAAATCTGACAAATGCATTTTTCCATTAAATAACTCTATTATTTGATATTATATTTGATCGGTTGCGGATGTGAGAATCTGCGATTTGTTTTCGGTTTCGTTCTTCTACTTCTTTCTTCTTTACCCTAACAATCTGGAATTTTCGGGATCAAAAATTCCGGGTCGTTACATTTGTATCAGAGCCAGGTTAAGCGATAACCTTGGCTCTGGTGGGTTTACTCATTAAGGATAGGGTCAATGGTACCCTAGAATGAGTTTTGTGTAGTATATGAAAGTGTATTTCATATTTTCTTATATAAAGATTTTAAGCGGTTTTAAAATTAGTCTTTATACAAGCTTATATTTTGATATATATATAAAAAAAATTCAAATTGGTTATTGAATTATTGAAATTAAATATAATAATAAGAATTAAGTGGTATTAAAAATACAACCAAATAGGAATTGGATAATATAAATTATATATAATAAGATAAATGGATCCCAACTGAAATTAAAATCCTGAATTTGTAGAAGTGTTTTCAGAAGGTTGAATTAAGTGACCCTGATTATAAGATAATATATAATGGATTGGTTTCCAGATATGATAATCTTGGTTATTATCATAAATGGTTGTTGTGTTTAATAATGAAATGTTTGTTAATGATTAAGCAAAAATGAAATGTTTTAGGGAAGTAAACATTTAGATGAGTATGACTTATAAATTGGAAATGAAGATAATTTAAATTGTGAAGTTTTAAATCTAAGTCCAGAATTTGGAATTATTTCATGTGTTGTTAGATATTATAAATAATATTATTCATAATATTTTTGAATAAAGGGATCTTGTATTAAACAAGAGTGTTTTTAAATTTTTAAAGAAAATTTATTTTGAATTAAAACTAAAGATGGTTTAAATTTTAAGGTCCAACTTGGTGTGTAAAAGAAATAACTTTGTATATGTAAGGGATATACATAATATCAAAGATGATTTGAAATAAACTCTAAGTGTTGAGTTTTAAATTTTCCTTGGAATGTGATATGAAAACCCAAAGTGATAAGTTTTTGAACTTATAAGTGGGAAGTTTATTAATATGAAGTTAAAAATTTGAAATGGGAATTCAAATTGGGTAAAGTTGACTGGATTAAATTGAATTGAATTTAACTTAAGGGAAGTTAAATAAGTATAGAACAAACAACCTGAATTGGAAATTTCAAGATGAAATTGAGATTTAACTTAGGAAGTTAAATGGTTGATTTGAATTGGGAGTATGTGTGATCCCAAAATGGGTTTGAGATCTGAACATTGGAATTAGATGCTATTGATGAATGTTTAAATAATTTGGATATTTATTCTGACTTACCTTATATCATCCTGTTGTTATTAATAATCTATGAAACTGAGAATTGGATTATTTTAAATTAACTAAGAAATGGAATGAGGTAATATACATCCATTTCTGAAATAAAATAGAAATAAGATGGAACTTATGAAAAGGGAAATTGCTTTGAACTTAAAGATTTAAATGTTAGAAATGAGCTTGCTAAAAATTTGTTAAGGATTGGTTTCGAAGTTAAAATTGAGTAAGAAATGGGATTCTGAGGATTAAATTGTTTCCGAGCTCTTATTTGAACTTGGAAATAAGTTAAGTAAAGGTAATTTAAAATGGAATTTTGAAATTTGGACTCAAAATTAAATGATCAGATGTTAATTTGAAAAGTAAAGGTAAATTTGATTTAAAGGATTAAATCTGCATTTAAAAATTTAACTCGAATTTATATAATTCGAGATGGTTTATAGTTGAGATTTGAATTGAATTAGTTCTAATTGAATTTGACTTGAGTTATTTGGAATTGTGATTGAAGATGGATAAGAATAAAATTCAAATGGAAAATTTGAATTGAATTAATTTGAAGTGAAATTGAAGATTAAATAAGTTGGAAATTCGAATGGGAGTTGATTTGAATTCAGGATAGGAATCGAAGTTAATTTAAATTGAATTGAAATTAAATCAATTTAATGGAAGTGGGAATTGGAAATTGATTGGAAATGGCGATTGGGAATTGAACAGTTGGGCTCTGAACTACTTTTCAAATAAATTGTTTTAATATAAACTGTTTAATTCTATTTTCCTAGCTATTTACTATAGAACCTTTCTTTTTAAACCCCAAACTATCTTATACTTATTTTACAATTATTTTGGAAACTAATTACTACTTTACATCTATTTTACAATCTAATCACTATTTTACGACTACTTACAAACTAATTACTATTTTACAACTATTTTGTAACTATCTAACTATTTTATAAGTATTTAACTATTTAACAACTATTTTATAATTACTTAACTATTTTTCATCTATTTTACAACTAATAAATATTTTTCAACTACTCATCTATTTTTAAAAAAAATCAAGCTATTTTCTTAATGCCAGTTGGTCAGAGTGCAAACTGTCTAAAATTGAATACCAATTGAGGTAAGAATTGAAGTGTTAACCTAAATGGAAATCGGGAGCAATTGGGGATGGGTGAATAGAATCAAAATGAAGGAGAATAGAAAAGAGAATTGATTTAGCTAATGATCAATAAAGATAAATACGTAGAATGTACGTATTTATTCTATTCGAGTAATGATTTGATCCAGATTCGAGCACAGTATTTCGAGACAGTATATCAATCTGATTTAGGATTTTTCACACGATTTTCGACGACGAACCCTGGATATGGATTTTTGATTGATTATGGAAATTCTTTATCATAGTTATGACTATACAAGGAGAATGACGGTTTCTGATCAAGAAACCAAATTTGAGTCCGAACTAGAAAGTCGAGTGGACGATACTAGTTCGGAAGTGGAATTGTGTGATCGAGTGAGCGATCAATTTGATATTGCGTACGGATGGTATATGTACGTCGTACGTGCTTGAATGAAATTGATATTGAATTTTGGAAAAAAATGAGAAATGGCTCTGAAAGGAATGGTATATTTTGAGAAGTATATATGAATAAAGATGGAAGTCGGATATCTTTTGAAATTGACTTTATGGAAGGTAAGTTATATGGTAAATAATTTTATAAAAGAAATCAAATTTGAAAATTTGATTTGGCAAAAACGAAGAAAAGTTATATATGTTTGTTATATACAATAAATCTCCCCTTGTTGAATCTATAACCAGAAGAAAGGTTTTTGAAAAATATTTGAAGTATAAAAGGGGAATCCATATACAAAGATTATTTTCAAGTTGGAAAGGATAAGTTGTGTGTATATATTTATATATGTAAAGGATTTTATGAAAATGATTTTGGGTAAGGTTTTGGAACTTATGGATTTGGAAAAGACTTTTGATTTTTGGGAAAAATCAATTTTGAAAATTTGAAAAGCCAAGTTTGGAACTATCGATTTGAGATATTGATTTTGTGTAAATGAGATTTTTGATGTAAATCATAAAGGGTATGATTTGAAAGATACTATAAGTGTATAATATAAAGTGTTTTGAGATTGGCTTTGGGGAAAAAGGCGCTCCCATTGGAATGAACTTCATTAGGAGATCCACTGGGTGGGTCTGCCTTGAGCCCTAAGGGAGAGGCTCTAAATTAAATCCTGGGAGGAAGTCCGGAAAAACTGAAGTTCCTGGGGATTATGTATAGTGGGTAGCGAAAGTCGACGGGGCAGATGCCTATAGAGACATTTGGGTTATGCTGACGACAGTGTAACTCGATGTCACTGCGATCTGCTGTGGACCATAGCGGAAGTCGTGTGTGCCGTGAGAGCCAACAGTCTACGTTTGATTTTGCCACGATGGCAACGTAACATCGGTAGAATGCGATCTACAGTAACGTAGCAAAAGTGGAGAGGCCGTGAGAGCCTAAGGCTACATTGGGACTTAACTAATGTAGTCTGCGACCTATGTGGGAATGGTGAAGTTTCATTTGGCAGCAAAAATCAACGGCGCTGATGCCTACATTTACATGGACTTTTGTCGTGATGGCAACGTAACTCAGGATGTAACTGCGATCTATGGTGGGTTCCATGGCGTAATCGAGGGGAGCGGAGTGCCTACAATTATCTATGGATTTTGCTGGGATGGCAACGTAACCATCGGGTTAACTGCGACCATGGAGGGGTGATGATTTCCAAAGCGTTCTCACCAAAGATGTTTTCAAAATTTTAAAAAATGTTTTCTATATTTTTACCAAAATATTTTCCAAGTATTTTCATTGGATGTTGAAAACGGGTTTGCTAAGTACTTATAGATTTTCAGTCCTACGCCTGATCAAAGTATGACTGAATTTCTATGAGAATGAGGATGGACTTGTTGAAACATCGAGTTATAAAAAGCATTTATAAACCTATTTTATAATATTATGTGGATTTTAAAAAGTGTTTAAAATTGATCAAAGAATAATTTATCTGATTTTAAGTTATTGAATAAATTCTGGCTTCGTTCCTTTTCGAGAACGAAAAGATTTAAAGGGGAGGAATGTGATAACCCGGATTTTTAGGCATATCTGATTTAACTATTGAAAAATACTGATTTATAGATTGAACAAATCAATCTTATGATACATATTTTTATCTTGATAAATTTTTATTTGATAATCTCCTAATATAATTACTTAAAAATTACAAATTTTTCTTTTAAGAACAAATAATAATGATTGTTTATATATATATAAATAGATTTTAAATAGAATTATTAATTTCAAATTGAATTTGTGTTTGTTTAAATATATGTATATATTTGAGTTGATTTTAAATTTGAAATTTAAAAGATAAATATCTTAAAATATTTTGGATTTAAAAATATATTATATGTGATTTTATTTAGAACATAATTGGTTTTATATTATTTTCTTTTAAAAGTTTTATTTATATAAATTAAAGTATTTATTAAATAGTAAATTAAATACAAAAGCTTTTTATTAACATTTTAAAATAATTAAACATTGCATAATGACAAGTGTTAATTTATGAAATCATCTTAATAACATGTGTAAGATGATAAACACTTGCTAATGACAAATGTTAGATGAATAAACAAGTGTCACCAATTTATTTTTATTTTCTTTTTTTTTAATAAATCCTAATTAAGCCTATATAAGAATATATCTCATCTCTTCACTTCTTTTTCCTATCTTCATTTTACAAATTAGAGAAAACTCAAAACAAACCCTGTAAAACTTCAAACCAGAAAGAAATCAAGGCCTGTAAAAAAAATTAGCAGACCAGAAAATTTAAAGCATTGTCAGTGTTCAAGTTTCAACCTAGGAAAAAAATACAAAGTTTCAAGAAACAAGTAAATCAATATCAAGAAGCATATTCAAATTCAAGAAAATCAATTTCCAAAAAAGAATACCCAGGCTTCTCTGTTCTTCCAGGATTAGTGAGTAAACTCTTATCTTAAAGCTTAATCTGCCTATGTATATGTGAATGCATGAGTTAATCCTTGAAAATCACGATGAGTAGTATGTCTTACATATTTGTTTAGAGATGATTTCATGTATATTTGTATGTGAATGTGGATCTGCATGTCTCAGTGTGTAGATATATCCCTGTTTTTAATTTTCAGAGACAAAAACTAAATCAAAAATCAATACCTCTTCATATGAATCAAATTTGATTAGAGTGTTTAAAGGAATTATGTTCGAATTAATTAAACAATATTTTAAAAATAGTTAAGTGAGGAACTAGTTAGTATGTTACTGGAAAATTTGGAAAATTACAGTAACAAACATATATATGTCAAAGATCAGTGTTTGAAATTCCATGAATTGATTTCCTAATCTAGTTCGTTGTAGGAAAAGATGAATTTTGATTTAAAAATCTAAATTTTTAAGTGGATTTTTTGGTGGGAATTTCAAGTTGAACGGGAATGGTGTTTTCGACAAATTCAGGCAAACAAGAGGCTCGGTGAGGTCGGGGTTTATGTCGAAGGTGGCTCGTGGGTCAAGGATGGGAGGAAAAATAATCGGCGATGTTCTGGATCATCGTGGTGGCACGACGGGGTTAAACTAGGGTTTTAGAGTGGGTTTGGTTATCGATGAATGGTGATGACATGGGGCGAGAGGGGAGGTGCGGCCTGGGGGGAAAGATAGGGCAGACGATGATGGAACTCCAGGCGAGGTTGGAAGTTGATCGGTGGAACAAGGAGGCTGGTCGAGGCGTTTATGGTGGATTGCAAATTTCAGACTCTTGTCATGATTTTCGATTTTCGATCAAAAGGGTTCTCGGGTTTCCAAGTGGAAAAGAGTGTTGAGTGGGTCGAGTGGAATTTAGGAGATGACCGTCGACGAAGTAATTTGGTCGGAGCCGAGTGTGCATGTGCACACTCCTGATGCACAAGAGAATGCAAAGGAGGCAGCTCACTTTTTGTTGTATCGACTCGGGTTTGAGTGTAGGATTCCTCGGGTTTTACTCGAGTAAAATGATGGAGATTTATAAGTTGGTTAACCAAAATCAAGTTTAAAAATTTCCTTAACTATTATTCTAAATAGTAGTTATTTGGTAAATTTAAATTTGGATAATTTATTTGAACTTCAATTAATAAAGTAAATTCTTAAGTTGTTTTTAAAAACTTAATTAATAATGTAATTAAGAAGTAATTAAGGAAATAAAATGTTTTATCATTAATTAAACTTAAGGTCTTGAGTTATTAAAGTTTAGGTATCAATTAATTAGTTAGTAATTAAATATTTATTAATTAATAACTAAAGAATAATTAATTAATGTGATCAATAAATGGATAATTAATTAAGGTTAATTGACTAATGTAATTAAGTAAGGATAAAATTAATAAGTAATTAAAAAGGAATTAATTAACTATTGATTACAAATTAATTAATTAATAACTAAGGAATATAATTTAATTAATTAAAGGTTAATTAATTAGTAATCAGAGATTCATTAATTACTTAAATGATAATTTCTTAGTGGAAGTAATTGAGGATTAATTACTAGTGTAATTAGTTAAAGTATGGGTTAATTAGGGAAATTAATTAAAGGGATAGTTAACTAGTGAATGTGAGTAATTAAAGGATAATTAATCAATGTAAATGATTATAGAATAATTAATTAGAGTAATTAATTAAGAATCAATGTAATTAATTAACTAATGAGGATAATTAAAGGTTAATTAATGTGAATGGTTAAAGGGTAATTAATTTGTATAATTAATTAAAGGCTGATTACTTAATGTAATTAAGATGATAATTAAGGGATGATTAATAAATTGGTTTGTAATTGATTAAGTAAGCAGGATTTGAAAGGATGATTGTAAATTAATTAGAAATGGTGTAGCAAATATGTTGCTTATGAATGATTGAATGATATTGTATGCCTTATATTAGTTAAAAGCTGATATGTGATTTGTGATGCTACGTGATATGATATGGTTGAACCGTGATAATAGGGTATGTTTATCTGTGATGAATGGCTATGTAAATACGTAATTCTGGCTATAAATGGAATTGTTTAAACTTAAACAACTTTGTTTTTAAGAATATTGGATTCGAAGAGACTGGGGTCAGGTATCAGTAAATACATAAAACCATTTCGATTTGAAATCTACAATAAATCTTTATAGATTTGATTTATGCAATCAATAGGCTGGAATTGAATAATTTAAGTAAACTGGACCATTGAAACTAAGTAAAGGTACTTAGTGTTTGTTTATGAAATAAGTGTTAGGCTTTAACAAGAAAGAATTTGTAGTAAGGTACGAGTTACCCTAGATTTTAAGTAAGTTTTACGCTTAGTATTTCATGTTAGATGGTTTACTCAAGCTGGTTTCCAGCCTGACCCGAGTATTACTTTGATGTGATGCTCGGATCATACCGAGTATTACAAATTTTCAGGTCATAACATTCTGGAGCTCAAGAGGCGAGCTGGATGGCAGGAACCTATGGAGTTTTTCCGCTGTGTATTTGAGATTGTTGTGAAATTAGTCTGAGACTGGTTGATATAACTGTCTAATTTATTGTAAATGGTTGTAACTCTGAAATTGTATGTAAATCTGACAATTACAGTTTTCCTTTGAATAACTGCTATTATTTGATATTATATTTGATCCGCTGCGAATGTGAGAATCTGTAATTTGTTTTTTGTTTCCTTCTTCTTCTTTCTTATTTACCCTAACAGTCTGGAATTTTCGGGTCGTAAATTCCTAGAGTTTTTAACTTTATTATCGTTGAGAATAATTGTTGTTGGTTGTTTTATTTGGAAAGTAGTGTTGCTTCTGTTTTACATGTATGTATTTAAATGTAATGTTTTGTTATAGGCTTGAAAATGAGGTCGAAATGTTAAGTGATGGTTATAAAGTGATGTTTTTCACTTTGCGTATAGATGTTATTGCTTTTGTATATATGTGTGAGCTTTTGTATATGGATGTTGTATATTTAAGGGAAAGTTAGTACATGAATTTGTTTATGTTGTGACATCGAGATCCCGTGTGCTTTAAACTTGTTTACTTGTTTATTTTCCAGAAATGTTTTGTAAAGTGTTCAAAAGCTTTACCATTGTCTCTAATACAAAGTTTATAAAGTAATTTAATATGGCAAGAAAGGATTTTAAAAGTTACTTTGATTTGTTAATTTTTTTTAAGGTTATGGTCCATAGCGACAGTCAATATGGATGTAGTTTGTAAAATGACCACTTTTTGTATGATAAAAGAGTTTTCGCTCTAAGTGTTTTTGAAAAGTATTTTAAAATACATTATAAGTCTTAAAAAGGAATTTTAAAAATTTTAAAATATTTTGAAGTTTAATTAAGAAAAGATTAATTATTAATCAATTAAGTAAAAGGTTTAAATTATAATTGAATTATTCATTAATCAAGTACAATTTAATTATTAATTAAGTAAATATTAACTATTTATTAATTAACTATTTTTTAATTATTTATTAATTAAGTAAAAGGTACAATTATTTAAATTAATCATTAATAAAATAAGATTTAGTTATTAATTAATTATTAATCAGGCGAGGTTTAATTGTTACTTAATTATTAATTAAGTTAAGATTAATTATTATTAAATAAAAGGTTTAAACTTATTATTAATTAATTAAATAAAGGTTTTTAATTTTTAATCACTGTATTTCCAAGGATCGGTTTGTTTAATATGCAAATTCCTTTTACAAAAAATGAGTTTTAAATACAAGGGATTTCTATGTCTGTGCCATTAAGGAGCCAAACAAATATGATAAATTATACTAAACATTGACATGTTTTGTGGAAAGTAGGCTATCTTGTGTTTAACACTAAAAGCCGATGAGTAGACTTTCCTCTATTTATGAGATCTAGAACCTGATTTTCTAGGCTATGGATAAAAAAGTCGAAATGTGAAAACATGGTAGATATAAGAGAGTTAATTTTGATAAATGAGTCATGATGAATTAAGTATACGAAAGGCATGGAAACTCGTCTCTATCCCAAGAAGTAAAAATGTACGTCGAGTCAAGGTAAGTTTCTAACTTGTCCGACTTCATTGTTAATCAAGGGATAATATAATTTAAAATCGAAAAGTGGGGATGTATATGATGTTTTATTTTTCATATGCAAATCTATACATACACCAAATAGTGGATTTGTCCATTATCGATAACTTAGCCCGTTTTTACAGTGTCGAATGTTGGTTCGAAGAGATCGGAAACGGGTGACGTGAGTTAACCGAAAATCACTTCGGATGAACGTAAGCATTCAAAGTGGAAATATCTGAAACATGATGGAATAGTAGGCGAAGGTTTTCGAAGTGCAAGAGCTACTTGCTACTAATTTTAAATGTGAGTCTAAAATGAATGTAGTAGAAGTAGTGCTTTCGGTTTGTTGATATCATGAACAACTTGTATGGATGAATGCTAGCATTGCATTGTCGCCACGAAGGCAGTAGTAGCATTCCAAGTGGGATTGCTATGTAAAATGATAAATGAAGCCTTGAGTCTCACAACTGGAAATGATTAAAACATGAGATATATGGCAGGGTATGTTATTCGCACCAATTAGTGTATGATCATCATCTGATCCAGATCGATATTTCCAGATTATGTATGCTAGTGACCCGAGTATGGTTGCTGATTACAACTGGTGTTGCGACATATTCGGTACTATCCGGTAAAGGAGAGGCCCGTCCTGTATTGACAGAAGGGTCCATGTAAGGTCCTTGGGTATATCTGATCTAGAGGTGTCATGTGATAGGCGATACCTCAATATCCTTGTCATTGATATAATTCATTTTCCAATAAGTATCATACAGACTTAGTTGTGCTAAATTTGTTGGAATGTGAGATGGAAGCATTCCACTATGTTCAATATTTACTTCAAACCCTAAACCTTATGATAATATCACTGGATTTTCTGTTGAAATATTTTGTTTATTGTAAGGCAAAACCGTCCATGTTTATGTGCAGCGTGATCTTACAAGATATTTTTTATTTTAAAGAGTTTTATAAGTATAATAATTCAATTGTTTGGAGTTTACTCACGCTAGATCCATGTCTAACCCGGATTTTTTCTTTCTTTTCCCTAAAGCTCATGTGTACTACCTTTGTGACGACCCGAAATTTTTTAACATTTGAAATGGAATATTTAATTGATTTTAAATATTTGGAGGTTAGTTTAACTTGAATTTCGAATATAAATATGAATTTGGAAATTAAATTATTGAATTTAATTTTTTAAAGTTGGATTAAAAAAATTTGAAACTTCAATTTCAAGCTTGTTAAAAATAATTTGAAGGCTTAGAAAATCTATATTAATAATACTGAAGATAATGGAAGTGTCAGAATTTGAAATTCAAAATGTTTGATCAATTTTGAAATTATATTGTTTAAATCGAAATTTAAAAATTGCATTCTGAGGCACAGTCTCGGAATTCGACGAAACCAGTTCCATTGGATCCATAATATTGAATTATTATCGGATTTCAAATTTCGTAGCTTTTGAAGTTATCATGTGATCGTATGAGATATAAACGCCTAGACAATAATTAATCGATTTAATATAAATTTATATACTCTAGTCAACAGCTGAAATTTCATCCCGTCGGCTGCTTTTCTTTCCCATCAGCATTTCATCTCGGCCGAACCTCATCTGGAATAAGCCACCCTAGTAATCAATCATGTCTTCTTTTCTCGTTTAAATCACGCAACCTCCTTTCTTACTTCCTCTGTTCAAAAATCAAAAGATAATGGCCTCGTACTTTTTCCTCTGAATCGCCGCCCTATTGACAAATCGAAATTCCCAAATTAAATGTCGAGCAAATTCAATCGCGACCTCCACCTTCCCTTATCTTGCTCCAGGATATCAAAATCAACAAAAAAAACACTAAGGGGATCGCGAGGGCAGGCTCGCGCACGAGGAGGCGGCGGCGGCCGCGAGGGATAGTCAAGCCATGGACTTTGGAGGCAAAATTCGAAGGATCTAGAGGTAGCAATCTCGAGCAAGTTTGATCGATTTGGGAGGCCGTGCGCATCTTGATTAGCGACAGTGACTTCGACTAGAGGGAGAAGGGTTTCGATCGACGAATAGGTGATGGCGCTTGCGATCAGAGTCGCGATCCATTTGTGGCGTTCTGGTGGTGGTCGAATTCGATGTCCTGAGCTAGGGTTTGATACTGAGGGCTGTTAGGTAATTTCTTTTTTTACGTATATGCAGAGATGTATTTTCAATATAAATATATGTATATAGGGTTAAAAAAGAATATATATATATATATATATATATTAGGATTTTAAAAAATGGAATTTAAGTATTGAAAGTTATATATAAAATTGTACATATATATGTAGATTTTTTTATATATCTATTTTCAAAATAATAAAGATAAGAATAAATATACGTATACATATTTTTAAATTTGTTTGTTTAAGTTGTTTTAAACAATAGTTTATGGTAATTAATTTGTTTTATCTATTTTAGTTGCTAAAAAAGGAAATTATTAGTTAAAAATAAATTTATAGTTAATTAAATTATTAAAGGAAATTTAGTTTTAAATCTAATTTTTGTTACATAAATTTATTAAAAGAAATTTAGTTTAAAATTCAAAACTACTAGTTTAAAATAAATCACTGGTTAATTATGTCAAATGGATATTTAAATAGTTAATTAGATTATTTAATAATAAGTGACTATTCGATTTGTTCGAATATTAATTAAATCATCTAATGTTTACACAAGGTCAAAACTGTGAAGAAAACAATATGGAATGAAAATGAATTGCATGCGAAAGCAAAGGTGAGATCTTCTCACTCAAAATAATAATTGAAAATTTCATTTATTGATTGGTTGTTGAATTGTGATAGTTAAATTTAAAATTGTTGATTGTGTGCTTGGATAATAAATTATTATCAGTTGTATTGGAATAGACCCTATGCGCCGCATAATAGAAGATGATATTTTATAAATCTCATATACGCGATATTCTACCTTGACGTGGAATTGGTATTTAATTGTTGTGCTAATATCTATGGATGCAGGAAAACAGGTTGAAGGGATCCAACTGTATTCCTCACATATTTTAATTTGTTTCAATATTGTGTGTTGACTATTTAAAATCCGTGTGTTATTATTTGTGATTGAAACTGTTGAAGGCTATAATTTAGCCAAATATATTTTTGGTATCATAGGATACCAGAAATAAATAAAAATTGGATTTTGAAATTTGGGTAGAAAATTTATAATAAATTCATTCAAAAGAATTGGGTGAATTTAAAAGAAGAAATTTAAATAGATAAAGTTTTATTTTGAAAACTAATTAAATAAATTCCAAAATATGGGAAAAGTTAATAAATGGATTTCGTGTAATATTATTTAATAGTTGAAGAATTTATTTAAAATACGGATTTTAAATATTTGAAAGAGATAAAGGAATTTATTTCAAAAGGAAATAAATTTAGAAATTTAATTTGGGATTTAATTTGGGGTTAAAATAAATTTTAGGAATCGATTTGGAAATTTGATTGGTGTTTTGGAAATAAATTGGGAAATCAATTTGAAATTAATTTGGTATTAAAATAAACCTTTGGGAAATTGGTATGAAAATTTATTTGTTGTTTGAAATAAATTTAGAAACCGAATTGGAATTGGATTTGGTAATTGAAATATATTTAGAAATCAATTTGAAAAATTGATTTGGTATTGAAAGTAAATACTTGGGAATCGATTTAAAAATCGTAAATTAGTGGATATTTAAAAATTTAAATCCAAAATGAGAATTTTATAAAAGAAAGGGAAATTTGTTTTAAAAATAAATATTGTCTATTTTTAAAACTGTGGAAAGAAATTTACGGATTTGGAACGTAAATTTAAAATGAATCCAGAAGGATTTATTAATTGATTGAAAATGATCCATTTTGAAAGGGAAGGTGTGTTTTCCTTGAAAAGCCGAGTATGTTTGTAAAATAGTAAAAAATAAATAATTGGAAAAAATTATTTAAATCTTGGTGATTGTTTTGAATGTTGATTAATAGTTAAATAACCGACTATCAATATTGGACTTTTAATGGCATTTGAATTTAGATGCGACCGGGGGTCGGATTCCAAATGGATATTCGAAAACCACATCCAACCTTCGTGATTGTGATGGATCTTTTATTTAAAATATCAAAGTGGAATTTGTTGTGATTGTTTAAAATCTGATTGAACACTTATTTAAAAAAATAACAATAAGCGCTCATTATTCGGATTAGTCGGGAGAAGACTTTGTATCATAAAACTCATTCTAAATAATGATACGACAAAATAGGATTGCATTTGAAGATGTTGATGAAGACCAGGTATTTTCAAAAAACGAAAGGATTGCCTGTCGATTGTCTCTGCACCGGGTTGCTCCGGTATAGAGATTTTATCACCCTTTGTAATGGGGATTCCGGATGTGATTAGTAAATATCCGGATTTGCAAGGGCTTTTTTGAAGTGCCTTCGGTTTCGTTCGATCCTGGAACGGACTTGTATGGATGTGTGTCTGATGTTACACTTTGAGATGTAAATCTGGTTTCTATCAAATACATTTCTTTGGTGGCGGAGAATTTATTCTCTTAGTTTAACACCCTTCTCTGAGACATACGAGCTCAGAGGTTATGTAGTTGATGGTTACTAGTGATACATTCCTAAATTGGTAACGAGGCATACGAAGTGCTGCTGATCATTTGTTGATCAAAGCATGACTTTGTGAAAAGTTAGCTTTGTGGACGAGACTTCGTCGGACCTCACACCCCGAAATTGGTCGAAACAGGAAAGATGCGGCAAGGTTATGAGGGTCGCGCCCTTTAGGGTATGTCATTTACTTCTGGAAAGGGGTGGTATCATGGTATGGAGCCCGGATATTTAACCTATGTGGTTGCTGCAAATCTATTACACTTTGTGCTTGTTGCTTTGTGGTTGAGGATCCTCGGATAAAGATCGCAAACGACTGGGGGATGGCATACTCGTGTAGTAGTTACCTAATTACATAGGTAACCCGACCTTGTATTGACAGAGAGCTGGTTAAGTTCTCGGGGCGTCCCTTCAGAGGCGTACCCATGTGGCAGTAGGAAGTTCCTTAGCATGACCATTTGTTGGAAATCCAAAGAAACAATACACGCCCTGTACGGTTTTAGTTGTATAACCTGCCATGGAATGTGGTGGTAACCTGCTATTGAACATGGTAGTTATAGTAGGCATACAATAATGGTTGTATGCTGGCTAAGAGTAATGTTATAATTTCGAAATGTTTTCTGCACTATGCACTAATAATAATAATAATATCAAAGGATTTTGCGTATCAAGCATGTTTGACTATCATAAGGAGAAATCTCCTCCAATTTTGTGTTTGCATTGTGTGTGTGGCGGGAGGCCTTATGCTAGTTTCAATTTTCAAAAAGCATAACGGATTTCTTTTCTTTTCTTTGTGAAAATAAATGTTTTTAAGATCTCACGCCAGTCTCATGACTGATCTTGAGTTTATTGTTCCCTTCCTAAACTCTGGATGTCCATAATTTTCCACACGGGCAGCCTAGAGTCAGGTTATCATTATTCGGAAGCGAAGTCAGAAAAGAGATGCTGTAGAGATCAGGAGCAAGCTGGATGGCGATGCATATCACTAGTATATGTTACATTCTTTTCTGCTGTTTTGTTGTTGTAACACTCTGATAATGTAATGTGATGTAATGTAATAACTGATATGCTTCATTGTTTTAAAGATATTCATTTATCTATTATACGTTGTTCCACTGCGAAATGTGAGATTTTGTTTTTCTTTCTGTTTCTTCTTCTATCCTCTTCTTCTTTAAACCCTAACGGTTCGGTTTTTCGGCATTCGATACAGTGGACGTATTGATGTCGACTTTCGGGCGTCGAAAAATCGGATCATTACAATGTGGTATATGAGCATTTGGTTAAGCGACAACCTTGGCTCTGGTGGGAATTACTCATTAGAGATAGAGTCAGTAGTACTCTAGAATGAGTTTGAGTGTATTAATAGATATGAGCGTGTATTTTTTAGTGAATACAAAATTGTTTTATATTGTGATGATTGGTTTGTTGATTGGTATATGGATTCTGGTCAGTATAGTCCGTACAACCCTATCGACAAGAATCTCTAAACACTTGTACAGAACAATTCGACACGATATTGTTTTAAAATTAGGGTAAATGAAATAATTTTACCCAAACTATTTTCGTATATGAAGGAAATAATTTTTCGTAAATTATTATAGTAGTATATGGTTGCTTGTTTGTTAGGAAGTGATAATATTGAAGTATTATCATTATTGTTGAATAAGAAATTGAAATGATAACAAATAGCTAAGAAATAAATTTATATGCAAATGGAATTTATAAATATGAATTGTAGATGTGATTTATAATTTGAAGTGAAATTCCAGAGGAATATTTGGAAATGTTTTTAAAATGATTTGAAAATTTTGAAATTTTGGAAAGTTTAAATTCCCTTGAGTTTGAAAATTGTTTTCAAAGGTTTGGAAAGATAATGGTGAAGTTAATTGGGAAATAGTTTTTGAATTAAGTTTGAAATTTGATGGAGTTTGGAATTTAAAAATATTTGGAAAATGTTTAAGAGGGATAAAAGCTCTAAACTTTTTTCGGTCGCTGGAAAATAACTTCGGTGATGACTGCAACATCATCAATATTCATTTTCGAGGTTGCAAGAGAGGAATTGCTGCCAAATTGTTTAAATTAAAGTTGTTTGGAAAAAACTTGGTTAGTTTTAGAAATTTAAAGGGATAATTTGAATTGATTTCAAAATGGTTTTGAAAAGATGGAAAGACTCTGGAATACTATATAAAATATTTATGGAATATCATTAAGTTTGATAACTTGTAAAGTTTAAAGTTGTTAAAATAAAAATCTAACTTAAAGAGAAGTTAGATAAAAGTAAATGTGGAAACAAAATAAGTTGGAAGGAAAATTTAATTCAAGTGGAATTAAAAAATGAAAATTGAATAAAAGAATTGAGATTGAAAAATTGAGTTAATTTGTATGAATAAATTTACAATTGCAATTAAATGAAAGGTGAATTGAATTCATATGGAATTTGAAATCCAGTTTACATATAAGTAGATATTAACCGAAGTGGAAAATTGAAAATAATTCGAGAATGAACAAAAGAATAAAACTGGAATTGAAACTGAATATTGAAAATTAATTTGAATTGTATGAAGTAAAATGAAGTTCTAAAATTAGTTCGAAGTGAACTAAAGATAATAAAGGTGGAAATAGAAAAAATAATGGTTTGAGATAAAATGAATTGGAATTTGTAATGAATTAGTAAATGAAACTAATTTAACACAGTGATATAAATCAGTTGTGGATAGCAGATAAAATTCAATGCTCAGATGGTAAATTGAATCCAAATAGAATGGAAATTGTAAGTTGAATACAAATGAAATTAAAAATGCAAGATTGAATGAAAATGGATATATAACTTCAATAGTAAAGTAAAAATGGTATAAGAAGTAAGTATTCAAACTTTTGTAATGAAATGTGCAAAATGATATTTGAATGTTGTAATTGGATATTATAGTTAGTAGAATATATAGGCGTGTTACAGGAAAAAGATAAATTGGGATTTGATTTTCGAAGATAAATTTGAATTGCTCGACAAAACGGTATGTATTTAAATTTCAGTATGAAATTTGATGATTTTCTTGTCCAGTCGCTTGGCGTTTTGTTTTCTTTTGAAATCTGGGGGTCTGTGGTGCCATTTTGTAGTCGTACCGAGCTAGTTGCGCAAAGGAGACGCTGGAGAAATTTTTCAAAAATTTAGAGAGTTAGAAAAAATTTGAGAAAATTTTAAAAGTTTAAAATTTGAATTTAGATTTAAATTTGAATTATTGAGAAAACAATGTTGTTTGGAATCTATGATTGATTTTGGAAAGTTAGATGAAATGATAGCGGGTCTCCAATAAAAAGATTTGCTTTGGAAAAGTCGATAAAACTGTTTAGTTTTGGAAAGATAGCAAATGGGTTAAGGATCAATCTTCTTAACTAGAAATTTCAGGACGAAATTCTTTTTAGGGGGGAAGGATGTGACGACCCAGAAACTTTTAACATTTGAAATGGAATATTTAACTGATTTTAAATATTTGAAAGTTAGTTTAACTTGAATTTCGAATATAAATATGAATTTGGCAATTAAATTATTGAATTTAATTTATTAAAGTTGGATAAAAAAAATTAAATCTTCAATTTCAAGCTTGTTAAAAATAATTTGAAGGTTTGGAAAAACTATATTAATAATACCGAAGATAATGGAAGTGTTAGAATTTGAAATTCAAAATGTTTGATCAGTTTTGAAATTATATTGTTTAAATCGATATTTAAAAATAGCATTCCGAGGCATAGTCTCGGAATTCGACGAAACTAATTCCATTGGATCCATAATATCGGATTTCAAATTTCGTAGCTTTCGGAGTTATCGTGTGATCATACGAGATATAAACGCCTAGACAATAATTAATCGATTTAATATAAATTTATATACTCTAGTCAACAGCCAAAATTTCATCCCGTCGGCTGCTTTTCTTTCCCATCTGCCTTTCATCTCGACAGACCTCCTCTGAAATAAGCCACCCTAGTAATCGATTATGTCTCCTTTTCTCATTTAAATCACGCAACCTCCTTTCTTACTTCCTCAGTTCAAAAATCAAAAGATAGTGGCCTCGTTCTTTTTCCTCTAAATCGCCGCCCTCTTGAAAAATCGAAATTCCTAAACCAAATGCCGAGCAAACTTAATCGTGACCCCCACCTCCCCTTATCTTGCTCCAAGATATTAAAATCAATAAAAAACACTAAGGGGATCGCGAGGGCAGGCTCGCGCGCGAGGAGGCGGCCGCCGCGAGGGATAGTCGAGCCATGGACGTTGGTGGCAAAATTCGAAGGATCTAGGGGTAGCATCTCGAGCAAGTTCGATCGATTTGGGAGGCCGTGCGCATCTTGATTAGCGACAGTGATTTCGACTAGAGGGAGAAGGGTTTCGATTGACGAATAGGTGATGGCGCTTGCGATCAGAGTCGCGATCCATTTGTGGCGTTCTGGTAGTGGTTGAATTCGATGTCCTGAGCTTGGGTTTGATACCGAGGGCTGTTAGGTAATTTCTTGTTTTTTACGTATATGTAGAGATGTATTTTAAATATAAATATATGTATATAGGGTTAAAAAAAAGAATATATATATACATATTAGGATTTGAAAAAAAAATGGAATTTAAGTATTGAAAGTTATATATAAAATTGTACATATATATGTAACTTTTTTTTATATATCTATTTTCAAAATACTAAAGATAAGAATAAATATACGTATACATATTTTTAAATTTGTTTGTTTAAGTTGTTTTAAACAATAGTTTATGGTAATTAATATGTTTTATCTATTTTAATTGCTAAAAAAGGAAATTATTAGTTAAAATTAAATTTATAGTTAATTAAATTATTAAAGGAAATTTAGTTTTAAATCTAATTTTTTGTTAAATAAATTTACTAAAAGAAAGTTAGTTTAAAATTCAAAACTTTTAGTTTAAAAATAAATCACTGGTTAATTAAAATTGTCAAATGGATATTTAAATAGTTAATTAGATTATTTAATAATAATTGACTATTCGATTTGTTCGAATATTAATTAAATCATCTAATGTTTATACAAGGTCAAAACTATGAAGAAAACAATATGGAATGAAAATGGATTGCATGCGAAAGCAAAGGTGAGATCTTCTCACTCAAAATAATAATTGAAAATTTTAGTTATTGATTTGATTGTTGAATTGTGATAGTTAAATTTAAAATTGTTGATTGTGTGCTCGGATGATAAATTATTATCAATTGTATTGGAATAGACCCTATGCGCCGCATAATAGCGGATGATATTTTATAAATCCCATATACCGCTATATTCCACCTCGAAGTGGAATTGATATTTAATTGTTGTGCTAACATCTGTTGATACAAGGAAACAGGTTTGAGAGATCCAACTGGATTCCTCACATATTTGAATTTGTTTCAATATTGTGTGTTGACTATTTAAAATCTGTGTGTTATTATTTGTGATTGAAACCGTTGAAGGCTATAACTTAGCCGAATATATTTTTGGTATCATAGGATACCAGAAATAAATAAAAATTGGATTTTGAAATTTGGGTAGAAATTTATAATAAATTCATTCAAAAGAATTGGGTGAATTTAAAAGAGGAAATTTAATTAGATAAAGTTTTATTTTGAAAACTTATTAAATAAATTCTAGAATATGGGAAAAGTTAATAAATGGATTTCGTGTAATATTATTTAATAGTTGAAGAATTTATTTAAAATACGAATTTTAAATATTTGAAAGAGATAAAGGAATTTATTTCGAAAGGAAATAAATTTAGAAACTTAATTTGGGGTTAAAATAAATTTTAGGAATCGATTTGGAAATTTGATTGGTGTTTTGGAAATAAATTGGGAAATCGATTTGAAATTAATTTGGTATTAAAAACAAACCTTTGGGAAATTGATATAAAAATTTATTTGTTGTTTGAACTAAATTTTGAAACCAATTTGGAATTGGATTTGGTAATTGAAATAAATTTGAAAAATTGATTTGGTATTGAAAGTAAATAGTTGGGAATCGATTTGAAAATCGTAAATTAGTGGATACTTAAAAAATTAAATCCAAAATGGGAATTTCATAAAAGAAAGGGAAATTTGTTTTAAAAATAAATATTGTTTATTTTTAAAATTGTGGAAAGAAATTTACGGATTTGGAACGTAAATTTAAAATAAATCCAGAAGGATTTACCAATTCATTAAAAATGATCCATTTTGAAAAGGAAGGTTTATTTTCCCTGTAAAACCGAGTATGTTTGTAAAATAGTTGAAAATAAATAATTGGGAAAAAATATTTAAATCTTGGTGATTGTTGTGAATGTTGATTAATAGTTAAATAACCGACTATCAATATTGGTCTTTTAATGGCATTTGAATTTCGATGCGACCAGGGGTCGGATTCCAAATGGATATTCGAAAACCACATCGAACTTTTGTGATTGTGATGAATCTTTTATTTAAAAGATCAAAGTGGAATTTATTGTGATTGTTTGAAATCTGATTGAACACTTATTTAAAAAAAAAAAAGTGCTCGTTATTCGGATTAGCCGGGAGAGGACTTTGTGTCATAAAACTCATTCCGAATAATGATACGACGAAATGGAATTGTATTTGAAGATGGTGTTGAAGACCGCGTATTTTCGAAAAATGAAAGGATTACCTGTCGAATGTCTCTGCACCGAGTTGCTCCGTTATAGAGATTTTATCACCCTTTGTGATGGGGATTCCGGACGTGATTAGTAAATATCTGGATTTGCAAGGGCTTCTTTGAAGTGCCTTCGGTTCCGTTCGATCCCGGAACAGACTTGTATGAATGTGTGTCTGACGTTACGCTTTGAGATGTAAAGCTGGTTTCTATCAAATGCATTTCTGTTGACGGCGGAGAATTTATTCTCTTAGCTTAACACCCTTCTCTGAGACGTACGAGCTCAGAGGTTATGTTGTTGATGGTTATTAGTGATACATTCCCAAATTGGTAACGAGGCATACGAAGTGCTGCTGATCATTTGTTGATCAAATCATGACTTTGTGAAATGTTAGCTTTGTAGACGAGACTTTGTCGGACCTCACACCCCGAAAATGGTCGAAACAGGAAAGATGCGACAAGGTTATGAGGGTCGCGCCCTTTAGGGTATGTCATTTCCTTCTGGAAAAGGGTGGTACCATGGTATGGAGCCCAGATATTTAACCTATGTGGTTGCTGCAAATCTATTACAATTTGTGGTTGTGGCTTTGTGGTTGAGGATCCTCGGATAAAGGTCGCAAACGACCGGGGGATGGCATACTCGTGTAATAGTTACCTAGTTACAGAGGTAACTCGGCCTTATGTTGGCAGAGAGCTGGTTAAGTTCTCGAGGCGTCCTTCCAGAGGCGTACCCATGTGGCAGTAGGAAGTTTCTTAGCCTGACCATTTGTTGGAAATCCAAAGAAACAATACGCGCCCTGTACGGTTTTAGTTGTATAACCTGCCGTGCAATGTGGTGGTAACCTGCTATTGAACATGGTAGCTATAGTAGGCATACAATAATGGTTGTATGCTGGCTAAGATTAATATTATACTTTCGAAATGTTTTATGCACTATGCACTAATAATAATAATATCAAAGAATTTTGTGTATCAAGCATGTTTGACTATCATAAGGAGAAACCTCCTCCATTTCTGCGTTTGCATTGTGTGTGTGGCGGGAGGCTTTATGCTGGTTACATTTTCCGAAAAGCATAGCGGATTTTTTTTTTCTTTTCTTTGTGAAAATAACTGTTTTTAAGATCTCACACCAGTCTCATGACTGACCTTGAGTTTATTGTTCCCTTCCTAAACTCTGGATGCTCATAATTTTCCACACGGGCAGCCTAGAGTTAGGTTATCATTATTCGAGAGCTAAGTCAGAAAAGAGATGCCGTGGAGATCAGGAGCAAGCTAGATGGCGATGTGTATCACTAGTATATGTTACATTCTTTTCCGCTGTTTTGTTGTTGTAACACTCTGATAATGTAATGTGATGTAATGTAATAACTGATATAGTTCTTTATTTTAAAGATATTCATTTATCTATTATATGTTGTTCCGCTGTGAAATGTGATATTCTATTATTGTTTCTGTTTCTTCTTCTATCTTCTTCTTATAAACCCTAATGGTTCGGTTTTCCAGCATTCGATTGTGCGGCATTCGATACAGTGGACGTATTGATGTTGACTTTCGGGCGTCGAAAACTCGGATCGTTACATTTTTATTAGTAACCAAGTAGTTCAGAATCTTATGGATGCATTTTGGAGGGTCATAGAGCTGGAGGCCTCAACGTTAGCGTTATCTATTTTATTTCTATCGTGTATGTATATTATGTATCAGTATTGTGAGGGCATGTAGTTATAACTGTCCCTGACTGAAGTTAGTACTTGTTGCGACTTTGATGTTTCATTTTGAAAGTGACCATATGTGCTATCTTATGTTCTATTATATATGATTGTCTTGCGCTGTGAGATTCTGTGCTTCTTTCTTCTTATTTTTTCTTCTCTTTTTATCCCAACGGCTTGTCTTTTGGACACCTAGATGACCGACACATGAATACCGTGGATGTATTAAATGTTATTTTTAAAAGTAAGAAAGACAGATCGTTACACCTATCGCACTAACTAATGCACTAATGGCCTTAGGGCCCCAAAGATAGAAGTTCAGCCCTCAAAGACACAACTACACTGGCATCGAATTATGTAGATATCTGTCTGTCTTCTTATTAGGGCTCACTTTTTTATAATGATCGAGTTTTTATCATAAAACCATGGACCGTTTTCGAATTTGTTATCTCGATCTTTCTCAGAACCAAATCGTACCACAAAGAAGTTATTCTCTCTAGATTGAATTTCAAAACCCTTCTCTATCTTCCAGACCCTCTTAGTAAAAGCCTCCCAGGCTTTTAAATAAGGTCCGGGACCTACGGCGTTTAACATCACGCAAATGGCCCGATTACCCTTTGCCTCCTTTATTGCTTCATCAGAAATGCTTCCCCTTCAGTCGCCATCTGTAATACAAGACTTTATAAATTCTAGGCTGAAGTTTCCCTTTCTTGTTTTGGACTGACCTTTAACCGCATCAATATACAAAATCTTCCCAGCATTGCTCGGAAATTGCAACATATTCCTCCCATTAACTCCGCCCACCAGCGCAGATCTAGGTTAATAATTATACATTTTCAGTAGTTATGTCATGACCATCCTTATTTGCCACGGATTAGTCATATCATCTGTCTTCATCACCTTTTTACCCTTTTTGCGAACCACCTTAGTCCATCCTTCATTATCCTTCTTAGTTCCTCCGTTTCCGCTGCGATCCACACAAACAAATCGAGTGAAGCGATCATGAACAGAGAAATAAAATGAAAAGAGATAAAAAGATAGAAGAAGAATTTGGAAGTAATTAGAAAGAACAAAGGGTTTTAAGGAAAACCCTAGCCGCCATCGAGTGCAACGAGAAAAGATGAAATTGTACATATAGCTTCTGCAATCAAACTTCCCGGTGCATCTTTTTTTTAAGGTCCCTAAATCTGCGAAAGAAACCGTTATTGAGTTTGGAAACCTAGCTACTAAATAGTTAGTAGGAAAGTTAAGCACAAACTGTGTGTGTTTATTTTTTGGCTGGCCCATTTTGCGAGACTTTGATCCTCTTTATGATTTATATACTCAACATGTTATAAATAACTTTAGTAATAAAGCAATTCTTTTCCTTTTATTTAATAGCCATTTTATAAAAGCGAAAAAAATAATGCTCCACTAATCTCCATTTCATCTGCAACTTCTGGTCCCGCCAAATATTGCCGCCTTGCTTTCCCGCCAAATATTGCCGCCTTGCTTTCCCGCCAGATTCATCAATAAATATCAGTGTTGTTGCCAGCAATCTAATTAACATTCCCAATATAAACTTTCCTCTTCCTCCATCAACCTAATTGATAACTGCGTACAGATTGAATTACTATCAAAAAATGGCAGTTGCTCTTGGACCTGGCAAATTTTATGGCAGTAGCCTACCTCGACCAAGATTCTACACTGACATCAAATTCACCTCCGATCGGGTGGATCCACCTGCATCCGTCAGTGATCCGCTTCTTTATTGGGCAAACGAGGCCCACTGGTCCATGGGTGGTCTCAGCTTCAAGCGCCTACGCTTACAAGGTAGAATCGAGGGATCAATGGACAAGCTTCGCACTGAAACCTTGGAATCCGATAAGAAGAAGTCAAGGGTCCGGTTAAATCCAGAAAAGGCCCGAGTGGATGCGGAGAAGATCCGAAATATTGAAGAGGAGGAGTTTGTGGAATCGGAATCTGAATCAGAACATGACTTTGAAGTTAAAACGAAACCTGAAGCGGGGAAAAAAATGTGTAGGAAATTAGTGGATGAGTTTGAAGAGGTTGCTGCTTATCCGTTGAAACCAGCTGGTCATCAGACCCGGGGCAAGAGATCCAGATCTGATAAGTATTCGGTTAAGAGATGTAGTAGATCTGATGAGAGCTTTGAAAAAAGTTCATCACCTCTTAAGTCTCCAGTTAAGAGATCTAAACCTGATTGTAGCTCTGCAAAGAGACCCCAAGTTAATGTTGGTATTACTAGGAGGACTTCTCCCAGAAAAATTACTTGATGACATGATGTCATAAGTTTATGAGCCATTTAGGTACCGTGTGCTCCATTTTTTGCTCTTCTTTTTTCCTTATTGGGTTTGATAACTTAATTGGATTGTTTCTTGCAAATGATATTCCCATGTTGAACCATTCAAGTACATATACTATTGCATTTTATTTTTATATTTTTATTGTTTTAACTTTAACTGGTGGTGCTTGAGATTTAACTGATGGTATGAATTGTTCTTGCTGAGTGAAGAGGAAGAACGCAAACTTTGTATATATTTTTTCGTACTCCAAAGCAGAGCATTTGTTACTTGTATAAAACTTCAATCTGCCTGGTCAAAGTTATAGCAGCAATTGTTACGAGTAGTTGCCATCTTTTGGAGTAGTTGCCATCTTTTGGCATATAGCCAGGCTCGACCGGGTTGTAAGGTTGACTAGAGGCAGGTTAGAGCAACATGTTGTGGAGAGCAATAAAAATTTAATTTTTTTGTAAATAATGTGGTAAATTTGAATAAAAGGATAAATTTAATCCTTCGAGTACTAAGTTGGAATAACTTTGTGCGATTTTTGTCCACTTTTTTTATTGACGATAAGGTAGTCACTTACAATTTAGATAAAAATTGATTATAAAATCTATGTTGTCCATGATAAATAAAGCAAAACAACCGTTTGGTCTACAACTCCATATTTTTCTTTTTATAATGGCTCACTCATATTTTTAGTCCGAGAAACAAGTTTAATATTACACATGCATTGACTTTCTATAACTTTGTTGCTCTTTAAGCCTATAATAATTCGTTTTTCGATTTTAAGAAACCAATACTAATACATTGGACAATTATAACAAGCTGTTCTTACAAATGCTGGCAAATATAACATGAACAAACAAAGGATGATAAAATACGGGAATACATCTTGGAGGATCCAGCTTGCCTTCTGAAGCTTCAAAATGTCTACCTAAATCTTGAAAAATATATTTGAGTTGATCCAAGTATTATAAGAAAAATAACGTCTGGATTAGTTTGGTAAAGCCAATATTAGAAATACAGTCAAATATAAATATATTTTTACCGTCTTAAAAACCTTTCGGAAATAAAGATATCTTGTAAGATTTCGCTGCATATAAATACGGATGGTTTTTTACATTACGTTAACTAAATCACTTTATAAAAAATCTTGTAATGTTATAATAATGTTTGGGGTACGAAATAAATATTAATCATAACAAAATTGTTACGTTAATCAAATTTCACCATACTATGTATAAAACCGAATTCGTAGAGGTACGTATTGAAGATTGGATTTTCATAAATGATAAGCTATTAGGGTATTGCCTGCCAAAGTATACCTTTAGAAAAATATACCGAGGGTCTCATATGGACCCTTGGAAATTAGAACCAGCCGCCCTTCTAACATGCTATATCGAATTACATCATTCCTCGACGCACCAAGACTCAGAACAATGTGCGCCAGCCCTGGACCCACTCTTTCTGTGCGTGCGCATCTCAAATCCATAAATATCGATTCTAGATCGAGGAATGACTGCTCCTAATGGTAGTGAACCGCATAGCTCTGAAGCATATCCTCTGTTTTAATCATTACCGGATGGTGAAACTTGTGAGGTCAGGATGATCTTTTTTCTCTCTTAGCAGTTCCCACTTGGAATGCCAACACTGCCTTTGAGGCCCAATGCGATGTCAATATTCGTCCGTACAAGTTGTTCAGGAAAAGAACAAACCGAAGACACAACTTTTACTACATTCATTTTGGAATCACCCTCAGGATTATTAGCAAGTAGCCCTTGCACTTTAAAGGGCTCCGTCTCCGATCATCTCGAGCCAGTCTTGAACCTCTTTCAAAGCATCGAACCCATATATGGTTTTTGGAGTGGTTACAGTTTCGAGTCATCTCATATAAGTACATTCCCCACCAGTCATTTCAAAACCAAATCGACAGTTCTGACAAACTTATCCGGCTCTTTTGGAAATAATCAGACAATACATAAAAGCAGAGATCACATGCTAAACATTTAAGTGGACGGATTTCCTTATCATTTATCATAGGAGAATAAAACGAGATTTATACGCACAATACAACATTATCGAAGATGACTGTGCTATATAGGGCTGCACAAAGTATGGGTTGGGTCGGGTTTGACCAAATACTTCACCCGACCCGTATAGGTATGGGTTAAAGGTAGTTCAACCCGTATTCGACCCTATATGAGGTTGGATATGGGTTGGGTTGGAGTATGGGTTGGGTCGGGTTTAGTAGGGTTGTGTTACATTAATCTAATATAAAAATGAGAATATAAAGAAAAATTAAAATGTAATATTAAAATATTCAGTTTAAAATATTAAATTTTAGCTAGCATAAATTAAATATAACCGATTCATTACAACGCATATTTATTAGAATTTCATTATAAAATACATCGTACAAAATTAATTCACTATATACTAGAGTAAGAATTTCATTTCAAAATACATTAATATGCTCTTCGACATCTTTTAGTCAATCCTATGTATTTTGGACTGACATCAAATATGTATTTTTGGTATATTTATTCGAGAATACATAAATTTCATTCTAGAATTTGATTGTTCTAATTTTACATGGGTTGATATTAAATTAGTTGTTTATATAGAGTTGGGTTGGGTTAAAATAGGGTTGCGTTGAACAAAATATTTCATCCGACCCGTAATGGGTTACAAATTATATCCCATATCCGACCCAAATTAAAATGGTTTAGGTCGGGTTTATGTGGGTTGGGTCGTGTTGGTGGGTTGTGTTGGGTTGAGTATGGGTTGTGTGCACCCCTAGTGCTATATAACTTTGTGTTTCTCCTAGATATTTTCAGAGTTATACTATTGGCCATGATTTTGATAGTCGGTTATTTAAATATCAAATAAACAACAACCAACATAGATTTAATCCCATGTGGAATCCAGTAAGCATCTAATAATTAACATTTCATTAATTAAAATCCCTTTTAATTATTCGATTTTAAAATACCTTCCCAGAAGATATTATTAACAAACCCCCTTATAATCCTTTCAATACTTGGAAAAACATTAATATACCAGTATAAGTATATTCACAAACCATTATACTTAGTCTTTCAATACTAAGAAAATATATCCATATACTTATCTCAATTGTACAAGTAGATTAACAAATTTAAGGAAGATTTCTTTTTTCCCAATTCATATTTAAATGGGCCAAACAAATATCATTTAAAACATTACTTATTCTAAACCAAATCAGTATCCTTTGGTGTTAAGTATGAAAAGAATGTTTCCATACCAACAGAATTTTGAAGGAGTTATTATCAAAATCAAATCTCATTTCTTTTATAAAATTCCTTTTTTATAAGCCCATCTCATATTTACAAATCCTTTTATAAATCTCCAAAATAATTTTTAAACTTCTTTCATAGATATCTAAAATGATTTTAAAAGAAATTCCTTTCTTTTAATAGATCTCTTTCTATTTATATACGCTTTCTATTTGTAAGCTCTTTCCATAGATCTTCCTTTATAAACTCCTTTATAAAAATTCTTTATGAAAATCCTATAACCCATTTTTATAAATTATATATATTTAACAAAATCTATGTTATCTTTAAAATATCACTAATAAATCTCTTTTGCAAAATATCTCTTATAAAACTTCTTTTAAAAAAACATCGTTTATAATCTCCTCTACAAAATATCATTTGTAAATCTCCTTTTATAACTCTACTATATATTATAAACACCTTTAACAAATCACTTTATTAACTTAAACACAATTAATTAAATCAATTAACCCCTTAACCATCATTAATTACATCAATTAATTAACTTAAAAAATCAGTAGTAAATAATAAATTAAATAATTTTAAAATATCATTAATAAAATAATTAATTAGTGAACTTTAAACACCGTTAATTAAAATAACTAATTAACTTAAACACCATTAATAAAATAATTAACTTAAACACCATTAATAATATGATTAAATATCTTTAAACAATATAATTATTATAATTAAATATTTTAAACAATATTAATAATATAATTAAATAATTTTAAACATCTTTAATAAAATAATTAATTAACTTACTTTAAAACATTTTCAACAGGACAATTAATTAACTAACATAAAAACATCATTTATAATTACATAACACTTAAACTCAAATTGTTATAAAATTGGAGTTAATTTAAACCCATAACTTTACAAATCAAGAAAGAGGCTTAGCGACCACACCTATACTTAGTTAAGCTACCATATAATTTAGTTTAACTTTCCAAGTCATATTATTGGTACTTACATAAACAGACATATATATGTAAATAAAATCAATTAGCAACCACTAGCAAATCCATCACTTATTCGATGTTAATTAAGCCACATATTAATTAACCGACATATGAATTAATTTATAAATAAATATAATAGAAAAATGGAGATTTATTCAACTAACATATGTCATCAATAATCTATTTAGTTAATTATAGCAGAATATAGATTTATTCTGCTAAACCAACGTCCAAAATTATCTAAGTTAATTTATTTGTTAAAAACGATATTTATTTGGCTAAATAGATAACATCATTTAAGTACAATTAATTTATTTATGTTATTATTTAAAACAACGTAATTAAATGCAGTCAGTATTATTTTGTCATTAAATTATACTTCATTAAAACTAGTAACTATATATACCATATATCTGATCATACGAACGCGGTGCAAAAACCCGCGGGTCAAACAGATTTAAAGTGGAAGAGTTATAGCATTTTAAACGTCACATACTTAATTAAAATAAACCAATAAACTAACTAATTCTCACCAAAAACGATGGGCCAATCCCAGCCCAACACTCCCAAACCTAAACCTCCAATGCGCAGGCAGCTTTCTCCAAAACAATTCCCTCCTCCTAATTCAAATTATTCCCAAATCGACACTTCCTGAACCCATAATCCAACATGCACAGTGCATGTGCACGCTCCTTGCTCTACCGCTCGACCATCCAAGGCCACCAATACCTGTTTCTTGCCGAGTTCGACCGAATGCACCCCATCACCTCGACTATGACGTCGTAGGTCAAAATCCAACCCATTTTCTCAAAATGAAATCTTGTTCCAGGCTTTAAAACATGGTCATTTGCTCCTCCTACTTCACCGCCTCTGCCACCCTTGATCAACACCACACCTACGAGGAACTCCGCCATCCCCGTGAGCACACCTGGCCCACACCTCGACCAACCCGACGGGCCTCTTGCCACCAGTGAATAAAACCCTAAGCACCAAGAAACAACCCACTGAAACCCTAAATCGAGTTGTCGTCACCACCATGGCCCATCGAACCACCACCACCTGCTGCCATAGCCTTCCCTCGACCCAAGCTTCCTTCCAGCACCACCCTTTCCTCCCTTTATCCTTTAAATCATTGGAAAATGCTCGACGATCGAAAATCGATCATATATCACCCATGCCATAACCACAACCCTAAAAATCATGAAACCAACTTCAAAAATCCCAATTTGCAGATACGAACACACGATATAATTCTTTCGTCAATCCGAGCTCAATGAAAAACCAACAATATTTGACTAATTTTTAGCCCATATCTCCTACCTTATTCGATGAAACTACCCCCCGGGGAATAGAATGAGAGTTAGGAATTTTTAAAGGTTGAGGGAGGTTTGAATTTTTCTTTTACAGTGAAGAAGAAAAACAAAGGAGGAAAGAAAAGAGAGAGGCAGAACAAAGCATGGAAAAATTGTTGAGAAGTGAAGGCATTCATAGATATGTTTAGTTATACAACACGCAACATTACTTTCAAAAAAAATTAAACTATAAAAAATGATGTGATCCATTTTCAACTTTCCTAACTTATCAGAAGCACCAACATGTCAACCATATGAGAGTATATCGGGTAACATTATGGACAATGTACTTTAGTTCATTTCTACACTCAAGACACCAATCCATTATTTTAAAATTAAATTTGAATATGTTTTACATTTAATAATCCATAATATTATTATTTTAATAATTTACCTTTATATTTTAAAAAAACATTGCCTTTAGAAAACCATGGAAAAACCTACCATTTCAACCCATTCGGAACCATCAGAAAATAGCACGTTTCGACTCCCTTGAAACCCTTTGCCCTTCAAAACCATTATAAATACCTTTTGAAAGCATCAAATCTTTACAAACACAAACCTTTCGAAAGCACTTCGATTTAAAACATGTGGAAAAACACCTTTTGAAACCATTCAAACCAACTCTTTTGAAACCTTTGGGTTATACTTCAATCAGAATCAAAAGAGTCATTTAAAACATCTAAGTCAAAAGCCTTCCTTTCGAAACCTATGCCTAAATGAAGAAGTGATGATGTCGAAACCAACCATTCGAAAGCATTGGAGAAGTGGTTAATATTTAAAGCAAAGTATACCTTCCGAAACCATTGACTTCGAAAGGTAGAAAGGCGACCGCTAAGGGTTTCGACCCCTTCGAAAGCATTACTTAAAACAAACAAGTGCAACACATTCGAAACCATTCCTTTTAAAATATTTGACCCAATCGAAAGTCAACTGAGTTGGAACCTAACCTTTCGAAAGCAAAGCAAGCGCTACCTTTTATTTTCAAACAAGGCATACTCCAACCTCTTCGGAACCTATCGTTTTGACTCAATATACTTTGCCTTTATCCAATGCGCTACATATCAAGTAGCTTGCTACCATGTGCATTAGTTTTGAAATCAATAGTGGCGAAAGGTCTGGGTCGGACCCCCTGTGCTGAAAATGGCGGAACATGCAAAAATCATGTTATTTTTGTTTTTCGCTTAAAAGAGAAACACTTTTTAACTAACCTGCTATTATTTATCAAATTTCCTTGGTTGCTGGATATCTTTTTCAAAAGTGCTGCCAATATTTTCAGAAATAAATTATAATTATATTTTATAAAATATCCCTTCTCCTTAATTATATTTTCCGAATGGGTTGAAATGAGTCATGATAAATTAAGTATACGGAAGGTGTGGAAACTCGTCTCTATCCCAAGAAGTAAGAATGTACGTCGAGTCAAGGTTAGTTTTCTAACTTGTTCGACTTAATTGTTAATCAAGGGATAAAAATATTTAAAATTGAAAAATGGGCATGTATATGATGTTTTATTTTTCATATGCAAATCTATACACACACCAGATAGTGGATTCGTCCACTATCGATAACTTGGCCCGTTTTTAAATTGTCGAATGTTGGTTCGAAGAGACGAAAACAGGTAACATGAGTTAACCGAAAATCACTACGAATGAACGTAAGCGTTCAAAGTGGAAATATCTGGAAGATGATGGAATCGAAGACGAAGGTTTTCGAAGTGCAAGAGCTACTTGCTACTAATTCTAAATATGATTCTAAAATGAATTTAGTAGAAGTAGTACTTTTAGTTTGTTCACATCCTGAACAACTTGTATGGATGAATGCTAGCATTGCATTGTCGCCAGGAAGGCAGTATTAGTATTTCAAGTGAGATTGCTATGTAAAACAGTAAATGAAGCCTTGAGCCTCACAACTGGTAATGATTAAAACATGAGATATATGTCAGGGCTATGTTATTCGCACCCATTAGGGTATGATCATCATATGATCCATATCGATATTTCCAGATTATGTGTGCTAGTGACCCTGGTATGATTGTTGATTGACATATTCGTTACTATCCGGTTAAGGAGAGGCCCATCCTGTATTGATAGAGGGTCCATGTAAGGCCCTCGGTATATTTGATCCAGAGATGTCCTGTGACAGGCGATACCTTAATAGCCTTGTCGTTGATATAATTCATTTTCCAATAAGTGTCATACAGAGTTAGTTGTGCCAATTTTGTTGGAATACAAGATGCAAACATTCCACCATGTTCAATATTTACTTTAAACCCTAAACATTATGATAATATCACTGGATTTTCCATTGAAATGTTTTGGTTATTGTAAGGTAAAAACCATCCATGTTTATGTACAGCGTGGTCTTACAAGATACTTTTTATTTTAAAGAGTTTTATAAGTATAATAATTCAATTGTTTGGAGTTCACTCACACTAGATCCGTGTCTAACCCGGAGTTTTTCTTTCTTTTCCATAAAACTCTTGTGTACTCAAATTTATAAGAGCAACCAAGTAATTCAGGATCTTATGGATGCATTATGAAGGAGCATGGAGCTGGAGGCCTCGACGTTAGCTAGTTATCTATTTTATTTCTACCGCATATGTATATTATGTATCAACATTGTGAGGGCATGTAGTTATAACTGTCCCCGATTGAAGTCAGTACTTGTTGTGAATTTGATGTTTTATTTTGGAAGTAACCATATGTACTATCTTATGTTCTATTATATATGATTGTCTTGTCCTGTGATATTCTGTGCTTCTTTTTTCTTATCTTTTCTTCTTCTTTTACCCCAACGGCTAGTCTTTTGGACAACTAGATGATCGACACATGAATACCTTGGATGTATTAAGTGTCGTTTTTAGAAGTAAGAAAGACAGATCGTTACACCTATCGCACTAACTAATGCATTAATCACCTTAGGGCCCCAAGAAAGAAACTCGGCCCTCAAAACACACCCACACTTGCATCGGATTAAGTAGATATCCGCCTGTCTTCTTGTTAGGGCTCAACTTTTTCATAATGATCAAGTTTTTATCATAAAACCATGGACTGTTTTCATCTCGATCTTTCTCAGAACCAAATCTACTACAAAGAAGTTATTCTCTCTGGATTGAATTTCAAAATCCTTCTCTATCTTCTAGACCCTCTTAGTAAAAGCCTCCCAGGCTTTTAAATAAGGTCCGAGACCTACTGCGTATAACATCACGCAAATGGCCCGACTGCCCTTCGCCTCCTTTATTGCTTCATCAGAAATCCTCCCACTTCTGCCACCATCTGTAATACAAGCTTTATAAATTCTAGGCCGAAGTTTCCCTCTCATGCTTTGAGCTGACCATTAATCGCATCAATATACAAAATCTTCCCAGCATTGCTCAGAAATTGCAACATATTCCTCCCATTAACTCCGCCCACCCGCACAGATCTAGGTCAATTTTTACATTTTCAGCAATTATGTCATGATCATCCTTATTTGTCACGGATTAGTCATATCATCTATCACCATCACCTTTTTACCCTTTTTGCGAACCACCTCAGTCCATCCTCATCATCCGCCTTAGTTCCTCTGTTTCAGCCGTGATCCATACAAACAAATGGAGTGAAGCGATTATGAGGAGAAATAAAATGAGAAGAGATAAAAAATCGAAGAA
Organism: Allium cepa; assembly: GCA_030765085.1. Classification (NCBI taxonomy): domain Eukaryota; kingdom Viridiplantae; phylum Streptophyta; class Magnoliopsida; order Asparagales; family Amaryllidaceae; genus Allium; species Allium cepa. The sequence continues at coordinate 737,695,547 of CM060943.1, forward strand.
TTTGAAAGTAATTAAAAAGAACAGAGCGTTTTAAGGAAAACCCTAGCCGTCATTGAGTGCAACTAAAAAAGATGAAACTGTACATATAGCTTCTGCAATAAAACTTCCTAGTGCATCTTTTTTTTAAGGTCCCTAAATTTGCAAAAGAAACCGTTATTGAGTTTGGAACCCTAGCTACTAAATAGGAAAGTTAAGCATACAACTGTGCACGTTTATATGTTTATTTTTTGGCTGGCCCATGTTGCGAGACTTTGATCCTCTGTATTTTTTATACTCAACATGTTGTAAAAAACTTTGGTAATAAAGCAATTCTTTTCCTTTTATTTAATAGCCATTTTATAAAAGCAAAGAAATAATGCTCCACTAATTTCCAATTCCATCTGCAACTTCAGTTCCCGCCAAATATTGCCGCCTTGCTTTCCCGCCAGATTCATCAATAAATATCAGTGTTGTTGCCAGCAGTCTAATTATCATTCCCAATATAAACTTTCCTCTTCCTCCATCAACTTAATTGATAGCTGCGTACTGATTGAAATACTGTCAAAAAATGGCAGTTGCTCTTGGACCTGGCAAGTTTTATGGCAGCAGCCTACCTCGACCAAGATTTTACACTGACATCAAATTTACCTCCGATCGGGTAGATCCACCTGCATCCGTCAGCGACCCGCTTCTTTATTGGGCGAACGAGGCCCACTGGTCCATGGGTGGTCTCAGCTTCAAGCGTCTACGCTTACAAGGTAGAATCGAGAGATCAATCAACAAGCTTCGCACTGAAACCTCGAAATCCGATAAGAAGAAGTCAAGGGTTCGGTTAAATCCAGAAAAGGCCCGATTGGATGCGGAGAAGATCCGAAATATTGAAGAGGAGGAGTTTGTGGAATCGGAATCTGAATCAGAACATGACTTTGAAGTTAAAACGAAACCTGAAGCGGGGAAAAAAATGTGTAGGAAATTAGTGGATGAGTTTGAAGAGGTTGCTGCTTATCCGTTGAAACCAGCTGGTCATCAGACCCGGGGCAAGAGATCCATATCTGATAAGTATTCGGTTAAGAGATGTAGTAGATCTGATGAGAGCTTTGAAAAATGTTCATCACCTCTTAAGTCTCCGGTTAAGAGATCTAAACCTGATTGTAGCTCCGCAAAGAAACCCCAAGTTAATGTTGGTATTACTAGGAGGACTTCTCCAGAAAAATTACTCGATGACATGATGTCATAAGTTTATGAGCCATTTAGGTACCGTGTGCTCCATTTTTTGCTCTTCTTTTTTCCTTATTGGGTTTGATAACTGTTTGCGTAAAAAATGGCCGCAAACACCCAAAGTCGTATGAGTTGGTTGATTTTATGTTGTGTTTAGTGATTTGGGTGATTTATGCAAATATGTAAAAAGCAAGGACTAAAATGTAAAAGACACACAGATTTATAGTGGTTCGGCAAGAACGTGCCTACGTCCACTTTATATGTTATTCTCCTTTTTTCTTCAGATTACAAGTACAAAGCTTTGATTACAAGTATCTAAAGTTGTTTGAGAGTTCCTTCCAGGCTTGAGCTCTCAAACTTGTCTGCCATTGTTGTACCCCTGCCCCTCTATTTATAGAATGAGGTAGGGGGCAGGGGTCTTGGAAGTATATAGCTGCTGGTGGGCCCGGGCTGAAGCAATCTGGACTGGCAATCATCTGGTTCGGCGAGGCTTTGGTTCGGCAATTAGTGGAAGAGAGGTTGATTCGGTGGTAGGAAGAGGGGAGTTGGCTCGGCAATGGGAGAAAGGTTGGTCCGGTGTTAAGTTGAGTGGTGTGTGGTTCGGTGGTGATGTTGGACCGGTAGTGGGTGGTGAAAGATGGAGCTTGTAGTTGATCCGGTGGGAAGGGAAGTGGAGTTGATTTGGTCTCGGTACTACCGAATGGATCTGCCGAATGAGTTCTGCCGAATGGTACCTTGGGTTGTGAATGCCGAATGAGTCTTGCTTCATACTGCCGAATGGACTCTTGCCTTGGGATGCCGGATGAACTGAGGTACGCCGAATGGGATGAGTGCCGAATGAGCTCTGGTATTGTTTCACCGAATGAACTTTATATTTGAACCTTGAGTGAAATTCCTGACTTATGTACGCTTGCTTGCTTCTTCTTGGTTCCGATCGTGGTGGAAATGCATACAATCTTGATATTCCAGTTTTGTCCAAAAAATGGGATAACACTTTGCCCCCCAAAATATGCCTTGCGGTAGGAAGGCGTGTTTTGTAATGCCATGAGCTGGATGTTCATATCCTGTTGACAACCTGTAAAGAGCTTGATATTTTATATAGCCCTAAATGACGACCGTTCGGGATCGAGCTATTTGGGATGAAGCGCGGCCGTTCATGGTCAAGCGCTTAACTTCAAATGACGACCGTTCGTGATCAAGTCATTTGCGGTGAAGTGCGACCGTGCGCGGTCAAGCGCATAAATCCGTGCGCCGATCGTTCGGGATCGAGTCATCTGCAATGAAATGTGACCGTTCAAGGTCAAGCGCTTTACTTCAAATGACGACCGTTCGGATCGAGTCATTCGAGGTAAAGTGCGACAGCGCGCGGTCGAGTGGGGACCGTTCAAGGTCAAGCGCTTAACTTCAAATGACGATCGTTCGCGATCAAGTCATTCGAGGTAAAGTGCGACAGTGCGCGGTCGAGTCTGTAAGTCCACGCGTCGATCGTTCGAGACCGAGCCATTTGTGATGAAATGTGATCGTTATCAAGTCATTCGAGGTAAAGTGCGACAGTGCGCGGTCGAGTCTGTAAGTCCACGCGTCGATCGTTCGAGACCGAGCCATTTGTGATGAAATGTGATCGTTCAAGGTCAAGCGCCTAGCTTCAAATGACAATCGTTCGTGATCAAGTCATTCGAGGTAAGGTGTAATAGTTAGTGATCAGGTGGCGGACCTCAAATGACGACCGTTCGCGATCGAGCCATTTGAGGTAAGGTGAGTTGTGCCGTTCGAGGCGAGTGGTGCCGTTCGAGGCGAGTGGTGCCGTTCGAGGCGAGTTGTGCCGTTCGAGGCGAGTTGTGACCGTTCGCGATCGGGTGCCGTTCGAGGCGAGTTGTGACTGTTCGAAGTCGGGTGCCGTTCGAGGCGAATTGTGACTGTTCGAAGTCGGGTGCCGTTCGAGGCGAATGAGTGTGCCCGGGGGGGACTTAATATTATCAGTGTTGGAGTCATTGTTTGGGGGAATTTTTCGAATCAAAGACTTCGGCAGTTCGTTGCCATGCAATAGGTGGTGCTCGTGGACCGTTCGCGATCCAACGGGCATACAAGTAAATAACTTTTCCATGGAATTGTAAATGTTAAAGCAATAGTACCTTACAGCAGAAATGTCCAAACAGGAAGAATTCAAATGTTCAAATCGAAACAAAAGCAAAGCAAGGATGTCAAAGTGTAAGTTCCCACCCCGAAGCAGTCAATGATCATTCAGAGCATGCCTGGAGATCGTTCGCGATCTCGTACATGTGTAAATGATTTAATTGCTTTAGTGGAAGCTTACGACTTGTTCATCGTTATTTTAATCAAGCAATCAATGGATAATCAAATGGTGCCCTGATCCAGGGTCACCTCTAGCTGATGTAGAGGGTGGTCGCTCTGGCTCCACCGCTGGAGTTCGCCTCCTCACATACTGAAGGAGCATACCGTTCCTGATAAGCCCTTCCACCTCGTCCTTCAAATGCCTACAATCATTAGTGTTATGACCATTCAATTCATGAAATACACAAAACTTATCTGATTTTCTTTCGTCAGAGGTTGGATCCCTTCGCATTGGTCTACGATACGGAACCTGCCCCTTGGTATTCTGATAAATCCGTTCCAAACTCTCATTCAACTCTGAATAGGTGGTGAATCGTGGCTCTTTTCGTAGCCACTTTGTCCTGTCATCATTATCCTCAGCCTTTCTTTTTCCTTTGCTAGTCTCCGCACCCTTTCCAGGTGGGTTTCCGCTCTTGATTGTGTAAACGTCATCTTCTTCCTCTCTTTCTGCACTAGCATCTTCCAAACGCAGAAACTTTTCAGCCTCGTGATAGAATTCTCCCAGATTCATAGGCGGGTCCTTGGTTAATGAATTCTTGAACTCTGTGTTACCAGTTATTCCAGATACAGCTGCCATCATGACCATAGCTGGATCTGGTCGATCCACTGATGCTGCTGCCGCATTAAATCGCGTTAGGAAGCTCCTCAAAGTCTCTCCAGTTTTCTGTTTCAAGGTTGCCAAAGTCATCACATTCTTGGGTCTCGCAATATGAACCCTGAATTGCCTCATGAATCTCTCAGTTAAATCTGCCCATGTTCCTATGGAGCCGCTCTCCAGTTGTCTAAACCATAACGCTGCAATGTCCGTCAAATACAGTGGAAAGCATCGGGCCATAACCTCCTCTGATGCCCCCAGCACTTCCATATGTCTCATATACTTCGTTAGATGGACCGTGGGGTCCGTTTTCCCGTTGTACATGTCCAATGATGGTAGCTTGAATTCTGGTGGGTTCCTAGCCATCCTGATCGCAGAAGAAAAAGGACTCCTGTTTACATCTTCCAAGTCTCTGTTTACTAAACCGCCTCTCATAGCTCTTCTAACCATCTCTGCTAATCTGTCGTTATCTCCAAGCTGTAGTTCTCGTTCACTGTCTTCGACCTGCTCCCCAAGTCCGCGGGAGTTTCCATGTGTATGCCTCCCTGGCTGAACGTTCATTCCTCTAATGCTACCAGGTGGCTCGGATGCCCCCATCTCACTTCCCGGGGTTGGATCAACATGCTCTGCGTGAGTGCCCCCTAGCTCTGGTGCTGCGCCAGATGGTCCTGCTCCGTTCTGAATTCCAGCCGCTCCTTGGATTTGTGCTCCAATTTGCCCAATTTGTTGAAGTAAGTTCTGGATCATCTCTTCTTGTCTTCTCATCATGACCTCCATCTCATCCCTAGTGATGAAGATCGACGCTTGATTCCCTCCTGAGGAAGCCTCTTGACTTCCTTGGTGTTCACTTCTCTCTGGCCTTTGCCTTTTACTTGTTTGTCTCGTCATAACTCTTAGATCTGAATTCTTAGATTTTCAAATTCAACTTCTATCCGATGTAGCGGGAGTTGGTTCTTCTCAGTGAAAGCACCAAAATGTTTGCGTAAAAAATGGCCGCAAACACCCAAAGTCGTATGAGTTGGTTGATTTTATGTTGTGTTTAGTGATTTGGGTGATTTATGCAAATATGTAAAAAGCAAGGACTAAAATGTAAAAGACACACAGATTTATAGTGGTTCGGCAAGAACGTGCCTACGTCCACTTTATATGTTATTCTCCTTTTTTCTTCAGATTACAAGTACAAAGCTTTGATTACAAGTATCTAAAGTTGTTTGAGAGTTCCTTCCAGGCTTGAGCTCTCAAACTTGTCTGCCATTGTTGTACCCCTGCCCCTCTATTTATAGAATGAGGTAGGGGGCAGGGGTCTTGGAAGTATATAGCTGCTGGTGGGCCCGGGCTGAAGCAATCTGGACTGGCAATCATCTGGTTCGGCGAGGCTTTGGTTCGGCAATTAGTGGAAGAGAGGTTGATTCGGTGGTAGGAAGAGGGGAGTTGGCTCGGCAATGGGAGAAAGGTTGGTCCGGTGTTAAGTTGAGTGGTGTGTGGTTCGGTGGTGATGTTGGACCGGTAGTGGGTGGTGAAAGATGGAGCTTGTAGTTGATCCGGTGGGAAGGGAAGTGGAGTTGATTTGGTCTCGGTACTACCGAATGGATCTGCCGAATGAGTTCTGCCGAATGGTACCTTGGGTTGTGAATGCCGAATGAGTCTTGCTTCATACTGCCGAATGGACTCTTGCCTTGGGATGCCGGATGAACTGAGGTACGCCGAATGGGATGAGTGCCGAATGAGCTCTGGTATTGTTTCACCGAATGAACTTTATATTTGAACCTTGAGTGAAATTCCTGACTTATGTACGCTTGCTTGCTTCTTCTTGGTTCCGATCGTGGTGGAAATGCATACAATCTTGATATTCCAGTTTTGTCCAAAAAATGGGATAACAATAACTTAATTGGATCGTTTCTTGCAAATGATATTCCCATGTTGAACCATTCATGTACATATGCTGTTGCATTTTATTTTTATATTTTTATTGCTTTAACTTTAACTGGTGGTGCTTGAGATTTAACTGATGATGGTATGAATTGTTCTTGCTGAGTGAAGAGGAAGAACGCAAACTTTGTAGTTTATTTTTTCGTACTCCAAAGCAGAGCATTTGTTACTTGTATAAAATTTCAATCTGCCTGGTCAAAGTTATAGCAGCAATTGTTACGAGTAGTAGCCATCTTTTGGAGTAGTTGCCATCTTTTGGCAATAGCCGGGCTCGACCGGGTTATAAGGTTGACTAGAGGCAGATTAGAGCAACATGTTGCGGAGAGCAATAAAAATTTAATTTTTTTATAAATAATGTGGTAAATGTGAATAAAAGGATAAATTTAAGGGGAAATTTTTTTTAAGGACAAATTATAATATATATTTGTTCAAAAGGACACGCGCATATAACTTTTGCCGTAAGGACAAAGCCCAAAGCCCAAAGCTTAAAAATAAATTCAAACAAAGAATTCTGTCATTCTTCCTCCTCCTTCCTTACACTCCAACAATCGGTAATTTTGCTCGAAACAAAGGATTCACGTTAATTTTCCTCGACATAAAAAAAAGGCACCGCAAACAAGAAATAAATCTACATCTCCAACAGAAACTCAGAAATCGAATGTAGATGAAGAACGACCACAACAATCGAAAGCCGAAGAAAACCTAACTAAGTCGACAGCGAATCAACAAAATCAAAATCGAAATGTCGACGAAGCAGATGTTCAAAAAGTAAATGTAGAGATAGAAGAGGAAAACCTTCCTTTAGCACAAACGATAGCGTCGGCACTAAAGAGAAAAAGCAACAACTTAAGGCTTAAAAAACCTACAGCAACACAAGAACAAAATCAAAATAGAGAAAAAAGGACAAAGAAAAGGGAGGAAAAAATGACAGCAAGAACAAGCAAACCAGAAATAAGTGAAAATATACCAAAAAAGGTAACTATTAATATAAAATCAAACACAACAAAATTAGTATAGTTTTGTTATAGCAACATTGAAATACTAATAATTTCATTTTGTTAAATCTTGGCAAAAAGAAGATAAAGAAGCTGTGGATCAAGAACCGGACGAAGAACAACTCAATTCGGTAAAATATAAAACATCATAACTTTATACCATAATGTATATTTCAAAAATACTACCTGTAAATCATTTGGTAAAAGAAAAGGCTAATAGGTATAACAAATTGATACCCAATTACTAGTATAATAGTCATTATAATTAAGCATAAATTGTTTGATAAAACAATAGTCAGTGACATTTGTTTCAAATATGATACAAACAAACAAATGATACCTACTAACAAAAATTGATATCTAATTACCAAAAAATAATACCTGGTTATATAAAAATGATACCTACTTGATACCTGATTACTGAAAACTGATACCTAATTAGTACCAACTGATACCTAGTAACAAGTAATAATAGTGTTTATCATTAAGCGTAAATTGTTTGATTAAATAATAGTCAGTATCATTTAGTTGAAATATGAAACAGACAAAAAGCTGATACTTATTTACAAAAAACTGATACATATTTACAAAAACTGATACCTATTTACAGAAAACTGATACATAGTTACAAAAAACTGATACCTAGTTACAAAAAACTGATACCTAGTTATAAAAAAATGATACCTACTTGAAAAAATGACACCTGATTAGAGAAAACTGATACCTACTTAATACCAACTGATGCTTAGGTACTGCAAACTGATACTTAGTTACTTCAAACTTGAAATTGTTGTATATTAGACAGAAGATATTTCACTACAACTAATACCCGAATCTATTGTTGTTTTTAAACATTATTTATTTCATAGATAACTTACTGTCTTTATTTTGAACTAATAGGATGATGATGATTTTGTTGATGCTCATCCAAAATACATAAAAGAAAGATCGGAAACAAAACGGCAATCTGAAGACAAAAAGCATGAAACAACTTACCGATGTGGACTGTAGGCAATATTCAAAACAGTAAAACTGATAAAACAAAAAAAATGCTCTATCAAAGAAGCAAATGGATATAATGAAGAGCACTCCTTTCTACAACTTCTTTAGAGTTTTCTATGAAGAGAAAATTATGATGAAAGAATGCAAAAAGCATCAACACAATTTGGATGCTTTGTACAAATGCTACTCAGTTGTCGAAGATGCTTTCTTATTTTCCACAGAAAAGATGAAAGTTACAGCAACGGATATAAGTTTGATTTTTGGCCTACCACTAAAAGGAATTAACATTGAGCCGACTCAAAAAATGACAAACAAAACAATTCCAATGCAATGTAGAGAATTTGCAAACAGAAACTTCGGCAACAGCACTTACATAACAAGAAATGTTGTGGAAAAAAGAATAAAGCAAGAAGTTGCAAAAAAGAAAAAAGAGTATGAAGAAGACTTGCCAATGTTAATAATAATTGAAATACTATTAACATTTTTCTTTCCAAACAATCAGCAAAAATTAAGATGGGGACTTCTTCCATACTTAATTAATGTAGAGACAATGCAATTAGTTTCTTGGCCACTGACGATAGAAAAGAATTTCAATAAATTTGTTAAGAAGTTCATTCATAATCCAATCAATGTCGGGATGCTCCATGCTTCCACTGGTAAGATTACTTATTAAAAAATTTATTAGTTATTTTTTTTAACAAACATATCTAATCAATTCTTTTAATGTTAACAGTATTGCATTTGTGAGAAACTGGATCTCATTCAACAAAGACAATACTATACTCCAGCCTTACCGAGATTTGCAAAATGGGATTTAAGGAAACTCAAAGACAAAGCAGTCAAAGTAGTTTTTGATAACGTGAAAGAGGGTGATGTAAGTAAAAATTCCATTCCATTTTATGTTAATCAATATGCTTTAACTATTATGCATAATAAAGTTTTATTGTCGATCATTTATCCTATAGCATAAAACTGATACTACAGTGATCAAAAAATGATATCATAGCAAAACATAGTAAATAGTATCAATAACAAAAAATAGAATGCAAAAAACTGATACAATATTTTTACTTGCTTGAAACAAATACTAATAGTATCATAAACTGAGACGAAAATGCAAAAACTGATAACAAATGATTACATGCTTGAAACTAAATGTGGATGTATTCCAAACTGATACTAGAATGCAAAAACTGATACCTTATAATTTCACAATTTATATTGATGCTACAATCCAATAGTTGGTACCATAATTGTACATATTAGAAACTGATACTTATAGTATAAGAAACTGATACTAATATGATATAAACTGATACTTATACTATAAGAAATTGATACTAATATGATTGAACCTGATATTAATAGTATCAGAAAATAATCATAAATAAATATTTGTTTTATTGAATACAATTTTCTTTTTTCATTACAATAAAAATTCAATTATCATTGCAAATTGATATCATAGCTTAAAACTGAAACAAATTTTCCAATACCAATTTTCTAGGTGAAAGAAATCACAAATCTCAGCCCATATGAAGAAAGTCTACTTCAAACAGAGACTGTTCAACACAATTCAAAAATAAAAGCATGGAAAGAAAAGAAAGTTTGAAGAAACCACAGAAACTGCACATTCATTTAAGGAAGATGTAAGCATCAGGATATTCCAAATGCATATAAAAGATTTGGAAGAAGAAACAAAGAAAACAAAAAAAGAATTAGAAGTGGAAAAAAAGAAAAGAATTAAAGCAGAGCAAGAAGTTTTCAGGTTGAAAGAAGAGTTGAAAGAAATAAAGTTGAAACTGAAAGAGAATGAAGAGAAAACATCACAGGTTGAAGACAACAACAATAAAGTTGAAGATGTTTTGAATGACAGTGAAGAAAATGGTGAAAATAAGAAGGAAAGTTTCAACCTACAAAGCAACATTTTACAAAATCAACTAGATGAAGATACTTTTGTACAAATGGAAATAGAAAAAAATGAAGAAAAAGCCGAAGAGAGTACAAAAAACAGCAGATAAAATAGAACAAATGAACAAACAAATGCCAATCGAAATAGAAACTGAATTGGGTAAAAAAACAAGCAGTGAAGAAAGACAATGTGAACATGAAGAAGAAAAACAAACTCCAACTGAAGTACACCAAAAAGAAGAGTTGGAAAAAGAAAGTGAAGTGCAGGGAGACAGCTCAGAAGATACTCAAACTCTTCAACAGGATACAGACGAAAAAAACAAAAGTATACCGTATGTCGCTTCAGTGCTTGACTTTACCCCTCCATCCTTCAAGCTTTACGACACACAAGACTTTTAAAGCGAAAAAACTGAAAAAAAAGATGCAGAAGAACATGGGCAAACATCTGTTAGAAAAGGGAAACGAAAAGTCATAAAATCAACTGAAAAAAAAATCAAAGCAACACAAAAAGGGACAGCTTCCTATATTCAAAGATTAAAGGCAAGAACAAGAGTGAAAAAGCAACGTGATAGCTTTGAATATGGGATGAAACAAAAGAAAGTTGCAAATAAGCAAAAACAGAAACCTGAAAAAAAAGAAAATGTTGAAAACCAAAATGACCAAGACAATAGTCCAAAGCCACTTGCAGTAATAGAGCCAACACTTTACGAGATAGGGCTTGGTCATTGCAAATGTTTGATCTACCTCAACGTTGAGCAACAAAATGTGATCAAAACTTTCTTTTCATTAACAACATCATCACAAAAGTAAGTGTTCAAATATGTATATTAATTTTAAATATGAAATTAAGTTTATCTAACATATACAAATTGTTGTTATCAAAATAGTGTAGTGGCATGGGAAGACAATGACACAATCAGAAGAGGTTGTGTCATAACAAAGAATGCAATAAAACTTCTACTAGAAGGGGGCGAAACAGACGAGCAGGTACATAATAATTTTTTTCTTTACGTCAAAACTGATACCAAAATGCACAACATGCTTAAATTGACCTTATGCTTTGTTATTTTTATACTTATCAACATACACACCAACTACTAAGAGTAATGAAACTATTAACAAATTAATATTGCTCCACCAATAAAAAAAATATACTATTCTGATTTTAATACAGATCATAGATTGGTACATTTCAAAATGTGGAATAAAAGACCACAGCTATGCTTTCACAACAACAATGACGGTAAATAAAACTTTAATATTCAAGTACATAATAATTGCTTCATTTATTATATCATAACTTATTTTCATATTAAACAGAAAGCAATTGTCTGTGATACGAAGAGTGTGAAGAAAAGTCTCATTCTCCCTATGCTAGAATCTATTGTACACGACAAATTTACTGAAAGTATATATTTTCCGTTGCATTGTGGTAACCACTGGACATTAGTAACTTTAACATACCCAACAATGCAATGGTGCTACATTGATTCTAACCGCCCAAGAAGATCAAACGAAAGAAACAATTCAAGTCTAAAGGAGGCTATAAAATTGGTATGAGATTTATCTTTCTTTTAAAAAAATACTTATCACCGTGAATATGAGCTAAATTTTTAATATATTACCTGTTTTAAAGAAATGAAATAGAGGAAATGCTCCAAGAAATCTGGAAAAGCAATGACATAAAAGACATGGCAGTGAAACAAGATGAAATGCATCAGATAAAGTGTGCACAGCAGGGAGCAGACACGTAAGGTTTTTTCCATTATAATAAATGTTTTTGCATCATAATTTTCAATACATACTTCTAGACATCATTATATACCCTTTTTATTTAATTGAATTTGATTTGTAATAAAAATATTGAGAATTATTATCTCTCAATACAATAAACTTTAAATACAAATAAACATTTACTACAGGAAGAAAACTGATACCTACATAACAAGAAACTGATACCTACAGAAACAAAACTGACACCTACAAAAAATAAAATGATACCTACAGAAATAAATACATAGTGTACTAGTATAACTGCTAAATATTTTAATTCAAAACATACTGTATTGTTGTACCATTATCTCTAAAATTCAAATTTTTGTACTAATTATAAACCTATTAATAAAGCAGATGAAAATTAATACTAATATTACATCTTGGTTTGAACAGGCTTGACTGTGGGATTTTTGTAATGATATTCATCATTTCGCTGAACAGAAGCAGGATACCAATTAAAATTGAAAAGAAAGATATATTATCAACAAGAGCAAGAATTGCACATGCAATATTAACAGACGATGAACACTGCTGGAGTCTGTCATAATACATGTCAAGCCTAGAAGAACAAAGAAAAGAAAGGAAATGAGTTCACATTGCATTATTTCACAATTAAATTTGATTCCTGTGACGTAATGTTGTTATGTTGAAATGTATAGCTGTGAATTAATGATGTTCTGTTGTATTTTCATACTTATGAAGTAATGTTGTTCTGTAAGCAAAACACTGCTGCTTTTACTTCTAAAAACAATTCTAATCTCCTAGAATGACATGTTGTGGTGTTGTTCTTTTCTTTTCCTGTTGTTTATGTTATAACAAGATTAAATAATGTATGTTGTATCATCCAACTATGGACCCAACATAATATTATCAGTTTTATGATACAACTATCAGTTGTAAGATGATATTATCAAATTTCATGTAACATTACAATACAAAACAGTAACTGGGAATCACTTCTTATGACTGATAAAATCAGTTTTGTTAAAACTTAAACTCAACATACTGTATGAAACAAGAATTAGTTCAGGTATCAGGTTTTGCAAACACTATATATTATTTTAATTATTAAGGACTACTGCTGTAAATTATAGCACATATTATAATACACAAAACTGATTCTAAAAACAAACTGATAATAAAACTGTTTATATCCAATCAATGAAACATTATCTCCAACCAAATTAACTGATACCAAAACTGTAAAAGTGATACCAAAACTTAAAAAATGATACCAAAACTTAAAAAAACTGATACAGCTATAAACTGATAATATTTGGTACTGTAAAAAAATGATACTATAAAAATGATACTGATACCAAAACTTCCACAAACAAACAACAGAAATCATACTGCAAAAACAAAAACTGATACTATAATATATACTAAAATAGCTGAAATTATAATAAATTCCATAATATGCTATACTAAATACAAATTAATAACAAAAGGTTCAATTACTATAGACCACTGAAACAAGTCTCACATACACTTATTACTCTAAACAAATTAAAAATATAAAATCAAATCATATCCTCTTTGAAGCTTGACAATTCCGTTTATTATGACCAAATTGCTTGCACTCGCCATATCTGTTTTGCTTGTTATGAAAATATGAAAATCCTCCTTTGCGCTTCACTGATGGTCTGCCAGCACCACGTTTCTCCTTTGGTGGCTTGATAACATATTGTATGCTACCATCAACAATAGGCCTATCATAATTTGGAATAGGATTTATAGCATTGGCATAAGAACATCGATAATCATCAACAGTGAAATAATTCTCGACAAAATCATATACAAACAACTTTGACTTGTTCATGCACTTTATAGCATGAGCACAAGGAAATCCTGTAATTTTCCACTTGTTGCAACTACAAATGCGCTCCTTCAAATCAACACAATGAGAGTTTGGAGATTTCACTTCAAAAGCAAAATCAGAAGATTTATATACATCCCATCCAAACCCTTCATCAATCAATTCATCTAAACGTAACTCCGTATAAGGACATAGACTTGTTCTCCACAAACGACATTCTTCTCTTCTTCTAGCCATTTGTTCCATAATCTTAATACGAATACCATCGAAACACAAAGTAATAGGCAATGCTCGTTCATTTAAAATCCAACTGTTAAAACTTTCTGCAACATTGGAACTATATTCACCATAACGTTTCCCTGGAAAAAATAAATCCACCCACTTATCAAATGGCTTATCCTTTAAAAAATTAACACCAGCAACACCACCAATTTGACAAAACTTAGAATATGCTCCTTCAAATTCATATAGATTTGAAGCTCTAGAACACATTTTGAATAAATCAACAATAGACACATCTGCATTTTTGGCTTTCACTGCAGAAAGAAGATTTTGTTCCATATGCAAGTAGCAATAACTGTGATAATCTGAAGGAAAAATATCACGAACACCTGCAAGCAAACCTTGGTGGCGATCAGACATAAAAACTAAAGTACGCTCTTCTTGAAGCATTTGTTTTAAATGTTTCAAAAACCATGTCCAGTTATCCACATTTTCAACAGAAACTACACTCATAGCTAAAGGGAAGAAACCTGCAAACGAAAAAATAATTAGTATAAAATAAAATAAAAATAACTACAACCATAAATATAAAACAATTCATAAAACTGATACTAACACTAACAAAACTGATACCTAAAATCTGGTATGACCATTATAAAAATATTGATAAGCACAACATTATGCACATTAATCTTCATTATAAAACAACAAAGAAACGAAAAATGACATATTTCGATACAAAACAAATTCCAATACTACATAACTATAAATGAGCCCATATATGAACTGAGTGAAACTGATACTAATTATATACAAAAAATGATACTAATCTCCTGTTTAGCAGTATGAACATATTATACGAAATACACACTTACAATTTAATTCAATGAAAATTCTGATACTAGAAACTTGCTACTTATAAACTACATTTCTTAAAACCGATACCAACAGAATACAAATTATGATAAAAAATGTACATTAATAATTATGCCAAGTATTATAATCTCAATACAAACAAATCAAGTTTGAAAACAAACACATACCTTGATCACCATTTTTTGCAGTAGCACCCATCAATACACCAGGACGTCCCTTCAAGTGAGTAGCATCTAAGAATATCATAGGATGACAAGACTTGAAACCAAGTAAATAAGCGCCAAAAGCAATAACCACCCTTTGAAATTCATTACTACAAGGATCAACATCCATATCAACATAACTATCTGGATTAGATTTCTTCACTGCTTCCAAATACCAACTCAAATCATTATAAGACAAAGCATCATTACCGTGCAACTCCATCAATGCAAGTTGTTTCCCATGATAAGCATAACCATAAGACAACTGAAAATGTATTCTCCTTTAAAATCAAGTATAATATCCATAGGCTTTTTACTTGGACAATCGCGGATCTCATCAATAATCATCGATTTAACAAAAGAACTAGATGTATGTGGATTATTCACATGTCTAAGACCAGCCCCACAAGAATGATCAGGAACCAAATTTCTGATAAAGAACCTTTTCAATTCTCCAGAATCACAGGACGCATGGACTTTGAAAAGACAACCATCCTTATATGAAGAGCAAATTACAGTAACTCTTGTAGCACAATTCTTTAAAAATACTAATTCATACCCCTTTTGAATTTGATATGCCATCAAAAACTCTCTAAAATGTCCAACGCCTCCAAAACAAAAACCAACAAAATTGGAAATGCTTAATGTCGACCCTCTCCTCAACATATCTTTTAAATAACTTTTACCATTAACAACAACATTTGAACAGACAGATACAAGAGAAGATGAAGAAGCAGAAACATAGGATGAACTTGAAATACAAGCACCATCAACAACTTCCAATTCACAACCCTTAACCTTAACAGTAAAACCAAAGAAAGAACTTTTCTTGTGTAATTGAAAACAAAGTATGCTCTGAATATCAGAATCAGTGTCAACCATAATAACTTTGCCCTCAAGTACATAAGAAATTTGAATGCAAGAAGGAGTTAATTGAGACCAATATCGGCATATCTCATTCTTCAAATCGAACAAAGAGCAATCGATACACAATCGAGTGCTAAAAGTATTATTATTCATCACAAACAAACAAAGAAGGCTGTTATCTCCACTGCCAAAAAATAAATAAAAAATAAACAGTAGTAAAAATATATACGATTTAGAACAGTAATTATTCAATTTTACAAAACTGATACCTACCGTAGATAAAACTGATACCTAGAAACTGATTAAAAAAAATGATACTAAGAAAATATAAAAATGATACCCAGAAACTGAACCTAAAATACAGTAGTTTTCCACTCAATCACAAATTTATATACAACCCAACCAATGACACTTCTCCAATCATCCCAACATTAATGCAAGAAAATGCAAAATAAATCAAATGAAAAGTAACTACAAAACAACACTGCATAAAGAAATGAGTATAACAATAAAAAACCTATTGGTACTTCCACAATCATCCATCGACGAATGAAAAAACAAAGAGAAGAACAACACTGCATATCATTCATAATAATAAACACAATTATAAATCACGAACAATTTTATTTAACTCGAATAGAAGAAAATAAAAAAACAGATTGATATTAGCATACCTGAGAAAAATGAGATCACCGTACAGATATGAAAAGAACGAGATCAACAAAAGCACGGAAGAAGAAAAAAATAATCGTTGAAGTGGACGAAATTGAAATAAAGGAATAACGTTGATTGATATTACAATTAGGAGAAAGATAGTTGATCGCGACTCAAAATTTTGATCGAATGAAGAAGAAGAATAAGCGCGCGAGAATTGGGCCGCAAAACTAAAAACGCTAATTTGTCCTTTGAAGAAAAATATTTATGGGCCGTCCTTCATAAAAAAAAATCCCCAAAATGTGTCCTTGAAGAAAATTTCCTGTAAATTTAATCCTTCGAGTACTAAGTTCGAATAACTTTGTGCCACTTTTGTCCATTTTTTTTGTTGACAATAAGGTAGTCACTTACAATTTAGATAGAAATTTATTATAAAATCTATGTTGTCCATGATAAATAAAGCAAAAGGATCGTTTGGTCTACAACTCCATATTGTCCTTTTTATAACGGCTCACTCATATTTTTAGTCCGAGAAACAAGTTTAATATTGCACATGCATTGACTTTGTATGCATTGACTTTGTATAACTTTGTTGCTCTTCAAGCCTATAATAATTCGTTTTTCGATTTTCAGAAGCCGACACTTATACATTGGACAGTTATAACAAGCTGTTCTTACAAATGCTGGCAAATATAACATGAACAAACAAAGGATGATAAAATACGGGAATACATCTTGGAGGATCCAGCTTGCCTTCTGAAGCTTCAAAATGTCTACCTAAATCTTGAAAAATATGTTTGAGTTGATCCAAGTATTATAAGAAAAATAACGTCTGGATCAGTTTGGTAAAGCCAATATTAGAAATACAGTCAAATATATTTTTACCGTCTTAAAAACCTTTCGGAAATAAAGATATCTTGTAAGATTCCGCTGCATATAAACACGGATGATTTTTTACCTTACGATAACTAAATCACTTTAAAAAATCTTCAAATGTTATAATAATGTTTGGGGTGCGAAATAAATATTAATCATAGCAAAATTTTTACGTTAATCAAATTTCAGCATACTATGTATAAAACTAAATTCGTAGAGATACGTATTGGAGATTGGATTTTCGTAAATGACAAGCTATTAGGGTATCGCCTGCCATAGTATACCTTTAGAAAAATGTACCGAGGGTCTCATATGGACCCTTTGAAAATTAGAACCAGCCGCCCTTCTAACATGCTATATCGAATTACATCATTCCTCGGGGCACCAAGACTCAGAACAATGTGCGCCAGCCTTGGACCCACTCTTTCTGTGCGTGCGCGTCTCAAATCCATAAATATCGATTCTAGATCGAGGAATGACTGCTCCTAATGGTAGCAAACCACATAGCTCTGAAGCGTATCCTCTGTTTTAGTCATTACCGGATGATGAAACTTGTGAGGTCAGGATTATCTTTTTTCTCTCTTAGCAGTTCCCACTTGGAATGCCAACACTGCCTTTGAGGCCCAATGCAATGTCAATATTCGTCCGTACAAGTTGTTCAGGAAAAGAACAAACCGAAGGCACTACTTTTACTACATTCATTTTGGAATCACCCTCAGGATTATTAGCAAGTAGCCCTTGCACTTTAAAGGGCTCCGTCTCCGATCGTCTCGAGCCAGTCTTGAACCTCTTTCAAAGCATCGAACCCATATATGGTTTTTGGAGTGGTTACAGTTTCAAATCATCTCATATAAGTACATTCCCCACCAGTCATTTCAAAACCAAATCGATAGTTCTGACAAACTTATCCGGCTCTTTTGGAAATAATCAGACAATACATAAAAGCAGAGATCACATGCTAAACTTTTAATGGACGGATTTCCTTATAATTTATTATAGGAGAATAAAACGAGATTTATACGCACAATACAACATTGTCGAAGATGACTGTGCTATATAGGGCTGCATAAAGTATGGGTTGGGTCGGGTTTGACCAAATACTTCACCCGACTCGTATAGGTATGGGTTAAAGGTAGTTCAACCCGTATCCGATCCTATATGAAGTTCGATATGGGTAGGGTTGGAGTATGGGTTGGGTCGGGTTTAGTAGGGTTGTGTTACATTAATCTAATATAAAAATGAGAATATAAAGAAAAAATTAAAATATAATATTAAAATATTCAGCTTAAAATATCAAATTTTTGCTAGCATAAATTAAATATAACCAATTCATTACAACACATATTTATTAGAATTTCATTATAAAATACATCATACAAAATTAATCCACTACATATTAGAGCAAGAATTTCATTTCAATATACATTAAAATGCTCTCGAAATCTTTTAGTCAATCCTATGTATTTTGGACTGACATCAAATATGCATTTTTGGTATATTTATTCGAGAATATATAATTTTTATTCTAGAATTTGATTGTTCTAATTTTACATGGGTTGATATTAAATTAGTTTTTTATATAGAGTTGGGTTGGGTTAAAATAGGGCTGCGTTGAACAAAATATTTCATCCGACCCGTATATAGTATGAGTTACAACTTATATCCCATATCCGACCTGAATTAAAATGGTTTAGGTCGGGTTTATGTGGGTTGGGTCGGGTTGGTGGGTTGTGTCGGGTTGAGTATGGGTTGTGTGCATCCCTAATGCTATATAACTTCGTGTTTCTCCTAGATATTTCCAGAGTTATATTTTTGGCCATGATTTTGATAGTCGGTCATTTAACTATCAAATGAACAACAATCAACATAGATTTAATCCCATGTGGAATCCAATAAGCATCTATTAATTAACATTTCATTAATTAAAACCCCTTTTAATTATTTGATTTTCAAATACCTTCCCAGAAGATATTATTAACAAACCCCCTTATAATCCTTTCAATACTTGGAAAAACACTAATATACCAGTATAAGTACATTCACAAACCATTATACTTAGTCTTTCAATACTAAGAAAATAGATCCATATACTTATCTCAATTGTATAAGTAGATTAATAAATTTAAGGAAGATTTCTTTTTTCCCAATTCATATTTAAATGAGCCAAACAAATATCATTTAAAACATTACTTATTCTAAACCAAATCAGTATCCTTTGGTTTTAAGTATGAAAAGAATGTTTCCTTACCAACATAATTTTGAAGGAATTATTATCAAAATCAAATCTCATTTCTTTTATAAAATTCCTTTTTTTATAAGCCCATCTCATATTTACAAATCCTTTTATAAATCTCCAAAATAATTTGTAAACTTCTTTCATAGATATCTAAAATGATTTTAAAAAAATTCCTTTCTTTTAATAGATCTCTTTCTATTTATATACTCTTTCTATTTGTAAGCTCTTTCCTTATATCTTCCTTTATAAACTCCTTTATAAAAATTCTACATAAAATTCTTTATAAAAATCCTATAACCCATTTTTATAAACTATATATATTTAACAAAATCTATGTTATCTTTAAAATATCACTAATAAATCTCTCTTGAAAAATATCTCTTATAAAACTTCTTTTAAAAAAATATCGTTTATAATCTCCTCTGCAAAATATCATTTGTAAATCTCCTTTTATAAATCTATTATATATTATAAACACCTTTAAGAAATCACTTTATTAACTTAAACACAATTAATTAAATCAATTAACCCCTTAACCATCATTAATTACATCAATTAATTAACTTAAAAAATCAGTAGTAAATAATAAATTAAATAATTTTAAAATATCATTAATAAAATAATCAATTAATTAACTTTAAACACCATTAATTAAAATAACTAATTAACTTAAACACCATTAATAATATGATTAAATATCTTTAAACAATATAATTATTATAATTAAATATTTTAAACAATATTAATAATATAATTAAATAATTTTAAACATCTTTAATAAAATAATTAATTAACTTACTTTAAAACATTTTCAATAGGACAATTAATTAACTAACATAAAACATCATTTATAATTACATAAACACTTAAACTCAAATTGTTATAAAATTGGAGTTAATTAATATCCATAACTTTACAAATCCGGAAAGAGGCTTAGCGACCGCAACTGTACTTAGATAAGCTACCATTTAATTTAGTTTAACTTTCTAAGTCGTATTATTGGTACGTACATAAGCATATATATATATATATATATATATATATATATATATATATATGTAAACAAAATCAATTAGCAACCACTAGCTGATCCATCACTTATCCGATGTTAATTAAGCCACATATTAATTAACTGGCATATGAATTAATGTATAAATAAATACAATAGAAAAATGGAGATTTATTCTACTAACGTATGTCATCAATAATATATTTAGTTAATTATAGCAGAATATAGATTTATTCTGCTAAACCAACGTCCAAAATTATCTAAGTTAATTTATTTATTAAAACGATATTTATTTGGCTAAATAGATAACATCATTTAATTACAAGTAATTTAATTATGTTATTATTTAAAACAACGCAATTAAATGCAGTCAGTATTATTTTGTCGTTAAAGTATACTTCATTAAAACTTGTAACTATTTATAGGATATAACTGATCATACGAAAAACCCGTGGGTCAAACAGATTTAAAGTGCAAGAGTTATAGCATTTTAAACGTCACATACTTAATTAAAATAAACCAATAAACTAACTAATTCTCACCAAAAACGAATGGGCCAAGCCCAGCCCAACACTCCCAAACCGAAACCTCCAATGCACAGTGCCTTCTTTCCCCAAAACAATTCCATCCTCCTAATTCAAATTATTCCCGAATCGACACTTCCTGAACCCATAATCCAACATGCACGGTGCATGTGCACGCTCCTTGCTCTACCGCTCGACCATCCAAGGCCACCAACACCAGTTTCTTGCCTAGTTCGACCAAATGCTCCCCATCACCTCGACTATGACGCCGTAGATCAAAATCCGACCCATTTTCTCAAAATGAAATCATGTTTCAGGCTTTAAAACATGATCATTTGCTCCTCCTACTTCACCGCCTCTGCCACCCTTGATCAACGCCGCACCTACGAGGAACTTCGCCATCCCCGTGAGCACACCTGGCCCACACCTCGACCAACCCGATGCGCCTCTTGCCACCAGTGAATAAAACCCTAAGCACCAAGAAACAACCCACTGAAACCCTAAATCGAGTCGTCGTCACTACCATGGCCCATTGAACCACCACCGCCTGCTGCCATAGCCTTCCCTCGACCCAAGCTTCCTTCCAGCACCACCTTTTCCTCCCTTTATCCTTTAAATCGTTGGACAATGCTCGACGATTGAAAATCGATCATATATCATCCATGCCATAACCACAACCCTAAAAATCATGAAACCAACTTCAAAAATCCCAATTTGCAGGTATGAACATGCCGATATAATTCTTTCGTCAATCCGAGCTCAATGAAAAACCAACAATATTTGACCAATTTTTAGCCCATATCTCCTACCTTATTCGATGAAATCACCCCCCGGGGAATAGAATGAGAGTTAGGGATTTTTAGAGGTTGAGGTAGGTTTGAATTTTTCTTTTACAGTGAAGAAGAAAAATAAAGGAGGAAAGAAAAGAGAGAGGCAGAACAAAGCATGGAAAAATTGTTGAGAAGTGAAGGCATTCGTAGATGTGTTTAGTTATACAACACACAACATTACTTTCAAAAAAAATTAAACTATAAAAAATGATGTGATCCATTTTCAACTTTCCTATCTTATCAGAAGCACCAACATGTCAACCATATGAGAGTATATTGGGTAACAGTATGGACAATATACTTTAGTTCATTTCTACACTCAAGACACCAATCCATTATTTTAAAATTAAATTTGAATATGTTTTACATTTAATAATCCATAATATTATTATTTTAATAATTTACCTTTATATTTAAATAAAAATGTTTTTCCTATCTTAAGCTAAACTATTAAATGTTGATTTAAGATGTATATGAGGGTTCAACACTTTCTATAACTTATTGTTCGATAAAAAGTCAAAAATCCAAAAAGGAGTTCGATTACATTTTCTGTTTTTCATCGAACTACTTATTTTTGTAAATAGAATTCAAAAATAAATTTTATATTATTAATTATAAATTAAAATAGGGTTTCTTGATTATTAAACCATTAATTGAATATTTAACACAAAATTAAATATCCCCAAATCAAATCCGTAAAAGTCCACGCCTTTACAAAGCTTCTAATTGACAATAAGGTAATTAATTGAATTTATTTGTTTACTTTGTTGCAAATTGATTTAGTTTTTTTAAGGACAATTTACTCACTGGTAGTTATCATAATTGAACTTTACTAACTACATGGTTAGTTTAGTAATTATTTAATGGATGCATTTGAGAAAGGGGCTTTGCACAACGGGCTTCTATTTCTAACGTTGTTATAAGAAAAATCACTGTAGCAATGAATATTTAAATTAAGTTGCTATATTTTTATATTAGAAAATGAAAAAGTTTGCAATTTCCTAAAAGAATGCAAGTTAACTTGCGTTTTTTCAAAATGTTTTTCAAAAATTGAAAAACCAAATTTCTTTGTTCATAAATAATAATAATTCTTATTAAGTACAATTTCAGTAAAGAACTATAGTTTTTCACCATTATCGAGTTTTATACAATTTTATACCTTTTTCCCCGAAAATGCAAGTTTCATTGCATTTTATGTCAGAAAAATGCAAGTTACTTTGCGTTTTCTACTTTTCAAAAATAGAGACCTAATTTACATATGCATTTCTATAGGGAATATTCTTATAACAACACCAAAAGCAGGGACTTGTGGCTTTTTTTGTTTGGAAAATAGATTTTCAACCAACTATCATTAGCATTAGATGCATGTATTAATCTCATGTTTTGCTCATTTTAATTTCATTATTGCTTTGTTACTATACAACCTATTAATTTCATGAACTTATATCGTGTGAGCATGAATAATGGATAGTTTTATTCAAGAAAACAACGCTTTCATCTCTATATCACTTTATTTTTGTTAATTTATGCACATAAATTATTTTACCACTGCCAATATTACTATAAAAATATAACATATGATTAGTTTATATTTTATACACAGTACAAAACTATTGAATCTTATTTAAGTTTTGAATCATGTCAATTCATATCGGTGTATTTTAATCACCATATGAATAACTATTTTTATAAAAAGATTACACTATCTCCATGAATTATGAAGTTATTTCTTCTTTCATTACATGTGAACTATGGGCCATCACTTATTTTTATCACCGTTGAAGTTTTGAATCGTGATGTTATGGCTTATTTTAGTACAGTTGTATCATTGGTTTTGTTTAGATATGTCAAACCATTTGAATAATGTCAATTAACACTTGGTTAATTCTATTCATACATCAATAATCACTTAACATACACAAAAAAGTATAATAAATTAATATACACCAAACACTACTAAATGTACACCATTCATTGTACTAAATTACCCTTGTTTTCATCTTCATCTTCTTTCCTCTTTAAAAGCTAAAATTCGTTTACATAAATCAAGAAACTCCTACTACCTAATTATGTTAAAATTAAACAAAACGAACTTTAATTTTTAACACTAACATTGAAACTTATTTTTTTAATATTTTCAATTAATTTCAATAAAATTAACTCTAATTTAAAAAGAAAAGATAAATACTTTTAAATTTAAGCAGTTAGATGCAAACGTTGTCTTAACTAATATTTTAGGGTTCATGACTAAAAAATCATTAATTCATTCATCAAAATATATAGATTCAATCAAATATCATTAATTTTATAGGCTCTAAAAAAAGAAAAATTCAACTAAAAATAAGGGTAACTTAGGAAGAGATATTCAAAGAAAAATAATGGTATATGTTAAGTAAAACGGTGTATTAGTAGAATTAGCCTTAAATCTTGTTTACGATTCAAGTCGGTTTAATATATAAGTATTTGATTTTTTTTGTTACTGTTTATTTACATATATGTCGACTGGATAGTATAAATTTTTGTTCATTTATAATGGTCTTTTTAGCAGTATGAATTTAGTAACCATATTGTAGAAACCCTACTTTCTATACCGTCGAAACAACATAAATTTAATTCTAATCAAATGTTCGAATACAATTTTGGATAATATTCTATTCTAGAATGAATTAAAGTTATTTCAATAATGAATGGAATTGATTAATATCGTTTTTAAGAAGATCTTTTAAACTCGATTAAAATATTCATAGTGAAAATATGTTGCTTTTTTATTGTAAATAATTTTTATATGATTGAAATAGTCATAAATTAATTTATTTTGTATAGATACAATAAATAATTAAACAGAGATGGGGAAGTATTGAATTAAAATAAGTTTTGCAATTATCAAAGTACATCGTGTGAAATAAAGTGTAAACCAGTTTCAGTTATACCGAAATATAGTTTTTAATAAATTCTATGAGTTTTTAAATAGAAAATAAAAAAATGTACATAGAGAATAAAATAGACAATTAAATTATTAGGGCCAAAAAGCTAAACTAAGCCTATTAAAACTAATAGTAAATAATAACCCACTCAAGCCCCTTTATATTATTATTATTATTATTATTATTATTTTCTACTCCTAATCTAGTTCCATACCCAACCTATAACCCTTGCTTCCATTCTTTGCCCTAATACCCAAATCAAATTGCAATAGGGAAAAAACACAAATCAGTGCGCGAAAGGGGTTCAATATGAGCAAGGAGGAAGAGGCGTTCATATAGTCTAGTAGTAGAAATGGGAGAAGGTAGTCGCGATGGTAGCAAGTGGCTGGCCATGTTGAGGCTGAGGCCGACATGAGCAAAGGGGAGGTGGTGTGTGCATGGATGCAAATGCACAAGCATGAGGGCATGAAACTAGAGCAGGTCGATGTGACATAAATGGATGGTAGCGACTATGGTTCGCAATGATGGTGGAGACATGAGGGTTTCTAGTGCGAGGAAGTTCAACAATGTTAGGTTGATGGCTGGCATGGTCGTGGCTGCTATGACATTGGAGCACCACGAACTGCTTGCTGACTGTGATATGGTAGGCAAAGCAACAATGGTATCTAGTGTTGCGTTATGCTCTTCTATTCGTCAAATCAACGAGTTATTTTTAACATACATTTCTATTTCTACATATATAAATTCTTTTTGCATGTCCTGGTATGGTTGATTGTGTGATAATACTTGATTGTTAGTGATTGAATTGAATGAGACATTGTTGTATGCTTATATTTGATTGATTATATAGTAAGTAAATCCTTAACCTATCTATAATTATTATATGCTTAAACACAAATTTATGGATGATTTTCTGATCGCGTGGAAGTGCTAAATAGCATTTTTATGTTTATAAAATTGCTAAAACCAGATATTAAATAAAATTTTCAAGCACACACCTCTAGTCAAATCATATAATGCTTGGGTTGATGGTTGGAAGTACATACATTGTTTGAGTGATTGGAATTGTTGAAAAGTAACTCTGATCACTAAATAATTTTTTATCATGGAATGATTTTTATAGATCAATGTTGGCTCTAGAAGTTTCATTCTTGATAGGTTTACTGTTTGAATTTTTTAAATGTTTTCAAAAGATTTTCAAAATGAGGTTTTATCTACTTTAGTCCTAATTGGAATTTAATTTGTATAATCTAGTTAAATTATAATATATTCTTAACTTATTTCTTATTTCAAAATTTCTATTCCAAGCTTTTAATGGTGAGTAATATTTAAATCACAAAACCTTTTTAAATTTACTATTATAAGTATATTATAATTTTGAAAATGTTTTAGAGGCAAAAGATAAAATATGGTATTATTTTGTAAAATCTATTATGAAAGTAATAATTTCAATTTTAAGTTATTTTAGTTATAAAAGTTATTTAAATGATTTGAAAGAGTTTAAAAGCCTTTAAATATACAACTTTTTCTAGGAATAATTACAAGGTCTTAAAATGATTTGTGGACAATTTATTAATATTTATAAGGAGTATATGTATATGCTTTCAAGCCTTGTACAAGAAGTGTATTAGCAGGAATATTGATTTAGCCTTTGTAAATTAAAACCTCTTTATTAAAATGAATTTAAGGATTTAAAAGCGATTTTGGTAAATTTTATCTTTATGTATATAAAATTAATTAAAAATCTTTTATTTTATTTTTTATTTATTTGGTCTTATTGAGATTTCATGCTTTTGAATGAAATGGGGAATTTTAATAAACATTCGAATCGTGCAGATTGGTATAGGACTTTTTATACAATTCTTCCGCTTATTTTTTTAACTTGTTGATAGAGTATATTAAATGAAATTTAGTAGCTTTTAGTAATTAAGTGGTATAAGACATTTATCAAAATTCTAGTAATTACTAAAGTGACATTGATTAACACTTTAGAGTTGTATTATCTTAGGGTATTTGGCTATATGAGCTAATAGATCCTTACAAAAAACGTAACTTCTAATTTTTGATGATCATGATGATAATTTGATTTTGATGATCATTTGATTTTGACAATCTGATTGATCATTCGTGATCCTGGTAACTTATTAGACGGTTCCGAGGTGCTATCTTCTTTTGAAGATCAATTGATGGTCTCCATTGGCTCTTGTGGGTGGATGGATATCAGCATATGCATTTAGTAGCTTACTAGTGGTTATGTAGTGATTTTGTTCTTATGCATTTAGTAGCTTACTAGTGGCTATATACGTGATTTTGAGTTGCCTAAGAAGATAAGGAAATTATTAGTAGCTTTTTAGTAGCGACATTTCATGTTTTTGTGATTTGTCCAAGAGGGGATCGTACCTCTGTGACTTGTCCAAGAGGGGACCGTACCTCTGTGATTTGTCCAGAAGGGAACCATACCTCCAATTTAATGATATCCTCATATTGATTTATTTTAGTTCCATTGATTTGAAATGGGCATGTGTGAATCACCATATTTGCATATGATAGTGTATGACAGACTTGAGTATTTTATGAAATGGTGATTATTTTGTGATATATCCTTTTGGATTGATTTGGATTGGCATATTTTATATGACTCTATAATTATGTGTAGTCATAAATTATTATGATATATTATTCTCACACCTTTAAATTAGACATACTCTGACATGTTTATTTTCATAATATTCGGGTTAGACCGAGACTCTACAGGTACCAGGACTTGTTGACCTTGGACATGTATGCTAGCATAGGGGCAAACTATTTTTGACAGTTTGAGTTTACCCCATGTATGTATATATATGGATATATTTTATATGGGATACTATGTGCATTACTTTAGATAGTAATGTTGCACAAGTTTTGGATGTGATGTTATATATATTTGATATGTAAATCTTGTATTATTATTTTGTAGACTCGTGCTTTTGTAATTGTATATGATGTATACTATTTCGCATGATCTGTGATTATGTGATTGATATTGTATATTGCAATGATTTAATTTTAACTTGCATGTTTATTGCTTTATGTCGAGATTGTACACGTCAATTATTCAGTTCAAATCCTCGAATTTTCGGTAAGAATGACATGTCGGTGTTCCTCTAAAGAAATATTCACATTAGGTCATTTTTAACAAAAATCATTCCTTATATTACTAGACGATATTACTTAGTAACACTCTTTAGTGGTATAGGCATAGAGGAGAGGTATTACAACTTTGTATCAGAGTAGGTCAAAACAATATAGAACACAAGAGACGTGAATGTTAGCCTTAGAGTGACTTAGAGTCTTAAATCCCAAATTTCCTTCGTTGTATGGTATTTATTATTTTCGTATTATATGTTATCCTTATCCCTATCTCTTCTTCATATTTTCCCTATGTAGAATGTAAGTTGCAATGAAGCAAGTTTTAATGGAAAAATCCAACAGTGATCATTGTGCGCAGTGGAAGCTGGAAGATAACTTTTCGCTGAAGGTGATTGTTTGATTAGAATGTAAGCTATTTATATTAATGTTTGTTTTTGTTTACGCTTAGTTTAAATTTGTGGAATTGAATAAGAAGTTATCACTCAAAAATTTATAAACCCATTTGAGTTTGGATGAACCCAGTTATTAATAAAAGCCAACGATTTCTCCAAAACAGATTTTCTGGGGAATAATAGAAATGTTTAAGCGATTACCAATAATATATATATATATATATATAGAACGATAAAGAATTGGAATATATATATATATGTATAAATAATGAATAAACTAAAATATAGTTGATTGGATGGTTGCCTACTGTTGTGAATATTTAAATATGGTGTCATGTATTGGTTTGATTGTAGATGGTTGATAAATGAATGCGTATATATGTAACATCATAAGTTAGTATTTTTATGCAAGAAAGTGAATGATTTTGAGAAAGTACGAATATTCTTTTCTAAAGTGATTGAAACGAATTTAATGGTATATTTTGTGCTGATTGGTCCATTGAGAGGTTTATAAATTTTGGTCGGTATGAATGGCTAACATATTGATAGGAATTTCTAAACACTTGAATGAGACATGAATCATCATAATATTTTAGAAATGTAATAAGAAATGTTTTACTTAGTTTATATTATTTTATAAAATAATGTGTTAATTTAGAAAAATGACAACATTGTTTTCTAAATTTAATTATTTCTGAACAACATATGTAGCCATGAGATTAGTGTGAAGTTGAGATAATGGCGAGAGATTGTCGTTATAAAAATTCTAGACTGTTAACATTGTAGCCAACTAGTGAGACAAATTGCTAAAATCTTATGGAACGATGACATTATATATTTTATTATATATTCAGTTTGGGAACCATATATAATGATATACTTGTTAAAATTGGATTAAAAGTGTTTTCTAATTATATATCTATGGATATAAGAGATTATTTTGAAGGAGCAAAAGAAATAAAGTGAAATTTTCTAGTAGAATATATATACGTGTGTGTATACGCACACACATACACATATATAAAGGAGAAAAATTCTTTGAAGTGTATTTAAAAGAAATACATACAATGAAAATATAGTCATTATGGGAAAAAGAATTAATATATAGTTTTTGAATTATAAATTAGATTCCCTAAAATGAATTTGAATTATAGCAACTTTTAGCTTTCGTAAATAAGAATTTTAAAATGTATAACTTGGTTTACTTGGATATTTGATTGATAATGCAGTATATGATTTTATAAAAATAAATTGAAATTATAGAAGTAAGCTTTCGTTTTTTAATTAGTAAGAAAATGAAAGCAACGATAATTAACTATTTGACAGTTTGGCAATTTCAATTTTTCCTTGCATTCTGAACTTTGCTTCAAAGTTCAAAGTAAAGCAAAGGTAATATAATATGATGACAATTTCGGAATCAAGCTTATGGTAAGGATTTTAAGGAAAATTATGGCATGGTGAATTTTCATTTTAGATATTCTGTTGCAAACTATACAACTACTAAACCAGTCCTAGATTATTAAATGACAGTATAGTCTTTATGTGATTATCCTTAGATTATTCTATGATAATTTTTTTCCTAATATATTCCTTAGTGTTTCTCCTTACTTAGTGCTAACGTATGCAACTTTGAGGCATTTAAAATGAACTGTTACATAGTCCCATACGTATGTTTGAATAATGTAACTAGGTGATGTTTTATGCTCACCCCGTAATCTGGTGTTGGTTATTTAATTAGTTGGTTAGTTAATTAGGCTCCAAAATGGAATTTGTGCGAATAAAGGAATTTAAGCATGAAACTTATACCATTGTGTTTGTGGCAAACTCTGAGCAACTTTCATAGTTGAAGTTTGGCGATGGAGCCCAAACGAAGAAATTATAGACAAAAAATGAATTCAGAATGGAAATAATTAGACTAGATTAATCAACGTTTATATATTAATTATCTGGGACAACAGTCGACCCATTAATTCGTTGGTCGACCTGAAGCGGTCGACCCCTATGGTAGGGGCAGTTGACTGCTTGGGTGCGTAGGCTAGGTTTTGCCTAGTCCACAATGGTCCGAATTTAATATTTTCGATCACACAGTCGTGGTTGATTCTTGTGCATATAAATTCAGGCCTAACCATTCCTTCTCTTCTCATATTTTTTCTGAATAGAGCAATGAAGC
Organism: Allium cepa; assembly: GCA_030765085.1. NCBI lineage: Eukaryota > Viridiplantae > Streptophyta > Magnoliopsida > Asparagales > Amaryllidaceae > Allium > Allium cepa. Next base: position 737,726,038 of record CM060943.1, read on the forward strand.
TCCACCATTTCTCCTTCTCCACTTTCTTTCTAAATTATAGAAATAAAATATTTGTATCCATAAGTACAGATTAGAGAAGAAAAGAAATCAAATAAAAGGAGAAGAGAAGGGAACCAATACGACGCGTTAGCGAGGTAATTTGCATCCAGAGAAAAATACTATAAGTTCCATGGTTTCTCTCCTCTTTCTTTTTCCACTTTTCCTTTATTTTTCCTTTATTTTTCTTCTTCATATGCTCGGCCTCCAACATAATTACGACCTCATCCCCTCTCCACCTCCTCCATGACCGACCATCATCTTCGCCAAACCAAGGCCGTGAGCCATAGAACAAAGATCCATCACCAAATCAAGTTTAAAACCCTAGCCTAACCTATATGCACCCCTTCCTTGCCTATACTTGCTTTGCCTTCCCTTCTTTTACCCATGGCCATGCGTTGTGACTTCATGACCGACCCTAGAAGTTGCCTCTAGACATCATGGCCGAGCAAAATATGGTGATGGTTGAGCCTATAGGTGATGTGGCCAAGCCCACTTGTTTATTGAATCCATATTTGTTTCAAATTTATTCATGTTTTATATTGTTTTGATTTACTTTGTGTTAAATCATATATTTATATTTGTTTTATTTATTTGATTACTAGATCTGAATTTGGTTGTACTTCTTCTTGAATCTTATCGTGCCTTCTCGTGCTTTGCGGAGTGTGGATTTTTTTGTTTTGAATTGATCTTTAGCTTCAAAAAGGCGAGTTATTCATGCTAGACATTCCGTACTTATATATTTGTGAAACGATGACAAGTGAATATGTAATAATTGATATTCTATGTTCATACATGCCCGTGATCTGTTTATATGATGTATGTCCTGATTTTATACCTGTTACATCATCTGTTATAATATTATATGATATACTGCTATTTTATTTCTGTATATCACATTGCAAGTTTCCTTATCACTATGGGTTGAAATGATACATATCCGAATGGACTTTAGAATGAGGAAAAATCATTATGGGCTGAAATGATAGGCTCTAGTGATTTTTATTGTATTTGATTTGCTTGGGATTGCGTGTTTGAAATGATAAAATCCGGATTTTTCTTTTTAAATTACGGATTGAAATGATAAATATCTGTATCACTTGACCTAGGTTTATTTTTTTAACCTAGGTCAAGTGATACAAATATTTATCATTTTAATCCGTAATTTAAAAAGAAAAATCCGAGTTCTATCATTTAAGACCCACAATCCCAAGCAAACCAAATACAGTAAAAATTAGTCGAGCCTATCATTTCAACCTATAATGATTTTTTTTCCTTATTCTAAAGTCCGTTCGGATATGTATCATTTCAACCCATAGTGATAAGGAAACTTGCAGTGTGAGGTACAGAAATAAAATAATAGTATATCATATAATGTTATAACAGATGATGTAAAAGGTATAAAATCAGGTTTGCATCATATAAATAGATCACAGGCATGTATGAACATAGAATATCAATTATTACATATTCACTTGTCATCGTTTCACAAATATATAATTACGGAATGTCTAGCGTGAACAACTCACCTTTTCAAACTAGAGATCAATTCAAAACAAAAAAATCCACACTCCACAAAGCGTGAGAAGGCACGATAAGATTCGAGAAGAAGTAACAACCGAATTTAGATCTTGTATATAATTTAACACAAAGTAAATCAAAACAATATAAAACATGAATAAATTCGAAACAAATATAGATTCATTCAACAAGTGGGCTTGGCCACATCACCTATAGGCTCAACCATCACCATATTTTGCTCGGCCATGATGTCTAGAGGCAAGCTAGGCTCGGTCATGAAGTCATAAGGCATGGCCATAGGTAAAAGAAGGGAAGGCAAAGAAAGTAGAGCCAAGGAGGGGGTGCGTATAGGCTAGGCTAGGGTTTTAAACTTGATTTGGTGATGGATCTTTGTTCTATGGCTCACGGCCTTGGCGTGGGGAAGATGATGGTCGGTCATGAAGGAGGTGGAGAGGGGACGAGGTCGGAATTATGGTGGAGGCCGAGCATTTAAAGAAGAAAATCAAAGGAAAAGTAAAGGAAAAGAGGAAAAAGAAAGAGGAGAGAAGCCATGGAACTCACAGTATTTTTCTCTAGATGCAAATGAATTTGAGACGAGATACTTTTTTATGTGAATTGATAGGGTAGGAGGTGGCTAGGGTTTTGCAATGCACAGCTGAAAATTGTGAGCGACTATGGTAGGAAATAAAGAGTGTAGGCAATATAAAGGCAAGAAAAAACAATGTAGCGTATGCCCAATTAAAACAAAGTAAAGCATTTCTAATTGATTTGTTTCCTAACTATTAAATAAAAGATATACAAAAGAAACATCCAATAAACAAAAATAAAGTCTATACAAACAAATAAAATAGAAAATAACGTAAATAGATGGACATAGGAAAATATAGAATAAAACACAGAAATTAATTGCTTTTAAAACAATTTATGTTATCCAATTTACAAAGTATAAATAAGAATCTAATGAAACAAAAAGCATAAGGGATATTATAATTATATCCAGTTTCAAATAAATAGATTAGAATTTAAAATTTTCAAATTTAAAATTTCAAATAAAAGTCAAAGTTTGACCCATATATAAAATTTCCAGAAATTGTTTATTTTATTGTATTTGGAAAAACAATTTATAAACTACAACAAAATTATATTGGAAAATTTCAAAATTTCAAATTTTAAATAATTAAACAACAAGGTTTTCAAATAAAATTTAAAAAAATTTACAAAATTTTGGGTTGTTACACTTTTTCTTGCAAAATATAAGGTAACTTGCTTTAAAATAGCGAAATAAAGGATACATATTTATGCTATATCAATAAATACGAAGTATTATATTATTTTCCTATGTTTTGGGATGCCTCAATGATTGGGATGTATCTTTATTATGATTTTTGTTGTTGTAATTTTTTGAAATGCTCTCATACAAATGAGACTCTGTTAAAATTTTCTGGAAAATCCAACACTTTTAAATTTTCACTAAACTATTCGTATATGAAAAATAGAAAGTCAATAAATGAGTATATTTAAATTTATAACATATGATAAGATTAGCTCTAATATTGTTGACGACTTAGAGGATTGAGTGAATTTCAACTTGATTGTAGATTATAGAATGGTACTAGTTTGAGTTGTGTGTGACGTCTTCCTATAAGAAATTGTAAGGAAGTAATCTTCATAGGGGGAGTTTGTAACAACTCAACTTTCTATACCGCTAGAATAAATTAATTTTAATTATGCTTAAATGTTCAAATAAGATTTTAGGCAATATTTTATTCTAGAATGAATTAAATTATTTCGATAAAGAATGGAAGTAATTAATAAGTTATTTTAAGAAGATCCTTAGAACTCAAATAAAATATTCGCCGTGAAAATATATTACTTTTGTGATGTAATTTTTTTTATACGATTGAAATAGTCAGAAATTAACTTAATTTTCATGGATGCAATAAATAATTAAACAAAGATGGATAATTATTGAATTAAAAGAAATTGAACAATATCGAAGTATATTGTGTGAAATGAAGTGTAAAACCTTTCAATTATATTAAAATACAGTTTTAAATAAATTCCAAGAGTTTTTAAATAAAACTAAAAAGGGAAAAAAATGTACACGGATAATAAAATAGAAAATTAAATTACTAGGGCACAAAAGCTAAACTAGGCCTACTAAACTAATAGCAAATAATAACCCACTCAAGACCCTTTAGTATTGTTTTCTACTCCTAATATAATTCCAAACCAAACTCATAACCACTGCTTCCATTCTCTGTCCTAATACCAAAATCAAATTGCAACAAGAAAAAAAACACAAATCGGTTTATGAAAGGGATTCAATGTGATCAAGGAGGAAGAGGCATTCATGTAGGCTGGGAGTATAGATGGAAGGTGGTAGTCGTGATGGTAGCAAGTGGCTGGCAATGTTGAGGCTGAGGCCGAAGTGAGCAAGAGGAAGGTGGTAGGCGCATGTGTGGATGCAAATGTGGGAGCATGGAGGCGCGAAACTGAAGCAGGTCGATGGGACATGAATGGATGGCAGTGAAATGGTTCATGACAATGATGGAAATATGTGGGTTTCTCGTGCGAGGTGGTTCGACGATGTCAAGTTGATAGTTAGCATGACCGTGTGGCTGCGGCATTGAAGCACTACGAATTGGTTGCTGGCTGCGATATGGTAGGCAAAGTGGCATTTCTATTCTTCAAATTGATGAGTTATTTTTAACTCACATTTCTATCTCTACCTATATGATTCGTTTTGCATGCCCTGATATGGTTGATTATGTGATAATATTTAATTATTAATGATTGAATTGGATGAAATATCATGGCATGCTTATGTTTGATTGATTATGTGGTGAGTAAATCCTCAACCTAAATATAAATTATTGTATCTTAAATATGAATTTATAGATGCTTTTCTCATCAAATGGAAGTGTTAAAATTGTGTTTTCTATGTCTATAGAATTACTGAAATCTAAATAAAAGTTGCAAGTAAACACCTCTACTCTAATCATATAATGCTTAGGTTGATGGCTGAAAGTACATACATTGTTTGTGTGACTGGAGTTGCCAAAAAGAAACTTAGATCACTAAATAATTTTGTATCATGGAATGATATTTTATAGAGCGGTGTTGGCTTTAGAAGTTTCATTCTTCATGGGTTTATTATTTGAATTGTTTCAGTGTTTTCAAAAGATTTTCAAAATGAGATTTTATCTATTTTGATACCTATTGGAATTTAGTATATAGAGTATAGTCAAATTAAATTATATTCTTAACTTATTTTATATTGACCCGACTTTTTAACCCCCAAATGTCCATACTAATACATCTATATTATTCTTGTGCTTTGCACCCAAGTGTCGAAAAGATGAATTATTAGAATAAAAGAAACATAACAGAATGAGAAAAGAAGAACACAATATCAAAATATCTCAACGAAATGATAATATATAATATCAAAGGAATAGTATAAAGGATCAATGTAAATATAGAATTACCATAGTTACTAATATCTAAGTATTTTCATCACCCATGACAGTTATAACAACCTGTCCTCACAATGTTGATATATTCTATACAGAATTTGCAGTGGAAATAAATGCTATGGTAGGTAGAACTCCAGCTCTTCTCCAGAAGCTCCAAAGTGTCTGTATCTTAATCTGGAAACATACACAGGGCTAACCTGAATATTAAGAAAATAATACCCGGATTAGTCTAGTAAACTAGTGTGAGAAACATAAGAACATATGTAACCAGAATAAAAATCATTGGGACCATATGGATACGCATAATAGTTTTTCTCCCTTAAAGAAACTAACCATTGATTAAGTTTAATATAGTGATATATTAGTTAATAATTTGGGTGTAGCGTATAAATTATATAACATAGCTAGAATGGTTACATTGGTTACATCCAATAGCATATTCAGTAGGTACAACCAAAACCGATAAGGAACGTTCGCATAATGGATTTTTCCATGGATATCTCTTCAGGGAAGCCGAGTCCAAACTCTATGCACATGGATTTGAAAATAATTTTCGCGCATCCTATATCTCTAGATAAAATATATCATAAGGTAAACACAAAGGCCCACGTCCAAACATAAACATGAACAGCGTGAACCAAATACCATCAACTCCCACGCACAACATTGATAAGCATACTCTAGATCTGAAGTTGACAATTTCATGTCATGGGACTGCAAAACCCATATTTTGCATCCTACTATATCTTTAGCTATTTCCGATGTCGAGGTTACATTCGGCATCTTTCACACGAGCCTTCTTCACTCGAACAGAACAAGAATCCCAGACTGGATCCTTTCATCTCGAATAGATGTCGAAATTGAATATGGACCCCCATATCTCAGTAGATCATAGAATCACACATGGATTCCTACACCCTGAATAGATCAAGAACATTTACACGTGTTTGAGCGTCTTAAGTAGAACACTTACTGATCCCAGACTCTTCAAAAACAATCAATGAATTTTCGATAAACTCAATTCTGCTTCTTTCGAAAGTAAGTGAGAGTTAGAGACGTTTCGTACCAATACTCCTCCCGGGGGTCTTTATGGGTATAAAATTATAAAGCCATTTGATTATTTCCTAAGTTAATATTAAGTCAGGTTCAATAATCGACTAATCGATTATCCGGTCAAAACAATTACTTATACAAATCTCGATTCGTACGCTTAACTCGTTTCTGACATTCCAACTTAAATATTTCTCATCAATGAGTGAAGCTAGGTAAGTTTGGGCACTGGTTGCTCCATGCTTTACCTAGACACTTTACTCTTCAATCTCACAAATAGATATGTCTACCTCATCAGCTTTTAGTGTTAAATATAATGCTAATGATTTCCATAAACAATAGGGAATCAACTAGATTAACACATTTTCGACATTTTCCACTTACTTATTCCTCGGTTAAGAGGGAATCTGGGTAGATTAGAACTCTATTGCTTCATTCCTACTCAACATCAATCTTAACTCTTACAAATAGATAAGACTACTTCGTCAGCTTATTAGTGTTAAGTGTAGTTAATTACTTTTCTAATAAGTAATTAAGCAATAAACCATTTGGCCATTTAGCACTTCTAACCCCTTTTTGAAACATTTAAATACTTGAAAATACCGATAATAGGTTTTAAAACATTTATCCAAAATATTACTTAAAAATAACAAGTTTGAAAAATCAACAAAACTTGGAAAAAGAACATGTTTTATTCTAAAATTTCTTTCTTTTAAAATTCATAACTAATTCTTAAAATTTCATAAATATCTCAAAGTACTTTTAAAATACTATTTAAATAGCTAGGAAATACTTTTAAAAAGAATGAAACAAATCGCTCGAACTTAAAATCCTTTCTATTGAAGTCCAAAAATCAATATTAAATGGAGAAGATTTGCACTAGTAGTGTTTTGGCCTTTTTCGAGATGTTACCAAACTTTTTACTATTCAAGATTTTAATAGCAAAAAACATACATATATAAAAATGCAAATGTGGTGAGAAGTCCCTATGGGTCTCTCTATGAATTTCCATAACAATTGTTAAAAACAAGACAATTCCGAACTCCATGTATAGTGACTACCGCTATAAGTGCACTTTCAAATCCGAGTTTGATCTAACTCAAAGTCCATATATAACCTATGTTCTTTGTTTAAGGTCTAGTCACATATCATATAAATCCATTCAAGTTCATTCCAAGTTTGTTCAAGTACATATACAAGGATCTTACGTGTCACTTATTTTCAAAACAGGTTTCAAATCAGTGTTTTAACATATGTAACGTATTAACATAATCAAATACTACATATATATATGTATGTTATATTTTTCATTCAAAGTGAGGTTTTAACTCACCCTTAATCCAACAATAACCAAGATCCAAGCTTACCAAAGACCAACCCGAGCTAGCAACCACCTTTCCTTCCTTGCTTCTTGCTTTGCCTTTTATTCCTTCCTTCCTCTCTATATGCTCATAGCCTAGGGGGATTAGGGGAGTTTGGCTTTGCTTCTTCCACATTTTACTTGGTAAAAGGTTCTTTAATATATTAGTAAGCCTTGTGGTAAAGTTTGGTGTGATTTGGAGATGGTTTACAAATAATTTGCTTTAGGAATTTAGAGACGAAGAAGAAAAGAAGCTATTGAAATTTTAACTCAAAGCTTAGGGATACTTGTGATATATTAACTAAGGATGTACCACTCCTTACATAGACATAGGAATCGTGATCTTTAATCTTGCCTTCACCCCTCCAACATTCCATGGAAGGCTCATTTCCATCACTTCTCCTTTATGCCACTTCTCATTTATGGCTAAGTATTCTTATACCCTTCTCATAATAACATCTCTTATTCTATTATAACTTTCTAAAAAATACCTTGATTTATGAAGATGAAAGTGTGTTAGTTAGTAGTGAATGTGTTCATTTGATCTTTAATTAAGTGCACAATAGTTCGAACAACTTATATCGATCGAAAAGCTAATTATCGGTAAACCGATTTTCGGTCATATTATCGGTTTTTCTTTGAAGAGTATATTTTTGTAAACACTTTTCAAAAAAAAGTTTCTTATCGTTATTTATAAGTTAAATTTTGCTAAACAAGGTTAAAATCATACCCATTTCCACTTTTTTCAATCAAACTTAGTTATATTTCAAAAAAGTGTCGATATTCGAAGAGAAAGTATTCGAATTTTCGAATGGTTGCATTCTTCCCCACTTAAAACATTTCATCATCGAAATTCAAATAATAAAGATAATCAAGGAAGATAGAAGAACAAATTATATATGGCATTGCAAAAACTATATGCAGACTAAACTACAAACCAAAACGTGTACTAAGCGACTCCACTTCAAGCGGTGAGTACACTACAAAAGATATACGATACAAAGATAAGAAGAAAACCTAGCCTATAAGCAACACTGGATGGCCCTCCTATAAACTCCCTTCTTTCTTCCTTGTACCATCCCAAGCATCCTTACTTTATGGCACTTCCGACCTTAACAAAAGGATAAGCATACAAACGTTCAAATAGCATTTACAATTACTAGCAATCAATGCTCACAGTTCGCTCAAGTTCAAAACCTTCTCATCATATAAGGATAATAAATGATCAAATAAGCATACCTTTACGTAACAGCCTCATGTTATTATTTAGTTGATGATTTACAATACCTCGAGTTTATTTATGAATCATTTCATAACTTCAAGTATATAATCATTTTATAACTTAAGTCCATACTTGTTTAATACTCCATTACATCCTAAGAGTGTATACCAACATTACATTTGTAATAAGTAAGATTAACAAATTTAAAATGGGTTTTAACTTGCTACGTTCTTGATCAAGTGTTATATAAATCCACCTTTTACATTTTTTTTAGAACGCTTAGCTATAAGTTCTATAACAAATCAGAAGTTCTCGACTACCCAAAATCATAGAAAATTCCATTTAATTTTTAACAAATGAAAACTACCAAACAACATATCATATTATGATGCATATCCATACTTTTCTAATGCATAAGCTACATGTGTGCATTAAATAACTTAACAAGAGAACTTTAGAACTAAACATCGGTTTTTTAAATCATTTTGAAATATTATATACATATAACTTTTGTATATCAAATCTTGGTATTAAATCAAAATATGTTCTGCTAAAAAATCTCTGTAGTATTCCATACTTAGAAACCTAAAAATAAATACCAATGATGCTGCAGCCATCACCAAAATTATTTTCAAGCGTCTGAAGTGAGAGTTCAGTATATCCAAACAATACTCTTGGTACTCAACCAAAATTATTTCAAAGCGCTATAGATACTTCGTATGTTGCTACTAAGTATCCTGACCTTAATCTCCTAAACCAGCTTCTCTATATTAAGTTTCGAATAATAATAATATTATTTATGCCTAAACCTTGAAAAACATTTTCAAATACATTGGGATTTAAGTTCACAATTTCTCCATTTACATCCTTTTCAGCTATAAACCACATTTCACAAACCACACTTACATAGAATTACTTTCTTGTATAATTATTTTAACAAATATTTACCTTCAAAATATTCTGTCTTTCCTTTAGATTATAGCAAACATCTTTTACAAAATTTTAACTTCTAACCCAACATTTTCACTAAATGCCTTATGGCCAAACTGTGAAACTTAATTCACAAGGTGTTCGTTCAATGCACCCGCAATTTCTGTCTACCCAACCCATGATATAGAAAGGTAAAACTGCTCATAAACTAGGTGAGCACAAATCAATCACAGCTAATACTTAATATTCATAACATGTTGAGCATGACTAAACAACCAAGGTTATGGGATATTAAATTAGGAAAAATACTAATATCAAACCAAACACGAATAGGTAAACTATAAACATATTTTATACCCTCAAGAATTTGTTTCCTCTTCTCAGCTGTAGAAGTGGTAGGGGCTGGAGTAAGTGGGAAAACCCTAGGTTGTTATCCTATCTGAACTATCAAACAATCCCTGACCTAATGACCTTCCTGGTAACAGTTGTAACAAGTCTTCGGTACTAACCATGCCTTCACCGTTTGTGGTTTAACCTTTGGATCCTCAGCAATTGGTTCCCTAGATGATGCCTACTTTTTCCTACCTTACAATCTTTAGAAAAATGACCCTCCTCCCCATGCTTGTAGCATTTGAAACTTGAAGTATCCCTTGGAGGCTAAAACTTGCGCTTGTTGCTTCTTGCTGGTTTAGATACGGATGACTCTGGAGCCGAATCCTCGAACTGAAAAGCCATACTTATAATATGCTTGAACGCTCCTTGGATGAGATCTGTTATGTATTCATATACCATGTTGCACAAGCTAATCCAAGCTTGGTCCTCGATGATAGTCTCAGTACCGTTGAACCTCTTTTTTCCCAATATCTATAGAAGCAAAGTCTTTCCTGGGTCGATCCTGCAGTATTCCTTCCACTATACTGCCCTTAGTATTAAAAGCTTTCAGGATACAAAAAGATAAAGTTCTTGGATATGGTTTTCGCCCTAACTTTCTGCCTTTTCTTTTAAATGTACTCCAAACACAAATGTGGGCCTTAAAGTTGAGTCGACTATTTGGACCTCTTTACCTATCCGGTCTGGTAAATAGCTTAGAAGAGTAGGATTCTGGTATTCAACTCGGTTCTAGAGTCTACTTTTCTCGAATATCCTGAAGATAAAGGTATCCATTAGTTGGCCCAGTAACATCAGATAATTTATTTAACAAACACATGTGCTTAATTTAAAGCTTATCTTCCATAAACCACTTCATATATTGCAAGCTAAACATCCATCACTAGCATTCATAACCCATACTACGGGTTTATATAATATAGATACAATACTTAACTACAACATCTATCTATAATATATGATACTAAAGCTAAAGAAAACATCCCTAGCAACCATACCTTGATACTCTTACAAGGGGCTTTCTCCCTCAGAGTCTATAATCGGTGGTCCTTCCAAATCTATGATCTCTCTGTGTTATCTGATTCCCAACCTGGATAGTCCATCCCTGTAGTCCTATGTCACCATCGGACAACTAGCCATTCATATTTTCAATCCCTTCGAACTCTATCTCATCATCGAGATCTTCCCCCATGTCTTATAATCGTCCATTCATTTCCTAAATAACATCATCATCGTTCTTGGATACAAGTTCCTCCTCTTGGTCCTCTTCTTCTTGGATTAGAAGTTCCTGCTCAAGATCTTCAACTACCAGTTCCTCCTCTGGATCTTCAAATACTAGTTCCTTCTCTAAATCGTCAGATACAAGTCCCTTCATCTTCCTTCAAGCCACGACATGCCTAAACCTTGCTGCCAACTAGATTTCACTCTTTGCACCAGATACCATATCCTAAAACAAGAAGAACTCTTAGCAATATATACTAAGATTTTTAGGAAACCTAGTAATAGAGTTACTTCAAGGAAAATATACTAAGATGGGACTATGAAGAAAGTGATATTCCTAAGGAAAGCTGAAAAAGGAATAAGTTTATATAAAATACAAATATGCTGTCATATGTATAATACACTCGACTCAATCTAGGGTGTCGCTTACCCTATATCTAACGATCCATTCCCAACCAAAGCCAAGCGTAAAAACACGAAATTTAACCCTTATAATTAATTCATTAGTTAATTAAGTAATAAAATAACTTTGTGAAATTATCATAATTGAGCCATGGGAATTGCACCATTGTGTCCGCGGTAATTTTCTTGCCAAGTTCCATATATAAACTGAGCTAATATGAATAAGAGACAAAATAATCAGAAATAGAATATATATATATATATATGTATGTATGTATGTATGTATGTATGTACGTATGTATGTAAGTATAAGGCAGGCCGACCGGCCGGTCGGCCTGGGCACCAAGCAGTCGACCGCCCAGTCGACCCGCCTCCCTTAATTACGAACGAACGTTCATTCGTTCAAACGCTCCAGAGCAAATTTAACCAACTTGATGACATGTTTTGCATTCTTTACCTTGATCCAGTCCTTCCATTCTTGCATCCGACGGCTCCTATTTAGCGTATGACGTGGTTGCATCCCATTCAATCTTCAAAATCCAATGGTCTGAGATCCACTTCTACTTCTATAAATAGACCCCTAGAACTAACATTTTTTCATTCTAGATTTTCTCCAATTAGGTTCACCTTTCTAGGAAGGACCCTAAACGGAATAATTTTTCCAAGGAAGAAATCGTTATATATTAAATTATTTTACAACTCCAAGTGGATCCGAGAAGACCAAAGGAAGTGCTTAGGACCTAAGGTGAGTGATTGTAATTATTTTAGATTTCTTTAAGTAATTTAAAATAATAAGGTTTTCAATAGTTGTAGTTTTACTACGATTTTTGGAATAACTTTTTCAGCAGTTTATTTGCAGTTTTTAAAATTATTTCAGTCTATTTCCTTTCAGCCATTCTTTTATGTAATTTTAGTTTATTTCTGTTAATTATAGATTTTCCATTTGTTTACAGTTTATTTGCAGTATTTTAGTTTATTTACTATTACTTATACATTATTACATCTTCTTTCTACGCTTTGGATTTTCTTCTATTTTCAGTTTTCCTTTATTCATCCTTCTTCTTCGCGTATGGATTAGAATAGCATTTGAATATAGATTAAATTGTAAGAAAAATGAAATAATGGAATATAAGATGTAAATTACAAAGACTGTGATATATATGGAATTAGAATAAAATTATGCCTAATTGGACTGAAATTATGCATAATTATGACATTAATTAGACTGAATTAAAAAGATTGACCTAGTTATAACTTAGAATTATAACTAAAAGGAGTAAAAAATGAAAGAGGCTTATTTTCACACTTAGGCCTTGGGTTAAGTAATAAGCATGATTATAACATAGGCTATAATAAGAAAAAGAAGAGAATAAGGCTTATTTTAAGACTTAGGATGAATTAGTAAGCACAGATAGTGAGAAAAGTGTAAAGGCTTATTTAAATAATTTATCTAAGTTAGTAAGCAAAGATGAAAGTAGGACCTATACTAAATAGCATTCCCAATTAGACAAATCGATGGCCTCACATTAGCCTGAAGTGAGACGAGGGCACTCTTATACTAAAATTGGTAGTGATTGGTCAATTAGAAGTCCAAATCATGAGGGATTTGGATAAGAAGTGCGATTAGATATTGTTTGGATGACAGCCCAGTACCAACAGCATTTTTCTTATTTTCTATGGATACACGGTGGTCTCACATTAGCCTGAAGTGAGATGAGGGGCACGCTTATGCTGGAGCTTGAGGTAATAGGAAGTCCCAATGGGTGGAGCAAAAGGTAGCATGGGCATGATGGTAATACCACGTGCGACTTCCATTTTGGTGCTCAGTAATCACTATGAGTTCCAAGCGCTTAGTATGTGTGTCTTTCATAGACACCATTTTATTCTATGTAGGGAGCTATGTATCGTCCAGATCTACAGTGGTTGCTTTGTGCATATTTTGTAGATACCATTGGCTAATGTGTTGGGAGTTACCTAGTCTCTAGTCCGCAGTAAGGCCTATGGAGCAGCAGGCCGATCGAAGGGTAGAATTAGGAATTCAGCCTAATTATAGGATTAGAAATTCAGCCTAATCAAAGCAGCTATCAAGAACAAGTGCAAACAATCAAAGTTAACCTATCTTATAGTTAATCGTATTTATTTTTAATTTTTCTCTTTCTTATTTCCTTTGTTTCCTATTTATATACTAGAACTGTTGTAAAGTCTATTACTTTTACTTTGCTTAAAGACTCTAGTAATTACTATCATTCACCAGACTTTTAGTCTGACCCACTCCTCTATTTTTATCATTTTCCCCCTTAGGCAATCAAAGGAGAGGACAGTAGATTTCAGTTGCTTGGAGATTTCTTGGAGGAGTTTGCTACCATGTATTTCTTTTTTTCCAGCTTTTATTCTTTCTATGTACTGGCTTATTACGAGGGATATTATGTACTCTGATTTTTGAGAATATGAGTTTTTATTTCATGAGACATATTGGGTTTTTAGACATGTATGTAGTATTTGACTTATTTATGAAGCAATTATGAATTTTTGTTTTAATTAAGTCATTATTTTAAGTTTTCGCTATTTTCATCTATTTTTGTCCTATGAATCTTAGTCTCTGTTAGCTTTAGTTATACCTACAACACACCTCGCCTTTCAACGTGTCCTTTTAGGTATATTACGGGGTGTAGGATGTTGCACTTGGAATCGGAGCCTAAGGTTACAGAATTCCTAATTTTTTTTAAAAGTAAAGTATTTTCCAAAATAACTTGTTTAAAAAGTATTTTTTAGAAAAGAACTTTTAGAAATGATTTGAAGTATAGAAGAGTTTTTATAAAAATCCCTTCATAAGTCCAGTTCAATCTCCCTTTGATTCTTTCCTAAACTATCATTTTCGTTCCGTAGAGGCTGATGCCCCGAACCTTCTCGAGGGTGTCCCTATCCCAGCCTGGTTTTCTAGGTACTTACAAATCACGACTCCAAAGGTGCATGGGCCTGCGCACAATCTTGCACCAGCAGGTGGGAATCCCATCAACCCACCTACCGCCATCAATTTCTCTAAGCTTTGTAAGATTTTGTGGGTTCAGACGGGAAGACTTTTCTGGCAAGGATACTTTTGTGGAGACGAGAGCATGGCTTGGGGACATAAAGAGGATTTTTAGTCGTTTGGGATTGGATGGTCAGCAGCGATTTCAGTTAGCCTCTTGGCAGCTGAAGGAAAAAGCATCTTATTGGTGGGAGGTGATCGAGTTGGAGGAAAGGAATATTACTTGGGATGGATTCCGAGAGCGATTCGATAGGAAGTTTATGTCTCAGGCGGAAGAGAGAGTTCAGTTGGAGAGGTTTATCAATTTAAAGTAAGTAAGTATGCTTGTTAATGAATACATCAATTAATTCAATGATCTATCATAGTTTGGTAAGGATTTGGTAAACACAATGCATAAGAAAGCTATGAAGTTTGCGTAGGGATTGATCAACCACTTTAGGGATTATTGCTGAGTCACGTGTCGACGGGAGCTACTTGTGAGTCTTTGGTCGAGATGGCGCCTATGTCGTATGCAGTCAAGGAAGGAGAGTCTAAACAGGTGGTTAAGTCAGAAAGTTCAAAGAAGAAGTGGTGGGACAACAATAAGAAGAAAAGGTGATGGTCCTTAGAAGTTGATTAAGAAAGGAATAAAGTGTCTTAGTTGTAGGAACATTGGATGTATTGGCAAGGATTGCAGGAAGGAGAAGATGAACAGTAAGTGCTATACTTGCGGCAAGCCCTGTCTTATGAGTAGAAGTTGTCCCCAGGGAGCTGGTCAGGGAGCGAGTGCACTAGTTGCGCAGATCCAGGCGTTAGGCGCAACACCTTCCAGTAGCATTCTGGATAGAGGTAGGAAAGTCACAGTTGAAGGTTTGATTTCTATATCTGATTTTTTTCATTTGGACTTTATTTGATTCTGGAGCATAAAACTCTTTTATCTCTAGCTCTTTAGTAGATTATTTGCACTTGGACATATCATTAGTAGTGGACCCCATTATTTTTTCAAACCCGATAGGAGGATCAGTACACTTATCTATGGTTTATAGGGGTTTGCAAATCTTTATCCTAGGCGTAGAATTTGATTGCGACGCCTATCTTTTGGAATTCCAAGGTATGGTATGATCTTAGGGATGGATTGGCTACCTACATATGGAGCTATATTAGACTGTGAGAGGAGAGTCGTTAGACTTGAGACTTGCGGTGCTAAAACTCTAGAGGTATCTTGCGACCCGCAAGGGTCAGTCATGTTGAGTTTTCTCTATTCCCTCAATTCAAATTCATCGGAGTTGCATTCAGCTCCTTTCGTTAGAGATTTTACAGACGTCTTTAAAGAGGTTAGGGGACTACCCCTAAGAGAGAGATTGACTTCACGATTTATTTGACCGAGAATGCCAAGCCGTTAGCATTACCTGTGAGGCACATAGCACCTAGGGAGAAGAAAGAATTGAGAAAGCAGATCTATGAGCTTTTGAAGAAGGGATTCATAAGAAGGAGCATATCAGAGTGGGGAGCGCCAGTTGTCTTTGCCACTAAGGCAGATGGTTCTCTCCGACTTTGCTTGGACTATAAGAAATTAAATAAGCTCACCAAGAAGAACCAATATCCACTCCCTAGGATTGATGATCTTTTTGACCAGTTAGTAGGATCTTCAGTTTTCTCTTAGCTTGATTTAGCCATGGGATTCCATCATCTTAGGGTGGTGGAGGACAGTATAAATATGATTGTGTTTAGGACACCAGATGGATTTTTTGAGTGGTTGGTTATGCCTTTTGGGCTAACCAATGCTTCTGCCTATTTCATTGATTTGATGAGCTGCGTCTTTAGAGATGTCCTAAATAAGTTTGTGATGGTATTTGTGGATGATATCTTGGTATTTTCCAAGAATATGGAGGAGCATGCTGTTCATTTGGAAGAGGTTCTTAGAACACTTCGTAGTCATCATTTGAGAGCTAAGTTTTCGAAGTGTCATTTTTGGAGAGAAAGTTCGTTTCTTGGGGCACTAGTCTTGAAGGAAGGTTTGGCTGTTGACCCTGCCAAGGTTATTCTGTTGCAAGATACGAAGGCCCCAATGAATGTTGTCGAGGTTAGGAGCTTCTAGGATTGGCTGGCTACTTCAGGAAGATCATTAGAGACTTTGCCAAGATTTCGACACCACTCACGTGCCTTACTAAGAAGAATAAAGCTATCGTGTCGGATGTGGATTTTGAGCATTCCTTCACGAAGCTTAAGAGAGCCCTTACTAGTGCATCAGTGTTAGTTTTACCTGATGGAGCTAAGCCTTTCACTGTATATATTGATGCATGCAAAACGAATCTAGGAGCGGTGTTGATGTAAGAAGGGAGGGTAGTGTATTATGATAATAGGCAGTTGAGGATGCATGAGAAGAACTACCCTATCCATGATTTGGAGTTCACTACCATAGCTTTTGCACTTAAGTCTTGGAGGCACTATTTGCTTGGAGAGAGGTTTGAGATTTTACCAGCCATAAATCTTTGAAGTACATGTTCTTGTAGAAGGACATGAACTTGAGGCAACAGAAGTGGATGGAGTTTTTAGCCTCATATGAGTTTAAGATAGCTTATACCCCTGGCAAGGGTAATGTGGTTGCGGATTCATTGAATAGAAAGAAAGCAACCCTTAGTCCTTTGTTCGTAAAGTGGAGGAGCTTGGAGTTTATTTCTACTTTTGATTTTAAGCCATCTACAACATTACTTTCAGATTGTTGGCGACATTAGAGGTGAGGCCTACCTTTATGGATCAGATTGGCTTGAGGCAGCAGGAGGATTTGGAGCACATAGACATTATAGATAGGATTAACCGAAGATTGGTCTCTAGGATCTCCAATGTTATCCCATATACAATAGGGGGAGGCTTAGGAGTGATGAAAGACTTTGTGTTCCCCATGCAAGTGACTTATTAAGAGCAGATTTGGAGGAGGTGCACCACTCCCGTATGACAATTCATCCAGGTGGTGACAAAATGTATTGGGATATGAAGAGGATGTTCTGTAGGAGTGGTATGAAGAAGGATGTGGCGTAGTTTGTAGCTAAGTGTATTATATGCCAAAGGGTATAAGCTGAGCAGCAAAAACCCGGTGGATTACTTCAGCCTTTAGGTATACCAGAGTGGAAGTGGGACATCATTTCTATGGGTTTTGTAGATGGTTTACCCCGTTCTACGAAGGGGAATACCAGTATTTGGGTGATTGTTGATAGAGTGACCAATAGTGTCCACTTTATCCCAGTTAAGAGTAAGTATACGGGTTAATATTTGGCATCCATGTATATTCGAGAGATAGTCCAACTACACGAAGATCCTTCTAGCGTGGTGAGTGATAGAGATCCCATTTTCACTGGTGAGTTTTGAAGGAGCTTACAGGAGGCGCTGGGGACGCAACTGAGATTGAGTATGGCTTATGGCCCAACGGAGAGGATCAGTAGGGTGATTGAGGATTTGCTGCGGATGTGCATTTTGGACTTTGAAGGAACTTGGGAGGAGCATCTTCCGTTGGTTGAGTTTGCGTACAATAATAGCTACTAAAAAAGTATAGGAATGACATCATTCAAGGCTTTATATGGGAGACCTTGCAAGTCCCCATCATGTTGGGTAGTGTCTACGAAGAAGTTATTACTTGGATCCGATATGGTTAGGGAGATCTCTGAGAAGGTGGATTTGGTTCGGCGGAGGATGAAGACGGCTCAAGACAGACAGAAATCGTATGCGGAAAAGCGGAGGAGAGACTTAGAGTTTGAGGTTGGAGACTTAGTTTTTATCAAAGTATCCCTACTTAGGAAGGTGGTAAGGTTTGGGTCGAATGGAAGTTTAGCCCTTAGATTTGTTGAACCATTCCCTATCATTGAGAGAGTTGGGAATATGACTTACAGAATGATGCCACCAGATAGGCTCACTGGAGTGCACGACATTTTCCATGTTTCACACTTGCGAAAGTGCTTACATGACTCGGTGGAGATTGTAGAGCCTAGTCAGTTAGAGGAGGTGAAGGTAGAAAGGGAAGCTTATGTTCGACGTATCCTCACGAAGACTGCTGGAAGAGATATCAAGCGATTAAGGAATAAGTAGGTTCACTAGTGAACGCACAATGGGGAGACGATGTTTCAGACGCCACTTAGGAAGCAGTAGAGAAGATTCGTACATCCTATCCTCATCTTTTTGATAGTAAGTTTTAGAATTTCTTTTTTCATTTTTTGTTTTGAACAAGTTCTTTTCTTTATTATCCTTTGGGAGAGTAGAACTTAGGATTTAACCTATGCATGGTAGGATTGGATGTAAACATGTTAATAGAACATGTTATGAATGATGTATGTTAGTGGTTGCAATTTGCTAGTGGATGCTATGGACGCATATAGGTACACTAGGCACTATTATTCTTTAGGGATTGACCTAACTAGGACGCTAGTGCACATGCATATGGATGTGTGCACATTTTTATTTTATTTCATTTCCATGGTTGCTATAAATGGATGTTTGCCACATGATTGTTGCATATGGATGATGTTTGTAGCACGCAAATATAATTATTAGTTACCATTAGGAAAATTTTGCATTCATTTGGATTCATGGCACGGACATGATTGCAACAAAGGAGGTCAACTGAATCAGTAGACCACCTAATCTTTTGAATTAGTGAACATTTAAACTACACTAATTGCATAAGTATCATAAATTGCATTAGAAAAACTTAAGGACAATGGATGAATGGTTGATGATTGAGTAGTTAATTGTAGAATTGGATGAAAACATTTAGTACATTCTTTTAACCTTAGATATTTCGGGGAGGAAATCCCATAAGGAGGGGAGAATGAAACAACCCGAAATTTAACCCATAATAATTAATTCGTTAGTTAATTAAATAATAAAATAACTTTATGAAATTATTAGAATTGAGCTACGAGAATTGCACCATTTTGTCCGTGGTAATTTTCTTGTTAATTTTCATATATAGAACATCAGAAACCGAGCTAATATGACCAAAAAACAAAATTAGCAGAAGTAGAATATATAAATAAAAGGCAAGTCGATTGGTCGGTCGACCTGGGCACCAGGTGGTCAACCGCCCGGTCGACCCGCCTCCCTTAATTACGAACGAACGAACGTTCGTTCGAACGTTCTATAGCAAATTTTGCCGACTTGATGACGTGTTTTGCATTCTTTTCCTCGATCCGGTCCTTCCATTCTTGCATCCAATGGCTCCTATTCAGCCTATGACGTGGTTACGTCCAATTCAATCTTTAAAATCCAACGGTCCGAGATCCACTTCTACCCCTATAAATGGACCCCTAGACTTAACACTTTTCTCATTCTAAATTTTCTCCAATTGGGTTCACCTTTCTAGGAAGGACCCTAAACGGAATAATTTGTCCGATGAGAAAATATTTATAAATTAAATTATTTTACAACTCCAAGTCGATCCGAAATGACCAAAGGAAGAGCTTAGGACCGAAGGTGAGTGATTGTAATTATTTTAGATTTCTTTTATACTTTAAAATAATATGGTTTCCAATAGTTGTAGTTTTACTTTGATTTTTGGAATAACCTTTTCAGCAGTTTATTTACAATTTTTAGAATTATTGTTAGTCTATTTACTTTCAGCTATACTTTTCATTAATTTTAGTTTATTTCTGTTAATTATAGCTTTTCCGTTTATTTACAGTATTTTAGTTTATTTACTACTAGTTATACATTATTTACATCTTTTTTCTACGCTTTGGATTTTCTTCTATTTTCAGTTTTCTTTTATTCATCCTTCTTCCTTCTTCTTCTTCGCATATGGATTAGAATAAGATTAACACGAATATGGATTAAATTGTAAGAAAAATGAAATAATGGAATATATGATGTAAATTACAAAGACTGTAATATAAATGGAGTTGGAATAAAATTATTCCTAATTGGACTGAAGTTATGCCTAATTATGATATTTATTGGACTGAATTAAAAAGATTGGCCTAGTTATAACTTAGAATTATACCTAAAAGGAGTAAAAGATGAAAGAACTTATTTTCACACTTAGACCTTGGGTTAACTAATAAACATGATTACAACATAGGTAATAATAAGAAAAGAACAGAACAAGGCTTATTTTAAGACTTAGGATAAACTAATAAGCACAGATGGTAGAGAAAAGTGTAAAGGCTTATTTAAATAATTATCTAAGTTAATAAGCAAAGATAAAAGTATGATCTATACCTAATAGCATTCCTTATCAAATAAAATGGTGATCTCACCTTAGCCTGAAGTGAGATGAGGGCACGCATATGCTAAAAATATTAGTAAATGGCCAATTAGAAGTCCAAATCATGAGGAATTTGGATAAAGGGTGCAATTAGATATTGTTGGATGACGGGCCAGTACCAACAACATTTTCCCTATTTTCTATAAACACACGGTGGTCTCACATTAGCCTAAAGTGAGATGAAGGGCATGCTTATGCTGGAGCTTGAGGTAATAAGAAGACCCGATAGGTGGAGCAAAAGGTAGCATGACCATGGTGGTAGTATGTGTGCGACTTCCATTCTAGTGCTCAGTAACCGCTATGAGTTCCACGTGCTTAGTATGTGTGTCTTTCGTAGACACCAGTGCCATCTGTGTAGGGAGCTATGTATCGTCTGGATCCACAATTGTAGCTTTGTGCAACTTTCATAGATACCATTGGCTGCTGTGTAGGGAGTTACCTATTATTTGGTCCGTAGTAAGGTCTATGAAGTAGCAGGCTGATCAAAGGGTAGAATTAGGAATTTAGCCTAATTATAGGATTAGGTATTCGCCTAATCAAAGCAGCTATCAAGAACAAGTGCGAAAAATCAAAGTTAACCTGTCTTATAGTTAATCGTATTTGTTTCTAGTTTATCTCTTTCCTATTTCTTTTGTTTCCTCTTTATATACTAGAACTGTTGTAGAGTCTATTACTTTTACTTTGCCTAAAGACTCTAGTTGTTACTATCATTTACTAGACTTTTAGTCTGACCCACTCCTCTATTTTTTCCTTTTCCCCCTTAGGCAATCAAGGAAGAGGACAGTAGATTACGGTTGCTTTGAGATTTCTTGGAGGAGTTTGCTACCATGTATTTTTTTTTCTTTCAGCTTTTGTTCTTTCTATGTACTAGCTTATTATGAGGGATATTATGTACTCTGATTTTTGAGACTATGAGTTTTTGTTTCATGAAACATATTGTGTTTTTAGACATGTATGTGGTATTTGACTTATTTATGAAGCAATTATGAAGTTTTGTTTTAATCAAGTCAATATTTTATGTTTTCGTTGTTTTCATCTTTTTTTGTCTTGTGAATCTTACTCTTTGTTAGCTTTAGTTATACCCACAACGTACTATGCCTTTTAGTGTGTCCTTTTAGGTATATTACGGGTTTTGGGTGTTTCCCCAAGGTTCTCGCTTAACTTCAGCTATGATATCAAATGTAACAACCAGACTTTTCGACCGCCACATGTCGACATTAATACATCCACGGTATTCATGTACCGAGCACTCAAGTGCTAGAAAGATGAATTACTAGTATAAAAGAAAAGAAAAGAAATAGAACGAGAAAAGAAGAACACAATATCAGTCTCTCTAAACGAAATGATAATATATAATATCAAAGGAACATTACAAAGGGTCACTCTAAACGCAAAAATATCAAAGTTACTAAAACATAAGCACTATCATTAGCCTGGAATGTTATAACAACCTGTCTTTACAATGCTAATATATTCAATGCAGAATTTGTAATGGAAGTAAATGCTAGGATAGTTAGAACTCTAATTCTTCCCAAGAAGCTCCAAAGTGTTCGTAGCTAGAACTGGAAACATACATGGGGCTCACCTGAGTATTAAGAAAATAACACCTGGATCAGTCTGGTACACTAGCGTGAGAAACATAACAACATATGTAACAAGAATAAAAGTCATTGGGACCGTACGGATACCTGTACCGGTTTTTCCCTCTCAGAGAAACCAACCATTTATTAAGTTTAATACAGTGATATAATAGCTAATATCTAGGGTGTAGCATATAGATTATATAACATAGCTGGAATGGTTACATCAGTTACATCCAATATCATATTTAGAGAGTACAACCAAAACCGATAAGGAACGTTCACATAATGGATTTTTCCACAAAGATCTCTTTGTGGAAGCTGAACCCAAACTCCAAGCACAAGGATCGGAAAATATCTTTTAAGCTCGTACATCTCTAGATAAAATATGTATCATAAAGTAAACACAAAGGCCCACACCCGAACATAAACATGAACAATGTGAATGAAATATCATCAACTCCTGTGCACAATGTTGATAAGCATACTCTAGATCTGGAGTTGACAATATCTTGTCATGGGATTGGAAAACCCTAGATTATGCATCCTACCCTATCTTTAGCCATTTTCGATATTGAGGTCACGTTCGACATCTTTCATACGAGTCTTCGTCCCTCGAATAGAACATGAATCCCATATTCGATCCTTTTATCTCAAATAGATGTCGAAACCAAATATGGATCCCCATATCTCAAAAGATCTTAGAATCATACATGTATTCCCATATCCTAAATAGATCATGAACATTTATATGTGTTTGAGTATCTTAAACAGATCTCAAATCTCCATATGGATTCCTTTCTTCAATCGCTTCTAAAACATACAACCCGTGCTAGTTTTAAAGTGGTGTTTGATAAGTAGAACGCTTACAGATCCCAGGCTCTTCAATACCAATCGGTGAATTTTCGGTAAACTCAACTCCGGTTCTTTTAGAAGTAAGTGAAAGTAAGAGATGATTCATACCAATACTGCTCCCTGACGGTTCTTATTGGTATAAAATTGTGATGCCTTTCGATTAATTCCTAAGTTAATACTAGGTAAATTCGATAATCGACTAATCGATTATCCAGCCAAAAAGTTGCTTATACAAATCATGATTTGTACGCTTAACTTATTTCTGACATTCCAACTTAACTATTCCTCGCCCAAGAGCAAAGCCAGGTAAGTTCGGCATTGGTTGCTCTAAGCCTTGTCTAAACACTTTGGTCTTGAATCTCATAAATAGATAAATCTATCTCATCGACTTTTAGTATTAAGTATAATATTAATGGTTTCCATAAACAATAAGGAATCTACTCGATTAACACGTTTTTTAACATTTTCAACTTATTCATTCCTCGGTTAAGAGGAAATCCCAGTAGGTTAGAGCTCTATTTCTCCATCCCTACTCGACATCAATCTTAACTCTTACTAATAGATAAGATTACTTCATCGGCTTATTAGTGCTACAATAGTTCACTACTTGTCTAATAACTAATTAAACAATCGATCATTTAGACATTTAGCAATTGTAACCCTTTTTTGAAACATTTAAAATAATTTAAAATACTTATAGTTGGTTTCAAAACATTTATCCAAAATATTATTTAAAAATAACAAGTTTGAAAAATCAACAAAATTTGAAAAAAGAACATGTTTTATTCTAAAATTTCTTTCTTTAAAAATTCATAACTAATTCTTAAAAATTAATAAATATCACAATTTACTTTTAGAATACTCTAAAAATAGTTAGGAAAGGATTAGAAAGAACGAAATAAATCACTTGAACTTAAACTCCTTTTTAAAACATTTGAAGTCCAAAAATCAAGGTTGAACGGGGCAATTTTGCACTAGTGATGCTTTGGCCATTTTCAAGATTTTATTTAACCTTTTACTATTCAAGATTTTAATAGCAAAAAACATACATATATAACAATGTAAATATGGTGAAAAATACCTATGGATCTCTCTATAAAGTTCCATAACAATTGTCAAAAATAAGACAATTTCGAACTCCATCTATAGCGACTATCGCTATAAGTGCACATTCAAATCCGAGTTCGACCTAACCTAAAGTCCATCTATGACTAATGTTATTTTTTCATGGTCTATTCACATATCATATATGTCCATTCAAGTCCATCCCAAGTTTTTTCAAGTCCATGTATATGAATCTTTTATGTCACTTGTTTTCAAAACAAGAATTCAAATCAATGTTTTAACATATGTCACTTAACAATTCAAACAACATTAACATATTTAAATACAACATATATATGTTATATTTCTCATTCAAAGTGAGGTGTTAACTCACGTTAATCCAACAATAACCAAGATTCAAGCTAATCAAAGTCCAACCCAAGCTAGTAACCACCTTTCCTTCCTCGCTTTTTGCTTTGCCATGCTTTCTTTGCTTTTCTCCCTCTCTATATGCTCACGACCTAGGTGGATTAGGTGAGTTTGGCTTTGCTTCTTCCATTTTTGACTTAATAGAAGATTCTATAATATATTACTAAGACTTGTGGCAAATTTTAGAGTGATTTGGAGATGGTTTGCAAATAATTTGCTTTAGGAATTCAGAGATGAAGAAGAAGAGAAGCCATTGAAATTTTAGCTCAAAGATCAGAAATATTTGTAATGTATTTCCTAAAGCTATACCCCTTATTATATAGGCATAAGAAGGATGCTCTTTAAGCTTGTCTTCACCCCTTACTATGCCATGGAAGGGACACCTTCCATCACTTCTCCTTTACGACTAATTACTCCAGTACCCTTCTCATAATAACATCTCTTATCCTACAAAACTTTCTAGAACATTCCATGGCTTACAGAGAGGAGAGTGTGTTAGTTAGTTGCTATTGTATTCATTTGATCATTAGTTAAATGCATGATAGTTCAAACAACTTATATTGATCGAAAAGCTATTTATCGATAAACCGATTTCGGTCACATGATCGATTTTTCATTGAAGAGTATATTTTTGTAAACATTTTCAAAACAAGTTTTATCATTATTTATTAATTAAATAGTTCTAAACACGGTTATACATTCTTATATATAATACTTAGTTATATTTAAATGTATCAATATTTGAAGACGAAGTGTTCGAATTTTCAGATCGCTACGTATTTCTTATTTCAAAATATCTATTCAAGTTTTTAAAGATGAATAATATTTATTCACGAAACCTTTTGCAATTTGCTGTTAGAGGTATATTATAATTTTGGAAATGTTCTAGAGGAAAAAAATAAATTATGGTATTATTTTATAAAAGCTATTATGAAAATAATGATTTCAATTTCAAGTGATTTTAGTTATAAAAGGTGTTTAGATGATTTTGAAAGAGTTCAGAAGCCTTTAAACATAAAACTCTTTCGAGCAATAATTACAAGGTTTGAATATGATTAGTGGAAAATTTAATAATATTTCTAAAGAATATTGTTTACAATTATATATATATATGTTTTCAAGCCTTGTATAAGAAGTATATTAAAAGGAATAATGATCTAACCTTTGTAAATAAACAACTGTTCTTTAAAATGAATTTAAGGATATAAAAGTGAGTTTGGGAAATTATATCTTTGTGTATATAAAATTAATCTAAAACTCTTTTATTTTACTTATTATGGATTTGGGATCTTAATGGAAGTTCATGCTTTTCTGTGAAATAATGAATTTTGATAAACGATCGAATCATACAAATTGATATGGGACTTTTTGTACAATTCTTCCACTTATTTTTATAACTTGTTGAATATAGTATAGTGAGTGGAATTTACTAGCTTTTAGTAAGTACTTGAATATCACTATGTGGTATGGGACATTAGGTGAAATTCTAGTAATTACTAAGGTGATAATGATTAACACTTTAGAGTTATATTTTCTTGGATTATTTGGCTATATGAGTTGATAGATCCTTACGAAAAATATAACTCCTAATTGTTGACGATCATGATGATCGTTTGATTTTGATGATCCGGTTGATCATTTGTGATCCTGGTTACTTATTATATGGTTCCAGGATGCTATCATCTTTTGGATGTCAATTGACGGTCTCCATAGGCATTTGCGGGTGACTAGCTATCACCTTATTCCTTTATTAGCTTACTGGTGGCTACATCGTGATTTCGTGTTTATGGATTTAGTAGCTTACTAGTGGCTACATTGTGATTTCGTGCTTATGCATTTAGTAGCTTACTAGTGGCTACATCGTGGTTTCATGCTTATGCATTTAGTAGCTTACTAATGGCTACATTCATAATTTCATGTTGCCTTGGAAGAGATATGAATTATTAGTAGCTTTCTAGCAGCTACATTGTAATTTTGTGATTTGTCTAGGAGAGCACCGTACATACGTGATTTGTTCAAGAGGGGTTTGTACCTCTGTGATTTGTTCAGAAGGGGACCGTACCTCTAATTTAGTGATATCCTTATATGGATCTATTTTAGTTCCATTGATTTGAAATGGACATATGCGAATCACCATATTTGAGTATGAAAGTCATTGATAGACTTGAGTGTTCTATAAAATGGTGATTATTGACAAGTGCCATTGTCCCAGTGGTTAAGTGATTCGACTTTGGGCGAAAGATCTCCAGTTCAAAACTTGCATAGTGTGATTCGAACATATATTGATATGTGAGTTGTGATATGTTGTCCTGGTGATATGTTGTATCTGACTACAATTTCAAAAAAATGGTGATTATTTTGCGATATATCATTTTGAATTGATTTGGATTGGCATATTTTATATGAATCGATAATTATGTGTAGTCACATATTACTATGATATATTATTCTCATAACTTTAAATTATATATAGTCTTACCTATTTATTTTCATAATGTCCAGGTCAGGTTGAGACTCTACAGGTATCAGGACTTACTGACCATGAATATATATGCTAGCATGGTGATAAACTATTTTTGTTAATTTGAATTTACCTTGCACACGTGCACGTATATACATATGGACATATTTTGTATGGAATACCACGTATTACTTTAGATAGTATCCTTGTATTGGTTTTGGATGTGATATTATATATTTTTGATATGTGAGTAGTATTATTATTTTGTAGACTCGTACTTTTGTTGTTGTATATCATTCCGCCGTGATCTATAATTATGTGACTGATATTTTATATTGTTCTAATTTAATATAACCTGTATGTTTATTGTTTTGTGCCGAGACAGTACACGTCAATTATTCAGTTCAGATCCTTAATTTTTGGTAAGAATAGCGTGTAAGTGTTAATCCAAGAGAATATTAACTTTAGGTCGCTATAGAGGTAGGGTGTTACATATATGAATAAAAATACTAAGTAATCAATAATGAAATATTTTATTTCTACGTTTATTACTGTCATCATGTTTAATTTCTATATCTCGTGATACCCAAAAAACATAACTTTTGCTGTATTATGGTAACAGGCAAATTTCCTTTCCTAAATTAAAATAATCCAAATTTTCAACTTCTCTTGTAGTATCCATTGCTTCTTATTTGAACTTTGTTTATTTAAGGTACATGTAAATTTTGTTGTCTACATTGTCTTAAATTTAACTTCTTTGGTTCTTTAATTGATTATGAATACAATTACTATATAAATAAACATATTAATAAAAGATTATGAATACTACAATTCCTTTTATAAGAGAAATTTTGCAATTTTGTCAGTTACCCGAACAATTATAAACTATTAATTTCTCCTTATTCTAACCATTCCATTTGTAATTGAAAATTTTCCATCATTGACTAGGAATACATGTAAATTTTTTTGCATGCATCATTCGAAAGTCTGATTCCTTTGATTACTTTGTATATAATTAAAACATTGCCTATATACATAAACATGCTAATATAATATTACGAATTCTATAATTTTTATAACGAAAATTTTCCTTTTTTGGGTATAGGTAAATTTGGCTGTATAAATTGTTCGAAAATATGAATATTTTGATTTCTTTGATCAGTATGAATACAACAACCATATGATTATTATCTATATATAATGCATTAACTTATTATAAAGGCAACTGATGTTTGTAGTTTCTTCCAACCGGAAATTTTTTGTTAGCATAAAGGATGCTACAGGAGCTTGCTTTCTATGCTAACACGCAGTTATTCTTGAATATAAATTGCGGTTAAATAAACTTACCTTTTCAATACTCGGAATTGTGTTTATGATTTAATCTTTGTTATATTCCTTGCAAATTTTTCGATGTTTGTTTCTCACTTATATTTTTGCCTGATTTTTCATGCAAAATGACCTTTTGAGTAGAGAATTCACAAATTGTAACCGTTAACATACATTTTAACATTTACTTCTCACTGTTTTCCCAATCCTATCTTCAAATACAACTTTTTAATGGTATTCCTACTATTTTCCTTGCAATTTTAAAGGTGGGTTCGACATTTATTAATTAGATTCATGTGCGACATGCATATAACATTGGTTAATTCATGAATTACAACTTGATCTCATTTCTGGGGTATTAAAATGACAACAAAATTGTTTACAGTACCATACAGATAAATAATTGAATGATTTTATTGAATTGATATTAAAGAGAAGATTTCCAGAATTCTCAGTTTGTGTTTGATACGCACTGACCTTTTAACGTATCAGAGAAAATGATGATCAATAAAGTGATACAACTTCTGTATATAAATAAAAGATATTGGGCCGCATATATATGGGCTTGCATTCCTTCAGCTCTCTGTACATAGCTTTGAAAGATGATAATGATGGGCTGGGTTGTATCTTTGTATCTGTTTGCAACATACTCTTATGTCTTCAGTTCTGTGTAAGATCTTTATTTAGCCCCCCTCAAACCCTTCAGCCATTAGGGTTTGCGAGATGAAAAAAATAATGGCGCCGCCAACTCAGTTTTTTTTGATAAATTCTTCTAAATAAAGGCGGCGTTCCCTTTGTACCTGTCTCCTGCTCTCTTTTATAATGCCATGCTCTTCTCTGAACTCTTGGTTAGATGAGTTTTCGAAACATTGAATACTGATTCTTAGAGAAGTTACAGATAAGTTACCAAAGCTTCTATTTTGAGATTAATTAGAGATGTATCTTCGAATGACAACTAATATTGATGAAATCCCTTGATTGAGCCTAGATTGAGATGAGTATGTGACAGGAGTTTGAGAGATCTTCTGATGTTAGTCAGATCTGGTGAGTCCTCTCTCCTACTTTTTTAATTGTTGAGTTCATATGTTGAGATGTTAACTTCAGATTTATACTATTTTTTGTTTTGAGGTGCCGATCTGATGAACTCTGGGATTTCTGAGAATGATGCTTAAAGTACTGATATTTACTTTCTTCTTGAACAAAGGAAAGTAAAGTTTTGATCTTTGGCTCATGACATTGCTTTACGGCTGATGTCCATTGTTAACAGTCCAAACTTTGAGCTTCTGCTTGAAAAGAAGAAAAAATTTCTTGGATAATGGCTTTGTCAAGATGTTGGCAATTTGGTAAGATGCAAGTATATGGCTAACATTCAATTTATTGCTCGTAACTTGTTCTCTAACAAAGTAAAGATCAATCTCCATATGCTTAGTTCTGCTGTGTAGAACTGGGTTTGCACTGAGTAGAAATGTGCTGAGATTATCGCACCAAATTGTTTTACTGTTAGTGTTGACTTTGAGTTCACTCAAAAGTGAATTTATCCATATTATCTCTGTTGTGGCATTTGCCACACTTCTGTACTCAGCTTCAGTACTAGACCTAGAAATAGTAGGTTGCTTCTTTGAACACCATGATATAGGATTTATGCCTTAAAATATACAGTATCCTGTTGTAGATCTTCTATCATCTGGGTCTGTGGCCCAATTTGCATCTACATAACCATTAATGTTCAAGTTTTTGCATGATTCTAAGATCAATCCATGTTTTAGTGTGCCCTTTAAGTATCTTAGTATTCTTTTTACTACTTTCCAATGTTCATCCCGTGGGTCTTGCATAAATTGACTGACTTTATTTACACTGTAAGCAATTTCAGGTCTTGTAATTGTTGCATATTGCAATGCTCCAACAATGCTTCTGTAATGTGTACTGTTCTGTATTGCTTCACCTCTATTTCTGGATAGATGTAAATTGCTTGCCATGGGTGTAGATAGAGCATTTGCTTTATCCCTTTTTGCTCTGACAAGTATCTCTGATATATATTTCTCTTGAGTTAGTTGAACCATTGATGCAGATATTCTTTTAACTTCAATTCCCAGAAAATAATTTAGACACCCTAGATCTTTGATTGAGAATTCTTTATTGAGATATTCAGTAAGCATGTTGATTTCTGCATCATTGTTGCCTGTGATAATAAAATCATCAACATATATTAGTACATATGTAATTTCAAGTTTACTGAATTTTATGAATAAAGAATTATCAAATTTAGTTGATGAATAGCCAAGACTGATTAGTGTTGACTTCAGTTTTTCAAACCAAACTCTGGGTGCTTGCTTGAGTCCATAGATTGCTTTGTTTAGCTTGCACACAAGTTTTTCATTGCCTTTTTGTTTGAAGCCTTGTGGTTGCTCCATGTATACTCTTCATCCAACGATGTTTTTGTTGGATGGCAGAGAGACCAAAGTCCAGGTCTTATTTCGAATCAGTGCATCATATTCTTCCTGCATTGTAGTTTTCCATTTTACATCCTGCACTGCTTCAAAATAAGTAGCTGGTTCTTTGATTTTTGTGACAACATTATAAGTCTTTAGCTTGAAAATTCCACTTTTGGCCCCTGTTATCGTGTGATGGCCAGTTGTTGCAGGTTGTTGATTACTGCTTTCACCTGTGGCTTCATTGTCATTAGATGATTGTGAATCATCTAATGATTGATGGTTGCCTGATTGAATGTCAAAGTCGTGTTGTGCATCTTGAACTTGAACTTCAGATCCAAACTGCTCATGACCTGCTTCATCTCTGATCACTGTGTGGTGTGAGCCACTGCTACCCTCAACTGGGGTAGTGAGTTGAGTATTCTGTCTTGTGCTTGCATGAGATTGGTTATCAATCTCTGAGTATTCTGGTAGCTCAGGTATTGATACTCTTGGATTATAAATTTTTTATGATGTTTTCATATCTGTTTTGCTATAGGGAAAGACATTTTCATTGAACAGAACATGTCTTGATATAAAAAAAATTCCTTTGTCATCTAAGCATTTATATCCCTTTTTGTTTGTGGCATATCCCAGAAATGTGCATGGTGATGATCTGAAACTTAATTTGTGTTTGTTGTAGGGTCTTAGATAGGGAGAACATAGACAACCAAATTTTTTTAAAGCTTGATAATCTGGTTTAATTCCCTACAGCTTTTCTATGGGACTTTTGAAATTTATGACCTTAGTAGGCAGTCTACTTATTAAATACACAGTTGTAGAAAAAGCATCAGGCCAAAATTTTAATGGTAGTGATGCTTGAGCAAGTAAAGTAAGACCAGTCTCAACTATTTGTCTATGTTTTCTCTCAACTAGACCATTCTGCTCAGATGTGTATGGACAAGTTGTTCTATGGACTATTCCTTTTTTTGAGAAAAAATCTTTTAGAGGGTGAAATTCTGTTTCACCATCTGTTTGTATGATTTTTACACTGCAGCTTAGTTGATTTTCAACTTGAATTATAAATTGTTGCACTGCCTTGTAAGTTTCAGATTATGACTTTAGAAAATAAATCCATACATATATAGAGTAAGCATAAACAAATGAGACATAATATTTGTACCCATAATTAGTGTTGATGGGTGCTGGTCCCCATAGATCTATGGCTACTAGTTCTAGGGGTCTACTATATTCAGTTTGTGAGTCTGGAAATGCAAGTTTGTGCCTTTTTCCCAGTTGACAATGTGTGCAAACATATGGTAAAGAGATATTTTCAAAAGAAACTGCATTTTTTTCAACACATGCTTAACAATGTTTACACTTGGGTGGCCTAGTTTATAATGCCACATATTGAAAATCTTACTGTCATTATTACATTTGATTTCAGAAACATTACAACAATTTCCCTTATGACCAGAATTTCTTGATTTAGCTACATCAAATTTGTACAGTCCTCTAAATTCTCTACCCTGTAATAAAATTTCCTTTTTTAGAATATCTTTAACTAGAAATACTGTGGATAAAATTCAAAGAACACATTATTATATTTTGCAAACTAGGATACACTTAGTAAGTTTTTTCTTATCAATGGGACTCTCAAAAGATTATTGAGATAAAGTTTTCTCTTGCCAATGAAACTTGCATTTCCAGTGTGTGTAATTCTAATGGATTTACCATCCCCCATATGCATAGTATGTGTACCTTTGTATTCTTTGCTTCCCAGGTTTAGCTTACTCAGATCATTTGTCACATGATTTGTAGCACCTGAATCTGGGTACCAGCAGTCATCATGTATATCTTCTAATTTTGCTGTGTCACAATCTGCATTTTCTGACTGGCCTCTCTGATTTGGTTGAGTGTTGATCATGTTAGCATTTGGTTGATAGTTCTTTGTATTGCTTTGTTGTTGTGGCACATAATTGCTATCATATCTGAAATAGCATCTGCTTGCTGTATGGCCATATTTCTCACATATCTGACATCTAATTCTATTTTTGTTGTAATGCCTACCACCCCTACCTCTTGCTCTGTTTGTCTGACCACCTCTCTGGCTATTAGATTGATTTCTGATGTTGTCATTTTTTCCTTGATTCCTGTTTCTACTGTTGCTGATAAAATTGGCTGTGAAATCTGAACCAGTAGATTTATTTTGCTTTATTCTACCTTCATGAGTAAGGAGAGTAGCATGAACATACTGAATTGTGGGGGTAGTTTCTTTAGAAGAAATTACTGCTACGACTGCTTCATACTGCTCATCAAGGCCATTTAAAATTGACAATATTTGTTCATAATCAGAGATTTTGTGCCCTGCTGAGGCTAGTTGATCACATAGCATTTTGATTTTAGACAAATAATCTCTCATTGGTAGAGTGTCTTTCTTTAAACTTTGCAATTATCTTTTGTAAAACATGACCTTTGCTGCTGATTGAGTATTGAATACTTGCTCAATAGTAGACCAGATCTCATTTGCTAATTTGCATCTAATTAATTGTGGTAAAAGATTAGAACTGATTGTAGAAAGTAGCCAAGAACTTACTAGGCTAGCTTGTCTTTTATGTGATATGAAATCTTGATTGCTTATTAGTTTTCCATCCTTATCTGTTACAAACCTGGGTGGTGTGATTAATGTTCCATGAACATAATCTTCAAGACCATAGCCTTTAATTGTTGTTTCAATATGAAATTTCCAGAGTAAGAAATTTGATTCATCCAGTTGAACATTAATAATTTGACTATGTGGTTTGACTAATGCCTTACTTAACTCTTGTGTTGCAGATCTTGATTCTGTGTTTCTTGCTGTAGATGAGGGTGATGACACGTCATCGGCCATTGAAACAGAGTTATGAGAGACAGATAGATTCTTGCAACTACAGTGAGAGGATCTTTAAATCAAGAAAGTTGCAAGAATTGAAGATGCAAAGTTTCTGATGCAGTCTGAGGCCAACTGAGAGATGAAGAATTCTGACAGTTGCTTCAAGGCGTGGCACAGATCAAAACCAGTTGAGAAAACTGATGAGAATCTTGATATTAACACATGTATGTCTGATCTTTAACTATCAGATGATGAGAAACTTAATTCTCTGATGATACCTTGGGTGCGCAGCCTGATTTCAGTGATGATACTTGATCTGAGAAATCAATGGCAATGCGTTAACCTTGTTACTGTTGTTAAGTAGATGGATTTTTGCTCCGATACCAAGATAAAGAATTGAATGATTTTACTGAATTGATATTAAAGAGAAGATTTCTAGAATTCTCAGTTTGTGTTTGATTATATGCACTGATCTTTTAACGTATCAGAGAAAATGATGATCAATAAAGTGATACAACTTCTGTATATAAATAAAAGATATTGGGCCGCATATATACGGGCTTGCATTCCTTCAGCTCTCTGTACATAGCTTTGAAATATGATAACACTACTAGAAAAGGCCTCATTACCGACAGCTAGGACCGACGGCTTCCGATGGCTAATTTTCGATGGCTTTCGACGGGCCGTCGGCGGCCGTCGGAAATTTGGGATTATACTTGCAGCCGAGGGCTCTTCCTCCTCCTCCTTTCATACGAAAATTATACCCAAAAACTCCCAAATCCCTTCTCCAAGCTTCCAATCCCTAATTTCTAGCTTCCGAATCCTCCACGGCTGCCTAATCAAACTCCATTACTCTTAATCTCAGGTATAATCTCTTATTTTTGTGAAAATTTCAGTTTTTACCCTAATTGTAGATTTGCATAAATTGATAAATTAGGGCGAATTAGTGATTGCAATTGTTTCCAATAGCATAGTAACGGTTTATAGCATCACATGGTATACCTATTTCATCTTTTATCGTGAAATTGTGAAAAACATGTATAATTTGTGATTGTTCATGTATATGTAAATTGTTGTGTATGCATTGATTCGACGATTGTATATGTTATTTGAAATAAGATAAAATGATTGAATGAACTAGGAGTATTATATTGTGCACTTATTTACTTATGAAACAAAAAAATGCATTACTCTAAATTATAATTGCGTGTATTGAAAAACTACAAAAATGTTAAACCAATCTTAAGTTGATTTAATACGTCGAATAAATGTGTTAAACTAATATATATTTTTGTAAATGTGAACAGTGAGTAAAAATGTATTTTTTCGTAAAATGCGCGCATGTAACTGACAAATGTTCCTTAGAGAGTTTTTGGCCCCGTCTGACGAGTGTTGTACATGATCGTTGTATAGATAGTCGTTTTTTTTCGAAAAACGACCATTTATATTCATATGGTACAATGTTTGTCGGATTTGTCCCTGTATTGGACAAGTTATGAACACAGTAAGCATTTACATTTTGTATACTACTTCGTCTCAAACGGTTCATAAAATTTTGGCCTAACTTTTCTTTTTTGTTTCCTGCGTACACGCATTTGTGTACAATGCAGGGAACAAAAGAGAAATGCTGCCGAAATTTTGTTGAATCGTTTGAGACAAAATAATATACGAAATGTAAATGCTTACTGTGTTTGTAATGTGAAGTAGGATGCCACACCAATGAAAAAAAATTATATATATTTTTAAATCGATACGTTAAAAAATAAAATGTGCCCTATTTGAAAATATTTTTAAATTTGTGAAGTTGTTCTTTAAATTCAAAATATTATACGACCATGAAAATAATCTTTTTCGAATTTGTATTCTTCAAAATAAATATTAAATTTTGAACTTCTCATTTTGTCAAATAGGAAAAATGATTGATTATTTTGTTGATCGGAGGAGATGGATGTACTAAAGAAAAGGACCGAGGGGCTCAATAAAAGAAGATTTTTATAATGGTATAAATGTGTTTGTTGAATTCGCTTTAAGTAATAACGGAAACGATCCATAAATTCGTTGTCCGTGTAGTAGGTGTAGACATTTGAAGTATTTGTTACCAGATATTGTGAAAGTTCATTTGTGCCAACACGGTTTCGCACCCGAGAATTATGTTTGGGATCGGCATGGAGAAGTTGTAGCAAATACTTCTGTAGAGTCTGAAAGTGCCGTTAACGAAATAGTTTCAACGATCTGTATAGAAAATATGGTCGAAGATGCAGCACGATCAATGTTTCCTATGGCTGAAGTTGACGACGATGATGGAAATGTTGAAGAACCAAATATTGAAGCAAAAAAATTTATGATTTACTAGATGCTGCTAAGAAACCTATTTGGGATGGCTGTAAAAGCGGCACTCAACTGTCAGTAATCGCAGAATACATTGCGATGAAGTCAAAATACAACATCACTGAAGCTGGGTTTACGGCTGTTTTACAAGCTTCAAAAAGACATATACTGCTCGATAATCTAATGTGTGAAATTCACTACGAAGTTAAAAAACTTATGTCGGCTTTTGGTTTACCATATCAGAAAGTAGATACATGTTTAAAAGGCTGCATGTTGTTTTGGAAAGAAGACGCAAACCTTAGAAATTGTAAAGTTTGTAAGCATGAGAGGTACAAACCAAGAAAAAAGAAAAGGAAGGAAGTTCTGTACAAGCGTATGCGTTACTTACCCATAACTCCAAGACTTCAAAGATTATATGCATCTTCTGTAACTGCATCTAATATGAGATGGCATAGCGTGAGAACGGAGGAAGAGGGTACGTTGACACATCTAGTCGATGGAGAAGCATGGAAGCATTTCAATAAAACGTATCTAAATTTTGCAGCGGAGAGTCGAAATGTTAGATTAGGATTATGTATGGACGGTTTTTCTCCATTTTCTCAATTTGGTTCTAAATATTCATCCTGGCCCATTATCGTCACACCGTGTAATTTACCTCCATGGATGTGTATGAAAACACAATGTATGTTTCTTACTGTTGTCGTTCCTGGCCCCAACGATCTGACACAAGGAATCGATGTATATTTACAACCGTCGATTGAGGAGTTAAAAATACTGTGGAACGAAGGAGTAGAAACATACGATGTGTCCAAGAAGAAATTTTTTCGTATGTTTGCTTCTTTGTTGTGGACTAAGTGATTTTTCTGCCTATGCAATGCTTTCGGGATGGAGTACTGCCGGTCGTCTAGCATGTTCATATTGCATGGATGAAACACGAGCGTTTTCTTTGCCTCATGGCAAGAAAATTTCATGGTTTGACTGTCATCGATATTTTCTCCATGTAAATCATCCCTTCAGAGGAGACAAGAAAATTTTTTTAGCTAATAGAGTAGAAACCAGACAACCACTGACGATATGGTCAAGCGGAGACATATATGAACTTGTTAAGGACTATCCAAAGATATATGAAACTGGCGAGCAAATAGGAATTGAAGGAAAATCAGTTGTTTATAACTGGTGCAAACAAACTATTTTTTGCGAGTTGCCGTATTGGAAACATCTTCTGCTTCTCCATAACATAGATGTGATGCACAATGAGAAAAATGTATTTGATAATGTTTTTAACACAATTTTGAATGTGAAAGGGAAGATGAAGGATGATTTGAATTAAGACGTGATATAGAAGAATTATGCAAATGTCCTGAGCTTCATATGAAACCAAATGACAGTAAAAAACCCAAAGCATGTTACGAATTAGATAATAATCAAGTTAAAGCTGTGTTAAAATGGATGGAAGGGTTAAGATTTCCTGATGGGATATCATCAAATCTTCGTAGCTGTGTTGACTTTAAAAATGGTAGATTGAGCGGAATGAAAAGTCACGACTGTCACATAATGATGGAAAATTTATTTCCTGTAATGTTCAAAGAACTACTGCCATTAAAAGTTTAGAAGGTAGTAACAGAGCTTAGTATGTTTTACAAAGAGCATTGTTCGACTACATTAAAAGTGCAACGTTTACGTAAACTTGAAGTGGACATTCCTATATTGCTTTGCAAATTAGAGAAAATATTTCCGCCAGGTTTTTTTAATGTAATAGAACATTTACCTGTTCATCTCCCATTTGAAGCACGACTTCGAGGTCATGTCCAATTTGGATGGATGTATCCATTTGAGAGGTATGTAATATGTTGTAACGTAATTTAATTGCATTTGAAAGATGAAGTTAATATAAATCAATTTTGCATAGATATTTGAATCATCTGAAGAAAAAAGTGAGGTAAAAAGCACGAGTTGAAGGTTCGATATGCAAATCTTACATCGAAGAAGAAGCTTCGTTCTTTTTCTCTCACTATTTCAGTGACCACGTGAATATTTCATTTCAAGGTGTTCCTCGTAATGACGAAGGCGACGAACAAGAGTCCTCTCAAGCAATGTTATCTATTTTTAGACAACATGGTCGGCCTTCTGGAAAATGTGTAGAAATATGGCTAGACGATAGAGATCTTCATGTAGCACACACTTATATTCTTCTAAATTGTGCCGAGGTTGCACCGTTTGTTAGGTAATCTGAAATAATAATTTGTGTTTTATTCTTTTCTATAATGCATGCGTGTGTATAACCTAATGTAATAATTTATTTATATAAACAGTGTTTATGAACGTGAACATTCGAACGGAGATCTCAGCAAAGAATTTTTCGATTGGTTTTCAAATTACGTTTATGAGCCGAGAAATCGCGTTGTTGACGAAGGGTTGAAACATCTTGCGATGAGACCAAAAAGAGTGGTCAAGACATATCCAATATATTTCGTCAATGGATATAAATTTAACACCAAATAATACTGGTGTATTTGTTAAAGGTAGTGACGATCCAGAAAATCATTTAAATGATTTTTATGGCGTTCTAATACAAATTTTGCAACTGACATATTTCTCACGACCCGCGGAGGAGGTGTTTCTATTTAGATGCAATTGGTTTAGCAATGTTCCAGGTTTTGGAATTAATGTGCACAAGGATTATAATCTTATCGAAATAAAGCATACATCGCACTATCACAAGTATGATCCTTTTGTACTAGC
The DNA here is from genome assembly GCA_030765085.1 of Allium cepa. Lineage (NCBI taxonomy): Eukaryota > Viridiplantae > Streptophyta > Magnoliopsida > Asparagales > Amaryllidaceae > Allium > Allium cepa. The sequence continues at coordinate 737,764,951 of CM060943.1, forward strand.
CAAACAAGCATTGCAAGTTTATTACGCTCCTTATCCGTCACTAAAAAGAGATAAAGCAGACTGGTTTGCAGTTTTTGAAACAAAGTCCAGATTCACATTCGATGGGAAGAATACTCCGGACGAACAAGCCTATCAGGCAGATCTTGATCAAAATAACGAAATAATAATTACAAACGATCATACAGATTTTGGTCCTTTGATCGATGAATCAAATGTTTTGGTAGAAGCTTTTGATAGTGCAGAGGAAAATATCGTCGAAAACGAGACCGAATCTGAATCAGAAGACGATGATGCCTGATATAAATCTGAATCTTTTTTTTTGCAATTGATGTAACTATATTGAATTCTTGATGTATTATGAAATTGATGTAACTATGAAACCAAATCCGTTTACTATTGTTTGCATGTTTTATGTTATTTCCATTTGTCATTTATTTAACAATTTTTATTAAAAATGCAATGAACTCTGCTTATCGTTGGAAGAGTACACCCATTATGAATCAGGTATAACACACTTCCATTTCTATTTCCATTTCAGTCATTAATTAAGCAATTTATACCGTTGATGTCATTTTCATATGAAATATATTTCATTATCATGTTATTATTCTCTTATATAATGATGTGTATATGTCACAGGTTTATCATTATGTCATATAGAGGTAGGAGCTCTTCCCGATCGTCAAGAGGTGATGGCAGCGGCCCATCGCAAGAGCCACATCGTACAGTTGTATCGTTAGTCCCTAGAGCAGATGGGTAAGAATTAAATTTTATTCAGCATCTTATTTTTTTTATGATATATGTACGTACTTATCTATATCGTACTTAAAAACAGGGGTTCGACCTACTTCCCTCTAAGGTTGTGCTGGACGTCTCTAGAGCTTCTTATCGCAGTAGGATGAGTGCTTACTGGCCGAAGTGGGATAACATCTCTCCTCACATCATATAGTGCATATGGAAGGATGTCCTAGTATGTATATTTTTCTGTTTTCCATTTTTAATTCGTTTTTGTCGTTTTTCTACTGTTTATTGTTTAAAGTGCAATCTTTTTTTTAACACAGGCTGAGATAGACATCCAGACAGACGATCTGATGCTGGCACGAGCATACTGGATGAAGAAGATGCGCAAGAACTACAGGGACACGATATCTGAAATTAAGAAATCTAGTAAGAAACCATGGTGGATGGAAGAGAGCGTGTGGCAAGGTTGGTTGAGATACTGGGAGATGGACGAGGCGAAGGCAAGTATACTAATTTTTTTGAATTATTAATTTGACGTGATCAAAAAATAATGTATCAAATTTTGAATATACAGGTAGAGTCGGATAGAAACTCTGCAAATAGAAATAAGAATCCCGTCACTCATCGCGGAGGATTGAAGTCGTTTCAGCGGTATCAGAAGGAGTTGGTAAATTTACTGAATAATAAATGTAAATAGTTTATGCTATGTGATTTTAAATGTATAATAATTGTATGTAACAATCAACTTCAGGAAGCCGAGGCACATGGTCCTGTCAGCTATATGGACGTGTTCACCCGTACGCATGTTGTCGAGCATGTTAATCCAGACGGGACTGTTTCGTATACATGGCTGGACGATAAATCCAGCAAAAGCCATGTAAGCATATTTCATTTTATTCAGTATTAGTAATTGTTTTAATTGTTAAACTATGATGAAATAAGATATGATATTATTAATTTGTTAATGCAGGAGATGTTTATGGAGCAGCGGCAGAAACTCCTTAATGATACGGGTCGAGATCAGCTGACGACCGATGAGGAGGACGTTATTTTTGAGTCCGTTATGCATCCAGCAGAACATGATCGACGATATGGATTTGGCAATCTAATGGTAAATAATTTACTTTTATTTGAAATACTTCAAATATGATATTTTGACCTTTTCAAAACAATAAGCTTGGATTTTATTCATTTTTCAATTATTGCAGGCCAGTAGTCAGGGTAGGGGACGGCGGATTAGACCTCAGAGCGATCTAGCAGATATAGAAGAATTGCGGACTAGAGTGTCGCAATTGGAGGAGCAGAACCGTCAACAGGTCATGCAGACCGTACAGTTGTTAGAGTACATGCAGCAGTTTAGTGGCCGCTTCCCTACCTCGGCTGGCTCTGGATCTGGAGGAGATTGATTCATTGCTTGCTTGCTTGTTCGTTCGTTCGTTCAGGTATGTTTTGTTTTAGTTTAGAATGATTTGGTAGACGGCGTAGGTAATTGTTGATTTATGTATAATTATGTTTGATACACTTGGTTCTGTAGTTGTATGAAGATGTGTATGAGAATATTGATGAATTTGTGTATTAACAACATGGTAGAACAGTTATTGTTAGGATTATTGTTAATGTTCGAATGGTTATGTATATTTTTTATTTTATTTTGATGTAATTTTATTAATTTGTGTGTTTATTGAATATTTTGTAGTTTGGATTTGGATATTTGGTTGGATTATTGATATCATAATGTTTGGAAGTGAAATGTGGTTGAAATGCTATATTTGCAGCGAATTTCAAAAGAAAAACAGCAGATTTCCGACGGCTTCCGACGGCTTATAGGTCAAAATTTCTGACGACTTCTGACCGCTCTCGGCGGCATATAGCACACTATTTCCGACGGTTTCCGACGTTGTCGGTATCCGTCGGAATCGTGTTCGACAGCTTCCGTCGGAAGCCGTCGGAAATACTGCTCCGCGACGCAGTCATTTCCGACGGCTTTCGACGGCCGCCGACGGTTTTAGGCCGTCGGAAAACGTGATTCCCCTAGTAGTGTAATGATGGGCCGGGTTGTATCTTTGTATCTGTTTGCAACATACTCTTATGTCTTCAGTTCTGTGTAAGATCATTATTTCATACTAAAGCGAATGCAAAAAAGAAAATATCCATTTACTTTTATATTGTTAAAGAAAACAAATTTCAATATATATATATATATATGTATGTGTGTATATATATATATATGTATGTGTATATATATATATATATATACACATACATATATATATATATACACACATACATATATACACATACATATATATATATATATATACACACATACATACATATATATATATATATATATATATATATATATATTTCATTAGGTGTATTGAGCTAAAAAAATAAGTATATTCAAAATTTTGCTATCAAAAAATAAGTATATTCAAACTATCTTAGTATCTTTGAACTGCCAGAAAGCGAAAGCGAGCTTGATTCACGTCTAGCTTTAGTTTAGGTAGATTATTATATAATTCTAATTTCCAGTCAAAAGGGTGTAATTGTGCAAATCTATCAGTTATTGGCTATTTCATGTTGCATGGAAAATTAATGAATGCATAAGCTTGAGATTCAGGTTTTTACCATTGGATTTCCAATTTCTTCTTGCTATAACCATCATTTAACGTATATTTTTATGTCACCAATAGTGTGATTAATTGAATTAAATGTAACTTTTTATTCTTTAAATTTAAATGGCGTTTACTTTTGCAGATGTTTAATATTTGAATGAGGTGATAAATTCATTTTATGCCTCGTTGCATCATGTATCAGCAAAAACCAGAGATGATATTTTCTTTTTCAAAATGTCGATTGGAAAGAAAACAGTTAATACTCATTCAACTATTATAACTGTTTATCCTTCTCCATCTTCAAACTGCTTGCTCACTTAGTAATATTGTAATATTCACCATAATTTTTTTGTCTTCATGTTTCAGTTAACCCCCATATAACTGTTACCAGTAAACCACTCATATATTGCAATGTCTCAATATCACCAATAAATTTTGTTTGGTTAAATTCATCAGCCCTAACTTTAGTATAATAAAAAAATTAGCAACTTTTGATATTTGATATATTAATTAAAAATAGTCGATAGAGACATGGGTTTTTTAAATATATTATGCAACTAATGTTTTTTTGCTTATGGTGATAAGGGACAATGAATTGTGGAGCTGCACTGAATAGGGAGTCACTTGGGTAATCATAAGGCAATTATATTCAACCATCTCATTGTAAGGAATGCACATATAAGCTTGAATTATAATTGTAGTGTTAGGGTTACATAGATTTGTTCATTCTAATAAAATGATTCTATCTTTTTTCTTATATAATTTAACATTGCAATACATAATTTGTACCTTGTGGTATTTGTTATTTTAAAAATCAAAGAATTACAACATAAATACCATAATTAAGACAAATCTAGTTATGAATAGCTTGTTGCACTTTAATTAACTACCTTTGTTCATTTATTCAAACTGTAATATATATTTAAGCAATTAAATCTTCTTTATACAATGGTATTACAATTCAAGTTCATACAATATCCAAAAGTGGTAGGAGACGTTTATATAAATACAATTTTTTTAACATTATTTGTTCTTACAATATGCAATGTATTTGCATGTAAATAGATTTTAGCCTTAGTTTTCAGTATTATGTACACATTTATTGTCTCCTGTTAATTAGCGTTGTTGGCATAAATTATGATGAGACATGTGGATAATCCCTATAACTATATGATATAGGTAGTCATGTTCACCCAGTTGGTTAATAGTCGAACATATTTTGTGTTCGATGTAGGTTACTGTGGCAAAGCTACTATATTTAACCGTCAACTCCTAAGTTAAAAATATATTTAATCACAACGTTAGCATGATCATTGTGACATGGTAAGGGTGAAAGACAGTTTGTACTATATTCATTTTCCTCTTTAGGAGAAAGGGTAAACAATTAATTATGAATATATTGAAAGTCAAAGTAGGAGTTAATATCCATTTAGAGCTATGTATGGATTTGATCCCACGCCTCTAGATATACAATCTGATGACATACCACTATTCCACACGAGACATCCAATCAGTGCCGGTACAAACACAATAGTTGCCCCAGACAAAAAAGGTATCTTGCCAGGCTTGAACTTGAGTTGCCCTGGCACTACAAGAACGGTACCAGATAGCGACGGCTTTTAGCCGTCGTTAGCCGACACTAAAAGTTGTCGCTATATTTGCCGTCGCTCAATAGTATAGCAACGGCTCCGTCACACAAATGGCGACGGCTCGCGACTGCAAATGTGTCACGTGGAAATTTTCCAACGTCTAAATGTCATCGCTAGGCGTCGCTAATCTGAGCCAAATGGCCGTCGCTAGCCGTTTAATCTGTACCAAATAGCCGTCGCTAGCCTGGGTAAAATTCTGTGCACCTGCACAGCCCATATACACTTCAAACAATAACTATTAAATACCATCATCACAACCGCTATACACTATATTCATCAACTATAACCATCATGTATCCATCATATAACATCACTATACATTCAAACAATATAAAATCCAACCAAATCTATTAAGCAGAATATGTACATAGTAAACCGAAATATCTACATAATATCCCGAAATATATATACATAATATCCAACCAAATCTATCAATTAAAAGTCATCAAAATATGTACATAATATCATGAAATATATATACACCAAACCAACCAAAATGTGTATATACCAAACTATAACACGAGCAAACAAACATACCTACTCCTCACCATCGCTGCCCTCCTCTCCAGGCATCCTCCTATGCTGTTGCAAATAAGCCGCAATCCGCTCATCCAGCTGTTGCTCGAAAAATTGTTTCTCCAATCATTTATTTCATCCACTGTCGCCTTCAACTGAGCAATCTCCGCTTCTTGCTGCGACCTCCCGTATGCACTCTGCATTCTCATCGCCTGTAAAATAGTTCATAATTATTTATATATTAGTATATATATAATATTATTAAAATTATTTAACGATTCATATGCATGAGTAAATTTATATATTAGTACATGTCAAAATTTACCTCCACATTTCCATAGTATACCGTCGACTGGTCCGAGAAGGCGGGTCAATAATAGCATCCCAAATATGGTTCTGCTCCTTTACCGTAAGCTCTTCTCGACCAGTGGACTGTGCTACCTGAGCCCGCTCAGGTTCGTACATCTCCTGCGATTACAAACAATTGTTTTACACGATAAAAACCGAATTTCAAGTTCTTCAAAATAAAATAAGACAAAATATTGTTATTAAGAATAAATTAATTTACCATTACGGATTGTGATTTGTCATCCGTCCACTCGTACGAAACATTGCCCTCTTCGTCAGTCATCTCCACGACATGCGTCACCTTGAACAGCTCGGCCATAGTAGGCTCGCGGTTGTATCTCGCGCCCTGAAAATATATAAATATTATTGCTAATATGATTATAAAATATTTTAATAAAATGTAAACACAGTTTATAAATTTAATTACCAGCTCTATCTTATGCTCCTGAAAGGATTTGGAGCCACCACGGTGCAATGTAGGATTTTTATTCCTGTTTGCCCGGTTCCGCGCAGATAACTCCTACAAATAAAGATAAATTATCACATATATATCTTGCGAGATTTATATTAGATTTAAATAATAAAGCAAACATATATTACTTACTTTTGCTGCCGGACTGTCCCAAAGTCGAAGAAAATCATTCCATACACCCTCACCCATTCAGTTCGGCTTTTTTTCTGAATTCTTAGCCTTGGACAATGTATCCCTGTAATTTTTCCTCATTCGTTTGTTCCAGTGATTTAAAAAAACGTCCAAGTCATCAGGGTCAACGCGGACTGCAGCCTGTAAATTAAAATTATTTTAAGTTATATAGATTATATTAATTTACAACTGAAATTCAAACTATCTGTATTGCGTTCTTGACATGAGGGGGATGTCGTCCCAGCGAGGCCAACAACCATCCATCCGGCTCTGAAAAGCCTTCCTCGAAACCTGTAAAATATAATCTGATGGCTCCACCTCAAAGCCACTGCAAAAGTTATGATATACATGTTTAGTGGATTTTAAAACTTATACTTTAAATAAAATTGATGCTTACCCAGCACTTCTACGAACAACTTCTGCCATCGGACATAAGTCCGCTGCAGTGCCGCTACTACCTGCACCGGGAGATGGGGATGGCGTGCCTGTCAGACTTCGTCTCCTACCAGACATATCTTCTATAGAAAAACAATATCATCACAGAACAATTATAGAAATTCACTACTACATCGCATGTTTCAATCGCTTTCACGGAAACAATTATAAAAATTTACTAGTACAAAGCATGGATAAAAATTATATAAATAATCATCACAGAACCATAATAGAATTCATTACTACATAGCATGTTTCAATCACTTTCACAGAACAATTATAAAAATTTACTAGTACAAAACATGGATAAAAATTAACTAAATGTTCATCACAGAAAAATTACAGAAATTTACTATTACATCGCATGTTTCGATCACTATCACATAACAATTATATCAATAACGATCAGTCTTCATCGTTTTCTGATTCAGACTCAGTCTCGTACAACTGCTGTAAATGCAGCTTCCGTAAGGTTAAATTTTGATTTCATAGTTATGTATTCGGCGGTTACTGAAAGTTCGGTTCCGCTTTTACATCCATTCCACAACAGCCTCTTAGCAGAATCTAACAAATTGTATTTTTTTAGCTCCCGCAGTCGGTTCTTCTTCGACATTTTCGTCTTCATCAACAGCTTCAGTTGTAGGAAACATTGATCGTGCCACATCATCCACCATATTTTCTATCGGATTCGTCATCATATTACCGTCCTCTAACACTTCAGTCTTATGTGTAGGTTCAACAAGTTCTCCATGACGATCCCAGAAATAATAATCAGGTACGAAACCATATTGATACAAATGTACTTCAACTATATCCGGTTTCCAATGCTTCAAATGTTGGCACTTACTATACGGCGAATTTCTGTATTGTTTCGGTTATTAGATTTAGAAAATCTAATAAATTCGTGTACACCGTTGTAGAAATGTTGCTTTATTGATTCCTTCTTTTCAGTTCTGACTTCATACATCCAAGTACGGTCGAGAAAATAATTGAATATTTTTCCTGATTTGAAAATGTATGTTAGACAATTTAAATCATTAATTTTCAACCATTCTCTATTGTAAACAGTTCATCGTCGCAGAAAATTCAAATATAGACTTCACTTTATTTTTTTATTTTTTGGTAGTTTGGTTTTCACTTCGGTGGCCAGTCGTCCTACTTCCCATTACAAACACAATAATGTAATTACATTTTATAAATCATTTCAGATTAAACGGTTCAACAAAATTTCGGCAGCACTTCCCTTATGTTCCCTGTATCGTACACAAATGCGTGTACACATGGAACATAAAGGAAGTGCTGTCGAAATTTTGTAAACGTTTAAAATAAAATGATTTATAATATGTAATTACTTTATTGTGTTTGTAACTTGTCCAATACAGGGACAAATCCGACAAATATTGTATCAGGTGAATATAAATGTCCGTTTCGTTACAAAATGAACATCCATATAACGATCATATACGACACTTGCCAGACGGGGCCAAAGCCAATCTAAGGGATAAAAAAATTTCTTTAAATTTTATCAAATATTGTTGTTCTTTTCAAATTTTGACAATGTTTCAACTATTTATATTTTATTTCAAAAATTTGTATATTTAAATTTTAGTTCAACATTCAATTAACAATTTTAGTTCAATATTCATTTCTTTATTTTTTTACGACATAGATTTTATGTGACTATTTGTTGTTGTCATATTCATTTCTTAATTTCTTTATAAAATCGATTTTAGTACAATATCAGTTGTTTTTAAAGTCATTTCCTAATTATTATTTTTAAAATTAGATATTTGCAGAATTTTTAATGTTCTCATATTCATTTTTTAATTTTTTGTACAAACTTTATTTTTTACAATATATACAACCTTTTGCATTTTGGCCGTCGCTAGCCGTCGCTAGTCATCGCTAAAATTATTAAAATGGCCGTCGCTAGCCGTCGCTCAATCAACAGGATAAATAGAAGAATTATCAATGAATATAATTAGAAAACAACAAATTCTAATTATCAAATAGATAATTAGAAAACAATAAAAATCTAATTATTGAATAAAATTTTGTCAATTTAAATTCACTTAACAACTTAAATTTGTAATTTATCAATTTCATAAACTATGAAATACTTTCATGTAAATTTATCAATAACCAAGTTAATCATTAATATACACTATTTTTTCATCTAACACAACTAACCATGTTAATCGCCAACACTAATTATATACATCAACCATTTATTCAACTTCATGATAAACTAATTAATGTAATACCTAATTCAAGTTCATGATAATAAACTAATTAATCTACCAAATCAACATACAACACTACTAATACCTAATTTAACAACACTACTAATACCTAATTTAACAACAAATCCCAATTTAACAACAAATCCTAATTGAATTAGGGTTTAAACTAAACCTAAAAACATCAAATTTACATTCAAACTAGAGATTAGGAGCATACCTACACAAATATGGGTGATTTGGAGGCGTTGAAAGGTGGAGCGGCGGCTGCGGTGACAGGGGCGGCGGATTGGGGGAAGGAGATTGATTTTGGGGTAGGAAGGTAATGAATTTGTTGCTCTCGGGTATAGCGACGGCTAGTGACGTCTGCTTTTTTTAGCCGTCGTCAGCCGTCGCTAGGCTTCGTCGCTATACGAAGCCTTTCCAGCAGCGTGGAGAAGTAGAAGAGACGAAATCACTAGGCTAAAACTTGAATTGCAAAAGCTTGCATTCAAACATATTTTAGTAATCATAATGTATAACCATTTGCCGCTGCAGGAAATGTTGCCCCTGCAGGATCGGTTGCCCTACTTTTTACCAATCCTTCATAGTTTCCAGCAAGAAGTACTACTTTAGAATTGATAAATAAATAGTTGTAGGTGCATGAAGGAAATCAACTAGGTTTCTTCAGGTAAATTAGTACATAATTGTGTTGGCTTCACTTCAAACGTTATATCTTCTAATTACAAACATGAATTTACGCTGAGTATTGCATGCTTGGTCTTTGTTTTTATGGCTTCTCTTCTTTTAATGAAAAATACAAGAAATATCAGTTAGTATTTTTATTAATATGAAATATTGAAAACAACAACAAAATTTTAGTAGTCAAAATAACCATGGCGTAGAGTCATGTTTGGTCATTATTTCCGAAGTGTAAGCAATTAGATTTTTCGCATTAAATTTTCTTCATTTTTAACCACCTTCTTCAATTTCTTTTATTTATTTTTCTCAATATATCATTTGAACTCTTCTTACATAATATTGGGCATTCCTATGATTTTGCAGTAAGTCCAAAAGTAATCACTTATGTAGACAAGTAGTTTTATAGGTCATATTTAAGCAGTAGCAACATCATAAGCCTTTTTTTACAAGAATCATAGCACTCATTTATAAATTATGAGAATTTTTTAAAAATTACTAAAAAAAGATACCAAAAAAAGCACACGTTCACTTTACAAAATATTATTAATGCTTAAGGGAAATTTGTTTTATGATGCCTTTATAACGTGACAATCCAATGACTAATGCAATCCAATCTTTAGAGATGATGCTTAAGACAAATTTAAATCTTAAGAGATTTTTAAGTGGTTTTTTACCGCAAAATTGTGTTCAAGTGGCTCATCTTTTGTTCTTACATTTTTTAGATAAAGAAGGATATGGAAAGTAATTCGGCAATAATGTTTGACAGCGCGGTATTTTTATTGAGGGACAAAGAGATGCTGACATGGATGGGAAGTTGAGGAGCAAGAAGAAGAAGAAATGGAAAGTGAAGGAGAAGCAGAAGGTTAAGAGCATGTGGAGCTTGATGCCGAGAGACTTCAAAGTTTGATAGAAAAAAAAGCTAACAATAACATGCAGAGAGTGGAAGTAAAAATAAGGAAAGTCAAGATAAGTTAAAAGGCAAATTCTATTTCAACATAGATAATTACTTAGTAGCCCCCTAAAATAAATCAATTTTAAAGACTAAAATACCCACATAAAGCTTCATACTTTCTCTCTTCTCAATTTCATTACCTTCTTACGTCAGTTTCTTACTATCTAAACCACCGCTTCTTCGAAACTCTAGTTTCTAAATCAGTGAAGAAAAAATTCAATTTTTCATTACTTAGTTATTTTTTGGGTTTATAGACTTTTTTAATTGTAGTTCTGAAGAAAATATGAATTGGGTTTCTAAATCAGTGAAGAAAAAATTCAATTTTTCACTACTAAGTTATTTTTTGGGTTTACAGACTTTATTAAGAAAAAATTTAGTTTTTCACAAGTTTCTACATCTGTAAAGAAAAAATTCTAACCTTAGTTCTAAATCAGTGAAGAAAAATTCAATTTTTCATGTTTTGCGTGATGGGAAGGGTAGTTTTGGAAATGGTAGTAGGCTACTAAGTTGATTTTTGGGTTTACAGACATTTTTAATTTTTAGGGGGCTAGTAAGTAAATACTCGGGTTGAAATAGAATTTGCCAAGTTAAAGTCTACAAGTGGAGTACATTTTATTTTATATTTAACGTATAGCCCTTTTAGCTTAATGACCATAACTACAATTATCATTGAGAAGTACATATCATCATTCCATGATTAGTTTATAATTGCATTTAAAAAAACCTAACGATGCTATTATAAGTTGTATGTTATTTTAAGTGAATAAACCTTTTATTTCTATTATATATTGCTCTCCATTTTGGTCAACATTTCATTATGTTTTTCATGTTTGTAGGTGTGGGTGAGTGAATATTGTTTTATGTGAGGTTATCTTATAATATATATATACACATTGTGAATGTTTAGAAACTAAATTATAATGCAACAACATGTGCGAATAATTATCTAAGATGTAATTTAGCAAACACATCTTCATAATTTGAGGATATATTGAAATTATCACACACACACACACACACATATATATATATATATAAAAACTAGATATACAGAGAGCTATTAATATACAGACCAAATCACCAGTCTATACACCAAATATATCTGAGCGCTTCGTCTATAAAGTTGGGAGAATAATTACAAATGTGTGTGTATATATATATATTACTTTGTTCTTTTTATATCATGCTGCTGTAATAAAGGCAGACGTCTATAGGTTCAGAATATATATTTGCTATAACATCTATGATAGATATATTTGTTAATATTTTAATTCAGTAAACTCGGTTCTAGTCAATAATTATCATGTACAAGCGTTACGGCACGCGCTTCGCGCGTGATGAAGAAGGTTGAATTGTTGTATTTATTTAATGTGTTCAAAAGAAAACGATTTCCACATATATTTAGTCATATTTTTATGCTGAATCATATGCAGGGAATTTGAAATTTTATTTCTAAGTTGCAATATCTTATTTTTTGTGAGTTTAATTTTTTTTTTGTTTTAATAATTAATAAAAAAAATAAATGTGTAAAGTGGTTTATTTGCTAGATCATATTTTTAAGTGATATTAAGACTTAGTAAATCTTTATAGAGGAAATTTTAAATTAGTAAAAGAAGCTTAATTATCAGATCCTAATTTTAAGCGATACTAAATTTTAATAATATCTGTATAGAGGCATTTTTGGTATTTCATGCTGATACCAAAAAAAGTGTGATATCAAATATATAAAGACATAAAGGGCATTTTGAAAATTTACGGCCGGGCCAAAAAATTGCGCTTCCAAACCAACTATTAATATTTTTATGCTGAATCATATGTAGGTAATTTGAAATTTTATTTCTAAGTTGCAATATCTAGTTTCTTGTGAGTTTAAATTTTTATGTATTAGTAATTAATAAAAAGAACAAATTTGTAAAGTGGTTTATTTGATAGATCATAGTTTTAAGTGATACTAAGACTTAGTAAATCTTTATATAGAAAATTTTGAATTCGTAAAAGAATCTTAATTGTCAGATCCTAATTTTAAGCAATACCAAATTTTAGTAATATCTGTATATTGGTATTTCATGCTGATACCAAAAGGTGTGATATCAAATATATAAAGACATAAAGGGCAATTTTGGAAATTCACGGTCGGACCAAAAGTTTGCGCTTTCAAACCAACTATTAATAAAGATATTGATGTTATCATAGACTGATTGTTCTGTGTATGATGTAAAAGCAGTTAAAAAACAAGGTTAACACAACCAAATATATATCACATTTATGTCGCATTACAATAGGGTTCAATTTAATAAACGATATATTATGTAGTGGAAACATTATTTTATGATACGCTTTATTCCTATTTTATAGAAGCCATGTTTTTTACTGCATTCGTATTTCACTATATTGCATGTGCTGCTTTTCTAATTATTACCGACGAGTCCACTTTGTCCTTTTAACTCTTTCACCTCCTTATATGTTTAAGAGCATTCAATCCTACTACTACATTAACTCGATAAGGATTGTTTACTAATTTTAATACTTATATTTGATATTGTAATAATATTTATATCTTTATTAATAGTTGGTTTGGAAACATAAACTTTTTGTCCGACCGCGAACTTTCAAAATTGCTCGTTATATATAATTATTTATCAATAGCTGTAATATATATGTTGTCATATTTTTTTTGGTATCAACATGAAATACCTAAAATATCTCTCTATAGATATTATTAAAATTTAGGATCGCTTAAAATTAGGATCCGATAGTTGAGCTTCTATTACAAATTCAAAATTTCCTCTACAAATATTTAATAAATCTTAATATCCTTAAAAATACAATCTAGCGCAATTTTACCAATTAATAATATAAATAAAAATTTAAACTCATAAGTAATTGGATATTGCAACTTAGAAATAAAATTTCAAATTACCTACGTATGATTCAATACAAAAATATGACTAAATATATGTGAAAATCATTTTCTTTGAACGTATTAAATAAATACAATTTGTAGAAAAACAATTCAGCCTTCTTCATCACACGCGAAGCACGTGCTATAATGCTTTGTAATAATGATTCTAATTCCTTTCTGTAAATAGTATATTCTTATTATTTTTCAAAATAATTAATTTTCTAAATGCAACAAATATGTTGGTGCTATACCCGTGTACGAAGCATGGGTTCACACTAGCAGAAATATAAAGTTGAATATACTAATATGATACTATATATTGTTTGGCGTTAAAAATCCAGCTTAATTATTATTTTGTTCTTACAACCCTATTGGAAATCAATATTTATTCCCATTGTTAAGGTAAACATAAAGGTAAATCAAGAGTCATGAACACATCTTTTTTAGGATAAATTAATTTCTTCTTGATCTTTCACCGCTTAATTCCACTCAACTCTTCTATTGTTTTTATTTACATTATTATTTTATTCATTTGTTCACTCTATTTTTTTATAAAATTATTTGAATATACATATTCAAAATGAAATAAATTCTTCGTCTTCCTTCGAGGAATAAGTAGCGATCTATTACACATTTTTTAATAACCTGTGATTCTTCTCCTCCCCCTCTTTATGTTTTGAATGATAATTAATAGTCTATATTTTTAGCTTTCGTTTCTTTTTATTATTATGCATTTCTTCATTTGATTCATAAACATTTATTTTCTTTTCATCTATCTAGTTATGAGCCACCAACCTATTTTGGACTTAGTTTTTCTTAGTATTTTATATTGTTTTAGAAAAAAATTACTTTCCTTTTGGTTGTACCTTTGTTGACAATATTCTTTCGTTAAAGACGAATAATTTCCAACCATAATAGGTTAAATGCAGACAATATAAAACTTGAACTCTAAAGCATGCACAAGGTCAATACTAATCCTCTACTTATATGTATATATGTATGTATAATTTCATAATTTAATTTTTTTATCTAGCGAATCTATTTATTTATTTAGGGCTAGTCAATAATGATGGCTTGAATAAATGAAGAGTAAGTGAACCTTTCAATATCAATGATTTATGACATTACTAAAGATGCTTATGAGCAAAATTTTGAACATCTTTCTTTTCATGTATGAATTTATGTTTTTCTTTTGGAACACACTATGCCCATGTATATGTGCATATACAAAGGAGTTATCAAATAACCCATGATCAATTTGTTATTTTGAAATTGGTATTAAACAATATTGGAAGCAAATGGTTTGTACAAGTGAAAGAATCGAATGTTAAACCGTTTACTAAAATAAAATGTGTTTTAACATTCCTTTTATTGTGTTTGGACTGAGAGGAAAACTAGTTTGTTCATATGAAGATCAGCTTTTAAGCAATATAAACACGTATACTTTTGATAAACTATTTAATTTCATATTAGTAAATAATATGCATCATGTACGCAAACATGCACATAATGAACAAATATTATAAAATATGAAATGGTTAAAGGGTATTTATGTAGCCTGGCTAAATCAGTAGTACTTTAATGAGTTACATATAGTCAACTTCCTTTACAGATGTCAAGGTCCGTTAGCTCAAGTGATATGCATTGGAACTAACCCATTTGGTAGTGGAGTGAATTTCAAAAAGAAAATACCTTTGTAGATATAAATGGGCTAAATAAACTATTAGTTAGCATCAAACCCAATATATATATTAAAATAAAGTCTTAGTTCATTTTAAAATCTTGTTATATATTTACCATTTAACATATAGTTTTGAAGTTATCACATATATTCCTTAGCTAACAAAATAATATGATCTATAAACATGTATATAACTTTATATACACAAACTTATATAGAGATTTATATTTATTGTATATACACATATATTATACTTACATATTTATGATAGTCCCATATACATATCAAGGGAATATAAATGCCTAGGTATATACCTATGTTTAAATATACTATAATATATGTGTATGGTTTGTATACACATATTAGTGGTACCACTTATATATATTTCAAACACACACACACACACACACACACACACACACACACACACACACACACATATATATATAAGAGTGTGTGTGTATGCATGTATGAATATGTATATATTGTCGTTTATATATATTAGAAATAATATATATATATATATATAATTATATTATAAATTATATATGTATATTATATAATTACAATTAAATATATTTAGAATATATTTGAATAAGTGAAACATATAGATTTGAAATAAAAATCAATATTTAAATTTTTTCAAATGTAATCCAATTTCGAATAGTCAAAGAAATTTTAAATTTTAATTTTAAATCAAATATGACTGTTTAATTTTTTAAAAAATTCAAAATATTAAAACAAATCTCTACTATTAATAAAGATAATTCAATGAATAGATTTTCTCGGTGTCCTTTTGAAATTCCAAAAATACCCTCATTCATCCAAGGAATCTCACTATAGTTTTGCAACCTCAACCACCATCCCTCTTTCACCATCCGTCGACGGAATTTTGCTATAAATTTGCCATCAACACCATCAGCAAAATTGCTTAAAATAAAAGTGTTATGACTATCAAATGTTTTGCAATTATAGCACATTACCGTCCATTAACTTATTTTTTTAAAATAAAAATTAAATATCTCCAATTATTAGATGCACGTACGTGCGTAATATACTAGTATCTATAATGTTAACTAATTCAAATATATTGATTTTAGAAAATATATTTAATATTGATTTCTATCCTAATAAATACAATAATAAATATAAAATTTCATTATAAATTTGTATGTAAAAGGAAATAACTAATTAATGAATAATAAAATCATTTTCGACGTAAATAAATAAATAAATATACATATATATAATTTCAAATCTGTTAATAAAAGACTTTTGTTTTTTTATTTCAAAGTCAATAATAAAACACACAATATATATAATAATTTTTGCTAAAAAAATAATTTAAATAAACAAATTTAAATTCATAATATTTATGTAAAATATTTTGGCCAAACATTAATATTATATATATATATATATATATATATATATTGTTCAATTGCAATTTTAGTAATTTGTATTTTATAACAAATCAACAAATTGTGTTCAAAATTCTAAATGGTTGAACAAAATTTATACATATGTATATGTTTGGCAGTATATATACATCTATAATGAATGAAATATGAAAATAGATAAGATATGTAAATATTACCTAGTAGATCCTACCTTTAGAAACATCATGATTTGGAAAAGCTCATAGAATCCTTTGGTTCACTAATAGAGATTGTAGCAATCAAATGATCTATCTTTTGTAATTGTATTTGGATATATAGAAAGAAGGGTATTCGACTTTAGGGTGTGCATGATTAGTAATGGTCATGGCTAGGGGTGAATGACATTAAATAGAAATGAAATGTTTTCCTTGGTATTTATAGAGAGAAAAGGAAGAAAAGATCTACCACCTTTTACTATTTCTCTCTCACCAATTCAAACCTAGATCTAGATCTACCCCCCCAACGATTTATGGCCGGTCAGCCCATGTCAAACATGGATAAAATGCATTTAAGCCAATTAAAGCCTATTAAAATATATCGATAATGTATATCGATATGTGTACATATAACATTTATCTTTACATGCAAATAATTATTAATAGCACCCAAAAATTTTCTAAGAGCTATTTATTTATTAAAAACACCCCAAACGTCAAATAGTTGATAATTAATATTTCTAGAATATTGATTTTCATACTTTATTAACTAATTAAATCGTATGGTATTTCGAATAATACACAGATTCATTAGTGTGACTAACATGTGTGAATTCAATTAGCGACTAATAATGAACAATTAAAATATTAATGATCATATGTTACCTTAGAAGATAGTATGACAGTTTGGCCGAATTTATTGCTATAGATCTTTTTTGTAAAATCATACTTTATATCACATTAAGGGTACCGTTGAACAATGCTATAATGTATTTATATTATCTTCATCAACAGTATATTAGTGTAGGATATATGGAGTGTGATATCGATCAATAGTCCAATAATATCCACATTCAACTGTTCAGTCCAATTACAAAATCCTTGCTTCATTAATAACAATTATTATTAACGGTTATACTTTGATTAGTGATTCTGACTTTGATTTGACTACAGTTGACTGTAATACTAACCTCATACAACCGAGAAGATGAATTCTTCATTAAATAGTGTTAAATTTCTAACTCATAAACTCAAAACCCAAATGAAGTTGCTCAATGGTCGGCATGCCATAATCTAACTATAATCAAGGTTGAGTATCCACATTAAAGCTCCACACTGTTCTCAAGTTGAGAGAACTGCGTGAAATCGTCACACTAAGATTTTATGTTTGACCTTGTTGCTATTAACCAACAAGAAACTCTCAATCGAGTCATCCCATGGTTATCTAGTAACTACAAGTATGTTACCCTAACAGCCATGAGTAATACAACAACTAATATATGGAAAGTGTAGCATATTTTGCTCTTAATAGATGCATTGATATTCCTTTTTGAAATATTTAATGTGCACGTAAATATGCATATTTTTACTATCATGTTTAAATTAGTTAAAATAAACAAATGATCATATTGGGTATTTTAACTTGTTTAAACCAAAATTCAATTTATTTTCAAATCATCATATATTCATCTCCATATAAGAGCAAAATGGTCATTTTTCTGCATAAATTAATTTGTGAAAATTTACTCGGAATTTTCTATATTGTTTTGTATGAATTTGGCTTCATATACAAGTGGTTTCATGAAGATATATGCATGCACAAGAGTGAATACAAAGAAATGAATATGAAAATAATTCATTCATGGATCATGAAGGACCCTATCTATCCACCCATCTTAATGTATAAATTAAAGCTAATCTACATGTTAAAAGGCTATTAAATCTTTATGCACACTTAATGGATGATTATTGGATGCAAATTGTTACTTGACCACCACACTTTCTAGAGGGGTAGTTTGGGTAGTTCTCAAAAAATGAATTAGTTTTTCCAAACATGTATAAATACCCCTTATGCTTCATGTAACCTCCTCTCTTCTTTAGGCTCTTCATGAAATGGAAATAATTCATTTCATGGTTAGTTGCAATACATTCTGTCACTCCTTCAGAATACATCTTTTATACTACAACAAACTGCTTGCTATACCAATTCGACAACCTCTTTTAGCTTAGACCGTTGCCAACCATTCAACTATCTGCCTGCCATCACAAACCCCATCACACATCACCTTCTCAACATCCCCACTGCCCAGTTCTTCCTCGTCTTTGCCCACATTTCCACTCCATTCACAACAGCCTTCATGTAACACTGAACAACCACTGCATTTTCAAGCAACACCACCAACATCATCTCCAAACCAAAAACACCACAATCAACCACTGTTACATCTCTTCACTGACCCCCACCCTCTAGCTTTCAACCATCAAACAGTGAACTGCAGCAACCTCGCTTCAAACTCCCTCACTTGTCTACCATTAAGCTACAACCACTTTTGTTCGCAGACTCAACCACTCATCTCCATACGTACTGCCGAAACCAAATTCTACCACCAAAAACAAACTGCCGCATTCATCCAAAGCTCACCGCGACTTCCTCTTCACCTGATATGAATCCAACCTAAGCAACCAATCAAACTGCCTACACCACCATTACCAATTCACAACACTAGACCACACAACTTCCATTCAAACTGCACATACCCTCCATCATCCAACCTCCACTTCTCTTCTGCTATCCATTAATTGCCAAAACTGCTCATCACATAACTGCTGCTATTCATCGACCACCACAAAACCACCATTTCCTGCCATACATATTGCCTGCCATACGACATTGAATTTCCTGCCATACATACTTCACAAATTCAACTAACAATACATATTTCCGGCCATACTAACCACCATTTCCCACCGTGCAACTTGTATCTGTGCCTGTTCTCCATCAAACTATCAGATATCTAAACTTCCACCAGCAAGCCATCACAACCACATCAGATTCAAACCAACACACTTCTACCTCCCTTAGCAGCAACACAGTTCAAAAGAAATACAACTCACCAAACAGCTGTAGTCAATCCACCAAACCTCTCCTCACCACCGTTTGTCAATTGCCTGATACACTGCCTATCTCTGGTTCAAGTCTTACTGCTTGCATTACCCACACATCCTCCAAATACAGCAGCTACAGAAATCCCAACTTCAATTGCCTTCACTGTCATCTCGTCAAACCGCAATCGATAGCTACCTGCTTCATAGACAACCTCCGAAACCTCATCGAACAACTCAAATCATCCACATCGCCATTCCATCACTCAATCCGACAACCTTCATCGCCACCAATCACCGAAATATCCCCCCACAAATCTCCCTCTTCTCCGCTGCGACAAAGTTTGAAACGAGATTTTGGTTTAGGGATTCTCTTTGGCATTTTGATTTCGGTGAATTTCAATTTGGTTTTGGGGAAGTTCGATTGTTCATTTTTTTAATGCGTCTGGGTAAATATCGAATTCTGGTTTGGGCCGGTTAATTATGTTGTGTTGTGTTAAAGGTTAAATTTTTTTTTTTAGCGCTAAGTGTTAATTTAGGCCAGGCCCTAAATTTCTGAAAAAAGAAAAAAAGAAAAAAAAAGAAGGGTTATGTTCAATTTAAACAATTGAGTTCAATTCAAAAGTTTAGTTTTAATTTTTGTTTTGGATTAATTGTTGTTCCTTTCAACTTTATTTTTCAAGTTTAGTTTAATTTGTTTGATTTTAAGAAAAAAAGTTTGCATTCTTTTAGTATTGTTGTGTTTTATTCTTAAAAAATAAAGAGAAAATTTATTTTGTTTTGGTTTTAACTTGTTTTGCTTCAATTTGTTTTAAGTTCCAACCATATACAAAAAAAGGTAAATATCTTGTTTTATTTCAGGTTGCCATAGTAGAATTTGAGAAGGAGAAAAACTGCTGCCAAAAATAAATTGTTTGCTTATAAAACAAATTCGCACCCTTATCTCTTGTTTTTATTTTACTTGCATTGTTGATTGCTTGAATTTGCATTTATATATTTAAAAAATAATCCACTCGTAGTTGCATTGTTAATACATGTTTATTTTATGCTTTGCATTTCATCTTAGAATTTGTTTAATAATAACGGTTAGACATCGATAACACTTAATTGTATATTGACAAATTGTCTTCTTTGAACAATTTACTTTCTTGGTGTCTAGACTACGGCAGAGTAATAACCATTTATAAATATTATGGTGACTCATAAATATTATAGTAGTTGTGCCTCTGAAGATACTTAAACCTTCGGCTGCATTGCTACGGTCATTCGTAGTGCACAGGTAAATCCTATATGTTACCTGACTTAGAACAATCTTGTTGATTTAAGACAAAGTGTAATATACAATTTTGGGTTAGGAACTATTTAGGATAGATAATTACAAATGCATTTATTTAGTTGCATTAGTTCATGCATATTTATAAAGAAAAAAGAAAATTTTCAAAATTCAAAACTAAAAAAATTATATATACTTTGTTTTCTTTCCTTTAAAAATTTTCAAATCCAAAATCCAAAATGTCAAAAAAAAAATTTACTTAGTTTTTTAAAAAATCAAAAATCTAGAAAAAAATATATAATCTTTTCAAAAACAAAAAAAAAATTGAAAAATCAAGAACAAAACAAAAATTAATTTTCCGTTTTGAAAAATAAATCGTATCTGTAAATATTTTTTCTTTATAAAAAAACATTCTTGAAAATGTCCGAGTTTTCCCACTTATGTGAATTTTACAATAGTTGTGAAAATCAGTATAATCCATTTGATTTCACTCCAAATTCGTATGGATATTTTGACGACAACCATCGTATAAGTAATTCGAATTTTGAACAACAAAGTTTCGAAACAAAGACCAACCTTAGACTCTTGAAAATAGCGTTGAAATGATTTCATCTTTACTCGAACCCTCTACACAACAAAATTAAGAGATAAATGATTTGTGTAATACATATTTGTGCAATAATTCAAATCCAAGTTTTCAAAGTGATCAAAACTTGAATTCACTTCTAAATTCAAACGATTTCGAGTGTAGCTCATGCCAATACAACTTCGAACTCCAAAACAAATTTCAAAATGGAAATATGAACACTTTTCAAATAATTTTGGCAATGGAAATGATCTCGAATATGATGCGAGTGAAAAAATTTCTTCTCAACCCACCCAAGTCAAAAATTCTCAAGTTAACAATTATAAATTGGATTTTGTTGAACAAATGAACGAAATTACAACGATCACACGAATCTATTGATTGAAACATATAAAAATTACATGAACAACAAAACCAAATCTCAACGCGTGAAGAGTCGAATAATAATCCATCTTTTATAAAAAATAACAATTTTCAAATAACAAATTTTGAAATTGAAAACGACAATCTTGATGAAGTTGTCGAAAAAACGGTAATCGAGTTGGATTTCAATTCTTTTGAGGGTAAGAAACTCGATTTAAATTTCGATCTTCCTTTTTTCGATTTCGAAAATTTGAATGCAACAACTTTGGATTATGAACACGATACATGTACTAAAGTTGTTGACAATCCAACAAAAAAGACGAATTTAATGAACACGAGTTATATGGACTTTTTGAAGGTGAGTTGTTAAATTTCAAATGGGAAGATTTAAATCACTATTTTGATTCTGAAATAAACAATTTTGAAGAAGTTTCCAATGATAAATTTGAATTTCAATTTGATGAAAATAAATTTGAATTTCTATCAATTATGTTGTCGACCCCAAAAATCATTGAAAATAAAACAAATCGTACGAATTTCAATAAATCGACGTTCGTTTTTCCAAATCTACATCCAATTTTGAAATCTTTTATGGTTTGGTTTTTCGAGCTTGAGTTGTATCTCACATATTTGTTGAGACAAATGAATCGGTCTTTGGAAGACCGTTTCATTTACTTTTTGACTATATAATTTCTGATCCCGTATAAATACCGCTCATTTTCATGTAAATATAGGTCATCATTTTATTTTTGTTTTATTCTTCTCCTTCCATTTGGGTTGACTATGGGGACATAGTCAAAATCATGTGTGGGAGGGGGTCTCATCTTCATTTTTAATTTTTCATGGTTTATTTTTACATTTTCTTTCCAAAAATTTGAAAAAAGCAAAAAAAATGTCAGTTTTTTTTTGTAAAAGCAATTTTGATTTATTTTTAAAGAAACACTATAGAATAAATATATGGTTCTGGTTTATTAAATTGAAATTTTTGAAAATTTATTTGTCTTGACAAAAATAAAAATGAAGTTTGATTATAAATAACAATGGTTTAACTAGTATATAGAAAGATTCATACGTGTTAATTATGAAATACATCCTAATCGAAAATCTTTGTTTTAAAAATTGGTTGATAAAAAGTAAAGATATAACTTTTTTTGTCTTCTAAGTTAAATGATGCTAAGATGATAGTGTGAAACTCTCTCTTCTAAAAACGAAAGAAATATTTCTTGTATATATGTATATTTTTTAATAAACACCTAAAGTCGTGTTCGTATTCCTGTCTTCACTCGCCATGCTCTGTACCTTTCTCACATAATCCCGAAAGGTAGTGCACAATCCGTATACCTGATCTCAGTTTATCTAAGTTAGGTGTATATAAAAATTATTTTACTAATAACACCTATAGTCAATAAGTATTCATAATTGTGTGTTCACTCACAACACTCTGTATTCCCCTTACATCAGTCCACAAGACAGTGCATGGGTAATATATCTGGCCTCAATTTATCTAAGTTAGGCATATGTAAATATTGTTAATATCAATAAAATTTTCAAATAATTTTTTTTAGATAGAATAAGCAATTGAAATCCAAGCACTATTTTAACTTGTTTGATTTGACTTGTTATTGAAAAGAAATGAAAATACCACTTTGATGAACTTTGATAATCGATAAGGATCCATTTCATAATTACACTATGTTATTAACTAAAACAATGAGTTAAACTATAGTCTACTCGTTATGATAACTTGGTTTTTGTTGGAAATTTTGACGAGTAAATGGCTTAAATTTTAAAGATAATAACCAAAACCTATATTTAATTATTCGTGTTAATTTAAAAGTAAATCCTTCATTTGTAAATATTTTCAAAAACTTGCATTCATATAATTGTAAATAAATCTTGCATCTTGTAAATATTTTCATATCGCATTTGGATTTTATGGGTGGTATCAGCTGAAAACCCTCAGAAGACAACACTCGTCCTACGGGGGACACCCAAAGGTTTGACGGCTTGTTGCATATGCTCAATGCAATCATACTCCCTTCGAAAACAGATTTATCTTAGTTTTAGTTTATTTGAGGACGAATAAAAAGATAAGTGTGAGGGTATTTGATGTGCACGTAAATATGCATATTTTTACCACTATATTTAATCTAATTAAATTAAATAAATGATCATATTGAGTATTTTAACTTGTTTAAACCAAAATTCAATTTATTTTCAAATAATAATACATTCTTCTCCATATAAGAGCAAAATGGTCGTTTTTGCGCACAAATTAATTTGTGAAAATTTACTTGAAATTTTCTACGTTGTTTTGTAAGAATTTGGCTTCATATGCTAGTGGTTTCATGAAGATATACGCATGCACAAGAGTAAATACAAAGTAATGAAGATGGAAATAATTCATTTCATAGATCATGGATGACCCCACCTACCCACCTACCTTAATGTACAAATTAGAGTTAATCTACATGTTAAAAGGCCATTAAATCTTCATGTACACTTAATGGATGATTATTGAATATTAATGGTACTTGGCCACCACACTTCTTAGAGGAGAAGTTTGGATAGTTCCCAAAAATTGAATTAGGGTTTCCAAACATATATAAATACCCATTATGCTTCATGTAACCTCCTCTTTTCTTTAGTCTCTTTTTTAGGCTCTCTTCCCTTTGGCTCTTCTCTTAAGTTTAGTTTAGATCAAAATAAAGGAATGCTCTCTTTCTCTTTACATGAGTACTTAGCCATTTTTATTTCATGTAACTTTTTTTATGCAATGTTAATTAATTCCCTCTTTTATTTACATGCTTTTTTCCTTTCATGTTAGTAGTTATTTTAATTTTCATGCAAGTAGACTAGTTTTTCTTTTACTTTGCTCTCTTTTTTCTTTTATTTTTCATTCATGCTGCATGCTACATTTTTTGACATGATAACAAAAATGAGAGGCTAAACCCCTTCAATTTAGGGGTAATAAAGCTCTCTAATCATGTAGCTTCAACATAATTTGATGTTTATGCTCTCTTTTAGTGTTCAATGGAAATATTTGAAGTGGTTTAATGTTGTTGTTTAGTTTTGAATTTGATAATCTATATCGTTGACACCAAATAGGCTATGCTTAAACAGACATAACAAAAATTGCCTCTTCGTCTAAATATGAATATGGCAAAGAAGTGAATGTTGGAATTAAAATTTGATGGTCTATATTTCTAACTTATAGTTAGTAGGCCATGCGGTTCAACGACGGAATTTCTATCGAGTTATAAAACCATCGAAGAATTTATAATAAAATTTATACCGAAAGCGCACGGCGTACTATCGTAGTACGTGGGGAATGCGGATCGACTCCGTATGGAATTGTTAGAGTTTAAAGTTCTATTCAATCAAATTAGACCAAATGGAGGAGGAATTGTTAACTAGAAATAAAACAAGGCTAAAACTAGAATTAAAACGTGATCAAAACCTATGAAATTAGAGAACAATTTAGAGGCATATTCACTCTCATATTTTTGTAAATCAACAAACAAACAATCTATGAGCTCTAGTTTTGATATTAAGTGAAATATTGTTGTACTTATCATAAGTATGGTTTGTTTATGTTATTAATTAACATAACTCAAACCTTTAAACTATAATACAACAAATAAACCACTTATAATTCTCTTGAAAATGAAGCCAAAGCAAAAGCTATTTTAAGTATGATCTATTTACTATTGTAACTAGTAATATAGATCATCAAATTTCATTTTTACTTAAATTTCACAACCAAAACTGAATTAGCAAATGATGATGCAAATTGTGTTTATGTTGAATAAGAATAGCTCATTTGCATAAGCAATATAAGCAATCAAACCCACTTGTATAAACTTGCGTCAAAACTCACATTCGTAAAGCATAAACAAAGAGATCATAAATCATAAAAATATTGAAATTACATAAAGTTAGATAGGTTCATCATCCCTAAATTGAAGGGGTTTAGCTACTCATTTATGGCATTGAAGCAACACAAGTAAGTTTCAACATTAAAAATAAAAGAAAATAGAAAATAAACAAAGAAAGCTAAAGAGATTAGCTACTAACTACTTGCATAAATGTAAATCTAAGCTATGAACACAAGGAGAAAGAGAGAATAGAAATAAACATTAACAATAAAATAAAGAAAAGCATGTAGAAAAGAGAGAAGAAAGAGGCTTAGAAGCCATTTTTATTTCATCGAACATTGAGCTTACAATCTGATCTCTTAATTTCCTAAGTAAAATGAAAGTGTAGAAGATGATTTCATGTACATAAGAGGGCTATATATACATGCATAAAACCCTAATTCTATTTTTATGGGGCTTCCTAAAATGCTCTTTAGGAAGTGTGGCCACCAAGTAACCATTAGCTACTAATTAATCCATCATTTGTTATGCATGAAGCTTTAACCTCCACTTAGTTGTCCATTAGCTCATAATTGTACATTTAGGTAAGTGGATGGTTCTTCCATGATCTTGAACTTGAATTATTTCCTCTTCATTCCTTTGTATTTCATTTGTGTATGCATGCATCTTCATATAAGCCTCTTTCATATGCATCCAAATTCCTATAAAAATTAAAAAAAATGTCCAAGTAAAAATTCTTAAATTGACACAAGCACAAAAATGACCATTTTGCCCCTGACTGAAGATGAAAATACGGTAGTTTGAAAATAATTGAATTTTGGTTTTAAACATGTTGAAATGCCCAAATATGATGTTTATTTAAATAAAAAGAGATAAAATATGGATGTAAATATATGCACATTTACGTGCACATCAAATGCCCCCACACTTATCTTTTTATTCGTCCTTGAATAAAAGAAAACTAAGATAAATCTGTTTTCGTAGGGAGCACGATTGCATTGAGCATATGCAACAAGCCGTTAAACCTTCGGGTGTCCCCAGTAGGATGAATGTTGTCTCGTGAGGGTTTTCAGCGAATACTACCCACAAAATCCAATGCAAAGTGAAAATATTTGCAAAACGCAAGATTTATTTACAAAGAGATGAATGTGAGTTTTTGAAAATATTTACAAATTAAAGGTTTACTTTTAAGTAGACACAAATAAGTTAAATACAAGTTTTGGTCATTGTCTTGAAAATTAAGTCGTTTACTCGTCAAAATTTCCAATAAAAATCAAGTTGTCATAACAGATAGACCATAGTTTGGCTAGTTATTTCGGTTGATAACACAATGTAATTATGAAATGGATCCTTAGTTGATTATCAAAGTTTATTAAAGTGGGTATTTTCATTTCATTTCAGCAACAAGTTAAATCAATCAAGTTAAAATAGTGCTGGGATTTCAATTGTTTGCTCTCTCATTATTTGCAAGAAAAATTACACACCTAGCTCAGGTAAACCGAGGCCAGATATTCCACCCATGCACTGTCTTTCGGGCTTATGTGATGGGAGTACAAAGCATGGCGAGTGCGCACACTTTTGTGCATACGCCTATCGATCGTAGGTGGTTTTTATTAAGCCTGTTCTTTTTTTACATATGTTCCATACATGCATAACCGTAAGGACTTTTAAATGAGTATGAAAGCACATAATCAAAGATTCCAAGTAATTCACCCATGCATAACCGTGAGGACTTTTAAATGAGAGTGAATACATTAGATGTTATTATATATATATATATATATATATATATATATATATATATTAAGAGAGAGAGTTTTGCAAAATCATTTTAGCACCATTTAACTTAGAAGACAAAAAATGTTATATCCTTTACTTTAAATTTACCACTTTTTAAACAAAGATTTTCCATTAGAACGTATTTCATAATTAACATAGATGAAACTTCCTATATACTAGTTAAACCATTATTATTTGTAATCAAACTTCATTTTTATTTTTGTTAAGACAAATAAATTTTCAAAAATTTCACTTTATTAACCAAAACTTATAGCTATCCCATAGTGTTTCTTCTAAAATAAATCAAAATGGTAAAGGAAAATGTTTCTGAGATTTAGGAGTTTTCAGATTTTTTTTTGAAAAAAAATGCTATGAAAAACTAAAAAAATGAAAATGAGACTCCTCCCTACACTTAATTTTTGACTGGGTCCCCACAGTTAATTCATGATATAATGAGTGTGACGGGGAAAACTATATACAAATTTACAAAAGAGGGTTAACATTCTTACTAGACGTAACTTGGCTCATGAAGGATCATGAGCTCCTCCTCTTGGTCACTAGGTAATTCCGAGAAAGGTTTCAAACGATGACCGTTGACTTTGAAAATCGATCCATCCCTAGGGTTTTCTATTTCTACGGCACCATGTGGAAAAACAGTTCGTACCACAAATGGTCCGGTCCATCTTAATTTAAGTTTCCCATGGAATAAATGAAGCCTTGAATCATATAAAAGAATTTTCTGGTTAGACGAAAATGTTTTTCTTAAGATTGACTTGTCATGAAAAACTTTTGTTCTTTCTTTGTAAATTTTCTTGTTTTCATACGCATCGTTCCAAAGTTCTTCTAATTCGTTGAGTTGTAGTTTTCAGTTTTCGCCAGCTTTCTCAAGATCAAAGTTTAAGTTCTTAATTGCCCACAGTGCTTTGTGTTCGATTTCGGCAAATGGCAAGCTTTACCGTAAACTAAACGAAATGGAGACATCCCAAGGTTTGTTTAAAAAGCCGTACGGTAAGCCGAAAGCACGTCGGTCAATTTCTAAGATCAATCTTTTTGATTTTTATTGACAGTCTTCTCTAAGATTTGTTTTATTTGTCGATTTGAAACTTCAACTTGGCCACAAGTTTGAGGATGATACGGAGTGGATAACTTATGGGTTATCAAGTATTTTCTTATTAAAGTTTCAAAAGAACGGTTGCAAAAAGGGGTTCCGTTATCACTGATTATTGTGCGAGGTCTGTCGAACCTTGAAAAGATGTTTTCTTTGAGAAGTTTCACAACAATTTTATGATCGTTGGTTTTGCAAGGAACGACTTCGATCCATTTTTGAAACATAATCGACAACGAGAAGGATATATAAGTTTCCAAAAGAATTGGGAAAAGGTCCCATAAAGTCGATACGCCAAACATCAAAGATTTCGATCGTAAGAATGGGGTTTAGAAGCATCATATCTCGTCGAGAAATTTGTCCCAGCATTTGACATCGATCGCAAGTTTTACAAAATTCAAACGAGTCTTTGAAAAGAGAAGGCCAATAGAAACCACATCGAAGCACTTTTTCCATAGTTTTTCGAGGACCGAAATGTTGCTTGATCGTGGCAAAACGAAAGAACACTCCTTATCTCATTATCCGAAATGCAACATCGGATGATGTGGTCAGGACAATATTTGAACAGGTATGGATCGCCCCAATAGAAATACTTCACTTGGGACATGAATTTGCAATTGTCCTGTTTGGACCACGATGAGGGAGTTTCTTTAGTGACTAAGTAGTTCACTATATCAGCGTACAATGCGTCGATAGAAATTGAAAGAAGTTGTTCTTCGGGGAAGTTTTCATTGATCGGCAAAGAAGATGGTGCGTTCGAAAGACGAGACAAGTGATCGTCTATGACATTATCGGATCCTTTTTTGTCCTTGATTGTAAGATCAAACTCTTGAAGTAAAAGGATCCAACGAATCAAATGAGATTTAGCATCCTTTTTAGCGAAGAGATATCGAAGCGTAGAATGGTCAGTGTAGACCGTAATGTGTGAACCTATCAAGTAAGGTCGAAACTTTTCGAGCATGAAAACGACAGCTAGAAGTTCTTTTTCGATTGTTGTGTAGTTGAGTTGAGCGTCGTTCAAAGTCATATTCGTGTAGTAAATGATGTGAAGGATCTTGTTGATGCGTTGTCCTAAGGCAGCACCAATGGCAAAGTTTGAAGCGTCATGCATTATTTCGAAAGGAAGATCCCAATTGGGTGCGCAAATTTATTGGGGCAGAAATGAGTTCGCTCTTAAGATGTTCAAAAGAAGAGATATAATCAGAGTTAAAATCGAAAAGAACGTCTTTTCCAAGAAGAGTCATCAAAGGACGAGCGATTTTGCTAAAGTCTTTCACAAAGCGTCGGTAGAAGCCAGCGTATCCTTGAAATGATCGAATGTCCTTAACAGATTTGGGGAGGGGTAGATTTGCAATTACATCGATTTTCACTTTATTTAACTCAATGCCTTTATTTGAGATGATATATCCAAGGACTATTCCTTGTTTGACATAAAGTGGCATTTTCCCAATTCAAAGTTAAATGTTTTTCTTGACATCGATTTAGAACCAACTCGAGATGATGTAAACAATGGGAAAAAGAATCGCCAAAGATTGAGAAATCATCCATAAAAACTTCTAGAAAGCGTTCAATCATGTCGGAAAAGATTCCAACCATCCATCGTTGGAAAGTCACAGGAGCATTGCATGGCATACTGGATAAGCGAAGGTACCGAATGGATATGTGAAAGTCGTTTTATCTTGATCTTCATGATCTATTGGAATTTGGTTATAGCCGGAATAACCATTAAGGAAGCAGTAGAATTCATGGCCGGCTAAACATTCGAGCATTTGGTCAATGAAAGGAAGGGGGAAGCAATCTTACATGTTGAGGCATTTAGTTTTCGATAGTCAATGCAAACACACCAACCCGTTGGAGTACGAGTTGGAATAAGCTCATTTGAATTGATCTTGACAACGGTTAGCCCAGACTTTTTCGGTACAACGTGAATTGGGCTAACATGAACTATCAGAGATTGGGTAAATGATTCCATTGTCGAAAAGTTTAAGAATTTCATCACGCACCGCATCTTTCATTTTTGGATTAAGTCTTCGCTGCGCATCGCGAACAGGCTTGGCATCGTTGATTAAATGGATGCGATGTTGAACAAGAGCGGGACTAATCCACTTTATATCGAAAATCGACCATCCAATTGCTTCTCTATTTTTCAAAAGAATAGAGAGTAACGAGGTTTCTTGATCAAGAGAGAGAGTTGAGGAAATTATGACGGGCAACGTTTCGTCTTCACTTAAGTATGGGTACTTAAGGTGATCGGGAAGTGGTTTGAGGTCCAACTTCGGGAGTTTTTCGATCGAAGAGTTGGGTTGAGATTCGGACTCAACTTGAAGCGATTCAAAGGGAAGAGTGTATTAAATCTCATTGGGAATTTCAGGAAACAATTTTTCATACTCGACTTCTCGTTCGTCGTTAAGGTCAAGTGTCTCATTTTCGAAGTTTTCGTGAATGGCACTAACTTCCAACGTTTCATCACGAGGTTCATTCGATTGGCTTTCAAGATTGAAAATGTTAAGATCCAAAGTCATGTTTCCAAAAGAGATTTTCATTGATCCGTTACAACAATTGATTAAGGCATTTTGAGGTGGCTAAGAATGGTCGACCTAAAATCAATGGAATTTGACTCGAGGGATTTATCACGGGTTGTGTTTCGAGAACGATATAGTCAACAGGGTATATGAATTGTCCTACTCGAATGAGCACGTCCTCGATTTCTCCCACGGGATTCTTAATCGAACGATTGACAAATTGAAGCGTAACTTTCGTGGGTTTGAGCTCATCTAGGCTAATTGTTCATACATAGAGTATGGAATCAAGTTGACACGCGCCTAAGTCTATCACACATTTGTTAATCGTCTTGTCTCCAATTGTACAAGAAATCATAGGGCAGCCAGGATCTTTATATTTAACGGGCATGGATTGGGACAAGACTTCGCTCAAACTGGCGGCTAAGAATACTTTTTTGGGCACTTGAGTGTGTCACTTTTGAGTGCAGAAGTTCTCAAGAAATTTTGCGTAAGTGGGCACTTGTTGAACGATGTCAAGAAGCGGGATGTTGACCTTCACTTGTTTAAAAATTTCAACATTTTTTCCATTTGGTCCGAGTGTTTCTTTGGTCAAAGACAATGTGGAAATGGAACATGATACTCGGTAGGCGGGTCTACTTGAGTAGTAGAAGAAGAATTTTGTTTGGCATTCGATTCAAAATTTGGCTCCACATTCTGTTCAGATTCGTTCGTTGTTTTAGAAGTGTCAAGAGAAGTTTCCGGTAAATCGTTCGGGTTAACAACTTAATTATCGATTTGTTTATCGTAACGTAGAGTTGTGATAGCATTCAATTGGGTGACGTTGTCATCTTGAACAATATGGGCTTGATTTTAATTTGCGTTTTGATTTCTGGGATTTAGAGGGGGTTGGCTTGGGAATGTTCCTCGTTCGCGTTCACTTACAGACGTGGCTAATTGACTCATTTGCATTTCGAGTTTTGAAATTGATTGGTTTATGTTATGCATATATGAAGTCAATAAATTTTACAAATTGCTGTTTGATTGAAGGCTTTGAGTAGTTGCCTTAGACAATGTTTCAAGAGTTTTCTCAAGCGAAGTCAAACATTTATCCTCTTAGGGAGGATGAGATGAATTTGGTTGAAAATTTGATTGTTGCGGTTGTTTATGGGATGGACCCGCAAAGTTTGGTTGAAAATTGTTGGGCTGAAAAGAAGGATTCAAAGCATTATTCGGGAATTCTTGAAAATTGGGACGAATCGTTTTCGTGTTGGAATTGTTTTGGTGCCACGCAAAATTTGGTTGTTTTCTCCAACCAGGGTTGTACGTTGGAGAAAACGGGTCGTTTTTGGCTTTATTGAAAGCATTTATTTGTTCGATAGAATTGGGGCACTGATCGGCTATATGGTTAGCATCGTTGCATTTATAACACATCGGTTGGGAAGCTTGGTTCATTTGATTCGATGAGAAAACGTTATCGAATTTTTTAATCATTACATCGATCTTAGCTTCCAACGCAACAGAAGATCCTATCGAGTGTGCACTCGATCGTGAGTAAATTGATTTTTCGTTCGAACGTTCCCTTTGGAATGATTTTTCGGCGAGGTTTTTAAGAAATTGCCAAGCATCATCATGATGTTGGGCAAGAAAGTTGCCTTGGCACATTGATTCGAGCATGGTTCGTGAGCTGTTTTCGAGTCCATCGTATAAGATTTTGCAAATCGTCCATTTTTCAAAGTTATGGTGTGGACATTTTATCAAAAGCTCTTTGAATCTTTCAAATTATTTTTCGAATGGTTCTCCCTTGAATTGATGAAAATTTACAATTTCATTTTGAATTCTACTTGTTTTTTCCAAAGGGTAGAATTTTTTCAAGAAAGCTTTTACGAATTCTTCCCAGGTTTTAATCGAGTTTGATGGTAAGCTGTACAACCATTTTTCAACGTAATCTGTAAGAGCGAATGGGATTAATTGAAGTTTAATTCTGGCATCGGAAAGTTGTTGGAGTTTAATGGTTGCACAAACTTGTTCGAATTTATTCAAGAAAATGTATGTGTCATCGTGCTCGAAATTGCCAAATTTTGGGAGCGTGGCAATATGGTTTGAGTCAATTTCGAAATGGTTACCCATAGGGGCGGGTAACGTGATGCAAGATGGAATAGAAACTCTATCGGGAAAGATTCTATCCATAAGAGTTCAAGGGGCATTTTCGTTCGCCATTTCGGGAGGATTGTCTGTTCGAGTTAAACGGTTTGTAGAAGGGTCGCGAGTCCAACAATTTGTTGTTGTATCACGAGTCCAAGTACTCATGCACAAGTGAAAGTCGAGAAGAGAAAGGAGTTAGAATCGAGCTTAGAGAATGAAAGAAGATTTGAAAACTTGTTTTTGTTTTTTTTATTAAAATTTTCTCTTTATGTTTTAGGAGGAAGAAAACTATTTACCAAGTGAGATATATTTTCAAAAGAAATGTTTGATTCTTGTTTTGTTTTTGGTTTTTCAAATTTTTTTAATATGTTTTTGTTTTTTTTGTTTTTGGTTTTTGAATTTTCAAATATTTACCAAAAGGATTTTTTTAGTTTTTTTAGGAAATGGAAATTGATTTTTGTTTTAGTTTTTAATTTTCAATTTTTTTCTTTTTCAAAAGATTTTATATATTTTTTTTGGATTTTTATTTTTGATTGAAAAGTTCTAAAGGAAAGGAGAAAAAAACAAGATTGTAAATTTTTGTTTTCATAGAAAATTTTCAAAGGAAAGATTTTTTTTTTGGATTAAAAACTAAGTTAAGTAAAATTTACAATTTTTTTTATTTTTGATTTTTTGATTTTTTTTAAAATATGCATGAATTAATGCAACTAAATGAATGCAAAGGACTTAATTATAATTTTCTGTCCTTTGTAGCTCCTAACTCAAAACTGTAAAATCACACTTTGTCTTAAATCAACAAAAATATTTCTCAGCCACGTAACGTACAGGGGTTATCGGTGCACCACGAATCACCGTAGCAATACAACCGAAGGTTTAAGTACCTTTAGAGGAACAACCAGTATAATATTTACGAATCTCCGTAATTTTTATAACTGGTTATTACTCTGCCGTAGCCTAGACACCAAGAAATAAAATCGTTCGAATAAAACAATTGCGAAGATACAATTAAGCCCTAAGTGAGCTCGTGACACGCTTAGGTCCAACGTCTAACCTTTATTATTAGTCAAATTCTACGATGAAATTCGTTTATGGGATAAGAAAAGGGTGGTGAAATCCCTCACCTTATGTGAATTGGGGTATTGCCCGTAGAAAAGAAAATAAGATGAGATGAATGCAAAACAAGAAATTAAACGTGCATTAACAATGTAACTAAAACGAAGTTTGTTTTTGGTTTTTTTGGATTTTGAAACTTTTTTTATATATAAATGCAAATGCAAGCAATGAACAATGAAATTCAAATAAAAACAAGGAAAAAGGGCATGATACCAAAGCGTGCAGACTGTTACCAATTTTTTTTTAGCAAGCAAGCGATTTATTTTTTTGGCAGGCGGTGCTTCCTTGAAATTTTCTGCTTTGGCAACCTGAAATTAAAACAAGATATATACAATTATTATTTTTCTTTCTTTTGTTTTAGATGAAGAAGTAAAACAAAGCACAAACAAAATAAAACAAATGAAAACGCCACAAAACAAAAGAAAAACAAAACAATTAAAACTTGTTATAATTTTTTTTAAGGATAAAACAGAACAAAATTAAAAGAAAGCAAACTCAATTTTTTAACCAATTCAACAAAACAGCAAATTCAAAATTAACGAAACAATCCAATTTCTTAATCTGGCCAGCCCGGCCTGCTAAATAAATAAATCATTCTTTATTAAAACGTACAACTCAAAATCGAAAACTGCTTTTCAAAAATCACCTTTTAATTCAAAACCGCACAAAGAAAATAATCCCATAATCAAAAATAAAACACAAGTCGAAATAAAATCAACGTTCGAAGAATACGAGGCCATGTTTCTGGCTTTGGTTTCATTCATGGTTGTTGATTCACGATTGTGTTAGCAATGGACGCAGTTGAAGTAGTGTCGATTTGAGTGGCCGATGTCTGGAGTTCGCCGATGGTAGGCGATTACTAGGGTCGAGGTAATTTCGAATTGTTCTAATAGGGGATTCTGCGTGAGTTCGAGTGAATTTCTAAGCTTGAGTAGATGTCGCGATTATTTAGTGTTTTAGGATGCAGATGGTTGTTGGCTGCCAAGGGTTAATGAGGAGTTTGTCGATCAGAGTTGTTGTGCAGTAGGCAAGCAGAAGGTAAATGATGATTGATGAAGGCGGGTTATTGGAGAGTAGTCGAGATGGTTAGGTAATGATGGGTTGAAATTGATGAAGAGGCTGTTGTTATGCTATAATTGACGGTGAAGCTATATTAGTTGATGAAGGCAACTGTAGTGGGATGGTTTGTGGAGTGTTGTATTGGTTGGTCATCAATGGGTAGCAGTACAAGGAGGAGAGGGGAAGTTTTGGAGGAGGGTGTGGTATTGGTGATCGCTAAGATGCAGAGGGGAGAAAGTGGTTGAGCACAGCAAGCATGGTGTAGTTGTTTTTTTGGGTTGAATGGCTTTCTGGTTTGATGAGTATGTAGTTGGAGTGAGGAATGTATGGGACAGTGGCTGATGATGTTTGTTGGATTTTGGGCGGTAGTGGAAGTTTGTTAGTGGAGATGGAGATGTTAGTGGATGGTCGATCAGTGGGAACGAAGCTGCAGCACTGCTGTTGTCAGGATGTGATGGTATGAAGTAGATGTATGTTGGCTCAGTGGTGTTGCTTGCGAGTTGCACTGGAAATTTGATTGGCTTGTGATTTGTTTTGATGTATGGAATGGTATGTGTACACTGATGGTTATAGGCAGTCGACAATGGATTTGTGATATTTGTATGCAAAACAGGGTGGGTTGCTTGGTGAATGGTGTTTGAACAGAGGATGATTGTGTGCAGATGGTATGGCTGTTGTATTTGCAGTGCTATTACTTTTTGTTGAATGTTGATGGGGTGTTTATGTGGTGGAAATGGTTGAGTTTGTTTGTCGGCAGTTTTGTACTGCTTGGTAGTGGATGGCTTTCTGGTCAAGTTATATGAAGTGTGAAATAGTTCGAATAATAGAAAGTAAAACCAAAACAAATCCCCGACAACGGCGCCAAAAACTTGTTCAACGACGGAATTTCTATCGAGTTAGAAAACTGTCGAAGAATTTATAATAAAATTTATACCGCAAGCGCACGGCATACTATCATAGTACATGGGGATACGGATCGATCCGTACGGAATTGTTAGAATTTAAAGTTCTATTCAATCAAATTAGACCAAACGGAGGAGGAATTGTTAACTAGAAATAAAATGAGGCTAAAACTAGAATTAAAATGAGATTAAAAACTAAGAAATTGGAGAACAATTTAGAGGCATATCCACTCTTATATTTTTGTAAATCAAAAGACAAACAATTTATGATACCTAGTTTTGATTTTAAGTGAAATATTGTTGTTTTTATCATAAGTATGGTTTGTTTCTGTTATTAGTTAACATAACTCAAACCATTAAACTATAATACAACAACTAAACCAGTTATAATTCTCTTGAAAATGAAGCCAAAGCAAAAGCTATTTTAAGTATGATCTATTTACTATTGTAACTAGTAATATAGATCATCAAATTAAATTTTGCCTTAAATTTCACAATCAAAATTGGATTAGCAAATGATGATGCAAATTGTGTTTATATTGAATAAGAATAGCTCATTTGCATAAGCAATATAAGCTATCAAACCCATTTGTATAAACTTGCGTCAAAATTCACGTTCATAAAGCATAAACAAAGAGATCATAAGTCATAAAAATATTGAAATTACATAAAGTTAGAGAGCTTCATCACCCCTAAATTGAAGGGGTTTAGCTACTTATTTGTGGCATTGAAGCAACACCAAGTAAGTTTCAACATTAAAAAGAAAAGAAAATAGAAAATAAGCAAAGAAAGAAAAAGAGATTAGCTACTAACTACTTGCATAAATGTAAATTTAAGCTATAAACATAAGCAGAAAGAGAGCATAGAAATAAACATTAACAATAAAATAAAGAAAAGCATGTAGAAAAGAGAGAAG
This sequence comes from Allium cepa, assembly GCA_030765085.1. Taxonomy (NCBI): domain Eukaryota; kingdom Viridiplantae; phylum Streptophyta; class Magnoliopsida; order Asparagales; family Amaryllidaceae; genus Allium; species Allium cepa. The sequence continues at coordinate 737,802,451 of CM060943.1, forward strand.
AAAGAGGCTTGGAAGCCATTTTTATTTCATATAACATTGAGCTTACACTTTGATCTCTTAATTTTCTAAGTAAAATGAAAGAGTAAAAGATGGTTTCATGTACATAAGAGGGCTAAATATACATGCATAAAACCCTAATTCTATTTTTAGGGGCTTCCTAAAATTCCTTTTAGAAAGTGTGGCCACCAAGAAACCATTAGCTGCTAATTAATCCATCATATTTTGTGCATGAAGATTTAACCTCCACTTAGTTGTCCATTAGCTCATAATTGTACTTTTAGGTAAGTGGGTGGGGTCCTCCATGATCTTGAACTTGAATTATTTCCTCTTCGTTCCTTTGTATTTCAATTGTGCATGCATGTATCTTCATATAGGCCTCTTCCATATGCATCCAAATTCCTATAAAAATTAAAAAAATGTCCCAACTAAATATTCTTAAATTGACACAAGCACAAAAATGACCATTTTGCCCCTGATTGAAGATGAAAATACGATGGTTTGAAAATAATTGAATTTTGGTTTTAAACATGTTAAAATGCCCAAATATGATGTTTATTTAAATAAAAAGAGATAAAATATGGATGTAAATATATGCACATTTACGTGCACATCACATGCTTAAAATAGATTTCATTTTCAACTTGTTGACATTTTTCATGAGAATTAGTAAGTGGTTTAAAGAGTGTGTTAAAGTTTGATGGCTTATGTTGAGCTAGTTAATAGCACAAGTATGTCGTACTTACGATAAGCATATCATTTATATTCATTAATGACAAAAAAGAAATCATAATTTCATAATTTGTTGAACTGTATAATCTTGAGAGTGGAATTATCTCTAAATTATTATTTAACTCTCATATTTTTATCACTTTCTTTTTTTTAGTTTCTTACATTTTTAGCTTAACTCTCTCTCGACTTTTATATAATTTGATTGAATAGAGATTTAGAATCAATGATTCCTTGTGGATCTACCCGTACTCACCACGTACTAACTTTTGTGCGCCTTGCGCTTGCGATAATTTAAATTTAAATTCGATCAGCTATTTTCCAATTCGATGGAAATTTAGCCGGTTTGAACAACATCTTAACCAGGATATTTAAAACAAAATGTTATTTCAAATTATGATTAATTGCTCATGATTGCAATCATTTGCAACTACAATGCCATAACATTTTATTTAAGGATTTTCTTATTTATATACTTTATAATAATTACTTAATATTTATCTCATAATAGAAAAAAGCATATACTGGAAAAAAACATGTAATGACCCGCCTTTTCGATGCTTCAAAAGTCGACACTAATACATCCATGGTATTCACGTGCCGAGCATCCAAGTGCCGAGAAGACAGATTGTTAGGGAAAAAGAAAGAACATAATCTTACATAGTGATGAGTAATATATAATATACAACATATCTTTACCCAAAGAAAAACTGTAATACATAAATCGATCAGAGTACAATAAAAAATCATTAGCCTGGACAATTATAAAAACATGTCCTCATAGATGCTGTTAAACAAAAACAACTAATGCTGCGAAAATAAAATATACGTGAATATGACTTAGAGGCATCCATCTCATCACCTAAAGCTCCAAAGCATACAAACTGGATCTTTAAATATGCTCGGTCTGACCCGAGCATTATAAGAAATAACATCTAGATTAGTCTAGTAAAGCAGCATGAGAAGCACATCTCAATTGGATTTTAAATGTTTATAGAAACCCTAAACAAAAGTATCTCGTAAGACCACACCACGTATAAATACGGATGGTTTTTTACCTTACAATAACCATACCATTTACATTATAAAATTCAATTATATTGTATGTCTAAAGGCGAAAATATCAAAAATCAAGTAGCTGTGATGTTGTGAGTGTACCTCACAACAATACTAGGTATATAATCAAAATCGTAAAGGTGCATTCGCTAATTGTGTTTGATTCCATGGAGGTGTCCACAATACTTTGAGGATGGTCCTCCTACAGAAGGATGAGAGTTATCCTTCCAAAGCAACAATACTCCCTAGTGATGTACAATAGGAAATATATAACTAGCCCCAAAAACTGTCAATCTGAGTTCGTCACTCCATGCATGCATAACAACCGTAGGTAACTCTATGAAGGAGATGATTTTACCCTTATGGGTTGCTAAATCCTTGGCTATGCATCCTATCTCTAGTTTTAGTCATTACCACTGGTGATGTGACGACCCACCTCCTCAACCTAGAGAAATCGACACTAATATTTCCTCGGTATTCACGTGCTGCATATCCAAATGTCGGATAGGCGGACTATCATGGGGTAAACAAAATAAAGATAGAAGACAAAACAAAATAGAGTCTCACATCACATTCAACATTTAATTTTGCATATGACTAGTACATGCAATTACTCCAAATTGCTCCATTAGAGTTCTAGTAAGTACTAATCCTGCCAGTATAGTTGTAACTATTTATCCTTACAAGTGCCAGTAGATATAGAATACATAATACACCGAAAGTAATAGATAACTTCTACAAAGAACCTAAAATGATCCATGCTCTATGCTCCTTGCTTCTTTCCAAAATGCTCCATACCACCTACTACATGGTTGCCCGAAAAATGGGGCACCCAAAGTTTAAGGGAAAGAAAAATAAACTCCGGGTCGATTATGGGGCTGGTATGAGAAACTCAAATTATGGATATTTAAAAACAAAAGGTATCTCACAATACCATGACATGCATAAACGCGCAACAAGTTTTACCTTATGATAACCAAATCATTAACTACATAATTTACGAGGATATTATTTTTAATGACTTTCTTTTGAAAACACTTTCCTAGTAAACTTAGATAATCTTAGCCGAAATTATTGCATTGATTAAATTCCAGTATAACAGGTTTTACAATCAAGTCCGAAGACACTTATTGGAGAATGGATTTCCACATACCTCCCGTACAGTACATCCCTAGAGGAATGTACCAAGGATTAACAACTTTGAAACCTCTACACCAAGCTAGATCGGCCTACCCACAAACCCATCTAGTGGCAGATAGAACCAAATATGACATCACTTCGGTCATAACCGACCTATCCAAGATTCCATAGCATACATAACGTGCTCGACATATATAGAGTAATCTGGAAAGATGATGACTATAGCCTAATGGTTGCAAATGCGCATGCCTTTTTAAGCCATTTTTGGGTGGTGAGGCCCAAGGTAACAATTGCCTTTCACATAACACATTCCACTTTGAATGCCACATTGCCAATTGCATCATACACTATTGATTTCCATAAATGTACAACCTCTATGTTTGTAAATCTCAAAGAAGGGTGTTAAGTGTAAGTGAGTTACTTCCTACACCGCCAAACAGATGTATGTTTGTAAAAATCAATGTATGTGCATTTTAGAAATGCAATGTCAGAATTTCATCCGTACTAGTTGTCCAAGGATAGGATAAACCGAAGGGACTCTCCTACCACATCCTGTCGGGGATCATCCTTATGATTAATAGTGAGCAGCCCTTGCATTAAAGATCAAATGAAAAAGATCAAATGATGATACTACTGCCACATATATATGATATGGAAAATTCCCCTCAAGGGTCAGTGACAAGCAGCGTTCATTCCACTTATTATCATTTCATGTTTTCACCTTCAAACATGTAAATTGGTTCGAAGTGGTTTTCATATAAGAATCACCCAAATGCGATCGTGGTTCTTTCGAACCAACCATCGATAAAAAGATGTTAGTTAAATTGGTGCTTATCGTTTGATTTTAATAACTTTCTTTTTATCAAAAAATATCTTCTAGAGAAATATATCTTTAAAACATTTCTGTTCAGTATATATAGAATAATTAGTTCTCTCTTTAACTTTGGAAATACCGAATCAAAATCATTTCTCATAATCATATTGCAAAACCTTATTGAGTAAAAAGTGTCGATAGAAATTATACTAATTCCACTCAACATTAACTTTTGTATTCAACTTTTACTGTCCATCGGATAACGGTGAATTCGCCTTTTAGATTCACCTAGATAATACGGATTCCCTCCTTGGAATTCAACACCAAGTATAAGAAGATTATTTCTATACAATCCAAGTTGTATTAAATTTGTAAAAATTAAATCTTTTATACTTACCTCATTTTCGACATTTGACCTTATCTATTCCTTGCCTCAGAAAGAGGCCAAGTAAGCCAGGTCATTGGTCGCTCCTGAATATCTCCTTAGTTTAAGCATCTCACATCTGAGTTTCAGGAATAGAAAAATCCAATCTATCGTTTTGCGGCGCGCCTATTTTAACTAAATTTTCATATTCTTTCCAAACTTTGTCGAAACAATTTTAAATGTTTATAAAACATTTCTAAATAATTTTAAACCATTTTAATGGGGTTTAATAATTCCATATCACTTTTATAACTTGACCTTGTGTAATATCGAAATGTATTTAACGTGACTTGTTTGCACAATTAAACATTATACTAAAACAACCAATACATGATGATTAAAGCATAGTAAACATCCATAGTAATCATATCACATCATCATTATATATGCATGTGTGTATAAACAGATTTTCTCACTTAATTTTCAATCGGCCTAACTTTAAAACGGCTATTGCTTTTCGATCTCGAAATCGGAGCTCACAACTTCTAGCATAAATGCTCCTAGGGGGTTTCACCTTGTTCTTGGAGGCTTGGAAGGGCTTGATCTTGCTTGAAAAGTGGTGATGGATAGTGTGGCTGTGGGTTGTAGTGGTGGAAAAGAGTGGATTTGCTTTGGTTTTGAAGAGTTTAGATAATATATACTTACTATATAATTTTAATTTCTTTTTTCCATAATTATTGGCATAAATTTCTTTAGGAAAGAAGCCATTAATGTTGAAAAGAATAGGATGCAGAGCTTAGGAATTTTATAAAGAAGAAGTGTGAATAAAGTGAAGAGAGGTGGGGCTATTTATAGGGAAACCTAAGATGTAAATATCATTATATTTCTACACAAACACATCACCATTTCGTCACCATCTCTTCCCCTCTCACCTCGTCATTCTCAGCCAAACTCTCCATCCCACGTGTGTAGCCATGTGCTTGTACTTAGGTTGTAAGCGGTTGACTATAGTTTTACTTAAGGATGGAGTTTTAGGAAAATATTTGGTTATTTTGAAATACACACACACACACACAGACACACACACACACACACACAGATATATATATATATATATATATATATATATATATATATATATTTGCATGCACGTATGTATACATGTATGTATGCATGTATGTACAAGCATATTTGTATATACATATATGTTCATGTGCATGTGATTGTGTTAATGTATAAGAAAATGTATGAGTGCATATGTATATCTAAAATGATTCATAACCTTACACGACTTTTCTACGTTGAATCGTTACGGATTCCGATTTCCATTTCCGATCAAATTTTCACTTCTTATTTAATATATATGTATATATATAATTGTAAGCAAAGTTTGATAATAATATTTCTATCATTATATAATAAATAAAATGGATTATTTAATAACTAAAATAATTATTAAATCATTTAAACTCAATTTAAGTTCAAAAATCATTTATTCCAAAATAATGATATCATTGATGATGTCATAAAGAGATTTTATTTTCAAAAGTAAAATAAATAATTTTATAACATATTCTTACTCATTTTTTTTGAAACTAAGTAAACCGCCTCATTAAAAACCTTACTAGCTATCAGCGTGATACCTAGTAAGGAAAAAAGAGTGCGGTGCTTTATTGATAACGTATCAATAAAAATATATATAATGTTTGTGCAACGAAGGTAAAACCAACACCAGTAACAAATCCATCCAAAATAAAATTCCAAACGGGTAAAACTCATGAACCCGATACATGCAAATGCAAACTCGTGGCATAAGCCAATCAAGAAAAAACAAAAATCAGAACCGGCTGAGAAAGAAAAAAGTTTACTCGAAGGTTTAGCCGGTATCCATTAAGTCAATGCCCCATCTTTCTAAGATTTCCTCATTTTCTCTTGATCTCTTCGTCTTCCTCCTACTTTTCGACATCAAATATTTTATATCTATTTCTGCATAATTCCATCTCCGAAACTTGTCAGTCTCTTTACCTTCATGGATTCTAGTGTTTCGTTTCGACCAGATATGGCAGATAATTATGACGAAGCTACAAAAAGCAAGATCTTTGATCTGGTTCGCCACTTTAAAAGAATCGTATATAGCAGCAACATCCTCTTCAATCAGCATCGGGCCGTTCAAATTCATGCCAAGCTTCATTTTACTTCGAGTCCAGAGATACGCCGAAAACGTACATTGGAAAAACAGGCGATTCCTACCTTCTGGTTCACAATTGCATAATAGACATATAGGATCTATGGAGTATCCCCACTCAATCTGTTTGTCTTTGGTTGGAATGAGCAACATGTTCTTACTCATATATATAAATGAGTATATGTATCTGTTACCCGGTATCCTGACATGGCTATATTGGACTACTTACGCGTCAACGAGGATGACCATGAAGCAATGGCTATAAGACATGGAAGTAGAGGTCAAATGCTAATACGAAGCCCGAATTGGATGAAGTCGATAGATTGACGATGCATGATGCTAAAAGTATGAAAAATAGCTTGGATATGCAAGGGATCGGCATGGCAAGGTGGAGCACTAGGCATCCTCATAATCATTTAGATGGATAGTCAACATGGATGGAGTATTTGAGGGATTGGAATAGGTGGTGATGCCTGGTTCAACATGACTTGTTAGTCCTCGAGGGATGGCATAACATTCAGGATGAGCAGAGGTTGACATAATATTCTAGAGAATGAAGCTTCGGCATAGTATTATGGAAGTAGAGGGTTCGACATTATATAAGGGAGTTCAAAGAATATGCATGAATGACATGCAAGAGGGATCGACATGATCTAAAACAAAGGGATCGGTAGGAACAACTCTAAACTGAATCTGAATCTAAGATCGATCAAAAGCATGAGGTCTACTTGTCCAATCGATCTAAGATTTGAGAAACCATCATACCCAAACATAAAGAAGCCATCATAGAGATCGCAACCCAAAAATCGACCAATAGAGGGATCGGTACAGATCCCTCTCCATTAGGATTTGGGCCCAGCCCCCCAATAGTGGGCCCATATGGGTAAGGAGGTCCTTGTGTCGAAGTTCCAGATAGATTGGTGGTCGCCTTCACCTATAAATACTAGCCTAGGGGGTCATTTTGAGGATCTTTACGCTACTGGTTATATAGCTCTTTTATTGTAATCTACTTCCTCCATTATTCTCTTACTTATTGTTATTTGCCATTGTAATCAAGATTGAGAATATTCAAGGTGGACATAGGCAATCAACGCCGAAGCACTATAAATCTTGTTATTCTTCTTTCTATTTTTGGTTTTCTTATTATATCGCTATATTCCTTTGTTTTAATTTAATTTCTTCATTTATTTCTCTACATAAACTTATTCTTGGGTGTTTGTGACCAATTTGGTTATAAACATTTTATTGCTTCCATTGAGAGAATGATTCTCAATGCGCTAGGATCTCCTTTGTTGCTACTGGATTGAGCAAATCTTCTAAGAAAATCTATAGTCATCTTTAAAAGCTTGCAGATAGAACTTAGATCTTCTAGAATCCAAGCAAGGAAATCGATAATGATGGGACATACTATATCAACTTCTTAGAACTTGGATGGGAACGAAACTACTAGCATTCAACAAAGAGACCCAAGCAACCAACCTACAAATTTGAATGTGGATCCCGTTAAAGTCCAGAACCCTACTAATTCTATAACCAGAGCTAAATTTAATAACTTGGTAAGGGAGTGGATGGAAAGTCATAGACAGCTGAATGAACAAATTTAGACTAATGCTAATCTAATGAACCAGATATCTCAACAGTAGCCTGGAAATTCCAAAACGAATCCCATTTCTTACTTAGCATCGTAGAGTTCAACCTCATCAGATGAACACCATAGGCGTAGGCATTGCTTGGCAGACCTATATAACTTCCCAAGAATGATCGGCATCGATCCCTCCCTAGGGATCAATACCGATGCCTCCTCCAGAGGATGGATTCCCCTACAACACTTGGGGAATTAAGCAAGAGCTGTTTCTAGAAGCTTGGATGTTGGAGTCTGATTAAATGCTGACAAAGTACCTTACTGGAATGACGATGAGATGAATGCCCAAGGTATCTGTTAAGAGGATGGTGCACTAAGAAGGCATGAAACGACACATAGACGTTGACCGAACCATTCACGTGAGGTGGAGCGCGACCACCACTTGGCACCACCCATTTATACCCCGGATTTGTCGGCAATGGTCAAACAGTTGGTAAGAGAGAACCAGGGTTTGATGAATGATGATCGGGGAATTTTGAGGAGCTATGCCCCATTTACTAACAATGTTTTGCATGTGGAATATTTGAGAAGATCAACATGCCTTCGATGTCTTCCTATGAGGGAAAGACTGACCCCATGCAGCGCATTATGAGGTACGAATGGTTGATGGATTCAGCGAGAACCAATGACGAGACCAAATGTAGATGCTTTCTTATAACGCTCTCTAGAATAACAACGGTGTAGTTTACAAGACTTACTTTATGATCGATTTCAAGGTTCGATGACCTAGCAACTAAGTTTGTGGAGCAGTTCCGGATCCACGCTACTCGTCCTAAAGACGTGATGTCATTTTCCAACATAATCCAGGCTACACGGGAATCATTGAAGGACTATCTGGAAAGATTTAATATTTTTGCTATAGAAGTTAGTAATCTAAATGATTGTGCTATACTTATGTGTGTGACGAGAGGGATTGATTCGGAATCTCAGTTTGGTGATTTGTTAGCTGGAAAATAGCCGGCTACATTAGAGCACTTCTATTTAAAGGCTGCTCAGTTTCTGAGAAAGGAGGGAGCCAGGTCTTCTAAGAAAAACAATGTCATGGGACAAAAAGGAGAAGTAGTACAAAGCAACATTGCTATAAAGCAGTCGGATGATAGTTTTGGGAAAGTCCAAGTTAATGTTGAGAACAAACTGAATTAATAAAAGAGAAACAAGGATAGGAATCAAGACCGAAAGAGGGTACTTGGGAAACCAAGACCTAGGATTCCTATGTATGACTACTACACACCTCTAAACACATCCCTGGAGAATATTTATCTATCCACTTATAATACTGTTCAATATAAGAAGCCGCACCTAAGGAGTCGATAAAGACACAAAAACAGACTGGAAAGTATTGCCGGTTTCGTAAGTGTTACAGGCACAATACAAATGAGTGCAGGCATCTCCAGGATTCTATCAAGAAATTGATTCGAGAAAATAAAATGTAGCACTTTGAGAGAAATCCGTAGGATGGCGAACAGAGGATATCTAACCCCAATCAAGGACAAGCTCCGCGTAGGGCTGAGGAGCCTGCATGGACTGGTGAGAAACCAGTGATAAACACAATAGTTGGAGAACCACACCTTGTGGATAGGAGTTTGTAAGAAATGGAGCTCTATGCCAGCACAATAAGGCATGTAGACTTTGAGTATTGTTTGACTACGGAGGACGGAGCTTTGGCCAAGCAGCAACGCACGATGACTGATGATATTATGTTCAGAAGTAGGGATGAAGTTAAACTAGAGGCCCCTATGATCGACTCGATGGTTATTTCTACCATGATTGGCCCTGCTTTGGTGAGAAGGATTTTAATTGATTGTGTGGGCTCAATGAACATTATTTTCAAGAAGGCGTATGATCAAATGAGAATGAAGGCTAAAGATTTGAAACCATCTAAAACTCGCATACATGGTTTCAGTGGTGTGGCGACTAAGGTTGTTGGTTATGTGGAGTTACCTATTGAATTGGGGGAAGGTGAACGTAGGAGAGTGCAGATCCTACCATTCATTGTTTTGGATATTGATTCACCATACAATGTTTTTCTGGGCCGACTGGCCCTGGCTAAATTTTGGGCAGCTCTTTCCCTACAGTGTTTAACTTTAAATTTTCCAACTGATAATGGTGTAGGAGTAGTTTATGGTGATCAGGCAACTGGACGTTCCTGTTATGTAGCTGAGTTGAGGGAATCTCAGCGTAAGGAGAAGCGTATGGGTGTGGACAAATATGTCCACATCCAAGTTATTGAAGATTGACAACTGGAGCCCGAGCCTTGGCTTAGGTGCCACATTCCATTCTATAGAGATATAGATCCAAGGGATGATGAAGAGGATCCCAAGGAAACCAAGGTTGCACCGGCTGAGCCGATGATTGATATCACGGTCAACCGCAACGACCCATCACGGGTCTTGAAGATTAGATTGTAGCTCAGCCCCCTAATGATGAAAGAACTTGCTTATTTTCTTTGAGCAAATCTAGACGTATTCGCTTAGAATCATTCTGACATGTGTGGGATCTCACCTGCCATTGCGAGCCATGCATTGAACATTGACCTAAAATACATCCCGGTGAAACAAAAAAGATGAGGCATGGATTCGGAGAGATCCATCGCTCTTAAAGAGGGGGTGGATAAACTGAAAGTCAATGGGTTTATTTGCGATACCTTCTATCCTGAATGGAAATCCAGTTCTGTACTTGTGAAGAAGGAAAATGGGAAATGGAGAACGTGCATCGACTATTTAGATTTAAATAAGGCATGCCCTAATGATAGTTTTTCCCTTCTAAGGATTGATTAGCTAGTTGATTTGACTACATGACATGAATTGTTCTCTTTAATGGATGCGTAATTGGGGTATAACCAAGTCCCGATGCATGTCTTCAATCAGAAACACATCAGCTTTGTTACGGACGTTGGATTGTACTGTTACGTGGTAATGCCGTTTGGATTAAAGAACACCAGAGCAACCTATCAACGCCTAGTCAATAGGATGTTTAAAGATCAGACTGGGTAAAATAATGGAAGTCTATATGGATGATATGCTTTTGAAGTAACGATGATCAAACGACCATATTTGAGACTTGGCAGAGTTGTTCAACATCGTCCTATATTACAAGATGAAAATCAATCCTTTAAAGTGTTTGTTTGGTGTTGCATCAGGAAAATTCCTGGGCTTTATTTTCAATGCTCGTGGAATAGAAGCTAATCCCGAGAAGATCCAGGCAATTCGAGATATCCAAGTGCCAAGGACTATTAAGCATGTGCAAAGCCTAAATGAGAAGGTTGCTGCCTTAAGTTGATTTATCTCTAGAGCAACCGACAAATGCATTCCTTTCTTTGACTTGATCGAGAAGGGGAATTTTTTTTTGAATGGACGCAGGATTACAAAGACACATTTCGAGCTCTGATGAATCATTTGGAGAAACCCCATGTTTTCTGAAGCCAGTAGATCATGAGGAATTATACATATATTTGGCTGTATCAGCACATGTTATAAGTGCCGCCTTGATTCGCGAAGAGAACCAGATTCGGAAGTTGGTGTACTACATCAGTAAACGATTAACACGAGTAGAAAGGAACTATCCAAATATAGAGAAATCGGCATACTGGTTGCTAATTGCATCACATAAACTTCAATCACTTCCAAGCACACTCGATCAACATCTATATCGACCAGCCTTTACGACAGGTCCTACAGCGACCTGAGACGTCCAGAAGGTTGCTTAAATGGAACATTGAGCTCAGTCAGTTTGAAATTTCATATCTTCCTCAAAGGGCTATCGATGGTCAATTGTTAGTGGACTTTATAGTATAATTTACCATGCAAGATGATCTTTCATAAGGTAGAGAAATCCCTACCATGTGATGGAAATTGTATACTGATGGAGCATTTAATGTTCACTGTTCCGAGGTTGAGAATGTGCTTGTGACCCCTGAAAACTGGTCGATTTGTTACGCTTTGAAGCTTGATTTTCTTGCTACAAACAATGAGGCTGAGTATGTAGCGTTGATTGCCGGACTTGAACTTGCTAGAGAACTTGGAGTTAAGTCTCTTGAAATCTTTTGCAATTCACAATTGGTGGTGTATCAATTAGAGGTGACTATCTGGCTAAGGGACAATGACTTGCCCCATATCTAACCTGAGTTTAGGAGTTGTTGGCAGAATTTGAATACTATGACATTTCACATATCCCATGCGGGCATAATGGAGAGGCTTATTCATTGGCAAAGTTCACTAGTACCAGTGATGCGCAATAGATGGGCTTGGTTCCGATTGAGATATTAACATACCCTAAGTATAAATATGATGGAAATCGATCGAGTACTGGAAGCGAAATCCAAGAGGGAATCGTGGATGACTCCATTTAAAGATTGTTTGTCATATGGAATCTCGCCTGAAAGGAGAAATGATAAGCGACGAGTGCTTCATAAAGATTCGTGGTATATTATGCAAGAAGGAACTATGTATAGGAAAGGTTTTTCAGATCCCCTTTGTTGGTGTATTGCTCATGACGAGATAAAGCGTGTTCTAAAAGAAGTTCTTGAGGGAGAACATGGCAATCATACTGGGGGGCAAACTCCAGCAAAGAAGATACTCCGTTATGAATATTATTGGCCAATCGTAAACAGAGATGCTGCCGACTATATAAGACAATGTGACAAATACCAAATATATGCGAAAGTTCCAAGAGCTCCGCCAACAAAATTTACACAGATGGTCAGCCCATGACCATTCGCTATGTGAGGTATTGACATCATTGGCTCTTTATTAATCTCTAAAGATGGTGCAAAATACGCTATTGTCTCGGTTGATTACTTCATTAAATGGGCCGAGGCGGAACCATTAGCTACGATCATAACCAAGAAATTAATCAATTTTGTCTTTCAAAACATCATCTATCGCTTGGGTCTTCGGCGAACTAATGTAATAGATAATGGGGGTCAGTTCGATAGTGCTGAATTTAAAGAATTTTATCAAATATTGAAAAAGGGTTTGCAGTGGTCACTCACCCTCAAGCAAATGGACATGTTGAAGTTGTAATTAAAATTATTACGTCCATTCTGAAAAAGCATCTGGAAAAGGTTAGAGGAAAGTGGGTGGATGAACTTCCTACGACACTTTGGGTCCACAAAACCACTCATAAGTCCGTGACTGACCATACTCCATTCACTCTTGCTTATGGATCTGAGGCCGTTATCCCGGTAGAACTAGAAATACCTTCTCATCAATTGACTTACTACGACCACGAAACGAACGAAGATCTTCTCTTGGAATCCTTGGACCGTATGTCAATGAGCAGAAGCTTGGAGAAGGAACTTTCAAGCTAGGACTGTCGATGGCATTACACTTCCAAGAGTGTGGAATAGCGAACATTTTCAATGTTATTTCACTTAGAATTTCCTTTACATTTCAGCTCTATTTCCTTTCAGTATTTGCTTTAGCATTTGATTTGTCGAATATGTAATAAGACAGATTAGTTTGTTCCTTTCCATTGGGTGAATAAAGTCTCAATCTTCCTTTGCATATAAGATTATTATTACATTGCATGCTAACTACATAAAAAAATTGATTGATGTCGATATGTGTGAACTGGTTCTTGGAGTTTGAAATCGATCAATCATACTGTTTCTCGATGGGATCAAACAAGATGAGCTCCATTAATTTGCTCGATTAACAATTCCCGTAAATGATTCAAAGGAAGGGACACACAATAAAGAGCAAATATCGTCGGTAAACTGGAGACTGAAAAATTTCCTGCTCGGACTGTGAGACTAAAACAAAAATCGAGGCGACCAAAAGAAGAACCAAGCATCAAGTCGGGTGTGAATGACCACCCATCGACCAACACTGGTCCCCAAAGTGCGGACTGGAGTATAAACATCAAATCGGGGTGACTGACCACCCATCGACCAACTCTAAGTCCCCAGAGTGCAAACTAGAGTATAAATATGATTTGGGCATGAACCGACTGCCCACGTGACAACTTTAAATCCCTAGAGTGTGGAATGGAGTATAAACATGATTCAGGCATGAATCAACTGCCCACGAGATAATTCTAAGTCCCGTGAGTATGGATTGGAGTATAAACAGGATACGGGCATGAATCGACCGTCCATGAGATAACTCTAAGTCGTTGGAGTGCGGATTGGAGTATAAACATGAATCGGTGAAAAGCGACCGCCTAATAGATGACTCTAGGTCCCCAAAAGGTGGACTAGAGTATAAACATAAATTAGGTATGAACCGACCACTCGCAAAATAATGCTAAGTCCTCAGACTGCAGATTGGTGTATAAACATTAATCGGGTATGAACCAGCCACTTGCAACATAATGCTAAGTCCCCAGAGTGTGGATTGGAATATGAATGTAAATCGAGCATAACCGACCACTCGAAAATAACTCTTAAGTCCCCAGAGTGCAGACTGAAATATAAACACAAACGAATAAATGAATGGATTTAGACCGTTCTCTATTCCACGAACTCTAAGCCAAGATCGACAGGAGGAATACAAGCCACTAAAAGCTGAATATGGCATCTCACAACAGCTCTGGCTCTGTGTTCTTTACGACTTAAGGCAATGATCGCAAGGAGGCTTTGAGAAGAAGATAGTGAATTGTTAACAGAATTTGCAACCAAGTTACAAGTTCACTGAAATGAGAGTAATCATTCAAGTATCAAAATAAAAACTCAGAAGATGTTTAATCAAAAACAAAAAACTTTTATTCACAAGTGTCACCAGTACAAATTATTTCGAAAAAACCGGGATTCATACCTATGCACCTACGACTAAGGAAAGAAATTAGTATGCACATTATATACAATAATATGAAGTAACAGTTACTTCTTCAACTTTTTTTCCCTTTTGAATTTTTCAGGGGTGGAGCTTCTTAAACTTCTCTTTCGATATCCTTCACAACCTTTGATCGGAGTGCTTGTGAAAGAAGGAAAGATTTCACCAGGAATCGACCCGCCCGGTGGAATAACTTGCAATCGTACAAGATCAAGATCATCGATTTACACCTCGATGGGATCGCTTTTTACTTTTCGCTTTAGCTTTTCCTCCTCCTCAATCCTCTCCTTTATGCTGGTTTTAGCGGTATGCTTTGAAGCGCCAGTAATTATTACATCATCAAGGTCATCGACGGAGAGCGGGTCTTCAGTTTTGTCTTCATCAAGGGCACCGATGATTTGGGCATCGGGCCTCGAAACTTCAAAAGTTGTTGGGTCCTCGGTCGCTTACTCATGCTACTCCACAACAGCACCACTTTTGGGAGTTAGATCGAGGACCAAAAGACCTATAGAGTTCATTAAAACGCAGATGTTAGTTAAAAGTCATTGCGCATGAAGAATAAGAACTTTTCAAATACGAAGAAATTTAGTACGATACTAGCATCCAGTTGACTTTCGATAGTTGCTAGTTTGCCTCCTTCAGGGATGAGAGATAGCATTCGTGGTCCGTAGCCAGGCTTATCCAGATCATAGCCGAGAACGTGCTCCATGTCATGATAAGATGATGGCCGGACTACTTGGATTGGAGAGGAACCCTTAGGATCAGTTACGGACGACTCAACAATATCCTTTCCATCTTTAGTAGGTGCTAGAGCCTTGAAATATCGAAGTTTAGCGACGGCCAAATCTGATGGCTCGATTCCTTCAAGAACTTTTCTCACTAGTTCTTCTTCATTTAATTTGGCTTCTCCTAGCTCTTCTTTCTTTATCTTAACGATATGTTCCCAAGCTTCGGCAAGCGATTCGAGGTAACCCTCACCGAGAAATCTTAATTACGGTGGAGCAGGACCTTCGCATTATATTCAATAATAAACGAATCGAATAAGTCCTTAATTTCATTCCTATCAGATTGAATGGCGGCCTCCACCTAGGAGTTGGCTTATTCAAGCATCTCTTTTCTTCCCTCTTCTCTGGGTTCTTCCTTCAGGGCCTCAATTTTCGCAAACTGTTGGTCGAGTTTTGTTTACAAGCTCCTTGCCTCAAGAACTTCGCATTATTCCTATGAATCCTCCCGGGCCTAATCTTCTCCTCCTCCTCCTTCTTCGACAACTCTTCCAACTCCTCAATGTGGCGAGCTAAGGCGTCTTTCTCCTTTTGCAAGGAGTCCTTTTCTAAAGCAAGTGTGCCGCTGCGCTGAAGTGCCACGTCGAGCTCCTTTTTGTGTGAAGTTTTCAGACGGCTCATCGCCTCCGTCGTCTTCTTAGCATTCTTTTCAGACTCGGTAAGTTGAGTTTTGAACTCAAGCAGGTCGGCATCTTGGTGCTTGATTATGTCTTTATCACGAATAGCCTCTAATTTGAGATGATCTATTTCATGTTGATGCTCTATGGAAACTTCAGAAACTTTCTCTACCAAATGAATGAATGATTCATGTTGAGCGAATATGTCGTTCACACACGCTAATAAGCTTTCTTTGGCATTCCTATGGATATATGAACAGAAGGAAGAAATTTGAGGCCATCGAAGCAAATTTTCAGGAATGTGGCTTTAAGTTCAGCTAACTTTTCTACTTTAGAAGAGTTCGGGGTAGCAGCTGGCAGGGGTGGTTCAGAAGTGGGGAGTGCGTGCTTGCCAAGTCGACGATCATGAGACTGTCTTGAACTTGAAGAGCCGGAGTGTTTCTCATGAGGGCCACGATAAGGATATTTTCCTCCACTCTGAACCGGAAGATTTTAATGTTCGCCTTGTGAGACACGTGAGATTGAGACTTTCGCTTGGAAGAGGAATAAGACTCCCTCGAATAATAATCTTTGCCTCACCTTTCGTCCTTATCTCTACATTAAGTGGACTCAGAATCTCGACTTAGGTGATGATTAGAAGAAGAGCTTCGAAGGCGATCGAAGGCTCATGATTAAGACATTGTACCTATAAAGATAAATAGAGCATATTAGAAGTTGACATATGAGAAAATAACAATTGTTTTACGAAATGTAAGTGATTGCGAGTGTCCTAGTGTTCCTCCTAACAGAACGGTAACAGTGGCTTTACTCATGGGTGTGCCTTCCCCTTTATTAGAAGGTTGGATGGCTTCACTGTTTCTCGTAAGGGACTTAAGTCCTTCGAAGTATATATATGGAAAGCGTAGGACGTAATGTCGTCTGCAATTTGAAGATTGGATAGTCCTTTTAACGAGCTTTCCAAATGTTGAGAAGATGATTCCTCTTTAAGAGGAGTAATAATGAACTCTGGGTCTGATTCAACCTTTCTTCTGCATAGCCGGTACACCAACTTCTTTTTTCTCTTTAGACGTGTTTGCGATTGCCCGACCTATGACGAACCAACCATCGACACTTTTTCAAGGCCTACATCATCATTTCTTGAATTTTTCAACGTGAGAATCTTTGATTTCACTGTGTTGTATCTTCCCGCGTCCCCTTATTGGGGGGCATGATGGGGTTGATTGTTCCCTCTTTTTGTTCTGGAACTATCTTTGAAACTGTCGTGTTTTCGGGAAGTCTGATTCTATGACTGTCTTCCAACGACCCAAATAAAGATAGGAGTTCATTAGTTATGAGGAGTTTGATGCCTCGGTCCTCAACAAGGGTAGCATGAAGTGTGGCAACGGCTCTAGAAAACTCAGCGCCTTCGGGACGTGGACGAACACCTAAAAGAACTTGGGAGGTTAACAAGTTCAAAGGAAAAAATTGTGACTTGAGTCAGTAAACTTAAGAGAAAAGTGGAAGTAACAGCTACGTCCTTCTACTCATCTTCTTATGAATCCAGAAGGGCATTACACGTAACCATTCATGTTTGAATAATAAAATTTTGTTCCAGGTGCCCATCATGACCTGACAATTCGGTGAAGGTTCGAGGAAGACGTAAAAAGGGCTTCCCGATTGTCTTTTGAAGTTATAAATAAATTTGGTGCCCTTAGGAGTGGGCAGACTAAACAGAACATTCATGAATAGACAAAGTCCTACGGATGAAGTCATAACTGTTGGGATGCAGTTGTGGAGGGGCAATCCCAAGATATATCAACATCTCCCGAGCAAAGGAGTTAAAAGGTGGAACGTATCCAGCCCAGCACATGAATTTGTTGCGTGCTATATATCCGGCTGGGGGAAAGTGAGGTCTATCTTGCCTCGTAGGAACTAAAACATCCTCAAACGGAATCCTATGGATTGAACACAACTGAGGAAGAGCACCTTCGTCGATTCGAGAAGCTTGTGAATCAATATGGTTACTAAGGACAGTGGAAACTTCAACGGCATCAGGAGCAGGGTTGATGGTTTGCGTCGAAAGGACAGGAATATCGGAGAAGAGATCCATTTGTGGATTAGAAGCCTCTTTCTTTCTGCATGATGACTTGGAGAAGGTCTTCCACATATAGTGGTAGAACTTGACTTCGCTTTATAATCAGCGTTTCTTGTCATTGAATCGGACGACATGTTGATTGAACGCTATGCGCGTCTGGAATCTATATTAGCTATACTTATTGGATAATCGAGATTAGAAATAATAACCTGCTCCACTCATGTTAGGTGTGAACTAATGCAGTGCAGAGAGTGTGAAACATACATAAACAGTTTGAAATTAGAAAATTAGAAATAAAACGACGATACTTGGAGTTTTGTCCAAAGAGACCATCATCACTGACCGTCTTAATCGGCAAGAAAGTTGATCGGCAACGAAAGATTTGGAATCGACTATTAGCATATTGAATTATGAAGTTTATTACCTAAGTCCATTAGCAAGTTTATTACTTAGTTTATATTAAGAATTTCGAAAGTTTGGTCGTTCAATCTCAAGTTCGACAGTCCAAGTATGCATGTCATTGTATCCATTGTCATCTTATGTTCGAATTCAGCTAGGCAAATTAGCATTGATTGCTTGAATAAGTTAACTTGGATTTGTTTATGAAACATATGTCAAGCCCTAGCATATAGATACCGACCCCTTTTTCCAAGAATCCCTATGTCGATCCCTACGTCACAATCTTATACTGATCTCCTATACCAACACAATGTCACTTCCTACCGATCCCTTTCCTAAACCTACCCACACCGATCCCTCTTCATAGCTAATTCCTACTGACCCCTCTCTAAGACCACTCTGTACCAATCCCAACATGAGAGTAAGCTTCATCGATCTCTATTCCTACGACATCAAAGCTTAATGGTGATCCCTATCCTATACCGATACATCTCTAAATTTCTCCTTTCCAATGTCAGACTTCTACTTTCCTTCATCCCTTTAACTAAAAAGCATCATCTCTATCGAAGCCAACCTTTCTCCATTCCTATCTCCTTCTCCATCAAGACCTCCCACCCGAACCCATCTCGTTCCTCTTCCTACTCTCTCGTGTCCATGCGCTCTCCATTACCTGCTTACGCTCGTGTTAGAAGCTCGAGATTCGCAAGTTAATAAGTAAAAGAGATTTCGTACCTAGGTAAATCGAGTTAAATTAAAAGCGAGCTTTTGAAGTCCGTTGGATTGAAAATGAAGGAAAACGACTATGGGGAATTGCTTGATATCACGTTTGGGTTTAAGGTTTAGAGTTAAAGAGCTTACGTTCATCAAGAAGTTTCATGGTATCCTGGGTTCGGCAGAAAAGCTTTTATACAATGGCAAATGAGAAAGTAATAAAAAGTGAATAAAGGAATAGAGGAAAGTGTATTTATATGTGTGCGTATATGGTTACTGGTGGTGGACAAGTCAAAGATAAAGAGGGATCGACATTGGGACCTGCCGATCCCTATTCGCGTGGCCCTGGCAAGGGATCGGCATGCGAATGAAGATCCCTCCACCATAATAATAAAAAACAAGGGAAAGAAAAATGAAAAAAATGGAAAATGAAAAGAGAAACAATGGATGATTAAAAATGAACGATGATCGTTATCATGAAAGTTTGACTGCAAACGCGAACAGATGAAATAATATCAAAATTGGCAATGACCTATTAACGTTCGAACATGTCTGGAAGTCAATAATATGTATATGAATATATACGGGAATGGTTTAAAAGTTAAGCTTTTTGAAATTGACAGAAAGTGCCGTCAAACCTGAACTTTCAAGTTCATGCCTGAATCGGATAATAAAAGGCTTATAAGTCCCGTAGGACTGGATTCATATATGCTAACAGAATATGATATTAGATTTATATTATTAAAAGCCGATAAAGGAACAACCATCTATTAGGAAATTGGATGGGCGTCTTTCCGACGATTCAGACTTTTTTCGATTCAAAGCACATCATGTTACTCACAAGACGTACTTTGAGGGGCACGTGTTACCCAATATCCTGACCCGACTATATTGGACTGATTATGCAAGACAGATTCGACAGTCGTCAAGAAAGATGACCATGAAGAAATAACTATAAGACCCGAAAGTAGAGGTCATATGGTTATACGTAGCCCAGATTGGACGATGTTGATAGATAGACGATGCAGGATGCTAAAACTATGGAAAATAGCTTGGATAAGCAAGGGATAGTCATAGCAAGGTTGTGCACTAGGGATGGGTATAATCATTTAGATGGATAGTCAATATGGATGGAGTATTAGAGGGATCGACATAGGTGGTGATGCCTGGTTCAACATGACTTGTTAATTCTCGAGGGATCGGCATAACATTTAGGATGAGAAGGGATCGGCATAATATTCTGGAGGATGATGGTTCAGCATAGTATTATGGAAGTAAACGGTTCGAAATTATATAGAGGAGTTCAAAGAATACGCATGAATGGCATGCAAGAGGGATTGACATGATCTAAAATGAAGGGATCGGCAGGAACAACTCTAAACTGAATTTGAATCCAAGATCGATCAAAATCGTGAGCTCTACTTGTCTATCGATCTGATATTTGAGATACCATCATATCCAAGCATGAAGAAGACGCCATAGGGATCGCAGCCCCAAAATCAACAAATGAAGGGATCGACACCGATCCTTCTCCATTGGATTTTGGGCCTAGCGCCCCCTAGGTGGGCCTATATGGGTAAGGAGGTCTTGTTGCCGAAGTTGTATATAGAATGTGGTATCCTTCACCTATAAACACTGGCCTATGGAGTCATTTTGAGGATCTTTATGCTCCTAATTACATAACACTTTTATGTTAATCAACTTCCTCCATTATTCTCATACTTCTTGTTGTTTTATATTGTAATCAAAATTATAGTGAATCAATAAAGAGAATATTCAAGGTGGACGTAGGCAATCAATGCCGAACCACTATATATCTTGTTGTTCTTGTTTCTATTTTGGTTTGCTTATTATATCGCTATATTCTTCTGTTTTAATTTAATTTCTTCATTTGTTTCTCTACATAAATTTATTCTTGGGTGTTTGTGGCCAATTTGGTCGTAAACAATATCCAGCTCCGTGCATGATCTCGGATGGTAAAAGAGCTATTTGTTGATAAAACAATTTTGGTTATTTTATCAATATATCTTCCAAATTATATATTTTGTAAATATTTATTCAAAATACGATTACCAATACTATTTGCTATTTTAACCATTATCATTTATGCTTAAAAAAAAAATCTTATATTCAAATATTTTAGGAAATTTCTAAAGAAATGAACTTTGCGGGTTGCATGCGAGGCTATGTCCGACATTCCAACTCACTCATCACCACTTGAATAGATCATGGAATCCCACATGTATTTCCATATCCTAATGGGTCTCGAAACAAAACATGGATTCCCATATCTCAACAAAGATCTCAAATCACACATGAATTCCCACACCCCAACGGGTGTCGGAATCACACATGGATTCCGACATCCAAAACAGATTTCGAAATCACACATGGATTCCTATACCCAACGGGTCTCAGAATCACACATGATTTCCTAAATCTCCCCAGATGACGAAATTCCACCATAGGACATGTATATGGTTTTCGGAGTAGTTTCTGTATGAACTATCTCTTACGAGTACACTTCCCCGCTTGTCGAGTGCTCCAAAAACCACTCGTTAAATTTTTGGAATGCTCAATACCAGCTCTTTTGGAAATAATCAGACAATACATAAGAATGGAGATCATCCCCTATCTGTTTATGTGGATGGATCTCCTTAACATTTTTCCTAGAAGGTCAAAACGAGTTTATACGTATAGTATAGCACCACAAACAGTATTTGTATTATATAACCCCGTATTTCTTCTAGATATTTTCAGAGTTAAAATCCTTGGGTGTAAAGTAGGAAAATATTTTCGCACCACCAAAATTATGAAGGATTACATATTTAGTCCAAGATCTGATAGTCAGTAGTTTAACTATCAAATAAACAAACATTTCAAAACAGAGATTATATTTCCCATTGAAATAATCAAGCCTCTAAAAGTTAATCATTCATTAATTTCCTTTCAGTAATATTTATCCAAATATTCATATGCTTATCTCATCAGAATAAGAATATTCACGAACTATTCCTTTCAAAACTTGGAAAACCCTTTTTACATACTTATAAAATGGCATAAGTATATTTACCTAATACTTAAAGAGATTTTCTATTTCAAAATCATATCAAAATGATCAGAGCCAAATATCATTTAAAAAGGAGTTGCAAATAAACTGAAATACCATTCCTTTCCATAAGTTTATTTTATTTTATAAATATCTCCTTTATGGATCTCCAAATATATTTATAAAACTTTTCTATAAATATCCAAGTTTTATTTATAAAAATACTCTATTTATAAATCTTCAAAATCATTTATAACACTCTCATTTTATAAATCTTAAAAATCTATTTACAAATACTCTTTCATAAATCTTTAATTTAATTTATACAACTTTCCCTTTTTAAATCTCTAAAATATTTAGAAGTCACTTTTCTAAAACTATTCAATATCCAACTTCCTTTCAAATTCCAAACCTCTTTCAAGATTAAAAGCTCCTTTAAATAATCCTTTCTATTAGATAAACCCTTTTAAAATCTTCCGTTTAAAATTTTTTCTTTCGTAAATAAATTCATTATTAAATTATAAGGAATAAATTTTTTAACTTTATAAAAATATAACTCTAAATATTTTAATAATATAATAATTAAGCTTTAAAGGATTATTAAATAATGTAATAAAATAACTTCAAAACAACTTTTTGAAATATAATTGATTGACTTTCAACTGTATTACTAACAAAATAATTAATTGGCTTAAATTAATCATTAATAAAATAATTTGTTATCTTCAAACAACCTAAATAAATAATTAACTTTTAAATACTACAATTAACTTTAAAACGTTTTAAATATAGTAATTAAATTTACTAAAGCAATAATTTTCCAAAACACTTTATAAAATAAAAATTTAACAAAATGTGTTAAAATAATAATTAAATAATCGTTTTACTTCAAGTTATAAAATTCAATGTTCATTTAAATCCATAACTTTCCTATTTCAAAAAGAGGCTCAGCGACCACAATAGTACTTAAACAAGCTACAATTAAATTGAATTTTACTTCTCAAGTTAAATAATTGATATTTACATAAATAGGCATATATGTAAACCAAATCCATAATTAACAATCAATTGTTAACATATCACTTATCCAGTATAAATCAAATAATAGCTAAATAAATGTCCAACTTTATATAATAGCAGAATGAGGATTTATTCTGCTAAATAAATTGTCATTCAAAATAAACTATTTTGTTTATTATTAGATGGGTTTATTTGGCTAAATAGATAACACCAAAGCGGTATGCTTAAATTTAGTGCTTTATTGTTTAAACAACATAATTATTTTAATCAGTACTATTTTATCACTTTATACATTATCCATTTACATAAATGATAATTTATCCAAACCAAATAACTAGCAAATACAGCATCCAAGCAGACAGTAAATAATTTCTATCTACTATATAATGTACTGATTAACCAAAAAGTTGAGTTCAACTCACTAAAATTCCAGTTATTTCTTCCGCATTCTGGTTCCACCCAAAGTCGAACCACGTTTGATTATAGCACAAAATTCCAATAGCCCCAATCTCAACCAATCTGATTCCAAGATATGGATATAGTCATTACGAATCCAACATGACTGAACGCGTTCGATTTGGATCTTGTATGAATATGTTATATATTTTGTAAGCTTTCAATGCAAGTTTGGGCTTGTAAATCTTGAGATATGATCGATGCAAGTTTGGATTTTCAATGTGATGTCAAGCTTTGTATCGATAAATTCGTATCGCTCCCTTTAGTATCGATGAAATGCACATGATGGTCAATGACGTGGCCCTATCATTTTGGATCGATCCACTTTTCATGCCGAGTGACCGAGTCTTCCATTTTTACGTGTCTCCTTCGTATCGCTCTCATTCAGGTGCTTCGTACCCATGTCGTTCATGTTCATCGATGTGGCTTCGTTCGTATCGATGTTCCATGCTCTACTTCGTATCGATGATGTATAGCTACTTCGTATCGTTATTATTGGTTTCATTTCGTGTCGATATTTGGAGCCATTTCGTATCGATGTAGCCTGGCTCCCTTTGTATCGATCATCAAGTAGTTGGTTTCGTATAGATGTTTTTAGGTGAAAGCGATACGAAACATCTTCAGATGATGGATACGTGATGGATACGAAATGGAACTCGTACGATGGATACGAAGTGGGGGAAAACACGATGGATACGAAATGGTGCTTGTGGGATGGATACGAACGAGATGTGAATGGATACGAAACCAATGTGCACCTGATGGAAACGAACCGATGTATACCTGATGGATATGAACCGAAGCATACCTGATGGATATGAAGTAACCTACATTTGATGGATACGAATGAGAGCATTGCTTGATTTGCATCGATCATATCTCGAGCATACGAACTCCTATTGTCTTGAAATTTGAAACGTACCCTTTCCTAGCCTTGTTCATCGTTCCCAATCGATCCCGTCTTGATTGGAGCTCGGTCAAGTTTTGATGGTATCGATCATAGCCTTGTTTCCAATCGATCTCTAATATTGATTTCCATCTTTTTTAGTCTATTTGTTGATATCCCGGCCTTGACCATAAGGCCGGATAACATCCAAAATCAACAGAACTTAAATTCTCAAATTCTTAACTTTTAAATCCTTTTTATATGCAAATCATATTCATGCATTTTCCTTTTATGTAGTTTCACTTTAGTCATATAAACTATTTGTTAACTACTTAACTTTGTTTACATTATAGTAACAACTTTTATTAGAATACAACAGCAAATGATAATAATCTGATATTATCATTCACTAACAACCAAACATACCCTATATAACCATAATAATTTCTGAAAAATTATTCCTTCGTATATAAAATATAATCAAGGTAAAATTATTTTATTTACCCAATTTCAAATAATAGTCTATCGAATTTCTCTGTTCAAGTATTTAGAGATCCCTATTGATAATATTAATTACTCATATTGACCAGAATCCATATCTCACTCAACAGATCGATCAACACAACATAAAACATTTTTATATCATTAACGAATATGCGTAACGCGCGCGCGCACACACACACACTCATTAGGGTGCTACTGACCCTATCTATAATGAGTACCCCACCAAAGCCAAGGTTCTCGCTTAACCTTGCATTCTGATACCATGTGTAACAACCAAAATTTTTGACCCTTATAAACCGACACTAATACGTCCACTGTATTGTGTACCGAGAAATCGAATGCCGAAAACCCAATTGTTAGAGGAAAAGAAAGAAGAAGAAGGAAGAAGAAAGAAGAGAGAAAGAAAACAAACAACACAATATCTCACAGAGGAACGAATAATATATAATATACAATAAATCTTTACATAAAAAAGAAACGTAATTTACATACATCAATCAGAGTATACTGATATATTTAAGTTCGGACAGTTATAACAGCATGTCCTTACAATTGCTGATAAATACAACCAACAGACAATATAGTGGAATGTAAGAAATACATAACTATGTCTTGGGGATCCAGCTCATCTTCTGAGCTTCAATGCATCTAAACTAGATCTATAATATGCTTGGTTTGACGCGAGCATTATAATAAAATAACATCCGAGTTAGTTTGGAAAACCAGCGTGAGAATGCACACCCAACTTGTTTTTAATGTTTCAAAAATCTTTTGAAATTGAAAGTATCTTGTAAGATCACATCGCATATAAACAAGGATGAGTTTTTACCTTATGATAATCAAAATATTTTTTTATAGAAAATCCATTGATATTATAATAATGTCTAGGGATCAAAGAAAAATACGAATATAGCTAAAATGCTTGCATCTCACGTTTCATCATAGTTGGACGCAACTAGGTCTATGCGGCGCTTATTGGATAATGAATTTCATACAATGACTGGGATACAGCTCGTCACGGTGCATCTCTAGATAAAATAACATAAATGACCTCGCCAGGATCCCTTGCCAACATAGAACCAGTCTCCACTTGACTGGTAGTATCGAATATGATCACCCCTTCATTAGCGGTCCAGAAGCATACAAATGACAGATAATATCGACTCTAGATTGAGATGATCATACCCTACTTGGGAGTGACCCATTTAGTCCTGCTGCATCTCTCTGTTTTAGTCATTCCCAGTTGATGAGACTCGAGACTAATTTTTACCTTTTATATAGCACTTTTCACTTGGTATGCTGACACTGCTTTCTGGGAAGCAATCAATGTCAGAATTCATCCGTACAAGTTCGTTCTAGGACTGAGCGAAATGCTTAAGAGCTCCGTCTTCAGTTCCATCATCTTCACGATGTCTTTCCTTAGAAATGCTTGAGTTGGATCGAAGTGGTTTTAGGATAACATATTCGACCCCAGTCTCTTCGAAACAACATTCAATAGCTAAAGACGTTCATTCGGCTATCCAAACTCAATCAGTCGACCTTTTATCCGTCCTATTTTTTTCTATGATAGTCAATCATTCGACTGGCCGAAAATGATCGGTCAACTGATCACACATGTTCAGTTGAATATTTTGGCCATGTTTTCATTTAAATATAAAATTCAATCGATTGATGGGATTCGAACAGTCGATCGTTTGCTTTTTATAATGTATTTTCGCTCATCTAATCGACAAACTTCAATTGGACACTAATTTTACTCTTAACTACATTATATAGAAGTTAGACCATAGTTTTAATAATTGTTGCCCACCCATCTCTTTGTATTTGATGATTTCACTATTATAAATAATCCCTCTTCTATTTCATTATTTTTCCCATTATCAATTCAATTATTTATACCAAATTCAATATAAACTCATTTCATGCGTCCATTTACTATTAGTATACCCTTTTTCTTATTTATTAGGTTGATTATCCTTACATATAACTTGTCCATATCATTTCAATTATTCTTATTTTAACCAATAAAGCTCCAACCAAATTTCAGTAGCTAATAATTACCTTTGAACCCTATTTACAATGTTTACATACAAGTTGTATATATTTGTAGATTATTTTCATATAAAAAATCCAACATTTATGTATTTTAGATAATCAATAATTGAATTTAAAGAATGAATATGATCATACAACAAAGAAAATGGAATCTCACTAATGGTTTAACCCAATAGCTTAGAAATCATCTTTCCCTCTTATTCTCTAGATTTGTCCTAAGTTGTAAATCTCGTGAAACACCGAGATGTTTATAGATTTGGAAAGCTCCTTCTTTCTCTCCTATTTAGGCTATTTATTTGTTGAACTGATGGAGAATTGTTGATTTTATTTCAGATCACATGTTTACTGAAAGGAGACTCAGAAGATGAAGAATGTAACGAAGGTCCCTTTCTCTTGAGTTTGGGAGGTTTATAAATACATTAGGTCGTATTAATGGATCGTTAATCCTAATTGGTCCATTTCCATTTAACTTATTCTTTTGTTATAGCTTACACTCCAGCATCCATTTTAAACGTATTTATGATGAAACTTGAGCAAAAAAATATAATTTACGAAATGGTGCAAGTTTCATAATTTAATTCCTCTGTTTATAGAAAATTATGTGTTGTACTTTTTAGTAAAATTGTCATTTTACCCATTAATTAATGTATTAATTAATTTAAAAAATTTGCAGGGTTTCATTGATTAGAGTTGTTTGCACAAAAAATGGGCAAACACCTCCATGTCGTATGATTTTGTTGATTATATGTTGTTCTTAAGGATTTGGGTGATTTATGCAAATATATAAAATAGATGGACTAAACTGTAAAAGACACACAGATTTATAGTGGTTCGGCCAGAATGTGCCTACGTCCACTTTATATGTTATTCTCCTTTACTTTTCAGGTTACAAGTACAAAGCTTTTATTACAAGTATCTGAAAGTTGTTTGAAAGTTCTATCCGTGCTTGAGCTCTCAAACTTGTCCGCCATTGTTGTACCCCTGCCCCTCTATTTATAGAGTGAGGTTGGGGGCAGAGGTCTTGGATGTATATAGTCGCTGGTGGGCCTGGGCTGATGCAATCTGGCCTGGAAGTGTTGGTCCGATATGCCTTGGTCCGGTGGAACTTGGTTCGGCAATGGGTGGAGTGTGGGTTGGTTCGGTAGTAGGTGGTTCGGTAGTGAGGGGAATTTGACCGGTGGTGGCTTAGGAGTGAGTTGGTTCGGTGGGCATGGGATGGAGCCGGTCCGGTGAGATGTTGATTCGGTGGTAGGGAAGGAGCCGGTCCGGTGAGATGTTGATTCGGTAGTAGGGAAGGAGCCGGTCGAAACACACCCAACATTTGCCCCCCAAAGTAGGGCATATGCCTGTATATGGCGTGCTTTGTTTTAAGTCATTCATCCTGGACGCTATCATCCGGTCTCTAATGCCGAACCAACTGGTTCGGTCATTGATATTTGCTTATAAATAGGGGCCTAACGCTTTCGTTTTTCCTTATCAGCCGAACCAAACCCCTGTCTTTGTCGAATCAAACTCTCATCTCTGCCGAATCAAACGTGTTAGCCGAACTAGAATCTTATTTTGCCGAACCAGGTGAGATCCTTTTCTGCCGAATGTGTTTTTGCTCTGGACTACCGAATGGTTTCGAGGACTCGACTCACCGAATGAACTTCGTGGAGTATAAGTGCCGAATGAACTTCTATACTTGGATTACCGGATGAACTCAAATCTTGAATTACCGAATGAACTCGAATCTTGAATTTTTTATGTTTCGAATTACGAGTGAAATTCCAGACTACATAGTTTATATGTTTTAAAGATATACTTTTTTGTGTTGCAGATAAATGTCTCATAAAGTGGAAACTTGATCAGATAAGAGGAAATCTATGGACAGAAGAGAGTCCCTCGTTGTGCCCCCAGCCCAGTCAGGACCGGGACGACAGGGACCCACCCTGAGATCACTAGTGGATGGATATGGCCCTCGGGAGCTCTTGAACTCTCCTCCTGACTGCTTTCCTAGCTCCCTCAAAGAGGAGCAGCTTGATGTTATATCTCGTTCTTTCAGGATTGATAGAGACTTATGGTGCTGCCAGGGAATGGAGTCATGCCGTATGATCCCCCTGAAGGATATTTTGCTATTAGCAGGTACCATTGTATGTGTGGGGCCATTCCCCCGATCAATGCTTGGATAGTCAGCTTCATCACCTACCTAAAGGTGGCCCCTTTCCAGCTTCATCCCAACTCTTACGCTATCTTGGTGAGCCTATTTATCATTTTCCAGCGAAAATACGGGCGCCCTCCTTCCAACCGGGAGATCCGATATTTGGACAACTTGAGGGGCTACAAGAAAGGGTCTCCATACATCAGCTTGGAATCGGCCGTGTCCTTCAAGCCGGTCCTGGACTTATATTCGAAGTTCAGCATGTTCAAGAAAGAATGGTTTTTCGTCAAGGATGACTCCGTTTCTATCCGTCGCTTCACCTCCGGCTGTAAGTTGAAGCTTATTTATAATTTCCGTTCTGACTGAAATGCTTCTTCTTATGTGTTTTTATTTCTTGCTAGCGACAGGTGGCTTTGCGGTCGTGGAGAATGATCACCTGGTTCAGATGGCTGCGGAGATAGAGGCCATTTCGGGAAGGGAGAGGTAAGCTTCTTACCTGATCAGGAATGATACTCTTCTGCAGCACAACTTGATTCTACCACGTCAGTCTGTGATCAAGCAGAGAGACACAGCCGAGGAAAGGGCTGCCAAATCCAAAGGAGGGGCCACGAAAAAGAGCAGCAAGAGGAAACCCTTTTCGATACCTCCAGTCGTCGGGGGGAAGAAGCTCAAGAAATTCGATGGACCCTCCCCTAGCATATGTCCAGATGTTCTGGAGGAGGAAAATGTAGAGAAGGAAAGAGGCGATGAGGAGAGCGGAGGTGATGGAGAAGGTGATGGTGGTGATGGTGGCGAAGGACAGAGCGGTGATGGCGCCGGGGCTTTGTCTTCTGGGCAAGCGGGGGAGATCCAAGAGTGGACAGATGATGCTTTCCGCCAGGCTTTTGAGGGGTTGGAGGAAGGATCGGCCTTGGTGGAGAAGCCCAAGACAACTGATAAAGCCGGGACTGGTGCCTGTCCATCTTCCGAGAGCGTTTCAGCTAGGGCATCTCCGGCGATTCAAGGTGAATTTTTGACTCCTCCTTTAACTTCACATATTTCTTGGGTTATAGTCCCATGCATGCTTGTAACACTCGGTTTTTATTCCAGGAACGGGTAAGGCGGCCAAGACATCAAACATTCGGCACCGCCTTGAGCAATTCAAACTCCTCAAAGCTTCCGCTAAACCAAAGCCTCCGACCAACCGTTCCGGGGACGTAGTCAGCTACCGTCCTCTTCTCGGAGTTATTGAAGAGGATATTCAAAAGAAGAAGAGGAGGCGCTCCTTATTCGAACCTTCACCTGGTCCTCAGCCCCCAACCCAGCCTATCCTTGATATCACGGGGGAGGATACTGAGTTTATACCCTCTCCACATCCGTCTGAGATTCCTACCGTTACTCAGATTGATCGTCCCGGCTTGGCTCGTAATCCCTTCGCAGGTCATCCCGATCTGGATCCGGGTTCTCATGATATTTCCTTTGACGAGCTTACCGGTGAGCACCTTCTCCCTCGCAATCCTATGGTAAGGGTGCTTGATGAGGCCAAGTCTCTGGACCTTGATTTGCTTACTACTCGGATTGTAACTATGGGGGATGAAGTTAAGGCAAATATCGACCAGGTTGCTGAGGAGACTAGGAAGTTGATGGGGCATCATGCCCGATTGGTCAAGGCCGGGGAGGAAATTGGTAGTGCCAACATAAGATTGCGGTTAGTGGTTGCCGAACAGGCCAAGCAACTCGCCGATCAGGCCATCCAAATCTCTAAGCACGAGGCTGCCTCCAGACGGCTAAAGAAAACCATGGAAGAGGCTAGCAGAGCCGAGTTGCGGAAAATGGAGGCCATCTGCAAGGAACAGATCGATATGGCCATTGCAACAGTGGACGAGGTTCGGAAAGCGGATCTCGAGCGGGTAGAGGAGTTATCTGGGAAGCTTGAAGCCGTGGAGCTTGCTCAAGCCAAGCTAAAGGAGAAGATGGAGGCGATGAGGATATCTCTTCAGGCTGACCGCTCGCGATACCGATCAGAGAGGGATGCTGCCGTTGAAAAGCTGTCTGCTTCTGAGGCCCGAATGAGGGAGTTTGAGGAGAACGAGGGGATGATGGATGAGATGCTCCAGGATATGTATTTCCGTACTTGGAAGCAGGGCAACTTATCCTGGATGGATGATTATCCCCGGATCATGGCCAGGATTTATCTCCGGGCTCTGGAGGAGGCCAAGGCTAATGCGGATAAGGAGGGTGGCATGGCTTTCAGAATGGATGTGGTCACGACCCAATTCACTAAGGAGAAGAAAGCGGCGGTGAAGGAGGGCATGCGGTTGCTCGCTGCCGAGGAGGTAGGTGTGCAGTTGGGAGATGATGATCAAGGAATGGATGCTGGTAAATCTTCCCTTTAGCCTTTTCATAGCTTGGTTGTTTATTGTTTATTTAATGAATTCTTCTCCTGAATTGGACAGGCGGGACCTCTGAAGCGCCAACTACCTCTGGTCAGCATGCTGGGGGCTCTAATCCGGCGGTTAAGTAGACCTCGGAGGGCCAGAAGGGTAGAAGCGAGGCCCCGATGCAGTCGGCTCCTTGGCTTGATCTGGACATTTTTTTAGCTTATTTGACACTACTGTCTTTGTTAGTCTTAAAACATTAATGTAATTTTCGGGCTGTAATTATGTAACAAACAATTTGATTTTTGGCATGTAACTTTATAACATAAGCTGATTTTGTCGTGTTTGAATGTTGTCGTTATTTTGATGTGTTGCATAAAATATAGCTGTGCATGTGTTAGTGATTCAATTGTGTTTGACGCTATTTGCTTAAAATATAATTTCGTGTCTTGCGATGTTAGTGTGATGTGCGTAGAAATTATAGTTACATATTTATGTACAAGAGAAGAAAGTGCCGCCCTTTAATTTTTTGCTGCAGACGGTAGCTTTGAATGCCTTGTGTGATCGAATATGGAATGCAGCCGAATGTCCTGCCATCCAGCTGTGAGTTCTTATTCCCATTGGTGAGTGTCTCCTATTTTGTGTCCTGTACTTTAGCGATCGTTATAGAGGATAGGAGGAAAGTTTTTATAAATAAAATGGAAATATAAGAAATAGTAAAACTTCCAATCACGGAACGCCTTTGATGTGCTTAAGTTCGTGGCAAACGGGTTTTGTAGTCACTTTCCATAGCTGTGGGTCTTGGAGACATTTGTCACCCATCTTACGCCTCCGCGGGGAGTTTTCTTTTTTACCACAGCCGTATTTAAGACACATCGGAGCCGAGAACGCGCACAGTAACTACCCGGGCCATTATGGCCCGTAATCGTGGGTATTATTCGATTTACCGTGGCCGGCTAGCGCAGGTGCCGATCGTCAGCTGTGAACTGCACCTAGCTGGCCACACCTTATGTTGGGGCTTATAATCGGTTCACGGTTGTCGGCGAGCCGAACGCCGTAATGAGCTGCCTCGGCTATAGTCGGCCTTCTCGGTGGCTTATAATGGGCTCATTACAGTTGGCTTTGAGGGCCGTCATGAGCAATGAGTTAACCCGCAACAGAGGGATGCTGGAGCAAAAGTGTCTCATTGGCGAGGGCATAGATTTGTATAGTACCTGTTAGGTCTTGTCTAGGTGAGGTTGTGCCGTGAGGTGTCCAGAATGGAAATGTCGTTATACAGGATTTTGTTCAACAGAAAAGGATAAAGGTTAACAAGAAGCCGAGATATAAAGGAACAAGTTAAAAAGAGGCAAGATTTTTAAAGTGGTTCGGCACGAAAATGCCAACGTCCACTGATTCTCTTTGTTAATTCACTTCATATGGGCAGTACCAGTTAAAAAAAGTATCGGCGAAGGTGTTGGATGTTCCATGCCCTCTGGAACACCTCTCCGTCCACTGTTGACAAAATATAAGCTCCGTTGTGGAGATCTTTATGAATTACATACGGTCCGTCCCAGATGGGATCTAGCGCTCCGGGGCGTGGGAAAATTCACTTGAGGACAAGATCTCTTTCTTGTAAGCTGCGATGCTTGACTTTGGAGTTGTATTGTGCTGCCACTTTTTGCTTGTGAGCTGCGGCTTTGAGTGCTGCATCATTTCTTCTTTCTTCGATTAGATCCAAAGACATATGGAGAGTTCTTCGTTCTCTTCTGGGTTGTAGTGGATCCTATGGTGGGATGGCACTACAGTTTCAACTGGGAGCATGGCCTCCGATCCGTATGCCAAAGAGAAAGGAGTATGCCCTGTTGATGTTCTGAAAGACGTGCGGTAGGCCCAAAGTGCCGTAGGAAGTTCATCCACCCAAGCTTTTTTTGACTTTTCAAGCTTCTTCTTGATTAGAGTTTTAAGAATTTTGTTGACAGCTTCGACTTGTCCATTTGCCTGGGGATAAGCCACAGATGAGAATCTTTTGTGAATTCCATGCTCTTGGCACCAGTCGGCGAACTCCTCGCTGTCAAACTGAAGTCCATTGTCCGACATGATTTTGTGTGGAATCCCGTACCTGCATAGAACATTTTTGATCAAAAAGTTAATAACTTTTGCCGAAGATATTTTATTTAAAGGTTCCGCTTCCACCCATTTGGTGAAATAGTCGACTGCCACTATAGAAAATTTGGCTCCGCCTCGGCCTATCGGTAGTTCGCCAATCAAGTCAATACCTTATACTGCAAAGGGCTAAGGGCCGGTCATCTGAGTAATCTCATTTGTTGGTAGTCGAGGAATCTTAGCAAATTTCTGACATCTGTCGCATCTTTTGACGAAGTCTAAGGCGTCTTTGTTTAAAGTGGGCCAGTAGTATCCATATCGGAGCGACTTCTTTGCCAGAGTCTGCCCACCAGTGTGATCTCCGCAGCTCCCTTGATGGATGTTGGATAAGATTTACTTGGCTTCCCTTCCAGTGATACACCTCAATAAGGGGTTAGAGAAGCCGTGCCGATAGAGGATGCCTTCTTGTATTGTGTAGCGGGAAGCTTTCCTCAAGATTTTCTTAACTTCGTTACGCCCGTGGGGCAGTGTGCCATCTTGTAAGTATTTCTGGATAGGAGTCATTCAAGTTTCCTCTTCGATTGCAGCTATCAGATCTTCTTGTTCGAAACTTGGGGAAAGTTGTTTCGAGATGGTTACTGTTTCGGAAATGGTGTTGTTCTTCATGCTAGCCTGCTTTACCAGTTCGTCGGCCTCTTGATTCTCTTTTCGAGGAATGTGTTTGATTAAATAGTGATCCAATTGATCGAGCAGCAGCTTGGTCCTCTTTAGATATGCTGTGAGTCGTTCTCCTCGAGTCTGAAACTCTCCCAGTACTTGGTTTACGATAAGTTGAGAATCACTATGAAGAAATAAAGAGCTGACTCAAATTTCTAAGGCAAGTTCTAATCCTGCTATTACTGCTTCATATTCTACGTCGTTGTTGGTGGCGGCGAATTCCAACCTTAGGGCATAGTGCAGCTTCCTTCCCCTGGGGGTGATTGTCACAATATCGGCCCCCGAGCCCTGTTCGTTCGATGCTCCATCTACAAAGAGATTCCACTTGATATCTCCTGCTATTTCAGATTTCTCCTTACCTTCGTTGGTAGTGAATTCGGCAATGAAATCGGCCAGGGCTTTCCCTTTGATGGCGGTGCGAGGATGGTAGGTGAGATCATATTGACTTAGCTCAATGCACCATTTAAGCAGTCGCCCGGAGGTGTCGGGACGATGGAGTACCTGCCTTAGCGGTTGATCGGTTAGAACTCTGATGGAATGGGATTGGAAATAGTGTCGCAATTTCCGTGATGTGATTAGTAAACAATATGCTAACTTCTTAAGTTTAGGATATCTGGCGTCTGCCTCCGTGAACCTCTTGCTTACATAGTATACTGCCCGCTGCGTGCGGTTGTCTTCTCTTACCAAAGCGGCGCTTAGAGCATGAGATGACACAGCAAGGTATAGGTATAGCTCTTCGCCTTCATTTGGAGTTGAGAGTACTGGTGGTCTCTAGAGGTGTTCGATTAGGTTGTGGAAGGCCGTTACGCATTCGTCAGACCATTCGAACTTTCCCTTGTCTTTCTTTATAGCTTCGAAGAAAGGGACACACTTGTCAGTCGCTTTAGAGATGAATCTGCTCAGGGCGACCACTTTCCCATTTAGGCTTTGCATTTCTCTTCGAGTGGAAGGTATCCTGATTTCCTTTAGCGCCCGGACTTGTTCAGGGTTCGCTTCAATTCCTCTGGCATGGACAATGAATCCTAAGAACTTTCCCGATGATACTCCGAAGGAGCACTTTAGAGGATTCAGCTTCATTCCATATCGACGAAGTACTTGAAAAATCTCGTCCAGTTGGCTCACATGGTCGATGGCTTTTCTTGACTTTACTAGCATGTCGTCCACATAAACTTCCATGGTCCGTCCTATTAGTTCCGCAAACATCTTGTTGACGAGGCGCTGATAAGTGGCTCCGGCGTTTTTAAGTCCAAAAGGCATTAATTTAAAGCAGTACAATCCCCGGTCGGTGATGAAACTAGTGTGGTCTTGTTCGGGGGCGTGCATAGGAATTTGGTTATATCCTGAGTATGCGTCCATAAAAGACAAGAGTTCGTGCCCGGCTGTGCTGTCTACAAGTTGATCGATTCGGTGGAGTGGGAAGCAATCCTTCGGACAAGCGTCATTTAAGTTGGAGAAGTCAATACACGTTCGCCACTTCCCATTAGCCTTCTTTACTAGTACCGGGTTGGCGATCCACTCTGGGTAGATGGCCTCTCGGATGAAGTTATTGGCAAGTAGGTTCTTTACTTCTTCATCGAGGGCTGTTGATCGTTCTGCCCCCATGCTTCTCTTTTTTTTGTTTTACCGGCACCTTGGTAGGATCAATGTTCAGTACGTGGCATGCTACGTCTGGGGAGATTCCAGTCATGTCAACGTGCGTCCATGCAAATACATCCACGTTGTGGCGAATAAAATCGACGAGTTGATCCTTCAATTCCACTCTTAGCTGAGACCCGACTCTCAGCAGTCTACTTGGGTCGTGTTTGTCTACAGATACAAATTCCATAACCTCTGCAGGCTCGGTGGTGGCCTCCTCCTCTTTGTCCCTGGGGTCTAATTCATTGAAAGGATCACTGGTATATTGAAGAGGAGGGGCTTTCTTTAGTTGCTATGCTTCCAAGTTTTTCTTGTAGAGAGAAGTCTCGGCATTCTTCCCCCTATCCTTTCTGCGGTTATTGCGAAGCTCAGTTACATAGCAGTCTCGAGCAGCGTCTTGATCTCCCTCTACCTCCCCTATTCCATTGTCTGTTGGAAATTTCATCATCAGGCACCATGGGGCCAAGACAATTTGGAAGTCAGACAAGGCTGGTCTTTCTAAAAAGGCGTTGTAGGCCGAGTGGTTTTCTATCAGCACAAATGTTTGTTTCCGCACAACGGAGCGGGGATGACTTCCTATTTCGACAAAGAAGTCCAGTTGCCCGAGGGGCATCTTCGCATCCCCCGTGAAACCGTGTAGTGGTTTGTTGCAGGGAGACACATCTTTCATTGACAGCTTCATTTTGTCGAAAGCATGCTTAAATAGGATATTTACTGAGCTGCCAGCGTCTACTAGAATTCGAAAACCTTGGCTGGACCGAACCAGGCAGAGATGACCATAGGATCCATGTGAGGGTACTGCCTCCCCTCTAGATCACGCCTACTGAATGTGATGCCATCATTCTCTTTTCATTTCGGGTGGCGTTCTTTCATAACAGAATTAACGTAGCATTCATTGTTTCTAAGTGACTTACCGTATCTTTCCATCTCTGCCCAGCTTCCGTAGGCGATGTGTGGTCCTCCTGATATGGTATGGACCACTATCTTCTCTTGACTAGAGCCACTAGTGTTGCGATTTCCTCCACCTACTTCTGGGAGGGGTAGCCCTGGGTTCTCTTGGCAGGAGTTGAAGTCCTGTTCTGACCTTTCACATAGCGCTCCAGTCTCTTCCTTCTGATGTGTTCTTCAATCAAGTCCTAGAGATGATGACATTCATTGGTGTCATGCCCATGAGATTCATGGAAGCGGCAGAACTTTCCAGACTTAATTGCATTATCTGATTCCTTCTTGTGCGGGGGGCGCTTGTACCTAACTTCGTCTTGGGTTGCCAAGAAGATGTTTTCGATTGTTTCATTCAAAGGAGTGTAAGAGTCAAATCTCGGTCCTGGCCTATACAAACGCTTTTCTCCCTTCTTGCCCCCAGCATTGTCTCTAAAGTCATTTCTTCGAACGTCCTTTGCTACTGCGGGTGTGTTGCCATGAGCTGTCTTAGCTTGTTGCCATGTTTGCCTTTCAATGGAAGCGTCTTCAAGTCTCATATATTTTCCGGCTTCATGAAAGAAGTCGGGTAAGGTAGCTGGTTTTTCCTTCGTTAATCTCCTAGCAAATTTGGTATCCGGATGCACACCACTGTAGAGGGCATTAGGATAAGTTTCTCAACGGCATCCTGGACTGCGGCCGCTGCGGCATTGAATCGGGTTAGATATTGTTGCACTGTTTCTTCGGGCTTTTGTTTGATATTGGATAAGGAATAAGCGTCCTTGGATTGTTCCACATGAATGAGGAATTGGCTGATGAACTTTTCTTTCAACATTTCCCATGAGCTGATGGACCCTTGGGGTAGATGGCAGAACCAGGAGGTAGCTAGATCGGCCAAGAAGAGTGGAAAGCATTTACACAATACTCCTTCTGTCACTCCGCTCATGACCATATGCTGTGTGTATCTCTGTAAGTGTACGACGGGGTCAGAGGTTCCCTTGTAAGGCTCCATTGTTGGTATTTTCCATTCTCGGGGGGTGATGGCAATCTCGATATTGCGGGTGAAGGGGCTGGTTACCCTAGCGCCTATCCCTCGATCTCTTTGATCCCGTCGGACGCACACTCTGGATAATTGCGCCATCCTTTCATCAGAATTTTGGAGTAGATAGAAATGAGTTTGGTTCTTCTCTGCGGGATTGACTCCGTCCAGATGACCTGTAGGGATGGTACCGTTTATTACTCCTAACATATTCCGATGGCTGTCTTCGGTCTTCTGGGAGCATGCTGGGGTCATTCAAAGTTGGCCCTTGCCTCGACCTTCTCCTGCTGTGCTCTGTTCTAAGCATTCCCTCGGGTCCAACTTCGGGCTGGACTCCAGCTCGGCCCCGTCCATTGGTGTTCCCATGGTTAGGTAGCATGACAGGCTCAGCCATATCCGACCCCTGCCTGGTACCTCCTCCGTTGGGTTCGGTTCCAAGCGTTTCCTCGAGTCGGAATTCGGGCTGAGTCTGGACTCGGCTCCTACCATTGCTGTTTCTGTTGTTAGCCTCTTCGAAGAAGAAAGATCTTTTTCGCCTCCCAGATCCTCTAGACTGGGACTCGCCCCATGATTCGGTGTTGCGGTTGGATTCTTCAGCATCCCTTAAGCGTGACATGAGTTGGTCCACCAAGGCTTCTTGTTGAGATGTGAAGCGGTTAGTTACTTCAGCCACGACCCTGTCCAGATCTGCCCTAGTAATTGGTTGCTCCGTGGCAGGGGCTGTCGGATTTGCCTGATTTCCATTTGCTGTTGGAATGGAACGATTCCCTTGATCTGTGATTACTGGATCCGGAATACTTCTAGTCGCGATGTTTTTTCCTTTGTTAACATCTTTCTTCTGCCTGCGAGGCATGTTTTCCAAGCAATGAGTGAAGCTGTTAGGAAGAAGGCTGAGGGGGAGAAGCTGAAGCTTCTAGCTCGAGCTCTCAGTGAAAGCACCAAAAATGTTTGCACAAAAAATGGGCAAACACCTCCATGTCGTATGATTTTGTTGATTATATGTTGTTCTTAAGGATTTGGATGGTTTATACAAATATATAAAATAGATGGACTAAACTGTAAAAGACACACAGATTTATAGTGGTTCGGCCAGAATGTGCCTACGTCCACTTTATATGTTATTCTCCTTTACTTTTCAGGTTACAAGTACAAAGCTTTTATTACAAGTATCTGAAAGTTGTTTGAAAGTTCTATCCGTGCTTGAGCTCTCAAACTTGTCCGCCATTGTTGTACCCCTGCCCCTCTATTTATAGAGTGAAGTTGGGGGAAAGGGTCTTGGATGTATATAGCTTCTGGTGGGCCTGGGCTGATGCAATCTGGCCTGGAAGTGTTGGTCCGATATGCCTTGGTCCGGTGGAACTTGGTTCGGCAATGGGTGGAGTGCGGGTTGGTTCGGTGGTAGGTGGTTCGGTAGTGAGAGGAATTGGACCGGTGGTGGCTTGGGAGTGAGTTGGTTCGGTGGGCATGGAATGGAGCCGGTCCGGTGATATGTTGATTCGGTGGTAAGGAAGGAGCCGGTCCGGTGAGATGTTGATTCGGTGGTAGGGAAGGAGCCGGTCGAAACACACCCAACAAGAGTTAAACAGCAAAAATGAAGGCGAAATGGATAAGTCCTCAGGCTAGCACATGAAGGGGGTGGGGCAACACTGTGATATAATATCTACTCCAGTTTCATTTGCATCTAAAGACGGTATTGTTCACAAACCATCGCCTATAACCTCGGTTCATTTTAATGAACCTGTTTCATCATCATCGGACTCTTCGGACTCTGCTAATGCCAACATAGGATTTGAACCATCTCTCAATGATAATTGTTCTTTTAATTCTCAAAATTTATAATGTAATGAGAGCATTTTCCTATTTTACACGATGAAGCAACCTCAGCTATGGAGGAAAAGGAGCAAATCAGTTTATATTGTAGTAACTTGAAAATATTAAATAAGGTTGGATGCGGGAGCCCCACTAATAAGCCAAAAAAATTGAATGAATTAAAAAGGAATTGTGCGTTTAAAAAAACCAAAATGGGCAAAAGTAGTTGGTAAGTAATGTGAGTAGTTATTATTAGCGGTAATTCTAATTCTAGTAAATAAGGAGACATGGGGAGTTAATGTAGTAAGTATGAGCGGCCAACATAACACTATTGAACTTCTAAACATGGGTGGGGCCAATTGTAGTGTGACGTTCATGTATGCGTAAAATTTTGCATCGGTTCTCTCTTTTCAGTTGGTAGGATACGAATACGCTAATTGATCTTTATTATTACCGAGAACTTGGTTATCACCTTTGCCCTCCGTGATGTTTAATATTTCTTTCAATATAGTTTCTTCAACGAATTAAGCTGCTTTAGTGCCTCATCAACTTTATATAAATCTCTTTGCCGATCTGCTTCCACCTTTTGCATAACATTTTCCTCCATCTTAAGATACCTTTCCGAACTATTATCGTTAAGGTCCCCTTATTGCTTTTACTTTCTGGACCTTCATTTAACTCTTCTACCACGTCTGCTACGTTGAACACCTCTCTTTCTTCCTCAATTGAACCATTTTCTCCAAGTGTGAGTAGAATCGCTTCATTTAAGATTAGTTTAGCAACCTGCTATCTCCCCTCTTAGGTTGTTATGCTTTGGTCATTGGGCATTGTCTTCTAATGTGTCCAAAACGCTTACAATTTACACATCTTGGAGGAGGATTCTCACAAATGGCCTTCATTTATTAATCACCCCATGTTCCCTAATTGCTTCCAAAACTGAAGGGAAACCGACTTCCCCCATAATGCCACCAAAACCCTAACAAAGATATCTTGTAACGACCCGAAATTTAATTGTATTAAATATGAATATTTAATATACATTATTAGATAATTAATTGATTTTATCACTCAAATAAACCTCTTTTAAATAATAACTAATAATAGTGAAGTTGTTTTAAACTTTGGTTTACAAAAATAATTAGTTCGAGGAAAATAAAAAATGTGACCGGAAATCGTTTTTCGAATTTTTGATCTTTCGTCGTCTAAAATTTGTCGAATAACGTTGTGTACTAAAATACACACACACTTATATAATAACATATGAAATGGATAGGGTTAAAATAGGTTTAAATATTTACTTAAGGAAATAAGGTAAGTTGACTTTTCTTTCTAAAATTAAATAAATAAAAAGAGAAAAATGAAATGTCACATAACATGACAACTTATCCTAGTACATATAAAAAGTAATGAGGTGGTGAACAAGAGAGGAGGATGGTGCTTGCGCGTGGAAGGGCTAGGTGAGGGAGGCGAGGTGGAAACAAGTGTATGGAGTGTATTGGGTTAAGGGCAAAAGGTAATTTTCATATTCCATTTTATATAAAAATAATTCTACTTTTTATGCTCATTTTTACTTCATTTTACCATTTTCATAACTCTATTATCTTTCATTTCAAGCTCTTCTTATTTTCCATGGCTTCTTAATTTTTTTAAAGTTAAAAATCCCTTCTTTTCCTCTTAAATCCTTTAAAAACTATTTAAAAACCATCTTTTTACTTTCTAGTTCTCTTAGCCTCCAAAAACAGGACCCAAAACCACCTTTTAAAGCTAGGCCGAGCCCAATCACCCTAGGGCCGAACACATTTAGTCACTTTAGGCTCTTAAAAATAAAATATTTACAAAGAAAATCCAAGTCCGGTTGTTGGTGCAAAGTGGTAGTGATTTTCACTTTATTTCGTGCTGATTTTAGTGAGTAAGTCTCATCTTTAGAACCAAAGTTTTTAATTTATTGTTATTGATAATATTTGTTGTTGGTTGTTTGGTTTGGAAAGTAATATTGCTTGTGTTTTTACATATATGTGTTTATAT
This sequence comes from Allium cepa, assembly GCA_030765085.1. Classification (NCBI taxonomy): domain Eukaryota; kingdom Viridiplantae; phylum Streptophyta; class Magnoliopsida; order Asparagales; family Amaryllidaceae; genus Allium; species Allium cepa. The sequence continues at coordinate 737,844,429 of CM060943.1, forward strand.
CTAATGTTTTGTTATGGACTTGAAAATGAAGTCGAAATGTTAAGTGATGGTTAGAAAGCGATGATCTTTATTTTGAGCATGGATGTTGTTGAATTTGTAAAAATGTATGAGCTTTTGTATATGGATGTTGTATGTTAAAGAGAAAATTAGCACGTGGATTTATTTATGTCGTGACACAGAGATCATGTATGTTTTAAATTTGTTTACTTGTTTATTTTCTGGAAATATTTTATAAAGTTTTTAAAAACTTTACTTTTGTTTCCAAAACTTTATACAAAGATTATAAAGTAATTTAATATGGAAGAAAAGGGTTTTAAAAGTTATTTTGATTTGTGAAACAAGTTTTTAAGAATATGGTATCTATAATGATAGTCGCTATGGATGCAATTCGTAAAACGACCACTTTTTGTGTACATTAAAAGAATTTTACACTTTAAGTATTTTTGAAAAGTATTTTAAAATATATTATAAGTCTTAAAAGTAATTTTAAAATTTTAAAAATATTTCCAAAGTTTAATTATTAAATAATTAAGTAAAGATTAATCATTAATTATTTAAGTTAAGGTTAATTAATTAATTAAGTAAAGGTTTAAGTTAGCATTAAATTATTTATTGATTAAGTATTATTAATTATTAATTAATTAATCAAAGGTTAATAGTTTATTAATTAATTATTTATTGATCTAGTAATTGTTATAATTATTTAAATCGATTGTTAATCAATTATTAATCAGGTAAGCCTTAATTGTTACTTAATTGTTAATTAAGTTAAGATTTAATTAGGATTCAATTATTATTAAATAAAATTTAGACTTATTATTAATTGATTAAATAAATAAAGGTTTTTAATTTTTAATCACCGTATTTCCAAGGATCGATTTGTTTAAAATGCAACTTTCTTTTAAAAAAGATGGGTTTTAAATAAAATGGATTTCTTTGTTTATGTCATTAAGTAGCCAATACTAAAACGTTGACATGTTTTATGAAAAGTGATTCGTCCTATATTTAATATTAAAAGACGACGAGTAACCTTTCATCTATCTACGAGATCTAGAACCAAATTTTCTGGACGAGGGATAGAGAATTCGAAATGTTGAAAACGTGATAAACATAAGAGAGCTCACTTTGATAAATGGTTCATGATAAATTAAGCATATAGAAGGTACTTCATTGTATACTTAACATTAAATTCCAAGGTATGGAAACTTGTCTCTATCCTGAGAAGTAAGAAATGTACGTCGAGTCAAGGTTAGTTTTCTAACTTGTTCGACTTCATTATTAATCGTGGGATATAACTGCTTGAAATCGGAAAGTGGGGATAGATATAGGATGTCTTATTTTTCATATGCAAATCTATACACCCTTCAAATAGTGGATTTTTTCACTATCGATAACTTGGCCCATTTTAAAATTATTAAACGTTGGTTCAAAGAGACTGGGATTGGGTAACATGAGTTATTCGAAAACCACTTCGAACCATTGTAAGCATTCAAATTGGAAACATCTGGAAATGATGGAATCGAAGATAAAGATCTTTGAAGTGCAAGTGCTACTTGCTACTAATCCTAAAGGGGATTCTAATATGGATGTAGTAGAAGTAGTGCCTTCAATTTTATATCCTAAATAACTTGTATGGACGAATGCTAACATTGCATTATCGCTTAAAGGACAGTGTTAGCATTTCAACTGGGATTATAATACCCCGTAAAATGAACCATAAATAAATAAAGTAAATTGAATTAAATATGATAAGGTTGAGTATGATAATTTTATAAAAGTTGGAATTTGACCATGAAAGTCATTTCGCTGCACTTATGGTGAAATTACGATCTATTTCCATATATCATATGATGAGAACAGAGCTCAAACAAAGAAGTTATGAGCATTTGAAGTTCTCATATTTAAATTAATTTAGCTTGAATTCAAATTCAAATGAGAAATCAAATTTTGGATTTAAATTTCAAAAATTAGCTTGGGGCTAAGTAAGCAATTAATTAACATTAAAAAGTTAGTTAGGGAGTAATATAATCCGGCAATGGAAAACAAAATAAACTCCCCTAAATAAGTAGCGTTTGACTTCACCTAATGACAGTCGAATGCTTGGCAATGATAGTTGCCAGTGGCGGCTAGGGTTTTATGTTATGTTCTATTCGATTGTGCACTCTAGATTACCCATTTCCTACCTACTCCATTCTATGGTTCTGGTGCATTTCAACTCCTATAAATAAGACCATATCTCTCCACTTTTATTCATATTATTTTGGGAAATATGACAAAATTTGCCATTGCTATGTCCCTAATAAGATTCAGAAACTTCGTAGAAAATTCAAATAAGGATTCAACTTATTTCATATTTGTTTCTTCTTCCTCTAATCTACTCTTTTCCTATTCTTCTCCAATTATTTCGGATCTAATGAATATATGTAATATTTCCTATTTTGTGTGTGCATATGTGTCAAAAGAGAGAGATTTTGAAAGAGATTGGAAGGCTACAAATCCATTTGAGTAAAGCTAAGGCTAATCTATGAGTGGGAACCTTAGTATTTTTTCAGCAATTGTTTAGCGTATTTCTTTTGAATTTGAATATGCCTTTGTGATTTTGAGATTTAAAAATTTTGATAGATAAAATTGCCTTAAATTCCTTCTTGTTTTGAAATGTTAATTCTATGTTGAGATTCTCGATTATTTACATTAATTTGATGGGATTAGTTTCATTATGCAATTTTTGATAATTTATAGTCCTTTCCATTTCTCCTTCTACTTTAGGTCAAATTGCGATCCTTCAATAAAATAAGAGGTTTAGATTACAAATTCTATTCGTAATTTACACAACTTATTCTTATCTATTTCCTTGTAAAAGAGGAGTTAAATAGAATATGAGGTTTAGATTGCAATTCTTATTATTTAAGATATTCCGTTGAATTGGTGTAATAAATTGACTTTCTATTTTATATACAAATCTTGTATCGCAGTTTTGATTATGAATATTTATTCCCTGTTTTGGACATTAAATTCCATGAAACCTTGAGAAATTGAAGAAAAAGGACTTGTAACAATAATTGGTTAGGGAATTGACATTTAATGCTAGTTTAGGGCGTAAAATTTGTGATTTTAGAACTTATTAAGTGTGAATATTTATTTATTTTTATTTGCATAATTAACGTATAACTATTGCGTATATGGCATAGTTAAGCAGGCACATTTACATTTATTTTGCCTGTTAGAAAGTAATTGATTTTAAGGTGAAAATAAAAAGAAACTCGTATATAGCCTAATTATTATTTTAAGGTGCAATAAGGAAGATTTCTTATAAGGCCTTATTTATGAAACAGTGAGATGAGTGTGAGCATGTGTGTGTAGGGAGCGTAATTGATTTGTGTAGCTAAGCCATACAGATGTGAGGTTAATAAAGTTACATAACGGAAGTCTGCCCTTCGATATGAGGCTACCGGCAGTCGTGTCCACTTTTATTGATGTGAGATATGCTTATCATAAATATTTGTAATGCCTTGAGGTTGGTTCCAATTTCTACAGAGGAAATCTATGTAGCGAATCTGGCTACCAATTCCTACGAATAGTAAACTAATATGAGACGTCATTATGGGTATGGGCCACAAGACGAAGGGCCTGCTTCGGGGTTTGAGGTATTAAATAGTTGGACCGGCTTTTTTCCTAGATGAAGTATTAAATGGCCAAGGGGCTACGCTAAGTGGTATCTCTATATGGGTCCGCTTTTGGAATTAGGCCTTATATGACGGGGTTTGCCTATTTCCATTTGGAAGTATCAAGTAGCCCATGAGATTCTATATGATGTCAGTAAATAGTACCGTTGAGGAGCACGATTCTAGAATTAAGCCTTAAATGACGGGGTCTGCCTATTTTCCACTGGGAGGTGCTAAATGGCTTGGGTACTGTCTCTTACATTATTAGCTATTTATGACGTATAATTGGGATGTGGGATTTACTTATGGAATAGAAGGTATTAAATGGTTGGACCCGCCTACTATCCTTATAAAGAAGTATTTAATGATCTTATTTTCGTAGATATATTCTTATTCTGAAACATAATGCCCAAATACTAAAATGATAAGACTCGAGGTTTTTATTCACCAAACACTTGTTGTTCTGACTCCCTCCTCATAACAACATAGGTTAAGGACCGAGCGATGGCGGTGACAATGCTTAAAGGTGAATAAGCTTGGCAAATGGTAATATTTATTATTATTTTCTTTCATGTGTACCCATGAATTTAAACCATTGTTGTAATGGATATTATATTATAGTTTTATGGGATTTTATATTATGACATTTTTATGGTTTTGAAATAAATGGGTACACTTTACTATTATATTTTGTTCCGTCTGCTGTGAGTTCTAGTAGTTTAGGCTTGTCTTAGAATGGATCTAAGTTTCGATGGGTCTGGGTTGAAATTTAGGCATGTTCCACGGTGGGTTTTTACATTTGGCATGAGAGCCCTAGGTTACCTGATCAAGGGGAAAAGCTATACGTATGAGAGAAGTGTTTGTTATTTTTGAAAAAAAAAATTCAAAAATTTTTTTCAAAATAATTCTTACTATATGTATATATATACTTAGACCCTCTCTTCTTGAACATACGAACATACACTAGGCAAATTATTCTTTTCTTTCAGCATGTAAATACTATCTTAGGAAATCATCACTAAAGGTTTAGCCTATAGATATTTGTTATGGTTGGCAATCAATCTTCTTTAGAACAAGGGAACCCTACCCTCGGAAGACCACCCATTCGTGGAATGCCCGAATGGTTTAAACAATGTCTTAGGACTGTCAGGCATATTCCTATTCCTCCAGTTGCACCAGTAGCACCAACTGCCCCAGCCGTTGATGCATCACCATGTCCTGTTGACTTTCGTAAGCTATGCAAGGACTTTCTCAGTATGGGAGGGAAGACATACTCTGAAGCTGAAGGATATTCAAAAGATAAATCATGGATTGGTAATTGTGAGAAGATATTTAGAGAGATTGGTTAGGATGATCAGTTAAGAAGAAGAATGGCAGCTTGGTACCTCAGGAAAGAAGCTTAAATTAGTGAAACTTTGTGACGAACAAGCACTCGGGTAGGATATTCTCATGGGACGCATTCAAGGACCGATTCGAGATGAGATTCACGTCTAGAGTAGAGTTAGCTTGCAATTGGAAAAGTTCATTCGACCGAGACAACGAGATTCTACCCTTAAGGAGTACATAGCTAAGTTTACTGAATTTGCTAAATTCGGGATGAACCTGATAGGCACACCTATGAAAAAGCCATGAAGTTCATGAAGGGATTAAATTCCCCATTAAGAGAAATGTTGTTGATCCAAGTACCTATGGGGGCTATGTATGAGATGTTGGTAGAAACAGAGATGCTACACGTGGCCAATGAGGAAGATAAGAGAGAGAAAGAGAAGTCTGCACAAACCCAAAAGAAAAGAGGGTCTAAGGAGGGGAGTTTTTGGGCCAACAAGAAGTCGAAGGGGAAGTTTAATAAGAAAGTAAAGGTGTGTAAGAGATGCCAAGGTAGGTGCCACGAAGCTAAAGATTGTAGGGAAAGTCTGATTAAGGAAGCCTTTAAAGGAAAATGCTTTAACTACCATGAGGAAGGGCATCACAAGAATTAATGTCCCAAGATGGCTAAGGAAGGACCAAGCAGACAAGCCTACACTATTGAAGCTATCCCTATGGATAGTAACCCACCAAGGGGCCAAGGAAAAGTAGCTCTAGAATGTATAACTCTTATTTTGGGGTTATTATTCGTACCCTATTTGATTCAGGGGCATCATATTCCTTTATAGCCAAGGATGTAATAAATTCCTTAAACCTTAAAACCCATATGGTCAACAATCTAGTAGAGGTTTCCAATCCCATTAGTGGTCCGACCGATCTTTATCTTACTTGCAAAGACCTAGTGTTAGACATGTGCGACATTGATTTCATATGTACTGTGTACGTTCTGAATTTTGAGGGGATGGACTTATCTTGAGTATGGATTGGATGTCATATTATGGAACCATTCTTGACTGCGATAAAAGGGCAGTATGATTAAGGAGTCATCGAGGTTGTGGCCTAGAAGTTCTTTGTACATTTGAAGCTTTAGTTGAGTTAAACCATTTATACTCGCTAAATCTATCTGTTGATCGAGAACCACATTTTTTACCCATAGTTTGTGAATTTCTTGATGTCTTTAAGGAGGTTTTGGGTCTCCCACCCCATAGGGAGATTGAGTTTCAAATCGATTTGGAGAAGGATGCAATACCCGCTGCTCTGCTTTTGAGACATATGGCCCCCATTGAAAGAAAGGAATTGGATAAGCAAATCTCATAGCTATTGAAGAAAGGATTAATCCATAGGAGTACTTCTGAGTTGGAAGCCTTTGTTGCTTTTACTGCTAAGGAAGATAGTTCGTTAAGACTTTGCATCGATTATAGAGAGTTGAACAAGTTAACAAGGAAAAATATGTACCCTCTACCTAGAATAGATGACTTGTTCGACCAACTTATAGGAGATAATTTATTTTTCCAATTAGACTTAACAACGAGATTCCATCAGTTAAGGATTATAGAGGAAATAAGCCAAAGACCGTATTCCTTACACTAGATGGACCCTATGAGTGGTTAGTAATGCCTTTTGGATTGACAAATGCCCCGGTATAATTTATGGATTTGACGAGTAGAATATTTAGAGGGCAACTTAATAAATTTTCCATGATGTTTGTTGTCTTGGTTTTCCAAAGGCAAGAAGGAGCATAAGGATGACCTTAGGGAGGTATTAGAGACCATGATAAAAATCAACTCAAAACCAAGTTTTCTAAATGTCACTTCTGAAAAAATGAAGTTAGGTTCCTTGGGCACGAAAGGATTGGTGGTGGACCCTACTAAAGTGGAAACTGTCCAAGAATGAAATGTTCCTAGTAATGCACTATATGAAGTCCATCAAGAGCTTTGCACAAATAGCAGCCCTTTTAACTCGATTGACTAAGAAGAATCTAGTTTTTTTTGGGATGATAAATGCACCAAGGCATTTGAGAAGCTTAAGGAGTCATTGACTAGTGCATCCGTGCTCACTATTGTAGATGGAACTAAACCATTTACAGTTTTCACAGATGCATGTGGAACAGGATTAGGAGCATTTCTTATGCAAGAAGGGAAGGCAGTTGCCTACGCTAGTAGATAACTGAAAGACCATGAGAAGATGTATCCAGTGCATGGTTTAGAATTGTCAGCCATTGTTTTTGCCTTGAAGATGTGGAGGCATTATCTCTTGGGGAAAAGTTTGTGCTATTCAGTGCTAATAAATCACTCAAATACTTATTTTCCAAAAAGATTTGAATCTTAAGCAGCAGATGTGGATGGAGTATAAAGCATCCTTCAACTTGGATATTCAACATACTCCTAGAAAAGGAACGCAGTCACTGAAGTCCTTAGTCGGAGGCATGCTACCCTAGGTGCTATATATGAATGGATACATTTTAAGTTTGTCTCGAATTTTAACCTCAAACTGTTAGTAAAACCCATCCAAAGTTTTCTATCAATTATGGAGATTAGGCTAACCTTAATGGATCGTATAAGGCACGAGCAAGTAAAAGACAAGAAGTTAGTAGAGATTTTGAAAAAATTAAGGAAAGAAGAGCATTTTCCCCATGCTAGAAGATATTGACTTTATGAAAAGGGATATTTGAGAAGAGATTGTTAAGTAGACTAATTACATACACAAATGCTAGGATTGATCTCATTTTAGAATGTGTGCAGTACATAATCACATTGCACTAATGGTTAAGTAGATGGTTGTGTAGAGAACTTAGTTGTATAACATGGATGTATTGTGAGTTGTGTTGTCCACCGCTTGGAAGATTTCGGGATGAAATCCTTAGGGTGAAGAATGTAACACAGCATAAAATGTACCATAAATAAAAAAGTAAATTTAATTAAATACAATAAGGGCTGGATATGGGAATTTTATTAAAGTAGCAATTTGACCATGAAAGCTATTTCGTTGCATTCATGGTGAAGTTCTGATCCGTTTTCATATATAACATGCTGAGAACGGAGCTCAAACAAAGAAGTTATGAGCATTTAAAGTTCTTAGATTTAAATTAATTTAGTTTGGATTCAAATTCAAATGAGAAATCAAATTTAGGATTTAAATTTCAAACTTGGCGGTTAAGTAAACGATTAATTAAGGCTTAACGTTAAAAAGTTAATTAGGGAATAAAATAATTTGGCAACAGAAAACAAAATAAACGCCCTTAAATAAGATAGCGGTCGACCTGAATAGGTCAATTGAACAACCGTAGAGGTCAACCAGTTGCATAAAGGTGGTTGACTGCTTGGCAACGATAGTTGCTAGTGGCGGCTACAGTTTTATGTTATATTCTATTAGGTTGTGAGCTCCATATTACCTATTTCCCACCCACTTCCATCCTACGGTTCTGTTGCGTTTAAATTCCTATAAATAGGACCCTACCCTCTCCACTTTTATTCATATTATTTTGGGGAAAACGATGAAACTTTGCCATTGCTATCACTCTAATTAGATTTTGAAGCTCTGTAACCAGGTATGGTTTCAACTTATTTCCAATTTGTTTCTTCCTTTTCCAGTTTATTCTTGTCATATTCTTCTACAATTATTCTAAATCTATTGAATATATATACCGATTTCTTACTATGTGTGTGTGGGTCTATATATATATATATATATATATATATATATCAAAAGAGAGATTTTGAAAGAGATTGGAAGGCTACAAATCCATTTGAGTAAAGATGAGGCTAATCTGTGAGCGTAAACCTTAGTATTTCTTTTCAGCAACTGTTTAGTGTATTTCTTTTGGATTTAAATATGCTTCAAGGATTTTGAGACTTAAAAATATCATATATAAAAACAAATTCCTTTTTATTTCGAAATGTCAATTCTACGTTGAGAATTCTCTATTATTTGCATTAATTTGATGGGATTTGTTTCGTTTATGCAATTTTTGATAATTTTATAGTGTGTTCTATTTTTCCTTCTTCTTTGGGTCAAATTGCGATTCTTCAATAAAATAAGGAGTTTAGATTATGAATTCTGTTCATAGTTTGCACCACTTATTCTTATTTGTTTCCTTGTAAAAGTGGAGTTGAATATAATATTGGGTTTAGATTGCAATTCTTATTGTTTAAGATATACCATTAAATTCATATAATAAATTGAGTTTCTATTTTATTTACAAGTTCATTATTGCAGTTTTGATTATGAATATTTATTTCCTGTTTTGGATATTAGAATTCCATGAAAGCTTGAGAAATTAAAGAAAAAGGACTTGTAATAATAATTGTTAGGGAAATAACATTTAGCGCTAGTTTAGGGCATAAAGTCCATGCATTTAGAACTTATTAAGCGCGAATATTTTTTTTATTTCTATTTACGCAATTAACATATAGCTATTGTGTATATGGCATAGTGAATTAGAATTTTATTTACATTTATTTTCCACCATTAAGAAGGTAACTGATTTTGAGGTGAAAATGAGAGGAAACTCTTATATAGCCAAATTATTATTTTAAGTCGTAAAAGATTCCTTATAAGGCCTTATTTATGAAAGGGTGATATGAATGTGTAAATAAATATGGAGAGTAATTGATTTGTTGCTTAGTCATAAGGATGCGAGGTCAATAGTTTTATATGATGGAAATATGTCCTTCACTTTGAGGCAACCAGCAGTTTTGTACACTTTTGTTGATGGGAAATATCCTTACTATAAATATTTTAAATAACACGAGGTTAGTTCCAAATTCTGTAGGGGAAATCTGCCCAGATAATCTGGCTACCAATTCCTTTAAATAGCAAACTAATATGAGATGTCATTATGAGTATGAGCCATAAGACGAAGGGCCTGCTTCGGGGTTTAGGTTATTAAGTGGTTGGACCCACCTTTTTCCTTGATGAAGTATTAAATAGCCAAGGGGTTATGCTAGGTATTATCTCTATAAGGGTCTGCTTCTAAAATTAGGCCTTAAATGATGGGGTTTGCCTATATTTCACTTGAAAGTATTAACTGGCTATGGATTCCATAGGATGTCAGCTAGATAGTACCGTTGAGGAGCTCACTTTTGGAATTAGGCCTTAAATAATGGGGTTTTCCTATTTTCTCCTAGAAATATCAAGTGGCTTGGGTACCGTCTCTTACATTATTAGCTATTTATGACGTACGATTAAGATATAGGATTTACTTCTAGAATGGAAGGTATTAAGTGGTTGAACTCACCTCCTTTCCTTATAAAGAAGTATTAAATGATTTTAATGCTTTTATATTTGTAGATATATCCTTATTTTGAGATATACTACCCATGTACTGAAAAGATAAGACTCGAGATTTTATTCACCAAACACTTATTATTATGGCTCCCTTTTCATTACAACATAGGTTAAGCATGGAGTGATGGCGATGACGATGCTTAAAGGTGAAGAAGCTTGGCAAGTGGAAGTATTTATTATTATTTACTTTCATGTGTACCCATGGATTTAAATAATTTTTGTAATAGATATTATACTATGGTTTTTATGGAATTTTGTGTTATGATATTTTTATGGTATTGAAATAAATGGGTACACTTTACTATTATATTTTGTTCAATCAGCTATGAGTTTTAAAAGTTTATTTATGGCTCTACAATGTTATTTCTTTTTACTACCAACAGCTTGCCTTAGAATGGATCTAAGTTTCAATGGACCTTTTCCAAATTGAAATTTAGGCCTATTCCGGGGTGGGTTGTTACAGGGATTGCTATATAAACATAGCCTCAAGCCTCACAATCGGAAATTACTAAAAAAAAGGATATGCGGTAGAGCTATGTGGGTCGCACCCATTAGGGTATAATCATCACCGAATCAAGATCGATATTTCCAGTTATGTATTCTCGTGATTTGGGTACAGTTGTTGATCACAACCTGGGTGATGACATATTCGGTACTATGCAACAAGGGGTAGGTCGTTCCTGTTTTGACAGAGGGTTCATGTGAGGTTCGTGGTATATTTTATCTAGAGGTTTACTATAACAGGTGGTACTCTAGTAGACTTGTCATTGACGGAACCCATTTTCCAGTAAGTGCCTTACGGACTTAGTTGTTCCAAGTATGTTGGAATATGAGATACGAGCATTCCAATATGTTCAATATTTACTTTAAGCCTTAGACATTTTGATAATGTCACTGAATTTTCTACTGATATGTTTTAGTTATCATAAGATAAAAACCCGTCCATGTTTATATGCAACGTTTTCCTATGAGGTACCTTTATTTTAAAGAGTTTGATAAGTATAATAATTCAGTTGTATGGAGTATACTCACACTAGACCTATGTCTGACTTGGAGTTCTTCTTTCTTTTCCCTAAAACTCTTGGGTATTCAAATTTGTATGAGTAACTAAGCAGTCCAGGTTCTTACGGATGCATTTTGGAGGAGGATGGAGCAGGTTGCTTCAATATTAGCTAATTATCTATTTTATTTCTGTTATGTATGTATACATGTACACACAAGAGCTACAGTATATTCCGACAAACTTTACCGATGGCCGCCGATGGCTTCCAACGGCTAATGTTTTCGGGACTTTGTTACGATTAAAATAATTAGCCATCGCCAGCAGTTGGAAAATTGCCATTTGCGGCCGTTGATAGCCGTTGGAAAATCGCGACTATCATCTTACCTAGGTCGAACCAGAAACATTTCACTACTCCCCCCAATTCACTCCACCATTCCCTCCTCCAGCTCCATGCAATGCATTTCTGCCGAAATCAACTCCAACTTCATCAATTCAGAATTCACCTCCTTCAATCCCCTAATCTTCTTTATTTTAGGTATTATCCCTAAATCCTAATTAAATGAATTTGTTAATTTAAGGTTAATTTGTTAGTTTAATATTCTATATTGTCTTATTGATTATGTAGTAGTTTATTGATTGTTAATTACTGTTATTATCCTATAAGTGTTGAATACTAACTTGTTTAGTTTGTGCGATAAGAAATTAGTGTGCATTAGTTGAATAATTTAGTGCTTTTACGCGTTACTTGGGTTATTTAGTGTGGATGAGCATAATTTAGTTTATGCTTTTCTAAAACGTCGAAAACAATAATTAATTTTATATGCATGTGGTTAGTTAATTAAGGTTTTAAAATGTGCGTATGTGATAAACCATCGTATACGTTAGTTTAACTTAAGTTAAATGTTAATCAATTTAATGTAAATGACGAAAGCCAATTTTTTCTTAAAATATAAAATATACTTTATTCATAAAACCCTTAAAGTGTTTTTTTAGCTCCGTGTGATAAGTATTGTATATTATCGTTATGTGGGTATTCGTTTTTTGACAGAACGGACATCTATATTTATCATATAGAATATTTGTTGGATTTGTCCCTGTATTGGACAAGTTTCAAACACAGTAACCTAATTACATCTCGTAAATCATTTCATTTAAATGGTTCACAAAACTTTAACAGCGCTCTTTTATGTTTCCTATGTACACGCATTCGTGTACGACTCAGGGAACAAAAGGGAAGTGCTACCGAAATTTTGTTGAATCTTTTAAAATGAAATGATTTACGAGATGTAGTTATGTTACTGTATTTGTAATGGAAAGTAGGATGACCCAGCAACAAAGTGTCAATGATCAATTGATATAAAACATTAAACTATAAAATTGTGTTGAAAAATAAATTGCGAATGTTATTTTCATTTATATCGTATTTTTTAATTATAGTAGGGGAGATGATGAATTATTTTACTGATCGAAGCTGGATGTATCAACAATGAAGGAAAATTGGTGGCTCAATAAGCGAACATTTTAATAATGGTGTACACATATTTATAGATTTTGCTTTAAGTAATAATGGAAACGACGAAGAAATCCGTTGTCTATGTAGTAGGTGTAAATTATTGAAGCATTTGATACCAGAAATGGCTAGAGTTCATTTGTGTCAGTACGGTTCCTTGCCGAACTATTTGGTATGGGATTGACACAGAGAACTTGTAGCACCTAATCATGTACACTCAGAAGAGGTAGTAAGTAATAAAATTGTTACGATGAATCTCATAGAATATATGGTTGAATATGTAGCACGTTCAATGTTCCCTAATGCACAATTTGTTGATGACGATGTTAATGTTGAAGAAGAAACAAATATTGGAGCAATTTTTTTATGATTTATTGGATTCCGCGAAGAAACCCCTTTAGGAAGGCTGTACAAGCAGCACCCAATTATCAGTAACTGCAGAATACATTGTGATGAAATCTAAATACAATCTCACAGAAGCTGGATTTACTGCTGTTGTACAAGTTGTGAAGCGGCATATGCCTCCCAACAACTTAATGTGCGAAAATCATTATGAAGTGAAAAAACTTATGTCGGCTTTTGATTTACTGTATCAAAAAATAGACACATGTTTAAACGGTTGCATATTGTTTTGAAAAGAAGATATCAATCTTAGGAATTGTAAAAATGTAATCGGGAAATGTATAAACCAAGAAAGAAGATGGGAAATGAAGTCCCGTATAAACATATGCATTATTTACCTATTACTCTTAGACTTCAAAGGCTATATGCATCTTCTGTAACCGTGCATCATATGAGATGGCACAATGTTAGAATGCAGGAAGAAGGTACATTAACACACCCAGTTGATGGCGAAGAGTAGAAGCATTCTGATAAGAAATATCCCGATTTTGCAGCGGCGAGCCGTAATGTTAGACTTGGTTTATGTACGGATGGATTTTCACCATTTTATCAATTTGGTTCTAAATATTCATCTTGGCCTATAATCATTACACTTTATAACTTACCACTATGAATGTGTATGAAAACTCCATATATGTTTCTCGCAATTGTCATCCCGGGCCCTGATGATTCGACAAAAGGAATCGATGTTCATTTGCAGCCGTTGATTAAAGAGTTGAAACATTATGGTACAAAGGAGTTGAAACATATGACATCTCAAAAAAATAGAATTTTCATATATTTTCTTCTTTTTTATGGACTATTAGCGATTTTCATACGTATGCAATGCTTTTAGGTTGGAGTATGACCGGTCGCCTAGCTTGTCCTTATTGCATGGAGGAAACACGAGCATTTTCCTTACCGCATGGAAGGAAAATTTTAGGGTTTGATATTCATCGGTGTTTTCTCCATATTAATCATCCTTTTAGAAGAGACAAAAAAACTTTACAGCTAATATACACGAGCCCTTGCAACCACCAACGGTTTGGTCAAGCAAAATAATATATGAAATTGTAAATGATTTTCCAAAGATACATGAGACTGGAGAACAAATTGAAATCAAGGTAAATCAACGATTCATTATTGGTGCAAACAAAGAATATTTTGGGAGTTGCCGTATTGAAAAAATCTACTACTTTGTCACAATATTGACATGATGCACAATGAGAAAAACATGTTTGACAGCGTTTTTAATACAATTTTGAATGTTAAGGGGAAGATGTAGGATGATTTGAAATCAAGATGCGATATCGAAGTGATATGTAATCGCCTTAAGCTTCATATCAAGCCAAATGACACAAAAAAACCAAAAGCATGCTATGAGCTAGATAATAACCAAATTTAAATACTTTAAAATGAGTGGAAGGATTAAGATTTCCTGACCGTATTTCTTCCAATATTCGTAGATGTGTCGACTATAAGAACAACAGACTTAGTGGGATGAAAAAACATGATTGTCATATTATGTTGGAAAATTTGTTACCCGTTGCTTTTAAAGAACTCATAAAAGTTTGGACAGTTGTAACAGAACTTAGCTTGTTTTATAAGAAGCTTTGTTCTACTACATTAAAAGTTGACCGTCTACGTAAACTTAAGGAAGAAATTCCCATAGTACTTCGCAAATTAGAGAAAATATTTCCTCCAGGGTTATTTAATGTAATGGAACATTTACATGTTCATCTTCCATCTGAAGCATGTCTTCGAGGGCCTGTGCAATGTGGATGGATGTATCCATTCGAGAGGTATTAGTGTTTAGTATGTTAAATATTAATTTAACTCATGTATAAATAACTTTTAATTTGGAATAATTCTTAATATGTACATAAATCATCTAAAGAAAAAAGTGAGACAGAAAGCACGAGTTGAAGGTTTGATTTGAAATCATATATCGAAGAAGAAGCTTCGTATTTTCTCTCTCATTAGTGATCATGTGAATTTATCGTTTGAAAGTGCTATGCATAACAATGAAGGCGTTGATCAAGATTATTGTCAAGCGAGTTTATCTATTTTTTAAAAACATGGCTGACCTCCTAGTAAATATATGGAGTTATGGTTGGACGATAGAGATTACCTTGTAACACACACATATATTCTTCTCAATTGTGCTGAAGTTGCACCATTTGTTAGGCAATGCACATATATTCTTTTTAATGCATTATATCATCTACATATGCGTACATTTACATATGCACACACGTGTGTTAATTATAATGCAATATTTCTTCTATAACTACAGTGTTTACGAATCACAACATCCAAATGGCGATATCGGCAAAGATTTCGCTACTTGGTTTTCAAATTATGTTTACGACATGACAAACTATGTGGTTGACGAAGGATTGAAACATTTAGCTATGGGATCAAAACGAAAAGTCAAGACATATCCAATATTTTTTGTTAATGGATATAAATTTAACACCAAAGAATATGGTGCTGAAAAATTAACTAACAATACAGGTGTATTTGTTAAAGGTAGTGATGATCCAAATGACCATGTAAATGATTTTTATGGCATGTTAATCCAGGTTTTGCAATTGACATATTTCACAAGACCTGTAGAAGAAGTTTTTTTTGTTTAAATGTAATTGTTTCAGTAATGTCTAGGTTTTGGAATCAACTTGCACCCAAAGTATAATGTTATAAAAATAAAGCATACCTGGCGTTATTATAAGTACGATCCTTTTATACTTTCCAAACAAGCTCTTCAAGTTTTCACGCTTTGTACACATCTCTACGAAGAGGTAAAGCAGATTGGTCGGGTATTTTTAAAACAAAGGCAAGATTTACATTTGAGAACATAATATTCCAAACAAACAAGCTTATCAAGCAGAATTCGAGGAAAATATTGAAATAATAATAACCGACGATCAAATCGATTTTGGACCTCTAAACGATGAATCAAATGCATTAATAGAAGCATTTGAGACTATAGAGGAACAAAAAATAGAGTACGAAACGGAGTCTAAATCAGAAAATGACGAGGACTGATTAATAATCTACATATCAGGAGAAGGTAATTTTTGTGTTTATTTATCTTACATTTTCTCATTAAAAATGTTGTGTTCTGCTAATGATATGTTTGGTTGTAATCTGTTTTCACATAATTGTTTTATGTTTCTGCCATAATGTATGTTTCACTTAATTAAATGATATATTTCTCATATATGATACGTATGTAACAGGTACTTGTATATACATGTCGTTTTTCCGTAAATGCGGCTCGTCCCATACAGGATCTCTCTCTTCTTCTCAGAGAGGGACGGGTGCGCCTCTAGCTGATGATGTCCCCGGCCCATCATAGGAGTCAGCTCTTCCTGCGGTCTGGTTGCAAGCCAAAGCTGATGGATCGTAAGTATTAAATTTATTTCAGTGTTAACGATATTTTTCTATATACGATCCATTATATATTTGTCTTGCTTTATTAAATGCTTGTTTCTTTTTAACACTGCGACTTTGAGCTCCAGCCATCACCCACGGTGCTCTCCATACCCAGACAGGCATATAAATGCAGCATGACTGCCAACTGGCCTAAATGGAGCAAGATACCGAATAACGTCCGGGAGAGCATTTGATAGGATTTTATGGTAAGTGTAAATTTATGTTTCACACTTTCTCTTTGGATATAGATCACTATATATGCTGTAGAGTATTTATAAAAATGTATGATTTTCATTTTCTAAATGTGCAGGGTTCGGTCAACCTACAAGAGATCGATGTATCCCTGGTGCAGCGGCATTGGAATAACAAAATCGCCAAAAATTATGGGGATACAATGTCTGCTATGAGAAGACCGGGGAAAAACCCAACTGGATGAGTGCTAGTGTTTGGGAGGCCTAGGTCTCATGGTGGAACAATGAGGAGTTCCAGGTAAGTTTACCACGTATTAATTACATTAAATTCTTGTGTGTATTTAATACATAATTTAGAACTGTAACGTTATTTCCAATTAAAATTCACAGAGGGAGTCAAATAGGAACTCTGCAAATAGAAATAAGAATCATGTCACACATCGCGGTGGTTCCAATTCGTTTCAGCATCATTGTGAGGATTTGGTAAATTTTTATATTCACATTTTTATATTCTAAGTTATAACTTTTTAAAAGGTATTTAATAAAACAATATAATATATATATATACATATTTTAGAAAAGAGCGCGAGGAGGTGATGTTTCGTATTGGGATGTTTTTACTCATACTCATACCCTAAAATAGACCGACGGTTCGGTCTCAGTCATATACTCATGGGAGCATAATGACAAAGTGACTGTAATTAGTTAAGTACATACTTAAAGATATATTAATTAGTGTTATTTATACCAGCGACCATTTCAACTTTTTGTCAATTAGTATAGCGATTAGTCTACTAAATTGTATTCTGTATTTTGCATTACAACAAAAGTTTTAGGAAGTCAGGTACAGCTGCTGGCTGATATAGGACAGAATGAGCTGACAGTTGATGATGGGGATGCTATTTTTTAGTCTATCATGGATCCACCATCCCGCAGCAGGCGCTATGGATTTGGGAACCAAGCAGCAATTTTCAGAAAATAAGCTAAATTCAAATATTGCATATTTTTCAATTAAAGTTATGTAAATTACGTTTATGATGTTGGAAGCAGTATAACAATTTATTTATATTCGCATGCTAGAACATTGCAGAAGGCGTATAAGATGGCTCAAGACAAAGAAGAAATTGCAGAGCTATGAGCTGAGATCGCCGAGCTGCGGGAGCATGTTCACCATCGTGTTTCAAAAATGGAGCAGCTAAACCAGCGCTTGGCGAAGTATATGGAGCAGCATGGTAGGTTTCCTTCGTCGAATGGTTCTGCAGGGGACAATGATCAATGATGCTAGGTATGTTCTATTATGTTTTTTTTGTCTGTATATATATGCTTCGAGTGAGTGAGGATATATTTGATACATTTTGATGGATTGTATATTATTTTATGTGGTTTTGGATGTTGAGTTTGTAGATTTGAATGTTGATTTTATGGATTTGGATGTTGATTTTGTGGATTATATTGGATTTGGATATGGATTTTGTGGATGGAACATTATATATGCTTATCTATTTGATTATTGGCTTATATATGCTCGAAAAGGAGCTGTTATTAGTATTGATGGATATGTGGTGGCTGAAAGGTAGCTGGTTCAAATTCATAAAAAAATTACCCAGATTACCGACGGCTTGTAACTGTATCCGACAGCCTATCGGTCATAATTTTCCAACGGCTTCCAACGACAAACTCCAACCATTTCCGACGGCCTGAGATGGCTATTTGGTTTTCAGGATTGCCATGTGGCCATTTTGGCCGTTGGAAACGGTCAGAGATTGTCGTTGGAGGCCATTGAAAAAGTGTTGTTGGTTCCGTTGGAAATCGTTACTAAACGAGATTCGTATTCCAACGGCTGTACCTACGGTTTTCGATGGCCTTCCAATAGCCGCCGATGGATTTAGGATGTTGGAAACCAGTGTTATTCTTGAAGTGGTATTGGTATTGTGGGGGCAAGCAGTTATAATTGTCCCTGGCCAAAGTTAGTACCTGCTATGACTCTGATGTTTCATTTTGGAAGTGACCATATGGACTACCATATGTTCTATTATATATGATTGCCTCGTGTTATGAGATACTATGTTTCTTTATTCTTGTCTTTTCTTTTCCTTTTACCCCAACGGCTTGTCTTTCGGACACCTAGATGATCGGCATATGAATATCGTGGATGTATTAAGTGTCGTCTTTAGGAGTAAGAAAGGCAAATCATTACAGGTGGTATCATAGCTTAGGTTGAGCGAACACCTAGGCCTTTATTTTGGTCAACTCATTGGAGATAGGGATAGCAATACCCTAGAATGAGTTTAGTCTATAAGAGCGCATAGTTGTAATTTTTATTTTTATATTTGAATTATTTCAATCAGCTTTATTATGTTTGATTCAATACACTTTTCCCTTACAATTATTTCGTCTAACAATTCTAAAGTTATCTTACTTTATCTAGGTAGTAAGAATGAGCAATTGGGCATAACAAGGTAGGAGAGCTAATGGCACCATGACCACCAATGGTCTAACCCTGAACATTGGAAGAGTTGGAGTAGTTGAGGAGGCAGCACTGATGCAATCCTGTGTGAACTTTGTATCTCTGTGCAAAATCTAAACTAATTTTGTAGGAAAGCCGTTTAAGGGCACGAAGTTCATCATCAAAGTCCAATCTTGGCTTCATTCTTGCGAAAATATTTTCTAGGGGTTAGATATTTTAGATGAGCAAAAGCATTTCTCAGCATCTTGGTAGTTGCAAACTTGAGCTACGACATGGTGGGACTCCGTTACAGCGAATGTTCTGAAGGATAATTTTTGTTGGGCTAGATTTAAGGAGGTGTTTGAAGGCTGATCTATGCTCACTTTAGGAATGACCCGTATGCAAAGGAGTTTCTTGGATCTTAAGCAAGGAGATTTGTTGGCGGCTGAATATGAAACCATGTTTAATGAGCTATCATGATTTGGCCTAGAGTTGATTGATACCCCACTTAAAAAATGAGATGTTTTGTAATGGAAATGAGAGAAGGATTTTAGGAGAGTACGACTGCCCATCTAAAGGGATCTAGCGTGGATTTAGTAGATATGGCTTTAAGATATGAAGTTCTAAAGAAGAAGAAGCCCAACAACACCTAGCAACAATAATGGTAACTCAAACAAGAGGAAGTTAAACCCACAATGGAAATGGTGGAATAGAGTCGGGAAGAGATTAAGGGAACAAGTTCAAGGATGTAGAGTGATATCAGTGTAAGCAGAAGTGCCATCTAGCAAGATTTTGTAAGAATTCTGAAGCTTTGAAGCACCAGGGGGGCCTATCGCTCCAATGGTTCAGAAGATGCTTTGCTACAAGTGTCAACAACCATGACATATGGTGTAGGATTGCCTGCTAATAAAGAAGGGTTAGCAAGACAAGATTTATGCCATCAAGAATGAACCATCGACCTTAAAGGATATGAAATGAAAAGGAAAGGAGTTCTTGAAGGTGCTTTAATTATTAATGGCATTTTTGTTCGAGGATTTTTTAATATCGTGGCTTTTCGTAATTTTATTTTTATAGAATCAATAGGTTAATCACAACTTTCCCCAAGAATTGTAGAAACCCCTATTTGTATGTCAAACCCCATAAGATGTATGATTAATCTGTGCATGATTTGCTAATATATACCAATTATACCAAACCACCATATTTCATGCGATTTGTGTGTTTTGGATTTTAATGGGTTTGACATTATACTTAGTATGGATTGGTTGTTGGAGAATGAAGCAGTCTTGGATTGTGTTAGGAGGATGATATATTTGAAAGCAAAATTTGGAAAATTTGCTAAAGTATCATGCAATGATACAGAGAAGAGAATGAGTAGTTTCTTGTATGCCTTAGAATCGTCCCAAAAAGAGTTAGGGTCGATAGCAATCGTTGAGGATTTCGCTAATATTTTTGATGAAGCCAATAGTCTACTCCCATATCGGGAGATTAAGTTTCGTATAGACTTAATTCCTGGTTGGAAGCCTGTTACTCAACCATTTCTTAAAATGGCTCTGAGAGAGAAGAAGAAGTTAAGGGATCAGATCGATGATTTGTTGAGAAGATGATTGATTAGACCAAGTTGTTCAAGTTAGGGAGCATTGGTAGACTTTGTCATAATGTTTGATGGTCCTTTGAGACTCTGTGTGAATTATAGGGAGCTGAACAAGTAGACCATTCGGAATAAGTATCCCTTACCTTGTATAAATGACATGTTTGACCAATTCCATGGTACTTGAGTATTTTCCCAAGTGGACCTACTACAGGATTCCACCAGCTAAGGGTAGCAGAGGATAGCATACCCCTTACGGCATTTAGAGGACCTGATTTTTTTCCTTCAAGTGGTTGGTTATGCCTTTTGGGCTAACCAGTGCACTTGCTTATTTTGTAGATTCGATGAACCAAGTTTTTAGAGATGTGTTGAACAAGTTTGTGTTAATCTTTGTAGATGATATCCTTATTTACTCTAGGACCGAGGCAGAACACAAGCACCATTCATAAGTGGTGTTGGAAATGTTACGGATGCATGTTTTAAAGGCTAAATTATTTAAGCGTCTTTTTGGCCGTCGGAAGTAAGGTACCTCGGACATATTGTGTTGAAAGATGGTATTTCGGTTGATTCGGCAAAGGCGGCAGTTGTTCAAGAATAAAAGACACCGCAGACTCCGACGGAGGTCGGAAGCTTCTTAGGCTTGGTCAGATATTATAGAAGGTTCATCCAAGACTTCTCTAAGACTTCCTCGCACCTAATCGAGCTGATGAAGAAAAATGAGAAGTTTGTTTGAAATTCGAAGTGTGAGTAAGCGTTCGTCGAGTTGAAGAGGAGGTTGACCAGTGCTCCAGTTCTAGCTACTCTAGATGGAGGTGAAGAGTTGACTGTGTATACTGATGGTTTTGGTGTAGTCTTGTGTGCATTTTCGATGTAGCTTGGTAGGGTCATTGCTTATGCTAGCAGGCAGCTGAAGCCTTATAAGCAGAATTATGCAACACATGATTTGGAGTTAGTGGATGTTGTGTTTGCATTAAAGATGCAAAGGCATTACTTTTTAGGTGAAAAGTTCTAGCTCTTCAAGGATCACAAGTTCCCTAAGTATATTTTCATGAAAAGGATCTGAATATAAGGTAGCAGCGTGGTTAGAATTTCTAAAAGCCCATTACTTGGATATTTTATATATGTCAAGAAAAGCAAATGTGGTAGCAGATGCTTTGAGCATGACGCAGTCTTGGATTTTTTGGAAGTTACTCTGATTCTACTGGAAAGGATTGCAAGCAAACAAAGGGCAGATGTTAATGGCCTTAGCCATGAAGTTTTAATGAAATGCCATAAATCTAAGTTGAGTTTCCACTATGGAGTTAATAAGATGTGCTGGGATATAAAGCGAGTATTTTAGTGGCCTAGGATAAAGAGGAATATTTCAATCTACGTCAGCCGATGTGTGAACTGCCAGCAAATCAAAGGCGATCACCGAAGGACTGCTAAGTTAATACAACCACTTGAGATTCCAAATCTGAAATGGGAGAAAGTATCAATGGATTTTATTATGGGTTGTCCATATCAAGGAGATGAAATGAAGGTTTTTGTGTCATTGTGGATCGGCTAACCAATAATGCTCATTTTATTTCAACAAAGCCGACGAGGATAGTAGCAACAAAGGTAGAAATTTATATGATGGAGATCATTCGACTACATGGGGTTCCAGTTAGCATTATAAGTGATCGAGATCTGTTCTTACTAGCCAATTATGAAAAGCATTACAAGCAACTTTGAGAACAAAGCTAAGTTTGAGCATAGCCTATTATCCTCAAACGGACGATCAAACAGAAAGAGTTAATCGAGTCTTGGAAGATCTGTTGAAAGCATGTATCTTGTACTTTGGAGGACAGTGGAAAGTTCATCCACACTTGGTGGATATCTCTTACAACAATAGTTATCAAGCAAGCATCGACATGGCACCTTATAAAGCTCTTTGCAGATGGCCATTTAAGTCATCGGTGTGTTGGGTGGAGACTGGGGACCGATTAGTACTTGGACTTGATATGATTTGGGAGGCTACAAAGAAGATTGCAGGACAAAGAGGAGGATGAAAGAATCTCGAGTTCGATAGAAAAGCTATGTTGATAGGAGGCGAAGGGATTTAGAATTTTCAGCTGGGGATTTTGTGTTTGTGAAATTTCCTCGATAAGAGGAGCTGTTAGATTTGGAAGGGCAGGGAAGTTGGTGCCCATGTATGTTGGACCTTTTCAAATTCTTGAGATAATTGGACCGCTTTCCTATAGAGTTAAGTTGCCAGAAAGATTGTCGGGAGTTCATAATGTATTTCATGTATCACGTTTGAGGAAATATGTATATAACCCATCGTTGATTGTGGAACCATCTAAGATGATTTGGAGGTGGAACCAAACCTGACTGTGATAAGACATCTAGTTTGCATTGTGGATCGGGATGTAAAGCAATTGCGCCATAAGGTAGTGAGATTGACTAAGGTTCATGGAGTGAAGATCCTAAAGACCGCATTTGGGAGACGGAAGACAGCATGAGAGAAGCTTATCCCGAGTTAAATGATAGAATAGTTGTTTGCTTGTTGTGTGGATTGTGTGCTCACTGTTTATGATGTAGTTGCTTAGCATGTGTCATTTGTATGTATTTCATCATACATAATATATGTCTTTTTGAGTTATCTTTTGTGTGTTGATTTCGGGACGAAATTCTTTTAAGAGGGAAAATGTAACAGTTTGAATTTTAATTGCTTTAAATATGAATATTTAATATATATTTTTAAATAATTAATAAATGGATTTTATAAATCAAATAAACCTCTTTTAAATAATAACTAATGATGGTGAAGTTGTTTTAAAATTTAGTTTACAAAAATAACCAGTTTGAGGTAAATAAGAAATGTGATTGAAAATCATTTTTCGGATTCTCGATTTTTTATCGTCTAGAACTTGTCAGAAAACATTGTGTACACTAGAGTATATACACGCACACTTATACAATAACTATGAAATTGATAGAGTTAAGATAGGTTTAAATACTTGCTTGAGGAAATAAGGTAAGTTGAATTTTCTTTTTGTAATTAAATAAATTAAAAAAGAAAAGAAAAGGGAAATGTCGCATAACATGACTACTCATCTTGGTACATACAAAAGGCGAGGGACAAGAAATGGGGTGCTTGCGTGTGGAAGGGGGTAGGTAAGGGAGGTGAGTTGGCAACAAATGTATGGAGGGTATTGGGTTAAAGGCAAAAGGATAATTTTTAAATTCCATTATATATAAAAACAATTATTTTTTTCTTCAATCCTCATTTTTACTTCATTCTCTCATTTTCAAAACTCTATTATCTTCCATTTCAAGCCCTTCTTAATTGCCATGGCTTCTTAAATTTTTTCTAAAGTTAAAAATCACTTCTTTTCCTTTTAAATCCTTTAAAAACTATTTAAAAACCATCCTATTACTTTCTACTTCCCTTAACCTCCAAAAACAAGACCCAACACCCCTTTTCAAAGCTAGGCCGAGCCCACTGACCCTAGGGCCGAACCATTTTGCCACTTTAGGCTCTTAAAAATCAAAATTTCCACAAATAAAATCCAAGTCCGGTTGTTGATGCAAAGTGGTAGTGATTTTAAATTAATTTCGTGTTGATTTTGGTGAGTAATTCTCACCTTTAAAACTAAAGTTTTTAACTTTATTACCGTTGAGAATAATTGTTTTTGATTGTTTTGTTTAGAAAGTAGTGTTGCTTCTATTTTACATATACGTGTTTAAATGTAATGTTTTGTTATGGGGTTGAAAATGAAGTCGAAATGTTAAGTGATGGCTATAAAGTGATGTTTTTCACTTTGTGTTTAAATGTTGTTACATTTGTATATATGTGTGAGCTTTTGTATATGGATGTTGTATGTTTAAGGGAAAATTAGTACATGAATTTGTTTATGTTGTGACATTGAGATCCCGTGTGTTTTAAACTTGTTTACTTGTTTATTTTCGAGAAATGTTTTGTAAAGTGTTCAAAAACTTTACCATTGTCCCTAATACGAAGTTTATAAAGTAATTTAATATGGCAGGAAAGGATTTTAAAAGTTACTTTGATTTGTTAAAAGTTTTTAAGGTTATGGTATCCATAACGACAGTCAATATGAATGTAGTTCGTAAAACGACAACTTTTTGTACAATAAAAGAGTTTTCGCTCTAAGTATTTTTGAAAAGTATTTTAAAATATATTATAAGTCTTAAAAATGAATTTCAAATTTTTTAAATTATTTTCAAAGCTTAATAATTAATTAAGTAAAGATTAATTATTAATGAATTAAGTAAAAGGTTTAAATTATAATTAAATTATTCATTAATTATGTATTTAATTATTAATTAAGTAAATGTTGGTTATTTATTAATTAAGTATTATTTAATTATTTATTAATTAAGTAAAAGGTACAATTATTTAAATTAGTTATTAATCAAATAAGGTTTAGTTATGAATCAATTATTAATCAGGTGAGGTTTAATTGTTACTTATTATTAATTAAGTTAAGATTTAATTATTATTAAATAAAAGGTTTAAACTTATTATTAATTGATTAAATAATGGTTTTTAATTTTTAATCACTGTATTTCCAACGATTGGTTTGTTTAAAATGCAAATTTCTTGTACAAAAGATGAGTTTTAATATAAAGGATTTCTTTGTCTGTGCCATTAAGAAGCCAAACAAATATGATAAGTTATACTAAACGTTGACATGCTTTATGAAAATGAGGCTATCTTGTATTTAATACTAAAAGTCGATGAGTAACTTTCCCCTATCTGTGAGATCTAGAACCTGACTTTCTAGGCGAAGGATAGAAAAGTTGAAATGTGAAAACATGGTAGACATAAGAGAGTTTATTTTGATAAACGAGTCATGATAAATTAGGTATACGAAAGGTGTGGAAACTCGTCTCTATCCCAAGAAGTAAGAACGTACGTCGAGTCAAGGTTAGTTTTCTAACTTGTCCGACTTAATTGTTAATCAAGGGATAATATAATTTAAAATCGAAAAATGGGGATGTATATGATGTTTTATTTTTCATATGCAAATCTGTACACACACCAGATAGTGGATTCGTCCACTATCAATAACTTGGCCCGGTTTTAAATTGTCGAATGTTGGTTCGAAGAGATCGAAAACAGGTAACGTGAGTTAATCGAAAATCACTTCGAATGAATGTAGGCGTTCAAAGTGGAAATTTGTGTTTTGTTTTCATCCTCAAATTAATTTTCGAATTACATTAATCCATCAACCTTTAACTGCTTTTTCTCTTATATATATCTCTAGAGTTTTGTTATTATCTTTCCATCATATTTGCTTCAATCATGGTCTTCTTCTTTCTACTACAATGTCTTCACAAGAAAACTCATCTAATGGCTCCGCATATTCTTCTATTGACTTCTCAACACCTTCGCCTGGTTCATCAACTTTACCTACACCTATAACAAATCATGAACCGGCTAGACCATCAAATTATCACACTGGCCATACTCCTAGAAAAAGATGACGCGACATTTTCTATTCTTTGGTTCTCCTAAAAAAACAAAAAATTAATGATTTACATCATTACCAGAGGGAATCTGTAGCGATTCAACGTGAGATGTACTATGAACAGAAGATGAATTCAAGACGTCTTAGTTTTCTGGAGTAGCTTGGATGGAGATTCTACGGGTCATCTTCATCTGAGGTTCATCAACCTACACCCTCTTCCTCTCGGAATCCATGGGATCAGTCACCACAACCTCCACCTGTGTCTCCAAACTCATAGGAGCGTGGAAATCGCTGGTCACCATTGAAACCATATGAAGTGAAGACGAAGGATGAACCAGACAACTCGAAGTCTCCATCCACTCCTTCGTCGAATTAATTTATTTTCTTTCAATATTTTTTGATTAATTTCATTCCTATTTTGTATGCATTATTTATATATATTGAATATATTCTTTTTACGCAAAAATATACTGTAAATGCTGTAAAGAAGAGAATTCAGTCGACTGAACATATTCGACCAGTCGACTGAATCTGAAAACAGAGAACTTTCAGACTATATTCAGTCGACTGAATGAATATGGCCAGTCGACTGAATCATAAAATAGAAAGCATTCAGCCTATATTCAGTCGACTGAAATAATATGGCCAGTCGATTGAATCTGAAACAGAGAGTTTCAGGATATGAATCAGTCTACTAACCATATACAACCAATCGATTGAATGTCAATCTGAATTTTTTTTAACTATTCCACCTACCTTTTTAAAACCTTTAACCCACTATCTCCTGTCTCACTCTTCACTTTTACCCTCTCACGTTAGTTTTCTAAAAACCCAAGCTCCCAAAAATTTTCAAATTCCTTTACTCCATTATTTTTTCCAATGGCTCCACGTCAACCAAAAAGATCTAGATATGCCTCTACCTCCTCCTTTGAGTCAATTGACTCCCAAATTGCTCAGTGGCTCTATAATGCCACATTCATCCAGAGATGGAACAAAATGAAAGAAGCACGCTTTTTCGCAGGTTCTTTTCTTGTGTTTCCCGATTTTGCTCCGTATAGAATTCAAGAGCTTGCAAGGAGAAGCCGTCTAGAGCCTCTTCTTAACCACAATCAAAATAATCTAAAGATTAATCATATTTTTGTAAAACTTTTTGATGCAAATTTGAATTTAGGCCATCAAAATCCAGGTAATCGTGATAATTGCATTTGGAATTTAGTTTGCGGTCGGTAAGTATTTCTGTCTTTAGATAGAATTGGTCACATTCTCCATACTCCAACCGATGGTATTCCATTGGAAGAATTAAATGTTCCTATAGGCGAATGAGATGAAGTAAGTCATTGGTTTTGGAAGATGATATGACTGAACTTAAATCTATCGCCTTACACCCTACAGCTAGAATTATGCATCGAGCCTTAATGCACACGGTTCTTCCTCGTACTGGTTCTTATGAGCTTGTATATCCAAACAATTTTAGGGCATTATATGCTATTTGGGGAGAAGTCCAAATAAATTGGCCTAAGCTTATTCTAGATGAATTCTTGTCGTTTAACCAAGGTCGTATGAACATCATTTATTATGGAGAATATATCATGCGGCTATTTATGAACCTCCAGGTTCCTATTTCGAAATCCGATACTTCCATTCCCAAAATCTAAATAGCTGCACAATAAGTCTAATGAAACTGCCTCTTGGACCCCTATTTATCATGTCTTTTCAAGACTGGCAATCATGACCTCGTCAACAAACTTCTACTCCATAGCAACAACAACCAAGAGATGACATTCGAACACTAACTCCATCCCAAAGCACTTGGGAACCCATTGATCTAATTGCGCGAAATCAAGTCATTTTTAATTCTCGCATAAAAAATCTCAACAAGAAAATTGACAAAATTAAAAGCTTCTTTGGGATTTTATGGGATGCGTTATCTTGTTCCTCTTCCATAACTACGGAAACATCACTCCATGATTCGGGTAAACGTCCAGCTCCTCGCTTTACTTGGTCTACATCAGAAGAACATAGAAGTTCTAATACAAGCGGAAATGGAGGTGGCAGATAGTTTGTGGAAAGTTCTTCCAGAGGCAAAGCTCTAATGCAAGTGAAAGAAGAAGAAACAGAGTCTGACTTTGATTGATATTGTTGTTTCTTGGTGGTAGTAAGTTATCTATTTATTCCAAACATTTTATTTCTATGAGCTTGTATATGTAGCTCAAAACAATTTGATACGTTTTTTTTGTGATTGCAATTTTTTGTTAGTTCAATAATGGAATGGTTGTTATTTCCTTTTTCTCGATGACAAAGGGGGAGAAATTTTTATGACCGACCATTTCTTATACTTTTAACTATGTCGCCAGATATTTAGGGGGAGATATATAACTCCCATTATATATTTCTCAAAATATAGTATCATCTGTAATAGGTTGTCATCAATAAAAAATGGGAAGAATGTTGAATCATTAGTTTGATTCATGACAAAGAGCTTAAACAAATCAATGAATAAGACTATATGGACAATCGACAAAAAGAGAAAGACATATGCTGTTAAAACTAAAAAGGAGACAAGTCTACAAAACTGAGTATAATACGTTTATTTGTCGATGTTTTTAGTCTTAGAATTGTTAAAATCTATCCTTAAGTAGTCCACACAAATCAAAGTTGTTTTAAGCTTCAAATTCTTCAAAATTAATGTGAATAGTGCACTGACAGTCGGGTCAGTGGACTGACCATATATGACCAGTCGACTGAACCTGCTCAGTTGCACAGAAACACTCTGTTTTGCACCAACTTTGAATTTTCAGTGGACTGGTCGTTTTAGGTCAGTCGACTGAAATTTTTCCAACAGCTATTCTTCTGACTAGACACTTCCATTTGCCAAGAGATACGATCTAAATTGAAGAGTTATGGATGCTTCTTTTGGTCAGAACTCTTCGTGAATGATTGCAGCTGTTTATCCACTATATAAACACAAAAGATTCACTTCAAAAATTACCGAATTTCATTTTATTTTCTGATCATACTCTCTACTATCTCTGCATTCTGAAAAGCAATCACAATTTACATATATTGCTTGAATCTCTGAATTAATTAACTAATTCTTCGTATTCAAGCTAATATTCTCCTTTCTAAATCTTTACACATATATATACTTGAGGATAAGATAATAGGAAGGTTGTACCATCAAAGAAAAATCAGTGTTAATAAGTGCACAAAGTGTCAAAGCAATTTTATTGAAACTATTGAAGTCGTGTTCGGTTGTTCAGGTCGGTAAAGTCCTCTTTCGGTTATTAGAGGCGGAAAAATCTTCATCGGTTGCTCAGGTGTTTTATACCTATTCCTCCGGGTTAAGTGAGGGGTTATTGTGAGAAATTCCAGAGGGAAGTCTACGACTGGACATAGAACAAGAAGTTTGGTCGAAATACACCAACGATCTATTCGCTCAACAACATTCGAATGGTCAAATATACTTCTGAAGAAAATAACAAAATAAATGTTGAAGATATTGATCCCACTTACTATAAAAATTATCTTATTTTTCAAGAAAAATAACTTACAAGAGAAATTGATAGTACAGAACTTTATCCTTATTATAAAGAACATTCGACGGCAATAAACTATTTTAAATATAAAGCAAATAAAGAAAATTCTTCATTTGAAGATTCTGAACAAGAATTTGAAAATTCCATACAATCTGGTTATAATTCTGATACATCAGATAAACTTATTTACAATATAAACACTAATGAAGCCGGATCTAGTAGAGGTGCTCTAATCTTAACCCCTCAACGTCCACCAGATAATGCTTCTGTTATGAATGATCTTAACTCTGATATAATTATGGAAGATCAAGAACAGAAAGAAAACACATATAATAGTCCTCATACTGATCCTTACCCTGAATTTCTTAGGCATGGTACTAGATCAGATTTGATTAGGTTTCACTCTTTTAGAAAGCAATTAAAAGATTTTTATAATGAACAACCCTCTTCGGCATATACCCTAACTTTCAATATAGATAGACTTCTACATAGAAAAATAAGAAAATATATTATAACATGGCTTCAACATATAAGCGAAACAATTTATTTATTACCTCCGAATGTGAGTGTAATTGAATACATACTTTACGCTACCAGTTATTGGACATGAGATGCTTTAGCTTGGTTATTAAACCTTGAAAGGATAAATCCAAATCAATTACAAAGAATTAGAAATATTCGATCTAAACAAGAAGCTCTTGGAGAATTATTAAAATTATTATTAGCAGACTTTACAGGAGAAACTTTCCTAGAAGATACTGATTATGAAAACAGTTATTAAAAATACAATTATGTGATATATGTATGTTAGAAGAATTTGCTGTAAAATACATAGGCCTGCTTTTTCATTTGAAAAATAATGACCAAAAAGTTTTCTGGGTAAAAGGCTTTTTTACAAAAATACCTTATCCATGGAATAACATTATAC
Organism: Allium cepa; assembly: GCA_030765085.1. Classification (NCBI taxonomy): domain Eukaryota; kingdom Viridiplantae; phylum Streptophyta; class Magnoliopsida; order Asparagales; family Amaryllidaceae; genus Allium; species Allium cepa. The sequence goes on from CM060943.1 coordinate 737,875,228, forward strand.
AAGAAAGATATGACATTTTAAGACAAAGCAATACCGATGAAAATCATAACACGGGCTTATTAAAAAAGGCATGTGTGGATATGATGGAAAGGGTTTGTGAGCAAGCAAGTGCATACAAACAATTGAAAAATAAAATTAGAAACTCAAAACCGGGATTTTCTTGTTGTACAAAGTACACTGAAGATATTAATACACAGTTTGGATGTTCACCTGAATTTGAAAGAAAAAAGACAGGAAATTTCAAAAGAAGAACAAAACCAGAATATCGAATCACTAGAAAAAAAAATGAAAACCAGAATATAAGAAAAATTTTGGAAAAGAAAACAAGTTTCTAAGAAAAAGTTTATTAAAAAGAAAAATTTCCGTAAAGGCTGCAAATGTTTTGAATGTAATAAAGAAGGACATTATGCTAATGAATGTCCTACAAATATACAAAATATCATTATATCAAATATCGAAGAATATGGTATTCATGTTGGCACTATAGAAGATATATCTAGCGATGCTAATTCGTCTGTATATGAAATTGAATCAGTTTATTCTGACACTACTGAAAATGAAGATGAAATTAATGATTCTTTTGATAATTTTAAAATAAACGTGATTACAATCAGTCAGACATATAATCAAATAAAAATTATTCCGTTAACTATATATGCTATACTCACCAAAAAGGAAAAAATAAATTCTCTAGGTTATACATTATATGCAGCAAAATGATCTAGGTTAAGAAGATACTTCATAACCAAAGTATTCTTAGATCTACTAATAAAAACCCCACTAGGATATTACGGGAAAAATTATAATATACCTAAACATACTAAAGAAAATATTTTTATAACTCACGGGTTAATAAAACCTCTTTCTAAAAATAACGCTTCTATGCTATTTAAAAGTACTAGTAAGGATGATAAAGATTATATTATAGAGCAAGGAGACCCAATAGGATTACTTGTTTTACATAAATATGAAGATCTTCCAATTATAAAAGAAGAAATATATGATCATGATACGTTCACCCCATTAAGTGGTTCCACATCCCGATCATCAAGAAATAAGGAGTCAGAATCATATCAAGAATACAGAATATATATGAACACTTTTAAATCTAAAGAAACATCTAACCAACAAATACAAGATAGCACAGGAGAACAATTTGAGGTCACTGAAGATGATTTAAAAAAATTAAAAGAGGCAATCCCTCACTCAGACAAAAGGGATATTTATAAACCTTTGACTTTTAAATCTAGATTTTTAAATCAACATACATATATATTTGAGCGTATGCAAGGAAATGTATAGTTAAAAGGAGAGGAAGAATTTACTTCTATAAGCCTTTTGAATAAAAATAAAATAGAAAAACAAAACGCCAAATATCCATAAATGAAATTCCTCCATATATGTTTAATACAGCTAAAAATAACAGGGTTATTTAGATGCGGAATTGATACTCTAATAATGATAGTCTGTATGGATGAAAGAATTATCAATAATCCTTTGAATAGTGTTGGAGGAGCTAAGTCTAATTTAGCAAATAGACTATTTGGAGTAAATATACATCCCGATTTTTGTATAAGTCTTGATGATCAAAATATAGAAAAGGCTTGTACATTATCAGTAAATCTACGAAATATAGAACTTCTATCAGGATCTAAATTTCTTGGCGTACAATGGAAACATTGTATCGCTTTAAATGGTACGGCTACATTCAAATCAATTACACCCAAACAATTCGCTAAACTGTTCAAAGTTGGATTAGAAAAACAATCCAACCTAAATTAATTGACATAAGACATTTAAAATGAAATTCAAGTTTTTGTAAAATCACTTAAACCAAGAATACAATTACCTATAGAATATTTTATGGCATCACGAAGTACCATTTCCACCATAACAAAAACTAATGAAGAAAATAAAAATTCACCCAATACATTAAAAAGAACTCAATCATACAATAAAATGTCTGAAGTTGAATTAACTCCTGATATATTAAAAAGTATCAGTTATCGCATGAGTTTTAAACAAGAAAATCCAATAAAAGGAAGAACAATGAGAATACCTGAAAAACAAAAAGAACAGGAATCAAACCGAATGGTTATAGAGGTCCTACAGAAAATATAAAACATCATGATTAGATCCATAGATCTTAAAAGAAAGGCACAGTTACATATATATCTTCCAATAACGATATGTATCCCTAAATATCAAGAATTCACGGTGCCTGTGCCACTGGACTCTGGTGCAGAAGCCAGTTTACTACATGGGAAGACAAGTCCCTGTTACTCATAAAGCAAAAAAAACTTACAGGTACAAATATCTAATATACGTGGAGATAATAAAATATACAACTTTGACTTTGAGTTACTACCAAAGGAATTTGATAGTGATTGCATCCTTGAAATGGACAATTAACGACATCTCTTTCCATTCAACAAATATTATTTTGAATTAGATGGCGTTCTTGTGCCTCGCATAACGCTACCCACTATAATTGCACCACATTATACTCCAGCAGCACAACGTGGTGGAAAACCTGCTACATTAATTGAACATTTAAGAACATCAAAAATAATACAACCATAAATTTGTACATACAATATATCAACTACAAATGAATTTGAAATATTAATGCATAATATGTTAGAACCTCTTTATTCAGAAAATCCATTAAAATGGTTTGATAAAGCACCAAGGTATTGTAAAATTGAAATAATGGAACAATACAAAGATGCAAAAGTTCGAGTTAATAGTATCATGGTATTGCCAACCGATAAAGAAGAATTTGCAAAACAAATAAAAGACCTATTAAATTTAAAATTAATACAGAAAAGTTTCATACCCACTCATTCCCAGCTTTCTTGGTTAGAAATCATGCTAAAATTAAAAGAGGAAAGGCAAGAATGGTAATAAACTATAGAAAACTTAATAGTTGTACAAAATCTGATGGATATTTTATTCCTTCTACTGAGCATCGAACAAAACAAATATAAGGAGCAAAATATTATAGTAAATTTGATGCAAAATCAGGTTTTTGGCAAGTAAAAATTGCTGATAAACAATACATAGAATTAACTGCCTTTAGTTGCCCACAAGGACATTTTGAATGGTTAGTTATACCTTTTGGATTAAAAAACGCACCATAGGTATTTCAAAAGTGGATGAATTCTATGTTCGGACATTTATCTTTTGTAACTGTCTATATAGACGACATCCTTGTTTTTTCTAATTCTACGGAAGAACATAAACAACATATTCTAGCGGTTGTACAAATATTACTTCAAAATGGTGTTATTCTATGTCATAAAAAATTTGAATTATTTAAAAAAGAAATAGATTTTCATGGAAAAATAACTAAAAATGGACAAATAGAATTACAATAACACATTTATACTAAAATTAAAGATTTTCCCAATAAATTTAAAACATTAAAAGAACTCCAAAGTTTCTTAGGATTATTAAACTACGGCAGAAAATTTATTCCAAATTTATCTGCTAAGACCCAAAATTTACAGAAAAAGCTTGCTGATGAACAAGCAAATATAAACAGTATGGAGAACAACCAAGAAGATGGAACACAGACAAAATTCCTATTACCTTACAGAAGCAAGAAAAAGAAGAAATACAAAAAATAAAAGACCTAATACAGGATCAAAAGATCCTCTATTTTCCTTCAGATGAAGAATTACTTACACTGCAAACTGACGCTTCTTACAATTTTTTGGCAGGAGCATTAATTGCTAAACAAAAGGAAGTTGTAGCATATTCCTCTGGAAAATTTAGCAAACCCCAGATTAAATATGCTACCTATGACAAAGAATTACTAGCTATTAAATTAGCAATCAAAAGTTTACGAATTTATCTTCTGCATAGAAGTTTGTAATAGAAACAGATAACAAATTTGTTGCTCAATTATTAACGAAGAAAACCGTAAACAATCCAGAAGAAAATATTTGGAGAATTGGATTAGCTATGTATTTAGAAATCTATAACTATGATGTTAAATGCATTCCAGACTACACTTTGATGCTGATCTTCTTACCAGGTTATGAAAAATGGATGAAGACGACATAAAAAGAATCAAAGAATTATTAGAAACTATGAAAAGACAGGAAGATTTCCAATAAGTGCAATCATCCAAAAAGGCTAAGCAAGCATCCAAAGAGGCTTTTTATTCGCAAGAACCCTAAGAAACCAATACTCCCTCAGGAGTGAACGAGGAAAAGGTCCAACAGACCAAAACCACTCAAATAAACAAAGGCAAGGCAACGCCTTCCAATACAACTTAGAAATTTGTTCCAATGAACAAAGGAAAAGTGATTGCTTCCACAAGAGTGCAAAGACCATACATCACAGTTGTGGTCAAAGATTGGTACAACTTAGAAATGAAAGCATCAAATCCTAATTTATATGACAATTTCAATGGATGCTTTAAAGCCATCCAATCTGCAGACCATAGAGCTATAAATTTCTGCTTAACTCAACTAGAAGAAACTTACTTGGGATTAAAGAATACAATATCCCAAAAAGAGAAAAAAAATCAAGACACCCAGAAACCAGTGTCTAAATTATCACAACATTCTTTTACATCTAGGTCTGAAGCTCTAGATTTAAAAGAAGCAGAATTGTTCACTGACAACACAGCTGAACATAGCCATTTGAAAACAATATTTTCTCAAATGCAAACATCCAATCTCGTGAATCTAAGAAATTAAGATTTTCTAGAATTACTTTTATGGGATAGATAATAAAAAAACCAAAGAGATGGAGGTTGAAATGACAGTTTAGGATATGATCTCTCTATATCAGCAACATCTCATCGACGAAAGTAATCTTCTTCTATTCTTTGAAAAGCTAGAAGATACAGAGTTAATTAAGCTCTTAGAAAATGAAGAGTTAATTCCCAATAACAACAGAAGACCATGCCTAATAGCCTGTTTTTCTGAAATACAAAAGTATAGAAAAACATATCAAGAAGGGCTTAGTGCACGAAATTTATGTCAACACAAGCCATCCTTAAGAATATTCAGGCTATATTCCAGACACATGTACAACAAAACTTGTTGAACATTCCAGCAGGTTTTTTACTATATTCATGTTCAAAATTTGAAGCGTCTGGGAGGAAAGAAAATACATACGTCTTTATCCATCTATCCAATTATAGGAATTACATAGAGTAACCGAAAATCATCAACATGAATTCATTAAATTCAATCGAAAAGAATTTAATGAAGAAAATGAAAGAATCCTAGCTGCACAAGAATTCTTCTTAGAGGCCATTAACAAAGGCGTAGTTGGATCACACTCTGCCACTGAAGGCAAAACAATATTGCTATTAGACTACCTATTAGCCTTCGAACCATCAACGGACAGAATAATGAAGGTTCAACAATTTTTAGATAGTCTTAAAATTGGCCCAGTTGGCACAATAGCTCAAGAAGAACACTTTAAGAGCAAGTAGAAAAGGAAAGACTTAGACAGGATTCAATAATGAGAGATACTATGGGTACCGACCCTTTCGACGACGAATCTTTAGCTAATCTAGAAATTCAAAACTAAATCAGAAGCATGGTGGACCACTATTCAGAATAAAAGGACAAAGAATCTAGCCTCTACACTAGGGTGACATATAGCCTATCTTCTGCAAAGATTAAAATGATGGACACATCCTCAACCTAGAAGGGATACATATTAGCCCTATAATGGATAGATATCAAGCCTAGGAAGTAATAAATAAAGAAGAGAAGACACTATAAAAGGAGGACTCAACTCTGAAGAAAGATCATCAGAATTTTTTTCTTCATATCATTTCTTCTCTTTATTATATCCAAAAGCTTTGTAATATTATCTATGTATTAATAAAGTTTCTGTTTCTGCAAGTAGATTCTGTTGTTATTCTGCTGCCGTATATTTTTGTTTTCTACATTCAAATTTGGTTCTTCAATCTGGTATCAAAGCCAGGTTTGACTATTCGTTTTAGTTCAGTCGACTGAACTTTTTCCAATAGCTATTTTTCTGAACAGACACTTTCATTTTATTTTCTGATCATACTCTCTACTATCTACGCATTCTAAAAAGCAATCACAATTTACATATATTGCTTGAATCTCTGAATCAGTTAACCTATTCTTCGATTCAAAGAAATATTCTCCTTTCTAAATCTTTACACGCACATATATACTTGATAAAAAGATTATAGGAAAGTTGTACTATCAAAGACAAATCAGTGTTAACAAGAATACAAAGTGTCAAAGCAATTTTATTGAAACTGTTGAAGTTCTATTCGGTTGTTCAGGCGAGTAAAGTCCTCTTTCTGTTGTTAGAGGTGGAAAAATCTTGATCGATTGCTCAGGTGTTGTATACCTATTTCTTCGGGTTAAGTGAAGGGTTATTATGAGAAATTCCAAAGGGAAGTCTGAGACTGGATGTAGAACGGAAAGTTTGAACCAGAATAAAAACTCCTGGTGTGCTTATTCTTATTTACTTTACTATTATTATCTGTTTCTGCATTTAGATTATAATACATTCCATATTACATGATCCTAAGTGATAACTAGCCATACGGTAGTCATTTTCACATTCTTGAAGCATCTTAAGTAGGAATATTTATGTAACAACCCTGATTTTTGAATTTCTCTAATAAAAATAAATAATGACTTAAGTGAAGGATTTAATTGATAAATTTGAATTGGTATTCTTTTTTAAAAGATGATGAATTCTTTTGGAATGAGAATTCTAGATTTATCTAATATTGGAAATTAAAATATGGGTGAATATTTTGGATTTGGTAAATAAACCTAACATATAATGAAGAACAGAGATTTTATTCACTCATTGCCTAAAAAGAATTTGGAAAACCATTATTCTATTAATAAAAAATTTAAAATGGATTTGGTAATTTGAGTTAAGAGTTGTATTAAAGTTATGATTTTACATCATATCATGAAGAAATGGGAAAATTAATTGGTTAATAATTATTAGAGAAGACACTTTAGAAATAACTTAAAATCTTTGACTGAAAATGTAATTTTGGAGAAGTAGTATAAAAAGGAAAAGAATGAGTAGCAATAAAAAGAATTCTTTTCTTATTGATTTTTGTTATAACCTAAGCCTAAATTAAATTGGAACATAGGAGAGGAGATTGTTCTTTTTTACATTACAGTACATTCATTTTTTTACAAGCCTGAAAACAGAAAATAAGTATTATTCCTCTTTAACCCTAAAGCAAAATCCATCCTTTTAAATTCCAAATAAACTATTAGAAAATCCTGTATATTCAAGGTAATGTTATCAAGCCCTATTCTAGCTTTTAGACTCTCCAATTTTGGTTTTTACAATGGTTGTTCCCGTATTTGTTCCTTGTGTGTATTGATTTCTAGGGTTTGTTGATTTCTAGTTTTAAGCTACTGTAAAAGCTATAGCTGCTTAATTACAATGAGAAGAGGCGAGTTAACTGTCACAAAACCTATCTCTAAATTTCTAATCGCATGCTTATGAATTTTATATTTAATGGTTTAGTAATTGGAATGGTGATCTGTGTTTCTATGGTTGCAAACCTATAGTTTATTCTCTATCAAATTTCCTACCATAACTCTGTTTTCTCTCCTTTTCAATATCTTGATAGATGGAGTGTTTTCTAGCGCATGCATTTGTGAATTTGGATTGTAAATGCAAGTTTTAATTGCTGGTGTGTAGAGGAATCATGTTGGAAATTGTGAGCGTTGACGGTGGGGAAACAAGTGCCTACAGCGCATGCTCTAAGCATCCCACCGGTCGATCGGTTTATGGTAACTGGTCGACCAGTCAACACTTAGAGTGTGATCTCTAGGTGCCTCTTTGCCCTCCTTGATCCGCTGCTTTACCTTGGTTTTTCTTTGTGTTGTTCCGATGGGTATCAGCTTCTATCTAGTCTCTAATTTTTAGAGTTTGATTCTTTGATTTGGTGACTCATTTGATTCAATGATTTGGAATTTCATAAACATAGGTATATGTATTATGTATATATATGTGTGTGTGTGTATATATATGGTTTGAACGCAATTAATTTACAAATGGAGGTTTATTATAATTTACTATTCTAAACTTGTTTTCAAATCAATTCAATTCCTTTTATAAATGGCTATAATAAATAACTATATATTAAACATAGTTAAGTAAAAATAGTTATGGATTCAAATGTATGGTTTTGGAATATAAGTTTATGTTTTATCCAATAAATGTTAGTATATCTTTGTAGCTTTTGGGATATAACTTGTAGGCTAAATATCTTTTAGTGGGATTTTGAAACAACTATACACACAAGGTAATTACATTTAGATATCAATTCAGACTTATAATTTATTTTAGAAGTATCCCATATACATAGTAGAGCAATAAATGAGTTTATGGATTTTTAGTGGAGAAGTTTGAAAGTATATGAGTATTGTATTTTAGAAATCATTTCATATGCAGTGAATTGTAAATAACAACTTTTGAAAACTTTAAACTCTTCTTGGTTTTTATTATGTTTTGCCTTTGGTTATATATGCCATTTTGACAATTTTTTCTGAATTTTGAAACTATCGTTTTCTTGCAATTTCTACCTTCATTTGAATAAGAAATCTAATTAAACTAATTAGAAAAACAAGTGGTATAAAACATTTGTATTACTTTATCAGTTAATTCTTGGACTCGTTTGATTGAATATTTTAGTTGAGGGAAATTTACAACCATTTAGTAAATATTTAAGTATCGCTAAGTGGTTATGGGACATTATGTGATACTCATTAAATTACTAATTGAGAGTATATTACACTTATCGATCAAAAATGATCTCTTTGACGTGCGAAGTTCTCGTCCCTTATGTCGAGTGGGATTTAAAATCTTTTAGTAAATATCTAAGTATCGCAAAGTGGTTATGAGACATTGGGCGATACATATTAGTTACTAGTTGAGAGTTTATTACACTTATCGATCGGAAATGATCACTATAACATGCGAAGTACTCATCTCTTGTGTTAGCTTGCAAAGTGCCGACCTTTAGTTTCGACTAGCAAAGTGCTTATCTTTTGTTTTGACTCATGATGTCTTTTATTATAGCTTGCAAAGTGCTTGCCTTTTTTTTGACTTGCAAAGTGCTCATCTTCTGTGCTGACTTATAAAGTGTGTTTCAATTATTCTGACTTGCAAAGTGCTTGTCTTCTGTGACGACTCATGAAGTGCATGTCTATTATTGTAGCTTGCGAAGTGTTTTCTTTTGTTTTGATCTACAATGTTCTTGTCTTTATGGTTTTATAATTTGTGACTTGCTTTTATGCTAGTCTCTTGGTTTTGACTCGCTTCAAGCATTCTTGTATTTTCTAGAGCTTAACTTGCTTTTATGTAGTCTCATCTGCTCTTGTGATTTCAAAGTTGGTTGCCTTATCACCATATTTGAGATGATTATTGTTGATGGGCATGAGAGGATTTGGTGGCATGGTGGTTTGGTATTGATGTCCTTTTATTATGTATGGCATATTATATAGTTCTTATTATGCCTTATGTGTTATACAAGTTTGTTAGTGGACGATTTTACTGTGATGTCTTATGATGCTTAGTGTAATAAACTATAGAGATTTCCATATCTTTGATGTTTGTGCATGCTTATTATGTGATCTCATTTTATTTTATATTTAAAGATAGTCTGGCTCGTTTATTATTTTATAATACTTGGGTTAGATTGACACTTGATAGGTACAGGGTATATGGGCTAGCTTGAGTAGATATATGCAGTATTATCTATTATGTGATCTCATCTTTTTTATATTTAAAGATAGTCTGGCTCGTTTATTATTTTATAATACTTGGGTTAGATTGAGACTTGATAGGTACAGGGTATATGGGCTAGCTTGAGTAGATATATGCAGTTATCCATGTGATAAGGTTTCATACTGAGATGATAGACTTATATGTATACTTGTATATTTAGTTATAGTGTTTACTTAAGTTATCATGCATATTTTGAGACTTATCATAGTCTATATATGTATACGTCTGTATACATGAGTCAAATATTTTCCATTTTGTAGATTCACACCATAGAGAGATATCTGGTGTATTTTATTTCCACTGCGACTTGTGATTCTATGTTGTATATTATGTGATATATTGTTCCGTTCTATTTGAGCCAACATGTTTATTGCTTTGTGTCTACCCTTGTCTATATGTGGGGTTGTGAGGTGAAATACGACTGATAATGTTGGCCCAAGGAAATAGACTTAGGCGGTCGCTCATATCCAGCCTTATTCTTCGTGTTACTTGCCAACAATACTTGTAATATTCTTGGGTAATATAGGTATAAAGGTGGGGCATTACAATTTAAAACAAAATGTTATTTCATTTTGTGATTAATTATTCCCAACTGCAACTATTTGCAAATACAATCGCATAACATTTTATTTAAAAATTTTCTTAATTAGATACCATAAATAAATTATTTAATTATTCATATCATAATATAACAAAGTGTATAAGAGAAAAACATATTGCGAATAAGATTGATTACAGATTTAGATATGTGCATCAATTACATAATCGCCCCTAAGAGATACTACCAACTTTTTCAATCTCCCACTCACAGTTGGGGTCAGTTATGGAATCTTAATCTCATTCCTTGGATCAGTTTAGTACTGATTGAGTTAGTTCCTCAAAGAATGGATCTGCTATATCGTTTGACCATCTACTCTATCAGCCAACATCTCAGCGTCACTAATAAACCGCCTTTGTCATATGGAACTTTTGGAGTATGTGTCTAGACGTCTTGTGTTTTCTAGGTTCTTTCAAGGTCTATATAGCAATAAATTTTTCTCAAAACAAGACCATGGGATTCTCAACTTTAGGAATCTTTCCTATCCCAGTTATAAACTTTTGCATTCACATGTATTGCTTTTATTATTGTGTTATTCAACGCGATGTTCTTAGCCTATTGGTTGAATCAGTCACCACTCTTGTTTGGAACATTAACAGCATAATGCATCTTAGCAAAGGTTAAACATGAATTTAGGATTGAAATACTATATTTTATATCACTTATAGAGTTCAAATCTGAATACTCCAACATACGAAATTCATTATTTCTATAAATAACTATCTAGTATTGAATAAACAGTCAAGAATACTATAACGTCCATTTAGGGATATTAATTCAAATTTGATATCGCTCAATGCACCAGGCGCACAAGAGAAATGCAATATAGTAGAGAAATAGCATATATGTGATAATTTCTATTACTGATGCATAAGGAATCCATCTCATATGCTCTATATTAAACATTTTAACTATATATATTATTTTGGACAATCCCAACATACTTTGATACTGTTTATAAAAGATGTCATTTTTTGATCCTATATCGAGAATTAAAAAACCAAACTAAAACCATCTAACATGGATACATTATCAACAACCGTTAGTATGTTGTTATTTACTTACAGTTTTAGAAATATTTAATACCTCTTAATATTATTTCTTACAAACACGTGCTTCCTCTGCATTTTGACTGATAGTCAAACTATTTGATTTCTATGTTAAAATATTTTCTCAATTTTAATGCTTGTCAAACGATACTGTTCTTGGATCTTATACAACATTTACAAACTTAGTTATCACTCTCAATGACTTTGAGACATTTTGGTTATGATTTGAAAACAGTATCTTCAAAATCACAGTTCAAAAGTTTTGTTTCAACATCAATATGCCAAATACCAAAATCAAATCATGTGATAATTATGTGTATAATCTGAAAGGACTTAGGCATGTCGACTAACAGGATTATTTCATTAATTTTAACATTTAAAACCGACGAATTCATCTCTAATCAATACCGCTTTATATAACTCCAACTACATTGATCTTCTTAAAGACACGATTGCATCCGATGGATCATTCCTTTCAACTATCAAAATCATAGTTTAATAATTTACTTGTCATTCAAGATTTAAAGCATTATGCCATATGGAAGAGTTTATACTCTTCATGGATTACAAACAACCGAGGTAAATATTACCATTAACAATTCTTTTTAATAATGTTGATAAGAATCTCATAGTTTTTATTTAGTGTACTGTAACACCCAGTAAACATTAATTAATAAATAAATAAATTAGATAAACTAATTAAATGAGATAAGGTTTAAAATGAAAATTTTGCAAAATTCAGAATTTGACCATGAAGTTATGTCATCGCATTCGTGGTGATTTTTTGATCAATTTTCGTATATAATATGTTAAAATAGAGCTTAAAATACTTTTTATAGACATTTGAAGTTTTCAAATTCAAGGTAATTTAAATAGAATTCAAATTCAAATAATTAATAATTCTCAAATTTAAATTTTGAAAATTAGTAGTAATTAGACTTAGGGGTTAAGTAATCGTTAAAATTAATGTTAACGTTAAGGAGGAATTAAGGTAATAAATAAATAAAACAATAGCATAATAAATAGTTTACAAAATAAATGTAACGGTCAACGGTCTACCCTAGGCCAGTCGACCGCTTGCAGTCCACTGTAGGGTAGGGGCGGTCGATCGATTGTCATATGGAAACTAAGGTTTGTTTGCAACAGTTAGCGGTCCATATTTTACTATTTTAAACTGACTTAAATCCAAGGGTTCTGGTGCATTCCAAACACTACAAATAAGAGCCGAGCCTCCTCACTTTTATTCACAAATTATTTTGGAAACCATGCGAAGCTCTGTCAGTCTCTTTCTTCAAAGATTCATAATTTTTTTTAAGGTTTCAGGTAATAGATTCTAGATGTTTATTGTTCTATTCTATTCTTCTCCAATCCCTAAATTTCTGAGTCTAATCTATATACAAATCCCATGTTGTATATATCTAAAAGAGAACATCGAAGGAGTGTAATTCAAAAGGAGGAAGAGCTAAGGACCTATTGTAAGTGAAAATCTTAGTCTTTCTTATTTTAGTAATCGAATAGCATAGTTTGGATTTGATATATGTACGCGTTAGGGAATTTTGGTTTACGAAAACATCACATTAAAACATCTAAAATTCCCTCAAAGCAAAATGTCAATTCTTAGTTCGGAATCTCAATTGTTTTTATGTATTAAAATAATAGAATTTGTGTACATTTTACAATTTCAATGTTTTACCTTTTATTCTACTTCTTATCTTTTTCTTTGGATCTTAGTAAGGGTTCTGATTAAGAAATGGTGTGTGAGGTATAAATTCTTTTTCATAGTTTGCACCTCATATATCCACAATTAAATAGAAATTCCCTTCGTCTAATTAAATGTAAAAAGATGTTGGATTGAGCGTAACTGTATCTAAATTGTAAGTTTCTAATATTAGTTTTTTCCGTGTTTTGGTATAAAATTAATTGGGTTTGGATTCTATTTTATACAACTCTGTTGATTGAATTATGGATATTGAATTTATGGTATATATTTTTTAGTATAGAAATGAGACTTGTATAGTTTTTGAAGATTTAAAATATAAGTGCTAGCATATGGCTTAATGTCTGCATGCTTTGAAATTTACTAGGTGGGTATTTATATATATAAATCAGCATAAATAACGTAAGAATATAACTTATTAATGATGTAGTTAAGTGATTATTAATTATTATTGAATTTCCCTTTATGAAAGTAAGTAATTGTAGAGGAAAAATAAGAAATTTTCTTATAAGACCTAAATAATGAACGCAGCGTGATATGTGATAATATGGGAGTGTTCTATTTTATGACTAAATTATAAGGATGCGAGGTCAGATAAAAGCAAATGAAATTCTGCCCAGCTAATCTGGCTACTAGCAATGGGACTTTGGGGTTGATGTGAGAAATCATCTATAATAAGCAATTGCGGATGATGCAAGGTTGGTCCCAAATTCCATAGGGTAAAACCGCTCTGCTAATTTGGCTACCGGTGCCTACGAATAGTCGAAGTAATGTGAGACATCACTGTGGGGTATGGATCATAATACGAAGGACCTGCTTCAGGGATTGAAGGTATTAAGTAGTTGTGTGAGGGCCTGCCTTTTCCTTATGCAGGAAGTAGCAAATGGTCGGGGTTAATGGGTAGGCACGATGTGAATATCTTGAAAAAGGCCCGCTTCACTATGAAGTATTAAATAATCGAAGAGATTCTATGCAATGTCAGCTTGATAAGTACCAGTGAGAAGTCCATCTTGGGATGGCTACTAGATGACGAGGGACCTTCCTTGATAAGGTATTAAATGGTCAGAGTCTACCTAATTCCCATTAAAAAGGTGTTAGAGGACTTAGGTACTATCCCTCGCATTAATAGGACATTACTAACGATAGATATGAGTTATTAGGTTGTTGGAGTAACAGTTATGGAACTGGGAAAGCCTTATAGCTTAGAAAGTGGAAAGATCAAAGTTAATATACGATAGATATAATTTTATTTAAATAATACTTTACAGTTACTATTATAGCGAGGCTCGAGATTTTTATTCACTAGATACATGTTGTTCTGACTCCCTCCTCATTACAACACAGGTTAGGAAAGGCGAACGCGGAGGCGAAGAGTAAACTTGTGGTAGATTATCTATTTATCCACCTATGTTATTTTCTTATGTACCCATTGAAAAATAGTTTTGTATATTGAAAATGTTGTACTACGGGTATGTGATGGTTGTTATTAGTACTATGTTAAGGATTTTATGACCTTTGGATTTTAAATAAAAAGGGTGTTGTTTCTGTTGCTATATTTTATCCTTCTGCTATAAGTTCTAAATATGTAGATAAGTAGCTCTGTATTGTTCTTTATACCTATCAACTACCAGCTTTGGAATGGGTCTAAGTTTCGATGGGGCTTTTCTGGGTCGGAATTTAGGTCCGTTCCACGGCAGGTTGTTACGTGTACAAGAATTCCTATGATACATTCTAACGGGTTGTGTCCACCTCAGACTTGGTTAATTTTACTTCATCTTATGCAATTAAATTCTATGTGTGAATCTTTGCATATATCTAAGTCCATTATAGTACCAAAAATTTCTAAATGAAATTCTTTCATCGTGAAGGTGGTGTTTCTTAAACAATAATTATTTGTCAGTACGATGAAATAGGCATTTAAAAACATTTTATGAACTACCTTTATACTTAATAAAATTGATTTATTTTTGAGTTTGATGTAACAACCGCCCTTTCGACTCCCAAATGTCGACCCTGATACATCCATAATATTCTATAACGACCCGACTTTTCGACCCTTAAATGTCGGCAACATCCACAATATTCATGCGCCGAACACCCAAGTGCCAAAAAGATAGAAAGTTGGAGTAAAATAAAATGGAGAAGCATAGAACAAGAAATAGAAAACACAACATTAGAATCTCACAACAAAATAACAATATGTAATATCAAAAGAATAGTACAAGGAGTTACTCTAAATGCAAGAGTTTCAAAGTTACAAAACCTGAATGTTATCATCAGCCTGGACAGTTATAACTGCCTGTCCTCATAGTGCTGATATATACAATCAGTAAGGCAGAAGAAATAAGAATACTAAGGTAGGTAATCATCCAACCCTTCACCATAAGCTATAAAGCATCCATGGCTAAATTTGGGAATATACACAGCGTTGACATGAGCATCATAATAAAATAACACCCGAATCAATCTAGTAAGCCAGCATGAGAAACTAAAAAATATGAAACAAGTAACAATAATCATTAAGACCGTACGGATTCCCGTAACATTTTCTTTCGTCAAATGAAACAAATCATCCAATGAGTGAATATACTGGTATAATAAGTAATGTCTACGGTGCAGAACATAATAAAATAGCTGTTATGCGTACGATACAACAATAATAGTATACAATCAATATCGCAAAGGCACGTTCGTATATTGGTTGTTTTTCATGGAGATGCCCTTAATAAACTGAAGTGGATCTCCATGACTAAAATCAGAACTATCTTCCAAGCATCGTATATCTCTAGATATGATATACTCTATGGCAAACACAACTGACCCAATAGTGAATTGTGTGGCACCAAGTATAACCAACTCCCAACGCCCAATAATCGAAAGCATACTCTAGATCTGGAGTTGGTATACCCTTTTGGGCAAGCTAAATTCAAGATTTGTTCATCCTACTATAGTTTTAGTCATTTTCGACGTCTAGGCTACGTTCGACATCTCTTACACGAATTTTCATCACTCAAACAGAACATGAATCCCCAAACGGATTCCATTATCTCAAACAAATCACGAATCACAATATAGACTCGAGCATCTTGGAGAGATCTCGAATCTCCATATGGATTCCTGCATAAGTCCTCCATCAAATACTAACTCTATCCTCTCTCTTGGATTACTCCTTAAGCTAGGCGGTCCCATATAATAGCATCGTTTGAAATGTTAATACTGATCTCTCCCTTGGACTTAACCTTAGGATAGATAGTTCAACTCTATAACATTTCGCTACACAGTTATTTCCAGAACATAGATCGCATATATGGTTTTAATGTGGTTACAAGTTCGAGTCATCTCATATAAGCACACTTTTCATGCTTTCTAGATGCTTCAAAACCAGTCATTGAATTTCTGGTTAATTTAGTTTCGGTTCTCTCGGAAGTAAGCCAAAGCTAGAGACATTTTGTACCAATACTCCTCCTCGGGGTTCTCATTGGTATGAAATCACAAAGACTTTCGATAACTTCTTAAGTCATATTTGGTTAAGTTCGATAGTCGACTAATCGACTATCTAGTCAAAAAAATTGCTTATACAAATCAATATTCGTATAATACTTAACTCATTTTCGACATTCCAGCTTAATTATTCCTCATCCAAGAACAAAGCCAGGTAAGTTAGAGCATTAATTACATATCAAAGCCTTGCCTTGACACTTCATTCTTGAATCCCACAAGTAAATAAATCTACCTCGTCGTTTTTTAGTGTTAATTGTAGTATTAATTGTTTCTATAAACAAGTAAGAAATCAACATGATTAATACGTTTTCGATATTTTCTGACTTAACTATTTCTCAATCAAGATGGAAGTCGACAGGTTAGAGTTCTATTGCTCATATCCCTACTCGAACATCAATTATAAGTCTCAAAAATAGGTAAGCCTACTTTGTCGGCTTTTAGTGTTAACCATAGTTAATTACTTTTCAAACAAGTAATTAAACAATCACCCATTTTGAAATTTAGCAATTCTAACCTCTTTCTAAACCTTTTTTTATTCTTTTAAAACCTTTTTTAAAATGATATGTATGTACAGTAATTTATTAACCAAAACTTCATATGTAAATAAACAAGTCAAAAGATACATTATTACATAAGATATAAAATACTCCGTACATTTTCAAAAATCTATATATTGATTCAAAATGCTTTTAAAATACTTTACATTTACTTGTAATAGGTTTTAAAATATTTATACAAAATATTTCATGAAAATAATAACTTTATAATTTTCTTAAAAACATGGAAAAACAAGTTTTATTATAAAACCATCTTCTTTAAAAATTCATGATTAATTTTTAAAAATTCTTAAATATCTCAAAATGCTTTTGGAATAATCTAATAAGAGTTATTAAACATTTTTAAAAAGAATGAAATAAAATACTCAAATTTAAATATCTTTTCAAATCTTTAAAGTTAAAAAAATCAAGGCTAAACAAGGCAGTTTTGCACAAGTGAAGTTTTGGCAACTTTTCGAGATGTTACTTAACTTTTTACTATCCAAACTTTTTATGGAACCAAACATACATATAAAGAATTATAAATATCACAAGAAACCCCCAAGGATCTCTCTATAAAGTTCCATAAAAATAGCCATAAACAAGGCAATTCATAAGTGCATCGATAGCAACTATCGCTATAAATGCATTTTTAAATCCGAGTCCAATCTAAAACAAAGTCCATATATAATCTATGTGCTTTGTTTCAAGGTTATGCCAAATGTTATATAAATCCATTCAAGTCCACTATAGTATATTAAGTCTGTACACATGCCACTTGCTATCAAAGTAAGAATCAAAACCAATGTTTCAACATTAATTCAAAGAACTTAAACACAATCAAACACAACATATATGTTATATTTTCCATTCAAAGTGGTGTATAAACTCACCATTAACCCAATAACAACCAAGATCCAAGCAACCCAAATCTAACCCCACCTTGCAACCACCTTCTTCTTCATTCCTTGCTTTTCCCCCTCCAAATCATCCCTAATGCTCACGGCCTCTTAATGTAGGAGGAGAGTGGCTATACTTTTTCACAATCCAACTAGGTGTAAGGCATTATAATGTTGTCCCAAGGCTTCACTTCAAATTTGGTTTATTTGGATAAACTTTGCAAATTATTTGCTTTAGGAAATTAGAGAAGAAGAAGAAGACATGAAAAGAACTTGTATTTGTTTTGTGAATTTTTGAATATTAGACAAGCGTATACCTCTTCTTATATAGGCTTTAAGATAGTGCTCTTTAGCCTTGCTCTTACCTCTCCCCCCAACCATGCCATGAAAGGCTCACCTTCCATCACTTCTCCTTTACATCACTTCTTTTTAGCAAATTTCACTTATAACCTTATCTTGATAATGCCTCTTATTCACTTGGAATCTTCAAGAACCTTCCATTTCTTTATGAAGAGGAGTGTGTGTTAATTAGTTGTTAATGTGTTCATTTTATTATTTAACAAGCGCATAAGAGTTCGAACAACTTATATAGGTCGAAAAGTTGTTTACAGATAAACCGATTTCCAATCACATTTTCGATTTTTCTTCGTAGAATGTTTTTTTGTAAACAGTTTTCAAAAACAAGTTTTATCATTATTCATTGATTAAATGATGTATGACAAGGTTATAAAATCATATTTATAACACTAGACTATATTTCAAAATATTTCGATATTGGAAGGCGAAGTATTCGAATTTCCTTATCGCTGCATTCTTCCTTACTTAGAACATTTCATCCTTGGAATTCAAACAAGAACTATAATCAAACGGGATAGAAGAACATGAAATATACATAGAGTAATGAAATAATATACAAAACAAACTACAAACCAAGATGAATACTAAGCGACTCCACCTCAAGCGGTGAATAAACTGCAAAAGATATGCGATACTGAGATAAGAAGGAACCCTTGGTCTACAGGCAATTCTGGATGTATCTCCCTTCAATTGTCCTCCATCTTCCTTGTACCATCCCAAGCATCCTTGCTCCATGACACTTTCTAACCTTAACAAAGGAACAAACGCACAATATTCATACAGCATTCACAATTACTAACAAGTAAAGCCCATGGTTTGCTCAGATTCAAAACTCTTCCATTGCCTAAGGACAATACAAAATTTACTAAGAATACCTTATACTCAACAATCTTAGGTTACTACTTTAGATGGTTACTCATGCTACCTTATAACAAATTAAAGTATCAATCCCCAAACACTTCAAAAGAAAATAAAACACATCATACAAATGTACTAAAGCTCATACGATGCACGTGAACCATCCGTGCGCAATATCCGATCTAGTCACTTACTCGATCACATAAATTTTACTTCCAAACTAGTATAAATCATTAACCTCTCTAGCATGGACTTCAATTTGCTTCCTTGATTAGAAACCTTTGTTCCTCATGCATAGTCATATACTATGGTAGAAAATATCGAGACCATATCTAGAATCCACATCAAGTATTCTCTGTCAAGGATCGTGTGAAAATTCCTTGTTTAGACCGGTATAAGCCACCCCGTAAACATGTAGTCGAATACCGAATCAAGAACAGTCATGCGAATAAAATGATCTACATATAACTTATATACTTTTCCTATTTGTTTCTTAACTGCACAAAATTCCTTTTAACCACATTCATTTATCCAAACAATATGTCATTCAATACTAGAATCATTTATGAATCATCGCATAACTTTAAGTATATAATCATTATACAACTTAAGTTCATACTCATATTACACTCTACTACATCATGAGACTATATACCAAAACATCAAATTTGTTTTACTTAACGAGTATGTTTAACCATTTAACACTTGTTTTAGTTTACTTTTATCTCAATTCAAGAGTTACTAAAAGTTAACTTCTATATTTCTATAAAACACCTAATTACAGGTTTTATAATAATTTGGAAGCTTCCGACTCTCCAAAATCGTTGAAAATTCCATTTCATTTTAATAAATAAAAATTATCAAACAACATATCATATCATGATGTACACACCATACTTTCCTAATGTATAAGCTATATATGTTCATGAAATAACTTAATAAGAAAACTTTAGACCTGAACACTAGTTCTCATTTCAAATAATGTTTTGGCAAAATGGATTTTGATTTAATCTCGAAAGTACGATTCAGCATACAAAAATTATACGTATATATCATTTCACAACTCCATAGCATCCCCTAATTAGAAAAGCAAAAATGAACACCGATGATGCTGCAGTCATCACCAAAATTATTTTCAAGCAACAAAAGTAAGTTTAGTACTTCCAATCCATACTTTTGGTGCTTAACCAAAATCATCTCAAAGGGTATCAAATACTTCATATAATAGAAATAAGTATCATGATATCAATTTCCTAAACCAATTTCCTAAATATTTACTTTTAAATAACACTAATATTATTTTTGCCAAAATCTTGAAAAATATTTCCAAAGATACTAGGATTTATGTTCTCAAATTCATAGTTTAAATCATCTTCATTTACAAACCATATTTTATAAACCATACTTATATAAAATCATTTCCTTATATAAATCTTTTCACAAATATTTATTTCCAAAATATTTCATCTTTCCTTTTGATTCAGTAAACATCTTTTACTACATTTAACTTCTAGCTCAACATTATCACCGAATGCCTTATAGTCAAATCATGAAACTTAATTTATAAGGTGCTCATTTCAATGTGCCCACCGTTTCTATCTACTCAACCCATGATGTAGAAAGGTAAAACTACTCTTAAAATAGATGAGCATAAATCAACAATAGACAATGGTCCATGTTTCGAACATGCTGAGCATGATTAAACATCAATTTTATGAGATATGAAATTATGTAAAGCAGCAGAGTTAAACAAACACGAATAGGAAAGCCATAAACAGATAGTACACCCTCAAGAATCTGCTTCTCCTTCGCAGCTATAGAAGTGGAAGATGCTAAAGAATGTGCTAAAGATTTAGGCTATTGTCCTACCTGAAGCATCGAAAAACTCCCAACTATATGATCGGGTTGACGACAGTTGTAGCAAGTCCTCGATCCCAACTGTGCTTTGGCCATTAGTGGCTCAAACATTAGTACCTTAGCAATCGGTTCCTTAGCAATCAGTTCCTTAGCTACTTGTCCTCCTCCTTCTATCTTACAATCTTTAGCAAAGTGGTCCTTCTGCCCACCCCGATGGTAACCAACTTTTAACATATACTTCAACTGTTGAAACTTTCGTTTGTTGCTACCGGTTGGTGCAGATAAAGATAGTTTGGGAGAGGAACCCTTGAACCAAAAATCCATATTTGTAATATTCTTTAATGCTCCCTAAATATGATCCGTTATGTCCTTACATACCATATTGCACAAAATAATCCAAGCCTGGACTTCGATAATAGTCTCGGTGCCATTGAACCTCTTTCTGCACAAATCTCAAACTCATGCCATATCGAAGCAAAGTCTTCCTATGGACGAACCTGCACCACTTCTTCTACTATATTTCCTTTAGCATTAGAAGCCCCAGTATCCATAGTTCATACTGCCTTATCAAAGAAAAACTTCTTTTAGGATACAAAATGATGGAGTTATTTCAATAAAAGGATTACTAAGAAGGACATATTCCTAAGGAATAGTTTTAAAATATAGTTTTTCAAATACAAATACGCTCTCATAAGTATAATACACTTGACTCATTCTAGGGTGATGCTTATCCTATCTCTAATGAGCCATACCCAACCAAAGCCAAAGCGTTCGCTCAACCTTGAGCTCTAATACCAAATGTGACGACCCGACTTTTCGACCCTTGAATGTGGACACTAAATAAAAGTGCCAAAACCCAAGTGCCGGAAAGACAAAAAGTTAGGGTAAAATAAATCAAAACGAATAAAATAAGAAAGAGAGAACACAATATCAGAATCTCACAGCGGAAAAATATTATATAATATCAAAAGAAAAGTACAGATGGTTACTGTAAACATAGAAGTTTCAGAGTTACAAAAAATAAGTACTATCATCAACCTAGAAAGTTATAACTACCTATCCTCGCAATGCTAATTTTTACAATCAGTAATGTAGCAGAAACAAGAATACTACGGTAGGTAATCATCCGTCCCTTCTCTATAAGCTCCAAAGCATCCATACTTAAATCTAGGAATACACACAAGGCTGACCCAAGCATTATAAGAAAATATCTTCCAAATCAATCGAGTAAACCAACGTAAGAAACTCAAGAAATATGTAACAAACAACAGTAACCATTGAGACCATATAGATTCCCGTAATGATTTCTTTACTCAATTGAAACCAACCATCCGATGACTAAATATATCGGTATAATAGATAAATTCTAGGGTATATAACATAAATCATAAAATAGATGTTGTGTGTATGACAAAACAATAATAGGTATTGTTATTCCGCCTTGTGGTCAAGGCCAGGATATCAATAAGTAGGTTAAAAAGGACGAAAACCAGTATTAGAGACCGATTGGAAACAAGGCTGTGATGGATATCATCAAAATTCGATCGAGCTTCAATCAATACGTGATTGATAGGGAATGATGAACATGACTAGGTGAGGCTATGTTTAAAATTTCAAGTCAATCGGAGTTCGTATGCTCAAGATATGATCGTTGCAAATCAAGCAATGCTCTTATTCGTATCTATCAAGATCGTGTCCACTTCATTTGTATCCATCCACAAGCAGCCTCCTTCGTATCGATCAGGGCCAAACTTGTTCATAATCCAAAAGTTTATATCCATCAAAGCCACTCGTTCGCATCCATCAGATGCCACCCCTTTTCGTATTCATCAAAGCCATTTGTTTGCATCCATCAGATGCCATTCCTTTTCATATCAATCCAGTGTATGTTGCTTCGTATCCATTCAGTAAGCACTACTTTGTGTCCGTCACATCAACTTCAGTTCATATCCATAAGCTTAGAACATTTTATATCGATCCCATGCATCAATTCATTTAAACAATTCGTATTGATCTGTCAACAGTCGATACGAAGTCCAGTAAACGATACAGAACGACTCCCAGGGCATCGGTGTGAAAGACACTGGCTTTATATCGATACCATCTTTGTGTACTTTATATCGATCCATCAGGTGATCGATATGAGATAATGGTCACGGATTGATACAAAGGGAAGAAACCTGGATCGATATAAAGCAATTAGCGATTGATGGATACGAAGGAGGCAAGGGACGCAGTCAATGCGGCATAAAAATGGATCAATCCTAAAAGTAAGCGCCACGTCATTGGTCAGCACGTGCTTGGAAGCAATGCAAACAGATTGATGTAAATAAGATCGATACGAATTAAACAACACATTGAAAATCCAAACTTGCATCGATCATATCTCACAATCTACAGATCCAAATGCCACCAAATTTTCACAGGAGTTTGCATGTAACTCCAAGAATGTCCGTGCTCGATCTCGACTCCATTGGGTAAGATCTTGATCAATATGAATTCCTTTCATATCGATCATGGATCGAGTCAAAATCGCTCGACATCGATCATATGGGCCTACCCACGTGAGAGGAGGAGTCTTCTGAGATCTGGGCAGGGCATTTGCAGCCTTCACCTATAAATAGTAGTCCAAGAGCTTCATAAAGGGGACCTTTTGGCTGTACTACGTCTAGACTCTGCCAAAACTACTTTTGTACTTCAATTCTACTGTTGTAGTTCATTGTATACAACGAACAGAGATCAATAAAAGCCAGCCATTTCGTAGTGGACATAGGCCATATGCTGAATCACTCTAAACTTTGTGCCTTTACTGCATTCTTTTTAAATTTTGAGTGTTCTTCATATTTGATTTCTCTACCTATTTTCTATCTGTGATTGTAAACGGTAGCTTTCATCGGATTTTGGATGTTTGTGAACAATTTCAGCGCAAACATTTTGTCGCTTTCACTGAGAATTGAAATTAGGGAATCTAAGGCTTATATTTTAGTTAAAAGCCTAAGGATTTGGATTTGGAATTCTATGGCAAGGAAATCAACAAGAAGACAAAGGGCTGAAAGGAATCAGCATGAAGGGTGTCAGAAGGCTTCTTCGGGAGCGAATTAGGCGTCGATCTTCATCACCAGAGACTAGACGGAAACGATGCTCAAGAGACAGGAGGAGAAAACGTAGTACCTACTCCGACAGATTGAGCAACTTGGAGTGCAGAACCAATGGAACGCAACTGCAAGAGATGTTGGAGATAGGAATCGAGAGCATGGAGCAACCAGAATTCAGAATTGAGCAGGGCCATCCGATGCAGCACTAGAACTAGTTGGCACTCACCGATAGCATGTTGATCCAATCCCGGGCAAAGTACTAGGTGGAGCTTAGCAACACGGCGTTGGTAGAGGAATGGATGCTCGTCCAGGTGAGCAGATTTCAGGATTCACTCGCGAACTTAGGGGGTAGATCAGAGTCAACAAACGAGGACTACGACTTAGAGATAGTGACAGGTTGGCAGAGATGGTCGGGTGAACCATGAGGCGAGGACTAGTGAATAGAGACTTGGAGGATGTGAATAGGAGTTCCTCTGCTCCAATGATTAGGCAAGCTAGGAACCTTCCAGATTTCAAACTACCAACTTTAGATATGTACGATGAGAGAACGGATCATGTTGTTCACTTAACAAGGTACATAAGGCACATGGAGGTACTAGGGGCAACAAAAGAGGTCATGGCGCGATGCTTCCCATTATATTTGACGGATATAGTAGCATTATGGTTTAGACAGTTGGAGAGCGGCTCTATTAGCACATGGACGGAGCTGATTGAAAGGTTTATGGGGCAGTTTCGGGTCCACATAGTCCTACCTAAGAATGTGATGACTTTGACATCGATGGAATAATGGAAAGGAGAATCGCCCGGGGATTTCTTAACCACATTCAATGCGGCACTGGCTTCGGTGGATCGACCTAATTCATCGATGGTTTTGATGGTGGCAGTTTTGGGAATTACAGACAATTCAGATTTCAAGATATCGTTGAAACGGGACCCGTCGAGGGATCTTCGGAAATTCTACCATGAGGCGGAAAGGCTTCTGAGTACGAAGATGCGCAGACTGAGAGAGAAGGGAGAGAATCTAAGGCTTATGCAGTAAGGGGTGGAGGTCCACCCAAGGAGGATCCAAATAAAGATGATAAAGGAAAAGGGAAAATGAATGACAATGGTAGCACTTTGAAAAGGTCTCGGTGGGAGTCAAAGTTTTCTTGGATACTTGACCGAGACCCTAGAAAGGATTTACTTGGATACTTGAGGGCGCCACCAACATCGAAGGCCGACAAGGAGGGAACCTTTTGAATATGAGCGAAAATCAGGAAAGCATTTCCTATTCCATAAGCTGGATGGGCACAATACAAATGATTGTAGGCATTTGAAAGATATCATTGAGGATCATGTAAGAATGGTCATCTACAACAATATGTAAGGAATCAAGCCGTGGCAACGGAACAAAAGCGACCACCGCCCACATCGAACGAAGATGGCACTAGACCTAGGCAACATCAGCTTGTTATCAACTAAATAGACTTTTGGCTTTGAATAAGTAATAGAACTTTAAGTAATACCACTAAATCTCTCATACATGTATGAGATCGAGGACGATCCCTAGGCATGCTCTGAGACGATGATAAATTGTGTTGCTGGAGTCTTCTTTTCGCTTTCTTGAAAACTTTGGTTTCTTCCTTGGATGTACTGAAATTTATTCGGTTTCCCCTGGCTGTAAAAACTCTTATTTTGAATGATTGGATTTGGATCAATGTAATAAATAATACAGGTCTCGCGATCATAGTCCCGACCGTAGAGGCGGGGCAGTGATCGCAAGTTACGAGTCCCTTCGTCAAAGGGCGATGGAATGGACTCGAACACAATATAAAAAGTTCTTGGCCGAAGAGCCGAGGCTGGAGAATATTAGAAAAAAATCCTTGGCCGGAGAGCCGAGGCCGGAGAATATAAAAAGTCCTTGGCCATAAAAGTCCTTGGCCGAAGAGCCGAGGACAAAGAATATTGTAAATAATGTCCTTGGCCAAAGAGCCGAGGCCGGAGAATCTAAGAGTCCTTGGCCGGAGAGCCTAGGTCGGAGAACATAAACTCCCCTGACCGGAGATTCGAGGTCGGAACAGGAGATCGGCCCTGCGTGGTCATGGATTTGGTTGTTGGTTATTGGATATGAATGGATTAAAGCTCGGTTGACGGATTTGGATAGATACAGAGTTGGTTAAGGTTGTGGTTATAGAACTTTGAATTGGACATCGACTCAAAGCAGTTGTAGACTTGGATATGGCTATGGCATTTGGATATGACGGCTTGGTAATAGATTGGATTATAGATCGAATGGTATGGCTATGAATGGAATATGGACTTTGGATATCGGATTCGGAGCTATTCAAAACAGGCCTTCTTACCACAAGGCATGTTTTGGAGGCAAATGTTATCCCGCCTTTTGGTCAAGACCGGGATATCAACAAGTAGGCTAAAAAGGATGCAAACCAGTATTAGAGACCAATTGGAAACAAGGCTGTGATCAATATCATCAAAATTTGATCGAGCTTCAATCAATACGGGATCAATTGGGAATGATCAACAGGACTAGGTGAGGCTACTTTTCAAATTTCAAGTCAATCGGAGTTCGTATGCTCAAGATATGATCGATTCAAATCAAGTAATGCTCTTATTTGTATCCATCAAGATCATGTCCACTTCATTCGTATCCATCCACAAACAGCCTCATTTGTATCGATCAGGGCCGAACTTGTTTGTATCCCTCAAATTTGTATCCATCAAAGCCATTCGTTCGCATCGATCAGATGCCACTCCTTTTCTTATCCATCAAAGCCATTCGGTCGCATCTATCAGATGCAACTCCTTTTCATATCCATCCAGTGTACGTTGCTTTGTATCCATTCAGTAAGCACCACTTTGTGTCCATCACATCGACTTTAGTTCATACCCATAACCTGAGAACGTTTCATATCGATTCCACCTATCAATTCATTTAAACAATTCGTATCGATCGGCCAAAATCGATACAAAGCCCAGTAAGCGATACAATACGACTCCCAAGGCACTGGTGCGAAAGCACTAACTTCGTATTGATCCCATCTCTGTGTACTTATCGATCCATCAGGTGATCGATATGAGATAATGGTCATGGATTTATATGAAGGGAAGAAACCTGGATCGATACGAAGCAGTTAGCGATTGATGGATACGAAGGAGGAAAAGGAAACATCAACGCAGAATAAAAAGTGGATCGATCCTAAAAGTAAGTGTCACATCATTGGTTAGCACGTGCTTGGAAGTGATGCAAACAAATTGATGCGAAGAAGATCTATATGAATTCGACAGCAGATTGAAAATCCAAACTTGCATCGATCATATCTCACAATCTACAGGCCCAAATGCCACTAAATTTTCGTAGGAGTTAACATGCAACTCTAAGAATGTCCATGCTCGATCTCGACTCGATTGGGTAAGATCTTGACCGATACGAATTCCATTCATATCGATCATGGATAATTGCTTGAGATTAATCACATGGGCCCACCATGTGAGAGAAGGAGTCTTTCAAGATCTAGGCGGGAAATATGTAGCCTGCACCTATAAATAGCAGTCCAAGAGCTTCAGAAAGGGGATCTTTTGCCTCTTCTACGTCCAGACTCTGCTGAAACTACTTTTGTACTTCATTTCTACTGTTGTAATTCATTGTAACCAGCGAACAAAGATTAATAAAAGTCAGCCATTTCATTGTGGACGCAGGCCATATGTTGAACCACCCTAAACCTTGTGTCCTTCTGCATTCCTATTAAATTTTGAGTGTTCTTCACATTTATTTTCTCTATATATTTGATATCCGTGTCCTGTGATTTGTGATTGTAAACGGGTGCTTTCATCGGCAATCGGGTGTTTGTAATCAATTTTGGCGCAAACTGATATATAATAAATACCGCTAAGACAGGTTTGTATATGGATTGTTTGTTATGGAGATGCCCTCGGTAGACTAAAGCAGATCTCCATGACGAGAATCATAACTACCTTCCGAACATCATATATATCTAGATATGATATACTCTAAGGTAAACACAATTGGCCCAACGGTGAATTGCATAGCACAAAGTATAACTAACTCCCAGTGCCCAATAATAAAAAGCATACTCTAGATATACGGTCGATATACCCTCTTGGGTAAGTTAAACCCAAGATTGTGCATCCTTCTCTGGTTTTAATCATTCCTAATGTCATGGCTACATTCGACATCTCTCTCACAAGTCTTCATCACTCGAACGGAACACAAATTCTCAATTAGATTATCATCTTGAACAGATCATAAATCACTACATGCATTCGAGCATCTCGAACATATATTGAATTTCTATATAGATTCCTATATAAGTCCTCCGACGAATGATAACGCTATCCTTTTCTTGGAATACTCTTCAAGATAGACAGTCCCACACAATAGTATCATTTGAAATGTAAACGTTGACCTCTCTCTTGGACATAACCTTAAGATAGATAGTTCATCTCTATAACTTTTAACTTTAGAGCTATTTCCAAAACATAGATTACATATATGGTTTTGAAGTGGTTACGGATTCAAATCATCTCATATAAGTACACTTTTCTCGCTTATCGAACGCTCTAAAACCAATCGATAAATTTTCAGTTAACTTAATTCCTGTTCTCTCATAAGTAACCGAAAGCTAGAGATGTTTCGTACCAATACTCCTCCCGAGGGGTTCTCATTGGTATGAATCGCGAAGCCTTTCGATAATTTCTTAAGTCATAATCGATCAAATTTAATAGTCAACTAATCGACTATCTAGTAAAAACAATTTCTTATACAAATCAATATTCGTATACATAACTTGTTTCGATATTCCAACTTAACTATTCATCGTTTAAGAATAAAACCGGGTAAGTTAGAGCATTGTTTGCACATCAAAGCCTAGCCTTAACACTTCATTCTTGAATCTCAAAAATAGATAAGTCTACCTCTCTTGCTTTTAGTGTTAAGTATGGTATTAATGATTTCTAAAAATAAGTAAGAAATCAACACGATTAACATGTTTTTAACAATTTTCCTACTTAACTATTCCTCATTCAAGAGGGAAGCCAGTAGGTTAGAGCTCTATTGCTTATATCCCTACTCGAACATCAATCATAACTCTTACAAATAGGTAAGCCTACTTCATTCGCTTTTAGTGTTAAGCATAGTTGATTACTTTAAAAATAAGTAATTGAACAATCAACCATTTGGCCATTTAGCAATTCTAACCCATTTCTAAACATTTTTCAATGCTTTTAAAACCCCTTTTAAAATGATATATGTACGGTAATCTCTTTACAAAAACTTGATATGTAATTAAACAAATCAAAAGATATTTTATTACACAAGATACAGAATAGCCAACACATTTTCTAAAAACTATATATATACTTAAAAACGCTTTTAAAATACTTTATAATATTTATGAGTTAGTAAACACTTGTAAGAGATAACCACTTTAGAAGTACTCTAATATGTGTTAGTAAACACTTGTAAGAAGAATGAAACAATTACTTAAATTTAAATATCTTTTCAAATCTTTAAAGTCCTAATATCGATGCTAAATGGGGTAGTTTTGAACAAATGAAGTTTTGGCAACTTTTTGAGATGTTACTTAACTTTTTACTACCCAAACTTAATATGGAAACAAACATACATACAAAACATTATAGATATGGCGAGAAACCCCTAAGGATCTCTCTAAAAAGTTCCATAGAAATTGCCAAAAAAAGGAAATTCACAAGTGCGTCTATAGTGACTATTGCTATAAGTGCACTTTCAAACCAAGTCCAATCTAACCAAAGTCCATCTATAACCTATGTGCTTTGTTTCAAAGCTATGCCACATGTTATAAAAGTCCATTCAAGTCCACTCAAGTCTGTTTAAGTCCATATATATGCCACTTGCTTTAAAGTAAGAATCAAAACCAACTTTTGAACATTAATTCAAACAACTTAAACACTATCAAATACAATACATATATGTTATATTTTCCATTCAAAGTGGTGTGTTAGCTCAACTTTAACCTAACAACAATCAAAGTCCAAGCAACCCAAGTCTAACCCTATAATAACCTGATTTTTAGGTAACCGTTAATAGATATTTAATTAATTAAATATAGGTTTTTAGAAATTTTAAATAAATAATTCTAATTTATTTCAAAACATCGAATTTTTGTAATAACTACTAATAAATATTTAATTAATTAAATATGGGTTTTTGGAAATTTTAAATAAATAATTCTAATTTATTTTAGAACATCGGAATTTTGTAATAAAGTAGTTAGTACTTTAATTAAATATTTATTAGTAGTTACTCAAAAATTGGGTTGTTACAAATCCTACCTTGCAACCACCTTCTTCTTCTTTCCTTCCTTGCTTTTGCCCTCCAAGTCATCCCCAATGCTCATGGCCTCTTGATCTAGGGGGAAAGTGGCTTCGCTTTTTCATAATCTGACTAGGTGGAAGGTGTTGTAATGCTGTCCTAAGGCTTCGCTTCAAATTTGAGTTGGTTTGGATAGGACTTGCAATTATTTTCTTCAGGAAATTAGAGAAGAAGAAGACATGAAAAGAACTTGTATCTACTTTGTTAATTTGGGAATATTATATAAGGGTACGCCTCTCTTATATAGGCTTTAAGATGGTGCTCTTTAGCCTTGCTCTCACCCATCAACCATCCCATGGAAGGCTTACCTCCCATCACTTCTCCTTTACATCATTCCTCCTCTAGCAAATTACACTTATTCCCTTAACATGTCAATATCTCTTATCCACTGGAAAGCTTCTAGTACCTTCCATTACTTTATAAAGAGGAGTGTATGTTAATTAGTTGCTAATGTGTTCATTAATCATTAGATAAGTGCATAAAAGTTCAGACAACTTATATCGGTCGAAAAGCTATTTATCGATAAACCGATTTCCAATCACATTATCGATTTTTTCTTCAAAGAATATATTTTTGTATGAAATTCTCAAAAACAAGTTTCTTATCATTATTCATTAATTAAACGATGTCTAAAAAGGTTATAAAATCATATTTATAACACTTAATTATATTTCAAAATGTTTCGATGGTTGAAGACGAAGTGTTCAAATTTTCGGGTCGCTACATATTCAGTGCCGAACTCACAAGTGCAGGAAAGACAGAACATTTAGGTAAAGGAAAAGAAGAAAAGAAAGCGAACAAGAAAGAGGAGAAAAAAATGTCATAATCTCACATGCGGAATGTTAACATATAATATCAAAAGACAGTACACAAAGCTACTCTAATATACATAGCATTGCAGAGTTACTAACTTAAGTACTATCATCATCTTGGAAAGTTATAATAATTTGTCCTTGCAATTGCTGATATATATATAAATTGTAATGCAGTGGAAATAAATACTACGGTAGGTAAAACATCCAGCTTCTCTCAATAAACTAAATGAACATCAAAGAAAACCTGCCTTTTTCAGACTACTCAAAAGAGCACCCACGGAAATAAGGGAAACCATGGGTCATACATAAGTTTCATGTGAGAAAATAAAGAAATATGTGAATCACATATAGCAGTACCTTTCGAGACCATCATAGAGGTTATACCGTCAAAAGAGCAAAACCATTTAATAAGTACATACAACAATATAATAAATAATGTCTAGGGTGAAGAATATAAATAAAAAATAGCTATGATGCTTACATTGGTCATACCACAATATATTAGAGTACAATCAAAACCGCTAAGACGCGTTCGCATATGGAATTTCCACGAAGACGCCTCCAGCTAAAAAATTAAAGTGGATTTCCATGATAAGGATCAGAAAAATACCTTCTAAGCATAGTATATCTCTAAATAAAATATGCCATAAGGACAACAGGACTACTACCCGAACACTTTTGTGCCCCACATGTAACCAAGTATTAACAACTCCCCACGTGCAACATTTAAGGGTAAAGACAATTGTTACTTAAACATTGTTACAACAAACCCAAAACCATTCACTTATAATTATCCTTGAAGTATTCGTTTTTGAATAACTAATTACATTCCTATGTATAATTAATAATATGGGTTAAAAACAAATGTTACTAAAATATTGTTTACTACAACCTAAAACCATTTAATTATACTTATCATTAACTTTAATACATTCATTTTAAAGATCAAAACATGTCCATACTTAGTAATTAAGGTAATACACTTCTATTTGAACTTCTCAAAATAATTAATTTTAACTGTAAGTGTTAAATCCAAATTTTCCTTACTACATTTATGAATGCTTAACTTACTTTTTACTACTTTTATACACACACATATACACTAAAACCTTTTTAAAATGATGTATACATTTATATGTATTTTATTTATAGCCTAATATTATTGATAAAATTCTAAAACAATTTAAAAGATATTATATTAAATAAGCTTTTTAATATTTTATTAAAATCTTTAACTAACTATCTAAAAAATACATATATTTAAAAATATTCATACTATGGTTTAAAATATTTATTTTGAATATCACTTAAAAATATTTATTATACAATTTATCTAAAAATCATAAAAACCATAAAACATGTTTTATAATTTGAAACCCTTTTTCTTCGAAAATTCATAAATGATTATTAAAATATATTTAAACTTTGATAATTTTTCAGTAATAAGTATACTTATAGTGCCTAGTTAAAATTCCAAATAAGCCCTAGGATGTCTTTCAAAGTTGACATTAAAAATTGTTGAACACTAGATATTTTCAAAGTGCATTCGTTGCGACCCTTTCGCTTCTAACTTCTACAACTTTGTTTCATAATTTCTGTAAATTTTCAAATCAACAAATTATATATTTTTCATAGAAAAATCACATTTTAACCAATTTAACATATGTTAAACACAACAGATTTCAAAAAGTGTTTATAGCGACCATTTCGCTTCAAAAATTCATAGCACACTATCAAACATGTAAACAACAAGTCATGTCCACAATACATGTTTTAGATGTTATAAGAGAGATTATACTACATATATATGTTGTCATTTTCTTTTCAAAGCAAGAAAGGTTCCAAAAGTAATAACATGCATTATTATCTATTTTATTTTGTATTTTAACACAATAAACATTATATATACAACATATATAATTTAGCAGTGAGTAAACTCACCCAAGCCTAAGCCAAACCAAGATGCAGATAATATCACTACAAGTGCAACGACGAAGACAACGTCGCGATTAGACCTTCTACGCAAAAGATACAGATTTCATAAGAATTAAAAATATAAATTAATTAGTTAACTTAAGCACCTAATTAAAGTTCATTACCTCCACTCATCATCTTCCCAAAATTGATATCTATTTATACCAATATTAGGCACAACACTCTTCAAATGTGATTGAAGAGATAAAATGAAGAATATAAATGGAAAAATATGAAGAATTAACAAACAAACCGATCGATAAACAAGAAAAACGCACAGAAATACACAAATTTAGAGTGGTTCGGCGTATGGGCTACCTCCACTATGAAATGGCTGACTTTTATTGATTTTTCTAGCTGGTTACAACGAGTTACAACAGTAAATTTCGAGTACAATAGTGATTTCGGCAGAGTCTGGACATAGAAGAGCCAAAAAATCCCTTTTAGTAGGTGCTAGGCTGCTATTTCTAGACATAGACAACAAATATCTCGCTCAGATCTCGAAAGACCTATTCTCCTACGTGGGTGGTCCCATGTGATTGATCTTCGGTTGTTTGGACTCGATCCGTGATCGATATGAATGAAACTCGTATCGATCAAGATTTGTCCCAATCGAGCCGAGATCGATCATGAATATTCTTGAGGTTGCATGCAAGCTCCTACGAAAATTCGATGGCATTTGGATTTGTAGATTTTGAGTTATGATCGATGCAAGTTTAGATTTTCTGAAGGCTGTTGAATTCGCATCGCTTTTAGCTCACATCGTTTCTTGTTCACACCGCTTCTTATTCACATTGCTTCTGGGCGCGTTCTTACTAGGTGATGTAGCATTAACTTTTAGGATCGATCCACTCTTTATGCCGAGCGACAAAATCTTCCATTTGGATGTGCCTTGTTCGTATCAACCCAGGATATTCCTTTTGTATCGCTTTGTTGCACTAAACTTCGTATCGATCCCTCGCACCCTACTTCGTATCGATCCTTTATAGTTGCTTCGTATCGATACAAAATTATGTTCTTCGTATCGATAACTCAGAGGCCATTTCATACCGCTTATTGGTTGGGGTGTTGATTTCATTTCGATCTGTGGCCGATCGATACGAAGTGGACTCATGTGTTAATGCAGATGGATGCAAAGTGGGTGAGTTTGGATGGATGTTAAGTGGGATTGCCTAGATGGATACGAAGAGAAGCTTGTCTACTAATGGATACGAAATGGACCAATGCGAACAGAGGGATACGAACTGAATGTTCTTCTCCTAGAATTTGATCGGCCCATAACTCGACCACACGAACTCCGATCGACTTGAAATTCAAAATGTTGGCTTTTGTAGCTTTGCTTGTCATGTCAAATCAATTGTAGCTTAATCCAGACTCGGACAAAGTATATCAGTATCTATAGCGAACCTGTGTATAACCGTTTTTGGGATAAACTGTTTTTGATTTCCAGTCAATTTCTTGGTGTCACGGCCTTTCCAAAAGGCGTGATAAATTTTTCTCACCAAAGTACGTCTTGTGAGGACATGACATGTTTTGAAAAGCTACAATATTCATTTTGAAAAGTTCCATCTGACTTGTTGAACGGTTGTTGTCTTCTCGTCGAAAGTATAACCATGGATTGATCTTCAGTAGTACAAATAATGAGCTCTTGACCGTTGAGTGTTGTACTGTGCACTGTTGTAACTGAGTATTGAATGATTGCAAACTGTTGTTCGTTGTCTTAATTGTCACTAGGTGAGCATTCAACTCCTGTGAATTTTGGAAATTGAATGTTAGTTCATCATGCATAAACGCGTGTTAACACGACTCCCGTTAACATTTGCACCTTCATGAGTCATTGTCAAGTTTTCTCATATCGAATTCCATATCGATCCTCTCTTGAATCGATGTGAAATTCTAGTTATAACAATGCTTAACGATTGTTTTGAAGTTTCTCTTCGTATCGATCCTCTCCTGGATCGATGTGAAAAGTTGAAAAATGCCTTCGTTTCGATAACTACTGGCAGTTCCCTGAAATATTTCGTATCGATGGGTAAGAATCTTTGTTGGCTTCAATGTGATGGATTCGAAGTGATCATTTTGTATCAATAAATTGCTGATGGGTCTGGATAGTTCGAACAGGTCTTCACTTTGCCTTCCGTATCAGCAGCTTGATGGATACGAAGAGCTTTGTCTCAGATCGGCTGAAGGTGGATACGAAGTAAGCTTCACATTGATGATGCTAAAACCGCTTCTATCAATCATTGTGACCGAGAGACGAACTATTTTCTGCCTGGGTCTCGTAACCATATAAGTACTTTTAGGACTTAGAGATATTTTGCTTGTCTTCACTTTTCTCTTGCATTTGTATTGATAGAAGAACCGAGAATTAGAAATTGCCTTCGTCCCGACATCAATACAACACTTTATACTCTCGAATCTACTCTTCGATTTAGGTAATTAATGAATAAATCCACATAAAAAAGATGAGATTCGAGTCCATGTGCCACTCTACCTACATTCGAGGCCGATTCTAGTGAAAACGAGGCCGGATATGGGTCGGGGCAAGGTCGAAGAAGGTTGGAATGGTTTTTACATTGCTTGGAGAAGAAGGAAGGTGGATGGATATAGAGAGATCACTTGTATCGATCCAAGAATTGTGATTTGTATGGCTCTGAGAGCAAGCAAAGCTCATGTCAATGGCCATAGATATCGAGAGAGGGAGTGGCTTTGTATCGATCGGTGATAGTTGGATTTTGTATCGATCCACGACAATCGATGTGAAGTTCTAGTTGTGTGATCGTTACGAAGTATTGGTTCTGTCGACCGATACAAAGACATGGCTCGCAATTGATACGGTATGAGGGGTTTGGATTGATACAAACTGGCCTTAAGTAATCAATATGAAATCTTTTCCTTTGGCAATCGATAGAATGAGACTTCGGATGATCGATTTGAACTTGCATTTTGATTGTTGCGAACCCTTTGCATAACCAAACATTTGACTCCGACGAGCTTTAGCCTTGCATGTTTCGACTTGACCATAAAACTGCATATTTGACTACCCTTCAAAGCTCGTCGATGGAACTGTAACTTGAAAAATGTAACGACCCAGAATTTTGAACAATTAAAAATGAAATATTTAATTAATTTTAAATATTTGAATGGTGGTTTGAACTGAATTCCAAATTTTCATAATAAATTGGCGATTAAATTCCAAGATTTAATCTATTGAAGTTGAATTAAAATTTGAATCTTAAATTTTAAGCTGATTTAAAATATTTCAAAGGCTTATCAAATTTATATTGATAATATTGAAGATAATAGAAGCTTCAGGATTGAATTTGAAAGTGAATTGTTCCGTTTTGAAATTTATATCGTTTAAATTGAATTTGAAAATAGCATTCCGAGGCACTGTCTCGGAATTCGACAAAACCAATTCCATTGGGTCCGTAATATTGAATTATTGTCGGATTTCAAATTTCGTATTTTTCGGAGTTGTTATGTGAGCACACGGTGAGTAAACGCATTGAAATCAAAACGAATTAAATTCAAAATTTTAATTTAAAACTTGTCAACTCAAAGCCACCCTACTCCTAAGTAAGCAGACCTATGCCCTGCAAAGAAAAAAAATCGCGTACGTTTGTCTCCCCACCTCGTTACAAATCTTACGTGAATCCACTCTCTCAGAGGAAACGAAAATTAAAAATGGCCGAAGCCTGTAAGAAAATTATTTCGTTCAAATTCAAAACCATGGCCGCTCCTTCCTAATTTCTTCATCCCCAAATCAAAATCCTCTGAAACAAACAATGGCCGAGCGTTCAAATAGAAACCCAAGCCGAGTTAATCCACCTCCTTCAAATCAATTACTAAAATCTCGGTTTCGAAAAAAAAATGGCTGCAGTTTCACGGTGGAGTAGCGGCGCGTAGGTGAAGCTCGACCTCGAGCTATCGATCGTCGAGCGTGATGGCATGGGCGAGCGCGGCAACTGGAATTAGTTCGTCGCGAGGTCAGGAGTGGGCGGCACTCATGAGGCTGGGGCATAGGCTCGGCGACTGACTTGGTGGGGTTGCGAAATTGATTCGCGGTGGCTAGGGCAAGCTCGTGCTCGCATAGGGGCGGCGGCTCGTGCAGTTAGGGTTTTGCGAGGCAGTGGCGACTGCGGCGGGTCGTGAGATGGTGGGTGGCGCACGTCAGTGAATGGGATTTGGGGTCGCGATTGACGGTGGAGGTCGCGTTCGTGATAAAGGTAAATTGGAATTTAAGTTATATCATAATTAATTGCAAACTGAATTATGAAATGTATATATATAGATAGAATGGTGAAAAGAATATATTAGAAATTTAAAACAGTTTTGAAAATAAATAGTTTTATACAGTAAAAGGAAATTTATTTACAATTTAAATTATTAGTTCAAAATGAAACCTTGGTTAATTTAAATTAATTTGAAAAGAAAATTTGTAGAAAGGAAAATTTGTTTTGAAAAGGAATTTTATTTAAAATTTAAAAATATTAGCTTAAAGTGAAATTTTATTGTAAGTAAATAAATTAAATAAAAATTAGTTTAAAATTTATAATTCGTTTAAATAAAATCATTTGTGTAAAATTTAAATTTTTGGTTAAATAAATTTATTAAAGGAATTGGCTTAAAACAAAATCAAATTGTTAATTTAAAATTTCTAAATGAAAATTTAATTGTTCAATTTAAATCGAATATTAATAAATTTATATAATGTTTATACAAGGTAAAAATCAAGGAAATCGAGTCAAGATGGAAGTGGATTGCAAATAAAAAGCTAAGGTGAGAACTTCTCACTCAAAAGGGTTTGTTAAATTTTAAATAGTTATATTTAAAATTTGCTGATTGATTGATTGTTTGCTTGATTGTGATATTAGATATAGTAGGATAAACTATATATAGCAATATATATAGCAATATATATATATATATATATATATTGGCATATGTGTATATTGCAGTTGATTGATTTCCCGCCTTGTATAGCGGATGAGACCCTATTGCGCCGTTATTAAGCGGATGATATTTTATAAATCCCATATACCGCGATATTCCACCTCGAAGTGGAATGGGTATTGTGCTAACATCTTTGGATGCAGGGAAAACAGGTTGGAGGGATCCAACTGGATTCCTCACAAATATTTATTTGCTTGTACATATTGTGATGATTGTTGATTTTCATATCGATATATGATATTTGTTGCCGTGATTGACTATTGGATGCTGTTGCATCATCGAATCCATTTTTAAAGTTAAAAATAACGATTTTGAATTGAAAAGGATTTTAAAGTGATTTTTCAAAGTATATGTTTTTATTTAAAATTTGGAATGTATTCATTTTAAAATGAATTCAAATTTCAATTTTTAAAGTTATAGAATTCAGGATTTTTGTAAGATATAACCAAAATGTTATTTTTGAGATAAGTAGTTAATAAATTTATGAAATGGTCTTAATTGGAATTTTGAATAACTATTATAAAGGATGTGTATAAAAGACTTTGAAAATTTTACATTTATAAATTAAAAATGTTGGAATTTTAAAAAGAGTCTATTAAGTGTTGAGTTGATGTATAAAATGAATTTCATTAAAATTATAGACTTATAAATTGTGAAAGTGATAAAATGAATAGATATTGAAAATAAAAGATTCATGAGTCATTAACTTATAAAATGGATTTTGGGCATTTAAATGAGATATTTATAGAAATTGTAAATAAAGGAATTTTTTTTATAAGTTGAAATTGTCATGGAATATAAAAGAATCTTATAAGCAATAAGATTTGGAATTTGTGAAGCTTAAAAAGAACGATTTGGTAAACGAATGAATGAATTATAAGTACTTAACTTATAATATGGACTTTTGGTATAAAATTGAATTTTATAAATTGAATTGGATTGATAAAGGAAATTTATAAATCAAAGTTATAAATAGGGTTGGAATTTATAAACATTATTTATAATTTCGAAAATCAAATTTAATATTAAATTTTATTAAAGGAGCTATATTCACGATTTTGAACAGTAAATATATTATTAAAGAAAATGGATATATTTTGGGAAAGGAATGTTTTAAATGGAATTTAAAACGATTTAAAGGTGCTTTAAAATGCATTAAGTATCGAATACCTAGATTTCAACATTTATTGTTGAAATAGACGTTTTCGAGAAATAAAAGGGAATGGAAACATAGATTTCAACATTTATTGTTGAAATAGACGTTTTCGAGAAAATAAGGAAATGGTGGACTATAACACTGTTGTTATAGTAAATGATTTCAGAAAGAAATTTTTTGTATAGTATTGGGATTTATATATCTAATTTAATTTCGAATCCCTATACTAGTGTTTTTGGGTTGTCGTAACGATGTTTTACGCAACATTCGTTTTGACCCAAATAAATGTGAATAAAAGAATGATTTCCTTAAAGAATGAAATATATACTTAACTATAGTTTAAGTATATTGAATATTTTCAAATTATTGAAAATAAATAAGATTTATGAAATACTTATTATTAAATAAGTATGGAAATGCTTTTCCAATATGAAACAAGACGTTTTTGAGAATTTATTTTCTTAAAGATAAATTGGAATTGAATATTTGAAATCTATTGAAAACTGTAGACCAATAGATAATTTGAAATATAAATTCACTATGGAATTTAGAAATGGAAAGGGAAATTTGTCTCAAAATAAACATTGTTTATTTTCAAAGTGTGGAAAATTATATATCTTGTAAAGATATTTTTGTAGAAATAAATAATTTGGAAAATTATTTGGAATCTGATGATGTTGCTCATCTCTATTGATGGTTAAATAACCGTCTATCAATATTTACCCTTGAATGAGTATTTGTTGTGATTGCTTGAATTGAATGCCACACTTATTTTAAAATAAGGGCTCACTATTCGGGTTAACGGGGAAAGGACCATGGGGTCGTATAACCCACTCCGAATATGTGATACGTCCTTATGAATTGCATTTGAAGACCGGTGTTGAAGACCAGATATTTGTGAAAACGGAAGGATTACCGTCGAGTTACTCTGCATCGGATGATCTCCGATATAGAGGTTTTATCACCCTTAGTGATGGGTTGTCCGGACGTAATTAGTGAATATCCGGATTGCAAGGGCTTCTTTGGAAGTGCCTTCGGTTCTGTTCGATACCGGAACAGACTTGTATGGATTGTATGTCTGACATTACAAGTTGAGATATAAAGCTGATTTCTTTCAAATATATTTCTGTTGGTGGCGGAGAATTTATTCTCTTAGCTTAACACCCTTCTTTGAGACGTACGAGCTCAGAGGTTATATAGTTGAAGGTCATTAGTGATATACTCCCAATTTGGTAGTGTGATATACTAAGTGTTGCTGTGAAATGATCATTGTATTGATCATTTGTGATAGGATCATTTGTTTGATCGTCTATCTTGATGATCATTGCGTTGATCATTTGTTGACCCAAAGCACTGCTTTTGTATAAAGCGTGGCTTTGTGGACGAGACTTCGTCGAGCCTCACACCCCGGAAATGGTTAAAACAGGAAAGATGCAGCAAGGTTATTAGGGGGTAGCGCCCCTTTAGTGTATGTCGTTCCTTCTGGATAGAGGTGGTATCATGGTATGGAGCCCAGATACTTAACCTATGTGGTTACTGCAAATTTATTACTTTGTGGTTGTTGGAAATCGGGGATCCTCGGATATAGATCGGTTACGATCGGGGAATGACATATTCGTATCAGTTGTTACCCAGTTAGGGGTAACCCGGCCTTGTGTTGGCAGAGATCCGGTTAGGTTCTTGGGACGTCATTCCAGAGGCGTTTCCATGTGGCAATGGGAAGTTCCTTGGCCTGACCATTTGTTGGAAATCTAAAGAAACAATACGAGCCTTGTACCTGCTATGGAATGTGGCGGTAACCTGCTATTGAACATAGTAGCTATAGTAGGCATACGATAATGGTCGTATGTTGGCTAAGATTTATATTCTACCTTCGAAATTGTTTTCTACACTATGCACTAATAATAATATCAAAAAAATGATTTGATTTTATGCGTATCAAGCATCTTTGACTATCATAAGGAGAAATCTCCTCCGATTCTGCGTTTGCATTGTGTGTGTGTGCGGGAGGCCTTATGGTAGTCTCATTTTCTAAAAAGCATTGCGAATTTATTTAAAAATTATCCTATCCTTTGTTTTTAAAGATAAATAACTGTTTTAAGTTCTCACACCAGTCCCATGACTGATCTGGAGTTTATTGTTCCCTTCCTAAACTCTGGGTGCCCACCAATTTCCACACGGGTAGTCTAGAGTTTGGTTATCAGGTCATCCTGGATTTAGGAGTGCTATGGAGCTCAGGAGGCGAGCAGGATGGCGTAGTCTATTATTTATTGTATCTATTGTATATAGTATTTCTTTTCCGCTGTTTGTTGTTGTACACTCTGATGATGAATGTAATGTGATGTAATGTATAAAATGTATAGTTCTTTTGCTTTAATGATTTTTCATTTATATATTATATGTTGTTTCGCTGCGATTGTGAGATTCTGATATTTTCTGTTGTTCTATTGTTGTTCTTTTCTTTATTCTTCTCTCCTTTTCTCTCTCCTTCTACCTCTTTCTTCTTTCTTAAACCCTCATGGTTCGATTTTCCGGCCTTCGATTAGGCCGCATTTGATTCAGTGGACGTATTAATGTCGATTTTCGGAAGTCGAAGAATCGGGTCTTGACAACATGGTATCAGAGCATATGGTTAAGCGACAGCCATGGTTCTGTTGGGTATTACTCATTAGAGATAGAGTCAGTAACACTCTAGAATGAGTTTGAGTGTAATAATAGATATGAGCGCGTATTTGTTAGTGAATATAAAATTGTTTTATATTGTGATGATTGGTTTATTGAGTGGCATATGAACCTTCGTCAGCACGGTCTCGACAACTATGCCGAAGGGGTTTATAAACACTTGAATAGAACAATTCGACATAATATTGTTTTTAAATCGGGTAAATGAAATAATTTTACCCAAAACTATTTTTGTATACAAATGAAATAATTTTCTGTAGATTATTATGGTATATGGTTGCATGGATGTTAGGAATTGATAGTATTAAATTATTACCATTTAAATTGAATAAGAAAATGAAATCCATATACAAATGAAATTTGAGAATATAAATTATAAATGTGATTTATAATTAGAAATGAAATTCCAGAGAAATATTTGGGAATGTTTTTGAAAGAATTTGGAAATTTTAGGAATTAAATTCCAGTTTGGTTTGGAAATAATTTTCAAAGGCTTTGAAAAGAATTTTTGAAGGAATGAAAAGCTCTAAACTCTTTTCGGTCGCTGGAAAATAATTCCGATGATGATCATGACATCATCGGTGTTCATTTTCGAGTTTCCAAAAGAGGGATTGCTGCCAAATTGTTTAAAATAAAGTTGTTTGGAAAATTTGGGGTTTGGTTTTGGAAATTCAAAGGATAAATTTGAATTGTTTTCAAAAATGGTTCTGAAAGGTTGGAAAGACTCTGGAATGCTATGTAAAAGTAAATTTGAGAATTAAATCTAATGGACTCAATAAGTTGAGATAAAATGAAACGGTGAATGAACAAATGAAGCTACATTCGCAAATAAATGAAATTGGAAATTGTTTACAAGGAAATGAACTTGAGTTTGAAGTGAACTAGCTTAAGTAAATTCGAGATGAATATGAATACGGAATGTAAAAAAAATTGAATGGAATTAATTGGAAATGAAATGGAAATTAAAATCAATTAGAATGGATATGAATTCGTTTCACTTAAAAAAAGGAATTGAATAAAAGAAAGTGAGTTGCTAATCATTTGAATTCAAAAGAAATTGAATGAAATTGAATTGAAATTGAAACGAATGAAATTGAATATACAACTTCAATAGTGAAGTAAAATGTATAAGAAGCATATATTGAATATTTTGTAAAGAAATGTGCAAAATAGTTTGAAAATTATAATTGGATGATATAGATAGCAGGTTATACAGGTATATTAAAGGAAATGGAATTTGGATTTTGATTTCAAAGATAAAATTGAATTTCTCGACAAAAAGGTACGTATTTCAATTTCAGTATGAAATTTGGTGATTTTCTTCTCCAACCGCTTGGCTTTCTCTTTTCTTTTTGATTCTGAGGGGCCGTGGTGCCATTTTGTAGTCGTACCGATCGAGCCGCGCAAAGGAGACGCTGGCGAAATTTTTCGAAAATTTAGAGTGTTAGAAAATTTTTGAGAAAAAAATTGAAAGTTTGAAATTTGAATTTGAATTTAAATTTGAATTGTTAAGGAAACAATGTTTTTTGAAACTTATAATTGAAATTGGAATGATAATGAATCTTTAATAAAAAGATTAGGCTAGTAAGTTGATAAAATTGTTTGAATTGGAAAAATAGTAGATGAATTAAGGACCCTTTCTTTCTAACTTGTAATTTCGGGATGAAATTCTTTTAAGGGGGGAAGATTGTAACGATCCAGAATTTTGAACAATTAAAAATGAAATATTTAATTAATTTTAAATATTTGAATGGTGGTTTGAACTGAATTCCAAATTTTCATAATAAATTGGCGATTAAATTCTAAGATTTAATCTATTGAAGTTGAATTAAAATTTGAATCTTAAATTTTAAGCTGATTTAAAAATTTAAAAGGCTTATCAAATTTATATTGATAATATTGAAGATAATAGAAGCTTCAGGATTGAATTTGAAAGTGAA
Organism: Allium cepa; assembly: GCA_030765085.1. NCBI lineage: Eukaryota > Viridiplantae > Streptophyta > Magnoliopsida > Asparagales > Amaryllidaceae > Allium > Allium cepa. The sequence goes on from CM060943.1 coordinate 737,919,371, forward strand.
TTGTTCCGTTTTGAAATTTATATCGTTTAAATTGAATTTGAAAATAGCCTTCCGAGGCACAGTCTCGGAATTCGACGAAACCAGTTCCATTGGGTCCGTAATATTGAATTATTGTCGGATTTCAAATTTTGTATTTTTCGGAGTTGTTATGTGAGCACACGGTGAGTAAACGCATTGAAATCAAAACGAATTCAATTCAAAATTTTAATTTAAAACTTGTCAACTCAAAGCCACCCTACTCCTGAGTAAGCAGACCTATGCCCTGCAAAGAAAAAAAATCGCGTACGTTTGTCTCCCCAGCTTGTTACAAATCTTACGTGAATCCATTCTCTCAGAGGAAACGAAAATTAAAAATGGCCAAAGCCTGTAAGAAAATTATTTCGTTCAAATTCAAAACCATGGCCGCTCCTTCCTAATTTCTTCATCCCCAAATCAAAATCCTCTGAAACAAACAATGGCCGAGCGTTCAAATAGAAACCCAAGCCGAGTTAATCCACCTCCTTCAAATCAATTACTAAAATCTCGGTTTCGAAAAAAAAAATGGCTGCAGTTTCACGGTGGAGTAGCGGCGCGTAGGTGAAGCTCGACCTCGAGCTATCGGTCGTGGAGCGTGATGGCATGGGCGAGCGCGGCAACTGAGATTAGTTCGTCGCGAGGTCGGGAGTGGGCGGCGCTCATGAGGCTGGGGTATAGGCTCGGCGACTTACTTGGTGGGGTTGCGAAATTGATTCGCGGTGGCTAGGGCAAGCTCGTGCTCGCATAGGGGCGGCGGCTCGTGTAGTTAGGGTTTTGCGAGGCAGTGGCGACTGCGGCGGGTGGTGAGATGGTGGGTGGCGCACGTCAATGAATGGGATTTGGGGTCGCGATTGACGGTGGAGGCCGCGTTCGTGATAAAGGTAAATTGGAATTTAAGTTATATCGTAATTAATTGCAAACTGAATTATGAAATGTATATATATAGATAGAATGGTGAAAAGAATATATTAGAAATTTAAAACAGTTTTGAAAATAAATAGTTTTATACAGTAAAAGAAAATTTGTTTACAATTTAAATTATTAGTTCAAAATGAAACCTTGGTTAATTTAAATTAATTTGAAAAGAAAATTTGTAGAAAGGAAAATTTGTTTTGAAAAGGAATTTTATTTAAAATTTAAAAATATTAGCTTAAAGTGAAATTTTATTGTAAGTAAATAAATTAAATAAAAATTAGTTTAAAATTTATGATTCGTTTAAATAAAATCATTTGTGTAAAATTTAAATTTTTGGTTAAATAAATTTATTAAAGGAATTGGCTTAAAACAAAATCAAATTGTTAATTTAAAATTTTTAAATGAAAATTTAATTGTTCAATTTACATCGAATATTAATAAATTTATATAATGTTTATACAAGGTAAAAATCAAGGAAATCGAGTCAAGATGGAAGTGGATTGCAAATAAAAAGCTAAGGTGAGAACTTCTCACTCAAAAGAGTTTGTTAAATTTTAAATAGTTATATTTAGAATTTGCTGATTGATTGATTGTTTGCTTGATTGTGATATTAGATATAGTAGGATAAATTATATATAGCAATATATATATATATATATATATATATTGGCATATGTATATATTGCAGTTGATTGATTTCCCGCCTTGTATAGCGGATGAGACCCTATTACGCCGTTATTAAGCGGATGATATTTTATAAATCCCATATACCGCGATATTCCACCTCGAAGTGGAATGGGTATTGTGCTAACATCTTTGAATGCAGGGAAAACAGGTTGGAGGGATCCAACTGGATTCCTCACAAATATTTATTTGCTTGTAAATATTGTGATGATTGTTGATTTTCATATCGATATATGATATTTGTTGCCGTGATTGACTATAGGATGCTGTTGCATCATCGGATCCATTTTTAAAGTTAAAAATAACGATTTTGAATTGAAAAGGATTTTAAAGTGATTTTTCAAAGTATATGTTTTTATTTAAAATTTGGAATGTATTCATTTTAAAATGAATTCAAATTTCAATTTTTAAAGTTATAGAATTCAGGATTTTTGTAAAATATAACCAAAATGTTATTTTTGAGATAAGTAGTTAATAAATTTATGAAATGGTCTTAATTGGAATTTTGAATAACTATTATAAAGGATGTGTATAAAAGATTTTGAAAAATTTACATTTATAAATTAAAAATGTTGGAATTTTAAAAAGAGTCTATTAAGTGTTGAGTTGATGTATAAAATGAATTTCATTAAAATTATAGACTTATAAATTGTGAAAGTGATAAAATGAATAGATATTGAAAATAAAAGATTCATGAGTCATTAACTTATAAAATGGATTTTGGGAATTTAAATGAGATATTTATAGAAATTGTAAATAAAGGAATTTTTTTTATAAGTTGAAATTGTCATGGAATATAAAAGAATCTTATAAGCAATAAGATTTGGAATTTGTGAAGCTTAAAAAGAACGATTTGGTAAATGAATGAATGAATTATAAGTACTTAACTTATAATATGGACTTTTGGTACAAAATTGAATTTTATAAATTGAATTGGATTGATAAAGGAAATTTATAAATCAAAGTTATAAATAGGGTTGGAACTTATAAACATTGTTTATAAATTCGAAAATCAAATTTAATATTAAATTTTATTAAAGGAGCTATATTCACGATTTTGAACAGTAAATATATTATTAAAGAAAATGGATATATTTTGGGAAAGGAATGTTTTAAATGGAATTTAAAACGATTTAAAGGTGCTTTAAAATGCATTAAGTATCGAATACCTAGATTTCAACATTTATTGTTGAAATAGACGTTTTCGAGAAATAAAAAGGAATGGAAACATAGATTTCAACATTTATTGTTGAAATAGACGTTTTCGAGAAAATAAGGAAATGTTGGACTATAACACTGTTGTTATAGTAAATGATTTCCGAAAGAAAATGTTTTGTATAGTATTGGGATTTATATATCTAATTTAATTTCGAATCCCTATACTAGTGTTTTTGGGTTGTCGTAATGATGTTTTACGCAACATTCGTTTTGACCCAAATAAATGTGAATAAAAGAATGATTTCCTTAAAGAATGAAATATATACTTAACTATAGTTTAAGTATATTGAATATTTTCAAATTGTTGAAAATAAATAAGATTTATGAAATACTTATTATTAAATAAGTATGGAAATGCTTTTTGCAATATGAAACGAGACGTTTTCGAGAATTTATCTTCTTAAAGATAAATTGGAATTGAATATTTGAAATCTATTGAAAACTGTAGACCAATAGATAATTTGAAATATAAATTCACTATGGAATTTAGAAATGGAAAGGGAAATTTGTCTCAAAATAAACGTTGTTTATTTTCAAAGTGTGGAAAATTATATATCTTGTAAAGATATTTTTGTAGAAATAAATAATTTGGAAAATTATTTGGAATCTGATGATGTTGCTCATCTCTATTGATAGTTAAATAACCGACTATCAATATTTGCCCTTGAATGAGTATTTGTTGTGATTGCTTGAATTGAATGCCACACTTATTTTAAAATAAGCGCTCACTATTCGGGTTAACCGGGAAAGGACCATGGGGTCGTATAACCCACTCCGAATATGTGATACGTCGTTATGAATTGCATTTGAAGACCGGTGTTGAAGATCGGATATTTGTGAAAACGGAAGGATTACCGTCGAGTTACTCTGCATCAGCTGATCTCCGATATAGAGGTTTTTATCACCCTTAGTGACGGGTTGTCCGGACGTAATTAGTGAATATCCGGATTGCAAGGGCTTCTTTGGAAGTGCCTTCGGTTCTGTTCGATCCCGGAACAAACTTGTATGGATTGTATGTCTGACATTACAAGTTGAGATATAAAGCTGATTTCTTTCAAATATATTTCATTCGGTGGCGGAGAATTTATTCTCTTAGCTTAACACCCTTCTCTGAGACGTACGAGCTCAGAGGTTATATAGTTGAAGGTCATTAATGATATACTCCCAATTTGGTAGTGTGATATACTAAGTGTTGCTGTGAAATGATCATTGTATTGATCATTTGTGATAGGATCATTTGTTTGATCGTCTATCTTGATGATCATTGCGTTGATCATTTGTTGACCCAAAGCACTGCTTTTGTATAAAGCGTGGCTTTGTGGACGAGACTTCGTCGAGCTTCACACCCCGGAAATGGTCAAAACAGGAAAGATGCAGCAAGGTTATTAGGGGGTAGCGCCCCTTTAGTGTATGTCATTCCTTCTGGATAGAGGTTGTATCATGGTATGGAGCCCAGATACTTAACCTATGTGGTTGCTGCAAATTTATTACTTTGTGGTTGTTGGAAATCGGGGATCCTCGGATATAGATCGGTTACGATCGGGGAATGACATATTCGTGTCAGTTGTTACCCAGTTAGGGGTAACCCGGCCTTGTGTTGGCAGAGATCCGGTTAGGTTCTCGGGACGTCATTCCAGAGGCGTTTCCATGTGGCAATGGGAAGTTCCTTGGCCTGACCATTTGTTGGAAATCCAAAGAAACAATACGAGCCTTGTACGGTTTTAGTTGTATTACCTGCTATGGAATGTGGCGGTAACATGCTATTGAACATAGTAGCTATAGTAGGCATACGATAATGGTCGTATGTTGGCTAAGATTTATATTCTACCTTCGAAATTGTTTTCTACACTATGCACTAATAATAATATCAAAAAAATGATTTGATTTTATGCGTATCAAGCATCTTTGACTATCATAAGGAGAAATCTCCTCCGATTCTGCGTTTACATTGTGTGTGTGTGCGGGAGGCCTTATGGTAGTCTCATTTTCTAAAAAGCATTGCGAATTTATTTAAAAATTATCATATCCTTTGTTTTTAAAGACAAATAACTGTTTTAAGTTCTCACACCAGTCCCATGACTGACCTGGAGTTTATTGTTCCCTTCCTAAAATCTGGGTGCCCACCAGTTTCCACACGGGCAGTCTAGAGTTTGGTTATCAGGTCATCCTGGATTTAGGAGTGCTATGGAGCTCAGGAGGCGAGCATGATGGCGTAGTCTATTATTTATTGTATCTATTGTATATAGTATTTCTTTTCCGCTGTTTGTTGTTGTACACTTTGATGATGAATGTAATGTGATGTAATGTATAAAATGTATAGTTCTTTTGCTTTAATGATTTTTCATTTATCTATTATATGTTGTTCCGCTGCGATTGTGAGATTCTGATATTTTCTGTTGTTCTATTGTTGTTCTTTTCTTTCTTCTTCTCTCTTTTTCTCTCTCCTTCTACCTCTTTCTTCTTTCTTAAACCCTCATGGTTCGATTTTCCGGCCTTCGATTAGGCGGCATTTGATACAGTGGACGTATTAATGTCGATTTTCGAAAGTCGAAGAATCGGGTCTTGACAAAAAACTTAATGAACTTTAGCGTGGATCGTTCTCCGAAGTTTGAATTGCATGGCTGTGATGGTCAGTGATGGCGGTCGCTCCGGTCAAATCTCGAGATCTTATCGTTAAACATTTTCCCAGATTCTATAGAATTTTTTAAGTACTATATAGCACTGCACCGCACAATGCATTCACGCACTTCACACTGAAGAACACATGGGCTTATTATCATCTAAAGATGGTTTTTACTAAGTCAATTAGTTATGGAACCTGAAAGTTTGCAACAGTATGGGGCTCAAATTCCACTTCCCTCGCCAATAGAGATGCCGACCATTGCAGCCGAAGTCATAAGTCCAGCTCAAGACGAGTTTCCAGAAGAAATTTTTATCATGAGTCCACAAGATTTTGAGCCATTCAATATCTCTGAAGATATGTTGAGGAGAATATGCTTAAGACATGGTCTACCACTAGATGATGTTCTGCTACCCGGACCGAACGACAGGTCACACTCTCTCCCAGAAGGATTCACCGCCTTTAACAAACATTCGTGTACAGCTAGAACGCTCCCACCATTCAACCAATATATTCAAGAAGAGCTAGCTTTCTTTAGAATCGCTCCATCATAGTTACATCCAAATGAATATGCATTGCCGAATAACATGTTCATTGTTTTTATGGAACATCTCTTTTAGCCCCCGACTCTGGAAGAAGTTAAAAACTTGTTCAATGTCAAGAGTCGGGGAAATAACCCCTCGTTCACATTCCTAGAGGCAGTCAGGAATTCCACATGGTGACTAGATCCTGGACCAAGCTCAGCTACTTCAAGACGGAGTGGTTCTACGTTCGGTGCCCTCCAGAGTTTGCCAATCTATGGTTAGTCGGACGTTAGTGTTGAAATTTCTCTAGTGGCTAACGAGACAGTTGTAACCGACATTGAAACTAATATTTTCTTTCCTTTACGGCCGCAATACCATGAACCAAAGGCGCCCAATTTAAAGAAATAGTACGGATTCTTCAAGAGATGTTGGGTGAGATGAGAGAAATTGACTCGGTGCTGATAGATAAAAATTTAAGAATTATTGGGCTAATTGATCAAAACCAGAGCATAAGACTTGAAGGATGTCTTAGGGTAGCCTCGATAAGATGGGCTAAGCGTAGAACGCCCGGGTTGTAATTGCTGAGGAGAGCGACGAAGAAGATACACCCACTGAAAACGAGCCCCTAGCTAAGCCCCCAGGCAGCTCTTGAGATTTAGAGGGAAGAAGGAAAGGCAGGGCAGTTGCTTATAAGCGTCATAAGTCTTCGAGATGGAAAATCCATAGCCGTGTCCCTACCAGCCTTCGTTGTTAGAATTTCGGAGGCTCCTCCCTCACTGATAGAGAATCCTTTCAAAGCACTCGCCGACATTCCAATTTCGGACTATATGTTGCTCTAACACGACATTGGATTAGAAGGGCTTTAAAGCGCTTTAGGTGTGAGCGAGTCACTTCCTACGAGTGTGACCGACATAACCGGTTGGTCGGGGGGTTTAGCACATGCATATATACACTTCATGGCACTACACGGTTTCCAATCGTAGTCAAGAGATTACTGATTCTGCTTCTCTTTTACCATTTTACAGATACGATGACTAGGCAGGAATCTATGCCAGGAAGCCTCAACTCGGCATGCCAGTCATCTAGTTCATATTACGATTCCGTCGAGAGGAAGCCGATAGGGACCGCTATCACAGTTATTCTAGTCAGGAGCACTATGAAAGGGAGAGGGACAGAGATGGAGAATATAGACATCGATCTCGGTCATGTTCTCCACCTCCTCGAGCTCCAACACAACCTTCCGGCCATGGAAAAAAACCCTTGAAACCTTCACGCCAAAGATCGCCTTCTCAAGTATAAAGGTCCAATTCAAGCACCGGAGAAAGAAAGTCGAAACCCCCACTATTACTGAGCATGCTGTCACCGAACCCACTAGGGAGGGAGCGATCAGAATCGTGCAGCTGAAAAATGACTTTCCAAACATCTATTTGATGGCTTCATCTTCCTTCTGCATCTAAAGAGAATTCCATTTGAAACAGAACAAACTATGCAAGATTATATCCATGATCTTTATAGCATGTACCGAGAGTGGATGAAATCTGCAGATAAAGCATCAGCGGTAGCCTTTGAGCGCGCAAAAACAATTGAAAAATTAGAAACCGATCTCGCTCAAAAAGACCGTATAATACAAGTGCTTAATAATGAGGCGGAATCTTCTTGGAAATCAGAAATAGAGGCCAATAAGAAAGCCAACGAGGCAAATCAGTCTATGGAAAGGATGTGACAGACGTATTTTGCCTTGGTTGAGGAGATGGGCCCTTGAAACACCACTGTTATGGCCGAAAGGGATGATGCTCTGAAGGAGCTTGAGGAGCTTAAGGCCAAATTTGCTGAAAACATCAAGGAGAAAGACGATGCAAACAAAGGAGCTCAGGAAGAGTGTGAATAGGCTGTGGTGTTTAAGAATGAGAGGGACGCGCAACACTTAAACTTAGGAAGCCGAGGCCAGGGTCAAGAATGAAGTGAAGATTGTAGAGACCAGGTTGGAGGCCAATATCGAAGATCTTCTTGTCACATACAATGCCAGCGTTTTGGAACACCAAAACCTAACCTGGCTCAATAACTATCTATAACACTTGTATAACGCTTGGGGCCGCATGGCGGAAGATGAGAATGTTGAGCATCAAGCCGAATCAGTCGATGAATTTGAACAAGAGAATAGAGTGCTGAGTGAAGATGAAAGAAAGGTTCTCTACGACATCATGATCACATATGAAAAGGAGAAACTGGGTGCTTAGCATTCGGTGGTTGGAGAGGGTTCTGGTGTTGAGCATTATGATGCAGGTTCTAAAACTCTTATGCCAACCCGGCCTGAATCTACATCCACGGTTGATCCTCGGTCTGTTCCTGCATATAATCCTGATCAATCGCGATTATCTCCAGTTCATGGGCTTGTCACTGAAGCTGCTCTTGTTTCACCTATAAGTCATTCTGAGGAAGGTATGCTGAATGTTTCTTGTGCTGATTCAAAGCTGAAAACATTGATTGAAGTAAACACTAACTCTACGTCTTTGTCTCTATTAAGTGATAGAAGCTACATCTGTTGTGCCTCCTGCAACTCAAGAGCTGCATCACGAGCAGGAGGCCATCATAACAGAAGCGACCACTACAACGGCTACTGCGCCAACCGACGAAGCATAGGGGAGCACACTTAGCTTTGATGAACAGATGATGGAGGAGCTTCTCGGTCGTCATAGTTACCCTTTCGTTGATCTGCCATTTGTCATGGATGAAGGCACACCAGTGACCAGCTCTTCTTGCCCAACTGCTAGCATTCCTGACGATTCCTAAACAATTCACGAAGAGGAGATAATACCCAAAATTAACATCGAGATGGAAGCAACTGCATGGGCTAGTAGCTTTGGAGGTGGGATGGCGGGCAATGGTCCAGCTCCATTACGAATGATTTCTCCTAGCGGCACCGTCGTTGACACAAGTGTGCCTCCTCCACCTTCTAACATTGATCCTATCCCTCCGACTCCACCTTCAGGAAGCATTCCAATCCATGTGAGTTCGGAGGAGGAAGTTAACACAATGCCCTCAACGGGAGATTAGCTGCCAAAAGGCAAGGGCTGAAAGAGGCAGCCAAGTGGCAGTTCCAGCGGGTCGACATCGAGGAAAAAGAAGAAGAAGAAAATTATAGAATAAACATGTCTTCTTGGCTTATTTTTTGGTGGTTAGATAGGAATTTTCTTTTATTTTTTGTAAACCATGCATAGATGCGGGTTCGGCCCCTGCTAGTAGGATTTTTTGGAATAATTTTGTACTTATTCTTTTTTTTTGAAGTATAGTTGAAATAAAATTCCATTTTTTCTTCAGCTCGGTTTGTGTTCATTTGTTAGAGTATTTCAATGCTCGAACTTCCATTCAATACACTTGTGATGATTTAGTCTTTGAATCAAACCCGGGTTTAGTAACTACTTTCCGGAGCTATGGCTTCGTGTCGCGATCGAGCGTCAAGTCAAATTCCGATACTGCACTGTCTCAATCAGTGGTTATCATAAGTTCTACCCCCAGTTTCGGGGATAGGCTGAGTAGATTGATCAACAATCGTTGTTTGCCTCTAACATATCAATCTAAACTTTATGAAATGAAGCTGAAATAAGACGAGTTCGAGTAGTCGGATCACACTCGCTCATCAATTGGTAATTGCATTCACACACAAGGGATTGCACTTGTTGGCTGGTGATTGATTATTCTCGCTTGAGATTTAGAGATATGTCCACGCTCTGAGGACTTAAGTTACTTCCTGAGCAGTTAATCACACTCATTTAATGTTTAGAACTTTTTCCACACTCAGGGGACTTAAATTGATTCGTGGGTGATCAGTCACACCTGATTTACGTTTATACTCCGGTCGCACTGCGGGGACTCGAAGTTATTTTATGTGTGGTCGCTTCACACCCGGTTTTTGTTTACACTCCAATATGCACTCTGAAGATTTTAGAGTTAGTCGGTGTTTATACTCCAGTTCGCACTCTGGGAATCAGGATTTGGTTGATTTTTATACTCCGGTTCAGTATTTAGGAATCCGGAGTTAGTTGATATTTATACTCCAGCTTGCACTCTTGGAATCCAGAGTTAGTTGATGGGTGGTCAATCACACCCATTTGGTATTTATGTTTATACTCTGGTTCACACTCCGGGAATCTGGAGTTGGCCGACAGATGGTCATTCACATTTGTTTAGACTTTAGGATTTCGTTTGCACTCTGGGAACGACGGATCTATCAGGATCATGGATGGTCGACTCACATCCACCTTGAGTTAACAAGCGAGGTCATTAGATGGATAGGTCCATCATCCTCAAACTTGGTTTGAATACGCCGAAGTCATTAGGTGGACGGATCCACCCTCTTCGAGACCGCATTCGTAAGTTTATACTCCAGTTCACACTCTGGGAATCTGGAGTTAGTTAGAGGATTGTCGTGTATCAATCCTTTTTTGGCTTCAGTGTGATGACTTTCCCTTGAGCTTGGATTTCACTTAGCGAGTGACTGGTCGTATCACAGTCACTCCCTATTTGAATAAATCCCACCATTGGGTGGAATTTAGCTTTTCGTGCATATGATGGTCGTACGATGTATTTCAAAAAATCACATCTCTGGCTCAAAGAGATTGCATTTTATTGCTGAAATAAGTAAATACGGCAAAGTCGGTTGCCTTTCTACAAATTCAAATTTCGAAATGCATAAACAAATTGCAAACGTAAGTAGATTGAATGAATAAATAAAGCCTGTTATGTGTAGTAGCGACGAAGTATCTCGCTATTCCAGGCTCTAAGCAGAGTAAGACCGTCAATGGTCGATAATTTGAATATGTCGTCTTCGAGCGTTTGTTCATTGACATACGACCCTTCCTAGTTGGCTTCATATGTGAAGGAACAGGGTCAATTCTTTTAAGGATGAGTTCAAAGGTTCGGGGTCGGACCTTGGCATTGTACAACCGGGCGACTCGACTTGGGTATGCAGCTGCACTCAAATCAGCCTCTACTCGCTCCTCATCGAATAGATCCAAAGATTTGGCAAGTAATATAGCATTTGTCTTTGGATCATAATATGTCACATGATGAGAAGCTACTTCCATCTCAACTGAAATAACAACTTCTGAACCGTAGGAAAGTGAAAATGGAGTGTTGCCTGGTCGCAGACTTGTGAGTTGTTCGATAGGCCCATAAAGCCATAGGAAGCTCATCGACCCATCTGCCTCTGGCCTTTTCCAATCGTTTCTTTAGAATGGACTTCATAACTTTATTAACAAGTTAAACCTGTCCATTCGTTTGAGGGTGTGAAACTACAGAGAATTTCTTCTGGATGTGGAATCGTTGATAGAAATTCTCAAATTCAACACTACGATTTGGGCTCCGTTGTCAGTGATGGTGGTTTGTGGGAGACGAAATCAATAGATAATATCGCGTACTACAAATTTGATCACTTTCTTTGTTGTGATTGTAGCAAGGGATTCAGCTTTTTCCCACTTGGTAAAGTAATCAACTACGACGATGGCGTACTTCGCACCACCTTTGGCTAGAGGTAAAGAACCAATAATATCAATGCCCCATACTGCAAATGGCCATGGACTGACAATTTGAGTTATTTCGGTAGGTGGAGCTCTAGGAATCCGAGCGTGTTTTCGATATTTTTCACATTTCTAGCATAATCTGATGCATCACGATTTACTATTGGCCAATAGTATCCATATCGGAGCACTTACTTGGCCAGAGCTTGCCTCCCGGTGTGATCGCCACATTCTCCTTCGTGTACATCATGCAATACTCGTTTGATTTCATCGTAAGCGATACACCAAAGTAAAGGAACAGAGTACCCTCTTCAATACATGACTCCATTCTGAATAGTGAACCGCAAAGCCTTTTGAAGAACTTATCTCTTTTCACTCCTGTGCTCAGGCAGGATCCCACGCTCGAGATAGTTTCTGAATGGGGACAACCATGACTCCTCATCGGGAACGACTTCAAATACCCGGTCGATCTCCAACTGATCAATGCTCGGGGAAGATAATGTCTCCACTGGAATGATTCCCCTTTGTTGTGCCTCACCTGTACTGGCTAACTTTGCTAACAAATAGGCTTTCTAATTGCACTCTTGAGGTATCAGTAGTTGGCATAATAATCGAAATGATTCAATATTGCCTAAGCCCGAGCAAGGTAAGCAGCCAGCTTCAGTCTTTGGCTTGGTACTCCCCCCCAAACTTGACACACGACCATTTGCAAACCACAATAAATCTCCACAGCAATGATTCTTAAATCTCTGGCAAGTCTCAATCCGACAAGTAGGGCTTCATATTCGGCCTCGTTGTTGGTCGTGCGAAAATCGAACTTTATAGCATAGCATGTAGATCGGCCTTTAGGGATTTCAAGTACAACCCCGGCACCTGAGCAACGGTCATTCGATGCACCATCATATGTACCTTCCAGACATATTTAGGAGATTCTCTAGTTTTGGGCAAGTCCTCCAAGATAGTAAAATCAGCGATGAAATCTGCTAGGACTTGTCCTTGAATGGCTCGCCTTGGTGTGTAGGTGATGTCAAACTGACTCAACTCAATATTCCACTTGAATAACCTACCAGACGTCTTAGGTCGCGTAAGGACCTATCGTAACGGTGGGTCGGTGTAGCCGGTGATAGAATGAGCCTGGAAATACGAACGGGGCTTCCTCAAGGCAATGACGAGACAATAAGCTAACTTTTCCAGCTTCAGATAATTTCTCTCTGCTCTAGTTAATCGTTTTCTAATGTAATAGGCCACCCATTGTATCCGGTCTTCCTCCCGAATTAGAGTAGCACTGATTGCGTTTTCTGACACCGCTAAGTAGATATATAGTCTCTCATGAGCAATGGGCTTCGACAGAATAGGTGGTGTGGAGAGGTGTTAAATCAGTGCTTGGAATGCGCCCTCACATTCAGTAGTCCATTTGAAGTTTTGTTTCCTTTTTCTGATCAGCTCGAAGAAGGGAATTCATTTGTCAATGGATTTTGATATGAACCTACTCAGTGCTACTACTTTCCCGTTAAAGCTTTGGACTTGCTTTATAGTTCTTAGAGTCTTAAGATTTATGATTGCCCAGATATTCTCGAGATTTGCTTCAATTCCTTGAGCATTGACGATAAATCCAAGGAAATTTCCGAAAGTGACTCTGAAGTGACACTTCAACAGGTTGAGTTTCATTCTATATGCTTGGAGGATGTTGAACATTGATTCCAGGTCTTTGATGTGATCAGTGGAGAATCATGACTTCACAAGCATGTCGTTCACATATACCTCTATAGTTTTTTCAATCTGGTTAGCGAACATTTGATTAACTAGCCGTTGGTAAGTTGCCCTGGCATTTTTGAGTCCAAAAGGCATTACTCTGTAGTGGTAAAGTCCGAATCAGTGACGAAGCCGGTATGTTCCTGGTCGGCAAGTGCATGGGTATCTGATTGTAGCCAGAATACGCATCCATGAAGGATAAGAGTTCATGTCCAACTGTTGAGTCTACGAGCTTATCATATCGGGGAAGTGGAAAACTGTCTTTAAGGCAAGCTTTATTCAAGTCTGAGTAGTCAATGCACGTTCTCCATTTTTCGTTAGGCAACCTGACAAGTACAGAATTCGATACCCATTCCGGGTATAATGCATCTCGAATAAATCCCTTTGATTTAAGCTTATCTACCTCTTCCTTAAGGGCGGTAGATCTCTCTGGATCCATACCACGCCTTTTTTGCTTGACCGGGACATGCCGTAGGTCAATATTCAATGTGTGGCTCGCGATGTCCGGGGAGATTCCACACATGTCTGAATGCATCCAGGGAAAAATATCGAGTTCGCTCTAAGAAATTGAACCAATTCCACCTGCATCTGTTGGCTTAGCCGAGATCTAATTTTTATCATTCCAGAGTTGTCATTGTCATCAATAAAAACATCGATCGTCAACTCGGCCGATGAAGCTTGACTTTTTTTACTTTCATCTTCACTTTCGGTATCTCTCGGGTCAAGATCCTTTGGGAATTGGTTGGGATGCTCGGGCCTAGGCCTAGGCAATAGCTGTCAATTCTCAGCAAAGAGGACGCAGACATATTCCTCTACGTCCTTTACTTTTTCTTTTCTCTGCGCCTCTCGCAACTCAGCAATATAATAGGCTCATCCAGCATCCTGGTCTCCCTGAATGACTCCAACTCGACTGTGGGTAAGGAATTTTAAAGTCAGACACCAAGGGGCAAATGGCAGCCCTGAACTCAGCTAGGGCCGGTCAGCCCAAGAAAGCATTGTACGATGAATCTATGTCCAATACAACAAAATATAATATTCGGACTCTCTGGCGTTCTCCAATTCCTAACTCCACTGGTAGTTCCACCACTCTAGTAGGTATAGTTGTGCTCCCTTTAAAGCCGTGCATACGAGATTGACAAGGCTTCAAGTCTTTTGTTTCATCTTCATCCAATCATAAGCTCGCTTAAACAATATGTTCACTGAGCTTCCACTGTCCACTAAGATCCTCTTCATCCAAGCAGGACCTACTTGAGCTGATATGACAAGTGGATCAATGGTTGGGGCTTCGAACCTATTGGCATCCCTGTCTTGAAATACGATATTATCTGTCATCGTTTTCTGTTGCTTGGCCGGAGCCTCGTATTCCAAATTACTACAACATTCGAAGCTTGCATGTCTAATAGAATTGGCATACGACTCCATTTCCTTCTAGCTTCGAAGCTAAAGTTGGATGACCACTAACAGTATTAATCACTAGCCTCCCACCGGTATGAGTGGGTTCCTCTTGTCTTGCTTGACTTGTTATATGGTTCTGATTCGATGGGCCTGCACCACCTAACTGCTGCGCCCACACAGACTGCTCAAACTTACTCTCTCATATCAATTTTTCAATAATATCCTATAAATGACGGTACTTATTTGTGTTATGACCATAGTTATCATAGAATCTACAAAACTTCCCGATTTGAATTTTTTTTATGATTGTTTTAGAGCAAGTTTCTTATACTGAATAGTATTGTAGGTCTGTAAATACACATTTTCTAGTGACGTATTTAAAGGAGTATAATCATCAAACATAGGTGCCCTATGTCGCAACCCATGATTCTAATCCTGTTTCCTGTTTTGATTTCCATTGCCTTTCTGTTGATTCTGTTTATTCTATATGTTAAATTGCACCTTTTCAGAACTCTCCTCGGTTTGTTTAACGACAACATTGCTTTGGATTCCTTCCACACTGGGCCCTATGTCATCCTTTTTCCTAGACTGTTTTGGATCCTCCCTTCTCAAGAACTGGGCTGCCTTGGAATAGAAATGGTCCAATGACGCATGGGGTTTTTCGGCCAACCAGTTACAGAATTCGAATTGGGATCGATTCCCTTAGTTAGTACCATCAGAATTTAGTTAACATTGGAATTACTAATCTCAGCGCATGCGGCATGAAACCTCCCCAGATAACGTCTAAGTGTCTTTCCAAGAGCTTAAGTGACACTCGATAATGTGTTAACATCTTTCGGCCTTGTGACATGCATGTGGAACTGTTCAACAAACTTCGTTGCCAACTGGTCGAAACACGAGATAGATCGAGGTTGTAAACGAGTAAACCACATAGTTGTTATACCCCCTAGGGTGATTGGAAAACTTCGACATTTGACCGCATCATCAGCTTGTGCGGCATTCATTAACCATTCGTACTTCAAGGTATGCTGATTAGGATCAGAGCTCTCTTCATAAACGGGTAGATTTAGCATCCTGAATCACCGAGGTTGTACAGCATAGAGTATATCATCAGTGAAAGGGGTATGACACCGCGGGATTCTCCAGTCGTCGTTGGTGAGATCCCTACTTTCATAGATCATCGTCAGAATGTCTGGCATTTGGACATTTTGAGCATGCTGGACTAAGGTGTGCTCGGTTTCCATAATGCGAGCATGGGCCATTCACGGTCGATTGTCCATATCTCGCCTCCTTGGTTCTAGGTTCTTAGGGACATACAGTTCAAGAGTATATTCATGTTAGCGACCATTTGGACCTGTCCGGTTTCGGGCATCAACTCCCAAATCAATGGCAGTGGTGGCAGCGTGATCATCAGTAGCATTATAAGGAATAGTGCCCCCTTAGGAGGAAGGTCCAGTCTGATGGCTGGTTGATGGGCCAACTTTTAGTTACCCAAGATTCACCATGCGCTGATGTCCAGTAGCCTGTATATAGCTTCCGTCCAACCGTGAGCACGTGGATCTACACCGCTAGTCAAAAGAGGCTGAACTCTTGGTGAATTAATAGGAAGCCTGATCCCTTCTAGATCTCCTTCGTCTTTGACGAGTCAGTTGATTGGTCAATTGCTTGTTAGTAGGAGTTGTTGAGTAAGCTGCTGGTAGCTTTGAGTCAGCTCTTGCACTAGCAATTGAAATTCTTCAATGGTGACAGGGCCTTACGGATCTGAATGTCCGATGTCATTCTGATTAGTAGGAGGAAGTTGTGCGGGGTTCTGTCTGTCCCGTCCTTGTGGATCTGTAGCTGTTGAAGTAGTCCTAGTGTGGACGATGATGGATAGCGAAGCTCTTTCTTAGACTTGGTGCAAACCTGAATAGAATGGAAGCACTTTAGACTTGAAATTTGGATCTTCTCCTTAGATTCTTGCAATCCGATATCGGTAGTAGGTCCAACGAGCAAGAGAAAAGCTGGGTTTTCTCAGTGAAAGCACCAATGTGTTTGTACCAAAATTGGGTACAACACTCTTCGAATGTGTTTGAAGAGATAAACTGAAGAATATAAATGGAAAAGAGGAAGACCTAACAAATACACAAATCGATAAACAAGAAAAACACACAGATACACATAGATTTAGAGTGGTTCAGTGTATGGATTATATCCACGATGAAATAGCCGACTTTCATTGATTTTTGCTTATTGGTTACAATGACTTACAATAGTAAAATTCGAGTACAATAGTGATTTCGGCAGAGTCTGGGCATAGAAGAGCCAAAAAATCCTGTTTAAGTAGGTCCTGGGCTGCTATTTATAGGCATGGATAGCATATATCTCGCTCGGATCTCGGAAGACCTCTTCTCCCATGTGGGTGGGCCCACGTGATCGATCCCCGGTTGTTTGGACTCGATTCGTGATCGATATGAATGAAATTCGTATCGATCAAGATTTGACCAAATTGAGCCGAGATCGATCATGAATATTCTTGAGATTGCACGCAAGCTCCTGTGAAAATTTGGTGGCATTTGGACTTGTAGATTTTGAGTTATGATCGATGCAAGTTTGGATTTTTCGAAGGCCGTTGAATTCGCATCGCTTCTTGTCGCATCACTTATTGTTCGCATCGCTTCTTGTTTGCATCTCTTCTGGGCACGTGCTTGCTAGGTGACATGGCGCCATATTTTAGGATCAATCCACTCTTTATGTCGAGTGACTGAGTCTTCCATTTGAATGTGCCTTGTCCGTATCGACCTAGGATATTCCTTCCGTATCACTTTATTGCACTCAACTTCGTATCGATCCCTCGCACCTACTTCGTATCGATATGAACTTATGTTCTTTGTATCGATAACTCAAAGGCCATTTCGTATCACTTATTGGTTTTGGTGTTGATTTCATTTCGATCTGTGGCCGATCAATACGAAGTATGTTTGGCTGTGGATAGATACGAAGTGGACTCATGTGTTACTGCAGATGGATGCGAAGTGGGTGAGTTCGTATGGATGCGAAGCGAGTTGGCCTAGATGGACATGAAGAGAAGCTCGTCTACTGATGGATACGAAATAGACCGATGCGAACATAGGGATACGAACAGAACGTTCTTCTCCCAGAATTTGATCGACCCCTAACTCGAGCATACGAACTCCGATCAACTTGAAATTTGAAATGTTGGCATTTGTAGCTTTGCTTGTCGTGTCATATCAATTGTAGCTTGATCCAGACTCGGGAAAAGCTTATTAGTATCCATAGAGAAACTGTGTATAACTGTTTTTCGAGATGAACTGCCTTTGATTTCTAGTCAATTTCTTGATGTCACGGCCTTGCCAAAAGGCAAGATAATATCCTTGTACACACACAAGTACACACACCTTGCCGTGCACTTCCCTCCCCATAACTCAAGCTACAAACCACTAAACTGGGCACAACCACTTCCAGTGAACTCCCCTTCACATTCTCTCTACATCCTACCCAAAAACTTCAAGCTCAATCTCCTCCTATAAATTGCAACCTAAGAACTGCCTCGTGCGACTTCCTGATATCGCTTTTCATTGAAGAGCACCGCATCACTCCAACAACCCTTCATTAACTCATTTTCGCATGAAAAGTATAACGCTACTATCAGTGTCGTCAATCGACACCCTAAGCTTCAATAATCTCAAACCCTAGCTTGACGACCAAAATATCGACTACGGCTAAACAAAATCGCTCATACTATCTATATAAAGACGCCGGATGATATTTCACGAGTTTTAATGCCATTCATCGATAAAATCATTTTTAATCATATTATCAATATTTATTTGAACTATTTATTTTTGTAAAGATTTTTCTAAAACAATTTTTTCATCATTAATTACTATTTAAAAAGGGGTTAACAAGGTTATTAAATCAATTTACTCACATTAAATTCAAAATTTATATAATTCAGATATAATATGAAGTGTTCAAAACTCCAGGTTGTTACATTTATGAAACTTATGTTCATAACATAAATTAGTTAACCACACATCTTAAAGTTTTAACAAATGGTTTTCTTATAATTCATTCTTTTATGATTTCATAAGTTATGCTTTAGATGAAATTAAATATAGCATATGTACTTACTCTGAGGTAAATATCCTTATAGAAAGAAGTTATACATCAATATTATTATAAATCTGTAATGACTTTTAAGGTTGAATCTTATTCATTTTTAGATATTCGTGGAACTCTTTCCAATATACTAACATGATCGATCAAATCAAATTTCTTTATTTCATTTGCACATTATGTTATCAATATTAATATCAATTCACCATTTTGAATTAAATTACATATACTCATCCTCCGAAAGAAAATCTGTCAGTCGATTGGCACCGTCGTAGATTTCGGTCGTCCGATTGCAGGCTCTTTCCCGTTTGTAGTCGTCCCCATCTCCATTGTAGTCATCACCATTGCAAGCTCATCCTCATTTGTCCCCGTCTCTTCCTCATTCACGTCCCCGTTAAACAATTGTCAGTGGAAGCGACCGTTAACCCTAGTCCCCATTGCATAGCTCCAAAAGGTGAAAAACAATTTTTCATAACTTACCTTTTATAAATGATAATGGTCAACGTTGTTTCTGATTGATTTGATCCCACAACGCTATTGTAATAGTCGTCGGTGCCTCTATTGTAATCCGCAGGTTGAACTGCTTCCTTGTTCATGGTGATAGGTTGTAATTCTGGTGATGATATGGGGAATGTTGGATGCTTTGATGATGGAAAGGAAGTTGAAGTGGTGAAGATATTGTGGCCATTTGTATGGTAGGAAAAAGATTAAAGCAAGAAAATAACATAATTGAAAGAAAGTGAATTGAATAGATGATATAATCTATGATTTGATCAAGAATTATGATATGGAGTGCACATATGTATGAACAAAAAAAGAATTTTAAGCTCTGGTTACTCTTTATTTCTTCCATGGGCTGCTGCTCTCAACTCATATCTAGCCCGGAATGGTTATTAGTTGAACAGGTTGAAGCATAAATTTCCTAGAATGTAGAAACCTATCCCAGATTGTCGAGTAAGCATTTCATTAGCTACGTAGCTGGTTCGATTCTTCTGATGATCGATTCAACCTCAAATCAAAAAGATAGACCTTTGCTTACAATCAATGAACAATAGCTTAGGCTCATGCACCTTGGCAGTTAAGTCCCAATAGTCAGTTGCTTGGTCATAAGAACAAAGAGAAGCATATCTATTCTATACCCGGTAAGTACCAATATGCAGTAGGAGTATTAGTCCTATTTTGGGGGAATGCGCATTCTCATTAGAATTTCAAACTAACCCAGCTATTCATAGAAAAGTACATTCAACCAACTCCAATCCTTTTACCAATTAACATCCTAGCCTTGCCGAAGATGTTCTCAGATGCTCTTAAATCGGGTAGGAGCTTTCCAAAGAAATAGCTTAGTGGCCACATTAGCAAAACCGATCCACTTTCATTTTGTATTTTAGACTAAATTCTTTTACTCCTCGATACTCAATCAAATTTTCTTTTTTTACGATTGAATGAGTTCCCTTACTTGATCAAATATTATTTCAACAAAAAAAGATTAATGAAATGAGAGTAACTTGACATCAGTATGCCCAAGTAAGTGATTATATTAACCAGTCAACCAAAGATAGGGTGGCGCCATCCCGATTCTTGCGGACCGATTTACTTTGTCTTCGTCGCTGATGTTTTTCAAAAAGGCAAACGCCTATACTAAGATTGGCCAAAACTAGGTGATATCCAAAATGGATTACTAAATAACTTAGTAGAACAGATATGACCGCTATAGACAATCCTGCTCTGAACAAACGAATATCTCCTCTAGATGGGAGAAGATCTTCTTTAAAAACTAATTTGGTTCCATCTGCTATAGCATAGGAGGTCAACCGAGAAAAAATGCTATTCAATGGTGTGTTGTTAAGTTTTTTTTATCTTAAATTTAGCTGCTCTTCCCACCAACTGGCCAGCAACATTAGCTCCCTTTGTTTAACTCCATATCTAGAACTCTCCACTCTCGCTTCGCTTGGTATTGGACTTTTAGAGATGGAGTCACTTCATAGAAAGTGATGAGTAGACTTTGTATTGATGATATTACTAATGAAATATAAATTGCATTAACATTAACTTGAACAAATTGCAAAAGAAAGAAAAAAATACTAGATTAATGATTTGTAAGTAATTGAAATAACAAGAGATACTAATAATTGTAAATTGCAAAAGATGATATACAGGAAACAACAATAAAAAAAGATCAAAGATAAAGGAATGTAAATGTGCAAATCTAAGAACAAGTACTTTATTACGAACTATGACTCATAGAGCTAAAATTGATTCAAATGAAAGGTAAATGGCATAAATTGATGAACATGTGATAAACGGATAGAACTAACAAGAACTAAAATGATATAAAAAGCAGTAATCTAAAGAACAAGGAACATAATTGCATATAAAATCAACAAGGAGAACCGAAAGTGAATTTAAAATTACAACCAACAGCTAATACATGGAGAACTAGAAATGAAAGAGATAATTTGCATTCAGATTTCTTCACACACAATAGAAAGTACATGTATAAGTATTTATAGATTCCTGCGCATTTACTTTAATCAACCAAATCTGACTTTCTCAAACTTGACCCCACTAGACCTATTCAACTCACAAACAAACTCACTTCACACTCTACAATAGACTGCAATTACACATGACTCAATACAGAAACCAGGTCAACTTGTGTCATGTGTGCACATGCATTCTTGCACATGCATGAACACACGGATACACATTAATAAATTTTTTCCTAGGCCATGTCTTCACCATCTACAATACCTGACACCTCCTTGCTAACTTCAGCCACCGACTTTAATGATCCTTTGCCTTTCTTTGGTGAACTGGGTCAGAAATGACCTTCACTTGAATTTTTACCTGCAAGAATAGTGTCCTTTCTCCTACAAGACTATGGTAATCAATTCATGGTCATTACATCTCCCTTCCCCTTCAAGAATGACCTTGTCCTTAAGGTTAGATGACCAACCTGTCCTTTTTCATTATAATTTCTATGCACCATTCAATTTAAACACTTCAACTTCACTACACCGGCTAATGAGCTGCCACCGGGATCGAATATGAAAATAGTTCCTTCAATTTCTTAAGGCATATGAGAGATAGGCTTTTCTGCAGTAGCAAATTGAAAGCACAACATCATGGCCAATTGTCCTTGTAATTATTCTAGGTTAAGGGTGATTTCACCCAAGATCTTCATTCCTGGAGCTTCCAATACCACCTTACACATTCAAGAGGGAACAAGAGCATATCAACAAGCATTGTACACCCCTAATACTTGAGCACCACATCATGACACATTCTAGACCTATATAGCTCCTCTTCGTTTGCTACCACTTGAATATTTACCTTAACTTTAATATTGGATAAAGGTGGAGTTTCCTCAACTTTAGTTTCAAACCCGGACATATCATGGACCTCATCATCTTCTTAACAGTCTTCCTCATGCTTGGTTTACTCCTGGCCAAAACTTCTAATTGGGTGTCTCTGGGATTTGTAATGGGACTGGGATTAGTGTTTGGAGAGTTTTAAGGATACCGGGAGGAATTTGCAGTGTTAGTTCTTGAAGTGATTTGTTTAGCAGCGAGGCTCTTGATGCTTTTATTTACAGTGGTGGTTTGCATCCGACTTGCCAATGATTCATACGGTCTCTCCATCTCCTTAGGATTAAATCTAACCATAATTTCTTCCTTGAATACCTGCCATGACGTATGATTTTGCACATTCTTTGTATGCTAGTTATACCATCGCATTGGCTCCTTCTGGAGATAAAATGAACACATATCCACCAAAATCTTTCAACAATTTGATGAAAACTTAAGTATTGCTCAACCTATCTCAACCAATCTGTCACTCTCTCTACATTAGAGAACACTGGATAGTCCAGTTTTAGGGTTGTGAATGGAACGGGATGATGAAAATTTTGATAGGGTGGTCTCATTGCATAGGGTGGCAGTGGAGGTTCTTGAGGATGATTTAGGGGAATTTGATGATTTTTGGAGGGTTTGCAGTCATTCTTGGAGGAGGTGGAGGTGATGGATGAGGATATACATGCATATGCATAGGGTAAGGATTTAGAATATGTGGTTCTTGATAATGTGCTGGCGGTGCACCTGGTGGGTGGATTGTTGGCATAGGATATACAGGGTATGGATTTGGATCTTTTGGTGGAGCAGTAAGTGGCTGAGGAGTAGGAGGTTCATGGGTGTACATGTGTGGTTGTTAGAGTATCACTAGAGGCTGATTCTTGATCTGCTGAACATCATTAACTAAAGCGGTGAGTAGAATGTGTATTCCTATGAATTTTGTATTCAAATCTTGATTTAAACGCTCCAAAATCCTATGAGATTGCTCCAAATTTGGTTACTAAGATCAAATTGTGGGTAGTGTGCTCTAAATTCCTTAAAGAGAGAGTAGTTCTATTGTTAATGGCATCCTGTCTTCCCCAAAGATCTTGATTTTGAGGGAAGATTTGGAAAGAGGTGGTCGTGAGGTTAGGACCTAATTGGTTATCAGAGGTTGCCCCGGTCAGTGGCTCCGATACCAATTTGTAAGATGTAGGTTGAGCTGCTTCCTTGTTCATGGTGATAGGTTGCAATTCTGGTGATGATATGAGGAATGTTGGATGTTTTGATGATGGAAAGAAAGATGAAGTGGTGAGGATATTATGGCTAATTGTATGGCAGGCAAAGGATTAAAGCAAGAAAATAGCAGAATTGAAAGAAAGTGAATTGAACAAATGATATACTCTATGATTTGATCAAGAACTAGGATATTAAGTGCACATATATATGAACAGAAACAAGAATTATAATTACGGATAGAAAATGATGACCAAACTTTGTATTAATAATATTTCCAATGAAATATAAATTTCATTAGCACGAACTTGAACAAATTGCAAAAGAAAGAAAAAAAATACAGGAACAACGATTTGTAAGTAATGAAATAACAGGAGATATTGATAATTGTAAATTGTAGAAAATGATGTACAAGCAACAAAAATCAAGAAAGATCAAAGATAAAGGAATGTAAATGTGCAGATCTAAGAATAAGTACAAGATTAAGAACTAGAGTCACGGAGCTAAAATTGATACAAACGAAAGGTAAATGGCAACAAATTGATGAACATGTGATAAATGGATAGAACTAATTAGAACTAAAATGATATAAAAAGCAGTAATATGAAGAATAAGGAACATAATCGCATATAAAATGAATAAGGAGAACTAAAAGTGAATTTAAAATTGCAACTAACAGCTAATACATGGAGAACTACAAATGAAAGAGATAATTTGCATTCAGATTTCTTCACACACAATAGCAAGTACATGTACAAGTATTTATAGGCTCCTGCCTATTTACTTTAATTCAACCAAATCTGACTCTCTCAAACTTGACCCAACTAGACCCATTTAACTCACAAATAAACTCACTTCACACTCTACGATAGACTGCAACTACACCTGACTCAATACAGACCCCAGATCAATTTGTGTCATGTCTGCACGTGCATTCATGCACACAGATAAACATACGGATACACATTAATAACTTTTTCCATAGGCCATGTCTTCAAACCTACAACACCTGACAACTCCTTGCTAACTTCAGCCACTAACTTTGACGATCCCTTGCCTTTCTTTGGTGAACTGGGTTGGAAATGACCTTCCCTTGAATTTCTACCTGCAAGAATAGTAGGCGTTCTCCTCCAAGACCATGGCAATTAATTCATGGTCATTACATCTATCCTCTTCAGGATCATCTACCGTAATCAAACCAGGCTTTAAAACCGTAACTTCGTTTTGTTCACCTTGGTAAAATTTTTTTAACAGTATTATGTTCTTGCCTTCCTTGTTCTGGATTTCAAATGGATTTTCTTTCATTCTTTTTCTTTATGTGTTTTATATAAAGTGACGAGCCTGCAATGGTGACCAACTGTTGTTTAAACATATAATAAAATATTTTGCAATGGTCACCGATGACATCTATGCACTCTTACTTGCAGGCTGCAATGGTTAAACAACGGTTGCAATGGTGACAATAGCAACAGTGACGATTAACTAATATTTGGGTCCAATAGAGTAAAAAGAATTCACCATTTGCAGGCTCGTCATCGTTTGAAGGCCCGTCGCCATTTACTGGTAAGTAACCCTAGTAAATTTAGTTTGCTTGATCCTCTAGATTTTTCAAACAAGTTGAATATTATACTTCCATTTGTCAAATTATATTAAATCAAATGTTTTTTTATAGGGATTTTTTGTACAAAGGACAAAAATTAGTATTATTTTTGCCTCAAGGAACCAACCTGAATATTTTATCCACAAGGATGAGCATTCTCCCAAAATTAGTGATAAGGACAAACATTATTCCAAAATTAGTCATACGGAAAACCGCCAAAATTATTGTTGGCTCGGTATATTAGCACACGAGAAACACAGCGGCAGAAGAAAGGGGAAAGGAAAAGCAACGGACGAAGTATGCAAGTTGGAATGTCTAACCACACATTTGGTCCAACATCCCCAGAAATGCTGAACCGAATATCTGGTCCAGCACCACATTGGAATGCTGACCGGATATCTGGTCCGACACAACATTGGAATGTCGGATTCGATATTTGATCCAGCACTGCACCTAAACACCGGACCAAACATTTGCTCCGGTGCATAGGCTAGCCATACCAGATGTTTGGTCCGGCAAATCAGCATCTCTACCTCAGGGTAGAAGCGACTCCAAGAACCCTCCCCCCTCTCTTTACAGAACCAGCACAAGTTGGAGTCTATGCCGGTCTAGATTCTCACTACCGAATCAGACATACTTGCTCCATGCCGGACCAAACTCAAGAGGTTATAACTCCACCTCCACCCTTCACAACTTCACTCTATAAATACCGAAGCTTCTCAACAACAATGGGGATACTTTGGAAAAGAAAGGGAAAACTCTATTGAGATTCAATCACTCCAGCTACTTTAAGTTTTTGCTGCGTCCTATCATACATGTATTTATAACCAAATCAAAGAGGAGTAATAAGATGGATGGGTTTACCATGGCCAACCAGATTGTAGAAGCGAAGGGATATGTCACGAAGAAAGAACGAGGCTTCCCTCTAAGCTTTAGAGATAGCTAGAATTTCTTTAGCTATCTTCTTTAGATTATCGTCCTCTGCCGCCTTTACGCAACCTGAGGTATGAAGCACTAGGAAGCCAAGTCGACGAAAAATGTAGAGAAAGAAATAAAGGAAACTTACACCCAAAAATGACAGCATCCTAAGGAATGGTGTCATCGAGCACAAAGAAATACTGCTTCTTAAACATGTTGAATTTAGAATATAAGTCAAGGACAGACCTGAACTTATGGGATGATTCTAAGCTAATAAAAGGACTCCCTTTTCGGTAACTTCTCATATTGCATTAGTACCTGATCTCTCTATGAGTGGGACGTCTCTGATAGCGCTTCATGAATATAAAATATAGGCAGGTTAGGATTGCATAAGAGTTAGGCTGAAGCTGTAGAGGAGCGATCTACCACAAAATTGGAAATCCAACGGGTAAGCAAGGGAATTGCACCATACATACAGTGGTATTTGCTATATGCCATATATCCCTCTGGGGGAAAGCATGCTCTATCGTTTGGCCCGGGTAGCAGCATGTCCCGATGAGCAATTCTGAATGTCATAGCTATGGAATTAAGTTTCTCAACAGTCAATACACTAGGGTAGCACTCGATAGGATTCACCAGCATTTGGTTGGGGGCGTAACACTCCACCAAAGAATACATGGAGCTAGGTTGTCTATAAGGATTAGCAAGAGCCTCAGAGGAAGAAATGCCGGCTCTGGCAGGCTTTGAAGATGCATGCTTAGATCGAAGTTCACGATTAAACGACGTTCTCTTTCCTGCACAAGGAGATAAAAACAGGCATAAGTTCAACACCCTAATAGCTACGCAATCGCAACAAGAAAAACAAATGCTTATAATGAGCTTCCCATTGTTTGGCCCGACATCGCCCATTCGCCGAACCAAACCCTGCAACACTCATGGCTACCACTCCGATGTTTTCTCCTTTGGCTCGACACATCCATAACCACCGAACCAAATCTAAATCTGGTCCGCTATTACCCAGCCGCCGGACTAAATCAAAGACCACCCCAAGTGTCGAACCAAATCACTATTGCGCTACTTTAATTCAAACTTGGCTATCCAAGCATAGGATTGACATCTCTTCTTCCTCCTCTAAAACTCCAACAGCCTAGCTACATCCCTCACCACATTATATAGAGATCCATCTCGTGCACTGCCCTAGCGCATCGAGGCACCGAGCGAAGTGCGGATAAAGCCTCAAATCGCTAATACAGTCGCCACTTCCTCTAGGGGATCAAACACCCATCAAATCAATGAGATGTGGCATCTCTCAGTCGCCACTGCACTTGCCCTCGTTGACTTATTCCATGGCTGCAACACTCATCGCACCCTCTCCACTTACCAAAACCATGAAACACCCCTTGAACCTAAACCCTAAAACCCTTGGAATAAAAATCGGATTTAGAGCCTTACCTCATGCAGTAGAGTCAAAAAAAAGGTGTGGCATCTCACAGTCACTACTTCACTTGCCCTCGCCGACCTATTCCATGGCTACAACGCTCGTAGCACTCTCCACTTACCAAAACCGTGAAACTCCTCTATAACCTAAACCCTAAAACCCTTGGAACAAATATCGTATTTAGAGCCTTACCTCAAGTAGTAGAGTCAAAAAAAGAGGTGTGGCATCTCACAGTCGCCACTTCACTTGCCCTCGCCGACCTATTCCATGGCTACAGCGCCTGTAGCACCCTTTCGACTTACCAAAACCGTGAAACTCCCCTAGAACCTAAACCCTAAAACTGTTGGAACAAAGATCGGATATAGAGCCTTACCTCAAGTAGTAGAGTCAAAAAAAAGAGGTGTGGCATCTCACAGTTGCCACTTCACTTGCCCTCGCTGACCTATTCCATGGCTGCAGCGCTCGTAGCACCCTCTCCACTTACCAAAACCATGAAACTCCCCTAGAATCTAAACCTCAAAACCCTTGGAACAAAGATCGGATTTAGAGCCTTACCTCAAGTAGTAGAGAAATGGAAAAAATCAAGAACTCGAACGTTGAAAGCTCTAAAGGACTTGAAAGAGATTAAAGAATTTTGAATTTGAAAAGTAGAAGAAGGGGAATAAGAAAGAAAGGTGTGGAGCTTAAAAGAAGAGGGGTAGCCGAACAGTCAGGGAGTTTCTCAAAACTTTAGACCAGTTAATGAAGTTTTGTGCCGAACTAAACAAAGCACATTGTGTAGCAACACAATGTACTTTAGAGGGCAAGTGTTAGCTCGGTATATTAGCACACGAGAAAGATAGAGATGGAAGAAAGGGGAAAGGAAAAGCACTAGACGAAGTGTGCAAGCTGGAATGTCGAACCAAACATTTGGTTCAGCGTCTGTGGAAATGCCGGATCAGATAACTTGTTCGGCACAACATTGGAACGCCGGACCGGATATCTACTCCGATACAACACTGGAATGCCGGACCAGATATTTGGTCTGGCACTGCACCTAAACACTGGATTAAACATTTGGTCTGTTGCATAGGCTAGCCGAACAAGATGTTTGGTCTGGGAAATCAACATCTTTACCTCAGGGTAGAAGCGACACCAAGAACCCCCCACTAATTTTCGAACCAAAACTATTTGGACTCTATGTTGTTCTTGGTTCTCACTACCGAACCAGACATACTTGCTCCATGCCAGACCACACTCAGGAGGTTATAAGTCCACCTCCACCCTTTACAACTTCGCTCTATAAATACCGAAGCTTCTCAACAACAATGGGGACACTTTGAAAAAAAAAGGGAAAGCTCTGTTGAGATTCAATCACTCCAGCTACTCTAACTTTTTGCTCCTTCCAATCATACTTGTATTTGTAACCAAATCAAAGAGGACTAATAAGATAGATAGTGGACATAGGTGTGTTCTGGTCAAACCACTATAAAAATTTTGTGATTTACTGCTTTTAAGTTACTTTCCTAGTTTGAGCCTGTGAATTGTTCTGTGACTGTAATGATTAATTAATGACATATTTAGACATATAAAATAGCATATCAAACAACCTAAAGACAACTTAACTAAATTTAGACTCGGAGGTGTTTGCCCAATTTTTGTACAAACAATTATCAACCACCACTCGTCGCACCACCACCCACTGCCATCACTTGTACCACCAGCCTTGCTGCCACCCACCACACCACCCACTGCCATCACATGCTACCGATAATTCTTAACATGAAAACTGATACCTAAAAACTACTACCGGTAGCTAACAACTGTACCTAAAAACTTCTATCGACAATTAAAACTGATACCTAGCAGCTGATCGAATAAACCATCTATAATCTCCTAAGTTATCAAATTTATCAAGTCACCATTATCTAAGTTTACGGTTGATTCTTAAACAAGCATTTTAATCATAACAATTATCCTTGTAGAAAATCAATTCACAGCCATATTTAAAGCTCAAATAAACCACTCATAATCAACATCTATCATGCTCATGAAATTGCATCATTATCTCATATAACGATGCTTTGATTCAAGCATCTTCATTCTTCGTGCAAGCCAGATCGAGGGACTCCACTCTTGCATAAGCATGAATTGCATTCAATTAAGGTAGTGTGCACAATGGCGAGCATGACAAAGGTTCATCTCTAAGTAAAAAATAAATAGTTTTTACAAAAATGATACCTACTGTCATTAAAACTAACACCTAAAAACTGATCCTCAAATTAATAGTAAAACTGATACTTGAATGAAATTCATTAAAAAATTGATACTAACGAAACACTAATTCAACTCAATGATTCATCATATTTACTCTATAACAACTTCATTTTTTATATAATCAAACCAAAAAAACAATAAAAACTTTCACAGTGCATTATTGTAAAAAAATGAAACTCATAAGAAAATGATATAAAACTGATTCTCTAAACTCAACACAGCAATACATTATCAATCAAACCAATATTAATACAAAAAAACAATAATTAAAAAAATATTTGCTTCAAAATGTAAATTTATGATAGTATAATAATTTTGTTATACAACAAAATTCACAAACTCAAGCGTAACAAATATTTTCAAAAATGATATCTACAAACTGGAAACCTGATACCAAATAGCTGATACCACTTCTTCTTCCATGGCTTGCACTTCTACTTCCTCAACTTTCTCTTCTTCTTTTATTATCACAATCGATGTCAAACAACACCCATACTGCAATCTTTCAACAAACTAGCTCATCATCAACACTACATCTCCGTTCATGTGCAAGCCATGACATATTCAACATAACTCACCTAGACAACACTTCTGGCAAACATCAGAAGCCAAGCATCAATTTTAATTCAGGCACCAAAGGATGAAGCACAACCCTCAAGAAATTCAATAAGGCATCTCAAGTCTTTACATCTTTAGATTTGGGCGATGACAATAAAATCGATAACGACGACCTCGAGGTTCGGACGATGAGTTCTTCGACGATCACTTTCCCATTGACGAATTTTCTTATGTTGTCTTCATCGTTAATTTTTTTTGTCCTGCTGTCGAAAAAAGATATGAGGGTTATTCTGTAACAAGTCCGATTTCTCGACGCCCGAAAGTCGACATCAATACGTCCACTGTATCGAATGCCGAACAGTCGAATGCCGAAAAACCGAACCGTTAGGGTTTAAAGAAGAAAGAGGTAGAAGAAGAATAGAAATAATAATAGAATCTCGCATATCGCAGTGGAACAAATATAATAGGTAAATAATCTTTAAAATAAAAGGGCTGTATATACTATTACAATACAACATCAGAGTACAACAACACACAATCACTGGCAGTTATAAATGACTTGACTACATAGAAAATTTGTCTCACACAAACCCGAACGCAACAGATACTACATAGTATAAATAATATGTCTCGCCATCCAGCTTGCCTCTTGAACTCCACGGCAACTCTTGAATTCCAGAAGGACCTGATAACCTGACTCTAGTCTGCCCATGTGGAAAATTGTGGGCACCCAGAGTTTAGAAAGGGAACAATAAACACTAGGCCAGTCATGGAACTGGTGTGAGATCTCAAAAACAATTATTTTCACAAAGAAAAGAAAAGAAATCTGCTATGCTTTTTAAAAAATGAAACTGCCATAAGGCCTCCCACCATACACACAATGCAAGCGCAAACTTGGAGGAGATTTCTCCTTATGACAGTCAAAAATGCTTAATACGAGAAAACTCTTTTAAATATTATTATTAGTGCATAGTGCAAAAAACCTTTCAAAAATATAATATTAATCTTAGCCAGCATAGGTACCATTATAATATGCCAGCTATAGCTGCCATTTTAAATGATAGGTTCTACAATTGAAATCGTAAAGGGCTCGTATTGTTTTGTTTGGATTTCCAACAAATGGTCGGGCGAAGGAACTTCCCAAATAAAATGGATCGCCTCTGGAGGCATGTCCCCGAGAACCTAATTGGATCTCTGCTACACAAGGCCGGGTTACCTCTGTAACTAGGTAACAACTGACACGAGCATGCCATCCCCCGGTTATTACCGACCTTTATCCCAGGGCCCCCAATCCAACAACCACACAGTAAAGTATCTGGGCTCCATACCATGATACTATTTTCATAAAAAATCAACATAAGTAAATATCTGGGCTCCACACCATGATATCACTTTTTATATCCAGAAGGAAATGGTCACACCCTCAGGAGGAGCTACCCCCAAATAACCTTGCTGCCACGATTCTTATTTCGACCATTACCGGGTTGTGTGGCTCGACGAAGTCTCATCCACAAAGCTATGCTTTTTACAAAGCCATGCTTCGATCACAAATGATCAACCAATGATCATCAACACACAACAGCACTTAGCATGCCACATTACCAAATTGGGAACGTATCACTAGTAATCATCAACTACATAACCTCTGAGCTCGTACGTCTTAGAGAAGGGTGTTAAGCTAAGAGAATAAATCTCCGCCACCAACAGAAATGTATTTGATAGAAACCAGCTTTACATCTCAAAGTGTAATGCCAGACACACAACCATACAAGTCTGTTCCGGGTTCGAACAAAACCGAAGGCACTTCCGAAGAAGCCCTCGCAATTTCCGGGTATTCACAATCCCGATCGGACTTCACATCACTTAGGGAATCTATATACCGTTGCGACTCAGTGCAGAGGCAATCGACGGGTTATCCTTTCATTTTCGAAAATACTCGGCCTTCACCACCGGTCTTCAAATGCTATCCATATCGACGTATCATTATTCGGAATGGGTTATATGACAGAAAGTCCTCTTCCGGCTAAACCGAGTAATGAGCATAAATTTAAAACACATGGATATGGGATTTCAATTAAGTCACAACTTAATATCCAAAACTTTTCTCTCAAATGGTTTAAACAAATTACCATTTTAAATCTTTTAAACAAAAAGATTTATTCCACACAGTTCACCCAGTTTCATGAAGATCCATTCAAATTTTCAAAACAAATTCCATTTCAAATTGGATTAACTCATCCAATCTTCCAGTTTAAGATTTAATTCATAACTTTCAAACCCTTTCTAATTCAAATCTTGTATATGGAAGACATACCATTTAAAACCCTCTTAGATTTCAAAACAAGATTTAATCGTCTTCACAAAGGTTAATACATAGTTTTCCAAACTATTTACAATTTCATTTCAAACTTGAAATTTTTCAACAAAAAATTTGAAATCCTTTCTTTTTATGAAAGTTATTATTGTTAAAAAAACAAATAGTATTTGTTTTGGAAAAAACCGATTACAAATTACATAAATTAAACCATTCAAGTATAAAACTTAGATTTAAATTTAAATTTCCAAAACCATACTTTTTAAATGGTTAAAACCTGTATAAACATCTTTATAACTTGTAAAAATCTTTTTAGACTATAATTTCCAAATCATTCCTAACTTGGAAAACCATTTCCAGTTCAACTTGAACATACTTTAATACCAATTGGAAATTCATTTCATATATGAAAGCTTATATCGTTCAAAAGCAAGTAGTTTTTTTATTTCGGAAAAATACGATTTCATTTATATAAGTTAAAATCTTTGGGTTAATTTAAATTCCCAAAACAACACTTTATAAAATGGTTCAAGTTCATGTAAACCTATATAATCTTTTTGAAATCATAAGCTTACAACATAGAATTAAATTTCAAACTTTTATTCAAATTTAAAACAAATTTCAAACCAAATTAAGTTATTCAACAAATAACTTTTTATTTTGAAATTCCTTTTCAAAAGTTTTTTCACTTTAAATCCAATTTATTTCCAAAACAATTTGGATTCAAAAAATCGATTAAAAAAAATTATTTCGAAAACTATGACTTAACATATTTCCACGTGCAATCCATATTTGTGTGTGTGTGGTGTAGTCCAGGGGTTTAACACAATAGTGCACAACAACAACCATCACAGATTCAATCATATTAACATCGATAAGCGGTATAACTCATAACGCTTATCTATACACAGATTCATAGATAAAACAAAGTTATCAATGAGTATCACAGAATATAAATAAAATTACTACTTGTGAAGAATCCAGTTGGATCCCTCCAACATGTTTTCCTGCATCCACAGATATTAGCACAACCAATAGATATCGATTCAACCTGATAATGATTATCATATTCAACCAAACAACCAATCAAACATTTAAATATTGGCTATTTAAATTAACCGGTATCCAGATTTGAGTGAGATTACTCACCTTGGGTTTTCAATGAGCATTCAAATTTAAATTAAATCGAACGGAGTACGATTTGACCTAAATTTTTACTTGCTTCGAATGATTTCAGAACTGCTCCACTGTGTAGTACTTGTCTCTGTGATTTCGAGCTTCCTGTTTCGTTGAATTCTGATAACGTATACAAAAGATATGGGGTTTTAAACATTTCGAATTGAATTTTAAACTATACTTTAATTTATTTTCAAATAAATTACCAAAGCCATTAGATTATCACTCAAAAATCAGGGCCGCATACTGCTTCTTCTTCAAACACGCGCTACCAGTTGAAAATGAACCCATGGCCGCCACTTAGGGTTAGATATCGCGACCACCTCGCTCAACAATCAATCGATCGACTACCTCCATATGAAACGTCTAGACGAACTCCACCTTCGGCCGGAATAGCGTCGAGCTCGGTCATCTCATTTGCTCGAAAAACGTGAGCCAATGCCAAAGCTTCCATCATCAATTTCCCCCTCCTCCTTGCGTCGATCCAAATCATGACCGTAGGATAGCAAGAGTTCGGAGTGCTTAACAATTTCTTAGTTACGAATTTTCGACTTAAACAAATGGATCTGGGGAAAATCGAGGAGGAACGAATGCAAACTTCGGCCATTGACATAAGAGAAGGCGGCTGAGAAGTATCTCGAGTCTCGGCCCCAAGAAATGAATATAAAAACATTTATAATTATTATTTCAATATTAAAGCCATTTTAAAGCAACTTCATCACACGATCCCCAAACTACGTGTGCCGACAGGTGTTTATAATGTTTTACCCGCATTCCAAACGCAATGGAACATGTTTCGGAAGTTAATACGATCATATGCGCGAGTTTCGGAAATAAATGATCAATTTTAAATTAAATCGATTAAAATAGTTTCTATGCGTTTTGAGCTTCCAGGGTCGAACGACAACTCCGATTGCTACGAAAATCGAAATCCGATAATAACTAACTATTACGAATCCAATGGAACTGGTTTTATCGAATTCCAAGACTATGCCTCGGAAGGCTATTTTAACTCGTCGATTAATTTGAGCGATTTTCACAATCGTCGAAATCATCTAAAATTTCATTTTAAAAACCTTACTAACTCTATTACAGATCATATAAACTTTATAATTACATTAGAAACTTTTCTGATTCACTTCGAACCAAAATCTTATTATTTGCATTATTATATTATTAAATTCCATTATTAAATTAATATAAAATTCCAAATCTTAATTTATCGACTTTTAGTTCCATCCAAAAGCCCAACGTCATTATTTAAATTCAAATAGACTTAAAATAACTTTTAGAAACCATTTTCATAATCATTTATATCCAGGTACACCAATTATCACAATTCCAATATTTAATTATTATTGTTCAAATTTCAATTGAATTCCCATATTGAAAATTACAACTAAATTCTACAAATTTAACCAAAATATTTTTACTTCAAAATCAATTCAAAATCCACATTTAACATTTAAAATGAATTAAATGTTCAAAATTTACGACTAGAAATTCTGGGTCGTTACATATTCTTTAGACTATATATTTAAAGGCAGGTCCTTGAGGCTAAAATATTGTGAATTTTTGTCCTTCATGATATTTTCCTATTTTTAATAAACCCTCAAACTTGAAATAACAATAATTTTAATAAATTCCTACATAAATGGAAATTATGCATAGTTTTAATGCAAATCATAATGATATTACCTAAAAATAAAAAATTCTACTCTATGTGATTGAAAGAAGCAATCCTAAAAATTTAATAAGCAACCGTACATCGTTTATGTTCAAATGTTAAGGATTATAATATTTTTTTGATAAAATTTGCTAACATATAACAGTCCTTTGTATGTCTATGCATAACCCAAAAAATGATGTTCTTAAGGCCATATCAAGATATTTACTTGGCAGTATATATTCCTTGCTTGTTTTCTACTTTTATGTATACTTTTGAGCATATTTGTTATCGTGTTTTGAAAGAGTTGCACTGTTCACTGTATTTATAAAACAACGGAGAAGATATCAGTGAGGATGATTTACTCTCTTATACAATTATATGCATATAATACAACTTGATGCCATGTAAATGATTGTAAAGAATAAGGAAAGATCTTATTCGCATTTTGGTATTCAATTATGGACCCTATGTATTAGAAAGGATTCTCAGTGTAGTTTAACTACAAATCTACAGCCTCGTTCTTTTGTCTTTAAATAATATGCTAGTATTACTCTTGCAATAGACCACAAGACATAAATTAGACGATGCTATGACAAATCAATAGATTTTTGTGGCTATAACTCTTCACTTAATCTACGTTATCAAATATTGTCAATACTTGAAGTTGTTGATTGTAATTGCTTCCATACAACCATAAATACTGCTATTATATGATGGCATTCATGGTATTCTGTGTTATCTACTTGCTCATTTTTATGATTGTTATTTTCTAAGTAATAATGGTTTCATAGGCCAAACTAGTATTATGTTTTAATTTGTAGAAAATGGGTAAAAATAGAAACGAAGGAGAAATGCTGTAAACAATCATATTCAAAACGAAGACAATTTTGAAAATAATGTTGCTCAAATTCAAAACAACCCACAAGAAGTCAATGACACTACAATGCAACAAGAAGAAAATGTTGAAGTTTTAGAAGAAAGCGAGAGAAATGGCAATGTCGATACAAATCTAATTATGAAAAAAAAAATGAAGGACCAACTAAAGTCTAAAGGCTTACTTCAAATAATTTATGTCAAATTGAAGTTGATTTTAATGGACAAGCTGAACCAATAAATGATGGATCAGTCAAACTATATTCTTATATAAGTCCTCTTGCAAGCAAGCATATTCTAGTTACACTGGATATATAGAAGCATCTAAGCAACAAGTTAAAGGTTGTTCTTTGGAAGTCCATTCAGGTAAGAAACAATAAATTAAATGTAATTTGGTTTTTATTCACTTTCACGTTGAAGTAAAATCTGACTTTGAAAAGTAACAACCAGTTACACTTAGCAATCAGGTCTGGTAGGTTAGGATATCTAATATCTCAATTGGTAATCCATAATTGGAATTCTTCTACAAACATGATCCACCATTGGTGGTGGTGGTAGTGATGCATACTACTTAAGAAGATTAAGACATCTTAATATTATTAACAATTCAGCACTATATTTCAGAATATTTTATAAACTATTACTCAGTTATTTTAATAAATAATGCAGATTATATTTAAATTGGATGAGGAATGAAAAAAGGTGCCATATTTTAGCAAATAGAATGTATTTTAAATCTTAAAAAAGCATACTAGTTCACAATATAGTAAAAGCGAAGAACGAAGAGGAGAAACTTCAGCTGAAAACCAGATAACGTCAAAACCATAATGGAGTGAAAGAATTTTATCAAATTGAAAACAACTCCGGACTTTAAGATAAATCAGTCATAATACATTTGTCTCTCTATATTTTTATAAACGCATTCAAATATAAACGCAATACTTATATCTCTTTGATTTTAGTAACTCTGTTAGATTACGGTTTTAATATGCTATAGAACATGCATGATCCACTCCTAATTAAGTTTTAGCTACCAATAGAAAGAAACGCTTACATTTACAATGGTTTATGATATTCTATTGTGAATTTGTGACGTTAGTTTTCTAAACAATCTTTTTTGTGTTTTTTTTATTTTAGATGGTAAGTGATAAATTCAAAGCAATTAGACACAATCAGATGCCACACACATGCACCATAGAGGAATGGCCCGATTAGCTAAAGATATGGTAAGAAAAGTTAAATTACTTACCATAATGTTTAGTAACTAGTTATCCTATATAGTTTGTTATTTTAATGATCTTTTGAATGTAGAAAAGAAGAGTAATGATTCCTCACCTGTCCCTAGAGTTGAAGCTTGGATCAAATCTCACACTAGAAAAGATGACAAACCAGTGAACATGATTGTTGTAGATACTATTGAAAATACTTTTAAATTTTTATTATAATGTGATAGTTTGACACTAGTGTATAATATCAATGTTAATGTATATAGGAAAAGATTAAAAAAAACGTTGGCAATGGATCATATTCGAGCTCAATAATCAGTTACAAAGATGTTGCATTGTCGCATGTGTTAGGACCTGATGGACCAGGACGATTGAGAGGAATGAGAAGGAGTATGCCTTCACTAAGGAAATTTGGTCACACGTTATGGATAAACAAACAATCCAAATGCAAAGCAAAATTTCAGAAATGATGGTTCACATGCTAATGAAAAATCAGGTAATATAATTTCAAATACCATATCCAATCTATAACTTTAACTATATTGAAATTTTATCAATGTAAAATATTAACCGGATTATTTCACTAAATGGTATTTAATTTTAAATTTACACTGAAATAAAAATATAAAAATAAACGGATAAACAAACAGTGAAAATGCAAGAAAATTTTTAAAATGACAGGCGATGCTTCGTATGCTAATGAAAAATCAAGTAATGTAATTTCAGTTGCCGTATTCAATCTATAATTCTATCTATGCTGAAATTTTATCTATGTTGAATATTAACTGGATTATTTCACTACTCTGGTAATTAATTTTAACTTTATACTAAACTAAAATTATAAAAAATAAACGGATTGTTTGTAACAAATTTCAAAATAAAGGAAAGTGACCTACTAGAATAAGAAATATTCAAGTTAATAAAATTTAACTTTTGAATACAGAATGCTGATTATTTTAAATATTCACTGTGATGAAATAAAGGAACCTGTCACAACGAATTTAGATTTTACAAATAAAGGAAAGAGACCTACTAGGGTACATGCCAACATTTAAATATTCAATGTGATCAATTGTGTTTTGATCTTTTCACATACGGACTTCTCAAAAGCATGGTCGCAAATAGATGAGAAAATGTTTCTTTTGTGAAGAGAGAATTTTGGTAATATAACAAAATTTCAAATAATTAACATTTCTACAGAAAAATATACATCTATTTTTACATATTTATTAGCAAATTATCAAAACGATATTCAAATCATAACTTGTAAATTTCAGTTTGACATTAAAACGAAATTTAATTACGGATCGTAGACTAAGTAAATTTATATTGTAATTTAAATATACATATTGTAAGCTGATAGATGTGTTATTTAATGTAGGTTTTCAAATGACATTTAAATGTGAGAAAGGATAAAACCTTTCTTAAAAGTAATAACTTATATTTTTTTAAATTGATTGCAATACATGACTTCTATAGCTCAAATCTAAAATTTAATTTTCTCTTATGTTTCATCATTTTTAAAAACAAAATTTGAACTACAGATTGAAATGAGTATTTTTGATATTTTAATTTTGGCATAGATTGAATGGTTTTCTCAAATGCGATATGACTTGAGATTTCAGAACTTGAGAATCATATCAAAATTAGAGACAGTGATTTGTAGCAGGATTCAGCTCGTGAGATATTTGTACCTTTTTGTAATTTAAATGGATGAAAAGAACAAAAAATGTAGACTACATAATTTCCTAGCAGAATAAAAAAACATTTCAGTTTCAAACAATTAACTTATACTATTTTTATACTATCAAAGCATATTTCCATCTTTTTTTTGAAATTATATTTTTCCAAAAGCAATATCTCCATGTTTTACTACTTGCTTGTTCTGATTTGGAGTTTTAAATTACTTCACCACTAGCTTAGGTAATATGGAAGATATTAGCAGCCAAAATAATAATTTTCAGCCACAGGGAATATTTTCCAAAATTATTTACCTGTCAAAATCATATTTAAATAACACAACAAATGAACCTTTCACAGCGAATATTTCTATTTGTGGATCTATTTGTAACCAATAAATGATGGTTCTTACGTAACCAATAAAATGGGCGTCAGGGCTTGGGCGCCCATTAAATGGGCGCCCAAGCCCAGTTCAGGATTCTGAATTGAATCCTGAACATTCAGCTTAATAATTTTCCTTAATCGAACGACTGGAGATTTTTTTCCGCCTAATTCAGAGTTGAATTGCACCACTAGAGATGCCCTAAGTATACTTGGAAAATGTTATCTTTATGAAGCAGAAGATATAAGTACACCAAGTCCACTTGTTATACATATTGTTTTCTTATATATGGTTTACCTTTCTGATATGTTATTTTTTTAGTTGATTACAAATTAATTCCATCATTTCTGTTAATATAACTGTGGTATACAACATATCGATTTGTCGTTTTAATGATTCATTAGATCAAATAATAAATACTAGTTATTTATATTTATTTAAAAGGTTCAAATTTTAATTTAAGAGAGAAACAAAAGAATAAAAGAGGAAAGAAGAGAAATCTCTAAAATTAAAAAAGTGACTTCCTTTTGCATTAACGTTGTTTAATAGATTCCAGAATGAAAACAAGCAAGTGATAATTGGTTTTAGAATTCAGCTTTTAAAGATCCTAGAAATATTCATTTTCATCAGGTTTACTGTTGGCATTCCACCCTTAGATTCCTAGGTTTCTCTCTCTGTTTACTAGGTGTTTCTATCCAGCTTTGTATGTCTGAGTACGCGTAAGCTTGTGTGACATGTTCAATTTTTAATTTTGTATGTATATAATTCTTACTATCTGCTAGTATCACAAACCCTTGAGAGTACCCACATAATTTTCATCTCTGTCAATCTTTCTTTGACCGATGTTATTAAGCTTGGTGGTTTTAATTCCTTTTGTGTAAAATGTTGCTCAACTTGACCTTGTTCTTATTAAGCATGATGATGTACTTGGGAGGGACGGTGCATTTGAACATGATTGTTGCTATCTTCTGCAAGCATGCTCCTTTTCTTTGTAATTTATTAGCAAATGAACATGATTTTCAAATTTGTTAGGCTGCTTATTATCTATATGGGTCCAATATGTCTAACTGTATTTACATGAAAATCTCTCTGCATTATCTATATGAATCTGATAATTCATATTATCAACGGTATATAAACTCTCAATTTGTAAATGTATCAAAGCTCGTATCGAGAGTACCAACTCACTATCTTTCTTAATTATCGTTAGTTTGGTTACATGTGGAAAACTGACAAATGTTATACATGGCATTTCGGCAATCAAACAATCTTAAATATTAGATGTTTCACATGTATAGACATTGCATTAAATCTTAAATACACAGCCTAACCATTATAAATTATTCACTAACGTTCATACACACACATATACATATATACATCAATCAATATATATATATATATAGATAGATAGATTGATGTATATATGTATATATGCATGTCTTTAATTTTTTATGTATCAAATGCACTTTTTATTTCCTTTGTCATAGGACCGATAAGGCATTTATGTGATTCAGCTGCTAAATAAAAAATTTACGAGATTTTTGTTGTTCAACTTTGAGATTTGATGCCTCTGATGGTTTTATAGTATAAAAATCATATGAAA
This sequence comes from Allium cepa, assembly GCA_030765085.1. NCBI lineage: Eukaryota > Viridiplantae > Streptophyta > Magnoliopsida > Asparagales > Amaryllidaceae > Allium > Allium cepa. The sequence continues at coordinate 737,960,390 of CM060943.1, forward strand.
TACTTGTACGAATCGATGACAATAACTAATCATATTGATTAGCAGAAACCATGTAAAGTTAAGTTTATTTTCTTTATGAAAATATGGGTTCCGGTAATGATAAACTCCATGTAAAAAGATTAGATTTGAATGCAAGGTTTTCCAGTGTGCTAAAGTATGAGAGGTGTTACATTGATACAAATATTAAGAGGTTTTGTATGGTCCATAAATCCCATACGGTAGAAGGCTAGGAGCACATTGGTTTGCTTTGCTATGGCATGTAGCCTACATACATTGGTTATGCTTAAAAATTTCTCCGACTTCTATTATTATTTTTTATGAATATAATTTGAATGTAAAACATGTTAAATTTTTATAATGAGATAGTAAGTCTGCTAAATTGTAGAATAATTTTTTTTCCTTCATGCACATTGTATCATGTTGCTCGGGGGTTATACTCTATAACTTAAGCTTGGTAGCAGAAATATTTCAATATAAATTTCTAATAAGACTACAATTCTGATAAATTAAGCTATTATTTATGAATTATTAATTCAAATTTGCAGTAATGCACAATATCACCTTTCGTCAGCTATTAGTTGTAAGAATTTCAGTTTTGCATTATTGGCATAGTACATAGGAGAATATATGATTTTTCCCTTAACTATATATTATGTAGCTAAAACTGTTAGACTTCTAATATTTTATCATCTTTAGCTTTATTATTGGTTACTTGATTTAACTAATATACAAGGTTACTCATGTTGTTGTAATATTATTGGTTTGACAAGGTAAAGAAAACTTGGGAGAAGTAAGCACACATCAAAAGATAAAAGTAAATTATATTAACAAGCATATATGCACATTCAGATGAGCCTGCATTTAATCACAACGTGCATGCATTTTTAGTTGCAAAAATGGAAGTAGATTTGACAGTAGAATTGCCAGCATAAACTGAACCTGAGGCAACGATCGTGAAGACTGAGACAACTGAAGAACATTTATAGAACCAATAACTTGAAACCATTCGTAGTTTTATCATTCCTTTCTTTTGCTTTAGTTTATTTTATACTATTCGAAATGAAAATAATACATGCACTTTTACATGCTTATGCTCTTTTAGCTAATGTAGGCAATGAGCAAAAATGTATTAAAATATATCAACGATTAGTTGTTTTTTTACTAATCTTTGTAGATTTTTGTCTTTTATGCTTTCAAGTTACTCTTTTGGAAACCAGCTCTCAAATTGCTATTTTTTCTTTTGGAAACCAGTAATTTCATATTTGTCTTTCTTAAGTTAGTGTTGCTTATTTTAGTAGGGTTAATTATCCAAGAAAAATCTTTATATTTTATTTCCATTTTAATGATTTTTTCATCATTTGTTCCGACATTCAAGAAAGGAAATATAAACCTCAAAGAATAGACGTGAAAAGAATCATAAAATGAAGTGCAAAAGAATTATTGGTTTGTACATGCAAATCAGGTATTTGAACTTCGCTTACACAGAAGGCGCTATTATTTTTTTCAGACCGTAGTAGCTTCTTCATACTAACTCAAAATCAGGCGAAACTTTGATCAATGATCTTTCACCTAAATTACGGACAATATGGAACACTAGGATACTTCAGCATAGGAACATATACTGTAGTTCTCCATGGTGAGTAATAGTTGTACGAAAATAACAGGCTACATCCCCATATTTGTATACTTCTCTATGAGGTGTAAAAGGGTATATATGAAACTTCAAAAAGACACCAAGCAAATCTGTTCAATGAGTCTCTTTATTAGTAGTAAAGATATTATGATGTCATTTAAATTTCGTCAATTAATTTCATAAACACTATAATTTCCTTTGTAGGGCAAGCATGACAAGAAGCATGATTAATGTGATTTATTGGATTGGTGTAGGACAGATGAAATTGTTGCAGAAGGAAGAGTTATGTCAAGTGATCCAAAGAAGCTTGTCCAACAAAGTCCTTTGAGTCAGATGCTATGAAAATTAATATAGACATTTCAAGAAAACTAAATACTTTTTTATGGAGGCCTACACTTAGTTTGACACACACTGAAGAAGTTGAAGGTGGGATAGTAGCATGACCACTTAGCAGAGTTGTTTTGCACAACATAGATCACTTTGAGAAAGAAGAAAATGAGGTAAAATTAAAATCATTTAGTAACTAACATTTAATTTGAATACATAAAAAGTTTACTTCATTAATATATATTTTTCTTTAATAGAGTAAAATTAGCAGCGTAGATCATAACTGCAAGTTGTATGAATGGAGTGGGAACGTAGAAATAGTTGTTGAAGGGCGGCTGGACTCGAGTAATCCAACAGAACTTGTGAATGATCTTCCTCTTGGACTATATGCCATGACAGTTTGGATAGGTAATCCAAAAAATCAAGATGCTTATTTATGGAGGCCGAAAGTTGGTTTGACGCGAGTTGAAGAAGCTGTTGGTATGAAACTAGCATTGCCTGAAATGATAGTAGTTGTGGAGCAGTTTAGCGTTTAGTATCTTTTACTCACACGGTTAATGCTGATGTTGCTGGAAATGTTTACTTATAATTCATTCATTCATTCACCTTACCAATTGTTTAAATATAGAATAAAATAGTCTTTTTCTTAATTGATAGAGCGCAAATTCAATGATAAATAACAACTGTAAGCTGATCAATTTGGAGCAAGAGGGAAAAATTATAGCTGAAGGATGTGTGTATTCAACTGATCCGACCTTATTGGTTCATTTTGTTCCTCTAAGAATAAATGCAGTTAAAGTTTGGTTTGATGTTGCAAATATTCCAAATGCACGTCTATGAAAACCAACATCCGACTTATAAAACATTGAGAATGTCATCGGCACTGCAATTGCTTGGCCTGCTGAGAAAGTTATAGCAGAAGCAAGCTCTGGTAAGCGCAATTTAACTTAATATTATCTTTTTTGCATCGCCACCTCTATGGTTTGTACCGTTTCAATAAGAAAATGAAACATGCACCCATCACTCACATCACAATTCGGTCCTGCTGTCATACACACACTGAACTTACATGAACCACGCCTGCATGTTACACCAAACCAATATCGCTCATGCCTGAACTTTGGTTTCTTGTACACTGCATCTACACTGTCATTTTTCCTTGGACTGTCATCCTGCTCCTGTTTTATATCTTACCAATGGTCCAAAATATCAATTCATTGTACTAAAATAACAGCCTCAATTTGGTCTATAAGCCTATGAGTTAGAAAATGTTTTCATGTTTTCTCCTAAATAAATACCAAGTAAATAGGGTTTTGTTTCTTCCTAGTTTGATGTTTAGAAGCCTTTAACAATAGTTTTCAAATTTTCCTAGATTCGGATAATTGACAAAAAAATATGGTGTGGGAAAAAGAAATCCACTTAAATATGGAAAACATACCTTGCTAACTATTTTCTCTAATTCGAGCAACTTTTACACTTGTGGAAAAAAAATAACCAACCAAATAAATAATAGAAGAAGCTTTCAGTTTGAATATCAAAATGATGGCTTACTTCAGTTGTTCTAATTGATCAACGAACCTATCCACAGGGTCCACAACTATAATGAACACAATACAGTTCAAATTTCTGTTGGGGATTTGGCGGTTCGAGACAAATTTGATGGCGATTGCGATGAAGATAATGATGTACTTCCTACTTCAAGGATCTATGGAATAGATTCTTTTAGACAATAGTTCAACCCACCAGGTACGTACGGGTTATCGAACTATCGACTTTCAGGATTCATTGAAGCCTTATAACAGCGTAATCGGATTCAAAGTTTGTACGCTTTTGATCCGACCATGAACACTTTAGTATTGATTTCTGATGATGCAATTTATATAGAACAGAATGAAGAGGAAGAAGAGAGCAATTCTACGACGGTTTCTGAATTTGCAACACCTTGGAGGCGTCACAAAACAGAGTGATGCAACACTGTCCGACGTCGCAAAATGCTTCTACAAAGAAGAAGAAGAAGATTCGGAAATGAAAACTATTCCCAACATTTCTGGGCGTTGCTATTTATAGATGTGAAGAGATATCCATTCGTGAATGGTTGCGGCCCTTCATAACGGTTCAAAACCGTCGCTAACAGTCACTCCGTTTGAATTTGAAACGTCGCGTCTATTCATTTTGCAATATTCAAAAAATCGCTACAAAATTCCCGCCCTTATTCAAATTTCAGTTCTAGGTCCTTAACGGGCTGAAATTTGGCCCGTTACTGTTTACATATAATCCAAAAATATTTTTGGATCTGAACCCGAAACCGTACCCGTTTCAGTTCGGTCGGACGGACGGCGGCGGCGGCGCGCGTGTGGTGTTGCATGACTTCTCTCCTCACAACAAAGCAAACGTGTGGGAGCCTAAGGCCCCAACGTCCACATGAGAAAGCTATATTTATACAAATATAGTCTTTGTTTTTCTAGAATATGGGACTAAACTTTTCTTTCTTCTTTTCTTCTTTCTCTTCCAAACAAAAAACCCAAAGTCCCCATAGCATATTTGAACATTTTACAACAATCTCCCTCAATTTTCAAAATAAATAAAAAGGACGGCTGATTCACTAGAGTGACTTCCTACATACCCAAGTGGGATCAAGGCTATGTAGTTCTAAGATCAAGTTTTGCATCATCGTGAAAACCAACACATAAATAAAATGCATCTTGTAACGACCCGTATATTTCGTGGATTTAACTAGGTTGGATTTATGAGCTTTGTAATTTAATTTAGTGGAAAAATTTTCACTTTATAAACAAATATTGAAATAAAGGCTAAAATAAATTATATGAATGATGCCTTAAAAACTTATTTATATAGAAATTTTTATAATATTCAAATGAAGTAAGTTGGAAAATAATTCTTACCTGGATATAAAATTTAATATGAGAAATTTATGATAGTATTAAACCGATTTAACGCAATAAAAGATTGTGAACGATAATTGGAATAGATTAAGGAATCCTGTTATTGCAAGTTAATAAATTTGTAAACTTTAATGAACATCTCAAAATTTATAAATTTATTGAAATTTAAGACTTAGCATAAGCGTAGAACTATGAGTATGATGACAAACTTTTATAAATTGCCTAATTAAGGGTCAGCAAATTTATTTGGAAATCAAACTCAATTAAGGGTAAGTAATTATGATGGGTTGATGGCATAAACGTTACTAATTATTATCATAGTAACGGAAGTGCAGATGGAATGCAACCGTAGAAATTTAAGTTAAGTATTAACAATTGAAAAGGATTGTCGATTGAATGGAGTACTTTAGGTTGTCATACTAAATTAAGAATGGAACATAAGGCAAATAGAAATAAATCAATAAACGTATATAGATTTTTAAAGTTTATAATGATGAATAGAATTTTTGATGACATTAATATAAGATAGTGAATTGAAATAATTGTGGGTAGATATTAAAATGTGAATGGGAAGGTGATTGTATGGTAAATAAATAATCGTGAACTTTAGTAAATGAATTTATGTGCAAAGGAATTGAATTAAACATAAATAGCATGAATAGCATGAATATTAATAAAAGAAATTATGTAATAATTGATTTATTTTAGCATTTATGAATGAAATAGGAATTTAGGTTTAAGCAATTGATGAATAAGATGTAGTGCAATCCAAATTAATATAAGTAATTGTGAGTAATAAGAGCTTATTTATATGATATAAGGATAACGATAATATTTATGGTACGTTACTTATTGATAATTAAGATTGAAATTAAATTTTTATTAAATATAAATCAATTAGTAACTGTACGTTGCCTATTGTGGTAGTTTGTTAATTTGAAGTTTGGATCAGTTACCATAATTTTAATTTTATATTACATTAATAATAATTAAGGTAATAATTGTAAATAATGTTAAGATTTTATTTAACAGTAGTTATATTTTAGGGCATGGAAATAAAGTTATCAAAATATTTGAAGACAATTACACTTAGATGAAATTGATTGTCTCATTTATGCGGGTAAGAACTGTAATTGTAAAGAGTAAATGTAATTAGCAACTAAAATGCATATTTGTTTCATAAGTTAATTTAAAAGAATGAAACCTATTTGAATAAGCTTATTTGAGATTCTAATTTTTTTAATATGTTTTACAATTTCAATATAAATGGAAATAGTAGTAATACAAAGAAAGGCAGAATTTTTGAATATAGTAGTTAAGGAAAGGCAAACAAATCCTTCCATCTAAATCCAATTTAAAATAAAGCTTAATTATTGCAGTGGTTAGAATTAAATATTATGCAAGTCGAATACTAACTAATTCATTGAAATACCTATTAATGAAAAACAATTGAAAAGTTTTATTTGGTTGTAATTGGTAGATTTGAAATAAACGTAAAGTTATATTAATTGACGTAATAATACGCAGTAAACTATAAGGTCATAGTCAAAGTTAAATTTAAGTAAATTCTTGGGAATTTGAATTTTACAATATCTGAATTTACCGTAATTGAATTCGAACACTGAAATTTATAAATTTATTTACTTGACATTGATATCTGGGTTTGTTTAAATTGTTGTAACTAAATTGAAAATATAAAAGTGATAAAATTTTCAATTTTAAAGTCGAAATTTTAAAGATTGAATTTAATTAATTTATTTGCCTATTTACTTAATTAATATAAAAATAGCCATTTTGGCCACGGACTCGGATTTCGACGAAACTAGTTTCATCGGATCCGTATCGGTGAATTATTGTAGGGTTTTAAGTTTCGTATCGATCGGACCTGTCGTTTGATCGTACGGACGCGAAACGCCTTGAAATCGATTTAATTAAAATCAATTTAATTAAAATCAATTTGAAATCAATTTAGAAATTTGTTTTCAGCATATAACTTCTTCATACGATCAAATTTGGACGTGAGACTTTTTCCATCACGTTCAGAATATTTTAAAATACCTATTTGGATATATGAGTTTAATAAATTTCGTCCCGGGGTCAGAACGGGCTTTTTGGGCCAACTACCGTTTAGCACGTTCGTAATTCGTGCCCACCTAGCCTACTACTATGTGTCTATATATATGCTGTGATAAACCCTAGCCTCCATCTTCTATCATTTGTCTGTACGTTCATTGTCTTCATCTCTTTCTCTTCCTCAATGGTTGCAAAACCTAGATCTATCTACAGTTCAAAATCAAAAGTCAAAATTCAAAATTCCCAGAAAAATTCGAGAAAAATATATGTCGTAGTTCTCGGAACACATAATCTCATGGTGTAATTCGTTTGTGGTTTCGAGGCGTCGTTTGTCCAGAAATTGCAAACCAAGCTCGGCCGTTCGTTTTGATATTCGGTGATTTCAACGGTGGATCGTCGATTTGGGGACGATCAGAAGGCATGGTTGCAGAGAGAGTGCCGAGGCAGGCCGATCCATACGGCTACTTCGTGTTATTGGTCCCTAGATTTATCGAAAAAAAGGGGATAAGGGGGCGACGGCCGTGAGCCGCTGGGGGTGTGATGGGCTTGCGCGTGGGTCCATGGCGGGCGGCCGGCCGTGGAGATCACGGTGGTGATGTCAGATAGTGGAGGAGGTTGGCGTAGTGACGGCAAAAATTGCGGCAAAGTGGACGATGGTGGCGGCTATTAGTACCGATCGTGATAGGGTTTGCATCAGGGGGGAAGACGCGTCTGTACGCGATGATGACGTGGCAGCTATATGTGTTGGTTTGTTTCAATTTAAATTTTGAGTTTCAAGCACGTTAACTCGAATAACTTTCTCATACGTAGTCCGATTCACGCGAATTTTTTTTTGTTAGGTTCGTAATTTAATTCTGGATCTGTTGACGCTGGTTTGGACAGATTTGGAGACCGTCAAATTTTGGGTTTAAATCGGATTTAAATTCGATTTAAATTCAAAAGGTGAGTGTTTTAACCCACTCACAACTTTTAAAAGTTTTTATGTTTGTTGAGTTTATTTTAGATATGAGTAGAAATTTATTTATGAATGTTTGGCATGTTTTATTCAGCATATCTGTTAATTCGCATTTATTAAATTTAACTGTTAATTTAGTTTATTTATTGCATATTAATTGACAGTTAGAATTTATTTATTTGCCTATAAACTCCTAGTTAACAGTTATAAAATTTATTACTGAATATAAACTGTTAGTTTAATAGTTGTTAAATTATTTTGAACATAACTGCCAGTTATTACCTATTATATATTATTAGATATATATTGATATTGATTTATTATTGGATGATGATTGTGATTTGGATGATGGATGATTTTGATGAATGGATGTTTTATTGTATATCATTAAACTGCAAGTTATCATGCATTTTTCATTTCATTTGGGATTGTGGTTTAAAATGATATACAACCGCAAAATTTTATTTTTAAATTGCGGATTGAAATGATAAATATCCGTATCACTTGACCATAGGATAGAAAATTATATACAGGCACCGTGGTCTATATATAAAATATTTTAAAGTGATTTCTATGGTTTGTATGGAATACGGTTTATAATTTTTAATTTTTATATTTTCTTCTATATATATACATATGAAGTTAGAGATTTTGAATTTAAGCCGTGTATAAATCTCTTAAATAAAAAGGGAAAAATTGAGAAAAATGGAGTTTGATAATTATATCATATGTTTAATGTTTAAGTTTGGAAATTTTAAGATATGATATTTATAACTGGACTTTTCCAAGATAATTAAAAATGAATACGTTAGTATAAATTAAATTGAAGAAAATATTTAATTGTTAGAAATTGGAGTTTTATTTATGGATTTATGTAAATATTCAAGACTAAATAATAGTACGTTAAATTTGCTGAAAGAAAATTTTCCAACTTTAGCTTTGAAATATTAATACTCCAAATGGATATATATATATAGAAATTGAAGTAGTTTTGGAACTTGAAAGTGATATTTAAATTTTGGTTTAGACTTTAAATAAACAAACATATTTGTAAAGCCATGGAAATTATTTTTCTTTACAAGGTTACCTTAAAGTTAAACCATTTATTTTATATACCGTTGAATATCCAAACCATTCAAGTTTTAGAAGTTATGGTTTTAAAAGTATGAATTCCGAAATATTATGTTTTGAAAGTATAATTCAAATGTTTGGTTTCCAGATATTTTAAATTTTAAACCAGTATGATTTTGGAAAAGGATTATATTTGAGATAAAATGATATCATATTATTTTGGGTTTTAATTTGATATCGTATGGGAAATTTTATTCTGGTTTTAAAGTATAAACTATTTTTAAATGATCGTGGTGTTATAATAACGATGGGTTGGCAAAGAGACCGGGATCGGATATGGACATACTCTCTGTCGATACCGAAAACCACTTTGACTAACCGTGTACGTGGTGGAGATTCCAGAATGAAGTAGGTTGGTGGCGACGTTTCCTGTAAGGTAAATACGTGGACCCAACTCCCGTGAGTTGGCATAAGGTGGCTAAAACAGGAGCGATTCTCGGGCCAATGAGGTCATTCCTCTGATCGAACGCACTCCTTCGATACTATACTCTGACTTTGGATTGTTTCGGTGGCCATTATTGATTTCTTTGATTTGGGGGTGTTAGTTCAAGGTGGGCGGTAGCTGCGGCTATGCGTTACCACCAGGCCGGATAGCAATTGGTATATCTACCCTGACATTGCCTAGTTGTGCCGTGTCACCTACCCTAGCGCGCCTTATACGATTTTGGCTTTGTACCATACCTATGGAGTGCCCTCTGACGACGCCCAGTACGGGGGAGATTACGGTACTGTATAGACTATGGGAATATATTCTGTGTTAAGGGCTATATGGGTAACCCCTTAACGCTATTTAAAAGTAAGTTTATTTTACAATTAGACACTATTATAATAGCGCAATATACTATATAGTAAATAGTTTAACGGATTCTTAGGAGATGTAAATCCCGAGCATCTCTTGAGTTACTGTACTCATATTTATTTCTGTTAATTTAACTCACATAAGATCTTTTAGTTCTGACTCGAGTGTTTTTGTCTTTTCAAATTCGCTCGGGTCAGTCCGAGCGTTTCAGGATTTGAGGATTTAGCTCTAGGGGACGAAGACGAAGAATTGTATTACTAGTATCTATATTTTTCCACTACACCATTTAATTCCGCTGCATTGATTGTATTGGTATGTGTAACTCTGATATTTATTGTACAAGTAAGACAAAATATTTTGCAAAACAGTTTCATGAACTGTATATTTGACTATTATGTTTTATCCTTCCGCTGCGAGATTCTGTTTTGTTTTATTTCTTCTCTGTTTTTCTTATTTACCCCATAACAATCCGCCCTTCCGTATGGTTTGAATTGGCACGTGTGTCGGTTTAAATCGTGCGAAAAGGTGGGATGTTACATCTGGTATCAGAGCTTTGGTTTAGCGATAAACCTTAGCTTTGTGGGGTTTGACTCTTTGTCAATAGGGTAGTAATACCCTATGGGAGTCGCTGAGTGTATATATATGAGAGAGCGTATTTGTTAGTGTTATAAAAAGATTTTGATATTGTGTTAATCTGTTCGTTTTGTATTTATAAATTCTGGTTGATGCATGGGACGCAATGACATCAATAGGGATTTCTAAACACTTAATAGGACAGACCGACATAATATTTGTTTTAAATATAGGTAAATGAAATAATTTTGCCTATTATATTTTCTATATATATATAATAAATTTTCCAAAAGATATATATATATTTGGGTGCAATAGATTGGTTGTTAGGAATAAAATTTATATATAATAGGTAAAATAAGATTGAAATTAAAATCAATGAAATTTGGAAATTTTAGGACTTAAGTCCGGGATTTTTGAAAATTTGCTTTCAAAGGATTTATGAAATATAATAAATTTGTTTAGTATAATTAGGAAAAATTGTTTTAAAGAAGATTTTGTAGAAATAAGCTTTGTACTTTCCTCTCTGTCGCTGGAAAATAACTTCGGTGATGGTGGCCGCATCATCGACTTTCATTTTCGAGTTTCGAAGAGGAAAGGCTACTGTAGTGAATTCTACTGCAGATTTGTTTTGAAAATATCTAAAGGATTAATTGTTTTAATTATAATTAGAGGTATATAAGTTATAAAGATATATTTATCTGTTGAAATTTAACCCGGTATTTACTTCTAAAATTTCCATTAATTAATTGTTTCATTTATGGTAGTGAAACAGAATTTAATTAAGAATTGAAACCTAAATAGAATAAGAGACTTTAATGCTAAGTTATAAAGGAAGTTAAAATTTTAACTTATAAGAAAAGGTAAAGATTTATTGAACAATGAACATAATTAAAGGATGAGATAAAACTTGTATAAGTTCATTTGCATTTTCTTTAACATATATAACTTACCAAATATGAAAAGTTGAAATGTTAAATAAGAGATTGGAATAGAATATTATACAAGTAGGAATTTTGGAAGTAATGAAGTATTCAATGAATTGCTATTATAAATAAGAATTTAATGGTATAAACTTAAGTTATAATTGAAATTTTACCAAAATTAAAGGTAAGTATTATAAATAGGTGATTTTAAACTTAAGTGAATAAATTGAAATTCTTTAATAAATAAGGATTGATGTGTAGGGTTATTAACTTAAGTATGAATTAAATTGTAACAACCCGCATATTTATCGAGTTTACATTTAAATATTTTTATTTAAATATTAAATCGTTAATCGGATTTTGGTCCGAAAAACTACTTTTTGCAAACGGTCAAATTAAGACTCGAGACCACTTCCATTGAGTTCGAAATGTCGTTTACAACTTTTTAAGTATAAACATCGATAGGTTTGGAGTTAGTGAAATTTCACTAACTTTTCCCGCTTTGGACTTTGGGTTAGTTTAGCCTATTAAGCCCAAGTTCCAACCCTCTTCTCCTCACTCTTCATAAATTTCCTAACTAACTCAAGCTTTAGCATTAATGGTGAAGAGAATGGGAAATTAAAACTCCAAGCTCAAATTCAATTGCAACTCCATCATTCAACTCCAAATTCAAGTAGAAAATATTGGATTCAAGCTTTGGATTGCTTCTCCTTGCTTTCAAGCTTCATTTTCATAAATTTTAGTGCAAAGGTGAGATTTTTATCTCACAATTCTAGCCTATAACTATATTGGACTGTTGGGAATGATTCCCTATCATTTTTGCATGCATGTTAGCATTTGGTTTGGATTGGATTGGCGAAAAACTCCAATTTTTAGCGTTTTGGTGAATTTTCTACACTTAGGTCGTTCTGGCCATTTTTAGGTCGTTCGGAGTTAAGTCGTTCGTCCATGGGTCGTGAGTCGTTCACGAGTTAACTTTAGGTCGTTCTGGAAGAATTGGCACTTCGGAATTAGGTCGCTCACGAGTTAAGCCTTAAGTCGTAGGTCGCTCACGAGTTAGGCCTTAAGCCGTAGGTCGCTCGCGAGTTAAGCTTTAAGTCTTAGGTCGTTTCCGACCTATAATCTCTAGGCAAACGTTAAGTCGCTCGCCCTGGTTTATCTCGTAGGTCGTCTCCGACCTAAGCTCCTGATAAGTCGTTCGAGTTAGGTCGTTGGACCATTTACCTTAGGTCGCTCGTCCACTAGGTCGGCCTGGTTTATCTCGTAGGTCGTCTCCGACCTAAGCTCCAGATAAGTCGTTCGAGTTAGGTCATTGGACCATTTACCTTAGGTCGCTCGACTCTGTTAAGTCGTAGGTCGCTCGACTCTGTTAAGTCGTAGGTCGTTAGACCTTAGGTCGTTCGCATTCCTTAAGTCGCTCGACCCCTCCACACTAGGTCGCTCGGCTTGCTTGAGTCGTAGGTCATTGGACCTTAAGTCGCTTGCCTCCCTTAACTCCAGTTAGGTTGCTCGGCCATTGTGTTAAGCCGCGTGAACCCTTAGGTCGTTAGACCTCACTTTGCTTTAGGTCGTAGGCCGCTTGTCTTCACTTAGGTCGTACCGTTTTGGACGGGGCGCTGCCCCGCACCCCGCCGGGGGCGCTGCCCCCTGGACCCCCGCGACCTGACCGGGCAGGTCGAACCCCGTAAGCGGTGGCGTTGCCCCCGCACCCCCACCTTGGGGGGTTGCCACCCCCCCTGGACCCCCCCTCCGTAGGGGATCTTATCTGAAAAACATTGAGCTGATTTCCTTGGATTTTATTCACATCTCCGTATGCGATTTTTGTGACTGATTGTTTCTACAATTGCTTATGTGTTTTGTCACTTTATAATATAAAGGTTTCAATACTAGTAGTAAATATCAAAACTCTTTTAACAAACAATTTCAACTCTATTTTTAATAACAAAGCTCTTTTCTTAAATCGTTTTCCAATCTATTAGTATATACAAGCCTTTACCTCACTCGGATGAGAAATCTAATTAAACGACTTAGTAAAACAAGTGGTATGAAACGCTTGCGTTCACTTCGTCGGTTAATTCTTGGACTTGTTCGATTGAACCTCTTGTGACAATTTTATTAGTGAAGATTTACAGTTTGTTCGTAAATATTTAAGTTAAGCAAGTGGTTATGGGACATGAAGCTAAACTTCTATATTTACTAGCTTAGTGTAATTGACACTTCTCGTTGATCTTGATGATCGCTTTATGAATTAGACTAGCAATTGCGCGATGTCTCTTTCATTGCAAGGTTAGACTAGACACCACTTGTGTGATTCCATTCACACATACCTTTCTGCTTTTTGGTTAGTCTTGACCTCATTCTGTGTGATTCCACTCACACATGTGGGGTAGCTCCCCATGGTCTTCGGACCGTCATGTGATAGGCCTCTTTCCCTTTTTATGATTTCTGGATTTCTCGTGTTGATTTCTGGAATTTATGTCATTGACTTGTTATGAGTACAAGTTTAGGGTATGATGCCCCCTTCGAATCTTTGAGAAGATTCTTGTGATATTGATTATCTCTTATTGATTGATCTTCTGTTGATCATTATTTACATACTTATAGCGGTATGTCATTATGGATGTTTATGTTTATGCCATATCTTTTATGTTATATCATGTCATCTGATATTTATAGCTAGACTGATCCGTTTATTATTTTCTTAAATAATACTCGGATCAGACCGAGATGTTACAGGTGCTTCTGCTTGACTTCTTCCCAGGGATTCATCACTCTGACTTTTGGCTAACTGTTTAGATTAGCAGTTTTTGTTGTATACACTTGAGATATAGACTCATAGTTGTATTCTTTTGTATAGCACGTGTTGCTATTCTTTTGTATTATCGTGGATCTTATTGACCACTACTCTGACGTACACTTTCATGTGTTAGTTATATATTCATATCTTCTTCCGCCTTTGTGATATGGATATCTGTGACTGATTTGTGATATGATTATTTCTATGTTTGTTTCCGAAGATTATTTATAGCCACCGTGTGATAAGCAATTACATGGATGGTCGCTCCTCAACAGCCTTATTCTCCGTGCTAGTTGACAGCACTTCTCCGGAGTGTTCTTGGCTAGCGTGGGTATAGAGGTGGGGCGTCACATAAATACTACTAGCTGAATATAATGGAAAGTAGGTAATATAAATAAATGACTGCAAACCCTAGTTATAGAATTTGTAAATTCCTTTACTTATAAGAATGGATATTTTAGGGTTAAGAATTTAAGGGAATTAAAAAGGGTTACTATAAATAAGTAATAGAATTGTAAGCATGGAATAAAAGATTGAAATTGAGAAGTGTATTAAATACAATACAAATAAAAGAAACTTACATGACCGGAATAAATAAATAATAAAAGTGAATAAATTGTAAGTAATAAGTAAAAATAAAGGATACAACCACTGACGAGAAAATAAAATTTGAAGTTGTTAGAAATAAATGTAAACTATAAAAAGGAAAGGAAATCAAACAACTAAAGTACGTAATGAATTGATATAAGTTAAATTGATTGGTTGGTTTGAATTGTTTTTGTTTGATTATGGTTGGTCGGGTAAGGAAATTTGAAGTAGTTGGATGAATAAATAATCTATTCGATCTCATCTAAGACTGTTGAGTAAATGATGCACTGGATAGTTATTGTTCATTCCGTACCATTTCAAGCTTTGAACCCGAGCAACTATTTTTTTGTTGATTATATGGTTGTTTATATTTGTTGTGTATGCTGTTTGTTGAAATGGATGGTTGTTGGATTGATTTGTTGTTAGCGATTGAAACCACTTAGAGATTATTTGAAAATGCTTTCCAAACTTTATTTATCTAAGTATAAAAAGATATAATGATTATAAAACGGGTATATTTTATTTAAGGTAATAAATTTAGTAAATTATTGTTTATAAATTTAATATTTTGAATAAGATGTATTGTTATTTAATTCTTTCTTCTCCTTTCTTTTTCCTTTTCGGGGACGAAAAGTTTTGAGTGGGGGAGAGTGTAACGACCCGTATATTTCGTGGATTTAACTAGGTTGGATTTATGAGCTTTGTAATTTAATTTAGTGGAAAAATTTTCACTTTATAAACAAATATTGAAATAAAGGCTAAAATAAATTATATGAATGATGCCTTAAAAACTTATTTATATAGAAATTTTTATAATATTCAAATGAAGTAAGTTGGAAAATAATTCTTACCTGGATATAAAATTTAATATGAGAAATTTATGATAGTATTAAACCGATTTAACGCAATAAAAGATTGTGAACGATAATTGGAATAGATTAAGGAATCCTGTTATTGCAAGTCAATAAATTTGTAAACTTTAATGAACATCTCAAAATTTATAAATTTATTGAAATTTAAGACTTAGCATAAGCGTAGAACTATGAGTATGATGACAAACTTTTATAAATTGCCTAATTAAGGGTCAGCAAATTTATTTGGAAATCAAACTCAATTAAGGGTAAGTAATTATGATGGGTTGATGGCATAAACGTTACTAATTATTATCATAGTAACGGAAGTGCAGATGGAATGCAACCGTAGAAATTTAAGTTAAGTATTAACAATTGAAAAGGATTGTCGATTGAATGGAGTACTTTAGGTTGTCATACTAAATTAAGAATGGAACATAAGGCAAATAGAAATAAATCAATAAACGTATATAGATTTTTAAAGTTTATAATGATGAATAGAATTTTTGATGACATTAATATAAGATAGTGAATTGAAATAATTGTGGGTAGATATTAAAATGTGAATGGGAAGGTGATTGTATGGTAAATAAATAATCGTGAACTTTAGTAAATGAATTTATGTGCAAAGGAATTGAATTAAACATAAATAGCATGAATAGCATGAATATTAATAAAAGAAATTATGTAATAATTGATTTATTTTAGCATTTATGAATGAAATAGGAATTTAGGTTTAAGCAATTGATGAATAAGATGTAGTGCAATCCAAATTAATATAAGTAATTGTGAGTAATAAGAGCTTATTTATATGATATAAGGGTAACGATAATATTTATGGTACGTTACTTATTGATAATTAAGATTGAAATTAAATTTTTATTAAATATAAATCAATTAGTAACTGTACGTTGCCTATTGTGGTAGTTTGTTAATTTGAATTTTGGATCAGTTACCATAATTTTAATTTTATATTACATTAATAATAATTAAGGTAATAATTGTAAATAATGTTAAGATTTTATTTAACAGTCGTTATATTTTAGGGCATGGAAATAAAGTTATCAAAATATTTGAAGACAATTACACTTAGATGAAATTGATTGTCTCATTTATGCGGGTAAGAACTGTAATTGTAAAGAGTAAATGTAATTAGCAACTAAAATGCATATTTGTTTCATAAGTTAATTTAAAAGAATGAAACCTATTTGAATAAGCTTATTTGAGATTCTAATTTTTTTAATATGTTTTACAATTTCAATATAAATGGAAATAGTAGTAATACAAAGAAAGGCAGAATTTTTGAATATAGTAGTTAAGGAAAGGCAAACAAATCCTTCCATCTAAATCCAATTTAAAATAAAGCTTAATTATTGCAGCGGTTAGAATTAAATATTATGCAAGTCGAATACTAACTAATTCATTGAAATACCTATTAATGAAAAACAATTGAAAAGTTTTATTTGGTTGTAATTGGTAGATTTGAAATAAACGTAAAGTTATATTAATTGACGTAATAATACGCAATAAACTATAAGGTCATAGTCAAAGTTAAATTTAAGTAAATTCTTGGGAATTTGAATTTTACAATATCTAAATTTACCGTAATTGAATTCGAACACTGAAATTTATAAATTTATTTACTTGACATTGATATCTGGGTTTGTTTAAATTGTTGTAACTAAATTGAAAATATAAAAGTCATAAAATTTTCAATTTTAAAGTCGAAATTTTAAAGATTGAATTTAATTAATTTATTTGCCTATTTACTTAATTAATATAAAAATAGCCATTTTGGCCACGGACTCGGATTTCGACGAAACCAGTTTCATCGGATCCGTATCGGTGAATTATTGTAGGGTTTCAAGTTTCGTATCGATCGGACCTGTCGTTTGATCGTACGGACGCGAAACGCCTTGAAATCGATTTAATTAAAATCAATTTGAAATCAATTTAGAAATTTGTTTTCATCATATAACTTCTTCATACGATCAAATTTGGACGTGAAACTTTTTCCATCACGTTCAGAATATTTTAAAATACCTATTTGGATATATGAGTTTAATAAATTTCGTCCCGGGGTCAGAACGGGCTTTTTGGGCCAATTACCGTTTAGCACGTTCGTAATTCGTGCCCACCTAGCCTACTACTATGTGTCTATATATATGTTGTGATAAACCCTAGCCTCCATCTTCTATCATTTCTCTGTACGTTCATTGTCTTCATCTCTTTCTCTTCCTCAATGGTTGCAAAACCTAGATCTATCTACAGTTCAAAATCAAAAGTCAAAATTCAAAATTCCCAGAAAAAATCGAGAAAAATATATGTCGTAGTTCTCGGAACACATAATCTCATGGTGTAATTCGTTTGTGGTTTCGAGGCGTCGTTTGTCCAAAAATTGCAAACCAAGCTCGGCCGTTCGTTTTGATATTCGGTGATTTCAACGGTGGATCGTCGATTTGGGGACGATCAGAAGGCATGGTTGCAGAGAGAGTGCCGAGGCAGGCCGATCCATACGGCTACTTCATGTTATTGGTCCCTAGATTTATCGGAAAAAAGGGGATAAGGGGGCGACGGCCGTGAGCCGCTGGGGGTGTCATGGGCTCGCGCGTGGGTCCATGGTGGGCGGCCGGCCGTGGAGATCACGGTGGTGATGTCAGATCGTGGAGGAGGTTGGCGTAGTGACGGCAAAAATTACGGCAAAGTGGACGATGGTGGCGGCTATTAGTACCGATCGTGATAGGGTTTGCATCAGGGGGGAAGACGCGTCTGTACGCGGTGATGACGTGGCAGCTATATGTGTTGGTTTGTTTCAATTTAAATTTTGAGTTTCAAGCACGTTAACTCGATTAACTTTCTCATACGTAGTCCGATTCACGCGAATTTTTTTTTGTTAGGTTCGTAATTTAATTCTGGATCTGCTGACGCTGGTTTGGACAGATTTGGAGACCGTCAAATTTTGGGTTTAAATCGGATTTAAATTCGATTTAAATTCAAAAGGTGAGTGTTTTAACCCACCCACAACTTCTAAAAGTTTTTATGTTTGTTGACTTTATTTTAGATATGGGTAGAAATTTATTTATGAATGTTTGGCATGTTTTATTCAGCATATCTGTTAATTCGCATTTATTAAATTTAACTGTTAATTTAGTTTATTTATTGCATATTAATTGACAGTTAGAATTTATTTATTTGCCTATAAACTGCTAGTTAACAGTTATAAAATTTATTACTGAATATAAACTGTTAGTTTAATAGTTGTTAAATTATTTTGAACATAACTGCCAGTTATTACCTATTATATATTATCAGATATATATTGATATTGATTTATTATTGGATGATGATTGTGATTTGGATGATGGATGATTTTGATGAATGGATGTTTTATTGTATATCATTAAACTGCAAGTTATCATGCATTTTTCATTTCATTCGGGATTGTGGTTTGAAATGATATACAACCGCAAAATTTTATTTTTAAATTGCGGATTGAAATGATAAATATCCGTATCACTTGACCATAGGATAGAAAATTATATACATGCACCGTGGTCTATATATAAAATATTATAAAGTGAGTTCTATGGTTTGTATGGAATACGGTTTATAATTTTTAATTTTGATATTTGCTTCTATATATATACATATGAAGTTAGAGATTTTGAATTTAAGCTGTGTATAAATCTCTTAAATAAAAAGGGAAAAATTGAGAAAAATGGAGTTTGATAATTATATCATATGTTTAATGTTTAAGTTTGGAAATTTTAAGATATGATATTTATAACTGGACTTTTCCAAGATAATTAAAAATGAATACATTAGTATAAATTAAATTGAAGAAAATATTTAATTGTTAGAAATTGGAGTTTTATTTATGGATTTATGTAAATATTCAAGACTAAATAATAGTACGTTAAATTTGCTGAAAGAAAATTTTCCAACTTTAGTTTTGAAATATTAATACTCCAAATGGATATATATATATATATATATAGAAATTGAAGTAGTTTTGGAACTTGAAAGTGATATTTAAATTTTGGTTTAGACTTTAAATAAACAAACATATGTGTAAAGCCATGGAAATTATTTTTCTTTACAAGGTTACCTTAAAGTTAAACCATTTATTTTATATACCGTTGAATATCCAAACCATTCAAGTTTTAGAAGTTATGGTTTTAAAAGTATGAATTCCGAAATATTATGTTTTGAAAGTATAATTCAAATGTTTGGTTTCCAGATATTTTAAATTTTAAACCAGTATGATTTTGGAAAAGGATTATATTTGAGATAAAATGATATCATATTATTTTGGGTTTTAATTTGATATCGTATGGGAAATTTTATTCTGGTTTTAAAGTATAAACTATTTTTAAATGATCGCGGTGTTATAATAACGATGGGTTGGCAAAGAGACCGGGATCGGATATGGGCATATTCTCTGTCGATACCGAAAACCACTTTGACTAACCGTGTACGCGGTGGAGATTTCAGAATGAAGTAGGTTGGTAGCGACGTTTCCTGTAAGGTAAATACGTGGACCCAACTCCCGTGAGTTGGCATAAGGTGGCTAAAACAGGAGCGATTCTCGGGCCAATGAGGTCATTCCTCTGATCGAACGCACTCCTTCGATACTATACTCTGACTTTTGATTGTTTCGGTGGCCACTATTGATTTCTTTGATTTGGGGGTGTTAGTTCGAGGTGGGCGGTAGCTGCGGCTATGCGTTACCACCAGCCCGGATAGCAATTGGTATATCTACCCTGGCATTGCCTAGTTGTGCCGTGTCACCTACCCTAGCGCGCCTTATACGATTTTGGCTTTGTACCATACCTATGGAGTGCCATCTGACGACGCCCAGTACGGGGGAGATTACGGTACTGTATAGACTATGGGAATATATTCTGTGTTAAGGGCTATATGGGTAACCCCTTAACTCTATTTAAAAGTAAGTTTATTTTACAATTAGACACTATTATAATAGCGCAATATACTATATAGTAAATAGTTTAACGGATCCTTAGGAGATGTAAATCCCGAGCATCTCTTGAGTTACTGTACTCATATTTATTTCTATTAATTTAACTCACATAAGATCTTTTAGTTCTGACTCGAGTGTTTTTGTCTTTTCAAATTCACTCGGGTCAGTCCGAGCGTTTCAGGATTTGAGGATTTAGCTCTGGAGGACGAAGACGAAGAATTGTATTACTAGTATCTATATTTTTCCACTACACCATTTAATTCTGCTGCATTGATTGTATTGGTATGTGTAACTCTGATATTTATTGTACAAGTAAAACAAAATATTTTGCAAAACAGTTTCATGAACTGTATATTTGATTATTATATTTTATCCTTCCGCTGTGAGATTCTGTTTTGTTTTATTTCTTCTCTGTTTTTCTTATTTACCCCATAACAATCCGCCCTTCCGTATGGTTTGAATTGGCATGTTTGTCGGTTTAAATCGTGCGAAAAGGTGGGATGTTACACATTTTTGGATTTGAACCTTTACTTAGTGTAAACCATTAAGCTTATCGAGATTCTATGGTGAACAAATCTTGAACCAAGTATCCCTAATGATAAAACCGGAACAATCACACATGTTGATTTTCTGAGGCAAAGTGTTCTGTATTGCTCAGTACGTTAATGGCCATGTGCTTAAATCCTGGTTCATGAGTCTACTTAGAAAGCGGTCTTACTTTCCTAGGAAACGGCCTGATTTCCATACTCATATAGGTAAGTCTCTTAAGGTATTTCCGCGATACACCTTTTAAGGTTTCTAGACTTATTAAGGATATATATCCATTCTTTGTTCTTGTAAAATCCAACACTAAATATTATGGGTTTATTGATTTAGTGTTCCATAATCATTCTCTTAACTTGTTGGTACCCATTGAACTTTGTCTATCCTTTTCAAGACATAAGTTGGGTTTCTGTTAAGGATGATCAACCTTCATTCACAGACCTTAGTCTCATTTCTTGTGACTTTATAGAAACCATTGCCTTTGGAAGACTCTTTGTAAGTGGGTCGGCCAAGTTTTTCTTCGTTTCTATGTAGTCAACGGTTATAACTCCTCTTTTGAGTAACTGACTCACCATTTGATGTCTTAGACTAACATGTCTAGACTTTCCATTATATGTCTTATTAGACACATTGTATATCGTTGCTTGATTGTCACAGTTAATCAAGACTGCTGGAGATGGCTTCTTCCATAAAGGGATTTCCATTAATAAACTCCTAAGTCATTCTGCTTCTTTACATGCATCTGCTAATGCAATCAATTCTGACAACATTGTTGAGTCAGAAATACAGGTCTGCTTCTTGGAAGCCCAAGACACAACAGTGCCTCCTAATGTAAAGATCCATCCAGTCGTAGACTTGGATTTGGATTCCACATTGTTTCAGGTTGCATCACTATATCCTTCTATCACAGCAGGATATCCTCTATAAGACAAACCATATTCAATGGTTCCTTTCAAATAAGCTAAAACTCTGGAAATAGACTTCCAATGTTTGAAACCTGGATTACTCGTAAATCGACACAATACACTTATAGCATGTGCGGTGTCTGGTCTAGTGCAATGCATAACATAAGTAAGACTCCCAATGACACTGGAATACTCTAGTTGAGAGATAGTACGTCCAGTGTTCTTTTTTAACTTAATATTAGGCTCTAAAGGAGTTGGTGCTGGTTTGTCATCGTAATGACCATACTTTTGTAGAAATTTCTTTATGTAATGAGATTGAGTTAGTAATAACTCCCCCTCTAATAATTTTATTTCCCAAAATCACATCAGCCTCTCCTAGATCTTTCATATCGAATTTAGAAGACAGAAACTTTTTAGTTTCATTTACACAGGATATATTGGAACCAAATATTAGCATGTCATCAACGTATAAACATATTATAACACTATCGTTGTTATCGGATTTGCTATAAATACATTTATCGGCATCATTAACAATGAATCCATATGACAGTGCAACTTTATCAAACTTCTCATGCCATTGCATGGGAGCTTGCTTCAGGCCATAAAGAGATTTCACTAATTTGCAAAATTTCTTTTCTTGGCCTGGGGTTTTGAAACCTCCAGGTTGTTCCATATATATATCTATTCTTCTAAATCTCCATTTAGAAAAACAGTCTTTACATCTATTTGATGTATGACTAATTTATGAATTGATGCAAGTGCAATTAAACAGCGTATAGAAGATATGCGAGCAACTGGAGTATATGTATGAAAGTAATCTACTCCATGTCATTGTTATATCCCTTAGCAACTAATCTGGCTTTAAACTTATCAATGGATCCATTTGTATTCAACTTTTTCTTGAATATCCATTTACATCCTATATGTTTAGCACTAGGAGGTAAATCAGTTAAAACCCAAGTTTGGTTTAACAGTATGGAACTCATTTCTTCATTGGTAGCTTCTTTCTAGAAATTAGAATCTCTGGAACTCATAGCCTCAGAAAAAAATTTGGGATCGTCATCGGCGTTCATTACATATTTAGTCATATTAAGGAATTCGTCCTTACTGCCTTCTATTAGATATGTAATGAAGTCAAAACCATAGTCCTTCTCTATTCTCGCTCTTTTACTTCTCCGTTGTTTAGTACTATTATCTGGTACTGATACTTTCTTGCTGTTTTGAGCAGGAGCATAATCATCATCATTGATATCATTAGTCATACTAGGTTCTGGACTAGATGATCTCAATGGGATCTCAACAGTTTGATTTCAAAAAAATCTACATCTACAGATTCTATAACTTCTAGGATGTCAAGAATAAGGAATCTATAAGTTATACTATTAAGTGAATATCCTATGAAAACACGTTTAAATGCTCTATTTCCTAACTTTGGTCATTTAGGGTCTGGTTTTCTAACATATGTTAAGCAACCCCAAACTTTAAGTCTAGTTAGGTTAGGTTCCGTTTTAAACCATAATTCATAAGGGGAAATATTATTCTTTTTAAGTGGTACTCTATTTAAAACATAACATGCAGATAACATAGCATCACCCCATAGGTTATAAGGTAAATTAGAACTTATGAGCATGGCGTTAACCATTTCTACTAAAGTTCTATTCTTCCTTTCAGCAACACCATTTTGTTGTGGTGTATATGGGGCAGTACATTGGTGAACTATACCTTGTTGTTTACAAAACAAGGTGAATTCATTTGAGAAATACTCATCACCATGATCTAAATGTAACATTTTAATTTTAACTTCTAATTGTGTTTCGACCTCTGCTTTGTAAATTTTGAATTTATCAAAAGCCTCATCTTTAGTTTTCATTAGATATACAAATGCATATCTAGTATAATCATCAATGAATGTTATATAGTATTGGTTACCACCATAGGTGTTATGACTTTTAAAGTCACCCACATCACTATATACCAAATCAAGCAAACCAGTTTTCCTTTCTAAGGATTTAAAGGATTTTCGGTGTATTTTTGGTCGAACACATATTTCACATTTAGAGATGATATCGAAATCACAATTAGAAATTAATCCTAATTTATGCATATTTCTAATGGAATTATAATTAACATGTCCTAATCTACCATGCCATAAATTAATAGAATCAACAATATAAATAGAAGATTTCTTTATTAGATTCAACTTAATCATGTCATTACCAGAGTATCCATGTCCAATGAATCTACCATTCTTAGGCAATACTAGCTTATCAGACTCATACACCATCTTGAATCCTCCTTTGTTAAGAAGGTATCCAGAGACCAAATTCTTACACATATCAGTTACATAAAATACATTGACTAGTGTAAGAACTTTTGCAGAGGTGAAAGGAAGTTCTATAGTGCCTTTTCCTAGAACTTTACTTGGAACCTTATTTGCTCCAGTAACTTCGTCGGCTTCTCCTTTATTTTCTTCGTAACTCTTGAAAAGATTACGGTCTTTGCAAATGTGAATGGTTGCTCTAGTATCGAACCACCAATCATTATCATTGCTGCTAACGGAGTTCGTCTCTTGCACTACACCCACAAGCGAGTCTTCGACCACATTCTTTTTTTTTGTTTCTTTCGCAGATGGCAGTCTCGGGCATAGTCGCCGGGCTTGTTACAAAAGTAACAAGCACCTTTCGTTTTGTTGTTGGTTTTGGAATGACTTTTCTTCTTAAACTGTGTCTCATTCTTTGGCTTTAACTTATCAGTAATTTCAACATTATTTGCCTTAGAATAGGACTCAGTTTGCGGATTATCATCTAGATCGTGTTTGTGAGAGTCTTCTTCAATATGAAGATGACGCTGTAAACCATCTAAATTATAATCTGTTTCCGCATGCTTCATCTTTTTCTTATAATCATTCCAACTATGCGGAAGTCTAGAAATTATAACTCCAACAACGAAAGATTCAGGGAGATCAATTCCACCATCTTTAAGTTGATTCACCAACAGTAAGATTTCGCTTACATGTCCAATTATGGACTTATTGGTGACCACTTTGAAATCCATAAAGTTAGAAATAAGAAACTTTTTATTACTTGCCTCAGATTTGCGCGTTTAGCCTTTAGATCAGCATCATCTTTATCAGTTTCCTCCGGGATATCTTCCAAGTCATCTTTCAAAATGTAGAACAATTTGACGTTGACGAGGAAAAATTTCATCGTCTCTTGCCAACGAGTGAAATTGTCGCCATCAAAACGCTCCAATCGAGTTAGATGCTGATTCATAACTTGTAGAGCGCTCGAACCTTCAATGGTTGAAGAATATTGTCTGAAATTTTGTTGGGGATTTTGCGGTTCGAGACAAATTTGATGACGATTGCGATGAAGATAATGTTGTACTTCCGACTTCAAGGATCTATGGAATAGATTCTTTCAGACGGTAGTTCAACCCGCCAAGTACAAACGGGTTATCGAACTATCGACTTTTAGGATTCAATGAAGTCTTATAACAGCATAATCAGATTCAAAGTTTGTATGCATTTGATCCGACCAAAAACACTTTAGTATTGGTTTCTGAAGATGCAATTTATATAGAACATAATGAAGAGGAAGAAGAGACCAATTCTGCGACGGTTTCTGAATTTGCAACACCTTGGAGGCGTCACAAAACAGAGCAATTGTGGCGCAGCGTTTAGCAACACTGTCCGGCATCGTAAAATGCTTCTGCAAAGAAGAAGAAGAAGATTCATAAATAAAAACTGTACCCAACATTTTTGGACGTTGTTATTTATAGACGTGAAGGGATGTCCATTCGTGAAGGGTTGCGTCCCTTCGTAACGGCTCAAAACCGTCGCTCACAGTCACTCCGTTTGAATTTGAAACGTTACAAAATTCCCGCCTTTATTCAAATTTTGGTTCTGGGTCCTTAATGGGCTGAAATTTGACCAGTTACTATTCACATATGATCCAAAAATATTTTCGAATCCGGTCAGGCCCGGTCGGACGACGTCAGTGCGCGTGTGGTGTTGCATGACTTCTCTACTCACACCAAAACAAACATATGGAAGCCCCAAGACCCCAACATTCACATGAAAAAACTATATTTATACAAATATAGTCTTTGTTTTTCTAGAACGTGAGACTAAACTTTCCTTTCTTCCTTCTCTTCCAAACAAAAAACCCAAAGCCTCCAAAGCATATTTGAAAATTTTACAACAATTTCAAACATGTGTGTTTATAAATTATGAATATACGACGTTGTAATAATACTAAATATCTTGGGATGGAGCCTGTTGGGTAGAATGTGTGTAGACTGGACCACTGATTATTGTGAAATATACTTCTGAGTGTGTTTGTTCTGTATCAATCCATGGCACCAAGTGGATGCAATCTCAACCATCTATATGCTTCAATGCTCAAGATTCACTCAACTCATTGATGCAGATTACCACCTCAACGGGCTGAACCATCCAGGCCCACTTATTCTTTCTTTATAAATACTTATTGCAGTCATTGTATTAAAGGATCAGTATGACAATAAAAACAATTGTGCAATCTGTAATATCAATTCAAAAATATCAATAAAGGATATATCGATTATATTTTTCATCATCAATTTCCAATATGGTATCAGAGCTATATTTCAATAGCCTAACGGCAAGAGTTTGAGATCTGCAAATTTCTTTGCATCATTTCCCCCTTTTCAAGATTACTCTTTTCTCTTCTCAGTTAAACTTCATCATCGAAGAGTTATACCCTTCCTAACTCAAGTGTATCTGTACCATCAGCTATTTCTCATCAATTCATCGTTCCACACCAAACAAGAACCTGAACAAAGTTCAAATTCTTGATTGGTTGCAACAATTCTTGGGCCTCGCCAATATTGATCGGCTGCACCACATACTTCTAGTGCCTCGCCAACATTTATTGGCTGCATTTTTTTTCAAGAAACCAGATTAGTCACCTGTAAATATGGCAGACAAAGAAGCAGGCGATGAAAGATCATCAACCACTTCAAGAAATGAAAAAAGGGAAACTGCTGCATCAGAAACAGCATTAATCAAACCCAAAAGTCAAATCATCACCATCCCACTGGATGAGGACAACTACATAGTCTAGAAATATCAGATTGAAACAGCCTTGAAAGGCTATGGCCTTCAAAATTATATCAAGGGGACTATAGCCACATCACCTGCAGTCATAGAAGAAGACAATGGAGTGACAGTTAGCAACCTAGAATACACAAGATATTTACAGCAAGACAACTTACTAGCGTCATGGTTACTATCATCCATCAGCTCAAGCCTATTATCACAAATAGTTGGCTGCAACTCATCATATGAGATTTGGTCATCAATAGAGCAGATATTCAGTTCACAATCAGCAGCAAGAATCATGCATTTTAAAAGACAATTGCAAAATTCAAGAAAGAATGACATGCCAATGAGAGAATATCTTGCAAAAATCAAATCTTTATGTGATAAACTCAATGCAATTGGTCATAAAATTTCTAAGAGCGAGCAAATTCTCACCATAACAAATGGACTCGATGATGAATATGAATCAGTGGTAACTTTCATAGCATCACAACACACTCTACCAGATCTACAATCAGTCCAGTCTGCATTACTTGCCCATGAGGGCAGAATTGAACATAGAAGAACCATGCAAAGTGAATTGTCAATCAATTATGCTAGCAGTTCAAGAAACAGAATACAACAGGGCAACACAGCAAATCAAGGAAGCAAGCAGGATGGTCAAAGAAATAATTACACACAAAGAGGAAGGGGAAGAGGAAGGTGGAACAACAATAATAGAGTAAAATGCCAAATATGTGAAAAATTTGGTCATATAGCAAGCAAGTCTATTTCAGATTTAATAAAGATTTCACTGTCACACGGCAACCCCAAAGGAATCCCAATGTCAACATAACACAACTTGATCAACAGCAGAAAAGCAGCAATGAAGGTTCAAGAACTCAACCAATCAGTTCAGATGAAATCAAATTAGACAACACAAATCTGGATGATTGGTACCCAGACTCGGGAGCAACTAATCATGTAACAAGCAACCTTCAAAACCTCAATTTAGGCAACAAAAATTACACAGGTACGCAAGCTATACATTTGGGTAATGGTGAAACAACAAGTATATCACATGTTGGTATAGGAACTATTCAAGGTGAAAGAGAGTTATACTTAAACAATTTACTGAGAGTTCCCAAAATTAAAAAGAATTTAATTAGCGTATCCCAATTTGCTAATGACAACAAAGTATACTTTGAGTTTCACCCAAAATTTTGTTTAGTTAGAGATTTGCTAAGCAAAGATATATTGTTGCAGGGTAATTTGAGTAAGGGACTATACAAATTTAGTGCTGTGAAGAAATCTAAACCAGCAGTGAGAAAGTATTGGTGCAACAGTATTCATACCAGTGATCAAAACAAAAATAACATTCTAGATCATTGGCATTGTAAACTAGGGCATCCTAGTATGAAAATTGTAAAGAGATTTTTGTTGGATAATAAAATTTCTTTCCAAAGTAATGATATTTCTCATATATGTACACATTGTCAATTAGGAAAAAGTCATCAATTACCCTTCAGTAATTCTGAAACTATATATGAAAATCCTTTCGAATTAATAGCTGCAGATATATGGGGACCTGCCCCACTAAGTTCCATACAAGGACACAGGTACTACTTATCTCTTGTTGATGCATATACTAGATACTCATGGATATTTTTCTCAAATCAAAATCTGAAACTCATGATGCCTTAGTTCAATTTATTTCACTTGCTGAAAAACAATTTAATTTTAAAATAAAAATTGTGCAAACTGATGGTGGGGCTGAATTCTATCCACTTAAAAAATATTTTCAAAACAAGGGTATTTTGCATAGAATCACTTGTCCTTACACATCTGAACAAAATGGGCTTGTCGAAAGAAAACACAGGCACATAGTAGATACTGGCCTAACATTATTATCTCAAGGATCATTACCCATAAAATATTGGGAAGAGGCATTCACCACATCTGTTTATCTCATAAACAGAACACCAAGTAAAATACTTGATTATAAATGTGCTTATGAAAAGTTATTTGGCATCAAACCTAATTATGACATTCTAAAAACTTTTGGGTGCTTATGTTTTCCCTATCTTAGACCTTACAACAAACATAAATTAAGTTTAAGATCAAGTCCATGTACCTTTATAGGATATGCTACAAATCAAAAAGGATATAAATGTCTTAACAAAAATGGTAAGATTTATATATCAAGACATGTTGTGTTTAATGAAAGTAATTTTCCTTTTGCA
The DNA here is from genome assembly GCA_030765085.1 of Allium cepa. Taxonomy (NCBI): domain Eukaryota; kingdom Viridiplantae; phylum Streptophyta; class Magnoliopsida; order Asparagales; family Amaryllidaceae; genus Allium; species Allium cepa. The sequence goes on from CM060943.1 coordinate 737,989,683, forward strand.
GGTAAAAGACTGGAAGAAAACAAAGACACAACAAATCAATACACTGAACATGTCAAGCTATGTCTACCTACCGTACCAGAATTAACCATTCAAGATGAGCAAGGAAACAATAAAAGACTTGAAAGATTAGAATCAATTGCAGAAACAAAATCTGATTATAGTGCATGTGATACACATGAGTGGCCAGCACAACAAATCGAAGAAAATAATGAAGCACAATCACCTGACAACTCAACACCGAGTAGTAGCATACCTGTAGTCACAGACATCACACATAATATGCAAGAAACAGGGCATCATATGATGACAAGGTCGAAAAGTGGCATTTTTAAACCAAAAATATTCAATACAAGTACAGACATCATAGAACCAGTGACATATGAGCAAGCAGTTAAAGACATAGAGTGGAGAAAAGCCATGAAAGATGAGTATAAAGCATTACTAAAAAATCAAACATGGGATCTTGTATCACCTCCAAAGGATAAAAATATCGTTGGATGCAAATGGACATATAGGATCAAAAAGGATGGTAATGGTAAAATAACAAAGTACAAAGCAAGGCTGGTTGCTAAAGGCTACTCTCAACAATTTGGGTTTGATTTTAATGAAACTTTTTCACCAGTAGTGAAGCCCAGTACCATCAGAATCATACTTAGCATTGCACTAAACAATCAATGGAAAATTAGACAGCTAGATGTACAAAATGCATTTCTCAATGGAGATTTACAAGAAGAAGTATATATGCATCAACCAAAAGGATACATCTCAAAAGAAAGTGAAGATAAAGTCTGCAGATTGCGTAAAGCCATTTATGGCCTCAAACAAGCATCAAGAGCTTGGTACGAGAAGCTCAAAGCAACATTAACAAAATTAGGATTCAAACCAGCCAAAGCAGACAATTCTTTATATACCAAAACCACTAAAAATGCAGTCATGTATGTATTAGTGTATGTTGACGACATCCTCATTACTGGAAATAATGAGAATGAGATCATTAAAGTTATACAACTGTTGGATGAAAATTTCGCTATCAAAGACTTGGGAGCACTTGATTACTTTCTTGGAATTCATATTACCAGACCATCTCAAACAGAAATGTTTTTATCTCAAAGACAGTATGCTTCAGAAATTTTGACCCGTGCCGACATGGATCAGGCTAAGCCTCTACCCACACCTATGGTTAGCAACTTACGATTATCGAAAACCGAGGGGGAACCTATTGACAATGTTAAACAATATCGGAGCATCGTAGGGGCCTTACAATACTTGACCATTACTAGGCCGGATTTATGCTATAGTGTCAACAAGGTTTGCCAGTTTATGCAAAACCCCCTAGATAGCCACTGGAGGGCAGTTAAACGCATCTTAAGGTATATAAAAGGTACACAGAACTATGGCTTGCTGTTAACTCAAAGTAAAGAAACAAATATACAGGCTTACAGTGATGCCGACTGGGCTAGCGACGCTGATGATAGACGGTCCACCTCAGGGTACTGTGTTTATGTGGGTGGTAACCCAATCTCTTGGTGTACCAAAAAGCAATCAACTATATCACGTTCGAGCACCGAAGCAGAATACAGATCGCTAGCCAGTACAGCAGCTGAAATAATGTGGGTTGAAGCCCTGATTCGTGAGTTAGGGATTGAGGTAAAAGGAAAGCCGCTAATTTGGTGCGACAACCAAAGCACTGTCTCCTTGTCCTTAAACCCGATTCAACATTCTCGCACCAAACATATAGAGATCGACCTATTTTTCGTGAGAGAAAGAACTGCAGCAGGAAAATTGAAAATCAGACATGCTCCTTTCTTCTACCAACGGGCTGACACTCTTACAAAATCTCTCTCTCTTAAGAATTTTGCTCGACTCAGAGAGGAAATGAATATTGTTGATGGGAGCAGATTTCATGGCGGCTGAAGGAAAGGAGGTGGAAAACCCTAGCTTCGTTTGAAGGTGGGTATTGTGAAATATACTTGTGTGTGTTTGTTCTGTATCAATCCATGACACCAAGTGGATGCAATCTCAACCATCTATATGCTTCAACGCTCAAGATTCACTCAACTCATTGATGCAGATTACCACCTCAACGGGCTGAACCATCCAGGCCCACTTATTCTTTCTTTATAAATACTTATTGCAGTCATTGTAGTAAAGGATCAGTATGACAATAAAAACAATTGTGCAATCTGTAATATCAATTCAAAAATATCAATAAAGGATATATCGATTATATTTTTCATCATCAATTTCCAATACTGATTACTGAAACATATATAACTTACCATCTTTTCTTACACCGTGGACTATGATTTGGGCTATGGTGTAGTGGTCGATCATTGTATACATCTAAAATATGTTGCTGTGACCATTGTTGCGGACGTGGATGAGTCGTTGAGATTGTAGAATGGGCAAAGCATTGTCACAAATTCTGTTAGACTTTTCGGCTGTTTGATATGATTATTGGATGTATACAAATTGAGGTTTTAGAATAATAGAGAGTGGAAAAAGAATCCGTGAGATAGACAGAGATAAAACAGTGAGATTATATAGGTGTTATGGGGAAAGAAAAAGGAAAAATGATAGGAAATAATACTGTTTCCTATCCAGCATTTAAAAAGACAAGTAGGCAACTTGTTAAGTCAAACCACTGTCTACATCGTTTTGCCGAGGTGTAAAATGCTTGGTATAGAAGGCTATATTCTAAACGGTAGTTAAATAAGAAATACAATGAATTTCCAAGAAACTCTACAGTTGGGCCAAAAGGGAGGACCACTGGTTACTGAAATAATATTAGTGCTTACACAATAATATGCAACTTATTATCTGATCTACATATGCAACTTAGATGCCACAACTTCACTTTTCACCAAATTCCTGCGTAAATGAATATCTTTATGTAGCAAGACCACTGGTTACTGAAATAATATTAGTGCTTACACAATAATACATATATAACTGAATTGAACTATGTTTGTAGATAACTGAAGCATGTATCAGGACCGAACCAAACTATGCAATATAACTAAACCGAGTTGGTGATCGCTGCACATATAATCAAGTTTAAGCAACTAAGCAGTATGACATATTAACATATCTATTTAGGTGTCAGGTGATAGTACTGATGAAATTTTAACAAACTTGGGGTGGTGAGGATGGTAGGGAAACTTGTAGCTGTCTATTCATGCAGTTTTTGATTGCACGGGCAAACGGAAAATTAAATACATGGCTGTGCCACATAAATGATCGGGTGGAGGAAGAAATCCATTTGCTGTAGTAATTTATAATTTAGCTATGATTGAATACATGGTGGGTGTAGTGAAAATATTCTTGTTGTATCATTCCACGTAAGGGAGAGAGATTTGACTACTTTTCATACTGTAATGCATAGAATAAAGTACTCGATCACATATTAAAATAAATTGCATGACATGACATGACATGTAGACCTCTCATATAAAATGTGATATCAATATCAAATAAAATGTATTTATTGTATTTTTAATTATTTTTTACTTTTGCTTTACAAGGTGAGAGATGCTTTTGGTCCAAAAATATGTTTCAACAAGTAATGGATAGAAGTTAGTTTTGTTGTTAAAACTACATTTTGGTTTGTACGCTTGTCTGTATTGCTATTTTTGGTCACTAGCTGCTACTTATTCTACATTGTTTATGAAATATTATGAACGTATTATATATGTTTCATGTAACAATATTGCGTATCAAATTTTGATTATGCAATTTTACATATTGATTATGAATTGTGCGATTGATATAAAATGTTGATTATGAGATGTCCTGTTAATTAATATAATATGTTTGTTTTGACATGTGCGTATGGATTTTAACTATGATAGTATATAAATTGAGACTGATGTGTATTGAAATGGAACCTGTGCAAAGAAAAACGTAAAATTCCTAATTGATGGCGTTTTAAAACTCCAATGTAAACCATCAATAGGGTTTTTAAAACGCTATTGAAAGTTACCACGACGTTTTTAAAACACTATGATCACTTTCAATTACATTTTTAAAACGCCGTAAAAGAGCTTTTGAAAATTGAAAACGCAGTTAAAATGAACCCTCATAGCAACACACAAACACTGTAAATAAGTATCATAACAACAACCAAAACGCTGTAAAAAGAATTCATAGCAAAAGGGGAGCGCCATATATGTTTAGCACAGCAAAGAATTAGACGCTATAAAATGCTTATCTTAGCAAGAGATAACTGCTACGAAATAAATTTGATGGCATAAATCAAACTGTAATAAAAGTTTAACTCATCAGTATAAACTCTATAAAATTTATTGAAAACATCAAGGAAGCACTATCAAAAATCACTTTTTATAACTTTTATTCATTGCTATAGTATGTCCCTGACATACAATGGCATATCGTTACACAACGTATTTCAAAAGGCTGTTAATACCTTTTATTGCGTTTCTTAAATGCTGTTAAAGGTCCATTTTGTTGTAGTGATGTTTATGCCTGTGATAATTCATCTATGAATTAATGCAGTAGATCCATTTTGGTATCAGTAAACAATAACTACATATATCTACATATATCAATCCGAACATTTTATTAATTAACTCTTTTATTATTTCCATTGATTGGGTGCTTTGCTCTTAATCATTTGAGATACAATTCATGAGCTCAATATGGTTCATAATCATATGACTATAGAACAATTTCTCAAAAATATGGCTCAGCTCATAATTTCAAAATAATTGTAGAAAATTTCAGATACTTATGTATTTTCTATAGTTAAACCACCACTATGTTAAACAAATACCGGTATTATAATAGATTTATTTTATAATGATTATTCATAATATTCATGATAAAATAAAACCATTCTATTTTTAGTAAATACTAAAAAAAAGATATTATCTCATAAGTTATATTTGGTATATTTATAAAAAAAAAGAAAAAATTGATATCTTTATGCATCCACTAGTAAGTCTTATGTGACATGCTTCCACTATGTCCACCATTACTATAACATCGTATGAATACAAAGCTCCATTCAACCACTTATTATGAGCTATTTATTTTAGGGGGAATTAATTTAAAGGACAAAGAATTGTATGTTTTTTGCCTCAAGGACACGACCTCAATATTTTTACCACAAGGACAAACATTCTCTAAAAATTATTCACAAGGACAAACATTTTTCAAAATTATTCATAAGGACAACAAAACTGCTACCGAGCTAAAACTGATACCTAAAAACTGCTACCGATAACTACAAACTGATACCTAAAAACTGCTATCAATAACTAAAAACTGATACCTATAGAAAGTTTTCTTTCAGGATAAAATATTGAAGGTCTGTCCTTGAGGCTAAAAAGCTGTGAAATTTTGTCCTTGACAATAATTTCCTGTTTATTTTATTTGTTGTAACTAGTTTTCAATCGAGAGTTTTATATCAAATATCTTAGTTCTTCAAGAAATAACTCTCATAGAAAACAACTTTGTGTAATAAAGTACATTAATGTAGAAACCATAATTCTCATTCCATATTAAGTACGTACTAGTATTTTATACAATACTCGTATATGATGTCTCTTCATGATATAGAGGTGATGATTCGCTCCTTTATCCCAACTGTGCCTATGTTACATCCACTCTCGAACACTCATTTTTCTTTCGAATAGCCAAACCATCTAAAGGAACTCTTACTACAAGATTGCACCTAATTCTTTACAAAAAGTGCATTTGGACATCCTTAACATTTTAAGGACATAAAATAGGTTAAACATAAGTAATTAGATAGAAACTGACATTTCAGTGATCGAATTCCTAGGTCAATCTTTACTTCTTGGTCATTTTTTTTTGTTTTCAACAACATCAAGATTCTCATTATATTCAACCTATTATAACACATCATCTTGCACTATGGTTTACTTGCTCATTTCGAGTGAATCGATTTCATTGAGATTTCGTATATTACGAACACGATCGTTCACCAAACAACTTTTTGCATCTTCTTGAATGTGGATCAATTAACCATATTCTAGCATTGCCTTAGAGTTCAAAACCCATAAAAGATAATACATAGCCTTAGACAAATAAACACTTTAGTGACCAAGGTACAAATGTATTGCATAATTTGGCCCTTGCATGGGTATTAAAGTGACAATATGTTAAAAGATTTGGTAAGTACATTTGATATTTCCTCCTCAATCCTAATCTGGTTCATTTGTATATTTTAACGAATAAATTTTTTATTAATCATATTAGTTGGACAAATTTATCGATGTAGATTATTTTAAGCTTACTAGCTTATGTTCGTACAATATTAGAATGGTTAGATGTTATCATTTCATTCTTCTATTAAGGCTCATACTAAACTTTTATATTTACGAAAATTGTAAGAGAAATACAGAGTGGATGTAGAACTTGCTTGTCTTGGAATTCTGATCTTGAGTTTTCTCAACGAATCATGGACCTGTAAGTGATGGATAACACTCTGTCGGTTGTATAACACACAACTCCTAACCATGGCCTTTGCCCTATTCTCTACCTTGACCTTGAGTTTGCTCAACAAATTAAGAGGGGTTATTCACTCTTATCAATCATTTCATGGCAACCTAAGTACATTGCTTAAGTTGATTTTGCTCAACAAATACATGCATGTATCTTACCTTGTCTAGACAGCATGTTAATAATACTACAATAATAGCTCTAGCTTGAGTTCGCTCAACAAGTGTGTATGTAAGTAATTTATTGATATATAAATAATAGAGGACAGCTTTATATTAGGAATCCATATGCTTTAATATATATATATATATAATGAAATCCATTTAAGGAATAATGTATTTCTTACGGAAATATCATCGTGTGTTGGACATGTCTAAAATCACGGTATACCTACCAAACATAGGTACTTGCTAAAAAAATCTATTTTGGGTTTATTTCAATCTAGGAAATATACTAATAATACTACACATAATAGCCCTAGTTTGATTTTTCTCAACAATCAGTGCATATTCAGGTAATTTTTCAATATATAAATGATAAAAGGCAACAATATTAGAGATTCATATATATTTTTCCATATTTAAAGTAATACCGATTTAAGGAATAATGTACTTCTTACAAAATTTAATCGTGATACAAGTGTCGAACACATTTGATATCATGGTATACATTCCATATTTTTGTATATATTCCAAAAATCTATTTGGTTTTATTTCAGTTCCACTTATATTTAATTCTTGCATATAATCATATAAGTTTAATCTATTTATAAGTATTATAATTTAGTTAACTTGTATTTTTATAATAAGAGTGATATTTCATTCAAATAGAGGACTCAATTAATGTCTTAAGGGTTCAAACTCATAACCTCTAGAATTTATGTCTAGAGCGTCATACCAATACCAATTTAGCTACTAGCCCTTGGCTGACTTTATTAACTTATACACACACGCACATTATTAATTAAAATAATTTTAATTAGTTCTAATTATTGAGTTAACTAACTAATTTAAAATATAATTTACAACAATTTGATTAAATATAATTTAAATTTCATATATGTTATTTTATTTATTTTAAACAATTTAAGAAAAATATTGACTATAACAACATATATAAATTAATTGGTTAACTATATAATTAATCATCTAATTATATTTATTTTGTTAAACGTTTAATTTAAATATTTACTAAGTTTCGAAAGTTTTACTTAATTTATCCTCTATATTAAGACAAATATTCAGTTATAAGTTTTATAATTTATATATATATATATATATATATATATATATATATATATCAAGAAAAACACACACATAAACATATTAATTTATTAAATTTTAATTAATATTTATTTAACTAATCATATTAATTAAATATTTATAAAATTTTAAAAATTAATTAAATTACTTTCTCAAAATAATTTGAAAATTTTTAATTTTATTTTATAACATTTATAAAATCCTTTTATATTATGAACATAGATTTTAAATTATTTTAAAATTTTAAATTTAAATTTTAAAATTAGCACAAAACCTAAATTAAATCTTGGATATTCATTTCGGCCAACCTTTTGGACTTACTCCTTACGTTTGGGCCAGGCTATGAGCAAGGGAGAGGAGAATACTTTTATCCAACTAAACACTCCTATTCTAGTCACCTGTTAGATTGATAAGGCTGTTAGTGGAACTGGCCCATTTAGCAGCGGGTAAAATGGGCAAATTTCAAAAATGTTTTCCTAACTGGATCTTGATTGGTCTAAGTAAACCATTAGTTAGCATTAGATCTAATCTATTGTTAGAATATAATCTTATTTTATTTCGAAATATTTTATATATTTATTATTTAATATATAATTTTGAATACATCACATATATTCCTCAACTAACATAATAATATAATAATATAAGCCTGCTTATAACTACACACTCAAATAGTTATTGGGATTTATATATATTGTATATACATATATATTATATTTACATACAAATATATATATATATATATATATATGATAAATTCATATACATATCTAGGGAATATAAATGCATAAGCATGTACATTTGTTTAAATATACCATAATACATGTCTATGGTTTGTATACACATGTTAATATTACTATATTTATGTATAGTTTAGACGTATATAGGTATATATTAAATATTTCCATGTATATATATTCAAAATAATTATATATATTATATAACTAAAATTAAATATATTTAAAATTTGTTTCACTAAGTCAAACATTTAAATTTGAACTAAAAATCAATATTTAAAATTTTCTTACTCAAATCCAATTTTGACCAGGTTAAAGATATTTAAATTTAAATTCTAAATTAAATATGACTACTTCAAAATATCTTAAAATTCAAAATACTAAAATAAATATCTACAATGTTAACTAATTCAAATATATTAATTTTAACACACACACATATATAATTTTTAGTCTAGTGTAAATAATTTTTTTGAGAAAAATAAGCGATCCTCTATTCGAGGAGGAGAGCATTCATATATTATATTCTGCACTTAAAATGAAGCTGCCAACATGCCTAATAGGTAAAAAACCCATACAACCAAAATAATATACAATCCCCTCATCCTTATAAATTAATTTCCATAATGAAATTAATAAAATAATGAACATAGACATGAACCTTTACCTATTGAGTCCAATAATAACTATAAAAACCTATACTATAAAAAGTATAAAATGAGTCAGCTCCTCAGATACATCAATAAAACTTCAAGATCAATAGAGATCATCCTTTGAAAAACAATCCAAACCAGTCATTTATTGATAACCAAATGATGCACAATCACATCAGATCCTCAAAAGCTAAGCAAAAACGGTAATCCAATAGTCGTATTCCATCAGAAACGGCAACATGACTATTTCATCCCATCAATAGTAACTACTGGTATAAAAAAACTCAATAACAATGTCAAACTAATACATATGTAGGTATGTATTTGTATGTATGTGTGTAAATGTGTATGTATATAGATAATTTATATATGTATGTATATATGTATGTGTGTGTATATGCATATGTATGTATGTACGTACGTATGCATATATGTGTGTATATGTAAATGTGTATGTATATATATAATATATGTGTATATATGTATAAGTGTACATGACTATATATCTGTCTGTCTGTGTGTATGTGTGTGTATGTATATATGTATGTGTATGTGTATGTGTATGTGTAAGTGTAAGTGTGTATGTATATAGATAATATATATGTATGTATGTGTATGTGTGTGTGTATGTACATAGATAATAACATAGATATATAATAGTAAAATAAACTAATAGTAAAACTAATGATAATTTGATTAAACTAAACAAGGGACATGTAGAGTACAACATAACACAATAGAAAATGAATAAATGAAGTGAAGAATGACTCAATATTATAGCTTAAATGATCAGAACACTAAATGAAAGTAAGGAATTATAAAAAACACCAAGCCTAAATGTAACAAACTAATCAATACTTAGTGAAAGTCAAATTGAAGGTAAACTAAATCGAACTACATACAATCATGTATCAAAAATAAAAAGTTAATAGACATATTAAATTAAAAAGTTACTTTAAGAACTAAACTAGTACATAGTAGCAGTACAGGATCAAACAAGTCATTAGTAAAAAGATATACTTAAATGGTACTTTAAGCGTAATTATTTTTTCTATTATTAAAAATGATTACTCTTTTAAAAACCAGTATGGGATTTTACTTATTAAGTAAATCTTTGAAATGAAGATTGTTATTCAATTTATAACTAAGTTTGAGATCCAATTAAAACAAAATAAAACAATTGAAAATATCAAAACATTTCAAAAAATTATCGACATTATTAAAAAATCTTTGATTTCAATTAAACCAAATGTACCAACATATGATAGTGAAATTATTATAAAATAAAAACCTATGATCTCTAGCAAAGTAAAATCTAAAGCTATACCGAAAAAATTGCAATTAAAATCACCACTAGATATATTATAATAAAAGGTACTAAAGACAGTTAAAAGAATGAATTAAGTGACATGACAGTCATAATATATGTGCATAATATTTTCCAAGTTCATATTATAAAAAATACAAATTTTACTAACAAAAAAATCCTTTTTTAAAACGTCTATAATATATAATTCCTTCTGTAAAATTAATCACATATAAGTCTTAGTTTTAGGCATCGTATTTGCTTTCCACATAAATTTGATTTAGTTTTCGAAAAAATTAAAAATTCATAAAATGGTTTAGAAATGAAAAACTACACTTAACCAACACTAAATTTTAATATTGTTTTTGTTATCTATATGATAAATTCCCAATTTTTAACAAAGCAAAGCAAATTGTATGAAAGTGCTTCCTTCCAATATGCGGTTAAAACCAAATTCCCAGGAAAGTTAGGATTTAGGTTAAAAACTTCATAAATTAAAACATTTTTAAAGTTTTGAATATCATTAAGTTCTCCAAACTCTGTTTTAAGTAGAATAGTGCATAAACAACAATCATGCCAGAATGATATGTTATTCACTGAATAGACCATATTACTAATTCCTAGTTTAAAACTATCAAAAAAAATTAAAATTTATTTCGTAAAGTGTGATTTTTTTAAGTATTACTAGAAGTAATAAACTGTAAGTACCTCAATAAAATTAATTTGAGATTATTTTTTCCAGATTAAGCTATCGTTATTAGTATTGAATTTTCACAACCATTCTCCTAATATAGCCATTATTAAATTGTATAAATTAATTATTCCTAACCCTCCTTCTTTCGATTTACATACCATTTACCAATTAATGAGACATTTTGAACTACTACTATAATTATCCCCACATCATACAAAGTTTCTCATATTTTATCAATTACTATTATCCACCATTTGAGTCAAGCGATGTCATAATGACATTGGACTTTAAGATGATGAAGAAATGGATTAAGAGTTTAAACATATGTCTAGAATGATGAAAAGAAGAAGTACAAGAAGTTTGAGCAAAAAAATATGCATGAAAATCATGTCGATACTGGCATGATTGATCATGTCAACACCAACATGATCAAACAGATCGACACCGACATGTTTTGTTTAAGGAGCTTACTTCTGTGTAGTAGGTGTGGATATCTTGTACTTTGCAGAAAAAGACAAGATTCAAATATGAAAAATCATGATGGTGCCGACATGATGTGTAGGAGAAATTTTGACAACGAAGTTTGAAGACTTGGATATTTAAGCAGATACGAAGAAAATTGAAGATACAAGGTGTGAAATCATACCAGCACCAACATGATTTGAGATATGAGTTTTACTCATTCTTCCTGCCTGATCGCATTGGATCTGATCTCTTACCTAGCTTTCCTAGAGGTAGCCACTTTGATGGGTGAATTCACTTATAAAACCCCATCTTGGACAATGAAAAAAGGATCTCCTTTCTAATCTTCAACTCCTTGCAATGTTTTTGCCACGAAGTGCTGCCAAACTCGAATTTCAGTAGATTATCTAAATTTGAAAACTTGTAATTCAATTATACTTGTGCAAAACAATCTCAAATCAAATTAGAAGTGGACGTAGGCGGTTGCTTTAGGCCGAACCATTATAATTTTCTATATGTTTAAGCTTTTCTTCCCATTTATGATCTTATCCATCTCATTTGTAATTGATTTGGGGTATTGTGTCATTTTTTTGGCATAACATTTTTGGTGCTTTCATTGAGAGATAAGACTCTCAGCCATAAATCTACACTTTTTGACTTCGGATTTGAATTTCTAAAAGGTAGATCTAAGGATTGTTCGGTGTATATTTGAAGTTCTTTTGATTTTGAAGAGGAATCTACCTACAAATCTGATAAGAAATGGCCTCAATGAAAGCCTCTTTTAATTTTGGTGTTGCTGTTGGAGGTGATGAAGAAGGTGCTTATCATAACAATGGAACTACCCAACCCTTAAATGCTTTACCAGGACCTTCATCTTAGCAAGAGATGGTGACAAATGCTGAATTAGATAGAATAATGGTTGAGGTGAATAAGCAGATATGGGAGAGTCAAAATGTCATTATGGAAACGATGAAGAAAAGCTTTGATATGATGCCTCGGCTACATTAAAGGCATTGGAGAAGCTATAAGGATTCATTGTCTTTAGATTCTAAGGAAGAAAGTTCAACTTCACCAGATCAGAATCAAAGAGATGGTAAGAAGAAAATGAAGAGGAAGGGTGCTGGAACATCAAGGCGGCAGGGTGCAAGAGATGAAACTAATTAGGAAAATGCCAATCATGTTGGTAGTGACATGAATAAGATCGACACCGACTTGATCAACAATGTTGGTACTGAGAGTTCAAGGTAGGCGCTAAATTTGTCTGATGGTAAAGAGGGTTTATAGGATGCTGACATTGATGAAGGAAAAGATACTGGTGCTCAGGCTGCTGGTGTTCATACAAATGCCACAGAACCAGCAAGGCTTCAAAGAAGGTATGGACGAATGGCTCCCTCGAAAACAGGGGATCCTAGATGTTATGCAATGAACCGAGAGCGTTTGCAGTATTAAACACTCGGAGCTATTCTTGGCAATCGTCGTCCAACTGCCTAAAGCATTGTGGAATAAATAGCTAATATAGTTAAGAGGCTGTTGAATGAGATTCGGCATATTAACAATGATGATTGGGGTTCATCTCCAAGAGAAACCCTATTTACCGAAAACATTTTGGTGGAGTGGTATTCGAAGAAGCTCTAATGTTGACTATGTCATCTTATGATGGAACCACCGATCCAAGGCAACATCTGCTAAAATATGGATGGCATATGGACAATACTTGAGCTACAGATGGTCTGAGATGTAGTTGCTTTTCCATATTCTTATATGGAGTTGCTAAAATGTGGTCCACTCGTCTCATGTTGAGATCCATAGCATCTTTCAATGAATTGGCAAAAAAGTTCATAGAGCAGTTCCGACTTTATACCGCATGACCAAAGGACATGATGTCATTGTCAAATGTACATCAGAGTTCCAAAGAGACTCTAAAGGACTTTCCAAAAAGATTTAGTGTTGCAGAGTGCTGTGGTGCAAAACAATGTTGTTATTAGATAGAGTGATGAAAATATTAGAAACGTTGTGGTAAATATGGGAAATAATAACAATAATGCAAAAGGCAAGAACCAAGGCTCTGTTGGGAAGAAGCGAGACACCAAGAAGCCGATGAGGTTACTATACCTAAGGAATATACTCCATTGAATAGTTCATTTAAAAATATTTACCTTACTACCCATGACACTGAAAATCATAAGAAACTGCCCCGAAGGGAGACAACTAAGGAAGAAAGGTCTTCAAGGAAGTATTGTCATTTTCATGAAACACATGGTCATAATAGTAATGAATGCTGACATTTAAGAGATGTGATTGAGGATCTTATAAGAAAGAAGAAACTACGGTAGTACGCCAGGGACCCGTAAACTAGTAGCCAGATGAATGATATACCCCATGGGTAGGTTGCCCAAAAGGATCAGGTTGGGTCCAACAAAGAAGTATTAAGGCAGCCTTCGAGAGGAATTTTGGTTAACACCGTCTCTGGTTGACTCGATTTGACTGGGAAGAGCTAGAATGAGATGGAAAGATATGGTAGCTCATTGAAAAACATGCCTCAAGATACATGTTATTCCATTAAGGATAGGACTTCTTCAATATAAATGAGATCGATGACTTGTGATATGGTATTTTAGGATCATGATGCTAATAGTTTGTAGGAGTCAATGCTTGACCCATGACAATTACGATCGTGATTGGGCCAGTAATAATGCATTGAGTCTAGATTGATTGTCAGAGATCGATTAATATGTTGTTTAAGAAGATGTTTGACCAGTGTGCTTAAGTTAGGAGGATAAAGTCTTGTAAATCTTGTATGCAGGAGTTTGTCAGAGAGCCCAAGATGCATGTGCATAGAATAACCAGTTGAGTTAGGTGAAGATGATAGCAAGATAGTGTAGTTACAAATGTTCGTTGTGCTCGATGGATTCTTAATGGGCCAACCGGCACTTTCCAGTTTTAGAATTGCACTTGCTTCATGGTGTTTGATGATGAAGTTCCCACCAAAAATGGGGTAGAAGCGATACAAGGCGACTAGAGAACTGATAGAGAATGTTATGTTGTAGAGCTCAGAGAGGAAAAATGACATGTAAAAGGCAAAAATACAGAGAAGTCTATCTATCTCAAAACCGTTGATGCGTAGAATATACTGCCTAAGTCCTGGCTCGAGTCCAATAGTAAGCTCTACAAGCCCATGCACCCATTAAAAGAGTCAGAGGATGTGAGGGCACCATCGGTCGATGGAGATGACGATCAAAATCTTGATTGATGATGACAATCCCATGTGGGTTTCAAGATCGAAACTTAGTATGGCATGAAGATGAGAAAAAAGTTTATAGGGTTTCTTTAGGAAAACATAAACGTGTTTGCTTGGACGCACTGCAAGATGTGTGCAATTTCGTCAGAGATAGCATAACTTGAATTGAATATGGACCTAACATACCCTTATGTAAAGCAAAAGAGGTGCAATATGGAACCAGAATGATTCGCTGTGTTGAAAGAAGTAGTGGAATGCTGAAGGAAAATGGCTTCATCCACGATGCATTGTACCTTGACTGTGTATCAACTCTAGTATTGGTTAAAAACGTGAATGGAAAATGGTGGACATGCATTAACTATTCAGACTTGAATAAGGAATGCCTAAAAGATAGATTCCTATTACCAAGGATCGACTAATTTATGGATAGAATAACCGGACATGAACTGTTATCGCTTATGAATGCATCTTTGGCTGCAATCAGATAGAAATGCATGTTCAAGATCAGAAGCATACGAGCTACATCCTTGATTTAGGGTTGTACTATCACCGTGTTATGCTATTTGGACCAAAGAGTGATGGAGCTGCTTACCAACAATTGGTGATTATGATGTTCAAAGGTCATATTGGATAGACTATGAAGGTTTATGTGGACGATGTGCTTGTAAAGTCAGGACGATCGATGAATCGCATGGGCGGCCTCTCAAAAATCTTCGGTGTGCTTTGAAAGTGCAGGATGAAGCTCAGTCCCCTGAAGTGTTATGTTGAAGTTACATTGCGTAAGTTTTTGGCTTTCATCATAAAATCAAGAGGCATTGAAGCTTAACGGGAATAGATCAAAGCGTTGAAAAATGTTACCACCTCAAAGACAAGGAGGGAAATGTAGAACTTGAATGGAAAAGTAGTCGCGCTGAGTCAATTCATTTCGAAAGCAATAAATAAATGAATACTATTCTTTGATGCACTCAAGAGAGAACAAGGAAAATTTGTTTGGACAAAGGAATGCCTGGATCTTTTCTAGAATTTATTAGACAATATAAAAGGACCACCAATTTTGTCAAAGCCTTTGGAAGGAGAAGATCTCTTTGTTTATTTAGCGGTGTCTGCTCATGCACGAAGTGCAGCCTTAGTGTGTGAGGAGAATCCAAAGGCCAATATATTACATCAATAAATGGTATGCCATAACCAGAAAGAATCATCCAAAGCTAGAGAAGCTGGCTTACTATTTGCTGAATTCTTTGAGAAAGTTGCGACCATACTTTAAGGCTCACCTGATAAAAGTACTGGCTGATCAACCGTTAAGGCATGTGTTACATTGACCCAAGACTTCGAGAAGATTAATAAAGTGGAATATGGAGCTGAGACAATATGATATAACATACCTTCCTAGGAAGGTGATCCGAGGACAGGTTTGGAAGACTTCAATATCGAGTTCACCGTTTGGGATGGAGAAACGGAAGAAGATTTAATCTAACTAACTTAATGGAAATTGTACATGGATGGAGCATCCAATGAGCATCATTTCGGCTTAGGAGTACTTACGATCCCCCAGAACGAAAGATATGTTATGCCTTGAGGCTAGAGTTCCCAGTGACAAATAATGAAGATGAATATGAAGTGTTGATTGTAGGGCTCAAGATAGCAAAGGAACTGAGAGTCAAGACATTGCATATATCTAGCAACCCTCAGTTGGTTGTCTTTCAAGTGAAAAAGGAATTTCAAGCTAAGAGCACAAGACTTTCCCCATACTCAACAAAAGCATCGGGACAGTTGAATGATATAAAGCATTATACAATAGCGCACATCCTTAAGGAAGAAAACATGAAAGATGATTCATAAGCCAAACTGGCTCACACTGGGATGCATAGCTTTTGTAAATCTTTCCAGTAGAGGTTTCGTCGCCTACAAGCATCGATGAGATGGATGTTGATTCGATATTGAAGGCCAAGAGGAAAATGATTCATTGATGACTCTAATAAAGGAATATTTTCTACAGGGAACTCTCCCGAATGAAAGGAATGAAATGTGAAAACTCTTGCGTAAAATACCTTGATTCATTATATAAGAAGAAGTGTTGTATAGGAGAGGATTCTCAACCCCCTTGTTGTAGCGTGTCACTATTGTTTAAGTTAAGAAAATCCTTGTTGATATGCAAGAAGGAAGTTGTGGCAATCACATCGAGGGTCATATATTAGCTAAGAAGATATTTCACTATGGATACTTTTAGCCAATGGTCAACCAAGATGCGACTGATTACGCTAGATGAAGTGACAAGTGCAAGGGATTTGTGAAGACACCAAAAGACATGTCCACTGAGCTTACACAAATGGTTATCTCATGGCCATTTATGGTATGAGGAATTGATATAATTAGTGTGCTACCGATGTCGAAAAGTATAGCAAAGTTTGCAAATGTGGTTGTGTACTACTTTACAAAGTGGGCTGAGGAGGAACTGCTTGCAAAGATCATTATGAAGAGAGCGATTAATTTTGGGGCGAAGAATATATTATGTGGATTTGAATTTCCATAGAAGATCATTGCTGATAATGGAACTCGATTCAAAAGTACCAAGTTCAAAGAATTATGTCGCCGGTATCGAATTGAGAAGAGCTTCTTCGTAGTAGCACACTTGTAGGAGAATGAACAGGTGAATACGGTGAACAAGATCATCAAATCCATCATTAACAAAAGATTGATGAGAGCCAAGGGCCACTGGTATGACGAATTACCACTAGCATTGTAAGCTTATGGGGTAACTTACAAGTTTGCAACTAGTCATACTCCACTCGCTTTGGTCTACGGAATCGAGGCCATGATTCTAATTGAAGCGAGTGTACATTCTCACCGAAGACTGCATTACGACCCAAAGATGAACGATGGATTCTTACTTGAGTCCATTGACTTGGTGGAAGAAAAATGAGAAGAGTACGATTTGAGGATAGCTGCTCACCTGATAAAGGTAGCAAAACAGTTCAATGCTAAGGTTAGAATCTGTAATATTAAGATATATGACCTTGTTTTGAAATGGGTCTTTTCTGTTACGTGAACATTTGGTCTGAATTCGAAAGGTCCCTATGTGATTGCATAAAATCTTAGAGATAGAACTTTCAAACTATTGACTTTAATGGGATCCCAATTCCACGAGCATGGAATAACGGGCACCTACAACGCTATTTTACTTGGAGTTACTATTGCAAATAAAACATCCTGGTTGATGAGGTGCGATGTAATAAGGTACAGTCTACCATTCTTTCATTTATAAATAAAGTTGGCTTTTTGAATCAATGGAACTTTATTCTTAAAAGTCTAACTTTGTGCTACGTGATCAGCGGCAAAATCAAACATTTTACATTTTGAAAAACTAGATGTTTAGGAACCCGAAGATAGGCACCGATGAACTTCTTTGATCATGATCAAGTAATTGGAATATAATCATATCAGGGTCAATTAGATTATTTACCCTTACACGTCTAACTTTTGACCTATGCCCAATGATAGATGAGGTCGAGGGTTGATTCTCAAAGATAGGCATCTGTAACGCTGAACCCTAGAGAAAGGATCAATATGGAATTATATATTCTTGCAGATACTATCTTTCTTGCAGCCCAATTAAAGACGTTCTACCGATGATAAGTGAAATCAATCGTCGAAGTATCTTTGATAAACGACAAGAGATAGACAAGATCGAAGATGAATGCCTAGACATAGACATCTGTATCATCGGATACCATAAGTAGGAACCAGTATGAAATTGGAACATTGGCAGGTATGGCTCTGTTTATGATAGAACAAGATACGTTCAACCAAAGATAAATAGAGTTAAAATATGAAATATAGTGTTTAATCAAATGAAAAGTGTATTAGCCTATGATAAACAAAGCTAAGTAATGAAACAACACAGAGCAATTGTAGAAATTTGCTTATATGCATAGAGCTATAATAAATAATACCCTTGCATTGATCATAGACACGAGCATGAATGATATATAATTAGTTGAATTAAGGGTGAATGTATTGTACATGCAGGCATGTATACAGGAAAATGAAATAAAAGTTATGGTAGTACAAATAAGGCAAAGGTTGGAAAGAAAACAATCTTTTATTTACATACAAAAGCTACGGTGGCTGCTCTCGAAAAACAATGACCTATACATGAGAAGCCAAAAAATAACTAAATGAAAAATGATAAAAAGAAAATGTCTTCAAAAGATGTGCCATACATTTACTTCTTCTTCCTTCATTTGTTGCCTCCAGTCAACTGCTTTGTAGGTCATTTCTTCTCGATGATCTTCACCTTCCATTTCTCTTTCTTTTCCTCTTTCGACGCTCTTCTTTGAAGGGGAAATTCTTTCTTAAAGTACTAGTAGAGGGTATCCTCGGACTTCTCAAGAGCATCAAAAGAAGCTTTGGGAACATCAGTATTACGACGCAAGGGTAGCTTGACCTTAAGGGAAGGAATCGCAGGAACGGAGTGTGACTTGCCTAAGCCTGTGAGGGGCTTCTCCATGCCTGGTTCTTGTTTAATCAAGATCTTAGACATGTTAATTTTCATCCTTTCCTCTATATATAGTCATTTACAATCGTTACTTCTCCACCGATGAATGCGCTAACGTCCTTTAATCCCTCCAACGCCCTTATTTTCTCAAAATCGGTACCGAGGCTGGAGCTGGAGGGAAGTGCCGGAAGAGTGGATATTGGGGTGACGACGGTGGATGTAATCGTGATAGCACTGGGACCCAGGGCATGAATGACCGATGGCGGAGAAAGTAGCGATGGATGACCTATAAGTTTACAGATAGAATGATAAAGACTAGTGACATCCTAAGGTAAGAACTAAATTTTCTCAAAAACCAAAGAGATGAAAGATATAGCTTGAGCAAATGATGACTCTAGCGAACGAGACTTGGCAATTTCTCCCTCCTCAAGAGCTTTTGCAGGAATGGGCAAAGTAGGAGGACTTGTTGGAAGGATAATGGCTAGAGCATTGGGGTTGTAACCCCAAAAGTTCTGGTATCAAGGGTTGCAGATACATGTGTTTCAGATAAGGAAACCTGTAAAGTGGTTCTAGCAAAGGTGATGATATCCATTGAAGACTATTTTTAAGCTAGAATGGGGTTGTTCGCACAATCAATAGAGCTGAGATCAGCAGGAGTCTCAGTGGTTACTATGTCTCGATTGTAGCCCATGTTGCGAAGACATTCCTACCCTCTTCCAAGGATATAAGATCTTCTTCATCCAAAAAATTGCTTTCCAACACCTCTTTATTAAGACCATGTTTAGGGATTCTGCTCTTCTCAGAATATCATCCCAGGCCTCGGCTAGTGTCTCAAGATAGCCATCTCCCAGCCACTGGAGATTCTTCTTTTCTATAATGTTAGCAAACTAGAGGAGAATGGCTTCTATTTCTTTCCTGGCCTAGTTGCCTTGACCTTGAGATGCACATTCGCCTTTTTAGCATCAGCCAACTTGACTTTTAAATTAGTAATCACCTTGAGCCTGCTCCTTTGATTCTTGTGCAGCCTTTAGGTCAGCTGTAACAACCCATAATTTTAATAAATATTTTTAATTCCATTTATTTGAAAACTTTGATTTTTAAACATTAAAAATTGAAATTTTGGAATTTTCCAATGTAATTTTGAATTTTTTATAAGTTAATTTCCAAATACAATAAAATAAATATTTTATGAAATTTTATAATTTGGTAACTGTGGTCAAACTTTGACTTTCAGTTGAAAATTTTTAATTTTAATTTTTAATTTCTAATCTTTTTCTTTGAAACTGTATTTGATTCTGATATTCATGCTGTTTTTCGTTTCGTAAAATTCCGTTTTATACTTTTTAAATTCGATAAATTTCAACGTTTTACATGTGATTATTTTTAGCATTTTCTGTTTATTTTCTATTCTATATTTTCTACTTCATTCTCATTTTATGTCTTATTTTCTATTTTCTATTTTGTTTGGACCTTTCTATTTGATTTTTATTTGGATTTTGAGCTTGGAAATTCAAAAAGACTAGGTTTCTTTGCTTGGATATGATGTAAAGCTCTTCATTTTCTAACCATTCAAAGCTTTTACTCTTCTAGCCATTCACTTCTCATTTCTCATTCACGTACAAAAATAATTCGTCCTCTCCTCCTCTCATTTACATCACTTGAAACAAAAATATTCAGTAAGTTTCTTCTTATTTCTTCCTTTTAATCTTTCTCTTATATTTTGTGTTGCAAGCAACGTTCGGCCTCCACCAATCATCACCCCTAGCCTTGCCGACCATCTCATTCCTCACCACCACATGTACAGCCAGCACCACCTTACCTGATGAGCTGACCTGACCATGGCCGTGACCTATTGATCAAACTCCTCCTCAAAACATCACAAAAACCTAGTCGAACTCCACATATTCACCACCTTCCTCCCTATTTGCCTCGGCCACCATCACTTCCACCATCTCCAGCCCTTGACATGACCATACCGGACCCTTTGCCACACCTAAGGATGCCTGCACCTGACCTGAACGAAACATGGACCTAGACCGAACCCACTTTAGCCTATAGCCGAACCACTTGAACCACATGACCATTCATTTGCCTTGCATTTTTGCATTCCACAACCCCTACCTCTTCACTTCCCTTTGCCTGGCCGTATATTTGCTGACCATAGCCGAGCATTACATGCAACAACAAGCCTAGGCCGAACCACTTTTTATGATAGTCAAGCCCATTGGTGAAGTGGCCGAACCACTTGCATGAGTCAAGTCATTTCGCTCCACTTTGTCTTTGTTTTGTATTGTTCAAATCTTATATTCTTTTGTAATTTAATCTATACTTATATTTTGTTCTTTTATTCGTTTGCAAGATTTGAATCTTGGCTCATCATCCACTCGAATCTAGTCGTGCCTTTTCATGCTTTGCGGAGTTTGGGTTTGTGTTTTGAATTTCATCTCTAGTTTTAGAAGGTGAGTTTATCACTCTCGGCCTTCGTACATATATAATTGTGAAACGATGACAAGTGGATATGTAGTAATTGATATGCTATGTTGATAAGTTCATGTATTCCTGTGATATGATTATATGATGTTAAAATTTACTTATAAACCTGTTACATCATCTGATATAACATGTTATATTATACTGTTTATTGTATTCCTGTTCTCACACTGGAAATTCCCTGTTAGAATAGAATTACTATGGGTTGAAATGATACATACCCGAACGGACACTAGAATAGGAAAAAATCGTTATGAGCTGAAATAATAGGCGCAAGCGATTTTTATTTTATTTTGTTTGACTTGGGATCGCGGGTTTGGCATGATAGAACCCGAATTTTTATTTCAAATTACGGATTGAAATGATACATATTCGTATCACTTGAACTACGTTAGAAAATTATATACAGACCCATGGTTAATTTTAAATATTTTCTAAAAATCGTTAAGTATTTTGAAATTTTAAATTATGAAATTTTAAATTATGAAATTTTAACTTAAATTGGGTTTAAATGATTTAAATAAATGTTATAGTGATTTTATATAAGTTAAAAATGTATAAGTAAATAAATGGTTTAAAATGTAACTTAAAATATGACATAACTTGATAATTGAAAATTTAATTTCAAATGGAATTTTAAGATTTACTTAGTAAAAAGAAATTGTATTTATGGAATGGATATTTTAAAATAAAGTATTAGGTTATTTGTTAAGACAAAATTTAAGTAAAATAATGTACTTTTGACTTAATAAATGAATTATAGTTTAATTTGGATATTTTATTTATAAAAGTTTAATTTATTTAATCATAAGTTAAATAATATCCAAATAAATATTTCTGAAACGTGAGATATGTTTTATAAGTTAAAAATGGTGAAAACTAAAATTTATAATGTTTCTAAAATGTTAAAATAAATCTTAGTTTTGTATTGGCAGCATTTCCAAAATGATGTGGTTCTAAGGTAGCATTTTTTAAGTGCTACCATTTTTGAAAATATACCATTTTTTGGAATACTAGTATACCTACAGTAACGTTTTCTAAGTGCTGCTATTTCTGAAAATATACTGTTTTCTGAAATACTAGTATATCTACAGTAACATTTTCTAAGTGTTGCTGTTTCTGAAAATGTACTGTTTTCTGGAATACTAGTATATCTACAATAAGGTTTTCTAAGTGCTACTGTTCCTGAAATAGACAATGTTTTTAGAATACTATTATATCTACAATAACGTTTCCAAAGTGCTGTTGTTTCTGAAAAGACTATATTTCTGAAATACTACTATATCTACAGTAACGTTTTCTAAGTGTTGCTATTGCTATGATACAATGTGTTTTTTTGAAATTGTTATAATTGAATGAATGAACTTAGAAATGCTACAACCTTGGAAATGAATATTATTCTTGAAAGATATTGACATTGAATTTAAATGGTTTAAATGAATATGTTTTGATTTGAAATATAAACCATCTTCGAAATTATAACCACCGGTAATAATAAAGTTTGGTTGTTAAAAAGACTGGGATCAGAATTTGTCATACTCTCTGCCAACTTCGAAAACCACTTTAACAACCGTGTACGCGGTGGAGATTCCAGAATGAAGTATGATGGTGGCAATGTTCTATTGAGGTTTGTACGTGGACCCGACTCCCATGAGTTGGCATAAAGTGGCTAAAAAAGGAGCAACTGATGGGCTAATGAGGTCGCTCCTCTTATCGGATACACTTCTTCATATGTCATTCTATTACTTTGTGATTGATTGGTGCGCACCTTTGATTTTTGGGAGTGTGGCTAGAGGTGGGCGGTAGTAGTTGCTACGCATTACCACCGGTCCGGAAGTGCAATTGGTATATCTACCCTGACATTTCCTAGTTGTGTCGTGTCACCTATCCTAGCGCGCCTTATACGATTTTGGTTTTGTACCATACCTATGGAGTGCCCTCTGACGATGCCCAGTATGGGGGAGATTACGGTACTGTATAGACTATGGAAATATATAAAATGTGTCAAGGGGATATTAGGTAACTCTTTAACGCTATTTTTAAATATATTATAGTTTACTTTAGACATTATTATAATAGCGTATATTACTACATAGTAAATAGTTTAACGGATCCTCAAAGGATGGACGGTCCTAAGCATCCGTTAAGTTACTTGTGCATTTTATTACAGTTCACTTGAGTTGGTTTACATTGTATAAGTATATATGTCCTGACTCGAATGTTTTGTGTTTTGCTTTACGCTCGGGTCAGCCTGAGTATCTGCTTTGGATTCACCTTCTGGAGCTAGAGGATTTGCTGGAGTTTATCTTCTATCAAGTTGTTATCTATTTCCATTCACTATTTCTATTCAGCGTATGTATTAGTGGACATTTATGTATCGGGATTTCTGTTGTATTTACTCTTCAGACTTTGGATTTTGTACTATGTTGAGACTGTGTTGTAGTAGCTTCATGAACTACTATGATTATTATTTTTCCACTGCGAGTTATTCTAATTTATCTGTGTCTATGATTCTGTGATTGTTTTTATTTGCTCCAAATTATATTACAATCTACTGTTTTGAATTATTCAAGTCAGACATATGTAGTTTTATTGTCGACTTGAAAGGTCCAAATAGTGGGTCGTTACATCAGGTTTGTGTCTTTCAACCTCAGCCTAGAGTGCTTTGTTCTTAGTATCTTTCTCTTTTATTTTCTTTCAAGGTCGACACTGGGAGCATGGGTATTCTTTAACTGCTCATTTAGAACTAGGCTCTCAGCCGCTTAAGCATTGGCCAACTCAACCAACCTTTTCTTAGAGTCTTTTGCAAACTTAGCTTAAACATCGCTTTCTTCTTAAAGCTTAGACATTTTTTCCTTGTAACCTTCATGGATACAAGTGTCATTGGCTATCTTGGAGCCCAAGGCCTGAAAGATTAGCTGGTTTGCTCTGATGACATCCAAAAGGCCCTTGGCTAGCCTCTTCCACTGAAATAGTTGATCTACAACCTCCTGGTGTATGGCAATGATTTCATTCACGTAGCTTCATTGAAAGTCCTTGACATTACAATTAAATTTAACCCCCAAAAGGTAGTATTCAGGTAGAGTCGCTTGCATCTTTGTAACATCAACAGTGAATTGGCCTTCGTGGGGTGGAGGAGGAAAAACATGACATAAAGTTATTTCATTGCAACCCTATGGGATTGCAGAGAATGGGAAGGGCTGACTGTTTTGGATTGAAAGGGGGCTGAAGTAGTGGTTAGAAGAGGACGATATGATGGAGGAAGCTCATGGTGACAGTATTGTCGGTGCAAGGAAGACTGAGAGTTCGAGTGACGTTGGCAGTGGGGATAGAAGTCATGCATGGAGCGTTCATGCAATTCCCTCTATTAGTTGTAGCGGTGTTATCTTTCCTTAGCATTGTGTTATTCTTGAACTTTCCTTTTCAACATTTCATTCCCTGACTCATAGTAAGAACCATGATGTTGATAAGTGGCCTTCGGAGTTTAGGAATGATGTTAATCTATGTTTGCACGAAGCCTTCCCATTTTCTTGGATCTCTCCATTTTACCTGTAAAGAAGAACTATGTCAAAAACTGAATCACCAGATTAAGAACAAGTATCGAGGTATTGTGCTCGTGATTCTAGAACTGTGTGAAGTGTTGGTGTGCCTCAGTAGCATACCGATCATGTTCAGGTGGTTCCAAAGATGGAGTCTCTATCACCCCCCAATAGTTCCGAATATGTCACCCGAAGAGATGCTGAAGTCAAGGGGGCTAGGTTAAGAATGTCTTCAAAGTTTAACCCACATGAGGGAAAGCTCTAGATGTTGCCAAGGTCTTTTAAAGAACCGAAGATGGTGTCGGATGCGCCTGCTAGCGGAGTTAACTCTTCAACAGGTTTGTAATGTGGTTTGAGTGTAAGCTGGGAAGACTTGATGACTAATCATTTTAGCCTGGGAGGTGTTGTGATCATGGTGCCCTCAGGGGATGTCTCCCCGAATGACTCATCTCCATTGGCATCATAATTCTCACCTTCATCTTCCTCATCCTCTCCTTCATCTTCCTCTTCGTCTCCTCTTTCAATTATATTCTTCCCTCTTCCTATCCCTTCTCCACCTAAGTTTTCAGCTCTTCTATCTCCTTCCTCTTCTTCGAGATTCACTTCCATTCCTTGAACTTCTTCACTACTTTGATCATCATCGTCATAGTTATAGATTGAAGCATTCAGACTAGTAGCGGCTCAAGATGCTCTAATTGGCACTGGATTAGAAACATCACTCTTTCTGTTGTATAGAAGGTGGAACTGGCGCATATGAGCATTTGTAAGGAAGAAAGAAGAATTCCATAGGTCTGAATTGATCCCCTTCGGGAATGCTAGAGTATTTGTAATAGCATCGATTGGAACTCGTTCGGGAATATCTAATAGGGATATAGAAAGAATGTTTGATTCCTAGGTAAAGAAAGCTTAAGCACAAGGAAGGTATTTAATAAGGAAACTTATGCTAGATAACTAGAAGCGGTTGAAGGCCTCCAGGCATCGAATAAACAAATATTTTCTCTTATGATATTTATGCTAGTTATGAAGCCACTAAACAACCTTATAGTGGTTAAAGCATCAACTATTAGTAATGATAGCATCTAGCTTCTCTTTTTGAAGCTGAGTAGATAGGTAAGCTATTCGAACGAAGGAGAGTGACCCAAGTGCATCATGAATATAATGTATAGCGAGATTATGAGAGCATAACCATTCGAGTTTGCTTTAGTTGGAGTTAGTCCGAGCTCTTGAAGAAATAATTTTATATATTCATTGAAAGGGGTGAGACTCCCAAGAGACACATGTACTTATTGCATATAGTGTAGCCTACTAGCGGGAGATGGGCCCTTTGATGTGGTGCAGGTAGAAGGACCTCATTTCAGGAATCTCACGCTCAATGCATATTGTCTTGAGCTCCTTATCGGTCATTTTGGAAGGTGTTTGGTTCGAAGGATTATATAAGAGCATAAGAACAAGCTAGCCTTCCCTAGGAGGGGCATGGTCATGAGGCTAGACTATGAGAACAAATAGAAGTTGAAGTTCTCGTGTAACTGAACGCCTCACTCTCAATAGGATGGATGTAAATGCTTAGGCAACAGATGAACCTACCTTAGAAATAGTAAAAGGGTTATTTCCAGTTTGAAGACGAGAAGATCATCTAGGGTCGGTCATTCTAAGCTGAAAAACTTGATGACAAACATGGTTAGGTATGTTTTAGGTTTAAGCACTATTTGGATTGAAACTCGCATAGCCAACGTACAAAGTCTAATGGATGTCGATGTATGTTGATCAATTAGATTCTATACGTTAACTGGGGTAGTGCAATGTGTAAATCTATGTGGTGTATGCCCCGTATCCGTATCATAGTGTAAACGAATACTCTATGTAATCGCTTGCTCATGTCGGCAAACAAGCTCCATCAAACTATAAAATTGTGTGTCGAATTTTACCCACTATCGTGGAATATACGATAATGGAATCATTGTCCAACGCAGCTCGAAATTTTCTTCGTAAGAACATAGGATTGTGATGTTCGAAAAATTTTGACACATGATTTTTCTGAAAGTTGGAGTGCATTTGATGTGTTTATTTATTTAAAACCATCCTATCAGAATCGAGTCACCAATCCATATTCAATTGGAGTTCGACAAAAATTAATTGCTTACCCCCTCTTGTATGAATTTTATTTAACCAACAAGAATGTTCGCATCTCTAGAACATATAGTTGGCCTTGAAAAACTAAGATCTAGGACCTTAGAAACCCGAAGTAGAGGCCAAGCAATCGACAAGAGGGAAAAACTTAGGGTTGGACCCAAGGAAGCTTAGATTAGACTTCGAGTATTCTTGAGTATCATTTTTGATCGGCTATGACAAAGAGGGGTGAATGAAATCAAAGTCAAATATGGATCGTCGGCCATGACTAGACGTCGAAAATAGTGGTAAGGCAATGACAAGATGGCATTGGTGTTGGCAGCGCTAAGTTCGAAGCCGAAACTCACCAAGATTTAAAGTCGAGATCTAATAGGGTTGTAATAAAAAAGTTTGCGATGACTTGATTGTTAAGAAGAAAACAAAGGTATGGTTGCAACAGCCTTAATGATGGCAGCACTACCAGGGAACGATGGAAAAGCTGTAGACATCGAGGTGGCAGTTGAAGAAACGTGGCATTGAGTTATAATATCACTAGATTTTATGTAGAAATGGTTTAGTTATTGTAAGCTAAAAACCCATCTGTTTTTATGTACAGCGTGCTCTTACAAGATGCCTTTGATTTCAAAGGTTTTTATAAGGTTAAAGACTTATGCTTTACTCACACTAGACCCATGTCTGACCCGGAGTTTATTTTCTTTTTCTAAACTCTTGGATGCTCCAATTTGAATGGGTGGACAAGTAGTTTAGGTTATTTTGCAGATTCATTTTACAGAAGCTTAGAGCAGGTGGCTTCATCGATAGCTAGTTATTACCTTATTTTCCACTGTATTATATGTATATTGTATTTGTTAGGTAGGAACATGTTGTTACAAATATCCTAAAGTAAAATTTATATTAGTATGACTATGATGTAACATTTTGAAATGATTTTGTAATATATTATGTTGATAATATATATTGTTTTGTTGCATTGTGAGATTCGTTGTTGTTTAGTTTCTTCTGTTCTACCTTTCTTTCTTTCACCCCATATGACCTGTCTTTCGAACGACGAAATGATCAACACATGAATACCGAGGATATATTAAGTGTCGCCTTTAGGAGTAAGAAAAGTGGATCATTACAGCTACCATCACGACTCCCATCTAAGAGCCATCATCATCGGAACACTTCTGGACCTCCATATTAATCGTAAAATCCACATTTCAAAGTCCCGAAGCCATCGCATTAAAGCACTCTAATATCGCTTCATTTCTTTACCACTGGTCTTTATTGTGCTATCGCATCTCCATCGAATGACAAACGAACAAACACCTTCAGCATGGTCCAGAGTATTAACCGACTTCTTAACTAAGAAGAATTAAGCGAATCTGAACGCCGGGATGTAGACGAAATAATTCACGGACTTGGGGACATGCTTGGAAGGACTAAGAATCGGTTAAGGGATTGCAACACATTTGGAACCAAGGAAAGTACTCGGTAATGAGCTAATCTACTCGGTATTGATCTTTTTCGGCCCAAGTAACCCTCAAAGCTACGGTTCATGGATAAATAGCTTGTGTATTTGTCTTGAGATGCATTTCACAAGGAATAGATGAACAAATCCAAGGAAGTTCTAATGGAAAGAAGAAAAGTACAAATGATATTAGAACCTCTTGGAACCAACATGATCTTTAAGGAAAAGTACTCGGAGTACGATGGAAAAAATATAAAAACCCAAAGGAGGGAAGGAGGAGTAGCCCCCCTCCAAGAGTCAGGTTAGTATCGACCACTTTTGGTCGGTATCGAGTTGATTTTATAACCCACGGGACTCCGCTTTCCCCTCTAACATTCTTGGATCTAGGTCTGGGCCTGCCATTTCGTAGATTCGTGACTCTACTGGACGATTTTCCTATAAATATAAGACTTAAAGCATTTGTAAAAGGACTTCTTGTTTTTTATTCTCTTTATCTTCTGTCTCTACGCACCGTAATCGCTAAGGAAGTCATTATTAGTTGTTCTAGGGTGTAATAATTTGTTAATCCCTTATACTAATGACTTATAATCCATAAATCAATAAAATTACCGGGGACATAGGCCATATATTGTGGAACCATTTTAAAATCATGGCGTTCTCTCTATTTACTTACTATTTTTTGCTAGATTCATTTCATTTCATTTCTAGTTATTTTTGGTTTTTTTGCCATTTTTGGGCTCAGCGTTTTGGTGCTTTCAATATGAAAAGAGATTCGCAGGTGTAGACCTAGCTTTCTATTTTGGATTGGAGCATCTAGAGGTTAGATCCAAAATATTTTCATTAAGTAACTTAAAGGATTTGCATATAGGAAGCAATGGCACCTAGAGATCT
Source organism: Allium cepa (assembly GCA_030765085.1). NCBI lineage: Eukaryota > Viridiplantae > Streptophyta > Magnoliopsida > Asparagales > Amaryllidaceae > Allium > Allium cepa. The sequence continues at coordinate 738,019,516 of CM060943.1, forward strand.
AGAAGATGTCTAGAACAGTAGGCGGTGCTGATGAAAGGGCTTCTCACCACATGGAGGTTAGCAACCGAAAGACATTGCTAGGATCATCTGCTCCTTTGGAGATAGTTACCAAGGCGGAGTTTGATGATGAAGGAGATAAATCAAAAGATGGCCAATAGATAAAAATCTCTATTTTAAAAGGTGGATGCCAGCATAGCTCTACTGACCCAACAGTCATAGAGAACCAGAAGGAGAGGGGAGAGATTTCGCCTTTTGGATCCGAGAAAGAAAACTTGTCTCTTTTTGGTCAGAATAGAAGAGATGGAAAACAAAAGCAAAAGGAAAAGGCTGCTAGAGGAGCATGGGGAGTTGCGGGAGGAAGTCAAAGGGTCCCCCCTAAAGGAATTCAACTTAGTATTGACCAGAATCAGGTTGGTACCGAGAAGAATTTTGGCATTTTGGAGGGATGAGGAGCTGAGGCCGTGGATTTATCTGATTCTGAGGATGATTTACATCATGATGGTGATGATTATGAGATTAACGTTGGAGTTCAAGGTGCAAGAATGAAAGCAATTGCTACAAAGTGAACCATGCAACAGACAAGACCTGAAGAGGTGGTTCTCCTAAGGACTGGAGATCTTAGACATCAACGAGCAAACCAAGATTGTTTGTAGAGAAAAACACTCGACATGGCTTCTGATGATCTATCTTTAGAGTTCCAGGCTAGTAAGTAGTACATAGCAGATATGGTTAAGTGGTTAGTGGAAGAAAATAAATAAATAAAGAATGAGGAATAGGGTTCCACGCCATGCAAAACTCCATTCACGGAGAACATTCCAAGGAGGAGTATCCCGAGACATTTGTGATGCCAGTAATACCATCGTACAACATGACCACTGATATTAAGCAACACTTGTTTTATTATGAATGTCAGATGGATGGTGTCAATGCTACAAATGCAGTATGGTGTAGTTTTTTTCCTATTTTTTCGAAAGGTGTTACATCGATATGGTTTACTTGACTCACATCGAAATCCATATCGACTTTTGATAGGTTGGCCAAGAAGTTTATGGAGCAGTTTAGGCTCCAAATTGGTTGGCCTAAGAATGTGATGTCCTTATCAAGTCTTTCTCAAGGGCCTAAGGAGTCTTTAAGTGGATTTTTGAATAGGTTTAACGTTGTAGTAATGAAGAGTAACAATCCAAAGGAAGATTTGGTGTTTATGGCTTTGGTCTGGGGCATACATCTAGACATGACTTTGTTAAATGGTTGAAGATGAAACAACCGACGACTAAGGAGGAATTCCATCGAAAGGCCAATTTGTTCTTAGGATCATAAGAAGTGAGGCATGACTTTGGAATGGCTGATGGTAGATAGTCAAAAGAGACAATTCAAAGAAATGTGGTAGTTAAGCAAACCGGCGAGAGTTTCGGTAATATGGCTATAAATGCTGGAAATTTGAATAATCAAAAGAAAAGGAATCAAGGAACTGGTGGTATGTGGAACAAATCTAAGAAGGCACATAGGAATGAGGTTGGATGAGTACACGCCTCTAAATGACACATTAGAGAATATATACCTTGCTACGCAAGAAATGGATCGATATAAAAGGCTTCCTAGGAAGGAGGCAACTAAAGTGGAAAGGCTTTTAGGTAAGTACTGTTGTTTCCATAGAACTCATGGACACAATACGAATGAGTGTCGACATTTTAAGGATTTTATTGAGGGATTAAATAGTATGTTAGAGATCCGTAGGATGACAAACAAAATGCAAGACCCTAAGGGCCAAATGCCCAAGGGAACCCGCCTAGACCTAGTGGAGAAGGGCTAGACGCACTGACGGAAGGTTAGTCATAAATACCATAACATGAGGAACTAATCCAGTAGAAAAATGATGGAGAGAAATAGAGCAATACATAAGCTCACTAAAGCATGCACCACATGAGATTTGCTTTGCCATAGAGGATGGAGTTCCAGCTAAGCAATAATGGATGGTAACAGATTTCATCGTATTCAAAAATAGGGATTTCGATGGAGTCGAAGTGCCAACCTTCGACCCTATGGTGATTTCGGCTGTTGTTGGCCTTATTGTAGTGTGTTTAGTTTTGGTAGATAATGGAAGTTCGATGAATATCTTGTTCAAAAGGACATTTGAGCAAATGTAAATCAATATGAAGGAGGTTAATCAAGAATTCAGGGATTTAGTGGCAAGTCGAAGCAGCCGGTTGGGATGATATCGATTGAGTCAGGGTTGTGCGGGTCCAAAAGTTTGTTATAGTAGATAAGTATTCGATGTATAATGCTTTCCTAGGCTGACCGACCTTGGTAGATTTTAGGAAGCACTAGCTCCTTGGTGCATAATGATGAAGTTTCCCATGGAGAATGAGGTCGGATCAGTATGAGGAGACCAGAGCACAGGAAGGGAATGTTATGTTGCTGAGCTAAGAGAAGGAAAGCAACGAAAAAATGGAAACAGTGTAGAGAAGGATCTTTACATTAAGAACTCTAAAGCATAGCATTAAAGCCCAAGCCCTAGTTCCAGAACTATAGCAGGTTTGATAAGTTAATGGATCCTAGGAAGAAGTCGGAGAAAGTGCAGGTGTCACGAATTGAACTGACGATTGATATTCCGGTCGATTTGGATGATCCCACTCAGACTCTTAAAATTGGATCTTAGCTTGGAATTGGATAGAGGAAAGAATTGGTTAATTTCCTTTGAGGAAACATGAAACTATTCGCTTGGACGCATTCGAATATGTGTAGGATAGTACGGGAGGTAGCTTGTCATGCACTGAATGTGGATCCAAGGTTTCCATCGGTGAAGCAAAAAGACATAGTTTGGGTCCAGAGCGATCTGTTGCATTAAAGTAGGAAGTGGATAAGCTGATGGATAATGGCTTTATCTGTGACGCTTTATACCTGAAGTGAGTATCGAACCCATGTTGGTCAAGAAATCAAACGGAAAGTGGTGGTTGTATATTGACTATTCTGACTTGAATAAAGCCTGCCCAAAGGATAGCTTTCCCTTTCCAAGGATTGACCAACTAGTAGATGGGATCGCATGTATAACCAGATTCCGATGCATATACCAGATCTGGAGCACACCATCTTTATAACAGATTTGGGATTATACCATTATCGAGCAATGCCATTTTATTTAAAGAATGCAAGATCTATGTATCAAAAGTTGGTGAATTCCATGTTTAAAAAAAATTACAAATGATGGAGGTGTACGAGGATGACATGCACGTGAAGTCACGACTGTCGCGAAATTACACTGATAATCTTTTGGAGATGTTCGAGTATTGCGTAAGTATGTAATGAAGTTGAATCCATTGAAATGCTCTTTTAGAGTTGCATCGAGGAAATTCTAAGGATTCATCGTGAATTCAAAGGCATTGAGGCTAATCCAAAGCAGATTAACGCTTTAAGGAATATGAAAGCCCTGACTATAAAGAAGTAGTTGCAGAGCTTAAATGGAAAGGTTTCCTCTTTGTGTCGATTTATCTCAAAGGCAACATTCAAATGTAAACTATTCTTTGATGCCTCAAAAAAGATAACAAGAATTTTGAATGAAATGAAGATTATCATAATGCCCTCAAGGAGTTACTTAGGCATATGAAAACACCACGGGGTCTATCCAAATCGTTGGAAGGAGAGAATTTGTTTATTTATTTGGCAATGTTTGCTCACGCACTAAGTGCATCATTAGTATGCGAGTAGGCAAGGATTCAAAGGACAGTCTATTATATTAGCAAATGGTTTACTGTAGCTGAAAAGAATTACCCAAAGTTAGAGAAACACGCATATTGCTTTCTGATTGCATCGAGGAAGTTGCGACCATATTTTCAGGCTCATCCGTTTAAAGTGCCGATGGATCAGCCAGTGAAACAGGTGTTGTATCGACCCGAGACCTTGGGGAGATTGCTAAAATGGAATATTGAACTAAGTCGGTATAATATTACTTACCATCCAAGGAGTGCAATAAAAGAGCAGGCGTTAGTGGACTTCATCACCGAGTTGACCACACATGATGGTGAAGAAGAGGACAATACAGTCATACTTCCTCATTGGAAATTATTTGCAGATGGAGCTTCAAATGAACATAGTTTAGGTGTAGGATTAGTTCTTGTAATTATGAAAGGAGAATCAATTTATTATGCATTGAAGTTGAAATTTCCCATAATTGACAATGAGGCTTAGTACAAGGCATTGACAGTGGGTCTAAGGATAGCGAGGAAACTAGGATGCTATAGATTCGGTGATTCCTAATTGGTGATTTGTCAATGGGGAAGGAATATCATGCTAAAGGTGCGAGACTTGCTCCTTACCTGACAAAGGCACTAGAATTGTTGGATGATTTAAAGTGTTATATGATTATGCACAATCCTAGAGAAGGGAATGCAAAATTGATTCGTTGGCCAAGTTGGCTAGTTCTGCGAAGGCACATGTGATGGGTTTGGTTCCAATGGAGGTATTGATAGCTCTAAGTATCAACCAAATGGACATCGAGTGGATTTTGGAGACCATGGAGGAAGAGGAATCATAGATCACTCCAATTAAGAATTATATACTCATGGGAATTCTTTCGAGAGATAGTAATGAAAGAAAGAAACTCCTTTGAAAAGCACCATGGTTCATGATGCCATAAGGAGTGCTGTATAGAAGAGGATTCTCTACCCCTTTCTTAGGTATATAATCAAGGATGAAGCAAGGAATCCCCACGGAGATCCATGAGTGAAGTTTTGGTGACCACACCAGAGGCGGACACTAGCTAAAAAGGTACTTCATTATGGATATTCTGGCCAACAATAAATCAAGATGTGGCTAATTACACCAAATGATGCGACAGTTATTAGAGATTTGCAGAAATACCAAGAACCCCATCGACAGAGCTTACACAAATGGCCAAATTTGTGACCATCTGCAACTTGGGGAATTGACATTATAGGTGTGCTACAAAAGCTAAAAGAAGGAGCTAAGTACGCAATACTTGCGATGGGTTATTTCAAGAAGTGGGCTGAAGCGAAACTGCTTGCCACGATTATAATGAAAAAGGTAATCTTCATAATGATGAATATCATCTGTAGGTTCAGAGTACTTTAGAAGATCATAAAGGACAATGGAACTCAGTTTAAAAGTGTCGACTTCAAGGATTTATGCACCTGATACAAGATTGAGAAGAGATTTTCAATGGTAGCACATCTCTGGACGAACGGACAAGTAGAGGCGGTGAATAAAATCATCAAATCCGCCTTGAAGAAATGATTAATGAAAGCCAAAGGAGATTGGGTCAATGAGCTTCCATTGGCATTATGGGCTTATAAGATGACCCACAAGTCTGCGATTAGACATATACCATTCGTTTTGGCATACGAATCGGAGGCCATGATCCTAATAGAATTGGAGATCCCTTCTCATCGTAAAAGATTTTATGATCTAAAGGTAAACAAGGAACTCTTGCTTGATTCCCACGATTTGGTTGATGAGGAAAGGGAAGAAGTGGAATTAAGGGTAGCTCCTTACCAAAAAAAGTGTAGCACGACATTTTAACACCAAGGTCCGGAACTAAACTTTTGTGGTATGGGATCTCATTTTGAAACGGATTCTCCTAGGTATGGGAGGTCCAAATTGGGAAGGTCAAATATGCAATCGAGCAAAAGATTGGAGACGTAATGTCCGAGTTAGCCACTGTCGATGGAATCTTGATTCCATGTGCATGGAATAGCGACTTGCTACGTCGTTACTTTATTTAATTTAATTTCTACAAATAAGCTACTCAAGGATTTTGTGGGCAATGTAATAAGTCAAGACTTGCTGCATTTTATATTTATAAATAAACTTTATATTGTCAAATTAATAGAACTGTGTTCTTGTAATAAGAATCATGTACTTTGCGATTAGCAGTATAATTGGGTGTAAACTCCCCTGGTCCAGTATCACTGGTCCACGGTTAGAACCAAATCCTGGACCAGAGGTTATAATTTCAAGAGTTGATCGGATAATTTAACCCTATAACCTAGGTACTCAAAAAATGGCAGTTTTTTTGGTCTAGGATTAGGATTGGGGAGGGAAAACTTAGGAGACGATTGGATAATTCGACCCCAACCTTCATGTATTAACTGTTGCATAAAATTACGCAACATCAAAAAGGAACGTCGAGGATAAGGTGACTAAAGCTTCGATTTTTGAAGATAAAAACTGGTGCACAAATAGAAATTCCTTAATCATGGTAGCGGCCCGAGAAGATATGCTAGGCCTAGGATAAGCGAGGATGGTCAACGGATACTCTCGGTCACCACCGGAGGTAGGTGGGACTGAAAGTGGATGCCTGGAGATAGACATCCCGAGGCACACATTATCCGAAGGCACGGATTCTGGGATAAATGAACCGATCTATAGTTGGGATATTCACAACTGCGCTTACAGCCAAGCATGGCACATTTGGTTAAGGATAAGCGAGAATAGTTGCTGAAAAAAGTAGTAATGATCAGACTCCTCTAGTCCAGGATCAGGGTCGAAAGAGTATAATCAGACTGGAGGCAATTGGATAATTATCCCTACGTGATTAATCAATGAATAATGCCTAAAAATTTGCAAGGTCAATGAACAATGTTTAAACTTTGGCATTTGGATTGACAAGCCCTAAAAACACAACTCAATATGCGGTAAAGCAACATAAAGGTTTCAGTTTCGCTCATGGCTTGACAGAATGTGCTTTGCTGAGGTTTAACAGTGTAAGCCTATAGAAAACACCAACGCTCGGTTATTGGCGAGATTGGGAATGTTAGGAGATAGACGTTCCAATCACTATTCCCTAGAAATTGGTAATAGCCCAATATTTGGAGTACTTATAACTCAATAATGATCGAAGGAAACTCGGCTTAAAATAAACGGGAATAACCACAGAATTATTTATAAATCAAAGTTTTGTTTAGCTAAATGGAGCACTTCAGCAGCCAATGGCAGGGCTAAAAATGGAAAATAACTAAAGCAATTATAGGAATTTTAGTTATATGCATAAAGTTGTAGTAAATAAAAGCTTTGCTCGGAAATAAGTTTATATATTATGAATTAAATGTAATACAAGCAATTATATTACATATGCATGCAGTTGTATATAAGCAAGTACGTTATATAAAGGTGTGGAAAAGTACATAGAACAGAGATTACAAAAGAAAAGTGGTCTTTCATTACATCAACTTTTATATACAATGACTACAGGGGCTGCTCCCGTATAATTACGAGCTGTTTGGAACAAAATGTATAACAAAAGGAGCCATCTTGTTCACAAGTCCTAGGAATCTCCTATTGTTCTTCCCTCTATTGTTGTCGTTGCCACTGGAACTGCCGGATGGCCTCTTTTTCTTTCATCCGCCTTTGGTTTTCCCTCTTCGAGAGTGTTGCCTTTGGACTAGGTGGTTTCTCCCTTGATTATAACAAGAGGCTCGTCGGCCTTTCCAAGAGTGGCATCAAAGGATTGATCTTAATAGCTTCAACTTGACTAGGGGAGTTTAGTAGAAGGGCTTATTGGTGTAGGAATAACAAATCTTTCAGTGTCAGGTTCGATCTCGATTTTGACTTTGGAACTGTCGATTTTTATTCTCTCCGCCATCGAGATAGGATCGGTCAGGCCTAAAGTGCTGGTATTTGAAACGTCCGCCAGCCCTTCCAATACCTCTATGTTCTAGGAGTCAAGGCTAAGTTCAAAAATGGAAGGAAGGATTAAATCAACAAGTTCTGTGGAGACAGAGGCCGACGTGGTAAAAATTGCAGTGGTACCCGACCCCTGAGTAGCTGGCAGTGAAAGCGGAAGAGAAGGATGACCTGTAACTTTAGAAACGAAGAAGTAGAGATTCGTTACAGTCTCGAGCGAGAACTAAAGAACTTCAAATACTAGAGAAATTAGTGAAATACCTTTACCTAGACTTGATTTTTGGGTAGGAGACTTGGTTAATTCCCCCTTTTCGAGTGACGATTGCATTGATTGGTCGACGAAAGGGGGAATACATGGCTCAACGGAGATAGCTACGTAAGTTGGGACTACTTGGGTGGCCTTGGAACTGGCCCCTTTAATTTCAAGAATATCTGTTGCAAGATCTTTGGAATTGGGAGTTGACGACTCTACCAGACCCGATGCACTAGGATTAGTAGGAGCTTTAACGGTAGCTTTAGTAGCAGCAGGGTTTTCGGTAACTAGAGTAGTTTTTCCCTCTTCAAGCTTTGCTATGTCATCAGCGTCGAGGTACTTCGCTTTTAGTTCTTCTTTGGTGAGGTCTTCACCAGCTGCTTCTGAACAACGTGCAACTTCTACCCAAGCATCAGCAAGAGTCATGACATAAGTGCTACCCAACCAGTTCAGATTCTTGTATTATATTACATTGGCGAAGAATTGCTAAAGAATGGTATTGTGTTCCTCTCACTCTTTGGTCTTTTGCTCTTTGAGTTCCTTTAGATCGTGTGAGGTGATATTATATTCGAGTTCAATATCCAATGTAACGACCCATATTTTACATATCGAAGGATCAAAAAATATTTCTATTTTATTCGTATGAGGTCGTATGATTCTATAATTTTAGGATATGACTCCTAGGGACATTTTACACACTTTTGATTTTTCCTAAATTTTTAGGTGACCATTGTGACCTTATAAACCTTACTTGAGCTATAACATTTAATGAAAGTCGACTTAAGGTCTCAAACCAGTTCTATTGCTTCAGAATGATGGTTTTCTTTTTATAAAGTGGTCATAATAGAAAAAGGGAGTTATGGCTAACAAGTTATGTCTATTTTAAGTTTTGAAAGATACCAGCCAGAATTAATGTTTAATTAATAAAGTCCATTAGCAAGATCATTAGTCTAATTAGAAAACCTCTATAAATAGAGGGCTAGAGAGTCAAATTAAAACTTTTCCCTTTCATTCCAAATCAGTTCTAAACCTTAATTACCTCTTAATCCATCCTAATTCATCCAAATTTCCCTGTAAATCAAACTAGATTATTGATTAGTGATTAGATTGTCAATTAGAAGATAGAGATCATCAATTGCTTGATTTGGGGTGCTTCTTTGCTGTTCGGATTAGATCTACACATAAATTTATTGAATTTGCTAATTGGTGGGTGGTTTATACCTTCTTACTATACCATGTATTTTTGTGTGGTAGAATTATAAGATTTAACATGTTTTGAATTGATTTTTGGCCATAAAACTTTTTCTAACTCTACATACATGTTAATCCATGCATATGATATAGATTGATTAGAAATCACCTTTGTACATATGCATGCTATATGTAGATCTATGTTAGAGATTGACTTGTTTATCTTACTTCTGTGGATTGCATGTTTGGATGAAATTGCTTATTGTTATATGTTTGTGTGATGTGATTTGATGTTGTTTGTTACTATTTTAGATGTTTAGAAAGATAGGTAGGAAAATTGAGCACACCAGAGGCAAAGATGGTCAGAATTGGACGAAACTTAGAAGGGAGGCTCTGGAGTATGGAAAGAGCAGAAGACTCAAGTCGCAAGCTCTAATTTATGAAATACACATCTTAGCGCCGACATAAAGAGCTTAGCACCAACATGTTTTGTTTGGTCCTATGGGTTATTGATTTTGGGGAGAGTGAGAGTAAGACTAGTGGAGGTTTCCCAAGGTGATGGATTGGTGACTAGCTAAGTGATAGAGGCTATGCCGACTTGTTTCTTGATCATGAAGTGGAGTGCTTTTAAGAGTTGACTTATTTCTATACCATGATGTTTGGGATAGATAAGTTAGGGTCAAAGCATTTAGGCATGGGGTACTAAAAGCAAGGAAGGAGTGAAAGAAAACTCGACCATTAGTTGGCTAAGTAGAGAGATCGACACCGAGATGAAGAGGTATGTACCAACTTGTCATGACGAGGCCAATGGGAGTGGAACTTCAAGGGAATAGTATAGAGGTTCTGTAGATTATGCTGGAGGTGTTAGCTCGTTCACATCAGGGTTGGATGATGATGGAACAGCATGATGAAAAGCTTGAACCTTCGGATGTTAGCACAAGTTAGGAGTAGGTTTCAAAGATGTCGATTCAGTAACGGAGAGGGCCATAGGATTAGGGAATATGGAAGGGTTCCTTATGAATAATAGGAATTAGATTGAGCAAAAAGGGCTCGGAATCTGAATGGAGAAAAGTGGGCTCAAATTGATGTATTTGTTAAGGAATCATTGATATTCGGAGTGTTTTCTTGTGTAGTCGAAGCAATGGATTGGCAGCAAGGATTCGAGTACCACGTAGCAATGGCTTTGGGTCTCATGTCTAGCTTTAGGGCTATAAGATACGTATTGAGATTTGGGCTGCATGATACGAGAGCACACAGAGAACAGGTATTTCCGTAAGTCCCTGGAAGTAAAGAGGCCATACGAGTTATCATATAATCAGAGCACAGGGATGAGTGAGTCTTGTTTGATGGATGATATGGTTGTTTTCCTTGAGTGAGCTATCACTCGAGGATATCATTAGGAGTAGGTACTAGAGATAGGAATATTTGGACGTCCACTATGGTATTTTGCATTATTATACCTTTATGATATGTAGAGTAGAATATTATACTGTTATCTGCTAACTCTTTGTTGTAGGGACATGTCAGGTATGGTGTGTATTCTTGTTCCTTAACATATTTACCTATAAAGTACCTTGAGATTTATTTACCTCTCACATCAGACTGCTATCTGATCCAAAATTTTATATTTTGCTTCTTATTTTCTTGGGTACTCTTAAATGAGTAGACTAGATAATAGGTCTAGGTGTCATTGTAGTTGTACGAAGAACAAGCTAGATGGAGCTGTCACATATTATACCCTTATATGGAGTCTACGCCCATTCCGCTGTGCAGCACTGGGGTGCCTTAACAGTGACTTCTTACTATTTGCATTTGAGACCGCTGTTGGGTTTATTTCCGTTGTATAAACCCTACTGTTGATGTATAACTCTGTGGATATTATACTTTGATGATGATTTGTTCACATTGTTATTACTATCTCTTCGATTATGTATGTTATATTATATTTTTTCCATGCTCTATGAGATACACGACAGGTTATATGTTGTCTTTGTTCATTCTAAACCCTAATGATTGTCCTAAGTTGGCTGGGTATGACTGTAGCGCTCTATTTATACTCTACTAGTGTCGTCGGTATAGGGTGGTCGTCGCATTTGGTATTAGAGATTTAGTTACGTGATTAACCCGAGTTGATATCACGATCCAGTAGAGATAAGGAAGGAATTATCGCCTTAGACTGGATCTAGAGTGTATGTATATGAGAGAGTGCATGCTTGTTATAAGTTTGGTTTTCAAAACTATATAGCATTAATATATCGCATGCACATGAGCACTATAGACACAGTTTTCTTTATGATAGACATATCATTCTTGTTACAAATATGAATGAGCCAGCATATGATAAATACTATGAGATCGGTTTGAGGAGTAGGGGATGGAGCGGGATCAAGAGCTGCTATGCCTGATTTCCAATCCATGTTTAATCCTATGTTGTTAATATGATGAGAAATACTTATGGAGTTGTGATGGGAGGAGGTGCTCCGATGCAAGCGCTTATGGTTAATTTTTCCAAGTTAAGCAAGGATTACTCTATTTTTGGAGGGAAGCCATTCAATGGAATAGAATCAGCCATAGAAGTACAAGAGTGGTTGGATACTTGTGAGTGCATCTTCGCTGATATGGAGGTGGAAGATGCTATGAAAAGAAAGTTGGCATCGGGGAAGCTTCAAGGTTGAGCTATGAATTTGTGGAAAGCTATCAATATTGCTACTCTAGAAGAACAGTTTTCTTTTGATCAGTACAGGGTAAGGTTTGAAGAGAAGTTCATTCAAGCTGCTCAGAATTCGGTATTGTTTAGGAAATTCGCTGATCTCAAGCAGGAAGAGATGGCAGTTTCTGAATATGTGGCAGAATTTCATGCTTTATCTAAGTATGGGATGCCATTTATTGATACTCCTTTGAGGAAGAATGAAAAGTTCATCATAAGATTGGATGACTATCTTAGGGAAAATCTAGCGAACCATATTGATAAGCTGTTTAAGAAGCTGGTAGAGATGGCGCTGTGCCATGAAAACCTATACCCCAAAACTAAGACTGCTGTTGTTGTTTATGTTGAGAAGGAGGAGAAAATCCACAGCAAGGCGGTGTAGGCAAGAAGAATTTGAATGGAAAAAGGAAGCAGTCCTAGGGAAAAGGTGGAAAGAAGAAGGGTAAATGGGAATCCATTTGTTATGGGAGTAAAGAGAAGGGTCATTTAATCAAGGATTGCAAAGTGAGTGATAAGAAGAAGTGCTAAAACTGTGGTAAACTAGGGCATTTGAAGAAAGATTGTCTAGAATTGGTGAAGGATAAGCAGATAGTGAAGGCATATGCTTTGGATGTAGTCTTGACTTTGTCGAGTGCTCCCTCGATGAAGGAGAAGGGAAAAGGAGTCATCATTTAAGGTATGCTTTGTATTGGTGATGTTCGTGTTCGAGTTTTGTTCGATGCTGGCGATTCACATTCATTCATATGTAGTGGCCTAGTAGATAGATTGGGATTGAGACCCGAGGTAGTATACTAGCCATTAATCATGACAAACTCTGTTGAAGGCTCGACTAGCATGTGCATGGTTTGTAGCGGTTTAGTTTTATCGAGTCATGGATGCTCTTTGGTTTGTGATTGCTTTGTTTTGAATTTCATTAGGTTTGGGATTATTTTGGAAATAAACTAACTAAAGAAGTATGCGACTATAGTGGATTGCGAGAAGCTATTGGTGACAATCGGAGACGAGGATGGGCAAAAGATAGTGATTAGCTGCCTACCATAGGATAGGGTGATGGTTGGCTTTCTATATTCACTTAAGGTTCCGCAGGAGGGATTGTCATCAGTGTCGATCACTAGAGAGTATCTGGATGTCTTTGAGGAAGTGGTTGGATTGCTGCTGCATAGAGAGATCGAGTTTCGGATTGACTTGGTGAAGAAAGCCAGACCTATAGTTATGCCTTTGAAGCATATGGCACGTGTAGAAAAGAAAGAATCGCAGGTGCAAGTGAATGACCTATTGAGGAAGGGGTACATTTGAAGAAGCATATCTAAGTGGGGTGCACCTGTTGTATTTGCAACTAAGGAAGGTGGATTTTTGAGGTTGTGTGTGGATTATCGTGAGCTGAATAAAGCAAAGAAGAAGAGTAAGTATCAACTCCCATGGGTTGATGATTTGTTCGATCAACTGCACAGTGCGAAGATGCTCTCTCAAAAGGGTTTGGAAGAAGGATTTCACCAGCTTAGAGTAGCGAAGGAGAGTGTGCCTATTAATGTGTTTCATACGCCGTTAGGATTATATGAGTGGTTGGTGATGCCATTCGAGTTAACTAACGCTCCGGCATACTTTGTGGACCTTATGAATTGGTTTTCATAGACCAGCTGAATAAGTCCGTGCTTGTGTTCGTGGATGATATTCTGATCTACTCCAGAGCTACATAAAAGCACAAGACACACTTGAGTATTGTGTTAGATATATTGAGAAATCACAAGTTAAGAGTGAAGTTCTCTAATGTCATTTCTAGAGGGAAGAAGTGAGATTCTTGGGTCATATCGTTTCGAGACAGGTTATAGTGGTGGATCATACAAAGGTGGCAGTGGTCCAAGACTGGAATCAACCCAATAATTCTACATATGTAAAGAGTTTCCTAGGATTGGCAAGATACTATAGACGTTTCATCAAGGACTTCCCAAAGATAGCAGCACTGTTGACCAGTTTGACAAAGAAGAATCGGACTTTTGTTTGGGATGCAAAGTGTGAGCATGCATTTGTGAGTTTGAAGAAGAGGTTAATGAGTGCGCCAACATTCATCATTCCAAGTGGAAATGAAAAGTTAACAATATACACTGATACTTGTGGTATTAGATTGGGTGCGGTATTGATGCAGAAGGGAAAGTTTTTGCCCATGCTAGTTGACTGCTAAAGTCGCACAGAACGAATTACCCAACTCATGATTTGGAATTTGTAACATCCCATATCTATAAGCCAAAAGCTAAGTGCTACATATGCTGCATTCATCCATGGTATGAACTTCTAGTGACAAAATACGGTAATGCTAATGGTATCCATAATATCAAAAGCACTTGAATATGAACAAAATCATAGATTTCCAAAAACAACATTTTACTGATTACATTTCAAAACAAATTCATATCCATATTACATAATCCCATATCGTTTCCTAGGTAAAGATTAATTATAATCGTTACAAAAGTACACCAAGAGCGACATATGACGATGCCCCCTTGGTTGATTAAAGCAATATAGTCATATCTAACTTAATATACAGTGGAAATAAACAAAACAATTTGTAATTCCTCTTTAGCTATCCATCAGCCACCTACTCATCTTCGGAAGCTTTATTTGCCAAAATTTCTAAACCTAAAAACCTTAACACTTAGCCTACTTAAAGCAATTTTGAGCACCCGAGAGTTTATGGAGAAAACAAAAACTTCAAGTCAGACATAAAGCCTGGTGTGAATAAAACTGTTACATCTCGGTTTAATGATATTAAGTGAGATTACGCCGCAGAAACGGGTTTCCCCTCACTAATATCCTCTTTAAAACATATATTTTGCGAATCCTTTCTTGCAACCAAATTGGTTAATCAAAATGATATAATAATGATAATAATAGCTAACTCTGTTAAGCTATAATCAGGTAACTAATAGACCGCATGTCCATAAGTAGTAAATGGACTATATGTCAGAAAACTAGGCTGACAGCCCCAAAAATGGACTAACTGTCCGCAAACTAGATTAACTATCATGATCAAATGGACTATCTGTCCTAATCATTTTCTTAGGGTTAACTACCCTTCATCTTTTTTTAAGAAAACCTTTTCAAAATGATTTAATCATTTAAATCATAATTATACAAGGAAAATATATTCTCAGCTTTACTCTAAGCTATTTTGCCATGACATATATACTTTACTCAAAATAATGTTGATGAATTTTAATGAGGATTAGCTATCCTTCCAAAACAAGTTAAAACCCTTGTTAACTTGAAAATACTTAGGCTATATTGCATATTTAATACATTCAAAACCTTTGTTTAAAACCTTTAAACAACCCTTTTGAAACCCCTGAAGGTAACCCCTTCGAAACCATTGAAATTGATCCTTTCGAAACTTTTAAAAGCCTTTCCTTTGAAAGCTTCAAAACATTAGACATCCCTCTTAAAAACCTTTAAATATTGCCTTTCGAAAACATAGGAAAACCTTTCCTTTCGACCCTTTCGAAACCCTGGAAAACCACCCCTTGGAAACCATTCATTAAAACCCTTTCGAAATCATTAAAATACTAAACCTTTCGAAGGCACTTGGGTATAATTTAAAACATGTGGAAACCTTTCGAAACCACTTAAAATTTCACCCCTTCGAAACTTTTGAAAATCATCTTGGTCGAAACCACTTGGATTATGCCTTCAAGTAGAGCAAAAGGATCAAAAACCCATTAAATTCGAAAGCATCTTTTTTGAAACCATTTAAATCTATCTCTTTCGAAACCATTTGGTTTTATTTCAAGAATAGAAAAAGGCTCTTTAAAACATTTAAGTCGAAAGCATCTATTTTGAAACTATTTCCAAAGTAAAGAAGCGATGTTGTCGAAACCATCCCTTCGAAAGCATTGGAGAAGTGGCCAAATTTTAGAAAACAAAAGTAACCCTTTGAAACCATCTGAGTCGAAGGGTAAAAACGCGGTAGCAAAAGGTTTCAACTTAGTCAAAAGCAGTTATTCAAAAACAAAGGCACATCCCAATCAAAACCATTTCCTTTAAATCCATTTGACCTAGTCAAAAGCTAACCAAGTCAAAAGTTACTTAGTCGAAAGCCATTTATTCAAAAGAAAGCAGGCGCATTTTTAATTTAAAAGAAAAGTGATGCTCAACCCCTTCCGAACCCCTGGTTTCGACTACACACCTTTCACCTTCTGTCCAATTCGCTATGTACCAATATATTTATACCATGCATACTAATTTCGATGGTGTTGAAGGTAGAGGGACTTAATTGAAAGCCAACCAAGGTGGAAGCAGGTGCCGAAACAACAAAACAGTAAAAAAAAAAAACATGTAGCAAATTGTTCTTTTCACCTAACCTGGTTTACATGTCCAATTTTGATTGGTTGCCCCTTTTCTTTACCACTAAAAATTGCTGCAATTTTGAGAAGTAACTATTTGAATTGTTTGCAAAAAGCCCCTTCTACTTTCATAAATATATAAAACATTTAAATCTCATACCTTAAATAATCTTATATACCCACTAAAACACTTAAGAAAATTCTACAAAAATTCCAGAAAATCTCTTTTAATATGTTATCCAACATATAAAAGTTTCGGACACGTACCTTTTATTATTTAACCGAAAATAATTTATAACCTAAATTTACATTTTCTTTACTAGAATATTCATATGAATTCCAAAAATTCAAAAAAAATAAAAATAGTAACCTATGTCTAAAACAATATTTTTGGTCTATATAAAAATTCGCAAGGCATTTAAATGTCATTTAATAGAGTTTTCGCCTTAAAACATACATAAATCATCAACATGTATATATAACCATTCCATCATTCAAAAACATGGCAAATCGTTACAAAGAGGTTCGGATTTCATCCTAAAACAAAAAACAAATGAAATATGAGATGTAAAAGTTATTCATCTTAGCTTTAGAGATTAAAGAGATTAAGATGTGAATAGATTAGATTTGATTTAACTTCCTCTTTAGCTTTTCTTAATCTTCTTCCTCTTTCTCTTATTAATGGTGGTCGACCTCTTATTTAAATTTTTATAAAAATGAAATGAATGTGTATGAGAATGCAAGGCCAAGTTTGAGGGATATAGGAATGGCCTCTTTCCTATTTTACCCCTCATCTATTTCAGTTTAACTCTTATTTTAATTCATAGGTTAAATGGCATGACTACGTTAGTTAAATCAAATCTCAATCTCCTAACTAACACATTATTTTATTTTATTTAACTAGTTAAATATCCTAAATAATGTCACCAAAAATATGGGGTGTTACAAAATTGGCAGTAATTATTTTTGCTTTGAAGATGTGAAGGAACTATTTGTTGGGAGATAGGTTCGAGCTATTTATGAACCACAATCATTGTAGTACCTTTTCTCTTGGAAGGATCTCAACCTTTGTCAGCAATGGTGGTTAGAGTTCGTGGCCTCTTATGATTTCAGTATTTCCTATACTCCAGAAAAATGGAAAGCAGTCCTCAATGCATTGAATATAAGACATGCAAATTTGAGAGCAACGTTCTTGGAATAGAAGCAGATAGAGTACATCGATGGATATGATTTCAGACCTCATTGCGAACTGGAACCAGAGATGTTGACAAGTTTGTCGGTCATACCCACTCTTGTTGAAAGGGTCGGTGCTAGTCAAAAGCGAGGTGCTAGGCTTGCGGAGATCATTGCAAAGATAGAAGAAGGAGTAGAATCTGAAGACATAATGTAATACGAACTCGAACGAGAGGGTTGGGTTCGTAAGGATGGAAGACTAATTGTTCCCAATGTTGATGGGTTACGAGAGTGTCACCATTCCGGGTTGACCATTCATCCCGGTCGTAACAAGATGTACCAAGATATGAAGTGAACATATTATTGGTAAAGCATGAGGAGGGATGTTGGGGCATTCACCTCGAAGTGTATGAACTGCCAATTGGTAAAGGCGGAGAAAAAGAAATCTAGTGAATTGTTGCAATGATTAGAGGCTCCGGAGTGGAAATAGGAGAAAATAACGATGGATTTTGTGGATGGACTGCCAAGGGCACGAGTAGGGTATGATGGCATTTGGGTCATAGTAGATCCGTTGACCAAGAGTGCTAAGTCTATACTCCTTAAGTCAAGTAGAACGGTATCTAAGCTGGCGGAGTTGTATGTAATGTGGATAGTACGATTTCATGGTGTGTTGAAGACCATTATGAGTGACTAAGACCCGATGTTCGCTAGTAGTTTTTAGAAGAGCTTACAGGAGGCGTTAGGAATGGAGCTGCATCTTAGTATAGCTTATCATCAGCAAACAGATTGGCAGACTGAGAGAGTAAATCGTATATTGAAAGATCTCTTGCGAGCATGCATTATAGACCTTGGTGGATCATGGGATAATCATTTGCGTTTGGTGGAGATTGCATATAAAAAAGTTATCAATCGAATATTGGAATGGCTCCATATGAAGCATTATATGAAAGACCATGAACGCTCCTTCATGTTGGTAAAAAATGGGCAAGAAATCGGTTGTTGGACCAGATATGATTAGAGAGACATCAGAGAGATTGAGATCATTCGGCAATGAATGAAAGATGCTCTGAATTGACAGAAAAGCTATGCAGATAAAAGACAAAGAGGTTTGGAATTTTCTGTCGGAGATATGGTATTTGTGAAGGTTTTTCCTCTAAAGAATGTAGTTCGATTTGGTAGAAAGCAGAAGTTGGCGTTAAAGTTCATAGGTCCTTTCCTATATCGAGACGATTAGGAAGCTAGTATATAGGATCAACTTACCTCAAAAGATGGCGAACATGCACAACTTTTTGATGTCTATTGTCTTTAAAAGTTTTTGCACGACTCAAGCATGATGATTACATCGGATCAACTAGAAAATGTTGAGGTAAAACCAGAAGTTTCTAGGTCTCGTAAGTCGGTTCGCATTGTTGGGTACGACAGCTTAACAGAAAGATGATGAAACTAATTATGGTACAATGGAGCGGAAGTGATGATGATTGTATGTGGGAGATGAAGGAGAGCATGAGGACTAGGTGTTCGGAGCTCATTGAATGGTAAGACCTAACAATTATCATATCTACTTTCAACATTGTATATTATATTAAATAGGTTAGTATTCCGCATGCTAGGATAGATCACTTATACTATTGATTTTCATAGCGGCCTGTTGATAAGTGTGATGGCTGTTTATGATTCGTAGGCATGCGGAATAACTATGGTTGCTTATACTTTGACTTGTTTAGGGGTTTCAGGGGCGAAATTCCTAAGGAGGAGAAGACTGTAACGATCCATATTTTATGTTTCCAATGATTGTAGAATATTTCTATTTTATTCATATGAGGTTGTATGATTCTATGATTTTGGGATATGACTGTTATGGACGTTTTACACACTTATAATTTTTTTTGAATTTCTATGTGATCATTTTGACCTTAAAAACCTTGTTTGGGCTATAACTTTTGATTGAAGTCGAATTAGAGTCTCAACCAGTTCCATTGCTTCAAGATGATAGTTTCCTTTTCCGTAGGGTGGTCATAATAGGAAAACTGACTTACAGTTAAGAAGTTATGCATATTTTAAGTTCTAAAAGCTGCTGATCAAATTAGTGTGTAATTAGTAAAGCCCATTAATGAGCCTTTAATCTAATTGGAGAACCACCATAAATTCCAAATCAGGTTTAAACCCTAGTTAATGCTAAATCCATCCTATTTTATCCAAATTTCTCTCTAAATCAAACTAGATTATTGATTAGTGATTAAATCGTCAACTAAAAGATATAGATCATCAATTTTCTTGATTTGGAGTTATTTTATCCACTGTGCGGATTAGATTCACACAAATTAATTGAATTTGGTAACTAACGAGTAGTTTATACCTTCTCACTATACTATGCACATTTATATGGTAGAATTATAGGATTTAACATATTTTAAATTGATTTTTGGCCATAAAACCTTGTCTAACTCTAGTTACATGTTAATCCATGCATATGATATAGATTGATAAGAAATCGCCTTTGTTTATGTTCATATATTCATGCTATATATAAATCTATGTTAGTGATTGACTTGTTGATCTTATGCTTGTGGATTGCATGTTTGAATGGATGAAACTACTTATTGTTCTATGTTTGTATGATGAAATTTGATGTTATTTGTTAATGTATTGGATGTTTAGAAAGATAGGTAGGAGAATTAAGCATATCGGAGGCAAAGGTGGTTGGAATTGGATGAAACTTGAAGGGAGGCTCTGGAGTATGGGAAGAGCATAAGATTCAAGTTGCAAGCTCCAATTCATAAAGTACACATGTCGGCACCGACATGTTTTGGTTGGTCCTATGGGTTATCGATTTTGGGGAGAGTGAGAGTATGACTAGTGGAGGTTTCCTAAGGTGATGGATTGATGATTGGCTAAGTAGTCGAGGCTATGACGACTTGTTTCTAAATCGCAAAGTAGTGTGCCTTAAGAAGGAGACTTATTTCTATACCGAGATGTTTGGGATGGTTAGTGTTTGCGCCAAAATTGGTCACAAACACCCAATACCGTGAAAGCACCAGTGTATGAATATAAATTAGTGATATTCAAACACAAACAACAAATCTCAACAAATAATAGACAGCAATCCAAAAGTAAAGAACAGAGACACAAGTTTTATAGTGGTTCGGCTATCTCCGTCCTACGTCCACTCCAATTTTTTTTCTTTTTATTGATTATCCTTGAAGATTACAAGTGATTACCACAGTTGTAATGACCAAATCTGAAGAAAATTGCAGTAATGATGCTATGGTATAATTTTAGCAGCGTCTGGGCTTGCCTTTCCTCTCCAAATTTTCCGACCCCTTTTCTGAATGACCAGGGGCTCTATTTATAGGTGTGGAAGGCCGAAATCCCGCCTAAAACCTGGGGAGACTGCTTGGCACGTGAGGGGGGCCCACAGGCCCGTGTTCTCGGAATCCGTGCCCAGTTTGGGATCGATTCGAAGTGACGTTCGAATCGATCAAGAATCCATCCAATTGAGCTGAAATTTGGTGTGAACATTCTTCAACATGTATGTAAGCTCCTGTAAAAATTTCATTGCATTTGGATCAACGGTTTGGAAGATATGATCGATCCAAGTTCAAGAATCCGTGCGTCCTGAATGGTTCGAACCCATGCTTCGAAACCATCTACTTCGAAACCATCCTCTTCGAATCCATAGGGCCGACTCCTTCGAATCCATACCCTTCGAACCCATGCTGTTCGAATCCATGATTTCTGAAGCCGCCTCCTTCGAGTCCATATCCTACGAGTCCATCCTCTTCGAATCCATCCCTTTCGAATCCTCGTCCTTCGAATCCATGTCCCTTGCTTCGTATCCATCATCTTCGAATCCATGTCCTCTTCGAATCCATCCCCTCCTTCGAATCCATGTCCACTTCGAATCCATCTCCTTCTTCGAATCCATGTCTACTTCGACTCCATCTCCTTCTTCGAATCCATGTCTACTTCGACTCCATCTCCTTCTTCGAATCCATGTCTACTTCGACTCCATCTCCTTCTTCGAATCCATGCCCACTTCGAATCCATCTCCATTGCATTGAAGCTACTCCTTTCGAACCCATCATGTTCTCATCGATTCGAAGCGTCATCGATGCGAACCTCCTGGGTTCGAACCTGATGGGTTCGAACCTGATGGGTTCGAACTACGTACTATTCCTACTTTGAATCCGTCATATTTCCTTCATACGAACTCCGATTAACCTGAAATTCGAAACATAGCCTTTCATAGTCCTTATCATCATTTCCAATCAATTTCGTCCCGATCGGAGTTCAACAAAATTTTGACGATATCCATTGTAGCCTTATCTCCAGTCCTGATATCCATAATTCCTTGCCAATTTGTTGATATTCCAGTTTTGACCAAAAAATGGGATAACATTTTGCCCCCCAAAACATGCCTTGTGATAACAAGGCGTGTTTTGAATAATTACGAATCCAATATCCGAAGTCCACAGCCATATTGCCAGAGTATATCGTCCTTGACTGCTTCGAGTCGATGTCCAATTCCATATCCAATAGCCAAAGCCTTAGCCAATTCCGTATCCATTCGAACTCGACAACCAAGTTCCAATCCATCCTTATCCAATAGCCAATAACCGGAGCCAGGACCTCTCCGGGTCGATATCCAAATCCATAACCTCTCTGGGTTCCTGTCAAGCGTGATCCACATTCGACGACCGTGGTCCAGTGTCCCTGGACGTTGAGTTAACCTCTCCGGGTTCTTGCCAAGCGCAATCCATACTTGACGACCTTGGTCCAGTGTCCCTGGACATTGAGCCAACCTCTCCGGGTTCTTGCCAAGCGCAATCCATACTTGACGACCTTGGTCCAGTGTCCCTGGACGTTGGCCAACCTCTCCGGGTTCTTGCCAAGCGCAATCCATACTTGACGACCTTGGTCCAGTGTCCCTGGACGTTGAGCCAACCTCTCCGGGTTCTTGCCAAGCGCAATCCATACTTGACGACCTTGGTCCAGTGTCCCTGGACGTTGGCCAACCTCTCCGGGTTCTTGCCAAGCGCAATCCATACTTGACGACCTTGGTCCAGTGTCCCTGGACGTTGAGCCAACCTCTCCGGGTTCTTGCCAAGCGCAATCCATACTTGACGACCTTGGCCCAGTGTCCCTGGGCGCTGTAAAATGCCATGGCTTAAGTCCTAAGCCGAATCCTGATCTCTCCGGACCCTTGCCGAGCATAGTCCATACTCGACGACCTGAAAATAATAAATGATAATAGAGGGCCTAAGTCCTAGGCCGAATCCTGGTCACTCCGGACCCTTGCCAAGCATTGTCCATACTTGATGACCTGAATGAGTCAATCTACCTTGTTTGGGCATAATCCATACCCGACGACCATTTACCAAAAACCAGATAAAAGTCCAACCAAAATTTATTCCAAAGTCCAAATCCGAAATTCAAATTCGAAATCCAAATCCAAAATCCAAATCCAAATCCAAAATTCAAATCCAAACCAGAAATCCAAACTAGCATCCAAAACCAAAAACAATCATCCAAAGGAAAATCCAAATAAAAAAGCAAGAAAAACCAGGAGCTCAATCCAAGCTCCAAAACCAAATCCAAAAAAGAAAAGCAATGTCCAATCTAAAAAGCAAGAAATAAATTTCACAAACCATAGCATCCCGGTTTATCATCATTCAGAGCATGCCTAGGGGCTATCTCTGTCCCCGTACATGTGTAAATGACTTTACCGTTTGCTAGTAGCTTGCTACTTATTCCATATTATCCTGGTCAATGGATAATCAATCGACGATCATCCCTGGGCCTCCCATCATCACGGCGTGAAGTGGTCAGTGGTTGCTCCTGCTCCACCGTTGCATCCCGAGTTCCAACGTATTGTTGTAACTGTCCATTCCTTACATGCTCCTCGATTATGTCCTTTAGGTGCCTGCAGTTGTTGGTATCGTGTCCATCCAGATCATGGAAGAGATAGTGCCTTCCTGATGTCCTTTCCCGCTCTGTTGGTTCCCTCCTAGCCGGCCTTCGGTAGGGAAGGCGATTCCGAGTTTCCAGGTATATCCGCTCCAGCGTCTCGTTCAATCCTGTGTATGTGGAAAACTTTGGATCCTTCCATCGCTTCCTAGCGTTTCCAGAGTCGTCATCTAACTTCCTTTTCCCTTTATCCTTATCCAAACCATTTTTGGATACCGCTCCAACCTCGATTGCATTAGCCTTCTTCACCTTTAAATCCGTACTTGCATCTTCTTGCCGAAGGAACCTTTCTGCCTCATGAAAGAATTCGTCGAGATTTTGCGGGGGATCTCGTATCAGAGATACCTTGAAATCCGAATTCTCCTTGACTCCTGATACTGCTGCCATTAAAACCATTGATGGATCAAGCCGATCCACCGAAGCGACTGCCGCACTGAATCGAGTTAGAAAAGCTCTAAGCGATTCGTCCATCCTTTGCTTCACCGATGTTAAAGTCATTACGTTCTTCGGCCTCTTGACGTGAACCCGGAACTGTCCCAGAAACTTTTCCACTAATTCCTTCCAAGTCCTGATAGATCCTTCTTCCAGCTGCCTAAACCACATTGCAGCTAAGTCCTTCAAATACAAAGGGAAACATCGGGCCATCACTTCCTCCGATGCCCCCAGCACCTCCATGTGTCTGGTGTACCTCATTAAGTGATCTGTTGGATCCGTCTTACCATCATATACCTCCACGCTAGGTAGCTTGAATTTAGGTGGGTTCCGAGCCATCCTTATCTCCCGAACGAATGGACTTCTATTCACTCCTTCCAAATCTCCGTTTGTCAAACCACCTCGCACAGTCTTCCTACATTTCTACTAATCCTGTATTGTCTGGTAGGGGTTGCCTCCCATGCCCCCGAGGGAATTCTGGTACATATTCCTCGTGTGGCTCACTAGCGGCAATGTTAGCCCTAGCTTGCTGAATTCCTTCCAAAGGTTCTCCTGCATTGAATCCTGTGGGCCTGCCCCCAAGCCCTTGTTGATTGCCTTCTGGCTCCGTATCCTGTCCTTCATTGGGTTCCACAACCCTAGCTCCTTGTCCTACATCCGCAGTTGCTGTAGCCGTTCCTAAGTTCTGCATCCCTGTAGCTCTCATTTGTTCCAAGAAAGTTTGCATCATTTCCTGTTGACTTTTCAACAATCTCTCCTGCAAAGAATTGGCCATAGCTTCCATTTCATCCCAAGTTATGTAGACCGAAGCCTGTCCTTCCTCACCTCCGGAGGATGCTTGTTGACTTCCTCCTTGTTGGCTTCTCTCAGCCCTTAGCCTTCTGCTATTCTGCCTAGTCATTGTCTTCCAAATCCGAATTCCTCAAACTCTTCAAATCCGATGTAGCGGGTGCTAGTTGTTCTCAGTGAAAGCACCAAAATGTTTGCGCCAAAATTGGTCACAAACACCCAATACCGTGAAAGCACCAGTGTATGAATATAAATTAGTGATATTCAAACACAAACAACAAATCTCAACAAATAATAGACAGCAATCCAAAAGTAAAGAACAGAGACACAAGTTTTACAGTGGTTCGGCTATCTCCGGCCTACGTCCACTCCAATTTTTTTTCTTTTATTGATTATCCTTGAAGATTACAAGTGATTACCACAGTTGTAATGACCAAATCTGAAGAAAATTGCAGTAATGATGCTATGGTATAATTTTAGCAGCGTCTGGGCTTGCCTTTCCTCTCCAAATTTTCCGACCCCTTTTCTGAATGACCAGGGGCTCTATTTATAGGTGTGGAAGGCCGAAATCCCGCCTAAAACCTGGGGAGACTACTTGGCACGTGAGGGGGGCCCACAGGCCCGTGTTCTCGGAATCTGTGCCCAGTTTGGGATCGATTCGAAGTGACGTTCGAATCGATCAAGAATCCATCCAATTGAGCTGAAATTTGGTGTGAACATTCTTCAACATGTATATAAGCTCCTGTAAAAATTTCATTGCATTTGGATCAACGGTTTGGAAGATATGATCGATCCAAGTTCAAGAATCCGTGCGTCCTGAATGGTTCGAACCCATGCTTCGAAACCATCTACTTCGAAACCATCCTCTTCGAATCCATAGGGCCGACTCCTTCGAATCCATACCCTTCGAACCCATGCTGTTCGAATCCATGCTTTCTGAAGCCGCCTCCTTCGAGTCCATATCCTACGAGTCCATCCTCTTCGAATCCATCCCTTTCGAATCCTCGTCCTTCGAATCCATGTCCCTTGCTTCGTATCCATCATCTTCGAATCCATGTCCTCTTCGAATCCATCCCCTCCTTCGAATCCATGTCCACTTCGAATCCATCTCCTTCTTCGAATCCATGTCTACTTCGACTCCATCTCCTTCTTCGAATCCATGTCTACTTCGACTCCATCTCCTTCTTCGAATCCATGTCTACTTCGACTCCATCTCCTTCTTCGAATCCATGTCTACTTCGACTCCATCTCCTTCTTCGAATCCATGCCCACTTCGAATCCATCTCCATTGCATTGAAGCTACTCCTTTCGAACCCATCATGTTCTCATCGATTCGAAGCGTCATCGATGCGAACCTGATGGGTTCGAACTACGTACTATTCCTACTTTGAATCCATCATATTTCCTTCATACGAACTCCGATTAACCTGAAATTCGAAACATAGCCTTTCATAGTCCTTATCATCATTTCCAATCAATTTCGTCCCGATCGGAGTTCAACAAAATTTTGACGATATCCATTGTAGCCTTATCTCCAGTCCTGATATCCATAATTCCTTGCCAATTTGTTGATATTCCAGTTTTGACCAAAAAATGGGATAACAGTTAGGTTAGGGTCAAAGCATCTAAGCATGGGGTACTAGAAACAAGGAAGGAGTGGAATAAAAATCATCCATTAGTTAGTTAAGTAGAGAGATTGACACCGATATGAAGAGTTCTGTACTACTTGTCATGATAAGTTTATTGGGAGTGGAACTTCTGGGAATGGTTTAGAGGTTTTATAGATCATGCTGGAGGTGTAGGCTCATTCGCATCAGCGTTAACTTATGTTGGGAGTAGGTTTCGAAGATGGTTCGGTGATGGAGGGAGCCATAAGATCAGGGAATATGGAAGGGTTCCTTGTGAATAATGGAAACTAGATAGAGCAAGAGGGGCTTAGAATCTGAATGGAGCAAAGGGGGTTCAAATTGATGTATGTGCTAAGGAATCGTTGATACTCGGAGTGTTTTCTTGTATACTAGAAGCAGAGGTATTATAAGTAAGGATGCCCATCGATTGGTAGCGAGGTTCTGAATACCCTGGACCAGTGACTTTGAGTATAATTTCTAGCTTTAGGGCTACGAGACACATATCATGCTTTAGGCTGCGTGATGGGAGAGTGCACACAGAATAGGGATTTCCGTTAGTCCCTAGCAATAAGGAGGTCATACAAGTTATCATATATTTAGAGCATGAGGATGAGTAATAATTAGTCTTGGTTGATGAATTCTATGGTTGCTTTGGTTGCTTTCCTTTAGTGGGCTATAACTTGAGGATATCATTGGGAGTGGGTATTGGAGATAGGGATATTTGTACATCCACTATGGTATTTTGTATTGTATCTTTATGAAATTGTAGAGCGGTATATTATACTATTATATGCTAACTCTTTGGTTGCAGGGACAAGTCAGGTATTGTTTGCGTTTCCTTGTTCCTTACGGTATTTACCTATATAGTACTTGAGATTTATTTACCGCTCACACCAGACTTCATCTGACCCATGATTTTATGCTTTGCTTCTTATTTTCTTGGGTACTCTAAAATGAGCAAACTAGACAATAGGTCTAGGTGACGCAGTAGTTGTTCCAAGGACGAGCTGGATGTAGCAATATCATATTATATACTTATGTGGAGTCTATTATTATTCCACTATGCAGTATTGGGGAGCCTTAGCAATGGCTTTTAACTATATGTATTTGAGATGATTATTGGGTTTTGTTTCCATTGTATAAACTCTATTATTGATGTATAACTCTGTGGATATTATACTCTGATGATGATTTATTTACATTATTATTATGGCCTCTTCTATTGTATATTGGATATTACATTTTATCAATGTGTTGTGAGATGTACGACAGGTTATGGGCTGCATTTGTTCATTCTAAACCCTGATGATCATCCTATATCGGTCGGGTACGACTGCAGCGCACTATTTATACTACTGGTGCCAGTAGTATAAGGCGGTTGTCACATCCAGCTTCTCCGCCTTTTCTAATAACAAACTCTCCTCAAGTGTTTTTTTCAGCTAGGAGCCTTTGGGTTTCGGCTGCCTAGATTTTAGCGAATTCATCCTTCGCAGTGAGGACCAAATCTTTTTCAAAAAGCTGCGTTTTGAAACAGTGCTCTCTTCATGTGCAGTTTTCAGCAAGTCTTTCGACATGAGTTCTACATTGGTATGGGACCTCCTCATTTCCACCAAAAAGCTATCAGCACTAGCCTTGGATTTTAGAAGCGCATCTTTCTCTGCCTCCAACTTCTCTAAATCATCTTTATACCCCTCTATTACACCACCGTAAGTCTTCTTTTCATATTCAAATGACTAAATGTTCTTTTGATTAATTTAGTTAACCTTCAAAAGAGCATAAGTGAGCTTCTTCCACTCATAACCTTGATCAATGAGCTCCTGGACCCATTGGACCTTCTGGTTTGCTTCTTTCTTGGGAATATTCTTGATGTCACAATCAAACATGACACCGGTTAGGCGGAGGTCGGTGAAAGCGGCTTGCATGTGGGTTGATGGAGCTGGAACATGAGTTGTAGGAGCAATAATTCCTTTAGATAGGGGGCACGGTTCTAATCAAGGAATTAGAAGTTCAAGGCTGCTGGTATGTAGGAATATAAGGTTAAGAGTGGGGTAGAGGAATGCAAAAAAAGGAGCCACGGTGATCGTGCAAGTCCTTATGCCACTTGCCTTAATCATAAGGCTGCGTTTCTTCGGCCTACCTTTTCCTTCTCTTTCAGTTTGGTGGTTTTCTTTCACTCTTTATCTTTTTACCGAGCTCTTTGTTCCATGGTTTATCATGTCCTATAAGAAACGGACTGGCTCAGGGATACGCTTTCTCTCTTTGCCAACATCATATTTGAAGATTGTTATATTTGTCTCTGCCCATGGTACCTAAAACAAGAGAATCGTGTAAGTTCTAGAATTTTAGGACTCAAGTTAGTGCAAAGGAAATGTGTTCGTGATCCTAGAAGTTTGTAGAGTGTCAATGTGCCCCTTAAGTACTCTATGAACCGTGTTCATGAGGAAATAAAGATGGAGTCTTATCTTCTTTAGTTAGGATATCCCTAGGCGAGAAGCTGAAATCCAAGTGGCCTTCTTTAAGAAGATCGGTCATATTGGAATCACTCAAAGAACCAATAATTCTTCAAAAGAACCAACCAAAAGAGTCTTGCTAGCTAACAACGCCTTGCTTGGTTCTATTGTTTCTTTGGAAGTCTTAACAATTATATGCTTTGGCTAAGGTGAGATGTGAAGCTTAGTGCCATTAGAAGACATCTCGATGTACGAATCATCCCCTTCTTGACTGATATTATAATCACGGTCCCCTCTTTCATCGGTTTCTTCTTCCTCTTTTGCTTTATCTTTTCTCTCTCTTCTTCCTCCCTCATCACTTTCTTCTTGATTTGCTTAAGCTCCTCTATCTCCTTCTTCTCAAACTTGACTGATGATGGTATTTTTCATTGCTTTATGACTAGCTAATCAACGTTTGACATATCCGATGGACCTTCAACTTCCCCTTGAAGATCATCATCCAAGCTATGAGCGGGGGCTGAAGATTGAGTAGAAATTCTAGAACTGCTTGATGGAGTAGTTGCAGTAACAACGGAGCAATCACGATGTAATAGACCACACCGGCGAAGGTTCACATTTGTCAAAAGGTACGTTGTGGTGCCGTATGGGAAGCTGACTCTCTTGAGAGTTTCTAAGGTTCTAGCATGCTCTTCGCCAATACCTCGAGCAGGAATATCTATGAAGGGATTGAATCAAAGCTTAAATGCTCAGATGGTAGAAATCCAAGTGTAGGAAGAGAGAAAGGAAAGGAATCTTATTGCTTGAAAGCTAAGGTCGGTTAAAGCAATACGGGTAGCGAATGAATAAATACTCGTTCTTGAAATATGAATGCTTATCGTGGATCATTTTAATGACCTTAAATCTACACCAGGCCTCAACGATCATATAGGATAGCGAATCACATCTTTGTTTGAAGCTTAGGATTTAGGTTAGCTCTTTAAAATTTGGAGGCCACTAAAGCTGGTTCATTAATAGTATGTCAAATGAGCTTAGCAGTGCATATCCATTAGGATGAATTTGGGACAAAGCTAGCCTGAACACTTAAAGAATCATAAAAAGGAATGGATTAAAAGGCAGTACAGCACTGTCCAAGCACATATATATGTTACACGTTGTATAACCCATCGAAGGATCTTGGGCCCGTTGGATTTGTGTTGGAAGCAGGATGCCATCCTTAGGGATACCATGCTGTCGACGTATATTAAAAGCATCTTTATAGTTAGGATTATTAGCAACCTTCTAGGTTGGTCGTTTAGAACTCTTAAGCCAATATGTTCGTATGGAGGAGGAGGTTGTTCTTGGATTGGTTCTACTGAAACTATCATTCCTTGTAGTTCAAAAGTAATTGAACGCATGGGTCCGGAAGGCATAGCAGCTAAAGCCCGAGTAGTAGCAGACCTGTCTTCGAGAGGAGTAGATAGCCCAACACCATTATTGAAGCGAGACGATTAGCAAGTCATTTTGGATAGGAAACCTTTGTGTTCAACATGGTCAGGTACGTTTTACTTTGTAATTTCATTCTAAATGGGAAGCCATGTAGCCAGCGCTCAAAATCCAATGGATGTCGACATATATTGACTAATCGGATTCTGAACGTTAACCGCGGCAAATGAAATTGTCAATCTATATAGTGTGAGCCTGTGCCCTATGCACGATGAATGGACCATCAAATTTAGATAGCTCACTCATGTTTATGCATTGGATCTTACCCGTTATCGTCGGATAATCGATAATGGAACCACTATCCAGAGCGATGCAAAAGTTTTTTCTTTTGCAGGGGCATTGGAAGTGCGGTAATCGGATATGCTTTGCAATGGAATTATTCAAATATTGAGATGTGTTCAATACGACCATTATTTGAGAAGAAAGCCATCCTATTGACATTCGAACGACAATAGATGATTGGCTAAGTCTTGATAGGAGTTAGTCAAAGAACTTTGGAATGCAAAAGCTCTGGGTAAAGGCAACTGTAATGACTTATATTTTTACATAACGAAGGATCGTAAAATATTTCTATTTTATTCATATGAGGTCATATGATCCTAAAATTTCGAGAATGACTCTTAGGGACATTTTCCGCATCTATGATTTTCTTTGAATTTCTATATGATAATTTTGACAGTGGAATCCCGTTAGACCAAAAAATGGTATAACACTCTTAATGCTAATTGTGATAAATTAGCCCTTGATTTGGACATATATGGAGACATTATTAAGTATAAATTGATCAGTATCACCCTAATGGAGTATCAAGAAAATTCATCCCTTAAAACTAGTCTTATGATAGAATCATGATGGATGGATGACATTAGGCCCTTGAGGAAGGTTATATAAAAGTCCATTTATTCTTGAAATCATTATGCTCGAAGTCCTTTAAGGTCATTAGAGTAACAATGCACATGTGTCCATTTAAGATTTTAGATGAGATTGTCCAGAAAGGTCCATGTCTTATCATATGTTCAATAGAGGTATAGAAGATAAGTGACGTGTTCGAGCTATAATCCATTATGCAAGATAATGGACATATAATTATAACAATAACAGTCCTTATATTCGAAGTTCATAGTCCATATAATTATGCATATATGAGTTTACCATAGTCCAAGTCTTCTAAATTATGTTTATGCCGAGTTCGATTATGATTTGTTCGCATATATGCAAGTCCATGACAATAATGTCCAGAAAGGTCATAGTCGAAGTCAATATGCAAATTCAAGTTCTTGATCATATAATTCGGTTATAGTCAAGTAAGGTATATCCCCAATTTGGAGTTATAAGGCTTTGATTTAAGAAAAGAGAGAGAGGAATGAAAATTCATCCCTCCAAAATGGCACCCCTAGGTCCCTATGTATAGAGGTAGTGCAACGCCCTTCTACCTTTCTTGACTTCGATTGGGTCAACTTAGACAGTGCGTAGTGTTAGTTTCTTTGTTGTCAAATAGTGTACAGAAGAGGCGGCTCCATCTTACTTCTAATGTCGTCAACATGCTTCAACATTAACTTCAGCGATAGCGCTGGCATCGGCATTAGCGACCTTGATGTTGCTAAGCTTCCTCTTTATCTCTTCGGTGGAAATACATGATAATGACATACTTATGGACTTGGTAGTTTTTACTATGATGGTCGATGTGCTTCATCAGCACTGCTTATGTAGAGATGCGGTGACCTTCTAATGCTGACGAAGTGCGTTAGGAGTAGTTTTAAACACCGATGATGAACTATGTCATTTAGAACTCCTTTGATGTTGATGACTCTTGGCACCAGCATAGAGCAATATCTTCGAAGTGCGAGGCTTCCTTTACAAGATGTCGACAGTCTTCAACGTGCTATATAAAGGTGATGTGCGATGCAATTAGTGATGAAGAGCAGTGTGACTTTATATTCTTTTGACACTCTCGAAGTGCTTAGGAAATGGGATGTTGCTGTAATATCAACTACTTCCACCGTTATTGACAACAAGCCTCTTCGACATCAATCTATTCTCGTGTTCCTATTATTGATTGTTGACATTAATCAATGCCCTAGAAGTGTTGTAGAGCATGATCTTCATCCTGGCCTTGAATGGTGATGTTGACAAATAGCGTCATCTAATAAATGCACCTATGACTTCAGCAATAGGTGATACAAATCTTATGCGGCCTTAATTAAATGCAGTATCGTCCCTTTCCCCAATAGTGGAACTCGACCATGACGAATTACGAAGTGATAATGCATGGTGTCGTTGAGGGTCGACATTGATACGGTACGCCCCTAATTTCACTTAAAGTGCAATGAAGTACATCACCGAACAAATATGCTATCGAAAGGGCATGACCCCGAAGTGATGAAGTGCGGCATTTGTTTTTTTTTTTTGATATAGGACCTAGTGGCACCAATTCTTTTGTGATGTTAGCACTTATAGCATCATTTTTGACGTTGAAATTATATGGATAGCAAAACCTAGTTTGGACTATAACTTTTGATAGGAACCGAGTTAGAGTATCAAATCACTTCTACTGCTTTCAGATAATGGTTTCCCATTCCGTAAAGTAGTCATAATAGAAAAATGGATTTACCATTTGAAATTTATAATTATTTTAATTTTTGGCTGTTGTTGGCCTGCATTAGTGGGTAAGTAACTAAGCTCATGCTTAAGCCCACTAGCCTATCTCAAAAATTATGTTAAGCTGAGGCCATAGGAACTAATCTAAGTCATTTCCATCTTCCCCAAAATAGCTCTAAACCTCTATTGACACTAATCACATAAAAACCAACTTTTTTCTTACTAATCTTAGCCAAACCATCAGTCAGAGGGGTAATTAGCATTTAGAAGCTTAGAATTATCATTTTGGTTGATTTGAATCCTTCCCTTTCTGCTGTCCACTTTAGATCTAATGAGGAAGATCGGTATTTTAGGCATTTGATGAGTGATTCTTGACCTCTCACTCTACTATGCATGTTTATATTGTTAAAATTGGTGTTTTTAGCCTGATTTTGATCCTAAAATGTTTTCAAACCGTAATCGCATTTTTCTAAATAGTCGAAATCTAAAGATTTTAAGATGGTTTTTAAGCGGTTTTCCACTCCTTTTGATCATAAGGACATATTAGTGTGAATGCTAGATCTAGAATAGGATTTCTTGATTATCATGTTTGTATGAATTGCATATGCGTATGGATGTATATAAGTGATATTTCATGTTTGTATGTTGTGCTTTGATATTGTTTGCTAGTACCTTTAGGTAATTTGAAAAGGAGTGGTCGAATTGGCAAATTGAAGGAGAAAATGGTCAGAAGTGGATGAAACTTGGAGGAGGGGTTCTAGAGCACGGGAGGAGCCCAAGACTTAAGTCGCACCAAAATAAGGGCTAAGAAAAGGACTCGGTACTGAGAGCTTTTGGTTGGTACCGAGTGCTTTTTATTGGTGCAAAGTACTCGGTGGATGTTTGGTCTTCAAGTCAAGGTTGGGGGTGATGAGTGAAGGTCAAGTGTAAGAATTTAGATAAGTTTTAGAATTCATATCGAGAGCTTTGGAGGGTGTGGAAATAAGGGCTTTTGGAGTTTTTACCAGGAGCTTTGAAGTTGATACCGAGAGCTCTTAAGAGGTGTGGTCGAGGTCAAAGCATTTGGAAGATGGAAAATTAGAAGTGGGGAAGAAAGCCAAAATTGGCTAAGTGTCTAACTCGGTATCGAAAACTTTTGATCGGTACCGAGAGGTTTTGTTTGATGGGGT
This sequence comes from Allium cepa, assembly GCA_030765085.1. Classification (NCBI taxonomy): domain Eukaryota; kingdom Viridiplantae; phylum Streptophyta; class Magnoliopsida; order Asparagales; family Amaryllidaceae; genus Allium; species Allium cepa. The sequence continues at coordinate 738,053,327 of CM060943.1, forward strand.
CATGGTGAAACTTCTAAAGAGAGAAGTAGAGGCCTTGGAGGTTGTGCTAAAGGTATTTGTTTTTTCGCTTGGTGTTTTATGGCGATTTAGTACCATGATTTTAGCTTCAGGACTTCGGTAATGACAACTTGACGGTGAACGGAGTTAGGTTCCGATGATGGCGGCTTGATGTTGAAAGGAGTCGTGAGATGGTTATCCATAATGGGTGAGTTCTAGGAAGGGTGACCCATTGGTAGAACATGAGAATGATTCTATCATGGAATGGAGGAATGCAGAATGGTTCCTCGAGAATGATGGAAATTAGATAAAGCAAGGAAAGGGCTCGAAGACGCATGATAAGGGATCATTGATACTTGGAGTGTTTTTTGATGTACTCGAAAGCAGGGGAATTATGAGTGCACTCATGGGTACTTGGAAGGGCTACCTCGAATCATTGGAAAGGATCCTTACGGTCTGGACCTTGGGAAAGGGCTTAGTATCAGCTTCTGCCTAAAGATGAGTATACTAAAAACCAAGATTTCCATTAGCCCCTAACATGAAAAATGTCGTACGAGTTATAATATTAGAGCACATCGAGTGATATTACAGATTTTTTGATGGATTCTATGGTTGTTCTCTTCTATAGTCTATCACATTAGAGATTTCATTGGAGATGGGTATTGGGGATAGGGATACATAGACACCCGTTAGCATACTAGTTTGCAATATACCTTTTCTATATTCATAAAGTAGCATATTACCTTTATTATGTGCTAACTCTTTAGTTATAGGGATATATCAGGTATGGTTCATATACCGTTGTTACTTACTGTGTCAACTTGTATAGTACTTTGAGGTTCATTTACCGCTCACACCAGACTGTTGTTTGACTCGAGGTTCTATGTTTTGTTTCTTATTATCTCGGCTACTTTTAAATGAGCAGACTAGATAGCAGGTTTAGAGCAACACAGTAGCTATGCAGAGGACGAGCTGGATGGAGGTATGTCGTATTATATATGGATTTCTATGTGTATTCCGTTGCGCAATACTATGGAACCCTAACAGTGTTTGCTTATTACTATTATTTAGAGGCAGTCATTTGAGTTTATTTCCATTTATATTAACTCTATTACTTGATGTATAACTTTGTAAATATGTACTCTGATATTTGGATCACTTAGTTATTACTGTCTCTCATGTTTTATCTATGATGTATATTATACATTATTCCATGCCTTGTGAGATATATGATAGGTCATGTAACGTTTTACTTCATTTTCAACCTTTGATGCTCATCCTACATCGGCCAGGTACTTCAGAAAAGCATACTAGTTAGTTATAATGAGTGACGGCGGTGTAGAGTGGTCGTCACAGTAACTAAGAACTCCTTAGGAACAACCCAAGTATACCCTAGGTTGAGCCTGAATTCATTCTAGGTCGGATTTGAGAAGTACCACAGGATAGCTTTGCCTTTTCTTTGACCAACCCTTTACCAGAACCATTCGAATCATCACCACCAATGTCGATCGCCATGACATGGAAGTGCCGCCAGCCTTGGTTAACCACGATCGGGATTCACGCTAAAAGGAAAAGGATGCCGGTGACGAGTTCTTTTAAACGAACGGTGGCATCCAAGGCAAGTGCCCGGTGGAGGCAACGTCTTCAGGTAGATGGCGGGGGTGTTGTGAGGACGATGGTGATCGGTTCGTGGTATAGGAGTGGATTTGGAAAGCGATTGGTAACAGTATGGAAAGCAAGGTGATCAGTAGGAGCAAAGGATCGGTCACGAAATGAAAAGGTAAGGAATTTTTTTTTCGAAGTACCAAGTTTATATATGGTGATCGGTGATTCAGCGAAAGGACTCGGTACCAAGCAGAGCAGCTCGATAGCGACATGAATTCTTGGTCAAAAAATTAGGAAAATTAGTGCAAAAGCAATGCATACCAAGCTAGGACATGGAGCGATCTTTAGAGTGTAGATCTTGTCTTTTGCATAGAAAACAAAATTCTAACTAAAAAGCATTAGAATGGTTATCCACATAATGGAGACAACACTCTAAAGAAACTCTTGGATAACCAAATTACACATATGGATAGCGTCGTATGCTGGTTTTGTTCCTAAGTCTACTTGGTTTCCAATAGAAGCATACTCTGAGGGGTAAGTGTTATCCGCTTCTTAACCAAGTAGACTTTCAAATGAATATGAACATTAGGATGAAGATAAAACAATTCCCGGACTTAGGGATATGCTCGAAATGGGATCGCAACACAATTGGAGCTAAGGAAAGTATTCTGTAGTAAGATGATCTACTCGGTACTGATCTCTTTTTTGGCCTCCAATGGGCCCTCGAAGCTATGGTTCATGAATAAATGGCTTATGTGATTGTCTTGAGGTGCATTTCACAAGGAATAAACGAACAACTTCAAGGAAGTTCTAAAAGAAAGCAGACAAGTACAAGTGATATCAGAGCCTCTCGAAAACAACACAGTCTTTAAGGAAAAGTACGTAGAGTATGATGGACCAAAGATAAAAGAACAAAAGAGGGAAAAAGGAGTGGCTCCCCTTCCAAAAATCAAGTCGCAACCGACCACTTTTGGTCGATATCGACTTGATTTTATAGCCTAAGGAACTCTGTCTTCCCCTCTAACATTCTAGGATTTGAATTTGGACCTAGTATTTCATAGATTCACCACTCTCTAGGTGATTTCCCTATAAATACAAGATTTAGAGCATTTGGATAAGGACTTTTGGCTTTTTTATCCTATTTATCTTCTATATCTTGTCAATATAGTGACCAAGGGAGTTATTATTGGCTGTTTTAGGTTGTAAGAAGTTGTCAATCCATTATACTAGTGACATATGATCCATAAATCAATAAAACTACAGTGGACATAGGTCAGAGATTGCAGAACCACTTTAAAAATCTTGGTGTTCTCTCTATTTTCTTATTGTTTCTGCTAGATCTCACTTTTATTTCAGCTTGTTATGGGTGTTGTGCCATTTTTAGGCTCAACATAGAGATCATATACTTCATTCCCCAGAAGTTCCGCTATGATCTAAATAATTCTTTCAGATCGATACCGATCTAAGGAGGTCGATGTCCAACTAAGCTTTTGACTCCACTCCTCGCCCTTGGCCTTTACTTAAACTCCTTTTCTCCTTTCTGAAGTCCCTAAGCCAAAGCTCAAGTCCATCTCTCCCCCAGCTCAGGTCGGCACCGATGACTTGAACACTTAGCCAAGCTTTCCAATTTTTCATCTTCATCTTCGTTCCCATGCCAACCTAGAGTTTGACCTGAAGTGTCCTTATGTTTATACCCAAGCAAGCCCGAAGTTCTCCAACTCCTAGCTCGTAGCATGTCCCCAAGTGAACTCCACCAACCTGATTCTTTAGCCTTCAACCCAAATCCCTTCACACTTCGACCTAAAGTCAGCCTCGAATTTTCCAACAAATTGCCCAAAGTATGACCCGAAGCATTCAACCCTAACCTGAAGTAACTCCCCCACCTAAATTCAGTTCATTACAGAGCTGAATTACTACACTCAAACAACCTACGATCTGAAGTACAGCTCCCTACATCCCCTAGAGCCTCTCTTCCAAGTTTCATCCAATTCCAAGCTAATTTGACTTCGTTTTTTTGCTTGTTTCATTGACCAATTCATATGTACATAAATGTACTAACAAACCATATCAAAGCAAAACATACAAATGGTAATGTTATCCAAAAACATGCATACAACACATATAACACATCCAATTATGATTAGCATCTAAAATTCGACCTAGATCTAACTTTTACACTAGCACGTCAATATCAGCAGAAAGGGTTGCAAAATCATTTTAAATCCTTTTAATCTTGGCCATAAACATATATAAAAGTGTGATTAAAGTTAGAAAATGTTTTATCATCAAATTCATGTTGAAAACATCAAATTTAACTTTATGAACATGCATATGATAGTGAGAAGTCAAGAACAACTCACTTAATATCTAATTACCACTTTAATTATTCAAATCTGAGATAGGATAACAAGAACATGAATCTCAAGACAATCAAAATAGTAATACCATTTCCTTCACTAATTACCTTTGTAATGATGATTTAAACTAATATTGGCAAGAAAAATAGATGATTTTTGAAGATATTAGAGTTAATGATGATTAAGCTGTAACTTTCAAATGGCAAGTTCATTTTACTACTATGACTACTCTATGAAATGGGAAACCATCATCTTGAAGCAATGAAAGTGATTCTAGATCTTAATTCGGCTCCTATCGAAAGTCATAGTCCATATAATATTTTAAGAGTCAAAATGATCGTATAGAAATTTGATTAAAAACAATATATGTAGAAAAAAATTCGTAAGAGCCATTTTCCAAAAGGTCAGAGTCACACATCTCATATGAATTAAATAAAAATATTTCATGATCCTTCGATACGTAAAATATAGGTTGTTATAGCTGGACAGTGGGAAAGGATGATGGAGACGTTTGTAATAGTAGGGTTATATGATCGGGTAGTGGTTGAACCTACGGGGGAGTCATATTGTTAGATGGCTTCTTTAGCTTCAGTTTGAAAAATAGTTAGGGTAACACGTTTACCATTAAGAAGGTCACATGAATGCTTTGGTAGGCCATAAATCATCGGGGTTGCATACTCGGCATGTGTCCTGGCATTGCGATGTTCGCTCAGTGTATATGTGTCATTTAAGCAGTTTAGCATTGAGAAGGTTAACTTAATGTATAGCTAGGCGATTTATATATAAGACCATATTCTATGGATATTCCTAGATCCACTTAGTCTTAGGATGTCTAGCCTTAGGCTAGAAATTACCATATGTTGTATTTGAGTTAAGGATTGTTAGGGATGATTATCCCGTAGCATGTAAGTTGACATCTTCCCATACATAATACATGAACACTAATGAACACCAGTAGTTTGATAGAATATAGCTGCAATTTAACTATTTGCCAACACCGTGACACTATTGATATTTTCACTCACCAGACTTAGTTTAACCCCTTCCATTTTCCCTCTTTATATCTATTATAGGAGGACAAACCAGTGGGTGATTTAATAAAGATACAGTGCATGGAGGATGTGACTTGGCGCTCCATAGATATATTTATTTATAGTTTACTCTACCATATACTTATTATTATATTATATCTATCAGTCAAACTCTTATGTATTGTCATTTAGAGAAGCTATTTCTTGGTTATTATATGGGCCATGTCTATGTTGAGACTACTATTTGACTGGGTTATTTTCAGCACTTGTATTTTATTTCGTTCTGTTGTAAGATCTATAAGTGTAGAATGTTTAAAATATATATTTTTCTCTGTATTATGTAGTTCTACAAACCCAATGATCCGTACTTCTTAGCATGACTCGATTTTAAAAGAAAGTCTAGGCTTTGAACCGATGTGTCCATAGGTGCGGGCTGCTACAGCTAGTATCAGAGCATAGGTTCAAGATTCCTTAGGGATTAGGCGCATATTGACATATATATATATATATATATATATATATATATAAGTATAACACTAACATACCCCTTAAACTCAAGTAGTGCTTACCACTATCTAAGGAAAATTGCTAATATTCCTAATTACATATTAACGAGATGAGTGATCAAACTGGAAATATTTTTTGTGAAGTGGCTAAAGTTGCGGTGCAAACGTCATGGTTATGTAGGTATCTAGAAGCAAGAGGCCAGAATAAAATTCACCCTAATGAAGGACCTATAGCCCTAGCTCCTCTGCCTCCTTTGTACCTTCCCAAGCCGTGTCATGATTTTCAAAGTTTATGTGGAAAGAATCACTTAGGACCAAATCATTTATGGAGACGTAGGTATGGTTGAGCAATTTGATCAGATATTTGTGATGATGGGTGCAAAGGATGCAATGAAGAGATAGTTAGCTTCATGACACTTGTGAGGAGAAGCTTTAAATTGGTGGAGGATGTTGTTACTAAAACAAATGAGGTTGGGATTGGATGGATTGATTTTGAGAGACGCTTTATGACTAAGTTTATTTTGGGGGCTGAATGGGGATGGAGCTAGAGAAGTTCATACATGAAGAAAGGAGATCGCTATATTAAGGAATACATCAATGAGTTCAATCGGTTGGAAAAGTATGGCCTAGACCTTATCAATACACCAGTGGAAAAAGAGATCAACTATAATTAGTCCAACTTTAAGGGATATCACTATGGGACATGTACCTACTGAAGCTACCTTTGAAAGCTTGGCTGAGATGGCATTGCTGAGTTCAATTGAGAAGGAAGGACCTAAGAAGGTAGAAAGGAAGTTAGTTCAGCTAGATCATCACAAAGGCGGAATGGGAGCTCAAGGCAGAATAAAGAAACTGAGGTGTAAGCGTATGAAGTGCCAAGGCAAGGGGTATTTGACAAAGGATTGCAAGACGAGTATTACTAAGATCAAATGCTACAACTACAACCAGTTTAGGCACATAAGGAGAGAGTGTCCAATTGCACCTAAGACTTCTATCTAGGTGGTTCCAGCTTATGCACTTAATGTTGTTCCCAACTCAAGCGCAGCCCTAACTGTGGAAAAGATAAAGTAGGTCACCATAGAAGGTGTGTTAACTCTCTCTATGAATTTATCTATTCGTGTATTTAATACTGGAACATCATACTCATTTATCTCAAGTAAGATAGTAGATGAATTGCTCTTTGAGACTAGTATAGCTACAGACCCTGTTACAGTGTCGAACCCTGTTAGGGGATTAACAATTTATCTATGACTTATAAGGTTTTAAAATTGTATATTTTGGGTTTTGAATCTGATTACGATGCTTTCATTTTAGGATTTTATAGATTTGGTTTAATTCTAGGGGTGGAATAGATGACTATGTATGGAGCAATATTAGATTGTGGTAGGAAGGTGGTTCGGTTGGGTACTTGTAGTGGGCACGGCTTCGAGATTTACTGTAATTCCTAATGTTCAGCTATGTTGAGTTACCTATATTCTCTAGACCCATTGCATGAGGTTAGCTTGCATACCAATAGTTTATGACTTCCCAGATGTCTTTACTGAAGTTTCTAGTCTTCCTCCTCATCTGGAGATCGAATTCAAAACTATCTAAAAGAGAATGCCTAGACCTATTGGCTTACCCCTTTGGCATTTGGCTTCTAGAGAAATATGCGAGTTTAACAAGAAAGTGAATGAATTACTGGAGAGGGCTTTATTCGGAGAAGCATTTCATAATAAGGAGCACCTACTGTCTTTGCTACCAAAGTAGATGGCTCTTTAAGGCTTTGCGTTCATGGGTAAATAAGATGGTAAAAAAGAATTGGTATCCGCTACAAAGTATAAACAATCTCTTTGATCAACTAATTAGAGCAAAGGTATTCTCTCAGCATTGGCTATCAGATTCCATCAGTTGTGTGTGACCGAGGATATTATTTGACAAACCACTTTTTGTATACCTGATGGACTATATGAGCAGTTAGTCATGCCATTTGGGCGTACTAATTCACCGGTATATTTTGTAGACCTCGTGAGTCGAATCTTTAGAGGGTTGTTCAATATGTTTGTGGTAATATTCATTAATGACGTACTTCTCTATCATAAAAGCAAGGAAGAGCATAAGCTGCATTTAGGAGAAGTGCTCGATATTCTCCTTAGACATAGATTAAAGTCAAAAAATTTCAAATGTTACTTTTAACGCAAGGAGATTCGCTTTCTAGCTTGTGTTATTTCTGAGCATGGACTTGTAGTCGATCCTAGTACAATTGCTGTGGTATAGGATTGGCACATACCAAAAAATGCTACGGAGGTGAGAAGTTGTCTTGGTTTGGCTGACCATTATCGAAAGTTTATTAAGGACCTTGCTAAAATTTCCTTACCATTGACATGCCTTACCAAGAAGAATCTTTTTTTCTCGTGGAACTTGGAATGCAATGATTCTTTTATTAAGTTGAAGGAGTTGTTGACTAGTGCACTTGTTTTAGTACTTGTTGATGGTTCCAAAGCGTTTGCAGTATATACCGATGCTTGCGTTACAGACTGGGCATTACGTTTTTGAAGGAGGGTAGAGTTGTTTATTACGCTAATCGATGGTTGAAAGTACATGAGAAAAAATTGTAGCATCCCCCTCTATACCAATATAATCCAAGAGTGCTATAGAGTAATACTACCGAATAATATGGAGAACAAGGCGATATGGGGTATACATGAAAATATTCCCTTGGGTTAATGTTAATACTTATTTTAAACATCGTATATAACTCACCAACAAACATACATGGTATTGACATAAAGCAATAAATACGTGTGCCTCTAGAATAGAACAATACACAGTACGTAGTGAGTATCAGAGATCACAAAGTCTTTCGTAGCGATGATATATGATATCCAATATACAGAATATGTACAATATGCGTCACAATAATATACACGTAAGAGACTATACAGTAAAAAATAATAATCTACAACACTTGATATCCACTCTCTTCTATGCCCAGAAACACAAGTTGTCTCAACTCCCTGTACCTGAAATGTCTCGAACAGACCGAGTATTATATAAATAATAAATGGGGTAGACTATATCTAAATCCAATGTCAATAACATAAAGTACTCTGTATATACTGGGTACAGATAAATATGATAATAATGTTATCTCAAATAATTCCAAATATTATATACCGAGAATACTACAAAATCCAGTATAAAGATTTCACCACCCATATAAAAGCTTATCAATCGGATATCATGGAATGTACATTAAATGGGTGAACCATCCATACCACACTCATCATCATCAAATCCAAAAATCCATAATACATGAGATATCATCAAGCATTGGTAGACTAGCACATGGCATTGCCTAAGCATATCTTCCAATCTCACATTATAAAATATCATCATCAAATCACCAAAATCAAGAAGAAATATTGGAGCCAACTCATAACAATACCCAATAATAATCAATAATAAGTAGGTTGTCTGCTTATAGAAAATAGGTCATCTACCAAAAAAGGATACGTGGTTGACTATACCATGGACGTTTTCCCAAGTATAATCACAACTCATCATAGCATAGGCCTATCGACCACACAAAAACTAAAACCAAATGGGAGACTGATGGTCACATGCCTGCTCTAGGAACCCAGGGTCTACTGGCCACATGCTGTGTAGCTAGATCTGTTCCTACAGCCTTGGCTACCTTAAAGTAAATCGTGACTCATATCCACCAATGGTTTGTCTACGCGTAGCCTTAGTCAGACCCTGCACTGCCCCTATAGGTAACAGACCACAGGCTTTAGCGACACAAAGGGCTAAAGAAACTACTTTACTAAACATATGATGTGCATCAGATATAAATTACAACAATGATGTCGCAGATATAGGGAGTGACCTCAATATCAGGCCACCAGGGTGGATACTGGCCAATTTGGTGCACTCCAAGACAAAATGAAAGCTGGACAAAGGTAGATGGACATATAGTGTATATACATAATGGCCGACAAACAGCTTTACATATAGGCCAAAGCATGGCTCCAAGTGCGCTAGACATAATGAATATCACACACAACATATCCCCGTATAAGTGTCATTCATAAGCAAAAGAATAACCGAAAAAACAACACAACGACGTCTCATACCACTGTCTGTTACTAGTCCGTTTATTCAGTGCTCCTATACAACAATCGCCATTTCTATATTCTATGTAATGAGTCCAACGAATAACCAGAAAATTATTGCTGAATGCCCTATCCCAAATGGTATTACTAATCTATTCAAATTCCTCGCTACATAGAGTTAAATATCATAAAATCATATAAAAAGATGTCATTACCGTATTATATCATATCACCAATCAAATCATATCAACGATGAATCACTAACGATATCGAAACCCATCCAGGAAGAGGGGAAATCTGAAAATATAGAATTCATACTAAAAAAATCCAAATTCAATTCGAAAATGAAATAATAATAAATTTCAACGAAATCTTTCTTTGAATAATTAAATCAAATATTCAAATATATATATATGTATGTATGTATAAAGCATACTTTAATAATTCATAAGTAAACATATTATTTGTGAAAATACACTTTAAAATATCTAAAATATTAATAAAAAAATATTCTTATTTTCAAAAATTATATATACTTCTTAAATGACTACTCAAAATCAACAGTAGCACACTTTTCAATAAATTAATAATATTAATAATACTTTTCCTCAATCAAATATTATATTCTAGAGTTAATAAATACCTCATTTATATGATTACAAACGAAGGATTTAAACACTATTATTTACTTACAAATCCCCATCTCAATTTCAAAATATTTGTAAATTTGAAAATAGCTTGACTGAACAGAATTTACTAAAATTTTATAAATACTTTTAATAAAATCTTAAAACTCTTAAATAATATTTCTAAGTTTTTTAATCATTCATTAAAACAAGTAATGAATAAATAAATATATAATTATAGAGTAAAATTATTCTACTAACATTGCAATCAATATCGCGTGACCCGAGTCGAGTTCCATCAAACTACGGTCGTTTATAAAACTCATACATCAAGAAGAAAATAAATATTTAGCTTAACTCACAAATAAACAGAGTTCCATTTGTGAATTGACACATCCAGCTAACACACTTGACCAATTATCATAATATCATCCATATCAACCAAATTCACAATACAAAATAAATAATTCAACTGGGCAATTCAATTGTCAATTGGGATAATATATGTGCATGGTAGTATTGATATAGTTGTGAGTGTAAAGAAATACTCATCGAACAACGAAGGAAGGCACAAATAAGAAAACAACCTCAACTAGCAATGAATTCCCAAATAATCGCCGCCAACACCTTGCATGATCGTCTTCAAATCCACGTCGTCCACTACTTAACCCATAGCTTGTAATAGAAATTTGCATTTTTAGCATAGTAAATGCTTAAATTTTGCGAAGCGCTTAAAATAAAAGTTGTTTCTTAGATTCTTGGCTTTACATAAAGTGCAAAATCGTCAAAATCAGATTAACTGTTCAAACATTATGACAAAATGAATTCAGCCTTATTATAAGAAAACAAAAATCTATGCCAAATTTTTCCATCCACTTTCAAAAATAATTAAACACTACTAAATGTCAAAATTTTAGAATACGAATAATATAAAATATTTTCAATCTTTAAATATCTTTCAAATGAAAAAAGATTCAATAAAATCGGACAAACTAGTTCAAACTTATGACCTTCGTTTTAAATCCAGGTTTGGCAATATATATCAAAATATTACTTGTTGAACTTTTAATCTTTCTCTTTTCAAATTCTTTGTTTCATCCTCCTCATGCCATTAAACATAAGTGACACAATCTAGGCACCATTAGAAGGTGGAAATTTGAAATTTCAAATTCTATTCATTAAATGAATATACTTTATCATCGCAGCAAAACAGCCATACTATCTCACCATCGACATGCAACAATCCCAGCGGCTATAGTGTGAGAGCCAATCAGTTTTGGAGATATTGTGCAGAATTATTTGAAATTAGTTTATGTGAGTAGGAATAAAATTTGGTAAAGCTTATTCCCAAATAAATAACAAATAAAAGAGCATTGCATAAAATAAACCAATGTTTTTACAACAAATCATAGTCACCTCATTAATCAACAAATAAAGTGGATACATGTGGAATATTGCAATTAAGATCATTTGGGCAAGCATACAGAGTTGTGCCCTTAAGAAATAGCATAAATAAAGTCATACAAAATTGACCCATAGATGTAGAATTTTCTCTCTAGTATTATTCATCTTTAAAATGGGAAATGTAATCAATATTTAATATTTGATTATTAATTTATAACCACAACCGATTTTACAATAAACTTCAATGAAAATGAAATAATCAAAATATAGTCGACCAATCCATAAATATGTAAGTAATAGATAAATAAATAAAACTTAGGTTTTTTTATTCATTCCAAGTGCTCTACCTACACACACAGAGACTTACACATACATGCACAAACTTACAATAGTTTATCAATATAGTTGTTATATTCTATAAATATTTTAGCTGCTGTTATGAACATATTAAATATATTATTCCAGTCATAGACTTATAAGTCACAAAAATCCAGAAATACATTACATTATAAAAATTCTTTTAATACTATCCTAAATAATATTTATATTAATATATAATAATCCATAAATGAATTTCATATTAAAATAGCCACGTTGTTGTGCCACAAATTTTAGTGATTCGTTCCGCCACTAGGCTGAAATATTGATCGCCTATCAACATTGTCTCACCAGTGACCTCAACTTCACACTAACATCCAGTAGATGCATACATTGTTTAAAGAATATTCAAATTTATAAAAATAATGTTTTCCATTTCCTAAATAATATTTTATTCCAAAAAACAAATATATATAAACCTCTGAATAAAATATTTCTAATATCATTCCAAAATATCGTGTCAAATTTGTCTCATTTAAGTGTTTAGGAATATCTATTGACTACGTATGCACCCACAACGACCAGAATTCTTAAAGCTGTCAGCGGACAAATTAACACCAAAACAAACTGCTAAAAATAAATTCTAATTACTTTATAGAAACAAACTAATATTTTATCAAATCATTTGCTTTGTTTGAATGAATAAAATAAAATAATATATTTATTTCCAAAATTAATTTATACAACCAATATAGCAACCATTGATAATAATTTAAATCACCACACATCCATAATACCGATCATACACTTTATTAATTCCATTTCACTTAATTTTCATTTAATTTTCATTCACATTTTAATTATATACATTTTTTTAATCCCCTAGCGGTTTGAATTTGGATGAACCTATGGCTTCTTTTAATATTTGGTTGTCTAGATTCGAGTGGGTTTTAAAAAAAAATAAGTGATAACTCCTTCTCAATCCCCATATTCTAAACTAAGCTAAATGAAAACAAAAATTAATTTAACCAAGCACACATCAAACAAACAACAACTAAATGCCTTCAGGGGAAAACTATTTATCAGCATCTGCTGCGCACTCTCAAACCTAATGGATCAAGTTACTCAATTCAAGGCCACATAGAGGTTTATTCACCTTCACAAATGCCGACATTACTCGTTTGGCTTACAATTCCTCATTTCACTTCTTCACCAACAACATAAACTCCACATGGACTCACACCAAACAAATAGAGATAAAATAATATTTATATTAGGAAATATAAAAAATATGTCCCCGGATGTTTACTACATTAATCATCGTATACTCCAACTGTCCCTTTAACATAGGGTAACTACCCGACACACCCGAAGGGAAAAGGACCTAAGTCAAATCTACGGGCTTGATTCGTGTCTTTATATATGATGTATTGTTCTGAACTTGGTTTGATACCATTTGTAGCATCCCTACCTCTATACCCATACTATACAAGAGTACTATGGAGTAATACTGTCGAATAATACAGAGAATAAGGCGATATGTGGTACACCCGTGAATACTCCTTTGGGCTAACACTGTTACGTATTTAAAAATCGAATATAACTCACCAACAAACTTATACACTATCGGCACAAAGCAATAAACATATGTGCCTCCTGGATAGAATAATACACAATATACAATGAGTATCAGAGATCACAAAATCAATCGCGACGATAATATAATATCAAATATCCAAAAGTGTCCAATATACATCATAATAATGTACACATAAGAGACAATACAGTACAGAATAAAAATTTACAATGCCGAATATCTAGTCTCTTCTATGCTTAAAAACACAAGTTGTTCTCAACGTCCCTGTACCTGAAATGTCTTAGACTGACCTAAGTATTATATAAATAATAAATGGATCAGACTATATTTAAATCTAAGGTTAATAAAAAATAGTACTCTGTCTATAATGGGTACACATAAATATAATAATAATGTTATCTCGAATAATTCCAAGTATCGTATACCATAGAACACAACAAAACCCGGTATAAAGATGGCATCACCCATATAAAAGCTTATCAATTAGAAATCATGGAATCCACATAAGATGGTTGAATCTTCCATACCAAAATCATCATCATCAAATCCAAAAATCCAAAATACATGAGATATCATCAAGTATAGGCTGATTAGCACATGGCATTACCTAAGCATATCTCTCAATCTCACATTATAAAATATCATCATCAAATCACCAAAATTAATATAAAGATTTAAGCCAGCTTATGAAAGTACTCAAATATAATCAATAATAGGCAGGTCGTCTACCTGTAGAAAATAGGCCGTCTGCATAAAAAGGATACATGGTTGACTATACTTTGGACATAGTCATGGGTATAATCACAACTCATTATAGTATATGCCTATCTACCACACGGAAATCCCAACTAAACAGGAGACCAATGGTCACATGCCTGCTCCAGGAACCCGGGGTCTACTAGCATTATGTCGTGTAGCTGAATCTGTTCCTATCGCCTTGGTTACCTCGATGGAAACCGTGACCCATATCCAATAATGGCTCGTCTTTGCGTAGCCTCAGTCATGACTCCACACCGCCCCTATAGGTAACAAACTACCGGCCTTAGCAACACAAGGGGCTAAAGGCAACTACACTACCAGAACCTAAGATGCGCATTAAATATAATATACAACAATGGTGTCATGAATCTAGGGTGTGACCCCAAGATCAGGCCACCAAGGTGGATACTGACCGATCAAGTTTACTTATGAAATAAAAAAAAACTAGAAAAAGGCAGGAAGACACATATTATATATATAATGGTCGACAAACAGCTCTACATATGGGCCAGATGCATGGCTCTAAGTGTACTTAGCGTAGCGAGTATCACATACTGTTATCCCGCCTTTCGGCAAGACCGTGAAACCAAAAAATTGACTGGAAAATGAAGATAGTTTGTCTCAAAGATTGGTTATACAATGCTTCGCTATGGATATAGATGAATTTTGTCCCAGTTCGGATCAGACTACAATTGACAAGACATGACAAGCAAGGCCATAAAAGCCAGCATTTCAAATTTCAGGTTAATCGGAGTTCGTATGAATGAGATATGATCGATGCAAGTTAGAGGGAATATGCTATTCGTATCCATCAAAAAGTTGAGGTGATGTCCTATTCGAATCCATCAGGTTCGTATCCATCGGAACAGCATCTCCTCAGTATGTTCGAATCCATCATATTCGAATCCATCAGCAAATCATGACATTGGCTTGTTCGAATCGATCGGTTTCATATCCATTGGAATGACCCTGCCTCAATCTATTCGAATCCATCTAGCATTGGACTCCTTGCATCGATCCATGAGCGATAGCGTCGTATCGATGTAGCTCGTATTCATCGCGGTCGAAACACTTCGTATCGATCAGGGGTGGACCCCATTCGAATCGATCACAAAGGCTCAGATCGTATCCATGTGGTTCGTGGTTATTCGAATCGATAGTGTATGAGTCCTTGTTTGCATCCATCATACTCGAGCGAGGTCACTTCATGTCGATGGCAGCTGCAGCAATCGATACGCAGTACCCCATTAACAATCGATGCGAACAAGGGCTACAGTGAATCGATAACCGATTCGAATAAGGGCTGAAACAAATGGATGCGACTGAACGGTTGATGCGAGCGAAGCTTCGGCGTTAGATGCGAATAACTCAGTCAAACTCGGCAAAAAAGGTGGAGCGATCGAAGAATCTCGCACCACGTCACCTCACACGCACGTGCCTTGATCGAGTCGAACAGATGGGTACGAAACATGGATTTGAACGCGACAGTGTTCATGAAAGTGCAATCTCGTATCGATCATAACTCATAATCCACCGGTCCAAATGCTATGAAATTTTCACAGGAGCTTACGTGCAAGCTAAAGAACAATTCTGCCAAGTTTCAACTCAATTGGATCATTTTTTGATGGATACGAAATTGTTTCATATCGATCACAGATTGAGTCGAAACTTGGTGGCGTCGGTCGCGTGGGCCCACTCACGTGCCAGAAGAAGTCTCCCGAAGTTTGAGCACGATATCAGCCTCTTACACCTATAAATAGCCCCCTGAAGCCTGCAGAAAGAGGATCTTTGGGCCATTCGATGTCCAGACTCTACCGGATTCAATGCTACATCTTTCTATCACCATTATACTCAAACTTCAGAGCTATAATCTACTGTAAGCTGCTGTAATAGATTGAAACCATCAAGTGAATCAATAAAGTCATAAGCTTCAGAGTGGACGTAGGCAAGATTGCCGGACCACTATAAATTATGTGTTGTTTACTGCTTTCTTTTGAAGTTTCTGAGTGATTTATATATTTGTTATTCATCTGAGATCTGTGATTGTGAATTATCAACCATCGGGTGTTTATGACCAATTTTGGCGCAAATATTTTGGTGCTTTCACTGAGAAGGATAACTCAAGGATTCTACCGCTTGGAAGTTGAATTTGAAGATTTAAGAATTCTGATCTAAGGAGCTATGACAAGGCAATCAAGTAGGAGGCAGAGACCAGAGAGAAGTCAGCACGAAGGGAGTCAAGAGGCTTCCTCAGGAGCGAACCAAGCTTCAATCTTCATCACCAGGGACGAGATGGAGGCAATGATGAAGAGACAAGAGGAGATGATCCAGAATTTGTTTCGACAGATTGGGCAACTTGGAGCGCAGAATCGAGGAGCAGATGGAGTTCAGAATGGAGCAGGACCATCCGGCATAGCACCAGAGCTAGGGGACACACATCTAGAGCAAGTTGATCCAATCCGGGGAAGAGAATCAAGAGGATCCGAACAACCTGATGGTAGTAGAGGGATGAACGCTCAGCTGGGGGCAGATTCCTGAAAGCTCTCATGGACTCAGGGGGCAGGTCGAAGGCGATGAACGAGGACTACATCTTGGAGACAATGACAGATTGGCAGAGATGGTCAGGCGAGCCATGAGGGGCGGATTAGTAAATAGGGATCTTGAAGATGTAAACAGGAGTCCCTTTTGTACTGCAATTAGGATGACTAGGAACCCACCAGAATTCAAGTTACCATCAGTGGAGATGTACGATGGGAGGACGGACCCCGCGGTCCATCTGACAAAGTATATGAGGAACATGGAAGTGCTGGGGGCATCGCAGGAAGTCATGGCTCGGTGCTTTCCATTGTATCTGACAAATATCGCAGCACTATGGTTTAGGCAGCTGGAGAGCAACTCCATAGGAACGTGGGCTGATTTAGCCAAGAGGTTCATGAGGCAATTCAGGGTTCACATCGCAAGACCCAAGAATGTGATGAGTTTGGCAACTTTAAAGCAGAAAGATGGGGAGTCTTTGAGAAATTTTTTGACACGATTCAATGCGGCAGCAGCATCGGTGGATCGACTAGATCCATCCATGGTTATGATGGCAGCTGTGTCCGGAATAGCTGATGGCACAGAGTTCAAAAATTCATTAACTAAAGATCCGCCTATGGATCTAGGAGAATTCTATCATGAGGCGGAAAAGTTTTTGCAATTGGAAGATGCTAGTGCAGAAAGAGAAGAAGGAATCGACGTTTATGCGATCAAGGGCGGAAATCCAGCTGGAAAGGGTGCGGAGACTGGTAAAGGGAAACGAAAGACCGAGAATAATGATGACAGGTCAAAGTGGCCTCGGAGGGAGCCACGATTCACCACTTATTCTGAGCTGAATGAGAGTTTGGAGCGAATCTATCAGGATACCAGAGAGCAAGTTCCTTATCGTAGAACAATGCGAAGGGATCCAACTGTTGACGAGAGGAAATCAGACAAATATTGCTTATTCCACGAACTGAACGGTCATAACGCAAACGACTGTAGACATCTGAAGGATGAGGTGGAAGGGCATATCAAGAACGGTGGGCTACTTCAGTATGTAAGGAGGCAAGCTCCAGCGGTGGAGCCGGAGCGACCACCGTCTACATCAGCTAGGGATGACCCTAAACCAGGACACCGTATGGTTATCAATTTATTGAAATAACGATGAACGAGTCGTAAACTTCTCATTGATACGGTTAAATCATTTACACATGTATGAGATCGCGAACGATCCACAGGCATGCTCTGAATGACTACTGACCGCATAATAGTAAGAGTTTACACTTTGACATCCATGTCTTGCTTCTGTTTTGTTTTGGTTTGGACATTTGGACTTTGTTTGGATATTTCTGTTGTGGAATTCATGTGAACATTGCTTTAGTATTTGCAATTCTGTGAAAGAATTTACTTGTATATCCGTTGGATCGCGAACGGTCCACAAGCACACTTTGTATGGCGATGAACCGCCAAAGTCCGTAATTCAGAAATTCACCCAAATGTGATATTTGACTCTAGTAATGCCAAGTCCCCCTCAACATTCGATCGCGAACGATCACATTCTGCCTCGTGCGGCAACCGATCGCAAACGATCACATTCTGCCTCGTGCGGCATCCGACCGCGAACGGTCACAATTCATCTAATATGGTATCAGATCGCGAACGATCACATTTTTCCTTGTGCGGCATCCGACCGCGAACGTCACTATTCATCAAAAACGACGCCTGATCGCGAACGAACGTAAATCGTCTAGAACGACGTCCAACCTCAAACAACTGCTCTTCGTTTGAAGCGGTATCCTGACCGCGAACGGTCACCATTTGCCGCGAACGGTCCCATTTCACAATTTGTTGCGAACGGCATCTGACCGCGAACGGTCCCATTTCATCATTTGTCACGAACGCCACCCGACCGCGGACGGTCCCATCTCATCATTTGCCGCGAACGGCATCGACTGCGAACGGTCCCAATTCACCTCAAATGGCATACGATCCCGAACGATCATCATTCGAGGTCATGTGAAACTATTGAGTTCTTTACAGGTTGTTGACATGATATGAAC
The DNA here is from genome assembly GCA_030765085.1 of Allium cepa. Taxonomy (NCBI): domain Eukaryota; kingdom Viridiplantae; phylum Streptophyta; class Magnoliopsida; order Asparagales; family Amaryllidaceae; genus Allium; species Allium cepa. Next base: position 738,072,198 of record CM060943.1, read on the forward strand.
ATCCAGCGTATGGCATTACAAAACACACCTTCCTACTACAAGGCATGTTTTGGGGGGCAAGTGTTATCCCGTCTTTTGGTAAGACCGTGAAACCAAAAAATTGACTGGAAACTAAAGATAGTTCGTCTCAAAGATTGGTTATACACTGCTTCGCTATGGATATCGATGGATTTTTTCCGAGTTCGGATCAGGCCACAATTGACAAGATATGACAAGCAAGGCCATAAAAGCCAGCATTTCAAATTTCAAGTTAATCGAAGTTCGTATGAATGAGATATGATCGATGGAATTTAAAGGGAATATGCTATTCGTATCCATCAAAAAGTTGAGGTGATGTCCTATTCGAATCCATCAGGTTCGTATCCATCGGATTGGCATCGCCTCAGTATTTTCGAATCCATCATATTCGAATCCATCAGGAAATCATGACATTGGCTTGTTCGAATCGATCGGTTTCGTATCCATTGGAATGACCCCGCCTCAATCTATTCGAATCCATCCGGCATTGGACTCCTCGCATCGATCCAGGAGCGATAGCGTCGTATCGATGTAGCTCGTATCCATCGCGGTCGAAACACTTCATATCGATCAGGGGTGGACCCAGTTCGAATCGATCACAAAGGCTTAGATCGTATCCATGTGGTTCGTGGTTATTCGAATCGATAGTGTATGAGTCCTTGTTCACATCCATCATACTCAAGCGAGGTCACTTTGTGTCGATGGCAGCTGCAGCGATCGATACGCAGTACCCCAATAACAATCGATGCGAACAAGGGCTATGGCGAATCGATAACCGATTCAAACAAGGGCTGAAACAAATGGATGCGACTGAACGGTTGATGCGAGCGAAGCTTAGGCGTTAGATGCGAATAACTGAGTCAAACTCGGCAAAAAAGGTGGAGCGATCCAAGAATCTCGCACCACGTCACCTCACACGCATGTGCCTTGATCGAGTCGAACAGATGGGTACGAAACATGGATTCGAACGCAATAGTGTTCACGAAAGTGCAATCTCGTGTCGATCATAACTCACAATCCACTGGTCCAAATGCTAAGAAATTTTCACAGGAGCTTACATGCAAGCTGAAGAACAATTCTGCCAAGTTTTAGCTCGATTGGATCATTTTTTGATGGATACGAAATTGTTTTGTATCGATCACAGATCGTGTCGAAACTTGGTGGCGTCGGTTGCGTGGGCCCACTCACGTTCCAGAAGAAGTCTCCCGAAGTTTGAGCGCGATATCAGCCTCCTACACCTATAAATGGCCCCCTGAAGCCTGTAGAAAGAGGATCTTTGGGCCATTCGACGTCCAGATTCTACCGGATTCAATTCTACATCTTTCTATCACCATTGTACTCAAACTTCAGAGCTATAATCTACTGTAACCTGCTGTAATAGATTGAAACCATCAAGTGAATCAATAAAGTCATAAGCTTCAGAGTGGACGTAGGCAAGATCGCCGAACCACTATAAATTCTGTGTTGTTTACTGCTTTCTTTTGAAGTTTCTGAGTGATTTATATATGTGTTATTCATCTGAGATCTGTGATTGTGAATTATCAACTATCGGGTGTTTATGACCAATTTTCGCGCAAACACATACAACATCCTCTGTATGAGTGTTATTCATGAGCAAAAGAATCATCGAATAAATAACACAATGACATCCCATACAAGCGCAATTTACTAGTCCATTTACTTAATGCTCTTGTACAACAATTGCTCCTTCTAAATTGTATATAACAAGTCCAATGGATAATCTAAAAAGAATTACTAAATGATCCATCCCAAATGGTATTACTGATCCATTTATTCTGATGTCTCGCTACATAGAATTAAATGTAATAAAATCATATAGAAAGATGCCATCACCATATCATATCAAATCACCAGTCACATCAATAACAAATGCGAATCATTCATGATATCGAAATCAATCTAAGAAAACGGAAAATCTGAAAATATAGAATTCAAACTAAAAAAATCCAAATTCAATTTAGAAATGAAATAATAATAGTAAATTTCAACATAATCTTTCTTCGAATAATTAAATCAAATATTCAAATATATACTTATAAAGCATACTTAATAATTCATAAGTAAGCATATTATTTGTGAAAATACACTTTAAAATATGTAAAATATTAACTAGAAAATGTTTCTTATTTTCAGAAATTATATACACTTCTTAAATAAATATTCAAACCAACAGTGGCTTACTTTTCAATAAATTAATAATATTAATAACACTTATCCTCAATCAAATATTATATTCCAGAATTAGTCTTTAATGATAGTTGTAATAGCTTTAGTGTCATACTTTTTTAGTATCAATGCAAACTATCAAAAATGCCCCTATATATATTATCAAATCTTAATCACTCAAAAATAGGATCTAATATTAAACTTTTCTTACAAATTCAAACGTCCCTAGAAGTAGGATCTAACAATTAAACATGCTTTACAAACTCAAAAAACTTCTAAAGATATGTTCTAAAATTAAACTTCCATTACAAATTCAAATTCTTTACAAATATACAAGTCTTAATATCAATTGAAATTAAAAAAAAATCATTTTTTGACTGATTTAAACATATACGATTTATTAGAAAATAATTCACGTGCGAAGCGCGTGCCATAACACACGTGAATACAATAAAAAATTATATATTGGATAATTTTACCTTATTTATATAATTACCAAAAGAATGATTTAAGCATTATTTACTTTCAAATCCATCATCTCAAATTGCATAATCCGTTTATAAATCGACACATCAAACTAACACACTAAATTATCACAACATCATATATATTAACCAAATTCATCATAACACCAAACAAATAATTCAACCGGACAATTCAATCATCAATTAGGATAATATATGTGCAACACAATATTGACATAGGCGTGAGTATAAAAAAATACGCACGAAAGAAAAAGGCATGCATGAATAAGGCAACAACCTCGACTAGCAATTAATTCCCGTATAATCGCTGCCAACACGTCGCCTTCAAATCCACGTCTTCCACTGCCTTATCCATAGCCAGCAACTGCCTCCTTCGTCGATACTAAAACCTGCATTTCGCCATGCCAAAGAAACCTACACCCAATGATGTACGACCTCAATTACGTCACCTTCCATCTTTGCTTTCTCCATCATTAGCAAGTTGCGACCGAGCTCTTTCTACATCGCGGCCAGATGGTCACTCAACATCCCCTGACATCACATTTTATTTGATCTCCAGGTCACGTCATCTACAGGCTACGGCTCCAAGCTCATCGCCAGCCGCTCCTTCCAGGTTTCATCATCGCTTGGCATCAAGTTCAGGAAAGATTTTTTTTCCATTCATTCTAAGGAGGCGATTGAGGAATTCGGAAGGAAATTAGGGCATGGGTTGAAACAAAGGTTCCGACTTGCATTTAGAAGGATGGACCAATCTCTACAAGATAGTTTAAATGGGCTGGGCTAATTTTTGGGCTCATATTAATTTAAATAAATCTATTTTCTTTACATTCCTTTTAAATAATCCTTTTATCAATTTGTAAATTTATTACACTAATTTAAATTGACTTATACTTATCAATTATTCTATGTTCAATTACAACATCTTATTTCATTTCAATAAATTATTCGAAAAGAAATTTATTAATTTATTTCAAGTTATTAAATCAAAATCTTATTTTAAATAAAATTAATTAATTAAAAATTATTTTCAAAATATAAATTATCAAATACCAAATTCAAATAATTTTATGTTATTTAGTTTTTTAAAATTATTTATTTACATAGTGCAGAAAACAAGGTTGTTACAGACTCCCCTCTTACGAAACTTGTGTCCTTGCAATTTCTTATAGGAAGAAGTCAAACAACTTATATCCTGACTTTCTTTATAACATCGATCTTTTATCAAACTTAAACACTCAATCCTCTATGTGCCTTATTCTATAAATATTTCATTGTATGCTATAATTTAAATAGATTTAATTTATTAACTTTCTATTTTCACATGCGATAAAAAACTTGTGAAAATATTCTAAGCGTTAGATTTTTTAGAAAATTTCGACCGATTCCTCTTTGTATGGAGAGCGTTTTGAAAAATCAAAATATAACAATATCTTAAAATATGTACATACCAATAATTGGGCATCTCGAAACACGTGAAATAAGATAATATCACACATATTTTGATATATCGTAAAATTGTACATTTTTATTAGCATTTTAAGCAAGTTACCTTATTATTATGTGAGCGAATGTTGCCATATAGTCCATTATGCTTCGGTACTCATCTCAAGTTTAAATATTAGTCGCATATGAAGAAATTTAGTAAGTGCACACATTCGTATATGTAAAACAACATCACTTTTATTTTCAACCCACATTCCAACAAAATTTTAAAGGTCAAAATAAGTAAATTAAGTACTGATCTCGAAGAATATTTTGTTGTATAGTGAATTAAGTTCCCAAAACAGCTCTCGAATCACATAGCTACAAAATACAACTTGAATTAAGGGGAATTATTGAAAGTATGCAAATCTGATCCATTATATATGCTTTGGCCCACAATAAAAATTTCCATCTTTTGCCTAGAAAACGTTAAAATTTTGCGAAGCGTTTAAAATAAAAGTTATTGCTCAGATTCTTGCCTTTTCATAAAGTGCAAAATCATCAAAATCAAATTAACCATTCAAAAGTTATGACCAAATGAATTCAGCCTTATTATAAGAAAACACAAATCTATGCCAAATTTTTCCATCCACTTTCAAAAAAATTTAAACACTGCGAAATGTCAAAATTTTGAAATATGAATAGCACAAATGTTTTTCCATATTTAAATATCTTTCAAATGAAAAAAGGATTCAAAAAAATCGGACAAACCAGTTAAAACTTATGACCTTCGTTATAAATCCAGGTTTGGCTATATATATCAAAATATCACTTATTGAACTTTTAATTTTTCTCTTTGTAAATTCTTTATTTCATCCTCCTCGTGTCACTAGACATAAGTGACAATCCAACCACCATTAGAAGGTGGAAACATGAAACATCAAATTCTAGTCATTAAATGAATATACTTTTTCATTGCAAAAAGCATTGATACTGCCTCGCCATCAATATGTAGTAATCTCGGCAGTTATAGTGTGAGAACCAATCGATTTGAAGAAGTTGTGCAGAATTGTTTTAAACTAATTTACGTAGAAAGAATAAAATTTGGTGAAGCTTGTTCCCAAATGAATAATAAACAAAAGAGCATTGCATAAAATAATCCAACGTTTTTACAACAAATCATAGTCACCTCATTGATCAACAAATAAAGTGGATGCAGGTAGAATATTGCAATTAAGAACATTTGGGCAAGTGGCAGGGCTACAGAGTTATACCCTTAAAAAATAGCATAAATTAAGCCATACAAAGTGCACTCATAAATGTACAATTTTCTATCTAGTATTATTTTTATTTAACATGAGAAATGTAATCAAGATTTAATATTGGATTATTATCTTATAATCACAATTGGTTTTTAAATAAACTCTAATGAAAAATGAAACAATCACAACATAGTCAACCAATCCATAAACATATGAATAATAAATAAAAAGAATCAAGTTAGTTTATTCATCCCAGTGCTCTACCTATACAAACAGAAACTTACACATACATACACAGACTTACAATAGTTTATCAATACAGTTGTTATATTCTATAGATATATTAGCTGCTATTATGAATATATTAAATACATTATTCTAGTCATAAACTTATAAGTCACAAAAATCAAAAAAATATTACATTATAAAAAATTCTTTTAATACCATCTTAAACAAATATTTATATTTATTTAGAATAATCCATAAATCAATTTCATATCAAATAGCTAACGTTGTCGTGCCAAAAAAATTAGTGATCCTTTTCGCTAGTTGGCTGCGATGTTGACTGCCCGGTATTTTATATCAACACTGTATCGCCAGTGACCTCAATTTCATACTAACATCCAGTGGCTACATATGTTGCCAAAAAGTATTCAAATTTTAAAAAATAACGTTTCAATTTCCTAAATAATATTTTATTCCACAAACAAATATATACCTCTGAATAAAATATTTTTGATATCATTCCAAAATATCGTGTCAAACTTGTCTCGTTTAAGTGTTTAGGAATAGTTATCGAATACGTGTGCACCCACATCGACCAGATTCTTAAAGTTCTCAACGGACAAATAAACACCAAAACAAACTACTAAAAATAATTTCTAATCACTTTATAACAACAAACTCGTATTATCAAATCATTTGCTTGTTTGGATGAATAAAATAAAACAAAAATATTTATTTCCAAAATTAATATATACAACAAATATAGGAACCATTGATGACAATTTAAATCACCACACATTCTATCAATCAAACATTTTATTAATATAATTCCATTTAATTTTGATTCACATTTTAGTTATATTCATTTTTCTAATCCCCTGGCTATTCGAGTTTGGAGGAACCGTTGGCTTCTTTTAATATTTGGCTCTATTTAGATTCAAGCGGGTTTAAAGAAATTTGAGTGATAACTCCTTCTCAATCCCTACATTCTAGACTAAGCCAAATAAAAACAAAAATTAATTTAACCAAGCAAACATCAAACAAACAACAACCAAATGCCTTCAGTGGAAAGCTATTTACCAACATTTGTCGCACACTCTGATCACTACTGGATCAAGTTACTCAATTCAAGGCCACATAAAGGTTCATTCACCTTCACCAATGCCGACACTACTAGTCTGGCTTACAATTACTCATTTCACTTTTTCATCAACAACATAAACTCCATATGGAGTCACACCAAATAGATAGAGATAAAATCTTATTTGTAGTAATAAAAATAACAAGTACATCCCTAGATGATTACCCCACTAATCACTATATACTCCAACTATCCCATTAACATAGGTAACTACCCGACACAGTCGAAGGAACAAGGACTCTAAATCTCATCTATGGTCTCGTTTCTATCACTTATATATGATGAATTGTTCTGAACCTGCTCTGATACCATTTGTGGCATCCCCATCTCTATACCTATACTATCCAAGAGTATAATGGAGTAACGATGTCGAATAATACATAGGATAAGGCGATATGGGGTACACACGTGAATATTCTCTTAGGCTAACATTGGTACATATTTAAAGATCGAATATAACTCACCAACAAACATACACAGTATCAGCACAAAGCAGTAAACACATGTGCCTCTAGGATAGAACAATACACAATATACAGTTAGTATCAGAGATCACAAAGTCAATCGTAGCGGTAATATATAATATAAAATATGCAGAATATGTCCAACATACATCATAATAATATACACCCAAGAGACAATATAGTACAGAATAATAATCGACAACACTGAATATCTAGTCTCTTCTATGCACAAAAACACAAGTTGGTCTCAACGTCCATGTACTTGAAATGTCACGGATTGACCCAAGCATTATATAAGTAATAAATGGGTCTTCTAAATCCAAGGTCAGTAACATATAGTACTCTATATATAATGGGTACAAATAAATATAATAGTAATGTTATCTCAAATAATTCCAAGTATCATATACCGTAGAACACTACAAAACCTGGTATAAAGATGTCATCACCCATATAAAACTTATCAATTAGATATCATGGAATCCACGTCAAATGGGTGAATAATCATCCATACCAAAATCATCATCATCAAATCCAAAAATCATCAAATGGGTAAAACATTATTTTGGAGGTGGATTTAAATTTTCATAATAATCCAAGCTATGGATAATTTATTATCAATTTTGAATGGAAGAAATAGATAATTTGGGTTTATAATTAATTACAACAATTATATAAAGTACTTCGAGTAGTCTATAATTTATATATATTAGAAAACATACTAAATATGAGCTATGATGATTTTTGGGGATTCTTATCAAGTATTTTAACATGATTATTAAATTATTTAAGTCAAAGGACTTAATTGTTTAAAAAATTTATTGAAGGGAATGGCTTATTTGTTAAAATAATTTCAATTATAAATTATTGAACTCGGCAAACTTTTTACAAAAAGATTTGTGATAAAGAAATGACAACCAATTATATTTCGACAAATTGGCAAGTTAGATAGAATGATGTTACTTTGTAAGGCGTAAAATCAGTTTTGATGTAATTAACAACTTCGCCACTTCCAATTGCTACCTTTCATCACCATACTTCTGCTAATAAACCCATTCGAAACCAATACACATGATATCAAGTCATTAATACGTAGTTGATTGGACAAAGGCGGAAGAGATAGTGTCCAAACCCAGCTTTTGAAAAGGTAGAAGTTATCCACTACTTTGTTTTTAGAAAGAAGCTTTCGATTGAGTTGCCACTTATTTGTTTGAAAAGGAGCTTTTGAAAGGGTAGCTGCATTTTGAACCTACTCGAAACCTAGCTACCACATTCAAGCCTTTCGAATTAGTTAAAGGTCGCCGTCTTTATAATTTTAAATCAATGCATTCGAAAGGGGAGCTTTCACCCTTGTAAAATTTTAAGTCACCTTCCTAATGCTTTCATAAGGGCTCCTTTAGCCACTTTTATCAATGCTTTCGAAAGAGTGGTTTCGATGCAATCCTTTTCCCTAATTCTTTTATTTGAATATCAATGCTTTCGAAAGGGTTACTTCCACTTTTGTTTTATTCGACATAGAAGTTATACTTAATGTTAAACCCGATGATTTCTAAAGAGATACTATTAAACGGTTTTGAAGCTATACTTCCATTAAATTTACTTGAACTAGGTACCTTCAAAAGATAAGCTTTAAGCGTTTCGAAAGGTAAATCTTTAATGGTTTCGAAAGGAAGCACTGCTTTCAAAAGGAATTATTTTGAGTATTTCGAAAGATATAGCTTTAAATGTTTCAAAAGGTAAGTTTGATTACTTTCGAAAGGTATGTTTTTATGGTTTCAAAAGAGAAGGCCTAAGGGTTCGAAAGCCTTATTTTTCAAACGAGAAACCCTATCTCATTTTTAAAAAGTTAACCCTAGCTATATGAAAGAGGTTTGAAATGGCATTTAACTTTGTTATTTTTGAGGAAGCTTTCCTTGCTAAAGATGGTGGTTAAAGATATTAACCATATTTCATTTGAAAAATGATTGCAAGGAAAGTAAACCATAGATCTTTATATTATTATGTTATGATCAATTATCATGTATGCTTCTTCTGTAAACATATTCACTTTATAATCAACCCATAACTGCATTTTGGGGTGTTAAGGGTAGAATAACAAGCTAGGCTAACCCGTAATGAATATATAGCGAGTTAACTCATGTGTGTGTAGAATTGCATCCAAAAGGTCAATTAGACCAGAATGTAGGATGCCCAAAGACTAATTGAAGAATTATTGATTTAGACAGGTTCATAGTAAGACCATGAAAACTATGTGTAGAGATTGTTATTGGCAAGGGCCAATAGGTTCTTAGTGATCCCATGAAAACTATGTCTGGATAATTTATTGGAGAACCAAGTAGGTTCATAGTAAGCCCATAAAAACTATGATATAAGAGAAGTTATTGGAGAACCCAATAGGTTCATAATAAGCCCACGAAAACTATGATTGCAGAAAGTTATTGGTAGATACCGATAGGTTCACAGAGATCCTATAAAAACAATGATTAATGATAGTATTGTTAGAAACTAATAGGTTCATAGCGACTCCCATTAAAATTATGAAAGTGGATAGAAATTCCATAAAGAATTAATAGGTTATTAGTCGGCCCATGAAAACAAATAGGTTAATAGCGACCCTAGAAACTATAATTTGAGACAGATAGTTAGAAAAAGGGGATGGGAAATCTAGATAATATTGCATGTTTGCATATAGTCATAATACCTTTTATTATATTATGTTTTAACCATTATGGATGCAGGTGCACAATGTATAGTTATTATAAATTGAGTCAAGATACTAGTGAGGGGAAACCTCATTCCGCTAAGTGGCGTGGTTTCACTAAATATCTACATGGTTCTAGATGGTAAGTTATTATTCATACAAATTTGACTCAAAGTTTATGTTTGCCCCTTAAACTCTTAGGTGCTCAATTAGGCTGCAGGTTAAGGTTTTCAAGTTATCCTTTAGACGAATAAGCTTTCACAGACATGTAGGAGGCTAACTGGCTATTAGGAGTTCTTTTTGTTTGATTCCTCTATATTTTGGTTGTAGTGGCCAAGTTGTTTAATTGGCTATGTTTAGACTCTGATGATCCAAGGAGGCATCTTCATATGTTGCTCTTGGCGTATTTTATAATAATTATATTTCTCTGAACGTGGTTTACGAAATTAGGATTATGTAATGAGTATGAAATATGATTTGAAGTGGAATGAGAAATTTGTATTTTGAGTTCATTTTTTTCATATTCATGTGTTTCTATTATATCAATGCATCTAACATTACCGTATTTGGTCACCGAGAATTAATAACTATGGATGACTGCAGTAGCTATAGCCGTTAGTTTTAGGTCTCCAAGTGGGCGATGTTACAAGTTGGTATTAAAGCATAGGTTTATGCAAATTTAAAAGAAATTTGAACCTAAAAGATTTTCAAAACATATGCCAATGAATCAGAAAATAAGATCGGGATTTGGGCTAACGCCATAGTAATGTACTTGTATTTGTTATGTATATATCTATAAATGTGTACTCCCCTTCTCTTAAACCGTACTTCTGTATCTTACTAAGGCTCGTATGCAGATTTACGAGAAAGGAACATATGGAGGCAGGAAACAGAAGAGGAAATCTAGGTGGAGAAAGCACCATAACTAACGGAAATGCTTGACCCAACACCAGGAGGAACTCGGTCGACAGCCAAATGCTAATCCAAACACACATGTCAACGTAGGTGCTAGAACCCCGCCAATAGATATAGGAATGATGTATTAATTCTTTGTCAATCTGATGCAAGCTGGAGCAGCTGCAGAAGTAGTTGGGGGAAATGCTGTGAATGTTGGGGGAGCTAATCCCATGGCACCAGTTGGCAATAACTATGCCAAGTTGAGTAGGGATTACAACGTCTTCATAGGAAACTGTTTTTGGGAACAGAGGATACTGTCGAAGTAGAAAACTAGTTATTGCACTGTGAAAGGATTTTTGCTGACGTGGGATTAAATGATGAGTAGAAGAGGAGGCTTGCCTCTAGACAGCTGCAGGGAACAACACTTAATTGGTGGAATGGTGTTACCGTGGGAGTTCCCGAGGAAGAATTGACTTGGGCATAATTTCATAGGAGATTCAATGAGTGGTTTTTTTCTGAAATTGCCAAGTCAGTATGCGGAGAAAGTTCATGGACTTAGTATAGGGTGAGATGTGAGTATGCTATGACGTTTGATGAGTTATCCAGGTATGGATATGCTACCTTTGACACCGTCATTAAAAGAAGCAAGAAGTTTTTTAGGGGGTTAAGACCCGAGATTGCTATAGCAACTATGCCACATCTTCGTGATCCAAGTACAATTGTAGTGGAGATGACAATCCAGAATGAAGAGATGCTTTATACTTATAGGAAGGAGAAGCAGGTTGAAACCAGGTTTTTAGGGCAAGAATAGGAAATTATTTAAGAAGAAAGGAACCCAAAAGGAAGGAGCTGCCAAGAAGGTGAAGGCTAATTTAGTTTTCTTTAAGTGTGATAAGAAAGGACATTATTCTCATGAATGTTGAACTAGAAAAGGAAAGAAGGTTGCATATAAGAAGGGAGTGAAGTGCTTAACTGTGATCAGATTGGGCATTAAAAAAATCAGTGTCCAAAACCGGTCAAAACGGACAAGGAAAAATCTTTGCTTTAGGACCATCATCTACTAGGCTAACCGCTGCTGAGAAGGGAAAGACTATGATGGAAGGTATGCTTTTGGTTCATAGTATACAGTTAGGGTACTATTTGATACTGGTGCATCGCATTCATTTATATTTCAGTGTTTGGTAGATAGGTTATGTTTAGAACCTACATATCTTATTACTTCCTTAAGGGTTGCGAATCCGATAGGAGGGTGTGCAACTCTAGGGTTAAGATGTGACCAGATAGAACTGGAATTGTTAGGTCATAAGTTTTCATGCAGTCTATCTGTTTTTGATTTCATAGGCTTCGGGGTCATTTTAGGTATGGACTGGTTGGATAATTATGATGCTAGGATATTTTGCCAAGATGGGGAAATATCGCTAAGGCACCTTAATGGTCATAACCGAATTATATACTCAGTGGACATTTCATATTAGAGTTGCTCTGTTGAGTGCTATGGAAGTAGAAAAAGAGTGGAATCAGGTTTTGATAGCAAGAGAGTTTGCAGACGTTTTTGAGCTAGTCACAGGACTACCACCGAAGTGAGTCATTGAGTTTAGGATAGGTCTTGTACCAAGAGCAGAACCTGTAAGCAGACCACCTGGTAGGATGACACCGATCGAGATGAAGGAACTGAAGTTGCACCTAGTGTATTTGGAGGAGGATATTTCATTAGACCAAGCAGCTCCCTTGGGGAGCAGCCACAGTGTTCGTAAAGAAACCGGATGGGTCGTTAAGAATGTGTATCAGATATCATATGTATGTTGAACGAGAAGACGATCAAGAATAGTTATCCTTTACCGAGAATCGATGATTTACTTGATCAGTTGAGTGGAGCCAGAGTATTTTTCCAATTGGATTTGGTGATATGCTTCCATCAATTATGGATGGCAGAGGACAGTATTTCGTTGATGGCATTTAGGAATAGATATGGTTCGTACGAGTGGTTAGTAATGGCATTCGGGTTTACTTATGCGCCAGATTTCTTTGTCGATTTGATGAACCGAGTTTTTTGAGAGCACTTGGATAGGTTCATATTGGTATTCATAGATGAAATTTTTGTATACTCTAAGGATGAAAGAGAGTATGAAGTTTGTCTTAGAGTAGTGCTTCAGAGTTAAGGCAACATTAACTGAAAGCGAAGTTTTCAAAGTGTCATTTCTAGAAGAAAGAGGTTAAGTTTCTTGGTCACATGGTCTCAGAGAAGGGTCTGTCAGTTGATCCAAAAAAGATCGAAGCTGTTAACAACTGGAAGAGACCCAAGACAGTGACTAATTAGAAGTTTTCTTGGACTTGCTGGCTATCGTCGAAGATTCATTAAAGACTTCTCGTCGATAGTAGAGCCTTTGACTAAGCTAACTAGGAAGGGCGTGAAGTTTATTTAGTCTAACAAATGTGAGAAAGCATTCCTTAGGTTAAACATTTATTGACCGGCGCATCTGTATTAATAGTTACAGACGAAAATCAAGGATGAGTAGTGTATACCGATGCATATGGAATCAAATTAGAGGCTGTATTGATGTAGAAAGGTAAAGTTGTTGCCTACGCTTTACGAAAGCTTAGACTGCATGAAGTGAGATATCCTACTCATGATCTAGAGTTGGCAGTGGTGATCTTCACACTAAAAGTATAGTGACATTATCTATTAGGGGAGAGATTTGAGTTATACACAGAACATAAGTCCCTAAGGTATTTATTCTCTTAGAAGGAGTTGAATATAAGACAGCAGAGGTGGTTGGAGTTTTTAGCAGCTTATGATTTTGGTATAGAGTACAGACCTGGAAAAGGAAATAAAGTGGTAGATGCTCTTAGAAGAAAACATCATAATATGGTGTTAGCTATGTTAGCAGAGTGGAAGGACCTAAAAGCATTAATTGCATATAGTGTGCAGTTAAGGTCAACTGCATGTTCTAGTCATGGCATAGCCATGTTGTCCTACTTGGAAGTCTGCACTTCTGATTGAAAGGATTGCTTCTAAGTAGAAAGAGGATCTATTGTTGGCCAAGAGGATGAGAAGGCTTGAAGTTGGATCAGAGATTGATGATCTAAAAGATTTTAATCTTGAGCCAAGGGGATGGTTGAGAAAGAAGAGATGATTGTGTGTTCCAAATGTTGGGGACTTAAGGAGAGAAGTTCTTAGGGAATGTCATCGATCCAAATTTATGATTCATCCTAAGGGAACCAAGATGTATAAACACATGAAGAGGAGTTTCTACTGGGAAGTTATGAAGAAGAATGTTGGCTTGTGGGTGAGGCGGTGTGTGAACTGTCAACAAGTGAAGGTCGAACATCAGAAGTCGAGTGGGTTGCATTAACCTTTGGAGACGTAGTTTGAAAATGGGATTCGATATCCATGGATTTTATAGATGGGTTACCAAGGTTTGATCGAGGAAATGAAAGTATATGGGTCATAGTTGACAGGTTGATCAAGAGTGCCCATTTCATTTCGGTTAAGTCTACCAGGACAACACCTATTTTTGGCTAAATTGTTTGTGAAAATCATAGTTAAACTACATGGATTTCCTAGTAGTATAGTAAGTGATAGAGATATTTTGTTCACTAGCTAATTCTGGAAAAGTCTATAGGATGTGTTAGTTACCAAGATCAAGATGAGTACTATGTATCACCCTCGGACAGATGGGTAGACAGAGAGAGTCGACAAGGTGGTCGAGGATTTTTTAAGAGCTTATGTGCTATATTTTGTGGATCTTGGGAAGATCACATACACTTAGTTGATTTTTCCTATAATAATAGTTATAGGAATGATGTCATTCGAAGCTTTGTATGGGTGGCAATGCAAGTCACCAGCATTTTAGTTGGAAGCTGGAGACAGATCGGTCTTAGGTCCAGATCTGGTAAGAGAGGCAACCGAGAAGTTGAGTTGATCCAAGGTAGGATAAAGGAAGCTCAGTCTAGACAAAAGAGTTACGCAGATAAGTGACGTAAAGATCTAGAGTTCTCAGTTGGAGATAGGGTTCTCATTAAAATATCGCCGATGAAGGGTGTGGTACGATTCGAAAAGTCAGGGAAACAGACACCAAGATATGTTGGACCATTCCTAGTTTAGAGAGGATCGGAAGGCTCATATACAGAGTAGAGTTACCGAGCAGTTTGGTAGGTGTCCATAATGTGTTTCATCTGTCTCATCTTCATAAGTATGTGCATGATCCAGAGACTACTATTCCTCTAACTACATTGGAAGACTTAATAGTAGAATCGGATCTGACCTTTGTTAGACAAGTAGTTCGGGTTGTAGCAAGAGATGAGAAGAGGTTAAGAAACATGATAGTCAAGTTAGTGAAAGTTCAATGGAGTGACAACGAGAAGGACTATACCTGGGAGACAGATGATAGGATTAGAGATACTTATCATGATCTGCTGTAAGGGTATGTTCTATATTTGCTTTATATTGACTGTTTTCTGGTAAGACAGGCTAGTATGGTAATAGGAGATGTTACATATGATTGCTATGATTAGTATTTAGTCCTTGTTGAATTTCGAGGACGAAATTCTTTAAGAGGGGAACCTGTAACACCCCTAAGTTTAAATAACAATATTCAGAAGATTTAATTAGATAAATTAAATAGAATAATATAGAGACTAGAGTGATAAGGGGAGGGAGATTTGAAAATTAAATAGGGTCGTGCCTTAACTAAATGGATTTACAAAATAGTTTTATAAGTTAACTACGATAGGAATAAGGCAAGGGTAATATGGGAATAGTCGTATATGTGATGTCCAGGAAATTTAGGCAATAATTATTTAATAATATCTTTGATAATTATTTTAAAATGTGAAATATTGATTTAATAATTTAATTCAAACAGAAATTCTCTTTTGAAAATTAATAATTATTTAGTTTGTTAATGGTATTCTTTTCAAAGTTAAAAATATTTAAGTAATAAATTTATCCTTCTATGCTAATTTAAAAATATTTTATTTATGATGCATAAATGTTTATACATTGTAAATAGAGGATTTGGTTTTTTATTTTTAATTTATGTTAAATAAAGGATATTTTCTAATTATTATATATAATTGTATAAATTGACTTAAATTAATTTAAATTAGTATCGTAAACTTTTTAAAAAGTTTGTTTTAAAAATCTTTCTTATATTGTCATAGAAATGTAAGTAAGTATTTATTTTGTTTATAAGAATAAATATAGTTTAGATTTTATTTTATAATAAAAGTTATTTTGTTTTGTTTTATTTTAAAATATGTTTTTCTTTGAAATAAGATTTAATTCATTCTTGTTAAAATATAACATTTGATTTAAAACTCTTGAATAAAATTTAATCCAGCACTTCTTTTCTTTTGAAAATTAGTTTCATAAAAGATATTATTTTAAAAATAATCAAACAAACATTAAAATAAATGTTATAAGAAGTTATAAATAAACATGTAATTATTTAAAGACTAATGTTAATAAAACATTTAAAATATTTTAAAATAAATTAGAAATGGTTAAGATAAATTTAAATACATTTAAAAATTTAGAATTCTCTTTTAATAATTGAATTGCATATGTGTTAGCTTTTTAAAACATTAAGTGAACACTTGTAAATTTATCTACACCTAAAGATAACAAGTGGCATACTAATTTATTCTTGGATTTCATTCTTTTAAATAAACAAATGTTTTTCTTAGCTCAAACCTTTTTCTCAAATGAAACCTGAAATCAGATTTGAGCAAAATCAAAACTCAAAACAAATGCATGTTAAAATCCAGCAAACCAAATACAAACCAATCTTCAATCAAATTCTCAAATCTGCATGCCATTTTTCAACTTCAAAACTGAAGCTCAACTGCAATATAAAATCTGTGCAATTGAAATTGGGTCTGCATGCATTCATTAACAAGATAAAAGCAATCTTCATCAACCAGAAAAGTAATTTCTCTAATCAAATGAAGCCAGGATCAACATACAGTTCAAAAAAAAATCAGTTTACACCATCATCAACAAGCAACTTCAACTACAGATTTGCATCTCTGAAATTCATCTCTGCATCTTCATTTGAAAAAGGTGAGTAAGCTTTTATTTTAAAAACAGTTTTTTTAAAATCAAAGATAAATGCAAATTCCAGAACTAAAATACTAGTTCACATGAATTTAAAACTATTTGGATGAGAGCTTCTCTGTTTCTTTTGGAAGTGAGTAACCTCACAATTGAAAGTTGTTTTAAATTTTCTGTTGCATGTGAGTAAATTTTTACTGTGAATACTGACTTTTAGTGAGTAACCTCACTATCATGTTTAAACACAAATTATCTTTAAAAACATAAGTAACAAATATATGTGTTGCATTGAATACTGATTGATGATTGCCTTGCTTTATGTACATTTGTGAGCCTGTGTGTTTTCAGTTAATTTTATCATCTCCGTGGGTTAGTATTACTGTGTTGTACAGAATTGGGAATTTTGTTTCTTCCTGATTATCAAGTGACATTGGGGTGGTGTGTTTCTGCTAGGAGGGGAAGAATTGATGGAAGAGTGATGGATAATGGACAGAAGTAGTGTCAGTAGGTGGTGATGTTTGAAATTGGGTTTTTTAGGTTTTCAAAACCCTGGTTTTAAGGGTTGCAGTACTTAGCATATGCACATGCTCTCTGTTGCTTCGAGTAATTTGAGATTTTGGAAGATTGCAGAGGGAATGTTAGTGGGTCATTAGCCAGAGTCGCATCAACGATGGTGGTCGGAATGGGTCGTCAGGGTGGATGACAGGTTTGGGTAGTTTTAGTACTGCAGTGTTTCAGGTTGGCATGTATAACTGAATTTTTATTTGGTATTACAGTGGGGTTTTCTGGAGGTTGTAGTCAGATGAGGAGTTGGTTGGCGACTTGTTGGAGTGAGCTATGGTGGATGGAGATGGTCGGGGTGACGGTGCATATGCACCGTGTACATTTGTAACTCTGGTGAACTTTGTGGGTAATGCGGGATTTTTGTCCCGAAGTAATCCTCGGTTAGTTTTTCTTCTGACTCGAAGCAGGGGGTTTAGAAACTCGAAGTAAACCATGGGTGTCTCGGGTTTATGGCTACAGGTTTTAAAACCAGAGAGTATTTTGCAGTTTTTTTTTTATGTTGAATGGAATTCAATTTAGTGCAGGAGTTTGATTCAAGTATAACTTGAATCTGAATTCAAATGGAGTTTTGAGTTCAAGGTTTTAAAATGAAACTTTTAAATTTAAACAAGTTTTAAATTCTGTTTAAATCAAGATTTAAAAACAGTTCAGGTTTTAATCCAGAGAATTTTGCAGTTTTAGTTTAAATGAATTCATATTTTTTTTTAGATAGAATCTGATTCAAATGGAAGTTGAATCTACATTCAAATGTGGTTTGAAATTCAAAGCTTTTAAAAAAAAATGAGATCTTAAATTTAAACAAGATTCAAATTTAGTTTTGAGTCAAGATTTTAAAAACAGTTTCAGATTATCTTTTAAAACCTGATTTTTGATTTAAAACTGTTTATTTGAGTTTTAAAAGTATGAACAGATTTAAATGTTTTCAAGTAAGATTTAAATTTGTTTGTAATCAAGTTAAAAACTGTTTTCAAGTTTCTTTGGAAATCAGTTTTGGTTTCAAAACAATTTTGTAAAATTTTTAAATTTTGAACAGTTTCAAATGTTTAAAAGTAGATTTGAAATAATGAATTTGATTTCAAGTAAGTTTTAAAACTTGAAAGAATTTATTTCTTTTAATATTTAAATTAAGCTATGAAGTGTTTAATTTAAATTTGAAAGTTGAAATAAATCAACTTATTTTCAAAGATAAATTTTAATCTAGTAATTCATTTAAATCTTTCTTTATATTTAGGTAATGAATGTTCTTTAACATTCATTTTGTTGTAAGGTTTATAATTATTTTAATTTGAATTAATGTTTAATGATTAAACATTTTAAATATCAAATTTTTAAATGGAATTTGAATTTAAATTTAGAAATGTATTGTTTTAATACATTTTGAATGTAAATGAAGTCATTTAATAAGTAATTAAATTATTTTGAAAATATTTAAGATAATTAAGGATTTACTTAATTAATTGATTTTTAAATAATGGTTTAGATTAATATTAATTAGAAATGATTTATTAATCTAATTTAAATTTCCTTAAGTATGTAATTATTGAAATATTGTTAATTAATAATTGGTGATAATTATCTAAGGATAACTTAGTAATTAATTAATGAAATTAATTTTGATAATTAACTAGATTAATTAATTGAATCTAACTAATTATATTTTGTTAAGTATAATTAATTGTTAAAGTAATTAAGGAATTAATTACTTATTGTAATTAATTTTAATATTGTGATTTGTTAAGTTAATTAATTTAGTTCAATTAATTTTAATAAATCATTTGATGATTTTAAGAGAGTAATTACTTAATGTAATTAATGGAGCAGAATTACTTAGAGAAGTAATAATGATAATTACTGGAATGTAATTAGTAATTTGGATAATTACTTTTGTAATTAATTAATGAATTAATTAATTAAGATGATTAACTATTGGTTATTTAATTTATAAATAAGTAATTAAAGATAGTTAATTACTAAATTTAGTATTAATCAAAGTAATTAGTAATTAGATTAATTACTAAATGTAATTAATTTTAATTAAATACTTTATTTAAATATTAGTGGTCATTAATTATTATAATTAATGATGTAATTAAGGATTGTTTAATTAAGTAATAATTAATTAATTAAGTGATTAATTAATTGTAATTAATTAAGGACAAATATAATTAATTATAATTAATTAATAAATGAGTAATTAAATGTTAATTACTTATGATTAAGGTTAATTAATTTATAAAATTAATTAAGGACTAATTACTTATTGTAATTAGTGAATGATTAATCAAAGATGTTTAATCAAGTTAAATACTTAGTGAATGATTAATTAGCTGGGATTAATTAATTAATGAATATTAAGAAGGATTTATAGAAGTGTTAATTAATTTAATTTATTTTAAATTAATTAGGGATGATTGTAATTAATTTAATTCATTTTATGTTAATTATAATTGTTGGTTAATAAATCATTGCTTATGGATGTTATTGATTGAATGGTTGTGATCTCAGAAATGAGATGAGTCATATATGTATGATATGAATGCTTGGTTTAAGTATGATGGTTTATGATGGATTATTTGGTTGTGATGATTATCGGTTTATGATAATGATATAGATTATCTATTTATGATATGAATGTGATTATCTATTGTGATATGTAGTTTATCTATCTATGTGAATTAGATAACAATGAAATGAGTTAATTGTTTAAAACCCTTAAGTACAACTTGGACATTAAGATGACATTTGGTTTTGATGAGACCGGGATCGGGTTTCCAAATTTGGAATTCCGAAAACCACATCGATTCCAATTAAACGTTAGGTCGTTAATCCAAGTGGAGCAAGTGAGGACTCGAGGTGTAAGGGCTATACGTCAGTATAACTCTGTGGGTGATTCCGTAATGAGTTTGACGGAATAGTGCTTATAGGTTCGAGATGGAGATTTAGAGTGCATGGTTTATCGTCGTTAACTCCGAGGGTGATTCCAATACGAGTGTAACGAGATAATGCCTTCGGTTTCGTTCGAACCCGGAACGAACTTGTATGGATTGAATGCTTTCAGAACATCGTCAGGTGGACGATGAGCATTCTAAGATTTATATGTCCTATAAAGGTAATCGTAACCTCAAGCCTCATCAATCGGGAATGGCTAAAACAGGGGAGGTGTAGCAAAGCTTCGTGGGTAGCCTCCACTGGAGAGCAAGATTTATCCCTGTCTAGAGGTCCCTTTATATTTCGGCTGTGTGGCAGTTGGTGACGACCAATCTACGGGGTGGTCTTGTTCGGAACTGTTCAGTAAGGAACGGGTCCGGCTTTGTGTTGCAGGGGAGTGGGAGTACTCCTCGGTACGGTGATCTAGGCCACGTACTGTGACGGGTGGTACCCCAGTAGCCCTGCCATTGATGGAATCCAAAATCCAATAAGTGCCTGTACGGTTTTGATTGTGCCCAACTATGTTGGAACGTGAGTTGTAAGCATTCCAGCTATTTCTGTATTTTATTTTGAAAACCCTAGAAACTATTATAATATCATTGGATTTCCTATCAAATGTTTTGGTTAGCGTAAGGTAAAATTTTTTCCATGTTTATGTGTGGGAAGTCTTACGTGATACCTTTTGTTTTCAAAGGATTTTCTAAAGTTAAGCAACTTTTATCCCCGTTTACTCACACCAGACCCCTGTCTGACCTGAGTGTTTATTTTCTGTTTTATTAAACTCTTGGGCACTCATATTATGTATGAGTAGTCAAGTGTTTCAGGATTTCTTTGATGATTTCTGGAGGAGATAATGGAGCAGGAGGCTTCAGCGTGTAGATATATTTAGTGGTTCCGCTGTTTTTGAGTTGTATCTGTTTTTCTCTGATGTACTTGGATTGTAATTGCTAGACAGATGTTTATAACTGTCTAGTTTGTGTTGTGTTAGCTGTATTACTCTGATGTATATGATACTATGTAAAGTATTATGTGATATATTATAATTTATTCGATTCCGCTGTGAGATTCTGATGTTGTCTGTTTCTTTCTTTCCTTTCTTTTCTCTTTCCTATCCCTTTTCTTTCTTCTTAGCGATGCGACTTCCTGGAGTATGGAAGTTGGGTCGTTACATTGTGGTATCAGAGCTCTAGGTTGAGCGAATACCTAGACTCTGGAGTGATGTCTATCTTGAGAGAGCGTATTTGTAATTTTGAATATATATATATATATATATTATTTGTTTCTGCCTATTTGATTGGGTTACCTGTTCAGGTTTTCCAATATAAGTAATAAAGGTAGATAGGGTAGTAGTGTGTGTAACACAACTACCAATGGTTGGAGTTCGAGTGTTTGAGGTTGGAAGTGGTCTGCTAGGGCAGTTTGGGCATCTTGAGTAGTTCTGCTGTTGGTGAAGGATTTCTCTAATCTCTGAAGGAAATCTTTTCAAGATTCGGAGTTTATCTTTGGATTGTAAGCTGGATTTCACTCGTGAGAGTGGTTTTTCTTGAGTTTGGATTAGTTGGAAGTGCAGAAGCCAGAGTTGGTGTCTTGGTAACCTTGGGGAGGAGTTCTGTCTATATTTGAGTTTAAGGCTCAGTTTGGCAGAGCGTTTTGAGCTTGGTTTGGGAGCGAGTTTCCTGAAAGATCTGTCTATCTGGAAGGCTCTACCGTGAAGAGGCAGGTGTAGCTTTGAGGTTCGATGAGCTTTTGGATAAGGAAGCTTTGGCAACAGTAGCAGCAGTGAGTGGCCTGTTCTTCGATGGTTCAGAAATTTCTGTGATTCTTCTGTCAGTGGTCCGGGCATATGGTGTAGCTTGTCCATTTCTTCTGGAAGCTCAGCTGGGTGTGATGTTAGTGGTTAAGAGGTGGACCACTAGTTTCTTCTTTTGAAGGCTTTAGCTGTTCTGATTGTTGAAGCGAGAGCGATTTCTTGGGATCCGAACTTAGTGAAATCGCAAAAGTGACTTGCGACGGTTCGGAAGTTCTCTGAGTAATCTTTGTTTTGGGATTGAAACATCTCTAAAGGATGTTTGAGTTATCAAAGTGGTATTTTCTGGATATCTTCGAAGAGGTTAAGATTTGCATCCGCATCAAGAGTTTGAGTTCTGTTTCAACTTGATTCTTGGAGCTTTACAGGTGGTTCAACTTTGTAGGAGATTCTTTGAGAATGAGATCTGTTTAAGTTGGCAGGATTGATCGGATCTAGTTTTCTGGTTGAATTTTTGCTGTGGTATTTGTGGCCGAATCGGATAGGTCATTGAGATTTATGGAATTTGATGAACAATATTCCGGGATAAATTGATCAAGGTTATACTTGTGTTCATCAACAGCATTCTCGAATCAGAGTTGCGCAGTGGAAGCATGGTGGCAGCTATTCCAGGATAGAATCAGCACCCGATTCATTGGGAATTTGAATTTTGTCTTGGATCAGAGGATTTCTACAGGAAATTTATTTTGGATCTGGAGACTTGATTGTGCAATAGAGTTGTGTGGTAGATTTGTTTGATCTAGAAGGTTGGAGGCAGCCCAGGATCGACAGGAGAGATGTGGGGATAAGAGATTGGATCTTTCTGTTTTCTCATAAGGATTAGGTGATTGTTCTACAGGATTGAATTTCCAGTTCGGATGGCTGGAATTTGTTTTGTTTTTCACGTATCTCTGAGGGAGTACGTGTATGGTTTATCTCTGGTTTTAGAATCGGTAGTTCTGAGAGATTTGGAAGTTGACCAGGACTTGTCTGTAGTCCTGTATTCTGTTTAGATTTATAGATCTAGATATATAGGAGCTCTAGATCTGAGTGGTGTAGCCAGTTTAGATTTTATAGGGCGAGTGTCCCGGTGTTTGTACCTGGGAAACTCTAGGAAATTTTATCCAGAATTTTGTCTGGATAATTAGAATTGTTTGTTTGAATTGGTTGCTATGGTTGCTAGTATTTGGTTGATAGTTTATGTTGGCTCTTTTAAAATTTAAAAACTGTATGGGATTATTAAATTACCTTTGCTTTTAAATTTCGGGGACGAAATTCTTTTAAGGGGGGAGGAATGTGATGTCCTGGAAATTTAGGCAATAATTATTTAATAATTTCTTTGATAATTATTTTAAAATGTGAAATATTGATTTAATAATTTAATTCAAACAGAAATTCTCTTTTGAAAATTAATAATTATTTAGTTTGTTAATGGTATTCTTTTCAAAGTTAAAAATATTTAAGTAGTAAATTTATCCTTCTATGCTAATTTAAGAATATTTTATTTATGATGTATAAATGTTTATACATTGTAAATAGAGGACCTGGTTTTTTATTTTTAATTTATGTTAAATAAAGGATATTTTCTAATTATTATATATAATTGTATAAATTGACTTAAATTAATTTAAGTTAGTATCGTAAACTTTTTAAAAAGTTTGTTTTAAAAATCTTTCTTATATTTTCATAGAAATGTAAGTAAGTATTTTTTTTGTTTATAAGAATAAATATAGTTTAGATTTTATTTTATAATAAAAGTTATTTTTGTTTTGTTTTATTTTAAAATATGTTTTTCTTTGAAATAAGATTTAATTCATTCTTGTTAAAATATAACATTTGATTTAAAACTCTTGAATAAAATTTAATCCAACACTTCTTTTCTTTTGAAAATTAGTTTCATAAAAGATATTATTTTAAAAATAATTAAACAAACATTAAAATAAATGTTATAAGAAGTTATAAATAAACATGTAATTATTTAAAGACTAATGTTAATAAAACATTTAAAACATTTTAAAATAAATTAGAAATGGTTATGATAAATTTAAATACATTTGCAAATTTAGAATTCTCTTTTAATAATTGAATTGCATATGTGTTAGCTTTTTAAAACATTAAGTGAACACTTGTAAATTTATCTACACCTAAAGATAACAAGTGGCAAACTAATTTATTCTTGGATTTCATTCTTTTAAATAAACAAATGTTTTTCTTTGCTCAAACCTTTTTCTCAAATGAAACCTGAAATCAGATTTGAGCAAAATCGAAACTCAAAACAAATGCATGTTAAAATCCAGCAAACCAAATACAAACCAATCTTCAATCAAATTCTCAAATCTGCATGCCATTTTTCAACTTCAAAACTGAAGCTCAACTGCAATATAAAATCTGTGCAATTGAAATTGGGTCTGCATGCATTCATTAACAAGATAAAAGCAATCTTCATCAACCAGAAAAGTAATTTCTGTAATCAAATGAAGCCAGCATCAACATACAGTTCAAAAAAAAAAAGTTTACACCATCATCAACAAGCAACTTCAACTACAGATTTGCATCTCTGAAATTGATCTCTGCATCTTCATTTGAAAAAGGTGGGTAAGCTTTTATTTTAAAAACAGTTTTTTTAAAATCAAAGATAAATGCAAATTCCAGAACTAAAATACTAGTTCACATGAATTTAAAACTATTTGGATGAGAGCTTCTCTGTTTCTTTTGGAAGTGAGTAACCTTACAATTGAAAGTTGTTTTAAATTTTCCGTTGCATGTGAGTAAATTTTTACTGTGAATACTGACTTTTAGTGAGTAACCTCACTATCAGGTTTAAACACAAATTATTAAAAACATAAGTAACAAATATATGTGTTGCAGTGAATACTGATTGATGATTGCCTTACTTTATGTACATTTGTGAGCCTGTGTGTTTTCAGTTAATTTTATCATCTCTGTGGGTTAGTATTACTGTGTTGTACAGAATTGGGAATTTTGTTTCTTCCTGATTATCAAGTGATATTGGGGTGGTGTGTTTCTGCTAGGAGGGGAAGAATTGATGGAAGAGTGATGGATAATGGATAGAAGTAGTGTCAGTAGGTGGTGATGTTTGAAATTGGGTTTTTCAGGTTTTCAAAACCCTGGTTTTAAGGGTTGCAGTACTTAGCATATGCATATGCTCTCTGTTGCTTCGAGTAATTTGAGATTTTGGAAGATTGCAGAGGGAATGTTAGTGGGTCATTAGCCAGAGTCGCATCAACGATGGTGGTCGGAATGGGTCGTCAGGGTAGATGACAGGTTTGGGTAGTTTTAGTACTGCACTGTTTCAGGTTGGCATGTATAACTGAATTTTTATTTGGTATTACAGTGGGGTTTTCTGGAGGTTGTAGTCAGATGAGGAGTTGGTTGGCGACTTGTTGGAGTTGGCTATGGTGGATGGAGATGGTCGGGGTGACGGTGCATATGCACCGTGTACATTTGTAACTCTGGTGAACTTTGTGGGTAGTGCAGGATTTTTGTCCCGAAGTAATCCTCGGGTAGTTTTGCTTCTGACTCGAAGCAGGGGGTTTAGAAACTCGGAGTAAACCATGGGTGTCTCGGGTTTATGGCCACAGGTTTTAAAACCAGAGAGTATTTTGCAGTTTTTTTTATGTTGAATGGAATTCAATTTAGTGCAGGGGTTTGATTCAAGTATAACTTGAATCTGAATTCAAATGGAGTTTTGAGTTCAAGGTTTTAAAATGAAACTTTTAAATTTAAACAAGTTTTAAATTCTGTTTAAATCAAGATTTAAAAACAGTTCAGGTTTTAATCCAAAGAATTTTGCAGTTTTTAGTTTAAATGAATTCATATTTTTTTTAGATAGAATCTGATTCAAATGGAAGTTGAATCTACATTCAAATGTAGTTTGAAATTCAAAGCTTTTAAAAAAAATGAGATCTTAAATTTAAACAAGATTCAAATTTAGTTTTGAGTCAAGATTTTAAAAACAGTTTCAGGTTATCTTTTAAAACCTGATTTTTTATTTAAAACTGTTTATTTGAGTTTTAAAAGTATGAACAGATTTAAATGTTTTCAAGTAAGATTTAAATTTGTTTGTAATCAAGTTAAAAACTGTTTTCAAGTTTCTTTAGAAATCAGTTTTGGTTTCAAAACAGTTTTGTAAAATTTTTAAATTTTGAACAGTTTCAAATGTTTAAAAGCAGATTTGGAATAATGAATTTGATTTCAAATAAGTTTTAATACTTGAAAGAATTTATTTCTTTTAATATTTAAATTAAGCTATGAAGTGTTTAATTTAAATTTGAAAGTTGAAATAAATCAATTTATTTTCAAAGATAAATTTTAATCTAGTAATTTATTTAAATCTTTCTTTATATTTAGGTAATGAATGTTCTTTAACATTCATTTTGTTGTAAGGTTTATAATTATTTTAATTTGAATTAATGTTTAATGATTAAACATTTTAAATATCAAATTTTTAAATAGAATTTGAATTTAAATTTAGAAATGTATTGTTTTAATACATTTTGAATGTAAATGAAGTCATTTAATAAGTAATTAAATTATTTTGAAAATATTTAAGATAATTAAGGATTTACTTAAATAATTGATTTTTACATAATGGTTTAGATTAATATTAATTAGAAATGATTTATTAATCTAATTTAAATTTCCTTAAGTATGTAACTATTGAAATATTGTTAATTAATAATTGGTGATAATTATCTAAGGATAACTTAGTAATTAATTAATGAAATTAATTTTGATAATTAACTAGATTAATTAATTGAATCTAACTAATTATATTTTGTTAAGTATAATTAATTGTTAAAGTAATTAAGGAATTAATTACTTATTGTAATTAATTTTAATATTGTGATTTGTTAAGTTAATTAATTTAGTTTAATTAATTTTAATAAATCATTTGATGATTTTAAGAGAGTAATTACTTAATGTAATTAATGGAGCAGAATTACTTAGAGAAGTAATAATGATAATTACTGGAATGTAATTAGTAATTTGGATAATTACTTTTGTAATTAATTAATGAATTAATTAATTAAGATGATTAACTATTGGTTAATTAATTTATAAATAAGTAATTAAAGATAGTTAATTACTAAATTTAGTATTAATCAAAGTGATTTGTAATTAGATTAATTACTAAATGTAATTAATTTTAATTAAATACTTTATTTAAATATTAGAGATCATTAATTATTATAATTAATGATGTAATTAAGAATTGTTTAATTAAGTAATAATTAATTAAGTGATTAATTAATTGTAATCAATTAAGGACAAATATAATTAATTATAAGTAATAAATGAGTAATTAAATGTTAATTACTTATGATTAAGGTTAATTAATTTATAAAATTAATTAAGGACTAATTACTTATTGTAATTAGTGAATGATTAATCAAATATGTTTAATCAAGTTAAATACTTAGTGAATGATTAATTAATTGGGATTAATTAATTAATGAATATTAAGCAGGATTTATAAAAAGTGTTAATTAATTTAATTTAATTTAAATTAATTAGGGATGATTGTAATTAATTTAATTCATTTTAAGTTAATTATAATTGTTGGTTAATAAATCATTGCTTATGGATGTTATTGATTGAATGGTTGTGATCTCAGAAATGAGATGAGTCATATATGTATGATATAAATGCTTGGTTTAAGTATGATGGTTTATGATGGATTATTTGGTTGTGATGATTATCTGTTTGTGATAATGATATAGATTATCTATTTATGATATGAATGTGATTATCTATTGTGATATGTAGTTTATCTATCTATGTGAATTAGATAACAATGAAATGAGTTAATTGTTTAAAACCCTTAAGTACAACTTGGACATTAAGATGGCGTTTGGTTTTGATGAGACCGGGATCGGGTTTCCAAATTTGGAATTCCGAAAACCACACCGATTCCAATTAAACGTTAGGTCGTTAATCCAAGTGGAGCAGGTGAAGACTCGAGGTGTAAGGGCTATACGTCAGTATAACTCTGTGGGTGATTCCGTAATGAGTTTGACGGAATAGTGCTTATAGGTTCGAGATGGAGATTTAGAGTGCAAGGGTTATCGTCGTTAACTCTGAGGGTGATTCCAATACGAGTGTAACGAGATAATGCCTTCGGTTTCGTTCGAACCCGGAACGAACTTGTATGGATTGAATGCTTTCAGAACATCGTCAGGTGGACGATGAGCATTCTAAGATTTATATGTCCTATAAAGGTAATCGTAACCTCAAGCCTCATCAACCGGGAATGGCTAAAACATGGGAGGTGCAGCAAAGCTTCGTGGGTAGCCCCCACTGTAGAGCAAGATTTATCCCTGTCTAGAGGTCCCTTTATATTTCGGCTGTATGGCAGTTGGTGACGACCAATCTACGGGGTGGTCTTGTTCGGAACTGAGGAACGGGTCCGGCTTTGTGTTGCAGGGGAGTGGGAGTACTCCTCGGTACGGTGATCTAGGCCACGTACTATGACGGGCGGTACCCCAGTAGCCCTTCCATTGATGGAATCCAAAATCCAATAAGTGCCTGTACGGTTTTGATTGTGCCCAACTATGTTGGAACGTGAGATGTAAGCATTCCAGCTATTTCTGTTTTTTTTTGAAAACCCTAGACACTATTATAATATCACTGGATTTCCTATCAAATGTTTTGGTTAGCGTAAGGTAAAAACTTTTCCATGTTTATGTGTGGGAAGTCTTACGTGATACCTTTTGTTTTCAAAGGATTTTCTAAAGTTAAGCAACTTTTATCCCCATTTACTCACACCAGACCCCTGTCTAACCTGAGTGTTTATTTTCTGTTTTATTAAACTCTTGGGTACTCATATTACGTATGAGTAGTCAAGTGTTTCAGGATTTCTTTGATGATTTCTGGAGGAGATAATGGAGCGGGAGGCTTCAGCGTGTAGATATATTTAGTGGTTCCGCTGGGTTTGAGTTGTATCTGTTTTTCTCTGATGTACTTGGATTGTAATTGCTAGACAGATGTTTATAACTGTCTAGTTTGTGTTGTATTAGCTGTATTACTCTGATGTGTATGATACTATGTAAAGTATTATGTGATATATTATAATTTATTCGATTCCGCTGTGAGATTCTGATGTTGTCTGTTTCTTTCTTTCCTTTCTTTTCTCTTTCCTATCCCTTTCTTTCTTCTTAGCGATGCGACATTTTGGAGTATGGAAGTTGGGTCGTTACAGTATATAACCCCATAACCCCTAATCCCTTACCTTATTCTCATTCATACTTTTATAAATACAAAAACGTAAACAAAAGAAGATCAACGTTGGCCATAACCCTAGGAAAAAAAGATAAAAATCAATTAGAAGCTAAGATTCAAGCAAGGAAGAATTAAGCAAGAACAAACTTATCCAACCAAGGTGAATAATAATTTAAACCATTCATATATGTTTCATTGAAAATTTTAATTTTGGGTTTAAAACTTAAAACCGTTGGATGGATTGAATGATGATATGCTTTGATTATATGCTATGTTTGATTTAAACAAGTATTTTTGTGTAAAGGTATAATTCGATTTTAAGGTTAAAATCATGTAAATGGATTTCGAATGCCATGGGGGTTGAATATGTTATGTAAAACATTATTTTGGAGATGGGTTTAAATTTTAATAATAATCCAAGCTATGGATAATTTATTATTAATTTTGAATGGAAGAAATAGATAATATGGGTTTAAAATTAATTATGACAATTATATAAAGAACTTTAGGTCTGAAATTTATATATATTAGAAGTGAGTTATGATGATTCTTGAGGATTTTTCTTAAGTATTTTAATATGATTATTAAATTATTTAAGTTGAAGGACTTAAATGTTTAAAGGTTATTGAAGGGAATGGCTTATTTGTTAAAATAATTCCAATTATAAATTAGTGAACTCGACGGCCTTTTTAGAAAAAGACTAGATTTTTGATAAAGTAATGGAAGCCAATTATATTTTAACAAATTGGCAATTTAAACGAAAAGATGTACTTTGTACGGCATAAAATCAATTTTGATGTAATTTACAACTTCGTCACTTCCAATTGCTACCTTTCGTCACCATACCTTCTACTAATAAAGCCATTTAAACCAATACACATGGTATCAAGCCATTGATACATACTGGAATGGAGAAAGGAAAAAGAGATAGTGTCAAAAACCAGCTTTTGAAGGGGTAGAATTTATCCACTACTTACTTTGTTTTTAGAAAGAAGCTTTTGATCAAATTGCCGCTGGTTTGTTTAAAAAAGAGCTTTCGAAAGGGTAACTTCATTTTTAACCTATTCGAAACCTTGCTGCTACGTTTAAGCCTTTCGAATTAGGTAAAGACCGTCCTCTTTATAATTTTAAATCAATGCTTTCGAAACGGGAGCTTTCGCCCTTGTAAAATTTAAAGCCGCCTTCCCAATGCTTTCAATAGGGTTCCTATAGCCGCTTTTATCAATGCTTTCGAAAGGGTAGCTTCGATGTTATCATTTTCCTTGGTTCTTTTATTTGAAGATCAATGCTTTCGAAAAGATTACTTTCACTTTTGATTTTTTTTTGACCCAGAAGTTATATTTAATGCTAAACCCAATGATTTTGAAAGAGATACTCTTAAATGGTTTCGAAGCTATACTTCCATTCATTTTACTAGAACTAGGTGCCTTCGAAAGATAAGCTTTAAGAGTTTCAAAAGGTAAATCTTTAATGGTTTTGAAAGGAAGTTTTGAATGCTTTCAAAATGAATGATTTGTGTGTTTCAAAAAGTATATCTTTAAGTGTTTTGAAAGGAAGGTTTGATTACTTTCGAAAGATATGTTTTTATGGTTTCAAAAGAGAACGACTAATAGTTCGAAAGCCTTAGTTTTCAAACAAGAAACCATATCTCATTTTAAAAAAAGTTAACCTATGGCTATATAAAAGAGTTTTGAAATGGCATTTAACTTTGGTATTTTTGAAGAAGCTTTCCTTGCTAAAGATAATAGGTTAAAGGAATTAATCATATTTCGTTTGAAAAATGATTACAAGGAAATTAAACCATAGATATTTATATTATTATGTTATGATCAATTATCATCTATACTTCTTCTGTAAACATATTCACTTTATATTTAACCCATAACTGCATTTTTGGGTGTCAAAGGCAGAGTAACCAGCTAGGTTAACCACGTAGAATGTATACTGAGTTAACTCCTGTGTTAGTAGGATTGCATCCAGGAGGTCAGGTAGACCAGAATGTAGGATGTCGAAAGACCGATCGAAGAATTATTGGTTTAGACAGGTTCATAGTAAGCCCATGAAAACTATGTGTAGATATTATTGGCAGGGTCCAATAGGTTCTTAGTGATCCCATGAAAACCATGTCTCGATAAGTTATTAGAGAACCCAATAGGTTCATAGTAAGCCCACGAAAATATGATATGAGAGAATTTATTGGGGAACCTAATAGGTTCATAGTAAGCCTATGAAAACTATGATTAGAGAAAGTTATTGGTAGATACCAATATATTCATGGAGATCCAATGAAAACTATGATTGGATGATGGTATTGGTAGAAACCAATTCATAGCGACCCCATGAAATCTATCAAAGTGGGTAGGAATTCCATATAGAATTAATAGGTTATTAGTCAGTCTATGAAAACTAATAGGTTAATAATGACTTAGAAATTATAATATAGATAAAAGGGATGGGAAATCCAAGACATATTACATGTTTGCATTTCATTATGATAACTTTTATTATGTTATGTTTTAACCATTTGGATGCAGGTGCGCAATATACAGTTATTATAAATTGAGTTAAGATACCAATGAGGGGAAAACTAATTCTGCTAAGTGGCGTGGTCTCACTAGATATCTATATGGTTCGAGATGGTAGGTTATTATTCATACCAGACATTTTGTCTGACTTGAAGTTTATGTTTTCCCCTTAAACTCTTAGGTCGATTAGTTTTGAGTAGTTTCAGAGTTAAGGTTTTTAGGTTCTCCTTTAGACGAGTAAGCATCCAGAGACATGTAGGAGGCAAGCTAGCTATTAGGAGTTCTTCCTATTTGATTCCGCTGTATTTTGGTTGTAATGGCAAAGTTGTTTAATTGCCTATGTTTAGACTCTGATCATCCAAGGGGGCATCTTCATATGTCCCCCTTAGCGTATTTTGTAATAATTATATTTCTCTGAACGTGGTTAGGAAATTGGGATTATGTAATGAATTTGAAATATGATTTGAAGTGGAATGAGAAATTTGTTTTACGAGTTTGAATTTTTTTCATATTCATGTGTTTTTGTTATATCTATGTGTCTAACATTACCGCATTCGGTCACCGAGAATTAATGACTATGGATGACTACAGCATCCGTAGTCGTTAGTTTTGGGCCTCAGTATGGGGGATGTTACACTAAGAATATCTCTCAATCTCATATTATAAAATATCAACATCAAATCACCAAAATTAACAAGAAAGATTTGAGTCAGCATATAACAATACCCAAATATAATCAATAATAAGTAGGTCGTCTACCTGTAGAAAATAAGTCGTCTGCATAAAAAGGATACGGGGTTGACTATACCCTTGACACTGTCATAGGTATAATCACAACTCATCATAGTATAAGCCTATTTACCACACTCAAATCAAAACTAGACAGAAGAATGATGGTCGCATGCCTGCTCTATGAACCCAAGGTCTATTGGCTTCATGTCATGTAGCTGAATCTGTTCCTACAGCCTTGGTTACGTCGGTGGAAATCGTTACTCGTATCCACAAATGGCTAGTCTACATGTAGCCTCGGTCATGACCCTGCACTGCCCCTATAGGAAAAAAACTGCTAGCCTTAACGACATAAGGGGCTAACGGAACTATAAATACATGTGATGTGCATCAAATATAATATACAAAAATGGTATCATGGATCAGGGGCGCGACCTAAAGATCAGACCATTATGTTGGATATTGACTAATCTAGTTTATTCTCAAAACAAAATGAAAGCTAGAAAAAGGTAGACATACACATAGTACATATATAATGGTCGACAAACGGCTCTACATATAGGGCAAACGCATGGCTCTAAGTGTACTCAATGTAGCGAGTATAACACACAACATACCCCCGTATGAGTGTCATTCATGAGCAGAAGAATAACCGAATAAATAGTACAATGGCATCACATACCACCACATGTTACTAGTACGTTTATTCAGTGCTCTTATACAATACTCGCTTCTTTTATATTCTATATGACGAGTCCAATGAATAACCCAAAAAAAATTACCGAACGCCCCATCCCAAACGGTATTACTAATGTGTTTATTCAAACTTCTCACTACACAAAATTAAATATCACAAAATCTTATAGGAAGATGCCATCACCATATCATCAAATCACCAGTCAAATCAATATCAACTGTGAATCATTCATGATATTGAAATCAATCTAAAAATATAGAATTCATACTGAAAAATCCAAATTCAATTCAATAATGAAATAATAATAATAAATTACAACATAATCTTTCTTCGAATAATTAAATCTAATATTCAAATATATATGTGTAAAGCATACTTTAATAATTCATAAGAAAACATATTATTTGTGAAAATACACTTTGAAATATTTAAAATATTAACTAAAAAATATTTCATATTTTCAAAAATTATATGTACTTCTTAAATAACTATTCAAACCAACAGTAGTTTACTTCTCAATATATTAATATTATTAATAATACTTTTCCTCAATCAAATATTATATGCTAGAATTAATAAATATTAAAAACATTTATATATTGGATAATTTTACCTCATTTATATAATTACCAAAAGAAGGATTTAAACACTATCATTTACTTTTAAATCCATCATCTCAAATTGGATAATCCATTTGTAAATCGGCTCATCTAACTAACACACTCGATTACCACAACATCATCCATATAAACTAAACTCACCACAGTACCAAACAAACGATTCAATCAGGAAATTCAATCATCAATTGGGATAATATTTATACAATGCAATATTGATACAGTTGTGAGTGTAAATAATTACTCACTGAAATATAAAGGCAAGCACGAATAAGGCAGCAACCTCAACTAGCAATGAATTCTCAATTAATCGCTACCAACCCACGTACAATGAGCACAAATCGTCGCCTTCAAATCCACCTCTTTCATTGCTCATCCATAGCCAGCAACTGCTTCCTTTGTCAGCTAGTTTTTACCTATTTATGTCTAGTGAATCTTAGTCTCTGCTAGTTTTAGTTTATACCTACAATGCATTACACCTTCTAGTGTGTCCTTTTGAGTATACTAAGGGGTGTGGGGTGTTACACTTAGTATCAGAGCCTAAGATATAGAATTCCTAAAAACTTACTTTTAAGCAAAGTATTTTTCAAAAATTATAATAACTTTTTTAAAAATAGTTTTTAGAAAAGAACTCTTAGAATTAGTTTTTAAGTATAAAAGAGTTTTTAAAAAAATCCCTTCAAAAGTCCAGTTCAATCTCCCTTCGAATCGTTCATAAACTATCCTTTTCTTTTCGTAGAATGGTGGATGCCCTGAACCTTCCCGAGGGCATTCCAGTCCCAGCCTGGTTTCGTAGGTATGTACAAGCCACAATTCTAGAGGGGCACGGGCAAGCTCCCAACCCAGCACCAGCGGATGGGAATCCCATCAACCCACCTGCCGCCATCAATTTCTCTAAACTTTGTAAGGATTTTGCGTGTTTGGATGGAAAGACTTTTTCTGATAAGGAGACTTTTGTGGAGGCGAGAGCTTGGCTTGGAGACACCGAAAGGATATTCAGACTATTGGGACTGGATGATCAACAGTGAGTTCAGCTAGCATCTTGGCAGCTAAAAGAGGAGGCTTCGTATTATTGGGATGTCATTGAGTTAGAAGGAAGAGAGGTGACTTGGAATAAATTCCGAAAGCGATTTGATAGGAAGTTTTTGTCTCAAGCACAAAAGAGTGTTCAGTTAGAGCGGTTTATCAATTTGAAGCAAGGAAGTTTGTCGGTGAAGGAGTACATCGATCAATTCAATGAATTGTCATGGTTCGAAATGGAGTTGGTGAATACGCTGCATAAGAAAGCTATGAAGTTTACGAAGGGATTGAATCATCCCCTTCAGGGATTGTTATTGACTCACATGTCGATGGAAGCTACTTATGAGTCTTTGGTGGAGATTGTGCTTATGTTTGATGCAGTCAAGGAAGGAGAGTCAAAGGAAGTTGTTAAGTTGGAAGGTCCGAAGAAGAAATGGTGGAGGAATAACAAAGAGAAGAAGAAAGGCGATGGCTCTCAAAAGCAGATTAAGAAAGGATTGAAGTGTGGTAGTTGTGGAATTATGGGACATATCGCCAGGGATTGCAAGAGGGAGAAGATGAAGGGAAATTGCTTTAATTGCAGGCAGCCCGGTCACTTGAGTAGGAATTGTCCCCAAAAGACGAGATAGGGAGCTAGTATACCGGTCGCGCGGATTCAGGCGTTAGACGTAGCACCTTTAGGTAGCATTCCAAATAGAGATAGGAAAGTCACAGTTGAAGGTTTGATTTCTATTTCTATCTTTTTCCCATTCGAGCTCTATTCGATTCTAGAGCATCACACTCTTTTATCTTTAGTTCTCTTGTGGATTGTTTGCACTTAGACATTTCTTTAGTAGTAGACCCTATTGTTGTTTCAAACCCCATAGGAGGATCGACACACTTATTTATGGTTTGTAGGGGTTTGAAATTTTTTATCCTAGGCGTAGAATTCAACTACGACGCCTACGTTTTGGGATTTTCAGGGTATGGGATGATTTTGGAGATAGATTGGCTATCCCCATATGGAGCTATATTAGACTGCGAGAGGAGAGTCGTTAGACTAGAGACATACAACTTTAGGACTCTCGAGGTTTCTTGCGACCCGCAAGGGTCAGTCATATTGAGTTTCCTATATTCCCTCAATTCATCTTCAATAGAGCTAGATTCGGTTCCTGTCGTCAGAGATTTTCTAGACGTCTTTGAAAAGGTTAGGGGACTACTCCCTAAGAGAGAGATTGACTTCAGGATTCATTTAACTGAGAATGCTAAGCCAGTAGCATTACCTATAAGGCACATGGCACCTAGGGAGAGGAAGGAATTGAGCAAGCAGATCTGTGAGCTTATGGAGAAGGGTTTCATTAGGAGGAACATATTGGAGGCAGGAGTACCAGTCGTCTTCGCTACTAAGGCAGATGTTTCTCTACGACTTTGCATTGATTATAGAGAATTAAATATTCTCATAAAGAAGAACCGATATCCTCTCCCTAGGGTTGATTATCTTTTTGACCAGTTAGTTGGCTTTTCGGTATTCTCCCAGCTTGATTTAGCCACATGATTCCATCATCTTAGGGTCACCGATGACAGCATAGATAAGACTGCATTTAGGACACCAGACGGATTCTTTGAGTGATTAGTTATGCCTTTTGGGCTAACCAAAACCCCAGCCTACTATGTTGATTTGATGAGTCGGGTCTTTAGAGAGGTCCAAAATAAGTTTGTGGTGGTATTCATGGATGTGATCTTGGTGTTTTCCAAGAATAGAGAGGACACTGATGTTCATTTAGAGGAGGTTCTTTGCACATTCATAGTCATCATTTGAGAGCTAAGTTTTCGAAGTGCCACTTTTGGAGAGAGGAGTTACATTTCTTGGGGTACGTGGTCTCGACGGATGGTTTGGCTGTTGACCCAGCTACAGTGAATGTAGTGCAAGATTGGAAGGTCCCCAAGAATGACACCGAAGTTAGGAGCTTCCTAGGATTGGCGGGCTACTACAGGAAGTTCATTAGAGACTTGCTAATATTTCAGCACCACTCACGCACTTTATTAAGAAGAATAAAGTATTCGCGTGGGATGTAGATTGTAAGGATTCCTTCACGAAGCTTAAGAGAGCCCATACTAGTGCACCGGTATTAGTTTTACCCGATGGAGCTAAGCCTTTTACTGTATATATTGATGCATGTGGGACAGGTTTAGGAGTGGTGTTGATGCAAGAAGGAAGGGTAGTATGTTATGGTAGTAGGCAGTTGAGGGTGCATGAGAAGAACTACCCTACCCATGATTTGGAGTTATCTGCTATAGTTTTTGCACTCAAATCTTGGAGGCACTATTTGCTTGGAGAGAGGTTTGAGCTTTTCACCAACCACAAGTCATTGAAGTATCCATTCTCGCAGAAAGACTTGAACTTGAGGCAGCAACGGTGGATGGAGTTTTTGGCGTCGTACGATTTTGAGATTGCTTATACCCCTAGCAAGGGTAACGTGGTTGCGGATGCATTGAGTAGGAAGAAAGCAACCCTTAGTCCTTTGTTCATAGAGTGGAAGAGCTTGGAGTTTATTTATACTTTTGAATTTAAGCCCTCTACGAACATTACTCCTGGATTGTTAGTTACGCTTGAAGTGAAGCCTACCCTTATGGATTAGATTGGCTAGAGGCAACCAGAGGATTCGGAGCTCATGGATATTTTGGATAGGATTAGCCGAGGAGAGGTCTCTAGACATCTCCAATGTTATTCCATAGATGGCAAAGGGTGTGTTAGGAGATATGGAAGGCTTTGTGTTCCCCACACTAGTGACTTGTTGAGAGCAGTTTTAGAGGAAGCACACTATTCCCGTATGACTATTCATCCGGGTGGTGACAAAATGTATAAGCACATGAAGAGGATGTTTTACTGGAATGGCATGAAGAAGGTTGTGGCGGAGTTGGTAGCTAAATGTTTTGTATGCCAAAGGGTTAAGTCGAAGCAGTAGAAACCCGGTGGATTACTTTAGCCTTTAGATGTGCCAGAGTGGAAGTGGGATAGCATTTCGATGGATGTCATAGATGGTTTACCACATTCTTGAAATGGGAATACTAGCATTTGGGTATCATAGACCATTTGATCAAAAGTGCCCACTTCAATCCTGTTAAGAGCAAGAGGACGACATCTTATTTGGCATCCCTATATGTTCGAAAGATAGTCCAACTACATAGAGTTCCCTCTAGCATAGTGAGCGATAGAGACCCTATTTTTACTACCGAGTTTTAGGGAAGCTTGCAAGAGGCTTTAGGGATGCAACTTAGGTTGAATACGGCCTATTACCCCTAGAGAGATGGCCAAACAGAGTGAGTCAATAAGGTGCTTGAGAATTTGCTATGGATGTGCATTTTGGATTTTGGAGGAACTTGGGAGGAGCATCGTCCATTGGTAGAGTTTGCATATAATAATAGTTACCTAGTAAGCATAGGAATGGCACCATTCGAGGCTTTATTTAGGAGACCTTGTAAGTCACCTTTACGTTGGGTGGAGTCTACGGAGAAGTTGCTGCTTGGGCCTGACATGGTGAGGGAGTCATCAGAGAAAGTAGATTTGATTCAGCGAAGGATGAAGATAACTCAAGACAGGCAGAAATCTTATGTGGACAAGCGAAAGAGAGACATTGAGTTTGAGGTTGGAGACTTTGTTTTTATCGAAGTATCCCCAGTTAGGAAGGTGGTAATGTTCGGATCAAATGGAAAGTTAACCCCCAAATTTGTTGGACCATTTCCTATCATGGAGAGAGTCGGGAAGACGGCTTACGAAGTGAAGCTAGCAGAAAGGCTCGTAGGAGTGCATGACGTTTTTCATGTTTCGCACCTACAAAAGTG
This sequence comes from Allium cepa, assembly GCA_030765085.1. NCBI lineage: Eukaryota > Viridiplantae > Streptophyta > Magnoliopsida > Asparagales > Amaryllidaceae > Allium > Allium cepa. The sequence continues at coordinate 738,110,985 of CM060943.1, forward strand.
CTCACATGACTCAGTAAAGGTCGTAGAACCTAATCAGTTGGAAGAGGTGGAGGTAGAAAGGAAAGAATTAGTTCGGCATATCCCCACGAAGATTGTTGGAAGAGACACCAAGCAACTGAGGAATAAGGAGGTTCCACTAGTGAAGGTGAATGGGGAGATGATGTTCCAGATGCTACTTGGGAAGCTGAAGAAAATTCGTACTTCCTATCCTCATTTTTTGGTAGTAAATTTCAGAATTTCCTATTATCCATCTTTAGTTTTGAATAGGTTCTTTCCTTTATTATCCTTTGGAAGGGTAGAACTTAGTATTCAACCTATGGATGGTAGGGTTTTATGTAAGCATGTTATTAGGACATGTTATGTATGATGCATGTTGGTGGTTGCAAGTGTTTGCTAGTGAATGTTATGGATGCATATACTTACACTAGGAACTATCATCTCTTAGGGATCGGCCTAACTAGGACATTAAAGCATATGCGAATGGATGTGTGCGCATTTTTATCCTATTTTCCATGGTTGCTAGAAATGGACGATTTACACATGATTGTTGCATTTGGATGATGTTTGTAGCACGTATATAGAACTATCAGTTATCATTAGGAATTTGCATTCATTTGGATACGTGGCACGGACATGATTGTATAAAAGGAGGTCAACTGAATCAGTGGACCACCAAATTTTTTGCATCAGTTAGGGATATAGACACTACACTAATTAATAAGTATCATAAATTGCATTAGAAAAACTCAAGGACAATGAATGAATGGATGATGGTTGGGTAATTGGTTGTAAAACTTGGATGAGAACATTTAATACACTCTTTTATCCTTAGAGATTTCGGGGGGCATGCTTATGTTAATGACGGTAGTAAATGGTCAATAATTAGAAGTCCAAATCATGAGGATTTGGGCAAATAGCACAACTAGATATTATTCGGATGACGGGCCAGTACCAATAGCATTTCCCCTATTATTTCTATGGACACCGTGTTTCAAATAAACCTGAAGTGAAACGAGGTGTCTCACATAACTCTGAAGTGAGATGAGGGGCACACTTATGCTGGAGCTTAAGGTAATAAGAAGACCCAATAGGTGGAACAACATGAAACATGAGCATGGTGGCGGTTACACATGTGACTTCCATTTGGGTGCTCAGTAATCATTATGAGTACCAAGCGCTTAGTGTGTGCCTTTCGCAGGCACCAATGTCCACTGCGCAGGGAGCTTTAGCATCCTGTCCATAGTAGATTCTATGGAGTAGCAGGCCGATCAAAAGGTAGTATTAGGAATTCAGCCTAATCTAAGCAGCTATCAAAAACAAGTGCAAACAATCAAAATTAATCAATTATGTTGATCTAGTTAATTCATATTATTTCTAGTTTATTCCTTCTTTTTATTTCCTTTGTTTCCTTTTATATACCAGAACTGTTGTAAAGTCTATTACTTTTACTTTGCCTAAAGATTGTAGTAATTACTATCATTCATCAAACTTTTAGTCTGACCCACTCCACCATTTCCTTTTTCCTCCATAGGCAATCAAGGAAGAGGACAGTAAGTTGTAGTTGCTTGGAGCTTTCTTTAAAGGAGATTCCACTATGTACTTCCACTTCTTTTATTTCAGCTTTTTGTTTTTTATTTGTACAGGCACATGTTGGGGAATAGTTGTACTCTAATTTTTGAGTCTATGGTTTCCTTTGATTTCATAAGACATATATGTATGGTATTTTGACACGTGATGTATTTGGTATTTGGTGACTTATTTGGTTTTTAAAGCAATTATGAAGTTCTATTCCAAATAATTTATTATTTAAATTGTTTCTTCTGTTTTTACCTATTTCTGACTTATGAATCTTAGCCTCTGCTAGTTTTAGTTTATACCTACAACGCATCACGCCTTCTAGTGTGTCCTTTTGGGTATACTAAAGGGTGTGGGGTGTTACAGCTACACATCAAGAGTTATTTTCTAGTATATTTCCATTTAAGTTGGTATGATTGCTTGAATGCATAGTATTTAGCTTAGTACATTCCATTATTAGTTGTGTTTAGATGATAGGCATGGATTGAACATGTCATTAGGACATGTTTTGCATGATAATTGTAGATGGATGTATTTTATTAGTTGGTATTGCACTTATGGGCTAATATGTTCATGTTGGTCTACAACACACATCACCTTGTATATTTTATTATATCAGTTTTATGCACAACTGTTATTGCATTTTACATACGTATTGAATGGTTGTTCATCCATATAGAATTTCAACTATATAGGATGTTGCATATATTTGGGTACATGACATAATCACTTGCATTTCAGGAGTTGGATAGTTCAAGAGACTGCCTAAATTTACATTACTCGTATGTTCATATACACTCCATACTTATAGGTATAAGCAACGTTAGAAATTTTGAATTAAGGATGATGTTTGCAAGTGGTTGATGGTTGAGTATATGATTGTGAATATTGATTTTTGTGAGGGAGCTACATTTGTCCATCCTTAGAAAATTTAGGAAATAAATCCTTTTAAGGGAGAGGATGTAACACCATGGAAATTTTAATGATAAATTAAAATATTAATAAAGGTAAATTTAATTTTACATAAAAGAAAAAATGGAAAATTTTCACCAATGTTGGAATTAGGCTCTGAAAACTATCTCGTTGTGTTCGGAATGTCACTTACAATTAGAAAACATATATAACTTGTTAAAGTTGAAAAAAGGGGTCAAAAATAGCAGAAACAAGACCTAGTGGTATTTCTATAAATAATAATTTTGGGATCTAAGCCTAATAATCCTAATTTTAAACTATAAATAAAGACCTAACCCTTACTTCTCTTCACTCAAAACTCTAGTCGTTGCTAAGAAACACTTTTCTTCTTCTTCTTCTTCCCCCTCAAAACATCTCAAATCTAAACACTTTCTATTCTCTTATCCAAATTTCAAAATCAAAAACAAAACAAAAAAAATCAACTAAAGGAGAAAGAGAGAGGAAATCGATTTGAAAGTGAAAGAGAGGAATAAGAACAAACAAATTAAGGGTAGAGGAAGGGAGATGTCAATTCGAATGGGGTTAGAAAGGAAACTTCAAGATTAAAGAGAAGGAAAAGCTAGAAAGGTGAGTGAAAGTATTACGGTGTGTTTATGTTGTGAATCTAGTAAATTAATTTCTTTTAACATCTTCCTAAATTAAAAGTACAAATTTTAGATTTTGAATGGGTAGTTTCGATTAAATGGTTAACCTTGGATTTTTGTTTGTAAACAAGATTACATATGTCGAAAAAACCCTAGGTAATAACTTTGAACCAATGAAGTTTAAGAAAAAGGGTAAATTTGATTTGAATAGCCTCCTATTTTATACGTTTGATCTTTATATGATAAGTTTGGATTGATTTGATTCCCGAAAAGTAAATAAATTGATCGTTCTGGATTTACAAACATTTTATTCTATCAGCTTTAAATGTGCATAGTTTGTTGATTGAAGTATACATAGGTGATTGAATTTGTATACTATATATAATTGATGGAATAAAACTACTTGGAGTTGTGTATAAAAATGAAAAGTGTAGTCAAACACTTGATAAAAATGAATTTAACATGTATACTTAAATCCGTGAAGAAGATGAACAAAATAGATAAAACAAATAAGTAACTCGACATGAAAATACCTATTCAGACGTCTTAATTTGTAATCAGATGTCTAAACTTTAGAAAATAAGAATCTGAAATGAATTAGTTCAAATATGACTAGATTCAGATGTTTGAACCACTATTCATATGTCTAAATCATTATTTAGACGTCTCGAATTAAAGTCTGACGTCTAGATAGTCAGACGTCTAAACACCTGCAGCAAGCTTTTGTACATGCAAGCAGACGTTTGGGAGAAAATCCATACATTTGAATTACAGCAAACCTGAACCTGATACATACCAAGTAAGATGAATCAGGAAAACTTGATCCCATTTTCTCAACTTACGGGAGTTCACATAGTTGCATAGAATTATGCAACAAGCGGGACTAGTTTCATACTTGGAGACACACCTAGGTTCACACTTCATGGTGTGTCAAACGTGGTACTCAATGAGGCATGTGATTATATCACAACAAGATGCTCTATCATCACTGTAGTGCTCTTGGTCTCATGTTTTAATGTGCTGGATAATGGGAAAGGTGATGGGGACATCCGCAATGGTAGGGCTATATGGTCTACGATGGAGTATTTTTTTTAAACGACTTCTTAGCTTAAGGTTGAATGATATAGATCGTTGGACACATTTACCATTAAGAAGGTTACACAAATGCTTTGGTAGGCCGTAAATCATCGAGGTTGTATACTCAATGCATATCCAGGCATTACAATGTTCGCTCAGTTTGTATGTGCGATTTAGCGTTGAGAAGGTTAACTCAATGTATGGCTCGGCGGTTTATCCTTAAGGCCGTATACTATGGATATTCCTAGGTCCACTTAGTTTCTGGATGTTCAACCTTTGGATGGAAATTATCAAAGATTATATTTGGGTTAAGGTGTGTTAGGGATGGTTACCCCGTAGCATGTAAATTGACAATTACCCGCATATATGACATAAACATTAATGAACACCCATAGGTTGATAGATTGTAACTGTAATTTAACTATTTGCTAACACCGCACCACTGGTGTTATGCTTCACTTAGCAGTTGTTGTCTAACCCTCTTCATTTCTCCCCTTTTATCTCTATTACATAAGGACATGCTAGTAGATGACTTGGCCAGGATATGGTGTGTGGAGGAGGATACTTGGTGCTCCAATGCTATATTTATTTGTAATTACTTCCCCATGTACTTATTGTTAGAACCTCCACTCTATAGTTTCAATGACAACAACTATACAATCATATATATATATTATATATCTTATCAATTTATAGGTATACACTACAAGAGATTGTTATCCTCAAAGATATCGGGACTCGAAGACAAATAAAGATTTATTGACCATACTAAGGCCATAGTAATGTGTTAATAGTCTTAGATAAACAATGCAAGATCTCCTTGAGTATGCATACACACGAATTCAAATATATGAAGATTTGCATTAAAACAAGCCATATTTCTGGAATTGCCAAAAATAGATGTCTGCAGAAAACCAATAGACGTCCGTCACAAGGCTCGGGATTATTATTCCCAAAGCCATTGACGTCTGTGGTTTTCCAACAAACATTTGTCATCTGGGTAACTGCAAAATTATGAATGGATGTCTCTATTCATGTTTAAAGAACTCCTCTCTTCCACAAAAGTTGCAGCCATTAGATCAAAGAGATTTTCACTAGCGGTAATAACTCTTCATTTACATTTCATTGATTCTATAAGTACATCAATGATTGAGATAATAAATCAACTAACTATTCTCTTGAATTCTACTACTTTCTATCTTCATATTTGTGCACTCTTTGCTTACATATTCTTAATTAATCATAACCAAAATATTATTTTGGTTAGACCACTTCCTACAATTCAAAGCATTCACTTTCATATACTCAGAGGAGATTATAGGAAGAATTGTACTATCAGTCAATATCCGTGTTATTTGAAACATAAGATTATCAAAGAAATACTTTTATATTAGCTCATTCCTTCGAGTGAAGTGAAGGTTATTGGTTAAAGGGATTACCGAAGGAGAGCTTCGGGACTAGACGTAGGATGGGAGGTCCGAACTAGTATAAAAACTCTAGTGTGCTCGCTTTTATTATTTATCTTATTCATACTTTGTTAATTTACTCTACTTTGTATAATTATTAGTGTATACTCTCATATTAGCATATAAATTGCAATATATAAGATCTTATAGACTTTAATTTGTATTAGAGCAAGGTTATTTCAATTTACAGTAACACGTAATTGAAAACTTTCTAATATGGAAAGTACATTTCCATAAGGTCGATCAATTGTTCGTCCCCCACTATTTACTGGTTCTAATTATGCTTATTGGTCAACACATATGCGAATTTTTATGGAAGCCAATGGTTTACAAATTTGGCAAACTACACAAATTAGATATGAAAAACCTTCCACGAACATATGTACTTGGACCGATGCACAAAAAAACATAGCAACTAATAATGCCAAAGCCATGAATGTTTTATTTTGTTCACTTGATAAAAATGAATTTTCGCAGTTGTGTTTTGCGCTACTGCATATGATATATTGCGCACTTTACTCATGAAGACACGACAAAAGTCAAGCAAACAAAGATCTCTATTTTACAAAATTAATTTTCATTATTTAAAATGAAAACAAATAAATCTATTAGTGACATGTATTCTAGATTTCAAACCATACAACATGATCTCATGGCACTAGGGGCCAAATTCACTAATTTTGATTTGGTTACACAAATCCTTAATTCTTTGACTATCGAATGGGAAAGAAAGGTCCATAGAAGAAGCTAAGATCTCTTTCAACTCAAAGTCGAAGGACTAATAGGAAATTTGATGTCATATGAAGTTAATTTGCAGGGAAGAAAGGAGTAAAATCAAGAAAAGAAGAATATTGTTTTTCAAGCAAATAATGACAATTCTTACCTGGAGAAGAAGAAATTGTATTCATTGCTAAGAACTACAACAAACTCAAGAAATTAAAAGGGTGACAAAATTTCAAACAGTGGCAATTCAAATTCACTAAATCAAGCATCAATCAAATGTTATGGATGTGACAAATTCAGCCATATGAAGAAAGATTGTTCACGATTCAATATTGATAAAAAGGAAAGCAAATTCAAGAAATTCAAAAGGAAGCAAAGAGATTTTCATATAACTTGGGATGACTCCGGTTCATCTTCTTCCTCTGACAGTGATAGTGAAAGCGACGTAGAACAAGCAAATGTATATTTTATGGCCAATACTAATGAGGTACGTCCTGAATTAACATATGATGAAATTTGGAAAGTATAGAATTAAATGATAAATATAGATAATCTAAGAAACTAAATAAAGAATATATAGTAAAAATAACAAAGAAGAGATAGAAATTGGTTTATTAAAAGATGAAAAAACAATTTTAGAAGAAGAACTGAAAATAGCTCAAAAAGAATGCAAAAGGTTATCCTCTCAAAATGCCACTCTATTGCATGATTTAGAAAATAGTAGATTTGAAAACACCAAACTTGAAAAAGAAAAACTAGAACTTAAGGCAAGTGTAGATTATGACAATACTGGAATTTGCCATCTTAAGGACAAGTTGGATAAAATAACTAATAATGTATCAAAATTTAATAAAGGAAAACAAAACTCAGAAAATTTAATCAAAATATTAAAACCTTCAAGAAATCGAAATGGGTTAGGATTTAAAGCTAAGAAAAAACATAGAAACTATAGTACACTATATACTAAATTCAACAAATCTATTTCAAAAATTAAGATTAATACTCCTAAAACAAGTAGTGTCAAAATTTGGATCGCTAAGTCAAATAACAAATTTATTAGGCAAAAACATATATATGAGTACTTGAAAAATATATTTATAATAAAAATTATGTCTTTAAAGGTCCCAAACCCACTTAGGTATGGCTACCTTCATCCACATAACACATAGTGCCCTAACAAGAAGTAGTGGGTATCAATTAAATCTTACTATTTTGCAATTGCTCAAAAATAAAATTAAAAGTAAAAAGAATCGAATGCTCGACAGTGGATGCTCTAAGCATAAGACCAGAAATTCACACATGTTATCAAATACAACATATATCAAAGGCGACATTGTGACATTTGGAGATAACTCAAAAGGATTTGTCATCGGCATTAGAGAGGTTATCAATGTCAGTATATCCACTTCTCCTCTATTACTAATGTTTTTGTTAGTACAAAATCTTAAAGATAAATTACTAAGTATATGGCAATTATGTAATAAATGATTTAAACTGATTTCAAAAAAGAAAATGCAGTATATTTGATCAAAATAAAATTTTGATTTTTGAAGGATTTAGAAAGCAAAATATTTATGTTTTAAATATGAATATTAAGAATAATAGTGATTTATGCCTAACTGCCAATCATAATGATCCATGACTATGGCACAAATGCTTTTGTCACATAAATTTTAAACATATAAATAAATTAGCAAAGAATGATTTAGCAAGAGGATTACCCAAAATAAATTTGAAAGTTAAAAATCTATGTGATGCTTGTCAAGTTGGAAAATTAAAGAAAAGCTCTTTTAAATCTAAGAAAGAAATTACTACCAAACAATTGCTTGAATTACTTCAGCTAGATTTATTTGGCCGAACTCAAGTAAGATCAATAAATCATAACAAATATGTATTTGTTATCGTCGATGATTTTTCATGATACACTTGGACACTATTTTTAAAACATAAAAGCGATACGTTTGAGATATTTAAAATTTTTGCTAAGATAATTAAAAATTCAATGAACTTAAAAATTAAAAGTATAAGAAGCGATCATGGTAGTGAATTTGAAAATAATATCTTTGACAATTTTTGTAACAAAAAGGGAATTAATCATAATTTTTCTTTTCCCCGAACACCATAACAAATTGCGTAGTAGTAAGGAAAAACCAAACACTTGAAGATTGTGCATGAACATTGCTTAGTAGTAGTAGTTTACCAAAAAAAATCTAGGCCGAAGTTATTGCTACTGCTTGCTGTGTATTAAATCGTGTAACCATTCAACCTATTGGTAAGAACACGTGTTACGAAAAGTTTTTCAAAAATAAACCTGAAGTATCATATTTTCGAATTTTGGTTCTAAATGCTTTATTTTGAATACTAAAGATAATATTGGAAAATTAAATCCAAAAGCTGGTGAAGGAATTTTTGTTGGATATTCAGATCATAGCAAAGCATATATAATTTTTAATAAACGAACTGAGATTATTGAAGAAAGTCTTCATGTTTCTTTTGACGAAAATTTTCAAGATACTAAAAATTACAATGACTATGAAATCTATAATAACAATAGTATTAATAATACTTCTGTAACTGAAAATAATAATACCATAAATAATAATGATAATGATAATAATCTTTTAAGATCACCACGACGAATCTTTGAAGATCATAATCAACAATATAATTGGTGATTTAAATACAAGACTTTCAAAAAGAAATCAATTAAATCAAATATGCCATGCTACATTTATATCTAATTTTGAAACTAAAAATTGTATAGAAGCATCGAAATATGATTTTTGGATTATCGCAATGCAAGAAGAACTTGATCAATATTAAAGAAATGATGTATGAGAGCTTGTACCAAGACCAAATGAACAATTCATAATAGGTACAAAAAGGGTTTTTAAAAACAAAGCAGATGAAAATGGAAATATTGTTTGTAATAAAGGAAGATTAGTCGCTCAAGGATACAACCAAGAAGAAGGAATTGACTATGAAGAAACATTCGTTCATGTAGCATGCCTTGAAGTTATACGAACGTTGTTGCTTTTACATGTCATCATATATTTAAATTATTTCAAATGGATGTTAAAAGCGAATTTTTAAATGGTTTCATAAAGTAAAAAGTTTATGTTGAACAACCACCCTTATTCATGATAAATATCCAAACCATGTTTTCAAACTAAATAAGGCATTAGACGGCTTAAAACAAGCACTCCATGCTTGGTATGAGAGACTAAAAACACATTTGCTAAGTTCCGGTTATTAAATTGGGAAAATTGATTCTACATTATTTATAAAAAGGAAAGATAGTAATATACTAGTTATACAAATATATGTTGATGGCATCATATTTGGGTCAACTGACGAAAAACTATGTAATGATTTCTTTAATATAATGAAAAATGAATTCAAAATGTCGCATAAGGGAGAATTAAATTTCCTTTTAGGTCTACAAATAAAACAACTGGAAAATGAAATTTTTATAAATCAAGAAAAATATTGCAGAGAACTACTAAAATGATTTGAAATGGATAATACTTCAAATAAACCAACTCCAATGAGCACAAGTTTACATTTTGATAAAGATGAAAATGGAAAAGATTTCGATCAAAATTTATATCGAAGTATAATAGGACATCTATTATGCTTAAAGCCTAGGAGACCGGATATTGTGGTGAGCGTATGTCTACGTGCAAGATTTCAAGCACAACCTAAGAAGTCACATCATCGAGCGTTTAAAAGGCTTCTACAATGCTTAACCCACACCAAAGACTACAGACTTTTCTATCCTAAAGGCAGCTCTTTCGAACTCGTATCATATAGTGATGTAGATTTTTGTGGTTGCAAAACAGATAGAAAAGTACGAGTGGCACATGTCATTTCTTTGGTCAATCTCTGGTTTCGTGGTTCAGTAAAAAGTAAAATTGTGTCTCTCTTTCAAAACTTAAAGCCGAGTATACATCAGCAGCCTTAGCCAGTGCACAAGTAATTCATATGAAACAAACTCTTCAAGATTTCGGTATAACCGACTCTCCCATATATTGTGATAATACTACTGCTATAAATTTATCCAAAACCCAATTAACCATTTTCGTGCAAAACATATCAACATTCATCACCATTTTTTGAGATGATGTAGAAAAAGGAATTATCTCTCTTGAATTTGTTAACATTGAAAAAAAATTGCCAATATTTTCACCAAACCGTTATGCGAATCAACCTTCATAAACCTATGGCGAGACCTTGGTATATGTTCAATTAATGAAATAATTAATTATTGTGTGCCATAATTATTCATCGTTATAAACATTATTTTTCTATAACTTAATTCAGTCAATCTTTTTATAACCATAAAAACAAAATGGTTAACAAATTTATGGTTAGAAGAACTCTATCCATACAAAATTCAAACTATAAATAGATTATATAATCTATTTATACACGACTAAAGAAAAATAAAATCATAAATATTATTTGCAAATTTAAATAAAAATTAACATGTCTTCTGCATAACTCCACTTACTTAACTATCGACTTTAGCTCACCTTCATCAAATAGCACATATGTATCACCAACTAAAACCACACCGCCATCAATTTGATTAGCCTTGCTAAACATTATGGCATTACCTACATATCACACTGGCTTCTCTCTTAAGGAAAAGAAATCCAAACGAGCAATTGATCTAGAATCAACATCCCTCGGCACCAAAGTTGATGCAATATATCACTATCGATAAAAAATGATGGGAGTTCAACGAGAAATGTATTACAAACAACGATGTTAACGATCTCATCTTAACTTTCACGAAAAATGTATCTTAGAAATTTTTGGTCATTCACCAACAAAAATTGCATTCATCAAAAATCTCCTAGTTTAACAGAAACTCCTGTAAAAGCTTATAACATTACTCCAAGAAATTTATGCAAGCCAGGACCAACAAACCAAGTTTGGATTGATACTCTAGCTCGCCTATGTTTTCTCCACTTAAGCCTCAAGATAAGCAAAATATCACAAACTCTCGGGATCAGTCTAAAATCAAAAGTTCTTTCGACGATAATTAATTCTTTGTACTTATATATGAATATGTGTGTGTGTATGTATGTATGTATGTATGTATGCACGCTTGCATGCTTATATGTGGACATAAAAATGAAAAACCATATAATATATAATTATTTGTATGATTATTGGTTATAATAATTACTTTTACGATGAATCTACGAAAATATTTAGTTTAAATAAAAAAATTCAAATATCATAAGTAAATATTTGAATTTTGCCTCCCTATAGACGTCTGTGAAGAAGAGATAGATGTCTGTCACTCCTTCTCAGACGTCTCAGCCAACTATTTGCTGCTACCAAAAGCCAGCTAATATATATTTCTTTTACCCCCACTTCAACCATTTACCAAACTATCTTCAATTCTAAAACTCCAACTCTAAAACCCTAACTTCTCAAAACTCTAATTCATCAAAAATGGCTCCCAACGCAAAAAATCCCTTTAGCAAAAAGTCAAAGAGAGGTCAGTCTTCATCCTCTCAAACCCATCTTGCCACTGATGCGCACATTAAAGAATGTCTTCAAAATAGCACAATTGCAAATAAGAAATTTGAAGAACTGAAACAAAAAAAGGCTTCATTCCTGTCCATTTTACCGATTGTGCAAGTTTGGAAAATATGGTATTCAAGAACTCACCATCGCCTCCTGCTGTAACGGCCCGAAATTTTCAACCTCGGAAATCGACACTAATACGTTCACGTATAGAGTGTCGAGCAATCGAGTGTCGGAAATCCCAGATTGTTACAGAAAACAACAGCACATAATCTCCCAATCGCAGCGGAAACAATTTATAATATACAAATAGCAGCATTTTACAGAGAAAAGCTGAACTAACTATATATACAAGATATCAGAGTACAACCATCCACAAATACACCTGGATAGTTATAATTACTTGTCCCAGAATACTATCAATACAGCCTCTAAGATACACAGCGGAATCTAATCAATACATCTCTGCCATCCTACTCGTCTCTTGAGTTCCAGAACGTTCTAACTTGAAAATCTGTAATACTCAGTCTGACCCGAGCATTACAATAAAGTAACACCCAAGTCAGGCTGGAAACTAACGTGAGTAAACCCATTTAATATGAAATACTTAAGTTGTAAAGCTTCTTTGAAATCACTACAAGTTTTGTCTTGCTATAGCCAGACACTTATTTCACAAAATAATATCTAAGTTCCGTTACTTAGTTTAAATGGCCAAGTTTACATAATTTATTCCATTCCAGCCTATTTGATTCTATAATCAAATCTACAAAGAATTATGGCGCTTATTAAATCGCAGTGGTTCCGGATATCATTGATATCTGGTCCCGGTCCCTTCGAATCCAAATGACATCTTTAAGCCAAAACAATTCAATTCCAAAATGTCAACATTCACATAAAAATTCCACTACAAATATCGATTCAAACAATGTCTTATGTATATTTTAACTGCTCAATTCGGTGTATTTCATATCAAAGTAACTGTAAATAACATACTAGAGACACAAGGCAAATTCCAAAGTACTTACCCATTTTAAAACTATTCGTAGACTAGATCATTAGTCACACAATCATCCATTTATTTGAAAAAAGTTAATTATTTCCAAATCTTGTTTAATTATTATTGAAAAATAATTACAAACTATTTTATTTTATTTTAATTAAATATGTGGAATTAATCAATAATTATAGGTATAATTAACTTAAGACTTTTAATTAATTAAAGTTTTTAAAACCATTTATTTTATCTTGCCCATTTACCAATTTTGACTATTTTAGTTTACTTTAATAACTTTAGAAATTAATTAAGTAATTCACATATATGTGTAGTTATCTTAAGCTTAACTAATTTAAGCTTAAATCATTATATTTGCATCATTTATTAACCTAAGTTTAGGGTTAATCTAAATTTTACATTACTTATTATTTCAAAAGTTTAAGTAAAAACATTTAATTTTAAAACAATTTGGTTAAAATTTACTTGAGCACTTTGTTTCTATTTTTATTTTTAAAACGCAGGCCCAAAAGCCAAACCCGATCCACGAAAAATCCTTCCCCTCCTTCTTGCTTTCTTCGTTGCCTATTCTCCAACATACTATAGCAACAACCGATCATAAATTTTTAGTGCACCGTGCACATGCACGCACGATCGGAGGTGCTCCGACCTCCGACGCCACATCCACCAAGTCGCCGTCGACCTGCTCACTCATTCCGACCAACCAGATCTCACGACGACCCCCTCAAACGAAAATAAGCAAATCGAACACCATCAGGGAAAACCCGATCGCCTGCTTCACCTCGCGCCGCTACCCCCGACCACCAATGGCCTCATCCTCGTGCCTGAACCTTCGCCACACATCCACCTTCCTATTCCCCCTACTCTGGCCCAACTCGACATTACCACGACGACACACTGGCCATGAAATCCACCTCGACTCGAACATGCCCTAAAACCCTACTTCGTCACCGTCCCGCTTCCTCGCTACTCTGAAAAGTCTTCCATCATTTTTCCCACTACCCTTGACCAACGAGCCTCCTCCAGCCACAAACCCGACGCCAAAAACCCACGCGATCATCGGAAATCGACCCATGACCAAATTCCATTCAACTCACGCCCCCCCCATCATCCACGCTACTAAAAATCGAAACAAGACCACCAAAAATCAAAATTTTCCACGACGAATCTATTAACATAAGTAAAACATAAATTCAAGACAGTTGATTTCCTGAGATATTTAATTTTCTACTGAAAATCCTTTCTTCCCAGTGAAATACTTACTAACTTCACATAGAAACGTTTTTAAAAATAGGATTTCATTATTACAAACAAATTCCTTTAACTACTACGACCTATAAGTGTTTAGGTAAAGAGAGATTTGAGTGTTTTTGAACCTGTTAGAGCAAGAACAGAGACCAAAATCTATATACACAGGCATTAACATGCTTATATACCCAGGCACACTCACTTTTCATCCATGCAATACATATTCAGAACATTTCTACCATCAATTCTTGCATGCACAAGTTAATAAGGAGATTTGGCTTTTAAAAAGAAAAGTTTACTCACTGCAATCAGTTTTGAACAAAGGAACAAAGTCCTGCTTTGAAGAAACTACTAGCTAGATTCTTGATCTGATCTTCTTTGTTTTAGTTGAACTTGAATTTTGCTTTACTTCAGTTATAAGTGTTTGATAGAGTTGTTAATTTTCTTCTTTTTCATTTCTCTGGTACTGTTTTGTTAAATGAAAAAAATAAGAAGTTTGAGAGATATATATAAAAGAAGATAAACTGCCTGACCAGCACCTTGTTTTAGTTTCTCACCTTTTTTTCCTCAAAATAAAATGAAGAAATCTATTAAAATAGGAAATTTACATTTGTATTCTTGATGTATAGGTAATTAATATGTCTCCTTTTCTAGCTTACATACAAATCACATTTCAATGCATATATATATTCTTATCTCCTAGCCTTACAAATGTCCTATTATATTATTATTTTATAATTTCCTTTTTGTTTTATGTCATTTATTTATTTATTTATTTTAACCATCGATAACTTAAATGTTTTTACTTAATATTATATAACCTTCTTCTTTACATGTTCTTACTTTTATCTCTAAACATATATTCTTATTATTTATTTCATTTTATTTTTATTTTTCATGGCATATATATACATATATACACACACTTGTATACTTGTATATGTATATACGTATATATATATATTTCCTACAAAGTTCATCATACCCAAAATGTTATAACTTGAGTTCGTATAGAGTGTTTAAACCAATTTATATTTATATCCAGATATTTCTAATTATCAGAATATTATTTGTTTGACTTATAAAATCAGTATTTCTAATGTTTTAATTCAGTTAATTACCAATTAACGACCATGTCGAGATTTAATCAATTTTGATGAAAATGAGGTACAAATTGATCGATTGGCCATCTTTCTTTTTTACACAAACTTATGTAGTAATGATATTTGGACACCTGAGAATGAAGATGGTTGATTATGGACAAGTGTTTACGGCAGCGTTTTGAAAATTAGCGTAAACACAATTGGTCGTTTACTTGATTGTTCCCCTACTGGACTTGATTTAGAGGAAATTCTCGAGCAAAGAAATCTGCCACATGATGAAATAACACATCAAATTTGGGAGGATAGAGTGCCACGGTGGAAATCCATTTATTTACGCCCAAAAGCTAGGTTATTAAATCATATGGTAATCAATACGATAATTCCCCGCTTGGGAAGTCATGAACAAATATACAAAAATGATCACAGAACCCTCTATGCTATATTTGATGGGATTCAAGTAAATTGGGCTAAATTTATTCATGATGAAATTAAAATCTTTTGGTCTCACCACTGACGCTCAATTATATATGCTCCATATATCATGCGTCTCTTACACCGTCTTGGGGTACCTTCTTATATTTCTCATTTTGAAGAAATACCTATCAAAGTGGTATAAGTTTTTTATCCTTAATGCACCTTCTCGAAAGACCACCTCCAATCATATCGCTGGCACAGTGGACTATGCAGAACAAACTCATTCAACTCGTCCTTCACAACAATCTGGCTCCTCTCATCATACTACTGAATACTATTCTGATTCATAGATTCAAGAAGCTCGCACTGAACCAACACAAAATGAATCATCCGTGATTAAACATTTAAAAATCAAAAATTCATCATAGTCAACCAGCAAGCTTTGAACACTAAAATGGATAGTTTGGAATAATATTGTTCAACGAGAATGACTAAAATGGAGAAAACTTTGAAAAAGGTTGTGTCCACTTTAGGCAAAATGATGAGAAAAGTATGCGGCAGGTCATCTACTCGACATTTCTTCTCCTTCGCCTACACTGCCTTCTTGATCACAAGCTCATGAAGGAACTTCTCAAGATAAAGGCAAAAATATTAAGCAAGACCAACCGGTAGAAGAGGAAGAAGATAGTGATGATATGTCTTTGTCCGATCCAAACCAACCTCACTACCCACCTTATATGGCTTTCCAAAAGCTTTCTATTAAGAAAATTAAGAATATAATGATCAAACTCAATGGCCAACCGAATACCCACAAGATCTATCTGCCTACTGGGAATATTATGAAAACTATGGTGGACTAACCTATTCGTCAAATCAGTATCACTAGCTTCTTTCATCTCCTCTTTTTTCCTTTGAACTATGCTATTTAATTTCGATGTACTATTGTACTACTTATTTTGGTAATGTCAGTTGTTGAACTTGTGTTTATTATCGTTAAATTATCTTATGTTCTATTTGTGTTTGACATGTTTATATGTTGTTTATATATCTATTTTATGTTGTGTATAATTTCTTTTATTATGTTTTGATAATGAAAAAGGGACAAATATATGCATATACATAGGGGGAGACAAAACTAAGGGGGAGTTATTTTCATCATCAATAACAATTGTATAGTTGTCATCATCAAAAGGGGAAGAATGTTAGAACCTCCACTCTATGGTTTCAATGACAATAACTATACAATCACATATATTATATACCTTATCAATTTACAAGTATACACTACAAGAGATTGCTATGCTCAAAGATATTGGGACCTGAAGACAAACAAAGACTTATGGACCATACTAAGGTCATACTAATGTATTAATAATCTTAGATAAACATTGTAAGGTCTCCTTGAGTACATATGTACATACAAATATATAAAGATTTGCATCAAAACAAGCCTTATTTCTAGAATTGCTAGAAACGTACGTCTGTGGAAAACCAACAGACGTCTATCACAAGGCTCGGGGTTATTATTCCCAAAGCCATAGACATCTGTGGTTTTCCAACAGACATATGTCGTCTGGCTAACTACAAAATTATGAATGGATTCCTTTGTTCATATTGAAAGAACTCCTCTCTTCCTCGAAAGTTGTAGCCATTAGATCAAGGTGATTTTATCCAGTAGTAACAACTCTTCATTTTCTTCTCGTTGATTCTATAAATACATCAAAGATTGAGATTACAAATCAACCAACTATTATCTTGAATTCTACTACTTTCAACCTTCGTATTTGTGCACTCTTTGATTACCTATTCTCAATTAATCATAACTAAAATATTATTTTGGTTAGATCACTTCCTACATTCAAAGCATTCAATTTCATAAGGAGATTATAGGAAGAATTGTACCATCAGTCAATATTCGTGTTATTTGGAACACAAGATTATCGAAGAAATACTTTTGTACTAGCCTATTCCTTCGGACGAAGTGAAGGTTATTGGTTAAAGGAATTACCGAAGGGGAGCTTCAGAACTGGACGTAGGACATGAGGTCCGAACCAGTATAAAAACTTTGGTGTGCTTGCTTTTATTATTTATCTTGTTCATACTCTGTTGGTTTTACTCTACTTAGTAACTATTAGTATATACTCTCAAATTAGTATATAAAGTTGCATTATATAAGATCCTATAGACTTTCACTTATTATTATAGTATATCTATCACTTAGACTCTTATACATTGTCATTTGGAGACACTATATCTCAGTTATTATATAAACCACGTCTGTGTTAAGACTATTACGTGATTGGATTATTTTCACTACTTATGTTTTTTTCTTTCCGTCGTTTGAAGTCTGAAAGTGTTGGCTATTTAAATATTATATTTGTGTCTATATCCTATAACTTCAAAAACCTAATGCTTCTCGGCACGACTCGAGTTCATAAGCCACTTTTGTGCTTTGGATCGGTGTATCTGGAGGTGTGAGTTGTTACAACTTTTGAAAGTGGAATTATAATATTTATTCATAAGAGAATTTATAAATTGGAGAGCAAGTGATACATGATTTGAAATATGTGTGTATATGTATACTTGTATGTATGTATATGAGCTAAAATTATGGAAATGATCTCTAGAATATACATACATACATATATATATATATATAGTTGGATAGTAAAGAGGCATTTGTGGAAATGGAATTTTAATTGTTTGGATCTTATTACCAATCGACTGAAGAAGAAAATCAGAATGTAGTTGGAAATTTTATTTTGGAGGGAATAGATGTGTTATGTAATAGTGTCTCGATGACCCAATATTATTCATGTATGATACAACTCGGTGGTCAATCCATATATTAAATTTTGGAGTAGTTGATATTTGCATTGTTTCATAACCGTGCCATTGTAGTAATAAGTAAAGACATAGGGGAATGCCATTTGGAATGCTTTCGTTTTTGGTACCACTAATATAGATAAATTTAGTTGATTTATGGAGGGTGTCGTTAATCTGACATTGCAGGTAATGTTACACCATTTATGTTGTATGACTTTAATGGATGTTGTTCTCCGAGCAAGTGATTGTTGTCTTACTATATATTTTAGGCAATAGTTATAGGTTGTTGATACTTAAGTGATAATTATAACTACAAATATATGGTTTTGGATTGGGTGTGACATGAGTTCGATAACATGTTCACTATACTATAACATCATCCATTTCAGATATTCCTAGATATGGTTTAGTAATATGATGTTATCCTGAATTATTTGTTGGACTGGTATGGAGAGACACCAACCCATACAGAGTTGTCTCGACCATAATATAGTAAAAGTAAAAGGATAAGAGGTTAGGACTTCACTAATTGGATTGTACAAAGAAATGATTGAATTTGGATTCTAGAATGCAAAGGATAGCCCTCACTAATTTAGTGTTAAGATCTTGTATGAAGGCATTAACGTTGATAAATGGTGGAAAGAAGCACCATTAGTTTGCTGGTGTAAAGAGACGTATTGGGGTTCGATTTATGTCTAGTGCAAAACTGACATGTTGCTTCGGTCATTTTACCCATGTTACTTCAGTTCCTCGACTGATACATAAGAAGACAAAGCAAAAGACTAAAATCTTTCGCTTCGGTTGTTTGACCGAAATAAAACATGTTTTTGCTTTAGTTGTCTAAACAACCGAAGCAAAGGGGGTTCACCTTTTACTTAGGTCATCACATGATTACCAAAGCAATTGAATATATTTTGCTTCGGTCATTACAAGACAACTAAAGTGAAAAATGAAATAGCTAGTTAATGCTTCACGTTCTTTTGGTTCATTTGTTAGGTGACCGAAGCAATTAATGTTATTTTGCTTCGGTTGTCACATGACAATTGAAATAAATTCTTTCTTTTTTCTAAAAATATCGACGTACTAATGAAGCTAGATCCATTAGTAGTATAATTGAACATACATTAATAGTCATATCATTAAAGAACGTTGTAAAAAACAATTGAAAACACATTAGAAAAGCACTAAAAGCAACTTTAATTGCAACCATAAACAATAGCATTCATTGCGATTAATGGTACAACATCTTTTATATCCAACATTGCATGAATACTTTATGCATATTACCAAGAACAATATCTTCAGAATATTATATTAAATATATTTTCTCAAAATTTAGTAAATGCTTTGCTTTATAATAGGTTCATAGTACAACCTCCACCAAACCCACACACAAACCTAACAAGTCACCTAACATAAATTTTGAACCTATAAAAACATAGTGCAAAGCTTATCTTAGAAATACACACATAATGGTGATATTATTATTCTTTACATTGAATGTGAATTTTACTATAAGGAAATTTTTTCAAAAATGAAGCTGTAGAATGCACCATGTTATATCAATAAACTTATAAAATGGACAACATTTGTTATAAATTATCTTGGAACTGAATATATATTGTAGACAAATCAAATAAACAAAAGGTACCGGAATATTTTAATTGTGCATGAATCAAAAAATAGTAACAACTTTTTTTCCAACTTTGTAATCAAATCTCAGACATAATAATAAAATAAACAAACATGTTCCCAAAATTCCAAATAATCTATCAATGACTAAGGTGAAATAGGGGAACTAAAGAGTCATGAAATTGAAAAAAATAATTGGAAATAAAGGCCACTAAAAGAATGATAGCCATTGATCTACCATCAAAGCATAAAAGAGAACACAAAGTTTAAGAAGAAAAAGGAAGGGAAAGAAAATTTTACCTCATCTGATGTAGATTTGGGGTTTAGTTTGAGGATATGTTATTGACAGACTCCAAAATGGAATGATGTAAATGGAAATGGGAAATAGAGGAGTTCCATTGGAATTCAACTGAAATAAATTTTGTCATATACTCAATATATTAAACATATTCATAACACTTCACACTCCATAAATCAATATTTTAAACATATTCATAACTCAATATTTAGTGGCAAGTAATAAATACCCACAGTAAAAGACAATGAATAGTTACTTATTTGATATTCTTTGGCTGCATGACATGCTATTCGTGCTCCATTACTCTTCCTACGATACAAACACTAATTAAAATTAAAATTTAGTTTATTATAATTCAATATTTGTAATGCAAAAAACAATGAACTTTACATCATTAGTTAACTACTTCTATCTTAAGGTCCTATAATATCTCGGTGATAAAATTCATCTATGCACAACCGAAATTTCAGAGAAAAAGTGACATTATAAACGCATTCACCATCAAAAAAAGTAATTTTTTTCAAGGACTAACCAGTTTTCCCTCGTTTTTCACATAATATACATAGGACCTAACAACCTTATTACTTATTTTGATCAAACTTATTTAAAATATATATAAAAATGCATCAACCCTCAAAAGAGTAAATTATTTTTGGTTATATCCATTCTTTTAACCAATGACAATTTTAGCATACTTAATAAAATTTTGAAATAATTTACAAGAAATATGGAATATAAAAATCATTTTCGCATACTCGATAAATTTTGGAAATAATTCTCAAGCAACTCATAAAAAAACCATTGTCACATAACAAAAAAATGAGACATAAGTAACAAATGAAGACTGAATGATTAAAATAACGAGCTAGTATGTGTAGCATATAAACTGTAGACACACTTGAACTTACCAAAGAACCTGCTTAGGGAGAAAATCAAATATATACGTGTAAACTTTATATCCAGTTGAAGAAAAATCAATCCACCAAATGCTTACAAAAGTGGAAACTTCTAAAGGAACTTGGATGAATATACCTTGATATGTTACTGAAATTTGTAATTAAAATAGAGCGGTTACACCATGCAAACCCGACACATGAAATATGATGTAACTCCTGAGTATATATTGTAGCAATATGATAAAAACGCTGCAGTCTTAAGTTATGTAACATAATTTGAATTTTTAATTAAAATAACCTCTTTGAGTGTATGCTTGTGTGTGTGTGCATCAAGGGAGGGAGAGTGCTACAAAATTAATTCATAAATGAACAACTCAATATACCAAATGGTTTTTAGAATAAGTGGAAAATTATATGAATATGTAGTAGTATATTTACCTAGTTTCCCCTAAATTACATTGACATATACTATATATTTTATCAATTTTTTAGTTTACATTAAACGGTTTCATATTATCATACATATTATAATTTTTTATGTTGTTAGCTTGTCGAAAAAGAAAATATAGTGAAAAATATCATCAATATCTAAAGAAACTCATTTAAGAATGCATCATGCATAACTCGTATAAGACTACCATTTTGATACCTATCAAATTGGCAAGATTAATGGCACTGATGTAATGTAATATGAATAAGAAAACTATAATTCATATTTCAAAAAATAAAGTCGCAAATTACATAAGGGAAGTCTTAAAATAATAAAGGAAATTACGCATTCTAATCAATAATGAACGAATTCATGGTCACTTAATATATAAAACCAAAATAGATCAGCAAGTGATAGAATATTGAAGGTTTCTGTCCTACTAGATGAGGCAACCAAGACTTGTAGATAACACACATAAAGATTTAAATGGAAGACTAAACGCGGTAGGATTCTAGATAATTATACATATAAGATGCATAAAATTGACCTAATGAGTCGGTCCATATGCAAATATACTCAAACAATTCCACATAGGGAACAAAATGTATTCAAGCCATTAATCGATCATATGAAGAAAATAAGAGTACATGAATTTTAGAAATTAAGGAAGTAAACTTCTTTTTGTATAAGTGAAGATAAAATCTCAATAGAAAATTATAAAGTTGAAAAGATGTTAAATTATTAATTGTAAAAGAATTAATAGAATAATTTGTACAACAGTTGCTGAATTCAAAGAGAAAATTTTGAGGTCGTTAATTTAAGGTAGGAAATAGAGTGGTGTTGTATTAGATTTATGAAGGAACAATCATGACTACCCTTATTTTAGAAAATTAACTAAAGAAATTTTTAACTACTTCAGGAAAACAAATCAATCATTACCATGAAATTATAATAAATTGTAAGCTACTTGTGCACAATTTTATTTTTTTGATTGAGGTAACCTTTTGTATACATATCATAATCAAAATCCTTGAATATATATGCATATCCACTATTTAATTCTTCCAAATATTTCTCCAATATAGATATATTTATGTTGAGTTTGGACTTTATTGCAATAAT
The DNA here is from genome assembly GCA_030765085.1 of Allium cepa. Taxonomy (NCBI): domain Eukaryota; kingdom Viridiplantae; phylum Streptophyta; class Magnoliopsida; order Asparagales; family Amaryllidaceae; genus Allium; species Allium cepa. The sequence continues at coordinate 738,133,907 of CM060943.1, forward strand.
TCAAACAGTGTCCCCAAAATGCCTAGCATTTATGTGGGTGTTGTTCATGGAATTGTCAATAATTCAAACAATTTTAACTACAACTCAAAACAATATAAAGTTTCACGTTTGGCGTGATTTTTTTGATATGAATACCTAACGGTAAAGAATAGCATAGCTTTACAATTTTACTATATAGTATTGTTTTTTGAAAGACCACTAGATAATAAACTTATGATTGGAAGGAAAAAATTTGTAGTGTACTAACTATAAGAAATCATTCTACCCAGTTTATAGGGTACAAAAGCATACAAACTAGTCACATTCGTTGAATATCTTTCATTTCCCCAAAGTATTGAGTCTCAAATGTGACTAATAAAGGGATAGCAGAAATTCATAGAGAATGTAGTAAGTATGGCTATAATTAAAAACATGCTTCAATGTACACGTTAGTAAGCATATACAACAGGTATGTGAACTTTCAATTAAATGATTCTTCATAAGCATAATTTACGTAATAACTAATGAAGAATGGTCGTTAATAATAACATCAAATACATAAAATATATAATGGAAAAACTCTGCCCGTGTATGTGATATCTTAATTAAATACTGCATTTTGCACTTTGAAAATGGGCAAATGATTTTTTAAGGATTTGATTACATGACCAATAGATTCATATACCAAGGTTTTCTCTCAATAGTAGTGGGATTTTATGCATTTAAAATAAAAAAGTTATATGTTACACATAATTTGTTTCAAATACCCAAATTTTCATTATGCTGAATCTGTTTAGCGATCTCATATAAAACAATGTGAACAAGGAGCTGAATATAAAAGAGTAAGAAATGCCTTTAGTTAATTGATAAAGTAATTACCTTAATCTTGGCATGAGGTACTGCTTTGTGGACTACGTATATTGAAACCAAAAACCCCCAATGCAAGTACCACATGCTTAGGCCAAAACAACATCTGGCTGCTAACACCAATATGTAAATATTCATAAACACATGATAAAGAACAATTGCTTTGAGGTTTCCAAATTAAATGGCAGACGACCTTACTACAAAAAAGCAGTATTGAGAGCCACATCTACAAGAAACATAAATTTTTATTATTGAAATAATAATGAGAATAAATAAGATATATCAAGTATTATTAAAAATATAAAAATAGACAATGGAGAATTCTAAAACACAATGTCGTAGTTATTGCAAAACCCAAAGAAGATAATATTAACTTAACTTCCATTTACATGAGTGTGAGCAATAAAACATGGTCCCTAAGAAGACAAGAACTCAATAACCTACATAATAGATTCATCGCAGTCAGCACTTTACAAGAGTAAGTATTACATCCCAATCATAGCTGATCTAATCAGATCCTAAATTAATGAGTATCACAAAACTTAAAATTTTATCTCAAAAGGGACTAATAAGTAAATCTATCTAAAGAAACTAATAAATTAAGTTTTTATGCCACACATTAAACTAGTTTATAAAAAATGATAATATTTTCTACCGGTACTATTTTAGGTTGCAATGACAAAATACACAGCTGCTTACTATTAAGAGACCTCGATGCATCAGTTACATCTTGAACCTTGAACATCTACTTTCACAATAATAGATAACTAAACTCTCTTAGGAGCCTCTTTTGAACCATGTGTAACCTCACATATATCCATAATAACATTCGAAAGCCCACCTCTTTCAAGCTTCGATTTCCGCATTCAAAACAAGGCTTGCATTAATTTCCATCATTAAACTAAAAAATTAGTAGTAAGGTGACTTGCTTGAACTAAGATGGTTATTGATAGAGAGTGTCGACTTGAGTGGAGAAGGACGGTCGTAAATGACAATTGGGGTGGATGAATCCATGAAGAAATTGTCTAAGGCAATGAGATTTGGGTTTTGATCCAATTGTGAAAACTAGAATTTTGATTTGGGCATTTAGTTTTGATTTGAGAACGAGAATAATGATTTTGGGTTTGATAATTAAAATGAAAGGGTGATTTTTAGCATTGATTTTTGGGAGCACGCAAATGAAATTTAGGTCATTTGCTTTATATTGTAAGGGGATTGAAATAAAAAGTTAATTTACGTATGCTTATTCGCTTCGGTCATATGGGAAATTGAAGAAAAAAGTCAATTTGCTTTTATGCATTTGCTTCGGTTGTAGCAGCAATCAAAGCAAATTACCTTTATGGATTTTCTTTTGCTTTACAAGTGTCATTTGCTTTGGTTGTTAAGGAGTGATCAAAGCAAATAACACTATTTACATCGCCAAACATCACAATCAAAGCAAATAAGACGAGGCATCAGGGCAATTCTTTACTAGTGTATGGATATGTAGAAGATACTTTGCCATAAGTTGGTACCAAGATTTATATGTTAGTATTACTGGTGTTGCAGGATGAAGTAAATTAAGTTATATGAAAAAGATTAGTTTGTAAAATCAAGGAGGGATAGAAAATTTTGGCTTCATTGGTAAAGTATATTTCGGATTGAGTTGGTATTGAGACTATATATAAAGAAGGTACCACCGATAGATATATAATAAGAGTAAGCTGTTGGGATAAGAGTAATTTTAAAGAACGAGGAAAAGGTACACAGAGTGAAATGCGAAGGCAATTTTGGTGAATTGAGATTTGGAATTTGAGTATGATTTTGAGAAAGGATTAGGTAGGCTTTTTCAATCATCCCTCGGATTGAAGAAAGACTATCTATTCAAGAAAGCTATTATGAAGTATCGACATAAGGGTACATGGTTTATGTTGCATGCTAAGTGCACGTGAACGATGTATCACACGTGAACGATGTATCACTTAGTTTATTACTTTTAACACGAAATCCTATGCAGTTAAAGCCCTACAAAATCCCCGCTGTAGTGCATAGCGCTATTCGTCTACTACACTTTTTCAATTTAACACTATTAAACCGTAGGTTCGTTTTAAGCCCCGCTATTTACCGCTACACCCACTAAATGAAGGCCTTGTAGCAATCACTTTAGCAATATTAATATAAGAAAGTTGATTTGACTAGTTATCTTTTAAACCATATTAATATTGTCTGGATAAAGACTTAATTTTAAGGCATAAGTGCTCAATATAAGTTAGAAATCTATTGTACTCATCAAATCTCGACTGTATAAATCTTGATGTTATTTGGTTTTGTTATATAAGATTAAACAATATTTCTTTTTTATACGCAAGTGGTATGAAAAGGAGAATAAATTAACTTTAAATATTTGGTTTTATATCTAGTGAATCTTTGTGCACCTCTGCTATTTTCCACTATGTCCTCGCTTTAACATTTTGCACCATAGAACAGCTAAACGCTTTAACTATACAGAGTTACGAACACAGTTTTAGGTTAGAGTTTTTTTTAGATTTAGGATTCATTTTGTTATGTTTGACTGGTTGAACACAATAATATTTCTTTTTTTGATTGCTTGAATAATTTCTTGCATGTACATTTTAGGACTTGGAATGAAATTTAATAAAGTTAGTAGTTTGAAGACATGGTACTTTAGTATCATGGTTGTTGAAGAATTTGAGAAGTGATATCATAAGTGAAATAATACACCTTAAATTGGATTGAAATTTGAAAAGGAGAGTGCTATGTTCACCAGGTTAACATATCATCCAATCTCGATGTTCTTAAGTGAAAGAAGACGTAACATCCCTTTTGGAAAGTTAAAACAAAAGGATCTTTAGCACAGTGGTTGATGCATGGTGTTGCTTTTAGAAACAACAAGTGTTTGAATCCCACAATCGTAACATTTGGTATCAAACCCTATACCTTGCTAGATTTGTGTGTTGTAGTGCTACTAATGTAAGTCAACGTGCATTGATTCAGATTACAAGCATAACACCTAGGTGGTGGGTGGTGATGAACTAATGGGGATGTTGGGCACTTAAGGGGTAGTCTGTAACATCCCTTTCGATGCATGGTGTTGCTTTTTGGGGTGGCAGGGGTTGAATCTACAATCATCATAGAAAGAATCATGTGGTACTCAAGTTATTGGTTTGCTTATGTGACACGCCATCCATTTTTGAGTTACCTTACCCAAGCATCCAAAGGACGAAACGATGTATATACTACTAGAAGGATTTTAATGTTATGTATGTGCATTTAAGAGTTGTATAAGACCGTATTTCAAATCAGGGAATGTTGATGCTAAGGTTACTGGATAGGGTGCAATTTGGCACCAATCTATCTAAGTAGATGACACGGATTATAGAAGTTATAGTTATGCACGTACATTTGAGATTAGTATTTCAGAATGATTATAATGTTATACCAGTAGTGGAACTTAGTAAATTGGGTTGAGAAAAACGATCCGGTCAGGAATATTTGAAAAGTGGAGGAGCAAATCTGATCTTTTCATTTGACTCCTTTCTGGAAAGTTTTCTCGTTTGTTGATTTGTCAGTGTAATTAGGTTCACTGCGTATGGTTATTACAGGTAATTTTTTCTTTGTTAGGATACAATTGTTAGTTTTTTGATTTAATTGTTTTGTTATGTTATAGATTATGCTACTTGACCTTTGACTGTAGTGCTATGTTTCTACTTTTGTTAGTTGCTCAATTTCGTAGCTATCCTTTGATTGCATTGGATAACAGTTGCATACATACAAGATTATATTCTCACACTTGGATGTATTGCATGATGCCTGACATGCCATATCATTTGCATACATTATAGGAAGCCGACTAATTCAGGAGGCTAAATACCAATTGCGTTTTCAAATTAGCAAAGTACCATATATATCAAGATCATGTATCTGTATGTATGCACACACACATACATACATATATATAATGTATGTCTGTATGTATGTATGTTTATATTATATCGCTAAGCGAGTGTTTATAAAGAAAATTTAGTGAAAGAATTATATATGATAGGTATGGATGATTGTTTAAATAGTTATTAATGGATACATTAATATGCTTAACTTAAAACGTTGTGATTGTTTGATTTGGATGCATCGTTAGTAATTTCCACGGAGAAATTTCTTTTAGGGGGAGGAGAGTGTAATAACTCGTATTTTTCGATAATCGAAAAGAAATAAAATCAATAATTTTTACTCCGAGGGCAAAATTGACATTTTTCGAAATTTCAAATTTGAAAATGAAATCGACACCACTGCAATTGTCTTGTTTTTGCGTCATATATTCATTTGTCTGAAATGGAGCCAAATGTGAGAAGTATCGTCCTTTTTCTCTTAGGAAAATTTGAATTTAAAATAGTTGAGCCCAACTTAATTTAAACAAATACATCTCGCTGGTTACAAATAGAAGGTCGTTCATGGATTTTTGAACTTGGAAACATTTCGTTTGTACGTACTTCTTACCCACTCTCAAAAAACAAAAACCCTCTTTCAATCAAACTCAAAATTTTCCCTCGGTTCTTTATGAAAATCAATAAATCAAACACTGGATTTAAGAGCGAATCGAGACCTACGTTCTAATATTAAACTAGAGTCACAGATAAGAAAATTTGGAGCGGTGTCTAATTTCAAACAGCGAGCAACTTGGAGCATTTTGGATCTAAGCGAGTGGTTTTCATCTACGCATAACTCGTTAATCTCGTTTGATTCTTTGATAATTATGGCATAGGATTTGAATTTTGGGTTAAATTTGATGATTATCGATTTTGGACAGTAATTAATAATGATATAGTATGAGCCAAATGATGATTTGATATTAGTAATCACTAGAAATAATAAATTGTTAATATTGGTTAAACTAGTGAATATTGGAATCAATATTGGAACATTATCAATTGAGTTCATATGGCATGAATGAATTATATGAATTTGAAATGTATGGTTAAAGATTTTGAATATTAAAGTATAAATTTCAAAATTTGTTAAATAATATTAATATTTTTTGTGTATGTATGTGTGTATTTACATATCAATATGTGAAGGAAAGGATATATAAGTGGACTTCTGTGATATATCGATTTATGATATATATGGAAAATGATATAGAACATCATACAAAAATTTATTGAAATGGTTTCGTAAGAAATTTTATATATTGCAGAGATTAAATACCAAAAAGATGAATTTTATTTGATTTAATAAGAAATATTTGGCAATATATTGAAAAATAGTGCTTTAGACAAGAAATTAGATTGTATGAAGAATATGCATTATAAATATATAAACAAACATAATAAAAATATTTATAAAATCTTAAATAGTATATCAAGTCATATTATATTATACTTTTATTTTATAATGATTTTTAAAGGTAATTGTAAGTACAAATGTCGAAAGAGCGATATTATTAATTTTGAAACTAGTTTTATAAACTCAAACTTTTGAAGCAATTTTGAAATGATTTCAATTCAAAATCTTTGATGAAATTAAAGTAGAAAGATAGTAGAGGAACATGCCTTAATTAAATAAATGGCGAGAAAATAAAACACGAGTGAGAAAGAAGCAAAACAAAAGCTGGAAAAAATAGATAGAATTGCTATCAACAGAAGCAGGAAGTTCCTGTCCAACCGACTACCGCCGGTGCACCGATGGTGCCATCGGTGGACACCTGTTAGATTAGGTTTTCTTAACCCAACAGGGCTAGATCGAAGGGGGTTCAATTAGGAGTTCGAGGGTGTTCGAGCAACACTTAAGCTATGTTTTTGACTTGAATTCCATGTTAGATTGAATGAATTGATTGGATGTATATATAGTGACATACATACATATGGATAGTTAATTGTTATTTTGTGATTGTTTGACTATTGATTTGTGACCTTTATTGGTTATCATAATAACATGATCGCTTGATTTATATGATTTTCTAAGGTGCATGTTGTAGTATGGAAATAGGTCCGTAAGCCGTATATTGAACCGCGTCCATTCAATGATTCAGCCATGTGTTAATGCAATGGGCTTGGCTTGGCTTTGTATATGGATTAAACCACATCATTGGCCACTGTAACAATATTGGACCAAGACCTTATTTCACGAGATAGTCATATTTGTTGTATGATTAGACTAACTTGTTGGTTGTAGGTGAAACATGACAACGTTATGATATTTACCGTAGTTATCTTAGTATTATTCAGGAATAGTTAGAGTATGTGGTAAAGTAGATGTATACCACTCACCAGACTATAGTTTGATCATCTCTATGTTTTTTCCTTTTTGTTTCATCACTCGGTTGATGGAAAACGATATATTTTATCAAGTGAAATTTGATGATACAGATGATGAAGGCATTACTTGTGTATATAGACATGTATGTAAATAATCACTTGATATTGATACTGACTGTGTTAATGTATGTCTGGATTGGTTTGGGTTTGGATTTGTATATGACCGATGTCACACTTTTGAATATTGTATTGGAATAAAGTGATACTTGATTATATCATATTTCGTGTTACCATCCGTTGGTTCAAAAAAGGGTAGATGGTACATGTTTTCATTTGTATCTTGTTATCTTAACAACAAGTCATTTTCAGCTTTTGGGCTTTACATATCGTGAGTTATATTAAATTAGAAGTCGAAAATTAATGGTTATTACACGTAACATAGATTTGCACTAGTTAATTTAATAGATGTATTGATTATTTAATATTGAAAAAATATCGAAATATTCAACAAATCGCTAGTTGGAAATAGAATCTACATCACTTATTAACCAAATAACAATAAACTAAACAATAAACGGAAGTTGAATGGATAATGGAACATGTAGGATAACAAAAGAAAATGGACAATTTCCAAGCTTTTATGTAGATGTCTTTTAGGTGGTGAATCAATTTGAAAAGATATTGTTACAATACTTAAGAAGCTTGTAAATAAATTTACTTATATGCTTGTTTCCTGCAAGTAATTACAAATTCTTATTTGAAACTAGCATTTTTGATTTGCAAAATTAAGATAAAGCAAATTCTATAGTAATGATTTTAAAATTCTTTCCCTACACCATTGGTTTTAAAATTAATAATAAATCGGCATTTTTTATTTATATTGGAAAATTCTTTTCCAACACCAATGATTTTAGCAATATTCCATAGACTGAGTCGACCTCTTCTTCATTGCAATAGCTACATTTGTCTCTCAAACAACTCTAATTAAAACCTTAAAGAAAATACATAAACAAAATGCAAACAAAACTTACCATTATAGCTTAAAATTATCAAACTACACAAGTCACTATCTCCTCCTCTTCTTTTTTGAGCTCATTCCATCACCTTCTTCATTGATTTAGACATTCCAAGCTTCGAATATATTTATAAAATTACACGAAATCAAAATAAATTTATCCGTATAAGTCAATTTAACATTAAAATCAATAAAAAAGAAGTAATATGATTTCAAAATTTCAGGGTTAGATAGTTTTGGGGGAAATGATATTCAAATCAATTTTATTTATATAATTATTTATGAAATGAAGAAGTAGTTTGTTTGTACATGGATGTAAGTTTAGTAAAAACCGGTGCAAGTTAGCTTAATTTATTATAAGGTGTAGATTAAGTAATTAGCGGCGTATAAATAAAGCCTTAGAGCACCTCCAAACTCGGTGTTATTAGTATAATGTAATGTGAATACCACATTGTTAACTAATTTTTTTTTTGTTTAACTTCTTATCTTTTATGGTATTGTAGACTAAATGTAATTTATGATGTTTCAAGACATTTATTGGACATTATTAAAGAGAATGTCTGTAGTAGACGTTCTAGTTCTTAATGTCACATAGTAAGCACCACTAATATGACGACGAATAAACAAAATTAATCAATGTTGGTTTATTTTAAAAGCACTGTAAGAGGGCTCGAAATAAAGTGGTCGGAAAAGTGTGGATCAGGTAACGAGGAAAATAGGGGGCACTATCTTGTTGCACGGTCAACACGGTCAAGATCTTTCTTGTTCAATTCCTTGTCTTAATTTTTGAGGTCTCAAAACTTCCTGATATTTTAATGTAATTGCATAAGAATAGAAAAGGACGGTAATTCAGTTCATAATGTTTAACAAACCAGATGTGTCCAGCATCATTGTTTCAATGGTTAGACGTTCTAGATTGATCCATGAGATCGTAGATTCAAATCATGCGTAATACATGATTCATACCACTGGACATGCTCTGGGTGCGTTTGTTTTTTCTACTGAATGCTGAATGGTGAGTGCCGAGTGTTGAATGTTGAGTGCTGAGTGTTGAATGTTGAATGTTGGAATAATGTTTGTTTTTGCTTCTGCAACTTTTTTATTAAGAACTTATGATGTAAAAAATCCGTATCTACTCAAAAACAACACACGATAAACTACCTATGAAAAGCATACAGATATATACATCCATCATAATCCCAAAAAAGCGTACATAATTTTTTTTCCCATTATTACAAGCAATAAGAAATTTGATCACGCATGTTATCCATGAACACTTGTGATTGCGCTGAAAATATATCACTGCGACGTAGTGGAACTTGTGGTGGTTCTGCATCGTCGGCCATGCTAGATGTTTCATTAGTATCGTTCCTATCATCATCACCTTGTTCAGCTTGCTCAAATAACTCATCATGAAGAGCAACACGACGTAAAAAATTATGTATAGCCATACATGCAATTACTACATCTCTTCGCATAGAAAACTTATAAGGAGGCATTTTATTTAGAATGGAAAACCTCCTTTTTAACACACCAAAGCTTCTCTCAATAACATTTCTTAGTTTTGCATGAGCATAGTTAAATCGTTCCTTTCTAGTTGTAGCACTATGGCCTCTATAGGCTTTCAGCCAATAACGGGTGTTGCGATATGGAGATAAGAAGTCTCTTGTGTTAATATATGCCGCATCACAAAGGTAATACATACCTACAGTAGCATAATGAAATGTAAATAATAGTTTTCATTCACGATATGACCTCGTCCTCTGAATGGTACTTGCTCATCGATTGGAATGTTTGCATCTATTAACGTACCATCTAATGCTCCAACCGCACCCTTAAACGCGCCTTCTCTTAGATCAACATGTGATCGAATATTTTCTGTAGATTTGGTAAAATCCGGAGGAACAATCATTTCTCGAGCAAAATTCATCATCGCATTCAATACTTCATGAAAGTATTTATGAACCGTTTGACCAGAGTGTTGAAATCTATACCTTATTATACGGTTTCGGTTGTTATGACTTACAGTGGATAAAAACATTGCCCTTTTTTCTTCGACGTCAAGGTGTTTGCTATTAGATAGCCAACTCTGCTGTCGAAAGTAACGACATAGATTTTTGAAAGATTGCTTATCCATTCGAAATTCATCGTATATGACGGTGGAAGGACCCTCCAACAACTCCTTTATGTATTGTTTTCCCGAAAGAGACGATGTCAAAACTTTTTGCCGCATTGTTCCATGGTTTTTATTTTCAGTAATATTAAGAGAGTGATCCATCTAACCAATAACCAAAGCTTCAGTGTCATGCTGAAGAAAAAAAACAATCCATCATAATCATGCGTACATGTAACTGTAAATTGAAATAAATGTAGCAAATTAGTACGGATAGCAGTACAATAAATTATTGACTCTGTATACTGTTTATTACTGAAAACAAACACTAAACAATTACTGATATAGAACATAATTTAAAAACTTTCCTTTCTCTTCAATGATACGTTCATCCATAAACGCAATTTTCAGTTCGGCCTTGTCACAAAACAACACTTTTGTTTGTCTATATTCATCGGGTGATATCATACCCAAACTTTTCATCTCTTAGGGAAACCATAATATCGGTGTAAGAAGGTCCTTTACTAGCCTTCTCTTCGTCAATTTGCTGCTTCAAGATGCCAACTAATCCCTCTAGTTGATTTTCCAGTGTTTCATTACCTGAACCTTTTTGATATTTTTTACTTGAGCGACGGGGTGTTGCCTTCGACTGTCTAGTGTGATTAATATCTGCTTCACATGTGGTGCTTCCGATATCTTCAGTAATTCTTATCCCCTCAAAGTAGTCATCATTCATACTTCCATTCAGCTCAATATTTTTTGTATTTACATCCTTTTCGGCCCCAAAATGACCATCCTCATTTTCAGTATCAGTTGTAGGACGTGGGATTGACGATGAAGACGATCAAGCATATGAACCTTTCGCTAGCGTTTTTTCAAACACACCTTTCATTATTTCAGGATATTTGAGAGAACTATTTCGAAACTTCGCCGCTCTTGGATTTTGCTGTTCATGTTAAACATTTACGGTTATAACAATAATGCAACTAGAATACATTACTTTATATACTGCAAATTATTAGATTATACTAGCACAGTTAATTAGCTTGCCTGAATAACGTCTTTCCACTTTTGAGGTGGTAAGTGTACGGAGTTGGTGGCAGCACGGAAATCATGTCCAGAGAGTCCAATAATTTTCACTCACGCATCGTAATCTCTTCGTAAATAGTCATAGCGATTTCTAAATATTTTGTGGGCAAAATTCACTTTCCATTTTGCATTAAACTCTGTCTCTAACCTTGTCCACGAATCTTTCATAAGAGATATTCCTCTGTACCCTTGACGCTCAACTTCCTTAAAACACAACTCAAGGAAATCTTTTTTCATTTCAGGATCCTTTGTGAAAGCAGCTCTATCTTCGCAATTCTCATTATCTTCATGGCTGTCATAGCTTTTTGAATTTGTTTTTCTCTTTGATGTCATAACTGTTAGTTACTACATGCAAAATCATTGACACACAATAACACAACTGAAGTAGATAGGACAAAACTAACCGACTAATTTTTTTAATCTAAACTAACATGTAAATCCTATCCATTTACAACAAATCAAGCTTAACATATGACATTACACATGAACATTTACTAATATATATATATATATATATATATATATATATATATATAGAGAGAGAGAGAGAGAGAGAGAGAGAGGGAGAGACCCAAATACTTAAAAAGAAAGTGTGTTGTCTATGCTATTCTCTGTTTTATAACTGAGACGATCGCCTAAAGTACGTAAATTTCTTTACCTATATAGGACATACGAAGCAAAGCTAAGTAACTGCTATAGGGAACATGCATACAAAACCAAAGCAGCTGGTAATGAATGCATGAGTCATTACAAGGCAACAGAATATGGTCCTTTAACATTTGGCTACAGGCATACTTAACATTTCATGGTTGCATGCAATTCCAGTGAGCAACTAAATTCATATGCATAGAAAATCAAATAATCACAAATTATCCAAAATCAAACTAACTATTTCAGCATATAATTCATATATTTGTATTTATATACTAGATAGTTATATGTTTATAAAATGACAGAATAACAAAACAGAACATCAATCGATGAAACAACATCGAATAGGACCTACAACCTTTTTTTTTGAACTGGTACTTTATATACAACAAATCAACGGGACAACATATCCCATGTCAAATAAACGTTCGAAAGCAAGTTTCGAACTTGCGACATCCTGCACCAAGCCGAATCATTCAAACCACTTGGACAATGGTGCTTGTCAGGACCAATGTTGTCCCATCATTCAACTACAATCGAATATGACCTACAACTTAAATATATTGACAAAGCAACGACCGGTAGTAGCATGTCCGTGCATCAATATAAATAGTTGGCATAGTTAACTTGTGCAATCAAAAGTGTAAACTTACACTTGATATTCCAAATGGACAAAGTTCACGTTTTCCTTTCCTACCGTACTTGGTGAACTGAGATCCTTTCTTCAATGCAAGCAGGGCCAGTTAAACTGAATAAAAAAAAGGTAATCATTGATAAAGTATTGTATGTAAGCAGGGATCAGCAATAAGTAATGCAGAACCACATGCTTGTAACCGCAGTAATTCAGAAAAATGGTAATCATATCTAATGATGTTAGAAAACTTACTGAAATTGGATAGAGAAATTGAGTAGAGAGAGACACAAGGTGAAGGAGATGTTGCCAAATTTGATAAAACAAACAAATTTTGGTGATGAAAATGGAAAGAAGTGGCGGAAATGTTATAGACGTAAAAATTTGAAATGCATCCAGCCAGTGATTGTAGCTGAGTAGTAGGTTTAGGAGCTGCTTAGTTTGTCAAACCAAACGTGCAGATTTTTTCTCATCGTTGAAAAGATTAAGCAGTCAGCGGTGTTTTTATTGTTTTTAAACACAAATGCAGCCTTAAAACAGCTCGTCATGGCGAGTGCACTTGGTTCCATTTTTCATGGCACCCATTGACCAAATTAACCTTCACCTTTCATGGCGAGTGCACTTGGTTCCATTTTTCATGGCACCCATTGACCAAATTAACCTTCACCTTTCATGGCGAGTGCACTTGGTTCCATTTTTCATGGCACCCATTGACCAAATTAACCTTCACCTTTCAACCAAATTGGACTAGCAATTATTTTCCCGCTGCGACAGGGTTTAGGTTCAATGATGTGGATATGCCACGTTCTACAACTATCACCAACCAATCGAACAAAGCCACGTTTTCGGCGTCGTCAATCAACGAAAGATCTCGCAGACAAAGGTCCAAGAAAGTAGAAACATCAATGGCGTCAAACAGAAAAGGAGCGATTTCGATCTGGATCGTTTTGTTAGCAGTCTTTGCTACCTTCGCTCTCATTCAGGTTTACTTATATGTATACTCTCACTTTTACTTCTCTTTAAACGCTTAATTTCTCTCTGACAAGTTCCTTTTTTAATAGAATTTGTTTTGATCTAATCAGTTGATAGTTAAAATATGCTAAGTGATGATTTTCATGGTTATAATGTTTATTCATCCTATCAGTCTAATCAATTTGGAAATTTTAAGTTTTCCTGGGATATATTTACTCAATGTCAAAAGGAAGAAGAAGAACTACAGGGCAGACTCACTTTAAACTTGATGGCGACAGTTGCCAAATTAGTTTGCTTTGAAAAAGTTGAACATTTGTATGTTTTGCTAGCGATAATATCTGATTTATTTGATTTAATATCATCAAAATTTGGAATGGGAGCTGAATACTGGAAGTGTCCCTACACTTGGCTTATAATTCTTTGCATCATGCATGTCCAGGCTAAGGCAACAAAGGAGAATCTGAAGGAAGTAACAAACAAAGTTTTCTTTGACATCGAAATTGATGGAAAACCAGCTGGTATACTGTCTTATCTTACTTTTACTGGAAAATTTGCTTAAGCAACATTTTTTAATACTCCGGATGTTCTCTTTTCCATTCCGTGGTTTGTTAAAAATATTGCACCCATTAACCATGGATTGGAGTTTTCTATGTTGTTTGCACGTAATACCACCTAAAGGTGCTGTGTGGTTTTGTTATGTACATGCTCTGGCTTATGCGTGAATATCTGCCATTTATAGCGTGCAACACACTAAATTTTAGTTAATTCATGGAGGGCTTCACAATAGGCACCTATCAGTTCTCAGACTTTTATCATATTAGATTCCTGTCATTTCTGTGTTTGCACTATACTAGGTATTGATCAGCTCATAATACTTACTGCTCTATATTTGAACGAACTTGTGGAGCATCACATAAATTTTCTAGTTCTAGATAGACTCTTCTCATTCCAATTAGATGCGGTGGCCACTGACAAGAAAAAAGGTGGCCATCGAACTTAATGAGAAATGCTAAACAAACTCATCTTAAAAAACAAAAACAAAAACATCTTCCTTCTTCGCAAACTAATGTTCTTTTCTTTTTCAAAACAGAAAACTGAAAATGAAGAGACAATTTAATGAGGTTTACGATTTTTTTTTGAAAACACAGAAGAACCCGATGGGTCGGTAAACTTCTGAGAAGGGTATAATAAAGCCGTCCGCTGATCCATGAAGTTTAAATCAGGGTGAAATTATAAATAAATTATATTAATTTAAGTGAGGGTGTAAAGAAACTATTGAGGGATTGATAGGACCTGCCGTTTGTTTATTCATGTGGTTCTTTTAATGAGATTTGGTCGAGGCAATTCTATAAGTAGCTCTTGCGTATAGCTACTGCCTATAAATGCTAGGAAATCACAGCATTGATGTTCCTAGATCTAGTTACATGCAACTAGATCAAAGTAACATGGAAATCAAACCATAAAATTACCACATCCACAATTCTGTGGTATATTAGGCGCTAAACAAGGCAATGCAACAAAACTATCCCTTACTTAGTAACGTCTAAACATAATTTGAGCAATGCTTATTTTTAAAGTGGAAAATTGTGTCATTTGCAAGGTTTTTAGATCTCGGACTTCAATCATGTATCATCTCAAAAATTTGAGAGACTCGATCTTGTATCATGTGAGATCTCAGACGAGATTGGCATCAACTCACATTTACATTTCAGGTTGTGACGCCCCTCCTCTATACTCACGCTAGCCAAGGATACTACGGAGTAATGCCATCAACTAGCGCGAAGAATAAGGCTGTTGAGGATCGATCATTCGTGTAATTGCTTTGTGCGTGCATCGATATGTCAGATAGAATAACAAGAGGAAATCTGACACACCGATACAAACTCAAAACTACTACACAGTGGCTATAATATCTTCGGAAACAGATATAGAATTAAGCATAACACAAATCAGTCACAGAAGTTCATATCACAAAGGCGGAAACAGATATGAATATAACACATGAAAGAGTGTACATCAGAGTAGTGGTCAAACAAGATCCACAATAGCACAAAAGAATAGATACAAGTGCTACACAAAAGAATATGTATACATCAAAGAGTCTCTTTCTCTTATGTATATCAACGAAAACTACCAATCTAATGTAGTTAGACAAAAGTCAGATGATGGCTTCATATAAAGAGTCAAGCAAAAGCACCTGTAATATCTAGGTCTGACCCGAGTATTATTTAATAAGAAAATAATAAACGGGCCAGTCTAGCTATAAATATTAGATAAATATGAGATAAAATATGAGATATAACAAAAACGTATGATAACAATAATGTCATACTATGAAAAGTATACATTAGAAAATCTTTCAAAATCATACAATATCTCAAGAGTCTCATAACATCAAAAAGAATGTCATATTCTTTATTTTATTCACCAAATCACAATGACATCATATCGCTGCCAATCATAAAAGATGGTGAAACACAAATTCTAGAAATTATCAATTAGAAATCCAAAAATCGCAAAAGGGGCAGACTTATCACAAACGGGAGCATGAAAACTCACCAACACGTGTATCACAAACGGGACGCTATCCCATGGTCGCTAACCATAGAGCCGGTGCAACGACGTAGTACAATATCGGTACGCCCGAGGAACCAGAAACTCAAATAATTCGAAACAACGACGTAGTACAACGGTACGTCCGCTGATCCCGATAAGCCGGAACAACGACGTAGTACAAATGTACGTCCGATGAACCGAACTCCACAAAAGATTATGGGTCGCTAGCCAACAAAAATTGAGTTGAAACTCCAAATAATACATAGGTCGTTAGCCTATGAAAGAAATGAGACGAAACACAAAAAAACAAGGTACCGTCCCCTTCGTGGACAAGAAAAAATAGCAAATCGCTAGTCTAGATCACAAAAAATGATCATCAATGATCATCAAGAATTGTCAATTACACTAAGCTAGTAAATAGATGAGTTTAGCTTCATGTCGCATAACCACTTGCTTAAGTATTTACGAACAAATTGTAAATCTTCACTCGAAAGTTGTCACAAGAGTTTCAATCGAACGAATCTAAGAATTAACCGACAAGGTAAACGCAAGCGTCTCATATCACTTGTTTTACTAAGCCGTTTAATTAGATTTCTCATACGAGTGAGGTTAAGGTTTGTATATGCTAGTAGATTGGAAAACGGTTTAAGAAACGAGCTTTGTAATAAAATAGTGTTGAAATCGTTTTGATAAAAGAGTTTTGATATTTACTACTAGTATTGAGACCTTTATATTTTTAAAGTGACAAATCACCAAAATGATTGTAGAAACAATCAATCACCAAAATTCACATATGGAGACGTGAATAAAATCCAAAAAAATCAATACCGAATCCATCAAAATGGATATTCCCAAAAATCCCGAAGAAAATATCATCAAAGTCGTTAATAGATGATAGCAACAAAAGGGAAACAACATGAATCGATTAAATTTGGAAACTCAAGCAAATAGGCAAAATAGGCAAAAACAAGCAGATTCAGACGTCTGAAGTGTATGATTCAGACGTCTGAATCTGAAAAATAAAATATTTTCTAGAACATAATTTAGACGTCTGAATATATAATTTCAGACGTCTGGAAATGCCAATTTTTAGCCTATTTCTTCTCTGGTTTAATTCGAACCAATTCAGACGTCTGAAACCTTTGATTCAGGCGTCTGAATACCGGGGAATAAAAATTCCCAGTATAATATTCAGACGTCTGGAAATACAAATTCAGACGTCCGATATTCAGACGTCTGGAAATACAAATTCAGACGTCCGAAAACTGAATTTCAGGCATTCCCTGAACCTAGGCCAAAGATGGCCAAACGATTATCGGGAGCGATCAGACGAGCAACGACGACTAAGGATTTATGCCAAGCGACAACCCAGCCTTAGTGGCTCTTCGATACGCCTCGAATATCAATGTTCAAATATCCATAATAGGATTTTCATGAAATTAGACCAAAACACCAAAAATTGGAATACTCACCAAATCAATCCAAATCAAAATCAAATGAATACGTAAAGATGTTAGGAATTCATACCTAACAATCAATGATAATTATAGACTTAGATGTGAGATAAAAATCTCACCTTTAAACCCAAATCAATGAAGGAGAAGCTTGAAAACAAAGGAGGATCAACCGCTCTTCAACACAACCCAAATGAGCTTGAATTTAAGCTCAAAAGAAGAACATTCCCTGAGTTAGGTTTAGGAAATTTCTAAAATTGGAAGGAGAAAGAGTTAGAGAAGAAGAAGCGGATGCTTACCAATAGCTTCTCTTTGAATTTGGAGCAAGAATTCGAGTTTGCAACTGGAACTAGGGCTTGGAATTTCTATTTCCCATTATCTTCCTCCATTTTCAGTTGTGCTTGAGCTTTAGAATGAAAATGAATGAATAGAAGAAGAGAAGGGCTGAGTTGGTGTATAGATTGGGTGAAACCCAAACCCAAAAGCCCACTTAGCAAGTAGCAAAATACGACTTACTCCAAACATATCGAAGTTTATACTCAAAAAAGTCGCAAACGTCATTTCGAACTCAATGAGAGTGGTCTCGAGTCCTAATTCGACCGTTTGCAAAAAGTAGATTTTCAGACAAAAAATCCGACTAACGATGAAATATTTAAATATTCAATCGTAAAATATGCGGGTTGTTATAGACTCCCTTCCTTAAAGAAATTGCGTCCTCGTAATCATAAGAAACAAAGTAAAAAGTTACAACCATAAAAGCCTATCAACACAAAAGAAGAAATTTGGAATAAGAAGTTCACCTCAAAGAGCACGAGAATGTAAGTCCGGATGTGTTCGCTCGATGAATTCTCTAGATTCTGAAGAACAATTCTTAGGATTTGAAGACCATTGAACCTTCACAAGAGGATTTATTTCGAAGGCGTTTAACCTCCGAAGTAATGATTTTTAACCTCCGAAGTAATGATTCGAATAGGATGTTGCTCATAAGTTAAATTAGACGAAACTTCAATTTCTTCAATAACACCGGGCTCAAGAATAGAATCGGAATCTCGAAGGCATTTTCGTAATTGAGAAACGTGAAACACGTCATGAATAGCAGAGAATTGAGCCGGTAATGAGAGGCGATAAGCCACTAAACCAATGCGTTCGGTGATGGGAAATGGACCAATATATCGAGGTGCTAATTTTCCCGATCGACTGAAACGCACAATACCCTTCATAGGTGAAACACGAATAAACACAAAATCTCCCACAGAAAATTCTAATTTCCTCCTTTGGTTATCGGCATAGGATTTTTGTCTACTCTGGGCTTCTTTTATCCTATGACGAATAAAGTCAACCTTTTCAGTGGAATCACGAATAAAATCTGGACCTAAAACCAGCTTCTCACCGGCTTCAAGCCAACAAGAAGGAGATCGGCATGGCCTCCCATAGAGTGACTCGAAAGGTGCCATACCAATACAAGATTGGAAGCTATTATTATAGAAAAACTCAACAAGAGAAATATGATCTTCTCAACTTCCACCAAAATCAAGAACACATGCATGAAGATCTTCAAGAGTTTGATTCACACGTTCAATTTGTCCATCAGACTGAGGATGATAAGCGGTGCTAAAATTAAGCTTTGTTCCCAAAGCTTTTTGAAGGCTCTTCCAAAATCCACTAGTAAACAATGGATCACGATCACTAACAATAGAAGTAGAAACTCCATGCAATTTAACAACCTCTTTAATAAAGAGTTTAGCCAAAAGAGGTACAGTCCAATTGGACCAAACGGGGATAAAATGGGCGGATTTCGTAAGTCTGTGAACTATCACCCATAGGCTATCATGACCCGAACGAGAACGGGGAATGCCGTCAATAAAATCCATGGAAATTTGATCCCACTTCCATATTGGAATTTGTAAAGGTTGCAATAACCCTTCGGGCCTTTGATGCTCGGCCTTGACAAGTTGGCAAGTCATGCAACGCTTAACAAAGTTAGCAATATCAGATTTCATTCCATTCCAATAATAAAGTCGTTTCATATCCGCGTACAATTTGCTACTACCGGGATGAATGGTAAATTTAGAACAATGAGAATCTTTTAAAATGTCTTTATGAAGATCACTAATATTTGACACGATAAGTCTACCAAATTTCGATTACCGCCACGAGAATCAATATCAAAGTCTTTCAAACCTTCAATATCAATTTTATCCCTAAAATTTTGGCTAAGAAAAGCCAATTCGAGATCTAGCTTTTGAGCTTCAATGATGCGGTCTAAAAGAGAAGGATGAGCATTAAGGCTACATAAAATAAGAGATGCACATAAATTGGATTCACGATCTCGAATCTCACAAGCGGACAAAGTCTCGAGATCATTCCATTCGGATATCATTATAGAAACGACCGCTTGTTGCTTACGACTAAGTGCATCGGCAACACGATTTCCCTTTCCGGGAGTATAAAGAATCTCAAGATCATAAGATGCAAGAAACTCGAGCCAACGTTGTTGACGCAAATTAAGTTTATTTTGAGAAAATAAATACTTCAAAGATTTATGATCGGTATAGAGAATAAATTTCTCTCCCAAAAGGTAATGACGCCAAATTCGAAAGGTGAAAACAATAGCCGCGAGCTCTAAATCATGAGTGACATATCTAGTCTCGGGTGGCTTCAATTGTCTAGAAGCATAAGCAATAACACGTTCTCTTTGCATAAGAACGACACCCAGTCCAACGCGACTAACATCGATATAGACAATAAAATCTTGGTTCCCCTCGGGAATCACAAGAATAGGAGCATCGGAAAGGAGTTCTTTTAATTTCTGAAAAGAAGCTTCACATTTGTCCGACCAAATGTATTTAACTCCTTTCTTTGTCAAGTTAGTAAGAGGCACGGAAATTTGAGAAAAGTCTTTGATAAAACGACGGTAATGGCCCGCCAATCCAAGAAAACTATAGATTTCCGTCACACTCTCCGGTCTCTTCCAATCTTGAATCGCTTCAATATTTGAAGGATCCACGGAAATTCCGGATTCAGAAATAATATGTCCAAGAAACTTCACCCGAGATTGCTAAAAGTAGCATTTAGAAAATTTTGCTTTCAATTGATGGTTCCTAAGAGTTTCCAACACAATCCGAAGATGATTTTCATGCTCTTCCTCGGTTTTACAGTACACAAGAATATCATCAATAAAGATGAGAACAAATCGATCGAGGAAGTCTTTGAAAACTCGATTCATAAGGTCAACGAAATAAGCCGGAGCATTCGTTAAATCAAATGGCATAACAAGCCATTCATACGACCCATATCGAGTATGGAATGATGTCAAAGGAATATTATCCTCTGTAATCCGAACTGATGAAAACCGGTTGCTAAGTCTAATTGTGAAAAGACTTTGGCGCCACTAAGTTGATCGAATAGATCATCAATCCGAGGAAAATGATATTTATTCTTGATAGTAAGTTCATTAAGCTTGTGGTAGTCAACGCAAAGCCTAAGTGTACCATCGAATTTCTTCACAAAAATAGCTGAAGCTCCCCAAGGAGAGGAACTGGAACGAATAAATTGCTTTGTCTCCAATTCGGATAATTGCTTACGCGGATAATTGCTTACGCATCTTCTCATTTTTCTTATTGGACATACGATAAGGAGGACGAGTAATAGGTAAAGCTACAGGAATTAGATTAATTCTGAACTCAATTGCTCGCTTAGGTGGTAATCCTAAAACGGGCTCAAATATGTCGGAAAATTCACGAACAACGTGAATAAGAGAAATGACATCTTCCTCATCATCATTATCGTCATCATGAGGATTTAAAGAATATAAAGATGTTGTGAAGTTGGATCTGAATCTTTAAGAACAATAGAAATCTGCTTAATAGATTGAGAATGTCGAAGATGAATAGTCTGCTCAGGACATAGATATAGGCTTCATAATGGTTAAGCCAATCCATTCCCAAAATCATTCCGAAGCCCAAGTAACGCATGACATGCAAATCGGCTAAAGAAAAATCACATAAAATAATCTCGACATCTTTACAAAGCAAACTAAGTGTTGCAGATCCACCAACCAGATTCGCAATTCTCAAAGAAGTCATTAAAGCCACAACACTCAAAGAAAAAGTATCAATAAGCTCTTTTGATATAAAAGAATGGGATGCACCCGTATCAAAAAGAACTCGAAATGGTTGATCACGAAACATAATAATGCCATCAATGATAGAATGAGAAATACTTTGACCACGAGAAGTGTTGCAAGGGGCTTGCGCCACATTGAGCTTTCCCTCCTTGTTTTGGAGTTTGCGGCATGCAGATAAATAATGATCCGGGCTTTTGCAATAGCGACAAGCGCGGGGCTTTGAACACTTATTCGCATAATGGTCCTTAGAACCACAATTGTAGCATTGCCCACCACTAGAGGCAGAAGTCTTCGCTGCTAGAGATGCTTGTTTCCCCTTTTTATTGGTATAAGGACCTTTGAATTTATTAGGCATTTTCTTGTTGTTGTTGAAGCTCGGTTTGACACTCCTAACTTTAACATCACTCTCCCTATCCGCCTCTTCAAGACGAAGAGCGATATCAATGAGATGATCAAAAGAAACTTCTAATTTTAGAAGTAATGGCTTCTTGAGATTTTTGTTCAAGCCATAGAAAAATATTTGGTTCTTCTTCAATGGGGTGTTTATGTATTCGACCCCGTATTTAGAAAGTGACTTGAAGGATGCGACATAACCTGCCACAGAGGATTCACCTTGAGCAAGGTCTATGAAACGACGAGCCAATGTCACCTTCTCAGCTTCTGGCACAAACTTTAATTCGAATCTACTCCATAATTGCTCCCAGGTAAGATCCGTTTCATTCATTTCAGAAATCAGAAGCTTGTACCAGTCTAATGCTCTTTCTTGGAGCATACTAGAGGCCACATGGACCCGTTGAAGATCGATAAGATTCATGCGAGAAAAGATTCGATCGCATGCTCTTAGCCAAGCCTGAACTTCAATAATGGTTTCGGAACCTTTGAATGGCTTCCCACCCAAGTTGGTATAATCGTTGCACAAGCGTGCAAATCCAGACTTAGGGTGAGTAGACTCCGGAATAGAACCGGCTGCTTGAGCATTCTTTACAAGATCAAGAAGCTGCTGGGCAGACATAAAAACTTCATCCTGGGGAGTAACACTAGATTGTCCGGCACTGAGACGATTTGATCTACTCATTTCTCTTCTTTAAGAAAGAAAGAAGAAGAAAAGTTATTCTCAAAATAATTATCAAACAATCACGATTGTAAAATAAGGAATCATAAAAGAAAATAGGATAAAACGGTACGAAGACACGAATCAAATCCTAAGGTACGACTTCTAAGAAAGACTTAGGACAATGATCCTTGCTAGATTATTCTACATTGTTTCGAAATTTGGCTCTGACGCCAAGCTGTGACCACTGTTTTAAATATCGGATATCTCGGCCGATATCTCAGCCGAGATCTCGGTTGAAGCCATGGACGAAACGAAATATAAGATATCGGTTGATATCTCGTTTCGGATATATCGGCCGAAATTTGCAAATATCGGCCGATATTTGTAGCGAAACGATATCCCGATATCTCCCCGATATTTTTTTTAAATAAAAATTTAGGCCTGTCTCATCTCAGCCCAACTTAAAAAAAAAGACAGCCCTTTTTCTTATTAAACTTATCAAATTTCACGTTCCTCATCAAAAACATTAAACTCCTCTCTACGGAAAAATCGACCTTCCCTTCTGGAAAAAATCAAATACCCGCTGCTAGGAAAAAATCAAATACCCGTTGCTTAAAAAAAATGAAATTTCCGACCGCTCGATCGATTCCAATGCTCGCGATCGCGATTGTTTCCAGTCGGCTCGATTACTTTTGATAGTCTACAGACTACAACTTCAACTTCACTCAATCTGGTTACTTCAGTTCTTATAGGTACGTAAATTAGGGTTTTTCTATTTTTAATGAAATTCAAAATTGAATTTACATGATAATTTACAGTAGATTTGCTTACTGAGCAATTCTGAAAATTTTGGGCTTTAGGGTTTTATACACAAGTCAGTAGCATGATCCGAGTACAATTTAATCTTGCAGTATAATTTATGGTTTTAATCTTGCAGTATAATTTTGGGCTTTAGGGTTTTATACACAAGTCACTAGCATATAATGTTGCAGTATAATTTATGCAATGCAACCGTTGAATGGTTATACAATTCTGATTTTTTGTTTTTTATATTAAACTTTAACTTGCATATGTTTTACATATGATAAGTCAGTCCTTTAGCAGCACTAGAGTATTCCCTGCATCTTAGCATATTAGGCAATTCTGAAAATTTTGCTTACAGAGTCTAGTTTTTAAATTTTGCTTGTTGAAAATATGAGCACTTCTGGTTCCTCGCCTATTCGTTTAATCCAGGTACATTTCTTTAATTAATTTATTGCTTATCTACTTAAAGTTTGCATATGTCAGTCCTTTAATATACGCCGATATGGTCCCGAGATGAACTTCAAGGTCCGATATGTAAATCCGATATGACATCCGAGATGCACTCGTATCGACCGAGATCTCCGATACGATACCGAATCACAAAAATCACCGAGACGAAACGTGACCGATATTCGAGATTTAAAACCTTGGCTGTGACGCCCTACCTCTATATTCACGCTAGCCAAGGACACTACGGAGTAATGCCGTCAACTAGCGCGAAGAATAAGACTGTTGAGAAGCGACCATTCGTGTAATTGCCTTGTGCGAGCATCGGTATGTCAGATAGAATAACAAGAGGAAATCCGACACACCGATACAAACTCAAAACTACTACACAGTGGCTATAATATCTTCGGAAACAAATATAGAATTAAGCATAACACAAATCAGTCGCATAAGTTCATATCACAAAGGCGGAAACAGATATGAATATGACACATGAAAGAGTGTACATCAGAGTAGTGGTCAAACAAGATCCACAATAGCACAAAAGAATAGATACAAGTGCTATACAAAAGAATATGTATACATCAAAGAGTCTCTTTCTCTAATGTATATCAACAAAAACTACCAATCTAATGTAGTTAGACAAAAATCAGATGATGGCTCCATATAAAGAGTCAAGTAGAACACCTGTAACATCTCAGTCTGACTGAAATATTATTTAATAAGAAGATAATAAACGGATCAGTCTAGCTATAAATATCAGATAAATATGAGATAGAATATGAGATATAACAAAAACGTATGATAACAATAATGTCATACTATGAAAAGTATACATTAGAAAATCTACCAAAATCATACAATATCTCAAGAGTCTCATAACATCAAAAAGAATGTCAAATTCTTTATTTTATTCACCAAATCACAAATATTGACATCATATTGCTGCCAATCATAAAAGCCGGTGAAACACATTCTAGAAATCATCAATTAGAAATCCAGAAATCGCAAAAGGGGAGGCCTATCACAAACGAGAGCATGAAAACTCACAAACACGTGTATCACAAACGGGACGCTATCCCATGGTCGCTAACTATAGAGGCGGTGCAATGACGTAGTACAATATCGGTACGCCCGAGGAACCAGAAACTCAAATAATTCGAAACAACGACGTAGCACAACGGTACGTCCGCTGATCCTGATAAGTCGGAACAATGACGTAGTACAAAGGTACGTCCGATGAACCAAACTCCACAAAAGAATATGGGTCGCTAGCCCACAAAAATTGAGTCGAAACTCCAAATAATACATAGGTCGTTAGCCTATGAAAGAAATGAGACGAAACTCAAAAAAACGAGTAACCGTCCGCTTCGTGGACAAGAAAAAATAGCAAATCGCTAGTCTAAATCACAAAAAATGATCATCAATGATCATCAAGAAGTGTCAATTACACTAAGCTAGTAAATAGATGAGTTTAGCTTCATGTCGCATAACCACTTGCTTAACTTAAGTATTTACGAACAAATTGTAAATCTCCACTCGAAAGTTGTCACAAGAGTTTCAATCGAACGAGTCTAAGAATTAACCGATAAGATAAACGCAAGCGTTTCATACCACTTGTTTTACTAAGCCGTTTAATTAGATTTCTCATACGAGTGAGGTAAAGGTTTGTATATGCTAGTAGATTGGAAAACGGTTTAAGAAACGAGCTTTGTAATAGAATAGTGTTGAAATCGTTTTGATAAAAGAGTTTGATATTTACTACTAGTATCGAAACATTTATATTTTTAAAGCGACAAATCACAAAAATGATTGTAGAAACAATCAATCACCAAAATTCACATACGAAGACGTGAATAAAATCCAAAGAAATCGATACCGAATCCATCAAAATGGATATTCCCAAAAATCCCGAAGAAAATGTCATCAAAGTCGATGATAGATGATAACAGCAAAAGGGAAACAACACGAATCGATTAAATTTAAAAACTTAGGCAAATAGGAAAAATAGGCAAAAACAAGCAGATTCAGACGTCTGAAGTGTATGATTCAGACGTCTGAATCTGGAAAATGAAATATTTTCCAGAACATAATTCAGACATCTGAATATATAATTTCAGACGTCTGAAAATGCCAATTTTTAGCCTATTTCTTCTTTGGTTCAATTCGAACCAATTCAGACGTCTGGAACCTTTGATTCAGACGTCTGAATACTGAGGAATAAAAATTCCCAGTATAATATTCAGACGTCTGGAAATACAAATTCAGACGTTTGAAAACTGAATTTCAGGCATTCCCTGAACCTAGGCCAAAGATGGCCAAACGATTATCAGGAGCGATCGGACGAGCAACGACGACTAAGGATTTATGTCAAGCGACAACCCAGTCTTAATGGCTCTTCGATACGCCTCGAATATCAATGTCCAAATATCCATAATAGGATTTTCATAAAATTAGACCAAAACACAAAAAATTGGAATACTCACCAAATCAATCCAAATCAAAATCAAATGAACACGTAAAGATGTTAGGAATTCATACCTAACAATCAAAGACAATTATAGACTTAGACGTGAGATAAAAATCTCACCTTTAAACTCAAATCAATGAAGGAGAAGCTTGAAAACAAAGGAGGATCAACCGCTCTTCAACACAACTCAAATGAGCTTGAATCTAAGCTCAAAAGAAAAACATTTCCCGAGTTAGGTTTAGAAAATTTCTGAAATTGGAAGGAGAAAGAGTTGGAGAAGAAAAAGAGGATGCTTAACAATAGCCTCTCTTTGAATTTGGAGTAAAATTTCGAGTTTGCAATTGGAAATAAGGCTTGGAATTTCTATTTCGCATTATCTTCCCCCATTTTCAGTTGTGCTTGAGCTTTAGAATGAAAATGAACGAATGGAAGAAGAGAACGGCTGAGTTGGTGTATAGATTGGGTGAAACCCAAACCCAAAAGCCCACTTAGCAAATAGCAAAATACAACTTACTCCAAATATATCGAAGTTTATACTCAAAAAGGTCGCAAACGTCATTTTGAACTCAATGGGGGTGGTCTCGAGTCCTAATTCGACCGTTTGCAAAAAATAGTTTTTTGGACAAAAAATCCGACTAACGATGAAATATTTAAATAAAATATTTAAATATTCAATCGTAAAATATACGGGTTGTTACACAGGTCCTAAAGTCCATCTCGAGACAATCTCAAAATACATGTTATCATTAAATACTAATTTGCATAGAGCTAATTTATAAATTTCAATCACTTAAGTAATAATTTAACTAACGTGATTTACAACAATAACACTTTTGTCATTAGCATCTTGAAAAAGCATCCACGCTGTATAATACAAATACAATTAGGATTTATAAACATTTTGTATTATATCATGGATGATGCAAAAATGAAACATACCAACAAGATGTTCAGTGACACAAGAATCTTGCTTCATCAGATGTAATATTATAAGCATGGAATTACAAGTATGATAGCTTTCAAAAGCCCAAATCCATAATAATAGTACATATTACTAATAAACTGAAAATATTAATCCGATTCAGCAATTATATTTTTCAAACCAACATCTGCATCATCACCCATAAACTTCAACATCTTCCGCATCTATTTCATTTATGTCCATTTCTTCTTCGTGATGATGTAAATGAGCGGATGTTGAAAACCCTCTCTATTTGGTTGTTCTACTCCGATAGCTTGCTTGAAATACTCCATGTTAAACAATCATTATCATAATCAAATACAAACTCATCTTCAACATTAGATGCAATTTGGATTGTGAATAATAAATAAAAAAGAAGTTAAAATAACAAAATAACGAAAAGATGAGCTATTTTTGCACAGTGCATCATTTGCGCCTTTCGCGGCGTCTTTCCATGTGCAATACACCATATGGAAGAAAGACACAAATGTCACACTATGTCTTACACCATGGCGCGTCTTTCATTGCTATGTGCTTAACTGATGTTTAAGCATTGCTTAAATGCATTTTTTATAAACATAGATTGTTAGATACATACAGTCATAAAATGCAAAACACTAGCACAAACCATAACTGGGGCACGATTAAAATTCTACTGCAGTAAATTTCATAAGCCTTCATTCATTAACATAAAAAGTCTTTAAAGAGTTACTAGCCCAAACTTTCATCAGTGTAGTCATCAATTCTTGCTCTTTGAAAATCTCCAATAACAATGATTCCTTGTTTAGCTGTAACTAATTTTGTAGAACTTTACCAAAGAATAACGGAAGGAACAATTTTATTAAGAATAATTTTATGTTTCGATTTTAGTGTGAAAGTTTCATTGGTCCTCTCCAATCAAGTAACCTAACAAAATGCCATGTTCACAATGTCATGGAACTTTGGAGTTTCATTTCCAAACCATCTAACGTGCTTCCAATATTCTTGCATATAGGGGCAAGCGTTTGGTTGATTCGGTTAGTTCGATGATGAAAATTGTTAAACTGAATGAAAACTAATAAAAGTGAAAACCAAACCAACCGAATAAAGTTTGGTTGGTTTGGATGGTTATCCGAATTAACCAAACTAAAAATGATTTATATTTTACGTTTTGAATATTCATTGTACTTTAAAATAATGTATAAATATATGATTAAAGTATTCTTATTTGAGATTCTTAAGCTTTTTAATAGTAATTTTGACACGTATATGATAAATAAAATTTATTTAGATCACTAAACTAATAAAAAAATCATTATAACATTATTAATTTTGATAATATTAAAAAAGTTCGGTTAATTTGATTAAACCGATAACCAAACTAATTTTTTTAAGAAACCAATCTAGTTTCAGAACCAAACCGAACAGACCGAAATAAACTGGTCTAGTTGATTGACCAAACATTGCTCACTCCTACCTGCATATCAGAGACAAAAAAGATGCCGATAAGTTAGTAACATTGCACCAATGAAAAACATACTCGATGCCTTCTAAATTTCTATTATATTCCTTTTTTGAGAAAAGACGTATTTAAGGTTTAGGTTCACTTTCTTTACTTCCAAAAGCTTAATCGTATTCAATTTTTGATGCACAATAAATTACACATGAACTACTTTGAGTTATCCTGCATCTTTCCATATCTTATTGGAGTAGTGCATTTTTGCATTTTGAGAAATGTAAGCGTGGTCTATCCAGAAATCCTTTGTATCCAACTTCCATGTGAAACGATCATTAGGTCTACAATTAATAGCAACTTGCTTTAATAGATCAATCAGTATACCATATTGTGCATTAGCTCTTCCTTAAAAAACAACTAAAAGCAACGCATTAGGAGAAAAAATGTGTTAGGATTAGAACATCTTTTATTAAAACATGTTTATCTGAAACAATCTCAAGGAGTTATAGCCAAGGTAATATTGATAATCCAACGACCCAAGCAAAAATGTAATCCACCAACTTCATTTGCTTCAATTTTAACCCGAACATTGAAACATTCATAGTAACATCTTCCCAAACCTTTGACATCATAGAAGTATTCACGTTTCTAAAATTGTCTTCTAATGTAAATTTTTTATCCAACACCGCTATATCATGTTTTTTTTTAATTTCGTAATCTTCCGCAACCATTTATTTAAAAAAGTAATGTTCTTATCATATAGATTTGACTCCTAGAACTCCTTCCATGATCCTTTCCTTTGCATAGCTTACATGGTACTAAGAAATTTATTGAGCTACAATCACGACTTCTTTTGCGTCGAGTGTTCCTTCTATTGTTGTATGCCTTGTTCAAAATTCATAATGGAAATTTGTAGAAGGACATCTCATATTAAACTAGAAGAGAGTATCGAGATTGCCAACGTGTCTCCTTGGCCGTGATATAGATATACATTTTTCATTTAGCTGCCAATCATTATGTACAAGCTTCTTCGGTCTTGAAGAAAAATCAAAATTCATGAGACGAAAAATTTCCATTTCCAAAATTCGAAGTGTTTGCCTTTTCTATCAAATGCTTTCAGATGCCTCTAATGATAATAATTGTGCTATTATTAAAGTTAATTTGAAATTCTGAAAGTCTTTCAAACCATGTAAAATTAGCTTCAAAAAGACTATTTAAACTGGGTTTATAGAATAAAAATAGTATTGTATCTACCACGTATTGCATAGTTGTGATTGCATATTCAACTATTTTGCTTTTTGAATTATTTGCAATTCTATTCTTTGTGGTTTGTTTTCAGAGTTCTAAATCTTTTTCATCTCACTCGAAATTCATCTGAGATGTCTATTTTGCACTTGCATAATTTTTAGCTTCTTTTGACACTTTTTTCACCCAAGATATTAAGATTTCAACATGAGATATGGATCAAAGCGTCAATCTGAAATTTGAAACTTAACTTGTTTTATTTGTTTGATATGTCTGCTGCTATATCAAGCAATGACGGCGATAAATCATCTTGTCCCATACCTCTTCTTGGTTGCATATGTTTCCATTTAACACCATTGGCCATAACTTTTGATTTGTTGTTGTGAAAAATTTGCTCACACCTCTTCTACATCAAAAACTTTATTATACTCGTTTTTTTAGGTCTGAATTTGCTTTATCTCAATATCAATGAACTTCCTTCTTTCTTATATTGTTAAAAATTTTGAATTTTGGATGAGCATCCCATGCCCATTTGAGTTCGAGATCGCAAATCGTTCATCCGTGGTCATCCAAATTTCATTTGGAACATGAACTAAGGGTGGAACCCAGTGCACGAGGCTTCTGCGCGATAGCGAGCTCTGGGGAGGTCGATTGTACTCATTATTTTCCTCGCTTTGCGAAGAGACTGTTTCCGAACTCTAACCATTGACGCCCAGATCACCAGTCGGGTGACCTTACTGTTGCACCAAGGCTCCACCTCTGGAACATGAACTTAGATTAAATTTTTTTTAATGAAATCGCGTTCATCCAAATCGTTTGATGCTTTTTCTATTATTTGTTTGTTGTCCGACTCATTCGAGTAGGTTCAAACTTGAATCTTATTTGATCTGT
Organism: Allium cepa; assembly: GCA_030765085.1. NCBI lineage: Eukaryota > Viridiplantae > Streptophyta > Magnoliopsida > Asparagales > Amaryllidaceae > Allium > Allium cepa. The sequence continues at coordinate 738,164,918 of CM060943.1, forward strand.
ATTTATTCGAAATTCTTTTAGGACATGACTTTAACACATTTGCATCCGATCCATTCGATTTACACCCTTAATGTAAAGTACCTTTCTTTTGCTTGATGCTATCACAATTTTGTTTGCTCCATTTCACCAGGATTATACAATTTTGTTTGCTCCATTTCACCAGGATTATACGATGATGTTTGAGTATGTCAACCATGTTTTTTGCGGAATTGTCATTTCTTTTCATTGATCCCCATCTATCACCAAATAGTCTTGAGTATATTCATGGAGTTATAATTTGTTTTCCTATAATTTATAAATTCACAAATTTTATATCTTTTCTATTAAGAATCTTTTTTTTAGTAAATAAAAATATTTGGTGACACCAAATATTTTGCTTGTTATAGATTCAATAGGTTTGTAGGATCTTAGGCCCCTGGGTTCAGTTATTTGTCTCTGTACTCAATGTATTCTCACTTTGAACTTGGTATATGCTTCAAGAGTCAAAATTCATAGAATGACTTCAAATGATATCTACTATATAAATGATACCTACTATATGTGTACTCCAACATATGTAAAAGCGGTCTTAGTAGTCATGTTTGCACAGGAATTTTAGGATTATCTTTTAGACGTGTTTCAAAAAGGATGAGATTAATTTTGACTTTTTGTACTACCATTCATTTCTTTATATTTTTGTTGATAACTATAAATATACATCAAAACTATAATCTTACCTCTTCGTTTGTCATGCCATTATAGAATTGGTAGTAGTACAATGCCTTTAATTTTCATATACTAGCCCCACTTTTCGATGTTAGAAAATATAAATAATCTTTAGCGCTGAATAATTTTTGAAGTATATGGCTATTGTGAGATGTTAAAAGAAAGTTTACGCTTCTCAGCGTGACAAGTAAACAAAAACCTTTAAATACCAAATGAGAAACAGTGATTGCTTGGTAAAGGTCTCCAATTCTTTTAACGAGTGACTTTGGGATACATATTTGTTCATACTAAAAGTTGAATTGTGATTTCTATTACATTTCCCCCTTGTTATATGATTTATTTAATAAAAACCTAGCCATTCTCAAATGTATTTAACTTTGAGAATACCTTCCTATTAATTATTAAACCTATGGAAACAGGTAGAGTGGTGATGGGCTTATTTGGGAAAACTGTGCCAAAAACTGCAGGTATGCTCTAAATTTCATATGGTTGCATATCGAACATCTATGCTATCATATGTTCCATTTTTAACATCAAGAATTTCTTTTTTTGCGTGTGTGCGCATGCGTGTAAAATTATGAATATAAACCGCAAGTCCTCTAAAACTTTTTCTTTCTTGTTACACAGAGAACTTCCGAGCTCTTTGCACAGGTATGTTTAATCCATATACTTTAATAAGCATGTCCAATTTATGCATTAAGCTATTTTATGATGTTTACGTCAAGCTGCATAACGAAGGCCATGGTTTAATATGTAGTTTTAGTTCTGTTACATCGTTGCCCTTGTTACAAAAATATAATTAGGCCTGCTAATGGACACTTGGAAAAATCAAAATTCATCCGCATTTGTATTTGAAAAACGAAAAAGATATCTGAAATCCAAAAAAAAATCATATACGTATGTGGACATGGTGGTATTTACATTCGAAAATTATCCATCTGCTTTTATCAATATAATAATTTGTGTTATGTGTATTTTAGAAGATAGAACGCTGATATTTACTATTTTATCAAGGTAATAATTTATATTAGATTATTAGTGGAATTAGTGGAAGTGCAAATTATTATTCGCTGTTAAAAAGTATTTTCTGTCATCGTATTTTTTATTTCCTGTATTTTTGTAAGCATTAATACCAGAATGGTTTTATGTTGAACCAATTTTATTTATGCTTTTAGATTTATTAATTATAAGCAGATAAAAGGGCATCCGATATCCAATCGCTATCTGTGGGTACGGATATCCTATATCCGAAATTGATTTTGGATACGGATGTGGATATGACAATATTCCTGTACGTATTGCCCGTTGATAGGTCAGTTTATAATAGTTCATTTAATGAACTTCTTTTTTGATTTACAATTAAAATCAACCTGTTTTAGATGGTAGCTGCCATCATTTAACCATGACCAAAATATCCTTTGTAGTTAAATTTCAACATCAGCCAGAATCATAACAACCTTGAAATTTTAGTTTTTCACCGATTTCAGGTGAAAAGGGTATTGGTAAAAGTAGGAAAGCACTTCACTACAAAGGAAGCAAATTCCACAGAATTATTCCCAGCTTTATGATTCAAGGAGGCGACTTCACCCTTGGGGATGGAAGAGGCGGAGAGTCTATTTATGGAGAAAAATTCAATGATGAAAACTTCAAGCTCAAACATACCGAACCCGGTAAAATTTGGATTATTGGTTTTTGTCATCTGCAGGAAATTAATCAATGAGTAACCTAACAAACAATTTATTTTGGTGATGGGATTCAGGACTCTTGTCTATGGCCAATGCTGGCAAAAATACAAATGGCTCTCAGTTTTTCATCACTACTGTAACAACTAGCTGGTAATTCTTAAATTCTTATTGAACAGTATAATTGCTGATACACCATGCTTCTTTTAAAATAGACAATAAGTTCTCTCAGGCTTCCATTTTGATCGACTACACTATAATAAACAAACTATAATTTTCCGTTTTGTTAAGTCTTTTCCCCTTTCAGAGTCTTGGTTGTTGAATAGACACGATATGAAACAGATGGAGATATTGGGAGAGATTCATGATTAAGTTGAGAATAAAGGGAGACTTTTAAATTACGTGGTTATGAACCCTTCTCAGAAAAGAAAAGAAAATTGCCCATAAAAGTAATAATCAGTGAAGTTCAATTGCTTGATCGTTGTTAATTTTTATCAATCAAGCACTATGCATATTATTTGGAACAATATTTGCTCTGGAGTGGAGAAGCAAACTTTTTAGTATAGTTTTTCATACACGCACGATCTAAAATAGGATACTTGTTTTCTGATTGTATTTTATGCACATTATCTTCATTTTGATCACATCCAAAAAAGTGAAATCTAAAGTCGTTTTGAAATTTTGAACCCCTCAAAAGTATGGTTCAACACGAACCGTTTAAATTGAAGTTATATTAACTGTTATTTTGATGTTAGTATTTATCTAAGATGACAATAATTTAAATGTCTTCAACAAAAAACCTTGTTAAAAAAATTCGTAGAACAAATGAATTTCTTCAACCTTTGATTTTTGTTAATTATTTATATTTTGTGCGCAACCAATAAAAGCTTGTAAGAAAAACTCTCTTAATCACCGAAATTTGAATTTCTAGAATTGATGGCTGAAGCCCTAGAACTGAAGCAAAGATCAATCCTTTTAGAAAACACCTCGGGAGTTGAAAGTCTGGGACCTACTCAAACATGAGACAAATTTTAAAATTCTCATTTATATGATTCCTTTTGACAAAACCCCTCTGTACTCTGTCAATAGAATGCTGGCTTCTTCTTTTCCTAGAGAATTTAGTTCGGCGCTGATAGGACTTTGCTGATCTGTTTGCATTTTCATGATTCTTACTCTCCTTTTCCAATTTCCACGACCAAATTGAACTTCATGATCCACAACAGCCTATTTGTATCACAAATACTAATGGTCCACATTAACATCACTACACTATTTCAATTAATCAATCGCAAGCTTCAACCAATTGATGTTACCACATGTCACTCAAACTCATCTAAAATGGTTGTAGGATTCAATGATCTTTATATGGTGCTTGTGGATATGGTTTGCTTGCATTTTCCATGTCCATTTGATTTGGTTTGTATATCCTCTGTTTCAGTTTTATTTTTTATTTTTCCTTTGGAAAATATTTGTACAAGGGGTCTGCTACCACTTATTTGGATTTCTCTAAGATCACTGCATACTTTCATCAATCACCGATAAACTTTTTGTTCAGACCAGTAAAGCCTTATAAGAAAAAACTTTCATAATCTTCAAATTCAACACCCTAGAACTGATGGGTGAAAACTGCAATCAAAGAATAAGACCAACTCTAGTTTGATTTCTATCGCAAATGATACATAATCTATGCGGGTCTTTATTTTAGAACATCCAAGATCCGCTCATACGTAGACAAATCCTAAAATTCTCATATACAGAATTCTGATTGCAGAATCCATTTATTGTACCGATACAATCTGCATGTTATGGCATTAGAACGCATGTTCTGCTTCTCCCAAATAATTTGCTTTTGGTCTACAAAGCTTCTAGTTTTTTCAGCATAACACTGTTCTTTCTGCACTTCCTGCATTTATTCTTTCATTCCACTTTTCCAATCTTTTTGTCGTCCTCCAAAACAATTTCTGCCATTTGTAACTATGTATTCCTAGCACAAATCTCAACACTTTAAATCGCCAGGTTAGGAGTCTTAAAAAATTACAGCGCAAACACACACACAGAGCCAGTGTTACACACACACACTCTAATCAACTAGATTTTAACCTGTGCTTCATAAAAGATTGAGTTTCAAATTTCAAGTTAAAGTTTAATATGAAATAATCATGAAATATTCAAATGGAAAGTTCCTAAGCAGTTATTATACGCATGTCTAAAAAATTACTAAATATGCAAAGAGTTGCATGAACATGTACATTTAGCATGAACAATTTTATGTATTTCCACATTTACAAAAATGACCCAAATACAATTCAAATTTGGAGAGAGTTTAAGGATTAAACATGTGAATGTGCTATGAGCCTTAAAAAGTTCATTATGTTTTTGGGGAAGAGTTCAAGGCTTTCACCAATAGACAATTTTTTATCACAAAATTTCATTTTGAAGGCCTTAAAAAGTTTCATTACGGTTACAATTTTGTAGGTGATACCATACCAATATATCTATAAGTTCCATATTTCAGATTGTGTAGATATTATAAGGATTTTTTTTTTCCAATTCAATCCACTTTTCAAAAGTTATAACAAAATCTGTCCAACCATGCTCCATTGTATTGGAAGGATTAAAATTGTGCAAATGGAACTTCATCAACTTGTTTTAGCCGATGCGATTTGAATACATGTCAGTGCAAATTCTTTTTATTAGAAAAACATTGTAAAATCCAATTTACCTGATTTTGTGACAACTTTTGAAAAGTGGGCCAAATTGAAAACCTCCGGGCCAAAGTTGATGGAAAATGGGGCATGGTGTTGTATATGGCAAATGGAAATGAATATTGAGAGCTTCATAATTCTTGGAGAGAAATTTAGTTAGATTTTATCTGAGATTATTGCTTTGGTGTATTATTTACACTAGGTTGGACGGCAAACATGTAGTCTTTGGCAAAGTGCTCAGTGGAATGGATGTTATATACAAAGTGGAAGCTGAAGGACGACAAAATGGACAACCTAAAAGCAATGTGGTCATTGCAGACAGTGGAGAACTCCCTCTTTAATCTCATTTTGAACCAGTATCTTCTTATATCACAATGCCTTATGCTTGGTATTTACATTTTCTTTTTTGTATTAATAGTTGATTGTGTTTTATAGCTGGACTAGCTTCAGATTTGTGTTCCTGCAAAAAAAATTAAGTTCCTGTATCTTCATAAAATTTCGTAAGCACTTTAGCTTTGTTGTTTGAGTGTCATCTACTATTGGTAGTTGCTAGCTGTTACTCCCAAATCTTTTTTTTCTGTCAAATTCAAAGCTGATATTAAATATTAAGACTGTCAATTGATATCTGAAAAACCTGAAATCTGTCTGCATCCGTGTTCGTAAAATGGATAAATATTCGATATTCGAAAAATGAGATATGAATGCGAATATGAAAGTTTTCATATCAAAAAATTGCCCATATGGTTTCATTAATATTATAATTTGTGTATTTTAGTACAATAAAGCATATGTGTTTATTTTTTAATAAGTTATTAGTTATATCATATGCATTTGATGCATGATAAAGGCTCAAAACTATTTATTATTGTCATATTTATTGAATTTGCATATAGTGGATGGAAATTTTTTTTTATTTATGTTTCTAGATTTATCGATCGTCGATGGATATTCGATATTCGAAAATGATTTTGGATGTGGATGCGAATGTGTCATTATCGATATTCTATCCGTCGACTGATTGATTTCAACGGTAAGAACAAAAAGGAAAAAAAGATTATGTTAAGAGAAAACTTTGGATCTTCGGGTTAGATGTGATGATTGTGCCAAGGTGTCTGTATTGGGCCTAAAAAATTCAAATGATAGTTTAGGAAATAGCCACTAGTCGACAAAATATAATAAAAATTATTTTGGGAATTATTTTATACTGAGGTAGTGCTGAGGTAGCAGTAGCAAATTGCTACAAGTTTTGTACCTCGAATGTTATTAATTCTTACGAAACAAGTTTTATATTTCCTAATTGAAACGTTACATGTTTCCTTACCGTGAATATCAAGCTACGAAAGAGACTTATGAAATACTTTTTTTACTTCTGAGTATTGGTGAAACTTTAATTTTACAAAGAATGAAAGCAACGTTTTATTTTTAGTCAACATCAAGCAATTAAAGTTCTGTACGAAAGTTATGTGTGTCATAGAGGCTTTTGCATGATTTCAGTCTAAATGGAAAATTTCTAACATTTCACATTACGAAAAAGAGTGCATGGACAAGAGGTTGGATCTCTCTAAAAGTTGTAGTACGATGCTTTTGGTCAACAATTTGGTGCGTTGGGGAACATTTAATTTTTTTGACATAGATTCATTAATATCAACAAATGTCGATCTCGATTATCGAATTGTGACATTTAGTCTTATAGTCAGAGCTGCTAACCAACTGAGCCAATTTTATCGGTGCGTTTTTTATCAAATGTTAAAGATTAGAGATTGTGACGTTCATAGACAAAATTTGATTAGAGTTTGGATAGAGTTTGATTATGAAATAATGCCTATTGTATATTGTTTGTCTATTTATTTTGCAAAAATTATGAACTAACTATGTTAATTATTTTAAGTATTAATATAATAAATAGTAGTATAAAATCAAAATCAAGTTCAAACAATAGTATAAATCAAAATCAAGTTTACGAGAGAATGAGGTATAACATACGGCTCTTATGTTATTTCACTAAGTATCAAATGCGTGTGTGTGTTTGGGCCAACCGCAACCCAATCTCTGTTATTATATAAACAGAAGTAACACTGTACAAAGAAGTATCAAATAACATCATCAATAAAGATCTGTTTATATTTTTCTCAATATCCATTAGCAATTCATCTCAAAATCTTACAAGGTATCTGAGCCAAGATTCACTTAGCAGCGTTGTGCATTGCCATACCCTCGTCAGAGTCTATCTCATCATCTGAGAATAGGCTGCACGATCTGCTCTCATCAGATCAGAGATCATCATCTGAGATTCAAGAAATTCATCACTGTTCTTATCATCTGATCAATGGGCCGTGCCAAGTCAGAAGGTGTCGGTACTCATCATTCACCATCTAACCGGCTGCATCGGTAATCATCAAAGAAGTTCATCGATTGTTAAATTTACCTATTCTGTATCAGCCTGAAAGGTGAATCAGAGAAGCTCACTCATCATTTTAACCTGCATCCTTTTCTTTCTTCTTTCCCTCTGTTCGCGTTTCTTGATTTAATCTGATCATCATGACCGAAGAGGACATTGCTGCATCCTTAACTTCTGCACCAAGAAACACTCCAAGAACTACTCAAACCCAATCCAACATCACCTAAGAACTCATGAATTCCATCATAAAACCACAAAGTCAAGCATTCAACATTCAATTGGAAGAATCAAATACTTGCTGTGGAAATTTCAGATGGAGACTGCAATCATAGGATATCGGATTATGTTCTTGGCACTTTAGGTGTTCCACCCAAGTTCACTACAGATCAAGATGGAAAGCTTGTAAGTAACAAAGATTATATAGCACACCAGAGACAAGACAGTCTGATTAGTTCATGCCTGTTATCATTTATCAGTGCCAGTTTATTACCACAACTTGCTGGATGTAAAACAACACATGAGATATGACATACTATTGAACAAGTTTTTAAGTCTCAATCTACTGCAAGAATCATGCAGTATAAGAGAAGAGGCAGTTGCATAATTTAAAGAAAGATAACTTGAGTATGAGGGAATATCTATCAAATGCTAAAACAATATGTGATCAGCTTGCCTCTGCTGGACACAAAGTCTCTGATACTGAACAAATTTTATCTGTATTAAATGGTCTTGATGATGAGTCGGTGGTGGCAGTAATATCTTCTAACGAAGTATTACCATCACTACAATATGTACACTCTATACTTCTTTCTCATGAGGACAGGTTAGAGCAAAAGAAGTCAACCAACTCAGAATATTCCATTAATTATATTGCAAACGGCAGAAACAGAAATCAAGAAAGAAGCAGTGGAAATAGAAATCAACTTAACAGTAATCAAAGGGGGTGGTCAATCCAACAGGTCTACAGGCAAAGCAGGCAGGCAGAGTTATAACAACAGACCAAGATGCCAGATATGTGAAAAATATGGCACACAACAAATATATGTTACTTTAGATTTGATGCTAATTTCGTTCCATCTCAACAAAGCAATAGCAGTTCAAAAATTCAAAATCCCAGTGCAAACTTGGTTAACACACAACCAGAAATCAAGGTTGAAAATACAAATGATGACAGAGCCAAGATTGAGGATATACATGATGACAGTTGGTATCCTGACTCAGGAGCCACCAACCATGTAACTAGCAACTTGAGTAAAACTTGAATCTTGACAACAGGGAATACAAAGTTACGCAACTGTTATACTTAGGTAATGGTAAACCAATTCACATCTCTCATACTGAGAATGCAAGCTTAAGAGCTATAAGGCAACTTTATCTCAATAACTTATTGAGAGTCCCACTTATTAAAAAGAATTTAATGAGTGTATCTCAGTTTGCCAAAGATAATAGTGTTTACTTTGAATCCTACCCAAATTATTGCATTGTAAAAGACATACTAACACTCTCTTGCAGGGTAAAGAATATAAGGGATTATACAAATCTGATGTTGCAAATTCAAGACATGATGGTCATAAAGAAAATTGGTGCTATGTTTCTGAATTAAAAACCGATGATAATTGTAAAAACCTTAATATCTGGCACTATAAACTGGGTCACCTCACTATAAAAATTATGAAGCTTGTTGTAAACAATTGCAATGATATCTCTGTTGATAAATTTTCATATTCTTATATTTGTACATTTTGTCAAATGGGTGAAAGTCAGAAGCTTGTGTTCTAGATTTTGAGACCGTTTATCATGAACCATTAGAATTAATTACTACCGACCTATGGGGGCCAGTCGCAATATGTAGTGATTATGGTTATAAATATTATATTTCATTCATTGATGCATACTCTAGACATGTATGGATATATTTTTTAAAGGCAAAGTCTGGAACTAACAATGCACTAATGTAGTTTGTAGCCAATGCAGAGAGGCATATAGGATGTTAGGTAAAAGTTATTCAAACAGATGGTGGAAAAGAGTTTCTATCACTGAAAAATTATTTTTAAAAGAAGAGAATTACACAAAGAACCACCTGCCCCTATAACTCTGAACAAAATGGTCTTATAGAAAGAAAACATAGGCACATTATAGAAACTGGCTTGACTTTGTTAGCTCAGGCATCACTACCACTAAAATTTTGGCCCGATGCTTTTTCTACAGCAGTTTATTTGATTAATAGACTACCCACAGAGGTACTGAACTACAAAAGTCCATTAGAGACACTAACCAAAGTCAAACCAGACTATCAAAATCTAAAGGTATTTGGATGCCTATGTTTTCCTTACTTAAGACCTTATAACACGCACAAGCTAGAGTGTAGATCTCAACCATGTATATTTCTAGGATACGCATCAAATAAATAGGGGTTCAAGTGTCTTGACAACAAAGTGAGAGTATACATATCAAGACATGTAATTTTTAATGAACAAGAATTTCCTTTTAGCAATGCAACAATCAAGATATCTAGAAAAAAATATAATGCTAGTAGATACTCATTACCTCTAATAACACTCTTTTCTGAAGAGATTGCTTCAGTTCATACTACCGGCAGTAAGGAAGGAGATGGTTCTAGCACCAATCTTTACAAGTCTACAAGTGAAACAAATCAAGAGCAAGGCAATATGCCTGAAGGATCAAGTAACCTATCTCAATCCAGCACTAGTCAGCATTCTGACACATGTCAGATATTGAATGATACTCCATCACGCAATACCCAACAAGATGTCTCTGAAGACAACAGTGACCAACCTGCAAACACTGGACACCACATGATAACAAGAGCCAAAAGTGGCATATTCAAACTAAAAATTTACAGTGTTGTGTCAGATTGCACCGAGCCTAGTACTTATCAACAAGCAGCACGGGATATCAATTGGAGAACAACCATGAAGGAATAGTATAATGCATTGATAAAGAACAAAACATGGGATCATGTACCCTTACCAATGCATAAAAATGTGGTTATATGTAAGTGGACATACGAAATTAAAAGGAACTCGGATGGTTCAGTTCTTAAGTACAAAGCAAGACTAGTGGCAAAAGGGTATTCACAACAGGATGGATTTGATTTTAATGAAACTTTCTCTCCTGTTGTATTATTTTAACTATTGCTTTGCATAAGAACTGGACAATCATACAACTAGATGTCAATAATGCTTTTCTAAATGGCATCTTGAAGGAGGAAGTATATATGGAACAGCCACAAGGCTTCATAAAGGAAGGCAATGAAGGTCTTGTGTGCAGACTAAACAAAGCTATTTATGGGCTCAAGCAAGCATCAAGAGTGTAGTTCGAAAAGCTAAAATCGACACTTGCCAAGCTTGGATACAATTCAACAAAATCAGAAAATTCTTTATTCCTTAAACTTTCAAATAATATTATCACATATATACTAATGTATGTTGATGATTTTATCATTACAGGCAATAATAGGTCATAGATTGAAAAGATCATACAATATCTACATAAGGAGTTTACAATCAAAGATCTAGAAGGCCTGAATTGCTTTCTTGGAATTGAAGTTAAAAGACTGCCAAACAATGAAATGCGGTTGAATCAAAGAAAATATATCACTGAGATTCTAGTAAAAGCCAATATGGACAAAGCCAATCCATTGCCTACACCTATGACAAGTAACTTGCATCTATCAAAACACAAGGGTGAATCCATATCTAATGACAAGAAATATAGGAGCATAGTTGGTGCATTGCAGTATGCTACCATAACAAGACCAGATATTTCTTTTAGTGTGAATAAAGTCAATCAGTTCATGCAAAGACCATTAGACGAACATTGGAAAGCAGTCAAGCGCATTCTAAAATATCTCAAGGGCACTCTAAGTCAAGTTTTAATCATACAATCGAGTAAATCACTAAATATCAATGCCTATGTAGATGCTGATTGGGCCACTGATCATGATGATAGAAAATCTACTACTGGCTACTGTATTTTTCTAGGAAAGGATCCAGTATCATGGTGTGCCAAAAAACAATCAACTGTCTCAAGGTCAAGCACTAAAGCTGAGTACAGGAGCATAGCCAGTGCTGTCTAGTATACATACTAGAGACCATTCAAGAGCATAACGAATATAAACATCTCAAAAAGATGTCAACTTGAAGTCCTTGAAAGCACTTTCTTCAATCTCTCTTCATTCTCCAGCCAAGTTGCTATCTTCGAGTCATTAGAAGACAGAAGAACAAAGGAGAACACTATTGCATCAAAAATCACTTTAATATATCGATTCTCTCTGCGAATCTTTAGAGGCGACAAACCTCAAATCTCTCGTACAAACCCTAGCCAACATTGGGTTTGAGGGGGGATATGAGAGAATGAGGTATAACATACGACTCTTATGTTATTTCACTATGTATCAAATGCGGGTGTGTGTTTGGGCCAACCCACAACCCAATCTATGTTATTATATAAACAGAATTAACACTATACAAAGAGTACCACAACATCATCAATAAAGATCGGTTTATATTTTTCTCGATATCCATTATCAATTTATCTCAAAATCTTACAAAGTTCAAAATCAAAAAAAATTTCAAGTACAAATTTAGACAACTACTGCAGATTTAGATGGTACCCTTTCATTGTCAGTTAAACCATTTCAATTATTTCGAATGCAGTGGAAACATGCAACTCTTCCTAGGTCCTCCCTGAGCATGGTATTAGAGCATCTATATCTCTTAGATAATTCTATTTATGTTTTGTTTTTTAGTCACATAAATTTTTAAACATAACCATTTTTTGTTTTACTTTTGTAGGCAGTATGTCTTCGCAACCACAACAACGACCCAACTCGAGCTTCGCTTCCAACAAGTCCAGGTCTTCCAAGTTAGGGCCCTCAAAACCCAGTAAAGAACATAAAAGATCCAGGGATGATCCCTCTTCGCATGGAAACCAATCAAAACATCAAAGAAAGAAGTGCTTTTTAAGTCACCTCGGAATGTGACTTGGCCTCCAAAACGGGGAAGAAAATAGTGCAACTTAAATTTGATCTGGCCTCTTGGGATACCAGAGAGGGGATACTAAAATATGATCTAGAATAGGTTGCGTGACCAGCTGCCTAGGCTGAGGATGCTGCCTATAAAGCTACGTGGGAGGCCGAAGGTTTAAAGAAAGCCATGAGGGATGTTGCAGGGTTGAGGCAAGCGTTGGCTAAGGCGGGTGATGAACGCGGACAGACTGTGTAGGATGCTACTTATGTCGTCCTCTACCAAATATATGCCTGAGTCAAGAATTTTTTTTCAACGGTCATCCTCATGAGGAGGAGGTAGTAGTTGACTTCACCCTGTTCACCTTGTTGGAAGACCTCGATGCAGATGTAGCAATGGTTCAATGAAATTCCTTGAAAGTATGCACAAGTTTGCATCAACCAAAAAAAGAAAGGTTCCTACGCAACGTGAACTGCGTGCTCTCTCTCTCTCTCTTATATAGAAAAACTAAGCCGACGGACTAAAGAAAAGAATAGCTAAATTAATGAAGGATGGTTAGGATAAGAAGAGAAAAAAGAAAAAGGAGACAATAAGATGATTGTTAGCAAAAATCAACTTGTAGTATTTAGAGAGTTTGAAGAAATGGCTGAGAATTGAAAACACATTGAAGAGGTCAATGCGGCCCAGCAAAAATACGATCTAAGCTAGTGGAATCAAAGAAGCCGTAAGAATTATAAACTATAGCAACTAATATAGAAGATTTACATGCAACTTCATATGAGGATGAATTGAAGAAGCTGAGAGCTACTATTGATGATTTATCTTTAGAGTTGGGTAAGAGATTCCAAGATGAGGAGTCTTCGTTCCATATAGTAGCTTATATTGTTAAAAACCAAAAGCAGCTCCTGTGTCGTCGATCGATATGATCCGGACTTGGCTAAAAAATTGGAAAACTGGCTTGGTGCGTCACTATCGTTCCAGATCTGATGAATTGAAGACTTCCTTATGAAAGGAGACTGACAAACCTTCATATGGACAAAGTGTAGATGCTTGGGAGCACACATGAATTATTTGGTTTCTTCGAAGGGAATTCAAAGAATATGAAGCTACATCTTCACTCCGAGATAAGGTGAAAGGGAAAAACTGCTTCTAGTCATTGATAGAATTTAGAATGTGTCATAGGGGTAACTATGTAATTTTGATTATATAATAGAACTCTGGTAAACGATCTTATTTGAAATAAAGTATGATTTTGATTTTTATTTCTATATGTATGTCGTTTATTTAATGTTTTGAATACATTTAACCCATATATTTAGAAATTCGAGGTAAAATGTTTAATCAATTGTATTTGCAAAAGTGTTGGTAAACATGATTATAGATCGATAATGATATAAACAAATAACCTTAAAAATTTTCGGGTTGATGGTACATTAAAAAAGAGATATCAATACACCCACGAGACTAGTGTATGTAATGTTATCCATATGATAGACAGTGTACTACTCATAACTATTAGGGACACCAATAGGTTATGTATTCGTAGTTGTTTTAAACAGTTATGGAATGACTCATTGAGAGTCCCATATAGGTTAAAGTTTATGAGTCAAATAGAAGATCTTATGTGGCAATGTGCAGTGATCCGTTGACTTAAGATACCATGGACCTTACGTGTGTAGGATATACTTTGATTCTAGTTAATTACACAATACAAGTTTGTGTTTCGTTTAGTTTTGGGTATGGTTGAAACATGTGAAGTGAATCACTACTCAAGATATGATTTTTCTTACTCGGTACTAAAGGTTATTGTCACGGTAATTGGAATTTGACACAGAGTCATAAAATCTTTAGCTAAAGGATTACATTTCATCAATAATTGTTATCAGACTAGACCAAGTGACTTCGAAGTCAATTTCGCAATTAACTAAGGATGCTAACCGATTAAAAATGTAATTGTTGTGTATTTAATTAATTCTTATTTTAAATCAAAATAATTATGCTCTGAGTTTCATTATTATCTAAAATAAGGCGAGGCCGAAAATTTTCTATATATATTATTATATATTAAGTATTTTTACTTAGTTAGTTATTTATAATACATATATTTGCTTTAGTAAACCAATTTGTCTATATTGGTCTAAGAGTTCATTAAGGTTAGGGTTAGGGTTTTTAAAATCTATAAATGTCCCTATTAGCCACCACTTGAGGTATGAGTAGAACCAAAAAAGAAAAGGTGGGAATTTCTATTAGCCTCCATTAAACATATTCATATATATTTATTAAAACAATTCGGATCTACAACATCCAGAGAAGATTTTGCATATCTCTTTTGAAGCACAAAGTGGACTCTTTGGTTGGAGCCAACTCTAGAGATCCAAGGTGTTAGTTCATGGTTTTATATCTTGCTACAATCTATAAATATATATATATATATATATATATATATATTGTTTGTTTTGAATTAATATTTACATGTATTGAATGGATAATTGGACTGAATGATTGATGACATAAAATAAAATAAAAAACGAATTTTGCCATGATTAGGTTGATATGCATTTTATATATATGTGTTCGTGTATGTATACAAATATAAATAAATATATTATTTGCTATTAATATGCATATGCAGACTACACATGCATATTTTGAATGAATAATATATATGATAATTACTTTTGGTAAGTTTTGATTGATTAAATAGAATAATTTGAAATGAAATAGGGAAAGTTTTAAATTAAGTAAGCTTTGAAAATTAATTTAGATTTGACATATATATATACAAGGTTGAACAAGGAAAATTGAATATTACATTAAAACTGCTAAACACACATATATGTGTATTTCATTTTAAATAATAATAAAAAAAGGTAATAGAAATATAGTATTTTCGTAAGTTTCATTTTGTTAAAAGGAAAGATTTGAAAGTAAAATTGAAAGTCCAATTTGACTATATTTTATTTTGACATTATCTGTTATACATACATACATATACATACACATAAATACATACATACATATGTATATATTGGAATGCCATCAATATTTATTAATAGTACAAATGGACACATGCATATATTAATTTTGATATGTTACATATGTGACCATATGTTGCATATGCACATATACATTAATTGTATATATTTAAGGTATAAATCCCAATACCTTTACACACACATCATGTATATTTGTGTTTGATATAAATACATATATATGAGTATGTATTTATCTATATGTATTTCATTATGTGATTGATGAATAAATGTTTTTAACCAAACTTTATGACTAAATACAAAGAATAATAATAAATAACACATAAATTTTAAAAAATTCAAAAGTCTTAGATTGAAAATAATTTAAAATAGTGGTTAAATTTTTTTAAATCAAAATGATCAAATTTAATTAAAAATTAAATTCAAATTTAAATCCATAAAATTTATAAAATCTAACTTTTCTACAATAAATACTTCTTTCGCTGCTCCTAACCGCTTGATTCCCACAATGGTATCATAGCCATATTTATTTTTATTAACCAAACTCTAAGGTTGTCTTTTCAAATAAACAAAGGCAGTTCAGCGTCTAAGGAAAAAGTTCTTAAACAAAGGTATGAGGTTAGCATAATTAGTGCCCTCCCCTCCTTGGCTCTTTCCCGATTGATGCGATTGTCGATTTAAGTAAGGTCTGCCTTTGGGTGTAAGGCTTACAAACTAAGCCTTATAGGATGGTCGATTTAAGTAAGGTCCGCCTTTAGGTGTAAGGCTTACAAACTAAGCCGTATGGTTAATTCAAATATATTACTATTTTAATGTGTTATAAATTTAAATTGAGAATTGTAAAAGTCACAATTCAAAATACATAAATTTGTTTTTGATCTAAAATTGTAATTTAAATGAGTTTAAAATTCTAAATTAGTTATGTTTATTATGATTCAAAGATGTTTCTAATATAATATAAAATTTTAAAAGTTTAAAATTGAACTTTAAATAGTTTAAATTTAAATAATTAATTAACTGTTAAATTATTAAAATTTATCAAAAATTAATATGAAAAATAAAGCACATATTGATGTATAGGAATATATGTACACATCTAACACCTATGCATACACTTACATCAATATTCCTTAACACATATGATACTCAAATAGAAAAATAAAAAAAGATTATTCGAATTTAAAAGTTTCTCTCCGTTATTTACGTTAAAATAATACTAGAATGGATTTGTAATTGTTAAGCACACTCAAGCTACACTATTTGATTTTAGTACTATTTTGAATATCACCCGAATGGTGTAGGAATGTAAATGACTTTGTTAAGCACACTCAAGGGTCACGTACATTGAGACATGCACTTACAAAATAATGGGTGTCGAGCATCTAATATGCTTTGTAGTTTTTTAAGAACATTATGGTCAAAAGGAAATCAGGACCAATGTTTATGTATAGCTATGAGTTAATAAGTGATATAACCGATAATGTGTTGTCCACTACTTATAGTAGTCACAATTTGTTGAGCACACTCAAGGTTGTGTCTACATGGTGAATAGGTCCTAACTTAACCTAGAGAAATTTTGTGAAATTCCCATATCTTTAAGCTTTTAGGGATACGTCACATTTAGTGGGAACTCTATTAAATTTAAAAATACATACAACTAACTGTAATCTACCCTTGATTTAAATTTAAGTAGTTATAATAGCAACCATAAAGATGCTTTTGGAGAAAAACACTCCTACTGGAACAAGCTATAGCGATTGGCTTCAGAATGTAAAAATGGCTCTTAAGGTTGAGAAAGTAGCTCATGTCCTTGATGCACCTAAATAGAAGCCCTCTGAAACCACAACCCAAGATGAACACAAGGCCTATATGCATTGGACCCTTGACCGTGACCTTGCACAATTCTACATGTTGCAAACATGAATCATTAACTCCAAAGATAACATTAGAATATGATTGTGCATGACATATTCAGTCACTTACAAGTTGTATGGTGAACACTCTAGTTTTACGAGGTATGAGATCACAAGGAAATTGTTTCACTTGAGAATGAGCAAGGGAACAACGGTTCAAGACCTCGTACTCAATATGATTGGTTGCATGAAAAGGCTTGCTGAATTAGGAATTAGGCTAGACCGTGAACTACTAGTAGACCTTATCCTTGGATCAGTTACACCTCAATTTGATCCATTCATACTAAATTATAATACGGTTTCCATATGTTACACCATCGATGATCTCCTTAATATATTAAGGACAACAAAAAGTGGCTTTGGAAAGGATTTTGATTCGGTCTTTAAGGTTACAGGTCGATCCTCTTCCAAGAATAAGAGTTCTAAGAAGAAGAAGCGCTTATCAAAGGGTAAAGGAAAAAATGAGTTACTATCAAGGAGGAGAAATGTGAATGCCATCATTCCTCAGAAAAGGGACATTAGAAGATAAACTGCCCTAAATATTTGAAGATGCCTAAAGAAAAGAAGGATTTTGACTACATTAAAGGTACATTTATTACAGACCGTCTATCTATAACTACTAAGTCTTAGGTTCTGGATACTGGATCCGTAACTCACATTTGTAATTCTTTATAGGGACTTAGGAACCATCATCCAGTTGCAGGAGATGCATCAGAGCTTTGAAATAGAGAAATTATTACCATTGTCGAATTTGGAGAATATACTCATACTCTTATAAATGGATACAAAATATTTTTGAACTACTATTATTTAGTACTAGAATTTTTATGCAATATCATTTCTATTTCTCGTTTGATAAAAGCTGGTTATGGTTTTATTTCAAAAAATAATGTTATGAACATTGTTTATGGTGATAAAACGGTTGCATTTGGTACTTTAAGTAATGGTTCTTATGTTTTAAATAGTGATTCTATTTTTGCTTTCATTAATATTCTAGTAAATGCACTTAATGAAAATATTAAGGAGGATTACCTTTGGCATTGTAGACTTGGCCATATTGGAGAGAAACGGTTACACAAATTAAGCAATGTAGGTTTACTTCATTGGATTTTGAATCTGATGAAGCTTACGAATCATGTCTCAAAGGCAAAATGGCCAAACTTCCATTCAGTGGAAGTAATGAACGAGCTAATGAACTCTCAATACTCGTACACATTGATATATGTGGTCCTATGTCTACGGCTAACAAAGGTGGCTCCACTTACTTTACTACATTTACGGATGATTTCTCTAGATACAGATACATGTATCTTATGAAACGTAGGTCTGATGTTTATTAGAAATTTATTGAATATAAAACCAAAGTAGAAAATTAGACATTCGAGAAAATCAAACTACTTTGATCTGATCGAGGTGGAGGGCATTTAGGGTTTGAACTACAACCTTACCTTAAAAATAATGGGATTATTTCTCATGTTGCTCCTCCTTATACTCCACAACACAATGATGTGCCAAAAGGGCGTAATTGAACCCTACCATACGTGGTTAAATCTACGATGAGTGATGTTGAATGCCTCTTTCTTTTTAGGGATATGCATTGGAAACGATAACTCATATATTGAATTTATTTCCATCCAAATCTCGACCTTCGACCCCATATGAAACATGGACTAGGAAGAAACCCTATCTTAAGTTTCTTAAAACTGGGATTGTCCAACTTACATTAAGACAACAAACCCTAGTAAGTTCGAAGTTAGGTCTGTGTTATGTAAGTTAAATGGTTATCGAAGAAATTCCCATAGATATACCTTCTATCATTCTGAGGAACAAAAGATGTTTCTTAGAATGCCACCTTTTTAGAAAAGGAATTAGTGGCAGTATGATAGAATTGGATAAATTCCAAGAAACTAATATGAAGGTAGACCAAGTAGAAGAACCAAATTCAACACTAACTCAAGGCACACAACTTATGTGATGACCACCTTACACCTTCGGTACAAAATATACCTGAAGAATGCGAATCAATGGTACCCGACTTGATAGGACGACTGTCAAAGGTAAATTAATTAAACTCTAATCATAACCTATTGTATATCTCACAGTACATCAAATAAAATATAATATCAACATAGATATAAAATAAACGAGACAGATAAGTTAAACTAAATGGACCAAAACAAATATCATAGTGCACGGTTCACAATAGTCATACAATGCAAATGAAATAGAGTTTATACATCATCAAAATAAACTCAAAGAAAATCTGTCTTCAAATAAAGTAAAGCACTGATAAAGCTCTACATTGTTGCACAATGGAATAAGTAACAAACTCTAGTAATAAATATAATAGCGTCAGGCTCCTACTTGTCCACTAAATAGCTCCATGTGCTAATCTCAAACCTATTATCTAGTCTACTCGTTTAAGAGTACTCGAGATAATAAGAAGAAAAGCATGAAACCTCGAGTTAAACAATAGCCTGGTGTGAGCAGTAAAAAATCTGAAAATACCATGAAAATCGATCTAATAAAGGATATAAGGTATGGATAATCATACCAGACCCGTCCCTGCGTCCAAAAGGGTTAGCACATAACATAATACATGTTATACTACTATCATCGTCATAGGGGTATACTGCACTAAGTATATTATGGGTATTACGGTACATATCTCAAGAATACCAATCATCACAAGACATCCAACAATCACACCAATAATAACAAGCATAAAGTAAACACATAACGATAGCTGTCCTCGAGCTTTTACATCGCCATGTCTATCCCTAAGGTCTCACCTCATTACGACCATCCCTAAGGTCTTGCATCCCTATGATTATCACCAAAGTCTCACTTCACTACAACCATCATCGAAGTATCACTTTTCAAGATCATCAACGGAGTCTTACTTCACTACGATCGTCTTTGAAGTCTCACTTCGTACGATCATTCCCAGAGTCTCACTCCATTATGAATTTCTCAAAGTCTCCCATCATCATGACATTATTAACGTCTCTTGGATATCTAATAACTCACTTTATGACCACTCAGGCCGGTGAGGTCTCATGCCACAACTTGATCCAATGTTCGTTTAGGTACCTACCTCATTGGTTCTACCCTCTCAAGGCAAGCCAGACCATCTCACGGTCCAAAATACATAGGTGAGCATCCTCACATACCCTTGCCCCTTGGAAAATCCATTTCGTCTAGAGTAATCAACGATCCCTTCATAACCCGACTCGATCCGAACTACCCTAGTCCCATCTATTCAGTTTCCACTTGAAGTACTCAATCAAACGCCTTGCATCGTCGAAGTTCTCAATATCTCTACTCGCTCATCTCATGTCATAGAGTCGTTACGTCACAGTTCTGAAATCATCACCTTAAAGCTTCATGCCTTTGTCTCATTGTTTTATCATCGATTTCATCGTGTCAAAACCATTAAAAACGAACGTCAAATGATCGAATGAACACATGTACACAAACAATAGAACTTCATGTGCACGTCCCCCAAAATGGACCCTCTGGATCACCATCAAAACTGATTGGTGCAATCACTTTGGTATTCTCTTAAAAAATTCCCAAAATCAAAAATTTTCACTTTTCTGCATGACCTCATATTGACCCTAAGTAATCCATCCAAAACCGAAAGCAACCATGCTAAAAACACCAAGCAAGATTGGACGAGCCCACGAACTTTTCCACTAAAAGACCCAAAGTTTTTTGCTCACCGTCCTAGCGCAAACGCCTGAAAACCACTAAGTAAAATTGGTCGGCACCGACCACTTTTTTTGTACACTCCATTTCTTTTTTTAGCTCATCTCGAATCAGACGGCTCAAAGACCCGAACCAATTGGCTTGGAAACACGAAGTGGAAAGAGGTCAGCACCGAGTTGTTTTTTGTCATCAAAATTTGGTTAAGTCAAGAACTCAACTTCCCAAGCCTCCCCATGCCTATCCCAGAATAAAAGCACCAAAAACCAGAAACAACTACCCTAAAAGAACCAAGTCATCCCACCATCGACCACTTTTCACCTACTACATATCACTCATGACCACCTGACTTTTGGCTATCAAACCAACTCCAAATCACTTCGAACTTGGTGTGCAGATTCCTCAGAACTTCAAGAACATCATATCCAAATTTCTTTGCATTTCGACCATTTTCCCTCCACAAAGGCATGATTTGACAACATGATTTTAAGTGGTCAAATCATCTCCAAATTGGTTTAAAGTTACTATGTTGACTCTCTATGGCTTCATGAACATTTTATCCAAATTTCGTCACGTTTCGACCATTTTGGTGTCATTTGCACCAAACAATGTATCTCTTTTCTAACTACACAAAACCACTAGCAAACACATCAACTCAATCCATATAATTATCAAACATCATAATACACATCCGACTAACACATGTAATCTATCTAAACATAATTTATAAGCATATATTTTTCTAGATCCAATTTACTATAAAATAACAATTATAGTTCGTAAATGGTATAAAAACACATCAAAGTCCAAAGCTATCGTTCTAAGTCTAGTTCTTATGTGTTGTTAATACCAAATCTATGTTTTAAAACATTTTAACTTTAATAATCATATAAAAAATCATATTTTTAACTACATAGGTAAGCACATTATAATAAGAGAGATAAAATCACTCACTTTGAATCAATGCATAAGAATTCCTAGCAAACCTGATGTAGAACTGCCACTGCACATATTCCAAAGCACCCAAACAATGGACTACAACTTCCCCTTGCTAATCCCCTTTAAATCTCTTAATTACACTAATTAAATTGGAGAAGTGGTAGTTAATTTGACTTTTATCAAAAGTTATAGGTCTTACAAGATTTTCAAGGTCAAAGCTATCAAATAAAATATCTATAGATGGAAAATCTCACTAACTATCATTTTCCATAATGATAGAGTCAAAAATCTCATATGAATTTAAAAATAAAATTTTACGATCCTCAAAGACGTAAAATACGAGTCGTTACAACTTATTAGACGATCTAGTAGGGAATATCATGCACTAAAGATATACTACGTTTTCTCACAATAAAGGGAAAAGGACTGTAGTTTAAATGATACAGAGCCCCTCAGCTACAAACAAGCAATGTAGAGTAGTGACTACACTGTGGTTTGATGTAATGAAATCCAAAATGGGTTCCACGTATATGAACATAATATGGTCTTTAACGGATGTTCCCGAAGGGAGAAAATCGATTGAATGCGAGTGGATTTTCAAAAAAAAGATCGGTGCAGATGAAAAGGTAGAGACCTACAAAACAAGGCTGTAGCGAAAGGTTTCCATCAAATTCGGTATGTTGATTATAACAATGTTTTCATATGGCTCCGTGCTCAAATCTATCCAGGTTCTACTTATTATCGCATCACATTATGATTACATAATATGGAATACGGACATTAAAACCGCTTTTCTAAATGGAGATTTAGAAGTGACAGTTTAAATATCTCAGCCCAATGATTTTGTAGTCAATAGAAGTGAAAGAAAGACCTGTAGACTATTAAGATCGATTTATGGTCTTAAACAAGCATCAAAAAGTTGGAACAAGTGTTTCGAAAAAACGATCAAAGAGTTAGTTTTAGTTGAAACACAGAGGAAGCATGCATATATAAATAGGAGGCTAAAAGTGTTGTTATATTCCTAATTTTGTATGTAGATGACCTTTTACTAATAAGTAATTACCCATGTTGCAAATCAGTAAAAACACGGTTTTCCTCAAAATTCTCGATGAAGGATTTTGGTAGGGAGTCCTTCATACCAGGTTTAAAGATCTATAGGGATAGATCGAAGAGGATGTTGGGACTGTCTCAATCTTTGTACATAAACATCATACTAATATGATTTAATATAGAGAATTCCAAGTGAGATAATTTCCTTATTAGCATGAAGTCGTCCTTTCTGAGAAGGAATCCTCATCTACGGATAAGGGAAAACAATGGATGAGTAGAATTCCCTGTGATTCAATAATATGATCCATCATGTACATTATATTATGTCATGTACATTATATTATGCACGAGATCCGATATCATCTTTGCCCTTGCTATGGTCAATCTATATCAATCCAATCTTGGTGAAAGTCACTAGACAGTGGTAAAAGCATCCTCAAATATTTATGAAATGCTAAGGATCTATTTCTGATTTACAAAAGTATCAAACTCCTTAAGGGTACTCCGATTTTAACTTCCAAAGTGACATCGTTGATAACTAATCGGTTTTCGGTTTTATGTTTTCCCGTAATGAAGGAGTAGTTAGTTGGAAGGGCTCCAAACAAAAGGTAGTAATAGTAGTCTCGACGATGGAGGTTGAATACATCGCTTGGATTAATGCTTCTTTATGAATTCGTAAATTTATTAATAAGATAAGAGTGGTCCTGTTCATTGATTGTCCAATAATGATGTATTATGGCAATCCATGTTGCGAAGGAACCATGGTCTCATAAGAGGACGAGGCACATTCTTCATAAGTTTCACATAATAAGATGGTTTATCAGTGATGGAGAACCAGTCGTCGAAAGGGCAGGTGCTTAGGGCAGCATTGTAGATATATTTACCAAAGTCCTCATTTAGTATATTCTACCAAAACTAATCATTGACATGGGTGTGAAAATCCATAATTGTCCCAAAGTGCAAGTAGGAGATCGATAAAGTTTAGGATGTGCTATTGGGCCAGTCATGTAATTTTGATTATATAATATAACTAAACTCTTGTAAATGATCTTATTCGAAATAAAGTATGATTTTGAATTTTGATTTCTATATGCGTGTTGTTTATTTAATATTTTTATTATGTTTAATCCATATATTTTGAAATCCTTAGGCAAAGTGTTTAATCGATTGTGTTTGAAAAAGCATTTGTAAACACAAGTTATAGACATATAATAATATAAAAACTTAACCTTAAAATATTCCTAATCAACGATGCATTGTGAATATGATATCAATACACCCATGAGACTAGCGTGCATAAAGCTATTCATATGATGAACAATGTACTAATCATGACAGTTGAGGGCACCAATAGGTTACGTACTCGTAGTTGATTGAAATTATAATGGAATGACTCATCGAGTAGGTTAATGTTTAGAAGTCAAATAGAAGATCTCATGTGACAATGTGCAGTGATCCCTTAACTTAAGGGTACTGTGGATCTTACGTGTGTAGGCTATACTTTGATTTCAGATAATTACATAATACAGGTTTGTGTTACGATTAGTCTTGAATATGTCTATTAATGGATGCATGAAAAATCTGAAATCCGTTTGCATCCATATCATTCGATATTCAAAAAAAACTGATGCGGATGTGGCTATGAAGACATCTACATCCAAAACATATCTATTCGGTTTTTTTCAAGATTATTTATACATATTTTAGTACAATGAAAGATACATATTTATTATTTTCTTAGGTTAGAAGTTCATAGCATATGCAATAAATGCGTATTAACTGCTCAAAATTATTTATGCTCATCATATTTGTTTATTTTTGACACTTTAATAATTCATAGGATTAAAAAAAGTTTATGTTAAACTAAAATTTTCCATTTATATTTCTTGATTTGTTGATCATTAGTAGATAGGATAATTATTAGATATCCATCTATATTCATGTATGTAGATATTTGATATTCGAAAATGATTCCGGATACTGATACAGATATGACACTACTCACACCCGAGAGTATCCATTGACAAGCCTAGTTTTGGATATATTTGAAACACATAAAGTGAATCACTACTCAAGATAGGACATGTGTTCCTTAGTGTCGAAGGTTACCGTCACTCTAATTGGAAGTTGACACAGAGCCATAAAATCTTCGTTCAAAGCATTATGGTTAATCAATAATTGTTATCGCATTGAACCAAGTTACTTCGAAATCAATTGCGTAATTAACTAAGGAAGTTATTAGAGTATTGACCACTAACTGAACTCTAGATGACTTAGTGACACAGTGTTGACAAAGAGATATACTTGCACACTATATTGTTTCTTATGTGTGTTCATATTACTGATCATAGGATCACTTGACACTGAGTCTACTGTTGTGCTTCAGCATAGTCCTCACAGACTTTAATATTTATATTCTTTGAATATTACTGAGGGCCAGTGTCAGACCTATAAGTCACACAACCGTGATTTTTAAAATTTAGTTATTGTGGAATTGTTAAATATGTGGATATATAAAGTGTTATAAATAATTTATGAAGGTAAAATAAGTATAATGGTTATATTCATTTATTCTCGAGGATTTAAATTTATATTGATTAAATATATTATTATTAGTATATTTAATCAATTCTTATTTGAATCAAAATAATTATGTTTTTATATTTTGAAACTATCAAAAATATTTAGACTTGCTTTTAAATAGCAAATATTTTTCTAATTAACTAGTTTATAAGTACTCAAAAGAGTTTAAATAATTAAAAATTATTAAATTGATATTTAAAATATATTTTAAAAATAATTTACTACCCATATTTAGTTAAATAAGGCAGGGCCGAAATTACACACATGCACATAATATATTATGTTTTTAATTAGTTAGTTAATTGCATTACATGTATTTGCTTTAGTAACCCACTTGGTTTTGTATTCGTCTGAGGGTCCATCAAGGCTAGGGTTAGGGTTCTAGAAACCTTATGGATAACCCTCTTAGCCACTACATGAGATATTAGGTAAAAAAAAAAAAATGAAAACTAGTGTCTTCTCTTAGCCTCCATTAAACATATTGATACAATTATAAAGATAAGATTTCACGCATCTCTCTTGAAGAACAAAGAGGGCCCGTTGCTTGGAGCATACTATATAGATCTAAGGTATTAGATCAAGATTTCATATATAGGTACAATATCTTATTTTTGTATATTTTTTCTGAATTAATGTTTACGTGCATTGGTTGGATAATTGGATTGAATGATTGATGACATAAAATAAAAAGCAAATTTTGGAAATTTTTTTTGATTAAATTGTATATGCATTACATATGTATGTGCACACACACACATACATACATATACATATATTATAATTTATTATTTGCTATTAATGTGTGTATGTAGACTACATGTAAATATTTTGAAGAATAATATATATGGTAGTTACTTTTGGTAAGTTTGATTGATTAAATGGAATAATTTGAAATGAAATAGTAAAAGTTTTAAATAACTAAGCTTTGAAAATTAATTTAATATTTTTACACACATATAGATTAGGTTGACCAAAGAAAACTGAATATTACACTAAAAATAACTACTAAATACATATATATGTGTCTATTCCATTTTGAAATTTAGTATTTTGGCAAGTGTCATGTCAAAAGGAAATATTTGAAAGTAAAATTGAAAGCTCAATTATGACTAGATTTTATTTTTACATTAGCTATCATATATACATAGATGCGTACATAAATACATATATACATATACATATACATATACATTATACATATATATAAATAAATACGCTTTCAATATTTAATTAGTTGGACGAATGAGTACGTGAATATTATAATTTCATATGTAACATATAAGACCATATGTTGCATACGAACATGTACATTGATTGTATATATTTTAGGTATAAATCCCAATACCTTAATATATATATATATATATATATATATATATATATATCAAGGGATGCACTAGCTATGAACCCCTGTTAACCATCTCACGCCATTCTTCCTAGGTTGAGTATTGGTGATGTGCCTGCCCCCAAGCCCCCTTAACAGTTCTGCCTTCATATAGGAAAAGGAAAAAAAATTTAGCCGAGGAGCCTCATTTTGAATATGATTTTGATTTCTAGTGCATACATTTACATATATACATACATGTATATGTGTGTGTGTATGCATGTATATATGTATGTATGCACCTTAGCCTGTAATGGAATGCAAAAAGTTGAATAAACAATTTTCTTGTACCTATCCGTGCTTTGTAAATTCTACTTTGAACGTATCATTTGATGTACTTCATATGTAGTTCTATATGTCTCATTTTTTATAACCCAGTGCAGTTTCAGTCCTTGTAAAGGGCGGATCCATTGCTTTTGGGATTCAATGGGTGGCACCTTTATTCCGTTGTGTACATCTATTTGGATGATGCGAATTGCGCCATTTGTTATAATTCTACACAGTTCCCACACTAGGATTTTTGATGTACCATTATTGGTTCTTAATAAACGATGGGATATGTCTATCTCTTATTTGCGACTGTTAGGCCCGGGTTTATACCGGTTGTTGCAATCAGCTCAATTGTAGTATTATGTTTCCTGAACTTTACTCCAGGCACTTAGGTCACGTGGTCGCTGTTTTTTGATGACCTAGTTTTTCTTTAAGCGAATGCATTGACATGGGTCTATTCCAACTTGAGTAGAGTAGTTTAATTGTTTTTGGCTAAGAAGTTGGGTTGTGAATTGAGAAAGCTTACTTTTTGTATACAATCATTTTATATTGGTTCAGGTTGTCTGATATCCCTACATCCATACAGTTTGGCAAAAGAGTCAAGCTATGTTTTTATAACTCATGATATATATATATATATATTATGGTGGTTCAGGCCATCTACCATTCCTACATCTAGTTTTGTTTTGCTAAAAAGCCGAGCTGCATGCCAGCAACTCTAAGACTTTTTAAAACCATAAGGTTTTATACCTAAAATTGTGCACATGCTTATATTTACATTATTGGAATGGGGTAAGGTCGACATGATTAAAGTTCCTTGCTCCAAAAGTTGAGGTCTTATAAGTCTCCATTGGTTTGGGTAGTAAGGTTTAGTGAAGTTTCCTAAATCGTCTTGACATTGAAATAGTTTCTTAGGTTTGTGAAGTAATTTACTTCGCAATTGAAAGGATTTGAAATCATTGGGGAGGTGTATGATGATTTAAAATGCTATGAAGTTTCTTTTTACATGTACCTTCGAGTGTCCTCTCCTTGAAAGGTGAAATTACCTTATGCTTTACCTGTACATCTTGCACTTTGTGTCTCTGAGGCAATTTTGGGTTGTATTTGGATCATTTTTGAGGTTTGGTTTGTTTTTTCAGTTTCTTCCCCATGCACTTAAGGAAAACGCCATCATTATCAATATTAAGATTGTCATTTTTATCCGTCAATTATGCAGGCACAACTGGTGAAAGATGACAGCGAGCTATAAAGCTAAGGGTGCAGGTTTGGCTCGGAGGTACATACTTGGCCACCAATATGAAACCCTCACCTATATACCCATATTATCAAGAGTATTACAGAGTAATACTGTAAGATAATATGAAGAATGAGCTACATGGGGTACATATGTGAATATTCTCTTAGACTAACACTGCTACGTATTAAAACATCAAATAAGTATCTCTCTTATATGTACATAGTATCAGTACAAATAATAAACATGTATACCACTAAGACGGAACAATACTCAACATATAATAAACAACATAGATCACAGAGTCAATCATGGTGACAATACATTTAGTATATAATCTATGATATAGTTTAGATAAAAATATCTCATATGTCACCTCTTTTAATAAAATGTGAAAAACAATCACTATACAACAATGTATTGAATATATGTCGTGGATCAATTTCACACAAATATCATACAATAATCCTAATATATATCCTCTATGCCCAATAATACACAAATTGGTCATGTCGTTCCTATATCCAAAATGTCTCAAACTGACCCGAGTATCATAAAATAACACATGTGTCGGACTATGTCTAATCAAATATAATAATGAGGGTAACAAAGAGTAGACATATAATAAATATGATAACTCAACCAGAGATGCTCAACTCATTAGACAATATGTCAATGCATACACACACACACACACACACACACATATATATAATGAATGCTTGAAATATCTATATAATATCATAACCAATCACCATAGTATCACGTCTCGTAAATTACTCAAAACCGTAATAACAACCAGCTCTAATATCAAAAGATGTCATCACCCATATAAAAATACGTCAGACCAAAAATCAGAGAATCAACACTTACAGGTGAATCATACATATCCAAAATCACCATCAAATATAGAAATATCTATAAATGTGATATCACCAAGTTTATTCAGGCTAGCATGAACCATTTTCGAAATATAATTCTCAGTGTCGATAAATAAAACATCAATATCAAATAGGATATGATAGGCTGCCTATCAATATAAATGAGGGTCAACTATACTCTAAACATATAGTACATGTATAATCTCATCTCCTCACATATATACACACACACACACTATCTGAAAGTATTATGACGGAAAATGACTACACGATAGACACAAAGTCCCAAGTAGAAT
The DNA here is from genome assembly GCA_030765085.1 of Allium cepa. Taxonomy (NCBI): domain Eukaryota; kingdom Viridiplantae; phylum Streptophyta; class Magnoliopsida; order Asparagales; family Amaryllidaceae; genus Allium; species Allium cepa. The sequence goes on from CM060943.1 coordinate 738,194,647, forward strand.
CATATATACATATACATAATATGCGGCATCTGGCACACATGAATGCTACAGTGAGATGTATCAATCGTATATGCCAATCTACTACTCTGTCGATATTAGAAGGGAGACTGATAGCACTAAGCAAGCCCAAAGACACCAAATCTCTACATTCTTTAGTTACCTCATAGTAAATATGACACATATACACCAATGTGTTCGTCAATGCAAGGACTTTAAGTTACAACACTACATATGCCCCTATAGGTAGCGGATTGCTGGCCTAGTGATAAAGGGGCTAATGCACGCATAAGGGTAGCACAAAGCTGAAACACTATGCTAAAAGCACTAAGCTATATATATAAGGTGTCATGGATCTAGGGTGCGAACCCACAATCCGGCTACCAGGTTGGATACTAGCCATCTGGTCCTCTATAACAAACATAAATAGGAGTATATCGTAATAGTGGCATATAAAACTAATGCATATAGACATGAAGTCATGGTCATCGTTAAGCACAAAGCCATACTCACTAAGTATAGGCACAAAGCCCTATATCGCTACGTGTATCACATCACACAATCCACTCTATTCCCGTCACGAAAGCATCGTCAACTTACATTGAATAACTTAATAAATATCACAACACCGTCCCATACCATTCCATGATACTCAAACGTTTATTCACTACTACTAAACTACGCTCAAACTATCCAAAATCTTGTATAACGAGTCCAAAGAACAAATAGAGAAATATTACTGAAAGTCCCATACCAGACGGTATTATAACTCCGTTTATCATTTTCTCGTCACATAGAGTTAAATATCAAAAAATCTCACAAAAGGATGTCATCACCGTATCAAATTAAAATCATCAATTAAACCAATTAAAACAGTGAATCACTCATATAATTATTATTCAATAAATAAGAAAGAAATGTCAAAATAATAATAAGAAATTTAGATTACTTGACTAAGTGTATATTTAAAATAATTAAACTAATTACTAAAAATATTACGTATAAGAATTTATAAAACTAAATTTTATATAAGAAAATAAATCTTTAGAAATGAACAATAAATACATATTTCAAGATTAACTAGAATTTAAATTCATTTATAATTTTATTATTTACAGTATATAACTAATATCTCAATTTCATATATAAATGATCAATAATTAACCGCTCACCAATATTGTAGAAGAGGTGATTCTTTCCTTTTAAAACTCCAAAGTCGTTAATAAAACTAATTATTGCACATAAAATTATTTCATAATTTACTACAAATCAATTATTATTTTAAATAATTATAAAACACCTAAATCAATTTAATATATTCATGATCAAATAAATCCTTTAAAGTCTTAAAATATACATTAAAAATTTATGTGATACACTTTAATAATTATTGAAATTAATTTAAGAAACATTTCGTATTTTTTGTCCATTTAAATAAGATATAAAATTCACTTATTTAGTTGATTAAACTTTAAATTGCTTTATATTCATATATATTATATCTAAACATTTATATAAAAGTTTAGATATGATTGTTTTAGTTTGCTGAAATAGAAACATAAGTGTATATTTCAAATGTAAATCATTGAAATATGCATACACATATATAGGCTACTCACACACTATTGCAAAAACACATAGACACATATGAACATACATTCTCACACAAACACATCACTCAAGTACACACACAAAAACATAGCACATACACATCTAAACACACATGCTTTACACACATACTTATGCATATGTCCGCACATAAACACATCATTACATATCACACATAATTGCACAGGTTTAAATTGAAAATTATCTATTGCGGTTGTTGGCATAATGTGTTTATATATGATAGGTACATGCAAAAATTAGATGAGGTAGAGAATGAGCTACTACTAGCTGATTCCTAATGAAGTAAAGAGAATGCTGCTAGAGTCCTAGATTTTCATGCTATAAGAACAAAACATGTGAGGTGGTTACGAACTTTAAGAGAAACTATTACTTCAACCAAAATTGCAGCTGTTTGTAACAAAAATGGGCACAACACTATTCAGAAGTCTTTGAAGAGATAAAAATAAAGAATAAAAATGTAAAATGTAGATTATCTAAAAAAATTCAAAAACAGATAAGTAAATGCGTAGACACACAGGAATTTAGAGTGGTTCGGCGTGTTGCCTACGTCCACTATGAAATTTGATGATTTTATTTATGTTCTTTGGATGATTACGATCAATTGCATCGGATTACAGCAAATTACAATTATGAATTCGAGTACAACAACAGTAATGGAGTGCAAAGTTGAATCCGCCAGAGTCTGGGCGTTGGAGAATCAAAAGATCCTTCTTCTGTAGGCCCTAGGGCTCTATTTATAGGCATAGGAAGCTGATATTTCACTCATATCTCAGGAGACTTCTTCTGGCACGTGGGTGGGGCCATGCGATCGATCCCATAATGTTTCGACTCGATCCGTGATCGATACGAACGCAATTCGTATCGATCAAGATTTTGTCCAATGGAGTCAAAACTTGGTGTGAACATTCTTTAGCTTGTACGTAAGCTCCTATGAAAATTTCATAGCATTTGGACCTATGGATCTTGAGTTATGATCGATACGATTTGGAGTTTTTCGGCAGGCTGTTTGGTTCAAATCGATAGCTTCAAATCGATCTATTCGAATCGATCAATGCATGTGTCCAGGTGATGACATGGTGCGCACTCTTCGGACCATCCCCCTTTTGCATCGAATTGACTGAGTCGTCCCAAGGCCTTCGCTTTGTTCGTATCGAAGACCGTTGCCAATTCGTACCGATGGAAGTTGTTTAGTTCGTACCGATGAGGGTGGCATAGTTCGTATCGATGGAGGTGGTTCTGTTCGCATCGATTAAGGCGGCCCTTGTCTGTATCGATTAAGGTAGTTTCACCTTAATGGATACAAATGAGCAACATAGTGATGGATACAAACAGTGGTTGCCCGATGGATACGAACTAAGGTCACCTGATGGATTCGAACAAGGCCCTTCACCTGACGGATACGAAGTGGCACGTCCTGATGGATACGAACAGATGTTCACTGATGGATGCGAAGTGGGCAATGGTTGATCGATACGGACCGATGCTTTGAGATGGATTCGAACGCGACTGATGTGAACCGAGGCTTGTTGATGGATACAAACTAGACCGATTCGAATTGAGGCACAAAGATGGATGCAAAGTTGTTGCTGCTCTGATCGATACGAAGACGATGGATTCGAACCGAGGCACAATGATGGATAAGAAATGGGGTTATTTCCTTCAATTTTGTATCGATCATAAGTTGAGCACATGAACTCGAATTGACTTGAAACTTGGAATATTGGCTTTTATAGCTTCGCTTGTCGTGTCTTGTCAATTGTAGCTTGATCCGGACTCAAACAAAATTCATCGATATCCATGGTGAACCTATGCATACTCGATATCTAGGACGAGTGATCCTTGGTTTTCAGTCAGTTCCTTGATATCTCGGCTTTGCCAAAAGACTGGATAACATTTTCCCCCTAAAATATGTCTTATGGAAACATGACGTGCTTTGAAAAGCTGCATCCTTCATTCTGAACAGTTATCGTCTTTTCGTTGAAAGTTGTAATCTTTGATCGATTTCCTCAGTAGTGTGAACTGTTGATTGTCAACCGTTGTACCTTGGGCTATTGTAACTGATTGTTGTACGATAGTAATAAGCTGTTTGTCATCGTAATCGTTATTAGATGAGTATTCAATTCCTGTAGATGTTGAAAATTGAATATTAGTCCGACATATATTCACATATGTTAATCTGACTCTCGTTAACGTTGCACGTTCACTAGTCATTGTCAGTTCTCTCGTATCGAACCCCGTATCGATCCTCTCCTGAACCGATATGAAACTGGGGTTGCAACAAAGCTTAACGGTTGTTTTTCAATGTTCCTTCGTATCGGTCCTCTCCTGGATCGACCTAAAAGGTTGAAAGGCGGTTTTTGTATCGATGCGATTCATAACAATGGATACGAAATAGACGTTCGCATCGATAGAATGAATTATGACGGAGTACACGGTAGTGAGTATTAGGTTGCGATTTCATATCGATGAATCTTGTGTTATTAGATGTGAATAGTCAATTCGCATCATGGATATGAGCCTCTGGAGGCTGTGACTCGATGGATTCAAACAATGAAGTTCGTATCAATGAACTGTGGTTGGAGTCGAAAATAACGGATACGAACAATAGTTTCATATCGATGGACCTTGGCGATTCAGAAAAATTCCTGTTACAGATTCCGTATCGATAGCACTCGAGTTGACATATACAAACAGCTCATTCATATCGATGAAGTGGTGGACCTGCTGTAACCGGTTGCTTTGACTGGGAGGCGAATTGTCCTTTCCCTCTGCACTCGGGTCCATATAAATAATTTTTTGGACTTAGCCATTTTTTCCATTTTCTTTCACTTTGCTTAGGCTTTCGTATCGATAGAAGAAACGAGGAACGAAAACTGTCTTCATCCCCAAATCAACACAGTTCTTCAATTCTTGACTAAGTTCTAAAAATAGGTAATTGATTAATAACCATACTCGAAAAACGACGAGATTCGAGCGCTAAACCATCCATATCCACGGTCGATTATGGTGACGAGGAGGCCGAAATGGGTCGGAGCAAGGACCAGGAAGGTTGAGATGGTTGTAGCGTTGTTTGGGGAAGAAGGACTGTAGATGGATCTAGAGTCTTCATTCGTATCGATTGAGAAAGTGTCCTACACATCTCTCTGTAAAACAATCAAAATTTCATATCGATTTATCGCTGAGAGAATTTCATATAGAGAGGTGGAATGGTTTTGTATCGATGGACGATGGTTGGAGTTCATGTCGATCCATATTGATTGGTATGAAAATCTAATTACGCGATCGATACGAAGCATCGGCTCTATCGATTGATACGAAGACGCAGGATCGAAGTCGATACGAATCCGACAACTCAAGACATGAAGCCCTTCTTCTACGATCGATACGAAGGAGACCTTTGACGATCGATTCGAAGTTGACTACTTGGGATCGATATGAAATTGACATTATAGGTCGATTCGAAGTTGCTGGCCCTGATCGATATGAATCCAAGGCCTCTGATCGATATGAAGCTAAGGCCTCTGATCAATACAAAGCTAAGGCCTCTGATCGATACGAAGCTAAGGCCTCTGATCGATACGAAGCTAAGGTCATAGGTCGATACGAAATTTTCTCCCTTCTGATCGATACAAAATAGACTTCTGGTGATCGATCCCAGCCTGACCCTCGATGGATACGAAACCTTGCACAATCGATCACATGACTCTGACGAGCTTCATTCTTGCATATCTGGACTTAACTGTTAAACTGCATATTTGACTGACTTTTGAAGCTCGTCGATGGAACTGTAACTTGACAAAATGATAACGAACTTTAACTTGGATCGATCGCTAGCATCTGGACGGCACTGTTGTGACGGTCAGCGATGACGGCCACTCCAGTCGAATTTCAAAGTCTTGTCATTTGCATGCCTATCCATACTCTGTTGAATTTTTTTAAGTAATATACAGCACAGCACTGCACAACACATTCACACACTTCACATTGGGGGATGCACGGGCTCATTGTCGTCTAGTAATGATTTCTTATAAGTTAGTTTGTTATGGAACCTTTAAGCTCACAGCAACAAGAAGTTCAGAGTTCTCTCCCCCCAACAATCGAGATACTGGCCATTACGGCCGAGATTATAGATCCAGCCACAGATAAGATACTGGGAGCTGTTTTCACCTGTACTCCACCGGATTCTGTGCCGTCTAATGTTTTCGAAGACATGTTGGGACGGATATGCCTGAGGCATGGTTTGTAAATGGATGACATGTTATTGTCGGATCCGAATGATTGACCGCACCTTCCACCTAAGGGGTATATCACATTCAACCATCATGCATGCGCAGCCGGGACACTTCCTCCGTTTAACCAATATACCAGGGAAGTGTTGCCTTTCCTTGGGATCACTCCATCTCAGCTACACCCTAACAGATACGCGTTGTTGAACAGTTTATTCATCGTGTTCATGGAGCATTTCTTTCGACCACCAATCCCAATCAAGATTAGATATCTCTTCAACATTAAGAGCTGGGGAGATAGCCCATCTTTCACACTCATGGAAGCGGTCAGAAATTGCCAAATAGTAACGGGTCTTGGACCAAGCTAAGTTACTTCAAAAAGGAATGGTTTTACGTTCGACGTACTCTGGGATTCGCCAGCCGATGGTTAGCCAAACGTAAGTACCGTAATCTTCTCAAGTAGTTAAAAAGATAATCACTATTGGTGCCAAACTTATATCACTTTTTCTTTACAGCTGTAATTCAGCTACCCGAGGGCGTTCATTTCAAAGAGATAATTCAGATTCTTCAAGAAGTCCTAAGCGAAGAGAGAAACATTGACTCAGTTCGGACGGATAGGAATCTAAGAATCGTTGGATTGACTGAGCCGAACCAAAGTATTAGGCTCGAGGGAACGCTAAGGTCCATCTCGAAGAAGCGATCCAAGCGTAAGACGCCCAAAATTGTTATAACCGAAGAGGCTGATTCGGAAAGAACACCCACTGATGACGAACTCTTGGCCGGGCCTTCGGATGCGGTTCAGGGCTCCAAAAGAAAGAGAAAAGGCAAGGTTGCTGCTTTTAAGCGTCCTAAATCCGGTAGAAGGAAATCTGTGAATGAATCTTTGCTCGTTCCCAGGATTAGAATTTTGGAGGCTTCTCCCCCGCGAGTGGAAAATCTTTTCGAAGGGCTCACCAATATCCCAATCCCGGACTACGTGTCCTTCCAACATGATGTCGGATTGTAGGAACTTCAACACGCTTTAGATTTAAGCGAGTCTCTTCCCACTAGCGTGGTCGACACTTTCGGTTGGTCGGGGGGTTGCACATACATACACACTTCACGGCACTACACGATTCCTCACCATAGGTCGATCACTTCGGGAGATTACTAACTCTGCTTTTCTTTTACTTTGCAAATATAATGTCTGGTCGAGACTCGATGCTAAGCAGTCTTCGGAAAGCTCGCCGATCTTCTACATATAATGAGCAGCGCAGAAGAGAGATGGATATGGATTATGACCACGGGTATTCTAGTCAGGAGCGGTATGACAGAGACAGGGAGTACATACATCGATCTTGATCTCATTCTCCCCCTTCCAAAAACCTGTACAGCCTCCGGTCTACGTTTCTCGCCCTCTAAAAACTTTGCGGCACAAGCCGTCTTCTCATGCTCCAAGGTCTGAAACTCAACAACGTCGAACGAAAGTAGCGGCTCCCATAATTGCAGAGAAGGTTCTCGCCGAGCCTACAGGGGAAGGAGCAATTAAAATAGCTCAACTGAAGAAAGATTTTCCCGACATATGCTTCAACGGTTATATTTTCCCCTCGCATTGAAAGGGAATTCCGGCGGAGGCTAAGAACACTGTTCACGACTATGTTGCAGATATCTACTTTCAATATAAGGAATGGGCGAAAGCCGCGAAAAAAGCATCGAAGATGGCTATTGAGCGGGCTGCTGTGATTGAAAAGTTGGAGAAAGAGCTCGTGCAAAAGGATCAGATCATTCAGGTGCTCAATACTGAGGCTGAGTCTTCTCGAAAATCTAAAACAGAAGCTCTCAAAAAGGCTGATGATGCCCACTCGACCATTGATAGGATGAGGCAAGAACATTATGTTATGACGGAGGACATGGGCCATAGGAACACCACCGTCACTGCTGAGCGAGAAGTGGCCCTCAAAGAGCTCAACGAACTTATGTCCCAATTTTCTGAAATCATTAAAGAGGGATGCCGCCAACACTTCAGCACAAGAGGCATGTGATCAAGCGGTGGTGCTTCAAAGCGAAAGGGATGTGGATATGGAGAGAGTCCGCACAGTGAAGACCGAGGTTGAGGAAAAAGTCCGGACGACGGAATCCAAACTGGAGGCTGACATTGAAGACCTTCTCGTCACCTACAACGCTAATGTGTTGAGACACAGAAATTTGTCTTGGCTCGAAAACTATTCAACACATCTCTATAATGCCTGGAGCCAATTGGTGGAGGAAGAGAAGGTGGTGCATCTGGGTGAATCCTTTGATGAGTTTGAGTTTGAGAATCGGTTGCCGACCGAAGACGAAAGGAAAATTCTCCACGAATCAATCATCTCACATGAAAGGGAGAAACTCAGCGCCCAACATCAGGAAACTGGGGAAGGCTCAGGTGTCGAGCATCACACCACAAGTTTTGAGATTACTGCTCTATCTCCATCTGTGCCTATACCAGCGGTTGAGTGCCAGTCTGCCCGGCATATAATCTAAAACAGCCGTAACTATCCCCCATCAAAGAGCATACCTCCGAAGCCGCTCAGCCATCTGTGAGCCAAACCGAGGAAGGTACTGTGAACAAATCTTATGTGTGCTCGAAATAAGGAACTCGCCTTGATGCACTTGCTAACAGTTTCTCTTCTTTCTTTGTTTAGTGATCGAAGTTACACCGACAGCGCCTCGTGCAATCCAAGAATTACATCAAGCGTAGGAGGCCATTATTACTGAAGCGACCACTATGACAACGACCGTGCCAATCGAAGGAACACAGGGGAGCTCACTTTATTTCAACAAGCAGATGATGAATGAGCTTCTAGGTCGACACAGTGACCCCTTCATGAACTTGCCATAAGTGGACTCGCGCTCGTTTTTGGTGCTTCAACACAGACCACTGCTGCCCTCAGCGAAGCCCAATCTATTCGTGAAGAAGAAATACTAGCTGAAATCAATGCTGAGTTAGAGGCAGCGGCACATGGTGATAATTCTGGGGGTGGAATGGCGTTGCCTGGCCCAGCTCTGCTAAGAATAATATCACCTGTAGGTACACTTGTTGATACCAGTGTGCCCATTCCGCCCTCTGTTTTAGATCTGACTTCTCTGACCCTCCTGGAGGAAGCATTCCTTTACATTCAAGTTCGGAGGAGGATGTTGAAATCATGCCTCCGTCTGGAGACGATCTACCAAAGGGCAAAAACTCAAAGCAAAAAATCACTAGCGGCTCTAGCGGATCCACACCGAAGAGGAAGCCATAGAAGAAAAGGGAGTAGATGGCCTCTTTGGTGCATTTTTTGATAGTTAAAAACTTTTTTTTGCTTTCCTTTCATAGGCCATGCATAGATGCAGGTTCGGCCCCTGCTAGTAGGAATTTTGGGAAAACTTGTATATGAATCTTCAATTACAATCATTTGAAATGAAATTTTGTTTTCTTGCTTCAACTTTTATTTCTGTCTTTTATGTTTAAGTGTTGCAGCATTTAAATTTTAGTTCAGTGCACTTGTGGAGTTTCAACCTTTGGGATGAATTTGCTTTTATTTGCCAAGCCTGGAAATCACAAACACGAGTCGTAATTAGAGATCGAGTTGGACTTTGACGTTGCACTGCTTCGGCCAGTGGTTAACACTTACGTCCTGCCCCCAGTTTCGGGGACAAGCTGCAAAGATGATCTAGCGATCGCAATTTGTCTCTATCTCTTTGAGTTTAACATCGTCGGAGCGATGCTAACACAAGTGAGAGTCGAGCGGTTGAATCACACTCGCTTACTCATAAATTGTCACGTCCACACTCCAGGGATCTGCATTGTATTTCGACGGTCAATCACGCCTATTGAAGTTTTAAGTACATGTCCATGCTTTGGGGACTTAGGTAAGTTTATGAGTGGTCATTCGCACTCAAGTTGTGTTTATACTCTGTCCGCACTCTGGGGACTCAGAGTTGTTTGCAATTGATAATCTGGTTTGCACTCTGGGAATCCGAAGATAATCGAGTTTGTAACCCAGTTTGCACTCCGAAAACTTGGATTTTATGTTTATACTCCAATTCACACTCTGGGAATTCGGAGTTGACGCTTATACTCTGGTTCGCACTCTGGGAACCTAGAGTTGATGTTCATACTCCTATTCTCACTCTAGGAATTTGGAGTTGGTATTTATACTCTGGTTCGCACTCTGGGAACCTAGTTGATGTTTATACTCCAATTCGCACTCTGAGAATTTGGAGTTGGACGACAGATGGTTAGTCACATCTATTTATGCTTTTTAGGACTTCGTTCGCACTATAGGAACGATGGATTTATTGGGATCATGGATGGTCGGTTCACATCCACCCCGGGTTAACAAGTGAGGTCGTTAGATGGACGGATCCATCCTCCGCAAACTTGGCTAGGATACGGTCAAAGTCGTTAGATAGATGGGTCCACCCTCTTCGAGACCATATTTATGAGTTTATGCTCCAACTCGCACTCTGGGAGTTTGGAGTTAGTGAAAGGATTGTCGTGTATCAACCCTTATTTGACTTTAGTGTAGTGATTTGTTTCGACCTTGGGTTTCACTTAGCGAGTGGCCGGTCGTATCACAGTCACTCCTTATTTGAATAAAATCCATCGTATAATGGAACTTAGCTCTCTGTGCATCATGATGTCACATTCAATAAATCACAGCTCTGGCTCGAAGAGATGGCATTTTATTGCTAAAATGAGAAAATATGGCAGAATCAGTTGCCTTATTACAAATTCACATTTCAAAATGCAGAAACAAATTGTACATAAATGAATGTACTAAATAAATAAAGCCTGTCATGTATAGTAACGACGGAGACTCTCACTGTTCCAGGCTCTCGGCAAAGTAAGACCGTCAACGGTCGATAACTTGAACGTGCCATCTCTGATTTTTTGTGTGATCACATACGGTCCTTCCCAATTTGGTTTCGTGTGGGAAGGAACCGGATAGATTCTCTTTAGAACGAGATCGCCGAGTTCAAAGGTTCGTGGTCAAACCTTAGCATTATATAATCGGGTAACTCGACTTCGATGTGTGGCTGCCCTCAAATCAGCCTCTTCACGCTTCTCATCCAGAAGATCCAGGGACTCAGCAAATAGTATGGCGTTTGTTTTTGGATCATAGTAAGTCACGCGATGAGAAGGTACTTCCACCTCGATTGGAATGACGGCCTCTAAGCCATAAGATAGAGAAAATGGAGTGTGTCCAATCATGGACTTGTGGGTCGTTCGGTAAGCCCATAAGGCCATAGGAAGTTCATAACCCACTTGCCCCCGCCTTTTCCAGTCATTTGTTCAGAATAGACTTGATAACCTTATTAACAGCTTTAACTTGGCCATTCCTTGAGGGTGTGAAACTCCAAAGAATTTCTTCAAATATGGAAACGATGGTAGAAATCCTTGAACTCAACACTGTCGAACTGGGATCCATTGTCAGTAATGATGGTATGCGGGAGACCAAATCGGCAGATAATGTTGCGAACTACAAAGTTGATCACCTTCTTCGTCGTGATTGTTGCAAGAGGTTCAGCTTCGGCCCATTTGGTAAAGTAATCAACTGCGATGATGACGTACTTCGCACCACCTTTGGCTAGAGGTAGAGTGCCAATGATATCAATGCCACATACTGCAAACGGCCATGGACTAACCATTTGGGTTATCTCAGTAGGTGGGGCTCTAGGAATTCGAGCATGTTTCTCGCATTTATCACATTTCCTGGCATAGTCTCCTGCATCACGGTTTACAGTTGGCCAGTAATACCCATATCAGAGTACTTTATTAGCAAGGGCTTGCCTCTCGGTGTGATCGCCACATTCTCCTTCATGTACATCATGTAACACTCATTTAATTTCATCGTGCACCATACATCGGAGGAGAGGAACAAAATATCCTCTTTTATACATAACTCCATTCTGAATGGGAAATCACGAGGCTTTTCGAAGAATCTGTCTTTTCTCACTCCTGCGCTCAGGCAGCGTTCCATGCTCGATGTAATTTCGATACGGAGTCATCCACGACTCCTTACTAGGGTGACTTCAAATACACCTGTCTCCATCTGATCGACGCTTGATGAAGATAACGTCTCCATAGGAATAAGTCTCGTTTGTTATGCTTCGCCCGTGCTAGATAGCTTCGCTAATGAATCAGCCTTTTGATTGCGCTCGCGGGGTATGTAAAAGATGGCATAATAGTCAAACTGATCAAGTATTCCTTGGACTCGAGCTAGATAAGCAGCTAGTCTTCGATCCTTGGCTTGAAATTCACCCCGAACTTGGCATACGACTAAATGGGAATCACAGTAAATTTCCATATCAATAATTCTCAAATCACGGGCGAGTTTCAATCCAACAAGTAAGGCTTCATACTCAGCTTCATGTTGGTAGCACAAAAATCAAATTTCAGAGCACGGAATATGGATCGGCCTTCGAGGGTTTCAAGTACTACCCCAGCACCAGAACACTGATCGATTGATGCACCATCAGTATGCAGCTTCCAGATATATTTGAAAGATTTACTGGTTTCTGGAAAGTCCTATGGGATGGTGAACTCAGCTATGAAATCCGCTAAGACTTGTCCTTGAATAGCTCTCCTTGGAGTATAAGTGATGTCGAACTGGCTCAGTTCAATGTTCCACTTGAGTAACCTACCAGACGTCTTAGGCCGCGTAAGGACCTGTTGTAAGGGCTGATCGGTGTACACAGTGATAGGATGAGCTTGGAAATATGGATGGAGTTTCCTTGAGGAAATGACTAGGCAATAAGCCAATTTCTCTAGCTTTTGACAATTCCTCTCAGCTCCTGTTAGATGTTTACAAACATAATAGACCGATTTCTGCACTCGATCTTCATCCCGAACTAAGGCAACACTAATTGCGTTTTCTGATACCGCCAGGTAAAGGTATAATTGCTTGTGGTCGATAGGCTTTGACAAAATCGACGGTGTGGAGAGATGTCCAACTAGTACACTGAATGCGTCTTCACATTCGGTGGTCCATTCAAAATTTCGCTTTCCTATTCGAATCAGATCGAAGAAGGGGATGCACTTGTTGGTGGACTTTGACATGAATCTGCTCAATGCTGCTACTTTCTCGTTAAGATTCTAGACTTGATTTATGGTTATCGGAGTTTGAAGATTTCTGATCGCCCAGATCTTTTCGAGATTTGCTTCTATTCCTCGAGTGTTGACGATGAATCCAAGGAACTTTTTAAATGCGACTCCAAAATGACATTTCTGTGGATATAGCTTCATCTTGTATTCTCGAAGGATGTTGAATATCGATTCCAAGTCTTTCACATGATCAGTGGAGAATATCGAATTTACCAGCATGTCGTCCACGTATATTTCCATGGTCTTCCCGATCTGGTTAGCGAACATCTGGTTGATTAGGCATTGGTATGTTGCTCCGGCGTTCTTGAGTCATGACTCTATAGCAGTAGAGTCCCAGATCGGTCACAAAACTGGTATGCTCTTGGTCGGGTAAGTGCACTGGTATTTGGTTGTAGCCAGAATAAGCGTCCATGAAAGATAATAACTCGTGCCCAGCCTCGAATCTACAAGCTGATCAATTCGGGGGAGTGGAAAGCTGTCTTTCGGGCAAGCTTTGTTTAAGTCAGAATGATCAACACACGTCCGCCACTTTCCATTCGGCTTTCGGACAAGTATTGGATTGGATACCCACTATGGGTATAAATCATCTCGGATAAACCCATTTGACTTCAATTTATCGATCTTTTCTTTAAGGGTGGCAGATCTCTCTGGATCCATACCATGCCTTTTCTGCTTGACCGGGATACACCGCGGGTCAATATTCAGGGTGTGGCTTGTAATGTCCGGCGAGATCCCACACATGTCAGAATGCGTCTAGGCGAATATGTCAATATTCGTTGGAGAAATTCAACCAACTCCTATTGCGTCTATTGGCTTAACTGAGATCCAGTCTTTATCATCTTTGAATCATCTTCATCGTCGATCGGAACATCGATCGTCAGCTTGACCGGGGAGGCTTGACTATCTTTAGTTTCATCTTTATTTTCAGTTTCTCTCAGGTCAAGATTTCTCTGGAATTGGTTGGGGTGCCCGAGCCGGGGCCCAAGTACCAATTGTCAATTATCGGCAAAACGGACGCAGAGAGATTCCTATACGCCCTTTCCCTTCTCCTTTCACTGCGCCCCTCGTAGCTCAGCAACATAACAGGCTCTCCCAGCAGACCGATCTCCTTGAATGACTCCGACCCCACGAATGGTGGTGAATTTCAGAGTCAAGCACCACGGGACAATAGCTGCCCTGAATTCAACAGGGGCTGGTCGGCCTAAAAAAGCATTATAAGGTGAATCAATGTTCAATATGACAAACTGTAATATCCGGACTCTCCGGCGTTCTCCAACCCCCAACTCCATTGGCAGTTCCACCACTCCAGTGGGTATAGTAGTACTTCCATTGAAGCCGTGGATTCGAGATTGACAAGGTTTCAAATCCTTGGCTTCCATCTTCATCAAATCATATGCTCACTTAAACAAAATATTCATAGAACTTCCACTATCAACCAGGATCCTCTTCATCCCAACAGGACCTGCATGGGCAGATATGACTAGTAGGTCGATAGTGGGGGCTTCGACCTTATCATCTTCTCTGTTTTTGAATACGATGTCATCTGTCACCGTCCTTTGTTGCTTGGCCGGAGCCCCGTCATCACAACTACTACAGCATTCGAAGTTCAAATGCCTGATAGAGCTGGCATACGACTCGATTTCCCTCCAGCTTCGATCTGCTGGATGAGGACCACCACTTATTGTATTTATAACTAACCTCCCACCAGTACAAGCGGGTTCCTCCTGCCTTTCTTGATTCGGTACATGATTTTGGGTTGATGGGCCCTCACCTCCTGACTACGGCGTTCGCAAAACTGATCCAACTTCCTTTCCCTAATCAATTTCTTGATGAGATCGTGCAAATGATGACACTCATTCGTATTGTGGCCATAACTCTCATGAAACCTACAAAACTTTCCCGTCTGGATCTGCTTCTCCGATGATGGCTTCGAAGCAGGATTCTTGTATTGCATAGTATTATAGGTTTGCAGATACACATTCTCTAGCAACGTATTCAATGTAGTGTAGTTATCGAACATTGGAGCCCTACGTTGCGGACTACGGTTTTGATCTCGCTTATTGTTTTGATTGCCATTGTCCCTATGCTGAGTTTACTTATTCCGTATATTTAATTGAACTTTTCTGGAGCTCTCTCCGGACTGCTTAACTGCAACATTACTTTGTATCCCTTCCATACTGGGTCCCGTGTCATCCTGCTTCATAGACTGTTTCGCGTTCTCCCGTCTCAAGAATTGGACGGCTTTGGAGTAGAAACGGTCCAATGACGTGGGGGATTTCCAGCCAACCAATTTCCAAACTCAGAGTCAGGGTCAATCCCCTTAGTCAATGCCATTAAGATTGAGTTGTCGTTAGGATTACTAATCTCTGCACATGCAGTATGGAACCTCCCTAAATAGCGTCTGAGTGTCTCACCGAGAGCTTGAGTGACGCTAGATTGGGGTCAGAGTTTCCTTCATACATTGGAAGAGTCGGCATCCTGAATCGCCGAGAGGGTTCAACATAAAGTATCTCGTCTGTGAAAGGAGTATGACTCCAAGAGATTCCCCAGTCGTCATTAGTAAGACCCTGGCTTTTTCGAATCATCCGTCGAATCATAGTTGGAATATCCAGCATTTGTACATTCTATGCACATTGATCCATAGTATGGTCGGGTTCCATAATGCAAGGCTGGACCGGGCGCTGTCGATGGTCCATGTCTCTCCTTTTTAGCTCAAAGCCTTCTAGGACGTATGGTTCAGGAGTACGTCCACCTGATGATGGTTCAGCTGACTGATTCCGGGCATTAACCCCTGGTTCAAGCACGGCGGTGGTTGCACGGTTGTCTGTTGTGTATTGAGAAACAGTACCTCCCCGGGAGGAGGGTCCAATATGGAAACTAGCAGATTGGCCAACTCTTAGTTGTCCAACGGTCATTGCAGGCTGATGTCCGATGGCTTGTGTGTAACTCTCGTCTAGCCGAGGACGTGGATCTGTGATGGTAATCAGAGAGGATGAACTTCTTTGAAGGAATGAGAAGTGTGATCTCTTCTGGATCTTCTATGCCTTTAGCGATTCAGTTGGTTAGTCAACTCAGCGTTGGCGCATAGTTGTTCAGTCAATTATTGTCGACTCTGGGTCAACTCTTGAAGCAGCATCTGAAATTCTTGCCTTGTAACCAAGCCTAATGGATCTGAGGGTCTGGTAGCATTCTGGTTGGATGGAGGCAACTACGTGAGATTCTATCTATCCCGTCCTTCTTGATCGGCAGTGGTGGAGGCGAACCTTGTGTTTACCATTATGATAAATGAAGTCCTTTCCTAGATTTTATGCAAATCTGAATACATTGGAAGGATTCTGGACTTGAGATCTGGATCTTCTTCTTGGATTTATGCAAACCAGTATCAACAGTAGATCCAAGGAGCAGGAGAAAAGCTTTTTTTATCAATGAAAGCACCAAAGTGATTGTACCAAAAATGGACACACCACTTTTTGGAAGACTTTAAAGGGATAAAAATGAAGAATAAAAATGTAAAATGTGGATTATCTAACAAAAACTTCAAAATCAGATAAGTAAATGCGTAGACACACGGAAATTTAGAGTGGTTCGGCATGTTGCCTACGTCCACTATGAAGTTTGATGATTTTATTGATGTTCTTTGGATGATTACAATCGATTGCAGCGAATTACAGATTACAGTTATGAATTTAAGTACAACAACAGTAATGGAGTGCAAAGTTGAATCCGGCAGTGTCAGGGCATTGGAGAATCAAAAGATCCTTCTTCTATAGGCCCTGGGGCTCTATTTATAGGCGTAGGAGGTTGATATTTCGCTCAAATCTCAAGAGACTTCTTTGGCACGTGGGTGGGCCCACGCGATCGACCCCATGAAGTTTCGAATCGATCCGTGATTGTTACGAACGCAATTCGTATCGATCAAGATTTTTTTCCAATGGAGTAGAAACTTGGTGTGAACATTCTATAGCTTATACGTAAGCTCCTATGAAAATTACATAGCATTTGGACCTGTGGATCTTGAGTTATGATCGATACGAGTTGGAGTTTTTGGTAGGCTGTTTGGTTCGAATCGATCTATTCGAATCGATCAATGCACGTGTCCAGTTGATTATGTGGTGCGCACTCTTCCGATCGATCCACCTTTTGACCCGAGTTGACCGAGTCGTCCCAAGGCCTTCGCCTTGTTCGTATCGAAGATCGTTGCCAATTCTTACCGATGGAAGTTGTTTAGTTCGTCCGATGAGGGTGGCATAGTTCGTATCCATGGAGGTGGTTTTGTTTGCATCGATTAAGGCGGCCCCTGTTCATATCGATTAAGGTAGCTTCACCTTGATGGATACGAATGAGCGACCTAATGACGGATACGAACAATGGTTGCCCGATGGATATGAACTAAGGTCACCTGATGGATTTTCAAACAGGACTCTTCACCTGATGGATACGAAGTGGCACGTCCTGATGGATACGAACAGATGTTCGCCGATGGATCCGAAGTGGGCAATGGTTGATCGATATGGACCGATGCTCTGAGATGGATTCGAACACAACCGATGCGAACCGAGGCTTGACGATGGATACGAACTAGACCGATTCGAACTGAGGCACAAAGATGGATGTGAGTTGTTGCCGCTCTGATCGATACGAAGACGATGGATTCGAACTGAGGCGCAATGATGGATATGAAATGGGGTTATTTCCTTCAATTTTGTATCGATCATAACTTGAGTGCATGAACTCAGATTGACTTGAAACTTAAAACGTTTGCTTTCATGGCTTCGCTTGTCCTCTCTTCTTAATTGTAGCTTAATCCGGACTCAGACAAAATTCATCGATATCCATGGTGAACCTATGCGTACTCGATATCCGGGATGAGTGATCCTTGGTTTTCAATCAGTTCCTTGATATCTCGGCCTTGCCAAAAGGTAGGATAACAGCAACTGGCATGGCCAAGTCAGCAGGGGAAGATAACTCAACCGAACCTGGGAAACATAACAAAGCAAGGATGTTGTATAGCACAAGAAAAATACACAAATGCAATATATATGTATATACACACACATACACAAGCTATTTGAATGATTGCACACACAAAGTACTCACACAAGTCACGCACGGAAAACACCAAAGCAGCAGGTACCGATCGAACGGTGGTGAACATAGGTTGACCAGTGATAGGTCCAAAAATGCGATCTTCTGCTACTTTAAGGTGAGCTCGACGATGATAATATGCTTTCTCGATCAAATGCTGAACACAATCTATAAATATACAAACACCGTTCCATTTCGTTCAAGAGTATACAACATCATGAGATTGAACATAGAATTTGAGAGTGAGAAACTCACTTGAAAACTGCTTTCTATGCTTCATCCTTCCACTTATATGCACACTCAACCTAAGCACGGCTTCAAATAAGAATCAAGCTACAGATGAACACAAGAATGAAGTTACACATATTTGAATTTGGTGAATTTTAGTAATTTATTTAATTTGGTGTTAATTTTGAAAGTGATGAGAGTTTATGCATTTTTAATTTGAGGAAGAAGACTAAAATTAACAGAGTAAGCTTGCATGAGAATATTTTTCATAAAGGAAAGAGAATTCTAGAAGGAGAGTTAGGCTAGGGAAGTTTGGGCTTGGTCCTAAAAACAAAATAACCAAATATTTATATATGTTATCATTTCCTTTTCTATACAGGTTAAATTCTATTTAATTTAAATAATACAAACTTTCATTTCAATTTCACTTCTTTTCCATATTAACATTATATTTCACATTTTAAACCCTTTTATTAAATAAGTTCAAAACCAATATGCCTAATACATTTTCAAATTCCAATTTAATTAATTAAATTATTATTATTAACTTAAATTAATTATTACTTAAAAATCGGGTTGTTAAACCGGTCTTTTCATCCTAGCCATCCTTTCATTTATTTACGCCATAAATTAGTTCAAGACCTCTAATATAGGATTTGAGGAGGAACTTTGTGGTGGGCCTGTTATTTTCTTGGAAGAATTAGGTTAGCTTAAAGCTTAATTTCAACGGCTAAGATTTCGCTATGACTAGAGGAGGAGAAGCAGTAATCTAGTGGGTTATTAAATGTATGTTTGGCAAGAGTGTGGTTTTTTAGCTAATAAATATTTTGTAAAATAAACCTTATGGGGGTTTCCTTATGGCATCAAAATTTTGGTGAGATTTTTCGATCTCATAACACTAAAATTTTAAAGTAATCATGTTGTTGTATGTTTAGAATATTATGAATTAGCAAGTTAATGTTGATAGAGTAAAGGCAGTGCTTGTAGGGGCAATTATTTATTACGTAACTTAACTTTTATAAAATAATCTTGTTCGAAATGATGTAAGTATCTGGTTTTATTTTCTTTTATATATGTTGTCATATATAAATACAAATAATGAATTAAATATATTAAAAATATATAAGTAGAAAATTCTTAGGAGAAATATTTTATCGATTGGAGTTATAAATGTATTCATAGCCTTGAGTATTGAATAAATAAATATATATGTATATATACAAAATTACTCCTTAAATATTCCTAATCAAGATGGATCGATAAAATGATATCGATGCATCTGTATTGACTAGTGTATGTAACACTCTTCATACGATAACGATGATTTACTCATGACCGTTTGGGACACCAATGGGTTAAATACTTATGGTTGTCTAGAACAATCAATGAATAACTTAAAAAAGTCTTATACAGGTTGATATAACTTTGTCAAAATAGAAGATCTAAGGGTAACAACGTACAAGAGTCTAACTTGAGGGTATTGTCAATCTTAATTATCTACACTGTACTTTGACTATGGTCAAGTACATGACATACCAATCACACCATGGCCATAATTAGGTACATTTGAACTGTTTGAAGTAAAACACCACCTAAGAAAAAATCCGTCTCCATCGTCAAAGGTCAATATCACATTAATTGGTTTGTCAACTTAAAGTCAAAATCTATGGCCAAAGAAAATTGTTTAAGCAATAAATGTTGCCAGATTGAACTAAGGGCTTTTAAGCGACATACTCAAAATAAGGATACTAATAGAGTTTTAAACCTTAGACCAAACTTTAGATATCTCGGTGATACAATGATGGTGAAAAAAATACGTGTTTAAACCGTCATTACTAGGTGAGAAATATTAGATAAAAAATTTCACCCTAAATGATCTGTAAATATTAAACTTGACCCTATACTATACTTCAACAATGTACACTCAAACTTTGATATTTAAATTGTTTGAATATTAGTCGTGGATCGGTTTCACACTAGAGAGTCAATATAACAGCTTTATCGGTTATTTCCGAGTTCCACCATGGATAAAATTAATTTATATTTATAATAAATTAATTCATATTTTATATTAATATGTGGCATTTTTTAAATATTTATCTCATACTTAAAATCAAATGGGATGATATATAAAAGTTATATGGTTGTTCGATGGATTAAAGAGCTAAGAATTAATTAATTGAATGCTGGTTCAAATTAGAGTTAATTGGGATTTTGATGATGCTTGGTCATCCCTAGGTTAGAAAACAGAAGAAGATATTTTTAATAATTGAATTTCATGAATTAAAGGTCTTATAACCATGCTTGGTCATCCCTAGGGTTTGAGAAAATGGGGAAGGGAAAGATGTTGGTTGATGGCTATAAATAGCCAAGCCTCTACATAATTACTTACATTGAATTTGCAGCTCTCTTTTCCCATTGCTAGCCACCCATATATTCCATGGTCTTGCCTACCTTTTTACATTGCATATCAAAGAGAAGGAGGAGATCGTGGTGGTCTAAGAGGAAGAATTGTTTCGCCAACCTATCGATTCTCGACTAGGTCAATTCAAGGTATAACTTGCTGATTTTAATTTTGATTCATATTAAAATCACTTATATCATCATGTATATTTTATAAATAATATATTCGGCTAATAACTTTTTTTAGAAATATATTAATATATATATATATATATAATTTTTGAAAAACTTATTTAAAAATATATAAATATTTTAACATACACGTGTGCATATATATGTATATAGCACCATATATGTGTGCAAAATGGTTAAATTAGTTTCGAATAAATTATATATATACACACACACAATTTTGAAACAACAGAACAAATTTTAAAATTGAAAACTTTTTGATATTAAATAAATATATTTGGTTTTATTAAAAAATCGCTTATTAGTTTCGAATTAAAAAAATTATATCTATACACGCACATACATTTGTTCACTTGGATTTATATATAAGCAAATACTAGTATATTTCTTTTCAGTTTATTAAGTTAAAAAAGTTAAGTTTTTTAAATTTATTTTACTTAGTCAAATAAATATCTATTTTGAATTTTTCAAATAAAACATATTTTAATTGAAATTCAATTATTAAAATTACCTTCTTCTGTTTACGACTGAAAAAATGATTGTAATTTATTTCTTTTTAAATAAATCAAAATCATTTTGAATTTGAATTTTAAATTATATATTTATGTATGGCCAAAAATAATAATTTGGTTAAACGTGTGTATATGTATATTTATATAATAACTTTATAGTAGACAAAAGTTATTTTATTAGTTTATATTTAAAATTATATGCATATGTATTTATATTAATGTATAAACATATTATTTTAGTTTAAATGTTTATAAATATTTTAATGGTTGAATTATATTAAAATTTCATTTTATTTTATTCCATGCACACTTAATGTATATGTATTATATTACATATTATGTATGCATTATATATAACACATAATCATCATATTGATCGTATGGCAAAGCGGTCAAATTTCCCCATGAACCTATAGTTTAAGTTATATATATATATATATATATATATATATATATATAGTTTTGATGTCCATATTGTGAATATGGATATGATGACATATTAAATAATTTAATAAATTAATTATAAGTTTAATTATAAATAAGTTTAATTCAACATTAACAATAATCAATTATTTTAATTCAATTAAAATATTAAAATACTCTTTTGTTGATAAAAATACCAAATTTGATTTAGTATTAACAAATATTTATTTACAAAAACACAAATTAAAGGTCTTATGCAAATTAATAAAAGGATTTCTAATCCAACAGTCAATGCATCTGATCCAGCAAGCTATCAGAACCTGTATTGTGCTTGTGTAAAAAAAAATTAACTGATACTAAGGGTAATCCCTTAAGGAAAAGTCAAAAATAGATGGGTGTCTATGAAAGGGTGTTTAAACAAATGAGAGTTTTACTCTAATTAAGGACCACTATATATAGAAAATTTCTCGATCTCTTGGCCCTTACCTAGCTCGTCGAAACCATCTGATTTTAAGGTATGCTCTTGTGAAAGATTTAAATGTAATTTGAGTCTTAGGTTAATTCCAATATCAAATTTTAATATTATAAAATAATTTGAAATCGATTTAAATTAAATAATTAATTGCATAATTTTATAAAAGTGGTAAAATGCAAACTTAAAACTGTTTTAAACTAAATATTAATACTATAAAGGGTTATAGAATATAAACCTAAATTTTTTTAAATTCAATAAACAAATATAAATGTTATATTTGTAAATTAATTAAAAAATTTAATTAATAATATATATATATATATATATATTTCAATATATATAACTAAATAATTTATGAATGTTATAATTAAATACGAGTGCGGGTGCATGTGTTTGTATGTATATGTGAATAAAATGGGAGGTCAAAACAAATAAAACCCATGAGACATAAAGAGGTGTACATTGGATGTATATAAAAGATATTCAATATCATCGCTTATAATTATTATACACTCATCTACCTTAAATAGTTGATAATACTCTACAAATTTAGTTTTAAGTTATGAATTTAATAGTAATAATGCTCTCTAACATTTATAACATAAATATAGCACCTTACATATCTATGTTTGTTGGATACCTTCAAGGCATAGAATATCTAAGATGAGTTTATATTACCTATAGATGTATAAGAATGGTTTGTAACTTTTTTAAGCACCCTCAATGGTTACATAGATCCCATTAGGATATCACAGAATGTTTAGGTCTAGAGTGTCTAATGTACTTCATAATTTGTTGAGCACCCTCAAGACCATGAAGATGATCAAGAGCGTAGATAAAAAGTATGTTAGGCGTTAATTGAATATAATCAGTAAAGAGTTATTGTAACATCTCTTATTCCAAAACCCAAAGGTGGAACCTCATTGTACCGCAATCACCTTGGAATTATCTTTCAACAACAGAGTTGAGACCAATTATAATATACAGTCTAAAGTAAATAGAGCAGAAATACAAAATAAAACACTTCATTACAGATTTAGCTTAACAATTATTTTTTTACATCCCAAAATCATACCCATGCGGGGTCAAAAATATAGTACAATATAGTTATTTGTGTCATGCAACACATATGAAGATGCGAACGTGGCACAAGATATAACACAATTAAAACAACACAAATAGAACCAAGCCTCATGTTTCGCCTTTGGCTTGTATTATTCAGCCATCCCAAAAGCAGTAAATTTAAGCCTATAAACTCAGCTTATTCAAATGAGTATCTGTAAGTTTATAGGGAAAAATAAATAAAAATACGAGTTACATGTAAAGTCTGGTATGAGTAACATATTACTTTAAGAAAGACAATAGAAATACTGCTCAGCTAATATATGAAACGAGTTTTCCCCTTCATAATACTAAAGCAACGAGTCTGATTTACAAATATAACTAAGTTGTTGGTTTGTTAATTTAATGTCAAATCTATATTATGAAGTCGAACAGAAAGGACCCTCTCGGTTTGTCCCATGGAATCATCACATTGTTTGAATATAACCAATATACCGTACCCTTGACTACCCTTAAGGCCTTACATACTTTTGCGATAGATACGTACCACTAAATTTCTACTGTTCGGCTATCACTAATGCCTTATGCTTATATACTATACACATTTACACTTACATTTACATTTAGCTTTCGGCTGCCACTAAGGCCTTGCACATCGTTGTTCTTGAGTGCCACTTAGGGTCCATTCTTTGCAAACTGAGCAGTGCATTCGAGCGACGTATTTGAGCAGGAAAGTTGGTTGAAAGGGTAATGTATTTGATGATGCAAAAGGGGTATTTAAGTGGAGTATTTGAAATGTGATTTTTAATTTAATTGATTGTAGTTAATTAATTATTATGTTTATTGTGTAATATGCATTTCATAGTTGCAAACACTAAAACATAAATTATGCAATTTCATTAAAATAAACTAATACACTTTTAATTCAAATACATTCAATCAACAAGCTAAAACTACCGACGATGACCATGCCACAAATCCAACTCGTATACTATAAATCCTGGTACTTCTTTATCACTAATTTTTCCATGATATGCAAGTTTGTGGATTTGTTGCAAAAAAATCAAAAAAATCTCCCACCGTTGAACATTCAGAATAGGAGCCATTAAACCATAACAATGCTGCATGACACTATTGAAACAATCTACATCCTCAATCGACCTTCCAACGTCATGCCTGCTTGAACTGCCCTGCTCGTTATGCCTACTACATCTAGGCGGTCGGGTAATTCGAGCATCATGGCCTACCCTATCTGATTAATAATCCATATTGTCGGTAGTAAAAGCATGAGCGGGTGGGTTAGGAGCTATCGGATATCTGCAACTCTCCTTTCCTATGCAGGCTCCATAGTTGATCCAACTAGCTGAATATGAAAACGATCGCTTTTATGAATCTTTTGAATCTTTATGAAGTCATATTCCATCACTCCTAAGGACCGTCAATGTAATCATTCTCCAGATTCCAAATCCCTCCTTCTACAAATAGTAGTTTGTCCCAATCAACCAAAGAATGCCTCAGGTTGTCCCATTTGTTCTTTATTTGTGTCTGGACCAGTGAAGATTCAATCTGTCATTAAATGCATTTGTCACTGATGCATAAAATGAGCTGGCAAAATTTCTTCTTTCTGAAAAAATTCAATGCATAAGTCTATGAAAATTCCCTCTCTTTTGGGTGTCCCAAATTAATTTGTTGAGAGGGAGCAGAAGTAGAAGATCCATGAGACATTCTAAAAATTAAAAATTACAAATATAGCAAAAAAAGTTCCATAAAAATATATATTATAGATATAAATAGAATAAACATAAAAAGGTAAAAATATACCAGAGAAGAAAATCAGATTGGTGTGTAGAAATTTATGAAAATTTATTGGTGTGTAGAAATTTATGAAAATTTGGTTTAGTATGTGGAGGTGGAAGAGGGGATGGAGGAATAGATAGGAGAAAAGGAAAAGAAAATAGTAGCCGTTTGGGGAGGAATGGCACAGTGCGTCGGATGCGTCTGACATCAGCATGCCGAATCCCTCCCTTTCCTTTAATGGTTCAAATAAGGCATTTGGACCGTTAAGGTGTCGGATGCGTCAGGCACGTCGCTAACGGTAACGTGGCTGAAATTGGTTGCGAATGGTACCTTAGGACTTACACTAAAATTTTCGTATTTCAACTGCCACATAGGCCTTACACTAACATTGCTTATGGTTCTAGATCGAAGCTTTCAGCCTTAAGTCTTTTACGGCCCCCTTTTGTTGTCGCTATACCCTTTGCACCAACTCTTTTGTATTTCGATTTTAACAAAAGCCTTATACATACACTTTTGGTTTTGATCTCCACATAGGCCTTACACCTACGCTCTCGATTTTGATTTCCACACATGCCTTACACTTATCATTCAGTTTCAATTGCCACACAGGCCTTACACCTACACCTTTGTTTTCGGCTACCACACAGGCGTTACACCTATCGAGCTCTCTACGTAATTATTTGCTTTTACCTTTCCACTTAGTTATTTAAAAAGTTGGTATCTAGACTAACAGTCCTTACATTATGTATATTGATTGTCATATTATTATCCATGTGTCTAATCCAATCTCAGCCTCGCCTTAGTATCAATTACAGTCTTCAGAAATGATTAGTCATGATTTACATTCTTTACATAGAGTTACGTGATTTTCGGCAATCACTATCCTCGGTCAAGTCTAAGGAATCCCGTTAGAGTTTAGTTATCAGCTATTTTGTGAAAATAATCTTTAATTTATTCGAAATCGCCTCCTCTACTCATATATTCTCACAAACCGTCAACAACCTTTAGTCCTTGGTTAATACCTTTGGTTTGCCAATCTTAAACTCAAACCTTTCTTAACTTGGAATTTCTACTTATGCTGATACATTTAAGATCTTGGTTTTAATTAACATTCGGTTTGGCCCTACCCCTTCTCATTTCCCTTCGGTACACATAGGAAACTGTTTCTGTACATTTATTGTTAACTTTCCACGTGTCAACTTTTGATTCGTTTGATGTAATCCTTTCTGACATGACACGTTCAATACAAAATGTGGCCCTGGTTCCTTGACCCAATATTTACTATTTATTTATATTAATGTGCCATCCATCTCCCTATTATAGCCCTTCGGCCTTACTTAATTTCTTTCAAAATTGACTTAATTCATCCTCGAATAATCATTGTAAAATAATTCATGATTTGTTTCTATGCAATTACTCTAGTTCCTTATTTTTAGTTATTTGCTACCCCGTACTGCCTTCTATTAATTCATAAATATTTATTTACATACGAAACATCTTATAACACAAAACCCTCTAAAAACAAGTTTCTATCATCATATTAAATTTTTGGAGCTTAAAGATTTTTAGAAGTATGAAAACCATTTAACAAAAACTTGACCATGGAAAATTAAAAGTGGAAAGGAGGAATGGAGAATATATTACTCACATAGATTCTTCAGTTGATGAAGTCTCTGGCTCCCTAAGCTTTAATCTTTCCCTTTTCTTCTTGTTGTTGTTTAGGCCGCAAGCACCGTTAAAGAACTCAACTTTTGTTTTTAGTTGTGAGTGTAATGAAATGAAAAGTGGAAGGCAGTTATCTTTACTTTAATAGAATGATTGGGCAGCCAGCCCACTACCTCGTTTCCTTATAAATTAGTTAGCTCAAATAGTTGCATTTAAATCTTATTAACTTAAATTTTCAACTTGGATTTTCTAGTATCACTTGATTTATCCAAGCATAATGACTGACTAAGCGTCACATTAACATTCACTCTTTTTCATAATTTTAATTTTTCTTTATTCACGAAAATAATTACTTAATTAATTGCTTATTAATTTATGGGGTGTTATAGGGTTCCCCCTTTATAAGAATTCATCTTCCAAATTCAAACACGGTGTAATAATAAATTCCAGCCTTTCTTATGCCTACACTAACTTGCACATATATTGGTTCTTCGGTTGGGATCAAAAATGTATTAGTGCTTCTACCAACACATAACAAAATCAACTATAATATCACAAAATATACATGGCATAAAACCAACCCCAGCAAACATACAAGCTAAGCTAAACAAACAACTCGGGATTATCCCTCTTAACTTTATCCTCTGTTTACCAAGTGTAATCATCTCATTCCTCACTCCACTAGACCCGAGCAAGCTTTACCTCCTTTTTCCTAAACTTGTTGACATCCAGTCTGCATTTCTAACACAGGTCATGTCTTGTTCAACAAATCAAGTCTTCTAATATCTCTCGGTACAACAACATTCTTAGGATCTCAAATACACTTCCAAAATGTGATACATGAAAAATATTATGGATCCCCACTTAAGTGCTTGGTATATCAACTCTATAAGCTAGTATATCAATCCTCTCAAGTATTAAGAACATGCCAACATATCTTGGCGCTAACTTTCTAGCTTATCTGAAACTCATAGCGTCCCTCATGAGTGATAACTTCATAAACACACGATCCTCTAGATCAATTCCAAGCCTCTCTGCCTCTTATCGACATAACTTTTTTGCCAAAATTGGGCATCTTCCAACCTTTGCCAAATCAATTTAACTTTCTCTAAAGCTTCTCGTATAGGATCCAGACATAACAAGAGTCTATCTTCCGTCTCACACCAACTTACTGGCAACTTACAATGTTTTCCATACAACTCCTCAAAAGGTTTTATTCCAATATTAGACCAGTTATTATTGTATGAAAATTCACTAATCTTAACTTATCTTCCCAAGATCCACCGGAGTCTAGCACACAAGCTCTTAGTAAATTTTCCAGAACTTGGTTGACCCTCTTAGTTTGCCCATTATTTTGCAGATGGGAAGCAATACTTGTTATCCCATCTTTTGGCAAGGCCATGATATCATCGA
The DNA here is from genome assembly GCA_030765085.1 of Allium cepa. NCBI lineage: Eukaryota > Viridiplantae > Streptophyta > Magnoliopsida > Asparagales > Amaryllidaceae > Allium > Allium cepa. Next base: position 738,222,859 of record CM060943.1, read on the forward strand.
CTCGGCTATGAACGGATGGTTATCAGCCTTATGAATCGATTATATACAATACTATGGACGATGGTCGAGCAGACCGGACTAGGTCCCAATCGAGGTGCAATTGGCATAGAGCAACTGGCATAGCCCCGTGAAGTTACATGCCAAATTTCAAGTCGATCGGAGTTCATACGCTCGAATTATGGACAAAGCAAAGACTTATATGGATCGTTCAGGAACGATCCATAAAACAACTCAAATTGGCAAAGATCGATCGATATCTCAAAATCCATAAGGCCAATTCACTTAAAACTTTCAAAGCATCAGTATATTGAAGAGTGGAGCCTATAATAATGATCGCAGGTCAAAACTTTAAGGTTCAAGGAATGTCGATCGTTTTATTTTGATCCTTCATAACGATCGGTGTAGCTCAGTGAACGATCCATGTGCAACAAAGATAGATCCATATCTCACAATCTACAACGAAAAATGACTTCATATTTTAGGAGCAAGGTCAAGAGGGAGTAAGGTCAAAAGGCATGTGGGACCCTAAAAAATGATCGCACGTCAATTGGAGACCAAAAATAAAGATCGGTAAAACTATAGCCGATCATTCCAAAATATTGAGTTAGGACCACCGATTATTATTGTGGGCCCTTATGGACCTAGTGAGCCTTCTTCTGAAATCTTAATGAAATATCTTGCCATCTCACCCTATAAATACAAACCTGTTAGTTCATTTTCAAGATCTTTAACGATGCTTGTTACTCTAGAGTCCATTGTAATCAAATGTTTGCTTTGTTCTACTGTTGTAATCAGAATCACAAGAGAGTAATAAAGGATAATCTTCAAAATGAACGTAGGCATACAACGCTGAACCACTATAAACCTTTGAGTCTTTGATGACTGCTTATTCTCTATTGCTTATTTATTCATTTACTTAGTTTAATTTTTCTTTTCTTCATTTACTTCTCTACAAAACTATTTTGGGTGTCTGTAACCATTTTCGGTGCAAACATTTTGGTGCTTTTACCGAGAACCTTGATTCTCAGCTTATTATGATCCCTTTGTTGCTACTAGATTGGATAAATCCCCCAAAGAAGATCTACAATTATCTTCAAGAAGTTTGCTTGTTCAACTCAGATTTGCAAAAATCAAAGAAAAGCTATTAATAATGGTGAAGAATACTAGATCTACTTATTAGAACATGGAAGGAAATGAAAATGCTAATATCCAATAAGGAGGCCTGAATAGTCAACCAATGGATGTGAATGCTGAACCAATTGAAATCTTGAATCCAAAAGATTCTATTACAAGGGCTGAATTTCAGAATCTATTGAGAGATCTAATGAATAGCCATCGAGAGTTAAATCAGCAGATCCCTGCCAATATCAACCTAATGAACCAACTCAACCAGCAACAACGTGGAAAAGCTAGGAGGGAATCTACCCCTTACTCGGCATCAAAGAGTTCTAGTTCATTGAATGGGTATCATGGGCATAGGCATCGTAGAATAGACGGATATCATGTAGAAACTTCGGGGCATCAATAGGTAGACTATCGTGGTCTGCTAGGAAAGATCAGTTTGATCCCTCCACCAGACATGAGAACTTACCCATGCATGCAGGGATTCAAACAGGAGCTGTTACGACTGATTTGGATGATGGAGTTTGGTTAAATGTTGATCAAATACTTCCTCGGAATGATAGTGAAGTAAATTTATGAGATACGCATCGAGAAGATGTTGAATCATGAAGGCATGAAATGGCTCATAGACATCGACCGGAGCATTCATGTGAGGCGGAACACGACCACCGCTTGGCACCGATTATCCAAATGCCGGACTTGTCGGATATGGTCAGACAGCTAGTGAGAGAAAGCCAAGGCTTGACCAATGATGACTGAGGAATCTCAAGAAGCCATACCCTGTTCATTGATAATGTTATGCATGTAGAATATCTAAGGAGGTTCAACATGCCATCGATGCCTGCTTATGATAGGAAAAACGACCCCAGATAGCACATCATGAGATATGAACGGTTGATGAATTCTGCACGAGCATTTGGTGCAACCAAGCGTAAATGTTTTTCGATAATTCTCTCTAGAATAACGACAATGTGATTCACAATGTTACCCCCACGGTCGATATCTAGATTTGATAATTTGGCAACAAAGCTTGTGGAGTAGTTTCGAATGCATGCAACTCACCCTAAGGATGTAATGTCCCTATCCAACATGATCCAGGATCCAGGAGAATCATTGAAAGGTTATTTGGAGAGATTCCATAGAGCTATTACAGAAATCAATAATCTGAATGATTATGCAATATTGATGACTGTGACAAGAGGGATTGATCCAGAATCTGATTTTGGCGATTGATTAGCCATAAGCCACCCACAACCTTGGAACGCTTTTACACAAAGTCGGCTCAAATTTAAGAAAGGAGGAAGCCAGATCCTCTAGGAAGAAGAATGTTGCAGGACCAAGTGGAGAGGGAGAACAAAGTAATATTGCAGTAAAGCAGTCTGATTACAGCTCTAGAAAATTTCAACTGAATGTCCAAAACAAACCGAATCAGCAAAAGAAAGGCGGAGATAACAACCAAGAACGAAAGAGGGATTTTGGAAGAGGAAAGCCTTTCGATGTACAACACTTACACGCCACTGAAAATGACCTTGGAGAATGTCTATTTGTCTACCTACAATACTACGTAGTACAAGATGCAGACTCCAAAAGAATCAACAGAGAAGAAGAAACCAACCGGGAACTATTTTCGATTTCACGATTGTTATGGGCATAACACCAATTAATGCAGGCACCTCTAGGATATTATTGAAAAGTTGATTCAAGAAAGGAAGTTACAATAGTTCGTAAAAAACCTGCAGGATAGCCGGCATGGGACATTTGACCCCAACCGAGGACAAGCATGGCACGGGGTTGAGGAACCTTCATGGACTGGTAGGAGATTAGTAATCAATACAACAATCAGATGACCGCATCTGATTGATAAAAGTTGGCATGAGATGGAGCGCTATGCTAACTCGATTAAGCATATGGATTTTGAATAATGTTCAAACACGGAGGATGGAGCTCCGACGAAATAGCAACGTACAATGGCAGATGATATCGTGTTTAGAAATAGAGATGCAGATAAGGTGGAGGCTCCAACGATCAACCAATGGTCCTTTCGACCATGATCAGCCCCGCTTTTTTGAGAAGGATATTGGTTGACTATGGAAGTTCTTTAAACACAATTTTCAAGAAAGCTTATAATCAGAGGATAGAAGTAAAGGATTTGAAACCATCTAAGGCCTGCATTCATGGCTTTAACGGTGCTGCAAATGAAGCTGTTGGTTATGTGGAATTACCTATGCAGGTGGGAGAAGATGATCGTAGAAGAGTCCAGAACTTTCCTTTTGTTGTTTTAGATGTTGAATCTACATACAACGCCTTTTACGGTCAACTAACCTTAGCTGAGTTCCGTGCAACTCTTGCCTGATGGTGTTTGACTTTGAAATTCCCAACAGATAATGGAGCTGGAGTTGTTCATGGTGATCGGCCAACTGGACGTGCATGTTGTGTAGCTGAGCCGTGGGAGCTCAACGGAGAGAGAAAGGTGAAGGTGTGGACAAGTCAGTCCGCATCCGAGCCATCGAGGATTGACAATTAATGCCTAAGCCTTAGCTCGGGTGCCACACTCGATTCTATAGAGATATAGATCCAAGAGATGATGAAAAGGAGTCCAAAGAGACAAGGCTGTATGGGTTGAGCTGACGATTGACATCACAGTCAGTCATGACAAACCATCATGGGTCCTAAAGATCAGATCACAGCTCAGCTCCCCAATGATGAAAGAACTTATTGGATTTTTTCGACTGAACTTTGACGTGTTCGCTTGGACTCATTCTAGCATGTGTGGAATCTTGCCTGTCATTACGAGCCGTATATTGAATATCGACCTGAGGCATGTCCCGGTGAAAAAAAGACGTGGCATGGATCTGGAAACATCCACCGCTCTCAAAGAGGAGGTGGATAGACTCAAAGACGACGGGTTTATCCTCAACGCCCTCTATGCTATGTGGGTATCTAATCCTGTGCTTGTGAAAAAGGTGAACGGGAAATGGAGAACATGCATTGATTACTCAAACTTGAACAAGGCGCGTCCCAAAGATAGTTTTCTCCTTCCAAGGATCGACCAGCTGGTGGACTCAATCGCAGGAAATGAATTGCTTTTCATGGATGTGTATTTGGGATATAAACGAATTATGATGCACAATCCCAATCAAGAGAACACTAGTTTCATTACCGATGTTAGATTATATGGCTATGTGGTGATGCCGTTTGGGCTAAAAATGCAACAACGACTTACCAGCGCTTAGTCAACAGGATGTTTAAAGATCAGATTGAAAAAACGATGGAAGTATATGTGAATGATATGCTCATGAAGTCAATATGATCAAGCGACCACGATAGAGAGTTGGCAGAAATGTTTAGAATCCTCAAACATTACAAGATGAAAATTAATCCTTTGAAGTGTTCTTTTGACATAGCATCAGGGAAGCTCTTCGGTTTTATTGTTAATGCCCCTGGAATCGAAGCTAATCCCGAGATGATTCAAGCTATTTGCGATTTCCAAGCGCCAAAGACTATCAAACAAGAACATAGTCTAAATGGGAAAGTTGCTGCCTTGAGCCGATTCATTTCCAAAGCTACCGATAAATGCATTCCTTTCTTTAGCTTGATTAGGAAAGGGAAAAGAAACTTCAAATGGACATAGGATTGTAAAGACGCATTTTAAGCTTTGGTGAATCATTTGGAGAGGACCCCATTTTGTCAAAGCCGATGGATCATGAAGATCTATTTATCAACTTGGACGTGTCCGTACATGTTATAAGTGTCGCATTTCTTTGTGAGGAGAACCGAATTTAGAGACCGATTTATTACATCAGCAAGCGATGGACTGGAGCTGAAAGGAACAATCCAAAAATTGGGAAAATGGCATGTTGACTGCATCAAGAATGCTCGGCCCATACTTCTAGGCACACCCGAAAATGTTTACACTAACCAGCTATTATGACAAGTCCTACAGCGACCTGAGATGTCTGGAAGATTACTTAAGAGGAATATCGAGCTTAATCAATTAGATATCTCTTATCTCCCTAGGAGGGCTATCCGACGTCAAGCATTGGCAGATTTTATAGCATAATTCACTACATAGGATGATTCCTCGGAGAGCAGTGAAATCCCTATCATGCGGAGGAAATTGTATACCATTGAAGCAACTAATAATCATTGTTTTAGAGCTGGAATTGTGCTTGTAACTCTCAAAGATTGGTCGATTTGTTACGCTTTAAAGCTTGATTTCCCAAGACAAACAACAAAGCTATGTATGAGGCTATGGTTGCTGGACTTAAACTCGTGAGGGAAATGATAATAAAGTCTCTTCAAATTTTCTACGATTCAAAGTTGGTAGCATACCAAGTCAGGGGAAATTATCAAGCTAAAGGGCAACGGCTTGCTCCATGCCTTACCCAAGTCCAAGAGTTGTTGGCCAAACTGAGTACTATGACATTTCGCATATTCCATGGAATCAAAATAGAAAGGCCGGGAAAAGTTTGTTAGCGCCGACGACGCACAACAGATAGGCTTGGTATCAGTCGAGGTACTAAATGCCTTGAGTATATATCTGATGGACATTAGCCAAGTACTAGAGATGGAGCCTGATAAGGAATCGTGGATGACTCCGTTTAAAGATTATTTGCTACAGGGAGTTCTTCCCGATCGAAGGAATGAAAAGGATAAATCCTTCGCAATGCTTCACAATATATTATAAAGGAAGGAGTTATGTACGAAAAGGGTTTCTCCTTTCCCCTTCTCCGGTGTATAACTTATGATGAAATAAAACGAGTCCAAAAGGAAGTCCATGAAGGGGAATGTGGCAATCATACTGGGAGGGAAAACCTTAGCAAATAAAAAACCGTTATAGGTATTATTGGCCGACCGTTAATCGAGATGCTGTCGATTAGGTAAAGCGGTGCGACAAGCGCTAGATATATGAAAAAGTTCCAAGAGCTCCACCAATCGAAATTAAACAAATGGTTAGCTCATGGTCATTTGACATCTGGGGCATCGATATTACCAGTTCCTTACCGATCTTTAAAAGTGGTGCAAAGTACGCTACTGTTGTAGTTGATTACTTGACCAAATGGGTTAAAGCGGAACCCTTGGCCACGATCACGACTAAGAAAGTAATCAACTTCATTGTCTAGAGCATTATCTATCGCTTAAGTCTTCCATGAAATATTGTAACAGGCAATGGGACTCAACTCGATAATACCGTATTAAAAAAATTCTACCATCGATATCATATTGAAAAGAGGTTAGCAGCAGTCGCTCACCCTCAAGAAAATGGACAGGTTGATGCTGTGAACAAAATTATAAAATCCATCCGAAGAAGCATTTAAAAAAGGCTAGAGGCAAATGAGTGGATTAACTCCCGACATTAATATGGGCTTACAGAACCACCTATAAGTTCACGACTGTCCATACTCCATTCGCCCTCGCTTATGGCTCCGAGGTCGTTATTCTTGTTGAGCTCGAAGTTCCTTCTCATCGAGTAACTTATTATGATCCCAGAATAAACAAAGATCTCCTTTTGGAATCTCTAGACTTTATAGACGAAAAACGTGAGGAAGCTGATTTGAGGGCAGCTGCACATTGACACTGTGTCGTCCAATACTATAACACTATAGTCCAACCAGAACCTTTGAAATCGATGATCGCATCTTAAAACAGGTTTTTCATACCCCATCACATATGAATCCAACCTGGGAAGGACCGTATGTAAGAAGCTTGGAGAGGGAAATTTCAAGCTAGCGACTGTTGATGGCGTCACACTTCTAAGAGCGTGGAATAGTGAACATTTACGACACTATTTTATTTAGTTATCCTTTACATTCAGTTGTATTTATTTTCAGGATTTTCTTTAGCATTTGGTTTTTCAAATATGTAATAAGACAAATTATGTCATTCATTTCCATTCAACAATAGAACTTTGAATTTTCCATCATATCTATGACCTACCATTGTCATACATGTTAGTTCTGATATACGACCGACTAAATCCCATTGTTTGATGGGGCCGACATAATTCGAGAATGATTGTGATTCGACCAGTCATTCGATGAGTTTACCCATATTTGAGGGCAGGACAACTGACCAAAAAGAACCGAACTCGACAGCTTTTCGAATAACTCATGTCCTCAGAGTGCGGATATGAATATAAATGCTAAGTGGGTGCGACTGCTCACCTATGATAACTCATGTCCCCAGAAAGCAGATATGGGTGCAGATGTAAGTAGGGCATGATCCGACAACCCATTAACTAACTCTTATCCCTATAGTATGGATATGAGTATAAACAAATAGATGAATGCAGTTCGACCACTCACTATTTCATAAATTCCGATCTGAAACCTACTGAAGGAGTATAAAATTCGCTAAGGATGGAGTTCATCCATCCACCATCTAACTCCGCTAACCTGAGAATTAGGGTAGGAGTATAATTACTAAAACCATTGAATTTGATGGTGTAACACTGAGCTCGAGCCCAGTGTTTGATACGACTAAAGGCCACGACCTTAGGGAGACCTTGGGATGGATAAGTCAGATCAATATTTGAACCAATGAGCAACGAATCACAAATACATTAAATGAAAACATGATAGCTTGGTCGTTTAAACAAGCGTATGCAATAATTCTACACAGAAATAAAAGAATCCTTTTCACGCTAAACTTGTTGTTCACAATACAAGTTTATCCAAAATGAGAGGTAAAAGTAGGGTCGTACCTGAACAAACACGACCAACGTAAAGAAAAATTAGCCATCTAAGCTATTTATGCATCACATCAACCCAAAGATAATTTCCTGGAGTTCCTATCTTTCTTTTGTTTCTTGGGAGTGTCTCCTCAAAACTGCCACTCAATCCTCTCTTTCACGCTTTTCAGCCTCGGCTTCTCTTTGAAGAAACATCTTCAGTTATGTGGATCGAGGCGCATCATCTTTAAAAGCAGGAGGGATCGAGGCACTCTCAACACCAAAAGCAGGGAGTATCTCATCTCGAGGAATTGTCCTGCTATAAGGGATCATCTGGAGCGAAAAATGAATCGGCTTATTGAAATTCATGTCAACAGGCTCATTTTTTGCTTTCTTTTCCAACAACTTTCCTTCTCAATGCGCTCTTTCATGCTAAGCTCATCAGTAGGATTGGAAGAGCCCATGGCTACAACATCCTTATCAAAATAAATTTTATGGTTTGGGTTGCCTCTTTCTTGAACAATGCCTCCATGAATTGATCATCAATAACGAAGGTTTCTTCTTAAGCGCCCTGACCGGTGGCCGAAATTGTAACTTTAATGGATTTTGTCACGGACGCTTGTGATCCTACTTAAGGATCTTGTGAGGGAGGAGAAACGACATCTGGTAGATATAAAGATGATAAAAAATAGGTGAAAAGATAAGAAATATCAACTGATAACACCCTAACTTTTTGAAAGACGAAAAATGTTGACGAAATACCTTTCTCGATGTGGCTTCCAAGTGGAACCAAAATATCCTCAGAACTACATTCGAGAATTGGAGAAAGCTAAGGCTTGTCCGAATCATACCCGAGGATGGTTGAAGAATCTGCCTTGGAGCTACGAATAACCTGGCATGCCGGGGGAAATTCAGCTGTAACATTGGGTTGTGCAGACCCGAATCCTTCACCCACTTCATGTGAAGAAGCAGCAGCAGATTCTTTCTGAAATGTAAGCTGGATATCATGCGATGTTTTGGGTTATTTTCCCAATAATATGTCACTTTCAAGCCTAGACAGGTTGATTTCCTCAATATTAAGGAGTCTCTTTTCTTCTGTAACAAGAAATTATCATGTATGCCATAGCTGGTAGGGATAATCGTCACTAAGCCATGTTAAGTTTCTATGCTTGAGAAAGTTGGCATTGTAATGAATAAGAAGTGTCTAGCTCATTCATTATCTCCTCCCTAACCTTATCCATGGTGGCTTCTACTTTGCGCTGAATAAGTGCATCAACATCTTTAGCCCTTTCGACCGCCATGTCTCTCTCAAGTCTAACATTCACCAGCTCGTCACAAGCATCTTGATCGATTTTCTAAGCATCGTCTTTCTCCTTATTCGAATGCTCGAGCTTAGCCTTGAGTTCCGCTATCTCTTTTAAGGATGCAGATTCACTACTTCGAGATGTATCTCTCTCGAGTGATATTCCTTGATTTCGATGATGCAACACCTAGATCATATTAAGATAACTAGATTTTATCCCCTCCATGGATTTGACGGAAGCAATAGCTTTTCCCTTGGCCTCTGCTAAGGAGGTCCTAGAAGCCTCTAACTCGTTTGTCAAAGTATGATAATTCTTTTATTTTGAGCCTCCTGGCATTTTAACATTTCAATTTCCACCGCGCGCTCAAAATATACTTTCGACATTTTCTCTGTTGCCTTCGTCAATCAATGGTATTGCTTGTGGATGTCATTGACACGGTCAATAGTCATTTTCTGGACATGATATGGGATCCTTTTTAGATTAGGAGGGCAAAGGAACCCTTCAAAATATAGATTTGAAAACTCTTCTCATATTTCTGCCATGAGAGCAGCTGGATTGATCATAGGATCTTTAGTAATGATTTCAAATTTAGCACTTTCCATGTTGTGTCTTTGAGCAGCAACATGTTCGCTATGGCGATGATGATCACTGGACCACTGAGAGTAAGAAGGAACCAAAAGCTACGGAGGAACTGAAATGGGAGGGGGACCACGAGTGTGATCGATAGGTGGATCCCGATGATTAGCGGGCTTATTGGAACCCTTTGGAGGAGGGGATCTCGATCTTCAACAATGCTTATCTTGAGAGGCTTATCCATATCACCTAAATGACAATGATCTCGACTGAAGAGATAACTAGAATCATAATACTCTTGGCTACTACCTTGACGGTAAGAGCTAGAGCGTGAACCAAAGGATTGGTGGCATATATCCTAGAGAGAATCAAACATGTTCCTTTTATTTACCATCATTTCTGCAAAGGAAAACAGAAGTCAATCAACTTTAAGCATTAAAAAGCACAAGTTGAGCATAATGCTATGTTGATGGGTGCAAGTGTATGCAAATGTCCTTGTGTTACCCCACCTCCCTCCTCCCCCCCCCCCGATAAACTAGATGTAGGAGTTTTTCTCACTGGAGTAACTTCTCCTTTAGAAATTGGAATCTCGATGCCAATTCTGGTGGGAGATTCTGACCCATTGATACTCACATTAGTAGAGTAGAAAGCCTTGAGGTCATGCAAAATTGGCAAACCAGACAAAGAATCAAGCGGCTGACTTGAATGCTCTAATAGTTGAGAAGAGGATTCATCTTAAACAATCTTAGGAGCCATTGACAACTTGAGTTAATCAGAAAGACAACTTTGGGGAAATTTATAAACAAATATTTTCTTTTTTCTCCTATTAGGAACCGAGTATCTCTACGAGGATCTGACCTCGACTCTAAGACTAGATTCATCATCATTGCGACTGGGCATATTGCCTTTATCTCCTTCGGCATCAATACTAGTGAATTCCTGAGCACCCAGGGCTGAGAGCACGGCGGGATCGATTAGATTGCCCCTTTGACTAACCGTAGCCCATGATCTTATCCTTGCAGTTTAACCTACTTTTGTTAGCCATACACTGAGGCCCTCTTCTATCAAACAAAAGTAACAAGGTGTTTGTCCATAAGAAGATATTCGATGTTCCTGTCTTCAGACGGTGCATTTTTTAGAGTCGTGATCGCCTACACACAAAGATTACCGCTGAGCCAAGTAGTGGTGCTTGTAAAAGGAATTGCATAGTCAGGAATACGACATGAGTATTGATTTTCTTTGCTAATATAAAGATTGTGGATAACACTTACGTGTTTCCAGCCATTGTCTAGCAAAATCGAGCAGACATCGGATGAATAATCACTTAAAGGCACTTAATTCATCCATGCGCTAGTTAAAATCTGACACCATTTCATTGACTCAAGAAATGTAAACGAAAGACTCCCTGTCCGTTGCTTGAAAGAGAATGTGAACCGAATGTCATCGATGATTGGAGGACGATGCAAGAACTCCATAAATACCATATAAGTACAATTAAGAAGAGAGTAGCCATTCGGATGAAGCTGTGCTAGGGCTATCCTAAAATAATAGAGAACTTGCTGGATGTACGAGTTAAATGGGGGGGATGCATTCGAACCAGCACATGAACTTGTTGCACGCCGTGTATCCTTCTGGGGGTGTATAAACCCTAATAGCCTACGACGGAACCAGTACATCGTTATAAGGAATTCCATACCTTACACAGATTTGACAAAGAGCATCTTTCTTGATTTTGGAGGCTGGGGAATCAACAGGGTTCTCAAGAATAACTGCATCCTCTAGAGTATCGGGAGCAGAATCAATTACTTCTGGTGGAAGAATGGGAACTTCATCAGAAAAATCAAACTGTAGGCCTGAGCTTTCTAGTTGTTCTAAATGATGACTAAAATATAGACTATCGGACTCGGTTGTAGAACTGGATTCCACATCAGGATCGTCCTGCTATAAAGATGGTCCACCTGGCATGGCTGTAAGACGTCCAAAACGTCTAGAACCCATCACTATTAAACTTTGTAAAAATCATGATTAGATAAAGTAACATGTGCCCCCGGTGCATAGTGAGTGCTAGTGTGGTGTGGTAAAGTGCTATATAATGCCATAATAAGTTGTACGAACTAAAGATGAAAAAGATGACAAGACTTCGAGATTCTATTGGAGAGATCGTCATACCTGTCCGTCTTAACCATTTCTTTATGTCATTAGGGAACAACGCATTTAAGTTTCACTATCGATTGTCATCAAGTAAAAGTTCGATTTTTACGTTCAAATCACGGATGAGCTTTAAGAGAATGGTCAAATGCATTGGTTCGTGCCAAAGTTTAGATGTTATATATTACCAAATATGCTGTTCAAATCCTATATGAGTCATATGCGTTCACTTAAATATGCAAGGCTAAAGCTCATCTTTAAACTCAAATTCATTTGTTTGAATTCCATTTTTAGACTTTGGTAGCTGACAACCGATCGTTCAACCTAGTCAAACATGCCGATCGTTCGCCTTATCCATTTCATCTAATCATTTGCACCACCCAATAGTCCGATCGTTCAGTCCAGCATTCCTACCGATCATTCCTAAACCCAGTCACTACCTATCGTTTCTGACAAACTCAATCTCACCAATCATTCACAATTTTCCATGTTCACCGATCGTTCTCCTTAACCTTCCATATCGATCGTTATCTCCATGCCACAAATCGATCGTACCACTCTACACTTTCTACCTCAATACCCTCCAACTCTAAAGCATTACCGATCGTTCAAAGACGATCATTAAACACCCAAACCTCAACATCACTCCATAACGATTGGCACATCATCACCATCATCCACTCCAGAGTCGTCTAAGTACAAAGTTTTAAGATCGTCCAAGAATGATCGTCATGCATTGATTTGTATCATTTCCTTCACTCACAATTTTATTTTTTACAATTCCCATCCTCTTCAGCTTGATTTAAATCTAGTGACTTCCCTAAATAAGCAAACCAACGCAAGATTCATGACACTCAAAGTCTCATATTCAAATCACAAAATGTATATGGGTTGACCTACCTAAATTAAAGTTAGAAAAGAGAAATGGATTCGAATTCAAAGTTGAGTGAGACCTGTAGGAACTGGAACGATACTGGTTCATGAGGAGGGATTGATTTAGAAAATCAAATCGTTCTTGGATCTGTAGGAAAAGAAGATGGAGTAGTTCGTGTATTCTTTTTTAATCTCAAATGGAAATGATACAAAATGAATAAGGAAAGTAAAGGAAATGACTAAGTTTGGGGGCTTATATATGAAGAGCATATGCCGATCGTTCCTAGCAAATCTGTAGTCATGATCGATCAGGTTGCGTGCTCTATACCGATCGTCTCATTTAAGCTCAATGCCAATCATTTTAAAATGATCCAAAATCCAACAAGCCCATGAATGATCGGACAAAAAAAGAGAAGGGGAATATGAATGAGGGAATAACGATCGACAGTGAGCATTTTTCATAAAAATGTATATATAAATAAGAATAACGATTGGTAGAGATTATGTATAAAAGTTTCAAAACTTGACAACAACCGAACGTGTAATGGTGATCGGGAGTCAGGTACAAACACGTATATGTGCTAGTATATATTTCAAAATTCAATTATTTGAAATTAACAAAAAATGAATGTTCACCTGAGATCAACTAGAGAAAAATTAAAACTAAGTTGTTTAAGCTTAGAAATCGCTAGCAACAAAACAAGATGATCACCAACAAATTCTGATCTCGTATTTATACTATTGGGAATCGACCAATCGTCACGATGGATAAGGAAATTATGGCCCTCGATAGGAAAATAACTCAGTGGAAGGATAACAACTATTCAATAAACCAGATGGATTTCTTTCGGACGATTCTAGCTTGCGACGATTCAAAGCACATCATATTCCAAACAAGTCATACTTTGGGAGAAAAATGCTATCCCACCTTTTGGCAAGGTCATGATATCATCGACTTGGCAAGGAACGAATGGTTATCATCCTTAATATCGATTATATACAATACTGTGGACGATGGACGGGCAGATCCAATCTTAGTCCCAATCGAAGTGCAATCAGTATGAAGTGATTGGCATAGCCCTATGAAGTTACATTTCAAATTTCAAGTCGATCAGAGTTCATACGCTCGAATTAAGGATGAAGAAAATATTTATATGGATCGATCAAGAATGATCCATAAAATAGCTTTAGTCGGCGAAGATCGATCGATATCTCAAAGTCCATAAGCCAACTCAGTTGAAACATTTAGAGCATCGGTATATTGAAGAGTGGAGTCCGCAAAACGATCGTGGGCCAAAAACCTGAGGCTCAAAGAATGTTGATCGTTTTATGTCGATCCTTCATCAGTGTAGCTCAGTGAACGATCTAAATGCGACAAAGATTGATCCATATTTCGTAATCTACGACTCAAAATGACTTCATATTTTAGGAGCAAGGTCAATAGGGAGCAAGGTCAAGTGGCATGTGAGGCCCCCCAAAAACGATCGCACATCAATTGGATACTAAAAATAATGATCGGCATAACTATGGCCGATTGTTCCAAAATATTGAATTAGGGCCACCGATCGTTATGGTAGGCCCCTATAGACCTAGAGAGCCTTCTATCGAAATCTTAGCAAAATATCTCATCATCTCACCCTATAAATACAGACCCGTTGGTTCATTTTCAGGATCTTTTACACTACTTGTTACTCTGGGCTCCATTGTAATCCAGTGTTAGCTTTGTTCAAATGTTGCAATCAAACTCACAAGAGAGTAATAAAGGATAATCTTCCAAGTGGATGTATGCATACAATGTCGAACCACTATAAACCTCTATGTATTTGATTACTGCTTATTCTCTATTGCTTACTTGTTTATTTACTCGGTTTAATTTTCCTTTTCTTCATTTACTTCTCTACAAAAACTATTTTAGGGTGTTTGTAACCATTTTTTGCATAAACAATACTCATATACAGCGTGGAACCCAAAGCGCTCTACAGGCTTCGCCAAAACTCACTGGCAAACAATGGTTCTCAGTTACTTACTAAGATACTTGGAATTTCTATGAGGTCTCACTATATTGTCTTAACATATATTTCGGCCAACCTAACTGCCATCCTTATGTACTTTACTACAATGAAATGTGTGCTCTTAGTTAACTGTTAACCATAACCCATATATTATCGTTTCCCGCTCTCATCCGTAGCAAACCCTCAACAAAGCCCATCGAAACTGAATCCCATTTCCATACCAGAACTTCCAAAGGCAGCAAAAGACCACTTGGCTTTTCGCGCTCTATCTTAGCTTGTTGGCATGTGAGGCATCTCTTCACACGTTCTCCAACATCTCTCTTCATTCCTTCCCAATAGAAGTTTTGCTTCATGTCTCAGTACATCTCGGTACCTCTTGGGTTAATAACAAACTTTCTAAAGGTCTTTATTATTTGGGTAATACAAAATTCTCTTTTTTGAAGCCAACCCTTCTCTTTAATACCAAAGCCCTTTAATTCTTCAGTCTTGGCACCACTCTTCAAGTCATTGATCCCTTTGCCATATAGCATGTCTTCCTTCTGCCATCGGCAATTTTCTCTACAATTATTGCATGAACTTCTAAGCAGGACAACATCCATGTTTTTTGACTTGGACCAACTTTTGATTAAAACTGCACATCACTAGAAGCTAGCATCTCTAACATATTTCACTCTTCGATTATAGCCAAAACACAATTCTACTATTTTCGGCTCATGGCATCTACAACTTTATTTCCGTTTCATGGGGTACACTCTATTCCAAAATCATATGCTGCCATGAAGTCCAACCAACTTTGTTGCCTCATGTTTAGCTCCTTGTCAAAGAACAAATATCACAAAGAATTTTGGTCGGTACGCAACTTAAACATTCCCCCCCAAAAGATAATGCCTCGAAATCTTTAGTGCAAAGATGATAATCGCTAACTCTAAGTCATGGATTGAATACCAAACTTCATGCGATTTCCAGTGCCAAGATGCATAAGTTATAGCCTTGCCCTTCTACATCAACATTGCTCATAAACTTAAACCCAAAGCATGTATACACAACCATATCCTTATTTCCTTCCAGCATAACCAACACTGGAGCTTTTATCAGCCAAAGCTTCAATTGTTGGAATGCTGCTTCAAACTCCCTCGTCTAACCATATCTTTCATTATTTTGGGTAAATCTGGTCAATGGTGCATCTATTCAAAAGAAGTTCTTGATAATTCTCCAATAGTAACCCACCAACCCAAAGAAACCTCTTATCTTTGTAACCATTTATGTTCCCTTCCATTCATTTATGGCTTTGATTTTTAAAGGATCAATGGACAATCTCTCCTTAGAAACACATGGCTTAGGAACTTCATTTCCGGTTTCTAAAAATGACACTTGGATAACTTTGCCTTTAACTTTTGTTGTGTCAAGGTCTCTAATATGAATCTAAGATGAACTTTTTGATCTTGCTCATCCTTAGAATATACAAAATATCATCTATGAAACCAGCACAAATGTATCCCATTGATCATGAAAGACTCAATCCATAAGATCTTCGAAGAATGCCCGAGCATTGGTTAGCCCAGAAGGCATGACTAACCACTTATATGAACCATACCTTATCCTAAACACCGTTAAAGGAATACTGCTCTCGACAACTCTTAGTTGATAGAATCCTATAGTCAAATCTAGTCACAAGTTTACTCTAGCTTTGTTCAACTGATCAAATAAATCATCTATCCTTAGCAATGTGTAATGATTCTTCACCATCAGCTCATTCGGCATCCTATAATCAACACACATCCAAAGTGATCCACGCGATTTCTTCACAAATACCATGAAAGTTGCCCACAGTGAGTAACTTGGTCTAAAAACCATATATGCTCAAGTTCCACTAGCTGCTTCTTTAGCTCTTCTGTCTTCTTAGGCGGTATCCTGCTAGGTGGTCCATTAATAGGTTGTGCCCCTAGCAACAAGTCAATGCAAAATTTAATTGCTCTACTTGGAGGCAAACCCATCACAGGCTTAAAAACATCAGCAAATTCCTAAACCGTAAATGCTCCATCTATCTCCTTCTCAAGCTCTCCACTACACCCAACGAAACTCGCGACCTTGCTTTTATCTCGTCCAAAAATATCAAGACCCGTCCCTTCCTTTAGGATTCCGTAGAATGATTTTCTCGACACGATAAATTCGTGCCTCGTTTTGTACTAACCAATTCATACCCAAAATCACTTCATACCCCTTAAAGTAAAACTTAAATGGGATACACAAAAATGAATAGTTGCATAGGATAAACTCTAGGTCGGTGCATCTGAACTTGAGAGTGGTGTACCTACCAATTACATTAACTACATGTAAAGAAGTAACTAAGTAGGTAACATCCAATCATATTCTATCAATCACATCCTTAGAAATAAAAGAATATATGGCCTCACTGTTAAAAAGAACTCTAACAGAAATTTGGAAATGGAAATCATACCTCCCGACACAACATTCTTGCCTTTTTATTGGGCAAAAGGTCATACTCTCGACCCTTTCAAGGTACACGACCTTTTCCGCTTTAGCTCCAGGCAATCCCTCTTCTTATGGCACGATCGATCACTATGAAAGAGTTTGATGACAATCACTATAATTGGTTGTGAACACTTATATGTATAATGCCCCTTCTATCTGCAATTATAACAAGTAATTTCCCATAGGTCCTTTTAGCTTCCCCTTCAATTGCTACCCCTTATTTCTCTTTTGGTAATTAGTGAACTTCTTCTTTTGTTCTAACCTTGGCTTCTCCAATACTCTCCTCCATGCCAAATACATATTATCATATCTCCTGTCCATATCCACCATAAATTCGAAAGGAGATACCAGGTGCACCATTACCTTATGATCAAGACCTTGCTTCAAACCCCTAATAAATTTCCCATTCTTCTTCATCGGGTGTTAATCAACTTTCTTCCATACTTCGCTAAGGCATTGAACCTCTGAATATACTCTTCACTAGGAAGATCTTCTTGCTTGAGATCGAGGAACTCTCTCAAAAAACACTCCTCTGTGACTCCAAGATAAACCGAGCCTCAAACCCCTCCCTAAATTGCTTCCAATTAATTTTGGCTTCTGGGGTTTTAATGATCATAGTCTCACGCTATTCTAAGGCATGATCATGCAATTTCCTAGAGCAACTATCTCTTATGCACATCACTTAGCCCCAAGTCTCGAAAGATATGCTTACTTGCTTCAATCAATTTAATACCTCCACCACTAGCTCTTTCGGTAAGTACCTTACCTCTCAAGTTTTGATAATCCTGATTTAATTTCGAAATTCTTCTCTTACAACCAGTCTTCACCCAGCCACTTTTGACATAGCTTTTCTTATCATCTATCCCATATACTACTAGAACAAATCATTCATATCCATCCCTACAACCGGTGGGATTGCCTCATTTACCACAGTCGGAGGTACTTCCCTGACATTGCCCTCAACATTCTAAGTAGCGTTATAGTCTATTTTGGTATTAGCTCATCCAACCTTAGGTCTTTTACTTCTTAAATCCATTTTCTACTAAGAAAGTCTTTATTGCAAATGGAATAAAGAAATCCATTATCAATGGGAAATCTTTACTGTACTCGTCTCTCTTTCCATGTAGTAAAACAATAATACGTCATATAGTAATGCATGCCCTCCCCAAGGTGTTTGTTCTATACTATTCAATGTTATTTAATTCGGTCTAACTTAAGTATCCCCTAACCTAAGCTCTAATACCAATTATAAAATCACTCATTCTAAAACCCAAATATGGAACCAATTGTACTATAATCACATTGGAATTATCATTCGGTGACAGAGATGAGATTTGTTATAATATGCTATCTCAAGTAAAGAGAGTGGAAATACAAAATGAATCACATCATTACAGATTTAGTTTAACAATTGTTTTTTCATTCCAAAGTCCTGTCCATGCAGGGTCAAAAATACAGTACAACATAGATATTTGTTTCATGCACCACATATGATGATGCAAACATGAATAAGGTGCACCGGAATTAAAAAAATACAAATATAACACCAAAGTCACATGTTTCATCTTTGGTTTGCATTATTCGGCCATCCTAAAAACAACCTGTATAAGCTTATGAACTCAGGCTACCCATGAGTTTATAGAGAAAGCAAGAAAAAGCATGGGTCGGATGTAAATTCTGATATAAGTAACATGTTACTCAAAGCAAGACAATAGGAAGACCGCTCCATTGATATGCAGAATGGGTTTTCCCTTCATATTACTAAAGCAATAAATTCGATTTACAGTTAACCCTAAATTCTTGGTTCAGTAATTTAATATCAAGGCTATATTGTGAAGTCGCCACTGAAAAGATCCTCTTGGTCTATCCCATAGAATCATCACATTGCTTCAATATAACCAATATACCCTACCTTTGACCATCCTTAAGGCCTTACGTATTTCTATGGGATATATATATATATATATATATATATATATATATATCATATATATCATTAAGTTCTACTATTTGGCTACCACTAAAGCCTTTTGCCAACATACTCTATACATTTACACTGGCTTTCGGTTGCCACTAAGGCTTATGCCTATACATACTAAATACTTTTACACTTAACTTTTGGCTCCCATTAAGGTTTTATGCCTTGTCATTCTTGGTTGACACTAAGGCCTTACGCCAATGTTTCCATATTTGATTACCACATAGGCCTATCTATTTCGCTTACAGTTATAGACTGCCTCTTTCCGCCTTGTGTCTTTTATTATCGCCTTTGGTTGCTGCTCTAGCACAACACTAATGCTTTCGTATTTCGGTTACCACATAGTCCATACACTAATGCTTTCAGTTTCGGTTGCCACATAGGCTTTACACTTACTGAGCATTATACCTAATTATTTACTTTTGGGCTTTCCATTAGATGCTTACTAAGTTGACATCTCGGTTAAAGGTCTTTACATTATTAATTTTAATTATCATATTATCATCCATGTGTGTAATACCAATCTCGGCCCCTTAAGCCTTAGCATCCATTACAATCTTCAGAAATCATTAGTCTTGATTTACATTTTCTAAGAAGAGTTACATGACTTTTGGAGGTCTCTACCCTCGGTCTCATCTAAGGAAGCTTGTTAGAGTTTAATTTCAGTTTTTTATGAATTTAATCTTTAATTTTTCTGAAATTTCCTCCTCCTGACTCATATTTCCTCATTACAACCATCTACTGTTCTAGGTTAATACCTACAGTTTCCAACCTAAGCTTAAACCTTGCTTATCTTAACTTTTCTACTTACGTCGATATACTTAAGATCTCAATTTTAATTAACATTAGGTTCGACCCCACCCCCTTTGGCATTGCCCTTGGGTACATGTTGGAAACTATTCTAGCACATCTGCTACTAACTTTCCATGTGTTGACTTTTGATTCATTTGACTTAGTGCTCTCTGACCATTATTTCAAAATTTTGACACAAAATGTGGATCTAGTCCCTTGACCTAATATTTACCACTTGTTTACATTAATATACCTTTTAGCAACAACTGTCCGCCTTCTGACTCCCTATTATATCCCTTCGACCATACTTAGTTTCTTTCAAAAATGACTTAATTCATCCCTAGATATTCATAACAAAATAAATCATGATTTGTTTCTGTGCAATTACGTTATTCCTTATGTCTAGTCGTTTTCTTCCCCATACGACCTTCTATTAATTCATAACAATTTATTTATTAATGGGAAAATCATATAACTTAAAACCTTCTCTAAAAATAAATTTCTATCAACATATTAAATCCTCATAAGTTAAAGATTTATAAACGTATGAAAACCATTTTATAAAAACATGGCATGGAAGATTTAAAGAAGAAAGGAGGATTATAGAATATATTACTCACATGTATTCTTTATTTGATAAAATCTCTAGTTCTCTTAAATTTAATCTTTCTTTTTTTCTTCATCTTGTTAATTAGGTCGCTAACATTATTAAAGAAATCAAGCTTTTGTTTTTAGTTATGAGTGTAATAAAATAAAAACAGGGAGGTGGTTATCTTATTCTATGATAATAATTGGGAAATGACCCACCTTCTCATTTTTTTTCTAAATTACTTAGCTCGAATGGTTGCAATTAGTTCTTATTAACTTAGATTTGCAATTAGGATTTTCTTAGTATCACTTGATTCAGCCAAGCATAATAGTGACCAAGCATCACATGAATATTCACTCTTTTTTATTGTTTTAATTTTCTTTATTCCTAAAATTAATTACATCATTATTTATTTATTAATCTGTGAGGTGTTACAATTACTTACCGTTTGTATGGGCTACGATTTTCTAAGTACCATCAATGTTGTAGTAACATGATAAATGGATCATAAACCCTTGAAAGAATTATGAAATTCCTATATCTCTTTTGGGGTTTTCAAGAGATACATAATTCAGTAGGAGTCTTATCATACAAATATAATAAACCAATCTAATAAGTATAAGAACATAATTGATGAAATATGAGCAACTAATATAATTGATAAAACTGTTTATCAATTAAAAAAATACTGAATGAAATGAACTGAATATTGATGAAGAATGTAAAACATGCTTACCAATAAATCTTCGGGAATGCTATTACTTCAAGAACCATGCAGAGTCAAAATTATACGACCATTCAAACATTTATGCCTTGACCGCTTAAGTTTTTATCTGTCCTAGGATGTATATTGTTTTCTATGAGTTTTGAATTCTAAAGCAATACAAGAGTATGGATATTTGATCCATAATCAATCATATAATAAAGTTGTGAAGCGAATGTTCATGCTCATGTTATATGAAATTTTAATGAAAGAGTTTCACTCAAATAAGCGAGTAAACAATATTTGTAAGGTCATATGTTCGATACAATTGAATACAACAAGGATCTTATTATATTGGAAGCAACACATTCCGGGAATTACAAGACATGCCTAGTATCATTAATTCCAGTTTGATCGGTTTAAATAAGTGCAACTTGTTCAGTATCCTTAAATGTTGGATAACCGAAGCATTCTATAATGAATTCGAAGCGGTCTTGAAGAAAAGGGTTTCTTTTTTGAATTGTTCTACCTTTTGAAAGAGAAAGTGAAAGTTTGAGAATGATAAAAATGGTCAAAAATATATGTATGTATTTTAAATGTATACAAGCTTGTTTTAATCAATATGTATATATTTGTAAAATCAGCAAGTATATATATAACTTTGCAATAATAACAAAGATCAATATATGCTTGTATACTGACATGGACGAATTGTACATAATAAAAATAGTACAGAAATTACCAATAACTGAAGCCTTGGATTTGCACCTTGAACGTTGTCAAACTTCGTCTAGATTTGATCTATACTCCTCCATGAATTATAGATTACTAGAAAAGAACACCACTAACTAGAAATAAGTTTATTTGATTTAAATTTTACATATTAATGAAGGGGATAAACCCTATAAATTTTGACTAGAGGTAGGTGGGATGGAGGCTCAAAAAAGTTTAAAAAAAAAGAGAGGAGAAGATAGGTGGTTTATGTAGGCAACAAGAAGGAGCAAAAGGAGGAGATCTAGATCTCCTTGTCTACCTCTTCTCTTTGTCGATTCGAAACCATATTTTTCAACAAAAATCTCCTCTTCCCCTGCTTACTAGTATGACCGGCCTCATCGTGGCTTATTGGATCCATAGATGTTTTCAAATCCATTTAGCATTTATTCATACAAAATCAAATTTAAATATTTATTGATATTGTATATTGATAAATATATGTACAAATTTTATATACACGCTTTATTAAATACCGATTCAAAAAACCAAATAAAATTTAATAATTAACATTTCATAAATATTAATTAACTTAAAACAATCATAATTAACTCAATGTGTCATATTTCAGAGTATTCAACATTGCGGTTGTATGAAACCAAAGTGTAATTTCAGTTAACAATTAATATTGAGTAGTTCAAATATTAACGTTTACACGTCATATTGGCTAGTGGTGTGACAGTTTGGCCGAATTTTTCGCTTGCATATTTTTTGGTAAAATCAATTTTACTATTTCATGTGGTACTTAGTAGTAACAATTACTTATACCAATTCTCTTCGTCAAACTGTATCATGTTAGAACTTATGGAATTTGGTACATTTTGTTAGGATTGCATGCAAAAGATGCCACATGGATTACTGATGACATACCTTATATCTACTCATCTCCATTAGATCTTGCAACGTGTCTTTCATTCATGTTGTTGGCATTGCATGCCATGGATTGCTAACTCTGATTTTGGCGGGATAATGTGGTTTAGGTGGGATAATTTTGGATTTAGGCGAGATAATTCAAGTTAGGTGGGATTAAGGCTGTTATTGTAACATCCCAAAATTTATTAATTTAAATTTGGTAACTTATTTGAACTTTTGGAATTTAATTGAAAAGTTTCAAAACAAACAAAATATGTGTTAATTTATATAAAAATTCAATTCCTTTTGATTGGAATAATAAATGATTTAAAACTCATTGAATTTGAATATTATATATATGTGAATATATATGTTAAAATTATATGGTAATATGGATACATCAGATAATTCCAGAAATAAGAAAAATATAAAGCCAATATTTTTAAGGGGTAATGTATTTGTAATAAAGTAAATATGACATAAAGAGTTTGACAGTTAAGCTTAAGAATAAAAAAATAAACACAAGGGTTATGTTAGAAATAAGTGAGTTGTGTGTATACAACATAAGCAAAACCAGATTTGTATATATGTATGTTATGCAAGGCCGAAATAAATATCTATGTATAAAACAAAAATGTACATACAAAAAAATCAAATAGGATAAGATGTAAACATAAAAGGAAACATTGCATTAAATGATATCATTTTAAGCACAAAAACAAATCATCTCATTTCTACAAAACTTTTGTATAATCAAAGAAGGAGGCAAGAAGAAAAATCTGATCAAATAAAAAAAAGAAAAAAAAAACTATACCAGTTAACACCTACCTCCCCTGTACAAAACTGTCATCTCTATATATACATCTAGTCTCTGTTCGTTCATCAAACTTAGCATTCTAAAAAAATATAACATCACTACATTTTTTTTCAAACTCAAAAATTCATTCACATAAAAAAACAAAAGCAGAAAAGATTCACAGGAAAATCAAACTGCATCCTTCAAACAAAAGTTGCTCTCTGTTCAAAAATCTTTTCAGGTGAGTAAACATACTATTTTTAAAATTTAAATCTGGGTATTTGATTCATGAAAACTTTGTGCTTTGCTATATAGTTGAATAGATAGTTCTGTATGTCTTTTGTTGTACTGGAAATTATGGCTTGTTCTTTTGTACCTCTGGTTACAGAGCAAAGTAAAGTAGAAAGAAAAATTAATAAATCTTCATACAAACATTTTTAAGTTTAAGATTTCAAACAAAAAAGTTTTTTTAAACTTTAACCAATGCTTAGAATTTTTTTAAAGCTCGATATTGAAATATTTTCTCTGCAAATTAAATTTTACAGTAAAAGGATGAATATATGAAGAATTCGAATATTTTAAACCATCGATTCAATTACATAGCTTGAATTTACATATGAAGATAGGATTTTTAAAACAAATATGATGATTTTTAGTTGAGTGTGCAAGGTGCGGTTCCTAGTTGAACCAAATATGCTTTTTAATCAATTTCTGGTGATCGAGCAAATCTTAGATGTTGAATTTTTGTTTGAAGGTAGTTTGTTGATCAATGACTTCAGAAAAATTGTTAAAAAAAAATTCTATTGCAAGAATCGATAGGACGAGAAAATTTAGGGTTTAAGCTTGAGTTTTACAGTGATCTGGAAATGTGGTGATTTCATCACCACGGGTTGATCGAATTACATAAACTTCAAGGAAATGGTAGAGTGGGGTATCGACAAAGTGAGGCCGGAGTTGTGGATTTTCTGATGAACGGCGTGAGTGGGACGAGGCGTTTTCGTTTTGGTATGTTCAAGTTACAGTTTCAACGAAAGGGTAAATTTCGATTTTGAGTTTTTGGCTTCGAATCGAGTTTTGTTTTCAAGTGTAGGGGGATTTCACGACTTGTCGGAGATGACAAAGTTCGCCGGAGCGATGGCGAAGTGTCATGCACGTGCATGACATCGATTTTGTGTCAGGAGTTTTAGGCTCGGGAGAAACTCGAAGGAGTGCTCGAGTAGGAGATGGTTTGGCTCGGGTTTCTCGCATTCGTATGGAATTGATTCAGCAGTCTATAACTTAAAAAAAAAAGGAAGAAACGTGAGAGGAAGGAAGAACGACTTGGGGAAAATGGAAGGAAACTCAAGTGTTTGCTCGAGTAAAATCTGGGGCATTCTCGGGTTTTGTTTCAAAGGGGTTAAGCCTAATAAATTTAAAGTTTATAATGTTAAACAAATTTTATTATTTATGAAGTAATTAATGTTTGACTATTTTAAGTTAAGAAATTATTTCAAGTTTTAATTAATTAAGTGAATACGTAAGAATGTTTTTGAATCTTAATTAATATTTTAATTAAGTTAAGTATTTAATTTAATTAACACTAAAGTTTTCAAGTCAATAATAAATTGATTTCAAAGTTTAAGGAATTTTTTTAAATATTAATTAAGATAAATAATTATTATTAGTTAATTGTTTAAAAAGGGTATTTAAGAATGGTTAATTAATTTATAATTGTAATGAATTAAGTAATTAGGGATTTATCAATTTGTAATTAAAAATTGGTTAATTAATAATTAAGTGTCTAATTTATTTGTAATTAAGAATTGTAATTAGATAATTTAAGTTGATTAATTTATAATTGGTAGTTAATTAAGATAATTAATTAAGGAATAATTAATTGATAAAGTTGATTAAGATTTAATTAATTTATCATTAAGAATAATTAATCATTGATTTAAAATAATCAATAAAAATAGTTATGTGGTTAATTCATTTAAATCACATTCACCTTGATTGAAAATAGTTAACTATTGTTGTGCACTGGATTGATATTTCTGTTGGGGTTGTGATACTGTGTGATGTGAGTTGCTTTGTGCTGACCTGTGATTTGTGATTTGTTTCTGTATTTATGTGAAAACCGGTTTGCCCATAAAACGGCATTTAAACTTCGATGCGACAGGGAGTCAGATTTCAGTTAGTTATCCGAAACCCACATCGAACTCTGAATGTGAATCTTTGTAGTTGATACATCCATGTGCTTTAAAATTAAGCGCTCACTATTCGGTTTAGCCGGGAGAGGACCTTTGTGTCATATAACCCATTCTGAATAGTGATTCGACGAAATGAATAGCATTTGAACGCGGTGATGAAGACCGGGTGTCTTCGAAAACTATAGGATAACCTATCGAATGTCTTTGCACTGAGTTGCTTTGGTATAGGATCTCCACATGTGACGGGGAGTCCAATCGAAATTGTGGATACCTAGATTTGCAAGGGCTTCTTCCTTTATTGGACGAAGTGCCTTCGGTTCTGTTCGAACCCGGAACAGACTTGTATGGTTGTATGTCTGACACTACGCTTTGAGATATAAAGCAGATTTCTTTCAAATACATATCTGTTGGTGGCGGAGAATTTATTCTCTTAACTTAACACCCTTTTCTGAGACGTATGAGCTCAGAGGTTATGTAGTTGAAGGTTATCAGCGATATACTCCTAATTTGGTAGTGTGGCATGCTAAGTGCTGTTGTGTGTTGATGATCATTTGTTGATCATTTGTGATCAAAGCATGCATTTCGTGTAAAGCGTAGCTTCGTGGACGAGACCTTATCGGACCTCACACCTCGAAAATGGTCCAAGAAAGATGCGGCAAGGTTATGAGGGTCACACCCTTTAGAGTATGTCATTTCCTTCTGGAAAAAGGTGGTATTATGGTATGGAGCCCAGATACTTTACCTATGTGGTTGCTGCAATCTAATTACTGTGTGGTTGTTGCTTTGTGGTAGAGGGCCCTCGGATAAAGGTCGCAAACGATCGGGGGGTGGCATACTCGAGTAGTAGTTACCTAGTTACAGAGGTAACCCGGCCTTGTGTTGGCAGAGAGCCGGGTAGGTTCTCTGGACGTCCCTCCAGAGGCGTACCCATGTGGCAGTAGGAAGTTTCTTAGCCTGACCATTCATTGGAAATCCAATTCTCAATACGAACCCAACACGGTTTTAGTTGTAGAACCTGCCATTTAACATGGAAGCTATAGTAGGCATAGTATAATGGTACCTATGCTGGCTAAGATTAATATTATATTTTCGAAATGTTTTTACACTATGCACTAGCAATAATATCAAAGATTTTTTTTTTGTATCAATCATATTTGATTATCATAAGGGGAAATCTCCCCCAAGTGTGCGATTGCATTGTGTATATGCCGGGAGGCCTTATGGTAGTTTCATTTTCCAAAAGCATGAACGATTTTTTTTATAAATCTTAATTTATTTAAAAGCAACTATTTTTGTTCACTCATACCAGTCCCATGACTGACCCAGAGTTTATTGTTTCTTTCTAAACTCTGGGTGCCCATAATTTCCACATGGGCAGCCTAGTAGCAGGTTTCCGTGTTTTGATGTTAGCAGTATTTTGGAGACTTTTTGGTTTGGAGGCTTTTACCTTGGAGATATTTTGGAAGCTTTTGGATCTCAAGGTGCTTAGTTTTTGGAAGTTCACTATCGCTTCATTCCCTTGAAGACTTTTCGGCATATGATCACTTGTTGTTCTATTATGATGTTCTATTTGGAGTTGTGATATATGTATTATGACCCTCTGATGTTGAAATGGATATTATGATGATGTTGTAACTGTGATGTAATGAATGTTATTCATTCTGTTTCCACTGTTTTTATATTCATCTGATATTGTTATAAGCTCCATCCGACTGGAGTTCGATATTTGAATTTTCGACGGTCGAACAAGTGAGGTATTTAGCGTCAATTTTCGAACATTGGATTTCGGGTCGTGACAGTTATGATAATGGTAGTGTTTACCATACCATTACTAATCGATTGATTATCTTTTTTGAGTAAAATCGGTATACTAGTTTAAGCGTATGGTAATGACAAATTTACCATTTTTCCAGTAAATCATCGGTAACATTTCTACAAAACCAGCAGTAATGGTAATTTTACTAGTCAATTTATAACACATGTAATATGCTTTATTGCAAGAATTTAGAATCACGCAAACGATCAAATTTAGTTTAGCAATTAGGTGAAATAATGCTAAGTACGCTTCCTTTTTTCCCTTATTTATGTCTTTTGCTAGGTAACACTAGAAATTGTATAATGAAGCATTGTAGTAGTGCAAAAACATGTTGAGTTACTTAATTTTCTTGATAAATGATAATTTACCATTACCAGTGTAACGTTTACCAGATTATTGGTATACCAATGTTTGATATATCAGCCTACCGGTAATGGTGACGATAAGCAATTTTGGCTTACCAGTAAAAACGGTATGGTAACAGTATTTGTGAAATGGTAATGGTAATTACTACCATAACAGCCCTAGGTGGTATAATTTTTTATTTGAGCGGTATAATTTGAGTTAGGAGGCATAATTTGAATTTGAAGTGATGAAATGAGCGTATTCCACTAGATATTTTCCATCTATCTTGAGTTTATGTTGCATGCCGAGGAGTTCAGATTTGCTTTTTCTAATGATAATGTACTGTGATGTGCTTCTTGTGTAGTTATAGTAGTTTTGACTGATGTTTTAAAGGCATCGTATTTCGAGGATGTTGTAGCATTCTGATGTTGAGATTTGATGGCACATCCTAGAAGGGGGATGCCCTGGTTGGTATTAGGAAGCCTTTTACGATGCACCCCGAAAAGTAGGATGCATTGACCAGTAATGGTAAGCCTTTTATGATATACCCTAGAAAGTGGATGCGCTAGCTGGTAGTGGGAAGCTTTTTATGGTACACCCTAGAAAGGGGATGCACTAACTGGTAGTCGAAAGCCTTTTATAATGCATCCCAAAAGGGGGCTGTACTAATTGGTAGTGGAAAACCTTTTAGCACACACACACTTGAAAAGGAGATGCATTGGCTAGTAGTAAGAAGGCTTTTACGGCACTTCCTATAAGGGGGATGTGTTGGCTGGTAGTAGGAAAACCATTTATGACGCACCCCAGAAAGTGATGGAGTTAAGGGTGTGCCCTAGAGACAGTTATGTAATTATTATAAATATCTAACTAGATACCAATCTTGTTTGAAGCTTAATGTGTTTTCTTTCTATTATATACTTGATATAATATGTTATATTAATTAATTTAATTAAAAGTATATTTAATAGAAAATCCATAAATGGTATGTTTTGTTATTGTAGTTACAATGCATTGTAATCATGAGTGGTTTATCATAATAAAATAAACATATTGTTTTAAATGTTCCTAGTCAAGATGTATCGAGATTGGAAACATTCGTTGAGACTAGATTATGTAACGCTCTTCAAAAGTTGGACAGTGTATTATTCATGGCTGTTGGGGGCACAAAGGGGTCACATATTGATACTTATTTGATAATTATGGAATGACTCACTTGATAGTTTTTTTATTGGTTAATATAACTAAGGTCATATAAAAACTATCGACTTGATAATATTACACAAGTCCTCGACTCGAGAATACCATCGAGCTTCAATGTGGAAACTCTGCTTTGATTATAGTTAACTCGTAGCACGACGTCCATCTAACAACTATAGTTAGATCGAATGGAAGCATTGAAAGTGAAATAGAATTCAAGAGATGATTCATTTCCTTGATTATATGGAGCTAGTATTACGATCGTCTAAAGTCAATTCAAAGTCAAAGTCTCCAGCCAGAGCAATATAGTTAATAAGAATTGTTATTATTGAACCAAGGACTTTATGTTGGACTATAAAGTTGAATTTTAATGATATTGAATTTTGTAAGTCCTACTGTCATATAGTTTTGATGAACAGAATTGGTGTAAATAATTATCACTACTAGGTAATGCTTAATAAAGTAAAATTTGATTTTACTAAGACCAAATAAGCGATAAATTTTGTTTTCATGTCGCACCACCTTCTAAGTGACATGTCAATGTTAGTATTCAAATTGCTCGATATTAATCGTTAGCTGAATTTACATCCAAGAGTCACACAACCGAAACATTGAATACTCTTGTAACCATCCGGTTTAATTAAATTGTAACTGTTTTAAATTGATTAAATTAATCAATATTTATGAAATATTAGTTTTTATTTGATGTTTATTGATCAATATTTGATGTGTTGTATATATAATAGTCATAAATGAACTAATCAATATATGATATCAATACGCGTTTAAATTGGATTTAAATGTGCCAATTATTGATCGGGTTGGAATCGATTTTAGGGCCCATGAAGAAGGAAGTTATAGCCAGCTATAGAGGTGTGGTGAGGCCGGGTATGTGATCCATATAGAGGTTTGGTTTTGAATTAAAAAGAGAAGAAAATGCAAGAGAAAAATAGGGACCTGGATTCATATTTTACTTCTTGATATCTTGTCTATTTAAGGCTCTCTAACCTTCACTTTATTACTTTACTTTTCATTCCTCTAGGACAGATTGGGCTATCTCTCTCCATACCTCAAATATTCAAGCTTTAAAACATTACAAAATTCAATTCGATTATCAGTGGTAGCTGCAATTGGAAAGTGGCAATTACTGGGTTCAAGATTTGATTCAAAGAGTGTACAAGTTCAACATTCTAGGTGTATCAATTAAGCTTAGGTGAAAGGTTCAACGTTTCTAGGCGTATCAATTAGGCTTTGGTGAAAGGTAATAATCTATTTCATACTATATATATATATATATTATTCATTATGTAATTATGTTGTTATTGTTTATATGCTCAATACCACGAATCTGCATATATAAGCGTTGTCACCATTAGATGAATTATGCGTATTTTATGTAAAATTAAAACGTAAAACTATATATACATATGCTTACGGCTAGAAATAAAAAAACATTATTTTAATTTTTGAGTTATATATATAATTGTTGTTAATACATAAAAACGAAATATTACTATATATATATATATATATAACGTACATATTTTATTTTATTTTATATACATATTTTTGAGAGAAACGTGAGATCCTCTAAAGTAGAGGAGAGCACACATTAATTTTATATACATATATATTGTATTCGAATCTAATTAAGGAAAGTTAATTTTTATACACAAATATTAAAATCAATATATATATATAGATATATATTTATGTCTTTTGATTTCTAATTAAATTTAAATTGATGTAAAATAAATTCATAAAAAATATATAACAATTTTGCAAAACATGTAATATGATATGTAGCGTTTCAAAATTATATTCTAATTTTTAATTATATTTTTTATTTTATTTAACTATTTCCCTATGGAATTAGTAATTAATTTAAAAGA
This sequence comes from Allium cepa, assembly GCA_030765085.1. Classification (NCBI taxonomy): domain Eukaryota; kingdom Viridiplantae; phylum Streptophyta; class Magnoliopsida; order Asparagales; family Amaryllidaceae; genus Allium; species Allium cepa. Next base: position 738,253,974 of record CM060943.1, read on the forward strand.
TTAAACCGAGAAAAAACCAGTATGGCTGAAAGCATTTTCACACACATATATTAATATTTTATTATATATTTTTGTATGTTACATATAATTGTACGAAAAAAAATAAACTCATCTAATACTTTAAATATAAATAGACACACACATTATATATGTTACTTTATAGTTTTAAAATATTTCATGCATATGTATACATATTTGAATTAATTTATTACATTAAATTTGAAATTATTAATTAATTTAATATATTATAATAATGTTTATTTGATATATATCTTTTTATAAATTTTACATGTTCTAATTATTATTTATAATATATAAAATTATATATACACATATATATTTCATATGCTATATATATATATATTGACACCACTCATGTATATAGATAGGCTAATATGTCTGTTGTAGTGTAAATCCCAACATCTATATACGGGCATATCAACCATGTGCACCTTATTATGTTGTACGTGCACTTACACACTTATGTATTTATGATACACATATCATATAATATAATACAAATATAATAATAAATAAACCTTATTTATAATATTAAATAAAATATTAATTTTATTTGAAATAAATTTAGACCTCAGATGCCCAGTAAGATCCAAAATGGAATAATTTTTTTAAAATTTACCCATTTACCATACTTCATGCTAGCCCGGTTCCAACATAAAGGAGGATGCGCTGGCTGGTAGTGGGAAGCCTTTTACTATGTAATCTAGAAAGAAGATGCGCTGGTTGGTGTATTTAGAACATGCCCAGTTCTAATGCGATATAGCTTTCGATCCATTTCATTCCAGACTGCGGTGCTTTGTTTGTGTTTTGTATACTTGAATCTGTGTAAATTACTCATAAAATGGGTTAAATGATGTAAAAAAAACCCTAACTCTAGCTTTCATTGATGAAGATGGTAAAGCCAAGGAGACAGAGTTGCATCCCCTAATAAAGGAGAAGAACAAGGAGTTCAAGAAAGGAAATAACCAATGACCAAGGTGTTTAACAATTAGCAGAATCACGACAAAGAGGTAAAAATTCTATTTTAGATTATTCATATTAACACTACTCAATCATTTCTTAACTTGTGAAGATTGGAGATAGATTTCCTATTTTGTTTGTTAATGGACTTCCAATAGTGTACTCTAATCATTGTATTATTCTCTTCTATAAGAATCAACACTTAAATCATAGAACTTTAAAATTTGAGAAGATGTGACATTTAGAAAATAATTTTACAAATTTAGTAACCAATAAATGGCTTTCGATGAGCAACAATAATGTTAAATATTCGAGTAATGTAACAAAAAAATTTGTTAGCAAACTTAGGAATTTAAGACCATTCCTGAAAAATGAAACATTAATGTTTTAGGAAACAATAAAACTAAAAAAGAAAAATACTTTCTAAAATTTTAAGAATTAAATAAATGAGAAGAATCTAGAATATTAAACTTGACTGAACAAAGAATCCATTTAAATCTTAAAGAAGAACCAGAAAAAGTCACTATGCAAAAAGAAATAACATGAAAACAAAGATTTAAGATCCAATGGATGGACGAGAGAGACAAGAATACTAACTTTTTAATAAAATAGCTAATGGTCGTAAGCGTAGTAATATTATGAATTCCCTACTTATTAATAGCATGGAATTTTAAAAAAAATTCAGCACACTATTGCTTTCACTACCTACTACAAAGATATTTTTGGAACAAACAGAGGCTATAGAATTAAAATTAGGTGGAATGACTTATATTTTGAAAATTTAAGAATAGATTTAAGCGGCTTAGATAACCCATTCACGGGAAAGGAGATCTTCAGGGCTATCAATGATATGTTTAGTGATGGTTCGCTTGGACTAGATGGATATCCTACGTTATTTTTCATAAGAAAATTTTGGCAGGTTGTAAAAGAATACTTAACTAAAATATTTAAAGAGTTTTACAACCGTGGTTTACAGTTTAAAAGATTTAACTTTGCTAACGTAATTATACTTCGTAAAAAGACGAATGCAATAGAACCTAAGGATTTTAGGCCTATTTTGTTAATAAATGTTCCCCTAAAATTATTCTAGGCCTTTAGCTAATATAAAATGAACAATCTAATAAATATAGTGCAGAATGCTTTTATTAAGGATAGAAATACAATTGATGTCGTGTGGTCCAGGAATTTATAAATTATTGTTATAAAGATAACATCACACATGCTATTTTAAAATTAGACTTTGCAAAGGCTTTTGACTCTATCATTTGGTTTTTTCTTAAAAAATTACTAACAACCAGGGGTTTAATTATAAATGCATAGATTAGATTATGGAATTGCTCAAAACTGGACACTTGAGCATAATGGTTAATAATATATTATGAAATAAAGATTCATCCAAACGTGGGCTTAGACATGACGATCCTTTGTCATCCTTACTATTCAACTAATCGGCTGATGTATTCATTAGGATCATAAAGTTGTCTATCGCAAATGGGTCCTTGAAAGTGTTAGTAACGACATCATTAGTGATGATCTTTCGGTGCTACAACTTGCTGATGATACCATGCTTTTTTCCTCACATCTACCTCATCATATTTCATCTTTTAAATATATTTTATATAGTTTTGAAATGCATTCGAGGCTTAAGACTATTTTCGAAAAGAGCTTGGTCGTAGACTTGAATGATGTGAACAATGTCGAAAACCACGTCGTTAATACGCTTAATTGCAACATAATGAAGTTTCACATACATTACCTACGTTTCTTGATTGGCCAACATAGCTTAAAAAGGAAGACTGCAAATAATCATTATAAAATTATCTAACTGGAATAACTGTGTTTTAGTGGCTCTGTCGATTTTTTGGATTTTATTTTATCTTTTTACTAAATGGGTTATTGATAAAAGTGAAAAATTAGAAGAAATTTCCTTGGACTGGGGACAGCTCCTGTAGTGGTATAAATTGTCTTTGTAATTGGAAAACGATTTGTAAATCTAAAGAGGACGAATCTCAATGCGTCTTCGCTTGGAAACCGACTTCGAAAATTTAATAACAATATTGAAAACTTAGTTGCGAAAGAAATGATTTTGAATCAATTCAACGGTGGAACATATAACCTTCACCATATCGTTTCAAAGTCCAACATCATGTCTTACTTTTGGAAAGTCATCTTAATTTTTTTTTACATTTTTAGCATATTGATTAACAATATAGTTCATTCGGATAATAATAGATCCTTTTGGCATGATAACTAGATTAAAATCGTTTCTTGGATGGGTTTACAAAGAATTTTTGATATATGCAAATTCAAATATGCCTTAATTTCCGAGGTTTTTTAGTCCTCATAATGAATTTCCTTGGATCTTTAGTTTCAACCATGCTTTGAAGGAACTACTTTATTCCAATTTATATCGTTTTGTACTAAGCACGAATATCAAATCTAGACAACGAGAAGGACATTCAAAAATTGGTATTGCGAAAAAAAAGCAATGTATACTCCTCAAGATTGATGCACAAGTTGTTAAATTTATCAGGAACCAAATTAAGTACTTTTAAATTTACTGGGAAAGCTAATGCTCCTCCCAAAACATAATTCCACATATGCCTAATCCTTTATAAGAAATTTAACATTGAGTTTAAGAATCTACTCATTGATAAAAAAAATGTGTTTTTTTGTAACTTATATTTAGAATACGCAACACATCTTTATTTTTTGTCCATTAACTAACTATATTCTTGCAAACATAGTTAACATTTTTGAATATATTATAACCAATGTTGATCTTAACTTTGACTATTACTGGAATGATTTTATATTTCTATACATCAAAGATTATAGAATTTTACTCGATACTATCTTCACAATTACTTATTGGTATTTATATTTGAAAGGAACCAAATAATATTCAATAGCATTAATATTCCATCAAATATTCTGAACTATGGTATTACTCTCTTTAGTTACAACTGGATTGGAATCCTAGCTGTAAATTAGCTAAAGATGTTTACTTTAAGGAATGTCCTAAGAAACTAAATAATCACAGTGATATCTTAAAGGTAAAAATAGTATATAGTGATGAGAGGCACAATGGGGCCTTAAGCAATGACCATCAAATATCTTCAATAACGATAACTCTTTGAAAACTCTTCCGTCGATGGACAATTAATTTTGTCTATATTTTTAATTAATGCATTAATTTTCTCATGTATATGTGCCAAATCATTTGACTATACACACACACATGCATACCGATACTAGCTGTTCTCAAGTTTCCTCACATATGTGGGTTGTTCTCAAGCTTTAATCGAGTTTTTTCTTCAGTTTTAGCAATTGTTGCAATTGGTCAGCTTTTTCTTGAGTGTTTATGCGAAAGGATTGCTGATAGCAGTTCGTGATGATTATCTACCTATCGCTGGCTCACCTATGAATTTAAGGTGGCTGTGCTTATGATTCACTTATTTTGTTACGCTTCAACTATTTATATTATGCGAATGGATGGTTTAGCTTATTTGATTATTGACATATTTTTGAACTACTATTTTTTTTGTAGTTTAATGGATTATATAGCTTGTTTGCTTGCATCTCTAGCTTCTTCACTCTAATAAACTACTTTAGACTCTAACCTTTAGGGTTGGGAGAGGAATTTTCTTTCCCTTTTTATACTAGAGGAGGTTGTGCTATCTGCTAGGCTTGTTGGCAACTCCTTGTTTGAGTGCAGAATATAATCATATGAGTGCTCTCCTCCTTACGAGGGTCACTCATTTTCCTAAAATAAGCAATTTAAATATATATTTCTTTTCAGATCCGTGAAAAAATGATATTTAATATAAAAATGGATATATATATATATATATATATAATATACACACATAATAATGTTTAATTTTAAAATCCCTTTTTAAAATTGTATTCAGTTTAAAATTAAAATAAATAGTTTCCTATCATTCTCAATTTAGGAAAAAATATAACTTAATGAAATAAATATCAATATGTGTGTATGTATATATATGTATATATGGACTTTTATTATATATATATATATATATATTCCAGTGATCAGAGGCTTCGACTTTGGTTCGAGAGGTCATAGGTTCGAAACTTGCGTAGTGTGTTTCGAACTTATATTAACATGTATTATGTTGTACGAATATATATGCACATCTGCGTGGACCTGCATTTAATCATGCATTAATTCAACAATATGAATCTACAGTATATATTCAAAGCATGCATTTTTTTTGTTTGCAGATATAGTATATAATTATTCTTGTCATAGTGCCTATAAATTTCTAAGTGAGATTCACTCTATGAATGGTGACGTTTTTGTTAAAAAGAGATGTATGAAGTGTAAGGTGAATATAGATTGGTGTTTTTGCAGTAAGAGATATATGAAGCCTCGTTGGTATCTTTAGCATCTACCTACCTAAAATTGATGAGAGGCACAAATATTTGCAGCAAAATGAAAGATAAAACCATACTATAAAAATATATGTGAACCAATTAGAATTAAAATATATATACATAATCATAGAAAATTTGGATGTCGATTCTCATCTCTTTCCTATACCTTTTTTTGTACAAATAGTAATGAACAATTGAAACAGAAATTTAAATGTTTGACACATTTCACAATCAAAGCGAAAATAGGAATCGCCACAATGATCTCCATCCACATTGGCAGCAGTGCCTACTCAATGTAGGAGTCCCATGCTAGTCCTTTACGCATCATGTGCATCTCATTGGCGCACCACTCCGCTGATGCATCGTTTCTTTCCTCTAGCCTCTCTTTGGTGTAGCTAGTGACTACTCTTCTTTAGTTTCGGCAATTATTCTAGACCATGCATGAAATTCCTTTAGGTGTCAATTCATGATTCACTCTGAGAGCCATGCAATGCAAGTGCAAGACACCCAAACCGAAGATCACATCTCGACTCTCGCTCCCTTGATACAACATAATTCGAGAGACTAATAACAATGCATGTTTGTTTATCATAGTTTCGATAGTAACCACGCCTCTCACTTACAGCATCACTACAAAAATATCTCTTGCAACTACATTTTTCATTATTAAGCCTTCTCTTTCTACATTGCAGCAGTCTATTGCTTAGTCAGCTGGCATAGTGTTGCATTTGTTCTCCCTTCATGTAATATTTCATCTAATAAAGCCATTTGATCTCAGTGATTTCTCTGTCCCTCGCTCCCATTATGGGACTTTCCTGTTGCCAGTTCCCTATCTCATCCAGCATTCTGTCCAATATTCGTGAAGCCTATTTACATTGTTGTAGCCTGAATCCGACTCATGTCAATATTTCAGCATTCATACTTTATTTTGTAGTGCTTCAGCCGATGTTTCAACACAATGTTAGCATTCTCCTTGGTTCGGTTCAGTCTGATGTTTTGGCATCGCTTCAGCGTTCCATTTAGAAAATTGACAGCATATACTCCCTTTTAAAAAAGTAAACAGGATCTCAGGCTATTTGGTTAATATCATGTTGCCTACATCCTTATAGCACACAAAATACTTCAATTTCAAGCTAGTCCCGTAGCCTAGTAGTTAGCATACATATATCAGTCGACGTGGCTGCTCCGGTGCATGGGTTGGCTATATCAGACTTTTTCAAGAAAATACATACTCTATAAGGAATTATCAACGATATGAAGAACTAAAATTGAAATGTGTTATTGAGCTGTGTACATATTTCATTTGTAAACTATTATTCGGTATGGAAGATAGTGACAAATCAGTATAAGCCTTTATGGCAACATATAACGGCAGCTGCTTTTAAAGAAAAAACTTATCCCTTTGTGTTGGAGAAAGGATCGACTTTGTATTTTTTAATAGTTTTCTTACAATGCTAGGAAAAAATCAAATATGTAAAAGTCACATTAAAATTTAAACAACATAACGTAGCTATTATTAAAATTTGCAAGTATCGCAATTAGTTTAACGTTTATGAAAGAACTATAAAATGATTTTAGTTTGGACAAACTTCAACATGATCTGGGTATAAATTTATTACTATCCTAGGGCCAACATCTATAGAAATGATTAAAAAATTTCAAGATAATTAGATTTAAGTGTTAGTAGTAGAGATTTATTTTCTTGTGTTCCAAAATTACTTATAATCATATGCGCAATCATATTTACTTCTTGCAGTTAAGATAAAGTTGTTGGAAAATATTTTTATGAAAAGCAAGATAAAAATTCCATATTTTAATGTCTTCAATAGCTATTTTGACATATTAAGGGTAACTCAAAACAAATTAAATATCAGAAACAAATAAAAAATCATATACATTCAATAATATATGTGAATGTGATGGAATGTGATTAAACACCATTCATTAGATGGTTAGTATTAATCATACTTATGATTGCCACTACTTATGCAATGTTCAACTAAAAAGAGGTTTTATAGAACATATTAAATATAAGGCATACAATCTATACAGTCTTAACACGCATGTTTGAGCAAGGCTTGAAATTTCCAATATTTAATTTTATCTTGTTAATTACACTATAATTTCTGATAATAAGTTATTGATTTATTTAAAAAGGAAAACCTTCTCATCATCATCATAAGACAATCAATCAAACATATTTACATTGCAACAAAAGGTTACCCTCAAATTAATCAGAAACATTGACGTATTTGGTTTAATTAAAAGGAAAACGTTGAAGCTATAATCAACAATCGCGGTCTTACAAAAATTCCCATGAACAGCAGGTATGGATTACTATATTGCGATTTTGAAAATCTAGGATTAGTATAGGAAACTTGCAAAATTGATCAATCAAGTGAGAGATCGAGTGAGAGGACTGACCAATAACAATGGACGAAAAATAGTCGTCGTTGGTAAAGAATTCAATAAATCAATGCAATGATGTCGAAATGTAGTTGTACCGAGAAAGCGTATGCTTCCCTTCCAAATGGTCCGAGTATCTACCAAATAATAGCACCAGAAGAATAGTTTAAATCGAGTGCTGAGACCTGTGCTAGGATGATGGTGGAGGGAGGGTGTTTCCACTCAATTTCGATGGTAGAAGATCTGCTTAGCTGTGGATTCGATCTAGGTTATTAGAAAGAAAGTGGGGATGGAGAAAGGGTAGAGGGATGGTGAAGGAGTTTGGGTCTGCTAAGCAAGTTTTTTGATTTAGGGTTTTATGAGAACGACAAAGAGGAATTTGGAGCGAAGTTTATTTTCGGTAATTCAAAAAGACATGGTTGAAACTAGTTCATGAAATACTCATTATTAGTAGTAAATATACTATGTAAGACTTGTAGTACTAATATATACTGCCATTTAAGTACTTAATTTCAGAAAAATGTATGGATTTTTTATCATATATATATATATATATATTCTTCATGGTTTCAGAAAAACTAAAAATTTTAAAAAAAAAATTTGAATAGTTCAAACGATTTTAAAATTCAAAATTTGAAAAAGTGAAAATATAGATATTTTAAATATATAGATAACCTATACAGATTTATACGGATTATATTTAAATTTTTTTAATCTGAAACATGGCTTTAAAAAGTAATACGCACATATGTTTCCATATTATTTGTGTCGTATGTTCCCATATTATCTTAAGATAGACTGCCACACCTGATATAACTGTAATGTCTGTATTATGAATATGAATATATGATGTCAAAATGTAAAATTAAATTAATAAATTGAATTAAAACTAATTAATAATAAAAATATTATTATTAAATCATAACAATCAAAAGTAAAATATTAATATACGGGTTAATTAAATTAAAATTATACCCAAACTCTTTTATTAATCAATACTAATATGATTAAATATAAAATTGTTATTCATGTAAAATAAAACGATTTTGACAAATTAATAAAATGATTTTTTTTTAAAAAAAATTCATGAAAATGACACTTTGTTTTCCATTACCAGTGAGTAGGGGTGGGCGTGCGTCGGTTTGATGCGGTTTGTAGTCCAAACCGTTTCCGCACCGCATCAAACGGTTAATTAAAAATACAAACCATTATACCAATCTTTTAACCGGTTCGGTTTCGGTCCAGTTTGAATGTAATACGGTCCGGTTTCGGTCTGGTCCGGTTTGAACCCATATTAAATACGAAATAAAAGACTACTTCCATCAACAATCAATTTACAAAGGCAATCGTGTGAAACTTTTACATTTAAAGGTCAAAACACACAATGTTATACTGAAATGAAAGATTAATTCTTAATTGTATGAATATTTCAATTTGACATTTACCTACCAGTGAGATTTTTTGGTAGATTAACCAAACATCAATGTGACGATCCGGAATTTCTAACAATTTAAATTAGAATATTTAATTGATTGTAAATATTTGAAAGGTTAATTTTAACTTGAATTCCAAATATCACTATTTACTTGATAATTAAATTATTGAATTATATAATTTGAAATTGGTTAAAATGTTGAATATGGAGTTTTAAGTCTGTTAAAAATAATTCGAAGGCTTGTAAAATTTATATTGATAGTACTGAAGGTAGTAGAAGTGTTAAAATTGAATTTGGAAGTGCTTTTTTAAGTTTTGAAATTTTATCGTTTAAATTGAATTTAAAAATAGCCTTCCGAGGCACAGTCTTGAAATTCGATGAAACTAGTTCCATTGGATCCGAAATAGTTAGTTATTATCGGATTTCAATTTTCGTAGCGTTTGGAGTCACCGTTTGTCAGTACAGGTGAGGAACGTGTTGAAATTAAAATCGAAACTTTAATATTTAAACTCGATTCAAAAAGCTATCTTCCACATATAACTGAATTAGGTTCCGAAACACGTTCCATTGTGTTCGGAATACGGATAAAACCTTATAAACGCCTGGCAGCATACCTCAATAGGAGTTCGGAATTTTGAGATATGTTAAACGAGATATTTTGGAATTAAATAATATTATATTATTCCTAAGTCAAATCCTATTACATCCCATCAGCCAACCTAACCCTTCACTCAGCTACCCTATACTCCGATATGAGCCGCCCTTCTTTAACTTTAAATCACCGTCTTCCCCAAAAAGCTTTATGGCTGATACTTCTTTATTTACCTCTCTTCCTTTTCAGTTCTTCGAAATCAATTCGAGCCGAAGAAAAGAAAAATCATTCGTTCGTTTTCTTTCGAAACGGAATCGAATTCAAAAATAAAATAATAAAATAAATGGTGACGCAGAGATTGAATCAAGCTCGAGTTCGATTTTGAAGCAGGCTGCGACTTTGTTCGATATGAAGAGGAGGAGTCGTGTTGAGGTGGCACTGCTCTCGTGCAGTTGGATGAGCATCAATTAGGGTTTAGATCGGCAATGGAGATGGCGTGTATGTAGAAACTAACGCAAAGGGGTATCACGCAGTGGAGAGGCAGAGTCGTGCTAGGGGCTCGAGCATGCGAAAACGTGGACTGTGGAGGTCGCGAGGAGGCCTGAGGCGAAGTCGCGGTGGCATCTTCGAGCTTGAGGTGAAAAGGTTCTGCGAGGAGTAGGTACTCCTTTTGTTTAATTTTTATATGCGTATGTATATACAGTAAGGTAATTAAAATTTTATTTTAGTTAAGTAAGTGTAAAACTCTTTGAATTCAATTTGTCCATTTATTAATTATCAGCATACATATGTATATAATTCGGTATATTGTTTTTCAGTAAAAAAAAATGTTTACTGTTTAGTTTTAAAATTTCAGAGTTTAAATTTATATATATATATACTAGAAATTTATATAAGACTTTGGAAGAAAATTATATAGGGATTGGTGATAAAATTTTATAATTGACTTATTTAATTTATTTGGTTACTAAAAGATTTATAAAAAGGGGAATTATTAGTTTAAATTAAATTATTAGTAAATAAAATTTTGTTAATGGTAATAAAATGTGCGGTTAATTAAATTTATCAAATGGAAATTTAATTGTTCAATTGACTCGAATATTAATAAAACATATAATGTTTATTCAAGGTTTGAAATCTGAAAGAAACGAGCTGGTCTGGAGTAGATTGCCAATTTAAAAAGCAAAGGTGAGTTAATCTCACTCTCCTGGATTTTTATTTAAATTTAAATGGTTAAATTTAAATAATTGGTTGAACGATTGGATTGTTTTGATGTGATATATTATATATAGTATTATATAGTATATATTGGAGTGATTGATATTCTGTGATGGATATTATTGGTAATTGGAATATTGAATGCTGTGGTTTACTTGAATATCTTGGTACCCTGAATTATCAAAATATATAAAATTGAATTTTTGAAAGAAATATAAGGGTGAATTTTGAAAGTGAAATAATTATAAAATAAAAATAAGAATGAATTAGAAAGAAATGAAAGTGATATTTAAAAACTGAAGTTAAATTGTAAAGTAGAGATTTGAACAAGTTTTAAGTCAGAGTTAAATCTGGAATTCAAGAGTGAATCTGGGTTTTTAAACAAATAAGTTTTAAAAATTTAATTATTTTAACAACTTGAATGTTAAAGTGCATTTTTAAAATTGATTTGAATTTAAAAATGAATTTAGTTTTAAATTCCTTTAAACTACTATTTTAAAACGAGTAATTAATTTATTTAACGAAGTAAATAAAAAGGTAGATAATTACAGGATGAGATAAATCAAGAGTGATTAATATTTGTGGTTTAATTAATGATTAATTATTTAATGAAATTAAATTAGATTAGGATAAATTGAAATGCAAATGAGAAATCATTAATTTATATAATCAATGATGTAAATAAAGGTTGATTAATTAAGATAAATTAATCGATAATAAGTGATTTATGAGAAATTAATTAATAGTGAATTAAGGATTAATGTAATTAATTATAGTTAATTAATTTGTGAAGTAATTAAAGAATTAATTATTATTTTTGGTTAAGAATAGTTAATTTGTGTAATTAATTAAAGATAATTACTTGGATGTAATTGAAAAATAATTAATCCAGGGTGATTAATTAAGATGGATAATTAATGGATGATTAATTAATTGATTTGGAATTAATTAATGTTAAGTAAAGGAATTTAAGTGATTGAGGTTAGCAATTCAATTAGAATTAACTAAATTAATTTGGAAGTGATCAAGTTTGCTTATGGATGATTGAATGGTATTGGATACATTGAATGAGACTCGAAGAGACCGGGGTCGGATATTAGAAAATACCCGAAACCACTTTGAATTTCTACAAATGGATATGTGAAATCTATAGGCTGGGATGAAATGATTTAAGTGAATTGGACTGTTTATCTAAGTTTTGGTACTAAGAAAATTGATGTGTGAAATAAGTGATATCTATAACAAATCGAGGATTTGTAATTGATTCGAGTTACCCTGGGTTTTAAGTAAGTTGTATGCTTTTTATTCCTTGTTGGATGGGTTTATTCATGCTGGTTTCCAGCCTGACCCGGGTGTTACTTTGATGTAATGCTCGGAGTCAGACCGAGTATTACAGATGTTCATGTAAGGACGTTTTGGAGCTCAGGAGGCGAGCTAGATGGCAAAAACGTATGAAGTGTTCCGCTATATTATATTGTTGTATATCTGAGACATGTTGATTTGTATATGTCGAGTGTTTAAGTATATGTGTAACTCTAATGTATTAAAATGTAAGCGACAACTATAGTGTTCTTTTCTAAACTGTTATTATTTATTATTATATTTTGATCCGCTGCGAATGTGCGGTGTTGGTGTTTTCTGTTTCTTTTTCTTCTATCTTTTTTTTTTCTAACTATCTGCAATTTTCGGGATTGAAAATTTCGGATTGTTCAATGCATAATCATTAAGGAAAATGACCAGAATAAGATTATAATTAGCATTTATTCACCAAAAAAATAAGATGAAAAATATCATACCAAACTATAACTTCTTCCTTTATGTCAGCGATAATTATTAATATAACAACAATATACGCTAAAAATAGAATGTACATCGTTAGAATCTAAAATAAGATAGGAGTTGCTTATATTTTTATCATAAGATTACTAATATAAATTTTCGGTTCGGTCCTGTTTAATATGGTTGGTTCAATCGTCCAAACCGCAAGCGAACCGTATCGATGCGGATCGGTCCAGCTTGAGGTATCAGCTTTGGTTAGAAGATTCGGTGTGGCTTTCCGCACCGCTTTTGCACTGCGGTTTATGCCCACCCCTACTGATTGGCGTCATCCAATACTGACATGTAGACAGACAATCTAAAGACACGCATAGACACATACACGACAGGGTATTTCTGTAAATTACAAGCCTTAACCATTTGGGATCTTAAGTTGCAAATGAATTTTTCGTTCGGATAAAATGTTCAATAATTGGGAGCTCTCTGTTATATATAAAATATACATCGACTGTTCTATCTGGGGACGATAGCTCTATTAAATTCACCAGAATTGTTTTCTTGTAGTTCACTCTCTTCCACCTCTTCTCCCCGTCCCTCTTCTCCTGCATTCGTTTACTTCTCTCATCTCTCTCAACCAACATCAATTATCTTTCGTTCTTTAAATTCTGTTCGATATACTACGGTTTTGATTCAGAACCCAACCCTGGAGTTTCAGAGTTGCTCAACGTGGTATGATGCTCTTTTTTCCTTCTCATTTTTTTAGTGGTTTTCTGGTTTCTTTCTGTGAATACTCTTGAATTTTAGTTGAAAGTAGAGCTGTTGCCGTAATTTTGGCTTTTTTTGTTTGATCATTAGCTATAAAAGTTTTTCTATAAAAAGAGGTTTCGGTTGATGATTGATAGGCCTGAATAAAAATAAAAGTGTTGTTAGTGGGTGATTTGAAGAACAACTGTTTTAGCATTTGTTCGTGGTTAATTTCTATTAGTTGTTTAATTTAGGAGCTCCCTGAACCGATGTATAGTGGAGCAAAGTATATATTTTTAGTGCTTGTTTGATGCATGTACGTTTAGAGAACCAGTTTATTACCAATTGACTATTTGAAGAACGATCTGTTTATTTCTGCATATGTGCCTTTTTTGATTTCGGGACCTGAGACCATGTTCAGTGAATCGTGTGGCCTATTATTGTTAGTGAATTTGTCTGCCAATGATGTAACATACATTAATATCTTTAGTACAACATTAGATAACCATTTTTTTATTGCATTAGAAATGCGAAACTCATAATCTCATGCTGAACAACATGGAGGTTTGTCTGCTCTTTGAGGCAAAATAACAAGGATGAGAATGCTCACTGCATGAGCAATTCAATGATAGATTTTTGACTAACCAATATGATATTACAGAAGGCCTAATTGGAGAAGGAACAAACTGATAATTGTATCATAAAAACCCTTATGCCCATGTCCTACTCAACCTTCTTTGAACAGTATGTGCTTCTAGTAGATCTTTGATGTTATATTAAATTTGCACGATATGAATACGGGCAAGAAACATAGAAGAAGCCGAGGAAAGACATCGAAGATCAGAGGTGAAATGAGTGAGAGAAATGAGCGAGTAAGGTTGAAACTTCATTTGTCGACAACACAGCAGTATACAACTGTTGACAGAAAGAGATTGTGTCAATCACACCTCCAACGTTGTTGACACAATGATGCCCTTTGTCATTCTCAAGATGAAGGGTGACACTATTCCTATAAACACCCCCCTCTTCCCCCACCCTTTATATCTTCTACATGCAATCAGGCGATTAACAAAATAATTGACCTTCTATCATTGATCTATCACAAAAAAGCCTCTCTTCTATTTTACTGTGTTTAATCTTGCAAGCAAATAATTTGTAATATTACGAGTTGTAAGGTAATAATGAGTTGTTGAGAACAAACAGATCATTTTGATTAAAATCATTTTAAATCAAGTGTTCCTCTTTTATTTGTTGAATTAGTCGCATGGCATCTATATCGAAATTGATCTTTACTGTAGTTATCAAAGATTCTAGCTTTGCTTGTAGGTCGCTTTAATGTTAGATAGATTAAAAATCAATAACAATAATCATTCGGTATCACGATGTGTGTTTGTGTGTAGATTTCAATCATGAGAATTGAAGATGAATATGATTTTTAGGTAGGAAATGACCTTTAACTGATTTTGGAGTTTGAAATGTTGAAGAATAATACAATGGAAGAATTGGAGAAAATGGAGGAAGAGACCTTCATCTCTATCCAGTTTTCTTTTCCGGACGAGTGTTTAGGAAAATTTGCTCGTGTTGAAATGTATAAGAAATTATGAGATGCATTTGAGACGGGTTATGTGGAAATTCTTTTGGCGAATCAATTAATTTTCTAGTAGAACTATATATCTTTAGGATGAAATCAGGCACGTTAGAACAATGGTTGTTATGGTAATGGTAACCGTTACCGATATAAAAAAATCGTTACCATACCAATACTATTATAAGTCAAAAATGACTATCAATGCTTTATCTTTACAATTGATAAAATGATAGTTAGTATACTGATAAACTAGTATACCGTTGACTGGTGATGGAAAATTTACCGGTATATAAAACATTTAAAATTTGTTGCATTATAATTTTGATAATGGTATAAAAATGTTAATAGTTTATTCCTGATTCTAATTCCGCTAATATTTATATGAATATTATGACTTTGTTTAGTTGATATAGAAAATTATCTTAAATTCATCGTAAATTATTCACAATAATAGGAAATAACAACTTTGATAATCTTAGAATTTGGCATAATAAAACTAAAAAAGAAACATTATCATAAATAATACTACAAACGTCTTTTTTAAAAACTGATATACCTTCACAGGTTTCTGTGGTTATGATTGACTTAATAAGGAAAAGATGAAATTATCATGACTAGTAAATTTACCGTTACCACTGGTTTTGATGTTTCTTTACTGTCATTTTTACCATTAACAATGGTAAATTTATCGTTACCAGACCGATAACATTACTATACCGGTGTAGCTAAACATTGGTTACCAATTGCTTGTTATTGGTATGTTAATGGTAAATTTACCGTTACCATAACAACCATAGTTGGAACATTTGAATACACTCAATCACTCATGGTTAATATCAAGAGGTAGACAACGGATGAGTTGTAGATAGGGTTTTCTATCTTAGTTACTGAAGAAGCATATGCCTTTTATGAAGCCTATGATCTGTGGTTGGAGAATTGTTAGCGATGCAGGTTGTTTGTAGGATTTTTTGCATATGACAATTGTAGGTTTGTCTCTGGGAGGTAAATATAAATGAAAGCAATATGTTGGAGGTAGAAATGAACCTACTAAATCTAGAGGTCCAAAGAATGATGCTTGCTTTACTTGCAATGAGGGACATTGAAAGAATAGGTGTCCATATAGAAGAAGAAAACATCAATTTCTACTGCAGTGACTTCATAGTTTGATGGTGAGAGTGACAATGCATTATTTCAAACAGAATGATTGAAAGAAATATGTTTTGTGGAACGTCGACTCAAAGGACTATTATCACATGATACCGAATAAGTAATTTTTCCAAACATGCATTAGGCATCAGTTATGGAGATTTTGACACCCTTTTCCTGTACAACATGCAAAAAATAATAGTTTGAAAGCATGATTTCATGGTAAATAGCAACTTTTATGCCTTCTGGTGTAAGGAAATTTGACCGTTTTGTAAGGAAATTAATGCGAAAATATTAATGGACCGTTTTCTTCCTCATTATGTGGTACATTAATGGACCGTTTCCTTCCTCATTATATGGTACATTAATGGACCGTTTTATTCCTCAGACGTTTCCTTCCTCATTATGTGGTCAATAGAATATAAATGATTTTTCTATTAATATGCTAATAAATAAATCGGTTATAATTTAGAGCATTAATTTCTCTCATCTTGATCTTGATGGACGATCAAGATTAAGTCTACAAATCTGGAAAGTTGGTCCTCTCCCTACCTATAAATATTAACCTTTGCTCATCACAAACTATATAGAAAACACATAAAGAAAGATATAGGAAAAGAGAGAGAAACCATTTCCTTTCTCCATTAAAACAGCTTTCAACAACAATCTTTGCTGATTCGTATACAAGATGTCTGGAGGTATGTTTTATTAATTCATTACATATGTGATGATCATATAATTCTAGATCTTAGGGTTTATGTTATTCGCAAGATATAGATTACATCTGGATCATCAGCTTTTTTTTCCCTTTTTTTGGAAAAAAGCAGTTAAAAATAGAAAGTGCTCTTGTTGCAGCGGTTGCCATGTATTTCTTGTACGTCATGTAATGTGCCTTCTCATGTGTCCATAAGAACAAAAGGAGTTATTGCTGCATGTCATAACACACCATTCACAACTGTATAGTTAGGTACTTAGATTGTTCTTTTTTATTATTGAAAAAAAAAAAGTATTACTGAGGTACACGATGGACAACTTCGTGAATATATAAACAAAGTTGGTTATGAGGGATAAGTTTAAGCATTGCTCACATTTGGCTTGCATGGTCAAGTATTTGGGTGTCGTGGGATGCATCTCAGCAACTAAATGTTGCTTTGAGAAAAAGCACGCCTTAGTGGTGTTAAGAGTGGCGACTTATTTCACTGGATTGGCTTGGATTCTCCTATACTCATATCTTGTGATGATTATTGATCTAAATTCTAGTGTACACCTTATCCTCCATATATTCCATATACACTCAAGCAATTAACAAAGTGATTAATTCTTCTATAGGGTTCTTCATTAATTTTTCTTCCTATTGTTCTACAGAGATTATTGGTGCCTCATTATTTTATTGTAATTAATCTTGTGAATTATCTTGTAATCTCTCGAATTTTAAAGCAAGTAATAAAAAGTTGTTGAGAACAATAGTAGAGCTATTTGATTGAAGCTGTATATTTTAAGAGACTGAATTAGCTTTTTGTTAACAGGGTTTTGTTAATATCTCAACTGGACGTATGTTCATAGTAAAATCTCCAACTAAACTTAGCATTGTAGCTTTTATGAAGCACAGTTTTGATACTAAAGTCAGGTAGCTTGAGTATCTCATGCTCTATAGATTTGTTGCTGTATAGTGTATATGATGGTTAATGGTGATTAACAGTAGTGGTTGCACTATACTTCCTGATAATTGTAAATTCGAACATACAGTAATTATCGGTAATTAAACATCTTTTCGATTGACAATTTCTATTGGAAAGAAATTGGATCATCTAATTAAGTTTTAGAAACATAAGACATAATTTGTAGTTTTTAATATAAGCCGTCAATGCATCAGTCTGCATCAAAGCTTTGTGGCCATCTGTTTAATTTGTTTTCCTGTTGTTGTACAAGTGGAAAGAAACTGGAATTTTAACAGTATGAAAGCATATCATTCAACATTGTTTCTCTCCAGGATTGCAGTGAGACAAATTTTCATTACTGTTAATTTTCATTACCTTATTTCTCTTGCAGATTGAACAAAGTTAAAACTTAAAGCTACCGATGATGATTAAGTAGTCTTTCACATACTATAGTCTTGTCTGAGTATATAATAGTATGGTGTTATGTTAGGCCTTTACAATGGAGATAGGAAGTAATGCATGGAGAATCTCATCTGGATCCATTTCTCGCCAGGCCTCAACTGATACTAGTCTTTTCACAAGCTCATTACCTGTCCATCCACGTGAAAAGTGTACGCACTACTTTATGCCTGAATTCTATTAGTTTGATATATAATATACTTGTACGTAGAGTCATGTCTCGGCCTTGGCCTATGACTATGGATACATAAATGTATATCATCCTTATCTGGACTTGTTTTCAAATCTAACTAAGATAAAGATAAAGGTGAAAACAGTTCCTTGTAAACTTAAAATAAAATGCATGTTTATTAGTATATAAGATACCCGCATACAACTGATTTTAAAAGGTTATGCAATTTGGTGGTAGAATTCATGCTGTTTATTTGCAATCGTTTCAATCTGACACAGTGAAATTGATGGATTCCGACGAAGCTAATTCTGTGGATGATTCATCAGTTGAAAGTGACAAAATAACAGATGCTTTGAACTCTCTCCCTTTTGATTTCGAAGAACCAAGTTGTTTGTTACCCGATGATGAGGAAGAGCTTTTAGCTGGAATTATGGATGATTTTGATTTAAGTGGGTTGCCAAATCAGATAGAGGACTTGGAAGAGTATGATATATTTGATAGTGGAGGGGGCATGGAAATGGATTATGATCCTACCAAAACCGTCATTATTGGTTTAGCTAAAACAAGTTTAATTGATGGGTATACTGGAAATGGAATTAATCATTATGGTCTTAATAGTGTTGGAACCGTTGCTGGTGAACATCCTTATGGAGAACATCCTTCTAGAACATTATTTGTGAGGAATATTAATAGCAATGTTGAGGACTTGGAATTACGTGAACTTTTTGAGGTAATTTATTTGTCTTATGGTCTAATTTACTTTTCCTTTCCTTTATTCTCTATTTGTTCTCATTTTTTACTCTAAGAGCGATGAAATGTAGTTTGGGGAGTTTATTTAATCTCCTCTAACTGTTCCAACAACATTTCTTTTTTTGCGTTAACCATGAAGGGAACTGACATGCAAACTATGTATGAGGGAAGTACTACTAATTTAGCAGTAGCATGGTGCCTGACATTTTCGTGCTACTTTTTCTTCTTCTGGAAAATAATAAATAGCAGTCAATTTTCATATCCGACACATTAATCGTCATGGTTTATGCATTGGTAATAATGTAACTATCTTTTTTCCGTAAACCTACTAGTCACTGATAACATGATGCTACATATCCAAGGTGTTGTCCTTTTCATAGATTTGTCGGTGCTCCAGAACATAATGCCTAATTGCATGTATGTTTACAGAGAAGCAGCAATCTTGATTCTTACCATTATCTTAACATCTATGTAGAAGTTTACGAATGATACTATTCGTGTTCCAGTAACAATCGTTACATTGTGTAGGAACACCATGTATAATATGTATCACTTACACAGACATATCTATAATGTATGGAATGAACATAAGGATGGAATCATGCTGCAGAAATGTTTCATGACTATCTCCCAATACACAGCCCATTAAGATAAGCGCTATACATAGCCATAAATTGTAAAAGACCATCAGATAACCTTGAGAAATTTCTTCCTCATGCCGTTATGAGTATATGTAATGTATTTTATCCAGGATTTTTTTTTTTGGTATTGATCACATATTTAGTTAATTTCTGCTAACTGTACGTTCATTTTTAATTTAGTTGCAATAATAATTTAGTGTTTCACAGCAATATGGGGATATCCGCAGTCTCTACACTGCATGCAAACATAGAGGATTTGTGATGATATCGTACTATGATATCCGTGATGCAAGAACAGCAATGCGTATGTTGCAACACAGACCTCTTCGCCGTAGAAAACTAGACATCCATTTTTCAATCCCAAAGGTCTTACATATATTACTCATGATGTTACCATTATATTTGATATTAGACTCATTCATTTATTGCGCTCTAGCATTTCTTCCATTTTACAGGATAATCCTTCTGATAAGGATATGAACCAAGGAACACTTGTAGTTTTTAATCTGGACCCATCTGTTTCAAACGACGACCTTCTTCGTATATTTGGAGACTATGGGGAAGTAAAAGAGGTACTGTCTATACATTTTACGTACCCGCCTCACTAGATAATTTTACTTATATATGTCAGAAAAACAACTTTACAGATTAGAGAGACCCCAAATAAGCGGCACCATAAGTTTATTGAATACTATGATGTAAGGTCTGCAGAAGCAGCTCTTCGCTCATTGAACATGATTGACATAGCTGGGAAGCGCATAAAACTTGAGCCAAGTCGTCCGGGTGGTACCCGTAGATTGTAAGTAATTTATTATTCATCACAGTGTTGTCAAATATCTTAAAAATATATGATTTACTGTTCGATATACGTTCCAATTCAAACTTAGTTAAAACCGCAATTTAGAAAATCATTCAACTCACGCATATATATTTAATATACTTGCGTGGTTTCACAATTCTAGTTCTAATGTTTTTAAAACAAAATGACACTGGAACAAGAGAGAAGATCGAGTTTTAGGTTTAGATGTTCGAAGTTCAAACATTAAAATCGATTTCAAAGTGTGTGCACACTTACAATATAGATCTTTAGAATTTATGATTTATATCTCATTTCGTTTGAACTTTACGATTTAAGATTTAAATTCCGTTTTGGAATCCTTGGTTCATCATTTAATTTCTCCATTACTTTAACACATCAATTTTTTGCTCTGTGATCACAGTGCTATGTTGAGATTTGGTGCATTGTAACTATGAAATCAATCTTTATTTACACGGGGAAAAAGAAAAGGAGAACCATTTGGCATATAAGCAGATTCAACTAGTTCTAATGAGGCTTTTGCTTTGACTAAACCATTTCTGTATTCTATATCCTAACATAAACCATGTTTTTACATTTATTTACATATCAATATCAATTGCACCCCCAACCACTCCCCACCCCCCCCCCCCTCTTTTTCAGGGCCCATAATTGCTTTACTAGCAAACAAAATCTTTAATGTTGGCATAGATTCTGATGTGGTTCTATGCAACTAGATTTATTCTTTCAAATATTTATTATTACAGACATATGTTAGTGGTGTTTAGGAAATTTATTTCTCTGTCCTTTTTACCAAGTCATGGACTTTGCCTTATCATTTCCATATAAGATGAGATGTTACATACATTATGGTGCATATGCAACTGTTTACTTGTTCTGTAAGTACACTCTGATTTGAGATGCCATTCACCTTTGAATTTTGTTGCAGAAGAACCTATTTCCTTGTATCTTTTGTAATACTTACCCTTTGTTTGGATCGACTTTAATAGGCTACTTTTTGGATTTTTGATAGTCAAAATCAATTCATCTTTGGCTTTCAAAAAAGCAAAAGATAGCTTATTTAATCGGTCCAAACGAGCCTTTACCGTGACAACTAACAAATGCAATCAGTGTTACCCATAACGCCGTTTCCTGTGTTCCCAGCATGAAGCAACAGTTCACACAAGATATTGATGTTGATGAAACTAGAAACTTCATGAGTCAGTTGGCTTCGCCTCTAACTAATTCTCCACCAGGTTTGTTTACTCCATTACATCACACGTGAATTATTTTTCCCTTAACTATGTTGATATTGTTTGCTACATGAAAGTAGGTGTTTGGGCACATCTAGGCAGCCCAAATGAACACAGTCCACTTCAATCTACGATGAGATCTCCAACTACCGGGCTCAATAATTACATAAGCACCAACCATTTACCTGGATTGGCTAATGTACCTCCTCCCATGATATCTAACTCTATGAAATTCCCGCCTATTGGCAAAGATCATAGAAGAATCAGCTATAGTGCTACACAAGGTATTTTCTTTCAGAAGCCTCACTCGTTTCCAGAGAACAGTGCCAATGGACTGATTCCAAACATGACCTCAAGCTCAAGCAGCAGCAGCAGCAATATGAATCACGCGTCCAGTGTAGGGACTTTGAGTGGGCCTCAGTTTCTTTGGGGCAGTCCTACATATTCCGAAAACAAGAATGTTACGTCCACCGGTCAAAATATTCTCTACCCAAGTGGGAATAGGCCATTATTTGAGTCTTCACCATCATCTTCAAATAATCTTTACCATCATAATCATCATGTTGGATCTGCTCCTTCAGGAGTTCCTTTTGAAAGACAGTATGGTTATTTCCCTGAATCCCCTGATGCAACTTTTTTGAGAACCAGAAATGAAGAAAAATTATTGATGAATAATTCTCGGTCCCCTATAAATTTAAGGATGATGCCACAGAATATTGGTCCCATGTTTTATGGAAATGCACAGTTTCCTGGTTTTAGTGGTAGAAGACTAGATGGCAGTGGAAGCCAGCTTGATAGCAAAAAGCAATATCAGCTGGACTTGGAAAAAATTTCAAGTGGTGAAGATACAAGGACTACTTTGATGATTAAAAACATACCAAATAAGTACAATATTTTTTACTCATGCTAATTTATCTTATATTTTCCGGAGAAAGATGAATTTGGTTGTGAATTGTTAATTTGTGATGAATGGTATCAGGTACACTTCGAAGATGCTGCTTGCGGCTATTGATGAAACTCACAAGGGTACCTACGACTTTCTCTATCTCCCTATTGACTTCAAGGTGAAGATATTTTATCTGCTTTTCATCTTCGTTTAAATTTGCCTTGGGTTTGAATCATATATATGGACGTCATTTTGCAGAACAAATGCAATGTTGGTTATGCATTCATCAACATGGTGTCTTCTTCGCACATTGTCTCATTCTATCAGGTCTCTTTTTTCGCATTAAATTCAAGACACTGATAATATTACCGGACTATGGACCAGCCTACTGATAACATATATTCACATTTAGGCATTCAATGGGAAAAAATGGGAGAAATTTAACAGTGAGAAAGTTGCATCTCTAGCATATGCAAGAATTCAAGGCAAAGCAGCACTTGTGAATCATTTCCAAAATTCAAGTTTGATTAACGAGGACAAGCGCTGCCACCCTATATTATTACATCCTCAAGTATCAGAAGCCGGTGACGAGGTAATATTATTTGACTGTATATAATGTGAAGTTTTGAATTTTGATATACCTGAGTTGTTTCTCACTGTATCTATGATGTTTGTATATCTACGATGCTATAGCTTGCTTTACTTAATTTTACATACAGTATTCACATTGAAGCAACAATATAATCTTGTAACTAAAACAAGCTTTCTAATTTATAATCTTGTGGTTGGGGACCATAACGTAAACATGATACTGCATATGACCACTTGCATGTTTGTACCACTTAAAATAGTTTTCTCCTTTACAAAAGAAGGTTAGTCTGTACCACTTACTAGTTAAGATTTGATACCTAATATATATGGAAACAATTTATCACTTGTTATAGTGTCATATCCGTGTGTGTGCGTGCGTGCTGCAGTGCATGCTGCTATTAATTACCACTAATTTCTATGTAATGTCAACACACTGCAGGAAACAAATGAGATGGAGGACTCGATCAAGATGGGATTATTTTAAGCGACTCATCTAAAGTTAAACAGGCGTTGTGAATGTTAAATGCATTACAAGGTCAAGATGTATATATATTTGATTTTATTTTGGTTTTTGAGGAATATTTGCCTGTCAATTTGTATAGCTAACATCAACAATCAAATCAGGCACCTTAGATGAATGAAGCAGCTACAATTGTATAGATTCATCGTAGGCTTGCTTTTTTTTTTAACCGCATGTTTGGTGGGTTTTTTTGTTTTTTTTTTTTTGTTTTTGTTTTTTGTTTTTTTTTTTTTTATTTTTTTTTTATAAAAGCTTGCAACTTTGCAAGTAGAGTTTCTAGATATTGTGGTCTCTTGTGATGGCAGTGGAATGTGAAAAAGAGTGACGGCAGTAGAACGTAAATGATGTTGATTCTGATGTGCTTCTTAATGCCAATAAATGGTAATTGCTTAAAGTTTCCTAGTATTTTGGGTTGATGATTTCTATGCTGTTTTCAAAGATTTATGGAAGGGCATCTCAATGAGGGTATTGTTTGGTACTAACGCTCAAATAATACTCCAATAGGGGTATTGTTTGGGGTTTATACCTCACAAAATAACTGCTAGGATGCTCTAAAAGATGTGCGGCAGTATGTTTTTTAATCCTATTATACAAGTTAAGCATAATTCAACTGTTAATAGAACACCAAATGATGCACAATTGCAGCAGATTTTTATTTCAAACCTGGTTCATTACTAGAATTCAATTATATAATCAAATAATGCAACTACGGCACTCCTTGATTTTGCCAATAATGTAATAACGATATCCTTGACGCCATTGTGTATAGCGTGGGGTGTTTGATGTAAGCATAAGAGCTTATATAACTTTATTCTCGGCCTTTGTTGACCTCCAAAGTGTCAGAGCAGCTTCGAGGGGAAAAGCTTAATGCATATGAGCTCTTCGGGATTTTGCATATGAGTTTTTAGATGGTGCTAACAGACCATTGTTCTTGACTCCCATTATTTCGTAATAGGGCAGTTTCAAAGTCCTACGGAGGCATTTAGGGGAAATTTTGACGAAGAAAAATGTACTTTTGTGATATGAAAGTGACCGCGAAAGGAGAATGACTATTTCTTCTCCTATGTTTCTAAATAAATGTTGACAATTGATATTAAATTATTAATTAATCGGAAATTGTAAGATACATTAAAAATATACTAGTACATTGAAATTAAAAGAAGGAAAAAACAACACACACTACCCATACGTTGGCTAAAAATTTAATCAACCTTGAAAATAAACAATGTGTTTATATTAGTAAATGTTATTTACTAATACTAGACTTAAAAATGTAAAATGAGGAGTAAAACGAGCAAATAATTGTAAATGATATAAGCTGTTGAATGGTTCGAAAGAAGCTTGCATACGTACACTATAAAAATATCTTATTATGTTTATCTCTTATAATTACAAGGAATAATATGAGAATAATAAAAAAGTTAACACTTAAGCTTATAATGGTACTAAACTTAAGAGTTTATAAGGAACTGTTTGCAGGAAAATGAATTTCGAGTTTAACAACCAACTAAATTTTAACTCTATAGGCAAGAGGTATTTATAACAGCTGATATGAATAGTGGGTGACTAAGATTGCATTGTATATAGGCAGGAAACATTCTCAGCCATAGACCTGGTCGCTTGGTCGGATGGAAGACGCTGGAAAGGTAGTCGAGATATGCCACTGGGAAGAATGCTAGTTGTAATTCCATATGTGGCACATGTGTTATGCTGATTCAAGCAACATGCTATAGTAGTTGGTACGCTTTTGGTAGATACGCTGCGGTAGTAGGTGTACTAAGTCGTACCAGGCCATACTTTTGACGTCCAACATACTTCTCTAGGTAGCATGACCAGGGAGAAAATTCTTGCATGGTGACGTTCAGTTACTTGCTGTTGAAGCTTGCTGCAAACAAAACTAAAAATGCAAAGGTTGGAGCGTGAGGGAATTGCCAAGATTATGATGAGACGGGCCGCTTGGGATCGGTCTTAGGCGGGCTGAGAGTGCCGAGCATAGGCGGGTCACTTTGAACTGGATTAAGTCATATGAGATGACTTGTCAACTCCCGTTGGGCGGAGCCAAACTTAGGAGTTTGGGCTGACCAATTTGCGATTGAGATTGAAAATTGAATGTTCAGACGCTTCGAAAATTGGAACGAAACTGAAATAGACTGTGAACCCGTGCAACTAAAGCGCTTACCAGTTTTATAGCAACGAAGGTGCAAAAAGTTATAACGGAGATATATCAGAAAATAGCGAAGGTGTAAATTTTGTATTAGAGATAAAATCAAATCCCTAAAGTTGACTTATTCTCATTTCCATATCATTTGTACAGAAAAAACACACTGTTCACTCCTGCATAACAAAATTAAAAAGGACATTGATTTTTTTTGAGCAATTAGGACTTGAACTTGGACCTATACCATAAATTTATTATTTTTTAAAAGAATCGGTTAAATTAAATTTTTTATATTAAAGTTGCTAAAGCGGGTGCTAAAAACCCCTAATTGACGGACATAGCAAAAAATAACGGGGCTTTAAGCAGATCCACTATTTTATAGTGCTAAATTAAAAAGCGTAGCGATTTAAGGGCTCAACGAGCTTTAGCGGGACAATAGTGAGGCTTTAGCGGGGATTTAATTGCGTAGATGTGAACATACCGTTAAACATCAACAATCGATACATGCCTCGTTGTAGGTTATAGAAGTAGATAGATCATTTTTGGTACTCCGCTTTGTGGAGTGGAAGTATCAGTTACCTTCGAGTAATTACATAACACATGATGGTTAAAGTATTTTTCTCGACGTCTGGTCACTTTGAGTTTACTCACTGCTAGTGTGCTCCACTTTAGTGGTTGAGGAGGAACTTTCTTTTCAGTTAGTAGGAGTTTCCATTAGAGTTCTCTATTCTCACCTTAAAAAATTGCTTTTTTCCATCCAGTAACTTACAAAAATGACTGTCCACCTTAGTATTTTCTTATCCTAACTCAGGACATTCCAAAACTACCCTTTTATCATTTTTCACTTTTAATCATTTTTGTCATTTTATCAATGTCAGAGATAACACATTAAAATTTTATCAACGTCAGGGGTTAGCGTTGTTCATTTTTTTCAATGCCATGGGATAAGGTAGTAATACACGGTAGTCATGCATAACAATAGTTTCACAAAGCAGTCTCATGTCAAATTACATATTAACTACTAGGGGTAAAATTAAAATAGAAGTTTTAATATTTGAAACAAGGATGTAAAGCAATTAACGGGGTGTTAATAGAAAGACCCTTTCCTATCTGTATATTTAAAAAATTGTAAGGGTCCACGTAAGAAGTAACAAAAAAAGTATTCCCTAGGTGACAAGTTTAAGGAAATTCTGTGCTTTGAGCTTATCATTGACCAATTTTCCAACCACATAGGTTGGATCTATGTGGATCACCTTAAAAAAATTTAAACCTTTAGAAAAGAAGTGGTATCAAAAGGAGTTGAAAAGCTTAGTCCTTATGTAAGGAGCTGACATATGAATGTTAATAGTACAGTCTTCTGCAAGAGGTGGATTCATTTGCGTAAGCTAAAGAGCTTTGTCCTTTGAAAAAGAAGTTCCCTATAGGGATGTGGGCAAACTAACCTTCAACCTTCATATTTACATGAGCTCCAGAAGATCTCGTTTACACAGGAAAGAGAAATTTTGGATCCATCGCCATAAGTGAGTTGCTCAAATCAAGTTTAAGAAGGCATTAGCCTATGTTATAGCGTATACCCTATGAGCAATTATGTAAACTGTTATATAAAAAACTTAACTCTATAAACAATCTTATTTGGAATAGAATATGCATTTGGTTTTATTTCCTTTTAAGTATATTGTTATGTAGTGATATAAATAATGAATCAAATACATTTAACATATATAGGTAGAAAATCCTTAAAAGATATATTTTATCGATTGTAGTTATAAATATGTTCGTAACCATGAGTATTGAATCAATATTCAAATTTTACTCCTTAAATGTTTGTAGTTAAGATGTATCAAGAAATTGATATCTATACATCCGCTGTGACTAGGGAACATAACACTCAACATACAATGGACGGTGAACTACTTATGATCGCTGGAGGCACCTAGGGGTTACATACTTGTGATTTTGGACAATAGCAGAATGACTTGACAACAGTCTTTCTATGGTTAATACAACTAAGTTAAAATAGAAGATTTTATGGTAACGATGTATAGTGGTTCTCAAAATTAAGGGTACTGTCGATCTTAAGTAGTTAGGCTGTACTTTGATTGTAGTTAAACACATGGCATGACGACCATGTTACGACCATAATTGGGCATATGTTGAACTACATGAAGTGAAATACTACCCAAGAGATGATTCATCTCCTTCATTATATAAGGTTAGTTTCATCGTAATTCATAGTCAACTTAAAGTCAAAACCTCTAGGTATGTAGAGTAAATTGGTTAATCAATAAATGCTATCAGATTGAACTAAGGACCTTCAAATGGTCTGCGTAATGAAATAAGGATATTAATAGAGTTTTTGACCATAGACCAAACTATAAATATCTAAACGATACAGTGACAACGAAAAGAATACGTGTATAAAATATCGTTACTATGTGAGCTTATTTTTTATATTAGAAATTGGATTTTTTTTCTGTTTTTGTTTTGTTTTATTTTTGGCCACTATTTGAAGCGTTGTTTTTGAGTTTGATTTTGTGTTATTGCTTGGTCGGAATCCAAGCTTTCTTGTCACCTTTGGACATCGATTAACCATCACTGCCATGTTAGTGGTGGTTCATCGATGTTCATGAACTTTCCAGTGGTTTGCAATTTTTATAAAATTTATTAGTATTGAGCTGTAGTTTTAGACCTAAATGAATAAACTTGGGCTTCAAGTAAAAGGAAGAATGATAGATATGGGTCACAAGGTCTGAAACTTAGCTTAGGAGAGCATCTTTAGATCATGAGCTAGCCTTAATGGGGTGCTTGGCCTAGAAATGCCATAAAGATAGTTGTCCAGCTTCCAACCCGAGGCGTGACCTCCAGGTCTTGCTAGGCTTAGATGATGGGGACTTGTTCATCTTAGGCTACTTATGTTTCAAATGATGACCTCTAGATCTACCTCGATTGGTGTTTCTGGCCTTAAAGCTTCTGAGGTATTAGAGGGTAAGGCAAACTTGGCCAAGAGCGGCCGGTCATGGGTGAAATGTTAGGATGGTGAGATACTCTACGGCCGCCGATCGATCGGATCACCCTCCCTCGGGCTTTATCGCATGGTCTCTAGGTTACTTCAAAGTCGGAGTCGTGACACCTCTTCACCCCTACTTCGTTTTCGTCATCAACACTTTTGGGCTTGCCCCTAGTAGCTTACTCCCAATAGCTACCAGTTTCTACACAGGCTCTATGTCGCCTGTGCGGACCTTAGTCTTCTTGAGCCAACCACTCAATTGGTCAACATGTTCTTCAAATTGCAGAAGGAAGCCGAATACCCAACTGACACTTATTTCCATTTCAAGTAAACACTAAGCCCATTATTTTCAAGGGCGTTCTTAGCAAGGCCGCCCTAAACTGGGTGGAGAAATATTTCTCCGTCTCTTGTGGGGTCAACCCCAAACTAAGGAACACCGAGTTCCAAATCCCCAGTATTCTCTATTTGTCGTTCTCTTTTCTTTCGCCTTTGGTCCTTCTTTTCATCGCTTAACCTTTCCTTTGACAAGCACCTCTATTGATCTTGTCGTCTTTCTCTTAGGGACAGTTACTGAATATGTCCAACGTTTGAAGATAACCACTTGACCTGATGGTCCTAGTGACCGACAACAACCTCCAAGAGAACGGGGATTACAACAAGATCACATTCTTAGAAACTTTGGCCTAGTGGATCATAAATGAGAACCAGAGATATAATGATGCTATACAGAGTGAGGGGCCTAGAGAGTGGCAACAAGTTGATTATGAAAACTAGAATGATGTAGTGTCGATACCATAATGGGAAACCTTTGACTCATAATAGTTGATTGACGTCCCAGTTCTGTAGCATGGGACGATGGCTATTGATTGGGATACCGAGGAGAGTTCTAAGGAATGTAGTGAAGGGGGAGTTTTTTAAGAATTGGACATTGGCAGGGATGCAAGTCCCTCCTCCAAATCACATCTCTCTTATGATCCTTTATATCATGGATACAATGCTAGGGATAGTTCAGTCTCATCAAACTCGCCCTTGTCAAAAGGCAAGGCTGGACAAATTCAAATGATAGTTAATTTACTTGCACTTGTCTTATTTTTCTTGTATTTATAACTAATCATGATTTTTTGTTGTTTCGGCGGTTGACAAGCTCAACTTTGAAGCCTTCGATGCCCTCGACCCCACCGACTAGACTTAATTCCTATGCCCAGGCACCCATGATAAATGAAAAGACTATTGAGCTACCCCAAGCCTCGAATAAAGGATCCAACTTTTCACCGATAGTAAGAGAAGAAAGAAGACCAGGGGTAGTCGTCCCGAGATGCCTATACTCCTCTTGCGTGGCAGGCTCCCATTCATGATGCAGAAGGGCTGACCCAAAAAGAAGTGGCAAAGCGTTGGGGTAATTGTCATTGAAGATCAACCGGACTCATACCATGAAGACCTGGATTAGATATTGAGGTCATTCCAGCCCATGTTCATGGAGATCGTATCATCCACCCACCGTCCCAAATCCAGATGGAGCCGACACTCTAGGGAGTCCGTGATTAATGCATATACATGGGATGCCCTTCTCATAAGCTTTCGAACACGAACTTTCTTTTTTCTTTATGGAACTTCTTCTAACACTTATTTTTCAGGCCGCCCACCACTCTGTTCGTGTATGAGGTGAATTCGTAGATCTTGAGGAGAAGGCCGAGAAAGAAGAGCATGCTTAGAAGACGGCCGAAGAGGCTCATGCGGAAATCAAGTAGGTGGTAGTAGCGGTTGAGAAGGCAACAAAGGAGATAGCTGAGGTAGGGGACAGGGTGGAGAAGGCAGTTGAGGATCTCAAGGAGAACCCAAAGAAGGTCAAGAAGGAGGTTGAAGCACTATGGCATGACTTGAACTAGAATACAATTGAATGTCGATCATTTATCTATATGGAGGCCACTCGGGTAGCGAAGCAGAATGTATGGAGAATCGACTATATAACACGGTAAGAATCGACTATATAACACGGTAAAGGTCCTGTTCAGGGAAAAATACTACTTGTTGATCTCCATCGGTAATTTTAACTCTAAAGCCCTCGCCGTGACCTGGGCCAAGGTGGCCACCGAGACCTCGGCAGCTGGGTTGGCCTTGCCGGCAATTTTGACAAAGGAATAGATTGACTCCTTGGCCCGGCCGACCAGCGGGACTATTTTGTAAATTTCCTTATTGATATTTTTCTTCAATCTTTTTGCAAGCCCAAGGGGGCGGGCTTTGTGCCCTGCACTTTTGGTAGGAGTGAACTTGTGAAATTCGTGTAGATGGTTGATTGTCTATTTTTGTTCTTATCTATGCTTAAATAGCAGTGAAGCGTACTTTAAGTAGCCATCATAGTCCATGTGTTATCTGAACTAACATTTTCATAACATAGATAAGATAACAGTGTATGGTAATGAGACAGGTGGTGATTATGGTCCATTCACGTGAACCATGTAAACTAATTTTATGTAGAATTTATCTTGATGATAGGTTGACCGTGGTGGCTAAGAAGCCCAATCGTTGTCGAACACAGAGGCATGCACGCAGTGGTTGAGCCAATTTGTGTTTTTGACATTGTCGGTTGATCCTGACATGAACTAGAGCGCTTAGTGGCTCGAGGGTTCTCCTAAATGACACATGACAAGATCGATGGTGGACAACCCTAACATGAATCGAAGCATTGTGTGGCTCAAGGGTTCTCTTGGGTGACAAGCGACCAGATTGAATGGTGGGCGGTTTCGGCATGAACCAGAGCACCGAGTGACTTGAGGGTTCTCCTGGGTGACATGCGACTAGTTGATATAGTGCCCAACTTATTAATGTGCAGAGACACTATGGATGCCTGGACTTGGCGTCACTTTGGGTAACAATGCCAGTCTCAAAAATAGTGCTCCATCCCATAGAAGGGACGAGCGACATGGGATGAGCGACATCATGGGTGAGGGAATCAAGACTGTTGTGATCGAACTTTTGATCGTCGATGCACCCCGACACGACGAAGATAAACGCTTATCCAAAATCGAAGGGGCAGTTTGGTAGTCCCCAAACAAGGAAGTGAATACATGGTAATTCACCCTCATTGGATAGCTAGCCGGCAAGGAGGAGACAGTGGCTCGCATGGTCCTTGGCAGTAGAAGTTGGCAGTCCCTAAGCATGGAAGTGGGCACATAATAACTCACCCTTTATTAGATATCCTATAGCGGTAGCAGTCCCCAAACAAGGAAGTGAATGCAAGGTAATTCACCCTTGTTGGATAACTAGTTAGTAAGGAGGGGAACGTGGCTCGTGCGGTCCTTGGCGACAGAGGTCGAAAATCCCCAAGCAAGGAAGTGAGCACATAATAGCTCACCCGTTGTGTCAATAGATTTAGCTCTGAAGTCTTTTTCATATTCTTCACAACAGATTTTTTACAATATGATAGGTCCGAAGGTGCTTTTGGTTCCAAGTGTAGGATATATGTGTCACATTTAGGCATGAGAGACAGTAAGTGCCATATGACAAGACAACATTGATGACATATAGCCCCTCCCAATTTAGGCCGAGCACTCCTTCAGTCGGTTTCTTTGTGTTTGTGAACACCTAACAAAAGACAAAATCATTGATAATGAATTGCTGAAGCTTTACTCTGGGTTGTAGTTCTTGGCTATCTTTTATTTTAGGTCTCAGTGCAGAGTTTAGCTTCAGCTCTTCGTTCTTCAAAGGTGTCGAGCTCGAGCTTGAGAGGATCATCTTTTTATTCATGCTCGTATGTACGATGCCGAGGTGAGGGGATGTCTACCTTGATAGGTAGCATAGCTTCATATCTATAGGAAAGCAAGAAAGAGTATGGCCAGTTCAAGTGCGACTGGAGGTGTGATAAGACTAGAAGACGAGTGGCAATTCCTCGGCCCAGTTTCTCTTGGCCTTTACGAGGCGCTTCATGAGTGTTGATTTGTTGGTTTTCCTAATACCCTCTAATTTCTCATTTTCTTTGGGATGATCAATGGTACAGAAGCACTTCTTGATCAAGTTTCTTACATAGAAGTCCTGGAAGAGGCTGCTCTTAAACCGAGTGTCATTGTAAGTGATGGTCTTCTTTGCAGGCTAAACCACCAGACAATGTTCTTGATTAAGAAGTTAAGTGCCTTGGAGGCAATGGCCCCAGTGAGGGAATTGACCTAGACCCATTTGACTAATAGTCAATGACAACTATGGCATGGTTGTATCCTCCCTTGTCATTTAGTAGCTTCCCTATTAAGTAAATTTCCTAAGTGTCGAACGACCAAGGGATAGTCATTGGAGTGGGGAGGATAGGAGAGGCTCTGGGGATCTTGGTGAACCATTGACACTGGTCGCACTTATTGACATTGTCCATTGAATCCTTGATCACAAAGGCTAGATATCCTTACAAGGAGGCCTTCTTTGCTAAGCTTTTCCTCTCGATATGATCCCCACAGAATCCTTCATGTAGCTCTTCTTGCATCCGATTATCTTCATCTTTAGACATGCTCTGTTGAAGTGGCATAGAGTACCCTCATCTACAGAGCTTACCATCCATGTGTAATGAGGAGTCCGATACAGTACTTTCCAGGCTTCTTTGTGGTTGGTTGGAAACTCTTCATTTACTATGTATTTAATCAGGGGAGCTATCCAACTGTTCGTAGATGGTGAATCAATCTCCATTGTCGTTGCCCACAACTTGTAGCCAAGGGTATCTTGGACTTATAGTGGAACCAAGGAGCTGGTTCTTCTGGATTGCTTGCTGCCTTAGTCAGCTGGTCGGCCTTGGCATTCTGTTCCCTAGGTATATGTTATAGGTTGAACTCTGTGAAGGTGCTGATTATCTTCTTGGCTTTTGTGACATACAAGGCAAGTGTTTCGCCCTTAACTTGGAAACGATCACCAATTCGATTGATGACTAGCGATGAACTGCTAAACACATGGGT
This sequence comes from Allium cepa, assembly GCA_030765085.1. Classification (NCBI taxonomy): domain Eukaryota; kingdom Viridiplantae; phylum Streptophyta; class Magnoliopsida; order Asparagales; family Amaryllidaceae; genus Allium; species Allium cepa. The sequence continues at coordinate 738,288,080 of CM060943.1, forward strand.
GCAATCCACACATAACTCCTTTGCCATCCTGAGACCTTCCAAGATGACCTTGTACTCAGCTTTATTAGGATGGAACCGGGCTAGTCGAAAGTGGATGACATATGTAGATTTTAATTTTTTCCCTATTTTGGATCTATTTGGCCTATGAAATCTAAAAGATTATTGACCAACCCAATAAATTTTTAAGTAAAATCATATTTTATTTAATTTGGTTAAAGGGAAGTTTATATTTGATTTAAATTCAAACATATAATAATGAATGTATCAAATACATTCATATGTGTAAAGTGTAAGTGCAACATGTAATCAATGTACATAGTTAATATAAGTGTTGGGGTTTACCGCAGTGGACATATTCGCCCTTTATATTTGCCTTTTTTTTGATACTATTATTTTTAAAACATGTAAATAATAGCGATATATGTATATACGAAGTTTCATGGGCGAAACAAAGTATTATTATTTTGCACATGTAAACCTATTTTATAGTGGCTGTACCACTTGTACAAAGATGTTACAGGCGTAAGGAAAAACCACCTCAATAACTACAAAGAAGCACTAGGCTATCAAATATACATTTTTCATACCAACTCACTAATACAAACATCACCAACGCAACAGATAACAAATGCAGAGTCAAAAGAAGCTAATGACAAACATGGACCACTTTAATATAGTACATTCCATCTCATAACATTAATTTAGTTCCATCTTGAAAACTAATGCTTCAGATATGACTAAAAGATAACATCTAACATATGAAAATCTGTAACAAAAGGCTATAAGTCATAGCTAATCCAAAGGAATGGCATGCACCAACAAAGGTATATGCACATATCCCGAGCAACAAACTACAGCCAATTTTGAACAAAAAGAAATGTTACCATCACTGACTGAAGCACCAGCATCAATCACCATAGCAAATGATGAACCGCTACCACCACCAATATCATATTCATCCTACTACAAAGACAGCCCCATTGGAAACAAAACAGATGAGAAGAAAAATGAAATGGTGGTACTAGAAATAGCATACAGACCAAACAGAGATGACAGTTCCAAAAGCTGTAGCACCACCAACCCTAAAACAAAGAAAACCAAAAAGTCATCTTTGAAACACAACCTAAGACAAATAGCTAAAATTTAGCATGTACCACCCTTACGCGTTCCTATTAAAGTATATTCTATCACAAGTAGGGTTTCTCTGAAGCATTTATAGTCATGAAGTGTTCCGGCCTAGCTGGAAAGCCTAGCATGTGGAAGAAAGAGAGACACAAGCAGTGCGGTGGCGAGAGCTCCAAAAACTTCTCATTGTAGAGGGAAAGGATGCAATAATGGGTGACGAGCTAGTAGAAAGTAGATCCACAAATCAGAAAAAATAAAACACCGAAGGGAAAATATGTTATCTTTTAGTAGAGAGAAGGAAGAGGAGACAAGGGTTTGTGTAGATCTCAAATGGAGAGACGAAACACAGGTGAAAAGTACAACCCTCTTTGGAACAGGTCTAATTTTCGACCTATTAAAAGCCCATCAAACCTTAGATCTATTTCAAAAGTAGTGGTTGGTTGGTAAAATTGATACAATGAATAATATGTAGAGCTATATATCTATGCTTTTAAAATCTCACAGCGAAAAGAATAAAATATAATAACAAAAATAAGTATAAAAACCGAATCTTAGAAACACAATATCTTAAAATATCCATAATACAATATCTTAAAATAAAACATCAACATGTCTAAAATCTAGGTACATTTTAATACATCAAAAATATAGATAAATAACTAAACTGCCACAAATCTTCATCGCCGCCTCCGTCTTCTCCATCGACATTGTCCCCCTAACCCGTGGGTCGTAAAAAGGAGAGGATCAAAACAACAATGTTTGGTGAATGAAAATATCAAGTCTTACTATAATAGTATTTGAGCGGTATCATTAGATAAGTAATATGTCTTATGTATCCTATACTATATTCTACTACATATACCTCCACTGTAAGCCAAAAGCTCTTCCAGTCCAGCTCCGTAATGTATCTTTAGCTATCGATCAAGGGACCTTTACAGCCCATCTTTATAATTGTAATGCGTCTGCAATGCAACTACGGGGTCTAATGACCCATCTCCGTCAGTCATGTCCTAACGATGCGAGAGAAACCACTCGAGCCACTTAATAGCTTTTTAATGGAAATTAGGCAGACTCTGACCATACCTATACCCTAGGTAGATCCCTGTCATTTAATAACTAAACCTAAGGCAGACCCCTTATTGGCACTTCCGAACTGACCTCGTAAGAAATCCCATCAGTCCACTTAATACTTCTTTTATGATAAGAGCGGACCCTACAGTAGCCACTTAATACTTAAAACCTCAAAGCAGACCCCTTCCATAAATTTTCCACCATCGCACCTAAAAGATAATCCTGACCATTTAATAATTCTTGAGTGGAAAGGAGGTAGACCCTACAATAATCACTTAATATCTTCAACGCAGAAGCAGGCCCATACTGCGATATTCATCTTATGACCTATAACCCCCATGACATCTCATATTAGTTCGACTATTTGTAGGTGCTGGTAGCTATATTAGCCGGGTAGACTTACCTTACAGAATTTGGACTAACCTTGCATCCACCGTAGGTACTTATTATAGACGATGTCTCATATTAGTCCCAAAGTCACATTGCTGGTAGCTATAGATTAGTTAGGCAGACTTCTGTGTGCTTTTGACTAACATCGCATCTCTATAACTTAGTCATATATCGCTCTCCGAATATACTGCCATATATATATATGTGTGTGTGTGTGTGTGTGTGTGTGTGTTTATATATTATACCTCACCCACATTTATGCATTATGTCCATATAAAGAAAACTCCTTATTTCACCTTTAATTATGGATCAATTTCCATAGTTATCCTTAACTTCCTTCATATTGGATTTTTCTATTTATTAACCTATTTATTCTATATGACACGATTTATATACTATTTATTTGCTATTAATATATATATATATATATATATACACATACATACATACATATATATGTATATACGCACATAAATTTTTGGCTAACCAAATATTCCTAGGTGTGCATAGAAATATTCTTATTCTGTGATTTTTGTTTCCTTTACTAATTGTTAAAATGTCAAAACTTCCATATTCATAGAAACCTCGGTTCCATACAATAATTTACAAAATAGATAATATCCTTAGCTAGGCAATACAAAATTTTGTGTGTGCGTCTCTGTGTGTGTATGTATGTGTGTGTGTGTGTTTAAAAATGGAATCAAAATACCAAACTTATTTTACATTAATATAATAGAATTAACACCTTTATTTCAAGGAAACAAAACTTTACGATTTAAACCCTTTACATTCTATTCAATTTTTACATATACAATCTTGTAGCAGAAAAAAAGAATTCATATGTTCTAAATTACAGAAATAGACGGTACAAACTACAAATAGAAAAATCCATAATTTGCACACCATTTCTTCTTTTTTTGAACCCTTTATCGCAACAATAGAAATTAGAAGTGGAAGTTGAACATAACATAAATTATTTAAATTGTAAATAATAAATTAAATTATACTATATTAACATAAAACAATTGAAATTTCAGTTAGTCCAATAATTGATATTTTATTTGGGGGAATTTAGGGGTTTTAGGGTATTCGTATACTATATTCCCAAAGGCATAAAAAAAATTCAAACTTTTACTACAAAATTACTAAAATATGAAGAAAAAAAGGTTTCCACTCACAGTAGGCTTTCCTAAATCCTTTTGGATTCGACTTCACGTCTTTGTCTAATTCTTCCCTTATTTTCCTTCTTTTTGGAACATACAACAATTCAATTATATATATCGATTATATTCAGAATTAATAGTTTTAGGAAGAATTGAAATATATATATATATATATATAAAACCTATTAGCTTTAGATCAGATTGATTCTGAGTCGAAGAACTAAAGAAAATTGACGAAGTTTCGTCGGCGTTTGAATTTTATTGTAAAGTAAGGGGGCCACCCTCTTATTTATAATGGTTAGGATGCGCCTAGACCGTAATACCTAAGTTGGTTTAAAATAATAAAATTTAAGTCATTTCTGGCTTAACTTAACCCCAGTTGCCATACAAGTACCGGTTGACCGCTAGCGGTCGATCGTGAAGGCGGTCGACTAGCCTTCCTCTGCGGTCAAGATTTATTTCTTACCCTTTTTAATCTTTAACGTTAATATTGTGAACAATACTTAATGTTAACGTTTTTCTTCACATTAGAATATTTATTGCCATTTTTAACATTTAACGTTAATGTTATTTAATTTTCCAGTTTAAATTCGCAAAATTCGAAAACTTCAAACATTAACAACTTTTTCATCTGAGCTTTGATCAGAAAACTTTATATGTGAAAGATTGATCAAAAATTGCCACGAATGCAATGATTTAGTTTTTTTAGCCACATTCTGATGTTTGTAAAATTCTCATTGTTAGATATATTATTGATTAATTAATCTCTTATTAATTTTTTAGGGGTGCTACATTCTCCCCCTTTAAAAAAGATTTCGTCCTCGGAATTCCTAAGGGACAAATAGTGTAACGCTCACTCTACAATCATGTTATACAACCAAGTTATTTGCACAACTATCCACTCAACCAAAAAAATGAAATGTGATTATGTATGCAACATACTATAGGTGAATTCAATCCTAGCATGAATGCAAGGTCGTGATATATAAGTACGTACGCAAGCATCCTTAATATGCATAAGATTCAATATGAGTGCAAAAATAACAATAAAAAGCATGGCAAGCATTCCCTTCCATCTAATCTAGCAACCATGATGCAACCGTAACCTATGCAGTGCTAAATTTTGGAGAGAGAAAGTTTGCCAAAGAAAAGCTCAGGATGTGAAGCCTTCATCTTCTCTTCGGTTTACCATGTACTTTCTGCTGGATTATATCCCCATTGTATTCAAACTAGTCTACTTTCTTTTTATGACCTAACTCTGTGCTCCATTATGCTTGCGGTGGCATAGGGTGCTATCGATTCCATCTCCATATCTTCTAAATAATCAGGCTCCAATATAGTGGCAGTGTCATGTAGACATTTCCTTAAATGTGATTCATGGCATGGACTCCTGCTAACTTATCCAGAATCTCTACTAGATATGCAAGTTTTCCACCTTTTTCAAAATTAGGAAAGGGCCAACAAATCTCGGTGCCAACATCCCCGATGTCCCAAACCTCATTAACCTTAACAAACACCACATCTCCAATAAAAAACTCCAACTCTTTCCTTCTTCTATCAGCATAGGACTTCAATGGTTCTATGCGGCCTTCACTCATCACCTTATCATCTCTACCTTTTCCGAGGCCTCACGGATCAAATTTGGTCCAAGTAGAAATTTTTTCGGTAGTTTCCCACCAACAAATAGATGACTTGCATGGCTTTCTATATAAGGTTTCAAAGGGTGTCTTCCCAATCGTCGCTTGGTAACAATTATTGTATGCAAACTCTACTAATGGTAAATGTTGCTCCCAATGTCCTCCAAAATCCATGATGCAAACTCTCAACAGATCTTCCAAAATCTTGTTCATCCTTTCTGTTTGACCATTTGTCTATCGGTGGTAGGCGATGCAATGATTCAACGTTGTTCCTAAAGTTGGCTGCAATCTCCTCCAAAATTCACTATGGAATAAGGGCTCTCTATCACTAACAATGCTAACTGAAAATCTATGCAATCTACCACTTCTTTGATATAAATTTTTTCAAAGATGTTGCAGTCTTGTTACTCCTTATGGAAATAATGTGTGCACTTTAAGTGAGCCTCTCACTATAATTTATATGGCCTTAGTGCCTCTTTGATTCCTAGGCAACCCATCAATAAAGTCTCTCGATATATGCTCCCACTTCAAGTTAGAACCTCTAATGACAATAACAGTCCTCCATGCTTCCCTTGTTCTGCCTTTATCTTTTGGCATGTCAAACACATAGAAACATACTTTGTTATCCTTTTCCTTATCCTCGACTAATAGAAAATTAGCTTCATATCCCTATACAGTTTATCTCCACCAAGGTGAATAGTCATCCTAGAATGGTGACACTTAGCCACAACTTCCTCCAAAATGTCCTCTACCATTAGAATAAATAGGCATCTATCCCTCCTTAGCCATCCACTTTTGTCTATTGCATACCTACCGACATTGGGGAAATATTCTCATCTACTTAGCTTGCCCAAAATATCTAATGTCCTCGCTTCTTTCTTTTGTTCTTGCCCGATGCGGTCTATTGATGTTAGTCTTACTTCCATTGTTGCAAGAAAACCAAGAGTGAGTTTTGATGGCGGTTGGAAATCAAAATTCAAGAGGAACTCCAACCGCCTCCATTCTATATAGCAAAAAGAGTAGCATGCCTCTGGCTAAGGGCGTCGGTAATAACATTGTCTTTTTCCGGGTTGTACCGTATATTAAAGTCATATGATATTAGAAACTCCATCCACCCTACCGTCTAAGATTCAAATCTTTTTAGGAAAACATGTATTTAAGGGATTTGTGGTTAGTGAATAACCCAAAGCTTTCTCTCAAAAATAGTGCCTCCACATCTTCAAAACAAAAATAACAGCCGCAAACTCTAAACCATGAGTGTGATACCTTTTCTCATGGTCCTTCAACTCCCAGCTTACACAGGCTATTACTTTCCCTCCTTGTATAAGAACAACTACTAGATCAATACCACAACGTCTGTGTAAATAGTGAAAGGCTTTCTCCCATTTGGGATAGTAAGTATTAACACACTAGATAAAGCTCCTTCAGCTTCTCAAATGCTTCCGTGCATTTTTCATCACATTCAAAAACTAAATTTTCTTGGTTAAGCGAGTCAATGGGACAAGTTTCTTTGCGAAGACCTTGATGAATTTTCTATAGTAACCCACCAACCCAAGAAACTCTTAACTTGTGTGGCTTTTTTGAAATCTTCTAGTCTTGAAAAGCTTCCACCTCCGTAGGATCAATGGACAAACCCTTCTTGGAGACAATATGACCGAAAAATCTCACCTTCTTCTTCCAAAAATATCTCTACAAGAATTTGATTTTTAGTTGGTGTCATTTCAAAGTACCTAGAACCTCCCTTAAATGATTTTCGCTCATAATCACTTTTAGAGTATACTAGAATATCGTCTATGAACAGTACGACGAACTTATTTAGCGGTCCCCTATAGACTCTACTCATCAAGTCTATAAAGTATGCAGGGGCATTGTTCAACCCAAAAGGCATTACTTCATATTCGTACAGTCCATTCGAAATGCAAAAGGCAGTCTTCTATTTGCTATCCTCAGCTATCCTTAATTGGTGGAATCCCATGGCTAAGTCCAACTGGGAAAATATTTTGGCTCCAATAAGCTGGTCAAATAAGTTATCTATTCTAGGTAAGAGATACCTATTATGCCTAAATAGCAACGTGACACATCTAGCGTCATTCTATAAATCAATCCTAAACTCGATTCCCTTCGGCGTGGGAGACTGGAGACTTCTTTAAAAACATTTGAAAAGTCTCAAACTACGGGCGCAGATGATACCTCAACTTGTGATAGGAAAAGAGAATATAAATAACTTAATTCGACCGAGTTTTGGGGTGCACAACGAACATCAATATCTCTCTCCTTACAACTCCTTAACCAAATGATCCTCCTGCCACAATCTAAGATAGCCATGTATTAAGATAACCAATCCATCCCAAGTATAAGTCCATACCCCTCAAAACTTAGAACATATGCATTACATTGTAAAATCAACGTTACACATATCAACTACTAGGTCTTTACAAATCAAAGAAAGATGTGTCGAACCCCCAATAGAATTTGACACAATTTGTATCAACCCGTGCCTTAATAGGCCTAAATTTTGACAAAAATCGAAACCCAAGTCCATCAAAGCACATATTATTGGATTTGGTACCCGCAAATAAGCATGAGCTATCAAAGATTGATCAAAAATTACCTCGAATGCAATGGTGTAGTTTTTGTAGCCAAATTCCGATGTTTGTAAAATTCTGATTTTTAGATATATTATTGATTAATTAATCTCTTATTAATTTTTTAGGGGTGCTACATTCTCCACCTGTAAAAAAGGTTTCGTCCTCGGAATTCCTATGGGACAAATGGTGTAACGCTCACTTTACAATCATGTTATACAACCAAGTTATTTTCACAACTATCCACTCAACCAAAAAAAGGAAATGTGATTATGTATGCAACATACTATATGTGAATTCAATCCTAGCATGGATGCAAGGTCGTGATATATAAGTACGTACGCATGCATCCTTAATATGCATAAGATTAAATATGAGTACAAAAATAACAACAAAAAGTATGGCAAGCATTCCCTTCCATCTAATCTAGCAACCATGATGCAACCATAACCTATACAACGCTAAATTTTGGAGAGAGAGAGTTTGCCAAAGAAAAGCTCAGGATGTGAAGCCTTCATCTTCTCTTCGGTTTACCATGTGCTTTCTGCTGGATTATATCCCCATTGCACTCAAACTAGTCTACTTTCTTTGTTATGAAACTTCCTAACTCCGTGCTCCATTATGCTTGCGGTGGCATAGGGTGCTATCGATTCCATCTCCATATCTGCTAAATGATCAGGCTCCAATATAGTGGCAGTGTCATGTAGACATTTCCTTAAATGTGATTCATGGAATAGACTCCCGCTAACTTATCCAGAATCTCTACTAGATATGCAAGTTTTCCACCTTTTTCAAAATCAGGAAACGGCCAACAAATATCGGTGCCAACTTCCCCGATGTCCCAAACCTCATTAACCTTAACAAACACCACATCTCCAATAAAAAAACTCCAACTCTTTCCTTCTTTTATCAGCATAGGACTTCTAATGGTTCTATGCGGCCTTCACTCATCACCTAATCATCTCTACCTTTTCTGAGGCCTCACAGATCAAATTTGGTCCAAGTAGAATTTTGTTGGTAGTTTCCCACCAACAAATAGATGACTTGCATGGCTTTCCATATAAGGTTTCAAAGGGTGTCTTCCCAATCGTCGCTTGGTAACAATTATTGTATGCAAACTCTACCAATGGTAAATGTTGCTCCCAATATCCTCTAAAATCCATGATGCAAACTCTCAACAGATCTTCCAAAATCTTGTTCACCCTCTCTGTTTGACCGTTTGTCTATCGGTGGTAGGCGGTGCAATGATTCAACGTTGTTCCTAAAGTTGACTGCAAACTCCTTCAAAATTCACTATGTAATAAGGGCTCTCTATCACTAACAATGCTAACTGAAAATCTATGCAATCTACCACTTATTTGATATAAAAAATTTCAAAGATGTTGTAGTCCTATTACTCCTTATGGAAATAATGTGTGCACTTTAAGTGAGCCTATCACTATAATTTAGATGGCCTCGGTGCCTCTTTGATTCCTAAGCAACCCATCTATAAAGTCTCTCGATATATGCTCCCACTTCCAAGTTGGAACCTCTAATGACAATATCAGCCCTCCATGCTTCCCTTGTTCTGCCTTTATCTTTTGGCATGTCAAATACATAGAAACATACCTTGTTATCCTTTTCTTTATCCTTGACTAATAGAAAATTAGCTTCATATCCCTACACAGTTTATCTCCACCAGGGTGAATAGTTATCCTAGAATGGTGACACTCAGCCACAACTTCCTCCAAAATGTCCTCTACCGTTAGAATAAATAGGCATCTATCCCTCCTTAGCCATCCACTTTTGTCTATTGCATACCGACCGACATTGGGGAAATATTCTCATCTACTTAGCTTGCCCAAAATATCTAATGTTCTCGCTTCTTTCTTTTGTTCTTACCCGATGTGGTCTATTAATATTGGTCTTACTTCCATTGTTGCTAGAAAACCAAGTGTGAGTTTTGATGGCGGTTGGAAATCAAAATTCGAGAGGAGCTCCAACCGCCTCCATTCATATATAGCACAAAGAGTAGCATGCCTCTGGCTTAGGGCGTTGGTAATAACATTGTCTTTTTCGGGGTTGTACCGTATATTAAAGTCATATGATATAAGAAACTCCATCCACCCTACCATCTAAGATTCAAATCTTTTTAGGAAAACATGTATTTAAGGGATTTGTGGTTAGTGAATAACCTAAAGCTTTCTCTCAAAAAATAGTGCCTCCATATCTTCAAAACAAAAATAACAGCCACAAACTCTAAACCATGAGTGTGATACATTTTCTCATGGTCCTTCAACTCCCTTCTTACATAGGCTATTACTTTACCTCCTTGTATAAGAACAACTACTAGATCAATACCACAGCATCGGTGTAAATAGTGAAAGGCTTTCTCCCATTTGGAATAGTAAGTATTAACACACTAATTAAAGCTCCTTCAGCTTCTCAAATGCTTCCGTGCATTTTTCATCACATGCAAAAACTAAATTTTCTTGGTTAAGTGAGTCAATGGGACAAGTTTCTTTGCGAAGACCTTGATGAATTTTCTATAGTAACCCACCAACCCAAGAAACTCTTAACTTGTGTGGCTTTTTTGAAATCTTCTAGTCTTGAATAGCTTCCACCTCCGTAGGATCAATGGACAATCCCTTCTTGGAGACAATATGATGGAAAAATCTCACCTTCTTCTTCCAAAAATATCTCTACAAGAATTTGACTTTTAGTTGGTGTCATTTCAAAGTTCCTAGAATCTCCCTTAAGCGATTTTCGCTCACAATCACTTTTAGAGTATACTAGAATATCGTCTATGAATTGTACGGCGAACTTATTTAGCGGTCCCCTGAAGACTCTACTCATCAAGTCTGAAAGTGCGGTGTGTATACAATTATATGTGCTAATATAGTATACACGGATCGTGTAATATGGATTACAATACAAATGCAGAAATAGATGATAATAGCATTGTAAATAAAAAATAGAAAAATCACACCAGAGATTTTTATACTGGTTCGGAGCACCGTCCTACGTCCAGTCCCAGACTACTATCTGGATTTTCACTAATTACAACCTCGCTTCACCCGGAGGAACAGGTTTACAATTACCCGAACAGCCGAACGGGATTTCACGCCTCTACAACACTGAGGACTTCAACACTTGCCTCTTACAATACCGAGGACTTCAACAAAAACAATTACAATTGTTGTTGACAACTTGTGCTCTTGTAAACACGGATTTGTCACTTGTAGTACACTCTTCCTATAATCTTATCCTCAAATTGTGAATGATGTTTGTGAAGATTATGGAATTTATATTGCTTATTGAATCAAAATATATGAGATAGTGTCAATGATTCAATAAGGAATGAAAGTAGTTTAGAGCTTTTTGAATGCAAGTGAATTCAAAGAATAGATAGAGAGCATATATAATCTTAATAAAACTTGTTTTTTTAATCAATGATATTGATGTGTATTTATAGAGAGAAAATAGTTATAACCCTTGGTGAAAAGTTGCAGTCAAAAGTTATGATTATTGATGAAGAAGAAGAGACGCAACCATTGAAGAAGGATGTGTCTTTTGGAAGAAGTTGCTCTCTGTTCAAAAACGGTCGACAGGTCAAAAACTAACCGGTAGACAGGTTTTTAAAAATATAGTCGTTATGTGCATGTGTGCACGTTTATTGTGCACATCCAACAGGAACGGTCGACCGCCTATATTTGGACCGGTCGACCGGTCTCTGTTAAATTGCACAATAAAGTGCACAACCTATATAAATGTGTTTATATATATGTTATATTTTGTGCATGATTATTTGAGGATAGATTTTGACAATTTTATTACTATTATAACATCAAATAATCAACCTATAATCTAGAGTACCATATGTAGGTCTTGATTTGTCGATCGCTTTAATATTGTTGTCAGCAATCAAAATCTTCATAGAAGCTGTGACTCAACATTCTCCCCCTTTTTGATTGATGACAATATAAAAACTCAAGTATAGAATCTCCCCCTGAATATGTGATTTCCTGCAGACAATTATTAGCTCCTTTCATCCTGCAAACAATTATTAGCACCTTTCTCCCCCTTTGTCATCGACAAAAAGGAGTAAACAAAAGAGAATATGAACCAAAAAAAAGAACAATGCATAATACATATTTAAACATAAGATGTTTTGAAAACTACCATACATGCCATAGTTCAATAAGATGGACACTAATTAGTACAAGTGTCACAGATGTTTTTAAAGAACTTAAAAAAATAAACAAACTAGCTTTAGTCCGACTGAATCTCCTCCTGAATATGTGATCTCCCCTTGAGTATATATATATATTCCGAAGTCCATATTTTATTGTAAGCACGTAATTCTATTAAACATATGGAACATTCTTTGAAATTCCAAAATCTATCCTTTTCCTTTTGTTTCTCTGAGTACCTGTAAAAAATAATAATAATTTTCGGTACCCACTTACTATGTTAGGGTCCGGGGGGTTAGGTCTTTGGAAACCATACCCATTTGGGTGTGGTTGAACCTTTATAAATATAATTTTCATTACAAATTACATTCTTATAATAGTTGCTAATATAAAGTTGTTTATCATGATCAATCATATTAGCTGGAATCCATATCTTAATACTATTAGTCATTAGCTTAGTACTTGAAGAATAATTTCTATCATTTCTAAACAAAGTACTATTATGACTATAACTGGTTTTAAAACTATCTTGATTACTAGTACTAGCACTAAAGTTAGTATACATGAATGCATATCTAGTACTATTTTTACTTTTAGCTTGTTTATAGCCTACACCACTTCTATCATTGTGAGCTTTTGAATTCTTAACATAACCTAATCCCTTCTTATTTGAAGCAGGTTGAGAATTTTCAATAATCCTGCATAAATTTTCTCTCCCTTTATTAAAATTGGAAATATTTGTAGTAATGTCATCAAGCTTAGTTTTGAGACTAGTGTTATCTAACTCAACAATTTTAATTTTTGTTTTTAACTCATGATTTTCAGAAGCTAGAGCATTATTCTTTTCTTTTTGAGCTTCTATTTCTTGACTTAATAGAGCGAGTTGAGAATTGTCTGAATCTTGAATTTTCTCAAGTTCTTCTTCTAATATTCTCTTCTCGTCTTTAAGCATATCTCTTTCGAATTCTGCTTTCTTCTGATTTTCCAGAGCTTCCTTATATTTTCTTTTGAGACTTTTTAAAGTGTCTAGAAGTTCTGAATTTATTTCTATCATATCATCAAAAGTTAGATCACTAACCTCGTTATCTTTTGCCATGAAGCATTTGTTTGTTTGCTCCTTTGATTGTTCTTTATTGCTCTTCCTCTTCTTATTGCCTTGACTAGATCTCTTTGTAGCCATTTATTCTAGGATGTTGTTACGATCTCTAGAAAACCAGGCTCTGATACCAAATGAAAGTGCGGTGTGTATACAATTATATGTGCTAATATAGTATACACGGATCGTGTAATATGGATTACAATACAAATGCAGAAATAGATGATAATAGCATTGTAAATAAAAAATAGAAAAATCACACCAGAGATTTTTATACTGGTTCGGAGCACCGTCCTACGTCCAGTCCCAGACTACTATCTGGATTTTCACTAATTACAACCTCGCTTCACCCGGAGGAACAGGTTTACAATTACCCGAACAGCCGAACGGGATTTCACGCATCTACAACACTGAGGACTTCAACACTTGCCTCTTACAATACCGAGGACTTCAACAAAAACAATTACAATTGTTGTTGACAACTTGTGCTCTTGTAAACACGGATTTGTCACTTGTAGTACACTCTTCCTATAATCTTATCCTCAAATTGTGAATGATGTTTGTGAAGATTATGGAATTTATATTGCTTATTGAATCAAAATATATGAGATAGTGTCAATGATTCAATAAGGAATGAAAGTAGTTTAGAGCTTTTTGAATGCAAGTGAATTCAAAGAATAGATAGAGAGCATATATAATCTTAATAAAACTTGTTTTTTTAATCAATGATATTGATGTGTATTTATAGAGAGAAAATAGTTATAACCCTTGGTGAAAAGTTGCAGTCAAAAGTTATGATTATTGATGAAGAAGAAGAGACGCAACCATTGAAGAAGGATGTGTCTTTTGGAAGAAGTTGCTCTCTGTTCAAAAACGGTCGACAGGTCAAAAACTAACCGGTAGACAGGTTTTTAAAAATATAGTCGTTATGTGCATGTGTGCACGTTTATTGTGCACATCCAACAGGAACGGTCGACCGCCTATATTTGGACCGGTCGACCGGTCTCTGTTAAATTGCACAATAAAGTGCACAACCTATATAAATGTGTTTATATATATGTTATATTTTGTGCATGATTATTTGAGGATAGATTTTGACAATTTTATTACTATTATAACATCAAATAATCAACCTATAATCTAGAGTACCATATGTAGGTCTTGATTTGTCGATCGCTTTAATATTGTTGTCAGCAATCAAAATCTTCATAGAAGCTGTGACTCAACAAAGTCTACAAAGTATGCAGAGGCATTTGTCAACCCAAAAGGCATTACTTCATATTCATACAGTCCATTCGAAATGTGAAAAGCAGTCTTCTATTTGCTATCCTCAGCTATCCTTAATTGGTGGAATCCCATGGCTAAGTCCAACTAGGAAAAGATTTTGGCTCCAATGAGCTGGTCAAATAAGTTATCTATTCTAGATAAGAGATACATATTTTTCTTGGTCGGCTTATTAAGTTCTCAATAGCCTCTATCTGCCTTAGTGGCGAAGGTAACAGGTGCTCGCATTCTGAAGCACTACGGTGAATAAACCCCTTCTTCAATAACTTTGAAATCTGCTTATCCAACTCTTGCCTTTCTTTAGGATCCATATACCTAAATAGCAACGTGACACGTCTAGCGTCATTCTATAAATCAGTCCTAAACTCGATCTCCCTTCGGTGTGGGAGACTGGAGACTTCTTTAAAAACATTTGAAAAGTCTCGAACTACGGGCGCAGATGATACCTCAACTTGTGATAGGCAAAGAGAATATAAATAACTTAATCCGACCGAGTTTTAGGGTGCACAACGAACATCAATATCTCTCTCCTTACGACTCCTTAATCAAATGATCCTCCTACCACAATCTAAGATAGCCTTGTATTAAGATAACCAATCCATCCCAAGTATAAGTCCATACCCCTCAAAACTTAGAACATATGCATTACATTGTAAAATCAACGTTACATATATCAACTGCTAGGTCTTTACAAATCAAAGAAATATGTGTCGAACCCCCAATAGGATTTGACGCAATTTGTAACAACCCGTGCCTTAATAGGCCTAAATTTCAACAAAAATAGAAACCCAAGTCCATCAAAGCACAGATTGTTGGATTTGGTACCTGCAAATAAGCATGAGCTATCAAAGATTGATAGAATTCTAAACTCGCAACGGAAACAATAATTGGATAAGAACACTGATTATGAGTACTACCTTGGAATTAATGGTATTACTTGGATAGCAGATTGTCGCCTCAATATCGAGAATGGGAGAAAAGAAGACTTCTCCAACAACTAAACACATCCAACTCCAGTGACCCATTCCTTTAAATCAATTATGTGGGTTGTAATGAGAAGGGGATCAGAACAACATCCCATTGACTGGAAATCTATAAACTGTACATAAACTAAATTTATATCGATTGTTTTCTACTTAATTTTTTATGTTTACTAAGGTTAGCAATTCTAATATAACCTTGCACATAAGATTACTTCACAAGGTACAAAATAGCGACGAAGCCTTATCAATCACCCAATACCTCCATACTCATTTTCCACTTAATACTTCTAAATATAAAGTAGACTTATACTTTCACCACATAATACTTTTATAAGAGAAATAGGCAGATTTTTCCATTTAAGACCTCAATCGAGGTAGACTCCATCATTTAAGATCTATTCCCAAGGTGGACTTCTAGCGTCGCTATTATTAGTCTATCGCTCCTAGCTACATAGACCTTTGACAACTATCTACGGCCTTATAATTTATAATAACCATATTATTATCACATCTATCGTTATTAAAGTCTTAGAAATATGAGAGGCTGTACCTAAGCCACTTAAAACCTCATTAACAAGGACTAGGTAGGGCTCTAACCATTTAACACCTATTTATAGGTAGACCTTTGTGATTTAAAACCTAACCCCAAGACGGCCTACTCGCTGATACTATCTAGTTGACACTGCTTGAAAACCTCATGGAGCTACATAATACTTCTTTTACAGAAGAGAGGAGAACCCTAGATCATCCACCTAGTATCTCAAACCCGAAGCGAACTCTTTCCGAGATATCCATCATCAGTTATAAATATGGAATCTCATTTGGCTACTTAGTACTTCTTTTATAAGAGAGAGATGAGCCCTAGATCAATCACTTACTACCTCAAACCCAAAGCAAACCCTTCCCGAGATGTCCATCATCACTCTTAATTATAAATATAAGATCTTATTAGTTTACTTCTTTCGGTAGGGAGGTGAGGCCTAAGATAGTCACTTAATACCTCAACACTGAATTAAACCTTTTTAGAGATATCCCTCACCACTTCCTAATTCCCAATTTGGACCATTGAATACTTTGTTAAGAAAGCAAGTCCAATTTCTCACATCATAATGGTTTCTAGGATTAGTGATATCTCACATCACTTCGAGTGACTCTACTGACCTCGCATTGCTAATGTACTAAGTCCAATTAACCATCCTAAGTCTTTACTTATATTATCTTAGATAGACATCGGACTTTGCTACTAATTCCCTTTTTATTTAAGGTAATAAGAATTACCTTAAATACTTATGTACCTATAAAAACCCTTTTAACGCTCATAAATATCAATTTATCCATAAAATCCTAACTTACATTTCCTAAGACATTTATGTATGATTATTAATTTCGAATTAGTAACTTTTTATATCTATTCCATTTTTAACAGTCACATTACTCCACTTATCCCTATTAATTGTATCCCATCCATTATTTCTCATTAATTTCCCATTAATTTAGGATACAATCTTTCATTTCTTGCAAATTAATTAATAGGAATTCCCAATTTATTTCCCACAAATATGAATTACTACCTTTTCCGGTCCCAACTATTTGATAATAACAACTAACGAATGTTATGCATAAATAACGTATGAATAAATGAAAATACAACATATGTATTATTCCAAAATCTCAGCGAAATCAAGACACCCTTCTCCTCCAAATGAATCAAACTGTTGCCTTCATTGAAATTATGCGCCAATAGGACATCGAAAATGCAGATGCATCACATGTATTATTCCTGCTCAAAGGTCTTAGAGTAGAGGATCAGTGCAAATGCTACTATGAGAATAGCTCTTCCAGCCTAGAAGCAGTAAAACCTTCTGCTCATTCCTTTCTAGCCAAGTGGTCCCTTGAAGGTTGAGACCTGTGCGGGGAAAAACCGACTGTGTGAAAAGATGTCTTGGGCTAAGAAGTAATCGGAGGGAGGAAATAGGGTTTAGATCTGAAGTGGTGGTGGGGTAAGATCTAACATGCAAAAACTGCATGAGGGGGAGGCGAGACTGCTGCTCCTGGGAAAAAACAGCGTGGCCTATGGGAGGAACGGAAGAGAGAGGCAGTTACTTGGAGGAGGAGGATGGGGATTAGGTTCGGCTTTCTAAGGAAGCAGGAATGAAAGAAAGCAACTGGGGGAATTGAGATGCGACTTTTATAGCCTCGTTGCAGATTCAAGTTATGCCAAAACTCTTTAACTGGTAGATCACTCTAGGTTTACCGCTAAGTGATCAACCGCTAGATGGGCTTTGGGTGTTAACTGAACCTGGACCTAATTAGGAACGGAATAAATAATAATAATCGTGGCGCTCCTCTCCTTCGATTCGACAGTATCTAAAAAATTCATATCCACATCACGACAGTGTCAAACCCTATCGCCTAGTCCTGAACCATGCTCCGACAATTCACAGTAGTCCCAACAAAACTACTGCGACCGATAACAATTTCAGAAAACCAAAAATATTCCAGCTGCTATTTCCTGCCTACTTCGAACGGAAATATTTCTTCCAATAGCAGGTGTAAAACAACACTTCAAACTTTATACTCCAATAAAATCGAATGTCATTCTTACTTTGTCCGTATTTTAAAGAGAGAAAATCCAAAAACCTTAATTTTATAAACCAAAAAATTACCAAGCTAGATATGCTCCTTTATACTTGTCTCAAAATAATAGAAACTATTTCATACCAAATCTTCCTTTAAAAATTAAACTTATATATATATATATATATTTTACGAATTCCATTTTTTTTTAAAAAAAACACAAATTTCCCAAATAGAAAGACTATTTCCTTGCCAAAAATCAAAATCAAGTATTTACTAATATATACAAATAAATATTTAAGGATTTCAAAAATTAGTCTTTTATGAACTAAAAATTTCTTAATGCGACCAACTTAGCGGTATACATGTTTCTTTGAAAATTAAAATTTCAAAACTTTCCCGAAACAAAATTTCCAAAATAAATCATTGGGAAAAGAATCCTTTGAAAACCCTTTTTCCAAAATATAAGGCATTTCCGAAATATACTTTATAAAATTTCTGCCACAAGTTTTAGACTAAGGAATTGATATTAGTTATTCAAATAAAAATCCAATTTGCCATCAAAGAGGTGATCGATGGACAATCTCTTGCGAAAACTGGTCCCGGATGTTTGCGACATACAAACTCCAATTTTCCACCCATCTAGAATAAATATGTGTCCCCAACGGGAACTCATCATCAAAATCCAAAATCACAAGGTAGCTAGAACGCAACCATCAAGTCGAACACCTCCTGTCTCTCAGATTTTTCCATATAAGAATCCTAGGTCAAGGCAGTAGCACGGTACGGGACCTGCAGTCGCACCAAAGACATCCCGTAAGGAGAGGAGGAAACATGCCATTAGGTGGTACGCTCCTATGTTCCACTCTTACGGCTTCAGTGTAGACGGATTAGACCTCGCTTGTGCTTCAACCTGATCGCCTGAGCCAAGGCGTAAGGTGCCCCTTCTTTCCAGACAATCCCATGTCTTAAGCTTGTCGTACTTACGCTCTTTATAAACAGCACCTTACCCATCGCCAACACTCCATGGAGTACTTTGGAGTCGGCGTGGAAATCTTAACTCTAAGATATTTCCAACCCATAGTTGCTTTCGGAGTGGACTATAACTACTTATATGGTCGGAATTTTAGAACCTAGTGTAAAAATATAATAACACTAGGTAGGAAAGTACAAATATATTATCTTAATTTATCCTAATTCTTCTGGTCTACTAACCTAGGCTTTGATACCAAATGTAACAACCAAAGGCCACCCCTTAAAGGGCATGGCTACAAATGGTAACCCAAATATCTTTGTTTTGCGGTCAACCTCTCGACTGCCTAGGCTACAAGCCTACCAACCCATCGGGACGTGTAGGGGCAAGAAACAAAGCTTCGCCACCATTCACAGTGCGAGAACCTCCTATCACATAAGCATGATTATGACAAAAAAGTCTGGTGATTGGAAAATCTATAAACTATCCATTACATAAATTTATACCGATTAGCTTCCATTTAATTGTTATGTCTATTAATGTTAGCAATTCTAATCTAACCTTGTAGTGCACACACGATTTCTTACCTATCCATTCCCAAGAATACAAAATATTGACAAAGCCTTACCAACCACCCAATACTTCCATACCCATTTTCCAGATAATACTTCAAAATATGAAGTGAACTTCTACTATCACTACATAATATTTTCCAGGAGAAATATGCAAGTTTTCCATTTAAGACCTCAATCGAGGTATACTCCATCATTTAAGACATATTCCCAAGGTGGACTTCTAGCGTCATCATTATTTGGCTACCGGTCCTACAATAGAGACCTTTAATCACTACTTATGACTTTATAATTTATAATAGCCATACTACTAGCACATTTATCATTATTAAAGTCTTAGCAATGTGAGAGACTGTATTTAAGCCACTTAATACATTATAAACAAGGACTAGGCAGGCCTTTGACCATTTAACACATATTTATAGGTAGGCCTTATCCATTTAATACCTAACCTCAAGGTGGACTCCTCAATAGTACTATCTAGCAGACATTGCTTGAAATCTCCTTGAGCTACTTAATACTTTTTCGGTAGGAGACAGGTGAACCCTAGATCAGTCACATAGTACCTCAAACTTGAAGTGAACCCTTCCCGAGATATCCATCATCACTTATAAATATTGAACCATTAGGCTACTTAGTACTTCTTTTATAAGAGAGAGGCGAACCCTAGATCAGTCACTTAATACCTCAAACCCGAAGCGAACCCTTCCTGAGATATCCATCATCACTTTTAATTATACTTATGGAATCTCATTAGGTTACTTCTTTCTATAGGGAGGCAGGCCCTAAGATAGCCACTTAATACCTCACCGAAGTAAACCTTTTCAAAGATATCCATCACCGCTTCCTAATTCCAAATTTGGACCATTTAATAATTTCAATTAAGAACGCAAGTCCAATTTCTCACATCATCATGGGTCCTAGAATTGGTGACATTTCACATCAGCAGTAAGTGCACTCGATTGCCAGTAGCCTCAAAGTGAAGGGCAATCTTCCATCGAGTGACTCTACTGAGCTCACATCACTAACCTACAAAGTTCAATTAACCATCCTAAGTCTTTACTTATATTATATTAGGTAGACATTGGACTTAGCTACTAATTCTCCTTTTATTCAAGGCAATAAGATTTACCTTAAATACTTATCTACCCATAAATCCTCTTTTAGTGCTCATAAATGTAAATTTATCCATAAAATCTTAATGGACAAGACATTTATGTATGATTATTAATTTCAAATTAGTAACCTTTTATATCTATTCCATTTTTATCAGTCCCATTAATTCACGTATCCCTATTAATTGTTAATTTAATACTGTCCATTATTTCTCATTGATTGTCCATTAATTTGGGTTACAATCTTTCATTTTTTGTTAATTAATTAATAGGAATTTCTAATTTATTTTCCATTAATATGAATTACTACCTTTTCTAATTCTAACTATCCACTTCCATAAATATAATTAACGAACATTTACACATAAATAACGCACGAATAAACGTCGTCCTTCTTTATTAATGCAGTAAATACGTATAAACTACCTAATAAAACTACATATTCGTAACCAAATGTATTTTAGCCATAAATGTGTATGACTAGAATATGCTTTTCGTATTTAATTTGCTAGATTTAAATTCCTTAGGAAGATTTTTAGCTATGATTTCCATAAACACAAAAAGAAAAGATTGGCTCTGTTTGAAATTACAAGGATAGATAACTTCTTTTTAATTGGAATAGATAATGCAAAATACGAAGAATAAATCTGAACTTTACACATCTTTTCCCTTTTTGTTTGTGCGTATTCCTTGTTAAATGAAACATTGCCCTCTTGAATGAAAAATGAAAAAAGTAAACAAATTTATAAAAATCAAACAGATGTTCT
The DNA here is from genome assembly GCA_030765085.1 of Allium cepa. Lineage (NCBI taxonomy): Eukaryota > Viridiplantae > Streptophyta > Magnoliopsida > Asparagales > Amaryllidaceae > Allium > Allium cepa. Next base: position 738,309,590 of record CM060943.1, read on the forward strand.
TCCTACAAATTAAGCTATGGAAAATCTACAATATAGTGCAAATTGGGAAATAATCCAAAAATCCTATTTTACACCCAAATATAGATCTGGAATAAAAATATAGAACATTCAAATTCTAAAATCTTTGTGACTGATTTTCAAATTTAGATCTAAACATATTTCAAATTAGATCGAAAACAAGAATACGTAGGCAATAATTTTCCACCCAAGCCTACAATTCACAAATAAAATTGATTTAGGCATAAAAATCAAACGTATGCCAACGGAATAGATTTAAAATCATAAAAAAATTATAAAATTTCTTACTCACCTTTTAAAAGCAATCCAAATCTCTAGATCCGAAGTAGGACCTATAATTCATCTGTAATTTCTTTTTAATCCAAGAAATATGTATATAAAGAGTATATATATATGTATTACAATTACAGATCTGAGAAGAGATTTGGGATTGGGAGAGAAAATAGATCAAATATATGAATATATATAAATTATCTCAAATATGCGTTGATTCTCTTCTCATCATTTTTTATTAGATTTCCATTCTTCTCCAATTTGTATGAATACATATATAAATATCTTATTCTTATAATTAAGAAAGAAATTGGAGAAGAAGAAATGACAGAGCTTCATTGCTCTATTCTAAAAATATGAGATGAGAAGGGATGGTTAAGCCTAAATTTATAGGCACGAGAACCATCCTCAACCGTCAGATCGAAATATATGAAATCCAGACCGTTGGGCCTAGGCTAACCTTAGCCGCGACACAGGAAGCGGTCGACCACCCTCTACCTAGGATTGGTCGACCAATCATAGTGACCGGTTTACATATGGGCCAAGGTTAAATAATATTAAACGTTAATTAATTCTAATCGACCGCAAAACTCCAAATACGATTGTTGCTTAGAATTTCGCCACGAATGCAATAGTGCAAGCTTCATAGTCAAATTCCATCAATTGCACAAATTCCATTTTGGAGCTAAATTAATTCACTAACTAATTAAATAACTAACGCCAAACTATGGGGTGTTTGATGTGCACGTAAACGTGCATATTTTTACTTCCATATTTTATTGAATTTAATTAAATAAATAAGCATATAGGCTATTTTAACATGTTTAAACCATTATTTCAATTATTTTCAAAATCATCATTTATTCATCTTCATATAGGAGAAAAATGGTTATTTTTGTGCATATATTAATTTGAGAAAATTTACTTGAAAACTTCTATATTATTTTGTAGGAATTTGACTTCAAATTACAAGTGGCTTCATGGAAAATATGCATGCATAAGAGAATACAAGTAAATGAAGATGGAAATAATTCATTTCATGAATCATGAAGGACCCCACATATCCACTTACCATAATGTAAAATTAGGAGTTAATGCACATGCTAAATGGCTATTAAAGTTACATGCACACTTAATGGAAGATTATCTCATGCAAATGATAACTTGGTGTCCGCACCTCCTAAGAGGGTATTTTGGCTAATTTCTAAAATTATGGATTAGAGTTTCAAACTTGTATAAATACCCTTTATGTTCATGTAATTACTCTCTCTTAGCCTCCTTTGAGCCTCTATTTAGTTTAGTTTGAGGCTCACAAATAAACAAAAAGCTTTCTTTTCTATTTCATGGCTTCTTAGCCATATCTTTTATGTAATTTTCTTTAATGCAATTTTAATTCGTGCACTCTTCTTTTATGTTCTTTTCATGTTTATTTCCTTTCATGTTAATATCTTAGTTTATTTTTATGCAAGTAGATTAGTTTTTATTTTATTTTAATTATCACTCTTGCTACGTTACTCTCATTTTCTTCTTGTTTTTATTTTATGTTGAATGCTATATTTTTTGGAATGATAACGAATATGAGAGGCAAGACCCCTTCGATTTAAGGGCAATGAAGCTCCTTTAATCATGTAAATTCAACATTTTGATAATTTTTTTATCTCCTTTTATGCATAAAAGAAATGTTTGAATGAGTTAAACTTTGTTATTTTAGCTTTGAATTTGACAGCCTATATTGTTGACACCAAATAGGCTATGCTTAAACAAACAAAAACACAAATTACCTCTTCATTTACATATGATTATGGTAATAAAGTGAATATTGAAATCAAAATTTGATGGTCTATATTTCTAACTAATAGTTAATAGGTCATGCTTAAAATAGATTTTATTTTCAAATTCATTGTCATTTTCATGAGTTAAGAAGTAATTTAATGGGTGTGTTATAGTTTGATGGTTTATATTGGACTAATTAATAGCATAAATATTTCATACTTATAATAAACACATCAATTAATCTAACTAATGACCAAAAAAGAGATCATAATTTCATGTTGTGTTGATTTATATGATCAAAAGAGTGGATTTATCTCTAAATTGCCTTCTACTCTCATATTTTTGTCCATTTTCTTTTACTAGTTCATTTACATTTTCATTTTTAGCTTAACAACACTCTCAACTTTGGTTAACTTGATTGAATACTTTGAAAATCAAAACAATTCCCTACGGAATTGACCCGTACTCTCCACGTAGTAACATTGTACGTCGTGCGATTGCGGTTAGTTTTTAATTAAAATTTGATCGGCTAATTTTCTAACTCGATAGTTTTTAGCGTCGTTGCTGGGGAGTTTGCTTCGATTTTATTTTCTATTCTTCAAATTATTTTTTGTTTGATTTTTGTGTGTTAATTTGCATTTAAAAAAATTGTTGTGTGTTTGTGTGTAAGTTTGCTTCCATTTTGATTTGTGTGATTGTTGTTTTGGTTGCATTTGCATTTGCATATTAAAAAAATTATACGCTCAAGTTCATTTCAAAAAGAAAAAAAAATTTCTATATTACAAGCTCCTTTTGTACAAATTGTTTTTTTCATTTTATTATTACAAGAACTCAACATCCACTACACAAACAACCCTGTGCACTGCTAAAAACCATTTCTGTGCATAATCTGGCCACTGGCATCCAGCACCCTTCAGCCATATTGCCAGTCAACTTCACTGACTTTTACCTGCATCTCCACCACACAACTCCTTTCTCCCGACAACAACCAAACTGCTCACCTCCTCTCCTCCTCTCCTCTCCACTGTCATACTTAACATATCACATACATGTCACCTAGCTACTACATCAGACACTCATACATTCCCACTTGCATACGTCACTGTGCATATCTGCTTGCATACATACACCCAACTACCACCATTATAACATTTACACTACACTGCCCTGTCGACCTTCATCTCCACCACATCAAACATTCATCAACCATCAACTTCAACAAATTCAAAGAACAACTGCATCCTCTTCAACAAACATCCACCATTACCACCAGTACCTGTCATCATCCCCTTGTACTTCATATTGCCTAACCAACATCACAACTTCGTATTATAGCGAGCAACTTCCTCTCAGTCAACCATAACTACACCAGGCTACAACATCACCACAATTACCCACGTTCACCAAAAACATATCACCCACCTCCTCTTATACCCCTACTCCAACAGCACTTCAGTGCACACAGTTCACAATTTCCTTGCTAACAACCCTCCACCAATCCACTAACATTGCCTTACAACCTCTTCACAACATTGCAGTTCCATCCCCATACAATCAACCATCATCTTTCTGCCTTCACCTCAAAATTGATGTGCAACAGCAATACCAATCATCTACAATCACACATAACATATACAAAAACTGTCACATTGCACACATCCACTTGTCCCTGACCACAGCTTCTCCATCTTCCCCCTCTTTCATCACCACCCCTGATCATCCCCTGATACACTGACCAACATTCACTTCACATTCACTCACTGCCTTCCTTGCTCAACATTCATATCCTCATACAACTTGACTTCACTCACCAAAATATAACTCATCATTACTAACATCTCTGGCCTGTACACCCATAAATTTCTCCGACCCACATTCACTTCCCCCCAAACCTCAAACTCAAACTCGAAACTTCTCTGACCAGTAAACAACAACCATCAAACTGAACTGTTTCTATAAACAAATTCATCTTCATCCATCTTCATCCATAACCAACTGCATATACTCCTTACTTTAACCACATTCATTGTCAATACCCACATTTTCATACAAGCATTGTGACAACCTCCCATGTTCAACTACTTAACCCTAACTGATACAAACATCCATCTACTCCACTTCCCATAACATACACCTTCACTCATCAATAATATACACACTGCTGCTACCTTACATCTTCAACAAAACTCATCACCACAACTGTCAACATATACTTATTGCAACAGTTCCTTTTCATCCACCACCTCTGCTTGCCGCCTAACTTCGACATCACAACGCAGCAACCCCACGGTGCACTTCCTTCAAACATCCCACAACACTCCATCACCACACCTTTCATCTCATCATTAATATACAACTGCAAAGCCAATTCCTTATCATCATCATCTGCATACCATACCATTCTACAAAAACAGCCACTGCACAGCCTCCTTCATACCCAGTTAGCCAAACTTCACTGCTTCTAACCACACGTACAACTTCCTCTAGCACCTCAATCGCCACGAATCCTTCCGCAACTACCTCTCCTCGCAACCCACATCGGACCAGACATCGAATCCAACCCAAAACCGATCGTGACAATCGAACCTTCATGCAATAATCGAATTTTGAATTCTTTAATTTGAGATTTTGTGAGTTCAAGAGTTTCTGAATTTCTAAAGTCGTTTGTGATTTTGCGAGTTCATGAATTTATGAAGTCATGAGTTCGTGAATTTTGTGAGTTCGTTTGTGAATTTTCTCTTACCAGATAATTTTTCGTGAGTTTGTGAATTTGAGTTTGTTTGATTTCGTGTTGGGCCGGGGTTGAGTTGATTTTGTTTAAGTCGGTGGATTTTAATTTGTTCAAGTTTTTTATTTTGTTAAGTTTCTTTCCAAAACAAAAACCAAAAAAACCAAAAAAAAAAAAAAGGTAAAATTTCCATTTATGTTTTCTTTTTTATATATTTGTTTTAACTTTAACACTTGCATATATCTTGTTTTTATTTTTAACTTGCGAAAGCAGAAAATCGCAACAAAATGCTTGCTTGTTAAAAAATTGTCTTGCTTGCTTATCTAAAAAAATTGTTGTTTTAAAATAAATTGCTATTCTGCACATTTGAGTATCGTGCTCTCATCTTTTGTTTTTACTTTTCCTCGCATTGTTTGTTGCTTGCATTTTATATAAAAAAAAATTAAAAAAAAACAAACAAAAAAAAATTTCGTTTGTAGTTGCATTGTTAATATATGTTTAATTTCAGTTTTGAATTTCATCTTAAAAGTTTGCTAATAATAACGATTAGAAATCGAACTTAAAGGTGTTGCGAGATCACCTAGGACTTAATTGTATATTGACAAGTTGTCGTCTTTAAAAAATTTATTTTCTAGGTGTTTAGGTTACGGCAGAACAAATAACCATTTATAAATATTACGGTGATTCGTAAATATTATAGTGGTTGTTTCTCTGAAAATACTTAAACCTTCGGCTGCATTGCTACGGTGATTCATGGTGCACCAATAAATCATGTCCGTTACCTAGCTGAGAACTATCTTGTTGGATTAAAACAAAGTGTGATTATACAATTTTGGATTAGGAGTTGCTTAGGATAGAAAATTTGTAATTAAGCCTTGTATTCATTTAATTGCATTAGTTCATGCATGTATGAAAAAAATTCAAAATCCAATTTTTTTTTTAAAATATTCCTTAACTTAGTTTTTAAATCATTTCTTTTGAAAATTTTCAATCAAAATCAAACATCCAAAATAAAATTTAAGTTAATTTTTTTCTAAAAAAACAAAAAAGAAAATTCAAAAAAATATTAATATAAAACCTTCTCGAAGAAAAGTTGAAAATCCAAAAAAAAAGAAAATTTCCCTTTTGAAAAATAAATTCCCTCTGGTAAATAATTTTTTTTCTTTTCCTTTATAAAAAATAACAAAAACAAAACATTTTGAAAATGTTTGAATTCCCCTATTTGTAAGAATTTACAATAGCGGTGAAAATCAATATAATCCATATAATTTCACTCCAAATTTTTATAGATATTTTAATGAAACTATTGTTCAAACAATACAAATTTGAACAAAATTTTCAAAATGATGACCAACCCTCAACTCTTAAAAAAAGCATTGAAATGGTTTTGTCGTTACTTGAATTTTCTACACAAAATGATCATAAGATAAATGATTTGTGTAATTCATATTTGTGCAATAACTCGAGTCAAGATTTCAAAATAATCAAAATCTGAATTCACTTCACAATTCAAATGATTTCGATTATACCTCATGCCAATACAATTTCGAACTCCAAAATGAATTTCAAACTCAAAATGGAAATGTGAACTAGTTTTCAAATAATTTTGGCGATGAGAATAATCTCGACTATGTTTCAACGGACAATTTTCACTCTCAACAATTTCAAATTGAAAATTCTCAAGTTAATAATTATAAATCGGATTTTGTTGAGCAAATGGATGAAATTTATAATGATCACTTGGATTTGTTATTTGAAACATATATGAAACAACGTGCGCAACAAAATTAAATCCCAACTTTTGATGAGTCAAATAACAATCCAACTTTTACCAAAATTGACGATTTTCAAATAAAAACTTTTGAAGTTGAAAATGACAGTCTTAACGAAGTTGTTGAAAATTCGGTAATTAAGTTGGATTTCATTTCTTTTGAGCGTGAGAAACTCGATTTAAATTTCGATCTTTCTTTTTCCGATTTTGATAATTTGAATAGAACAACTTTGGATTTGAATAGAACAACTTTGGATTTTGAACTTGATATATGCTAAGAAATTATGAATAATCCAATAAAGGAAGACGGAGTTAATGAATACATTTTCTTTGGACTTTTCAAGGATGAATTGTTGAATTCTGAAGAGGTGGAGTTAAATCACCATTTGGCTTTAAAATCGATAATTTTGAAGAAGTTTTCAATGATAAGCTTGAATTTCAATTTAGTGAAAATAAACTTGAACTTCAATCAATTGTTTTATCAACTCCTAAAATCGTCGAAATTAGAACAACTCACATGTTTTTTCCAAAAGGACATTCATTTTCCCAAATCAACATTCAACTTTGAAATATTTTATGGTTTGGTTTTTTGTGCTTCACTGTATCTCTCATACTTAACGAAACAAATGAATTGGTCTTTGGAAGACCATTCATTTACTCTTTAACGATATACTTTACGATGTCGTGTAAATAACCGTTTCATTTTCATGTAAATACAGGTCATGTTTTTTTATTTGTCTCCTTTCACTTAGGTTGATTGTGGGGACACGGTCAAAATCAAGTGTGGGAGGATTCTCATCTACTTTTTTAATTTTTCATGGTTTATTTTTTTGCATTTTCCTTCCAAAACTCAAAAAATAAAAAAATAAAAAACAAAAGTCCCAAATTTTTTTTCTTCTTCTTTTAGCATTTTGATTTATTTTTGAAGAAGCACCATAAAATAAGTACAACTATTGGTTATTAAATTGAAAATTTTGAAAATTTATTTGCCTTAATGGAAATAAAATTAAAGTTGATTACAAGTTACTATGGTTTAACTAGCATATAGGAAAATTCATGGTGATAATTATGAAGTATATCCTAACTGCAAATCTTTGTTTTAAAAAAAGTGGTGGATTTAAACGAAAAGGATATAACATTTTTTATCTTCTAAGTTAAATTGTGCTAAGATGATTTTGCATAAATCTCTCTTAAAAAAACAAAAATAAAACAAACAAACAAAAGAAAAAAAATTGTATATATGTATATTTTTTAATAACACCTAGAGTGGATAGGTGTACACCTTTGTGTGTACACTCGCCATGCTCTGTACCCTTCGCACGTAAGCCCGAAAGGCAGTGCACGATCGGTATGTCTGGGCTCAGTTTATCTAAGTTAGGTGTATGTATATAAAAATTCTTTTATTAATAATGCCTACAGTTGATAGGTGTTCACACTTGTGTGTTCACTCGCCACGCTCTGTATTCCTCTCACTTAAGCCCGAAAGGCAATGCATGGGTGATATATCTGGCCTTATTTTTTGAGTTAGGCATATATAAATATTGTTAATATCAATAATATTTTCAAATAAAGAGAGAGTATTGAAATTCAAGAACTATTTTGACTTGTTTGATTCGATTTGTTATTCAAAAGAAATTGAAAAACTTTGATAATCAACTAAGGATCCATTTCATAGTTGTACTGTGTTATCGATCGAAACAACTAGCCAAACTAGAGTTCAGTTGTTATGATAGCTTTTTTTTGGAAATTTTGACAAGTAAAACGATTAAGTTTCTTGATAATGACCAGAACTTATATTTAACTTATTGGTATTAATTTAAAAGTAAATCTTTCATTTGTAAATATTTTCAAAATTTTGCATTCACATTTTTGTAAATAAATCTTGCATTTAGGAATTTTTCACTTTGCGTTTGGATTTTGTGGGTAGTATCCACTTAAAACCCTCACGAGACAACACTCGTCCTACTAGGGACACTTAGAGGTTTAACGGCTTGTTGTATACGCTTAACGCAATCGTGCTCCCTATGAAAACGGACTTATTTTTGTTTTAGTTTATTCGAGGATGAATAAAAAGATAAGTGTGGGGGTATTGGATGTGCACGTAAATGTGCATATTTTTACTTCCATATTTTATCGAATTTAATTAAATAAAAGAGTATATAGGGTATTTTAACATGTTTAAACCATTATTTCAATTATTTTGAAATCATAATTTATTTCTTCATATAGGAGCAAAATGGTCATTTTGTGCATATATTAATTTGAGAAAATTTACTTGAAAGTAAGAATATTCAAATTACAAGTTGCTTCATCGAAAATATGTATGCACGAGAGAATATAAGCAAATGAAGATAGAAATAATTCATTTCATGAATGATGGAGGGCCCCACCTACCCACTTATCATGATGTATAATTAAGAACTAATGCACATGCTAAATGGCTATTAAAGTTACATGCACACTTAATTGTGGATTATCTTATGCTAATGATAACTTGGTGGCCACACTTCCTAAGAGCGTAGTTTGGGTAGTTCCTAAAAATATGGATTAGGGTTTCAAACTTGTACAAATACCCTTTATGTTCATGTAATTACTCCCTCTTAGCCTCCTTTGGGCCTCCATTTAGTTTAGTTTGATGCTCACAAACAAACTAAAGCTCTCTTTCCTATTTCATGGTTTTTGAGCCATTTTTATTACGTAATTTCTTTAATGCAATTTTAATTCATGCACTCTTCTTTTGTGTTCTTTTCTTGTTTATTTTCTTTCATGATAGTAGTTTAGTTTATTTTTATGCAAGTAGTTTAGTTTTTATTTTATTATAATTCGCTCTCTTGCTACTTTGCTCTCATTTTTTTCTTGTTTTTATTTCACGTTGAATGCTACATTTGTTGAAATGATAATAAATATAAGAGGCTAAACTTCTTCAATTAGGTGTAATGAAGCTCTTTTAATTATATAGATTCAACATTTTGATTTTTTTATCACATTTTGTGCTTTATGGAAATGTTTGAATAAACTTGTTATTTTAGCTTTGAATTTGATAGCCTACATTGTTGACACCAAATAGGACAAACAAAAAACACAAATTACCTCTTCATCTACATATGATTATGGTAATGAAGTGAATATTGAATACAAAATTTGATGGTATGTATTCCTAATCAATAGTTAATAGGTCATGCTCAAAATAGATTTTATTTTCAAATTCACAGTCATTTTCATGAGAGTTAAGAAGTGGTTTAATGGATATATTATAGTGGTTTATATTGGGCTAATTAATAGCACAAATATTCCATAGTTATGATAACACCTCAATTGAACTTACCAATGACCAAAAAAGAGATCATAATTTCATGTTATGTTGATTTATATGATTAAGAGAGTGGATTTATCTCTAAATTGCCTTCTACTCTCATATTTTTATCCATTTTCTTTTGTTATTTTATTTATATTTTCATTTTTAGCTTAACATCATTCTCAACTTTGGTTAATTTGATTGAATATAAATTTTAAAATCTAAACAATTCCCTGCAGAATCGACTTGTACTCGTCACGTACTAACATTGTATGTCGTATGCTTGCGGTTAATTTTTAATTATAATTTGATCGGCTAATTTTTTAACTTGATAGAATTTGGCCATTCAAACAGTGTTACATAATTATTTGGTTCGTGACAACTTGGATTTTTAGACTCAAGAAATTGACTATATTTATTGCTATGAATGAATGTGATGCTTTCGAGTCAAGTAAGGTATGAATAGTGTTTCCGGAGATAATAGTTGTACCTTCCATTGCAGCATTTCTTTTATCTCAAGGAGGAGGTCTACTTAAGACAGGTACAGCTTCGATGGCATAAGCTTTCCTACTTTATCTTAGGAAGGAGGTCTACTTAAGACAGGAAGGAGATTCGTGGTATACTGAGATGTTGGGATCCATGTGTGATTCAAGACCATTGGGGTATGAAAATCCGAGTGGGATTCCAAGATCTAAGTGAGATGCGGGAATCTTTGTGTGATTCCGAGACTCGTTGGGGTATTGGAATCCATATGGGATTCTGTGATCTATTTTGATGGCGGTGCATAAGCTGGAATGCCGGACATAGCCTCATCAGTGGAAATGACTAAAAGCAGAGATAGGAGGCATGGCCAATAGGGTTGACAAACCTGTAGGGTGTAGTCAGCTCCTCCTAGATGTCACTTATAGTTGTTATGCATGCATAGGGTGATGCACTTGGTTTTAGCGAGACCAGCTATGTTTTTCCTATGGTACGTCACTGGGGTTATATGCTACTTCGAAAGGATATCTCTAATCCTTGTACAAGAGGATTGTTCCTTGAAGTCTTAAGGGTACTTCCATGGAAATCCTACATAATTAGCGAATGTGCCTTATCGATTTTTGATTATATACGTAGTATTATTGCAATGTACACTCATGAGCATCAAAACTACTTGATTATCATTATTTTTACCCTTAGAAATTACTATAATATCACTGGATTTCTGATATAAAGGTTTTGGTTATCGTAAAGTAAAAACCCATCTGTGTTTATGTGCGGCGTGATCTTATGAGATGCTTTTGATTTTAAAGGATTTTACAAGTTTAAATAAATAAAATTCCTTGTGATTTGAGTTCTCACGTTGGTTTTACCAGACTGACTCGGACATTGTTTTCCTATAATGCTCGGGTCAAACCGAGCATTTTTCCGGTTTTACTTGGATATTTAGAGTTCTGGAGACGAGCTGAAGGCCCAGAGACTTATTCACGTACATGGTTTTTTCCCGTTGCATTCATGGTTGTATTCATCAACAATTGTGAGGATAGGTTATTATAACTGTCCATGTTGAATAGGTTATTATACTCTGGTTGATGTTTGTATATACATATATTACAGTTTCGTCTTTGTGTAAAGATTTGTTATCTATTATAGATTATTCGCTCCGTTGTGAGATTCTATGTTGTTTAGTTTCTTCTTGTCCTTTTTCTTCTTCTTTTTTGCCTAACTATTCGCCTTTCCATTCAATTCGGGTTGGACATTTGTGTTTTATTGTCAACTTAAGCGGTATGAAAAAGTGAGTCGTTACACGTGGTATCAGAGCTTAGGTTGAACAAACACCTACGCTTTAGTGGGTTGAATCATTTGAGATAGGGTAAGTGAGAACCTAGAATGAGTTTGAGAGTATATATATAAGAGCTCATATTTGTTATTTTCATAAAAATATTTTGTATTATGTTGTTTGATCTGTAGAGTGGCTTAAGAATTCTGATCGATGCTTTAGGCCGACGTTATCGATAGGGATTTTCTAAACATTCTAACAAGACCAATTGACATAATATAGTTTTAAATTGGGTGAATGAAATAATTTTACCTAAGATGATATTTTTTATATAAGAGAAGTATCTTTCCCAAAAATTTAAAATAGTTATTCCTGGCTCTGCTTGATTGTTAAGAACTAATAGTATTCCATCATTATCATCTAGGATTTGACCGGTCAAGCTTGCCCATTTTCGAGCATTGACCATTATTTATTAATCTGTCTTGAATCTTCCTTTTGAAACTTGGTTTGGGTAGATAGAAATTTGGGAACATTGAAACGAATGCCTTGTGAATTAAGTTTCACAATTTGAATATAAGATATTCGTTGATAACGTTGAGTTGAAATTTGATTTCTATAGGGTGTTTATTTAAAAAGAAAATGTGAATATTTTGAAATGAATTTATGTAAAGGTTGACTTGAAAAAAAAATTAAGTTTTAATCAATATTGTTTTATTAAAAGGAAATTAGGGATATTTTAGAATAAAGCGTTGGAAATGATTGAATATTAAAGTTGGTTGTATTGGATTGGGGTTTTATAAAGAAGGTATTAAAAGAAAACCTAAATATTTCTGAAATAAATGCTTGAAAAATGATTATATATGGAAGCTAGAATATGCTCACAATAATTATTTGAGAAATAATTTCCTTTAAAGGAGAACATTTTATAAATTTGATTTGTTAAAATGTGCTTTGCCAGTAAAAGGAATTCGGAAGTTTAATTTTGGGGATTTTGGCAAATTAGGTTTCATAGTTTACAAGTTAATAAAAGTAACTAAAAATGTTCTTGTGATAAAAAAAATTCTATATAGGGGATTGCAACCACTAGGATCTCGCTGCATAGTTTTGATAAAATAAATTTTGATTTGATTCCAAAAGTATGGTTTGATTTACTATAAAGTAAAGTGTATATTATTATTTCAAATGATTTTGGGAGAAAGGAAATAATAATTTTAATTGAGATAGTTGGAGTATGAATGATGTTGGAAATGGTAATAATAGTTTACTAAAATATATTTCAAGCATAAATTATTTTGGAAAAGGAAATTTTATAGAAAGATGGGTAGTCCTTTTGGTTTGGTTCGAGAAGTAAGTCCCGATTTGTTTTATGGTGATCAAAGTATTCTTCTAAGTGACGGTCAGATGTATGCTTGGGCAACAATGTTGTACACTTAGTAAATTATTCTGTTTGCCATTGTACAAGCAGGACGAGTTTGAATTTGAACAAATCTAAAGTAAATTGGAAATAGATAGTTTGTTAAAAAACCATTTATTTGGAAATATATCGATTTAGTTTCAAAAGTGGCATTTTAAAAATTGGAAATTTTGTTTTTAAGTTAACTGTTCAAGTGGCTCGGAAATAATTAAAATGGGTAAGAGATACATTCGGTAGGTAAACGTTTCTCTTGAGCATTATCCTTATAGTCGGGGATATATAATACTATTTGGTAGTATCCAGTTCCCTCGTATAATTTTGGGGTTACTCGGGCTGTCCATATATATTCTTTATGGATTAAATATATCCATATATCATTTTAAAAGTTTCTGAAATAAATATCCAAGTATTTGGCCCTTACGTTTCCAAAAATATATGGTACCATTTCAAAAGGTGACTTGAATAAAAAATGGGGTGTTTAAAATTCTTAAGTAAATTCAGAATGAAATTTGAATTTAATAGTTATGTATACCCTTGTAATGTGGTAGAGTGATTAATAAGTTTTGCAAATCCAATGGAGTTACATGAAATGTTTTCATAAGTATTTTATTGAGAATAAAATTGGTATTAGGAATAACCAATTAAATAAGTGAGAAGTTGGACATAGATCATTCCTCTCTCCATATAGTTTGATCCAATATTCGAGAACAAGAATTTGAGGTATTTTACATCATTCTGAAGAAGGATCTATTACTCAATTTTTGACGACGAGCATTTGATGAAGACTGAGCAGAGGTTCCTGATCAAGGAGCCTGATCAGGGTCCGCGCTAGTAAATCGGATGAACGATACTGGTTTGGAAGTGGAGTTATGTATTTGAGTAGTGATCATATCATATTCTATATATGAATGTTCTACGATCATCATGCTGGCTTATGAATGATATTAAGTATTCTTTTGTTGGAATTTCGGGGACGAAATTGTTTTTAAGGGGGGAAGGGGAGCGTAACTACCCGTATTTTAGGCCTTCAAATTTGAATATTTAATTTATTTAAATATTCGGATTTGAATTTTAAATTATGATAAATTACCTGTTTCAAATTGAGATTTGATTTCCAATGATCTATTTTTAATTAATTTATAGAATTTTTCGATAATTTTTAATTTGAAAAAAAGTAAATTTTCGTTTGACGTTTTTTGCTGCAAAAGTCGATACTTTTAAAACTTTGTAAAATTTGTTAACCAGTGTGTTTTACTGTCATTTTGAGATTGCGTTACACTGTCGTGCACGATCACATTCTATATTCGATCATTAATGGATCGTGATCGGACGCGATATAGTATAGCAGGGTACCCTAAAAGTTTTTGAAAATAAAATTTATATTTAATAATTTAGTACGCATACAATTCTACCTCACGTACACAATATCTTTTTTGTGTCTCGCGCTGGATTTTGACTGCTGCATCTAAGTACTTGTACCCGCACTTAGACTATAGATTGCTATGAGTTTTCCTTATCTTATATCTTTAATAATGGTTGTAATACGTTTGGTGTCACATTTTTTGGTATAAACGTGAACTACTGAAAATACCCTTCAAACCAACGCACAAAATAGCTATGTACTATGTTATAAAATACAAAGAAGCGATCCATCCATATTATCGCCGTTATTTCAGCATACAAAGAAGTGGTCCATCCATATTATCACCCTTATTTCAGCATATAACAACACGCGCTATTTAAACATAAAAAAGCAGCATGTAAATGTACACGGTACCAAAAAATGCGGCCCATCCATATTTCAATCTATTCACCTGCTGAAATATTCAATGCCTTATCCCTTACTATATCATTCTAGAACACAACATTAACCCCTTTAAATATCATCCACCCTACCTACTTGCTTTCACATTCTCAACTCTACCTTTTCATTTCCATTCTTCCATGTTGTTCACTGTTTCCATTGTAAGTCAAAGCTTCAGGTACGCTTTTCACTGTAGGGTACCTCTTATTTATTTATTTAATTGTTAAAGATAGTACATATAGGGTATGGTCCATGTATTTATTTAAAGATGGTACATATATGTTTTGTTAGTGAATTATGTTTTGAGAGCCTCAACAGCCTGTCCTTTTGCGTGCGATGTTCTGTGAGCACTGTTTATATACAAACTTAGTTTAGTATATATATTGCAGGTTCTTTAACTTTTATTAGCTACCAGCTACTAGTAAATACGTCCACTTTGATTCATTGGGAAGTCACGAATGTTACCATGTTCATGTTTAACTAAGAAAGTCATTTATTTAATTTAATTCACTTATTAATTTGTCGCATGCTTCATATTTATAGTTATAACGATGTTTATATGAAGATATTGTTTATTATAAACTGATCCAACTGAAGTTATAGTATAATATTTGCACAACCATTGGACTTATATCATGTAAATTGATAGACTGAAAACGTGAAAATAGTTTACGCATATCAAAACTACAGGAACATATATGAGCACTTTTCCTGAGAATCTGATAAGTAGTTGCAAATTGAACCACAAATAAAGTATAC
Source organism: Allium cepa (assembly GCA_030765085.1). Classification (NCBI taxonomy): domain Eukaryota; kingdom Viridiplantae; phylum Streptophyta; class Magnoliopsida; order Asparagales; family Amaryllidaceae; genus Allium; species Allium cepa. The sequence goes on from CM060943.1 coordinate 738,325,184, forward strand.
CATTCAATTGTCTTTTCACACCTAAAATAGATAGCGATGCTGAATAGTGTTGTAATTTTCCAGTATTTTTAAATATAAGCAAATTGTTGAATCACGGTACAAATACATTGCGCATATCAATTGTGAAGCTGAATAATCAACGAAGAGGGTGATTGTCTAGATAATTGTACGGCATTACTAATGCAACACTATTTGTATCTGTGAATTCAAACAGTAAACACAAATATAATATGATTATTGTAGAGTACTGAGTACGCATGAAAATAATTAGAATTCCAGCCTTCAACATCCAATCTTAAGATGGTAAGAAGGGATTTCACCGAGTTGGTAGACCTTACTTTATGGGCGAATGCTATTATATGTGGGAAAGCTTTAGTGATTAAAATTTTTTTTTTTACATTGCGCTCTCTAAGGCGACATACCACTGAATAAAATAACAAAAAATTACTATATGCATTCATTTTTTTTGCTCTTAAATTTGATATGTATAATATTTTAAATTAGCGCTCATTCATTTATATCTCATAAATGCAACCATTATCATCTCTTTATAATCTAGCATTTTTAGCGAATTAAAATCATAAAACAAACAATGGACGTCAAACAATCCGATAAACAAAAACGGACACACGATAAGGCATCACCTACCAAAGCTACAACAGGAGAAAATAAAAAAGAAGTACAAGAACAAGCACGCAACGATCAACACTCTCTTGATAGACGACTATGACTGAGATCCAAATTTTACAGCTGAGTTGGTAAGTTATATACTAATATACTATATATATATATATATATATATATATATATATATATATGCACATACACACACACACATATACATACACATATACAATAACAAGTATTCATTATCTAATCTTATTTTTCTTCATTTATTTTTGTAGATAAATTATTTGGAGAAAAATGGATGGTGACATTGAAGACAACTAAAATGAAATTATTTATCGTCGTATCTTTAATAATAGTTAATTAGGACAAATGTATATCATTTAATATTATCATATTAAATGCTTCATTATTAGGTTTTTGTTTAACATTTATGTTTGTTAGTTATATGATCTTGCCATTTTTTTAACACTATAGAAATTATTTTGCATGATTAACAAATTTAAAGCCTTCTTAATCATACATGAATATTTATATTTTAATACAATTGCGTACAAAAATGAATAATCAAAGATGGCGAAATAGAAGAATAAATGTTTCAACCGATGAACAAAGAAAAATCAACCGAGTAAGAGCAAGAGAACGAAGGCAAGCCATGACTCCGGAGGAAAGAGAAGCATATATTGCTCGACATCGTCAGGCTTACAGACTACGTCGAGAAAGGCTTCAAAATACATCTTTAAGTAGAAATTTAGATGGGATAACCAATGAAACTTTGGATGACATACATCAATCAAATGAAGAATTGTTTACAATATCACAAGTAAACAACCAACAAACAAACTTAAATCAATCTGAAGAAACTGAAATGATGGTTATAGAGACAATTAACTCAAATGCGACAAATGAGCATATCAATGAAGAATATCATCATTACCACCAAGAAAGAAATCGTCAAAGACAAAGAGAAAAAAGAGAAACTATGTCTACAGAACAAAGAGAACACTATCTAGCTCACCGTCATAATTCTTACCATCAAAGACGACAAATTATGAAAAATGGTAATGACATGCAAAGACATCAAGGAGTACGCATACATATACGAACTCATAACGTTGCAAAAAATTTCAAAGACCACATTGACTTTCGAAGACATTCATTACAACGACTAAAATTTTGTCCGCATTGCTCAGCAAAATTATTTGAACATGAAACATATTCTCTATGCTGTGAGAAGGGATGAACTATACTACCCCCATTACAGTCACCAACTGAGCTCTTCAACCTTTACATTAACACAAGTAATGATGGTGTACACTTTAGAAGAAGTATTTGATCGTATAATCATGAATTTTCTTTCACTTCAATAGGAGTTCCTATTGATGAAAATTTAGCAAATGGAAAAGCTGGACTCTACACTTTTCGTACACAAGGATGTATATATCACAATATTGGCGGCTTACTACCCCAAAAGATATAGACCAAGGTTTTTGTAATTATATATATATGACACTGACCATGAAATTGAAAATCGTATGGCGGAAAATGAAGTGTTGGATAAAAGAATACTAGAAAAGATACAACATATATTAAATGAAAATAATAATTTTGCACAAATTTTCGTCGAGTTTCACAGCTTCCTAACATTCATGAATGTAGATTTATAATCAAGGAACAACCATTACAACGACAATATGCACTTCCGACAGCTTCACAAGTTGCAGGAATAGTGGTAGGTGATGAGAAAAGTATATAAATGGTAGGGATATCGTTGTACAAACTATATCAGGACAACTTATGAGAGTACCAGAGATGCATGGTTGTTATGATCCTTTACAATATCCTCTTCTATTACCTTATGGAAATAATGGTTGGGACCTAAATAGTCGTAACGAGAATGGTACCCCGTTACATGCCGAGAGTATTATGCATATCTCTTACAGGCACGAACATAGATCATTGATTACTTTAGATATCTTTATAATCTTAGTATTAACCAAATATATTACCCTACTTTTATTTATCTTAGTAAAATACATACATAATTGATGAATCTTATAATTATAGATTCGACAAGAAAGCACATCTCTTTTAATGCTCGGTGGACGTTTGTTACAATAATATATTGTGGATAATTACGTAAAAATTGAAAGTAGTAGAATGAGATGGTTATGCGAAAAAAAACATCATATAAGATCAGAATTGTATGTGGGTCTACAAGGTGCGTTGAATACTAGAGAGAACAATGCTGGTATATGAATTTATTTATATTGCTCAATGAAATTAATATGCACAATATGTTATATACATACATATATACATATATATAATTTCATCAACATTCTAAAAATGATTCGAAAATTAAAAAGAGGAAACATCGAAAGAAGAACAATATTACCCGCTTCATTTAATGGAAGCCCACGCAACATGTACCAATGTTACCAAGATGCTATGCCTTTGATGCGGAAGTTTGGAAAGCCCGATCTTTTCATTACAATGACATGTAATCCTTCATGGGATGAAATCACTTCTGAACTACTATATGGACAATCATCTCAAGATCATCCAGATCTTACGACAAGAATATTCCATGCAAAATATGAGCAGCTGAAGGACGATATTTACAGCAAACAAGTTCTCGGTTTAGTTGCAGCATATGTGCACGTTATAGAATTTCAGAAACGAGGACTTCCTCATGCTCATCTTTTTATCATATTAGATGAGCAAGATAAACTTCATAACCCGGATGATTATGATGCTACTGTAAGAGCAGAAATTCCAGACCGTGACGAAGAACCAGAATTATATACTACTATTATTAAATGGATGTTTCATGGACCACGCGGAAGACATCGACCAAGTTCACCATGTATGAAAGATGGAAAATGCAAAAAGAATTATTCAAAACAATTTTCTCCAACTACTCTTCAAGGCAATGATTCATATCCAATCTATCGGAGGCGAGATAATGGTAGAAGCATCGCATTAGACAATGACAATAATTTTGTTGTCGATAATCGTTGGGTTGTCCCATATAATCCATGGTTGTTAAAAAAATATGATCGCCATATTAATGTCGAAGTTTGTAGTAGTATCAAATCTGTCAAATACCTATACAAGTATGTCTACAAAGGTCCAGACCATGTGGTAGTTGAAGTTCGTCCAAAAAGTGAGTACGATGAAATTCAAAAGTTTATTGATGCAAGATGGGTATGCCCTCAAGAGGCCTTTTGGAGAATTTTTGAATTTTCATTGCATACAATTTATCCTTCCATTCAACAATTACAAATACACTTACCAAGTAGGCAACAGGTCACGTATCATTCTAATCAAACAGTGTCTGATATTTTGTTGGATGAGAGCCTCTCTACATCGATGCTAATTGAGTTCTTCAACAAAAACTCGCAAGATCCCAAAGCAAGACAATTTTTATATCGTGAATATCCAGAGAAATACAGGTGGGTAACAGATATTAAAAAAATGGAGACGTAGGACATCATCAAAAAAAGTCATAGGGTGGATTTATAGCGTTTCACCATCAAAAGGAGAATGTTACTACTTGAGAATTCTTTTAAATCATGTAAAAGGACCAACCTCATTTGACTATCTTCTCACTGTTGATGGTATTAAATATCCAACTTTTCAGAAAGCAGCGGAGAAGATAGGACTGTTGGAGGCAGATCAAAGCATTAGAGCATGTTTGCAGGAAGCATCAGCCACACAAATGCCATCATCTTTGAAAAGATTATCCGCTATAATCTTGATTTATTGTACACCAACCGATATTAGAAAATTATGGGATGAATTTTTCTACTATATGATAGAAGATTATTCGAGTTCAAGTGTACATGTCGAGTTGTACTTGAAAATTGTCTTTTAAAAGATCTTAATGTTTTATTAATGAACCATTATAAAAAATTTCTGATTACGACCTTTCAACAATTGGAGATGACATAGATGATCATTCATTAACATCGAGATTAATTAATGAGCAGTATTCTATTATAACACCAAAAGAGGATTTAACTTTTTCTAGCAAGTTGAATGAATCCCAATTGCATACATATACTGCAATTATGAATGCTGTTAATAATAAAGAGAGCGGGATTTATTTTATTGATGGTCCTGGTGGAACAGGAAAGACGTTTCTCTATCGAGCAATACTTGCAACACAACGACAAGGAGGTTTGATTGCACTTGCAACAGCTACATCCGAGATTGCTGCGACTATTCTACCAAGTGGTCGAACGATGCATTCGTGATTCAAAATTCCAATTAATACAACATCTGAATCAATGTGTACGATATCTAAACAATCAGAATTAGCAGATCTTTTACGTCAAGCATCCATTCTTATTTGGGATGAAGCAACTATGACTCATAGATATGCTTTCGAAGCATTGGATAGATCCTTTAAGGATATTATATGGAATAACTTGCCATTTGGAGGTAAAATTCTTATATTGGAGGGGATTTTCGACAAGTCTTACCCGTTGTACAACATGGTACAATAGCAGAAACAATTGATGCATGCATTGTTATCGCCACTATGGAATCATGTAGAAGTCATCCAACTTACTCAAAATATGAGAGCAAAAAAAGATTCATTCTATTCGAATTTTCTATTACGTTGGTGATGGGAATGAACCGCACATAGGCGACGACTTGATTCGAATTTCGGATGAAATGGTAGTACGATGGGAAGATGAATGTTCAAAAACTACTCTTATAAATATAATTTTCCCACATCACATGAAAATGCATTCCAAAAGGAATATATTGTGGCAAGAACTTTAATTACCCCTCTCAATGAATGCGTCGATAAGTTGAATAACCAAGTTATTAATCAATTTTCTGGAGAATTACATGCGTACTACTCATTTGATTTTGTTGAAGATGATACAAGAAATCTATACCAACTAGAATATCTTAATTCAATAGCTCCAGGTGGTCTGCCTACACATAAGTTGGTCTTAAAGAAAGGAGCACCGATCATGCTACTTCGGAATCTTGATCCAATGAATGGATTATGCAATGGTACTAGATTAATATGTCATGAATTTTACAGAAACCTTATAGATGCAGAGATTGCCACTGGACAATTTGTAGGAAATCGAGTTTTCTTACCAAGAATACCTATGAAGTCTTCCGAAGATATCCGTTTGCCATTCACATTATTGCGTAGATAATTTCCTGTAAGGTTGAGTTTTTCCCTCACTATCAACAAAGCACAAGGACAAACAATTCCACATATAGGAATTTACTTGCCACAACACGTGTTCGGTCATGGTTAGCTTTATGTTGCGTTATCAAGAGGAGTTTCAACGAGTAACACGAAAGTTTTGGTAAAAGATGGCAAAGTTCATGGAAAATCGAGAACTTATACTAAAAATGTTGTTTATAGAGATGAACTTGTATCGACTAAAAGACAAAATAGTTGAATAAATTTTACAAGCATTACTTTCGAATATGTTTATACAGTTTAGTCTTTCTACTCTTTTTTCTTGGAGTGATAGTTTTATAAACCAAGCAACATTTATGCACATCATTTTTCCTTGCGTATGTAAAATACACAATATTTGTAGAACAACAATTTATGCACAAAGCGCGTGCCGTTATCATGCACGAAGCGTGTGTCGTTACGCTCGTATATATATACACACACATGCGCGCGCGTGTGCGTTCGTAAGAGAAAAAATGAAAATTGGTCACTCTTAGACGTTAGTTTTTTTCTGTTCTTTCCTATGTAACAAGTAGCCTACCTCATTTTTCTCCTTCTGCCTTTCTTTTATTATGTTTTCATATCTCATATATATAAGTGAACCATATTTGGTCAAAGTTTGAGGTGGAGAAGCTAGAGATGAGATAAATGTGGTCTCGGGTGGTGAAATCGGTACGTCAGTGAGAGTGTGCGTGCATGGACATATATGCATGCTGAGCATGTTTGGGAAGATGGAAGAAAAGCTCGAACGTAGGAGGAGGTTCAGGCTATAGCATGGTTAGAAGGGAGCAGACATTTTTGATTCAGGCGGTGACTGCCGTGGGCGTTCGCATGCAGTCGAAGGCGTGGCAGTGCATGGCTGTGGGTGGCCGTGAGTTTTCAAGTGCAGGCTTATCATGTATGTATATATAACTGTATATAACTGAGCGTGTGAAATATAATAGAGATGAAGCACTACTCAAACCAAAGGAATTTTCAAATAAGTCCAAATCAATGTGTTTAATTGCATAATGAAGGGGGCAAGGCATTTCTTTGCGAACGCGTGCTTTGGGCATAGCCGTGTGGGCCTAGTTGGCATGAGGCTTGGGTGAGAAATTATTTTTCCTGTGTTCGAATATTTTATATGTTTATGAATGTTAAAATTTTGAAACGTAATAATTTGTTTGTTTGAAAACCGTTTGACACATGGGTTTTTGCGTTATACCCGTAAGGACAAGTATAGCATTGTAGTGCAGCTTGTTGATAGCTTTGGATAAGTAAAAATTCATGATATATGGAAACAGACAGGATTTAAATCATGTTATTTTAAATAATAATCTTATTTAAATTAATATACCATAAATATTAATGTTGATTTGGCCAAATAAATTACTATCGAGTTAAATTGGCCTGAATATGATAATTGGACATTGGTTTAGCGGAATAAAACTCCGTTCTGCTAACTAAAATTAATTTGACATTTAATTAGCAGAAAAATCTCCGTTTGGTTATTTTATAGATTTGAACATTGATTTATATATCGTTAATTGGTATCCGCTTTGAATTAGTGATATTTTAACAAATGATGGTTAAGTGTTGGATTTATCTATATAGTCATGGATTATGTAAATATCTACTATTAACTTAAAAAGCTAAATTGAGTATATGGTAGCTTATTTAAATACCCTGGTGACCGTCAAGCCTCCTTCAAATTCGAAAAAATAATTGTTGATTTGGAAGTTACTTTAAGAATAATTATTTTCATTATAAGGTTTAAAGATAATTATTATTTAGTAATAAGATATAAGACGTAATAATTATTGATTAATAATTTTTAAGTTAATTATTTTATTAATATGATTCTTAAAGGTTATTCTTTGATGAATGTTTAATTATTAATTTTAAAGTTGTTTAGTATGGTTTAGAAATGTTTTAGTTATATTTTGATTAATTATTTAAATGATTATCATTACTTTAATTTTTAATTAAATTATTTAATTATATTGATTTAAGTTATTTAATTTTATTTGAAGGATAATAAAATTTATATTAATATAAGTTTAAGGTTAATTAATTATTGTTTTAATAATGTTTTAAAGCTGATTAATTATTAGCTTAATATTGTTTTGAAGTTAACTTATTAATATAATAACGGTATTTTAAAATTAATTTAATATATTATTAATGAGATTTAAGTTATTATTTTAAATGAGACTTAAATTAAAGGAAAAATAAGGATGTTTAAATAATAACTTATTATTCTAAGTTATTTTAAATAAGGTATGGTTTATCGTGGGAACCTTGTAGACTTAAGGAGTTGTAACAATCCTGCATTTTGTGATTTATTTTAATTGTTTATTTAGATTATTTTATTTGAATTTCTGATTTAAAAACTTTATTATATTTATTAAATTGGACACATTTTATTATTTTAATTATAAATTTTGATTTTCTGTGAATTATAATTCCAAACCAGAAAAAATAGAATATTTCCAGAATATGTGCATTTTGGTCAATCCGAACAAGCTTTGACTTTTAAATTTAAAATTTAAATATTTTAATTCCTGAATTTTATCTTTCATTATGAAAATAAAATAAATTTCAAGAATACTGCTTTTCGTTTCGTTGAAATCCGACTTATATTGTGAAAGTTATGCTTTTTACAATATTGTATGTAAATTGTTTTATTTAACAAAAAATGTCTATTTTAATTTATATAAATAATATTTTTGTTTGTCATATCATGTTAAATATGTGTTATATGACATATTAGGTATATATTTTATTTCAAAAACATTTTTTTTGCATAGTAATAAATTTTATGTTTATTGTATATTGTTTTCATTTTTAAACCCTAGTTTCAATTATTTAGCGATTTTGTTAATTAATTTATATTTATCTAAAATTTATTTATTTTCTTTCATACTTTATTTTAATTTTTTTTATTTTATTTTTTTACATTTTCATGCGTTTAAAATGAATAAAGAAAATAGGAAATATAAAAGGTCTTTAACCTTTCATTTACCATGACCTTCGATATACCATTGCCTTTTCATTTATAAATTGTCACTTGCATTGATGAGGCCGACCATAATCCTTTCTTCAATCGAACATTCTTCATTTTTTCACACAAAATAAAAATTTTCTCATCCCAAAACTTTCGGCCATCATTTCTGAAAATTGGTAATGGTTTTCATTTTCTTTCTTACATATTTTTCTTGTTTTTTTTGCCTTGCTTTCTCCTTTCATGTTCGGCCATAGCTTCTTCTCCTTCACCATCACCTCCACCACCACCTTGATCAGCTGCCATCTCCTCCAGCTCCTTGTCCATGTCAAGGCCATGGCCCCTATGATGCATGCTTCACCAAAAAAATTAGCAAACAACCCTTATACAAGCTAGTCGAACACCTACATGCCTATATCACCTTCATACCTCTCTCGGCCACCACTCGCACCACTTCCACCAGCCACTAACTGACCCTAGACCACTGCTACACCATCATTTGATCTCCACCAAGCATGGTCGATCCACTTAGAGCCATGGCCGAACCTTGTAATGGTGACAAAAATCACTTTGTTGCCTTGACCTTTGTATTTTCATGTCTTAAACATAAACTCCTTCATCAGCAAGCTAGGCCCATCCATGTTTTTCCATATCTAACCCAAACTCATAGCCTAGGCCATACATTATAACCATATGGCCGAGCATATGATCTGTGAAAGCATGGGCAAGTTGTTTGGTCTTTGTTGTGCATTATTTCTAGATTGTTTAATAAGATTTTGTGTTGAAATTCATGTTTCAATATTTTGTTTTATTTGCTATGTACAAGATAATCACTTTGGCACTCCCCTCACCTAAATCAATATTCGTTCTTTCATGCTTTCCGGGTCTTTATTTGTGTGTCTGAATCTGTTATCTCCATCTTGTAGAGGTGAGTAACTCACACACGACATCTGTACTTATATAATTAGTGAATCGATAGCATGTGAATTTGTAGATTTATATTATCATGTTATATCTGCCTGTGATATGATTTATATGATGTTCACCATATTTATACACCTGTCATTATCATCTGTTACAGCCATATGTTGCTATACTATTTATCTATATCAGTTTATCACACTGCAAGTTCCCTGTAGAATAGAATCACTATGGGTTGAAATGTTACATACCCGAACGGACATTAGAATAGGGAAAAATCATTATGGGCTGAAATGATAGGCCTGAGTGATTATTTATTTATTTATTTACTTGGGATTGCGGGTTTGAATGATATAACCCGGATTTTTTTGGTAAAATAACGGATTGAAATGATATATTATCCGTATCACCTGACTTAGGTTTGAAAATTATATACAGACCCGTGTTTAATATATATTTTTTTCTAGAATTTATAAAGTATTTTATAAATGTAAATATTATAATATTTTGATTTAAATTTAATTTAAAGATGATTTTTATAAAATATTAGTGATTTTCTACAAGTTAAATAAGTGAAATAAATAAATGGTAAAGTAGAATTTGAAATATAAGTAAATTTTGGAATTTATGATTTTGTTTATAAATAGAATTTAAGTTAAGTAAGAAAATATGGTAATTTGATTTAAATTTGAATTTAAAATTATTTTTATAAAGTGTTATTGTTTTTTCTATAAATAGTTAAATAAATAAATGTTTAGAATTGAAATTTGAAATATGACTTAACTTGGAAAATGTGAAATGTGTTTTAAAAATAAAAGTTGAGTTAATAAAAATAAAATGGAATTTAAATTTAATTTGTGAAATGGTATATTAAATTAAAATGTAAAGTAAGTGAAATGTTATAAAATTATACATTAATTTAATAAGTGAATTATTAAAATTTGATTTTGTATGAAAATTTCACTTTATAAAAATCATAAATTAAGGGGTTTTATATGATCATTTTTAAAGTGAGAAAATATAATTTTTTAGGTTAAAAATGGTTTAAATTAAATTTTTAGTGGTTTATGAAATTATATTGAAACTTTGGAATTTAATCAACAGCATTTCAGAAATGCTATCATTTCTGGAGTAAAAGACATTACAGCATTTCTAAGTGCTATAGTTGGTACAAATGAACTAAAAGTCTAAATTGAACTAAGGGCTATTACATCACTTTGTAAGTGTTGTAGTTGTAAACACTACTACAACAGTTTTAAATGTTATCTTTGCTTAATTGAATTGTTTTCAAATGTAACTTTCCGTAGCATTTTTTTAAATGCTACGAAAGCTGAAATTTCACCGTTATAATAAATTTAAGTGAATTAATGAATTCTGAAAAGACTAAATCTTTGGGAATTGAATATTTGTTTTTTAAAAGTATAATCACTTTATTTTTAACTGGTTTAAATGGAATATTGGATTTGAAATATAAACTATTTTAAATGTGATTTGGAATGGAATTTAAATAAAATAAAAATGAATGAAGTTTTGGAAGGATATGATATTTTGATATTTTAAAATGAATTTGAAATGATATTGAATTTTGAAATGATATTTGATTTCGAAGTATAAATTACCATTTTGGAATTTTAACCACGGGATGTATTTAATTTATGGTTTAACCGATCCTTAGAGGATGGGCGATCCCAAACATCCTTTAAGTTATTGTGCATTACTACTACAGTTCACTTGAGTTGGTTTACATTATATAAGTATGTATGTCCTGACTCGTGTGTTTTGTGTTTTACTTTATGCTCGAGTTAGCCTGAGTATTTATAGCTTAGCTTTGGATTTCTTTTCTGGAGCTAGGAATCACTGGAGATTCTGCTTGTCTAGTTATCTATCCCCTTTCAGTTTCAGTTGTCTCTTTCAGCTCTTATATTTATAAACTTCTATGTATTTGGGATTTCTATTGAATATGTTTCAGACTGATATTATGTATTTTGTTTTTGAGATTTTTTTTATAGTTGCTTCATGAACTACTATGGCATTTTAATTTTCGCTGTAAGTTATTCTGATATTTCTATGTCTGTTATTTTGAGATTGTTCCATTTGCTCCAAATTTATTTACAATGCGTATTTTGAGAAATTCAAGTCCGACATGTGTGGATGCGAATGGTTGAAAATATCGGGTTGTTACAGTTGGTATCAGAGCTTTGGTTTTTATGCAAATCATAGCCTATGGAGTAAAAACTCGTTAGGGATAGGGTAGAAATACCCTAGAATGAGTGAAATCAATCTCAGAATCATTTATTTATGAGAGAACGTATTTTCGAAGTATAAAATGATTTCCAAATTATTTAAAGGATTTTCAACGATTATACTGGTATAAATTTTTTCTTATTTTGAAATCATGATCTTCTAAACTTCATTCCTTATGTATCCACCTTGTTAGTAATTTCTTTGGTTAGGATTCACTAGAATTTAGAAATTCTATCTTGTTGATCCAGACTCTTTTCTTGATAGGAAGCTATTGTGGTTATGGCAAGATCAGAACAACAGAAAGCAGCTCGCCGAGCACGAAGAGCACTAGCCTGTAAGGAACGGGAGGAAGGAATCGAGAAGTGGGAAAGGCTATGGAGGGAGAGGGCAGGACTTGGTCCTTATGACCATGTCATTTGTTATCGGTGTCAGGAGAAGGGACACTATGCAGCCATGTGTAGGAAGAGAGATAAGGGAAAGAAGAGTGAGGGCAAGCGCTTTCGATCCGAGATTTTCTGTTTTAAATGCCAGGAGAGGGGACACTTTCCAAGTCGCTGTCTGAAGGTGAAGAAAGTGAAACTTGCACTTCCTACATCAGTCAGCCTATCAATAATTTGTTACCACTGTAGGAAGGCTGGGCATATAGTCAGAGATTGTCTTGAGAGACAACATGGAAAGAAAGCTGTGTACCCGATGTTCACTAAGGAAGATGGGAGTGTAGTGCATTTATGCTGGAAATGTAGAAGTTGGGGGCATATGGAGGGGGAGTGTTCTGGACCCGTTGAAGTACCACCCGGTAGAATTAATACTGATGCATTGTTTATGTAGGAGTGGTATTCTGTGGATCTGGTTGTTATTTGTAGTATGTTAGGTTGCATTTAGTGAACTCTGTCATATCTTTTGTTTAGCTGAAGTGTCAAACTCGAGATATTTTTGCTCCTGTTTTCGTATGGTATGAATTTGAGTTTTCCTGATAATGAATGTGAACTCTTTCGTATTGATATAGGTTATATATATATCTCTAACCTTGGTTAGGATTCTTATCGATTTGGATTCCTTTGAACTTTGGAATGCTCCTACTTGTTCTAATTTGTAAAAGGGGGTGAAACTCCCTAACAATTGACATTGATTCACCGGAGATTTCTGTATCCTCGAGTGTCGATGCTATCTATCTCCTTCTCTATTTGGATTCTATATCTGGCAATCGAATGTCGATTTACCTTAGATTTTCACATTGATTATATTCCTGAAGTCACGGTTGACCCGGTTAAGGTCGCCCACGATTTATATAGGCTTATCATCTCCTATTTGGTAATTAAATTATCTCATCTTCGTTCGAGCTTATCTTCGAACCAGAATTCTATTTGATTAGAGTTCCTCTAAATTTGAATCTCTGTTTGTTGGAAATCCATCCTTGAATCATCCCTTGGAAAATTTGTGTTTAGTTGTATTTTAGAATTGTGAATACATCGAATTATTAGTTTGATAAGGATGACCACATTGTATATATAAAAGTAAAATGTTTTCGTTAAGGATTTTTATATCTTTTAAAAATGAAAATTTGAAGCTTTGAAAGGATTTGAAATTTGAAATTTTTATAAGAATTTGATTTAAATAAAAATGATTTATAACTGAAGGGTTTTGATTTTGAATTTCGAGGAATCGAACTATGGTGTTTTGAAATTGGTTTTAAGATTTTGGAAAATATATAAAAATAATATAATGTAAAGATATTTTTCGAATAAGAAATGTTTCAAATATATTCGAATGAATTTCAATGATTTCGAAGAGATTTCAAAGAAGTTTCAAGAAAATAAAAGTCCAGAACCCACTTATGTCGTTGGAAAATAATTTCGGCGATGAATGCATGCATCATCAACATTGATTTTCGAGTTTCTGAGTGGGGCAGAGGCCACTCTAGTAGCTTTGTTATGCGAGTGATTTTGTGAAACCAATTTTGAAGTATGGTTTGATTTTCGAAAGATATATGCATATATATATATATATATATATATATATATATATATATGTTTGAAATGATTTAAAGTAAGCCGGTGTTCAGTCCTCGAGTTTCAGGTTTGTTTTGGTATAACCTTATCTATTGAAATTGATTTACTTATTTGTTGCTGATTTCCAACTCTTAAATTTGAAAATTTGGTTTCTTTGACTGTTTTTAAAAGTTCGAGCACTTCCAAATCAAGGTTTAATTTTCAAATCTAAGTTATCCTGAAAAAATATAAATCATTCAATTAGGTAAATGAGTTGAAACTGTTTTGTTAAGTAAATGAATAAGACTATTTTGAATTATACTGATATGGAATTTAGTTTTGGAATGTTTTGAATAAAATTTAGTTTTAAATAGTTTAAAAAAGGTGAATTGATCTTTTAAATAGAAATATATAGTTTAAAGGTTTTAAAGGGATAGTTATAACTTGGAAATCAGTTTGGGTATAATTGATTTTGAGAAAGATATTTGGTTTTGAAAATAGATTGGATATAAAACCCAGTATTTATATGATGGTTTTTGTAATGAATTTTTTTGACCTAAATTTTGTCTACTTGGAAACCAAGATTATTTTCTATATCTATTTTTTAAGAAACTTTGAAACTGAATATATGTAATTTGGAAGAAATGATTTGACGAAATCATATATGATTTTGAAACTGAAACGTTATTGAAATGGTTTGAAATTGAGAACCTTGTATTATTAAGTATTTGATTTGGGAGTTAACGAACTTATATAAAATTGATTTGCTATAAGTATGAAGTTGATTTGAAAACTGTTGATTTGTAAAGGCACTCAATTTGGAAAGAGAAATCTTATGTAATCGAAGTCTATATATGTATGATTTGATATACTATTGATTTTGGAAAGTATTTGACTTCAAAATGGAATCTTATATATGATGGACTTTATATAAGTATGAGATTTGAAAGTGATTTGAAGGTACTATATGATACATATTTTCAAAGTAAAGATATGGAAAGTGCCTTCTGCTTGATATCCGCTTTGTGGCCACACTATGGATTCATTCTATCGATATTATTCTCTCTGATTTGGGTTTTCCAAATATGATACTCAAGTGTCCATCGAATTCCATGGCGATCTCCATGGTCTTGTGAGCGTGACTGTATAGCGTAATTCGCCTGGCTGAGATGCCCTGGGGGTACGGATGTTTCCTAGGGGATCTAGGCGTAACCATTGTGTATCCTATGATCTATATAGGTCATATTAGTAGCGAAATCCGCTGGCTGAGATAGCTTAAGAGTACGGATGTTTCCTGGGGTATCCAGACGTAACCATTGTGTATCTGCGGTTTACTAGTCATCATGGCGTAATTCGCAGGCTGAGATAGCTTACAGGTATAGATGTTTCCTGGGAGATCCAGACGTAACCATTGTGTATCTGCGATCCATGGTTAGGAAAATGTTTTGGTTTGATTGATTTGTTTGGATTGTACTTTCCATATCTGTTTTTTTAAAGGTTTTTGGGTATTTTCACTGGATGTTGTAACAAGTCTACTAAGTACATGGAGAATTCTAACTTTGCGCCTAATCAACGCATGGCCAGAGTCTGCAGGAACGAGAGTAAACTTGTTAAGACATCGAATTATAAAAATATTTTGATAAAGTATTATATAAAGGATATTTTGATCATTTATTTTACTTTTCTAAATAATTTAAAATGTTTAAAAACTGTTTACTTCGAACTAACAAATTTGAATCTAATGACTATTCATCATATTATAAAATGTTTAAAATGTTATAAACATAAAATTTTAAATTGAAATTTATATGGTTTTAAAATAATGGTTCATCCTTGTCTTTCAACCTTTTTCCCTTCTAACTATACCTTCTTCCTCTTCGAGGGTCCTTTCCGCATTGTGGAAAGAGTTGGTTCTTTGGCTTATCATTTGGATTTGCCCGAAAAGCTTTCTGGGGTGCATGATGTATTCCACGTCTCACAACTTCGTTGGTATCTTCATGACCCATCTCTTTTGCTCAGCCTTCTGCTCTTGGTAGTTTGGATATTTCGCCTAATCTGTCTGTCGAGAGGAAGCCGCTTCGTCTTGTCAACAGAGGTACGAAGCAGCTAAGAAGGAAATCTGTTAGTCTGGTCAAAGTACTGTGAAGTATTGATGATCGAGATTGTACCTGGGAGTAAGAGGAGAGCATTCGTGCTTCGAATCTGGAACTGTTTTTTAGGTACTATTTGCTTTGTCTATCTTGCTTTTCCTTATTTTCCTTGTTCATTCTTTTCGAGGACGAAAAGATTTGAGTGGGGAGAGTGTAACAACCTTGTACTTTGTGATTTATTGTAATTATTCATTTTGATTATTTTATTTGAATTTCTGATTTAAAATTTTAATTATATTTATTAAATTGGATAAATTTATTATTCTAATTATAAATTTTGATTTTCTGTGAATTATAATTCCAAACCTAAATAAATAGAATATTTCCAGAAAATGTGGATTTTGCTCAATCCGGTCAAACTTTGACTTTTAAATTTAAAATTTAAACATTTGAATTGTTGAATTATCTTTCATTATGAAAATAAATTAAATTTCAAGAATATTGCTTTTCGTTTCGTTGAAATCCGATTTATATTGTGAAAGTTATGCTTTTTACAATATTGTATGTAAACTGATTTATTTAACAAAAATTGTCTATTTTACTTTATATAAATAATATTTCTATTTGTCATATCATGTTCAAATATGTGTTATATGACATGTTAGGTATATATTTTATTTTGAAAACATTTTTTTGTATGGTTATAAATTTTAAATGTTTATTGTATATTGTTTTCATTTTTAAACCCTAGTTTCAATTATTTAGCTATTTTGTTAATTAATTTATATTTATCTAAAATTTATTGATTTATTTTCTTTCATACTTTTTTATTTATTTATTTACATTTTCATGTGTTTAAAATGAGTAAAGAAAATGGAAAATATAAAAGGTCTTTAACCTTTCATTTACCATGACCTTTGATATACCATTGCCTTTTCATTTGTAAATTGTCACTTGCATTGATGAGGCCGACCATAATCCTTTATTCAGCCTAACATCCTTCATTTTTTCATGCAAAAGAAAAAGTTTCTCATCCCAAAACTTTCGGCCATCATTTCTGAAAATTGGTAATGGTTTTTATTTTTTTCTTACATATTTTTCTTGTTTTTTTTTCCTTGCTTTCTCCTTTCCTGTTTAGCCATAGCTTCTCCTCCTTCACCATCACCTCCACCACTACCTTGATCGGCTGCCACCTCCTCCAGCTCCTTGGACATGTCAAGGCCGTGGCCCCTATGATACATGTTCCACCAAAAAAATAGCAAACAACCCCTTATACAAGCTAGCCGAACACCTACATGCCTTTATCACCTTCATACCCCTCTCGGCCACCACTTGCACCATTTCCACCAGCCACTAACTAACCCTAGGCCACTGCTACACCATCATTTGACCTCCACCAAGCATTGCCGAGCCACTTAGAGCCATGGCCGAACCTTGTAATGGTGACAAAAATCACTTTGTTGCCTTGACCTTTGTATTTTCATGTCATAAACATAAACTCCTTCATCTCCAACCTAGGCCGAGCCATGTTATTCCATACCTGACCCAAACTCATAGCCTAGGCCGTACATTATAACCATATGGCCAAGCATATGATTTGTGGAAGCATGGGCAAGTTCTTGGTTCTTTGCAGTGCATTATTTCTAGATTGTTTAATAAGAATTTTGTGTTTAAATTCATGTTTCAATATTTTGTTTTATTTGCTATGTACAAGATAATCACTTTGGCTCTCCCTTCACTTGAATCCGTAGTCGTGCTTTCGTGCTTTCTGGGTCTTTGTTTGTGTGTTTGAATCTGTTATCTCTAGCTTGTAGAGGTGAGTAACTCACACATGACATCTGTACTTATATAATTAGTGAATCGATAGCATGTGAATTTGTAGATTTATATTTTCATGTTATATCTGCCGGTGATATGATTTATATGATGTTCACCCTGTTTATACACCTATCATTATCATCTGTTACTGCCATATGTTGCTATCCTGTTTATCAATATCAGTTTATCACACTGCAAGTTCCCTATAGAATAGAATCACTATGGGTTGAAATGTTACATACCCAAACAGACATTAGAATAGGGAAAAATCGTTATGGGCTGAAATGATAGGCCTGAGTGATTTTTTATTTATTTATTTACATGGGATTGCGGGTTTGAATGATAGAACCTGGATTTTTTTTTGTAAAATAACGGATTGAAATAATATATTATCTGTATCACCTGACTTAGGTTTGAAAATTATATACAGACCCGTGTTTAATATATATTTTTTTTAGAATTTATAAAGTATTTTATAAATGTAAATATTATAATATTTTGATTTAAATTTAATTTAAAAATAATTTTTATAAAATATTAGTGATTTTCTACAAGTTAAATAAGTGAAATAAATAAATGGTAAAGTAGAATTTGAAATATAAGTAAATTTTGGAATTTATGATTTTGTTTATAAATGGAATTTAAATTAAGTAAGAAAAATGATAATTTGATTTAAATTTGAATTTAAAATGATTTTTATAAAGTGTTATTGATTTTTCTATAAATAGTTAAATAAATAAATGTTTAAAATTGAAATTTGGAATATGACTTAACTTGGAAAATGTGAAATGTGTTTTAAAAATAGAAGTTCGGTTAAGAAAAATAAAATGGAATTTAAATTTAATTTATTAATGGTAAATTTAATTAAAATGTAAAGTAAGGGAAATGTTATAAAATTGTACATTAATTTAATAAGTAAATTATTAAAATTTGGTTTTGTATGAAAATTTCACTTTATAAAAATCATAAATTAAGGGATTTTAAATGATCATTTTAAAGTGAGAAATTATTATTTTTTTTAAAAAAATGGTTTAAATTAAATTTTAACGGTGTATGAAATTATATTGAAAATTTGGAATTTAATCAACAGCGTTTTGGAAATGCTATCATTTCTTAAGTAAAGGATATTACGGCATTTCTAAATGCCGCAGTTGATACAAATGAACTAAAAGGCTAAATTGAACTAAACGCTATTACAGCACTTTGTACGTGCTGTAGTTTTAAATATTATTACAGCAGTTTTAAATGCTGTATTTGCTTAATTGAATTGCTTTCAAATGTAACTTTCCGTAGCATTTTTCTAAATGCTACGAAAGCTGAAATTTCACCGTTATAATAAATTTAAGTGAATAAATGAATTCCGAAAAGACTAATTTTTTGGGAATTGAATATTTGATTTTTAAAAGTATAATCACTTTATTTTTAATTGATTTAAATGAAATATTTGATTTGAAATATAAACTATTTGAAATGTGATTTGGAATGGAATTTAAATTAAATAAAAATGGATGAAGTTTTGGAAGGATATGATATTTTGATATTTTAAAATGAATTTGAAATGATATTGAATTTTGAAATGATATCTGATTTCGAAGTATAAATTACCATTTTGAAATTTTAACCACGGGATGTATTTAATTTATGGTTTAACTGGTCCTTAGAGGATGGTCGATCCCAAGCATCCTTTAAGTTATTATGCATTACTACTACAGTTCACTTGAGTTGGTTTGCATTATATAATTATGTATGTCCTGACTCGAGTGTTTTGTGTTTTACTTTACGCTCGGGTCAGCCTGAATATTTACAGCTTAGCTTTGGATTTCTTTTCTGGAGTTAGGAATCGTTGGAGATTCTGCTTGTCTAGTTGTCTATTCCCTTTTAGTTTCAGTTGTCTCTTTCAGCTCTTGTATTTACAAACTTCTATGTATTTGGGATTTCTATTGTATATGTTTCAGACTGATATTATGTATTTCGTTTTCGATATTTTGTTATAGTAGCCTCATGAACTACTATGGTATTTTAATTTCTGCTGCGAGTTATTCTGATATTTCCGTGTCTGTGATTCTGAGATTGTTTCATTTGCTCCAAATTTATTTACAATGCGGTATTTTGAGCAATTCAAGTCTGACATGTGTTGATGCGAATGGCTGAAAATATCGGGTTGTTATAGGAGTTTATTTAATAGGTTTGTTAAAATATGGAAAGAGTTTTATAAATGGTTTTAGATATTTATAAAAGAAATTTATAGATGGGTTTTAAAGATTTTAAAGGAAGAAGTTTTATAAATGGAGTTTTGGGATATATGAAAGATGTTATAAATATATTGGAGATTTATAAAAAATCTTTATAAAAAGATTTAGAGATATATACAGATAATTTTTTTTGGAAAGGAATGGTTAGTTTCATGGCGTAATACGAGGGGCAGTGATTTCCAATATTTTACTATGGATTTGCTGGGATGGCGACGTAACCATTGTGTAAACTACGATCCACAATTGATACCGAACGATACTTTCAAAAGATCCACTTTTAAGAGTTTTCAAGATTTTAAGTTTTGAAAGTAAAATGGTTTGTTTATACTATTGCGATAAGTATATGGTTATATTTTTTAAGTATCGAAAATATAATGGTTTGTGAATATACTTATCCTGTTGAGATAAGTATGTGGAAGCGAATTCCAAGTATTGGATATGTGATTTTATATTAATGGAGGATTAATTTAAGAGGCTTAGCGATTTCCATGGAAAATATAATCTTTGTTTAGAATGTTTGCTTATTTGATAGTTAAATAACCAACTATCAATTCGTGGATCAAATATATAATCCTTCTTAATTTTGGTGGTAGGGAAATATTCCCTACTTAACGCCGAAGGATTTTAACTATGGAAGTATCAAGGGGAAACACGGGGATTGTATGGTAAAGTTACCATCGGGGTGCTATACTGTACGTATAAACTCGTTTCGTTCTTTTAGGACAAATGATAAGGAGATCCGTCCACTTAAATGGTTAGGGGGTAATCCCCGCTCTTATGTATTTTTTGAATATTTCCTAAAGAACCGGTATGAAGCATTCTAGAAATCGACTTGTGGTTTTGTGGAGTACTCGGGAAATGAAAGAGTGTACTCGTAAGAGACGACTTGAATGCGTGACCACTTCGGAAAACATATACAATGCTATGGAGGAGATTGTGGTATATTGAAATGTTGGGATCCATGTGTGATTCCGAGACCCATTAGGCTATGAGAATCCGGGTGTGATTCCAAGATCTAAGTGAGATGTGGGAATGTATGTGTGATTCCGAGACCCGTTGGGGTATTGGAATCCATATAGGATTATGTGTTATATTTTGGTGGCAATGAGTAAGTTGGAATGCCGACATAGCCTCATCAGTGGAAATGACAAAAGCTAGAGATAGAAGGCATGCCCAGTAGGATTGGCAAACCCATAGGGTGTAGTCGGCTCCTCCTAGATGTCACTTATAGTTGTTATGCATGCATGGGGAGATGCACTTGGTCTTAGCAAGACCAACTATGTTTTTTCTATGGTACATCACTAGGGTTGTATGCTGCTTTGAAAGGATATCTCTGATCCTTGTGTAGGGGGACCATTCATAGAAGAAATGAGGGCACCTCCATGGAAATCCTACACAGTTAGCAAACGAACGTGCCTTATCGATTTTTGGTTATATACCTAGTATTGTTTTGATGTACACTCACGAGCATCACAACTACTTGGTTATCATTATTTTCGCCCTTAGACATTATTACATTATCACTAGATTTTCAATATAAAAGTTTTGGTTATCGTAAGGTAAAAACTCTTTATGTTTATGTACGGCATGGTTTTACGAGATGCCTTTAATTTTAAAGGACTTTACAAATTAAAATAAATAAAATTCCTTGTGATTTGCGTTTTCACGCTGGTTTTACCAGTCTGATTCAGGAGTTGTTTTCTTATAATGCTCGGGTTAGACCAAGCATATTTTCAGGTTTACTTGGATATTTGGAGCTTTAGGAGAGGAGCTGGAGGTCTAGAGACGTATTCACATACATGGTTTTTTTTCCATTGTATTCATGGTTGTATTTATCAGCAATTGTGAGGATGGTTGTTATAACTATCCATGTTGAATAGATTAGTATACTTTCGTTGATGTTTTTATATACATATATTACAGTTTCATCTTTGTGTAAAGATTTGTTACTTATTATAGATTATTCTATCCACTGTGAGATTATGTATTGTTTAGTTTCTTCCTGTCTTCTCTCTTCTTCTTTTTCCCTAAATATCTGCCTTTCCATTCAATTCAGGTTGCACATGTGTGGTTTATTGTCAACTTAAGAGGTATAAAAAGTGGGTTGTTACAGGGTATAAGTTGTATACGATGACTTTTCTATAAAAAATTATGAGGACGTAATTTTCTTAAGGGGAAAAGTTTATAACAGCCCAACTTTCTATGCCGTATATATAACTAACCTTTAATAAAATAAAATTGATTGAATTTGATTTGAGATGATTTATTTTTAAAAATAAATTTTTAGTTCATTAAATTCCATTTAATAGAATATTTTGATTTAATAAATTGAATTAGATTAATAAATTCTTTTTGAATAATATGTTGAAATCAAATAAAATGTTTTAATCAATATAAAATATTTTGAGATATAAATAATTTTTATATAATTGGAATAGTTGAAAAATAAATTTATTTTATAATAGTACGATGAATTATTAAATAAAAAAGAGAACGTCAAATTGAATAAAATTGCTCAATTATTGAAATATAATTTGTACAATGAAATTTAAAATTAATTTAAATTAGATTGGAATAATGTATAGTACACAAAAAGATTCTTCTAAAACAAGGGAAAGAAATTTTTAATGGGGTTTAAACTAGAACCCAATATCCAAGCCCTGCTCCGTTTAAAACAGTCACCTCTCTCTTCTTCTGGAACTCTCTTGGCCCAACTATTCTGGCACAAACTCATACCCCCATCATCTCATTTTTGGACCCTAATCCCCCAATTGATAAAAGGGTGGCTGAAACCATATTAAAAAAACGAGCAATCTGTATCGAACTTGGACAAGCTGCTGTAGCCGCATCATGACCGAAGTCGACGCAATAGAGATTCGATGCCAGGCGGAGCGGTTCACTTTCTAGAAGGGGAGCGTGACTCAGGGATTCGTTAAATGGGAGTCCGTTGTGTTCGAGTCTTGGAGTGATGAGTAATCACGTTCTGGTGACGATTAGGAAGAGGTTGCGACTGACCAAGGACGAAGGCGAAGGGTGTAGCTACTGTCGTTAGGAAGTGGGTGCTGAGGAGGAGCGCTTGTGCAATTGAAGGCTGAAGCAGTGGTCTGGGGATGCATGGGCTTTGGTGGTCGAGCTGACGATGTTCTCTGGTCGAACAAAGCACACAACGATTACAGGCTATTGATGCCAGGAATTTTGGCAGTAAGGCCGAATGCTTGGAAAAATGAGCAGTTTTCAATAATGGAATAATGAGCGAATACTTCAATTTTAGATGGAACAGCGTTGTCTAGGACATAATGAATTCTGCGCTCGTCGCCTCGGTGAGTTCTCTCACTTACAACCATGTCTACTTGTTTTTATTATTAATGCATATTCACCTATATGTTTGTCAAATCAATTATTGGATGGATTATTGGATGCGATTGGTTGAGTTGGTGATAAGTTTGATTGTTTGATGATTGTTGGTGGTTGAGGTTGTTTGAATTAGACATAATGATGTTATGTATAACGATTTAAATGATGCTGCAATGATCGATATTGGGTTGATGATTGATGATGATTGTTGGTAATTTGATGTTTGTAAATAATTGAGTGGAATTTTGAAATTGTTTGGAAAAGAAGAAAATAAATTAAAAGGAAATGAATTATTTTGAGAATATTAGCAAATTATGGAATGATTTCTTAAATTTAATAAAAGATTCTATGAATTAACATTTATTTAATGAATGATGAGTTTGAAATTTATTTAATTAAATGAATTTTGATTATTTGTAACTATGTTTATCTATTTTTTATTATAAAAATAAAGGTAGAGTATTTATGAAATGTTGTTTGGAAAAGGATGAATTTTAAGATTTTGGTAAAATAAAGAAATTTTGAGGATTAAATTTTGTTTACCAATGATTGTAAAAATATTTAGAAGTTATTTATGTAATGAAGTGGAAATCTATATTAATAAAATGATGAATAATTTGGATTAAATGATGGAAAGCTCTAAAATGATATTTTGAAGTAATTGTTAGATAAAAGCAAATTATTTGATTCATTCGATGAAAAGTAGTACTTACTATGAAATGTGAAGTGAATTTTGAAAGAAATATTTTTAAGTTGTGATTAACTATCGAAGTATATTGAGAATAATTTATATGAAGTAGAATTCTAGTACTATTGTTTATTTATCAATAACGTCAGTTTTAAAGATGTTTGAAAATAAATGAGGAAATTAAATAATGATTTTGAAATTATAATTTTGAGTTTGAAAATATTTACGGAATGAGAATACTCTATTTATTTGAAGTACTTTAATAATATTAAAGTGGAAATTAGAAAAGAAAATATTTTGAGGTTTTAAAATTTATTGACGAGTTTGAATGAAGGTTTCTTTGGAACAAAATAAATTATTTTGAAATATGAATTTGAAATTAAACGAGTGAATTAATAATTCTTATATTAAATAGAGAAGGAATAAATAAAAGAGAATTTTGATGTTAAATTACATTGATGTATTTTTTATAAATGGTAGAAAATGAAGTGAAATATATTTAAGCAGACTCTTCATCTCGTTAAATATTAAAAGAATGAAAGTGATGTGTGAATGGATGATTGTTGGTTTGTTTGCTATGGACGAGATGAAGTAAAATTTACCCATTGTTTTAAATTATAAAATAATTAAATCGAAGAATAATGAATATAAAAGCGATTTAAGCGTGTGTGATTAAATAAGCGAAGCGGAATGTTGAGTAATCGAGGTTGTCGTGTATATAATTATATTTCACCAGACACTATGGGATGTCTATGTGTGGTGTATTTATTTATTCAATACAAGTATAATGTCAAATCATACATTGAGGATCGAGTATTTGATATTTGGATGTCACTGGATTATTCTATATTATACACCTATATTGACTGGTGATATTTGAATTTCTGACTTGACGTGTGAGGTAAATTATATTATTACTTATTTTAATTTAAAGCAGGAATATAATTATCTCCTCTTTTGAGTGGAACAAAGATTAAGAAGTCCCAGTGAGGATGCATCAGTAGAAGTTTTTGCTAGCCCCATCCCACTTGACCGACCGTGGTGTCGCTTCCTGATGGTTGTGGCGACATGACCCCTTCATCGCATGGTCACAATTTGCTGCACGGGCCGACATGATGAATTCAGAACGAGCGAGGAGGTTTATGATGGAGTGAGGAGCGAGGAAGTGGGGAAGCGACGACGATGTGCAGCTAAAGGCGGGTGAGGACACTCACAAAAATATTACGAGCTGGACCTCCCTTTTCACCCGAGATGCATCGAGGCTCAGGTGTAGACTCGGATCCAGACAGTAGCAATAATAATAACACATATATAGCTGTAACAGTAATGAAATCAATAATGAAGAATAAAATGAATAAACTTAATACTGCTAAATAAATATAAGTAATTGATGTTTGTGGTATGTTGTTTGCGACGTATGCTGTATGTGATGTGTGAGGTGTGATATGTGCGATGGATGACCAATGTTTTGACGTTTGATAGATTTGAATGTTTGACGGGTTATTGATGTTGTTGGATATGTTATGGATGTTTGATTATTCCTTTGATGATTGAATTTCTTATTATGTATAGTATATTATTCCTTGAGATATCGTTATATTCTCCCCATTGAATCTAGACATAGTATGATCCATTTATTATTTATATAATACTTGGGACAGTCTGAGACATTTCAGATTCAGGGGCGATGAGACCATATTTGCTTATTGGGCTTAGTTGGAGGCTGTATGTAACGATAGGCGATTTTTCGTCCACGAACGCCGACATCAATACGTGCACTATATTAACTGTCGAGCAATCGAAGGCCGAAAAACCGTACCGTTATGGTTAAAGAAAAAGAAAGAGGTAGAAGAAGAAAGAAAAGATAGGACATAACAGAAAGAAAACAACATAACAATATCAGAATCTCACAATCGCAGCGGAACAACATATAATAGATAAATGAATAATCTTTAAACAAAGAACTATATCAGTTATTACATTACATCATATCACATTACATCATCAGAGTGTACAACAACAAACAACAACAAACAACGGAAAAGAAATACTATATACTAGTAATACGCTATGCCATCCAGCTTGCTTCCAGCAACTCCTGAATTCCAGAATATCCTGATAAACCCGACTCTTGACTGCCCCTGTGGAAATTTGTGGGCACCCAGAGTTTAGGAAGGAAAACAATAAGCTCCGAGTCAGTCATGTGACTGGTGTGAGAACTAAAAACAGTTTATTTTTCTTTAAAATCAAAATAGAGGAATATTTTTAAAGTCAATTCGCAATGTTTTTAAAAATGAGACTACCATAAGGCCTCCCGCACACACACACAATGCAAACGCAGAATCGAAGGAGATTTCTCCTTATGATAGTTAAAGATGCTTGATACGCATTAAAAAGAACATTTGATATTATTACTAGTGCATAGTGTAGAAATATTTCGAAAGTAAAGATATAAATCTTAGCCAGCATAGGCATTCCGCACTTATGCCTACTATAGCTACCATCCAAACAGTGGGGCGCCACCATAAGTGAATGATATGTTCTACAACTAAAACCGTACAAGACCGTATTGTTTCTTTGGATTTCCAACAAATGGTCAGGCCAAGGAACTTCCCATTGCCACATGTAAACGCCTCTGTAAGGACGTCCCGAGAACCTAACCGGATCTCTGCCAACACAGTGCCGGATTACATTTCAAACTAGGTAACAACTGACACGAGTATGCCATTCCCCGGTCCTTTGGGACCTTTATCGGAGCGCTCGTAACCAACATCACACCATAATAAATAAAGTGTTTCAACATGAGTAAGTATCTGGGCTCCATACCATGATACCACCCTTTTTCAGAAGGAAATGCACATACCCTAAGGGGCGCTACCCCCAATAACCTTGCTGCATCTTTCCTGTTTCGACCATTCCGGGGTGTGAGGCTCGACGAAGTCTCGTCCACAAAGCCACGTTTTATACAAAAGCTATGCTTTGGGTCAACAAATGATCATAAAAATGATCACAAAGATAAGTGATCAAACAAATGATCATATCACAAATGATCAAACAATGATCATTTCACAGCAACACTCAGCATGTCACATTACCAAATTGGGAATATATCGCTAATAACCTTGAACTACATAATCTCCGAGCTCGTACGTCTCAGAGAAGGGTGTTAAGCTAAGAGAATAAATTCTCCGCCACCAACAGAAATATATTTGAAAGAAATCAGCTTTATATCTCAATTTGTAATGTCAGACATTCTATCCATACAAGTCTGTTCCGGGATCGAACAGAACCGAAGGCACTTACAAAGAAGTCCTTGCAATCCGGATAATCTCTAATCACGTCCGGATTTCCCATCACATATGGAGATCTCTATACCGGGGATCAGCCAGTGCAGAGACAATCGACAAGAAACCCTTTCGTTTTCGAAAATATCCGGTCTTCAAATGCAATTCATAACGACGTATCACATATTCGGAATGGGTTATACGACCCCAAAGTCCTTTCCTGGTTAACCCGAATAGTGAGCGCTTATTTAAAAAAATAAGTGTGACATTCAAATTCAAGCAAATCACAACAAATACCCATTCAAAGGTAAATATTGATAGTCGGTTATTGAACTATCAATAGATATGCACAACATCACCAGATTCCAAATAATTTTCCAAATTTTTTATTTTTCAAAATATCTTTACTAGATATACCAATTTTCCCAATTTCATTTATAAATTCCATATTGAATTTACATTTCCAAAATATCTGTGAATATACGATTTTCAAATCAATTTCAAATATTCACTTTCAATTTATCTTTAAAAAGATAATTTCCAAACGTTCATTTCATATTGGAAACCATTTCCCTACTTATTTAATAATAAGTATTTCACAAATCTATTTATTTTCAACATTTGGAAAATATTCAATATACTTAAATTGAAATTAAGTATATATTTCATTCTTTAAAGAAAACATTCTCTCAACCCATTTATTTGAGTCAAAAACGAATGTTGCGTAAAACATCGTTACGACGACCCAAAATCACCAGTATAGGGATTCGAAATTTAGATAGATATATAAATCCCAATACTATACAAAAACATTTCCTTTCGGAAATCATTTACTATAACAACAGTGTTATAGTCCACCATTTTCTTCAATTCCTTGAAAACGCCTATTTCAACAATGAATGTTGAAATCTATGTTTTCAATGCTTAATACATTTAAAATATCTCTAATCGTTTTAATTCTTTTTAAAACATCACATCCAAAACATTTTCTTTAACATATTATTCACTATTCAAAAACGTGAATATACTTCGGTAACCAATTTCATCATTTCTATTCATTTTATTTTAAAGGATTATTCACTGTCTAAAACGTGAATATAACTCCATTAATAAGTTACAACAATTTACTTATTAAAATAAGTCGTTTGCGAATTTATAAAACAATGTTTATAAATTCCATTTCTATTTGTTTTATAACAACTTCCTTTTATAAATCTCCTTTATTAACCTATTCAATTTATAACTCAATTATATACCGAAAGTCCATATTATAAGTTAAATGCTTATAATTTATTTGTTTGCAAAATCGTTCCTTTAACTTCCCAAATTATAAATCTTATAACTTATAAGATTCATTTATTTACCCAAATCTATTCCTTTAATAACTTTACAAATTTTACACCGTTTATAATTCTATAAATTTCATTCATTTATGAAATTCATTCACAATCCATTCTAACACTTATAAAAACTTGTTTTATAATTCAAATATTTTAATTTATAAATTATCAATTTATAAATCTTTTATATAAATCAATTTATATTATTATTTATAAACGTCTTTAAACTCCTTTATAATTTCATCATTTTGATTTATAAAATAATTAAATTTTATAAATCCTATTTTTAAAATTTTCACAATAAATTCAAAAATCCCGATTTAAACCATTTTATAAAATTATTAACCCCATATTTTCAAAAATCAAATTTTAACTATTTTTCTCAAAAATCATAATTTTATAACATTAAAATTATAACGTTTATCTATTTAAAATGAATCAATTCCAAAAGTATTTTATAAATGTATACTTTCAAAAATCACTTTAAAAATCCTTTTAAAATTCCAAAATTTGGCCCAATGATGCTACATACTAAATAGTCAATCACGACAACAACGACATCATATATCGATATGATAATCAACGAATATCAAAATATCCATAATCAAATAAATACTGTTGAGGAATCCAGTTGGATCCCTCCAACCTGTTTTCCTGCATCCAAATATGTTAGCACAATACCAATTCCGTTCCAGTACGAAATTATCGCGGTATATGGGATTTAAAATATTATCCGCTTAATAGGCGGCGCAATAGGTTCTCATCCGCTATATAATGCGGGAAATCAACAACTCCAATATATACATATTCCAGTATATATATTGCTATATATAGATATATCCTACTATATCTAATATCACAACCAAACAACAATCAATAACTGCAATACAAATTTTTACTTTGAGTGAGAAGATCTCACCTTTGATTTTAAATTTGCAGTCCAATTCCATTCCAAACTTGTTTTCTTCACAATTTTAACCTCGTATACACAATTATATACATTTGTTAATATTCGAATTAATCAAACAATTAAAATCTTCATTTGATAAATTTAATTAACTAACCATTAAATTTTAACCAATGATTTTCTTTTCAACTAAATTTACTTAAATAAATTATTCTTTTTAACCAAATTTCTATTAAATAAATTTATTCAACTAAACATTTCACTTTCAAACTAACTTTCCTTTTACTGTAAACTAAATTCTCATTTGGTAATTAAATTAAGCAGTAATTTATTTTTCATAATAATAACAGCAATGCATTTTACTGTATATATACATATAAATCTTTAAATCGCTATTTTATAAAACTTACTGTAAAATTTTTTTTCCTCACAACAGTTGATAATCGAAACATTATTTGTGAATTTCTGAATATAAAATTCTAGTTTAACATTTTAAATTTCAAGCTATAAAATATACCTTATAGAATACTCCAAGGTTTCCGACTCCTGCTGGAATTCGAGACCTCCATACGAACACCAGCCAAACCCCAAGTATGCTCGTGAACGCGAACAGGTCCCTGCGCCATCATCGAGCTTCCCATCGCCTCCATCTACTCGAGCGCCACCTCGTCGAAGTCGCCGCCATCATCCATACGCGTGCGCGCCTCATCTCAATTCACGAACCCACCTGCCTCGCGCCTCTTGCCTCATCGCCGTGGCCTCGAGCCTCCACGACATCGGCGCCCAACCCAGCTCCATCTCTCGAGCGCTTTGCCCTCCTCGATGCCATCGCGACATCGAAACCCTTCCCCAAAAATTGAACGCGAATCCCCCTTCGATGCTTGAAGCCGCCTACACCAGAGACGAAGCCGACCATCACCTCGCATCCTCTCTTGTTCGAGCTCGTGCACGAGCTACCCTTCATCTTGAACAAGACAAGCCTCGCGTTGCCGTCGCCATTATTTTTTTTTCACTTCGGCCATTGATTTTAGCTGAGGGAGAACGAGGGAAAAGGTAAATTGGAAATAATGGGGGAACATAATTTTCGTTCGAGCTAATGGTCTGATTTTCTTCTGTGATTTTTTTTTCCGTTTGAATCTTTTAAATGATGGGTATACTTTAAAAGAAAGAACAGAGGGAACAGGGTTAAGTGATTTACAGAGAGAACGTGTTTGCCTCCGTGATCATCTGCGTGATTTTAGGCATAATGCTAGGCATGATTTTAGGGATGAAAAGTAACTGATGTGACAAATTTTAAATTTAAATTTAAATTGAATCTGATTTAAAATTTTAACGCGTTTACTCTCCGTGTGCTCACATAAGGACTCTGAAAAATACGAAATTTGAAATCCAGTAATAATTCAATATTACGGACCTAATGGAACTGGTTTCGTCGAATTCCGAGACTGTCCCTCGGACGGCTATTTTTAAATATCGATTTAAACGATAAAATTTCAAAACTGTACAATTCAATTTAAATTTCAATTCTGAAGCTTCTATAGTCTTCAATATTATCAACATGGATTTTACAATTCTTTGAAATATTTTTAATCAGTTTAAAATTGAAGATTCAAATTTTTATTCAACTTTCTATAGATTAAACTCTATAATTTAATCGCCAAATTCATTCTGAAAATTTGAAATTCAAGTCAAACCATCATTTAAATATTTAAAATAAATTAAATATTTCATTTTCAAATGTTCAAAAATTCTGGGTCGTTACAATCTTCCCCCCTTAAAAGAATTTCGTCCCGAAATTACAAGTTAAGAAGAATGCCCTTATCCTGTTCGCTATCTTTCCAAACTAAACAGTTTTATCAACTTACTAACCTAAATCTTTTATTAAAGATCCATTATCATTTCAATTAATTTTCCAAAATCAATTATAAGTTTCAAACAACATTGTTTTACTAACCATTCAAATTTTAAACTTTCAAAATTTTCTCAAAAATTTTCTAACACCCTAAATTTTCGAAAAATTTCGCTAGCGTCTCCTTTGCGCGGCTAGCTCGGTACGACTACAAAATGACACTACGGCCCCTCAGAATCAAAAAAGAAAAGAGAAAGCCAAGGTGCTGGAGAAGAAAATCACCAAATTTCATACTGAAATTGAAATACGTACCTTTTTGTCGAGCAATTAAATTTTACCTTCGAAATCAAAATCTCAATTCCAACATTCAAACCATTTTGCCAATTCCATTACAAAATTTTTAACATATGCTTCTTATACATTTTTACTTCACTATTGAAGTTATACATTCATTTTCATTCAATTTTACATTTCAATTTCATTTGAATTCAATTCACAATTTCAATTCTATTTGAATTCAATCTATCTTCTATTCTGAATATTGAATTTTATCGATTAACTTTCGTTTACTAATTCATATTACTACTTTAAATTAGTTTCATTTACTAATTTACTTCAATTCCCAATTTCGAAATTGATTTGTCGTTAACTAAAATTTTCCAACAATTTTCAATAATTTTTTAACTCCCAAAATTCACGGAAAATTTTGGCAGAGTCTTCTTTGTACGGAGGAGCTTTTGCAATTTTACAATATGTATAAATATGTATACATCGACCCATACGGTCGGAAAACAGAAAAACAGTTCATATTTCCTATTTTTATTGCGTAGGCGTATCTTATTTAGCATTTTTAAGCAAAGCGGCTAATTATTAGCTTATTAGCACGATCAAATCCAGCCCAACGACTTCGCTGAACCTGTACTTACTTAGTTTAAACACGTCAGTGACAAATATAAGAAATCTATTAACATTCCATTCATTTTCAATAACAAGTATATAGATTTCATTAGCAATACATTCAAGATAAATCCCATTAGCAATTCATATGGTTTCAATTCATGCTTAGTCGCTTTCGACCAATTCACATGACATTTCCATTAAATCAAGTGGTTTACAACTCATTTTCTTCATTCTATTCATTTATAAGCAAAACGAATTCATACCATTTTAATTGATTCAAAAATCAATTTTATTTTCTTTCATTAACTCATATAATTTTATACAATCTTGTTTGTGTCAAACGACAATTATTTCTATGCAAATTTAATGATATTTACTTAATAGTATATCCATTCTGGTTTATAACCAATTTAAATTGATACCAATTCAATTTATTTTTATTCCACTTCAGTTCAATTTGCATTTCATATTTTCATTCGGTTTATTTTATTAACTAAACAAATTTCATTCCAACCATTTCAAATCTATTCCATTCACTAATTTAATTCAATTAGTACATTCACTTATTCATTTTAAATTTCAATTTCCATATTCATTTCATCTCGAATTTACTTAATTACTAACAAAGGGAATTTCAATTTATTTCTTTTACTCACTTGAATTTATATACAAATTCAAATTTATCTTCAAATTTAGCTCACGACTAAACTTTAATTTAACCAATTCAAATTCCAATTCATTAGTCCATGAATTAATAATTTATCAAGTTAGTTTACTTGAATTCAATGCATTTTATTTTATTTTCTCAAGTTTTGATTTTTTTATTCAATTTGATCAAATCAAATCTCATTTCATCATTCAATTCCAATTCATTTATTTACAATTTATTTTACAAATCCCAATTGTATATGAATTCATTTCCTTATATATTTTTTAATTCATATTTGTAAATTTCATTTGTTAAATGAATTTATCTCTAATCTTTGGTTATACATTTCTTATTTAATTCCATATAATAATGATAATAATTTAATATTATTACTTCCTAACAATCATGCAACCATATACTATAATAATTCATAGAAAATCATTTCTTCTCTATACAAAAATAGTTTTGGGCAAAATTATCTTATTTACCCGATTCAAAAACAATATCGTGTCGGTTTATCTTGTTTAAGAGTTTAGAAACTCCTATCTACGATAGTTAGCTAGACTACATCGACCAGAATCTATAAACAATCAACCGATAAGTCAACACGATACAAAACAATTTTATATTCACTAACAAATACGCTCTCATAGCTATTATTACACTCAAACTCATTCTAGAGTACTGCTGACTCTATCTCTAATGAGTAACATCCAACAGAGCCATGGTTGTCGCTTAACCATATGCTCTGATACCAAATGTAACGATAGGCGATTTTTCGTCCACGAACGCCGACATCAATACGTCCACTGTATCAACTGTCGAGCAATCGAAGGCCGAAAAACCGTACCGTTATGGTTAAAGAAATAGAAAGAGGTAGAAGAAGAAAGAAAAGATAGGACAGAACAGAAAGAAAACAACATAACAATATCAGAATCTCACAATCGCAGCGGAACAACATATAATAGATAAATGAATAATCTTTAAATAAAGAACTATATCAGTTATTACATTACATCATATCACATTACATCATCAGAGTGTACAACAACAAACAACAACGAACAGCGGAAAAGAAATACTATATACTAGTAATACGCCAAGCCATCCAGCTTGCTTCCAGCAACTTCTGAATTCCAGAATATCCTGATAAACCTGACTCTTGACTGCCCGTGTGGAAATTTGTGGGCACCCAGAGTTTAGGAAGGAAAACAATAAACTCCGAGTCAGTCATGTGACTAGTGTGAGAACTAAAAACAGTTTATTTTTCTTTAAAATCAAAATAGAGGAATATTTTTAAAGTCAATTCGCAATGTTTTTAAAATGAGACTACCATAAGGCCTCCCGCACACACACACAATGCAAATGCATAATCGGAGGAGATTTCTCCTTATGATAGTCAAAGATGCTTGATACGCATTAAAAGAACATTTGATATTATTACTAGTGCATAGTGTAGGAAATATTTCGAAAGTAAAGATATAAATCTTAGCCAGCATAGGCATTCCGCACTTATGCCTACTATAGCTACCATCCAAACAGTGGGGCGCCACCATAAGTGAATGATAGGTTCTACAACTAAAACCGTACAAGATCGTATTGTTTCTTTGGATTTCCAACAAATGGTCAGGCCAAGGAACTTCCCATTGCCACATGGAAACGCCTCTGAAAGGACGTCCCGAGAACCTAACCGGATCTCTGCCAACACAAGGCCTGGTTACCTTTCAAACTAGGTAACAACTGACACGAGTATGCCATTCCCCGGTCCTTTGGGACCTTTATCCGAGCGCTCGTAACCAACATCACACCATAATAAATAAAGTGTTTCAACAAGAGTAAGTATCTGGGCTTCATAACATGATACCACCCTTTTCCAGAAGAAATGCACATACCCTAAGGGGTGCTACCCCCAATAACCTTGCCGCATCTTTCCTGTTTCGACCATTCCGGGGTGTGAGGCTCGACGAAGTCTCGTCCACAAAGCCACGCTTTATACAAAAGCTGTGCTTTGGGTCAACAAATGATCATAAAAATGATCACAAAGATAAGTGATCAAACAAATGATCATATCACAAATGATCAAACAATGATCATTTCACAGCAACACTCAGCATGTCACATTACCAAATTGGGAATATATCGCTAATAATCTTCAACTACATAACCTCCGAGTTCGTACGTCTCAGAAAAGGGTGTTAAGCTAAGAGAATAAATTCTCCGCCACCAACAGAAATATATTTGAAAGAAATCAGCTTTATATCTCAATTTGTAATGTCAGACATACTATCCATACAAGTCTGTTCCGGGATCGAACAGAACCGAAGACACTTACAAAGAAGTCCTTGCAATCCGGATAATCTGTAATCACGTCCGGATTTC
Source organism: Allium cepa (assembly GCA_030765085.1). Taxonomy (NCBI): domain Eukaryota; kingdom Viridiplantae; phylum Streptophyta; class Magnoliopsida; order Asparagales; family Amaryllidaceae; genus Allium; species Allium cepa. Next base: position 738,360,678 of record CM060943.1, read on the forward strand.
CCATCACATATGGAGATCTCTATACCGGGGATCAGCCAGTGCAGAGGCAATCGACAAGAAACCCTTTCGTTTTCGAAAATATCCGGTCTTCACCACCGGTCTTCAAATGCAATTCATAACGACGTATCACATATTCAGAATGGGTTATACGACCCCAAAGTCCTTTCCCGGTTAACCCGAATAGTGAGCGCTTATTTAAAAAAATAAGTGTGGCATTCAAATTCAAGCAAATCACAACAAATACCCATTCAAAGGTAAATATTGATAGTCAGTTATTGAACTATCAATAGATATGCACAACATAACCAGATTCCAAATAAGTTTCCAAATTTTTTATTTTCCAAAATATCTTTACTAGATATATAAAATTTCCATACTTTAAAAATAAATCGATATTTATTTTGAAACCAATTTTCCCAATTTCATTTATAAATTCCATATTGAATTTACATTTTCAAAATATCTGTGAACATACGATTTTCAAATCGATTTCAAATATTCTTTCAATTTATCTTTAAAAAGATAATTTCCAAACGTTCATTTCATATTGGAAACCATTTCCCTACTTATTTAATAATAAGTATTTCACAAATCTATTTATTTTCAACATTTGAAAAATATTTAATATACTTAAATTGAAATTAAGTATATATTTCATTCTTTAAAGAAAACATTCTCTTAACCCATTTATTTGAGTCAAAAATGAATGTTGCGTAAAACATCGTTACGACGACCCAAAATCACTAGTATAGGGATTCGAAATTTAGATAGATATATAAATCCCAATACTATACAAAAACATTTTCTTTCGAAAATCATTTACTATAACAACAGTGTTATAGTCCACCATTTTCTTCAATTCCTTGAAAACGCCTATTTCAACAATGAATGTTGAAATCTATGTTTTCAATACTTAATACATTTAAAATATCTCTAATCTTTTTAATTCTATTTAAAACATCACATCCAAAATATTTTCTTTAACATACTATTCACTATTCAAAAACGTGAATATACTTCGGTAACCAATTTCATCATTTCTATTCATTTTATTTTAAAGGATTATTCACTGTCTAAAACGTGAATATAACTCCATTAATAAGTTACAACAATTTATTTATCAAAATAAGTCGTTTGCGAATTTATAAAACAATGTTTATAAATTCCATTTCTATTTGTTTTATAACAACTTCCTTTTATAAATCTCCTTTATTAACCTATTCAATTTATAACTCAATTATATACCGAAAGTCCATATTATAAGTTAAATGCTTATAATTTATTTGTTTGCAAAATCGTTCCTTTAACTTCCCAAATTATAAATCTTATAACTTATAAGATTCATTTATTTACCCAAATCTATTCCTTTAATAACTTTACAAATTTTATAAACCTACTGCTTATAAAATTCCATTTATAACTTCACCGTTTATAATTCTATAAATTTCATTCATTTATGAAATTCATTCACAATTCATTCTAACACTTATAAAAACTCGTTTTATAATTCAAATATTTTAATTTATAAATTATCAATTTATAAATCTTTTATATAAATCAATTTATATTATTATTTATAAACGTCTTTAAACTCCTTTATAATTTCATCATTTTGATTTATAAAATAATTAAATTTTATAAATCCTATTTTTAAACTTTTCACAATAAATTCAAAAATCCCGATTTAAACCATTTTATAAAATCATTAACCCCATATTTTCAAAAATCAACTTTTAACTATTTTTCTCAAAAATCATAATTTTTATAACATTAAAATTATAACGTTTATTTATTTAAAATGAATCAATTCCAAAAGTATTTTATAAACGTATACGTTCAAAAATCACTTTAAAAATCCTTTTAAAATTCCAAAATTTGGCCCAATGATGCTACATACCAAATAGTCAATCACGACAACAACGACATCATATATCGATATGATAATCAACGAATATCAAAATATCCATAATCAAATAAATATTGTTAAGGAATCCAGTTGGATCCCTCCAACCTGTTTTCCTGCATCCAAATATGTTAGCACAATACCAATTCCGTTCCAGTACGAAATTATCGCGGTATATGGGATTTAAAATATTATCCGCTTAATAGGCGGCGCAATAGGGTCTCATCCGCTATATAATGCGGGAAATCAACAACTCCAATATATACATATTCCAATATATATATATATATATATATATATTGCTTATATAGATATATCCTACTATATCTAATATCACAACCAAACAACAATCAATAACTGCAATACAAAATTTTACTTTGAGTGAGAAGATCTCACCTTTGATTTTAAATTTGCAGTCCAATTCCATTCCAAACTTGTTTTCTTCACAATTTTAACCTCGTATACACAATTATATACATTTGTTAATATTCGAATTAATCAAACAATTAAATTCTTCATTTGATAAATTTAATTAACTAACCATTAAATTTTAACCAATGATTTTCTTTTCAACTAAATTTACTTAAATAAATTATTCTTCTTTTAATAGATTATTCTTTTTAACCAAATTTCTGTTAAATAAATTTATTCAACTAAACATTTTACTTTCAAACTAACTTTCCTTTTACTGTAAACTAAATTCTCATTTGGTAATTAAATTAAGCAGTAATTTATTTTTCATAATAATAACAGCAGTGCATTTTACTGTATATATACATATAAATCTTTAAATCGCTATTTTATAAAACTTACGGTAAATTTTTTTTTCCTCACAACAGTTGATAATCGAAACATTATTTGTGAATTTCTAAATATAAAATTCTAGTTTAACATTTTAAATTTCAAGCTATAAAATATACCTTATAGAATACTCCAAGATTTCTGACTACTGCTGAAATTCGAGACCTCCATACGAACACCAGCCAAACCCCACGTATGCTCGTGAACGCGAACAGGTCCCTGCGCCATCATCGAGCTTCCCATCGCCTCCATCTACTCGAGCGCCACCTCGTCGAAGTCGCCGCCATCATCCATACGCGTGCGCGCCTCATCTCAATTCACGAACCCACCTGCCTCGCGCCTCTTGCCTCGTCGCCGCGGCCTCGAGCCTCCACAACATCGTCGCCCAACCCAGCTCCATCTCTTGAGCGCTTTGCCCTCCTCGATGCCATCGCGACATCGAAACCCTTCCCCAAAAATCGAACGCGAATCCCCCTTCGATGCTTGAAGCCGACCACACCAGAGACGAAGCCGACCATCACCTCGCATCCTCTCAGGTCCGACGAAGTCTCGTCCACAAAGCCACGCTTTATACAAAAGCTGTGTTTTGGGTCAACAAATGATCATAGAAATGATCACCAAGATAAATGATCAAACAAATGATCATATCACAAATGATCAAACAATGATCATTTCACAGCAACACTCAGCATGCCACACTACCAAATTTGGGAGTATATCACTAATAACCTTCAACTATATAACCTCTGAGCTCGTACGTCTCAGAGAAGGGTGTTAAGCTAAGAGAATAAATTCTCCGCCGCCAACAGAAATATATTTGAAAGAAATCAGCTTTATATCTCAATTTGTAATGTCATACATACAATCCATACAAGTCTGTTCCGGGCTCGAACAAAACCGAAGGCACTTCCAAAGAAGTCCTTGCAATCCGGATATTCACTAATCACGACCGGACTTCCCGTCACTAAGGGTGATAAAACCTCTATATCGGAGATCAGCCGATGTAGAGTAACTCGACGGTAATCCTTCCATTTTCGCAAATATCCGGTCTTCAACACCGGTCATCAAATGCAATCCATTACGACGTATCACATATTCAAAATGGGTTATACGACCCCAAGGTCCTTTCCCGGCTAACCCGAATAGTGAGCGCTTATTCAAAAATAAGTGTGGCATTCAAATTCAAACAATCACAACAAATACCTATTTAAAGGTAAATATTGATAGTCGGTTATTTAACTATCAATAGGCGTGTTCAACATCACCAAATCCAAATAATTTCCCAAATTATTTACTTTCCAAAATATCTTTACAAGATATATATATTTTCCACACTTCAACATTTGAAAACAATTTTCAAATCACTTTTCACATTTACCACCTTTGAAAAAAAAATTCAATCATTTTCCTTACGCGGAAATACTTTCATTTTCTACATGGTTCATTTAAACCAACTTAAATAAATCCTTAACGATTTACTTTATATTTACGTTCCAAATCCGTAAATTAATTCCCATACTTCAAAAATACAACAACGTTTATTTTTAAACAAATTCCCCTTTTCATTTATAAATTCCATAGTGAATTTACATTCCAAAATATTTATGAATATATGATTTTCCAAATCGATTTCTAATATTCATTTTCAATTTGTCTTCAAAAAGATAAATTCTCAGAACGTTTCATTTCACATTGGAATAACATTGCCGTGCTTATTTATTAATAAGTAATTCACAAATCCATTTATTTTCAACACTTGGAAAATATTCAATATACTTAAATCAAAACTAAGTATATATTTCATTCTTTAAGGAATCATTTTCTTAACACATAAATTTGAGTCAAAACGAATGTTGCGTAAAACATCGTTACGACGACCCAAAATCACTAGTATAGGGATTCAAAGTTTAAATAGATATATAAATCCCAATACTATACAAAACATTTCCTTTCGGAAACCCTTTACTATAACAACAGTGTTATAGTCCACCATTTCCTTCTATTTCTCGAAAACGTCTATTTCAACAATGAATGTTGAAATCTATGGTTTCGATATTTAATGCATTTTAAAACGTCGTTAAAATAATCAACTTCTTTTAATAATATCCATTTGCCAAATATGACCATTTTATTCAATAATGTATTCACTGTCCCAAATCGTGAATATATTTCCTTTAATAAACTTCAACATTCAATTTATCAAATTCAATTATTTCGAATTTATAAAAAAATGTTTATAAATTCCATTTCTATTTATAAGCTTTGATTTATAAATCTCATTTTTTTAACAAATTCCATTTATATCTCATTTAAATGTCAAAATCCGATTTATAAGATAATTATTTATAAATATTCTATTTTACAAAATCTATTCATTTTATAACTTCACAATTTATAAATCTATAAATTCCGTTCACTTATGAAATCCATTTTTATTTCATTTTTAACACTTATAAAAACTCGTTTTAATATTCCAATATTTTTAATTTGTAAAATATCAATTTTATAAGTCTTTTATATACATCGTTTTTAATAATTCAAAAATCCCAATTTAAACCAATTTATTCTTTTAATAACTTAAAAATCGTTATTTAAAGCTTATATATTTCAAAATCATACTTAAGCATTATTTTTCAAAAATCATAACTTTTATGAAAAATAAAATTTTAACGTTTATTTATTTTAACAATTCAAAATTTAATAAAACGTATACTTTTGAAAATCACTTTAAAGTTCCTTTTAAAACCAAAAATCATTATTTTAAAACTTCAGAAATGGATCCGATGATGCAGCAGCACCAAATAGTCAATCACGACATCCAAATATCATATATCGATATGATAATCAACAAATATCAAAATATCTGTAAATAAATCAATATAGTTGAGGAATCCAGTTGGATCCCTCCAACCTGTTTCCATGCATCCACAAACATTAGCACAATAGCAATTCCGCTCCAGTACGGAATTATCGTGGTATATGAGATTTATAAATTATTATCCGCTTAATAGATGGCGCAATAGGGTCTCATCCGCTATATAATGCGGGAAATCAACTCCAAGTACATAAATAATACCAATTTCACTGTACTGTGAAATATTCGCGGTATATGTTTTTAATAAATAACATCCGCTTACTAACGGTGCATAATGTCTATTTTAACAATCAATAGATAACAATCATCATTCAAACATGCATTCAAGAATTTTAAATATAACTACTTAAAATTAAAATCGAAACCGATTCGATTGAGTGAGAAGTTCTCACCTTGATTTCAATTTCGTTTTCAGCTTTTATTTCGAATAAAATTAAACGCGCATTTAATTTTACCCAAAATTCTCACTAGTTCCAAACGACTCCAAACCAGTTGCATTGCGAAGAGCTCGTCGAAACGATTCCAACGCAAAAAGTTTCGTCTCAATCCGACCTCGTATGAACAAGTTATCATATTTTAAACTTTGAACGAATTATAAAATAATAATTTCACAATTCTATTTTACTTTTATAACCTAAACGAAATCATGGCCGCACGTTTCCACTCCATTGCATTAGGCCGTTGCCCTTCGTTTCTTCCCCAACGCACGTCTACAGGCATTCACGCTCAAGAACCCATCAAGCTCCAAATTAGGGTTGAATTTTTCGACCACCACAACGTCTTTGACAACGATCAACTAGCGCCACTCCATAGCACTACGAGAGAGCCACCCACGGCCTAAAAATCATGGAGCTCGGCCCCCCTCCAACCTCGAGATGCGTACGTGAACTGCAGATGAACGCGGCCACTTATTGTCTTCAATCGACGACGATTACCCAAATCCACCGTTGGATTTAAAGCTCTCTCTGCTCTCTACGACTTTCCAGTTGAAAATTTTTGCTAATTCTTGATGGATTGAGAGATTTGGAGGGAAGAGGATGAACAAATTTCGGCCATTGGTTGTATATGGAGGCGGCGGCCTGAAGAGATGACCTAGGTTTTATTTTTTTGCAAATAATAAATGTTTGTGGCCTTTTATAGAAAAATACGCGACACTATTCATCCCGGATTTTCCGAACATCAAACGAAGCGTGCCGGTTGGCGTTCCTAAGGTTTACCCCACGTTCCGAACACAATGGAACGTGTTTCGGGAGCTAATTCGGTCATCTGTGCGAGTTATGGCAATAAACGTTCGATTTAAAATTAAATCGGTAAATCAAATTTCTAGGCGTTTTAGCTTGCACCGGACAAACGGTAAATCCTATTGACACGAAATTTGAAACCTTACAATAATATCACTTTACGGATCCGATGAAACTGGTTTCGTCGAAATCCGATACTGTTTGAAAAATGGCTATTTTAACTCGCCAAATTAATATTAAAACTATTTCGATGCGTTTCGAGCTGCCACGGTCAAATGGAAACTCCGATTGCTACGAAAATTGAAATCCGACAATAAAAAACTATTACGGATCCAATGGAACTAGTTTCGTCCAATTCTGAGATTGTTCGAAAATTGGCTATTTTACAGTAGATAATTAAATATTAAAATATTCAATTTTCACAGATTAACTCTTAATTCGATTTTAAAAGTTCTATAACATCACTATAACTCCAATATGATTAAATAAAATTTTACAAATCCTTTTCAATCATATTAAACTCAAATTTCAATTATTTCTGGAATTTCTATTATTAAATTATCGATTTAATTACCCAATTAAATCCAATATTCGAAAATAAATTATTTGACTAATAAATTCCACTTATTAATATTTAAATTCAATTAAATATTCAAATTTTAATTATCAAAAATTCTGGGTCGTTACATACCCTTCATCTCGAACAAGACAAGCCTCGCGTTGCCGTCGCCATTTTTTTTTTCACTTCGGCCATTGATTTTAGCTGAGGGAGAACGAGAGAAAAGGGAAATTGGAAATTATGGGGGAACATAATTTTCATTCGAGCTAATGGTCTGATTTTCTTCTATGATTTTTTTTTTCCGTTTGAATCTTTTAAATGATGGGTATACTTTAAAAGAAAGAACAGAGGGAACACGGTTAAGTGATTTACAGAGAGAACGTGTTTGCCTCCGTGATCATCTGCGTGATTTTAGGCATAATGCTAGGCATGATTTTAGGGATGAAAAGTAACTGATGTGACAAATTTTAAATTTAAATTTAAATTGAATCCGATTTAAAATTTTAACGCGTTTACTCTCCGTGTGCTCATATAAGGACTCTGAAAAATACGAAATTTGAAATCCAGTAATAATTCAATATTACGGACCTAATGGAACAGGTTTCGTCGAATTCCGAGACTGTCCCTCGGACGGCTATTTTTAAATATCGATTTAAACGATAAAATTTCAAAACTGAACAATTCAATTTAAATTTCAATTCTGAAGCTTCTATAATCTTCAATATTATCAATATGGATTTTACAATCCTTTGAAATATTTTTAATCCATTTAAAATTGAAGATTCAAATTTTTATTCAACTTTCTATAGATTAAACTCTATAATTTAATCGCCAAATTCATTTTGAAAATTTGAAATTCAAGTCAAACCATCATTCAAATATTTAAAATAAATTAAATATTTCATTTTCAAATGTTCAAAAATTCTGGGTCGTTACACTGTAATACTAGATGTCTTGTATATTGTGTGTATTTGGACTCGAGTATGTATATGATGTTGGATTTGATGTATTAGATTAATCTTGTATATAATTAAGATTCAGTGGGAATTTGACTTTTTGTATCCCACACAGACTTAAGTGATGTATTATATTTTTATCGCTGCATTGATGTCTCTTTGTTCTTTGTGATTTATTTATATTGTGTATTGCTCTATCCTCGGGCAACACATGCGTTTATTGCTTTGTACTGAGACTGTTTACGTCGAGGTGGGTGATTTTAATATTATGAGACGCATTCAGTGTTAGTCTAAGGAAATATTCACATATGCTTTGTCCACACTGTCTCATTCTCCATGTTAATCGACAGTATTATTCAGTAATAATCTTGAGTAATATGGGTATGGAGGTGGGGTGTTACATTTACAGTCATTAATCCAAGCCTTTGCTTCAACAGAATCTCCAGCCCCGTATATGCCATCCTTCCATATTTTGAAAGTCTTTACACATTTTAGGGAAGCCTAATTAGCGGGGTGTTGCTTCAATAGGCGAAGCAATTGGTGCCATTGGCGCAGCTTGTTTAGGAATAAGAACTTGCTTCACATGCCTCAGGTATTGCTTAAACCATTCTGGCATACCTCGTATGGTGGGTTTTTCTTAGGTGGTGGGGTTCCCAGCCTTTGAGGTTGTTCTCAGCCATAATCTACTATCTATAGGTTTGAGCTTTTAGGTAACTTCTTCCTAAGATTGTATTATTTGCTAAAATGAAAATTTTCCTAGTACTTTTGTGTATGTTCATAAAAGTGCGTGTATATATAGTAGTATTTTGAAAATACTTCCAAAAATTAACAAATATACACTCTTATGTGTACCTATTCCAACAGATCGAGTAACCTAAACTCTGATACCAAATGTAACAACCATCTTCGAAATGAGCCTAATTTCCAATCCAATAAAAGCTCAATGAGCCTTCGGTCCATTCCAAAGCTGGCTGTTGGTTGATAAAATTGATACAAATGAACAATATACAGAGCTCTATATCTATGCTTTTAGAATCTCACATTGGAAGGAATAAACTATAATAACAAACATAAGTTCCTATTTCGTAAAAAAAATCTCAGAAACGCATCATCTCAAAATAGCCATAATACAATATCTCAAAATAAAACGTTAACATTTTTGAAATTTGGGTATATCTTAATACATCAAAAACATAAATAAATTAAAATAAACTACCATAAATCTTCATCACTGCCTTCGTCTTCTTCATCAGCATTGTACCCCTTAACTTGTAGATTGTAATGAGGAAGGAGTTTGAACAATGATGTCTGGTGAATGAAAAACTTAAGTCTTACCATAATCGTATTTGAGAAGTATCATTTAGATAAGTAGTATGTTTTACGCATCCTATACTTTTTCTGCTACGTATACCTTCACTGTAAGCAAAAGTGATGTAGCACGATCTAAAGGAGTTTCGGGTTTAACCCGTAAGGCGCGCACAACTCAGGTGAAGGAGTCATATGGGAAAATGGCGACTCTTAACAGTTTAAGTCGTTCGTGCTTAATGAGTCGCACACGACTCAACGGCTCATCCATAAGTCGTTTACGACTTAACATGAAGAAGGATAAAGTTTCAGCAAGTAAAGATCTTGAGTCAGAGGAAGGACACGAGTTACGACTCAATGGGAGTTTAAATAGTTCTGGATTGATGAGTCGTACACGACCTAACTGCATGGCCATGAGTCGTCCACGACTCATCAAGAAGCAAAAGGGAATTCCAGTAATTGAAGGCCATAAGGCGGGGACGGGTTACGACCTAGATGAGTCGTTCGGAGTTGACTCGGTTGAAGGGATCTGCCACAAGGAAGCTTGGGAGCCTGAGTTGTTGGAAGTATGTTGAGTCGGTAAAGTCTTGAGTCGGTCTTGTATTGAGTCGCGTACTTTCTTAAGTCGTATCATTTTGGGGTCGTGTATGTGTGTGTTGTAATATAAGTCGTGAGTCGCTGTCTGTTGCATTTCCTTGAGTCTTAAAGCGTTGAAGTTGAGTCGTTTAAGCCGTGTGTTGGTGAGTCGCAGCTATTCGGATTGTGCCTTTAGGAGTTGGGTCGTGCTTGGGGATGAGTCGGTGCCGACTCAATGAGTCGTAAGTGGCAAACGACTCAAGGACCAGGGTTGTAAACTTCTATAAATACGCGTGTGTTATACATTTTTAGAAGGTTGATTTGGGAAATAAAATTTCTTGTTGATTGCTTTGTGCTTTCCTCTCCAATTGGTAGTTGAGTGTAATCTCCTATCTCCACTTACGTCATTCGAGTGCGCTCGAATCCACGTTTGTTGAAGCCGATTCACGAAATCTAGTGCGCTAGATCAACGTACGAAGAATCGTAGATCTTTGAACACGGTATAGTGCGCTATCAACGTGTTTGAGATAGCTAGAATTCGGTATCTTCGGATCAACGAATTTGGGCATTTTGGTATTCGCAACTCACCGATTGCTACTTTCACCGATTGAAGTTTGTTTTGATTAATCCGCTGCGTCATTATTGGTATCAGAGCCATACTTAGCCAATCATAGCTAAGTTGATTCTTGGAGCCAAGTATTTGAAGTTGAAGATTGAAGTTGTGTTCGTTGTGTTCATCTTGAAGTTGCAACGAGTTTGAAGATTTTGATCCATCTCATTTTGGATCTAGATTTGGGGAAGTGTTTGAATTTGAAGTAAGGCCGTGTATACTTGTGAAGTAACCGAGCCTAGTGAAGGGTCTTGAAGGTTGAGCCGTGACTTATTGTTGTTTGTGAAGTGTTGTGTTGATTCAATCATGCCACCAAGGAGAGCTAACCGCCATCAAAATGTTGAAGCATTGTATCGGAGAGAAGAAGCCGATCAAATGGAACAACGTATGCATGAGAAGATTGATGAAGGCATTGGTAGGTTGGAGAAGCTTATGATTGACATGAATCAAAGTAGAAGAAGAAATTCACCTGAATCCATTCATGGAGGAAGTAGAGTTTCACATCATTCAGATCGGGAGAGGAGAGAGAGTCAGGATCATCGGAGTGTTGATAATCGAAGTAGGAGGAATGTTGATGATCATGATAGACGGGATGTTGGTAGTAGGAGTAGTGGTAGAGATGTTGGAGGGCGTGAAAGACAACGATATGCATCAGACTTTGATGAGGAGTTTGACGGTGATAGGGGAAGTGTTCATTTCAGAGACCGAGATCAGAGACAATGTCAGTATCGGGTTATTGATGATGATCGACGTTGGGAATCGGGGATGAAGATGGAGATTCCGGAGTTTAAAGGAGGGATGGTAGCTGAAGAATTTCTTGATTGGGTATCAAATGTTGAAGAGGTCTTTGATTTTAAGGAGGTTCCTGAGCATAGGAGAGTAAAGTTGGTTGCTACTAGGTTGAGGGGGAGAGCTTTGGCGTGGTGGCAGCAAACTAAACTTACCAGGGAGAGAATGGGGAAGTCAAAGATAGAATCTTGGGAGAAGATGAAGAAATTGATGCGAGCTACATTCTTACCATACAACTATCAATCACTTATGTACCAGAGGTTGCAGAATCTGAGGCAAGGGACGAAGTCTGTTAGTGATTATGCTGACGAATTTTACCAACTCATTGCCAGAAATGATATCATGGAAACGGAAGAACAGCTAACTGCTAGATTCATTGGGGGATTGAGAATGCAGATCCAGGATATGGTTAATATGTTTGATCCCAGATCAGTGGCAGAGGCACATCAGAAAGCGTTGGCTTGGGAGAAGCAAGGAAGGCGTGGAGGTGGTGTGTTTACTAATTCCAATAATCAAGCGAGGGGTGTTAGTGGAAGTTCTAATGTTCCTAAACCTGTCAATAAGCCAGTGGTGAAGGAGGTTGAGAAGGCGAAGGTTAACAGTGGTATCAAATGTTATAATTGTCAGGAGTTGGGTCACAAAAGCAATGAATGTCCGAAGCCGAAGAAGAGAGCAATGGTTGCTGAGATTGGGGATGATGGTGAGGAGGTAGAATGTTCAAATGCACCTTATGTTGAGGAGGAAGAAGAATTGACTGGAGATGAAGGTTGCAATCTTATGATGAGGAGGTCATGTCTTACACCAAAACAAGAGGAGGATTGTAGTTGGTTGAGAAGCAATATTTTTCAGTCGACATGCACTATTCTAGGGAAAGTATGCAAGTTCGTTATTGATGCTGGAAGCTGTGACAATATTATCTCTACAGAAGCAGTAAGAAAGTTGAACTTGAAAACTGAGAAGCATCCTAAACCGTACAAACTAGCATGGTTAAGGAAATGTGGTGAAGTGAAGGTGTGTCGAAGGGCTTGTGTGAATTTTTCTATTGGGAAGAAGTACAAAGATGAAATTTGGTGTGATATTGTAGACATGGACGTATGTCATCTGTTGTTGGGCAGACCATGGCAGTTTGATAGAGCAGTACAACATGATGGTCGTGCTAATAGTTATAGTTTTATGTTCGAAGGTACTAAGATCACTTTAGTTCCCAAGAAGCAACAGCAGAAGGAGAGCAAGCTAGAGGAGATCGAAGAGCTGAAAACTTTATTATCTTTGAAGGAGTTTGTTAAAGAAGTTGAAGAGGAGCCTGAAGTGTTTTTGTTGATTGGGCGAGAGTGTAATGAAGAGGTTGAAATTCCCGAAGAAGCAAAGCCAGTTTTGAAAGAATTTGAAGATGTGTTTCCAGAAGAGTTGCCTAAGGAGTTACCGCCACTTAGAGACATTCAACATCAAATTGATCTTGTTCCAGGAGCAGTTTTACCACATCGACCACATTACCGAATGAGTCCGAAGGAACATGAAGAGTTACGAAGGCAGGTGGAAGAGTTGTTAGAACAGGGACGTGTTCAGGAAAGCTTGAGTCCTTGTGCTGTACCAGCTTTGTTGGTGCCGAAGAAGGATGGAACATGGAGAATGTGTACAGATAGTAGAGCTCTGAACAAGATTACTGTTCGCTACAGATTTCCTATACCGAGGTTGGATGATTTGTTAGACCAGTTGAGTGGGGCAACTATATTTTCGAAGATTGATTTGAAGAGTGGTTATCACCAAATTCGAATTAGACCGGGAGACGAATGGAAGACCGCATTCAAGACGAGGGAAGGTTTATATGAATGGCTAGTTATGCCGTTTGGTTTATCAAATGCACCTAGTACATTCATGCGGGTGATGAATCAAATCTTTAGACCATTCATTGGGAAGTTCGTGGTGGTTTATTTCGATGATATTCTGATTTATAGTGCAAGCACAGAGGAGCATGTAGAGCATTTGAGAAAGGTGTTAATTATTCTTCGTGAGGAACAATTTTATGCAGCTACGAAGAAATGTGTGTTCATGACGAGGAGTGTTTTATTTCTGGGGTATGTTGTTTCGGAGGAAGGAATTCAAGTTGACCAGAGTAAAGTTGAAGCTATTAGAAATTGGCCACAACCGAGAACTATCACTGAAGTTAGAAGTTTTCATGGATTAGCGTCATTCTACCGGAGATTTATTCCACACTTAAGTAGCGTGATGGCTCCAGTGACTGATTGCATGAAGGGAAAACAGTTTGTATGGTCAGAGGAAGCGGGAGTTGCTTTTGAGAAGGTCAAGGAACTATTAACGACAGCACCAATTCTTGTTTTACCGAATTTTCAGTTGTTGTTTGAATTGCATACGGATGCTTCGAAAGTTGGTATTGGAGGAGTTCTGAGTCAGAATGGGAAGCCAGTTGCTTATTTCAGTGAGAAGTTGTCAGGGGCAAAGATGAGATATAACACTTATGATGTCGAATTCTATGCTGTAGTACAAGCTGTTAAGCATTGGAGACACTATCTGTTTCAGAAAGAATTTGTTATATACACTGATCATGAGGCGTTGAAGCATTTACAGGGGCAGGATAAGATTTCAGCAAGACATGCATCGTGGATTGCATATTTACAGCAGTTTACCTTTGTTGTTAAGCACAAATCTGGGGTGACGAATCGGGTAGCTGATGCTTTGAGTAGAAGGAGTCATTTATTAACAACATTGAAAGTTGAAGTGACGGGGTTTGAATTACTGCCAGGGATGATTGAAGAAGATCCTTACTTTGTGGAATATGTTGAAAAAGTGAAGGATGGGAGTACTGACGAGTTTATATTGGTGGATGGTTTTCTGTTTAAAGGGAATCGTTTATGCATACCGGATTGTAGCTTGAGATTGAAAATTATCAAGGAGTTGCATGAAGAAGGCCATGTGGGTAGAGATCGTACATTGCAGTTGATTTCTCAATCTTATTTTTGGCCGTCGATGAGAAAAGAAGTTGAAAGATTTGTGGAGAGATGCCATATTTGCCAGGTTTCAAAGGGAACAGCGACGAATGCAGGGTTGTATATGCCATTACCTATACCGTCTAAACCATGGGTTGATATCAGCATGGATTTCGTTTTGGGTTTGCCTAAAACTCAAAGGGAAAATGATTCGATATTTGTTGTAGTGGACAGATTTTCGAAGATGGCACATTTTATTGCCTGCAAGAAGACAGCGGATGCAGTTCGAGTGGCACAATTATTCTTTAAGGAGGTGTATCGATTGCATGGTTTACCAGAATCTATTGTTTCTGATCGGGATACTCGTTTTCTGAGTCACTTTTGGTTAAGTTTGTGGAAGATGGTGGGAACGAAGCTGAAATTTAGTAGTGCTTATCATCCGCAAACTGATGGACAGACAGAAGCTGTAAACAGGTCATTGGGAAATTTGTTGCGATGTCTTGTACAGGATAATTTGAGAAGTTGGGACATGAAATTATGCCAAGCAGAATTTGCTCATAATCATGCCATGAATCGCAGTACGGGATTCAGTCCATTTCAGATTATATATTCAAATTTACCAAGGGGGCCGTTGGATTTAGCAGTGGTACCACAACCGAAGGAGACAGTTAAGCGAGCTGTTGATTTTGTTGATGAATTAACTGAATGTCATAAGATCGTTCAGGAACGATTGGAAAAGTCAAATGAGAAATATAAGAAATTTGCAGATTTGAAACGACGAAATGTTGAATTTAACAAAGGCGATTTGGTGTATGCTGTGTTGACGAAGGATCGTTTTCCAGTGGGCGCTTATAATAAGCTGAAAGCCAGAAAAATTGGCCCAGTTGAAGTTTTGAAGAAAATCAATGAGAATGCTTATCGATTAAAGCTACCAGATGATGTTTATACTTCTGATGTTTTTAACGTCAAACATTTAATTCCACATCATGGAGGTGAGATTGTTGTGAAAGAATTTACAAATTCGAGGTCGAATTTTTCTCAACCAGGGGAGGATGATGTAGCATGATCTAAAGGAGTTTCGGGTTTAACCCGTAAGGCGCGCACAACTCAGGTGAAGGAGTCATATGGGAAAATGGCGACTCTTAACAGTTTAAGTCGTTCGTGCTTAATGAGTCGCACACGACTCAACGGCTCATCCATAAGTCGTTTACGACTTAACATGAAGAAGGATAAAGTTTCAGCAAGTAAAGATCTTGAGTCAGAGGAAGGACACGAGTTACGACTCAATGGGAGTTTAAATAGTTCTGGATTGATGAGTCGTACACGACCTAACTGCATGGCCATGAGTCGTCCACGACTCATCAAGAAGCAAAAGGGAATTCCAGTAATTGAAGGCCATAAGGCGGGGACGGGTTACGACCTAGATGAGTCGTTCGGAGTTGACTCGGTTGAAGGGACCTGCCACAAGGAAGCTTGGGAGCCTGAGTTGTTGGAAGTATGTTGAGTCGGTAAAGTCTTGAGTCGGTCTTGTATTGAGTCGCGTACTTTCTTAAGTCGTACCATTTTGGGGTCGTGTATGTGTGTGTTGTAATATAAGTCGTGAGTCGCTGTCTGTTGCATTTCCTTGAGTCTTAAAGCGTTGAAGTTGAGTCGTTTAAGCCGTGTGTTGGTGAGTCGCAGCTGTTCGGGTTGTGCCTTTAGGAGTTGGGTCGTGCTTGGGGATGAGTCGGTGCCGACTCAATGAGTCGTAAGTCGCAAACGACTCAAGGACCAGGGTTGTAAACTTCTATAAATACGCGTGTGTTGTACATTTTTAGAAGGTTGATTTGGGAAATAAAATTTCTTGTTGATTGCTTTGTGCTTTCCTCTCCAATTGGTAGTTGAGTGTAATCTCCTATCTCCACTTACGTCATTCGAGTGCGCTCGAATCCACGTTTGTTGTAGCCGATTCACGGAATCTAGTGCGCTAGATCAACGTACGAAGAATCGTAGATCTTTGAACACGTTATAGTGCGCTATCAACGTGTTTGAGATAGCTAGAATTCGGTATCTTCGGATCAACGAATTTGGGCATTTTGGTATTCGCAACTCACCGATTGCTACTTTCACCGATTGAAGTTTGTTTTGATTAATCCGCTGCGTCAAAATGGATTTTCCATTCTAGCTCCATAATGTACCTTTAACTATAGGCCAGCGGCCGTTTCCGGTCCATCTTTATAACCCTAATGCAGGTGCAACGCATTTACGGGGTCTAATGACCCATCTCCATCAATTTTGTCCTAACAAAGTGAGAGAAAGCACCTAAGCCACTTAATACCTCTTTAATGGGAATTAGGTAGACTGAGATAATCTAATACTTATACCCTAGGCAGATCCCCATTATTTAATCATCTCATTATTTAATATGTTTGGAATTAATTTGTAAATCAACGAAAATCTATGTGATTAATTATTGTATTTAATATGGTAAAAGAAGTTAACGGTAAAACAATGAATGTAACAAAATGTAAAATTATGTTAATATAATTCACAAGGTATTGTTGATTGAATAATAAGGATGACAACATAGGTTTGAACGTAATTGGATGAGAATTGAATGTGTAGTCAATGGCATTTAACCTTTTAAATATGATAAGGGAAAACAAATTAATATTGCATTAATTGATATTACATCTTTTAATTAAGATAAAGTGTAACGATCCATAACTTTTAACAACTTTAAAATGGTAGTATTTCGAATTTAAATAAAAATTAAATAATTTTTTTCGAAATTGTGATGTTGAGCGTTTTATTTAACCAAATTTAATAGAATAAAATTTTTGTGAAAATGTAACGTCCTGCCTTTTCGCACGATTTAAACCGACACACGTGCCAATTCAAACCATACGGAAGGGCGGATTGTTATGGGGTAAATAAGAAAAAACAGAGAAGAAAAAACTAAACAGAATCTCACAGCGGAAGGATAAAATATAATAATCAAATATACAGTTTATAAATCTGTTTACAAAACCATTTATATAATACATATCAGAGTTACACATACCAATAACAATGTAGCGGAACAGTGTGTAGTGCACTAGTATAAATAATAATATTATAAATCTTCGTCTTCGTCCTCCAGAGCTAAATCTTGCAATCCTGAAACGCTCGGACTGACCCGAGCGAATTTGAAAAGACAAAAACACTCGAGTCAGAATTAAAAGATCTTATGTGAGTTAAATTAACAGAAATAAATATGAGTGCAGTAACTCAAAAGATGCTCGGGATTTACATCTCCTAAGGATCCGTTAAACTATTTACTATGTAGTATATTGCGCTATTATAATGGTGTCTATTTATAAAATAAACATACTTTTTAATAGCATTAAGGAGTGACCCAATATTCCCCTTAACACGTATTAGTCCCAGTAGTCCATCCAATATCATAGTCCCTCCTGATCGGGAAGCCACCAGAGGATACCACACGGGCTACGGGAGAAATCCAAACTCGTACAAGGCTCGGTATGGTAGGTGACACGGCACAACTAGGCAATGCCAGGGTAGATATACCAATTGCGGACCCAGGCTGATGGAAACGCGTAGCCGCAGTTACCGCCCACCTCGAACAAACTCCCCAAAATCAAAATAAAAGTGGCCACTGAATCAATCCAAAGTCATAGTATAATATCGAAGAGGAGTGTCCGATCAGAGGAATGACCTCATTGGCCTGGGAATAGCTCCTGTTTTAGCCACCTTATGCCAACTCACGGGAGTCGGGTCCACGTATTTACCTTACAGGAAACGCCACCACCAACCTACTTCATTCTGGAATCTCCACCGCGTACACGGTTAGTCAAAGTGGTTTTCGGTATCGACAGAGAGTGCGTCAGATATCCGATTCCGGTCTCTTTGCCAACCCATCGTTATTATAACACCGCGGTCATTTAAATAGTTTATACTTAAAATCCAGAATAAAAATTTCCATTTCAAAAACTATGAGTACGATATCATTTTAAAACCCAAAACAATATGATATCATTTTATCCAAATATAATTCTTTCCAAAATCATACTGCTTTAAAATCTATAATATCTGGAAACCGAACATTTGAATTATACTTTCCAAGCATAATATTTCGAAATTCATATATTTTAAACCCATAACTTCTAACTTGAATGGTTTGGATATTCAACGGCATATAAAATAGATGGTTTAACTTTTAAGGTTACTCTGTAAAGAAAAATAATTTCCATGGCTTTACAAATATATTTCTTTATTTTAAGGTCTAAACCATAATTTAAATATCACTTTCAAGTTCCAAAAACCATTTGAATTTCTATATATATATATCCATTTGGAGTATTAATATTTCAAAACTAAAGTTGGAATTTATTCTTTCAGCAAATTAAACGTACTATTATTTAGTCTTGAATATTCACATCAAATCCATAAATAAAACTCCAATTCTAGTAATTAAATATTTTCTCAATTTTACTTTATACTAGAATATTCCTTTTTAAATGTATTTAGGAAAAATTCAGTTTATAAAGATCACATTTTTAAAACTTCCAAACTTAACATATATTATAAATTATCAAATCCATTCCTAAATTTTTTATTCCATTTTTATTTAACGGATTTATACAAAGCTCAAATTCAAAATTTAACTTTCATATGTATATATATATGGAAGAATAATATTTATAAAATATCAAAACTAAATTTTAATGACCGTATCTCATCCAAACCATAAAAATCACTTTAAAATAATTTATATATAGACCACGGTGCCTGTATATAATTTTCTATCCTATGGTCAAGTGATACAGATATTTATCATTTCAATCCGCAATTTAAAATAAAATTTTGCGGTTGTATATCATTTCAAACCACAATCCCGAATGAAATATGCATGATGACTTGTAATTTAAAAATAAAACATCCATTTATAAACATCATCCATCATCCAAATCACAATCATCATCCAAAATAAACAATATCATTATATCTCTGATAATATAAATAGGTAATAACTGTCAGTTATATTAAAAATGAATTTAATAACTATTAAACTAACGGTTTATATTCAGTAATAAATTTTATAACTGTTAACTAGCAGTTTATATGCAAATAAATAAATTCTAACGGTCAATTAATATGAAATAAATAAACTACATTAACAGTTAAACTAAATAAATGCAAATTAACAGATATGATGAATAAACATGCCAAATAGTTGTAAATAAATTTCTACTTATATCTAAAAATGAATTTAACAAACATAAAAATGTTTAGAAGTTGTGAGTGGGTTAAAACACTCACCTTTTGAATTTAAATCGAATTTAAATTCGATTTAAATCCAAAATTTGACGGTCTCCAAATCTGTCCAACCCAGCGTCAGCAGATCCGGAATTTAATTACGATCCTAACAAAAGAAATTTCGCGTGAATCGGAGAACGTATGAAAAAGATATTCATTTTAAACGATTTGAAAAAAATAATAATAAAAAAATAAAATAAAATAAAACAAAACACACTTAACTTCAATGGCCACGTCAGCTAAAAGCTACAGCACATCGTCGAATTTTTTCTGGTCAAACGAATATCCAAAACAGAAAACGAATTGTACCAGCAGATTACGTGTCTCGAGAACTTTATCATAAAATTTTCTGGAATTTTTGTGGAGAGTTTGAATTTTATTAGAAAATTTGAATTGTAGATAGATTAGGTTTTGTAACCATTGAGGAAGAGAAAGAGATGAAGAAAAATGAACGTACAGCCAATTGACAATAGAAAGGAGGCTAGGGTTTATCACAGCATATTTATAGATAGATCGCAAAAGGATAGGTGTGCACGAATTTTAACGTGCAAACAGAAGTGGTCCCAAAAGGATATTAATTATACACGTTACGGATTAAATTATTTCTTTCTCAACATTTACATTGCATTTTAAGCGTATTCACACATGTATAATTAGATGCTTCATTTAAATTTCCATATATATATTCACAATTCCATAAATTTCCAAATACATAGATAAATTTCCAATTTCAACTAAATTTCTAAATTACTGTAATAATTACAGATTAAATTTCTATCCATTCTCAATAGATTTACGTTTACATACTAAAATCCACATTTCTATGTACATTTGAATTCTATATTATACATATTTTATTTATCTTAATTACTTCCAACTTAAATTTCAATCAACATAAAACGTGTTATTCAGTTTCCAATAATTTCAATCATGCTTTAAATCCAAATGAATAAATAACTTAATTCCCATTTAAGCATTTTTCATTTGATTTGCAATCAACCTTTTATGATCAATTAAATCCCGATATATTAAATAAACGTTATTTCCATCATTCTTTATTCTATGAAGAAATTTAAGTTATTCACACCTATTACTAAATTTCATATTAATGCACACTAATTTACATTTATTGCAATGGTTACCAAATATTTCCCTGCAATAATTCATTCCCCTATACATACTTACAATTCCACTTAAACTTTACTATACCCATTTATTTTCTCAACATTAAAACCAACGTTACCTCAATTCCACTAATGTACACTTATTCTATTATCACTTACTAACCATTCAAATTTTTATTAACAAATAGGCAGGTAATTTCTATGTTACAAATTTTTAATTCATCCTAATCCCTTACTATTGACATACATTTGCATTACTTACATATCATTTACAATGTTACCCAAAATCTCTATCCATTGTAATTAATACCTTAAATAAGTTTCAATTTATATTCAAGTGAATACATTACCCTTTTTCGTTATGTCATCCATTTTTCACAAGAAACGTTTTATCGTTTCGACAACATTTTATTTCTAATTACCTACATTGATTTGTGTACGTCTCTACTATTTAAAGCATTACCATTCCCACCTTCATCTAAATCTTCATTTATGAATATTTAAAAATAAATTTCACTTATTTCCTATTTATACACTTATAAATTCCAAATCCAAATAAATAGATAAATCTCCGTTTGCACTACTTAAATCAAAAATCAGCGATTATCCTATCTATACATTTTAAGTGGATGGATCAAATGTTATATTCAAAAATCTACTTCTTAATATTCTTAGATTTAAACTCAACTCTCTATTAACAGAATATTTAGATGTTTAAACTTCTTTTATTACCATTAACTTATTATTATACATTAAACTTAAATATACTGACAAAGCTTGTTTTTTGGTACTCTTTTCATTTCCATAAATAAAATTAGCAGTGGATTCATACCTTATTATGTAATTAACTTTAATTCCACCTAACTAAATATTTACATAATCTTTTATTTGCAATAAATCAACTATTTTATATTAATTAAATTTAATCTTTCTGGTTTACTTATTCATAGTATGTAATTCAGTTACTCACCCTAACCTATTTATTTGAAATCCAATCCAGATTATTTTTACTAAGTTCCAATTTCCAAAGGTTACTGCAATTAATACAATTAATTGCAATAAATTCTAATAAATTTGATTTTATTGGATTACAACTCAAAATAAATCAATTATTACTCAACCACACAGTTAACATTTCTTTTATGATTCATTACAGTAATATTTCCCAATTCTCATCTTTATTTTCATAAATTATTGGATTTCAATTTAATTGAAATTTTGTTAACTTTACACATAAATAAAAGCTTAAACCTCAATTAATTCATTCCTAAGATCACACTAATTATTATATTATAAAATGGACCTTTCCCTTGGTTACATCTTATTTATTCTCTTACCAATATTCCACACTAACTGCAATAATTTAGTGCATTAATTGAAATTGATCAAAAATAAAACTTAACCAACAAATAGAATAAATACGTACAATAATTATTGTCATTAAATCTATTTCATAAGTCTACACTCAATTAATTCCTTAAAATAAGTTTTACGTTTTTATAAATTTACCTTCACACTTCCCGTTACTATTTTAATAATTACTAAAGTAACATTTTCATAATAACAACATTAAAATTTCTCAATATTTAGATGAACTTTATTTCCAATACACACTACCAAATTTCAATCACTTATGTTCTATCCAACATTCTTTTAGATTTTACTTCCATCAATTAGTTCATCCAATATTTTCATCCATTTATTAACAAATTTTCCATTATACAATTTCAATTCTTCTTATTATTATTTCATTAATACTATTACCAACTTTTATTACTTTTAGTATTAATTAAACAATCATATTTAATTAAGAGGTTATAATGTTGTATTCACTATTCCCATTTTCACTCCAAAACTCAAACACCCGTTTCAATTGCATTTGGATTTGCATTAAATTGGTTATCTATCAACTGCCATCTATATTACCACCTTAATTCACATACAATTACAGTCCTTTTTAATATATTAATACATAGGTAATTTAAATTTTGTCTTTATTTCTTTAATTTACATTTTATTCAAGTGCGACAATTTACGCTATTTCTTTATTGATATTTCACCTAACTTTCAACAATTAAGTTAAATACCCGTTTCTACAATTCATTATTAGTTATAAATTTAAATCTCCTTTATTTATTCAACTTACACACAGGTATACATCTTACACTATCTCAATCATTGGATTTTCATTTAGCGTTCATTCCAGCATAAATTCTATCTCTTTTATATATATCTTTATTTTTCTTCACAAATTTTTTTTATTACATAATCCCTTTTTAACTAAAATTTAATCGTCGAAATTTGCGGGTCGTTACAGAAAACTTTAGTCAAAGAATGACTTTTGGTTGAAAAATTAAAATTAATTTTTATTTTTATTTTTTTATATGATACCGACTGAATTCTAATCTTTCTTCCACTTTTCATTCCGTCAAAATCAAATTCCTATAGCTCTAAAAATTTGAATTACTGTGAAAAATTAACATGAATTGGTAGTGTTTAGTTGTGTTTTTATTCGGCCAAGGCATATTGGGTTTGTTTAGTTGGTCTAATGGGCCTTGGTTAACCAA
This sequence comes from Allium cepa, assembly GCA_030765085.1. Taxonomy (NCBI): domain Eukaryota; kingdom Viridiplantae; phylum Streptophyta; class Magnoliopsida; order Asparagales; family Amaryllidaceae; genus Allium; species Allium cepa. The sequence continues at coordinate 738,384,227 of CM060943.1, forward strand.
GAGACTCTAGTCAGTCATATGACCATTCCTTTATCTACAACCGTATGTTTCATATCTCATAACATCTACGTACATAATTTTTCTCCCGAGAAACTTTCTCTTCACACTTCCTTTTCCTCTTCAAAATCTACAGAGAACTCTAGATCTAGAAGTCCAAAAACCTCACAAATCAATACTCCTTTCCTCCTCTCCTTCAATCCTTCCTCCTCAATAGTAGCCGCCCTCTCCACCATCTCCAAGGCCATCTTCTTCCACCTTCCCTCTCCTCTTCTTTCTTCTTTTTTCCCTTCTTTTCCCCTTTCCTATTTTCCCTCTTTCTTCCCCTTATTTTCATGGCTTCTATATTTCACTATACTACTCCAAATAAAATATTTTTTTTGAAACCGTTTATAATTTCAATGGCAACAACTTTATTGTGTAACCCTTCTTCCTATTCCGAATATTTCTATATCAAAAGCTCCATTTTTCAAGTCCTTTCTCGGGTCCAGTTTTGGACGAAAATACCACATTTGTGTCAATCATATCTCCTTCAGAATTGAACCAAATTATGTGATTCTTTTTTCAAACCTTTTACTTTTCCAATGGTTTCAACTTTCCTTTAGATCAGTTCTTCAAATTCCTTAATTTTATACGCCAAAAGCTCAAAACTTTTCGAAGTATTTTTGAACTCGGATTTTCAACTCAGAAAACACCTCTGTTTGTTTTGACCTTAATTTCCTCAAGACTAAAGCTTTTCGAGTGATTCTTTTTTTGAAAGTGGAGAGAAAAGAATTTTCAACAACTTCATTGCTAGTCACTTTTGCAGATTTGGTAATATTCTCATTTGAATATTTTCTTAAAGATGACACAGTTTCAGATTTGTCCGTAGTTTGAATTTTGGGTTGTTTGGAAGTTGAAAGTAGTTGGAACTTGTTTATTGATTCGTATTCACGTCTAAGCTTTCTTGGATTTGCTTTGATTTGGATCTTTGCTAGGAATCTCCATATTTCTCCATTTTATCATCACCTTCGTAGCCACGAAAGGTGAGCAAACACTCACAACTACTAGATTTTCTTTTGTTAGTTAAATTGAATTTATGATTTAGTTAGAAATTGATTGGTTGCTGTTTAGTATAGTTTACATTTTCATTCCATTTAAATCCGAATTTATTGAATTTAATTTCTATTTAATTTAGTATTGAAATTTAAATTGTCAGTTAAATACCTATTAATGATAACCAATAAATTATTGGTAGTTACTGGTGGATTTTCATGATGATTGTGCTGTATGTTCAATTGTTGATATTTGGATGACTGGATGGATGTTATTGATTGACATTTTAGATGATTGGATGTTATTTATGTCTATATCTCTGTTATCCCTATGAGTTGAAATGATACATACTCGAACGATCATATAGATTAGAGGAAAAATCGTTGTGGGTTGAAATGATAAACCCGAGTGGTTTTTATTGATTTGGAAATGTTGATTTTGATACGGGTTGAAATGACATATACCCATATAATTTTTTGAATTTGGATTTTTTTTGGAATCGAATTATTTGAAAGGTTTAAGTTAATTCAAACTTTGGATTTTTCTAATTAGATGATTAAGATTGATATTTCGAATTATTTGAAACCTTTTAAATAATTATATTCATGTTGTACACTTGGTAGGAGATGAAAATCCTGTAACATCTGTGAAACCATTGCATTTATTTTCTATTTTATTTATTTTGATCTGACTTACATAATGTCTTTAGTTCTGACTCGAGTGCTTTGTCTTTTCATTACGCTCGGGCCAGTCTGAGCTTTTCAGTGTATTGCAGATTATTTTCTGGAGGACGGAGACGTAGATTTAGTAAATAATTGCTATTTATTAATCCACTCCATTCCGTGTTCTGTTGAATTATTTTTTTATTTTTGATGTATGTATAAATCTGATTTGAATTATAAAGTGTAATCAAATGTAATTTTGTAATACAGCTTCATGAACTTTTTATTTGGTTATTATATTTTGTTATTCTGCTGCGAGATTCTATGTTTTGTTTTCTTTCTTTCTTTTATTTTCGTATTTACTCTCATTAACAATCCCCCATTTTGAATGATTTGAATTAAACATGTGTGGTTTATTGTCAATTTAAACCGTCCAAAAAGGTGGGTCGTTACAGTTGGTATTAGAGCCAGGTTTAAGCATACCTTAGCCTATTGCGGTTAACTCATTAGAGATAGGGTAGTAATATCCTAGAATAAGTTTTTTTGAGTGTATTTATAAGAGAGAGCATATTTGTTAGTGTTATAATTTTTTTTATATAAGTTTTGAAATGAAATAATTTTCCTAATATTATATGTTATATATAAGGGTGATTTTTATAACTATTATAGTTATTTGTAATGTGTTGTTTTATGAAATGGTGATATTAATTTTTATCATTTATTGTTAATTAGTTGAATTTTATTAGTTTATTGGCTTTGGCTAATCATTGTTGATTGAATTTATGGACTAAACTTTAGTTTGATAATGCTGTATTAAAGAGAATAAAGTGGATAATTATGATATTTGGTTATGAAATTGAAATGTTTGGTTGTGAATATTGTTGTTTATTGATTGGTAGTTTCAACTATTGAAATAAAATGGAATATGTGGATACTTTGGATAATCGAAACCTTCTGAATTAATATATGAGTCGAAACTTAGTAATTGTGATGAATTATGTAGTTGATTTTGATAACCTTAATTTGAATGCAAGTGAAACAAGGTTTAATTTGTTATATCTATGTTTAGTAAATGAACAGAATTGTTGTATACATTCTTGATGTATGTAATAATATACAAATGTTAAATTTAAGCCTTGGAATATTTAAATATGAAATTGTGATTAAAGAAATGCTGCAATTGTGAACTTAGCTAACAATTTTTGAAATGTGCCATAATAAATTTGGAAAGTAAACTTGAATACTAATTGGATAAACAAATATGAATTAAAATGAAAATATAAAGTCATGAATTGTAAAATTGTTTATGAAATAAATGGAAGTTGTAATAAATAGTTATAATTAAAGTTGTGATAATTTTAAGCTCGAAAAATATTTTATAAAAGAAGTTAAGCTTTTATAAATTGGTTATGAATTAAAGGAAACTTCTTATGAAATGATTTGCAAATAAATGTAGTATTAAATGAGAAATATTACATGTGAAATTGAATGTAATTTAAAATTGAAGAGAAATTGATATAAGCAATGTATGAATATATTAATGTTTTGTGTCAATTAGAGAAATTCCGTGAAACAAATATTAAAGTGTGAAGTGATATTCGTGTTAATCAATGAGATTTATAACGAAGTTAAACTGAAAATGAAATTATGATGAAATAAGTTTGAATAGATACGTAAATTGTACGTAAATTGTTTTATTCATATAATTAATGTGATCCAGATTTGAGTACACAAGTTCAAGGTGAATTCCACCATTTCGTGTTAGGATTTTTCATTTCTTGATGGCCAATATTTGATATGGATTTTTTGTTCGATTCTAGAATTCTCTATCATAGCATATGGCTATGCAAGGAGAATGATGGTTCTTAGTCAAGAAACCATATCGAACTCCGCGTTAGGAAAGTCAAATGGAAAATACTAGTTTGAAAGTGAACTTGTGTGATCGAGCGAGGATCGAATGTGATTTGGCGAAATGATGACATATGTACATCTTATGTTCTAATATTATTGATATGCTTTGACGCTGAAATTGAAAATTGTTGGGTAGGACATCTTTGTAAATTAAATTGGAATTTTTCTTTTATGCAAAACTACTATTAATTTAAAACCATTTTATAAAACTATTTTCTTTTATTTTTCTTATACAAACTATTTCCCTTTATTTTTCTTATACAAACTATTTTATTCTATTTTATATACAAAACTGTTTTACGAACTATTTTACAAAACTATTTTATGTACAAAACTATTTCACAAAACGATTTTATATATAAAACTATTCTAAATTCAAAACCTTTTACAAAGCAAAGATGTTCATTCCCATATGGCTCTTCATGTAGCGTAATTGATTTTGGAAATTTTTTGATTCTTGTATAAGATGGACTTTATATAATTATAAGGTGATTTTGAAAACTGTTGATTTTGGAAGGTTTTTGATCTGAAGAGATAAATCTTATATATAATGGTATTATAAAAAAATGATTTGATATATTCAAGACTATTGATTTTGGAAAGTATTCTATCTGAAAATGAAATCTTATATATAGTGGAATTTATATAAGTATAATATTTGAACTTATGATTTTGAAAGGGCACTATATATGGTATGATATATTCTGAAATAAATAATATGGGAAGTTCCTTCCATCAGATCCCTTTGGCGGGTCATTTATCGGATCCCTTTGGTAAGTCATTTATCGGGTCCCTTTGGTGGTTCACTTATTATATTCATTTGATATTGTTAGATAGCGTAAATCGAGGGGTGAGGTGCCTACAGCTACAAATGATTCCGCTGGGATAGCAGCGTAACCATTGCGTAGCTGCGATCTATCAAACATGGCGTAAGTCGAGGGGCGGGATGCCTACAGTTACAAGTGATTCCACTGGGATAACGGCGTAACCATTTCGTAACTGCGTTCCCTGGGGGAATGTACTTCCATATCCAATTTTAATGTTTTAATAATTTTCACTGGGTGTTGAAACTGGTATACTAAATACTTGGAGAAGTCTAGCATTGCGCCTGATCAACGCATGGCTAGAGTCTGCAAGAAAGTGGATTAAATTGTTAAAACATCGAGTAATAAAAGTATTCCGATAAATATAAAGGATATTTTGGTCATTTTTTTCTTTTTCTTTTTTAGATACTTTTAACTGTTTAAAATATTTTTTATTTATATATACAACTTGGTTTAATAGTTAATTATCAATGTTGTAAATATTGTGAGAAGTTATTAATTCAATAAAACATATTTAAGTTAATGATTACTAATTTATAAATGATGTTTGAAAAGTATTTTACATTTAAAACTAATAAAATTTGTAAATAATGGATTTGACGTTTTCAATAACCCCTTTTAAATATAAGTAATGTTGTAAATAATTATTTTCAAATAGTTTACATATATTTATAAAGATGTTATTTAATATTTTAAAAAATGGTACTTATAAATGAAGCAAGGAATTTTACGGATGAAATTTTTGAAAAGTGTTAAAGTATTAAAGATGATTAATTTGCAACTGATGTTTTCAAATGAATATTTCAATTAAAATTTATGTAATTTTCTTTGAATGTATGATTTTAAATATATTAAATGATTTGGCAAATTTATTTTAATAATATGCTTGAAAATAAATTGGAATTGCTATTTGGAAGTATGTTTTGGAATATTTACATGATTTTGAAGCACTAATAGTTTTATGTGATATATATGTTTGATAGAAGTGAAAATTTACAAACAATTAATTTCAGAATAAGGTTTACAAATAAAATGAATTTCATTGGAAATTTGAGAACTTAAGTTTCGAGGTTGAAATTTGTTTTCAAGTGATTATTGGAATATAATACTAGTATTACTGGGAAGTATTTTGGATAAATGTTCTCAAATGTGATTTGGAAAAAAATGTCTTAAAAAAATTTATAAAATGAAATAAGTTCTGTACTTCTCTCTTTTGTCACTGGAAATAATTTTGGTGATAAGTACACGCATCATTGACGTTCATTTTCGAGTTTCAAAGTGGAAAGACCGCTGTAGTAGTTTTACTACATCTTTGTTTTGATAAACAAATCTTAACTAATATTTAGTTCTTAAGTTTCTAATATTTATTTATGTCTATATTTCTGTTATCCCTATGGGTTGAAATGATACATACCCGGACGATCTTATAGATTAGGGGAAAATCATTGTGGGTTGAAATGATAAACCCGAGCGGTTTTCATTGATTTGGAAATGTTGATTTTGATACTGGTTGAAATGACATATACCTATATAATTTCTTGAATTTGGATTTTTATTTGGAATATAATTATTTGAAGGGTTTAAGTTAATTCAAACTTCTGATTTTTTAGTTAGATGATTCAGATTGATATTTCGAATTATTTGAAACCTTTTAAATAATTATATTCACGTTGTACACTTGATAGGAGATGAAAATCTCATAACATCTATGAAACCATTGCACTAATATTTCTATTTTACTTATTTTGATCTGACTTACATAGGATCTTTTAGTTCTGACTCGAGTGTTTCGTCTTTTCATTGCGTTCGAGTCAATCTGAGCTTTTCATTGTATTGAAGAATATTTTCTGGAGGACGAAGATGAAGATTCAGTATATTATTACTATTTACTATTCCACTCCATTCCGTGTTCCGCTGCATTATTTATTTATTTCTGACGTATGTATAACTCTGATTTGAATTGTAAAGTGTAATCAAATGTAATTTTGTAAAACAGTTTCATGAGCTGTTTATTTGATTATTATATTTTGTCATTCCGCTGAGAGATTTTGTTTTTTTTTCTTATTTTTTTCTTATTTACCCCATTAACAAACCTCCCATTTGAATGATTTGAATTAGACATGTGTGGTTTATTGTCGATTTAAACCATCCAAAAAGGTGAAGCGTTACACTTTTTAGCACCCACTTTAGCAGCATTGATAGAATGTTGATTTGAGTGGTTTTCTTTTAAATTAAATTAAAATTAAGTTAAAAAAACCTAATTTTAAGGTATATGTGCTCGATATATGTTATAAAATCTAGGGTAGTCACCAAATCCAGTCTGCATAAATCATGGTATTATTCAATTTTTTTATATAAGATTAAAAACATTTCTTTTTCCTACATAAATGGTGTAGGAACGAGAATAAATTAACTTTAAATATTTGGTTTTATATATAATGAAGCTTTTTGCACCTCCGTTATATTACCGCTTTATCCCCACTATAACTTTTTGCACCTCCACAGCTACAGAACAACTAAGCGCTTTAACTGTACAACTTAAGAATTAGCACACGGAAGAAGCTACCACTGTTTCTCCATCTCGTGGACTTATAGATATGGTCCCGTTCAATCACACTATTCCAATTAACATTATTCCTACGTGCTTTGATCATGAGTTCGTACCACAGAGAGAATATGACTTGACATTCCAAGAAAAGATGCAGGTCATCTTCGACTTCATACTTGCAGAAAACACTGGCGATATCAACAACCATGCCTTTGTCAAGATTGTTGACTTTGGTGTGTATATTGTTTGTCATAACCTTAAAAAGGAAGGAATTATCACTTTTTCAACAATGGAGATCCCAAATCCTTTTATTCCAAGGGAAGATTGTCAATTTCTTAAGATGCATTTATACACAATGCCAATAAGAGTGGTCATAATTCTTAGTAGACCATACCAGTTTTTCATTATCAAAAGAGGGATAGGGTCTAAATATTTCATTCCGCGGTTCTCTAATAGTCTGATTGCTTGAGTAAGGCAGGGAGATAACACTGTTGCGTATGAAGTCCTTAACATATGCAAATGGAGATATGCCAGACTATTGCCTCTGCTGGTAGGAGAGGACATTTTTAAGAATAACACCACAAGACACCCATGATTCATCCTAAAATTTTGTCTTGCCGAATTCTAAAGCGATTGCTTTGACATGTTGAAGAAAGATGGATCTCAAGTTAAGTATGGCATGCCATACCCAACTACAATTCTAGGGAACTTCCATGGTCCAAAATTTCTTGCTGCCAATGTTATGTTTGTAAGTTCAAATAACCTATAGATTATTTTGTCTATTAAGAAGATTGTCAAAGTGTTTGTTGAAAGCAGCCTTATTCTAGTTGCTCATATTTTGAATTCCTAAGCCACCAAACATATTAGTTTTTTCAAGTCTATTGAAGGCAATAGGAAAGAGTTTAGTAGAGTGCATGTTCCTTAACCATAGAAAGTGGTTCATAGCTCTTCTTACCATGTTAATGAGCTTCTCGAGGAGGATAATGGTCCTACACCATTAAGTTGATATTGCGAATAAAATGGAATTATTTAATATCAGCCTACTTGTAACGACCCGATATTTTCAACCACTTGCATCCACACATGTCGGAATTGAATTGCTCAAAATACAGCGTTGTAAATAAAATTTGGCGATCTCATCATATGCAGTAAATAAATAATCACATAATCACAGACACAAAGTAAATAAAAATGCAGCGGAAGTAAAAGAGACAGTAGTTCACGAAGCTACTATATATATATATATATATATATAAGATACATCAGATTTAAACAAGATACAAGAGAAGAGTAACAAGATACATCAGGTACAAATCGGAATACATCACTGGAATCACTGGATACTGAAAGCAAAATAGATGGCTGAATCTTCAAGCAAAGCTCCAACTCCGAAGGTGAGTCTTGAATGCTGAATTACTCAGTCCAACCCGAGCGTAAAGCAAAACACAAAATACTCAAGTCAGGACATACATACTTATGAACTGTAAATCAACTCAAGTGAACAGTAACAAAATGCATCAGTAACTTAAAGGATGCTTGGGATCGCCCATCCTTTAAGGATCCGTTAAACTATTTACTAGGTAGTAATATCTCGCTATTATAATAATGTCTACAGTAAAATAAACTTACTTTTAAATAGCGTTAAGGCTTTACATTTTCCACCTTAACACATAATAGTCTCCATAGTCCATCCAGTATCAGCACATCTCCAGACCGGGAGACTACCCTAAATACTCCACGGGCTACGGGAGAAAACCAAACTCGTACAAGGCGCGCTAGGGTAGGTGACACGACACACAAGGCAATGCTAGGGTAGATATACCAATTACGCACACGGGTTGGTGGTGACACATAGTGCGCAGCTACCGCCCACCTTGAGCCACACCCCCAAAATCAAAAGTGGCCACTGAATCAATCCAAAAGTTAGGGTATAATATCGAAGCTGTGTCTGATAAGAGGTGCTACCTCACTGGCCCGAAATTGCTCCTATTTTATTCACCTTAAGCCAACTCACGGGAGTTGCGTCCACGTTCATACCTCAAAGGACGTCGCCACCATCTTACTTCATTCTGGAATCTCCACCCTGTACACGGTTGTTAAAGTGGTTTTTGGGGTTGGCAGAGAGTATGACAACTTTCGATCTCGGTCTCTTTAACAACCAAACGTTATTATAACGCCGTGGTCATTTCAAAATAGTTTATACTACAAAATCAAATCATTTCATTTCCAAACTATATTCCGTTCAAAATAGTTTATACTTCGAAACCAAAACATTTTTATTTCAAAACTATATTCAAATCAAAATAGTCTATACTTCGAAACCAAAACCATTTCAAAATCATTTCCTTTCAAATCCTTTATCAATTCATAATCATTCTTTAATTCAAATATTCAAATTAAATATTATTTTAAAATCAAATATGTCATTCATTTATTATTCCAAATATCATTACAAAACACATTTCAAAATTCCATTCAAAAATTCATTTATCTCATTTCATTTCATTCCATTTAACACATAACAAAGTAACCATTATTTAAATTAAAATTCAATTAAAATTCCTTAAAAATTCAAATTTAAATATTGGAATGTATTTATACTCCTTAAATTGCACAATTTATCAGTTCCAAAAGTTAAATCGTTATCACTTTAAAATATAACTCAAACAATGTTAAAATCTATAACATTTCAGAACATTATCAAATTTTAGTAACGACAGCATTTATAAAGTGCTACAGTAGGTATTTAATTTCCAAAATAGTTCAGCTCAGAAACAATAGCATTTATAAATACCGTAATAGATATTTAGTTATTTTAGGACTTAGTTAAATTTCAGAAGTGATAGCACTTAACAAATGCCATCGTAAAACCACAACATTTTTGGGAATGCTATCAATAAAATTCTAGATTTTATTATAACTTTTCAGAAACAATAAAACTTCAATTTTAGCAAATGTTAAATTTTAAATCATATTTTTGGGCTTTAAAACTTCACATTTAAATTAATTTAATATATGATTTATCACAACAAAATTTTATAATTAAATATCCAATTTAAAACTCAATTCATTGTTAAGTCAAAATTTCACTATTTTCTTAACTTATTAATTTAACAAAACTTTAACATTTTACTTCAAATATCTTTTCAAAACTTTAAAATTTAATTTCCATTATTTACTTACATTTTCAAAAATAAAATTTAAAGTCAAAAATCACATTCACTTCAAGTTTACATACTTAAATTTAATTCAAATATTTAACTTTCTTAAAATATAAGAAAAATATTTAAATCATAATTTAAAATACATACATACATACATACATATATATATATATATAATTAAAATATACCACAGGGTCTGTATATTATTTTATATCCTATGTCAAGTGATACAGATACGTACCATTCCAATCCGCAATTTAAAAAGAATAACCCAGGTTCTATCATTTCAAACCCGCAATCCCAAGTCAAATAAAATACAATAAAGATCACTTGAGCCTATCATTTCAGCTCATAATGATTTTTTCCCTATTCTAATGTCTGGGTATGTATCGTTTCAAGCCATGGTGATTCTATTCTAACATGGAACTTGCAGTGTGAACATATGCATAAACAATATAAACAATTATACTATATGCTAATGTCATAATACTGTCATATATAATATGTCAGATGATAATTAACAAAGTTATCATGGTAATAACATGAAATACATATCATATAATTATCGTTAACTTGCATAAACATTTTAATTACCAATCACTTGTCATCCATTTACCATTTCATAAGTAATAATGTCAGAGTGAGAAGGTCTCACCTTTATCAAAGCTAGAGACCCAAAACAATACTCATGAACGATTTCAAAAGCACGACAAGCACGATTAGATTTGAATGGATGGAGAGCCTTGTAAACAACACAAAATATAACATACATAAGCAAAAATATAAATATTGACATACAAATAAAGTTAACAACTTTTGTTTGCAAAACAAGAGAGACAACCAAACCTTAGGAGTAAAAGACTTGTACAAGACAACATAAGCTTGGCCAAAATGCAAATGGACTTGATGTAACCACACCTAGGCTCGGACTAAGTCATGTATGCTCGGACATGAGTCATGAGACCTGGCTATGGACATGAAAATGGAAGACAAAGGCATAGAGAGGCAAAAGTATGCAAGGGGTCAAGGGATGGAAGGTTTTGGTGCAACCAGGCTCGGCCCATGCCAACATTTGGGCTCGGCCATGCCACTACAGGTTAGGTCAGAGGCTGACGGTGATGGCTAGAGCTCATGGCAGCAAGTGGTGGTGGTGTTAGAGGTGGTGGCCACGGCTAAACATGAAGGTGATGGGAATACATAGCTTGGCTATGAATTGTTTGGAGTTTTTGCAAACTTTTTGTGTTGCTTGTTCATTTGGTGGTCACGGCCTGGTCTGGTTAGAGGAAGGGGAGCTTGTAGGCTGTGGATGATGAGGAGGAGATAATGGTGGTGGTCGGTGGAGGTGAAGGTGGATGGTGGCCGAGCAAAGCTAGTGAGGAGCAAGGCAAAAATCAAAAGAAATGTAGGAGAAAGTAAGGAAGAAGGACGCCATAGCTTGCAATTTTTTTTAGAATGAAATGGTCCTGAGAATGAAGGAAATGAGAGGTTATTCATGTGAAAACAGTAAGAAATGCATGGCTAGGAAGAAAAATGAAAAATCAAGACAATGAAGAGGCATAGGATAATGAAAAGTCACACGTTTCAAAAGCTTTGTCTCTTTGAATTTCCAATTCCTTTAATCCAATATAAACAAATATAAATTAAGATTTAAATAAAATGTTAAAAATAAAATAAAGCAGTACTGAAAATAAATAAATAGTTTTAAGAAAAATAGAAAATAAATAAAGAAAATACTTTATTTAATTGAAACTAGAATTAAAATTTAAATAAAATACAACTAACATTGGAAAATTTCAACTACACTTTTATAATGTTTTTAAAAATAAACATATATACATAACATGTCATGTTACACATGTAAACATAAATTAGAATATGACATGACAAACAAAATATTATTTATATAAATTAAAATAAACAATTTACATACAATGCTTTAAAAAGCATAACTTTCACAATATTAATCGGATTCCAACAAAACGAAAAGTAGTATACTTAAAGTTTTATTTACTTTCATAAAAGAAAGGTAAATTTCAATTTTTCACTTTTTAAAATTTTAAATTTAAAAGTCAAAGTTTGACCATATTGACCAAAATTCACATTTCTGAAAAATATAATAATTTATTTATGCTTGGGATTATAATTTACATCAAAATCAAATTTTATATTTAAAATAACAAAAATTATTCATTTTAATAAATAAAATAAAGTTTTTGAATCAGGAAATTCAATTTAAAATAATTAAAATATACAATTAAAATAATCATAAAATACAGGGTGATAAAATTTTGTTGCACCAAACATTCATGAAGTTTGTTATTTTTCCATGTACAGGCCAGGGCATCATATTATAGAAATTTTTGCATTGGCAAGAGGAATGCCAAGGTAAGAGGAGTTGTCAGCAAATGATTAAAGTTAAGTGAGGGTTCTGATATCATTATAAACATCCTCAGTGACACTAGCAAGGAGAATGCCAGATTTATACGTATTGAGTCTAAGGCCAGTTAATTTGTAGAACTCCAACAGTGTATGTCAAGGATACATTTAATTGATAGAAGAGTAGGCTTAGTGAACATGATCACATCATTGGCAAACATTAGAGAGGTGATCGCAGGGTCTGCATTTAGGGTGCAATTTGTAGAGCTTACTGCCACACACAATTTGATCATGCAAGTAAGAACTTCCATAACAAGGATAAATAAATAGGAAGACAAGGGGTCTCCATGTCTTAGGCTCTATTTACTTTTGAATACCCCTCAGAATTACCATTATACCAAATAGAGAAGGTTGAGGTTGAAAGGCAAGCATAAATCCAGGCTATAAAATATTTAAGAAAGTCCATTGCACTAGTCAAAGTTTTTTCTAATATCAAGTGTTAATATGGATTTAGGAGATATATTGGATTTGTTATAGCCTTTTAACTGCCCGTGAGATATAAGAACGTTGCCAGAATAGATCTACTTGATCGAAAGGTTGCATGGTTACTGGAGATTAGATCAGGAAACACCATTTTGAGCCTAGTTGCAATTATCTTAGTTATAGATTTAGATATTGTGTTGCAACTGATAGGCCTGAAGGCAATTACATCAATAGGAGCATTAAATAGGCATAAAGGCTAAGTTAGTGGCATTCATCCCATTAGACAGTTACATAGACCCTTAGGAATAATTTCCCATGAAGGAGTGAAAAAACAACATTAAATACTTTAGGGCCGCCTTAAGAATTTTTATTCATATCAAAATTGCTCTTTTTTAATTTTTCGCTAGAAATAACAGGTAAGATTTGGGAAATCTGGTAAGGAGTCAAAGTAGGCAAGTTTACGTTACATAAAATATCAAGTCAGAGTTACCAAAAAAATCCGAGAAATAATTAAGGAAGGCATCATCAACTTGATTTGGAGAGATGGGATTTCCATGTTGATAATGAATACCGTGTATATGAGATTAGGCCTGCTTCGTCTTAAGAGCAGCATAGAAGTATTGGTGTTTCTATCACCAAGATCATCCAATTTTTGTCTTGACTTCTACTTCATCATGTCAGCCTCAATAGATAGTGCATTTTTTTATATTTAGAGAAAAGGTTATTGTAACAACCCGCACCTTAATGCATCTGAATATTGACAAAAATCGAAACCCAGGTCTATTAGGGTATGGATCGTTGGTTTTGGTAACATGTAATGAACATAAGTATACCAGAGTGCGATTAATATAAACTCACACCAGAATTGAAAAATATAATATAACATACGTATTGCCTAAGACACAACCTTTGAATGTCATTCCTTAGATATTTAATTGCCTTTCCAGCGTTGAGCGTGAAATAGAAGACTTCATCATCTATTGTTCCCGTCTTGCACCAATAACTTGTCCTTCTAAACCTAACATATGGATTGTTATGAGGAGGGTGGCCTAAACAACGTTCTGGTGATTGGAAAACACATACTTTACTCATCTCATTAATTTATATCGATTGGTTCTCATTTAAATGTTATCTCTAATTATGGCTAATTTGTTAAATCTTATATGTATGCTTAAGCTAGCCTTCTTCAAGGTACACAATAAATACACACACACACACATACACCTATGAGCATATATACATTTAGCTTACACTACCCAATAACCTCGACCACTTAATACTTCTTAATTATGAAGCGACTACTTCACATTATAAATGCTAGTCTATTAGTTCTAGTTACAGGGACCAATGACCCGTATATACGGCTTTGTAACATAATATATCATTGAATTACTGTACTACTATCGCAACTCAAAGACTCATCTATGGGTAAACTAGTCCACCTCCATTCAACTAATTTTTGATCTAACTATAAGGTTCATGTGTATCCCATACCGAATCTACACTAGTAGGAAGTAAAATCCGTCAAGGCATAACCCAACTCTTTGCTACCGTTCACATGGGACCGTTGGGCGTCAAAGCCTATAGGCCAGACCTATTACAATAATACCAATGCCAACTACTGGCATTGCCCATCGACTCTCCACAGCTGACATCCCAATTTAGATCAAGTAATTCTAGGAAAATACACCTTTTAGTTACATACTACCTCTCTTTTGCATAAGAGGTAGACCCCATTTCCTATAAGGTCCCAAGCCATTTAATACTTCAAATCCGAGGCGAACCCAAACCGCAAAATCATATTAGCAATCCTAGTTTAATATTAGGCAAGGCAAAGCCCACTAATCCCTATTTGTAAATTTAAGGCTATATAATTTACACTAATGACAATTTTACAGCCTTATAGTACTTAATTTATACCTAACATATTTATTTAATTTTCTATAAACGTGATTTTGTCCAAAATAAGTGATTACTATCTTAAACGGACATTTCTAAGAACACTTATTTATTAATTTCAACTTTTCCTATTATTCCTTCCTTATCTCTCCTTAATTAACCTACCAATTTCATTAATCAATCCCATTTAGTACATTTATAACCTATTTAAATTCTTGCAACTCCTAATTTATTGCAAATATATTGCTTATTCAATTTTGGAGTAAAATTTGCAACTTTATTTCATAATTCTACCATTTATTACATGATTGAATCTAACATTTTAATTATAGCTAATGCGAATATTAGCGTATATTATGCTGTATTAATTATGTACTTATTTTGAATGTTTAGCGTGGTTATACATGTTTATAAATTTATTATTATGTTTCTAGTTATTAATCCCTAACTAGAAACATTTCATATTTTAATCCATGAGAATTATCCTTCAAAAAGGTTTCTCGTTATAACCTTCTATAAATTAACCTAAAATAAGAGATTTACCTTGTTCGAAATTACAAGGAATTATTTATTTTACTTTTAATGAAATGGGCCGTGTAAACTATGAAAACAAAATCACACATCTCTTTCTTCTTCTTATGTATATTCCTCATCACTTCAAACATCGCACTTTTTCTATATTTTAAAAAAATTAGACAAATTTATCGAGGTTACATAGATAATATTTCCAACAAATTAAAATACAGAAATTTAAATTCCAATAGAATTAGGGAACAAATTAATAACTTTACAACCCATTTGTAATATGGAACAAATTATACATCTTTATCTATATTCAACTTTTAATAACTTGGGGAGTAATTTCCAGATATAGGTGTAAACAATATTTCTATTAATTTGCAGAATATGTAAGGGTGTTTTATGCGTTAATTCAAGCCATAACTCTTTAGATCTTTATTTAGGCATAATCATTAAATAAAAGTCCAATGAGACAAATTCCAATGTTATAAATAAATTACATATTTCTCATTCACATTTAGAGGTTTTCAAATCTCCATATCTGAATCCAAATCCTTTACTTGACCCTTTTTTCATTCCAATCCAAAGGAATATGCATAACGAGGTATACACATATTACCAAAACTATAGATCTGAGTAGAGATCGGAGGTTAAGGGAAATATAGATTGAAATTTACCTTTTCTTCGTAGAATTTGTGGAGAAAAGAAAATGGCTGAGCTTCGCCCCTTGATTTAGAAAATAAAAAAAGAAAAGTAAGGGATTAAGCCTGTATTTATAGGCGTACGAATCTATTCCATCTTACTTGTATATACGTTGAGCATTTATGTTAATTAATGCATATTCTTTCTTTAATTCCTTTTTCATTTATTCTACACCATTTTTGTTCTAATTTGATTAACATTAACTTTGCTAACAAGTTAAATATCCACTAACGTTAAATAACATTAATTTATTACCATTTTTTCCAAGTTAATTAACGTTAATTAACTTGGAAAAAATGGTAATAAGTTAATTTCTTTCTTCCACATTTAGTAAATGTTAAATTTAGTTAACGTCAATCAATTATATCTATTACATATTATTTCCTTCCCTTAAATGTTAAGCTTTCTTACAAACATTTGTTTTAATGTTAATTAATTTTCATTTATTTATTTCCCTTTCAACACTAATTTATTTTGATTTAACAGTTATCTACTTCATTACTTCCTTCTGATCTCTGATTTAATTAGATTTAACATAGCCAATTAATTAATTGTTAAAATTTATATCTAATGTTTATATTAATGTAAATTATTAATAATTATTTACTTCCACACGCATTTATTTACTTAAATTCTTTCTTAGTTATATTTAAGTTGATTGAGTTCCCTTGGTTAACATTTATATTTGATGTTACATTTATACTTAATGTCCATTTAAGTGTTAAGTTATTAACATTTAATTCCTTAATTAGTTCTGAATTGTTTTCGATCCGAAAACTTCAAAACTTAATGACTTTTTCATTTGAGTTTCGATTGCGGCACTCCATATATAAAAGTTGCTTAGAAAATCGCACCACGAGCGCAATGGTTCAAGTTTCCTGATCAAATTTTATCATTTACTCACATTCCATTATTGAAGCTTATTAATTGTTTATTAATTATCGTTAATTTTATGGGGTGTTACATTCTCCCACCTTAAAATAATTTTGTCCTCGAAATTCCTCAAAAAGTTGAGTCATATAACATAGCGCACAATCAATCTAAACTAACAAACAATTAGCGCACAACCAATTTTGCAGCTAAATATGTAAATTGCATGATGTATCACAATGTATAAAACACGGATGCAAAAAGATTCAAAATTGATGCCTCCTATATGAATGTATTCTTTTAAAAACATTTTTAAAAATATGATGCAAGCAACCTAGATATATTAATTATATATATATATATATATATATATATATATATATATATATATATATCTGTGTGTGTGTATGCAAGTTCTCGAACATCATTTTTCACACAAAAATTTCCATACTCTCGCGAGTAGGAGTATGGTTCAGCCAATTTTACATCCAAATCCTACCATCAAAAACCCAGTACACAATTTTTAACGTCTAAAAAATTGAAAGTCTAGATTTCTAAATCTATACTCCTACGCCAGAAAAGGATTTTAGATGAATTTTTTTTCAATTCCACCATTATTTTGGATACCTATTCCGCTGTACGCGGGAACCTTCTTTTTTACCCTGACACTTTTCCAAAATATTTGAGTATAATTTGCATAAGGAGGTTCATTTTTGGATTTTAAAGCATAATTGTCTTAAGCGTAAGTTTTATTTTACTCTTAATAAGGTATGGAAATAAAAATTCCAAAGTTAAAACATCATTTTCTCTTGTTTTTATATATGTATAATATACTGTAACCCTTGTCGAAAAATAAAATTCATACATACTAACACATCGATTCTCTTATGCTAGTTAGTGTGGCATTTGAAAACAAAAATAAATTATTTCAAAAGAAAACTTTTAAATATAATTTCCAAAATAATTTCAACTTGCAAAACAATTTAAAGAATTGAATTCCCAAAAGCATTTAAACATCACATTTTACTTTATTTTCATATTTATTTATTGTTTATTCCGAAAGCACTTGAATTTTTTTTTTTACAAAAACATTTGAAGTTAGCTTTCCAAAACTTACACTAACTTTTTCGAATTACTTGAAATCCCTTTATACAAATTTATCCATTATTTTGTTTTCTAAAACATTCTACCACTTTTAAAATTCCTTTCAAACTATTTGTAAAACTATTTATCAAACAACCAATAAATTTCCAAATCCAGTATTGAAAATACTTCATATCACTTTTAAATATACCACTATTTGAATACTTTAAACTGACTTTCAAAAGCATTGTATAAAAAAAATCATAGCCCTCGAATAGATTTTTGTAAACATTTGCTACTTTATCCTTAAAAATAAAATAAGCCACATCTTAACAGAATCGAGACTCGGTCAACAAGTTAATTCATATTAATGACTTTAATATTGAGCAGTTAATCCTAAATTGGTGGAACCTTTCTTTTACTCTAAAACAATAAACTACCTAAACGAGTATTTATAAATTTTAGCTTTTAAAGCATAGAGATGCTGATCCATGCTTTCGCAACAACCTTTCCCTATTCTCTATTTGCTAATTTTTTTTTAAAATTCTAAAGTTTTGGGACCTAAGTATTTTAAATTTCCATTTGCTAACTTAATTCCCTAATTTAGTTTATAAACTTTCAGTCTTACCTATATTTCATCGCTAGATAAGTTACTTTATGAGATCTCATTATTTAAACTGTTTCTCAATATATATTTATATAGCGGTCTCATCTAATCCATAACATCAACACAGTGATAAAATAGAAACATATCTTATATCATATCGTACGCTTTTCCTAAATTTGAAGGGAGACAACTAGCAATAATAACCTAAAAACCCTAAAAGAAAATTGCTGGAAGCTGCCATTAATCATCAACTGGGTTAATGATGTTTTGGCCCTAGCTCCCCTTACTTAATTAAGATGGACATTTCTAGTGTGCCCTTCTACTATCACCCACCTTTCAATGACTCACCTTTTGAGCTTTCAATAAATGTGATCCATCTATTACTGCTTTCTTTTCTAAAGCTAAATCTCTTAACAGTATCCATGAACTTTAGTATTTACCTTCCTAATTCTTGGTCTTTCATGCGAGCATATCTTAGGACTCATAAAGTTATAATTTGACACTATTTCCATTCCTTTATGGGTTCTCCTTATGGTTTTCTCCAATGTAATATCCCTTGATTGGTACTAATATTCTTTGTTGCTACCCTATGGCATTGTAACACTCCTAATTTTTAATAACATTATACAAAAGATTCAATTAGATAAATTAAATAGAATAATGTAAAAGTGATAAGGGGATTGAGATTTGAATAAATATAATTATGCCATGCTCAATTAAATAATTATTTGGGCTTAAGAATGTGTTATAAGCTAATTAATTTACATAAGGGTATATTGGGTATTGCCGCACATAAACATTGCCTCTATATATTTTCATTCCTACCATTTTATTTCCCATTCATGCTATTTTGAAAATGCAAAACAAAAATTTAAAGAGGGGTCGACCATTAAGAGAAGAGAAATAAAAGTAAAGCTAGGGATTCAAGCTTAAGGGGAATTAATCTCAATCCAATCTTCCTGTCTTAATCAACGTGAACAATAATTCTATCCCTATTTTGTTTATAATCATATGTTTTTGGATTTAAGGGTAAATTCATTTTTAGATGATTTGGATGATGATATGATTGAATTACTCTTCATTTGATTTAAACAAGAATGTTTAAATAAGATTATATACCGTTTTAGGTAAAAATTGATGGATATCAATGTTTAAATGCCATGGAAAAAATTTATGTTATGTAAAACATGATTTAGAGTTGGGTTTTAGTTTTGATAGATTTTCAAGCTGTGGAAAGATTACAATGAATTTTCAAAGGAAAATATGGTATTTGGGTTTATAAATTTATTTTGGAAAATATATTGAGAATCTGAGTCTGAAATTTTAATATGTTAGATAACATGATTAAATTGAATTTCTAGAAATTTTGGGGATTTTTCCAAACTTATTTTCTATGCAAATTAAATTATTTTAGAAGAGGGACTTCTTTGCAATATTGGTTTTACTCAATGGAATGGCTTATTTGCTAGCTTAACCATGGTTTAGCTCTGAAATAAGCGGCCATTATTTTAGCAAAGAATTTGATAAGTTAATGCAACCAATCTTGTGTTTACACGAGGCAAGTTAGTTGGAAAGTGTTTTCTTTGTTTAGTATTATACCAGGTTTACCCAAAATAGTTGGTTCCGCCTTATTTAGAAGTACCTTTCGACTCAAAGCTTTCATTTTCAATGAAGTCGAAAGCCACTAAGTCGAAACCAATACACAAGGTATCACATAGATGGAACGTAGTGGATTAGAGAAAGGCGGAAGGCATGGTGTCGAAAGCATAGCTTCCGATAGGGTCAATACCTGTTTGTTTGTTTTAAAAGTAAAGCGCCTGCCTTGTTTTAATTAAAGCCTTCGAAGGAGTCCAAGCATGTGTTTTCGAAAGAGGTTTTCCAAATACTTTCGAAGGGGTTGCTATCAACTTTTGTTTTCTTTCGAATGGGTTCCTTTACTTATAAAATAGTACTTTTGAAAGAGGGGGTTCCGACTTAGTCGAAGTCTTGCTGTTATTCTTTAGCCTTTCGAGCGAATTGAAGATATTAACGCTTTCGAAGGGTAGTTTTGTTTTAAATTTGTTTTAAGCCACTTCCTAAATTATTTTGAAAGGGTCCAAGGGTTTCGAAGGTAAAGGCTTCGAAAGGGGTTTCGATGCTATCCTTTAATGTTTTATTTAAATTGTTTGAAGCTTTCGAAAGGGATGGTGCCGACGCCATCATGTTTTCCCTAATATTTTTATATGATAAAGGATGGTTTCAAAAGAGATACTTTCATTTATACTAATGAACTGTTGGATTTCGCGTTTAAAGGACGCGTAAAATTTATGGTATAAGTAACGTAATAAACGTATAAACTAAAAAAGTTATTTTATATAAATTTAGGTGTTTTGCATTGCGTCGGTTTGGCATATTTTA
Organism: Allium cepa; assembly: GCA_030765085.1. NCBI lineage: Eukaryota > Viridiplantae > Streptophyta > Magnoliopsida > Asparagales > Amaryllidaceae > Allium > Allium cepa. The sequence goes on from CM060943.1 coordinate 738,405,304, forward strand.
AAAATCATATTTATATCTGTATGGATTAAAATATCAGTTAGTAGTTTATAGTAAACGTTACATTTTCCATAGTTGTCAATTGGGTTTTAATTTTTGTATATGACTTTTTCATTCCAAAATCTTTGCCAATTCTTGCCGTTTCATTTAATTCAATCAAAATAAAGATCAAAATTTCATATAGCTGATCACGCAACTATAAAATGGTATAAAATGTTGAAATCAAATTTTCATAAATTGGCAGCATAAATCACGCTTATAAAATAACGTTCAAACTAAAGAAACTAGAAAGTAATCAACGCATGCATTTAATCAAGATTTTCGTATAACTGGCAATAATAAATCATGCAACTTTCTGGTCTGCCTAAATGTTTATTATCACTTTCCATTCTTGCCTGCTTGTTTGGTCCCCTATATTTCGCAAGCCTTATCCATGAATACATGAGAAAGAATTTTATAAATTAAGAATCAATCTCTTGTATAAATTCACGCATCATTCTAGGAATTCATTAAATCAAAATTTTGTATAGTCTATTCAGTTCAAAGCAAATTATATTTGATTACTGTTTTCCTATAATCACGCAAGCCTCCCATATACATTATTATGCAACTCGCATCTTAGAAGATCTCACGTGCCTTCATAACTCTCAACTTGTTTTCTTATATATATGTATAAAGCCTCACACAAAAACTTTATATTGCATCTAAAATTTTCCTTCTTCTTCTTTTGTGCTGAAGCCTCTATCAGGTAATGGTTTTACTTTTTCTTTTCTTCTTTCAGTTTTTCCCTTTCTTCTTCTTGTTGTTCTCTGTTTCCCTTTTGCCTTGCTCGGCTACTTCTCCACCACGTCACGTCCCTCTAAGTTTTCATAACCAAGCTTATATCCCGAACAAGCCCATGGTTAATATATTATAATATTTTTCTAAATTTTTTTAAGTATTTTTGAAATAAAATTTATGTAATTCAACTAAAAATTTGACTTAAGGCTTTAAAATTTTAAAGGTGTTTTGTTTTTTTAAGTTAAATTTTTGTAAGTTAATAATTGGATTTAAAGTGAATTTAAAGATTTTATTTACGATAAATGACACAATAATTAAATTTGATTTAATATGGAGTTGAAATCTAACCTAGAAATTTTACTAAAAGTTATTTCCGAAAATGGATATGTTTGGTATAGTAAATAATGTACTTTAAATTGATAAAATGAAAGACGATTGAAATGGAACATTTTGGAATAACTTTTATTTAACTTGAATCATAGTTGAATTGATGTCTAAATGAATAAAGTTGTGAAGAAAATTTAGTGTATATTAACTATAAAAGAAAAAAAAATTATGGAACGGATGTGTTTTGTAAGTAAATAATTGAAAATGTTGTTTTCAAATGGAAAGGTGAAATTTCAATTTATGACTTAACTTGAAAATTTGAAATTGGGTTTTAAATAAAATTGTTAAGTTAAGTAAATAAATGAGAATTTATTTTTATTTAGGAAGTGGGTATTTTTTTGTAAAGTTATTTGGAAAAATATATATACAAGTTAAGTAAAATTGGGAAATTCTGACTTACAAATGATTCATAGTAAATTTGGATATTTTATTTATAAAATTTATTTTATTTAATCATAAGATAAATGGTATCCAAATGAACATTTTTCTGAAGTAGGAATATGATTTTTAAAGTTAAGAATGGTTAAAAATTTAAATCTTAATGTTTCTGAATTCGACAATGTTTTGAAATTGAAGTGGCAAAGACGTGTTGTAATTAAGAAACAGAGAGAGTTTGCATTGAAGAATAGTTTAGGCAGAGACGCAAGTTTGTGTAAATACATATTTTTCAAAATTAGATAAGTTAGGGTATGCCGGTGGAAATAATAATAATAATAAAATGTATAATAATAATAAATAGTATTGCCAAGCCTATGAAGTTGGGGTCGGGATGTGGGGTGAGGCAGTCGAGCAAAAGCTGAACCAAAATTTCTTTTATTCTATTCGTTCCAGTTGTTTCGAAAATTTTTCTTTGACCGTAATTTTAAAAGTCGCGTATTTGGTATTTGGATCTTATTTTAGATTTGAATCAAGGCGTGGCATCCGCGGAAACCTAATCGTGCCATTTGTACGATCCTTTATCAAGTCGTAAAATCGTTTGAATCTGATTATCTGCAGTTTAAGGTGAGTATTTCTCACCAGACAAACATACCTATATTTATGTGAATTATCGCAAGTGTATTTGTAAATTATTTATTAAATGTCATCTATCTGTAATATAACGTATGATGTTAAACCCCATTTTAAATTGACACCTCATCAGTTGTTTATCTGTCGTAATATAGTTGTAGTTATATTATTTAATGCTTATTTACTGTTAAATCATCACTGCAAGTTCCCTGTAAATTGAGATCGTTATAGGCTGAAATGATAGGCCTGTACGATAATTAATTATTCATTCATTTATTTAATTGTTTAATTTTAAATATTTAACTTGGGATTGCGGGTTTGAAATGATAGAACCCGGGGTTTTTTGTAAATTGCGGATTGAAATGATATAAATCCGTATCACTTGACCTAGGCTAGAAAACTATATACAGACCCGTGGTTTCTATAGTATTTTTCAGAAATATTTTAAATTTATTTTGGAAGTTTATAATATTCCGATTTAAATGTATGTAAAGGATTTTATTTATAATGATTTTGAATGAGTTAAAAATGTTAAATAAATAAATAAATGTTTGAATAAAATTTTGGAATATAACTTATTTTGGAAATTCTGGGTTTTGGTAAAAGTAAGAATTCAGTTAAGAAAATAATTGATAATAAGTTATATTTGGAATTTAAACTAAATTGTTAAGTTATTAATCTATTACAGCATTTAAATGTTGTCTTTTAAAATTGGACTGTTTTAACCTGTAAACTTTAGGTAGCATTTCATAAGTGCTATAGAAACTGAAATTTGATATTTTTAATCAATTTGTGGAAATAATCTTTGGAAAAAGGGGATTAAAATTTGGAATTTAATATGTAATTAATAAAATAAGGAATTGATTTTTTTTTGAATGGGTTTTATGGAAGAATTTAATTTTAAAAGGTGAGAAAAGAAAATTTAATTCCTAAATAAATTGAATAGATTTAAATGGTATATTAAAATGACCAATGTTTAAAAACAATATTTTGATATTGTTGTAACGACCCGTAAATTTAGTGGATTAAAATTTGTTAAAATTTATAAGTTTTGTAATTTAATTTAGTAGAAAACTTTAAATTATAAACGAATATTGAAATAAACGCTAAATTTAATTATGTAAATGTGGACTTAAGACCTAAGTATAGGAATTGGAATAAAATCTAATTTGAATTAAGCAGAAGAAGGATTTGATTAATATATATGTTATTTGTTCAAGGTATTGAATAAAATTTGGGAAATCTAATTATAATTAATGATAATAACATTGGTATTAGAATAAATAAATTTCAATGCAATACCCAAATAAGTGGATAAAATGAATGTATGTAAATGTATACCAGGTTATTTATCAAATAGAAGGAAAGAAGAAATAATATCGAATTGATTATGAAATAAATATATATATTAAATAGTAATGAAATGTAAAGTAAATGGCGATTGTATAAAACCAATGCAATAAGATTTTCTAATAGTAACTGAAGGTAGACGTGTGAAATAGAGTTAATTACTATAATTAGTGTACGTTACTTATTTTATTAGTTGTCAATGTTAATCTGGAATCAAATTCGATTTATCACCAAAATTACTGCAGTTAAAGTGGAATAAATTGGTAATTGAAGAATGTTGGATCCAAATAAGTTGTAACCAAGGAAAATCCCATTTTCAATAAACTATGTGGGGAAAAGAAATGAAACCAAAATGAAAATGTGAAAATATAAAATGTAATGAAATTCTAAGTAATAATGACTTTGTTAGTTAAGTGAAGACTGATTTGATATTAAGTTGTGACTGGATAGAAATCAAATTTATTTGGGATTGATTTGCAATCAATTGAATTTATTGCTGTTAAATGCATTTAATATTTAAAATAATTATGTAAATATTATTTGGAAGAAATTGAAGTTATTTGGGTAATACGTATTGTAATTGGCAAATTTAGATACTTTAAAGTGAAACGGAAATTATTTACGCAATAGTTTGATTGCAATATTTAATTCATCTAATTGATGATAAAGATTTGTGAGATTTATTTAATAGGAATTATGGGGCATTTAATAGGTAATTGCTGATTTTGAATCGAATTAAAGGGATTACTGAAATCAAAATTTAGCAACTTTTAAACCATTGAAATTTATTTAGAATATAAAGAGTTGTCTATTTAATTGAGTTAAAATTTTGAAATTGCGTTGTTGCAATTAAATGGGAAATAAAATGTTAAGGATAACCAGTATTCAAGATTTACCATCTATTTAGTATATTAATTGTAACTGATAATCAACTGCAATAAATAATAAATAATTACTACGTTAACATTAATTGAAGTGATATTTGAAATTTAATATTTAGGAATTATGTAAATATAAGTTCAAATGAAATTGGAAATATTTACATATTGAAATATGAACCCAATGATAAATTCTTCTATTTGACAATAATAATGGGAAGTAAATTTAATTAAAATTTTGGAAATTTAATTTATAATTTGGTGAAATTAATGAAATTTGGGGATTTCTAAAATTTTAAATTCGACAAGTTAAATTTTGTTTAAATTAGTATAGGTGATTGAAAAATTTATAATAATAAGAATCGTCAATTATCAAAAAGAAATGGGAAATTTGATTTAATTGACTAATTTTTAATTTATTTAATTAATATAAAAATAGCCATTTTGGACACGGACTCGGATTTCGACGAAACAAGTTTCATCGGATCCGTAGCGGTGAATTATTGTAGGGTTTCAAGTTTCGTATCGATCGGACTTGTCGTTTGATCGTACGAACGTGAAACGCCTTGAAATCAATTTTATTAAAATCAATTTGAAATCAATTTGAAAATTTTGTTTTCAGCATAACTTCTCCATACGATCAAATTTGGACGTGAAACTTTTTCCCATCGCGTTCAGAATATTTTAAAATACCTATTTGGATATATGGGTTTAATAAATTTCGTTCCGGGGTTAGAACAGGCTTTTTGGGACAACTATCGTTTAGCACGTTCGTTATTCGTGCCCACCTAGCCTACTACTATGTGTCTATATATATGTTGTGATAAACCCTAGCCTCCATCTTCTATCAATTGTCTGTACGTTCATTTTCTTCATCTCTTTCTCTTCCTTAATGGTTGCAAAACCTAGATCTATCTACAGTTCAAAAATCAAAGTCAAAATTCAAACTCTCCAGAAAAATTCCACAAAAATATATGTCATAGTTCTCGAGATACGTAATCTGCTGGTACAATTTGTTTCTGTTTGGATATTCGTTTGACCAGAATAAAATCGTTGAAGCGTTGGCCGTTCATCATCGTCGTAATCAAAGCCGATGGATCGGCAAACCATTCCTGGGTTTTGTAGAGGGGACGGAGGGGAGTTGATCTATGTGTTTTGTTTCGAGAATCAACGGTTAGATTGGGAGATTAATTCGATCTAGGGTTTCTTATAGTGGCGGCTGAGTTTTGTTTCGCGTTGATTCATAGCCGATGATGGTCGCTAGGGGTGGGTCAGATCTGGAGGAGGCTCGGCGTCGATGTCTGGGGAGGAGGCGTGAGGCGCGACGTGGCGGCTAGGTCGCGTTTCATTCGTTCGTTCGCATTTTTGGGTTCTGGGTCATGTGCGTGCGTTTCCTGTTCTGGGAAGATGGAGATTTTCTTTTGCACGTGCCTGGAAACATTCAATGGTGACGTGGCTTTGGTTGTAAGTGATTTTTGGTCCATCTTTGTTTATTTTTAATTTGAAATTCAAGTGCAATTTTTGACATAACTTCCACATACGAACTCCGATTCACGCGAAATTTCTTTTGTTGGGATCGAAATTTTATTTCGGATCTGATGACGCTGGTTTGGACTGATTTGGAGACCGTCGAATTTTTGGGTTTAAATCGAATTTAAATTCGATTTAAATTCAAAAGGTGAGTGTTTTAACCCACTCACAACTACTAAAAGTTTTATGTTTGTTAAATTTATTTTAGATATGAGTAGAAATTTATTTATGACTGTTTGGCATGTTTTATTCATCATATCTGTTAAATCGCATTCATTTAATATAACTGTTCATTAAATTTTATTACTGCATATAGATTGACAGTTATAGTTATTTATTTGCATATAAACTGTTAGTTTAATAGTTGTTAAATTTTATTTTGAATATAACTGCCAGTTATTACCTATTATATATTATCAGATATATATTGATATTGATTTATTATTGGATGATGTTTGTGATTTGGATAATGGATGATTTTGATGAATGGATGTTTTATTGTATATCATTAAACTGCAAGTTATCATGCATTTTTCATTTCATTCGGGATTGTGGTTTGAAATGATATACAACCGCAAAATGTTATTTTTAAATTGCGGATTGAAATGATAAATATCCGTATCACTTGACCATAGGATAGAAAATTATATACAGGCACCGTGGTCTATATATATAAAATATTTAAAGTGATTTCTATGGTTTGGATGGGATACGGTTTATAAAAAATTTTAATTTTGATATTTTATAAATAGTATATTTTTTTCCTATATATATATACATATGAAGTTAAAATTTTGAATTCAAGCTGGGTATAAATCTGCAAATGAAAATGGAAATTTTTTGAGAAATGGGATTTGATAATTTATATCATATGTTTAATGTTTAAGTTTGGAAATTTTAAGATATGATATTTATAACTGGATTTTTCAAGATATTTAAAAATGAATATGTTAGTATAAATTAAATTGAAGAAAATATTTAATTGCTAGAAATTGGAGTTTTATTTTTATATTCAAGACTAAATAATAGTACGTTTAATTTGCTGAAAGAATAAATTCCAACTTTAGTTTTGAAATATTAATACTCCAAATGGATATATATATATATATATATATATATATATATATATAGAAATTGAAGTGGTTTTGTAACCTGAAGGGATATTTAAATTTTGGTTTAGACTTTAAATAAAGAAATATATTTGGGAAGCCATGGAAATTATTTTTCTTTACAGAGTAACCTTAAAGTTAAACCATTTATTTTATATACTGTTGAATATCCAAACCATTCAAGTTTTAGAAGTATGATTTTTAAAAGTATGAAGTCCGAAATATTATTTTTTGAAAGTATAATTCAAATGTTTGGTTTCCAGATATTATAAACTTTTAAAGCAGTATGATTTTGGAAAAGGATTTTATTTGGGATAAAATGATATCATATTGTTTGGGTTTTAAAATGATATCGTATTCATAGTTTGAAATGGAAAATTTTATTCTGGTTTTAAAGTATAAACTATTTTTAAATGACCGCGGTGTTATAATAACGATGGGTTAGCAAAGAGACCAGGATCGGATATGGACATACTCTCTGTCGATACCGAAAACCACTTTGACTAACCGTGTACGCGGTGGAGATTCCAGAATGAAGTAGGATGGTGGCGACGTTTCCTGTAAGGTAAATACGTGGACCCAACTCCCGTGAGTTGGCATAAGGTGGCTAAAACAGGAGCGATTCTCGGGCCAATGAGGTCATTCCTCTGATCGGACACTCCTCTTCGATATTATACTTTGACTTTGGATTGATTCAGTGGCCACTTTTATTTTTGTTTTGGGGGAGTTTGTTCGAGGTGGGCGGTAGCTGCGCGTTTCCACCAGCCCGGATAGCAATTGGTATATCTACCCTGGCATTGCCTAGTTGTGCCGTGTCACCTACCCTATCGCGCCTTGTACGAGTTTGGATTTCTCCCGTAGCCCATATGGTATCCTCTGGTGGCTTCCCGATCAGGAGGGACTATGATATTGGATGGACTACTGGGACTATTACGTGTTAAGGTGGAAAATGTAAAGCCTTAATGCTATTTAAAAGTATGTTTATTTTACTATAGACACTAATATAATAGCGCAATATACTACATAGTAAATAGTTTAACGGATCCTTAGGAGATGTAAAAATCCCGAGCATCTCTTGAGTTACTGCACTCATATTTATTTCTGTAAATTTAACTTACATAAGATCTTTTAGTTCTGACTCGAGTGTTTTTGTCTTTTCAAATTCGCTCGGGTCAGTCCGAGCGTTTCAGGATTTGAAGATTTAGATCTGGAGGACGAAGACGAAGATTTGTATTATTATTATTTATAGTATTGCACTACACTCACACTGTATTCCGCTGCATTGATATTATTGGTATGTGAACTCTGATATTTAATTGTATAAAGAAGAATCAAATGTTTTGTAAACAGTTTTATAAACTGTATATTTTATTATTATATTTTATCCTTCCGCTGTGAGATTCTATTTTGTTTTATTTCTTCTCTGTTTTCTTATTTACCCCATAACAATCCGCCCTTCCGTATGGTTTGAATTGGCACGTGTGTCTGCTTAAATCGCGCGAAAAGGCGGGATGTTACATCTGGTATCAGAGCTTTGGTTTAGCGATAAACCTTAGCTTTGTGGGTTTGACTCTTTACTAATAGGGTAGTAATACCCTATGGGAGTCGCTGAGCGTATATATAAGAGAGAGCGTATTTGTTAGTGTTATAAAAAGATTTTAATATTGTGTTAATCAGTTCCGTTTTGTATTTATAAATTCTGGTTGATGCATGGGACGCTATGTCATCAATAGGAATTTCTAAACACTTAATAGGACAGACCGACATAATATCTGTTTTAATATAGGTGAATGAAATAACTTTTCCTATTATATTTTCTATATATAAAAATATTTTATAAAGATATATATATTTGGTTGCTATAGATTAGGTGTTAGGTAATAAAAATATTTAGAATAATTGAAGCTAAGTTGAAATTATAATAAATCAAATTGGAGATTTAGAACTTAAGTCCGGGATTTTTGAAAATCTGCTTTCAAAGGATTTATGAAATATAATGATTTGGTTTATAAGTATTTTCTTATATAAATATCTAGTATAATTCGGAGGAATTGTTTAAAAGAAGATTTTGGAGAAAATAAATTTTGTATTTTCCTCTCTGTCGCTGGAAAATAATTTCGGTGATGGCGGCCGCATCATCGACTTTCATTTTCGAGTTTCAAAGGGGAAAGACCACTGTAGTAAATTCTACTGCAGATTTATTTTGAAATTATCTAAAATTTTAATTGTTTTAAATATAATTGAGATATAAAAGTTGTAAGAAATTATTTATCTATTATTTTTAAAATAATTTGAAATTTGACCCGGTATTTAATTCTTAAATTTCCATTTCTTAATGGTTTAAATTATTTTAGTGAAATAAAGGGTAAGTAATTAATGAATTGAAACCTCTAATTTAGGTAAGAGAATAAATGCAAAGTTATAGACAGCAATTTGAAATTTTTAACATATGAGACAAAGAGTAATATTGTTGAACATTAAATTTAATTAAAAGATGAGATAAAACTTGTATAAGTTCTTTTGCATTTTCTTTAACATAAATAACTTACCAAATATGAAAAGTTGAAATGTTAAGTAAGAAATTGAAATAGAATATTATACAAGTAGAAATTTTGGAAATAATGAGTTATTCAATGAATTGCTGTTATGAGAATTTAATATTTTAAACTTAAGTTATAAATGGAAATTTTAAGGCAAGTATTATAAACAGGTGATTTTAAACTTAAGAAAATAAAATGAAATTCATTAATAAATAAATATTGATGTGTAGGGTTATTAACTTAAGTATGATTTAAATGCTACTAGTTTAATATAATAAAAGTAGGTAATATAAATAAATGATTGTAAACCCTAGGTAATAAATTAATAAAATCCTTTATTTATAAGAATGGAGGTTATAAGGTTAAGAATTAAAGTGTAATTAAAAAGGGTTACTATAATTAAGTAGAATATAAATGTAAGTATTAAATAAATAAATGAAAATTGAGAAATGCATAGGTGTAATGCAATAAAAGAAACTTACATGACCTAAATTAATGAGAAGAAATAAATGTAAGTAATAAGTAGGAATAAGAAAACAACCATTGAATGAGAAATAAAATTTAAAGTTTGTTAGAAATAAGTGTAAATTATAAAAGGAAGATTTATGTGGCTTGAATAAAGGAAAGGAAATCAAACTACTAGAGTATGTAATAATTTATATAAGTTAATTTGATTTGTTGGATTGAATTGTTATTGTTTGATTTAGGGTTGGTTGGGTAAGGAAATTTGAAGTTGTTGGATGAATAAATAATCTATTTTAGCCCATCTAAGACTGTTGAGTAAATGATGCATTGGATAGTTATTGTTCATTCTGTACAATTTAAAAAGTTTTGAACCCAACCAACTATTTGGTTGTTTGATTGTATGGTTGCTTTGTAATTGTTGGGTATGTTGTTTGTTGAAATGGATGGTTTTTGGATTGATTTGATTGTTAGTGATTGAAACCACTTAGAGATTATTTGAAAATGTTATCCAAACTTTAATTATTTAAGTACATAAAGATATAATGATGATAAGACGGGTATATTCTATGTAAGGTAATGAATTTAGTAAATTATTGGTTATAGGTTAAATATTTTGAATAAGATATAGTGTATTTAATTCTTCTTCTCCCTTCTTTTCCTTTTCGGGGACGAAAAGTTTTGAGTGGGGGAGAGTGTAACGACCCGTAAATTTAGTGGATTAAAATTTGTTAAAATTTATAAGTTTTGTAATTTAATTTAGTAGAAAACTTTAAATTATAAACGAATATTGAAATAAACGCTAAATTTAATTATGTAAATGTGGACTTAAGACCTAAGTATAGGAATTGGAATAAAATCCAATTTGAATTAAGCAGAAGAAGGATTTGATTAATATATATGTTATTTGTTCAAGGTATTGAATAAAATTTGGGAATCCAATTATAATTAATGATAATAACATTGGTATTAGAATAAATAAATTTCAATGCAATACCCAAATAAGTGGATAAAATGAATGTATGTAAATGTATACCAGGTTATTTATCAAATGGAAGGAAAGAAGAAATAATATCGAATTGATTATGAAATAAATATATATATTAAATAGTAATGAAATGTAAAGTAAATGGAGATTGTATAAAACCAATGCAATAAGATTTTCTAATAGTAACTGAAGGTAGACGTGTGAAATAGAGTTAATTACTATAATTAGTGTACGTTACTTATTTTATTAGTTGTCAATGTTAATCTGGAATCAAATTCGATTTATCACCAAAATTACTGCAGTTAAAGTGGAATAAATTGGTAATTGAAGAATGTTGGATCCAAATAAGTTGTAACCAAGGAAAATCCCATTTTCAATAAACTATGTGGGGAAAAGAAATGAAACCAAAATGAAAATGTGAAAATATAAAATGTAATGAAATTCTAAGTAATAATGACTTTGTTAGTTAAGTGAAGACTGATTTGATATTAAGTTGTGACTGGATAAAAATCAAATTTATTTGGGATTGATTTGCAATCAATTGAATTTATTGCAATTAAATGGATTTAATATTTAAAATAATTACGTAAATATTATTTGGAAGAAATTGAAGTTATTTGGGTAATAAGTATTGTAATTGGCTAATTTAGATACTTTAAAGTGAAACAGAAATTATTTACGCAATAGTTTGATTGCAATATTTAATTCATCTAATTGATGATAAAGATTTGTTAGATTTATTTAATAGGAATTTTGGGGCATTTAATAGGTAATTGCTGATTTTGAATCGAATTAAAGGGATTGCTGAAATCAAAATTTAACAACTTTTAAACCATTGAAATTTATTTAGAATATAAAGAGTTGTCTATTTAATTGAGTTAAAATTTTGAAATTGCGTTGTTGCAATTAAATGGGAAATAAAACGTTAAGGATAACCAGTATTCAAGATTTACCATCTATTTAGTATATTAATTGTAACTGATAATCAACTGCAATAAATAATAAATAATTACTACGTTAACATTAATTGAAGTGATATTTGAAATTTAATATTTAGGAATTATGTAAATATAAGTTCAAATGAAATTGGAAATATTTACATATTGAAATATGAATCCAATGATAAATTTTTCTATTTGACAATAATAATGGGAAGTAAATTTAATTAAAATTTTGGAAATTTAATTTATAATTTGGTGAAATTAATGAAATTTGGGGATTTCTAAAATTTTGAATTCGACAAGTTAAATTTTGTTTAAATTAGTATAGGTGATTGAAAAATTTATAATAATAAGAATCGTTAATTATCAAAAAGAAATGGGAAATTTGATTTAATTGACTAATTTTTAATTTATTTATTTAATATAAAAATAGCCATTTTGGACACGGACTCGGATTTCGACGAAACCAGTTTCATCGGATCCGTAGCGGTGAATTATTGTAGGGTTTCAAGTTTCGTATCAATCGGACTTGTCGTTTGATCGTACGAACGCGAAACGCCTTGAAATCAATTTTATTAAAATCAATTTGAAAATTTTGTTTTCAGCATAACTTTTCCATATGATCAAATTTGGACGTGAAAGTTTTTCCATCGCGTTCAGAATACTTTAAAATACCTATTTGGATATATGGGTTTAATAAATTTCGTTCCGGGGTTAGAACAGGCTTTTTGGGCCAACTATCGTTTAGCACGTTCGTTATTCGTGCCCACCTAGCCTACTACTATGTGTCTATATATATGTTGTGATAAACCCTAGCCTCCATCTTCTATCAATTGTCTGTACGTTCATTTTCTTCATCTCTTTCTCTTCCTTAATGGTTGCAAAACCTAGATCTATCTACAGTTCAAAAATCAAAGTCAAAATTCAAACTCTCCAGAAAAATTCCACAAAAATATATGTCATAGTTCTCGAGATACGTAATCTGCTGGTACAATTCGTTTTCTGTTTGGATATTCGTTTGACCAGAATAAAATCGTTGAAGCGTGGGCCGTTCATCATCGTCGTAATCAAAGTCGATGGATCGGCAAACCATTCCTGGGTTTTGTAGAGGGGACGGAGGGGAGTTGATCTATGTGTTTTGTTTCGAGAATCAACGGTTAGATTGGGAGATTAATTCGATCTAGGGTTTCTTGTAGTGGCGGCTGGAGTTTTGTTTCGCGTTGATTCATAGCCGATGATGGTCGCTAGGGGTGGGTCAAGTCTGGAGGAGGCTCGGCGGCGATGTCTGGGGAGGAGGCGTGAGGCGCGGCGTGGCGGCTAGGACGCGTTTCATTCGTTCGTTCGCAATTTTGGGTTCTGGGTCATGTGTGTGCGTTTCCTGTTCTGGGCAGATGGAGATTTTCTTTTGCACGTGCCTGGAAACGTTCAATGGTGACGTGGCTTTTGGTTGTAAGTGATTTTTGGTCCATCTTTGTTTATTTTTAATTTGAAATTCAAGTGCAATTTTCAACATAACTTCCACATACGAACTCCGATTCACGCGAAATTTCTTTTGTTAGGATCGAAATTTTATTTCGGATCTGATGACGCTGGTTTGGACTGATTTGGAGACCGTCGAATTTTTGGGTTTAAATCGAATTTAAATTCGATTTAAATTCAAAAGGTGAGTGTTTTAACCCACTCACAACTACTAAAAGTTTTATGTTTGTTAAATTTATTTTAGATATGAGTAGAAATTTATTTATGACTGTTTGGCATGTTTTATTCATCATATCTGTTAAATCGCATTCATTTAATATAACTGTTCATTAAATTTTATTACTGCATATAGATTGACAGTTATAGTTATTTATTTGCATATAAACTGTTAGTTTAATAGTTGTTAAATTTTATTTTGAATATAACTGCCAGTTATTACCTGTTATATATTATCAGATATATATTGATATTGATTTATTATTGGATGATGTTTGTGATTTGGATAATGGATGATTTTGATGAATGGATGTTTTATTGTATATCATTAAACTGCAAGTTATCATGCATTTTTCATTTCATTCGGGATTGTGGTTTGAAATGATATACAACCGCAAAATGTTATTTTTAAATTGCGGATTGAAATGATAAATATCCGTATCACTTGACCATAGGATAGAAAATTATATACAGGCACCGTGGTCTATATATATAAAATATTTAAAGTGATTTCTATGGTTTAGATGGGATACGGTTTATAAAAATTTTTAATTTTGATATTTTATAAATAGTATATTTTTTTCCTATATATATACATATGAAGTTAAAATTTTGAATTCAAGCTGGGTATAAATCTGCAAATGAAAATGGAATTTTTTTGAGAAATGGGATTTGATAATTTATATCATATGTTTAATGTTTAAGTTTGGAAATTTTAAGATATGATATTTATAACTGTATTTTTCAAGATATTTAAAAATGAATATGTTAGTATAAATTAAATTGAAGAAAATATTTAATTGCTAGAAATTGGAGTTTTATTTTTATATTCAAGACTAAATAATAGTACGTTTAATTTGCTGAAAGAATAAATTCCTACTTTAGCTTTGAAATATTAATACTCCAAATGGATATATATATATATATATATATATATATATATATATATATATATATATAGAAATTGAAGTGGTTTTGTAACCTGAAGGGATATTTAAATTTTGGTTTAGACTTTAAATAAAGAAATATATTTGGGAAGCCATGGAAATTATTTTTCTTTACAGAGTAACCTTAAAGTTAAACCATTTATTTTATATACTGTTGAATATCCAAACCATTCAAGTTTTAGAAGTATGATTTTTAAAAGTATGAAGTCCGAAATATTATGTTTTGAAAGTATAATTCAAATGTTTGGTTTCCAGATATTATAAACTTTTAAAGCAGTATGATTTTGGAAAAGGATTTTATTTGGGATAAAATGATATCATATTGTTTGGGTTTTAAAATGATATCATATTCATAGTTTGAAATGAAAATTTTTATTCTGGTTTTAAAGTATAAACTATTTTTAAATGACCGCGGTGTTATAATAACGATGGGTTAGCAAAGAGACCGGGATCAGATATGGACATACTCTCTGTCGACACCGAAAACCACTTTGACTAACCGTTTATGCGGTGGAGATTCCAGAATGAAGTAGGATGGTGGCGACGTTTCCTGTAAGGTAAATACGTGGACCCAACTCCCGTGAGTTGGCATAAGGTGGCTAAAACAGGAGCGATTCTCGGGCCAATGAGGTCATTCCTCTAATCGGACACTCCTCTTCGATATTATACTTTGACTTTGGATTGATTCAGTGGCCACTTTTATTTTTGTTTTAGGGGAGTTTGTTCGAGGTGGGCGGTAGCTACGCGCTGCGCGTTTCCACCAGCCCGGATAGCAATTGGTATATCTACCCTGGCATTGCCTAGTTGTGCCGTGTCACCTACCCTATCGCGCCTTGTACGAGTTTGGATTTCTCCCGTAGCCCCTATGATATTGGATGGACTACTGGGACTATTACGTGTTAAGGTGGAAAATGTAAAGCCTTAATGTTATTTAAAAGTATGTTTATATTACTATAGACACTAATATAATAGCGCAATATACTACATAGTAAATAGTTTAACGGATCCTTAGGAGATGTAAATCCCGAGCATCTCTTGAGTTACTGCACTCATATTTATTTCTGTAAATTTAACTTACATAAGATCTTTTAGTTCTGACTCGAGTGTTTTTGTCTTTTCAAATTCGCTCGGGTCAGTCCGAGCGTTTCAGGATTTGAAGATTTAGATCTGAAGGACGAAGACGAAGATTTGTATTATTATTATTTATAGTATTGCACTACACTCACACTGTATTCCGCTGCATTGATATTATTGGTATGTGAACTCCGATATTTAATTGTATAAAGAAGAATCAAATGTTTTGTAAACAGTTTTATAAACTGTATATTTTATTATTATATTTTATCCTTCCGCTGTGAGATTCTATTTTGTTTTATTTCTTCTCTGTTTTCTTATTTACCCCATAACAATCCGCCCTTCCGTATGGTTTGAATTGGCACGTGTGTCTGTTTAAATCGTGCGAAAAGGCGGGATGTTACAATTGTAGTATTGGAAATATATTTTGATTTATAAAGTAAATACCATTTTTAAAGTTATAACCACGGGTTATAATAACGTTTGGTTGTTAAAGAGACCGGGATCGGATATCTGGCATACTCTCTGTCGATACCGAAAACCACTTCGACTAACCGTGTACGCGGTGGAGATTCCAGAATGAAGTAGGTGGTGGCGACGTTTCCTATAAGGTAAATACATGGACCCAACTCCCGTGAGTTGGCATAAGGTGGCTAAAACAGGAGCGATTCTCGGGCCAATGAGGTCATTCCTCTGATCGAACGCACTCCTTCGATACTATACTCTGACTTTGGATTGATTCGATGGCCACTATTGATTTCTTTGATTTTTGGGGGTGTTTGTTCGAAGTGGGCGGTAGCTGCGGCTATGCGTTTCCATCGGTCCGGATAGCAATTGGTATATCTACCCTGGCATTGCCTAGTTGTGCCGTGTCACCTACCATAGCGAGCCTTATACGATTTTGGTTTTGTACCATACCTATGGAGTGCCCTCTGACGACGCCCAGTACGGGGGAGATTACGGTACTGTATAGACTATGGGAATATATTCTGTGTTAAGGGCTATATGGGTAACCCCTTAACGCTATTAAAAAGTAAGTTTATTTTACTAATAGACATTATTATAATAGCGAAATATTACTACATAGTAAATAGTTTAACGGATCCTTAGAGGATGGGCGGTCCCTAGCATCCTTTAAGTTACTTGCTCTACTACAGTACACTTGAATTAACTTACACTATATAAGTATGTATGTCCTGACTCGAGTGTTTATGTTTTATTTTACGCTCGGGTCAGCCTGAGTTGCAGTTTCAGTTTTCTTCCCGGAGCTAGGACATTCTATAGATCTTTCGAGCTGCTGGCAAAATCTTTCAGTTTATATCTTATTTATGTAATGGAGACTTTGGAATATTTGGATTTCTATTGATGTTTTAAACTGTATCGGAGATTCTAAACCATGTAAAATTTTATTTGGTTGAGATGTTTAGTGGCTTCATGAACCACTAAGTATTTTAAATTCCGCTGCGAGATTTCTGATATCTGTGTCTGTGATTCTGTGATTTAGTTACTGCATATTCTGAGTTTTGCCAAAAATTTATTTACGACGCGGTATTTTGAACAATTCAAGTCCGACATGTGCAGATGCAAATGGTTGAAAATACTGGGTCGTTATACTTTACCCAACAAAAAGTTTTATAACTCTTGTTTGAATTCCTAAAGAAATTTTCCAAATATACTCTCTTGAGTAATGCATGTTAAATATCAACACTTATCATCTTTTCAATCACTATTTATCTTTTTGATAATTAGTAGGGAGTCGGATTAGTCAAAAATTTGTCATTTAAAATCAAATAAAAATGACTAATATGAAAATATGGTCAAAAATGATTTTCTTGAAAAGGTTATATGAGAAAAAATTCTGCTAATTGAAAATTATTTGTAATGAAAAATATGCAGATATTTTCTTTGAAAAACGATGCAGTTACTAAATGTCTCACCATAAATCATGTTCAACTAGTAATTTTTCTATCAACTAGATTACCAGTGTAATCTGCATCTGAATTTCTCTTTCACTCCAAAATATCACTAACTATATTTGATAGACCAGATCATGAAGTGTGCATTAAAAATTTTCAAACTCAATTTCAACAATAATTTAAATGACATTCTTTGAATTTGAATTGAAGCCGTGTAAATAATCAAAAACTGTGAATATAGAGTTAGCCGAATTATAACCAAATGCATTATCATCCAACAAAACACAATATTTAATCCAAACAAATATGTATGAAGTAATTCAAAGATTAGTGTTTTTGGCATACATATAATTGGCCAACTATTTTGAATAAGTCAGAATTAAAGTCATCATCTTTTCATCATCTCGATATTGGCTGATTCAGAATATGGTGCAGATTATCACATTTAATATATCGTTCAAATAAATATACCATTACCTGTTTTACCTTTACGATATTTTTCGTTGTTTATCCATTGTGATTCTGTCACCTTTATAATAGGCTAAGGAACTTTGCTTTGTCTCCCGTTGTGTTTCTAGAATAGCCAAAAATCCAAAAAACACTGTTGTTGTTCCTTAGCCTGCCACAACACCTACACGGGAAAAGATTTATGTGACCTATTTGTTTTTATAGGTCCATGGTTGTTAGTGGCAGAAGATTTAGAAAAATAATTTTGTGGAGATCCAAAACTATTTATATATGTTCCTTTTGGCACCCAAATTTGTTTAACTTTGAGAGATTTTATATTTGTGCCTTTTGGAACCCAAATTGGTATGGTTTTCACATGTTTGAGTCTATACCAACAATTATTGTGATCGCGTCCATATTTTCTACAAATTGTGCACGTGGAATTTTCTTGATTAATATCGCTTTCAACATTTTTAGATTGATTATATCCAAGTCTTTGTCTGGCTATATTAACAGTTTGCTTCCCTAATAGCAGATTCAACGATTTCTCACGTTTTGAAAATTTATCTAAAGTTATTGACAATTGTTGGACTTTTATTTTGAGAGATTCATTTTCGTTCAATAATTGTGTTCACTTTTTGATAGAATTTTCTCTCCTAGTATTTTCGTTCTCTTTCAAAATCAGAATTTCATTTTCAATTGATTTTATATTAATTTCTGATTTTTTTAATTTCTTCTTCGAATGTTGGACACTTATCACACTTAGGGATCCTACTTTGATAGGTTTTAACTAATTGGTCTAGTTGTTTATTTAAATCTATCAAAGTATCTTTTTGTGATTCAAGTTTGGAATACTTCTCCCTAAGTCGTTCGAAACAACCATTCACTTCGTGGAAATATATAAGTAATTCCGAATGAGAAAGTTTTGATACCTCACTTGGCTCGTCATCATCACTGTCAGTTATTTCACCATGAAGACACAAGTCTGTTTTTTCATTCTCACTGTTAGCACTTTGATTATCTTCATCACTTGTATTCCACGTGGCAGCAAAACTTCTCCTTTTTGATTTCTTTTCAAAGTCGCGTCGATTTTGAGGACAATTGGGCTTGATGTGTCCGAGTTGGTTGCACTTATGGCAGATGATCTTTTGTTCTTCTGGATTGTCCAATATTTTATTTATTATGCTTTTCAATTTTCGATTTAGAGTTGAATTTCCGTATTTGTAATTCCACCTTTTGACTTTCTTTATTATCAGCTCCAATTCTGCTGCTCCGTCATCATCATCAGCACTATCACTTTCTGTTGTTCCTTTAAGAGCTATTGATTCTTTCGAGTATCACCTCCTTCACGTTCTTCCTTGAATTTCATTTCTAGCTCATAAGCGGTGAGAGTTCCTATGAGTTCTTCGACTTTCATTTGTTTCAAATCTTTTGATTCTTGAATGGCTGTCACTTTGGCTTCAAAACTTCATGGAAGGACTCTGAGGATTTTTCGGACTATCTCCAACTTTGTATATGGTTTTCCAAGAGCTTTTGATTTGTATACGATATTGGAAAGTCGTCCATGCATCTCTTTGACATTTTCTTCTCTTTCCATTGTGAAATTCTCGTATTCGCTGCTTAGCATGGCAAAGTGAGATTCTTTGACTTGAAATGTTCCTTCGTGAGTCACTTCTAGTGTGTGCCATATTTCCTGTGCAGTTAGACAATGTGAGACACGATTAAATTCAAACTGATCCAATGAACAGATAATAGAATTCATAGCTCTAGCATTAGCATTTTGTAATTTATTTTCTAGTTCTGTCCATTGATCCATCGGTTTATCTATTTCTTGATTATCTACAATTATAGTTAGTGCTCTATAACCTGTCGCTACAATGTTCCAAGCGTCAATGGTTTTCAGAAAAATTTTCGTTCGATTTTTCCAATAAGCATATTCACCATTGAACATTGGTGGTCTAACTATAGACTGACCCTCAGCAAAAACATTATTAAAAGAAGCCATTTTAAAAATTCAAATTTTTAAAACAAAAATTGGTTTTTGAAAAACAAATTTTTTAAAACAGAAGTTGACTTCTATTCCTAGCTCTGATACCACTTGTAGGATCGATTTCACCCTAGAGGGGGGGTGAATAGGGTGATAGTGTTAATTATAAAATTTTATTGCGGAAGCTTATAAAATAATTTCAACACAGATCACAGAACAATAGCAGCACAGATAATAGCAGAATAATAAATGCAGAAATAGAACGACACAGAATTTATCCAGCTTCGGCAAAAACCTGTCTACGTGCTGCCTCCAAGGTTTCTACTAGAAATTAGATAGTCACACGCTTACACACGTAAACTCGTGACACCCGCTACTGACTAACCTAACTCTACGCTCAAAACCCTGTCACAACTCAGCCACTGAGTTGCGAATTCTCAAGCTACGCCACGTAGCTTGTCCCCTAGTCACACGACTAGCAAATACAACGGTTTGAAAAGAGATTTAAAATTAAAGACAAATTTAAAACAAATAATAAGATAAAACCCTTAAACAAAAGCCCTTATTTTAAAAAATAAAAGCCCTAAAGCTTAATTGCCGGCCCCTTTTATTATTTCGACCCGATCCTTTTTTATTCTTTGGGAAAATGGCGGCCGTTCTCTCGTTCATTCCTCTTTGTGAAATTAGGGCTTTGTTCTCGATCCAGAGTAGGGCTTTCGAATGCCAATTTATTTCGATCAAATATGTGGTTGTTCGAGAGTTGCCTTGCTCGATCGATTTCTCGTTGCTCTCTCTCTGGCCACTTCGAGTTGATGGAGTTCGACTTCGATTCAGTATATGATTTTTTCCTTTTGTTTTCTGGTTTGATGCTTGCTTGAATTCTGATGCTTTTTAAATTGCCGATGATGACGATTTGGATTTTAGTTCTTGAACTCGATCGATTTTTCCACATTTGCCGATGATGATTTGGGTGATGTATTTATATGTTTCGACCTTCTAAATTTACGTCGTATATTACTTATTTGAATTCGTCAAACTATTTTCTCTGCCGATCGATATTTGTTGAGCGTTGATGATTTGACTGACTTTTTCAATTTCGTATATTCTTTGCTTGGTGGTCACGGCTTTGATTCATTTTCGTGATGACCACGGCTTGATCGTTTTTGACTTTGACTTCGATCACCTTTTTTTTTTGATTTCATGAATTTAATATTGACATTGTTATACTTCCACGACTTCGACATTTACATTGTTCATCTCTGTCCTGTTTGCTTTGGCTTCATTGACCTCGGCCATGTGTTCATCTGAGTGTTCGTCCCTGAATATTACTGTTTTGGTTTACTGGTGCATGTTACTGCTGTGTTGCCATATTGATGCTTGTTCGGTCTTGTTCCTTCACTTTACTTGAGCAGTTAGCATTGAAACTGTATGATTTATTTTGTATGTTGTACTGTGAACCATCTTGATCATTATATATTGATACTTGTGCATTTCTGCTCTACATCTTGTAGTTTTCTTTGATGCACTGGTTTGGTTTTTTCTGTTTGCATGCTTGAAGTCATTTGATCTTGATTACTTGTTGGAGTCTGGTGTTTGCTGTACACTGTCATGTACACTTGTGAGCTTGCATTTGTTAGTGATGTTGTACTTCACTATTGCCTGGTCTTGTTTGTTCGATCACCTTGCTGTTCCATGGTCTGAAGTCTGGTTGTTCACTAGTCCTGTTGCACTGTTTTTGGCCATCTTTGTTCATTTTTATTGTCTCTGTCCATTCAAGTCTTATACTTGGTCTTGAGCATTTCCTGACTTCGATTGTTTTAGTTTGATCGCTGAGTACTGCTTACTGCCATGTTGCATAATCCCTGGTCTTCAATGCACATGTATATATGATGTTTATTAGTCGATTGCTTGGTGTTGCATTTGTGCACTGTGTCTTGTAACACTTGTGTCACTTGTGTACTTGAGTATGCACTGCATATTTGGTTTGCTCCTTTTCTGGTTGGTGTTGTTGTTATGTTGGTGGCTAGCCTTTGCTAGTTCATTCATGACATGTTGTCCATGTGTGTTCATTTGTGTCTGCATTGTTATGTTGTATTATTCCATGTATTTGTGCTTTGATGCAGTTTATTTGTAGTTTCTGGTTCTTGTTTATATTGAACTAGTCGACACTTGATTCTTGAGTTTTGGCCATTTTCAC
The DNA here is from genome assembly GCA_030765085.1 of Allium cepa. NCBI lineage: Eukaryota > Viridiplantae > Streptophyta > Magnoliopsida > Asparagales > Amaryllidaceae > Allium > Allium cepa. The sequence goes on from CM060943.1 coordinate 738,427,537, forward strand.
CTGTGTTGAATCCAGTTTCACAACTCGGGTTTGACCTTGTGCTGAAGTCGAGATTTTATTTATGTTGCACCTGAGTTGAACCCGTCTTTTTATTTGGGTTTGACCTTGTGCTCACTTGTCCCTGTAGCATTATCAAGTGTATATCGGTGTGCATGGCCTTGTGGCATGTACAGTGATTCACTGTGAATGTCACATTGTTCGTGTGTGATGAATTCAAATGTAAATGACGACGAACAACCCAAATAACTGAGGCAAATATTATTTTTGAAATTCACATTTTATTTTATATTGCAAAAATATTTCTTTTTCAATTTTACTGCGTTAGTGAATATGTTTGCAGATTTCTCAGATGTTGGATTCTAACTGGAATGAAGTTGAAGATAAAATATGATGTGAGTGATATGTAGTGAGGAATTTATGTAAACTGAATTGTGATGTAATTAGAATCAAAATTGTATATGTATAGTGAGAGCTTGAATTTGTACTATTCAAACATGTAATAAATATTTGTTTGAATAAAATTTCTGTTTGAATTCAAATTCTGTGTAACTTATTCTGTTTGAATTCAATTTCTGTGTAATTTATTTTATTCAATAAATATTTATTTAATCCATGAAAAATAAAATAGTACATTACCAAATACATTTAAATGAATATATATATATATATGTTTATTATCATCAAACAAAAATCATATAAGCGCATATTCAACAATAACCAGTTAGGTTGGCCCCGTAGTGAATATAAATTATGTTAACTCCTGAATAAGTAGAATTGCATTCAGAAGGTCAGGAAGACAAAAATAAAGGATGCTTAAATAATAAAGAAAGATATTGGCAGGGGCCAATAGGTTCTCAGTAAGCCCATGAAAAATGTGTAAAGGGAAAGATATTGGCAGGGTCCAATAGGCGCATGGTTAGCCCCTGAAAACTATGTGTAAAGGAAGATGTCAGAAAGATAGATTCATAGTAAGCCCATGAAAACTATGATTTGATACTGGCAGGTGCCAGTGGTTTGTAGTTATCCCATAAAAACTATATCCAGATTAAGATATTGAGAGGTGTCAATAGGCACTTAGTCAGCCCTTGAAAACTATGATAAGAAGAAAAGATATTAGAGTTACCAATAAGTTCCTAGTCAACTCATGAAAACTAGGATAAGTGTAAAGATATTATAGTCACCAATAGGTTAATAGTGATCCCATAAAAACCATATAATTGGACAAGGATCACTTAAACATTTTACCGATTATTAGTCAGCGCATGAAAACTATGAGGTTAACAGTAATTCTAGAAACTATAATAGAGACTGGTAGTCAAAGTGAGTGGAAAACCCATTTCGTTAAGCGGCGTGGTCTCACTATATATCTAATTGATTTGAGATGGTAGATTACTATTCATACCAGGGTTTATGTCTGATTTGAAGTTTATATTTTCCACTTAAACTCTCGGGCACTCAATTGATTTTGAGTAGTCTGAGAGTTGACGTTTTCAGGTACCTCATTAGACGAAATAAGCTTCTGGAGATGTGCATGAGGCATGATAGCTATATTGAGTTCTCTTTATTTTGATTCCTCTGTGTTGTTTGCAGTGGAAAAGTTGTTATATTTCCAGTATATACTCTGATCATCCAAAGGGGCATCTTCATATGTCGCTCTTTGCGTATGTTGTAATAAATATATTTTCTCTGGACGCGGTTGACGATTATGGGATTATGTAATAAATTGGAAATCTTATGTTATGGAATGTGATCTTATTTGAAGTCTTAAATTTTTTCCATATTCATGTGCATCTATGTATCAATGTTTCTACCATTGCCATATTTGGTTGTGAGGATTAATGACTATCGATGACTGTAACAACCGTAGCCATTAGTCTTGGGCCTCCAGGTAGGGGGACGTTACAAGCATCCATATCTATTTTATGCATAGTATATTATCTCGTCTTACCTAAGTAGTCATCCCTATCTATTCCACATTAAAATTTGTTTTTGGTTTCACCTTTCTTTACAAAACTAAAATTTCACAACCAAAAGTACTTAATCCAAAACCTTTATATTTGAAAATATAAATTTGAAAACTTTTTTTTCAAAAATTCATAAGTTGCTTGGTTTCTCGAAAAGGAACTATGAAAAATTTCCCTTTCCAAAAACTTTCTATGTCAAAGAATACTTCTTTAAATGTAAGATTTTTAAACAAAAACATTTATCACGTTTAAACCTAACTACCATGCAAACCATTTTTTTCAAAAACATCTTTTATAACTTCAAGTAATGAAAACTGGAGTAGATGATGGTAACTTCCATCCTATATTTCTTACTATTCATGTTATTTCCACTTCCACCTTCGACGGAGATTATACCATGAGAGGGGGCCTTCTAAAAGATACGTGTAATTGCAATATTTATCTAAGCGTCTACCTAAAGTGTATATGCATTTACTACATATCCATGAAATTCATCCATTCTACATATTTTATTTCTAACTAAATTATGAATCATATATATATATATATACATCCTTAATGTTATTTCTATCTAAATTATCGAATGTCTTTACCCTTATATCCTCTATACCTCATTTAAATCAAGCACAAGTTCCATTTATCCATCCCGTAAAAAGAATTTTAAAATGGAAATTTCACATTTACAAAATAGAAAAAATTACTGAGCTAAGCCTGTTCTTTATATTATATTTATTTCAAAAATGGAAAATCAAAATCTTTAAATCAGAAACCTTTGACTTAAAAAAATTTCAAATTAGAATTTCACCATTTCCTTTTAAAAACAACAACTACCTAGTGATTCCTTTAAGAACCCATTCAAAACATTTCAAGGAACTTTAAAAGATATTTTTTTTTCAAATTCTTTCACATAGGGTAGGACCTAGAAATGGACTTTAATTGTCCTTTCTTTCCCACTCAATCTTCATAAAAATCCGATTTATCTTCTTATGGCGATTAGTGCACACCTTCTTATGGAAAACTTGGTCCGCTCCTATCATTCTTTACTTTCAAATGCTTGCAATATATAGGTTCTTATCTCTCATCAGTGTGGATGAGATGTAATCCTTCAGTCAAGAATTCATCAAAATCCTTAAGCATAAGGTAGTCTAAGCCCAACAAGGAAGTCAAGTATCATCCAACCTCCGAGATTCTTCTATATGTCATGTTCATGGATTATATGGTCTACTTCTTACAATATGACCTCCCCCTCGTGAGGTAATCGGGTTAGATGTAAATTTCAACTCTATTTATTTTTCCAACTCATAGCCGCCTCACCCATCCATTTAGAATATGGTCGCAAGTACTTCTATAGTCGGAGTTTGTAGAGTAAAGCGTATAATTTATATATTTATAGGAAAAAGTACAAATACATTCTCTCAGCGTATCGTAATTCCTATGATCGACCAACATATGCTTCAATACCAAATGTAATAAATCGCACCTCAATAGGCCCGAATTTAGATAAAAATCGAAACCCAAGTCTAGTAGGATATAGATCGTTGGCTTTGGTAACCTGTAATAAACATAAGTATACCAGACTGCGATTAATATAAACTCAGAGTGGAATTGAAAATTATATTATAACATAGGTATTGGCTAAGGCTACTACCTCAGAGTATCATTCTCTGGATATTTAAATTCCTTGTCAACATTGAGCATGAAAGAGAAGACTTCATCATCGTTATTTCCATCTTGCATCAATAGCTTGTCCTTCTAAACCTAACATATGGGTTGTTATGAGGAGGGGGGTCAAAATAACATTTTGGTGATTGGAAAATTACATATTTTACCCATCCCATTAATTTATACCGATTGATTCTCATTTAAATGTTACCTCTATTAATTATAGCTAATCCATTAAATCTTATATGTGCATACGATATGCTTAACCTAGCCTTCTTTAAGGTATATTATACATATATATGCCTATGTGCATATATACACTTAACTTACACTACCCAATAACCCCAACCACTTAATACTTCTTAAATATTAAGTGGGCACTTTGCATTTTAAACGTAAATCTATCGGTTCTAGATACAGAGACCAATGAACCCCATATATGGCTTTACAACGTAATATATAGTTAGTTGCGTACTACTATCGCAACTTAAAGACTCATTTAAGTTTTAACTAGACCAACTCCACCCAACTAATTTTTAATCTACCTATGAGGTTAACGCATATCCCATATAGATTCTACACTATAAGGAAGTGAAATCCGTCTGGGCATAACTCAAGTCTTTGCTACCCCTCATATGGGATCGCTGGGCTCCAAAGCCTATATGCGAGACCTACTACAACGATACTGGTACCAACTACTGGCATAGCCCGCCGACTCTCCATAGCTAACATCCCTATGTAAACTAAGTCTAGGTAATAACCCTTTTAGTTACTTACTGCCTCTTTTTTGGATAAGAAGTAGAACTCATTTCCCAAGAAGGCACCAAGCCATTTAATGCTTTAAATCCGAGGCGAAACCCCAGACATATTTCCCCCTAACCTATCAGCAAAGTAGATCCCTTTTCCATGGGTTCTATAGCTGGGGATGTCCCATATTAGTAGTAGATATACATAACTGCTGGTAGCCTCTGAGTGAAGGGAAAACTTCAGTTATGTAACTCTACCGACTTTGCATCCCAAACTGCTAGATCAAATTAGTTATCCTAGTTTTAATATTGGGTAAAACCAACTAATCTTTGGTTTCATACCGAAGGTTATATAATTTACGCTAATGACAATTGTACTGCCTTATAATATTTGATTACTATCTAACATATTTACTTTTTCTATAATGTCACTTTGTCAAAAATAAATAATTACTATCTTAAACAGATATTTCCGAGAATGCTTATTTATTCATTTCAACTTTACCTATTATTCCTTCAATATCTCTCCATAATTAACCAAGCAATTTCATTAATCAGTAATATTTAATCCACTTATAACCTATTTAAATTCTTCTAACTTACAATTTATTGCACATTTACTGCCTATTCATTTTTGGAGTTGCAATCTTTCTATCTCTATTTCCTAATTAATCCTACCATTTGTTACAGGATTGATTCTAATGTTCTAATTATATGTAAAGCGAATATTAACGTACATTACATCATATTAATCATGTCCTTATTTTGAATGTGTAGGGGGTTATAAATTTTATAAATTCATTACACCTTATACATAATACATCAATGAATCTCTGCCTCTAATACTGTCTCACCTCTAAACTCCATCAACACACACACACACACACACACACACATATATAAGTAGGAGTGGGACGAACATCAGCCTAGAGAGTGAGCCATACTCTACTATATATACGCACAAAACTAATGTTATAACATGATGTATGTCTATCGTCTGGCCACCATATTCTGTCACCACGTCATACCCGACTATCTTACACATCTAATTGTATTGCATTATATCTATATGGATTCACACCCTAGTCCGACCTTATGTCCTACAAAGTCATCTATTTTCCGCCATCACCTAAGTCTCGTAAATGACTCACTTCCCTAAACCACTCAAAGCCTACAGTAAAGCCTATTGTCCTCGTGCTACCTAATTGGACTCACTTCCCCATTTTCCCGTAGCATGTAGGGTCGCTTAACATCCACCTCCTCTCCTGGCCATGAAGCATTCTAAGGGAGCAAATTGTCATTCTTGAACCACCTACCAAGTGTCAAAGGTCCGCATTCGTATCCACACACGCACTTGGCTATCTACATATGCCCCATACACGTTCCCATCCACGTTCATCATCGTATCACATTTACATATCACAAAAAATATACATTTCCACTTCAAATAACAACCAAATCATTATACACGCTTTTTCACTCCATAGCACATCATCCATCTCGTCACTAGCCTGGGATCACCTTCCAAAATACAAGACAAACAAGAGTCAAATCGTTCATCATTTATGTATACAGGCCTTTGGCTCAGGTTCATATTGGAAAAATAATAGTGCATCGGTGGATCGGTTGGCACGACCGATGCACCTGTATACATGTTTTCTATAACCTCCAAGTTTTGGGTTTTTAGTATTTCATCGTGGTTTCCACCTCCAACTGCCTCTACTTTTCTTTTAATCATCAAGGAATGCGCCTATATTCTAGCCTTAGATTCTTAAGTCGAATTATATAATTTATTTCATGAATTATGTTGTAAAATCTTCAAATTTTCAATTTATCACTAGACCTAGTTTTCAAGTACCTATTTAAATCAAATGCATCCCAAATTCCTTTAATTTCGAATACCAGTTATTTATCCATGATTAAATACAGTACTATAGCCTACAAATCATCTTATTGCGTCAAACTTGCATTGTAGGTGGAGGAAAGCATGGATTACTCACAAAACTGCCTATTCCTATCCAGTTCCTTGCTGTCTGGGTTGTTGGATCTCCTTTCTTCAAATTTCTGCCTCTAAATCATTGTTGGATTATAGCCTCGCGGGTTAGCTTCAAGATGCTTTTGGTTTCATTCGATTCGATTTAGATTTAAGTGAGATATCATAATTTGATTATAGGTGGTTTAGATAGGGATGAAGGAAGAAGAAAGTGATATGTGGTGGTAGTTTTTGAAATGAGATTATGTGATTTTAGTTTTAAGTAGTTAGAGCAAAAAAAATACATGTTCGCCCAATTTGAAAACTCAAATTCAAACCATTTAACGCCCACTCAATTCGACAATGTTTTCAATCATATCTCCTCCATATAGACTTCAAAGGAGGCAAACCAAGATACTATGCGAATCAGAAAAATAAGACGGTCTCAATAGCACTGGTTTCATCGTAAAAATTTCAAAATCTAGAAAAGACTATTTTTCCCTCCTTAAATTTGATTTATTTAATTAATTGAAAATTCCAATTATTATCATATTACCACATTATTAATATTTAATTAAAATATTCCTTAAATTTTCGGGGTATTACGAATCATATGAATGAAACTGAAACCAAATTACCAGTGATGTTAACTCATTGAAAATTAAAGAAAGGTACACTCACATTGATTGCTATTAAAACCTCCTACTGCCATTCAAATTCCACCTTAGCTTTCATCATCTTCATCTTTTGTCATCTCGACGTTGTCGCCATCCCACATCGTGTCTCGGCCTTAAACTAATAGCACCCTGTATAAGCCACCATCACTAACCGCATTAGAACGATACCCCAACACCTTCATGCGCAATCGTCCCATGACTCTTGCCCTGAACATGCACACCTCCGCTCCTCCTAGTCGTGTAGGCTTGCAGAATGCGATCGTGCATCTCTGCTAATCGAGCTCCTTTCCCTTCGTCGCATACAAGAGCCTAGAAGACCTCCCGCACTATCGCCAATGTTGCCATGGTCGCATCTTTGGTTTTCGTTTCTCCTTTTTCTATTAATGTATGAATTGATTTAGGGCATATGAAATAAGGGGAGAGGTAATAAATTAAGATAAGAATGGAGGCATATGAGTAGTGGGCACTTGGTCCAATAAGAATAAAGGATGATTTTAATTTTTCTTTAAAAATAAAAATCGATACCCCTATAACTTATGAACCAAAGTGATTTTTACCCGTTATAAAATCGACTTGAGACATTTTTCCAAACATTTATTTCATTTCTATAATGATTTTTCATTTATTATTAAAATACCACCTTTTAAATTTTAATAATTATGAAATAATTGTTTTATTTCCTAAATAATTTTAAATTTTCATAATTTGTTTTCCAAAATAAATTTCAAAATAACTTTGGCCTTTAAAATATAATTCAAATTTTAATTTTATATCAATATTCTCCTTTTATTATCAAATAAATCCAAAATTTTAATTTATTGAATTAAATTTAATAAAATATCCAAAACAACTTTTAACTTTATTATCCGTATAAAACACTTATTCAACATTTAAACTTGGTTTAAATTTCAATTCTAAATTTTTATGTCCGAATATTTGAATTTCTAATTGAAATGTTCAATTAAATTCCCAAAATTCATTTCAATCTATTTGTTTTATTTTAACTTTGAGTGGATATTATACCTATGATGTCTTTATCCTATTCCATATTAACTCCATATTCGCAAAAGTGTCTCTAACCATGTTTGATCCAAGTATAATACCATTAGTCGCATCCCACCAACAAGATGGGGATTTAGACGAATGCCCATACAAAACCTCGAATAATGCCATGCTTATGGTCTCTTAATAGCTAGTATTATAAGTAAACAGAACTAATGCAATATAGTATTCCCAAGCTCCACTAAAATCAAAATTTCATTCTCTTAATAAATCTTCTAACAATATATTTACTTTCTTTATATGTCCCTCCATCAATGGATGATAAGCAATGTTCTCATTCAACTCAAACCTAATGCATCCTAAAGGCTCCTCCGAAATTCATCGCTAAAATTGGATCTTTACTGCTAACAATACTCATCGAAACTCCATAAAACCAAATTACTTCCTTCAGATAAAGAGTAGCCAACGATGTTGTTATCTTCATACTCCATACTGAAATGAAATAGGCGCATTTGGCCAAACGGTCAATTACCCAAATGCTCTTTCTCCCCCTTTAGCTCCTTGGTAATCCTTCTATGAAATCCATCGATATGCGCTCTCATTTGTATTATGGAACATCAAGTGGAAGTAATAGTCCAATTGGCTTTCTTTGCTCAACCTCGACTTGATGACAAGTGAAGCACTTAATAACATAGTTTACAACATTTTGCTTCATTCTATGCCAATAGAAAACCATTTTCATGTTTTTACACACATCTTGTCGCCACCAGGATAAATATTCATCCTAGGAAGAATGAGATTCAACTGATACTTCATAAGTCAACTCCTTGGTGCATCAAGCACTACTCTCAAATGCTTATGTTCATCCGCCCTTCTCAAATAAATTCATATGCGTATCAGGTATATAAATGCTTAAGTATATAAATATGTTTAAATATACAATGAGTACGTATATCGATTGTATACACATATTTGATAATACGACATATATAAACATAGACATATACACATATTATATTACCACTTATATGTTTATATATGTATAAGGATAGCTATATATTATAAAAATCAAATTTAATATGTATATTTGAAATTTGCATGACTTAGTAAAGCATATAAATTTGAATTAAAATTAAAATTAAAATTTAAAATTTAAAATTTTCTAGTACAAATCAAATTTCGACTAAGTCAAAGATGTTTTAAATTGAAATTTTAAACCAAAAGACAATTCAAAATATCAAAACAAATATCCGTGAAGTTGAAAATATAGACAAATTGATTCTAAAATATTATACATGTATATATTTATTTTGTTCATTTGTATATGCGATGATTTATAACTTGAAACAAATCAAAAGCTTGCATTTAAATTTCAATTATTGAATAAAATCATATAAACATGTATTTAGAAATATATATATATATATATGTATGTATGTATGTATGTATGTATGTATGTATGTATGTATATACCATGGATGGTGACATATTAAAAATAAGATATAAAGAAATACCTTAATAGATATAGCCCTTTTGTGACATCTTGATTTATAGATAGCCTCTTAGATTACTTGAATCACCACTCCATGTTGTCAGGATGAAATGGACCACTTTAATTTAGTTTACTTGATGTTGTATTGGTGAAATAGAGTTTGGTAAAGGGAGAAGGGAGAAAGGAGTTATCGGTCAAAAAATGAAGGAGGAAGCAAGAAATGAATGTGGAAGGTTTGTTAAAGAGAAATGAAAAGACCTTCCACCTTCCTCTCTTACAAACTGCTAACAAACTCTTAATTATATTAAATCCATATATAACATATAAACTATTTCTCTTCCTTGTTTGACCAACCATAAATGGTCCTCTATTGGACCAAAACATCATAAATCCTATTGAGTAATTAAATACATCCAGAGCCTATTTGAATATATATGGATATCGTATATCAATACGTGCATATATTTTTTTTCTATACACATCCAAATATTTACTAATAACACCTAGAAAATTTGTAAGAACTACCCCAATTACCAATAACACCCCAAACATTAAATATATTAATAATCAGCATTTCTTAGATATTAGTTAATTTAATTAATTTTTAATACATTATAGACCAATTAAATCTTGTGGTATTTCATAGATTTCAAAAATATGTTTGTGTGACTCAAGGGTGTGAATTCAATTAGAGATTGTTATCGAACATTTCAAATATTAACTTTCACACATTAAATTAGCTAGTGGTGTGGCAGTTTGGTCGAAATCGCTTACATATCTCTTTGGTAAATCATATTCTATATCGTCTTAGGCAATACCAATAGTGACAATAATTTACACATGTTCTCGTCGTTAACAGTATACCACTTTCGAATATATGGAGTTCAGTATTGGTCAAAACTTCAATATTATCCACATTCAACTTGATCAGTTTATAAACAAAGTCTTTGGCTCAACAATAATATTTATTATTAACTGTTTTATCTGGTTAGAGATTTTGACTTTGAGTTGACTACAATGAACTATGACACCAACCTCATACAACTAAGGAGATAGATACTCTATTGAGCAGTGCGTTACTTACGATGCTTTAATTGGACCCAAATATAGTCGCTTAATGGTCGATATGGCATGATTTAACAAACTCTCTCAATTTTCCACTTTCACTTGGAGCTAATTATGGATTATCAATATCGTTCCTTCGATCAGTTTACTAGAACTGATCAAGATTGTCCTTTCATTAACTGATATGTAATATTGTTTAATTATCTACTCCATCAATCAACACATCTCCATTGATGATAAACTGCTTTTACCGAGTGTAATTTTTAGAGTATGTTTCTTAATTTCTTATGGGCCCTAAGCTCTTTTTTATAATCTACATCTTGGCATTGTTATCTTAAACAATGTTATAGGATTATATAAGAGAGTTAGTGGTATGCCCTTGGGGCAATTGTGTAATTTCTTCCCTGCAATCAATCTTGTTTGTAATAAAAGTGTTTGTTTTCTTATATATATAAACTTTGATATTGTAATAATTAATTAAATAATTAGTTTAAAGTATAATAATAAGAAAATCATTAAATGAAATATTTTGTGATTGTAGTTGCAAATAGTTTTAATCGTGAGTAATTAATCATAAAATAAAATAACATTTTATTTTAAATATTCATGGTCAAGATGTTTCGAGAATAGGTATTGACACGTCCTTTGAGACTAAAGTACATGACGCTCTTTAAACGTTGGGTCATATATTACTTGTGGTTACCGAGGGCACCAAAGGTTTACGTACTCATAGTTGTTGAATAACTATGAAATGACTCTTTTGAGAGTTGCATGTTGGCTGACAACAACTAAGTTAAGTTCCCTCCTCTGTAGTTAATGCGCTCGGTAGATTCAAAGCGGTGGAGGTGCAAAAAGTCATAGAGGGGATATAGCGAGGATATAGAAGGATATAGCGGATGGCTCTAAAATAGCATATAAAACTCGTACTTAATGTTTTCACAAATATATAAATGGTAGTTAAATGAAAAATTATCATTCAATAGAATTATAAATAAGACATAAATAATTTTAAATAAGAACATGTGCGAATATACTTTAAATAAACAAAAAACTGTTATATAACATAATTGAATTCGGTAGAATTTTAGAGTATTTTCATTTCTAAAAATATATCAAAAATTAAATCAAATAAATTAATTTCATAATTTTATAATGTATAAATGCAATTTTTCAATTCATTTTATTAAAAAAGATATAGCGGAAATAGCAGAAATAGCGGAATATAGCGGAAACAACGGGATATAGCGGAAATAGCGGGGATTGAAGCGGAAAGGCTATATTTTGGGTCTACATGGAAAAATCGTAGCGGTAGAAATCCGTATGAGATATAGCGGGGTTGTAGCGGGGTAATAGCGGGACATTAACTACACAGGTTCCCTCGACATAAGAATACCGTTGAATTTCGGCGTGGATAATCCACTTTAATTTTAATTGAATCATGGAATGTCATCCATTGAATGACTATAGTTGGGTTTAAGTTGAAACATTAGAGCGAAGCACTATTCTATAGAGAATTGTCTCCTAGGTTGTATGAGGCAAGTATCACGGTCAACTACAGTCAACTAAAAGTAAAAATCTTTGGCCAGAGTAGAATGGCTAATAAATAATGTTATTATTGAACTATTTATTTATGGACCAATAAAGTTGAATGTGGAAAATATTGGAGTTTTGGCCCATGCTAAATTCCATACATCCTAAAGTGATATAGTGTTGGCAAAGAGAACATGTGTGGATTATCTTCACTATTAGGTTCGCTTAAAGTAATATAAAATATGATTGTACTGAAAAGATATGTAAGTGATGAATTCAATCAAACAGTCATAGCACTAGCCATGGTGATGTTTGAACATTAATATTTGAATTGTCCAATGTTAATCGCTGACTGTATTCACACCTCCGAGTCTCACAACTATATTTTTGAATTCTTTGAAAAACCAAACGATTTAATTGGTTTATAAAGTGTTATAAATTAATTAATTAACTAAAGTTTAAGAAATATTAATTGTTAATGTATTTGATGTTTGGGGTGTTATTCGTAAGAGGGGTAGCTCATAGAAATGTTCTAGATGCTATTAGTAATTATTGGATGTGTATATGAAAATTGTATATGTGTTTATCGATATATGATATTATGTGTATTTTAGTACCATATAAGATATGTAATTGTGGTTTTATTAAGGAAATTGTTTATATTATATGTATTTAATGCATATTAACTACTCATAATTATTTATTAGTATCATATTTTTTGATTTTGCATACTTTTATAATCGATGATATTGAAAAACCATTTATACGTAATTTTTTGTTAAATTATAAACATATTATCATTTCGAAATAAAAACCATTTTACATAAACATATATTTTTTATATACGAATTATATATACAATTTTATTTTAATCATAATACAGTAAATTAATTTTAATACATTACGGATATATATATGTATGTATGCATAAAATTCATATAAACATATATATGCATAAAATTCATATACATTATAAAATATTTATTTCACATATTCTTTTTTCTTTTTTTGAGAAAAACGTGGGATCTTCTACAGGAGAGGAGAGTACACATGCACATATATATAACAACAATAGTAAAGGAGCTGCCAACTGAAACATGCCTGGCAGGTAGCAAAATAACCCCCCATACAAAAGAGACTAAAAACCTCTCAAACACCTAAGAAACTAGAAACCAACCCTAAAATGACAACACCGATCAAATACCCAGGCCAAGAGCGATGCCAAAAGAGCAGCAGCCAACTGAAAAAACTTCCAACCGCAACCTAAGCATCCAAGCTGAAACATCAATATATACAACATCTACACAAACCACAAACAAACTCCAAAACAACAATGAACACAATAAATCCCAAAAGACTGACAAACCTCAAACAATGGACTTAAAAGCTTTATGATTTAATCGTGGACTTTTCCTAATAATACCAGATGAATAGCTCTTACTATTTCTTCTCCTTAATTTGGCTGCACGAATTAATTCTCTAGCATGGGCAGGAGAACAAGGAAATTTACCTATGGCTACAAGATAACAATACATAACAAATCTGAATCCCCCGGTCCAATAATAGATAGCTTTGTCGGATTGCTGAAAATTGGAATTCTCCAAATCTTCTCTCACATTGCTAACAATAATATTGTTCTCCAAACCACTTGCATCGTCATTAACATTATAATTGCCCTCTAATCCGTTCAATTTACTACTAAAATAGGCTTATTAAATTGATCAACTACATTATCCAAATGAAGATACTTCTCCAACGTGGATTCCAATCAACAGACACGAAAAACTTTCTTAAAGTCCATAACATCCAGTGCATTCTCAAATAGAGGCAACAACAAAATAGAAAGATAAAAAATAAAACTCCCTACAGTTTCAATAATCACAAGACCATCCCGTATTGGACAACATCTCTAATCTTCGTATTAGAAGGATTAAAACCATCAAAAGTAAAAGCAGTATCCACACTTGATTCAGGACCTATCACCACATCATGTGAAATCACATTCAACTTGTTAACTATTGATAAACAGTGTGTAATTGTGACACAGCTGAATGGTGAACATATTTGGATATGTCTGCATCTCTTGATCCAAAATAGCAAACCAAGTTCAAAACTTCAAAGTTCCCAAATTGCTCATCACCAACATTTGGGTTAACAGTATCACTGATCACATCACTTCCTTTATTTACAGTAAAGGCACAATCAGTCAGTCCAACATCATCAACAAAAGAGCTACCTTCGTCTTCTAAACAAAAACAATTGGCCTTGTTTGTTTCTACAACACAATCCAATGATTGTCTCTCTCCAACATCACCAAGATTATATTTTTGAGAGTTAATAACTTCTTTCTTGGTCCTATCATCAAAACATTTAGAGTAATCGACACCAGACACTTGAATGAAACTTACCACTGAGACAATATCATTAGAATCACCAAAATCATCTACGCAACCACTAACCTTTGTTACATCACTATTACCTTTATTTAAAGTAGCCGAAGGAGAAGGAACTTCCTGCCCTAAATTCTGAGTTTGCACTAACATTCCTTTAATAAAATCAGGCAATATATCTATATTTTCCAATGATTTAAGTCTTTCGCAGTGATTAGCTTCATGAACAAAAGCATCAGATATACTACCATCATCTAAAACATATGAAACTGCATCCGTATCTATATCATTTTTGACAAAATTCACAGATACATTGTTACCCAACATATCAGGATCCCAAAGAATCGGATCGCTACATTTAAGGACATCCATGTGAATCGAATTTGACATTTAAGAGAAAATGGTAAAATCAAAATCACTAGAAACTCCCTTCAAATCATTGGAACTAAAAATTTTATCCATCGCTGTGTCACCACCTTGAGAGGAAAAGTAAACTCACTAGAAAAATTCACTGAATCTCTAAAATTCATATTGTAATGCTTACCTATGTTTACTTCATTAACAGCATTAAAATGAACTAGCAGATCTTCAAGAAAATCGAGACATTCTTTCCTATATGACTAGAGATGATCTATAAGAATTATTTTAAGCTTGATAATATTGAGGACAAATTGGAATCCATGATCAGAGATGGAAAGTTCTTTAGTGGAGTTGAAATTCAACGAACAATCAATCTCCTTGCGTCCAAAGCAACCACATCTAAAAAACTTAATAAAGGCGCAGCAGTCTCTAAACAAATGAGTAGGATCCCCATACCTATAGCAAAACCTATTTCCTTTTTTTTGAAAATGTATCCACTCTTCGATCTGAATTTCTTTGGATAGGCTTTCAAAGAAAAATAGCAATCCTTTGGGCGACCATCAGAGTTTAAGGAAGAGGGAACACGATAGGCAAAAGAATTAAAATTGGGGTAAAAAGGCTCGAAAGATTGAGAAAACCAAGAGAACGACGTAGGAACAGGAAAAGAAGCAGACACCATTAACTAAGGCCGAACTTTTGCCTGGTAAAAAGAAGTGAATATTTGACAGTGTTCTTGTCTGCGTTCAGATTCGAAACCAGTCAAACTCAAATAGAGTTACGTGAAGATCTTTTTCACGTACTCTTTTTTCATTCTTTCGTACGGAAATTAATTTTTAAATAAAAACACCAAAAAAGATAAATAAATCTAAATGGATTTAATAAAAAATTGAATTTTTCAAAATGCTAATATAGTCGAAACAATATACATGTGTATATATTTTATTTAAATATATATTTAATCATATGGCATCATTTTTTATTATAAATGATTTTAAATATTAGTGTGTGTGTGTGTATAAGTATTTACATTCAAAATAAAAATATATTTGCATACCTATATATTTATATATATATTAATAAATACAATTCTTTACAAAATTAAAATTTAAAATCAAAAGATATTTTATATATGAATCTAGATTTGAAATTTGAAATTTGAAAATTGAATTTAGAATTATAAATATTTACATTTATAATATTACTTTTATATATTTATATATATGTATAGATATATGTATATATAAATAACATTAATTTTATAATATCGTATGCATATATAAATATATACACTAATATGAATATTATTTTATATCACATTAATTTATATAGAAATATATTAAACATCACATATGTATTTGGAGGGACTAACTTGTCTGTTGTGGTGTAAATTCCAGCACTTAGATATAGGCATGTTAAACCATGCACACTATATATGTTACACATATAGGTACATGTGTATATGATATGCATGTACACATTATATAAAGTTTATATAATATTAAATCAAATCATTTTATTAACAAATAAAATACAATAATGATTTTATTTAAAATTAACTTAGATCAGATCTAAATTAATTTAGCCTTCATAAGCCCAATAAGATCCAAAACAGTATTCTTTTTAAATTCATTCATTTAACCCACTGTGTGCTGGCCCAAATCCAACAATGGTATTAGAGCCCAATAGTCTATACGGCCTAAATCAGTTATGTTAGGGCCAACTAATTAAGCTTAGTCAATTAGTAAGGTATTTAGAAAAGTAGTGTCTAGGTTAGGTTTGGATGATCAAGTACATCACCCTACCTATTGACCGATCCATAATTGTTATAGTAAATTAGTAAGGTATAAAAACTAATAATTATATCTGTACATATATATAAACCTCATTTAGTAAGGTATAAAAATAACATTAATTTTTAATTACTACATAACATTAGTTTTATAATATGATTTTCAATGTTGTTTAGAAAATTAATAATTTAAGTTCCAAAATTTTAAATTATTAATTAGATTATTTTATCAAAAAAATTAATTAAATAGTTAATTAATTACAATACATGAATAATATATAAAGTGATATATGTTACATTATCTTAAATTGTTTAAGGTGATGTACGTATATATGGAAATTTTGAAATTAATAATTACTTAAAATTATTCAATTAAACATTGGTTAAAAGTTAATTAATAAATAATTATATATATGAAGATAAATGTTATGGTATACATATTCGATATAAAATGTTTAGTTAAATAGTATAAAATTATTTAAAATATTAATCAATTAAATTAATTAAATTAGATTTAATTAATAATATTAATATAATCATAAGACTATTATATAAGTTAAGTAAATTATAAAAGTTATATAGTAATTAAAAATTATATAATATGAATGTATAATAAAAGATAGAACAATACGAAACCCTAAAAAAACTTAAAGGATAAATACTTACATATAATACATATACTACGACTTCATATGCGTTTAACACTCACGTGCGTATTTCATAAGAAATACATTATTTCATAAGTCAGTATCACTCAATTAGATATATTGAAGATTATGAATCTCAAACAAATATAAACTTGTTTTGTACCATTTATATATATAGATTATTTACATACTTCTTAGTTATTGATCTTTCCTCAAGCTAGAGAGGTTATGTGTAATGCTATTAATATAGAATGTACAAGGTAAGATAACCGCACATATTTATTGAGTTTTTCTCAAGGTATGTGCGTTATACTTAGGTCTTTGTGAAATGGTAGTTATGAGTGAGTAATCTCTCTTTATTAGTTGAGCTTTCCTCAAGGTTAAGATGAGATTAGAATAAAGACCATAATGTTAGGTGTTGTCTATAATACAATCGATAAGGATTTATTTAGCATGTGCGGGTGTACGATTTGTTGAGCTTTCATCAAGGTCAGAAACCCAAGTCATACGAGTCCCAACACCCATTAGTGGTCAAAAGACATCTATGTTCTGTCTTAGAGTTTGGAGAAACACAAAAGACTAGTGGGTGCTTATTTGTAAAATGAAATGTGATGTTTAAGCTTTCTAAAGTTCTAAGAATAACTACTATGAATAATGTCCTAATATACAAAGTTTAAATTTGCAGAAAATGTCTACACCAAATTTATTTTTGAAAACGACAAACTCACTAGACCTAAATGCATAAACTAGCTAAAGGTAACAAAGATGGCATTAACATACGAACGTCTATGGTCGTTAATAACCAAACCTCCAAGACGTAGACCCGTTGATGATGTGGACCCCAAACTTAGACTAGCCTATAATAAATGGGTTTGATATTGCCCAAATTATGCATTATCTACATTAAATAAACCGTTGTATAAACAACATGGAAAATGAATGTCCATCAGATTTTTGATAACCTCAAAGCTTTGTTTTGGGAACGGTCTTGTTCCATAAGGTATGAACTTACGAATAAACTGTTTAATACGAAGATGACGAAGGGCATGAAAGTGGATGATTACATCCGAATGATGAAAGTTTATATTGCTATTGGACATTATAATAGGCAACAAGCTACAAGTAGATCTAATATTAGGGTCTCTTACCGCTCAGTTTGTGCCATTTATATTAAATTATAATATAAACTAGTTGAATGTAAGCCTCATGGAGCTTCTCAATATGTTAAGGTAGACCAAGTCTTCATATAAGGATCAGAATGCGCTTGCTTGTAGTTAAGTTGAATGCATCATCTTCGAAAGGTTCGAAGAAGAGAAATGGGTCTACAAGATGAACAAGAAGACTATTCCCGCTGATAAGGGTGAATGCCATCACGATCACAAGAAGGGTCATTGGAAATGGAACTATCTTTAGTACTTAAAGATTGCTAAAGAGAAGAAATAGAATAGTTATGCTACTCCTACTGGTATATTTATGATTCAAAATTATTTGCAGTCTATAAATTATCTTGGGTTCTAGATATTGGATCAAGAACTCATATATGTAATTCGTTACAAATTATTAGGAATAGACGTCATGTGGAAAAGGGAGAGATGAGACTTCATGTTTTTAATGGATCTCTAGTAGATGCAATAACAGTTTGAGATTTTCTTTTAAGTTTTCCAAATGAATTGGTTTTGATATTAAATAATTTCTGTTATGTAAAAGACTTCAATTTTGGTATTATTTATGTATCAAGGTTGTTTGGACCAAAAATTGCACAAACACCTGATCAAGTAGCCAACGAAGATCATAAAAGAAAAGAGATTTATATAGTGAAAGAAAATACAAATTTTTATAGTGGTTTGGCAAATTCTCTGGCCTACGTCCACTTAATCATTTTCTTTCAATTGTATGTTACTTCTACAAAATGGTTTTTACAACTCGGTCTCTTATAAACTCAAGTATGAGTTATGCAGAGTTCGGTTAAGAATTAGATAACTCAACTCGGATTGATTCAAGACCAAGAAATGATCCCCTTTTTAATGCATCTCCTCCTCTACTTATGGTTAGATACCATCGCCAAAATCGTTTGAAAACTTTCATCCATTTTCTCCACATCGGTCCAAAATTGTAGTGAAAATATCACTGTCAAAACCACTAATCACCACAACTCGGTACTAAGTTGTGCTTATAACTCAATGACGAGTTGTGTGATTCATGTCCTTTTGTGCTTTTTCTCTCTCTCAATCTCTCTTTGTTGTCCACTTCCTAATTATGCTATGCTGACTCATCATAGGTCATCACTGGTACTGAGTCGTAGGAACCAAGTTATAGTACATAGTTCAATTTTGGCTTTTTTCTTCGTACCTCTCCATTTTTCCATTTCATAACGCCTTCTAAGCCTCCAGATCCATGTATTTTATCGTTTTTAGTCTAGTTTATCCGTTTGAGACTGTCTCGAGACCGTGAAAAATTTGTCAATAACATTGCCTCCAAAGAATGCCTCGTGAATATAAGGTGTGTTTTATTCAAGAAAAATATCGGCATTGGTAAATTATCAACAGTTGTGCTCTCTATTTTTTACTCAACCAATCATGGCGAGTCATCTGGTTCCTTCGGATTTACCTGCAAATCAGAGGCCGTTCTAAACCTATCATAGCAAATGGCTTAAGTCCTTTCCTTAGTAGTTAGTTGTAAATCATAACTGTTCCATATTCCCTTGGAATTTAATATATCGCATGTCACAAATCAAGGTTATCCCACATTCGCTCGCGAATAAATTATCGTATATTAGTATTAATATAGCCCTGTGTTCTTTTAGGATTTAACTATCATGGTAAGTTATATTTCATGCAATCAGGCATCAATAATCGTAGTTGTGAACTGCCACCGATTGGAATGTCACTTATAAATCATTTGGTATCGCCCAACCCCCCATCATAAGTAATTCCAACCGAATCGAGGCAATGACATAATCCAATAATCATTATCAAATTTTTTTAGAATCAAGAGGGATTCAAATCCTAAAGTATAATCCCTAATCTCTCTGGATCACATGATTACATACCTAACTTGAGCCCAATGTGCTCACTCTCTGACGAGGGGACCCAATATCTAATTATGTCTATCTGCTCACTTTTCAGTGAGGGGATACAATATCTTTTGCAAGTCCATTCGCTTGCTCTCTAAGAAGGGGAATTGCACTTCAAAATTTATTACCCCATCTCTTCGGTCGAGGGAATGATATCCTATCTTCTTATATATCGGTTCTAAGGAATAACAAAGTTCCGTTGTTATCCCATAATAATATCAATGTCAGTTATCATGTTCGAATGATTTTGAAATTCAAATATCCATTATTTAACCATAGAGTTCAAATCAGATGCATCAAGTAAAAATCAAAAAGTCTACTCTATTCAAGGATCTCCCTGGACCTTCACTCAGATCATGCCTTGGAATCGATTGAGATCTCGAACATGTGTTAGTAGTCCAAAAGTAGCCCCTCATAGTTTATTTAAAGCAATCTTAAATGCATGAAATAAATTTGACTCTATCCATCCCACTCATGAGATTATGATACCTGATCCAAATTCTTGGCTGCAGCCAAACATATTTGCCATAGTGATTGTCGCTCCAGCGACACCATTTTGGTTTGATCTTTCACACACTGTTGTAGCCAATTTCTCTAAACCTGCTCTTCATTTAGGCCCAGCAGATGCCAAAATTCATTCGTCCCATGCCCATCCAGATCACGAAATGTGCAAAAATTTCCAAACCTCCTCTGCCAATATGTGGGCTCACTCTTCACGGGTTTTCTATAGGGAATATACCATCCTGTATTAAAGTAGATGCGCTTTGGGGTCTCCTTTAATTTAATGTAAGAGGAAAACTTTGGTTTCCTTTTCGTTCACTTTGATTCCCCTAAGAAATCACTATTTTTCACTTTCCTTTCTTCTTTCCATATCCTGTCCTAAATGGTTCTCTATTGTCTATAGAGTTTATTCAGTACCCTCAATTTTAGCATCCTCCTAGCATAGATATATTTCGACTTGATAGTAGAAATCCACATGACCCACTAGTGGATCTCTCTCCAAACCGATTTTGAAATCATTTGTACTGGCAACTCTAGAAACCACTTCCATAAGGACTATTGACTGGTCTAGTTTCTGCACTGCAGCTACTGTTGTGTAGAATTTAGTCAAATAACTTTATAGAATCTCACCTACTCTTTATTTTACAATCAAATGTGTTGTTACATTCCTTGATCATGCTATACGAACTCTGGACTGATTCATAAACTTCTCCACCAATCTGGCCCATATGCTGATAGACCTATTCTCCTGTACAAAATAACATCGTTGCTAAATATGTCAAGCACAATGGGAAGCACCATCATATTACTTCCTTCGAAGCACCCAACACACCCATATCATATATTAGATATATCTCATTAGATGTACTATTGGATTCATCTTTTCAACATATGGGTCCAAGGTAGGCAAATTGAAATCTGGTGGATTCCTAGTATATTGGATGTTTGGGGCGAAAGAGTCTCTATTTACATCCTCCAAACACTGATCTAGAACACTGCCTTGGAGTATTTTTCTTACCAACTCTGCTAAACGATAATCCCAATTCAGTTGGAATCTCTGAGGCTCCACCTACCTTTGATTTAGTTCTTCACCATGCCTCTCATTCCTATAAGAGCCTCTTATCTCTAACTCTTGCGATTGTACATTTGTATTCCGATTTTTGTTCCGTGGCTCAACGTCATTCTCGGTGTTTTCCTCCATGCCAATTCACAAATTTAACATGCCCTCTGGATCACACAACTCGGTACCACGTTGCCTCAAGTCTATACCGAGTTGTGGAACTTCTAGGGGGTTTGTTCTAACCTAGTATGGCCCATCTCCTAGTGCATTTGTTTCACCTTCTGGCCTCCGATTTTGATTTCCAGCTAGTGTGGACGTTATTCTCTGCTCCATCCTTCTGAAGAACCCACTCATCACCTCTTCCTATCGAGACACTAGCCTATCTTGCATACCTATCGTCATTATTTCCATTTCTTTATTAATTACGTAGTTTGAAGGAGATTTCAATTTGACGACACCTCCTAGTTTTCCTCATGCCTCGTTAACTTCCTCTAACAATAACTCTTGCAATAGTTCTTTCATCTTCTCCCAATCAAATCTCAAGTTCTTCTTAGTGAAAGCACCAAATGTTTGGACAAAAATAGAACAAACATCCGACTAAGTAGCTAATTGTAACATTCCCTATCCGGAGGCCTGAAGCTAAGTGCGGTGGATGCTATAGTCATCCATAGTATTAACTTTAGGTGATTAAATATGGTAATGTTAATGGTATCCATAATGTAAGAAGCGCTTGAATATGAAATAAAATCATTGTAGATTAAAACACTTATATGATTACATTTCAAAACAATATTTCATATCCAAGTTACGTAATCACTAACACTTCCCAAGTTCAGATCAAATATAATTATTACATAAATGTACCAAGAGCAACATATGAAGATGTCCCCTTGGATGATCAAAGTGCTATATAGACATAAACTATCTTAATACATCACAACGGAATAAACAATAACATCAACTCCTAATTAGCTAACTTCATCCTCCTACCCGTCTCTAGAATCTTTATTCGTCCACCCACTAAAACCTATAAACCCACACTTTCAATCCACTTAAATCAATTTAGAGCACCTGAGAGTTTAAGGGGAAAACATACACTTCGAGTCAGACATAAAGCCTGGTGTGAATAATACTATTACATCTCGGGTTACTGTTATTAGGTGAGACCACGCCGCTTAGCGAAACAGGTTTATCCTCACTAATATCCCTTTAAAACATATCTTTTTGCAAATCAAAATCCTGCAACCAAACTGGTTAATCAAACTGATTATATATATATCAATAATAGCAAATATCACATTTCCCAAAACAGGTAATAAATGGACCATCTGTTTGAAAAATTGAAGTTTTGTTTGGTTAGCTACTAACCTTTGGCAGACTTGGGCCTACCAGACAAACTAAACAAATTATCTAACACCTGTTAGACATACTTTTGGACGGTCTGTCCTTAACTTACTTCTCCAAGGGTCACCTGATCCTAATGGTTTTGTAGGCTCACCAATAACTTATCTTCTTCTATATACATATATTCCTTTCTATTTGTAATCATCATTTAAGTCTTACATAGACTAAGCCCTACACACTGGAATTTTAGACTAAATTAGCTAGGGGATAATAGCTAATATATAGGGCGCAACCCTATACTAGTCATATCCGTATACAATTGTCTGAGTCATTTTACTTAGGGCTAAATACCCTTTAAATTTTCCTCAAAACCTTTTCAAAATGACTTAATCCCTTTAAATCATCAAATTGATTTAATCCCTTAAATCATACTTAAACAAGGGAAACATAACATTTTCTTTACCCAACTCTCTCTCTGCCATGATATATGTTTTACTCAAAACATTATTGATGAAAATATTTGAAACCTTTGTTTAAACCTTTAAACAATTCTCTTTCGAAACCATTGAAAGTGCCCCTTTCTAAACCATTGAAATTACCCATTTCGAAATCATTGAAAGTACCCCGTTCGATATAAGTAAACTACTTTACTTTATAACCTTAGGTCGAAAGGCCAAAACAAATCTTTCGAAACCATTGACACTACTCCTTTCGAAAACATTGAAAACATTTCTTCCGAAAGCTTTATAAACCTTAGACATCCTCTTTTAAAACACTTTAAATATGCCTTTCGAGAAAATTGGTATCCTTCCACTTAAACACTAAGGCAAACCTTTCAAAACCATTGGGGTATCATCCCTTTGAAACCATTGACATATTCCTTTTGAAAATAATGAGGAACCTCCCCTTTGAAATCTTATTAGTTACCTTTCAAAAATACGAGGGAACCTCCCATTCGAAACCTTTATTAGTTAGCTTTTGAACGCATTAAATAACTCTACTTAAAACAAACCTTTCGAAATCATTGATTTCAAGTTCAAACATGTGGAAAAACCTTTCAAAACCATCCTTTTTGAAACCTTTGGGTTTAACCTTCATAATATCAAAAAGGTTCGTAAACAACTAATTCGAAAGCAATTTCCTAAGTAAAGAAGTGAATGGTGTCAAAACCTATTCCTTCGAAAGCAGCGGAGAAGCGGCTCTAATTTTTAAAATAGTGGGGCCCTTCCGAAAACAATCTGGGTCCAAAGGAAAAAGGAGGCAGCAAGGGTTTTGACCTTATCGAAAAAAATTTACTTTAAAACAAAGGCGCAACCTCATTCAAAAGCATTCTTTCTTTAAAACTATTGACCAAACCGAAAGCTATTTTATTTGAAAGAAAAGCAGATGCATTTCCATTTAAAGGCCATAAAAGGTATCAACCCTTTTGGAACCCTTGTTTCGACCCTATACATTTCACCTATGTCCAATTCACTATGTGCCAAGTCTTCAATACCATGTGCATTGGTTTCAATCGGGTTGGAGGCGGAGGTACTAAGTCGAAAGGTGGATGTCGAAGAGGGTAAAGTTCCGTAACATTATAAAATCTGATTTTTACTCAAAAAGGAAATTATTTTCAACTAATCTGCTTATTTGTCATCTTATAATTGGTTGCCTTAACTTTTTAAAATCTTTTCGAAAAGGAATGCTGAATTTTAGAGATTAACAGTTTAAAACATTTACAAATATCCCCTTCTTCTTTTATAAACATATAAAACACATAAGTCCCGTACCTTAAATAATTTTATATGTTTATTAAAATACTTAGGAAAATCTTGTAAAAATTCCAGTAAATCACTTTTAATATGTTTTTTAACATATTTAAATTTCTGACCCAAAACTATCATATTATAGCCGTAATTAATTTTAAACCCAAAATACCATTTCTTCACTAGAAAATTCATATTAAATCTACTTTAATTCCAAAAATTATGAAATTTGAAACCCATCTCTAAAATATCACTTCTAACCATATTTTAAAGCCGCTAGGCATTTGGATGTCATTAGATAGGTTTTTCAATCCAAAACATGTCATAAAATCAGTATGAATAAGCAGAATTCATCAATATGCATATATATTTAATTATCATTCAAAACATGGCAATATACTTTGCAAAATCATTCGGGTCTAATCTTGGAAACCGAAAACATCAAAAAATGAGATGTAACATATTACTCACCTTTAGCTTTGTTGTTAAGGAGTTGAGATTTGATCTTGGATTGAATTTTAATTAAGTTTTTCCTCTTGATTTAGCTTTTCTTCCCCTTACTCTTCTTTAATGGTGCCTGGCCTCCAGGTTTAGTGTTTTAGATTGTGAATGTGAGAAATGTTATGGTATGAAGGGTTTAGGGTATAAGAATGTAGCTTATTCTATATTGCCCATTATCTAATTTCCCTCTCCTATTTCATTTTAAAAACATTTAATTTATTACTTAACTAGGCACGACTACCCCTTATTTATTCAAATCTCAATCCCTTAACCATTTAATCTTTACATTATTCTATTTAATTTAGCTAGTTAAATCTTCTGAATAATGTTATCTAAAATTAGGGTCGTTACAGAATCCCCTCCTTAAACAATTTTGTCCTCGAAAATGTGATAAGGCACTCATCAAAATCAATCATAAAGGTAAAACATACCATGAAATAGGTCAGGATAAGTATGTCGAATTCTGCTCTCAGTTTTCCAAGTACAGTCTCTCTTATCGTCACTCCATTGGACTCTGACAAATCCGACCGTCTTGTTCCTTAGCCTTTTCTCATCTCTCGCGACTATACGAACAGGCTGTCTTACTCTAGTCGAATTAGGTTCCACTACTAAGTCATCTAACATAGTCGGTGTAATAGTA
The DNA here is from genome assembly GCA_030765085.1 of Allium cepa. NCBI lineage: Eukaryota > Viridiplantae > Streptophyta > Magnoliopsida > Asparagales > Amaryllidaceae > Allium > Allium cepa. Next base: position 738,453,700 of record CM060943.1, read on the forward strand.
ATCTCTGGATCTCGAATACATTTCCTTAGATAAGAAACATGAAAAACATCGTGGACTCCTGCCAAACTGGTTGGTAACTCTACTCTATATGCGAGTTTCCTAATCCTCTCTACAATAGGAAATGGTCTAACGAACCTTGGTGCCAATTTCTCCGATTTCACAAATCGAATTACGCCTTTCACCGGTGCTACCTTGATGAAAACATGATCTCAACTGAGAACTCTAAGTCTTTTTTTTCTTCTATCAGCATAGCTCTTCTGCCTAAACTGAGCTTCCCTCATTCTAGCTCGAATGATCTCAGTATTTTTTACAGCTTCTCTAACTAAATCCGGACCAAGAACCAACCTATTCCCGGTCCCTAAGCAACAAATAGGAGATTTGCATGGCCTTCCATACAAAGCTTCAAACAGAGCCATACCTATACTAGCCTGATAAATGTTGTTATACGAAAACTCGACTAAGTGTAGATGGTCTTCCCATGATCTTCCAAAATCTAGCACACAAGCTCGTAACAAATCTTAGAAGATTTTATTAACTCTTTCCGCTTGCCCATTGGTCTGCGGATGGTAAGCGGTAGTCGTCTAGAGCTTGGTACCTAAAGTCGCATGTAGGCGCTTCCAGAACTTGCTAGTGAATAAGGAATCTCAATCACTTACTATACTATAAGGAATTCCATGCAGTCTAACTATATTCTTCATAAATAACTTAGCTAAAATAGATGTCGTCCTGTGACTTAACTAGAATGAAATGGGCACTCTTTGTCGATTTGTCCACTATGACCCATACACTTTCATTTCCTTTGTTTGACCTAGGCAACTCGTCTATATAATCCATAGAAATAGAATCCCACTTCCAAACTAGAATATCTACAGGCTAATGTAACCTACTTGGGGGTGAATAGGGTGATAGTGTTAATTATAAAAATTAATTGCGGAAGCTTATAAACTAATATTAACACGGATCACAGAATATTATCAGCACAGAAATAAATAGCAAAGTAAATAAAATGCAGAACAGAACAACACAGAATTTACCCAGCTTCGGCAAAAACCTGCCTACGTGCTGCCCCCAAGGTTTCTACTAGAAATTAGAAAGTCCCTCGCTTACACACGTAAACTCGCTATACCCGCTATTGACTATTCTAACTCTACGCTCAAAACCTTGACCACAACTCAACTACCGAGTTGCAAATTCCCAAACTACACACCGTAGTTTGCACCCTAGTCACACGACTAGAAAATAAACTGTTTAAAAATAAATACAAATTAAAAAACAATTTAAAATAAAAATAACCCTAATTAAATTCAAAACCCTTAAATAAAAAATTTCTCCCTTTTAAAACAATAGGCCGGCCTCTTTTATATTCTAGCCCGTCTCTTCCTTGTTCTTGATGGCGGCTGTTCCTTTTTCAATTTTAGGGCTTCGTCCCTTTAATTCAATTAAGGGCTTTCGTTCGTGATTCAAATTAGGGCTTTCGAAGCGCCTATTGGATTTGATTGAATCTCTGGTTGGTGTTCCCTTGCTCGATTGATTCGCGTTGCTATCTCTGGCGACTTCGAGTTGATGAAGTTCGACTTTGATTCGGTATGTGATTTATGCTTTGTTGCTGTTTGATTTTCGTATTCGAACTTCATGATTATGCCGATGATGATGAGGGGTTTTTATAGGATTTGATTTCCTATTTTTTCGTTCGTATACATCTAGTTGAATTTGTCAATCGGCCGTTCGATTTCGCTTTGATGTTTAAGATTGATTCTGACTTGTTCAATTTTGTATACTTTCTGGTAGCTTGACACTTACGGTATTGACTTGATTTCGTGACTTTCTCTATGGCTTTGAATTTTGATCTGGTTCAACATTGACTTCGGCTTGGTCTTTGATGTTGAGTCCATTGTTGCTGTAGCATGTAGTTATATCTTCATGTAGCTTGCTGTTGGCACTGGACCGTGCATAGTTGTGGCATGGTCATTTGTCTGCACTTTCACTTTTGTAGCCTTGGTCTTTGTTGTTGTACCATCCACGACCATGATGCATATTGGATATTTGCAGTTGTATTCCAGTGTGCTTCAATCTAGTTCATGTATATACATACATACATGTGTGTATATATGTGTGTGTGGTCTACATTGCATACTTGCATTTGCTCTCTGTACTGGTGGTTCATATTGTTGCTGCCTTGTACTTTATTTGAGGTTGACTTGTTCATCTGGGGTCGTGGCATTCATACTTGGATATTGAGATGCTGGTGACATTCATGTTGCATTGACATTACTTCCATTTTTGCTTCATGTAGCTTGTTCTCTATATACACTCGAATGTTGCAGTCATTGTACTGCTTCTGCCTTGTTGACTGCATCACCATACTCGCTGTTTTGAACTGCATTGGTGCAGTTTCCCTTCATGTTGCCTCTTTGTGTATGCATTTGTATCGCTAGTTGTTCACTGTGTCACTTGATGCATATGTTTGCACTTTGATATTGTTTCTGGCCTGTGCTCGATTACTTATGCATACACGAACTGTTGCTCGTATTGTTACTTCATATACATGTCTCTGTTTGTCATGTTGCAAATGTTGCAACTGCTTGTTGTAACTTGAAATTGTTTTGTTCGAGTCTTGATTTGCTGTTTCAACATGAGTCCACTGTGCTTGGCGTTGTTCACTTGGTCTTGAGCATGTATGAACTTGTTCATTGTATTTCTCCTTGAGTTTGCAGTTTGTATTTTGACTTGTTGTTTGCAGTCATATTGATTTGAAAGAATAAGTCCAAGTGATATTAACATGTGCATTGAGCATTGTTTAAACTTGTATCACTTGAGTTTGTTTCAACTTGATGTTGCTTTATCTGCCACTGTTGTTTACTTGAGTTGAACATGTCTGGGTTTGACCTTGTACTTGATTTGTTAGCTGTGCATTTTGTTTTGCACACACGAGTAGGCGAGGCAGTGCACACAGTGTACTGCAGCCACTTTTGTTCCTGATAAAATACTGATATGCACAGATACAAAAATATGATGACGAACAACCCAAATAACTGAGGCAATATCATTTTTAAAAATCATATTTCATTTTATATCGCAAAAATATTTCTTTTTCAATTTTACTGCGTTAGTAAATATTTTTGCAGATTTCTCAGATGCTGGATTCAAATTGGAATGCAGTTGAAGATAAAAATACGAGTGTGAGTGATATGCAGTGAGGTGAATATGTAAAATAGTGTTGTAATTAGAAATTGTATCAAAATTGTATAGTGAATAGTGAGAGTTTGAATTTGTACTATTTAAAAATTGTAATAAATATTTGTGTGAATAAAATATTCTTTTGAATTCAAAAATTGTGTTATTTATTTTTATTCAGCAAATATTTATTTATTCTGTGAAAATAAATAGTATATTAACAAATACATTTAAACGAATGTATATATGTTTATTATCATCAAACAAAAATCATATAAACGCATATTCAACAATCTCCCCCTTTTGATGATAACAAACATATATTTAAGATTTTGAATACTTTAAATGTATTTGATGGTTCAATTTACTCCCTCTATTTGAATGCTTCCTCTCTACATGATGCTCCCCCTACATATATGACTCCCCCTACATATATGCATACAAATAAAATGTGTGAATGAGCCTATATGCAAATGGAAAATTATTTGACATTTTCTTGATTTTTATTTGACAAAATCTTAACCTTTCTCTCCCCCTTTTGTTATCAGCAAAAGAATAATAGTAATAGAAAAGTAGAGATATAGTGATCGATATTAATTCAACATTAAAACTCAATTGAATATAAAAATTAAATTTCAATAAAAAATCAAACAAAAATCATAAATCCTTTAATTGACGCATATTCCACTTTAGAATGGTATGAATGATTTCATCAAATAAAACCATACAATTGTGTCTATTTGTGGTATTTTTATATCAGGAATTTGAATATCTACTAATCATGCATAACCGTTAGGACTTTTAAATGAGATTAGTAGTATTCCAATTTTATTTTAAAAAAATGAATTCAAGTATCTTCTAACCACGCATAACCGTGAGGACTTTTAAATGGGATTAGAATCAACTTGTTTATTTTAAAAGAAAGAAAAAAAATCAACTTTTGATATGCGTTCCATACATGCATAACCGTGAGGACTTTTAAATGAGCATGGAAGCACATAACAAATTCCAAGTAATTCACTCATGCATAACCGTGAGGACTTTTAAATGAGAGTGAATACTTTGGTATTTATTTATTTATTTATTTTTGCTTTTTTTTTTAAAAAAATGTGAAAATGAAAAACGAACGATTCCTGTTTAAAGTACCACATATCGACAAACTATATAGAATTTTGATGAGTGATGGTTGTTAGAAATATGATAGATATAGAGATGGTCATGGAATTTTTACCAACAAAAAGTTTTATAACTCTTGTTTAAATTTCTAAAGAAATTTTCTAATTATACTTTCTCGAGTTATAATATATGATAAATATCAACACTCATCACTTTTTCAATTACTGTTTTTCTTTTCGATAAACATTAGGGAGTCAGATTAGTCAATATAGTCATTTAAAATCAAATTCAAAAATAATTATGAAACCAATTTTTCAAAATGACTAATCTGAAAATATGGTCAAAAATGATTTTCTCCAGGGGGTTTTAAAAGAAAATTTTTTGCTGTTTGAAAATTATTTGAAATGAAAAATATGCAGATATTTTCTTTGGAAAATGATGCAGTTACTAAATGTCTCAAAAATTAATCACGTTACACTAATAATTTTTCTACCAACCATATTACCAGTGTAATTTGCATCTGAATTTAAATTTTACTCAAAATTCACTCGTTGAATGTCAAAGACCAGATTAAGAAATTTCAACAAATTTTCTCATGATTATTATCAACAAATTTTTAAATGAAATTCTCTTGGATTTGAAATGAAAACCGTGTCAACAATCAATCATATATTAAAGTGTCAATTTTAGAAGCCATCAAACATTATTTTTATTTCAAGGCAATTTCTTAACAGTTTCAACACTTTCAAAAAAATTTAAAATCCTTTTTATAATTTTTAAAATAGAATTCATTAGGATTTTAAATCGAGGCCGTGTCAAAACATGAATATAGTTTTAGCCAAAAATATTATAACAACAATATTATTATCCAATCAAAACACTATTTTTCTCTCAAACTTATATATCAAGTAATTCTAGAGAATTTTATAGTGTTTTTGGCATAAGAATATAAATGGCTAACAATTTTGAATAAAGTCAGAATCAAAATCATCATTAAATCATCATCATATCATCATCGTATAATTGGCTGGTTTTATTCAGAAAATGGTACAGATTATCACATTTAATATATTGTACAAATAAATATACTTTTACCTGTCTTTACCTTTACGATATTTCTCGTCGTTGTTCATTGTGATTCTGTCACCCTTATACTAGGCTAAGGAACTTAGCTTTGTCGTCCGTTGTGTTTCTGGAACAGCCAAAAATCCAGGTAACACTATTGTTGTTCCTTAGCCCGCCACCACACCTACACGATGAAAATTTTATGTGACCTATTTGTTTTTATAGGTCCATGGTTGTTAGTGGCAGAAAATTTTGAAAAATAATTTTGTGTAGACCCAAAACTATTTATAATTGTTCCCTTTGGCACCCAAATTTGTTTAACTTTGAGAGATTTTATATTTATGCCTTTAGGAACCCAAATCGATATAGTTTTCACATGTTTGGGTCTATACCAACAATTATTGTGATCGTGTCCATATTTTCTACAAATTGTGCACATAGAATTAACTTGATTAAAATTGCTTTCAACAGTTTTCGAATTATTATATCCAAGTCCTTGTCTAACCGTATTACCAGTTTGCTTCCCTAATAGCATATTCAACGATTTTTCACTTTTTGAAAATTTATCCAAAGTCGTTGACAAATGTTGGACTTGTGTTTTGAGAGATTCATTTTCGTTCAACAATTGAGTGCACTTTTTGATAGAATTTTCTCTCCTAGTATTTTCATTTTCTTTTAAAATCAGAATTTCATTTTCAAGAGATTTTATATTGATTTCTGACTTTTTAATTTCTTCTTCGAATGTTGGACACTTATCACACTTAGGGATCCTACTTTGATAGGTTTTAACTAATTGGTCAAGTTGTTCATTACATTCTATCAAAGTATCCTTTTGAGATTCAAGTTTGGCGTATTTTTCCCTAAGTCGTTCATAACAGCCGTTTATTTCATGAAAATATATAAGCAACTCAGAATGGGTAAGTTTTGATACCTCACTTGGCTCGTCATCGTCACTGTCAGTTGTATCACCTTGAAGACACAATTCTGCTTTTTCGCTTTCACTGCCAGTGCTTTGATTATTCTCGTCTATTTCATCCCAAGTGGCTGCAAAACTTTTCTTTTTCTGTTTCTTTCCATGGCTGAGTTTAGTTTGTGGACAATCGGGCTTGATATGGCCGGGTTTGTTGCATTTGTAACAGATGATCTTCTGTTCTTCTGAGTGATCAAAAGCTTTGCTTATTCTGCTTTTCAATTCCTGATTTCGAGCTGGATTTCCGTGTTTACGATGCCATTTTTTGAATTTCTTTATTAACAACTCTAGTTCTTCTGCACCATCATCGTTGTCATCGTCATCACTTTTAGTTGTTCCTTTGAGAGCTATCGATTTCTTTCGAGTATCTCCTTCTTCACGCTCTTCTTTGAATTTTATCTCTAGCTCATATGTGGTGAGATTTCCGATGAGTTCTTCAACTTTGAGTTGTTTTAAATCTTTCGATTCTTGTATGGCAGTTACTTTTGCTTCAAAGCTTCGTGGAAGGACTCTGAGGATTTTCCGGACTATTTCCAATTCGGTGTATGTTTTTCCGAGAGCTTTTGATTTGTATACGATATTGGAGAGTCGTCCGTACATCTCTTTGACATTTTCTTCCTTCGCCATTTTGAAGTTCTCGTATTCGCTGCTTAGCATTGCAAGGCGAGATTCTTTAACTTGAGATGTTCCTTCGTGAGTCACTTCGAGTGTGTGCCATATTTCCTGCGCAGTTAGACAATGTGAGACACGATTAAATTCAAATTGATCCAATGAACAGATAATAGAATTCATAGCTTTAGCATTAGTATTCTGTAATTTATTTTCTAGTTCTGTCCATTGTTCCTTTGGTTTCTCTATCTCCTGATTATCTACAGTTATAGTTGGTATTCTATAACCTGTCTCAACAATATTCCATGCGTCAATGGTTTTTAGAAAAATTTCCATCCTATTTTTCCAATAAGCATATTCACCATTGAACATTGGTGGTCTAACTATCGACTGCCCCTCTGCAAAAGCGTTATTAAAAGAAGCCATTTAAAAAATTCAAATTTTTAAACAAAAACTGGTTTTTGAAAAAATCAAATTTTTAAAACAAAAACTGATTTTCGAAAAATTGATATTTTTTTTTTAAAACAAAACTGATTTTTGAAAAATCGAATTTTTTCAAAATAAATTGACTTCTAATCCTAGCTCTGATACCACTTGTAGGATCGATTTCACCCTAGAGGGGGGGTGAATAGGGTGATAGTGTTAATTATAAAAATTAATTGCGGAAGCTTATAAACTAATATTAACACGGATCACAGAATATTATCAGCACAGAAATAAATAGCAAAGTAAATAAAATGCAGAACAGAACAACACAGAATTTACCCAGCTTCGGCAAAAACCTGCCTACGTGCTGCCCCCAAGGTTTCTACTAGAAATTAGAAAGTCCCTCGCTTACACACGTAAACTCGCTATACCCGCTATTGACTATTCTAACTCTACGCTCAAAACCTTGACCACAACTCAACTACCGAGTTGCAAATTCCCAAACTACACACCGTAGTTTGCACCCTAGTCACACGACTAGAAAATAAACTGTTTAAAAATAAATACAAATTAAAAAACAATTTAAAATAAAAATAACCCTAATTAAATTCAAAACCCTTAAATAAAAAATTTCTCCCTTTTAAAACAATAGGTCGGCCTCTTTTATATTCTAGCCCGTCTCTTCCTTGTTCTTGATGGCGGCTGTTCCTTTTTCAATTTTAGGGCTTCGTCCCTTTAATTCAATTAAGGGCTTTCGTTCGTGATTCAAATTAGGGCTTTCGAAGCGCCTATTGGATTTGATTGAATCTCTGGTTGGTGTTCCCTTGCTCGATTGATTCGCGTTGCTATCTCTGGCGACTTCGAGTTGATGAAGTTCGACTTTGATTCGGTATGTGATTTATGCTTTGTTGCTGTTTGATTTTCGTATTCGAACTTCATGATTATGCCGATGATGATGAGGGGTTTTTATAGGATTTGATTTCCTATTTTTTCGTTCGTATACATCTAGTTGAATTTGTCAATCGGCCGTTCGATTTCGCTTTGATGTTTAAGATTGATTCTGACTTGTTCAATTTTGTATACTTTCTGGTAGCTTGACACTTACGGTATTGACTTGATTTCGTGACTTTCTCTATGGCTTTGAATTTTGATCTGGTTCAACATTGACTTCGGCTTGGTCTTTGATGTTGAGTCCATTGTTGCTGTAGCATGTAGTTATATCTTCATGTAGCTTGCTGTTGGCACTGGACCGTGCATAGTTGTGGCATGGTCATTTGTCTGCACTTTCACTTTTGTAGCCTTGGTCTTTGTTGTTGTACCATCCACGACCATGATGCATATTGGATATTTGCAGTTGTATTCCAGTGTGCTTCAATCTAGTTCATGTATATACATACATACATGTGTGTATATATGTGTGTGTGGTCTACATTGCATACTTGCATTTGCTCTCTGTACTGGTGGTTCATATTGTTGCTGCCTTGTACTTTATTTGAGGTTGACTTGTTCATCTGGGGTCGTGGCATTCATACTTGGATATTGAGATGCTGGTGACATTCATGTTGCATTGACATTACTTCCATTTTTGCTTCATGTAGCTTGTTCTCTATATACACTCGAATGTTGCAGTCATTGTACTGCTTCTGCCTTGTTGACTGCATCACCATACTCGCTGTTTTGAACTGCATTGGTGCAGTTTCCCTTCATGTTGCCTCTTTGTGTATGCATTTGTATCGCTAGTTGTTCACTGTGTCACTTGATGCATATGTTTGCACTTTGATATTGTTTCTGGCCTGTGCTCGATTACTTATGCATACACGAACTGTTGCTCGTATTGTTACTTCATATACATGTCTCTGTTTGTCATGTTGCAAATGTTGCAACTGCTTGTTGTAACTTGAAATTGTTTTGTTCGAGTCTTGATTTGCTGTTTCAACATGAGTCCACTGTGCTTGGCGTTGTTCACTTGGTCTTGAGCATGTATGAACTTGTTCATTGTATTTCTCCTTGAGTTTGCAGTTTGTATTTTGACTTGTTGTTTGCAGTCATATTGATTTGAAAGAATAAGTCCAAGTGATATTAACATGTGCATTGAGCATTGTTTAAACTTGTATCACTTGAGTTTGTTTCAACTTGATGTTGCTTTATCTGCCACTGTTGTTTACTTGAGTTGAACATGTCTGGGTTTGACCTTGTACTTGATTTGTTAGCTGTGCATTTTGTTTTGCACACACGAGTAGGCGAGGCAGTGCACACAGTGTACTGCAGCCACTTTTGTTCCTGATAAAATACTGATATGCACAGATACAAAAATATGATGACGAACAACCCAAATAACTGAGGCAATATCATTTTTAAAAATCATATTTCATTTTATATCGCAAAAATATTTCTTTTTCAATTTTACTGCGTTAGTAAATATTTTTGCAGATTTCTCAGATGCTGGATTCAAATTGGAATGCAGTTGAAGATAAAAATACGAGTGTGAGTGATATGCAGTGAGGTGAATATGTAAAATAGTGTTGTAATTAGAAATTGTATCAAAATTGTATAGTGAATAGTGAGAGTTTGAATTTGTACTATTTAAAAATTGTAATAAATATTTGTGTGAATAAAATATTCTTTTGAATTCAAAAATTGTGTTATTTATTTTTATTCAGCAAATATTTATTTATTCTGTGAAAATAAATAGCATATTAACAAATACATTTAAACGAATGTATATATGTTTATTATCATCAAACAAAAATCATATAAACGCATATTCAACAATCCGGACCAAGAACCAACCTATTCCCGGTCCCTAAGCAACAAATAGGAGATTTGCATGGCCTTCCATACAAAGCTTCAAACAGAGCCATACCTATACTAGCCTGATAAATGTTGTTATACGAAAACTCGACTAAGTGTAGATGGTCTTCCCATGATCTTCCAAAATCTAGCACACAAGCTCGTAACAAATCTTAGAAGATTTTATTAACTCTTTCCGCTTGCCCATTGGTCTGCGGATGGTAAGCGGTAGTCGTCTAGAGCTTGGTACCTAAAGTCGCATGTAGGCGCTTCCAGAACTTGCTAGTGAATAAGGAATCTCAATCACTTACTATACTATAAGGAATTCCATGCAGTCTAACTATATTCTTCATAAATAACTTAGCTAAAATAGATGTCGTCCTGTGACTTAACTAGAATGAAATGGGCACTCTTTGTCGATTTGTCCACTATGACCCATACACTTTCATTTCCTTTGTTTGACCTAGGCAACTCGTCTATATAATCCATAGAAATAGAATCCCACTTCCAAACTAGAATATCTACAGGCTAATGTAACCTACTTGGTTTTCGATGTTCGGCTTTTACTTATTGATAGTTCAAACACTGTTTCATCCATAAGCCTACATCTCTCTTCATACCTTCGCAGAAGAAACTTCTCTTCATATCCTGATACATCTTGGTCCCTCCAAGCTGAATCATAAACTTGGATCGATGACATTCCCTAAGAACTTCTTTCTTCAAGTCCTCCACATTCAGAACACACAACCATCCCTTCTTTCTTAACCATCCCTTCTGGCCAAGACTAAAATCCTTTAGATCATCGATCATAGTTCCAACCTCAAGCCTTCCAATACTCTCAGCCAATATCAGATCCTCCTTTTGCTTAGAAGCAATCCTTTCGATTAACACTGGTCAAACTTCTAAATAGGACAACATGGTTGTGCTCTGACTAGAACTAGCAGTAGATCTTAACTGCACATTATAAGTAGCCAAAGCTTCTAAATCTCTCCATTCTGCTAACATAGTTAACACCACATTCTGATGTTTTCTGTTAAGTGCATCTGCAATCTTATTAGCTTTTCCTAATGTGTACTCAATACCAAAGTCATAAGTGGCTAAAAACTCTAACCACCTCTGTTGTCTCATATTCAACTCCTTCTAAGAGAATAAATACTTCAGCGACTTATGATCCATATATAACTCGAATTTTTCTCGTAATAGGTTGTGCCTCCACACCTTCAATGCCAAAATCACTATAGCCAATTCCAAGTCATGCATCGGGTACCTAACCTCATGTGGTCCAAGATGTCGAGATGCATAGGAAATCACTTTAACTTTCTATATTAGCACGACTCCCAACCCTGTTCCGCATGCATCCGTGCACACTACTAAATCCCGATTCTCTTCTGGAACAACTAACATAGGTGTATTAATCAATAAGTGTTTCAGCTTCTGGAATGCATCCTCATACTTATCAGTCCAAATGAATTTCACATCTTTCTAAGTTAGCTTGGTCATCGGTGCTGCTAAAAATCCTTTCCGAACCACCGATGATAACCAACTAATCTAAGAAAACTATTTATATCAGTCGCTATCTTGGGTCTTTCCAATTATTCATTGCTTCGATCTTAGCCAGATCCATAAACAACCCTTTCTCTGAGACTACATAACCAAGAAACTTCACTTCCTTCTTCTAGAAATGACATTTCGAAAACTTTGCTTTCAGCTGATGCTGCCTCAATGTCTCAAGCACCATCTAAGATGAACTTCATGTTCTCTTTCATCCTTAGAGTAAATCAAAATATCCTTTATGAAAACCAACATGAACATATCCATGTGCACTCGGAAAACGCGGTTCATCAATCTACAAAGGATGCTGGTGTATTAGTTAGTCCAAACGACATCACTAACCATTCGTACGATCCATATATAATTCCAAACGCCATTAAATGAATACTATCCTCTACTACTCTAAGATGATTGAACCCTGTCGCTAAATCCAACTGGGAAATTACTTTAGCTCTGCTCAACCGATTGAACAATACCTTAACGATCCATCTGGCTTCTTAGCAAACACTACGGCTGCTCCCTAAAGCGAAATGGTAGGTCTGATAAAATTCTTATCTTCCAAATCCACCAACTGCACCTTCAACTCCCTCATCTCGGTAGTTGTCATTCTGCTTGGCGGTCTACTCACTGGTTCTGCTCCAAGTACTAAAACTATCTGAAACTCAATTCCGCGTTTCAATGGAAATCCTATTATAGGTTCAAAGACATATGTGAATTCTCTAACAATGAAATCTCGACTCAACTCGTCTTCTACTTCCACAACACCCAACAAAGCATTAACTTCAAAACTAGGGTTTTCTAGGGAGTATATAATCCGATCACTACAGTTAGGGTGTCTAAGAAATGCTTTCCTATCATGGAAAAATATCCTATCATTTTACTTACTTAACCAATCCATACCCAAAATAATTATAAACCCTACAAAATCATATACATGCAAAATGCAAACAAAGGTATGACCTAACAAATCAAACTCTAGGTAGTCATAATTCATCCCAAGTGTCACATACCCTCCTATCGGATTTGTAACCCTTAAGGAAGTAACTAAGTATGAGGGTTCTGGTTAATCCTATCTACCAAATAATGAGATATAAAAGAATGTGATGCATCGGTATTAAATAGAACTCTAACTGACATACCATGAATCGGAAGCGTACCTCCCAACGCAGCTTTTCCATCCTTGGCTGATTCCTTGCACTAGTTCTTATAGTGTCCACTCTGATCATAGTTGAAAAAATTTACTCCTTTCTTCTCCACGGCCTTCTTTCCCTTGCATGTCTTGCACTCATGGGCATAATGTCCTTTCTTGTTACACTTGTAACAGACCACTTTTGCCTTACCCTTCTTAGCAGCTCCAACATTCTAAGCTCCTTTCTTGTGGAAAAACTTTCTCTTCTGACTCTGCCCTCCTTGAGCTTCCTTGGCCTTATTTCTTTCATAAAAAGCTTGCATCTCTTCATTTCTCAAGGCCATCTTAACAACAACATCACTTGGATCTCTAATATGCGGTAACATGGCCTTAGCAAGCTCAGGCTCCAAACCCCTGATGAACTTCTCATTTCTCTTAATCACAGTATCAATCATAGCATAACCACACCTTTCTAGCTCCTTAAACCTCATCGCATATTTGAACACGGTCATATACCCCTGTTCTAACTCAACAAACATCCTGAGCAGAGTGGACTTCGCAATCTCAGACATAAACATTTCTTTGAACCTTCTCCTGAACTCAGCCCATGTCATATTCTCCTCATCGACTCCAACAGTCACATTGTTCCACAAATACAATGCTGCTCCCTATAGCTGTATAGAGGCGAGTCACCTTTTCTGCTCATCATTGATCCCTAAATCAGCGAAAATCCTCTCATAATGAAGCAGCCAATTCTATAATTCGATTGTGTCTTCTGTACCAATAAACAGCTTTCCTTCCAACCGAACATAATCTCTACTCATAATAGCATAGTTATTCACCACTAGAGTTTCTTGGTTTCCTCCTTCAATGTTTCCTCCAATTACTCCAACATCAATCCCCGCTTGCATCATTTGGCAAATAACTGACACATTGCTCTCATGTCTACTTGCGGGACCCCAACACCTACATTTGCATCTTGTGCCTAACCTTGGTTCCTTCTCGTATTTGGTCTGGCATTTCCATTTGTAGTGGTGCTTACCCCTCCAAGGTTAAATCTTCCACTTCTAGCATCCATACCGCATTCAAGTCTTTGTAAGATATAGAAGAATAACTTAAGGGAGATAGGAGAATAGAGATATAGTGTATACTTATATATATAGCAAATACAAGTACGTTATTATAGAATTATCCCATACTCCCGATCTTATCTCTATTTCCTTAGGATTATGTTTTCAGAAATCATTTTAGTTTAAAGATTTTCATAATCCTATGCTCTAATACCAAGTTGTAACATCCCCTATCTGGAGGCACGAATCTAAGCACTATAGATGCTACAGTCATCCATAATATTAACCTTTGCTGACCAAATATGGTAATGTTAGTGGTATCCATAATATCAAAAGCACTTGAATATGAAATGAAATCATTATAGATTAAAACACTTTTTCGATTACATTTCAAAATAATATTTCATATCCAAGTTACCTAATTCTAAACATTTCCAGGTTCAGATCAAATATAATTATTACATAAATACGCCAAGAGAGACATCGAAGAAGCCCCCATGGATGATCAGAGTACTATATAGACATAAACTGTCTTACTACATCACATCGGAATAAATAATAATATCAACTCCAAATTAGCTAACTTCAGCCTCCTACTAGTCTTTGGAAGATTTATTTGCCCACATGCTAAAACCTGTAAATCAAAATTCTCAATCTACTCAAATCAAGTTTGAGCACCGAAGAGTTTAAGGGAAAAAAGAAAAATTTCGAGTCAGACATAAAGCCTGGTGTGAATAATACTATTACATCTCGGTTTAAGTGAGACCACGACGCTTAGCGTAACGGGTTTCCCCTCACTAATATCCCTTTAAAACATATTTTTTTGCAAATCAAAATCCTACAACCAAACTGGTTAATCAAATTAATTATATCAATAATAGCAAATATCATATTTGCTTGAAACAGGTAATAAATGGACCATCTGTTTGAAAATTTTAAGTTTTGTTTGGCTAACTACCAACCTATGGCTGACTCGGGCCTACTAGACAAACTAAACAAATTATCTAACACCTATTAGACATACTTTTGGACAGTCTGTCCTTAAATTACTTCTCCAAAGGTCACCCGATCCTAAAAATTTTGCGGACTCACCGATAACCTATCTTCTTCTCTATACATATATTCCTTTATGTGTGTAACCATCATTTAATCTTACCTGTGGCTAAGCCTTATACATTCAAATTTTGAACTAAATTAGCTAGGAGCTAATAGCTAAGGTATAAAGCGTGACTTATACCAGTCCTATCTAGTATACAATTATCTAAGTCGTTTTACTTAGGGTTAATTACCCATTAAATTTTCGTTGAAAACCTTTTCAAAATGATTTAATCCCTTTAAATCATATTTGAACAAGGAAAACATAACATTTGCTTTACTAAAATCTCTTTGCCATGATATATGCTTTACTCGAAACATTGTTGATGAAAACATTCAAAACGTTTATTTAAACCGTTAAACAATTCTATTTTGAAACCGTTGAAAGTACCCCTTTCGAAACTATTAAAAGTACCTCTTTTGAAATCAACTGAAAGTACCCCTTTCGATACAAGTAAACTAATTTACTTTATAACATTAGACCGAAAGGCCAAAACATACCTTTCAAAACCATTGACACTACTCCTTTCGAAAACATTGAAAACATTTTTTCCGAAAGCTTTATAAACCTTAGACATCCTCTTTCAAAACACTTCAAATAGGCCTTTCGAAAAAATTGCAAACCTTCCACTTAAACAATAAGGTGAAAATTTTGAAACCATCGGGGAATCAACCCTTCGAAATGTTCAACATATACCTTTCGAAAATACTAGGGAACCTCCCATTCGAAACCTTATTAGTTACCTTTTGAAAATACTGGGGAACCTCCCCTTCGAAACCTTTATTAGTTACCTTTTGAAAGCATTAAACTACTTTACATAAAACAAACCTTTTTTCAAAAGCATTGGGTTCAAGTTAAAACATGTGGAAAAACCTTTCGAAACTATTCCTTTCGATACCATTTGGTTTAACCTTCATAATATCGAAAAGGGTCTTAAAAAACTATGTCGAAAGCAACTCTTTCGAAAGCAGTTTCCTAAGTAAAGAAGTGGATGATGTCGAAACCTATTCCTTCGAAAGCAGTGGAGAAGAGGCTCTAATTTTTAAAACAGAAGGACCCTTTTGAAACCAATCTAGGTCGAAAGGAAAAAGTTGGCAACAAGGGTTTCGACCTTATCGAAAACATTTACTTTAAAACAAAGGCGCAACCTCATTCGAAAGCATTCTTTCTTTAAAACCATTGACCAAGTCGAAAGCTATTTTATTTGAAACCATTCTTTTCGAAAGCAAACCAGGCGCATTTCCATTTAAAAGCAATAAAAGGTTTCGATCCCTTAGAAACCCCTTGTTTTGACCCTATACCTTTCACATATGTCCAATTCACTACATAAAAGGTCTTTGATACCATGTGCATTGGTTTTGAATAAGCATTATTCATAAGCAAGCATAAATATCTAATTATCGTTCAAAACATGGCAATATATTTTGCAAAATTATTCGGGTCTAATCTTAGAAACTGAAAACATCAAAATATGAGATGTAACATATTACTCACCTTTAGCTTTTTTTTAAGGAGTTGAGATTTGATCTTAGGTTGAATTTTAATTAAGCTTCTCCTCTTGATTTAGCTTTTCTTCCCTATACTCTTCTTTAATGGTGGCCGGCCTCTAGATTTAGTGTTTAAGATTGTGAACGTGAAAAATGTTATGGTATGAAGGGTTTAGGGTATAAGAATGTAGCTTATTCCTATTTTGGCCCTTATCTAATTTTCCTCTCCTATTTCATTTTAAACCCATTTAATTTATTACTCAACTAGGCACGCCTACGCCTTATTTATTCAAATCTCAATTCCTTAACCATTTAATCTTTACATTATTGTATTTAGTTTAGCTAGTTTAATCTCCTAAATAATGTTATCTAAAATTTTTGGTGTTACACTAATGAAGATTATAAAAGAAAAGAGATTAAAATAGAGAAATATTACACAAATTTTTATAGTGATTTAGCAAATTCTCCGGCCTACGTCCATTTTTTTTTTCTACAGATTGTACTTTGATTCTACAAACTAGTTTTTATAACTCATCTCTCATAACTCGGCTATAAGTTATGCAGAGTTTAGTCAAGAATTAGATAACTCAACTCGAATTGATTTAAATCAAGAATCCTTCTCTATTTATATATGAATATCATCGCCAAAATCACCTAACAATGCTCATCCATGTTTTCCACGTTGGTTTGAAATTGTAACGAAAAGATCAAGGTCAAACCACAAATTGCCACAACTTGGTATCGAGAAGTGCTTATAACTCGATACCGAGTTGTATGATTCATGTCGTTTTGTGTTTTCTCTCTCTCTCTCTCTCTTTGTCTTCCATCACCTAACTTTGCTATGTTGACTCGTTGTAGGTCATGACTTGGTACCGAGTCGTATGGACCAAGTTATAGTACTTTGTTTGTTTTTGGCTTTTTTCTTCGTACTTCTCCGTTTTTCCACTTCATGATGTTCTCGAAGCCTTTGGATCCACTTCTTTTACCTTTTCTTAGTTTAGTTTATCTGTTTGTGTCTATTCTGAGGCTATGGAAAATTTGTTGGTAACATATATTGCCTGACACTGGTTATATATTTCACTATGCTAATAATATTATAATCATTATATGAGACGGTAATAAATTTTGTAATGTTATTTTAGGTAATGGAATTTATGTGATCATGTCCGAGCTATGTGTAATTCTTCAAATGATGATATAAATAAAAAAACTATCTTTGGCATTATAGGCTAGGTCATATAATTAAGAAATGACTACACAAATTGAAAACCGAGGGTTTTCTACCGTCATTTGATTCAGAACCATTTGATATGTGTGAGTCCTGTCTCAAATTAAAATTGACCAAACATCCCTTTAGTAAGAGCAATGTGAACTCTTGGGTCTCGTACATTGTGATGTGAGTTGCTCGATGCCTATAATTACCAAAGATAATTGTTGTTATTTTGTAATCTTACAGATGGTTTCCTAGGCTAGGATATGTCTATCTTATGAAGAACAAATAAGATGTTTGTGAGAAATTCATTAAATATAAAATGAGCCTTGAAAATTAGATGAACCAAAAGATTAAAATACTTTGTTCCAATCGAGAATGTTAGTACATTGGATAAGACCTCCAATGGTACTTAAAAGGGAATGGGATTATCTCTCAGGTTACTCCAGCCTGTACTCTGGGTGTTTTAGAACAAAGAAGTTGAACCTTAGTGTTTCCACACATGTTGTCATTTTATAAAAGGAATTTCTATCAAAAAAAATTAACAACAAAGCTATAGACTTGGATGGGATTTAAGAAACTAACATGAAGGCCGAACTAATAGGAGAACCAAATTTACATTTAAATGAAAACATGTAACCTATTAAAAGATCTAGTAGGGAATCTAGCATAGAGATACTATAGTTTGCTCATGGATGATGAGAAAGAGGAATACTTCTTAGATGATGACACTTCTCTATCATTCCAACAAGCACTATATAGTAAAACATTCTATACTTTGGCTTGGAGCTAAGAAATTAGAAATAGATTCAATGTATGAAAATAAAGTATGGACTTTAGTTGACATACCTAAAGGGATTAAACCTATCGGCTGCAAATGGATTTTTAAGAAAAAGCTAAATTCAGATGGACAAGTGGAGACTTATAAAGAAAAGGTAGTTGCAATAGGATTTTTGTAAGATTTAATGTGTTTATTACAATTAAACCTTTTCGCGTGCAGCAATGCTTAAGTCCATTTGAATAATGCTAGCTGTTCTTGCATTCTAATACTACTAAATATGGAAAATGGACGTAAAGATGACATTTCTAAATAGTGTTTTTGAAGAGATTGTTTATATGTGACAGCCCAAGGATTTCAAGGTCAATGAGAGTAAGGGCAAGGCTTGCAAATTGTTGTGATTCATTTATGGACTTAAATTAGATTCAACAAATTGGAGAAAGTGTTTTGCTAAAGTGATTAAATAGTTTGATTTTTATCAATAACACAGAGAAAGCGTGCATGTACCGAAAGGAACATGAAAATGCAATTGTGCTATTAGGTTTATACATTGATGATCTTTTGTTGCTTAGCAATGATATTTCATTATTACTATCGGTGAAATCTTGGATTTCTAGGAAATTCTCTATGAATTATTTAATAATAGTTTTTTCTTTCTATTGTATGCTTATTATAATGTGTTATATTAATTAATTATTTAATATAAGTATATTTCATAAAAAAAATCATAAATGACGTGCTTTGTGATGATAATTACAATGTGCTGTAACCATAAGCAATTTATCGCAATATAATAAACACATCATTTTAAATATTCCTAATCGAGATTGGATATCGATAAATACGCTGAGACTAAAGTACATAATACTCTCCAAATGATGGTAAGGTACCAAGGGGTAACGTACTGATAGTTATTAAATAATTATGGGATGACTCATTTGATAGTTTTTCTGTTTGTTAATGTAGCTAAGGTCAAATAGAAAATATCGATGTGATAATATTACACAATTCTCTCGACTTGAGAATACTATTGAACTTCGATATGGAAACTCCACTTTGGTTATAGTTAATCATGGCATGATGTACATTGAACTACCATGGTTGGGTCGAGTTGAAGCATTGGAAGTGAAACGCTATTCAATAGAGAATTCGTCTTCTTAGTTATGAGGTTAGTATCAAGATCAACTGAAGTTAACTCAAAGTTAAAGTCCTTGGCCAGGGCAGTTCGATTAATAATTGTTATCATTAAACCAATGACTTTGTATTTGGACTATACAAGTCGAATGTGGACAATATCGGAATTTTGATCATTACCAAATTCATAAGTCCTAGTGTGATATAGTTTTGACGAAGAGAATTGGCGTAAATAATTGTTACCATCGAAGGTCGCTTAAAATAAGTAAAATTTGATTTTTTTTCAAACTATATAAGCGATAAATTTGGTCATAATGTCGCACTACTAGTTAAGGTGACGTGTGAACGTTAATATTCGAATTGTTGGATATTAATTGCCAACCAAATTTACACTTAAGAGTCACACGACCGAAATGTTGAATATTCCAACTACCACCTGATTTAATTAAATTATATATTTTTAAATTTATTAAATTAAATAATATTTTTGAAATATTAATTATAAAATTTTATTTGTTTTTGTTGATCAGTATTAAAAATAGTGCATATATAAAAGTTATATACACATGTATCGATATACCGTATCAATGTATGTTTAAATTTGATTTAAATGGGAAATATCCGATCCGGTTTAAAAATGGAATAAAAGATCTTAAGGACCCAATAATGGTCGGCCATAGCTATAGGGGAGGAGGGGTTATTTTTGATATTTATGGAGTTTGAACTGGTAAGAAAAGGGTGTATCTAGATACACATTCTACTCTTTCTTTTCTCTCTTATTCAAACACCACAACCTCTCAGATTTTTTTTTACTTTTTCTCTTCTCCTACCTCTCGCTCTAGACAAAAATCCTTGCTACCCTCTCATCTGTATTTTCAAAATTTAAAACACAAGTTCAAATCAAACAGTGCAAAGGTGCGCAGATCTTTTTGTCTGGTAGTGCTTTATGGAAGGGATTTGATTCAAATATAAGAAGTTCTACAGATTTAGCATTAAAGGTGCTACTGTTAGCCACGGTTGAGATAATACCCTAATTTACTTTATATACATATACATAAAAACATACACATACATACATACACACACGCACACTTATGATTCAAATGTGGTTAGATTGTGTATACACACATACACACACACATATCACGAATCCTTATATATATGCGTCATAGGTTTGGAATATGTACATATATATATATATATATCAACTATTTTTTTTCATATATATAAACATATGTATATGAATATGCTTTCGGCCATGTTTTAAAATGAAAAAATTCAAATTAAAATTGATTTAAAATATATTTTAAACATAAATTGTTTTTTAAATTAAAAAAATATTCATATGTAATATTTTTTGAAAAGTAAGGGTGCCCATCCCTTTATATTGGTAACCAAAAGTTGTCATACACTCGAATCATAACGACACCAATATTGACATTTACAGGAAATACCAAAAGGAGAAAGATTACAAAAACCTTAAAGGGACATATAAATTAAGTTTCAGTACTGAACATCTTCTTTAAAACCCTTTGATTGATAAAGTTCTGCATGCGTCTTTCTGGAGTTAGTAAATATCCTATTATTTCATTCATTCCAAACAGAGTATACAAAACATTTCAAGATCTTAAGAAAGTTCTAGGTGTCTTCCATCTTATGGGCTTGTATATATTAAAACATTTTGTTTTGGAGTCAGAGGAAGGATTATGAAATCTTCCATTGGCTATGATTTGAGCCCAAATCATTCTAACATAGGAACATTCAAAGAATAAGTGAATATTAGTTTCAGGTCTATTTAGGTAGAGAGGGCAAGTGTTATTATCAGTCATGCTTATATCCATCAACTTTGATTTGGTGTGCAATCCATTGGCCATACCTTCCATGGTAATAATTTTTATTTCGTTGTACTTTTCGTCGTCCAAATGCAGGATGCTTATGGGAAATACAGAGTTATTTTGTAATACCTTATATACAAGAGCAAAGGAATGTTTCTTGAGTTTGTGTGTCTAGAGTACATAAAGGTCAGATGAAGGTAAGGTGTTTAAGGAAATTATACTTCATAATTATCTTACATAAAAAGACCTGTAATATGGTAGTTCAATACGAAATCCACCAATGAACCTTGAGGCTAAAGTATTAGGAGGGATACTAGTTTGGGCTTCTTAATGAATGTTTCAGTAGATTTTCAAGAATTAAGCCTAAAAGAACCCATGGAGTATTCCAAAATTTAATATCAGAAATCTTCAGAGGATTGCATTGCATTAGTGGGAGTATGGTGGGTTTAAGTTTGAGTACATTTCTCTAACTCTAACTAGCTTTCTGAGGAATCTAGATAGTCCAAAAATCATTCTTATTAATAAGATTATTATGAACCCAATTAGACCGTAGATTTTCTTTGTTTGAAAAAAGCTTATCAAAATATATAGATATGGCAGCAATGTTCCATAGCTTGAGATTATTTATTCCTAGGCCCCCTACCTTTTTCACTTTGACATATCTTTTGGAATGATATTGGAATTAACTTTTCTGAAAATGGGTCTACATGCAATAAAACTTATTTAAGGTATTGCTCACCATTCGAATAAATTTGGCAGGAATAATGTAATGCCTCATCTAATATATAGTCATGGCAACAACTATTGACTGGATCATAGTAAGTCTGTCAGCTTGAGTTAATTTTGTATTTGTTGAATTTTGAAGGCACTATATGGGGATTTGTATAGGTCGGAAGTAGCTTCATAACGGAAAAAACGGTTTGCAAATCGGAGTTCGGAGGTGGAAGTTATAAGAGAAAAAGGCGAAGTGGGCAAAGTTGGGGCAGAGCTTTCTTTCAGACGTCTGACCAAAAGGGTCAGACGTTTGATGTGGGATAGAAATGCTTCCATAGCATTCTATTAGACGTCTGGTCTGAAGCGAGGCCGCTCCAGTAACTTAATCCAGATGTCTGATTTTTGGTCCAGACGTTTGGAACGACTTTCTTCAGTTCTCTTCATACGAACATTGGATGAAAATATACAATATCTGCAGGAGCAATTTCAGAACATTGCCTAGGATTTTCATTCTCCTATATAAGCTAGCCTCGGGTTTCAGATCTATAGGCATGCAAGCAACTGCCAGAGATTAGCCTCCACCAAATTAGGGTTATCAAAATCTAATTTCTTCAATTCTCTTCTCCACAAATTCAATTCTAATTAGAATTTTGATCATTATATTCAATCTCTTGTATTCTTATCATCAATATTAATAAAAGCTCTCTCTTAAAGTGGATGTACACTAATACAACGTTAGTGGATCTACTATAAATCATTGTATGTTTTTTATTGCTTTTGATTTCTAAATTGCTTGTTTGAGGTTGTGATTGGTTTGGATTGATTGAGACTGAAATTGAGTTATCGAAAGGTTGTTTTACAGTTCTTACCACGATCTTGTCTTCCACTGTGCTTGTGGGGTTTCGACTTGAGTGGTCTCGTGTCGGAATCTCGCACCAACATTTGGTATCAGAGCTTTGGTGTTGGTAGGTGGTTGTAGAAATGCCCGAATCAAGTAGCAACTCTAGCAGTTCCTCAATGGGTAATCCAAGTGGTGTAGCTCCTTTTGTACGTGGCTCATATGCAGCTTCAGGATCACAATTGATAATAGACAAGTGGAGTGGCGATAATGATTTTGAAAAATGGCAATGGAAGATTAAAGCGGTTCTAAGGAGGAATCAGATGCATCGGGTAGTGTTTGACACGCACTTGTTGCCAGCGGACATCTCATGTGTTGAGAGAGAGGAGATGGAAGAGTGAGAATTTACTACACTTCAACTTGCTATGGGAGTGAATGTTATCTTTGAAATTAGTGGTGAGACAACCGCTAAGGGTATTTGGGACAAGTTGGAGGAATTGCATATGAAGAAGTCACTGACAAATCGTTTGATCTTATTGCGAACATTCTTCACCTATAAGATGAAGGAAGGTACTTCGCTGAAAGCACACTTAAACATTTTTGATGATTTGCTAATGAAGATGAAGGCGGTAGATTTGAAGATTGAGGAAGAGCAAAAGGCAATGATATGGTTGTATTCGTTATCAGATCGCTATACAGTTTTCTCAAATAGTTTGATCTATAGCCGGGATACATTGACTCTTGATGATGTCAAGATGGGTCTTCTTAGCGAGAAGTTGCGGGATCAAATGAAGGAATTAAGTGATGGTAGTAGTGGTGCTAGTAGTGGTCATGGTTTATTTGTGGAGAAGGAGAGGTATGTGAAGAAGGAGAACCAGGGGCGTTCTAAATCAAGGAACCCCGGTTGGAGAGAAAAGTCGAAGGAAAGAAAAGTCAAGTGCTATATTTGAAGGAAACTTGGTCATTGGAAGAATGAGTGTCCGGACAAGAAGAAGGCAAAGAAGGAATAGAATCTTCATCAATAGCGGTGGAGAGTGCAGTTGGTGAGGGAGATGTAGATGTTTTATCGGCGGTAGCATCGAATGTTTCGGGTAGCGATTGGGTGCTCGATTCTGGGGCGTCTTATCATATGACGCCAAACAGAAATTGTTTTTCTTCTTACATCGACAAAGAAGAAAATTTAATTGTTATGGGAAATGCTGCTATTTTCAAGTCAAAAGGAATTGGTTCCGTGCAAATTCGGATGTTTTACAGAGTGGTTCGTACTCTCACTAATGTGTGCTATGTTCCGAGACTTAGAAAGTCTCTTATCTCTTTGGGGCAGCTAGATTCTTTAGGTTGTAAGATCACTATTGAGAGTGATATTGCGGATTTCGAAGGGGGCACTTGTAGTGATGAAGGGTGCAAGGACTTATGGTATTCATTTGCTTCAAGGAGTGACTGTAGAAGGTGAAACTTGTATAGGAGTTGATATTTCTCGTGGCTTGGATGCGACTAGGTTGTGGCATTTGAGATTGGGTCATGTCTCGGAGAGGAATTTAGATGTTCTTTCAAAGAGAGAGATGATCGATGGAGAAACTTTCAACAAGTTAGAGTTTTGTGAAGAATGCATCATGGGGAAGCAAATTAAAGTTTCATTCGGTGAGGGAAAGCATGATTCGAGAAGGGTTCTTGAGTATGTTCGCACGGATGTTTGGGGACCGACACCTGTAGCTTCTTTAGGTGGAGCTCGCTATTATATTTTCTTTATAGATGACTTTTCTCGAAAAGTTTTGGTGTATGTAATGAAGGCCAAGTCGGAGACATTTGCAAAGTTCAAAGCATGGAAGGCTCTTGTTGAAAATGAGAGTGGGAAGTCTTTGAAGGTTCTTAGGTATGACAATGGCGGAGAGTATGTTTTCGGAGAATTCTTGGAGTTCTGCAAGCGCCATGGTATTCGGAGGCATTTTACTATTCCTAGAGATCCGCAGTCGAATGGTGTTGCGGAGAAAATGAATCGTACTCTACTTGAGAAAGCTTGATGCTTAAGATTGACATCAGGTCCGGCGAAGGGATTTTGGGCTGAAGCTTTGTCAACCGCAGTGCATATTATTAATCGAATTCCGTGCTCAGCTATTAGTGACAAAATTCTGAAGGAAGTATGGAAGAGAAAGAGCATTGACTTGAGTTATCTTCGTGTGTTTGGCATCCGGTTTATGTGCATGATCCGGTAAATGATAAGCTTGAACCAAGAGCTTTCAAGGGGATTTTGCTTGGATATACAGACGGATTAAAAGGCTATCGGATTTGGAATCCGAAAACGAAGAAGGTAGTGAATTCTCGTCATGTTACTTTTGATGAGTCTGAGATGTTCAAGGAGAATGTGAGCTCAACGGATATTCCGTATTTGGTTCATGATGAATCAAAGAAGAAGGAAATTATTTCCACATTTTGTCCAAGGAGTAGAGAGAGAAGAGTAGTTGGAGATGCTTGTGAGGAAGTAGTGGTTGATGTTACATCACATAGTCCACAGGGTGCCTCTAGTAGTGTTGGTGATGTACATGATTATAGAGAAGATTCGGTTCAAGGTGGAGCCGAAGGGAGTTTAGGTGATGGTGTTGCTACTCAGGTTGGTCGTCGTACAATGAGACCACCCGAAAGATATGGTGATTGGAACAATCTTAGCTTTTGTGATAATTTGGATTATGCTCTTCATGTAGTTCAAGATGAGCCCTGGACCTTGATGATGTCATGAAGTCGAGCACTACAAGAAAAAGGCAGAATACCGACAGCCAAGACCGACGGCTTCCGACGGCCATTTTCCGACGGCTTTCGACGGGCCGTCGGCGGCCGTCGGAAGCCGTCGCAAATTTGCGATTATACCAGCCAGCCGAGCCCTTTCTTCCTCCTCCATTTCATACGAAAAAAACCCAAAAAACCCCCCAAATTCAACCCCTAAGCTTCCAATCCCTAATTTTTAGCTTCTGGATCTTCCAACGCACTCTAATCAAGCTTCAGTACTCTTAATCTCAGGTATAATCTCTTATTTTTATGAAAAATTCAGTTTTTACCCTAATTATAGATTTGCATAAATTGATAAATTAGGGCGAATTAATGATTGCAATTGTTTCCACTAGCGTAATAACGGTTTATAGCATCACATGGTATACCGATTCCATCTTTTATCGTGAAATTGTGATAAACACGTATAATTTGTGCATGTTCATGTATATGTATTTTGTTGTGTATGCCTTGATTCGACGATTGTATACGTTATTTGGAATAAGATAAAATGATTGAATGAACTAGGAGTATTATATTGTGCACGTTTTTACTTATGACACAAAAAAAATGCATTACTCTAAATTATAATTGTGTGTATTGAAAAATGACAAAATGTTAAACCAGCCCTAAGTTGATGCGTAATACGTCGAATAAATGTGTGAAATTAATATATAAATGTGAACAGTGAGTAAAACTGTATTTTTGAGTAAAATGCGCGCATGTTAACCGACAAATGTCCCTTAGAGAGTTTTTGGCCCCGTCTGACGAGTGTTGTACATGATCGTTGTATAAATAGTCGTTTTTTTCGAAAAACGACCATTTATATTCATCTGGTACAATATTTGTCGGATTTGTCCCTGTATTGGACAAGTTATGAACACAGTAAGAATTTACATTTTGTATACTACTTCGTCTCAAACGGTTCATAAAATTTCGCCCTAACTTTTCTTTTTTGTTTCCTGCGTACACGCATTTGTGTACAATGCAGGGAACAAAAGGGAAATGCTGCCGAAATTTTATTGAATCGTTTGGGACGAAGTAATATACGAAATGTAAATGCTTACTGTGTTTGTAATGGGAAGTAGGATGTCTGACCAATGAAAAAAAATTATATATTTTTAATCGTTACGTACGTTAAAAAATGAAATGTGCCCTATTTGAAAATATTTTTAAATTTGTGAAGTTGTTCTTTAAATTCAAAATATTATACGAACATGAAAATAATCTTTTTCGAATGTGTATTCTTCAAAATAAATATTAAATTTTGAAATTCTCATTTTGTCAAATAGGAAAAATGATTGATTATTTTGTTGATCGAAGGAGATGGATGTACCAAAGAAAAGGAATGAGGGGCTCAATAAAAGAAGATTTTTATAACGGTATAAACGTGTTTGTTGAATTCGCCTTAAGTAATAACGGAAACGATCCAGAAATTCGTTGTCCGTGTAGTAGGTGTAGACATTTGAAGTTTTTGTTACCAGATATTGTGAAAGTTCATTTGTGCCAACACGGTTTCACACCCGAATATTATGTTTGGGATCGGCATGGAGAAGTTGTAGCAAATACTTCTGTAGAGTCTGAAAGTGTCGTTAACGAAATAGTTTCAACGACCCGTATAGAAAATATGGTCGAAGATGCAGCACGATCAATGTTTCCTATGGTTGAAGTTGACGACGATGATGTAAATGTTGAAGAACCAAATATTGAAGCTAAGAAAATTTATGATTTACTAGATGCAGCTAAAAAACCTATTTGGGATGGTTGTAAAAGCGGCACGCAGCTGTCAGTAATCGCAGAATACATTGCGATGAAGTCAAAATACAACATCACTGAAGCTGGGTTTACGGCTGTTGTACAAGCTGCAAAAAGACATATGCCGCCCGATAATCTAATGTGTGAAAATCACTACGAAGTTAAAAAACTTATGTCGGCTTTTGGTTTACCGTATCAGAAAATAGATACATGTTTAAAAGGATGCATGTTGTTTTGGAAAGAAGACGCAAACCTTAGAAATTGTAAAGTTTGTAACCAGGAGAGATACAAACCAAGAAAAAAGAAGGGTAAGGAAGTTCCGTACAAGCGTATGCACTACTTATCCATAACTCCAAGACTTCAAAAATTATACGCATCTTCTATAACTGCGTCTAATATGAGGTGGCATAGCGTGAGAACGGAGGAAGAGGGTACGTTGACACATCCGGCCGATGGAGAAGCATGGAAGCATTTCGATAAAACGTATCCAAATTTTGCAGCGGAGAGTCGAAATGTTAGATTAGGATTATGTACGGACGGTTTTTCTCCATTTTCTCAATTTGGTTCTAAATATTCATCCTGGCCCATTATCGTCACACCGTATAATTTACCTCCATGGATGTGCATGAAAACGCAATATATGTTTCTTACTGTTGTCGTTCCTGGCCCCGACGATCCGACACAAGGAATCGATGTATATTTACAACCGTTGATTGAGGAGTTAAAAATACTGTGGAACGAAGGAGTAGAAACATACGATGTGTCAAAGAAGAAAATTTTTCGTATGTTTGCTTCTTTGTTGTGGACTATAAGTGATTTTCCTGCCTATGCAATGCTTTCGGGATGGAGTACTGCCGGTCGTCTAGCATGTCCATATTGCATGGATGAAACACGAGCGTTTTCTTTACCTCATGGTAAGAAAATTTCATGGTTTGACTGTCATCGATATTTTTGCTCCATGTAAATCATCCCTTCAGAGGAGACAAGAAAAACTTTTTAGCTAATAGAGTAGAAAACAGACAACCACCGACGATATGGTCAAGCGAAGACATATATGAACTTGTTAAGGACTATCCAAAGATATATGAAACGGGGGAGCAAACAGAAATTGAAGGCAAATCAGTTGTTCATAACTGGTGCAAACAAACTATTTTTTGGGAGTTGCCGTATTGGAAACATCTTCTGCTTCGCCATAACATAGATGTGATGCACAATGAGAAAAATGTATTTGATAATGTGTTTAACACAATTTTGAATGTGAAAGGGAAGACGAAGGATGATTTGAAATCAAGACGTGATATAGAAGAATTATGCAAACGTCCCGAGCTTCATATGAAACCAAATGACAGTAAAAAACCAAAAGCTTGTTACGAATTAGATAATAATCAAGTTAAAGCTGTGTTAAAATGGGTGGAAGGGTTAAGATTCCTGATGGGATATCATCAAATCTTCGTAGATGTGTTGACTTTAAAAATGGTAGATTGAGCGGAATGAAAAGTCACGACTGTCACATAATGATGGAAAATTTATTTCCCGTTATGTTTAAAGAACTACTGCCGTTAAAAGTTTGGAAGGTAGTAACGGAGCTTAGTATGTTTTACAAAGAGCTTTGTTCGACTACTTTAAAAGTGCAACGTTTACGTAAACTTGAAGTGGACATTCCTATATTGCTTTGCAAATTAGAGAAAATATTTCCGCCAGGTTTTTTTAATGTGATGGAACATTTACCTGTTCATCTTCCATCTGAAGCACGACTTCGAGGTCCTGTCCAATACGGATGGATGTATCCATTTGAGAGGTATGTAATATGTTATAACGTAATTTAATTGCATTTGAAAGATGAAGTTAATATAAATTAATGTTGCATAGATATTTGAATCATCTGAAGAAAAAAGTGAGACAAAAAGCACGAGTTGAAGGTTCGATATGTAAATCTTACATCGAAGAAGAAGCTTCGTTCTTTTTCTCTCACTATTTCAGTGACCATGTGAATATTTCATTTCAAAGTGTTCCTCGTAATGATGAAGGCGACGAACAAGAGTCCTCTCAAGCAATGTTATCTATTTTTAGACAACATGGTCGGCCTTCTGGAAAATGTGTGGAAATATGGCTAGACGATAGAGATCTTCGTGTAGCACACACTTATATTCTTCTAAATTGTGCCGAGGTTGCACCGTTTGTTAGGTAATCTGAAATAATAATTTTTGTTTTATTCTTTTCTGTAATGCATGCGCGTGTATAACCTAATGTAATAATTTGTTTATATAAACAGTGTTTATGAACGGGAACATCCGAACGGAGATCTCAGTAAAGAATTTTCCCGTTGGTTTTCAAATTACGTTTATGAGCCGAAAAATTGTGTTGTTGACGAAGGGTTGAAACATCTTGCAATGGGACCAAAAAGAGTGGTCAAGACATATCCAATATATTTCGTCAATGGATACAAATTTAACACTAAAGAATACGGTGCAGAAAAATTAACAAATAATACTGGTGTATTTGTTAAAGGTAGTGACGATCCAGAAAACCATTTAAATGATTTTTATGGCGTTCTAACACAAATTTTGCAACTGACATATTTCTCAAGACCCGCGGAGGAGGTGTTTCTATTTAGATGCAATTGGTTTAGCAATGTTCCAGGTTCTGGAATTAATGTGCATAAGGATTATAATCTTATCGAAATAAAGCATACATCGCACTATCACAAGTATGATCCTTTTGTACTAGCCAAACAAGCATTGCAAGTTTATTACGCTCCTTATCCGTCTCTAAAAAGAGATAAAGCAGATTGGTCTGCAGTTTTTAAAACAAAGGCCAGATTCACATTCGATGGGAAGAATATTCCGGACGAACAATCTTATCAGGCAGATCTTGAGCAAAATAACGAAATAATAATTACAGACGATCATACAGATTTTGGTCCTTTGATCGATGAATCAAATGTTTTGGTAGAAGCGTTTGACAGTGCAGAAGAAAATATCGTCGAAAACGAGACCGAATCTGAATCAGAAGACGATGATGACTGATATAAATTTGAATCTGTTTTTTTGC
The DNA here is from genome assembly GCA_030765085.1 of Allium cepa. NCBI lineage: Eukaryota > Viridiplantae > Streptophyta > Magnoliopsida > Asparagales > Amaryllidaceae > Allium > Allium cepa. Next base: position 738,484,258 of record CM060943.1, read on the forward strand.
AATTGATGTAATTATGTTGAATTCTTGATGTATTATGAAATTGATGTAACTATGAAACTAAATCCGTTTACTATTGTTTTATGTTATTTCAATTTGTCATTTATTTAGCAATTTTTATTAAAAATGCAATGAACTCTGCTTATCGTAGGAAGAGTACACCCATCATGAATCAGGTATAACAAACTTACATGTCTATTTACATTTCAGTCATTATAATTAAGCAATTTATACCATTGATGTCATGTTCATATGAAATATATTTCATTATCATGTTTTTATTCTCTTATATAATGATGTGTAAACGTCACAGGTTTATCATTATGTCACATAGAGGGAGGAGCTCTTCCCGTTCTTCAGGAGGCGATGGCAGTGGCCCATCGCAAGCGCCACACCGTCCAGTTGTTACGTTAGTCCCCAAAGCAGATGGGTAAAAATTAAATCTTATTCATCATCTTATTTTTTCTATACTATACGTATGTACTTATCTGTATCGTACTTAAAAACAGGGGGTTCGAGCTACTACCCACTAAGGTAGTGTTGGACGTCTCCAGACCAGCATATCGTAGTAGGATGAGTGCGTGCTGGCCGAAGTGGGATACCATCCCTCCGCACATCATAGAGTGCATATGGCAGGATGTCCTAGTATGTGTAATTTTTATGTTTTCCATTTTTAATTCGTTTTTGTCGTTTTTCTACCGTTTATCGTTTAAATTGTAATCTTTTTTTAACACAGGCTGAGATAGACATCCAGACAGATGATATGCAGCTGGCACGAGCATACTGGATGAGGAAGATGCGAAAGAACTACAGAGACACGATATCTGAGGTTAAGAAATCCGGGAAGAGACCACGGCGGATGGGGGAGAGCGTGTGGCAAGCTTGGTTGAGCTACTGGGAGACGGACGAGGCGAAGGCAAGTATACTAATTTTTTTTCAATTATTAATTTAACGTGATTGAAAAATAATGTATCAAATTTTGAATGTACAGGCAGAGTCAGATAGAAACTCTGCAAATAGAAATAAGAATCCCGTTACTCATCGCGGAGGATCGAAGTCGTTTCAGCAGTATCGGCAGGAGTTGGTAAATTTAATTACTGAATAATAAATGTAAGTAGTTTATGCTATATGATTTTAAATGTATAATAATTGTATGTAACAATCAACTTCAGGAAGCCGAGGCACATGGTCCTGTCAGCTATATGGACGTGTTCATCCGTACGCATGCTGTTGAGCATGTTAATCCAGACGGGACTGTTTCGTACACATGGCAGGACGATAATTCCAGTAAAAGCCATGTAAGCATATTTCATTTTATTCAGTATTAGTAATTGTTTTAGTTGTCAAATTATTATGAAATAAGATATGATATTATTAATTTGTCAATGCAGGAGATGTTTATGGAGCAGCGACAGAAACTCCTTTCTGATACGGGTCGAGAGCAGCTGACGACCGATGAAGAGGACGTTATTTTTGAGTCCGTTATGAGTCCACCAGAGCATGGTCGACGATACGGATTTGGCAATTTAGCGGTAAATAATTTAATTTTTCTTAAAATACTTAAAATATGATATTCTTACCTTTTCAAAACAATAAACTTTGATTTTATTTATTTTTCAATTATTGCAGTCCAGTAGTCAGAGTAGGAGACGGCGGAGTAGACCTCAGAGCGAGCTAGCAAGTATAGAAGAATTGCAGACTAGAGTTCAGCAGTTGGAGGAGCAGAACCGCCAACAGGCCATGCAGACGGCACAGTTATTTGAGTACATGCAGCAGTTTGGTGGCCGCTTCCCTTCATCGGCTGGCTCTGGATCTGGGGCAGATTGATTCATTGCTTTCTAATTCGTTCGTGCAGGTATGTTTAGTTTTAGTTTACAATGATTTGGTAGAAGGAACAATTAATTGTTGATATGTATAATTATGTATAATACACTTGGTTCTGTAGCTGTATCAGGATATGCATGATTAGAACAGTTATTGTTAGTATTATTGTTAATGTTGGAATGTTATGTATATTTTGTATTTTATTTTTATTCTAATTTTGTTTATTTCTGTGTCTATTGAATATTTTGGAGTATTGGTTTGCATGTTTGGTTGGATTATTGTTTATTTGATTGTGCAGTATTGATATTGTAGTGTTTGGAAGAGAAATGTGGTTGGAAGGCTCTATTTGCAGCAGATTTAAAAAAAAAAACAGCAGGCTTCCGACGGCTCCCGACGGCTTATTGGTCGAAATTTTCCGGCGGTTTCCGACGGCTTATTGGCCTGATTTCCGGCGGTTTCCGACGGTTTCCGACGGTTTCCGACGGCCGTCGGAAGCCGTCGGAAACCGCCGGAAACCGCCGAAAGCCGTCGATAATGTATACGGCATCACCCGTCGGTAGCCGTCGGAAATACTGCTCCCCGACGCCTTCATTTCCGACGGCTTTTTCCGACGGCCGCCGACGGCTTCCGACGGCCGCCGACGGCTTCCGACGGCCGCCGACGGTTTTCAGCCGTCGGAAATCCTCCCTCCCCTTGTAGTGGAGTGATAGCTCGAAATGGATTTGTGCAATGGAGGAAGAGATGCAATCATTGTTGAAGAATCAAACTTAGGATTTGGTTCCACTTCCTAAAGGAAACCGTGCGATTGGGTGCAGATGGATATACAAGGTGAAGAACGATGGAAGATACAAAGATAGACTAATGGCTAAGGGGTTTGCACAAAGGAAGGGAAAAGAGTACGATGAGATATTCGCACCGGTTGTGTGCCATGCTTCTACCCGGATATTACTTGCTATTGTTGCTATTCACGACTTGGAGTTAGAGCAACTTGATATGAAGACCGCCTTCTTGCATGGGGACTTGGATGAATACATCTATATGGAGAAATCAAAAGGTTTTGTTATAGATGGTAAGTCAAATTTGGTTTGTAAGTTGAAGAAATCACTATATGGTTTAAAGCAATCACCTAGACAATGGTACAAGAGGTTTGATCATTTCATGCTTGAAAATGGTTTTGAGAGAAGCATCAAAGATGCTTGTGTTTATTTCAAGAAGTTGAAAAATGATTGTTGGGTGTATTTACTCTTGTATGTGGCTACATGCTCATTGCTTCAAAGAATAATATGAAATCAACAATCTAAAACCGAGTTTGAAATCGAAGTTCGAAATGAAGGATCTTGGAGAAGCAAGAAGGATATTGGGCATGGAAATTGTAAGGGATCAAAAGCATTTTGATTTGAAACTAACTCAAAAGGAGTACATAGAGAAAGTGCTTATCCGGTTTAGCATGGAGAATGCAAAGGCGTCAAATACACCTTTACCTTTGCATACGAAGCTTCTGAGTAAAGGATCACCTATCTTGGAGGAAGACAAGACATATATTGCAAAGGTGCCATATGCTAGTGCGGTTGAAAGTTTAATGTATGTTATGGTGTGTACAAGGCCCGATATTGCAAATGCCGTCGGAATGATTAGTCGATACATGGCTAATCCGGGGAAATCGCATTGGAAAGCTGTGAAGCTTATACTGAGATACCTTAGAGGCACATCATCTCATGGTCTTATTTTTGGCAGTATTAAGTGGATGGATTGCTAGTTGGTTGGTTATTTTGATTCAGACTACGCCGGTGATAGGGATCAAAGAAAATCAACTTCCGAATATGTCTTCGCACTTGGGGGTATAGCCATAAGTTGGAGATCTAGATTGCAGACCGTAGTTGCTTTATCCACTACGGAGGTGGAGCTGATAGCCACAGTGGAGGCGGCAAAGGAGACACTCTATTTGAAGCGATTGTTGTGTGACTTGGGATTCGGGCATGATAGTATTGATGTTCGATGTGATAGTCAGAGTGCTATTCACTTGGTAGAGAATTTGGCGTTTAGCTCATGGACTAAACATGTTGAGGTGAGAGGGTCATTTCTAGTAGCCATGGATGAAGATAAGCAAGTATATCATCGGAAAGTGCACACAAAGGATAACGCGGCAGATATGTTCACTAAGGCATTGCCGGTTGGAAAGTTCGAGCATTGCTCGAACTTGATTAGCTTGGAGAAGTGCTAGGTGCCACGGGGTGGCACGGTTAAGGGAGGAGCTTGGTAGTAGATGAGGAAGAGTATCGGTGAGAGATTGAAGTTCTATCTTCTCGGTAAATACTAGTCTTTGGTGAGATAGCTTAGGATTTGGATGTTTTCAACATTTCATTAGCGGGTGGGGGCTTTGCCTGAGCTCGTTGGTGAAGTGCAATGGGCGGTGGTTTTGCCGGAGCTCATTGGGAAAGCATTCATGTTTGGTTGAAGGTAGAAGAGGTGATAGTTGGCACTATCAGTTGTCGTTGATGGTATGGTACCATTGGAAAATAAGATAGATACAGTGTCGAGGTGGAGTATTGAATTTGGGCGACACTATATGGGGAGGTCGGAAGTATCTTCGTAAGGAGAAAACGGTTCGCAAATCGGAGTTCGAATGTGGAAGTTATAGGGAAAAAGGAGAAGTGGGCGAAGTTAGGGCAGAGCTTTCTTTCAGACGTCTGACCAAAAGGGTCAGACGTCTGATTTGGGACAGAAATGCTTCCAGAGCATTCTGTCAGACGTCTGACCAAATGGGTCAGACGTCTGGTCTGAAGTGAGGCCGCTCCAGTAACTTAATTTAAACGTTTGAATTTTGGGCCAGACGTCTGGAACGACTTTCTTCGGCTTTCTTCGTACGAACTTTGGATGATATCTGCAGGGGCAATTTCGAAACATTGCCTAGGGTTTCTATTCTCCTATATAAGCTAGCCTCGGGTGTCAGATCTATAGACATGCAAGCAACTACAAGAGATTAGTCTCCACCAAATTAGGGTTGATCAAAACCTAATTTTCTTCAATTCTCTTCTCCACAGATTCAATCCTAATTAGAATTTTGATCATTGTATTCAATCTCTTGTGCTTTTCTCATCAATATAAATAAAAGCTCTCTCTTAAAGTGAATGTACACTAACACAACGTTAGTGGAACCACTATAAATCGCTGTGTTTTTTTATTATTGTTTTTGATTTCTGAATTGCTTGTTTGAGATTGTGATTGGTTTGGATTGATCGAGACTGAAATTGAGTTATCGAAAGGTTGTTTTACACTTCTTACCACGATCTTGTCTTCCGCTGTGCTTATGAGGTTTCGACTTGAGTGGTCTCGTGTTAGAATCTCGCACTAACCGTATTTGGCTACGGAGAGAGTTTCACGGTTATTTTCTCAAATAGAGGTAGGCAATTAACAGTAGAGATTATGGAAATAATGGGAGGAACGCCTAGATATTGAGAATCGAGGGGCATCTATTATAACGAGGATTGTTGGATGATTTGTGTTTTGGTCAAGGAATCTAGGCTTGCAATAAGAATCTGGGATTTGGAAAGGTTAAGTTGTAGACCAGTGAGAGCATGAAATTTTGGTAGAATTTCTAAGATAGCCTGAATATTTTGGATGACAGTAATATTGAATATAACTAAGTCATCAGCAAAAAGATGGTGGGTAATTAGAGGGTTTTTACACCTTGGGTGGAGTTGTAGTTTCTTGTTGCAAACATATTCAAGTCAAGTGTCAAAGAGTTTAAAACTTCCATGACAGTAATAAAGTGGTAGGAGAAAATAGGATCTCCTTGTCGAATTCCTTTTGTACCCTTAAAGAAACCTTGAAGATATCCTTCTCTATTAATGGAGTGGTGGGGGTTAGAGATAAATGTGTAAATGCAAGCTAAAACTGACTTCGGATAATTCATTTTGGATAAAATGCCAATTACTAAAGCCCGAGAAATAGAGTCAAAAGCATTTTTTATATCCACCTTCAACATGCATCTAGGGGAGATATTGGTTCCATCATATCCTCTTAATAATTCTTGAGTGAGAAGAATGTTATCACTAATAGATCTAGTAGGGATGAATGCCACCTGATTGTTAGAAACAACGTTGCAAAGAGTAGCTTGAAATTTATGTGCAATTGGAAATTATTTTATATATGGAGTTGCAGCATGCCATTGGTCGAAAATCTAAAACTAAGGAAGGGTTATCCTTTTTGGATATAAGCGCAAGAGCAGTTGCATTGACACTCACTAGGAGATTAATTTTGATGAAAAAAATATTTTATTGCACTTGTCACATACGCACCTATGGTAGTGCTCTTTGAAAAGTGTTGCATTACAACCATTAGGCCCACCGCTACTAGATGTTTTCATTGACTTAATAGATGATAAAATTTCATCATTGGTGATTACTAAAACTAGTTTATGAGCTATATGATGAGATAGGCATGGTAGATTTGGGTGGTAAAGGTAAGATAAATCAGGTTGATGAGGAGAGGGGTTGGTTAAAACGGAAGAGAAATATTGTATGAAAGCATGGTCGATGTCCTCTATTGTTTGAGAAGAGATCCCATTAGAGTCAGTAATACAAAAGATCTTGGAGTTAGCTTGTTGAGTACGCAGAGAGTTATGAAAATAAGAAGTGTTTCTATCCCCATCCTTTTCATGTTTGACTAAGCTTTTCCGTCCGACCATAAGTGCTTCAGTTTGCAGAGCTTGTTGAAGATTAGTGCATAGATCTTGTTCCCAAATTGCAAGAAAAGAGTTTAGAGGATCATTATGCATAACAAGTTGCACTTGAGCTAGTTGTTCCCTTATTGTGTCAGATAGTTTGCTGCCCCTACCATATGTATCAGCTGACCAACATTTGAGAAGCATTTTAAGATCCTTCAGTTTGAGAGTGAGTCGATGCATGGCATTTCCTGAGTAATTTGAATTCCAAACCTACAATAACAAATTTTTGAAAGAAGGGTGAGAAGACCAGTAATTGAAAATTTAAAAGTGCATGGCCTATTGATTTTCCTCTTCTCCCTAAGTAGGGCGCTGTGGTCAGAAATGGTGATGGGGAGAGTATTACAGTGAAGAGTGTGCCAGAGGGATGAGGCTTGGATATTTAAAAATGTTAAATTATTTGAGCAACTGAACAGTAAAACAAATACTGCAGGAGGAAGAAAAACTAACTTTTTTATTACTTCTTTTGTTTCTCTCTGTACACTTTGTTTGCTAAACTGAATAAATATATATAGAGTTATAGATGCTAAAAATAGGATCATTTGTTTGAACCGTTATTTATTACGTCTGAATAGGAATTTGACTATTTCTATTATTCTTTGCTCCTGAAGACTTGTTCAATATGCTGAGATTAATCTTCAACAAATCCCTCCTTTAAGCTCAAGCATTTACCATCCTTTATTCCAATCATCTTCTTGCAATTTTCGAACAATAGCTTTGGCAACGGCTTAGTGAAGATATCTGCTACCTGATCACGACTTGTAACATGATTCAGCTGCACCTCCTTTTCCTTGACATGCTCCCGGATGAAGTGAAAATGAACATCTATGTGCTTGCTCCTTTCATGATGAACTAGATTCTTTGCTAACTCGATTGCAGACTTGTTATCGACCCGTATCTCAGTGGGCTCGTGTTGTGGGAGCTTTAACTCGGATAGAAATTTCCTTAGCCATATTGCATGACACACACACAAAGAAGCTGCAATGTACTCTGCCTCGCATGTTGACAATGCCACTATCGATTGCTTCTTTGAGAGCCAAGTAAAAGCTGTGTCACCCATGTAAAACACATATCCGGATGTGCTTTTCCGTTCATCAACATCACCACACCAATCACTATCTGAATAACCGACCAATCTATACTCATCAGTTTTCGAGTAAAATAGTCCGAGTGACTTTGTTCCTTGAATGTATCGAAGAATCCGCTTGATAGATTTCCAATGCGAGTAACACGGATCTTCCATAAATCGACTTACAATGCCAACACTGTATGCTATGTCTGGCCTTGTACATACGAGATATCGCAAGCTTCCGACTAAGCTTCGGTATCTGCTTGCATCGACTTTTTCTCCTCCCTCAAACTTAGAGAGTCTTGCGCCTGGTTCCATCGGTGTTGCAACCGGGTTGCAATTCTCCATTTTGAATCTCCTCAAAATATCATTTGCATAAGCTTCCAGTGACACAAAAATTCCTGTTTTTCCTTGCTTGATTTCAAGACCAAGGAAATACTTCATCAACCCCAAGTCTGTCATCTCAAATTCACGAGTCATGGCGCTTCTATAATCTTCGATCATCTTCTCATTATTCTCCACCAAGATGAGATCATCAACATAGAGAGCAACAAACAAAAAATTGTCCTTTTTCTTTTTTACGTACAATGCATGCTCGTAAGGGCATTGCAAAAATCCATTCTCCTTGAAGTAAGTGTCAATCCAAATATTCCATGCTCGTGGTGCTTGCTTCAGCCCATATAGGGCCTTTCCCAACTTCAAAACTTTTCTCTCCTCCCCGGCCTTCATGTACCCGAGTGGTTGCTCCACATATACTTCTTCCTCGAGCATACCGTTCAAAAATGCAGATTTTACGTCCATCTGATAGACCGGCCATTGGAACTGTGCCGCTTGGGATATAAGAAGTCTAATTGTTTCCAATCTTGCTACTGGAGCAAAAACCTCATCATAATCGATCCTCGCCTTTTGCCTATAACCTTTAGCAACAAGCCGTGCCTTGTATCTTTCTATCTCACCTTGAGCATTCATCTTCTTCTTGTATATCCATTTCACTCCAATTGTTCTATGTCCTTCTGGTAACCCAACCAAGTCCCAAGTTTCATTTTTATGAATGGATTTGATCTCCTCATCCATTGCGACCTTCCATTTCTTATCCCGCACTGCCTCTTCAAATGTAATATTTTCTGCATCTACCAAAAGGCATACTAAGTGAACCTCCGGCGTTGATTCATATAGATCCTGCAAAGTTCGCATCCTTAGTTGTCTCAGCTCATCCTCATCATCGGATGTAGACGGGCTAGTAGGTGTAAATGTCGGTACAGGAACCGATACTTTAGCTTTTTCTTCCTTGAACATTATCTCCTTTTGATTATTCCAGTCCCATGCACTTTCTTCATTAACATGTACATCTCGGCTTATGACTACTTTATTCTCGATTGGATCAAACAACTTAAAAGCTTTCGTCTTCATGTCATATCCGATAAACACGAATTTCTTGCTTTTTTCATCTAACTTGGTTCTTCTTTGATCCGGTACATGCGCATAAGCCACACTGCCAAATATCTTTAGATGTGACACAGTCGGCTACTGTCCACTCCAAGCTTCTTGTGGTGTTTGATTCGCCAACTTTATATGTGGGCAACGATTTTGTATATACACAGCACACTGTATCGCCTCGGCCCAAAAATCCTTCGACATGTCTTTAGTTTTCAACATTGACCGAACCATATCAAGAATAGTCCGATTCTTCCTCTCGGCCACACCGTTTTGCTGAGGTGAGTAGGCTGCGGTTAAGAACCTCTTTATGCCTTGCTCCTCGCAGAACCTCGTAAAGAAAGTTGACATGTACTCTCCTCCTCTATCCGATCGTAAAGCCTTTATATAATGGCCAGTTTCCTTTTCTACCGACGACTTGAACTTCTTGAATGCTCAAGAGCCTCAGACTTTTCTTTCAGGAAATAAACCCATGTCTTCCATGTGTAGTCATCTATGAATGTGATAAAGTATCTCTTCTCGCTGAATGACTTAAGTGTGATCGGGCCACATATGTCGGTATGTACTGTCTCAAGCGGTCCCCATGCTTGATACCTAGCCTTCTTTTGAAAAGTATTCCTCATATGCTTGCCAAGCGCACAGCCTTCACAAAATTTTCCAGTATAATTCATAGCAGGCAGCCCATGAACCATGTCATTCTTGGCTAACTCTCTTAGCCCGCCAAAGTGTAAGTGCCCAAACCGCAAATGCCATAACAAAGATTTGTCCTTCATGTCGATTTGTAAGCATTTTTCTCGTATGCTTCTCAAGTTGAGTTTGAACATACGATTGGCCATTTCTACTCGTGTGATTAACTGACCTTTCTTGTCCTTCAAGTACATGTACCTGTCTTTCATGATAACCAAGTATCCTTTTTCAAGTAGTTGCCCCATGCTAATAATATTATTCTTTATGTCTGGAACATAATAGACATCATCGATCAATCCTACTTGGCCGTCTTCTTGTGAGAATCAAATTTTACCTCGGCCCTTTACTTGGACCTTTGAAGCATCTCCGAAGGATACTTGTCCGCACTCTATGTCTTGCATCTCCATAAATAGATGTTTGTGCCCGCACATATGATTGCTTGCTCCAGTGTCAAGATACCAGACTGTGTCGCTGAATTGGTCGGTGTCTTTGTAGGCCAAGGCCATCATGAGAACACCGTCATCTATTTTCTCCTCTTTCTCGACTAGATTCGCATTTTCTTTAACCTTCTTGTCCGACCAGCACTCTTTAGCATAATGTCCATACTTTCCGCAATTGTAGCATTCAATATTTGATCGATTAGACCAACCACCTTTTCGATGTCCGCGTCCTCGATCACGCCAACTTTGTTTGCTCGGCTGCCCCCTTTCTTCAGAATTGTTGTCTCCATGTCCGCGACCTCTCCCGCGACCAAAACTACGTCATCCACGGCCGCGTCCTCTTCCTCGATTTTGCTGTGCGAGTAATGACTCCTCGTCTTTGATTTTCACCTTGGCTTGTAAAGCTTCCTCAAGTGACTCATGTTTCTTCTTTTTACGCTGCTCATGCGCCTCGAGAGAACCCGCGAGTTCATCAACGGTTAACTCTCCTAAATTTTTCGACTCCTCAATAGCGCAGACGACGTTCTCAAAATTCTCGGTTAACGACCGCAAGATCTTTTCAACAACCCGAGCATCAGTCATAATCTCTCCATTACGCTTGAGCTGATTTACCACCGTTTGAACACGGGTGATATAATCAGATACTGCTTCAGATTCCTTCATCCTCATAGTCTCCAATTCTCCTCGTAGAGTTTGAAGTCTAATTTGTTTAACACGATCAGCACCTTTGTAGACCTTTTGCAAAGTCTCCCATGCTTCCTTTGACGTCTTTGCACCGGCAATCTTTTCAAAACCTGACTCATCCACTGCTTGATACATGAGATAAAGCGCTGTTTTGTCTTTCTTGCGTGACTCTTTTAATTCCCTTAACTGGGCAGCTGTGTAGTTACCGATATTCTCCGATTCCATGTAGCCATTCTCGACTATCTCCCATACATCTTGTGCACCAAGCAATGTTCACATTTGTATACTCCAGTTGTCGTAATTTGTCTTCGTAAGACGAGGCAACGGCACATGCCCCAACGACGTGCCCCGAAACTTGCCATCAGCTCTGATACCAATTTGTTAAATTATTTGAGCAACTGAACAGTAAAACAAATACCGCAGGAGGAAGAAAAATTAACCTTTTTATTACTTCTTTTGTTTCTCTATGTACACTTTGTTTGCTAAACCGAATAAATATATATAGAGTTATAGATGCCAAAAAATAGGATCATTTGTTTGAACCATTATTTATTACGTCTGAATAGGAATTTGACTATTTCTATTATTCTTTGCTCCTCAAGACTTGTTCAATATGCTGAGATTAATCTTCAACAAAAAAAGCATAGTCAAATTTGCAATAGGTTATGGCTCTTGATCGACTCTTATTGTCCCAGGTGAAAACTGGGCCAGTAGATTGAATAGGGGACAAAGAGGAGAGGATCAATGTTTGGGCAAGAGGAGTGATTTCTCTTATGGAAAGAGGGACACCACCTCCCATTGTTTTTGAGAAAGTGCATGCAGTTAAAGTCTCCAAGAGCTATCCACGACACTGCATATAAGTTAAAACTGGGGAGTATATTGAGAAAGACTTGTCTCGTGGAGACTGGGCTTAGTGCATATACAACTGTCATATGAAATAAAGTCTTGGAGGGAACATGAACAACATGATAAAGAATGAATTGATCGGAGGAGTTTATTTTGGTTAAAGTGAAAAAAAAAAAGGATTCCATAGAGTTAAAATTTTGCCATATGGTGCATGTTTAAGATTGTGATCAAGTGCCAGGCAGGAGCAATAATATTACATGCTTTGGTGGTGAGAACATGGTTTAATATTTTCTCACCAATTGCAAATAATTCCAATTTGTATTCTCTGATACATTACTTTATCTCCAGTTGCTTTGAGAGCAAATAAACTTCTTTAACGTTCCAATATTCAATATTTTGTATCATCGTAGTTTAAGAGAGGAAAGGAGAGGGTTAGGATGACCTCTGGTGTGCCTTACAGAGGAAATGATGGTAGAGTTGTGAAGAACAGTCAAGTGTGAACAGTTTCCGCAGAGTTAAAATCTCTACCTTCGTTAAGATCATCCACTAGGGAGGAGTTTATGGTTTTCTTGTTCTTTGGTTTCCTTCCTTTCTTGTTTAAAGGATTTTGAGAGGTTTAAGGGAAGGAGTGGTAAGATGACAAGGTGGAGGAGCTTGTTCCAGACGCTCAGGTGGAACTACATGACTGTAGGGGAGAGATTCCTTATTTATGCTGACTTGATCATGATAAGAATTGGTGACAGGTAATGTATGCATGCTTTTGGTTTGTGAATTATGAGAATCTGGATGAAGGGTCGAACAATGAGAGTTATTGGATGATTTCCATTCTGAGATGCTTGAAGAATATTGCCTGTGATTTGAAGTCTGAGTACAAGATTTGGACTGAGTGGATATTTGTATGTCAGAAATGCCTTCAGGTATAGAGGTTAAAATGGAAAATGGATTATTAGTCATGGTTTCAGAGTATGTATTAATGCATGGGATATTTTTAGTTTGCATGGTTTTTCCTTTTCCATGTGTAGTATGTGAATCATTAGAACGAGGAATGGAGTTGTCCTCAACACTATTGGCCAGTCCAGTTGGGGTATGTGAGTCTATAGTATGAGGTATGAATAGGGTTAAGGATAGTTTGGGTAGCAGTATGAGGTATGGAATCGTTTTCATCATTATTGGCCAGCACTACAGAGCCTTATCTCAGTCTTTTGTATTTGCTAAGTTGTTGTCAACATTGCAGATACTTATTTGTTTTTCTTTTATCCTCCATTCCTGTGTATTATTTGCGACCCTTACACTTGAACTACTGTAAGGTAATGGTTTTAAGTTGTTTTTCCTTATGACTGTAACTTTTTGAATAGTTGGTAAAAATTTAGGTTGACTAGAACTTGAATGATTTTAATTAACATATGAAAACTGATTTGTACATTCTGACAAGCCATGGCCAAAAACTTTACATGCACTACGTATTTTGGGGACCCAAACATATTTTAGTTGAACACTAGGACAACCTTCCCCTAGTCCTGCAAAACTGATGTGGTTAGGGAGTTGTTGTTTAGGATTGATCTCAATAAGACCCTTCGCATATTTGAAGCGTTGAAGTTTTTTAGTGCTTTCATCAAAACAGACTAGCTTCCTAAGGTGACACGCAAGCCAGTTAATCCCCTTGAGTGTACACAAGATAAGCAGAGTATTATAAAAGTGAACCAAAATGGGAACACTTTTAATTTGTTGTTGCACAATACCATATTCCGGGTTCTATTTGGTTACAATGAACATTTGACCCTTGATGAAGATAGGATTAGCTTAAAAAATCTTGAGTTTGTCTTGCTCATAGGAGAAGTGAAAATAACAATTCATATTATCCGACTAAATATCAACTTCTCCGTTAAGTTTCCAATATTTTTTCAAATGTGAAACCACTATAAGATAAGAAAGCGTCCCATCTAAAAGGAAACCAACCGGATATCTGAAGAATTGCTAAAACTCAGCTTGAATTCTTATTAATCACCAACATACATATTTATAATACATACCCAAGACTCTATCTTATGGTAACTCTAGAATTGCGGAAACAGCAGGAAATCTTCTGAAGATATATCTCCTATTACATACCACTCATAACATCTAATCATACATTGCGGAAACAGTAGAAAATCTTTTGAAGATATATCCCCTATTACATATCACTCAGAACATCTAATCATATATTCTAAATATATCATAATATCTTAATCATATTTTCTAAATATATCGCAGTATCTAATCATATATTCTAAATATATCTCAATACCTCCCCTCAAGTTGGAGCATGAGATTCAAAAATGCCCAACTTGGAGAGAAGAAAATCAAATTGAGTCTTGCCGAGATCCTTTGTAAATATGTCCGCCAACTGTGACGACGTCGAGACATGAGTAGGAAATATCAAACCTTCATTGATCGCATCACGAACAAAGTGACAATCAATTTCAATGTGTTTCGTCCGCTCATGAAAAACATGTGCTATATGTAACGTCGATTCACTATCACAAAATAATTTAATAGCTTTAGGATGATGCACACCCAAGCTCAACAACAACCCGTTTAGTCACTTCAATTCGCAGGTAATTGCAGCCATAGACCTATATTCGGCTTCCGTGGAAGACCGAGATACCGCATGTTGTTTCTTTGTCTTCCAAGAAATAGGAGATTGACCAACAAACACAATCCAACCTGTTAATGAGCGACGAGTAAGAGGACAAGCCGTCCAATCCGAATCACGCCATCCTTCCAAGGTCTACTCACTGTCATCACAGAGCCAAATACCCTGATCCGGAGTCCCTTTCAAATAACGCACAACCCGGAGAGCCGCTTCCCAATATTCAATTCGAGGTGCTTACATAAATTGAGACAAAATATGAACTGAATAAGCCAGGTCCGGTCTAGTAACCGCAAGATAAATCAAACGACACATAAGTCGTCGGTATGATTCAAGATCTGTTAGAAACTCTCATGTTGCAAGACCTAGCTTATGATTTTGTTCTGTAGGAAACCCAATCGGTTTTGCCTCCAATAAGCTTGCTTTAGAAATAATATCTAAAGTATATTTGCGCTGACATAAAAACAAGCCTGATGAACTATGAGCGACCTCAAGCTCTAAAAAATATTTGAGATTTTCAAGATCTTTCATTTTAAACAATCACTAAGATAAGCTTTGAATATGGTAAGCGCAGCGGAATCATTCCCAGAAATAACAAGATCGTCAACATAAACTAAGACATTAATCTGAACACCGCGTTTATTAAATGTAAAAAGAGAATAATTTGAACAAGACTGAAGAAAGCCATACCCTTTCGAAGCGGACACAAATTTTGCAAACCAACATCTTGAAGCTTGCTTTAAGCCATACAATGACTTACGTAACCGACACACAAAAGTTGGATCCGAACTCTCAAACCCGGGAAGTAATTTCATGTATACCTCCCCATCAAGATCACCATGTAGAACGCATTATGAACATCCATTTGATGTAGTTTCCAATTCTTGGATGCCGCTATGGCTAGAAAAGCACGAACTGTAGTCATCTTGGCAACAGGAGAAAAAGTTTCGTTGTAGTCAATTCCTTCTTGTTGGTAATCACCCAACACTACTAATCTGGATTTGACGCGCTCAACATCTCCATTTGACAAATATTTGATCTTGTACACCCATTGACTACCAAGAGCACGTTTCCCCGGAGGAAGATGCTCTAAGATCCACGTGCCATTGTATTCTAGAGCCCGTATCTCATCCTTCATGGAACTGCGCCACTCATCGGATTTCATGGCTTATTTAAATGATTTAGGGTCCCTACTCTTAATTATAGCTGCAAGAAATTTTCGATAATTTACAGAAAAATTGTCACAATTTATGTAATGTGCTAGAGGATAAGGAGTACCCGAGGAGTGATTGGAAGGAGGAGAATCAAAAGATGGACCATTAGCAAAAACCGTATGTGTCACAAAATCTTGATACAGAACATTTGAGAACTTTTTCCGAAGACCACGACCCATTTCCTGCGGACTAGTAGACTGATCCGAAGCAGAACCATGCGCAGACCCAGTAGACCCATCTAAATACTGATCATCAATATGCATAGTGGGTCGCTGTTCCGACCCAGCGGTCGCTGGTTCTGGAACAATGGACTGTGCGTCAATTTGAACTTTGTCCATTTGATTTTGAGCATTATACCCATTATCATTAATCAAAAGATCAACATCCTCATCTTCATAAATTATTTCAGCAAAATCTTGATGAATATCATGATCATTATTCTCACTAGATATTATATTAACATCTTTCGAACACCCAAACGGGAACACCTCATCTATAAATTTCACGTCTCTAGACACGAAAAATTCCTTTGTATCAAGATCAAATAATTTCCACCCCTTCTTACCGAACGGGTAACCCAAAAAATACACTTTCGACCCCGAGTTGCAAATTTATCTCCTTTAGTGTTTTGATTATGAGCAAAGCACAAGCACCCAAAGGTTCGAATAGCACTAAAAGAGGGTGGTTTACCAAAAAGTATCTCAAAAGGTGTTTTATTTTGTAACATGGAAGATGGTGTACGATTAATTAAATGAGTGACAACAAGAACACATTCACCCCAAAAATAAATAGGCAAAGTTTGCTTGAAAGCGTAATGCCCTACCCACATTCAAAATATGTTATGTTTCCTTTCAACTCTTCCATTTTGTTGTGGAGTATCCACACACGAAGTTTGAAACAAATTCCAGTTGCATTAAAATAATCAATCAAACAATTAAACTCAGTTCCATTATCACTTTGAACGACCTTAATTGTTTGAGAAAATTGTCTATCGACCATAGCAATAAAGGACATAAACATTTGAAACACCTCTAATTTTTCAACCAACAAATAAATCCAAACTTCTCTCGAAAAATCATCAACTATTGTCAAAAATAGCGGGCCCCACATAACGAAACATGTCGATATGGACCCCACAAATCACAATGTATTTTCTCAAAAATTCTAGAAGCTTTATTGTCACCTAAAGGAAACTTGTCTCTAGGATGTTTAGCACGTATACATACTTCACACCTTTTATTTAAACTATCTTTATTATTTTTGACGTGAGGAATTAACTTAACTACTTTTTCGAAAGGATGCCCAAGCCGACGATGCCATAACTCCAAATTTGATGTTGCTTCAACTGTTGACACAAATTCCAGTTTGCTAAAGTAGTACAGTCCATCTCTCCTAAGTCTCGTTCCAATCAGCTCATTTGTTTGGTCCTGTATAGCACAAATATGAGAATCAAATTGGACAATAGTTCATAAATCATCATTAAGTTGAGAAACAGAAATTAAATTGCAACTCAAATTTGGGACATAAAGTACTCCAGTGAGGGTAATTTTGTCTGACACACATACGGATCCCACCAAAGTAGCAATCACTTTTTCACCATTCGGCAAACCAACAGAACACTCAAGATTTTGTGTGTCAAATAAACATGAACGTTGCCTTGTAACATGATGGGTTGCTCCGGTATCGATAATCCTTGAAGTATAATCGAACTTACCATTTAATCGATTTTCGGGAATTTTACTATTACCAATCATGCCTGAAATGGCTTTCGACTGCTCATTTGTGAACAATTGCTATTCACCACCAGCCATGGCAAATTATTCTTGAAGAAAAAAAAATCGTTCTTTGGCTCCGATACCATGAAGAATTGGTAAAAATCAGCTTGAATTCTTATTAATCACCAACATCCATATTTATAATACATACCCAAGACTCTATCTTATGGTAACTCTAGATTTGCGGAAACAGCAGGAAATCTTGTGAAGATATATTCCCTATTACATACCACACATAACGTCTAATCATACATTGCGCAAACAGCAGGAAATCTTCCGAAGATATATCCCCTATTACATACCACTCATAACATCTAATCATATATTCTAAATATATCATAATATCTTAATCATATCTTCTAAATATATCATAATATCTAATCATATATTCTAAATATATCTCAATAATATCTGCTCCAAAAATTTATACCTTCTTGTTTAGTGTCCTCGGTTGGAGATTTAGATTACCATCTTTAAGGATTTCAAATTGAACAGGTTCATAAATCCTGATGTTTCCGGGTTTAGATTTAAAAAGGGAAGACCAAGATTTCTTGATGGTAGGACAAAGAGAAGAGTTGCTATCAGGTGGCGGAATCGATGGATTCAGATCAAGAACTGATGAATCAGGTGGTGGAATAGATGGATTCAGATTAGGTAGCAGAACAGCTGGATTCAGATTAGGTGGTGGATCGGTAGTAGACATGTGGAAAGATTAGGATCAGGGATGGAGGACGGATTAGGTTTTGAAGATGGAATGAAGGGAATTGATGGAGCCTGATGAAGAACTAGATTAGAGTTAACCTGATCAGTGAAAGGTATTAGAGGAATGAAAAGAGTTGAGTATAGTTTGGGTTTAGGGTTAAGATTTTGCAATTGGGAATGGAGATCAGCGGAAGAGAAAAGGGAATCAGAGGAAGATGAGTGGAGAATGGAGGAAGAAGAAGCCATGGCCTACAAATTTGGACCATCTTTCGATTTGTGCGTGTCTAGGGACCACGCAAA
Organism: Allium cepa; assembly: GCA_030765085.1. Taxonomy (NCBI): domain Eukaryota; kingdom Viridiplantae; phylum Streptophyta; class Magnoliopsida; order Asparagales; family Amaryllidaceae; genus Allium; species Allium cepa. The sequence goes on from CM060943.1 coordinate 738,502,585, forward strand.
TCTTCTCTTATCGTTCCAATTTTATTATATGTCACCGAGGGATTGAGGATAATTTCATATGTAAATTTTTTATTAAATTATAAACACATTATCATGTAAAAATAAATATTTACACACACATATATATTATATTCAGATTATATATAATTTTATTTAAATACAATACACTAAATTAATTATAATAAATCATGAATGTGTGTGTGTGTGTGTATATATATATATGTATGTATATCAATATGCACAAAATTCATATACATTATAATAAATTTTCATGATTTTTTCTCCATTTTTCCATATAAAAACCAATTTTTAAATATATAAAACCATAACGATAAATAAATCTGAATGGATTTTATAATTTTTTATTTTTCAAAACACTAATATGGCCAAAGCAATATTATTTATATATTTACTCATATAACGTCATTGTATAATAAATGATTTTAAATATCATTATATGTATATTTACATTTAAAATGTTAAAAAAATTATTTCCAAATATTTATTTATTTATATTTATATATTATTAAATATAATTGTTTGCAAAATTAAAATTTTAAATTAAAAGATATTTTATATCTAGATCTACGTTTGGAATTTGAATTATCTAAATTTATACTTATAAATACTATTTTATATATTTATATGTGCTCAATGGTACCCCTATTTTGCAGCACTCATATAGCCCTATGAGTTCCACCACACAATATGATTTAAATAATAGCACTTTCTCTCTCTTATATATACAGACATTAATATGAATATAATTTTATCACATTAATTTATGTGTGCGTGTATGTGTTTATTAGACAGTACATGCGTATATGAAGGAACCAATATATCTGTTGCGGTGTAGATCACAACACTTAGATACAGGCGTGTTAAACCATGCATACTGTATATGTTAAATTAATTTCGAATTTATAGGCTCAATAAGGTCCAATATGGTAAAAAAAATTGACATTCACCAATTTATCTTGTTGCATGCTGGCCCAAATCTAACATATTTTATACATACGTAAATTTTATTTAATATATATATCTTATAGAAAAAAATATTTTATTCATAATATTTCATATGTTTATATTTATATTTATATTTGAATATATATATGTTTTAAATTTAAACATTATTTATATATAATTTTAATGGCAACATACATACATATAAAGATATTTTCTTTTGAAAATGGATTCCTTTTCATTGCTATTAACAAACACGTACAAATATGTATGTGTATATATAAATAAATATAATGTTTCATGTTCACTTAAAATAGTTTATATTAAATGATTATATTATAAATGACACACTTATACATCTTATTGACCATAGACAATGCGATCAATTTTCCCCATGAACCCCTAGTATATGATGTATGTATATATTATTGTAATGGTCATATTGTGAATATGGATATCAAAAAATATAAAATAGAAATTAAAATAAATTAATAAATTAATTTTTAAATTAAATTATTAATAAATTTATTTTAAATGTTAACAATAATTAAATATTTTAATTAAATTAATCAGATTATAATATCTCAAATCTCTTTTATTAATCAAAATACTAAATTTGATTTAGTATAGGCACGTTTTTCTTACACAAATACAAAATAAAGATGTTATGCAATTTAACAAAAATAATTTTTTTAAATTCTTTTATGAATTGTTCCACTGTTAGTCTCTCTACAACTAATAAAACAACTTCTATCTTGCATCATGTGTGAGATGATCTAAAATCATTCACCCAACATATACTTTCTGAGATGAAGTACTAGCTGAAAAAACAAATGCATCACTATTACTACTATCCACTTTCGAATTACGTCACTATTACTACTATCCACTTTCGAACTAACTATTATTGAAACTAAAGTTTTTACTTTCTTTTCTCTTTCTCCTTTCTAAGAACCGTGCAACCCATATGATTTCCCCTCCTTACAATGATAACAAACTTCCCTTCAAGGACCCTTAAATTGAGACCTATTTTCGAACTAACTATAGTCAAACTGAAGTTTTCCCTTTCTTTACTCTTTCTGTTCTCTTTCTCCTTCCTAAGAACTGAGCGTTCCGTATGATTTTCCTCTCTCCTTACAATGGTACAAGCACACCTTCAAGCACCCCTACGTTGAGGCCTGTGCATACATCTCCTACCTTTAAGGTGCTTTTGATCCTTAACTAATTCTATTTAGACACGTGATATTACTGAGTTGACCCCTTTAATTTAAAACATTACAGGACAAAAATGCCCGTATGTCATTTATTCATCCTTCTACCTCTCTTTCTATTTTCTTCTTTTATTCCTCTTATCCAGTAAACCCAAACTTTAATTTTAGGTAAATTCTCAAATTTTGTGTTTAAATCGATGGATTGTGATGATAATAATACAAATCTAATAAATCAAAAGAGACAAAACTCGAACTTTATGTTGTTTTGAAATTTTTTAAAAATTTGGTAATGCATAGTTTGTAGAAGTAATAAGACTTGAATTTTATGTTGTTTTGTGATTTTGCTGTGGTATTTTTTAAAAGTTGGAATTTTTTTACGAATTTGATTTTTACCAAAGAAGGGTATAAAGAAAAATCGTAATAATAAGATGGGTATACTCAGCAAAAACATAAGTATAGTAATTTTTTCAATTTTGTAAGGAGGTATTCAACAACTACTCGGGTTTAAATAGAACTAGCCTTGGTTCTTACCTCCACTACCACTCACCAAGCTCTACGTCACCATCAACGCTTCGCTGCTAGCGTACCTACCTCTCAGCTCCTCATTAAGTACACCTTCCTTCACACTAAATAGATCAATGAAACTCCTTCCATAAATCATAGAATTTATAAATGATGAGGTAATGAACATAACAAGATAACTACACGCGTCACATAACTAACATAAACACCCACTACCTTCAAATCCATATTCAAGGTAGTAAGAGAATCCATATACTCTAAGAACATTACTCCAGGCTTTGTCCTGAAGGAACACAGTTAGTGTTGAAGAATAATGTGGTTGGTTAAGGGTTTATACTGATAGGTTGCTTGTAACGCTTCCCATAATTACTTGATCTTCTTATGAGAAAACTCCTAACGGACTTCATCTGGTTGGCATAGCCAAATGGATGTAAGAGATTCTTCTTTTATCTTTTGCAAAACATCAACTTTTTTTGACCTTCCTAACTTATTCTTATCAAAAATTAACCCTAAAGTCTTCTCCTTCTTTAACATCATCTCCATCTTCAATTTCCAAGTACTAAAATCCCTTTTTCTATAAAATCCAATGATAACATGATTCGTTAATTTTGAAGAACTTTCCATTGGTAACCAATCTAAAACCAAAGACAACTAGTTTAATTATCGACTATTATGCAAAAAAAGCGTGGAAAATACAAAGATTTAGCTATCGATTGATTATCAACAACACCCCAAAATTAATTCAACAAACCACCAAATGGAAAAAATAACAAAAAATGGGGAACACAATAAATTTATGCCTATGCCTTACCAATAACTGCCTTTACTTTTTCTTCAGTAAGACTGCAAGAGATCAAGAGAAAGAGGGTGAGATTACGTATATTACAAGTTGCTTAAAAACAATCAAAATCCTAATTTAATTTAATTTACAAATCAGATTTACAAAAGAGGATGATAATGGATACTTCCATATGGATGAAGAAGGAATTAAGCCTTATTATAGATAATATTGCTTGAGGATAAAAGCATTTTATTTTTTGAAATCTTTCCATGCTGACATAATTTGATTTGCATATTTCCATAACATTTTTTTTTGAAATGGTACTTTATATACAACAAATCATTGTGACAACATATCACATGTCAATAAACGTTCGAATCACGCTAGGCAAGTTTCGAACTTGTGATCTCTCGCACCAAATCCAAATCACTTAACCACTGGGACAATGGTGCTTGTCATATTTCCACTGGTACTTTATATTTCCATAACATCTTCGTGCATATCCTTTAATCCTCCCAATATATAATTAATCAATTAATTGAATCGATTAATTAATACTCTTTTCTTTCTTCTTTCCATAGCTTAATTAATTGATTTGACTGAACCGATTAATCAGTTATCCTTATTTATGTATTTGTCAAATGTTTGAATAAATAAAATGCAAAGTTTTCGGAATTCAAATGTGTTGGATTTGAATTATATTTCATTATTTGTGTACATAGCATCTTCATTTATTGTATTTCTATTCGAGCATATCAATACATCGATATTCTATTAATTTCTTCATATTTTACACAGTGAATTTGAGTCAAACTATTATACTAAGATAATTACTAATGAAAAACATAGATTAACTGTAATATTAATTTACATAAAAGAATTATTGCTATAATACTGAAATTTAATTTTAGATTAAAGAATATATTTTAACAAAAAGAAGCACTAAGCACTTAAAATAATACAGATTTCTGGAAAACATATAGGATATTTTCAAAATATATTTAACATTTGTCGGAAACCATTTAGCTATAAACGTGCAAAAATAGTTGGAGTATCTCAAGCTTTTATTCTCCCACCATGCCCTATCTTCAGTTGTTAGAGCAATGACGAAAGAATAAAAAGGTGAGATACCTTCATTTTCCCACCATCTTAACCGTTGAAGATGGCTTATACAAATACCTTTTATCCATTGGAAGTATTTTCATACGATGTGTTTTCGTTCTGTATTTATACATACGATCGTTACAGCACACGCTTCGTGCATGAATTGTTTTTTTATAAATCGTATATGTGTAATCATATTTTTGCGTTGAAATAATATGTAGTTAGTTTTAGTCTGTATCTCTAGGTTGCGACAACTGATTTTTTGTTTGTTTCAATTTTCATTTCTATTATTTATTAATAAAGAATAAATTTCTAAAGGAAATTTATTTGCTAGATCCTATTTTTAATTGATATGATTTGATTTGGTAGTATTTATAGAGGGACGTTTTGAATTGGTGAAAAAAGTTTATTTGTTAGATCCTATTATCAAGTGAAATTACAATTTGGTAATATATGCAAATATGCATTTTGAATTGGTAAAATAAGTTTATTTGTTAGATCATATTTTTAAATGACAGTGAGATTTTGATAATATTTATAGAGGGACATTTTTGATAGTTTTTGATATGATTTGATTTGGTAGTATTTATAGAGGGACGTTTTGAATTGGTGAAAAAAAGTTTATTTGTTAGATCCTATTTTCAAGTGAAATTACAATTTGGTAATATTTGTAAATATGCATTTTGAATTGGTAAAATAAGTTTATTTGTTAGATCATATTTTTAAGTGACGGTGAGATTTTGATAATATTTATAGAGGGACATTTTTGATAGTTCGTGCTGATACAAAAAAAGAGTGACATCAAATATATTATAACTATTAATAACGATATTATGTTAGTCATGTAAGATTTTTTTATTTTATTTTATCATGCAAAGAAAGTATATATGCAATGTCTCGTGCGCTGGGTTCCACCTTTTTATGTAAAGGAAATATATATCGATATAATTTTGATGTGCCGACCATGAAATAACATAGAAATTTTGTTGCTAGTGTAACTTTGGTAACTAGTACCACGAGAGTATTTTTATTTTATTTTATTATCAAACCGACCGTTATGGAGGTTTGCTTACTGTCACTGGCCAAAATCAATTTTTCTGAAGCCAAAAAAACGAGCTCCATGTTTTTCGTATTGTTCCTCCGTAAATTTTGCTTCGTTTATTTCTGCTTAATGTCGGTCTATTTCAAATTTCCCGATCTAATCAAACCTAGAAATCGCCTCCAGTAGCTAGCTGACGTCGTAAGCTCCTACATCTACACGAAAAAAATCGCTTCCCTAGAAATTACCTCGATGACTTGTCTACCACCTAAAATTACATTCAGGTATTATACAATTTCAAATATCAAGTATTATGTTGTTGATTCATGGCTTATTTTTTTTGCATGTTTTAGATTTGAAATTTTTTCTAATTTGATTATGCACAAAAAATGGTTTTTTTTTTGGGTTTTCTATCTGTATGGTAAATCATACCGGACTTCTACACCTCCTACTGCTTCTGCGCTTCCTGTTGCTTCTCCTATCAAAAGCTATGCTACTCCCACTTGACCTCTTTTGGATCCAGTTTTGCTGTTTTTATTGCTTCTCTTGCTGCTGCTCTTTTCTAGTTTTCTTTTTTATGTTTTAATCCACTTTTGAGTATTACCCTGTCCTGTTTAATGATGTGTTGTGTTGTGATTATGGTTTTTAACTATTCACGAATGCTGTTTTGTATGTTATTTTCAGTATGGATTCGCTTTGTTAAAAAAGATAATAAAATATAAAACGAAGACCATACTTATTAACCAGTTACATTTTCAGATACTCGCTTTTAATCGAGCACTTTTGAAGTAGTTATAGGAAATAATCATGAATTTTTTTTTGGAATAGCTTTCCTATAAAAAATAATATCCTATTGTAACAACTTTGAACCAGATGAATAAATTTTTGAACAAATTGTCTCCATTTTAGATATATTTAGAGAAAACTTTCATTTTCATATAGTTGAAAGAGGAATTGCTTTTATAAATTTATCGTAAACCGACTAAACATAGCATTTAATGTTATTTAGTCAACCATTAACGCAAATATAAGCAAATAGTATTGAAACCATACTATGTGTGCTTCATGTATATGTAACCATGAGTAAATTCACTTTAATGTTTACTGTAGGTATGTTATGAGCTATTTGACGACTAAAAAACTATTTAGCATAGAGAGTCCCTTCAGTGCAGTGTGAGGCAAGAGAAAAGCAATAGAATAGAAAAGGAATATATATATGTAAGGGCGTGAGTATTTCTTTTATTGAACCAAGGTGTTTAAGTTTGGGGTTTATTCGCTAAGATAGAGCACTTTGTTTGTTTATAAGTTGGTTGACTCATGGCTTATGATAATAACCATTTTCCTATAGTATGAAAATGTTTATTGTATTTGCAATTTGATTGATGGGTGGATTATTTTATGAATGTTTTTTTAGCACATTAAAGACATATTTTTTGCAGGAGAATCATATTTTACAACATTATAACAGATTCTACCTTTGTAGCATGTTACCAACTACGTAATGAGTAGCTACCTCAAAACCCAGCATTCTAATAAGTACAATGCTGTAATACTGTTTATATATGATACCGTATAATAGGTCATAGTTTACCGTTATATGTTTTCATTACATATGATGATAGCTTCGAATATCCTTATCAGCTTTATATAAGATTTTAAATAAACTTAAAAATATTAAACGTTCGCCTCTTGACCCGTGAGTCAGATTCATACCAAAGTTAAAGCTTTATTTTCACCTTCTAGACTCAACATATGAGATCTTTTCCATATATTTTGTGCATATGTAAAATATTATCAAATTTCAAAGCGAGTAAATACAAATCCACAGAAGTGGACTATTTAGGACTATTTTTGTCATAAGTTTCAAAGTAAGCCTATTATTGCAATAAGTTTTCAAAGAATGCATTGATTACACATACACATCCGGACACCAGATTTGTGTATGTATGTACGTGCAGATATCATTTCCAATACATAAATTTTAATAATTTTTCTATTTTATATTTACATTGTATTTTTATATAAACAATTTTTTTTCAACAGAATCAAATTAATTGAATAAATGTTTGTTTTTAAAATTTATCCATTTAGACGGTCGGTTTCCCACCGTTGTACGGTTATACTAGTGTAAAGGAAAGTATATATGCATATTTTTGTCAACGAGGAATTTTGGTAACTAGTACCACGACAATATCTGTATTACTTGACAATAAAGCTATGAGGTCAGAGTTTTCAGTCGGGAAATTTGACGAAAAGCAATCCAATGACCCTCCTAAAAATTAAGGATATATCAGTTCTCTTTTAGCTTCTCTTTTCTGGGCTCTCTGACAACAGTCCATTAGTTGATTGCCAAACCATACAATCTACTTAAAAGGGAAAACACTCCCCGAAAAAGGATCTTTTATTTATACATCAGATGCACGTTCATACAATACGCTTGTGTTTATTTGGACATTAATATATCCAAACTCACTGAAACAGTTAGAAATTTTGTTGGCTAGCGTTGAAACATTGACAACTAGTAGTATGCTGACACCAGGATTACTTCATTGCAAACGTATGCAACTTTAAACACATTAGATTAAGAGTATAATTATCTTTTACAACATGGACTAACAAAGTTTGCTTGCATTTTTCTAATTACTATCTATGTTCAACCGAACTGAAGAAGTAATATTCTTTTATATATAATATCACATGCTCGTTCCACTTTCCTTTCAGCAGAGACTTTTTCATAATGCAAGGCATTTCTCCATCGTTTTGGTAATTTTTTTTTTTTCAAATTGCTTAAGTTTTACGCTCCACAGTTTAGTAGCGAATCACACAGATCTGTTTTGGTAAATTGTGCAAATATATGATTCATACCTTCGTTTAGTTTTTTACTTGTAAATGGGACATGGGTTCTGTAATAGTAAATTTGTTATGGTTACTATCTGCCTTCAATTTCGGGTCACTAGTTCAAGAAATTGACTTGTATATTTGATCAATTACAAGCCTGTTGAATTTTTGAAATTGGAATCAATAGTCTATTATTCCACCTATTGTGATAGTTACTTTCTTTTATTATGGGTTCAGCTTTTAACTCAACTATCTTATGTTAAACTTGGTAGTATCACAATTTGTATTTTAATGCCTAGAACACAGCAACGATTTTTGAAAGCATTGGTGTTTCAATCTTGCTTGCTATTACGGTTAAGGTTTAGTTGCAGTTTGAAATAGAATGGTATGGAATCAAACGTTCTACTGAAACATGAGTTCACTTCGCTTAATTGAATAGATTACTTAGTTCTTTTCAAGAACTTAAAGCATCTGTCGTTTAATTTAGAGCCTGGATCAATACTAATCAAAAAGTGTATGTTGATATCTGATGCTTAATCCGAATATATTACCAAGTTAAAATTTGATGCTAAAACTGAATACACCGATGCATAGAACACCATCGCTATGGCTAGATCAGCTCTAGTTGAGACAACAAACACTGGTGCTTTTAACCGAACTCCATCAACGTTCCGGAACTTCATCTCAAAAGATAAGGCATCACAATTTCCAGCAGAAGCAGGAAGATACCATCTTTATATATCCTATGCATGTCCTTGGGCAAGTCGATGCCTATCCTATGTAATGCTAAAGGGGCTCCATAAGACTATCACTTTCACAGTATGATCATCTCAAGTATATCATATTATTCCAAGAAATGAGTAAAACATTGATTTGAATGATGTATTTGAAACCTAGTTTGTTTTAATTTTGTAGTCTGTGAAAGCAAAATGGGAAAGAACCAAAGAAAATGATGAACATTTCGGATGGGTGTTTCCTCTTTTGGGCAATGATCAAGAAGATGGAGCCGAACCTGATCCTTTGAATGGAGCTAAGAGTATTAGGGAAATATATGAACTTGCTAGCTCAAATTATTCTGGAAAATACACTGTTCCTGTATGTATATCATATGCTTTTCTTGTTCAAATCCTATTATAATGTCTCATTGATTTCCACATACCCTTGTTAGAACTGAAATGCCCACTCTTAGGACCATATGTGTATGATTCTGGAGAATTGACCTTGAATATATTCAATCAAAAATAACTTCTGGATTCGGATTGTTCAATCCATAGATTATCATGTGATTCTCTATTATGATAAATAACTTGAGCATGTATCAGAATCTCATAATCCAGCATTTGTCATAGAAGCATGTCTATATACATTCAATAAAATAATTAACTTGTTCATGCTTTTATTTAAGAATTGAGAAACAGCATTAATAGATTTCGATCATCTGGGTTCACCAAAAATCTTGGTCTCTATAACTTTTGATCTGGATTCCGTAATATTGGATGCATATTAACAATTTTTTAAGCCGTCGTCATATTCTATAATTATATCAATTTCAACTTATCTTTGAGTTTTAATTCATTTGCGAGATGGGAACTGCTCTAATTTGCAACCCCAACTGATTATCTATATCACAGATTTAGCACATCATGGTTAATATGATAAGCAGTTCAGTATGCACATCTCAAAATAATCAATGAAATCTCCTTTTTTTGTTTAATTTTTCTACTTTGCATTCCTTTCAGATTTAAATATTTGTTTTAATCTTATGTTATTTTAACTCTTGATCATGGAAGGTCCTATGGGATAAAAAATTGAAAACAATCGTGAGCAATGAAAGTGCGGAGATAATTCGAATGCTGAACACCGAATTCAATGAAATAGCAGAAAATGCTGATTTAGACTTGTACCCTTCTCAACTGCAAGCAAAGATAGACGAGGTCAACGACTGGGTTTATGATGCTATAAACAATGGTGTTTATAAGTGTGGTTTTGCTAAGAAACAAGCACCTTACGATGAGGTAAACATATTAATCTTCATTTAGTTCAAATTGCAATATTCTTCACGATACATTAGTATGCTCTTACTAAAATATATTATCATTATCTTATCACATTCATCGACTGAATATGAAAGGAAAAATACATATGGGTGTGAAAATCCTCATGAGCTAAGTTGCATGAGGTCAAGCTGAAACGTCTCCCCTGCAGCTTTTTTTAACTATTTGTACTAATGAATTGAGAAATATGCATTGTTAGTGCATCATATGCCCCTCATTAAGATTATAAGATAATGGTTATGCAGGCAGTAGCTAAATTATACGAAGCGCTAGACAAATGCGAAGCAATCTTAGCGAATCAGAGGTACATATGCGGCAATGTATTGACTGAAGCCGACGTTCGCCTCTTTGTCACCCTTATAAGGTTTGATGAGGTAAAAAAAAAAATGCCTACTAATTGTCATAGTTTTGAATCTTGATACCCTTTGCTACGTATAGTAATGTTTGCATGCAAAATATTTGGAGGTAACAGGTTTATACAGTTCATTTCAAGTGCAACAAAAAGCTGCTGCGAGAATATCCAAATCTATTCAACTACACTAAAGACATATACCAAATTCCAGGAATGAGTAGCACGGTGCATATGGCACATATAAAGAATCACTACTATGGTTCTCATCCTAGTATTAATCCTTATGGTAACGTTCCTATTGGTTCCAGTATTGACTACTCATCACCTCATGATCGAGAAAGATTTTTATAGATGTTAGAGTTTTTGTGTGTTGTGTGCAACTTCTGTGGAATCAATGTACTGAGCTATGTATCATGTATCGAAACTTTAATGTGCGCGTTCAAATGTGTTTCTATGTTCAGAGAATCTTGGAGTACAAACTTCCTTTTTTTAGTAGAAAATGATTGTTTCTTTGTTGACTCATGCAATTTCTTTCTATACCAAAAGAAAAGAGGCTTGTAAGGTCGCTATAAAACACCATAAATCAAAATGTTCCAGTCTAAACCTTGATGGAGGTTCAGCAAAAAGACCATCAAGATCTGTAAAAGCAGCATGAATCAAGTATAGCAAAGCCAAAACTGAGAGTAAATGACTGGCTTAAGGCATGAAAAAATTAGTGCCGAAAGCTTGAGGTATGTTTGTTTCTGGAACACCCTATGGTGACATACACAACAGCAAAAAGCAATTCGAGCAGCCTTTTTTTCAACGTAACACTAAAAGCGCAAATAGTCACCAAAACCAACCCTTTCCAGCGATGGTGAAAAGCGAAAACTTATAGCAAAAGTGTTGAAGAATCTGTAAGCAGAAAGCTGAAAACTCAGTGCATGTAATGATATCAACATTGGAGACAAAGAGCCTTCAAGCAATAACCAAAGCATTTCAAAACACCGCATCAAATCAGAAGCAGCAGCATCGGATCAATGAAAACAACACAGCAGTAAAAAGGCTAAAGCACTGAAGGGACTCACCAAGTAACCAAAAGCATTCAAACTACGAGCTAAAATCTTAGAAAAATCATCAAAACATATGAGAGCTAAGAGTAAAAGCCATAGAAGACCCATAATCCATGCACAAGAAACACTCACATGCTACCAGCAATCCAAATGACGGTTCGAAAGGTAGAATTTAAAACAAACAGGTATATATACGCACAGTTTTTCATAACGGAAGAAATAATTATAATATCAATATAGACATGTATGAGATTAGATATATATCATCTAAATGAGACATAAGATTCAACATCATAATACATTAAATTTCAAACAAACGGAGTCTACTTGATACATCAAATTCATATACACTATGTTTCATAATACATACTCTAATATGTCCATAACCCAAAAATACGGAATATATATGATAATAATGATAATGACTATAGATCTAAAGCTTGCCTCAAACTAGCATGATTCCTCCTCCAAGTCAACATATTCAAGCAGTTGATAATAAAAGAGACAGCATAGAAAAGGTCAACATAAAGTCGGGTAAAAATGTCACTAATTTGCATGATTACCAATATGCTAATATATAATGTACAATACCGAATGGTATAATATGAGGTAATGAAAACATTACTCAACCTACATCTTCCTCTGCATCCAACAAGTTACTACATTTCTAATATAATGTTACGTAATAAGTGATAAGTCTATCAACCACCGATCATCATAGCAACCAAGCACGAGTTAATCGTCATACACTAGGCTAGTGTACCTCGGGCTTTTCGATACTGCCAAGACCCACAAAGTATGATCATCAATTTAACACCAGTACCATGACATTTTACCGAATCGTCCACCATCTATGATCGTATCGAACTCAACTTGATATACACATGTCTGACCACCAATATTTGTTTGTCAAGAGGACTTAGACAAGTAACTCGAGGTCAATAACCATTGATGCAAAGTAGCTTGAGGTCTATTGCCTTTACTACTAAGATAGAACGTCTTCTATCTCGGAATTGATGTCGTCTGAACAGACTATCCAGGGAACCACGTCTCATGCGACAAATGGTCTATTAATATCAAATCATAATGCCGTAGCCAAGGGACATAGACTACTCTTTATACACCACATTGTGTGGAACCATATATCGTAACACCCTAGTTGTTTCGTCTCAAAGCCACTAGATGAATCTATAAAACCAGCATATAGATCCGATCTCATCCCAAACCATCACCATAGTCTCTATATTGCTTAACATCAACCACATGTTTTTAGAGACTTGCGTACCATTCCCGAACACATCATATCACTCCTTAGTTACTCATGACCTTTTGAGCATCTCCACGGTAAACCAAACGAACCCAAACTCCTAAAATTTCAATATTAGGCCTATCTGCTAAAACAATCAACCAAAATCTAAATTAGGGGTCCAGACTTTTGGATTTATCTTCAGATGTTTGGTACAGAGATTTAGACATTTGAATCACCTTAAAAATACACTATAATATCGTGGGAAACCATGTTTCAACATTCACACGTCTAAATGAAATTTTAAACATTTGAATAGGTGATTCGAGTTGAATCTGAACCTTGATGAAAAAATATCCCTTACTGAAAAATTAAAAAAATACTATATGGATCGATCGTGATCAAAGTCATATATAACTATTATAGCTAAATAAAAAAAACTTTGTTTAATGATATAATGAATAAGTTAAGTTAGTAACAAAAACTCGATAAGAAATCTTAACGTTTACACTAGATAAACTTTTTTCATACAACCAGTCTTAGAACTCATTTCTGGAATTTCATTATCTTCCCTCATTTGATATGCGAGAAATATGTACCTTACAGATTCAACTTGAGACTCCGCATACAACTTTCGATTTTTTCAAATAAATTGTAGACAACAGTGTATCTTGACTGAACCAATTTGCCTCTTGTAGTACAATGTCCTATAACCCATATAGAATATCTTCGAATTGAGTGAACTAATAGCATATGATATAAATTGAGTGTTAGTGAATATAGAATTAAATGATTTGTTGAACGAAAGTGATCTGAGATTAGAGAAGTAAATCACAAAATTGGAAAAAATCAGAGAATGTATGAGTAATTTGATCTAGAGAAGGCAAGGGCTTTTATAGTTGATGTGAGGAAGTATATGAGGTTGCTACCATTAGAAATTAAGGAGAAGTGATCGAAGAATGAATAGGAATGAGTTTGAACCACGAAGACGCAATGAAGAGGTGTATGGTTTGAAATTTTTCGCGGCCAACAAAAACACATAAGTCGACCTTTGTAAAATACTCATGTCAACACGTGACTATATACAGGTGGATATATGTGTTTCATGTAGGCGGACATGTGTGTGACCTTACCTACTTATAAATATATATTATAATTATTTTCTTTTTGGTTTTTGTTTAATTTTTTCTAACGCTTAAAAATACCCATAAAATTATGAAAAATATATTATGATGTCTGAAGCATTGTGTTAAAATTTAGAGTTATTTAGAGATCGTTTATAGAGTTTTAAAAATTTAAATTAAAAGGACTCGATAAATAAAATATTTGACTTTTGTATCTGTTTATTCGCCTTCAAGTATTTCTTTAACTCTGAGATATTCCAATAGATTTGCTAACACTAATTAATGAATGTCTCTAACAGCTCCTTGAATATCCGATAAGTCTTTATTTCCTTTATTTTGACTTTTAGAGCTTGTATTAAGGCATATCGCCTTATAATGTTTGGTCTCCTTGTTACTAATGTTACTTTTCTCCAACGCTTATTTTTAACCCGTAGAGCTTGAAAAAAATATTAGTAGCCTTGTTGTATAGTTGTTACCATCAAAATATCGAAACCATGGTTCTAATATTCTTCCACGTTTTTATCATGACAACCACACGACTTGTATAAACAAATTTGCATAATCACCCCTTGAATTTATGTACTCTCCCTCTCAGTGTGCCCAATTTTCTCCCCTTTTGTTATGAACAAAAGGAGACAAATATTTTATTAATCATAGAAAAGATACATTCTATTTAACTTTTCCGATGATCATGACATAAATATAAATTTTAGAGTTGTGTCACAGTACGTACACAAAAATAATAGACATTAGAAAACAAATTTATGTATGTATTTCCTAGGGAATCCTAATTTATATACAATAGAGAAAAATTCTTAAGCTTGTTGCAACCTAACTTATAAATGTATTTCTAAGATCATTGCATCTAGACTGAAAATAGTTCCGCCTTTTATGATATTCCCTAATCAAGAGCTTTCCTACCTAATAGGAGCATCTTAGAGAATGTATTACTTGGAATTGCTAAAGGGATATAATAGAATTGCAATATCTTCTAGGGCCATGTTGAAGGTAGATATAAAGAAAACATACGATTCCATTTAGTGGGAATGCATTGTCATTATCATGGATGAAATGAGCTTCCCCAAACAATTTGTGAGCTGAATATATTCTTGTATTTCCACCGCCATGTACTCTCTATCTCTTAATGGTAATGAAGTTGGCTATTTTAGAGGTACTTAGGGAATAAGGCGGGAGACCCATTGTCTTATTATTGTTTATAATAGTTTTGGATGTGTTATCTCAAATGATTAATAAAGGGATCCTTCTTTAAAAAAATTATTCTCCATCCTAAATGTAAAAAGCCCTAGATTTCTACACTCATGTTTGATGATGATCTCCTCATTTTTATAAAGCCAGCTCCTCAATCTATAAGCACTATTTTTGTTTTGGTTGCAAAGTTCCATGCCTTTATTGGATTGCAAATTAATATAGTTAAATATAATATTCTTATATCTGATGTTCTAGTACATGAAGCACAATAACTATTACAAATGGCAACTAAAATGCAGCCTATGTCTTTCTGAAAGTACATATCCGGGTGTTCCTCTTGCTGCTAATGTAGTTTCAGGAACTCAATGCCTTTTATTATATGAAAAAATTTCTAAAATAATGGCGTGTCGGGCAAATAGATTTTCAACTCAAGTAGGAAGACTCATATCAATTAAATATGTTATTTTTTTCTATGACCGTATATTTTTCCAGAATAATAATTTTACCTCAGAAGTTAATCCATAGGGTTAGGCAGGCTATGAACCAAATTGGTTTGGAAATGCACACTTTAAGAAAATGATCCCAATTGCATTTAAAAGAGTGGAAAATCCTCTCACTTATGGTGGATTGGATATTAGGAGAATTAAACTGTGGAATGTGGCCGCTTTCTCTAGGCATTTGGACAGTCTTCTCAATAGAGGAAGTAACTTATGGGTTGCTTGGGCTCTGAGACATCACTTGGGAAGTAGAAAGTTTTGGACAATGGAGGAAAAGCATGATAGTGGAAGGATATAGAGAAATATATTGAGGATGAGGGAGGATGTCCTGGCTTATATTCTAGTACAGTATGGTGAAAGGGAGAGTGTAAGTTTCCAGCATGAACCATGGGCTGCTAGAGGTTTAATTCTCCATCAGGTGTCGAATCACTCTCAACGACAATAAATTGGCCAGAGCCTACTCTTATATAAAAAATGACAAAATTACCATACCATATTGTAACAACCCTGTTTGAAGATTACCTGTCAATATTAAATTATAATGGTAATTATAATTTAATATTGTGATTTAAATTAAAATTGGTGAAATTAAATTTTTTATTTGAAAAAAGCAATGAAATTGGAATTAAATTGAGAAAATAAAGTTCCAAGTTTTATTTTATTTTGTTTGGAGTGATAACAAATAGAATATGATTTTATTTAAGTGGAAATGCAATAATTATATCATTTATTTCCCATTTACTTCTCTTAATAATTTTAAAGGGAAGTGTTTTATTTTTGAAGGTTGTTTATTAAAATAAAAAGGTAGAAATTGGTTTAAAAATAATTTTTGGCCATAAATAATGTTTTGTAATGGTTTGAATATTTTTCTAAGTGAGAAAATAAATTTTGTGGAATTTTAGAAGTTAAAAACAATGTTTTGTTCATTTATTTAAGTAAATGATGTATTTTTGTTAAATTAAGAATTTTAATAATAAAAATGTTTTAAAAATATAAATTAATCGTTTTATATGATAGAAAATGTTTTATTTTATATGTATACAAATTTTCATATTTTTCTTATGTAAAACTTGAGAGAAATGCATTTTTATTTATGTGTATATAAGATATGTACACATTAATTTGTTAAGTGTTGATTTAAACGTTAAGCCATTTTGTTTCTTTTAATTATCAAACCCAACTAGCCCATTTAGTCTTAGCCTGGTAAGAAAAAAGGAAAAAGAAGTGGATGTACGTTCATTTTCAGTCTTTCTTCTTCCTTCTTCCGCCTGAAAAGAAAAGTCAGTAACCATTTTCTCAAATTGCAAAACTAAGCTCCAATCTTCAATTAAATTCACCAAATTAAAACTTTTTTGCAATATAGTTATAGTGAAAGGGAAACAACTTAAAATCACCTAATTTCATCACAAATTTCTTTTTACAGTAAGTAGTTTTTTAATTTACTGTAAATTTTGGTTTGCATGTGTTGTTTTTGGTTTCTACAGGTCCTTAAAAGCTCTAATCTTGCTAAAAGCTTCCTCCTTGCTGCTATAATCCAAATATTTGCATCTAACTGCAAGGTGAGTTCCTAAAATCACAAATGCTAGCTGAGCAAAGCTCAAATTGCTCATAAATGTGAAAATCTGCTTGCTGTGTAAAATTTCTGTGGTTGATTTTGCTTGTTTATAATCCGATTTATGTTGCTACTTTGAAACCTTATAACTTTTTATTCCCGCAAAGAAATTCTACTAGATTTCTTCCATTTGGGTGCTTGCATATTGAACTTCATCCTTGTAAAAGTTCATTGAAAAATATTGTCGTCTGATATGTTAAAAGTTGCTTAGAAAATCAGTTTGGAGGTAGAAATCGAGTTGAAGAAAAGTTCGTAAGTTAGGCCGAATGCCTCACCTCCTTGGATCGAACTGCCTATCAACCTAGAGGCTCCTAGGTCGACCTCATGGTCGACCTGGGGGAAAGGCAAAAACTTGCCTTGTTCTTCCCTTTGTTCCGATGTTTTTTTAGCCATTTCACTTCATTTTCTCGCTATAATTCGTGATGTTTTTGATCGTTTTCGAAGGACATGATGTCTATCAATAGATTAGCAAAATTTTAGATATTTTAAAATTCAAATTTTGAATTGTTTTGAATTTAATTTGAAATTAAATTTGAATATTGGTTTGAGTGATTTTCCTTGTTTTTATTCGTTTTTTAGCACGGTTTTCTCTAAATCTTTTTGAATTTTTTTTAAATTAATGGGTATCTCAAAATAATTATTATATAATATTTTAAAGTATTTTCAAGTGTAAATATATTTATTCTCTATGATAAGGGAAATTTTCAACTTGGGTTTTCAAACTAATTTCGAATATTGGTTTTCAAAACTTGTTTTTCGAAGTAAATTATTTTATATATATAAATTACACGTTTTTGCACATTTTGAGTGAATGAGAAGGAGAATTAAACGATTTGGTAAAGCATGTGGTATAGAGCACGTGCGCTTATCTTATCGGTTAATTCCCGACTTGTCCGTTTGATCATTTTGACTTTCGGGTCGAGTTTAGCAATGAAATAAGGTAAACTTTTAGTGATTTGAGTATGAAATTTACTAGCAGTTAGTAAACCATTTAGTGCGAACATGTGGTATGGGACACACGTTACTGTTCGGGTTCCTATCTAAAAGTTTGTGACACATTTGTCTAAGAGACATATTTGCCAGTATTGGAACTTCAGGTCATTTGTCCCTCGGGACATTTGTCTAAGAGACGTATTTGTCCATTGCGACGTATTTGTCCTTCGGGATGTTGTCCTTCGGGATGTTTGTCTAAGACACGTATTTATTTGTCCTTGGGGACGTTTTTCTAAAAGACGTGGCGCCTTATTTTGAGAGAACAATATTTGGCGGGCTTCAACCATAAGCACGTGCTATATCATTGAGATGATTTCATTGATGTTTGTGATTTCCCAAGTGTATCACCTTTTTATTGTTGGCTATTCGAGCCATTTGGGATATTATATATACGGCGATTACCTCATAGGAATTTGAACTTTTGTGAGTTCTATCTTTGAGATTTGAGTTTCCTACACTAGCATTTTATTGAGATTGCTGATATGGCGTATATTTGGGATTTTAATCTCCTATTTGGAGATATATTTGCCTTGTGGCGCATTTGGAGATGGTGATTTATTTGAATTGTTTTTTAAATTGCCATTATGGCGGGTTTGGGATTTCTCCTTTTTGGGAGCAATAATTTTCCCTAAACCATTATTGATGATTTGTGATATGCCGATGATATGAGGCTTGCTACATTTAGCGTTTTATGAGTTGTTTTATCTCTTTTGAGATTTATTTTTGTGTAGTGATACCATATTATCACTTGATGTAACCGTACACTTTAAAATGTCACTTTTCACTTGAGAATGTTATCACATTATCCTTATGCTCATATTATCGCTTATCCTTGTAAATTGATTTGTCTAGCTAGACTGACCCGTGTATTTTATACTTGGGGTCAGACCGAGGTGTTTCAGGTTAGGTACCCTTATAGACTTAGTCTATTCTGCTTTCGCATGAATTTTTCTGCTAGCCTTTTATTGTAGCTTTTTGTTA
Source organism: Allium cepa (assembly GCA_030765085.1). Classification (NCBI taxonomy): domain Eukaryota; kingdom Viridiplantae; phylum Streptophyta; class Magnoliopsida; order Asparagales; family Amaryllidaceae; genus Allium; species Allium cepa. The sequence goes on from CM060943.1 coordinate 738,522,163, forward strand.
TAGTCCTTTTTGTTGCCACTCTGATATGTATATTATTTTGATTCGTGCATATTGTGGTCGTCATACCACATATATGACGTATCATTTTGTATACTATGTGATGTATCTATGTATGTGTATATATCCGATTGTCTGCTGTTTTCCGATGCGTTTTGCACTTGAGTTGTTGTATTTTGTTCTGATAGATTCTATAGCCACCTAGTCTTTATATTAAGTATTTATTGGATATGTCAATCCACTTGATTTTTAAAAAAAATATAGAGAGCATTTATCGACGTATTCAATAGATATTTAAGACAATGATATAGATGGTCACTCCTAAACAGTCCTATTCTTTGCATTCGCAGATGGTATTGCCGGTAATACTCTTTATTAATGTGGGTATCAGATGGGTCGTCACACATATTCTAGTAACCCTCTTATCAGAGCTCTCTGGAATGATCTGTAAGAATTGAAAATTCCTACTACTGATGACGAGAAGTATGTTTGGGGTGAGAAGGCAATGAAACATAGTATTGCTGCTATTTACAAGGCTATGGAAGTTAGTAGAGATGATGTGTTATCTGCTTGGAGAAATATAGTGTGGAACAGTTTCAGTCCTCCAAAATTTAACTTCCACCTATGGAAGACATTGAAAAATGGTTTTTAAACTTACTCAAAGTTGGTGTCATGTGGTTTAGGCCTAGATGCAAAGTGCGCTTTCCGCGATGGTAATTTGACGGATGCTTTACATTTGTATTTCAATTGTATTGAAGTGTTTAATCTATGGAAGAGGATTCTTAGGAGAGGCGCTATGCATAATCCAAGTAGAGAAATTAGGATTGAATGGAATCTCATTTACAGAGCAACTAGATGGAGAAGTTCGAGATTGTAACGATCCCAATTTTTCGATGCCCGAAAGCCGACATTAATACGTTCAATGTATCGAATGCCGAACAGTCGAATGCCGGAAAACCGAACCGTATGGTTTAAAGAAGAAGAAGAAGATAGAGGAAGAAACAGAAACAATAACAGAATCTCACAACTCACAGTGAGGCAACATATAATAGATAAATGAATATCTTTAAAACAAAAGCACTATATCAGTTTATACATCACATTATCAGCGTTTACAACGACACAATACGAACACTGGCAGTTATAGTAACTTGTGTACAATAAAATTTGACTTGCACTGACCCAGACGCAGCGGACACTACACAGTATAAGTAGTACGCCTCGCCATCTAGCTTCAACTCCCGATCTCTATAGCAACTTCTTGACTTCGCTTTCAAATAACTGATAACCTGACTCTAGGCTGTCCGTGTGGAAAATTATGGGCACCCAGAGTTTAGAAAGAGAACGATAAAATTCAGGTCAGTCATGGGACTGGTGTGAGATCTTAAAAATATTTATTTTCACAAAGGAAGGAAAAGAAATCCGCTATGCTTTTGGAAAATGAAACTACCATAAGGCCTTCTGCCACACACACAATGTAAACGCAGAATTGGAGGAGATTTCTCCATATGATAGTCAAAGATGCTTAATACGCAAAATCCTTTCGATATTATTATTATTATTGCATAGTGCAGAAAACATTTCAAAAGTATAATATTAATCTTAGCCAGCATAGACATTCCGAACTATGCCTACTATAGCTACTATCTAAACAGTGGTGACCACCATAAGTAAATGACAGGTTACACAACTAAAACCGTACAAGGCCCGTATTGAAGATTGGATTTCCAACAAATGGTCAGGCTAAGGAACTTCCTACTGCCACATGGATACGCCTCCGGAGGGACGTCCCGAGAACCTACCCGGATCTCTGCCAACACAAGGCCGGGTTACCTCTGTAAATAGGTAACTACTACTCGAGTATGCCATCCCCCGGTCGTTTGCGACCTTTATCCGAGGATCCTCAACCACAAAGCAACAACCACAAAGTATAAAAAATTTGCGGCATCAACATAGGTAAAATATTTGGGCTCCATACCATGATATTACCCTTTTCCAGAAGGAAATGACATACCCTAAAGGGCATGACCCTCATAACCTTGCCGCATCTTTCCTGTTTCGATCATTTCCGGGGTGTGAGGTCCGACGAAGTCTCGTCCACAAAGCTACACTTTTCACAAAGTCATGCTTTGATCAACAAATGATTAGCAGCACTTCGTATGTCACGTTACCAAATTGGGAATGCATTACTAGTAACAATCAACTACATAACCTCTGAGCTCGTACGTCTCAGAAAAGGATGTTAAGCTAAAAGAATAAATTCTCCGCCACCAACAAAAATGTATTTGATAGAAACCAGCTTTACATTTCAAAGTGTAACGTCAGACATACATCCATACAAGTCCGTTCCGGGATCGAACGGAACCAAAGGCGCTTCAAAGAAGCCCTTGCAAATCCGGATATTCACAAATCACGTCCGGAGTTCCCATCACAAAGGTGATAAAATCTCTATACCGGAGCAACCCGGTGCAGAAACTTTTGACAGGTAATCCTTTCGTTTTCGAAAATACCTGGTCTTCAATACCGTCTTCAAATGCAATCCCATTTCGTCGTATCGTTAATCGAAATTGGTTTAATGACACAAGGTCCTTTCCCGGCTAATCCGAATAACGAGCGCTTATTTTTTAAAAATAAGTGTTCATTCAGATTTCAAACAAATCATAACAATTTCCACTTTGATCTTTTAAATAAAAGATCCATCACAATCACAAAGGTTCGATGTGGTTTTCGGATATCCACTTGGAATCCGACTTCCGGACGCATCGAAATTTAAATGTCGTTTAAAGGCAAATATTGATAGTCGGTTATTTAACTATCAATCAATATTCAAAACAATTTGCTGGATTTTAAATAAATTTCCCAAATTATTTATTTTCAAAATATTTTTGCGAGATATATTTCACATTTCAACCATTTGAAAACAGATTTCAAATTACTTTCCATATTTCAATACTTTGAAAACAAACTTCAAATCACTTTTCCTTACGTTGAATACATTTCCAAATATTTATTCATTTCCACTGGAAATCTGCCGAGTTAAAATAATTCAAATCAGTTATTGGAAATATTCTTTGAACATTTAAAATAAAACCATCTTAAATACTTACTTAAAATATTGGTTATGAAAACATTATACTAATTATCACACATAAGATTTTAAGTCCCAACTAATTTTTTTTTTAAATAAAATTAGTAGATAGGGTATAACTATTTAAATAATCGTTTCCTAAACAAATATCAATTTTAATCTTTAAAATAATCCCTTCTATAAGTAATTAAATAAATCCATACTTTAAAGATTTGAAACCAGTTAAGAAAATAATTTATCCAAAGTATCCTTTCTAAAACCATCCTTAAAAATTTTCAGTTTATATTTATAGGCTACTTCGAAATCATACTCAGCTTTCCGAGGAAAATACATTTTTCATTTCAAAATGGTTCATTCAAATCAATTAATAAATCTTTCTTGATTTATTTTAAATTTACGTTCCGAACCCGTAAATTCCTTTCACACTTTTAAAAATAACCAAATGTTTATTTTTAAAACAAATTTCCCTTTCCTTTATAAATTCCCATTGTGAATTTAAACTTCTAAATATCCATTGATATACGATTTTCAAATCGATTTCTAAAATTCATTTTCATCACCGAATTAAATTCTAAATTGATTTCCAAATTTATCTACAAGTACCAAATCAATTACATACCAATTACATACCAATTCCACTTCGAGGTGGTTCATCCAGTGAATAATTACTATAAATCAATCATCCAAGCACATAGTCAATCAAATTTAAATTCAATTATACAAAATTTAGTTCAGAACAATATTGATTGAGTGAGAAGATCAAACCTTCTATTTATGCATTTAATCCATTTTCCAATCCCGACTTGTCTTCTTCACAATATTAGACCTTGTATAAATAATTATATCATTTATTAATATTCGAATAAATCTAATAAATAAATTTTCTTTTCAATAGATTAAATTAATTAACACTTTTAAATTTAAACAAATTTAACAATTAATCTACTATCAGCTAAATTGTACTATTAAACAAATTTTCGCTTACTAATTTATTTAATTAAATCGAATTCCCTTTTTAAAAAAATCTTTTAGTAATTTTTTTTTAAATCAGCAGTCAAATAAGTATAATTATTTCTTTTAGCTTATTGTAAAATATTTACATACATAATTTAAAATTAAAAAATCGAATAAAAATTCTTTCGTATACCTTACAGCTTTCCTGCACGAACACGAGTGCTCGACCTCGCCGAACTTACTGTTGCCTTGAATCGAAGAGGACGAATGGCACGTTCGCCATTCCCGATCGCCCGAAGCCCATCGATCCCACCAGAACCCCAAGCGCACACGCCTCTGCGTGAGCTCGAGCCCAAGCCCTAGCCGCTACAGCGTGCGCCACCCATCCATCTCGCACGCAAGCCATCGCGACCTTCTTCCACACGCGCACGTACCGCGCCCTCGAAACTGCCATCGCCACTTCCTTCAAATCGACGCTATGCAACAACACAAGTCGCGATTTCGAGGCGTGCCCCCATTGAACGTGATTTGAAACGATTTTCGAATGAGGCTTCATCCCTAGGCTTCGACCATTTATTTGATTTGATTTTTTTTCGTTTACCTTCTAAAAAGAATGGAAGGAGACAGTGATATTAAAACAAAAAAGAACGGCTTTGATTTGAACAAAAGGATAGGATAAGGTGGCGTGTGTATGATGGTAGGGTTTGACTTTCTAATTGATTTTTATAATTTTATATTCAAAATATCTCGTATAACCTAACTCGAAATCCCAAACTACTATCGAGGCATGCCGCCTAGTATTTCTAATGTTATAACCCTATTCCGAACCCAATGGAACAAATCTGGGGCTCCAATTTGATCGTATGTAGAAGATAGCTATTTAAATCGACTATTTAAATTAAATCCAACTAAATTATTTCTAAACGTTTCCAGACCGAACGACCAAACAGTGAATCCAAACGCTACGAAATTTGAAACCCGATAATAAAACAATATTACGGATCCAATGAAACTAGCTTCGTCAAATTCCAAGATTGCGCCTCGAAAGACTTTTTTTTAAATATCGATTTAAACAATATAATTTCAAAACTGATCAAACATTTCAAATTTCAAATTCTAACACTTCCATTATCTTTAGTATTATCAATATGAATTTCCTAAGTCTTTGAAATATTTTAATCAGCTTAAAATTGAAGATACAAATGTTTATCCATCATTAATAAATCAAATTCAATAATTTAATTGCCAAATTCATATTTATATTCAAAATTCAAGTTAAACTAACCTTCAAATATTTAAAATCAATTAAATATTCCATTTCAAATGTTAAAAATTTCCGAGTCGTAACATCCTTCCCCCTTAAAAGAATTTCGTCTCGAAATTACTAGTTAAGAAGAATGATCTTTAACCCATTTGCTGTCTTTTCAAAACTAAACTGTTTTATCAACTTACCAAGCAAATCATTTTTTTTATTAACAACCCATTATCGCTTCAACTAACTTTCCAAAATTAATCGTAGATTCCAAACAACATTGTTTTCTTAACAATTCAAATTTAAATTCAAATTCAAATTTTAAACTTTCAAAATTTCTCAAAATTTTTCTAACTCCCTAAATTTTCGAAATTTTTTGCCAGCGTCTCCTTTGCGTGGTAGCTCGGTATGACTACAAAATGGCACCACGGGCCTCCAAATTTCAGAAAGAAAACAAAAGGCCAAGTGGCTGGACAAGAAAATCATCAAATTTCATAATGAAATTTAAATACATACCTTTTTGTCGAGCAATTCAAATTTATCTCCGAAAATCATATCCCAATTCCTTTGTCTTTAACACACCTGTATATCCTGATATCCATAATGTCCAATTTCAACATTCAAAAATCATTTTTGCACATTTCTTTACAAAGGTTTGAATACTTACCTCTTATACCATCTTTACTTCATTATTGAAGTTATATATTCATTTTCATTCAACTTTACATTTTCAATTTCATTTGAATTCGATTTACACTTTCAATTCTGTTTGGATTCAATTTATCCTCTGAATATTGAATTTTTATCAATTATCTATCATTCACAACTGCACTATTTTAAATTAGTTTCATTTACTAATTCATTACAAATTCCAATTCATTTTATCGCAACCCATTTCTTTATTTCACCTTTATTATCTTTAGTTCAATTCGAACCAATTTTACAACTTCATTTTATTTCACACAGTTCAAATTGGTTTTCAATATTCAGTTTCAATTCCAGTTTTATTCTTTTGTTCATTCCCAAAAATTTATTTTCAATTCACTATTTTGGTTTATAACCACTTATATTTAAACTGGATTTCAAATTCCATATGAATATAATTTACCTTTCGTTTATAATTATTGAATTTCGATTCATTTCAAACCATATTCAATTTGGTCATTCCTTTAATTAGTTTTATTTACTAATTTTATTTCAATATTTTACTTTATTTAATAGAAACCAAATTCAATTCCAATTCCATTTCTATTTACTTGCAAATTCGAAATGAATTTCAACATTCAATTCACTTTCATGTACTTGCAATTGCAAATTCATTCATTCATTCACAATTTATTTTCCATCTTAATAATTTTTTTTCAATCATTTTAGTCTATTAGACTAATTTACTTTTATTCAAATTAACTCAAGTCAATTTCTGTTTAAATCTGAATTTCCTAAGTTTTCATACTTATTATTCCATAAATATTTTTAATAAAATTCCAGAGTCTTTCCACCTTTTCCAAAACCATTATTGAAAACAATTCAAATTATCCTTTGAATTTCAGAACCAAACCTAAATTTTACAAACAACTTCCATTTAAAACAATTTGGCAGCAATTCCTCTTTTGGAAACCCGAAAATGAACATTGATGATGTCGCAATCATCACCGGAATTATTTTCTATTGACCGAAAAGAGTTTAGAGCTTTTATCCCTCCAAATTTTTTTTTCCAAACCCTTGAAAACTATTTCCAATCCCAAAAGGAATTTAATTTCTTCAAATATTTTCAGAACATTTTTAAATATTTCTCTGGAATTCTATTTCAAATTATAAATCTCATTTACAATTTATATTTACAAATCCCATTTGGATTTTTATTTTCTTAGCTTTTGGTTTTGATTTCAATTCCTCATACAACGATGATAATAATTTAATATTATCGCTTCCTAGCAACCAAGCAACCATATATTATAATAATTCACAGAAAATTTATTTCTTTTATATACGAAAATAGTTTGGGTAAAATTATTTCATTTACCCTATTTTAAAACGATATCGTGTCGAATTTGTTCTGTACAAGTGTTTAGAGATCCCTATCAATAACGTTAATTAGTCGTATTGACCCGAATCTATATACCACTTAACAAACCAATCAACACAATATAAAAAAATTTTATATTCACTAACAAATACGCGCTTATATCTATTATTCCACTCAAACTCATTCTAGAGTACTGCTGATTCTATCTCTAATGAGTAACACCTAATAGAGCCAAGGTAATCGCTCGACCAAATGCTCTGATACCAAATGTAACGATCCCAAATTTTCGACGCCCGAAAGTCGACATCAATACGTCCACTGTATCGAATGCCAAACAGTCGAATGCCGAAAAACCGAACCGTAGGGTTTAAAGAAGAAGAAGAAGACAGAGGAAGAAACAGAAATAATAACAGAATCTCACAATTCGCAGCGGGGCAACATATAATAGATAAATGAATATCTTTAAAACAAAAGTACTATATCAGTTTATACATCACATTATCAGAGTTTACAACGACACAATACAAACACTGGCAGTTATAGTAACTTGTGTACAATAAAATTTGACTTGCACTAACCCAAACGCAATGGACACTACACAGTATAAGTAATACGCCTCGCCATCCAGCTTCAACTCCCGATCTCTATAGCAACTTCTTGACTTCGCTTCCGAATAATTGATAACATGACTCTAGGCTGCCCGTGTGGAAAATTATGGGCACCCAGAGTTTAGAAATGGAACAATAAACTCTAGGTCAGTCATGAAACCGGTGTGAGATCTTAAAAATAGTTATTTTCACAAAGAAAGGAAAAGAAAACCGCTATGCTTTTGGAAAATGAAACTACCATAAGGCCTTCCGCCAAACACATAATGCAAACGCAGAATTGGAGGAGATTTCTCCTTATGATAGTCAAACATGCTTAATACACAAAATCCTTTCGATATTATTATTAGTGCATAGTGCAGAAAACATTTCAAAAGTATAATATTAATCTTAGACAGCATAGACATTCCGAACTATTCCTACTATAGCTACCATCTAAACAGTGGTGACCACCATAAGTAGATGGAAGGTTATACAACTAAAACCGTACAAGGCCCGTATTGAAGATTGGATTTCCAACAAATGGTCAAGCTAAGGAACTTCCTACTGCCACATGAGTACGCCTCTGGAGGGACGTCCTGAGAACCTACATGGATATCTGCCAACACAAGGCCGGGTTTCCTCTATAATTAGGTAACTACTACTCGAGTATGCCATCCCTCGATCGTTTGCGACCTTTATCCGAGGATCCTCAACCACAAAGCAACAACCACAAATTATAATAAATTTGCGGCAAAAACATAGGTAAAATATCTGGGCTCCATACCATGATAGTACCCTTTTCCAGAAGGAAATAACATACCCTAAAGGGCGCGACCCTCATAACCTTGCCGCATCTTTCCTGTTTCGACCATTTCCGGGGTGTGAGGTCCGACGAAATCTCGTCCACATAGTTACACTTTTCACAAAGTCATGCTTTGATCAACAAATGATCAACATCACTTCGTATGTCACGTTAACACATTGGGAATGCATTACTAGTAACAATGAACTACATAACCTCTGAGCTCGTATGTCTCAGAGAAGGGTGTTAAGCTAAGAGAATAAATTGTCCGCCACCAACAGAAATGTATTTGATAGAAACCAACTTTACATCTCAAAGTGTAACGTTAGACACACATCCATACAGGTCCGTTCCGAGATCGAACGGAACCGAAGGCACTTCAAAGAAGCCCTTGCAAATCCGGATATTCACAAATCACGTTCAAAATTCCCATCATAAAGGTGATAGAATCTATACACCGGAGCAACCCGGTGCAGAGACATTCGACAGGTAATCCTTTCGCTTTCGAAAATACCCCGTCTTCAACACCGTCTTCAACACCGTCTTCAAATGCAATCCCATTTCGTCGTATCGTTATTCGGAATGGGTTTTATGACACAAGGTCCTCTTTCGGCTAGTCCGAATAACGAGTGCTTATTTTTAAAAAATTAAGTGTTCATTCAGATTTCAAACAAATCATAACAATTTCCACTTTGATCTTTCAAATAAAAGATCCATCACAATCACAAAGGTTCGATATGGTTTTCGGATGTCCACTTGGAATCCGACCCCCGGTCGCATCGAAATTTAAATGTCGTTTAAAGGCAAATATTGATAGTTGATTATTTAACTATCAATCAACATTCACAGCAATTTGCCGGATTTTAAATAAATTTCCAAAATTATTTATTTTCAAAGTATTTCTACGAGATATATTTCACACTTCAACCATTTGAAAACAGATTTCAAATTACTTACCACATTTCAATACTTTGAAAACGAACTTCAAATCACTTTTCCTTACGCTGAATACATTTCCAAATATTTATTCATTTCCACTGGAAATCCGCCGAGTTAAAATAATTCAAATCACTTATTCAAAATATTCTTTGAACATTTAAAATAAAACCATTTTAAATACTTACTTAAAATATTGGTTATGAAAACATTATACTAATTATCACACATAAGATTTTAAGTCCCAACTAATTTTTTTTTTAAATAAAATTAGTAGATAGGGTATAACTATTTAAATAATCGTTTCCTAAACAAATATCAATTTTAATCTTTAAAATAATCCTTTCTATAAGTAATTAAATAAATCCATACTTTAAAGATTTGAAACCAGTTAAGAAAATAATTTATCCAAAGTATCCTTTCTAAAACCATCCTTAAAAATTTCCAGTTTATATTTATAGGCTACTTCGAAATCGTACTCAGCTTTCCGAGGAAAATACATTTTTCATTTCAAAATGGTTCATTCAAATCAATTAATAAATCTTTCTTGATTTATTTTAAATTTACGTTCCGAATCCGTAAATTCCTTTCACTTTTTTAAAAATGACTAAATGTTTATTTTTAAAACAAATTTCACTTTCCTTTATAAATTCCCATTGTGAATTTAAACTTCTAAATATCCATTATATGATTTTCAAATCAATTTCTAAAATTCATTTTCATCACCGAATTAAATTCTAAATTGATTTCCAAATTTATCTACAAGTACCAAATCAATTTTCAAAATTGATTTCTAAATTCATTTCGACACCAAATTTATTCTCTTTTGAAACAAATTCCTTCTTTTAAATTTATTCAATTTTCTAAAATTAATTTACTATAAATTTTCTACTAAATTTCAAAAATCAAATTTTATTTATTTCTGATATCCTACGATATCAAAAATGTATTCGGCTAAATTATAGCCTTTAATAGTCTCAATCATAAATAGTCACACACAGATTACAAATAATCAACACACAACATTGAAACTAATTCAAATATTTGAGGAATCCAGTTGGATCCCTCCAACCTGTTTTCCCTGCATCCACTGACGTTAGCACAACAATTACATACTAATTCCACTTCGAGGTGGAATATCGCGGTATATGGGATTTATAAAATTATCATCCGCTATTATGCGGCGCATAGGGTCTCATCCACTATATAATGCGGGAAATCAATTACCCAATATATACTATGTACTATTATATATATAATATCATCCAGTGAATAATTACTATAAATCAATCATCCAAGCGCACAGTCAATCAAATTTAAATTTAACTATTCAAAATTTAATTTAGAACAATATTGATTGAGTGGGAAGATCTCACCTTTAATTTATGCATGCAATCCATTTTCCAATCCCGACTTGTCTTCTTCACAATATTAGACCTTGTATAAATAATTATATCATTTATTAATATTCGAATAAATCGAATAAATCAATTTTATTTTCAATAGATTAAATTAATTAACACTTTTAAATTTAAACAAATTTAACAATTAATCTCCTATCAGCCAAATTATACTATTAAACAAATTTTCTCTTACTAATTTATTTAATTAGATTGAATTCCCTTTTAAAAAAATCTTTTAGTAAATAAAAGAAAATTAAATTAGTAGTCAAATAAGTATATTTATTTCTTTTAGCTTACTGTAAAATATTTACATACATATTTTAAAATTGAAAAATCGAAGAAAAATTATTTCGTATACCTTACAGTTTTCCTGCACGAACACGAGTGCTCGACCTCGCCGAACTTGCTGTTGCCTTGAATCGAAGAGAACGAATGACACGTTCGCCATTCCCAGTCGCCCGAAGCCCATCGATTCCCCCAGAACCCCAAGCGCACACGCCTCTGCCACCACCAGTGAACTCCAGCCCTAGCCCTAGTCACTATAGCGCGCACCACCTATCCATCTCGCACGCGAGCCATCGCGACCTTCTTCTATACGCGCACGCACCGCGCCCTCGAAACTGCCGTCGCCACTTCGTTCAGATCGACGCTGCGCGACAACATAAGTCGCGATTTCCAGGCGCCCCCCCTGAACGCGATACGAAACGATTTTCAAATGAGGCTTCGTCCCTAGGCTTCGGCCATTTATTTGGTTTGATTTTTTTTTCGTTTACCTTCTAAAAGGAATGGAAGAAGACAGTGATATTAAAATAAAAAAGAGCGGCCTTGATTTAAACGAAAGGATATGATAGGGTGGCGTGCGTACGAAGGTAGGGTTTGACTTCCTAATTGATTTTTGTAATTTTATATTCAAAATATCTCGTATAAGCTAACTTGAAATCCTGAACTTCTATCGAGGCATGCCGCCTAGCGTTTCTAATGTTATAACCCTATTCTAAACCCAATGGAACAAATATCGGGATCCAATTTGATCGTATGTGGAAGATAGCTATTTAAATCGACTATTTAAATAAATTCAACTAAATTATTTCTAGACGTTTTCCAGATCGAACGACCAAACAGTGAATCCAAACGCTACGAAATTTGAACTTCGATAATAATATAATATTACCGATCCAATGGAACAAGTTTCGTCGAATTCCGAGACTGCGCCTCGTAAGGCTATTTTTTTAAATATCGATTTAAACGATATAATTTCAAAACTGATCAAACATTTCGAATTTCAAATTCTAACACTTCCATTATCTTCAGTATTATCAATATGTATTTCCTAAGCCTTTGAAATATTTTTAAGCAGCTTAAAATTGAAGAGGCAAATTTTTATCCATCATTAATAAATCAAATTCAATAATTTAATTTCCAAATTCATATTTATATTCAAAATTCAAGTTAAACTAACCTTCAAATATTTAAAATCAATTAAATATTCCATTTTAAATGTTAAAAATTTCCCGGTCGTCACATAGATCTATCACCTTATTGATTATTTTGAAAACTTTTCTATATGTGATCTGAAGGGAAAGAAATTTAAGGATTTTTGAGGGATAATTTATGAGAGTGGAGCCACTGTTCAAGTTAATGCAAAATGAAATAAAAGTTGGTCTTGACTTCTGTGCTGATGTAGTGGAGCCACATGACAAAGATAAGTGGGCTAACTGATGGATTTCTTACTATATTTGTTCTTATGCGTTTGTTTTTACTTTTGTTTATCTGTGCCAACTTGTTTTCTTATTTTTCTTCATTTTTCATGGTTATGATCAACATGTTGATTATAAGTTTCTTTTGTGTGCTTATAAAATAACTGGTAAAGGTCCACTCAGTCCTGCTTGCTTGGCAAAATAATCAAAGAAATTTAAAAAAGCGCAAAGTTAAAACAGAAAAAATATATCTCATAAAGGATTCAAATTAAAAAAATGTCACAACAAATATAATGAATACCGACAATGCAAAATAAAAAGCAATACTGGTGCAAATAACATAACAATGATTACAAAATGCAGATAAACTATAATAGAACAAATATGTTTTCCTAAAGAGGCTCTAATGACATCTATGGTAACCTAATGGCATGGTTGTGAAGTGTGATGAGCGGCTGGAGTGGGTTCTCTAGGAGTAGGTCTAGGGGTCAGGCCGATCCTCCTGGTATATCGCTATGCTGTACATCAGATGGATCAGTAACATAACACTGTTAAATAAAATGTCTCTGAAGAAACAAAGCCAAACTTTGGAGCATTACCCTGACCACTCAAACTCTTATGAGGTTTGATGAAGTTCGCCTCTTTGACATTCTTGTAAGGTTTGATGAGGTAAACAAAGCCTAATAATTTTCATACTTATGAATCTTGATTCCCTTTGCTATGTATAGTAATCTTTGCTTGCTTAATATTTGGAGATAACAGGTTTACACAGTTCATTTCAAGTGCAACAAAAAAGTGCTGCAAGAATTTCCAATTCTATTCAACTACACGAAAGATAAATACCAAATTTTGGGAATGAGTAGCACGGTGCATATGGCACGTATAAAGAAGCACTATTATGGTTCTCATCCTAGTATTAATCCTTATGGTATCATTTCTATCGATTCCAATATTGACTAATCATCTCCTCACGATCGAGAAAGATTATACAAATGTTAGAGATTTTGCGTATTGTATGCAACTTATGTTGAATAAATGTACTGAGCTATGTACCATGTATCGAACATTTAATGCGTGTTCAAATGTATTTCTTTGTTCAAAGCATCTTGAAGTAGTAACTTCCTTTTTATAGTAGAAAATGAGTATTCCTTTGTTGACTCATGTAATTTATTTCTACAACAAAAGAAAGATGATTGGCTTGTATGGTTGCTATAAAACACTATGAATCAAAGTAATGTTCCAGTTTAAAATATACATAATAAAAAAACTAAACATAGTCAAGCAGAAGAGATGAACGTGATGGTAGTTTAGCAAAAGATCATCAAGATCTGTAAAAGAAGCATGAATCAGGCATAGCAAAGCCAAAACACAGTGCATGCAATGATTTTAACATTGGAAACAAAGAGTCTTCAAGCAATAACCAAAGCATCACAAAACACTGCATCAAATCAGAAGTAGCAACATCGAATCAACGAAAACAACATAGCAGTAAAAAAGGATAAACACTGAAGGGACTTAGCAAGCATCTAAAAACATTCAAACTATAGGCTAAAATCTTTAAAAAATCATCAAAACACATAAGAGCTAAGAGAAAAAGCCAAAAATGACCCATTATTCATGATACCTATTATTTGTGCACAGAAAACACTCCCATTCTATAAGTATCGATAATGATGGTTTGTAAGGTGGTATTTAAAACAAACAGATACATACACACATTTTTCCACAACGAAAGAATAATATAATATCAATATAAACATGTATGATACTAAACGAGTATCATATAAATAAGACATAAGATTCAATATCATATTATATTATATTCAAAACAAATAGAGTCTAAATAGTACGTAAAATCCATATACAACATGTATCATAATACATATAGTCTAACATGTCCATAACCCAAAATACTGGATGATATGATAATAACGATCGGGCTTGGTTTCAGGGCTAGCTAGCCAGATAGCCGCCTAAGGCAACTCCTCGAGTGGGGACAAGAGGTTGGGAAAGCTAGATGGTTAGCAAAATATAATGATTTAATTATGATATTGTATTTTATGTTTATCAAATACTTCCCTTCAACTAGCATAATTCTACCTCTAAGTTTCACATATTCTGATAATAAAAGAGATAACATAAAAAGGGGACGACCTTTCAGAGGGTCGGTCAGTGCTCGTTCTGATCGCTTAGTAAACCTTTTATCTATATTCTGCTCTCAGTCTTCGTATAGAGCGGGAATTGGATGATTGCCGAACCGGAGACTGGTGGTTCTGGCTTCCTAGTCTCCTCCCTGTCCGTCTTCCCCCCTCTCCCCCCCCCCCTTTTGATTTCTTACAGTGTGTCTATTGCTTTCAGGCTCTTGCTTTTCAAAAGTGGCTCTTATCTCTATGTTCCTCTTCTGCTGGGAGATTGCTTCAAGGAATTCATTATCCCCTTCCAGATGTTGGCCTTTCAGTTTTAGGGGTGTTGGCCGTTTCCTCCTACTATTTAGGAGGGGCGGCGGATGAGCTTGCTTTTCTATGATTGTTGGTCCCACTACATCGTCGTCGGGCGGTGGCATTGCCGGAGCTCGATTACGATGTCGGATGGGCGGTAGTAGCCAGGAGCTCATCGGGTGTGTAGTGTGGCTGGGCCAGAGATCCTTAGCATCTGCTTCTCGATAGTGTCTATTGATTCCTTTTGGGTGTTTCATTTTTATCTATGTTGTGAGTTCTCGGTGTTGTATTTCCTTTT
Organism: Allium cepa; assembly: GCA_030765085.1. Taxonomy (NCBI): domain Eukaryota; kingdom Viridiplantae; phylum Streptophyta; class Magnoliopsida; order Asparagales; family Amaryllidaceae; genus Allium; species Allium cepa. Next base: position 738,537,641 of record CM060943.1, read on the forward strand.
GGGATTGTTTTGGTTACCCGTCAGGCATGTTGACAGCTTTTGGTTGAGTTTTTATATGAAAGCTATCTTTAAAAAAAAAAAAAAAGATAACATAAAAATGGTCAATATAAAGTCTGGTAAAAATAAAAATTACTAATCTACACTATTACGAATACGCTAACATATCATGTACACTACCAAATGGTATAATACGAGGTATGAAAGCATTCCTTAACCTACATCTTCACCTGCATCCAACAAGTTAGCACATTTCTACTATAATGCTACGTAATAAGTGATAAGTCTATCGACTAATGATCATCATGGCAACCAAGCATGAGTTAACCATCACACACTAGGCTAGTGGGCCTTGGATCTTTCGATAACGCCAAGACTCACAAAGTATTGTAACGACCCGGGATTTTGAGCAATAACAATTTAATAATCTGTGTTAATAACTTAACTGGTTTGATAATTTTCTTTGTAATTTTAATTTAAAATTGGTAAATTTATTCTTTTAAGGGTTAATAAATATCTAATCTGTTAATAGTAATCAATATCTTTCTGACAATTTAAATTTGATAAGAATTGTTTTTCAAAAGCTAATTAAATTTTTATTCTATTTATAATATATACATTTGATATGTATTATGAATAGGAGATCTTTTGTTTCAAATTTAAAGATAAACTTTCAAATTATAATATATATGTATGTATATGTTATAGTTTGAGTTGTTCTGAAATTTAATTTTAATCTATTGATAATTTAGATATGAATGAATATTGTAATTGGAGCTTTGTTTTAATTTTTATTTTTAAAAGTTAATTTAAAGATTAATTCATTTGTTCTAAAAATATCGGATTAACAATTTGTTTTTGCATAAGATAGTTTGTAAAAAGGATTTAAATAAAGTGTTGTTTTGTTTTCTTTTAAAATGCTTATTATGAAGTGGTTATAAATATATAAAGTTATAAATAAAATCTTTTTAAAATAATCTCTAAAATTTAGAATAATTTGTAAGCATAAGTAGTATGTAAATAAATTACAAAATTCACATTTACATAAATATAAGATATAATTATCTTTGTAATAAGGTTTTAATACAATTATGCAAGAGTTTAACACATGTAAAGCTATTAAACAAATTAAATGACATTTGTGCAAATTAATAACAAGTGGCAATCATCTCATTTTAATTTTTAATAAATGTAAGAGAAGAAAACTAGTTTATTTTTCAAATACTCTTTCTTTGTTTTCATTTCTTATCTAAAATTTATGGAAACCTGAGATTTTAAAATTCAAAAAAAAAAATCTTCAACCTGCAATTCAACTTCAATCTACAAATTCAAATCTGCATTTCTAAATTCATCTTCAACCTGCAAAGTGAAAACTAGCATTCAAATCTGCATTTCAAAGAAAAGCTACAACCTGCAATTTTCATGCCTGCAAATCTTAAGGGCTGCATTTCAAATGTTCAACCTGCAACTTAAACATGCAAGAATTCAATTTTATCTGCAAGCATCAGATTTAAGAGCATGCAAATGGAATTTTCTTCAGCATATCAAAGCCTGGAATAAGTATTAAAACTTGTTTTCTGCTCTGCATATTTCAAAGAAAGGTGAGTAAATTTCTTTAAAAACAGATAATCTTGGTTTAACCTAAATGCATGTGTTTATCAGTGAATTAATCTTGATGATGCATGAAAATTCTTCAGTAATCATATTATTGGAATGATAGATTTGTATATATATATGTGTAGTTGGTATGTATACATATATAGATTCTGTATTCTGTTCTTTCCAGAACAGGATCATCTTTCTATAAAAAAAAATTAATCTCCCACTAAAACATCAGTATTTGGCCTCGATGATTAAAGGAAGGATTATGTGTTATTGATGAAGGAAATTTTAAATTTTAGTTTCTGTAGTTTTAATTTACAAATAATCTTAAATATGGAAAACTCAGTAAATCACTAATACATGTTAAAAATTACTGTATTCAATTTATAGTTTAGATTGACTAAATGGATTCGTGTTTGTAAATCATGAATTTTAATACAAGATTCATGATTTTTAGTTTAAAGAATCAAGAGAATTTCGAGGGTGGACATTTTTGGGATTTTCATGAACTGCAGATTGAATACATAATAATTCGATTTGATTCTTGGATCGTAGCTTGTATGTAAGCTATAGATCATGGGAAAAATATCAAAGAATTTTTATATTGGCTGTGATGTTTGAATTCGGGTCAAATAGGGTATAGGCTTGCATTATCGTTCGGCTTGAATTGTCATGACATTACGACTGGGTTTGTTGATCGAGTTCTTTGGCGTTTGGAGGTATTGATATTCATGGTGGCGGCGTCCTGATGGTGGAGTTGGCGAGTTCAACGGCGGCGAGTTCGTCGGCCGAGGATGGGTTTTGGATAGTGACAGCTGCGGTTGCTTTCGAGCGTGATGATCAAATTTTGATCCGTGAATGGATTCTCGATTTTGGGTCTAGCTTCGTGTTCGTACGTGTTTGGATGATCGTGGGCGATGGTCACGGCGAACTTCGCCGGCTGTGGGTGCTGTGCAAGGTGCACCATGTTTGGACTGTGCACTAGAAAGTTTTGTTTGGGAAGATGAGTTGAAGCCGAGAATTCTCGCGTGATGGCATCGGGGTCGACTCGGGGTAGTTGAGGCTGGGTTTACTTCGAGTCTTGCCCGGAGTTTTGGTGGGTTCCTCCCGGGTTTGACCCGATTCTTCTTTTCTGGTGTTTATTTAAATAGTTTTTTTTATAAAAAGGAAAATTTACAAATTTTAAGGCTTGTTCTTTGAAGTAATTGTTAATCAAACTCCTAAAGTATTAATTGAATTTAATTTGGGTTTAAATTGCTAGGATGAATTGTTTTGAAATTTTTTTTCACTTAATTAAAGTTTGAATTTTAGTTTAAAAAGAGTGTTTGAATTTAATTATTAAATCAAAAGTTTTAAAGTAAATTTTAAAAGTAATGTTTTGAAAACTTAAGTTTTAAAAATTATTGGAAGTGAATAAGTTTGAATTTGATAATTTAGATGTTTTAAATTTAGATGTTTTAAATTTTAGAATTGGATTTCTAAATCCCCTATTTCCAAATAAGGTTGTTGTTATAATTTTGAAATCCAAATAGAATAAATTTGATTTTAAGTTATTAAAATTTGATGAATTCAAATAATTCAATTATGAAGATATATAGCGTCAATTTATCTTTGTTATTGACTTGAGAATACTTGATTTAATATGTTTTGTAATTAAGTAAAGAATTAATTAAGATTTCTTAATAAATTGAGGATTTTTAAATATAAGATGTTAATTAATTAATTGTTTAATTAATTTTAATCAATTAGTTAATTGTTTATTTAATTTTAAATAATCACTTAATTATAAATTAATTAAGTGTAATTACTTAATAAAATAATTAATGGTTAATTGTGGATGTAATTAAGGAAGTTAATTACTTATGGAAGTAATTAATGATAATTACTCACGGAGTAATTAGTTGAAGTGATTATTGGTTAATCACTTAATAATATCAATTTAAGAATTGATTAATATAATTGTTTAAAGATAATTAATTATGAAGTAATTAATTAAAGGGTTAAGGATTATTTAATAATGGAATTAATTATTTAAGGAAGTAGTTAAGATTTATTAATGAAGTAATTAGAGATAATTACTTATGTAAGTAACTAAGAGTTAATTACTTAATTTATTTTAGTTAATTAATTAATGTGATTAATTAATTAATGAATAAGATTAATTTAAGATTAATCACTAAGAGTAATTAATTAAAATGTAAATAATTAAGTAATTAATTAAGGATTTATTTATTAATTTAATTGTTTAATAATTACTTAATGAAGTAATTAAAGATTAATTAATTGAATTAATTAATTCAAGGATTAATATAATTAAATTAGAAATTAATTAATTAAGAAATTCATTAAGTAAAATAAGTAATTATTAATTGTTAATTACTGACTATGATTTATGAGTTGATTAATTATAAGTTAATTAGTTAATTAAAGTAATTATTAATTACTAAGGATTATTAATTAATGAAATTAATGATGTTAATCAAGGTTGATTTATAAAATGATTAATTAAAGTGTGATTAATTAATTGTAATTAATTAAGGTTTAATGTAATTAATTACGATTGATTAATAATGAAGTAAATGTATGATCATTAATTTTTGTAATTAATGATAGTAATTAAAGGGTTAATTACTGAATATGGATAGGATAATTACTTGAATATAATTAAAAGATAATTAATCAAGGAAGATTAATTAAAGAAGATCATTAGAGATGACTAATTTATTTATTTGGAATAAATAAATGAGAAAGATTTAAGTAATCCAAGTGATTAAGAGTTAATCAATTCTGTTATGAATGAATGATTGATCTTGAATGGTTGATATTGGATATTGGATTAATATGGGTTGATTGATTAATATTGGTTAATTGTTTGATATTGGATGATCAATATTTGGAGATTGATATTGGATGATTGGTTGATATTGGATGTTTGATATTGGCTTGATGCTGAATGATTTGGATATATCTGTTATGTGATGCTGCTGTGTAAGATGAATGTTGTTATGAATTATCTCTTATGATAATATGATTCATCTAATTGTTTATATCATCCTAAATATAAGTTAAGTTGTTTAAACCCTTAAGTACAACTTGGACATTAAAATGGCGTTTGGTTTCGGTGAGACCGGGATCGGGTTTCCATATTTGGGATCCGAAAACCACATCGATTCTAATTAAACGTTAGGTCATTAATCCACGTGGAGCAAGTGAAGACTCGAGGTGTAAGGGCTATACGTCAGTATAACTCTGTGGGTGATTCCATAATGAGTTGACGGAATAGTACTTATAGATTCGAGATAGTGAATCAGAGTGCAAGGGCTATGGTCGTTGGCTCTGAGGGTGATTCCAATAATGAGTGCAACGAGATAGTGCCTTTGGTTTCGTTTGAACCCGGAACGAACTTGTATGGATTGAATGCTTTCAGCACATCGTCAGGTGGACGATGAGCATTCTAAGATAGATGTGTTCTATAAAGGTAATCGTAACCTCAAGCCTCATCAACCGGGAATGGCTAAAACAGGGGAGGTGCAGCAAGGCTTCGTGGGTATCTCCCACTGGAGAGCAAGATTTTCCCCTGTCTAGAGGTCCCTTTTTATTTCGGCTTAGTGTGTGGTTGATCGCGCCAACTACGGGGTTGTCTTGTTCGGGACTGTCCAGTAAGGGATGGTTCCGGCCTTGTGTTGCAGGGGAGTGGGAGTACTCCTCGGTACGTTGATCTAGGCCATGTACTGTGACGGGCGGTACCCTAGTAGCCCTGCCATTGATGGAAACCCATTCTTCCTACGAGACCCTACGGTTTTGATTGAATTACCTATTTTGTGGCTAGTAGCTGGAATTTAATAGATGTAACAATTTCGACTATTTCTTATTTACTTGAAAACCCTAGACACTATTATAATATCACTGGATTTCCTATCAAATGTTTTGGTTAGCGTAAGGTAAAAACTTTTCCATGTTTATGTGTGGGAAGTCTTACGTGGCACCTTTTCTTTCAAAGGTTTTCTAAAGTTAAGCAGTTTTAACCCGTTTACTCACACCAGACCCCTGTCTGACCCGAGTGTTTATTTTCTGTTTTATTAAACTCTTGGGTACTCATATTATGTATGAGTAGTCAAGCGGATCAGGTTAGCTTGATGAATTTTGGAGGAGATATGGAGTTGGAGGCTTCGACGTGTAGATATATATTGCTTCCGCTGTGTATGTTGTGTCTGTTTCAGTTGTTCTTGAGTTGTATAGTTAGACAGATGTTTATAACTATCTAATCTCTGTTGTTTAAGTTGTGTACTCTGATGTAATAAGATACTATGTAATATTTTATGTGATATATTATATTTTATTCGTTCCGCTGTAAGTACTCTGATGTGGTTTTGTTTCTTCTTTCTCTTTCTTTTCTTCTTCTATCCCTTTCTTTCTTCAAGATGATGCGATTTTCTGGGAGTAGAAAGTCGGGTCGTCTCATTTGGTATCAGAGCATTAGGCTCTGAAGTGTGTCTTTCTTTCGGGAGCATTAGGTTGAGTGAATACCTAGGCTCTGTAGTAGTGTCTTTCTTGACAGAGCGTACTTGTAATTTTTATATATAACTATATCTATAATATATATATATATATATATATATATATATATCTACCTGATCTGTTGGGTTATCTGTTCGGATTTTCCAACGTAAGTTTTAGAGGTAGATGGAGTAGTGGTGTTTGTGTGTAACACGACTACCACTGATGGAAGAGGTTCCATATGTTTGAGGTTGGAAGTTTTTGTCGAGACTGTAGACCTAATACCGTCTCGAGTGAGATTTGTAGTTTGGAGTGAGGGTTTCTCTGATATCCGAAGGAAATCTTTTAAAGATTCGGAGTTTGTCTTTGAAGTGTAAGTTTGGATTTCGCTCGGATGAGCGAATTTTTTTGGGTATTGGATCTGACGGAAGTGCCGAAATAAGTGATGAGATGCAGTATCCTTGGATATTTTCTGAAGGTGTTTTCTTTTGAAGCAGTTTTAGAAATGGTTGAAGAGCCGCCTTTACCTACCTCAGGGAAGATTCATCTGTGTAGAAGTTGTTTGGATCTTCAGCAAGGAGTTTGGCTGTTTTGGAATATGAGACTAAGGTCTATAAGTTATTTATTTTGACATGGTCTCATTTGTTATTTCTTAAGGTAAGCGAGTTGTTGATGCTTGGTTTGGAGTCCAAGTTTCTTGAGAGGTTGTCTGCCATCTCGAAGGTCCGTTGTGTGGTTTGTTGATGGTTTTGGTTTTGGAGAAGCCTTTGGATTAGAAGTCCTGGATAGCTGTGGTAGCAATGCAGCTCGAAGTGTTCGGTGTGCTGTCAAGGAGATCTTTTAGCTTTGCAGTATCATCGAGGTGGAGTTTAGAAGCAGCTGTGTGGCTTGTTTCTCCGACGGTTCAGAAATCTTGGTGTTTCTTCTAGCAGCAGTTTGGGCTGAAGGTGGTGATGTATTCTTGAAGGGTTAGCTTTGTTTGGAAAAGTTAAAGCTGTTCTAATGGGTAAAGAGGAGACAATTTTATTTGGAATCTGAACTAGGTTGGATCGCAAAAGTGACTTGCGATAAGATGGGAATTTTCTTAGGCTATCTTGGGTGGTCTGTGTTGAGACTAAGAATTCTCATGTGGAAGTAGGAGCTACTAATGTAATCAGGAGATTTTCAGCATCTGGAGTGGAGTTCCATATTTATTTTGGTTCCAGAAGAGATTTTGGTAGTTGGCCTAGTAGTAGATTGATGTAGCAACTCAGATATTTTTGGAATTGGAATTGGACTGATCTAGCTTTTGGAATAGGATTCCGTTATAGGGTTGTGTGACAAGTCAGAGGAGTCACTCAGATTTTCATGGATTTGATGAACAAAATTTTCCCGGATATATTGGATAAGTTTGTATTCGTGTTCATCAACAGTATTCTCATCTATTTCAGAATCAGAGTTGTGCAGCGGAAGCAAGGTAGCAGCTGTGCAAGTAAGGAAGTAAGTTCTGTTTGCTATTGATTGAGTAGTAGAGCTTGTATTCTGAATTTCGATGGATTTTGGAAGACTTTTCTGTTTAATAGGGTCTAGGAACTGCTTTGCTTTGGTCTAGTGGTTTCTGGAAGTATCAGCATAGGTTGAACTGATCAGGAAGAAGTTTGGCAGCCTTGGATTGTCTGTTGAATTATGCAGATATGAGATAAGAAGTTTTGAAATTCGAAGTTGGAGACTTCATTGTTGTTAAGAATTCTCTGGTTAAGAGAGCAGTAATTGGATAAGATTGGTTGGTTAGTGCTGTGGCATTTGAGATTTCTTATCTGTGTTTTGATAGGATAAGATTGAATTGCCAGTTTGGATACCTGGAATTCATTTTGTAACACGTGTCTCTGAGGGAGTACGTGTATGATTCATCGATTGGTTGTTGAATCTGTAGTTCAGTTGGATTTGGAAGTTGAGCTGGATTTGAGAGTAGTCTGATGTTCTGTTCAGCTTTTGGATCTAGAGATGAGTGAAGCTCTGGATTTTGGTTGTGTAGTTAGTTTGTTGGCTTTTGTTGAGCGAGTCTCCCGGTGATTTATACTTGGGAAACTCGAGATAGTATTAGAGTTTTATTCTGATTTGTGTCAGAATAATTAGTTAGGTTTGTTTGATTAATTGCTATGGTTGTTAGTAACTAGTTGTTAGGAATGCTTTGCTAATTTTAAATTAAAATCTGTACTGAATTATTAAATTACCTTTGCTTTTAAATTTCGGGGACGAAATTCTTTTAAGGGGGGAGGATTGTAACGACCCGGGATTTTGAGCAATAACAATTTAATAATCTGTGTTAATAACTTAACTGGTTTGATAATTTTCTTTGTAATTTTAATTTAAAATTGGTAAATTTATTCTTTTAAGGGTTAATAAATATTTAATCTGTTAATAGTAATCAATATCTTTCTGACAATTTAAATTTGATAAGAATTGTTTTTCAAAAGATAATTAAATTTTTATTCTATTTATAATACATACATTTGATATATATTATGAATAGGAGATCTTTTGTTTCAAATTTAAAGATAAACTTTCAAATTATAATATATATGTTTGTATATGTTATAGTTTGAGTTGTTTTGAGATTTAATTTTAATCTATTGATAATTTAGATATGAATGAATATTGTGATTAGAGCTTTGTTTTAATTTTTATTTTTAAAAGTTAATTTAAAGATTAATTCATTTGTTTTAAAAATATAGGATAAACAATTTGTTTTTTCATATGATAGTTTATAAAAAGGATTTAAATAAAGTGTTGTTTTGTTTTCTTTTAAAATGCTTATTATGAAGTGGTTATAAATATATAAAGTTATAAATAAAATCTTTTTAAAATAATCTCTAAAATTTAGAATAATTTGTAAACATATGTAGTATGTAAATAAATTACAAAATTCACATTTACATAAATATAAGATATAAATATCTTTGTAATAAGGTTTTTAATACAATTATGCAAGAGTTTAACACACGTAAAGCTATTAAACAAATTAAATGACATTTGTGCAAATTAATAACAAGTGGCGATCATCTCATTTTAATTTTTAATAAATGTAAGAGAAGAAAACTAGTTTATTTTTCAAATACTCTTTCTTTGTTTTAATTTCTTATCTAAAATTTATGGAAACCTGAGATTTTAAAATTCAAAAAAAAAAATCTTCAACCTGCAATTCAAATTCAATCTACAAATTCAAATCTGCATTTCTAAATTCATCTTCAACCTGCAAAGTGAAAACTAGCATTCAAATCTGCATTTCAAAGAAAAGCTACAACCTGCAATTTTCATGCCTGCAAATCTTAAGGGCTGCATTTCAAATGTTCAATCTGCAACTTAAACATGCAAGAATTCAATTTTATCTACAAGCATCAGATTTAAGAGCATGCAAATGGAATTTTCTTCAGCATATCAAAGCCTGGAATAAGTATTAAAACTTGTTTTCTGCTCTGCATATTTCAAAGAAAGGTGAGTAAATTTCTTTAAAAACAGATAATCTTGGTTTAACCTAAATGCATGGGTTTATCAGTGAATTAATCTTGATGATGCATGAAAATTCTTCAGTAATCATATTATTGGAATGATAGATTTGTATATATATATATATGTAGTTGATATGTATACATATATAGATTCTGTATTTTGTTCTTTCCAGAACAGGATCATCTTTTTATAAAAAAAATTAATCTCCCACTAAAACATCAGTATTTGGCCTCGATGATTGAAGGAAGGATTATGTGTCATTGATGAAGGAAATTTTAAATTTTAGTTTCTGTAGTTTTAATTTACAAATAATCTTAAATATGGAAAACTCAGTAAATCACTAATGCATGTTAAAAATTACTGTATTCAATTTATGGTTTAGATTGAATAAATGGATTCATGTTTGTAAATCATGAATTTTAATACAAGATTCATGATTTTTAGTTCAAAGAATCAAGAGAAGCTCGAGGGTGAACATTTTTGGGATTTTCATGAACTGCAGATTGAATACATAATAATTCGATTTGATTCTTGGATCGTAGCTTGTATGTAAGCTATAGATCATGGGAAAAATATCAAAGAATTTTTATATTGGCTGTGATGTTTGAATTTGGGTCAAATAGGGTTTAGGCTTGCTTTATCGTTCGGCTTGAATTGTCGTGACATTACGACTGGGTTTGTTAATCGAGTTCTTTGGCGTTTGGAGGTATTGATATTCATGGTCGTGGCGTCCTGATGGTGGAGTTGGCGAGTTCAACGGCGGCGAGTTCGTCGGCCGAGGATGGGTTTTGGATAGTGACAGCTGCGGTTGCTTTCGAGCGTGATGATCAAATTTTGATCCGTGAATGGATTCTCGATTCTGGGTCTAGCTTCGTGTTCGTACGTGTTTGGATGATCGTGGGCGATGGTCACGGCGAACTTCGCCGGCCGTGGGTGCTGTGCAAGGTGCACCATGTTTGGACTGTGCACTGGAAAGTTTTGTTTGGGAAGATGAGTTGAAGCCGAGAATTCTCGCATGATGGCATCAGGGTCGACTCGGGGTAGTTGAGGCTGGGTTTGCCTCGAGTCTTGCCCGGAGTTTTGGTGGGTTCCTCCCGGGTTTGACCCGATTCTTCTTTTCTGGTGTTTATGTAAATAGTTTTTTTTTATAAAAAGGAAAATTTACAAATTTTAAGGCTTGTTCTTTGAAGTAATTGTTAATCAAACTCCTAAAGTATTAATTGAATTTAATTTGGGTTTAAATTGCTAGGATGAATTGTTTTGAATTTTTTTTTTTACTTAATTAAAGTTTGAATTTTAGTTTAAAAAGAGTGTTTGAATTTAATTATTAAATCAAAAGTTTTAAAGTAAATTTTAAAAGTAATGTTTTGAAAACTTAAGTTTTAAAAATTATTGGAAGTGAATAAGTTTGAATTTGATAATTTAGATGTTTTAAATTTTAGAATTGGATTTCTAAATCCCCTATTTCCAAATAAGGTTATTGTTATAATTTTGAAATCCAAATAGAATAAATTTGATTTTAAGTTATTAAAATTTGATGAATTCAAATAATTCAATTATGAAGATATATAGCGTCAATTTATCTTTGTTATTGACTTGAGAATACTTGATTTAATATGTTTTGTAATTAAGTAAAGAATTAATTAAGATTTCTTAATAAATTGAGGATTTTTAAATATAAGATGTTAATTAATTAATTGTTTAATTAATTTTAATCAATTAGTTAATTGTTTATTTAATTTTAAATAATCACTTAATTATAAATTAATTAAGTGTAATTACTTAATAAAGTAATTAATGGTTAATTATGGATGTAATTGAGGAAGTTAATTACTTATGGAAGTAATTAATGATAATTACTCACGGAGTAATTAGTTGAAGTGATTATTGGTTAATCACTTAATAATATCAATTTGAGAATTGATTAATATAATTGTTTAAAGATAATTAATTATGAAGTAATTAATTAAAGGGTTAAGGATTATTTATTAATGGAATTAATTATTTAAGGAAGTAGTTAAGATTTATTAATGAAGTAATTAGTGATAATTACTTATGTAAGTAATTAAGAGTTAATTACTTAATTTATTTTAGTTAATTAATTAATGTGATTAATTAATTAATGAATAAGATTAATTTAAGATTAATCACTAAGAGTAATTAATTAAAATGTAATTAATTAAGTAATTAATCAAGGATTTATTTATTAATTTAATTGTTTAATCATTACTTAATGAAGTAATTAAAGATTAATTAATTGAATTAAATAATTCAAGGATTAATATAATTAAATTAGAAATTAATTAATTAAGAAGTTCATTAAGTAAAATAAGTAATTATTAATTGTTAATTACTGACTATGATTTATGAGTTGATTAATTATAAGTTAATTTGTTAATTAAAGTAATTATTAATTACTAAGGATTATTAATTAATGTAATTAATGATGTTAATCAAGGTTGATTTATAAAATGATTAATTAAAGTGTGATTAATTAATTGTAATTAATTAAGGTTTAATGTAATTAATTACGATTGATTAATAATGAAGTAAATGTATGATCATTAATTTTTGTAATTAATGATAGTAATTAAAGGGTTAATTACTGAATATGGATAGGATAATTACTTGAATATAATTAAAAGATAATTAATCAAGGAAGATTAATTAAAGAAGATCATTAGAGATGATTAATTTATTTATTTGGAATAAATAAATGAGAAAGATTTAAGTAATCCAAGTGATTAAGAGTTAATCAATTCTGTTATGATTGAATGATTGATCTTGAATGGTTGATATTGGATATTGGATTAATATGGGTTGATTGATTAATATTGGTTAATTGTTTGATATTGGATGATCAATATTTGGAGATTGATATTGGATGATTGGTTGATATTGGATGTTTGATATTGGCTTGATGCTGAATGATTTGGATATATCTGTTATGTGATGCTGCTGTGTAAGATGAATGTTGTTATGAATTATCTCTTATGATAATATGATTCATCTAATTGTTTATATCATCCTAAATATAAGTTAAATTGTTTAAACCCTTAAGTACAACTTGGACATTAAAATGGCGTTTGGTTTCGGTGAGACCGGGATCGGGTTTCCATATTTGGGATCCGAAAACCACATCGATTCCAATTAAACGTTAGGTCGTTAATCCAAGTGGAGCAAGTGAAGACTCGAGGTGTAAGGGCTATACGTCAGTATAACTCTGTGGGTGATTCCGTAATGAGTTGACGGAATAGTACTTATAGATTCGAGATAGTGAATCAGAGTGCAAGGGCTATGGTCGTTGGCTCTGAGGGTGATTCCAATAATGAGTGCAACGAGATAGTGCCTTCAGTTTCGTTCAAAACCGGAACGAAATTGTATGGATTGAATGCTTTCAGCACATCGTCAGGTGGACGATGAGCATTCTAAGATAGATGTGTTCTATAAAGGTAATCGTAACCTCAAGCCTCATCAACCGGGAATGGCTAAAACAGGGGAGGTGCAGCAAGGCTTCGTGGGTAGCTCCCACTGGAGAGCAATATTTTCCCCTGTCTAGAGGTCCCTTTTTATTTCGGCTTAGTGTGTGGTTGGTCGCGCCAACTACGGGGTTGTCTTGTTCGGGACTGTCCAGTAAGGGATGGTTTCGGCCTTGTGTTGCAGGGGAGTGGGAGTACTCCTCGGTACGTTGATCTAGGCCACGTACTATGACGGGCGGTACCCCAGTAGCCCTGCCATTGATGGAAACCCATTCTTCCTACGAGACCCTACGGTTTTGATTGTATTACCCACTTTTGTGGCTAGTAGCTGGAATTTAATAGATGTAACAATTTCGGCTGTTTCTTATTTACTTGAAAACCCTAGACACTATTATAATATCACTGGATTTCCTATCAAATGTTTTGGTTAGCGTAAGGTAAAAACTTTTCCATGTTTATGTGTGGGAAGTCTTACGTGGTACCTTTTCTTTCAAAGGTTTTCTAAAGTTAAGCAATTTTAACCCGTTTACTCACACCAGACCCCTGTCTGACCTGAGTGTTTATTTTCTGTTTTATTAAACTCTTGGGTACTCATGTTATGTATGAGTAGTCACGTGGATCAGGTTAGCTTGACGAATTTTGGAGGAGATATGGAGCTGGAGGCTTCGACGTGTAGATATATATTACTTCCGCTGTGTACGTTGTGTCTGTTTCAGTTGTTCTTGAGTTGTATAGTTAGACAGATGTTTATAACTGTCTAATCTCTGTTGTTTAACTTGTGTACTCTGATGTAATAAGATACTATGTAATATTTTATGTGATATATTATATTTTATTCGTTCCGTTGTGAGTTCTCTGATGTTGTTCTGTTTCTTCTTTCTCTTTCTTTTCTTTTTCTATCCCTTTCTTTCTTCAAGATGATGCGATTTTCTGGGAGTAGAAAGTCGGGTCGTCTCAAGTATGATTATCAAAGTAACACCAATACCATTACATTTTTTACTGTATCATCCTCCATCTGTGATTCTATCAAACTCAAAATTATATACACATGCCTAGCCGATACCATTTATTTGTCAAGTGGACTTAGACAAGTAACTCGAGGCTAGTAAGCATTGATACAAAGTAGCTCGAGGTCTATTACATTTACTCCAAGATAGAACATCTTCTATCTCTGAATTGATTTCGTCCAAATGCACAATCAAAACAACCACGCCTCATGCAACAAATTGTCTATAAATATCGAACTCGAAGTCTATAGCCAAGTGATAAAGACTTACTCTGCATATGCAACATTGTGTGGAATTGTATATTGTAACACCATAGTCATTTCATCTTGAATCCACTAAACGACTGTATAAAACCACTATACAGATCAGATCGCATCCCAAACCATCACTGTAGTCTTTATATTTCTTAACATTAATTACATGCTTTTGAAGACTTGGCATACCATTCCCAAACTCATCATATTTCTTAGTTACTTTGAAACTCTTTAGCATCTCCAGGGTTAACAAAATGAACCCAAACTCCTAAAATGTCAACATTAGGCCTGACTACTAAAACAACTAACTAGAAGTCTGAATTAGGGGGTCAAACCTCTAAATTTAGCTTCAGATGTGTAGTAATAGATTTAGACATTTCATAACGATCCACCTTTTTGACCATGGAAAGTTGACAATCAATACATCTACTGTATTCAAACGCAGAACATCCAATCGTCGAAAAGCAGATTGTTAGGGTAACAAAAGAAAAGGAAACAAAACAGAAGAAACAAAATCTCACAATGGAATGATCATATATAATATAACAGAGACAGTAAAAGCTATTACCCCAAAACAAAGAGTACATCAAAGTTAAAACAAATCCCATCGGCTTGACAGTGATAAACTTTTGACCTGATAATTGCTGATAGGTATATAGAATACAGCGGAAAATAAAATATCATGACACGTGAACATCCAGCTCTACTCCACGAGCTCATGTCCCACCAATGACAACCTAGAAAAATACTCGGTCTATCCCAATCATTATAGTAAAATAACACCTGGATCGGTCTGGAAAACTAGCGTGATAAAACCTAAGCAATATGAGAAACATATAATAATTCTGTGAGATCGTGTCACTAAACAAGGGATGAGTTTTTACCTCACAAGAACAACATCCATATATGAAAAAATAGGAAACAATCGGAACAACATCCAAACAAGAGTGGACGTATACTGACAAGATTAAAATTCAAACTAAAAGAATGGACAAAAATAATTAAATATCGAGAAGAGCTTCAGGCACTTCTTGATGCAAATCAAGAAAACAATTCAAAGATTTGAATCAAATAAGGAAAGATAAAAATTTTCAACAATGACCAGAAGGGTGCACCCCCTTACCAAAAGTGTACCTCTAGAAATATACTTGAGAAATCTGATGGCTCTAGCAAACCTCCAAGCCGGACCCTGCAAACTTTTACCGAAAATCTGAGTATTTCACATCTCCGAAGCATGCAACCGAATCCAATCTAGAGTAGTAGTGAAGATACCCCAATGGAAATAATCCCACATAACTTGGCCCCCACTCGCGCTTTGATTTTAGTCATTTTCGATAAAGGATAGCAAAGCTCAAATGAGCAACAAATCATCTTGAATTGACGAAACACAAGAGATGAAAACATTAATTCTAAGGTCCAAGATAGAAACAAGGAAAATGAATTTATCTAACATAACTAGGAGGGTGCTCCCCGCTACATCGAAAATATGACTGTAGATAAAGTATACTTAAGAGCCCACACTAAAAAAGTATCACTCTCGGGAACTTCAAACCTAGACCCTGTTAAATCCACAAGTATCCGAATATACTCACATCAATGCATACATGCTACGACACCGCATAAATGTGAATATACCCTAATGGGTGCTACCCACATGGCTTGGCTGCCACTGGCACTTTAGCTTTAGTTTCCACAATGTTGGATGCCAATGCTCAAAATGAGCGACGAATCATCTTAAAATGACGAAGCACAATAATTATCAAGAGGGTGCACCCCCTTACCCGCTCTTTCGGTCTAGTCATTTTCGATAAAGGATATCAAAGCTCAAAAGAGAAACACACCGTCTTAAAGTGACGAAATATAAATAAGATAGTAGAGTCGAAATCGATAGTCAATAAATAAACTATTGGGAGATACATGGTGATTTGTGTTTGGAAATTAAATCACATACACTTACCAACAATAAATGATTCAAACTTTTAAAACATTTGATCCACACTTGGGTTTGGTTTTCAAATTACCATATTGGTAGAAACATTTCAAAAATATTCTTTGAAATATTCTTTTAAAAGGGAAAATTATAATGAAAAGTGTATTAAAACAAGGTTCAAAAACTGATGTCACCGAAACATAGCTTATTATAAACTCAAAACAACTTTACACCTAGTTTTTATTTTTAAACAGTTTCTTTTAAAGTATTTTCTCATTTATAAACTATTGTTTATAAATTTCAAAAACAACATTTGTTACCTAAAAAGATATAAATCAATTTAATTACCTTTATGAATTTAAAACAATGCCAATCATCCCGAAGGATCATTAATCAAACTTTATAATCTTTTTAATAAATCAATCAATTATCTTTAAACGCTTTTGTAAAATTAATTAATTAACTTTAAAACACTTTTATTAAGTCAGTTAATTAACAATAAAATACTTTTATTTAATCAGTTGATTAATATAAAACATAATTTACTAAAATGATTGATTAACTTCAAATATCATTAATTAAAATGATTTATTAAATTCGAACACCGTTAATTAAAACGATTAACTAAATTCAAATATCATTAATTAAAATAATTAAATAATTTTAAATAGCATTAGTTAAAATGATTAATTAATTTTAAAACATCATTAATAAAATGATTAATTAATCTTAATAACATCATTGTTTAAATAATTAATTAACCTTAATCATCATTATCTAAAATGATTGATTAAATTTAAAAATCATTATTAAAATAATTAATTAACCTTGAACCATCATTATAAAAACGATTAATTTCCTTTGAGACAATCATTATTAAAGTGATCAATTAATCTTAAACTATCATTAATAAAATAATTAATTATCATTAATTAAATAATTATTTTATCTTGTAAAACCCAAACACAAGTTTTAGACAAAAGATTCCAAAAGAGATGTTGTTTCCAAAAGTGCCGATATAGTAATAGGCGCCATACAGACACTGTGTAAACGCTTTTCACATGTCATTTATTTATCCAAGCATCCCAGAGTATAGCATAAGCATTTAAACAAAAGTAAATAGCAACTTATACAATGTATAGATCAATACTTGTGAACAAGAACGTAACTTTTCAACTAATCATCAAGATGTCAACTTTTCAAGGTGGTTAACTAGCCAACACTTGCAACATATTTAGCACATACAAACATAAAAAAATAACGTGTATTTCCATTAGTATAGTAAAGGTCAAAACTTCATTTTAAAACAATGAAATTTGCTTTCCATAAAGTAACCGAATCGAATCAAACTTCAACCAAACTTGTATCCGACACACGGACGGAGATTCCTTCTACAAAAAATCAACTTTAAGGCTTAGATAGGGTCAATATGGTTCGACCATAAGTGGTATGGGGATCGACCTTGGGTCAAAATAGGTGTTTTAGATCTTGTTTTGGAAGAAAGGATGTGTAAAGAAGAAACAAGCTAGGTTTAGTGATTTTACTTAGGAAAGAAATGGAAAATAGAATGGATTTTTGAAATTTGAACACTAAGACGTAATTAACAAGCTTTTCAAAAGCCTTAGGAAGAAAACGAAAAGATGAGAATAATGAAACCAAGCTTCCTTTTTGAAGTGAATGAGGATGTATATTTATAGGCTAATAAAACTTCCAAGAGAAGCTATTCAAAATAAGGCTTCTAAGAGAAGCTAAGAGAGGCCAATTAAGTTAAAGCTTCCATGAGAAGCTATCCAAAACAAGACTTCTAAGAGAAGCTTATTAAGACAAAACTTCCATGAGAAAATAACAACCATCATGAAGCGTATTCAAGCAACCAAGAGAAAATTCTAGAGTTAGGAAGTTTAGATAAGGTCTTGATGTATTTTGGGCTTGTGAAATAAGTTGGGCACATGAAAGTCATTATCACAAATGTAATTCATTGCAAACAATATATTTATTCTCATTTTAGCCAAAAAATAAATCAAAGAAAATCATATTATATTTCCTTATTTACAACTTAGAAAAATATTATTTAAAAATATAATAAATATTCAATTTTAAAGTGATTAAATTACAGGTCATTACATTCTCCCTTCTTAAAGGAAATTTCGCCCTCAAAGTTTATCGTAGATAACAATAGATGTAAAAAGAAACCTAGATAATATCATTTAATCACGCAAGTACAAAGAAAGTGATTCCACTACAACCGGCGAGTTCACTAAATTGTACTGCATTATATAAACAACTTTGACAACAACTCGGGAAACGAATTCCTAATATAATCCTCCGTTTTTCAAGTACGATCTCTTTCTAAATCACTTTCATTTTCATTAATATTTTTTCATTCAATACTACAATTATTTAAAAATTACTTCATAAATTTTCATTTAAGTTTATAAACATTTTATAAAGTCACATCCTTATAAAACATTAAATTAAAAACTTACTCCACTTTTATTCACTTGTATAATACTCTTTTATATCCTAAGAATGTATTGTCAATTTTTTTTCTCTTTTTCAAAATTCAAATGGAGGCTCAAACAAAATATGGATCTTAAAACCAAGTCGACTACTTTGATCTTTTTAGCTTAAAGTATCCTAACGAAATATGTTTGTGGGTTTGCTCAATATCCTCAAATAGTTTACACCACTTAGATGATTAAAAAAACTATGGCTTTAATAAAACAATGCTTATTAAAACCTTCTTATCCAATTCAACCTATTTAAGACTTGAGTTAAATTATATCTTCCCTATTCAAGAGTCTAAATTTTCCAATTATCAAGTTATTTATCAAAATACCTTTTTATTTCAAGTCAGTTTCCTTTAAGGAAACTTAAGAACTAGACACCCGATTTTTATTTCAGAACCCCTTTTTAAATTATAACATGTATATTTCTATATATAAAAAATAATTTAGCACTTTATGCACTAACATTCGCTTTAGGTTTGTTCGTACTTGAATTCATTTCATCGCACGATGATAAAGAGAATAATTTACTGAGTGTACTACAATGTTCACCTAAGCTAACATCTGATCATCACTTAGAAGATTATTAGTTTACCACAAAACTACTCGAGATGTTTTCCCCAAACTATCCAAATAAAGTGCACTTTTCTCCTAAATTCTTTTTAAATCGATTTAAGCAATGCCAAGATTTAAATTTCTTAAAAATCTTTTTTTTTAAATCATATAACCTCATATATAAAATGTACCTTTAAAACCATCTAATATTATAATAACTTTCCTTTATTATAATAAACTCTTTTTAAAACACATTTTATAAACCAAATTTAAATAGAACTACCATTATATAAATCATTTCATATTATAATAATTCTCCTCTGTTATAATAAAATTTTCTCAAAATTTTATCCTGAATGTCTTATCTTCCCATTTTGATTAAATTAAACAACTTTGATTAAAAGTCTACTTTTAACTCAACATTATTAAAAGATGACTTTTAACTTAAAATTTTCACCGAACACCTTATATTCGAACTGTGAAACTTAATTCACAAGGGGTTCTTTTTAGTATACTCATAATTGTCAAAACAACAATTGCCCATCGTAATCATTGCTTCTAAATTATCCGAGCATGACTAATCAAACAATAATGATAATAATAAATATTATCATTACCAAACTAACACCACCTAAATAACTATATAAATTTTAAAAACCATTCCTTATATACATACATTATATAATCTTAGGCAAAATATTTCATTTGCTAAATTTTCAAAAATCAATATCGTGTCTGTTTGCTTTGTTCAACTATTTAAAATTCCTATCGACAACATAGCGTCTCCAACTTCTCAACCAGAATCATAAACAATTTAATAGACTAATTAAAAAATAAGTTATTATGAAAATAACAAATATGCTCTCATATATATAATATTCCCAAACTCATTCTAGGATGTCACTTACCCTATCTCTAATGAGCTATTTCCTACCAAAGCCAAAGTTCTCGCTTAACCTTCAGCTCTAATACCAAATGTAATAACCTACCTTTGTAACCATCGAAAGCCGATACTCAATACATTCACGGTATTCAATGTCGAACATACACTAGTCGAAATGGCAGATTGCTAGGGTAAAAAGAAAAAAAAAGGAAACATAACAGGAGAAATAGAATCTCATAGCAGAATGATCACATATAATATAACAGAGATGGTTAAAGTTGTCACTCCAAAATACAAAGTACATCAGAGTTAAAACAAATCCCATCAGCTGGATTGTTATAAATTTTCGACCTTACAGTTGCTGATAGGTATATAAAATACAACGAAAAATAAAA
The DNA here is from genome assembly GCA_030765085.1 of Allium cepa. Lineage (NCBI taxonomy): Eukaryota > Viridiplantae > Streptophyta > Magnoliopsida > Asparagales > Amaryllidaceae > Allium > Allium cepa. The sequence continues at coordinate 738,558,236 of CM060943.1, forward strand.
TACAACGATAGGTAAACATCCAGCTCTACCCCATGAGCTCCATGTCCCATCAACAACAATCTAAAAAAATACTCGATCTGACCCGAGCAATATAATAAAATAATACCTGGATCAGTTTGGAAAACTAGCATGAGAAGACTTAAGTAATATAAGAAACATACGATAATTCTTTGAGATCAAGCAGCTAAACGTGAACAGGTTTTTACCTCACAAGAACAACATCCGTATATGAAAAAATGGGAAACAATTAGGAAAACAATCCAAACTAGAAAGGATGTACACAAGCAAGATCAGAATCCAAACTTAAAGAACGGACAAAAATAATTAAACATCAAGAAAAAATATAGACACTTACTGATGCAAATCAAGAAATTAATTCGAAGATTTGAATAAAATATGAGAAGAGAAATTTTTCAACAATGGTTAGGAGGATGCGGCCCCGTTACTGAAAGTATACCTTTAGAAATACAATTGAGAACTACGAAGCTCTCGGAAACCTCCAAGCTGGAACCCACCAACCTTTACCAAGAATCCGAGTATTTTCATATCTCAAAAGCATACAATTGAATCCAATCTAAAGTAGATGTGAAGATACCGTAATGATAATAATCCAACATAACTTGTCCCCCAGTCGCACTTTGGATTTTGTCATTTCCGACAAAGGATAGCAAAGCTCAAATAAGCAACAAATCATCTTGGATTGATTAAACACAAGAGACGAAAAGATTAATTCAAAGGTTCGAGTAGGAACAATGAAAATGAATTTATCCAACATAACTAGGAGGGTGCTCCCCGATACACCAAAAGTATACCTCTAGATAAAATATACTTTAGAGCCCACGCCAAAAACATATCACTCTCGAGAACTTCCAAGATGGACCCTGTTAAATCCACATGCATCCAAATATATCACATCAATGCATGCATGTTATCGACACCACTACATAAATGTCAATATATCCTAATGGGTGCGACCCACAAGGCAAAGCTCCCATTCGCACTTTGGTTTCAGTTCTCACGGTGTTGGATGCCATTGCTCATAATGAGCGACAAATAGTCTTAGAATGACGAAGCACAATAATAACTAGGAGGGTGCACCCCCTTTATCCACACTTTGGGTTTAGTCGTTTTTGACAAAGGATATCAAAGCTCAAAAGAGCAACACATCGTTTTAGAGTGATGAAATACAAATAAGATAACAGAATCGAAATCAATAGTCGATAAATACATTATCGGGAACAACAGAGTGATTTCTATTTGGAAATTAAATCGCATACACTTACCATCAAAAAATGGTTCAAACTTTTAAAACATTTGATTCACACTTGTGCTTGATTTTCACATTACCAGATTGGTAAAAACGGTTTAAAAATACTCTTTAAAATATTCTCTTAAAATGGTAAATTATAATACTAAGTGTATTAAAACATTTCTTAGTATAAACCCAAAACAAATTTACGCCTTGTTTATATTTTTCAACAATTCCTTTAAAGGGTTTTTCATTTATAAACCGTTGTTTATAAATAAATCAATTTAAATATCTTTACAAATTTAAAACAATGTTAATCATCTCAAAGGATCATTAATCAAACTTTATAATCTTTTTTAATAAATCAATCGATTATTTTTAGGCACTTCTGTCAAATTAATTAATTAACTTTAAAATACATTTATTAAATCAGTTAATTAACTATAAAACACTTTTATTTAATCAATCAATCAACTTTAAAACATCATTAACTAAAATGATTAATTAACTTCAAACATCCTTAATTAAAATGATTTATTAAATTCAAACATCATTAATTAAAATGATTAACTAAATTCAAATATCATTAATTAAAATAACTAATTAGTTTTAAACATCGTTAGTTAAAATGGTTAATTAATTTCAAAACATCGTTGACAAAATGATCAATTAACGTTAATCACATCATTATTTAAATAATTAATTAACCTTAATCATCATTATTTAATATGATTGATTAAATTTAAAAATCGTTATTAAAATAATTAATTAACCTTGAATCATCATTATAAAAATGATTAAATTCCTTTAAAACATCATTATTAAAGCGATTAATTAATCTTAAATATCATTAGTAAAATGATTAATTATCATTAATTAAATAATTAATTAGTCTTGTAAACCCAAACACAAGCTTTAGACCAAGATTCCAAAAGAGATGTTTTCAAAAGTGCCGATATATTAATAATCGCTATTCGGACAATTTAGTAAATGCTTTTCACATGTCATTTATTTATCCAAGCATCACATAGTATATATTAAATAAAAGTAAGTAGAAAATTATATAATATATATATCAACACTTGTGAGCTAGAACACAACTTTCCAACTACATTAACATGTCAACTTTTCAAGGTGGTTAGCCAACACATCCAACATATATAGCGCATATAAACATAAACAAATAACATATATTTTCAATAACATTGTAAAAGTCAAAACTTTATTTAAAATTAATGAGATTTTGTTCATCAAAAAGCAATCGAATCGAATCTCAATTAAACTTGTACCCAACATAGGGACAGAACTTCCTTCTACAAAAAGTCAACTTTAAGACCTAGATAGGGTGAACATGGTTCAGCCATAATTAGTATGGGGCTCGATCTTGGATTAAAATAAGTGTTTTAGGTTTTGTTTCAGAAGATAGGAGGTGTAGAGAAGAAAGAAGTGAAACTTTAGTGATTTTACTTAAGAAAGAAAAGGGAAAAAGAATGGATTTCAAAAACTTGAAAACTAATAAGCCAATGATGAGCTTTTCAAATACTTAAGGAAGAAAATGAAAAGATGAGAATAATGAAACCAAGCTTCCTTTTTATAGTGAATGAGAATGTGTATTTATAGGCTAATAAAGTTTCCAAGAGAAGCTATTCAAAACAGGGCTTCTAAGAGAAGCTAAGAGAGGCTTATTAAGACAAAGCTTCCATGAGAAGCTATCCAAAACAAGGCTTCTAAGATAAGCTTATTAAGACAAAGCTTCCATGAGAAGATAACAACCATCATGAAGCGTATTTAAAAAACCAAGGGAAAATTCTAGAGTTAGGAAGTCTAGATAAGGTCTTGATGAATTCTGGGCTTGTGAAATAAGTTGGGCACATGAAAGTCATTATCACAAGTATAAGTCATTGCAAACAATATATATTCTCATTTTTAGCCAAACAAATAAATTAAAGAAAATCATATTATATTTCCTTATTTACAACTTTAAAATATATTATTTAAAAATATATTAAATATTCAATTTTAAAGCGGTTAAATTATGGGTCATTACACGTTTGAGTTACCTAAAAGTAGACTATAATATTATGGGAACCTATTTCAATATTCACCCATCCGAATGAAATTTTAGATGTTTAAATAACTGATTCGAGCTAAAACTGAACCTTGATGGAAAAATATCCCTTACTAGAATTTGGAAAACACTATACGGATCGATTGGAACCAAAATTATCTAATTTTATTACTACTCTAGCTAAGTAAACATAACTATGTCTAAAAATATAATAAATAAGATAAGTAAGTTACGCAAACTCGGTAAGAATCAAAATGATTTATACTGGATAGACTCCTGTCATATGTCAAGTCCTAAAACTCATTTCTAGAATTTCACTATCTTCTGCCATTTGATATGAAGGAATATATATCTCATAGATTCTACTTCAGACTCCGCATATGACTTCTAACTTTTTCAAATATACTGTAGGCAATAGTGTATCTTGAATAAATTGATTTCTCACTAGCAGTTAAGCGTCCTATAACCTAGACAAAATATCTTCGAAATGAGTGAGTGTATGGCATATGATGTAAGTTGATTGCTAGTGAATATAGAATTGAATGATAGTTGATGTGAGGAAGTATATGAGAGGTTGTTACCTCCAGAAATTAAAGAAAAGCGACCAAAGAATGAAGAGGAATGAGTTCGGACCAACGGGATGCGATGAAAAGGAGCATGGTTTGGATTTTTTCATAGCCAAGAAAAACTTATAGGATGATCTATATAAATTAATCAAGTCAATATGTGACTATATACAGGTCGATATGTGTATTTTATAAAAGTCGACATGTTTGTGACCTTGCCTACTTATAAATATATACTATACTAATTTTGTTTTTGACTTTTATTCATCTCTTTCTCACACTTAAAAATCTCAAAAAATTTTGAAAAATATTTTTTAATGTCTGGAGTATTGTGTTAAAGTTTAGATGATTCGATGATCGTTTATGGAGTTTTAAAAATTCTAAACTAAAAGGACTCAATGAATAATATTTGACTTCTGTATCTGTTAGTTCACCTTCGAGTATTTCTTTAACTTCAAGATATTCCAATGGATTTGTTAACTCTAATGAATGTCTCTGACAACTACTTGAATATCCGATAAGTCTTTGTTTCCTTTATTTTGACTTTTAGAGCTTATATTAAGGCATATCGCCTTAACTATAATGTTCGGTCTCCTAGTTACTTATGTTACTTTTCACCAACGCTTACCTTTAACCTAAGAGCTTGAACAAAATATTAGTAGTTATGTTGTACAGTTATTACCATCAAAATAAAGAAACCATTGTTACAAAATTCTCTCATTTTGGTGATGACAACCACACAATTTATATAAACAAATTTATATAATCACCCCTTGAATTTATATGCTCTCTTTATCGATGTGTCTAATTTTCTTCCCCTTTGGTATGAATAAAAGGAGACAAAAATTTAATTAACCATAGGAAAAACATTCTATTAAACTTTTCTGATGATCATGGCACTAAATATGGATTTTAGAATTATGTCATAGTACATGTACAATAATAATAGACATAAATAAAGAACAAATTTTAAAAAGTGCAGAACTAAAACACAAAAATATTTCATAAAATATTCAATTAACATAATATATCAACAGTTATCATGAAAACAGACGATGCGAAATAAAAAGTACTATTGATTCAAATGACATAATATTGTTTACAGGATGGTAAAAAAATGTAACAGAATAAATATGTATGCTGAAAAAAGCTCTAATGACCTCCATGATAAACTGATGACATGGTCGCGAAGTATGATGAGCAACTAGAGTGGGTTCTTTACGAGTAAGTCTAAGGGGTCTGGCAGATCCTCCTAGTATATCGCTATATTGTACATAAGATGGATCAATATCATATGGCTATTAAATAAAATTAATCTTTGAAGAAACAAAGCCAAACTCTAGAGTGTTAGGAACTGAGATGTTGGTTTTGATGACAACAACCTTTTTGAAATATATACTAACACTATTGTCTAGATAGATATGTGTATGCAGGAACTATGCAGGATATATATATATATATATATATATATATACAGGTATTGATTACTAAAGACTGATTGGTATAAAGACTCGAGACTCAAGATTCAGAATGGAGATATCAAGATTGAAGACTCTGGAGTATCAAGATCAAGATTTCAAGATAAGTGTCTAGTTTTTGTTAAAACTTCATAATAGCATGGAAATCTTCATTCCATATTTCATTTGGTATGGAACTCATTTCTGTCTTCTTAGTGGCTTACAACCCATGACAAGTAGCCTACAAACCTATGACAAGTGGCTTACAAACCCATGAACATTCTAGTTTTGTACAAATTATCGAGTCCTGATGTGGTGAGATATTCTACGGGAAGAATCTTGCAAAATTACTTCAAAATGGTTTTTCAAAATTACTTACAAAACTGCTTTTCAAAATGTTTTAGCCTTAAAAATTATCTTTTCAAATAATTTTCAAAAAGATGTTTAGCCTTAAAATATTCTTTGTTTTTGTTTTTAAATAAACTCTTGTTTTAAACTTCGATTGTTTTTGAAATTATCGTCCGATTTTTAAATATTATTTATATTATATGTACTTGAGATTTAAAATCAACTTTATATACACATTCTAAAAATATATTTTTCTACTCTTCTTTATTTTAAACCATAGGAAAATTAGTTTATTTTACTTCAGAATCATTTCACCTTATTTTCCTTTCAATATCATTTTCAAAACAAATTTTACATTGTTTTTTTAACTAAGGGATGACAACATCATGAGACACTACATGTCGACATGGTTGCCGTTAAATTGAAAAGTTTTAATTTTCAAAAGAAGTGTATATTCGTTTAAATCTCTTCACGAATGGTTATGACCGTTACTTGTCTATAAATAACCTTCACAAATGAATTTTTAACTAACTAATTTCTTATTTTTTTTCACTCTTTCCTCTCCATAAATCCATATTTTAAAATTTTCATATTTTAAGATCGTGTCAAAATTCTACCGAATTATCAAGTGAATCAAATTAAAATCTCATTCTTGTTTGATTCGCTACCCTCTCTCGAAGATCAAAGTGCTATTCGAAGTTATGGGATCGATTTATAATCGAAAGTTTAACGAGTCTCTCTATGAGGTGTGGTTATGCCTGGAAATCAATTGGGTGATCTTGCGTCCCGTAAATCAAGAGAGTTTGCTCCGGACTCGAAGAAAGGAAGGTACCTCAAGGCTTTTATAAACTGAGGATTGTAATCTCGACATTGGTATAATAAAAATCTGTATGAGGCGTTTGCCTTGGTGCAGGACTTGACGTAGGGTAACTATGAACCAGTAGAAAATCCAGTGTGTTCTTTCCTTTTACTGCTTTTCATTTACTTTCTGCATCCGTGTTTGATTCTGTGATTGTTCTGTGATTAAGTTCTGCATTTGTTTATATTATAATTTTTAAATTAGTCCATATAAATCTTAGAATCCATTAAACACTATTCACCCCCCTCTAGTGTTAAATTAGCCTTAAGATTCTTAATCCGCACTCCCTTTCAATTGGTATAAGTGCATTGGTTTTCATAGCATAATCTGAAACTTGAAAATTGTTTCAATGGCTACCAACTCTGGTAATGTCAACTCTGGCACTACTTCTATTAACACTAACACTAGTTCATTATAGAAGGTCAGTCCACTGTCAGACCATCATTTTTCAATGGAAGTAATAATGCATATTGGGCTTATAGAATGAAAATTTATTTACAATCAATAGGACTGAACACTTGGAATATCACACAAACCGAGTATGTTGAACCAACTACAAATTTTACCTAGTGGATTGCTGAGCAAAAGGGTGTTGAACAAAATAACTCAAAGGCCATGAATATATTATTTTGTTCACTAGATAGGAATGAGTTTAATAGAGTGTCTGTTTGTAAGTCTGCATTTGAAATCTGGAAAACTTTTCAAGTTACTCATGAAGGAAGAAGCAAAGTTAAATAGACTAAAATTTCCATATTAACTAATCAGTTTCAATTGTTTAAAATGCATGCAAATGTGTCCATTTCCGACATGTATTGTCGATTTTAAGATATTGTTCATTCACTAATTGCATTGGGAAAAAGATTTTTATAGGAAGACCAAGTCAGAAAAATTCTAAATTCACTCACTCCAGAATGGGATCAAAAGACACTTGCAATCGAAGAAGCAAATGATATCAGTCTAATGAAAATAGAAGAATTGATTGGGAATCTGATGCCTTATGAAGTTCAACTACAAGGAAGAAGAGAAAACAAGGATACAGAAAAGAAGTCATTAGCATTCAATGCAACAACTGAAGATTCGGAACCAGACAATGATGAGGTGATTGCTTTCATGACAAGAAACTTCCGAAAATTCCTTAAATACAGAAAAATGAATAATTACAAAAGAAATGATCAAAGGAATTCCAGAAATAATATGGAAAACATCAATAATGATAGATGCTACAATTGCAATAAAGTCGGACATCATAGGAAAGATTGTTCATATCCAGATAAACATTTGTTCCCTCCGAACAATGATTCGTCAAGGAAAAGAAAGAAAGCATACATAGTAACTCTTGATTACTCAGACTCATCATCCAGTGACGATGAAAAGAAGACGGATAATTCAAATCTATGTTTCACCGCTATTCATGAATCAGACGACGATGGGAGTATGGATCTAAAAATAGGTACACATTTACATAATTTTTAACTTTATCTTGTTTGAATGGATGTTTGTTTGTTTGCTTGATTTTTTTAAAAAAAATCCTTGAATTTTAAATTCAAAGTTATCCCTTGAAATTTGAATTTTAAATTCAAAAATAATATTATATTAATAATATTTTAAATATGAAATTATTAATATTTAAGTATTATTATATTTAATGTTAACATAGGAATTATATAAGTAGAATATAGGATATATACATTTATTAGAAATCAGGAACAGACACTTGTCCTTTGACTCAGTAGGCACATGTCGACATATATGGATAACCCATGTCGACATGCCTCTCAGAAATTTGATTTCAAAATTTGAATTCAAACTTTTGAATTCCCCTCCACCTTCTCACCAACTTCAATGCTCTAGAAAGATGCCTCTTGACAATAGAAGATGTCTATTAATTCATTCTCTTTATCATCACTTTTCATTTTATTTCAAATTTATCTTCATTATCTTCAACTCCTCTCAAACTTCTTAAATGGCCTCTTCAAGCACTCCTAACACCATTAGACTTCCAAAAGCTATTAGAAATTTTTTTTAATGATCCAGAAGCTATCAAAGCTTACATCAACTATGTAAACTTTGGTAAAATTCATACGGGGAAATTTGCTATTTTTGAAGATTTTCCTTCTTATGAAATTGGAAATCTTTTTCAAAAATGTTCTATTCTTAGTGTAGTAGATAACAAACAAAATATTTTTGTGTGTTATCTAAATCTTGTGACGATGTTTTATGTGAATCTGAATCGTGGTTTTTATGATGGGCAAGATGGACAAATTTGAAGTAGTGTTAAAGGAATGCAAATGGTTTTGGATTGTGAAATTTTAGGAAATATTTTGGGATGCAAGTATACCAGAATAAATCTCTCGGAATTTCAAATAAATGAAAATGATCGAGAGACATTTCATCACATCTTTGAAGGGGATGATAATTTTGAATTCAAAAATCGTCATTTTCGTCCAAAAACAAGAATTGTTAACCTTCTTATTCAACACACCCTTATACCAAGATTGGGAAACTACAACGATCCAACTTTGAAAGTTTGCAAAGCTCTTTTTGCAATTTTTGAAAATTATGATATCAATTGGGCTCAAGTTTTTTGGATGAGATAAGGCCCAAGAATTTTACTATGGGTGAAAACACATTATATCATGGATTTTATCTCACTCGGATTTTTATTTACTTTAAAGTTGATTTCAAAATGGAAGAATTTATAACTAGAAAAGTGTTCAACCAAGGAAACATTTCCCTTATGCAAATTCCATTAGTGTTTCAACCATATGAAACACTTACGGAAAAGGAAGAAAGGCTTTCTCACGAAGAGATGAAGGAAATGGAGGAAGAAGAAGAAGAAGAGGAAGAGGAAGAGGAAGAGGAAGAGGAAGGAATGGAAATTGAAGAGGAGGAAGATGAAGATTAAGAAAATTCTTTAGAGAGTATAGAATATCCTACTAATCTCGTTAATCCATCCAATAAGACCATTCTTAATAATCAAAGAATTATAGTGGAAAATCAAAAGACACTCAGAAGATCAATGAGTAAGAAAATGGATAATATTTTCACTAAAATCAACAAGTTCTTGGGGAAAGTTAGTAGAAAGCTTGGACTATCATCTTCTTCATCTTCATCTAATTAGTGTTAGTTCATGTTATCTTGTTCGCTTCAAGTTCTATCCATGTATTTTCCTTTATTTTAGTTAATATTATATTATTTTATGTAATGTTGACTAGAATCATTAATGAAATCTTTGATTTCCTGTTATTCAATTTCACTTGTCTCTGTAATTTCTTGTTTTTATATTATACAAATTTTATTGCATAGATTTGTTTATAATATACAAAACAAAGAAAATTGTCACTTTAGGCAGAGGCATGTTGACATTCCCCATCCCCCCTATCGACATGCATGGATAGAAAGTAGTTGCACTTACAAATTTTAATTTCATGCAACTAACTTGTTTTTATTCATTTTAAACGACTTTATGCCCTTATTTTTACCCGTTTCTTCCATAATAAATTATCAAACTTCATTTCTAATCACTCCCTTTCATACTTTTTCCTATTTCTTGAATTATGGCTTCTTCGATTAAGAATCTAAGTGATAATCTTGAGGAAACTCTCACTTCCTTTAAGAATATCCTTACATTCATACTTCATAATCAGCGCCACATAGAATTGAGTCAAATGTAGATGATTAAGGAGCAAGAGAGTCATTTCGGCGCCCTTAGTTGGATGATCTCAGCCCTTAACAAGGAAGATCTCGAAGCAAATCCACCAGTCACTCTCGACAAAGATAAAGCAGAATGGGATGCCATCAAATCAGACCCTATCTTTGGAGAAGATGGATGAGTGGAAGTACCAAGGAATGTCTAGTCATTTTGTATGTTATTTGTTTGATTTGATTGGTGTATTTTAAACTTGATTGACTTAACATATTTAAAACATTTGGTGTGGTTTGTATATATGATTGGACTGAATAATTACTGTAAATATGATTGATGATTGATTTACTTCTGGATTACACTTATGATCACACTCATGATCACATTTCATACTTATGATCACATTTCATACTTATGATCACACTTAGCACTTATTACACTTATATATGGATTACTCTATTGTGTTATGGTTGATTATCTTATATCAAGTTCAGAGAATTTATTAGTAAGAAGTTTTGTTGATGACAAAGGGTGAGAAGTTATAAAATAGTAGTTGACTTGAAGTAAGTGGGAGTTATGATTAGAGTAATGGGGAGTCATGGAGTAAGGGGGAGTTATGATAGGAGTTATGGTATGGTAAGTATATTTTATAAATACAGGTTGTCATCATCAAAATTTTAAAATATATACTGACACTATTGTCCAGATAGATATGTACATGCATGAACTATATATATATATATATATATATATATATATAGGTATTGATTACCGAAGACCGATCAGTATAAAGACTCAAGACTCAAGATTCAGAATGGAGATATTAAGATTGAAGATTCTAGAGTATCAAGATCAAGATTTCAAGATAAGTATCTAGTTTTTGTTAAAACTTCATAATAGCACGGAAATCTTCATTCCAATTTTCATTTGGGATGGAACCTATTTCTATCTTCTTAGTGGCTTACAAACCCACGACAAGTAGCTTACAAACCTATGACAAGTGGCTTACAAAAGCACGAACATTCTGGTTTTTTACAAGTTCTCGAGTCCTGATGTGATGAGATATTCTACAGGAAGAAGCTTACAAAACTACTTCAAAATGGTTTTTCAAAATTATTTTCAAAAATGCTTTTCAAAATGTTTTATCCTTAAAAATTATCTTTTCAAATAATTTTCTAAAAGATATTTTAGCCTTAACATATTCTTTGTTTGTATTTTTAAATAAACTCTTGTTTTAAACTTCGTTTGTTTTTAAAATTATCTTCTGATTTCTATATATTCTTTACAACACACACAGACATACTAAAATCAAATTTATATATACATTCTAAAAATATATTTTTCTACTCTTCTTTATTTTAAAACATAGGAAAATTAGTTTATTTTACTCCAGAATCATTTCACCTTGTTTTCCTTTCAATACCATTTTCAAAACAAATTTTACATTGTTTTTAACTAAGGAATGTCGACATCATGGGATACCCCATGTCGACATGGTGGCTGTTAAATTCGAAAGTTTCAATTTTCAAAAGAAGTGTCTATTCGTTTAAATCTCTTCACGAATGGTTATGACCGTTACTGGTCTATAAATAGTCTTCACAAACGAATTTTTAACTAACTAATTTCTTATTTTCTTCACTTCTTCCTCTCCACAAATCCATATTCTAAAATTTTCATAATTTTAAGATTGTGCCGAAATTATGTCGAATTCTCAAGTGAATCAAATTAGTTTCTTGTTTGATTCTCTTCCCTTTCTCGAAGATCAAAGTGCTATTCAGAGTTATAGGATCAATTTGTAATCAAAAGTTTATCGATTCTCTGTATAAGGTGTGGTTGTGCCTGAAAATCAATTGGGTGATCTTGTATCCCGTAAATCAAGAGAGTTTGTCCCAGACTTGAAGACAGGAGGGTACCTCAAGGCCTTTAGAAATTGAGGATTGTAATCTCGACATACAAAAATCTATACGAGGTGTTTTCCTTAATGCAGGACTGGACGTAAGGTAACTCCAAACCAGTATAAAATACGGTGTGTTCTTTCATTTTACTGCTTTTTATTTACTTTCTGCATTTGTGTTTGATTCTGTGATTGTTCTGTGATTAAATTCTGCATTTTTTATATCATAATTTTTAAATTAGTCCATATAAGTCTTAGAATCCATTAAACACTATTCACCCCCCTCTGTAGTATTAAATTAGCCTTAAGATCCTTAATCCACACCCCTTTCATAAAGCACTACCTTGACCACTCGAACTCTTTCTAATCTGAGTCGAACAACACAATGGAATGAGTAAACGTATGACAAATCCGAACTATTTTTTCTGCTCTGCTTATTCGACTATAATTGTTTATTGTGTTTTTAAGAGTAATTCTTATTGATCCAGTATTCTATGATGAATAAACATTATTTGTTCTATATTTTCCTCATAATTGGTAAGCGATGGTGGAACATAATCCTCATCATAATCCATTGGCCTACTCTAATTCCCCGATCTTCTAACTGGTTATATGGTGGACAAGACTTAAAACCGATAGGGATGTGCATTCTTTTACATATTGACTTATCCATAGTCACACCATATCCCTAACTAATTACTTACTTAATTAGTAGTTAAAGAAACTCCAAAGTGTCTGAAAATGCAAATTAATAAATTACAATACGGGTTATAATTTTTGAAAGTACCAGAGAGTGTTGAGTCTGGAAAATTTCGTAGACTAACATTGCCCAACTAACCCATATTTTTCCAATAATAGCGTATGTAGCCGAAGCCGACCTGATGACAAGTAGACATTTGATAATGGCAGAGGTCGATCTGTGTGTCATTGTACATGTCAACATGTATACTTCAAGGGTTAGATATGATGTCTGCATTTTTTTTCATTTTTACATATTTTTTTAAAAATCACTAAATTTTATTTAATAATTTTAAAACCGTTTTCTCTTAAATATTTTTGTATTAGCTTTCTCATTGGTTTCTAATACAATTCAGTTATAAATATCACATATATTCTTTCCTTAGCTCTCGGTTTTCAATCCGATTGACGTTGAAAATTGCTAATACAACTCAGTGCTAAATACCACAACTACTGTTCATTAATCGACTTGTTACTGATTGTCAATCAGCTAAAGATAAATTTTTAAATAAAAGTTATATTAATTTTGAATACAAAATAATTATTAGATTTTAAATAAAGGAAAATATTATATCCTTAAATCTGCCGATCGATTTTGTGATCCGTCGAGTAATCCAAAACATCTCACTTTATTTTTTATGTTTGTTAGTACACAAAGGAGGCGTTTTGTTGATTGTATACATAACATATAAAAATGCTATTTTACTAAAGTAAATATCCACTTTCAAATCCCACTACGTATCCAGTTTGTAATTCTAAATCATACGCTGATGCACTTAAAGGGAGAACGAGGAAATCTACAACTACTTTGTTTCTCCAACCAATTGATTTCAGAATTTCATACACAAAGTTGACTGAGTATATTCAAAAGGTCACTGATAACTATCTCATACACAGCACGTCCAATTATGACTATGTAGTTCAGTTTGCAAGTGAGGCAGATTACGAAAGAATCGTAAACAACAGTACCTATTCTTACTTCGGAAAATTGTTGTTAATAGATGCATGGTACCTTGGCTATGAATTCAAAAAGCCTGAAATCAAAGAAATACAATTTTGGGTTAAACTACATAATTTAGACATGGAAATGTGGACACAAGAGGCATTATCTATAATTGGTAGTTTTATTGGCACTCCATTACACCTAGATGATAACATAGCCAAAAAGAAATATACAAAATATGCCAGAATTCAAATTCAAATTCATATGAAGTCTAAGCTAGTTACAATAGTCACTGTTTTATTACACAATGGTACCAAGAAAGAAGTGACTATCGAATATGAATACATTCCTTATAAATGTGAGAAATGTAATGTTTTCGGTCACAAAGCATGTCTTCATGTTGCTTTAGCCCAACCACAGTGGATACCAAAATCACAGGCAGAGATAGGCAAATCATCTGGGGAAAATAAAGACATTGCACGTAATAAACAGAACTCTATTGACACTGATACATTAAAAACTGTTGCTGACACAATTGAAGAGGAAATACAGAATAAAGATGAGCAAGTAGACGTGTCAGAATTTATAACAAAAAATCAAACGTATCTGTTCAATGGAGAAGGGTAAGTCTATAACTCAAAAACAAGTTCCTTCTAAAAGACCATAATGGAGCAATTCCAAAATCAAACGAGTATAATTATTTGAAATGTTAGGGGTATGAACAAACCATAACGAATTAATGACGTGTTCAAATTTCTAACTAAATTTAGGCCAAATATTGTTGGTTTTGTATAAAACAATCTAAATACTGCTAATCTCGACTTACTTAAAAGTATATCCCGATAAATTGGGAAATTGCTAGTAACAACACATTACAGGTAAAAGGGAGAATATTATTTATTAGGGACTCTTCCATTTGGTGTATTTCGATATTGTCACCGTCTACTCAGCACATCACTATGTCAACAGTTAACGAAGGGGAATTCAAGCTTATCTTTGTAGTAATTTATGGCAGCAATACTTTTGCAGAAAGCATGACCCATGGAAACAAATTATACATGAATTGTCTATAATTTCTGATGCATGGATTTTGATGAGGGATTTTAATAATGCATCATTAACTCTTGACAAATATGGTGGTCTGCCTATACCTTTCAGCCATTTATGATCTTTTAATAAGTGCTTGTTATAATTAGGTCTTGTAGAAATAAAAGCATTGGGTTACAATTACATGTGGAGAAGAAAAGGAGTGGCAAACAATATAGACAAAATTCTTGTCAACAATACATGTCTACAAAAATTCTCCTACATGAAAGCACTAACCCTTTCTCAACTTTCTAGTGATCACAACTCGTTGCTTCTGCACTTGATTCAGGTATACAAGGACAAAGGGTACCCATTCAAATAGTGAGTGGCATTCAAAGGAAGGTTACGACATATGTATAACAAGGGGTTTGAGCTATACCATATGGGAATTTCCAATTCATTATTCGCAGCATAAATTACAGGCATGCGACAACGAATTGAAACTTTGGAATAACTCAAGAAAGAAGGAAAATACTTATCTTGAACTAGGAGAAAAAGAACTAAAGGCTCTGGAGATAGCAATAGATGAAGATCCTGAAAATCTACAATTATATGAAGAGATGTTACAAGCATGACACGAATTCCAAGTTCAACAACAAATAAAATTCTGAAGCTTGCGAAAAAAGAAAAAGCTCAATGACTACACCAGGGAGATACTAAGTCAAATTTTTTTTTGCTCCAAAATGTCTTTTCGTGGACATATAAATAATATGCAGGCATTAACTGATATAAATGGTAATCAACTTTACAAGCCTAACGAAATTGAGCATGAGGCAGTCAATTATTACATAGAACTGTTTAATGGAATTTATGAAAATGAATTCCTGAATTTTTGAAGTATTTAAGAAATTAACGAGGCAGGCTAAAATTTTCTATTGAGGGAAATTTCACTGGAAGAAATAAAAAAAGTTGTTTTCTCGATTCAGGACGACAGAAGTCCAGGGCCAGATGGAATATATGTGAAATTTTTGAAATTGCATTGGGATAATATCGAAGTAGACCTACTTGCTGCTGCACGGGGCATGTTCAGTTTTGGTAAACTCTCTATCTGTGCAGTTGAAGCCATGCAAAATCCTCGCTATGGCGAATAGAGCACTTCAACTGCTACACCTTTTCAATATAGCGTTATTAAATAGTAGATCCATTTTAAGCCTCTTTATTTTCCACTACATCCGCTAAATCAAAACATTTCAGCACCCGTTTAAGCAATATTATTATGAAAATGCTGATTTGACTAGTTATTTTTTGAACCAAATCAATAAAGTTATAGTAAAGACCTAATTATAAAGCATAAGTGCTTAGTATGAGTTAGAATCTATTATAATCACCAAATCTAAACTGCATAAATCATGATAATTTTTGGTTTTATGGTATAAAATCAAATAATATTTCATTTTTTTATACAAATGATTTGATGATGAGAATAAATTAACTTTAAACATTTCGTTTCATATGTAATAAAGATTTTTGCACCTTCGCTATTTTCCACTATATCCTCGCGTTATCCCTGTCATAACTTTTTACATCTTCACCGCTACGCAATTGCTAAGCGTTTTAACTACATAGCTCCCAAAAGGTATTAATCACACTTTTATTACATTAATGCCAAAAGTTGAACAACTAAGTCACATAAAACATCACCGACCAATCTCTTGTTATGTAATAGATTGAAGCACTTTCTACCTTATTTATAATCCTAAATTAAAGTGCTTTTATTGCTGGGAGATATGTATGGGAGAACATATTACTAGCACACAAATTACTACGAGACTTCAACAAATGGGGTGTTGATAAATTTTGTATAAAAGTAGATATTCAAAAAGCCTATGACAAGATCAATAGGAATTTTGTTTGTTATATTACGAGGAGAATGAGATTTCGTATACATTTCATTAACGTTATATTTGAATGTATAACACTGCCACTTTCTCAATTTTTATTGTAAGGGATCCCTAATGGATATATTATGAGTAATAGAGGCTTACATCAAGGCGATCCGCTATCGCCTTATTTGTTCACTACAGCCATGGAATATTTCACCTATTTAATGAATGAGGCATCTACTCTAGGCTTTTACTGCCAGTCTACAAAATTAACCCATACATTACTCATCTACTTTATGCCTACAACTTCATGATTTTTGGCAAGTCAGATGTACAAGCAGCACCCACAATTAAAGTAATATTTGATAAACTTGCCAAAAGTTCGGGGCTAAATGCAAGGCAAAAATCTACTTGGGTAGAGAAGGGACTAAAAAAGAGGATATGCTAGCAAAACTGAAGTTTGAATGTAACGACTCAGAATTTCTGTCATTTGAAATTCATATATTTAATTGATTTTAAATATTAACAAGTAAAATTTGTAAGTCGAATAAATTTTATTTCGAATATCTAGATTTAAATTGATAATTAAATCGATAATTTAATATTTGAAATTACAGAAATAATTGAAAACTGGGTTTAATGTGATTAAAATTGATTTGTAAAGTTGTATTAAATCATATTGGAGTTAGAATGATGTTATAGAACTTTTAATATTTTATTTAAAGTTAATTTATGGAAATTGAATACTTTAATATTTAGTTGACGAGTAAAAATAGTCATTTTTCAAACAGTCTCGGATTTCAACGAAACCAATTTCATCGGATTCGTAATGTTATATTATTGTAAGATTTCAAATTTCGTATCAATCGGATTTACGGTTTGTCCGAGGCAAGTTAAAGCGCACTGAAATCGGTTTAAGTGAATTTTAAATTTAAAATAGTCAATTTGAAAACCTATCTTTCAAATACAATCAAATTGGCTTCTGATATACATTCCATTACGTTCGGAATAGGGGTAAAACATTATAAACGCCAGGCGACACGCTTCTTTTGGAGTTATATTTAAAATTGCAGGCATAATATAATGCTAAAACATTCCATTGCGTTCAGAATAGGGGTAAAACATTCAATTGCGTTCGGAATAGCAGGCATAATATAATGGTACCCATGCTGGCTAAGATCTATATTGTAATTTCGAAATGTTTTCCTGCACTTTTCACTTATAGTAATAATATCAAAAGAAATTTGCGCATCAAGCATGTTTGACTATCATAAGGAGAAATCTCCTCCAATTCTGCGTTTGCATTGTGTGTATGGCAGGAGGCCTTATGGTAGTTACATTTTCTAAAAACATTGCGGATCTATTTTAAAATATTTCTTTGTTTGTTTTTAAAGATAAACTGTTTTAAGTTCTTACACCAGTCTCATGACTGACCTGGAGTTTATTGTTCCATTCCTAAACTCTGGGTGCCCATCATTTTCTACACGGGTAGCCTAGAGTCGGGTGATTAGGTCATTCTGGAAATTCAGGAAATGCTGTGGAGATCAGAAGTAAGCTGGATGGCGAAGCGTATCACTTGTATATGATATTATCTTTTCCGCTGTGTATTCAAGTGTGGGGACAGGTTCATATAACTGTCCATTATTGTGTTGTGTTGTATATTGACTCTGATGATGTAATGTATAAAATGTACAGTTCTTTTGATTTAAAGATATTCATTTATCTATTATATGTTGTTCCGCTGCGATATGTGAGTTTCAGTTATTGTTTCTGTTTTTTCTTCTTTCTTTCTTCTTCTACCTC
The DNA here is from genome assembly GCA_030765085.1 of Allium cepa. Taxonomy (NCBI): domain Eukaryota; kingdom Viridiplantae; phylum Streptophyta; class Magnoliopsida; order Asparagales; family Amaryllidaceae; genus Allium; species Allium cepa. Next base: position 738,576,716 of record CM060943.1, read on the forward strand.
TTCTTCTTTAACCCTAACAATTCGGTTTTCCGGCCTTCGATTGCTCGGTAGTTGATACAGTGGACGTATTAATGTCGATTTTCGAAAGTCGAAAATCCCGTACGTTACATCTGGTATCAGAGCATTTGGTTAAGCGACAAGCTTGGCTCTTATGGGTGTTACTCATTAGAGATAGAGTCAGCAGTACTCTAGAATGAGTGTGAGTGTAATAACAGATATGAGCGCGTATTTGTTAGTGAATATAAAAATATTTTATATTGTGTTTGCTTATCCGTTGAGCTGTTTATGAATTCTGGTCGGTGCGGGAAGTACAACCGTATCGATAGGGGTTTTTAAACTCTTAAACGAGATAAACCGACATAGTATCATTTTAAATTGGGTTAATGAAATAATTTTACCTTGATTATATTTTATATATAAAATAATAATCTTTCAGAATTATTAAAGTGTATATAAATCGGTTGTTAAAAATGTAAGAATATATATATATATATATATATATATATATATATAAGTTAATTAAAAGAATAATTGTATAAGCAAATGAATTATTAATGGAATTATAATTAATATGATTTACAATTGTGAAATAATCTTATATATAAGAAGTGAAACCATATGAATATATTTATAAATATGAGTTGTAAATAAAAATGAATTTGGACTATGAATTTGAAAATTTTGAATCCCATCTATTTTGAAAGTTGTTTTTCAAAGTTAAAGATGTTATTAAGTAAGATAAATCAATTTGGAATAATCTTATGTAAGTGAAGTGGAATAGTGAAATTCTATAAGATAAAGACTTATAAATGTGAGTTATAAATAAAAGAATTTTTTTGAAAGAATATTAAGCACTGAATTCACTACCGTCATTGGGAAATAATAAGGGTGATGACTGCAGCATCATCAGTATCATTTTCGAGTTTCTGTGTGATGGATTTGCTACCATAGTAGGTTGAAAATTGAAGTTTGGTTGTGATAGAGAAAGTTGAAATTAAAATCCAAGTTGTAATTGTTGAATATAAGTGAAACGAGTTTTGAACTTATAATATGAAATAATAAAGATTTTAGCTTTGGTAAAGTTAAAGGATTTGGTTAGCATAGTAAATATATAAGTTGTATAACTTATTAAATGTGCAAATGTAAGTGAAACCAAATGATAAAATGGTTAAACAATTTTATTAAGCAAAACGAGATATGAATTTGAATAAGTGACAAAATTTGACCTTGGTAAAAGTTAAATAGATGGAATCTGAATTGGATTTATAAGGGGAAATTTAGGTTAAGTTAAACAAATGATGTTTGAAATGGAATATAACTTAAGTAATGTTGAATGAAGTTGATTTTGGTATCGAAGTAAATTAATAAAGTGAAGTGATGAATATGAACTTGAGTTATATAAATGAAATTCAACTTTTGTGGTTAAATGAATTAGCAATTGAATTGAACAAATGAATTGAATATTAATCAATCGAATGTAAAAGAATTGATATAGAATAATGAATGTAAGTGTTAATTCATTAGAAGCTAATGAAGTTGAAGAAAAATTGAATAATTGAATGGAAGTCAATTTAATATCAACCAATTGGAATTAAAAGTGTTAAACCAAATTGAATGTGAATTTAATAATTTGGTTATGTTGGTTATGATTTGGTTGTTATATGATTGTTAGTTGATTGTATATAATTCATTAAGTGTTAATGAAATTGAATTGATAAATGGAAAGCTATGTAATTGAATTTGAATTGAAGTGAACTAATGTGAATTGGTTGTAAGTAATTTATAAGGTTTTGATACAAATTTTAACTTATGGGAATTATTTTGATTGCATTGCTTATGAAAACTATATGTTTTCTATTGAAAATTAGTGAAATGTAAATGAATTTCCTATATATGTCACTTACATGTTTAAATTGAGTAAGTACAGGTACCGGGGCTATAGTTGGCTGGATATGGTCACGCTAAAATGCTAATAAATAACTGCTTTGCTTAAAAATGCTAAAAAGATACGCATACGCAATAAAAATAGGAAATATGAACTATTTTTCTGTTTTCCGACCGTGTGGGTCGATGTATATATATTTATATTTATTGTGATATTGCAAAAGCTCCTCCGTACAAAGGAGACTCTGCCAAAATTTTCCGTAAATTTTGGGAGTTAGAAAAAATTTTGAAAATTTTTAGAAAATTTTTGTTAACGAAAAGTCAATTTCTAAATTGAAATGAAAATGTAGGAATTGAACTAGAAAAGTGTAACCATCGGATTTTGGAAAATTTAAGGAATTAAAATGAATCTGAAATCAAGTTGGAACGGTTTGTTTTTGAAAAAAAAAGGTTAACGGATTCTGTAAATGTTTCTTACTTGGCAATTTCGAGGACGAATTTTTTTAAGGGGGAAGTTTGTAACGACCCAGAATTTCTGTCATTTAAAATTCGTATATTTAATTGATTTTAAATATTAACAAGTAAAATTTGTAAGTCGAATAAATTTTATTTCGAATATCTAGATTTAATTTGATAATTAAAATGATAATTTAATATTTGAAATTACAGAAATAATTGGAAATTGGGTTTGATGCGATTAAATTGATTTTTAAAGTTGTATTAAATCATATTGGAGTTAGAATGATGTTATAGAACTTTTAAAATTTTATTTAAAGCTAATTTGTGGAAATTGAATATTTTAATATTTAATTGACGAGTAAAAATAGTCATTTTTCAAACAGTCTAAGATTTCGACGAAACTAGTTTCATCGGATCCGTAATGTTATGTTATTGTAAGATTTCAAATTTCGTGTCAATCGGGTTTACGGTTTGTCCGGGGCAAGTTAAAACGCACTGAAATCGGTTTAAGTGAATTTTAAATTTAAAATAGTCAATTTGAAAACCTATCTTTCAAATACGATCGAATTGTCCCCTGATATATATTCCATTGGTTCGAAATAGGGGTAAAACATTATAAACGCCAGGCGGCATACTTCGTTTGGAGTTCGGAGAAATTCCGGATGAATAGTGTCGCGAGAATTTTCTATAAAAGGACCTTTATTTTCTCATTTGCATCAAAACCCTGGCTAGGGTTACAGTCGCCGCCTCTATATTATCAATGGCCAAAAAACTCTCCTCTTCCTCCCTCATTTTCTTTAAATCTATTTAATGATTCGAAAAGTTTTCAACTACAAAGTGGTAGAGCTCGGCGCGATCGACATATTAAACGGTTGTGATTGAATATGGCGAAGCAAATCGTCATGAAATTGACCGAGAACGCTTCGGGTTTGAGCACAAATTCCGAGGCAATGGCGAAGCTTTGAAGGTGCGGTCTTTGGCCATGGATAGAGTTCGAGTTGCTCTTCGAGGTGGCGCTAGTTGATCGTCGTATGTTACGACGTAGGAGGCACGAAAATTGATGAAAAGGGGCGGTCGTATGGGTTTGTTCGACCTGATGATGTGAACGGGGAAGAAACGTTGCACGGCCCTGATTTGGACAAAAAAAATAAACGGCCGATATGAAGTTGAGTTAAAAATTTAAAAATAATATTGAAATTAATTTATATAAATTTGTACGATGTTTAAAACGTGATAACTTCTTCCTACGAGGTCCGTTTTGGACGAAACAAATTACGTTGGATTCGTATGGACGAGCACTACGCGATGGAGCTAGATTGGAGTTGATTGGAGCTAGTGTGAATTTTGAGAAAAATTAAACGCGCATTTAATTTTATTTGGAACGAAACACTGCAATTGTTATTGGAAGCAAGGTGAGAACTTCTCACTCAATCGAATTTGTTTTGATTTAAATTTTAAATAGTAAGATTTAAAATTGCTTGATTGTGTTGATTTTACGCTTGGATGATAAATTGCTATCTGTTGTTTTGAAATAGACCCTATACGCCGTATATTAAGCGGGGGTTATTATATTAAACACATATACCGCGATATTCCACCGTGAATGGAATTGGTATTATATATGTACTTGGAGTTGATTTTTCGCATTATATAGCGGATGAGACTCTATTGCGCCGCATAATAGCGGATAATATTTTATATCAACCCATGAACCGCGATATTCCATCTTGAAACGGGATTGGTATTGTGTTAACATCTATGGATGCAGGGAAACAGGTTGGAGGGATCCAACTGGATTCCTCAACAGTATTGATTTATTTACAGATATTTGCGACATATTCAATTATCATATTAATATATGATGTTTTGGATGCCGTGGTTGATGTATTGGTGCTGTTGCAGCATTGGGCCTATTTTTGGAGTTTTAAAAATGTTAAAGTAATGATTTTGAATTTAAAAGGATTTTCAAGTGATTTTTGAAAGTATACATTTTTTTGAATTTTGGAATTGATTCATTTTAAATAAATAAAGCTTAAAATTTTTATTTTATAAAAATTATGATTTTTGAAATAAGTAGTTGATTAATTTGTAAAATGGTTTAAATTGAGATTTTTTTAATTATTATAAACGGTTTATACAAAAGATTTATAAAATTGATATTTATAAATTAAAATATTGGAATTATAAAACGAGTTTTTATAAGTGTTAAAATGAAGTATAAATGGATTTCATAAGTGAATGAAATTTATAGATTTATAAATTATGAAGTTATAAAATGAATAGATTTTGTAAAATAAAAGATTCATAAGCAATTAACTTATAAATTTGGATTTTGGGTGTAAATGGGATATGGATAGAATTCGTTAATAAAGTGATTTTATAAGTTGAAGTTGTTATAAAATATTAATGGAATTTATAAATAATTGTTTTATAAATCCGAAATCGACTTATTTTGATAAGTTAATTATCATAGCTTATTAAAGGAGATATATCCACGATTTTGGACAGCGGATAATCCTTTAAATTAAATATGTAGAAGTGTTGAATCTGAAAAACGATTTATATTCACTATTTTGGACAGTGAATAATATATTAAAGAAATGTTTTAGGAAGTGATCTTTTAAATAGAAAATAAACGATTTGAAGTTGTTTTAAAATGTGTTAAGGATCGAAACCATGGATTTCAACATTCATTGTTGAAATAGACATTTTCGAGAAATAAGGAAAAGATGGACTATAACACTGTTGTTATAGTAAATGATTTTCGAAAGGAAATGTTTTTGTATAGTATTGGGATTTATATATCTATCGTTTTTTCGAATCCCTATGCTATAGATTTTGGGTTGTCGTAACGATGTTTTACGTAACATTCGTTTTGACCCAAATAAATGTGTTTAAAGAGAATGTTTTCCTTAAAAGAATAAAATATATACTTAATCGTGTTTTAAGTATATTGAATATTTTCTAAGTATTGAAAATAAATAGATCAGTGAATTACTTATTGTTAAATAAGTATTTGGAAATGTTTTCCAATGTAGAAATTGAAATGGTTTTGAGAATAAATATTTTCAAAGATAATTTGAAGTGAATATTTGGCAAGTTATTTAATTTATGGAAGATAAAAAAAGGGCCTAGTGATTGTTATGGTGCTGAATATTTGTTGGTTTGCTTTGATAGTTAAATAACCGACTATCAATATTTACCGTTGAATGAGTATTTGTTGTGATTTGCTTGAATTTGAATGCTACACTTATTTTCAAAATAAGCGCTCGTTATTCGGTTTAGCTGGGAGAGGACCTTTGGGTCATAAATCCCATTTCGGATAGTGATACGTCGTAATGGATAGCATTTGAAGACCGGTGTTGAAGACCGGATATTTTCGAAAATGGAAGGATTACCGTCGAATGACACTGCATCGGCTGATCCCCGATATAGAGATTTTATCGCCCTTTGTGATGGGAAGTCCGGACGTGATTAGTGAATATCCGGATTTGCAAGGGCTTCTTTGGAAGTGCCTTCAGTTCCGTTCGATCCCGGAACGGACTTGTGTGGATGTGTGTCTGACGTTATAATTTGAGATGTAAAGTTGGTTTCTATCAAATGCATTTCTGTTGGTGGTGGAGAATTTATTCTCTTAGCTTAACACCATTCTCTGAGACGTACGAGCTCAGAGGTTATGTAGTTGATGGTTACTAGTGATATATTCCCAATTTGGTAATGTGGCATGCTGAGTGCTGCTGATCATTTGTTGATCAAAGCGTGGCTTTTATGCAAAGCGTAGCTTTGTGGACGAGACTTCATCGGACCTCACACCCCGGAAATGGTCAAAACAGGAAGAATGCAGTAAGGTTATTTGGGGATCGCGCCCCCATAGGGTATGTACATTTCCTTCTGGATAGAGGTGGTATTATGGTATGGAGCCCTGATACTTAACCTATGTGGTTGCTGCAAATTTATTTCTTTATGGTTGTTGGTGATTCCTGGGATTTAGGTTGGTTACGACCGGGGGATGGCATACTCGTGTCAGTAGTTACCTAGCTAGAGGTAACCCGGCCTTGTGTTGGCAGAGATCCGGTTAGGTTCTCGAGGTGTCCTTCTAGAGGCATACCCATGTGGCAATGGGAAGTTCCTTGGCCTGACCATTAGTTGGGAATCCAAAGAAACAATACGAACCCTTTACGATTGCAAATTGTATAACCTGCCTCCTCAGGAGGTAGCTTAGCAGGCATAATATAATGGTACCCATGCTGGCTAAGATTTATATTTTACTTTCGAAATTTTTTCCTGCACTTTGCACTTATAGTAATAATATCAAAAGAAATTTGCGTATCAAGTATGTTTGACTATCATAAGGAGAAATTTCCTTCAATTCTGCGTTTGCATTGTTCGTGTGGCAGGAGGCCTTATGGTAGTTACATTTTCAAAAAACATTGTGGATCTATTTTAAAATATTTCTTTGTTTGTTTTTAAAGATAAACTGTTTTAAGTTCTCACACTGGTCCCATGATTGACCTGGAGTTTATTGTGACATTCCTAAACTCTGGGTGCCCATCATTTTCTACACGGGCAGCCTAGAGTCAGGTGATTAGGTCATTCTGAAAATTCAGAAGATGCTGTGGAGATAAGGAGTAAGCTGGATGGCGAAACGTATCACTTGTACATGATATTATTTTTTCCGCTGTGTATTCAAGTGTGGGGACAGGTTCATATAACTGTCCATTATTGTGTTGTGTTGTATATTGACTCTGATGATGTAATGTATAAAATGTACAGTTCTTTTGATTTAAAGATATTCATTTATCTATTATATGTTGTTCCGCTGCGATATGTGAGTTTCAGTTATTGTTTCTGTTTCTTCTTTCTTTCTTTCTTTCTTTCTTTCTTTCTTCCTCTACCTCTTCTTCTTTAATTAACAATTCGGTTTTTCGGCCTTCGATTGCTCGGTAGTTGATACAGTGGACGTATTAATGTCGATTTTCGGAAGTCGAAAATCCCGTACGTTACATTGAAGAAGGATATTTACCTGTAACTTACTTGGGATTACTCTTCTCTTCCAATTCTCTTCATCGCACTCAATGCCAACACCTGATACAAAAAATTCAAAGTAAACTACAAGGTTGGGACTCACATTTTCTTAGTTTTGCGTGTAGTGCTGAATTATTAAATTCAGTAATTACCCTTACAGTATTATATTGGATATTTATATTTCAACTTCCAAAGAACACTATTGATAAGATTAACACCCTATGTCTATTTTTTTTTGCGTATGCAAATAATACAAGGTAGCATGGAAAACTTTATGAAAACCCAAAACCGAAGGAGGAATTGGTCTTAAATTATTTTTAGATTTACAAAAGGCGGCATGTTTGAAACTTTTATGGAATTTTTTGGTAAAGGACAACTTATGGAGTATATGGATGAAAGAAAGATACCGCAAAGATGAAAATTTTGGTCTATGCATATTGATAATAATGCCTCATGTATATGGGAACATACGTTACGACTAAGAATAGATGCCAACAATTTTTTAATAAAGCTATTTCAAATGGAGAAACAATCATTATGGCATGAACTCTAGATTAACTACAAGTGCTTGGTAGATTTATTAAGACTGGACAGATTTCATTTGATTGGCTCCTTGCAGTTAACAGTTGCAAACATTGTCGATAATGGTGTTCTTAGTCTATATTTAAATAATGTAATAATAGAAATTGCAGACCAAATCCAGGAAGTGCAAATTAATAAAAATTATAATACCGATTCTTATGAATGGTGTAAGGAAAACAATTTCAGTTTTCATAAGGCCTAAGACAAGATCAGAAACAGTACTAACACGTAAAATTGGGCAAAATTGGTCTACACAACAAAAATAACAAACAAATATCCTTCATCACGTACTTAGCAATTCTTAATCGTCTTAATACCAAGGATAGATAATCACAATTTAGAATTCCTATTGATGGGGTATTTGTTTCGTGCGAAAGAGATATAAAAAGCAGGCAACATCCATTCTAAGAATGTTCCCTGGAGCTTACTAAAAGTTAAATTAACGAAGAATTGAGAAAACTCAGCTTGAATTCTTATTAATCACCAACATCCATATTCATAATAGATACCCAAGACTCTGTCTTATGGTAATTCTAGAATTGAGGAAATAGCAGGAAATCTTTTGAAGATATATTCCCTATTGCATACCACTCATAACATCTAATCATATATTCTAAATATACTAGAATATCTTAATCATATATTCTAAATACATCATAATATCTAATCATATATTCTAAATATATCTCAATAGCCCCCCTCAAGTTGGAGCATGAGATTCAAAAATGTCCAACTTGGAGAGAAGAAAATAAAATTGAGCCTTGCCGAGAGCCTTTGTAAATATGTCCGCCAACTGTGACGATGTGGAGACATGAGTGGGAGATATCAAACCTTCATTGATCGCATCACGAACAAAGTGACAATCAACCTCGATGTGTTTCGTCCTCTCATGAAAAACAGGATTCTTTGCTATATGTAATGCCGATTCACTATCACAAAATAATTTAATAGCTTTAGGATGACGCACACCCAAACTCAACAACAATCCTTTTAGCCACTTCGATTCGCAGGTAATTGCAGCCATAGACCTATATTCGGCTTCCGCGGAAGACCGAGATACCGTGTGTTGTTTCTTTATCTTCCAAGAAATAGGAGATTGACCAAGAAACACAATCCAACCTATCAACGAGCGGCAAGTAAGAGGACAAGCTGCCCAATCCGAATCACAACATCCTTCCAAGGTCAACTCACTGTCAGCACGGAGCCAAATACCCTGACCCGGAGCCCCTTTCAAATAACGCACAAATATGAGAATCAAATTGGATAATAGTTCATAAATCATCATTAAGTTGAGAAACAGAAATTAAACTGCAACTCAAATTTGAAACATAAAGTATTCCAGTGAGGGTAATTTTGTCTGACATACATACGGATCTCACCAAAGCAGCAATCACTTTTTCACCATTCGGCAAACCAACAGAGCACTCAAGATTTTGTGTGTCAAATAACCATGGACGTTGCCCTGTAACATGATGGGTTGCTCCGGTATCGATAATCCATGAAGTATTATCAAACTTACCATTTAATCTATTTTCGGGAATTTTATTATTACCAATCACACCTTAAATAGCTTTCCACTGCTCACTTGTGAACAATTGACCTTCACCACCAACCATGGCAAATTATTCTTGAGGAAAAAAATCGTTCTTTGACTCTGATACCATGAAGAATTGGTAAAACTCAGCTTGAATTATTATTAATCAGCAACATCAATATTTATAATACATACCCAAGACTCTATCTTATGGTAACTCTAGAATTGCGGAAACAGTAGAAAATATTCTGAAGATATATCCCCTATTACATTCCACTCATAACATCTAATCATACATTGCGGAAATAGCAGGAAATCTTCCGAAGATATATCCCCTATTACATACCACTCATAACATCTAATCATGTATTCTAAATATATTATAATATCTTAATCATATATTCTAAATATATCATAATATCTAATCATATATTCTAAATATATCTCAATAATTAAACATGCTACCTGACATCATGCCGACGTGGGAAGACGAAATACATTTGCTGATTTCCACCTTCAACAACAAAGACCAAATAAGAGATCTAACTTTTGTCACTATCACCGCTGCAATGTACCACATCTGGCAAGAATGAAATAACCGAATATTTTAAGGTAGGAAAATTGATAAATTACATAAGTGTAGACAAATTGATTTCTTTGTTCAAATCTTATTTCTGTTTATCTCTATTACCAGTTCAGATTCTAGTTCTTGTTTATCTCTTACAATTTCAATCTTTGTTCTACAATTCTGCATATTTTTATTTCTTAATTCTGTTCATTTTTGCTTTATATTTCCTGTACTTATTTTTCTGCCATTTACAAATTCTTGTCCTTGTTTGTATAATTTTCCTGCAATTTATTTAATTCCAGTGCTTGTTTCTTTTTTCTTTTTGCATTTATCATCTGTATGTGTATCGTGCAATCTATATTTCATTGCCATTTTTGAACTCTTGAATCTGATGCTCATTCTTAAACACCGTTCTACCATTTCTTCAAAAAGTATATTTCAGTTCCACTAAATCTTGACTCACTTACCTGGTTTGCTTCATAAATCTCTACCTAATACTCTACTTTCTTGATAAAACTTATACTGTGCACGTGTATCTGGTATTAGTGCACACTCATTGCTTCACTTTCACATACCCTCCTAAATAAACTGTCACTTTAACACTACCATTCCTTATCAAAACACCATCACCTTCACCAGACAACCCTACCTGACATCATGAGCAAGGACAAAGAACAACCTAGGCCTTCCAAATCGGTATCAGAGCCTCAAGATGAGTATATTTCTAATCCTCGTCATTCAAAAGATCTAGGCGAGCAATCTATCAATGATTTGGAGCTGTTAAATCAAGATTTGAATACAAATTATGATGATATATGCAATACATTCATCACTTTAGTTCAAGATGTCCAACGAATCAAGAATCAACACTTTCATCATTTTCCACAACAGCCTACACCACTACCACATTCCTCAAAGTGGAAATTAGTGGTAAGGGCCTCTAAGTCAGGCCCATTTATTTTCTAGGACACAGTTTCGAATGAATTATTTTGCAGGAAGAAAACATTCGTCCGACCTTTTTTTCATATTAAACCGTCTCAGCTGCAAAAGGTGATTTTTCTAATCTCCTAATCTATGATTTTCTCCTAATATACAAACCGGCAAAACACAATTTCTTCCGACCTCCAATTCTGTAAAAGATGATTTTTCTACGTTGATCAGGCGATTTGCGAATTTCTTAAATTGATCAGGTGATCTTCCTAATTTGATAATGGGATCTGAAAATCAACGTTCAAGATATCAGTTAAGGGATTGTGGTGATGAAAGGTATTGTTTTTTTTTGTTTTTATAAGTTTCTGTTTTGTTTGGTTGTGATAATAACTCCTCAATTTTTTATGTTTTTAGTCCACTGTTCTCACTTCCTCGTCAATTTTTTTAATGAATTTCTATTTTTGTTAAAAGCAGTATACAAATAATTTCAAACATTTGTTATGTGATGTAACTAGATTATATGTTTTCAAACATCTTCATACGCATATTTATTTGTTTACATCTTTAATTGCAGGCGTTATTCATCTGTTATGGTTGTGTTTGATTTCAATAAGAATTCTTTTAGTGCTTGTTTTGGATGCTTCTATTTCTTGTGTTAGGAATAAGATTTGTGATGAGTGAAATAATTTTACTCCATTATGCTTTGATATTTTTTATACTGGAGAATCAAAGACCACATTTTTTGAAACAAATAGTGATCTTCAAACTATATTATGCTTATCTTTGTATAAAAAGGAAGAATATTTGGTTTTTTCTAAGGATGAAGAATAATTCCGTAGATACTGTCCTTGGTGAAAGTAGAAAATCTTGTTCACTTGTTATTGGAGAATCAAGTAGTAATATGTTAGAGTGTGCTGACGATTTACAGTCTAGTTTTACACAAGAAAGGGATTTACATGAGCTGATGAAAAAGAATTCAAATTTTGAATTTTTTACTGGGGTAGGTCAACAGTTTGATTCTGCTCTTGGATTTTGTCGAATAATTAGTGCTTATTGTTTGAAGAATGGGTTTAAAGTACAGTATGTTAAGAATTGTAAGGAACGATTGACAGTTCGATGTGATGTAGATGGTTGTCCTTTCAGGATTCATGCTTCTTGCAAATTGAAGCAATTGAACCAATTTTTTGTTAAAAATATTCATTTAAGTCATTCTTGTGGTGGTGGATTTTGATCAACTAGTAGTTCAACTATTAATAGTGATCTTGTGAGAAGTTTAATTGTTAATTAAATTCGTGATGAGCCAAAAAGGAAAACGTAAGATATTATGAAAAGTTTTAGAAGAGATTATGATGTGGATTTGAGCAATTATTTTGCTTATGAGGGTAAGAAAATGGTTATGAATGATATTTATGGTGATGAAAAGAAGTCTTATAATGATTTGGTTTGGTATTTGAAGGCGATGGAAAGAAATAATCTAAATAGTTACTCAAGTATGGAAGTGGATCCGGATATTAATCAGTTTGAGAGAGTTTTAGTTTGTTATGAGGCATATATCATTGGATTTTGTTATTGTCATCCTATGGTGTTTTTGGATGCAACATTTTGAAAGGTCGAAGTGGTATTTTGATGGCAGCTACTGCAAAAAATAGGAATCAATGTATGTTTGTTATGTTCTTCTTTTTTTAAAATGTAAGTTTGTTATCTTCTTCTTTGTTATAAATTTGGGGTTGATAGTTGTGCTGTTGTAATTTATTTTTATAAATTTGGGTTAGATAGTTGTGCTACTGTAATTTATTGTTGCTGTGTGGATTAACAGTGAATGTATTTTGCTTTTTTTGTTTCAGTTTTTTTCATTGGTTGTGGCTCTTGTTCCTAAGGAAAATGAAGAGTGTTGGAGTTGGTTTTTGACTCACTTAAAGAATACTCTTACTTATGATAGACCATTGACTTTTTTAAGCGATAGACATTGGAGTTTGCTTTTAAGTATTCCTAAAAAATTTCCAAATAGTTATCATTCTTATTGTTTGTATCATATGTAAAATAATATTGCTAGTATTGTGAAAAGTTAAAGAGGATTGTGGGTAGCTCATTTACTAGAACGTTGTGCTTTAGTTTCTAATTGTTATGATTTTGAAAAGGCTATGTCAAAGTATAAAGAAATTGGAGATGCGAAAGCTATTGAATATTTGAGTGATAAGCCATATGACCACTGGGCAGATTTTTTTTGTCCTGGAAAAAGATATTGTGAAAATAAGTCTAATGTAGCCGAAAGTTTTAATTCTTGGATTTTGGATGAAAGAAGTCTACCTGTCACTTTATGTCTTAATGGTATTCGGGTTAAACTTATGATGCAAATGTCTAATCGAAGAGAAGAGGCGTCTTAGTGGACTAGTGTGCTTTGTCCAAAAATGGAGGCTCATTTATTGAAATTGAAGGAAGAAGGGTTTGGATGGAGTGTTTCTAAATCATCCAGGTATGTGTTTGTATTTTATTATATGCTTTTCACAGTTTCTGAAAAAGATAAATGTATTTATCTTTTTTTCTATCTGCTATATATCCTGTGTATTATGTTTTGATTTTGTTGCTGCATTTATTTTTGCATTAAAGAATTCATTTTGTTATCTTACACAATTTTTGCACATACTTTGAGGCTTATGTGTTATAGAGAATATGATATTATGATAATCATTTTTTAATTTTAATTCAACATTCTAAACAGGAATAGGATAGACATAGATCTATGATTGTAAACTTAACCGGCACTCTTTTGCTAGAGTTTTTGTTATACAAATAATAATATGGCTGGAAATTTAGATTTCATTCAAACTGGCTGTCTGTGTTCAAGCTATTTACAAGAGACGTGTGTTGAAAATTTAGGTAAAATTAACAACAACAGTTCTGTCAACTTTGTCTGTGATATCAGACAGAATCTTTACTAGCCCAATGATATTTGATAACAAATGTAATCGTAGTGAACATCCTTTATTGCATTTAGTCTTCATAGTTCTATTATGCTTCTTTTGTAATAGTGGTAAACATCCTATATTAGGATTTTCTGACAATGATTTTCCTAATATTTGTGCTGATGTTAAAATTCTCTGTTTTATTTTCTATTGTGGTTGTGTAAATTTTTAGAGTAAATCATTGCTTACGTTTTTTGCTTTAATCTGTTGTTTTTTTATATAGTTGATACGTTGACTAAGTTTTTTGAAATTTTGTAGGTATATTTTTGAAGTTCATTCTCCAACATCGCAAAATGTTGATCTTAAAAATCGTATATGTAGTTGCAATCAATGGAAAGTGACAGGTATTCCTTGGGCACATGCTTTGAAGTGTATTTCTTTAACCATAAATTCTGTTTATGAATATATTTAGAATTACTTTACTGTTGAGTATTATCGAGCTTTGTATTCACATGCGATCAATCCTATTCCAAATTTTGATAAGGAAGCAATTGAAGTCGAGGAATCATCTATTGTTCTTCCTTCTAAGCCTACTCGTGGAGCTGGTAGGCCTAGGATGAATAGAATTGAAAGGGTTGATTTTCATGCTAAGCAAAACAGATGCGGAAAGTGTAAAAAACTAGGACATAATAGAAGGGGGTGTTCTTTGAATAATTGAGTTGAGTGTTTTAATCCAATGTATTTGATTAATTCTTCTTTGAATATTTTCAGTTGAATATTTGAATAATTGGGTATATTAAATTGTTGCTCATATGTTTCTGACTATTTTTGGTATTAAGCAATTTTTATATTTAATTTTTATTTGGTATATATTGTTGTTATTTTTGTGAAAAAGATAAATTCATATATCCTTTTTTGGTTCTGTTATAGATTGAAAGATCCATCAATGTACCAAGTGTCATTTGCTTTCCAAAAATTATTTTTCTGTGCTATTACAGTTGTATGTTGGGAAGAGAGTTTAATGTTTTTCCTTGTTATCTTTATCTATAATTAAATAATTTTCAATCAGAACATATTGCAGGTATACAGAAAGAGCTATATGAGATACTAGGTATTGTATTAATTTTATAAAATTAAGATTCTATAGTAAAACTGAGGGCAATACCACTTGTATTATACTTATCCCAAATTTTATTTGCATTATTATGAACAAACAAAATTTATACATAGTATGCTTTAAAAAGAACAAGTTGTATAAGGTTTTTCTTAGGCTATCAGTTCTACAAATATCATTTTTAGGGTGATGACTTCAGTGCAACTAAGACCATGAATGTAACTAATGTTTTACTGATGGACAATAAAGGAAGTAACAAATGTTTTATTCTCTTATATGCAATGTTTCTTATGGTGTATGTTGCATTTTGAAAATTTTTTAATTGACGTGTATTATCTTCCAATGTTAATTTAAATTGGAGATTGGCATTTCTTTTGCTTTTGTAGCTATATGTATCAAGTAAACATGGTGAAAACTCAAGCTTTTGTAAATAGTTTGCTCTGTAACAATGTCATCTGTTTGTTTTTAGGTTGCTTGCTCTTATAAAGACATAGGACAATATGCAGAATATTATACTGTACATGAAATAAAATGAATAGTGTTATACATGTAAATCTAGGACACATAAAAACTATGCGTACTGTAAAAGACTGATACAACATACTGTTAATAATGTATTATTTTATGACATCAAAATATTATGAATAAAAGGTTAATGATTTTATCTTTGTTAACAGAGCATTAGAAACAAATCAGCCATTAAAAATTCATGATCAGTTATCAGAATTTCGCCGTCAAATTAACATCAGTTGCGTAATTATTAGTTATTTAAGATCAGCTATTACAAATTCATGACCAGTTATCAGAATTTCACCATCAAATTAACATCAGTTGTATAATTGTTTGCTATTTAAGATCAGCCATTACAAATTCATCAGTAAATTCTGATATACTGCCTAAAATCTATCATCAAATAATTTTTTAACAAATGTATGATAAAAAGACTGTCAGACATCAAAGAAATTGTTGCTATCATTCTTAGTTTGGATATTTTGTCGTTGAAGCCGAACTACAAAAAAATTCAACTGTCCAGCATATGGTTCATCTGAGAGAAGTTGTGCAACTATTCATGCTCTAAATGCATTGAGTTATTCTTGACTGATTTTTGATGTAGTGTCCATTCCTTGTGCAATCTTTTGTATAAACATCATTATAAAAACTCTACGGTCAAACCTGTATTTGTTAATTTTAGTTATTGTGTAACATGCATTTTTGCATAGAAATCTCCAGTATGTTGAAAATTACGCATTGCTTTGTTGGGCACAGTTAACATTTTTAAGCAATGTAGATTTCCCAGAATTGTTTTCTCCCTTACATCTTGTAGCTCTTTATTGACGTTGTTTTCCGCTGCTTTTTGCCAAAAAAATGTATATAATTTTTTTAGAATAATGATAAATCTATTTATCTTTTTTACTTTTTGTGTTTTTTTACTTACCAGATTAATAGAAAACTTTGAATGTCCACTTCTTAAGGTCTTAGATCTTGTGGTTAAGTATAGAGAATCATAATGGTTCTAAGTACATGATTCCACTACTAGTTCTAGCAAGCTTCAATGTTCGTTGCCGTGTATGGGAAATAATATATTGCAACATAATGGATTTAGAAGTGTTTGTTTAATAAAAGGATTAAACATATCTCTTTTGATATTTTCCATGTTTTCATCTGTTGCACTTTTCTATTAACATATAATTTCAGAAAATTTATCTTATAAACAAATTAAATTTTACATTACTGTTCACTTACTGTCATAGTTGTGTTGACGTATATAATGCTAGAACTTTGTTCTAATAATTTTGTTTTTCTGAACCAAAACCAATCAATAACCTACATTTCAAAAAGAATACGGATTAAGTATAGAATTTACAATGAAGCAAAGTATAGAATTTATTATGCAGCAAAGTATAGTTTTTTCTACTTACTTGACTAGAAATATATTCTCCATAGAGAAGTTCTTCTATCATACTTTTTGTGATGGTGATGAAGTTTCCATCATCACCAATAAATGCTTCATCACTGAAAAATTAAGAGATTAGTATGTTTGCAAAAGATATAACTAGTATGTTTATGAAAATACTAATTCTATTTGTTAATGTTACGTGTTTTTTCCGAGTAACTGAATTTCGAAGTCCAAAAGAACATGACAAACCAATATAACAGTTTATTATTAATGTTACTGGCTGTGGTGTTTACAGTTAGCTTTGAGTATGTCTTTTGTCTTTTTATTACCATTGCTTATATTTGTGTAGTCTGTATCTTATATAATTAACAAATCTAAAAATGCAAAGCATCAAAACCAAAAATGAAAATATAAAGATAAATTAATTTATCTTTTTCAGTTTTGTTTAGTATTTTATTTTTTTAATTTGTGAATCATCAGATTCTGATGCTGGAATAAAATGCTTTATTTGGATTATATATTGTTATCATATTGTACCAGAAACAATATCATATTGGAATAAATCTATATTTAAGTCAATTGATTGAAAAGTAGTTTAGTTACTTACTTGTTTCTTCCAAGAATTTTGAATTTTTTTTTGACAATTTCTTTTTCTTCTTCAGTAAGATATTTGAGGAGTGGATATTTCTCAACATTCCTTGGCTTCTTGTTCTTTTTTGGTTCTTTTAGGACAACATCTTCAACAACAATAGGATTTTTGGGAGAATTTCTTGAGCTGGCACTTTCAAATTGTCAGATTTTAAACTATCCTGTGTCTGCTTTTCTAGTATGAATCTTGAGTTTGCATTATATAAAAAGTTGAAAAATTAGCAGAACTGTTTATATGAATTATACCAACTATTTTTCTTTTTTTCTTACCCTTTTCAGCTTAAGTTTTTTTTATTCAAATTGTCTTTTTCCTTCACATCGTGCTCTTCTAAATTTTCCTACTTCTGGATCTTCATTTCAAGAATCTGGATTCTTTTTTCATCCATTTTTCTTAAACGTCCTTCCTCATTTAATTGTTCTGCAACATTTTTCATCTCAGTAGTCAAAAAAATGACTTTTGACTCTAGCTCCATTATATTATTAGCACATCCTTTGGCATATTTTTTTAGACTTGTGTCTTCCTGGTGCTCATCTAATTTTCTTTTGTTGTTTTGTTCTTCTTCGACCTCAATAACTGTTATTTTATTGGAAAGAAATTCTTTCTCTTCTTTTGTTACAGCTGCAAATTTTTTTAAATCTACAAGGAATATATTTAAAGTTAAGCTTGCACATATATTGTAATTCAAGTACTAGACAAGTTATACACAACCGGTTTTGAGGTAATATAGTTCTGAGCTAAATAATTAATGAACATAGTTTTTTTTTTTGAAATGGTACTTTTATATACAACAAATCATTGGGAGAGCATATCCCATGTCAATAAACGTTCGAAAGCAAGTTTCGAACTTGTGACCTCTTGCACCAAAGCCGAATCAATTAACCACTCGAACATAGTTATTTAGTAGAATCAACGTGTTATATAATAGAACATGGGTAGTCTCACTTTCCTAGAACATGAGAAGTTGATCTTTTCTATTTTCTATCAGATCAGTTATGAACTTCCTAGTTGTTGTTATTATTAGCTATTTATAAAAATTAGCCCCCTTAACTAACGGGAAAATGTGTGATATGTCAAACTTATAAAGTGGAATGTGACTTCAATATTTAAGCCTTTAATATAATAGTGTTATGCAATTCATATAGAGGTATGATCCTGTATTAGTACTAAATGAAACTAGCTTACTTTCTATACTCATTTTGTTTTCTATTATTCAGGCCACTAACAATTCAAGAAATGGCATTCCAAGAAATTAAAAAAAATGTACAGTTTAAAAAAAAGTAGCATGCTTTTTCATTGTCAACTTCAGTGAGGTCCAAATCTTTTAGTTTCGATAAATCCCATTTTCTCATTCTTGGGATTTTCGTTTGTAGATTTTCCTTCTCATCAATTATTTGTGTTCGTTCACAAAACCAATACTGTAAGAAAAATATAAATACATTTATATTTTTGTAATAAATATAAATTTGAATATATTTGTATTTATTCAAAGTTATGAAAACATACCAGTAAGACAATAGTACAGCCTGGTGTACTTCTAGGGTCAGCATGAATCTTTTTAACATTTTTCAAAACATTTTCACATATTGCCCATGGCCAGAAGATTGAAATTAACTTTTTTAAATTTAGCAACTTCTGCAAGAAACCCCATTTCATATAGATTTGGTTGTTTGAAAAAAGGAAAGTCATAACCAGCAATAATAGTAACAATTTCACTAAATCTTCATTTCCTTTTTCCTATTTCTAACAGTGTATTCAATCTTTTGGTTACTGTTTTTTGGCTGATTATGTCTTCTTCTTGAAAATTGGCACTTAGAAAATTGGAGAAACTTTTCATGGCTGTGGCTTTGTTAGAAGCTGGTATAGGAAATAAGTCTTCTCCAGCTAATGGAATTCCAAATATTAAACTGACTTCTTCAAGACTTATTTTGAGTAATTTGTTTCCAATTGTGAAAGCATTTTCTTTTACATCAAAAGAAGTAATGATGCCATCTAAATTCGAAACACTTTTCCTTAAATTTTGTCGTGCTATTGAATCTCTAATGTAACAACCCTGTATTTTGTAAATTTTTTTTGTATATTTTAATTATTTTTAATGTAATATTTTGATTTAAAAACTTATTTTACTTATTTGAAATGATTGAATTTATTATTTAAATATAATCTTGATTTTTATATGAGTTATAATTCCAAACTTGTGTAAGTTGAATATTTGCCTGAAATGCTGATTTTGGTCAAAATAGTCAAACCGTGACTTTTAACTTAAAATTTTAAAAGTTTAAAACTTTAATTTTTTTCTTTTATTATGAAAGTACATAAAATTCTAAGAACACCACTTTTCGTTTCGTTGAATTTGGATGTAAATTGTGAAAGTTATACGCTTTACAATATTGTGCATATATAGGGTTATTTAACAACGACTATTTTAAATTGAATAAATTACTTCTTCTTTGTTATATTTTATTTTAATATGTAATAATATGTTTTATTATATATATTTTGACTTTTAAATATTTTTAAATGATAATATAATTTTTTCAAAATTTACTGTATTTATTTCCTATTTTTAAAGGCTGTTTTATAATTTTCTGCTATTTTCTTCATATAAATTTTACTTAATTATTTTTTATTTATTTTGTGAATGCATTTTATTTTATTTTTTATAAATATTTTTACAAGTCCATGAAGATTTTCTAAAGTTCATTTGAAATTATTTCTAATTTTTAAAGCCTAGTCTGCAATTTTAAGCCATTTTCTTAATTTAATTATATATAATTAAAATTTATTGATTTATTTTATACGTTCACTTTTATTGCTGTGTTTTACTTTATTTTATTCATTTTACATGTATTTAAATTTAAGAAAATTTTTCCAAGTGTATTGAAGTTATTTCTAATTCCTAAGTCTAGTTTTCATTTTCTGTGCCATTTTTCTTATTTTAATCATATCTAATTAATAATTAATTATTAATATTTTGTTTATCTGTTATATTTTCGATTCTAACTGAAATTTATAAGTGTTTTCAGTTATTTAAGATGTATATGAATATATATAGGAAGTTTAAAAGGTTTCAAAGCAAAGAAACATAAAACCGTTTTAACGTTTCTTCTTCCGTTTCTTTTCAAATTAATAGAATTAATTTCCTTTGACCGTTCCTTTCTTTATTGTAGCTGTGCATTTCTTACCTCATTTTCACGTGAAAACATTCCTCTCCACTTCATTTTTCATGGCTAGAAAGGTTTGGTAATGGCTCCTCTTTTCCTCTTCTTTTTGCTCTTCTTTTTCCATTGTTTTCTTATATTTTGCCTTGTTTTCTCATGTGTATTGCTTGGCCTCTCCTCCATAGCCACGGCCACTACCTCCTACATCTCTTCCCAACCATCACCACCATCTACCCCATCAGATCTGACCATGGCCGAACCCCTTTTGATGGTCAAACCCCTCAAACTACAACCTAGATGCCTAGATCCATGCTTATTTGACCTCTACATGCTCATCCACTTCAACCACCACCCAAACCACCACCATAGACGCCGCCACTCCCCAGACCTGACCACAACACACCCCTCCTCACCTCTGTCCAGTCATGACACATCACAGGCCGAGCCCAATCTCCAAGGCTGAGCCCTTGTTTTGACCAAAAACCACCCAATTGCCTTCAAAACCACATCGCCTCCTCATGTACAAACTCCACCTTGTCTTGCCTTGAACCCGAGCTATGTTAGCCCAAACCTGACCCAAAACTTGACCACATCTGAACCACATCAGACCCCAAAGCCATACCAAACAATAGAGAAGGCAAAGCAAAAGACTGCGTAGTCGTATCTCTTTTTATTTCAATGTTATTGCACTTTAAAGTCGTATTGAATTTTGTTGTTTTGATTGTTTGTTTTGGATTGTACACAAAAGTTGTAGATTGGATTCGTTCTCCACTCATGTCCGTAGTCTTGTCATCGTGCTTGTCGTGCTTTTGGAATCGCACTTGTGTTATTTGTTTTGGTCTTCAACTTGAAAAAAAAGTGAGTCTTTCTCACTCTGACAATTATACTTATGAAAAGTGAATTGATGACAAGTGTTTAGTAATAAAAAATGTTTATGCAAGTTAATGATGATCATATGATATACTATGCCATGTTATTACCATAATATTACCATGTTAAAATTGTTAATTTTCACCTGACATCTGATATATGACTGTATATTGTGATATTGACCTTGTTTATATTATTTCTGCATATGATCACACTTCAAGTTCCCTGCTAGAAAAAAAAATGTTATGGGCTGAATGATAGGCCTGAATGGTTTAAAATTTTTCATTTTGACTTGGGATTGCGGGTTTGAAATGATAAAACCCGGATTTTTTTTGTAAATTACGGGTTGAAATGATATATTACCTGTATCACTTTACCTAGCGTAGAAAATTATATACAGGCCCGTAGTTAAAATATGCTTTTCTAAAATTTTAAAATATTTTAGAAATTTAATTATTATAATATTTTGATTTGAAATTTAATAAAAATAATTTTTTTTTTAAAATATTATTGGTTTTCTGAATAATTGTAAGTGAAATGAATTAATGAAAAAGTTAGAAATTTTGAACGTAAGTTATTTTGGAAATTTTGATTTAATTTTAATTGGAAATTTAATCGAGTATGAAATTATGATAAATTTATGATAATTCGAATTTAAATGAATTTAAAATGATTTTTATCATATTTATGATTTTTTAATAAAGGTGAAATGTGAAATGAATAAATATTTTAAGTTGAAACTTTGAAATATAACTAGAATTGGAAATTTATGAAATTGACGTAAAGTGAACTTTTAGTTAAGCAAATAAGAATAAAACTAAGTTATATTTGAGAATTTGAACTTAAGTGTTAAGTTGAAATTTAATGTAATGGATTTTAAAATTGAACATTGCATTTTGATAAGTGGACAACTGTGTACGCGGTGGAGATTCCAGAATGAAGTAGGATGGTGGCGACGTTCTCGAGGTATATATTACGTGGACCCAACTCCTGTGAGTTGGCATATATGACTAAAACAGGAGCTATACCGGGCTACACAAAGGGTCGCACCCTTTCATCGAGCATGCTCCATCGAAAACCATTCTATTACTTTTGTGATTCGATTCGGTGGCGCCACTTTTGATTCGGGGGTATTGTTCGAGGTGGGCGGAAGCTACTGGCTTGCCGTCACCACCGGTCCGGGAGTGCAAACGGTGTATCCACCCTGGCATTGCCTCGCGTGCCGTGTCATATCCTTATATCGAGCCCACTACGATTTTGGTTTTAAAGATCCGACCGCGTTAAGGTTCACCATCCCCTTAACGCTATCTATATGATTATACTTTACTGATTAGACACTACCGTATATAGCGTATATTACTACATAGTAAATAGTTTAACGGATCCTTAGAGGATGGGCGGTCCCAAGTATCCTTTAAGTTACTGATGCATTTTGTTACTGTTCACTTGAGTTGATTTATAGTTTATAAGTATTTATATCCTGACACGAGGGTTTTGTGTTTTGCTTTACGCTCGGGTCAGATTGATTGAGTTAGCATTCAAGATTCACCTTCGGCGTTGGAGCTTTCCTTGAAGATCCAGCCATCTATTTTGTTTCAGTATCCAGTGGTTCAGTGATGTATCTGATTTGTACCTGATGTATCCTGTCACTCTTCTGTTGTATCTTATTTAACTCTGATGTATCTTATATTTTATATAGTAGCTTCATGAACTACTATCTCTTTTTCTTCCGCTGCATTTTTTATACTCAGTGTCTGTGATCTGTGATTTTTATTTACTGTATATTCCGAGGTTTGCCAAATTTTTAATTACAACGCGGTATTTTGAGCAATTCAATTCCAGCATGAGTGTCTACCTATACACTTATAATGGATGCGAATGGTTGAAAATATCGAGTCGTTACAGTTGGTATCAGAGCTTTGGTAGCTTTAGGCAAAACTCAGCATATGGAGTGAATGTATTTACAGAATCACTTTCATTAGAGTTTGAATCTCTTCCTTTTTGACTCGATTCCTTTGAATTTTGGAATGTTTTCTACGGTTCCAAAATCCATTCGTATCCCTCACTATTCATCTTCTTTTGACTCTGGAGCATTCCATAACTCCGCTTCGAATGATCTTTCTAGTGAGTCGGCGGTCACGCCAATTTCAAATTTAATTGAAAAAGGGGGAAAACTCCTTTGCAGTTAGCATCGATTCACCAGAGATTCTTATCTATCCTTGGTTTAGATGCTAATATCTTTTGTTATTTCAAACTCTAACTCTTGAGATCGAATGTAGATTTACCCTATAAAAATCAACATTGATCTTATTCTTTAAGTCACGGTTGACCCGGTTAAGGTTGCCCGTGATTTATATAAGCTTATCCATCTTTCTATTCTGTTATTTAATCATGTCATCCTTGTTTCCAACTTATTTTTAAATCATAATCTCCTTTGATTTGTGTTAATCAAAAAAATTTGAATCTCTATCCTTCTTTGAAAATCTATTCATGTATAGTGTATTTGTAAACTAGTATTTAAAATTAAAATATTTTATATATTGTTTTGTTTGAGTTGTTGATGTTGAGTTGGGTTTCTGATCGATACGTCTGATCAGCGCTATCGATAAGATTTCCAAAACACTTTGACAGAACAAACAGACACAATATATTTTAAAATAAAATAAAATTTGGTTAATGAAATAAATTTTGATATATATGTAAATTTATGGAACTTAATGAAATGATTTAAATTGATAATTTGAAATGATAATACTTGATTTATCATTTATTGTTCTACAAATAGATCTATAAATATTTGTTTATAAATTTATTTGGGAACTGAAATGAATTTAAAACAAGAATTTGAGGATTTAAATTCCGATTATTTCGAACTTTGGTTTAAATTTTAAAAGGTTATACTATTTAAAGTATTTTGAATAGAATTTGTTTTCAAAGAATTTTAAAGGTTTAAAATTAGTGCTCTTCTCTTTGTCGCTGGAAAATAACTTCGACGATGATTGCGACATCGTCGACGTTCATTTTCGAGTTTCGAAGTTAAGAGACTGTTCTGTGGTCTTGCTACAGCTTTGTTTTGGGAAATTAAATTGATTTGAATTTCTAAAATATGACTTGATTTATAATATATATATATATATATATATATATATATATATATATATATATAGATATAGATATAGATATATGATTGAAATTTGATTTGACATATTATATATGTATATATATTATTTCTTATCTCTAAATGGTCTGAAGAAATCGGAAATTTAATTCTTAAATTCTATTTTTAAAGAATAATTTCAATTATAAAAAGAAAATAAAAAAAATTTGAATAAATGATTTAAGCTTGAAATGATTGAATTGGAAATTTTATTTGTATAATACAATTGCATTCAAATATAACTTACCAAAATTTCAAAAGTTAAAAATGTAATTGGATAATATACGGTATAAAAAGATTTTATAAATAAAATTTGAGTAGTTATAATAAATGTTATGCACTTAAATTTTAATTATAAAATGATTAACAGAGGTAAATATAATAAAGGGTAATTGAATGACTTACAATAAAATGATGTTAAAAGAACTAAGAATAAAAGAAAGTAGTTATTAAAAAAAAGTGTATATATATTTAACATGAGTGATAAATATATTGAGAGGAATAAATTTAATTTTGATTAGGAATAAAGAAGAATAAAATTTATTAAGTACATTGTGAGTGTAATAAATGATTATTTTTCAAACCCATGGTTTTAAAAATGGTTAATTTTAGATGATTGGATAATAAGATAATGAAATTTGAGATAGTTAAGATTTATTTAACTTGTGTAAAGATTTATTTTCTGTTTAAGTTGAAATCTCCATGCTTTCAAATTCATTTCCTTATTTTGTTTTTCAAACTATCTTTTGGTTGTCCTTATCGTCCTTATCTTGCTATAGACCGGTATAGGCATCTTTCTATAATCTTTCTGTTTAGAAATCTTTCTATAATCTTTGATAGACCTTTGGTAATCATTTTGAATCCACCTTTTTCGTGCTTGTGTTCTTGATTCTGGAGGATCTTGGAAAGATCACCTCCACCTTGTAAAACTTACCTATAACAACAGTTATCAGGTATAAATTCAATCTTCTTGTCATCTTATCTTAATCCTATTTCACTCTATCTTTTTTGTGCTCTTTCATACCTCATTCCTTTTCGGGGACGAAAAGTTTTGAGTGGGGGAGAGTGCAACAACCCTGTATTTTGTAAAAAAAATTGTATATTTTAATTATTTTTAATGTAAGATTTTGATTTAAAAACTTATTTTACTTATTTGAAATGATTAAATTTATTATTTAAATATAATCTTGATTTTTATATGAGTTATAATTCCAAACTTGTGTAAGTTGAATATTTGCCTGAAATGCTGATTTTGGTCAAAATAGTCAAACTGTGACTTTTAAATTAAAATTTTAAAAGTTTAAAATTTTAATTTTTTTCTTTTATTATGAAAGTACATAAAATTCTAAGAACGCCACTTTTCGTTTCGTTGAATTTGGATGTAAATTGTGAAAGTTATACCCTTTACAATATTGCGCATATATAGGGTTATTTAACAATGACTATTTTAAATTGAATAAATTACTTCTTCTTTGTTATATTTTATTTTAATATGTAATAATATGTTTTATTATGTATATTTTGACTTTTAAATATTTTTAAATGATAATATAATTTTTCCAAAATTTACTGTATTTATTTCCTATTTTTAAAGGCTGTTTTATAATTTTCTGCTATTTTCTTCATATAAATTTTACTTAATTAATTTTTTTTTTGTGTGAATGCATTTTATTTTATTTGTTATAAATATTTTTACAAGTCCATGAAGATTTTCTAAAGTTCATTTGAAATTATTTCTAATTTTTAAAGCCTAGTCTGCAATTTTAAGCCATTTTCTTAATTTAATTATATATAATTAAAATTTATTGATTTATTTTATACATTCACTTTTATTGCTGTGTTTTACTTTATTTTATTCATTTTACATGTATTTAAATTTAAGAAATTTTTTCCAAGTGTATTGAAGTTATTTCTAATTCCTAAGTCTAGTTTTCATTTTCCGTGCCATTTTTCTTATTTTAATCATATCTAATTAATAATTAATTATTAATATTTTGTTTATCTGTTATATTTTCGAATTCTAACTTAAATTTATAAGTGTTTTCAGTTATTTAAGAAGTATATGAATATATATAGGAAGTTTAAAAGGTTTGAAAGCAAAGAAACGTAAAACCGTTTTAACGTTTCTTCTTCCGTTTCTTTTCCAATTAATAGATTTAATTTCCTTTGACCGTTCCTTTCTTTATTGTTGCTGTGCATTTCTTACCTCATTTTCACGTGAAAACATTCCTCTCCACTTCATTTTTCATGGCCAGAAAGGTTTGGTAATGGCTCCTCTTTTCCTCTTCTTTTTGCTCTTCTTTTTCCATTGTTTTCTTATATTTTGCCTTGTTTTCTCATGTGTATTGCTTGGCCTCTCCTCCATAGCCATGGCCACCACCTCCTACATCTCTTCCCAACCATCACCACCATCTACCCCATCAGATCTGACCATGGCCGAACCCCTTTTGATGGTCAAACCCCTCAAACTACAACCTAGATGCCTAGATCCATGCTTATTTGACCTCTACATGCTCATCCACTTCAACCACCACCCAAACCACCACCATAGCCGCCGCCACTCCCCAGACCTGACCACAACACACCCCTCCTCACCTCTGTCCAGTCATGACACATCACAGGCCGAGCCCAATCCCCAAGGCTGAGCCCTTGTTTTGACCAAAAACCACCTAATTGCCTTCAAAACCACATCGCCTCCTCATGTACAAACTCCACCTTGTCTTGCCTTGAACCCGAGCTATGTTAGCCCAAACCTGACCCAAAACTTGACCACATCTGAACCACATCAGACCCCAAAGCCATACCAAACAATAGAGAAGGCAAAGCAAAAGACTGCGTAGTCGTATCTCCTTTTATTTCAATGTTATTGCACTTTAAAGTCGTATTGAATTTTGTTGTTTTGATTGTTTGTTTTGGATTGTACACAAGAGTTGTAGATTGGATTCGTTCTCCACTCATGTCCGTAGTCTTGTCATCGTGCTTGTCGTGCTTTTGGAATCGCACTTGTGTTAGTTGTTTTGGTCTTCAACTTGAAAAAAAAGTGAGTCTTTCTCACTCTGACATTTATACTTATGAAAAGTGAAATGAATTAATGAAAAAGTTAGAAATTTTGAACGTAAGTTATTTTGGAAATTTTGATTTAATTTTAATTGGAAATTTAATTGAGTATGAAATTATGATAAATTTATGATAATTTGAATTTAAATGAATTTAAAATGATTTTTATCATATTTATGATTTTTTAATAAAGGTGAAATGTGAAATGAATAAATATTTTAAGTTGAAACTCTGAAATATAACTAGAATTGGAAATTTATGAAATTGACGTAAAGTGAACTTTTAGTTAAGCAAATAAAAATAAAACTAAGTTGTATTTGAGAATTTGAACTTAAGTGTTAAGTTGAAATTTAATGTAATGGATTTTAAAATTGAACATTGCATTTTGATAAGTGGATTATTATTAAATCTTGATTTTTGAATGGAAATTTAACCCTGTAAAATCATGAACTTGAGGAAAATTAAATGATGTTATAAATGTGAAAATGTATGACTTTATAAGTTAAAAATGTTTTAATAAAAACATAACTGGTTGAGAAATTTTATTGAATATTTGAAGTTGATTGACTGCATTTTTGAAATGATATTAATTACAATGTAAATGATATTACAGCAATTGTAAATACTGTAGTTGATGATAATGAACTAAAAAAAAAGCTATTGAAAAAAAACTATTATTGAAATTGTTGTAAGTACTATGATTTTTGAATTTAACTAAGTTTATTTGAAATTTAAGAAAACTCTATTACAACATTTTTAAACGTTGTCTTTTGTTAAATTGAACTGTTTTGAATGTAACTTTCCGTAGAGTTTTCTAAATGATGCGAAAAGTGAATTTTCACTGTTTTGATAAACTTAAGTGAATAAATGAACTTAGAAAGTTGAAATTTTTGGAAATTTAATAATTTAATTATTAAGCATAATAACTTCATTGAAATGAAAAAAAAGAATTTTTGGAATATAAACTGTTTTAAAATATGAATTGAAATGGTATTTTAGATTGAATAAAATGAATAATGATTTGAAATGAATGAAGTTTTGAAAAGATACGATATTTTGATATACTAAAATGATTTGAAAATGAAGTTTTGAAAGGATATGATATTTTGATATATTAAAATGATTTGAAACGAAGTTTTGAAAGATATGATATTTTTGATATTAAATGATTTGAAAAACGGAGTTTGAAAGATAGGACATTTTGATATTAACATGATTTAAAAAGAAGTTCTGAAAGATATGATATTTTGGAACTGAAAGGTAGTGTTGAAAGGGCATGAAAATTTAATATATTGAAATGGTTAGAAATGACTTGATATTTATTTTGATAAATATTTGAATTGAAAGATATTTTACGATGATATATTGAATGGTTTTGGAAATGATTTAATCTTTATTTTGATAAAGATTTGGATTGAAAAGGATATTTTATTTTAAAGTATAAAATATTGTTTTAAAGTTATAACTACGGGTTATAATAACAATTGGTTGTTAAAGAGATCGGGATCGGATATTGTCTTATAGCCGGTCAATACCGAAAACCACTTTAACAACTGTGTACGCGGTGGAGATTCCAGAATGAAGTAGGATGGTGGCGACGTTCTCGAGGTATATATTACGTGGACCCAACTCCCGTGAGTTGGCATATATGACTAAAACAGGAGCTATACCGGGCTACACAAAGGGTCGCACCCTTTCATCGAGCATGCTCAATCGGAAACCATTCTATTACTTTGTGATTCGATTCGGTGGCGCCACTTTTGATTCGGGGGTATTGTTCGAGGTGGGCGGAAGCTGCTGGCTTGCCGTCACCACCGGTCCGGGAGTGCAAACGGTGTATCCACCCTGGCATTGCCTCGCGTGCCGTGTCATATCCTTATATCGAGCCCACTACGATTTTGGTTTTAAAGATCCGATCGCGTTAAGGTTCACCATCCCCTTAACGCTATCTATATGATTATACTTTACTGATTAGACACTACCGTATATAGCGTATATTACTACATAGTAAATAGTTTAACGGATCCTTAGAGGATGGGCGGTCCCAAGCATCCTTTAAGTTACTGATGCATTTTGTTACTGTTCACTTGAGTTGATTTACAGTTTATAAGTATTTATGTCCTGACTCGAGGGTTTTGTGTTTTGCTTTACGCTCGGGTCAGATTGATTGAGTTAGCATTCAAGATTCACCTTCGGCGTTGGAGCTTTCCTTGAAGATCCAGCCATCTATTTTGTTTCAGTATCCAGTGGTTCAGTGATGTATCTGATTTGTACCTGATGTATCCTGTTACTCTTCTGTTGTATCTTATTTAACTCTGATGTATCTTATATTTTAAATAGTAGCTTCATGAACTACTATCTCTTTTTCTTCCGCTGCATTTTTTATACTCAGTGTCTGTGATCTGTGATTTTTATTTACTGTATATTCTGAGGTTTGCCAAATTTTTAATTACAACGCGGTATTTTGAGCAATTCAATTCCGGCATGAGTGTCTACCTATACACTTATAATGGATGTAAATGGTTGAAAATATCGAGTCGTTACATCTAAGAAAAACATCGAAGAAGTTTTTGAATGGTGCTTTTTCTATATAAGCTTTTGGTTCAGGTGAAAGAATTTTTTTTCTCCTTCATAATTGACATCACTTTTTAGATTGCATCCAAATTACATCTATACGTACCTGTGTACTGTTGCCTTTTCTGCTTCTTGGGTATTTTTTTAATTTCATACTGATCAATATCATCTGAGTCAGTAGTTTCTTCAGCCAGTTGTTGTGAAATCATTTTTTCTTCATCAGAGTTTTCTAATTGATTATGGCTGAAGTCCTTATTTGTGAAGTCCTCTTTTTCATTAGCATCAGGTAATTCTTGTGCCGGTCCAGTCTTATTCTACATTTATGAAAATCAAAAAAATCAATTGGGAGGTAAAAATAACAAGTTGATCAAAAAAAATACCATAGTGCACAAAAATTTGAATAAAAAGACAATATGCTTTATCATTTTATTTATTTTGTATTTTTTTGGGATTAAGATATTTTTTAGTATGTGAAATACCTCTTTTTCAAAAAAAAAGATAAAGCACTTAGTATATAAAGTACCTCTTTTTTCTAAAAAAATACAAATTACATCCAACAAGTTTTTTTGTAAAGAACAAGTGTTTAAGTTTTTTCTTTTACATCAATTTGAATTTGCACAGTTTAAAATTTTCTTATTATAGATGATATGCAGACATTAAAGTATCTTAACTAATTTATCAATGAATAATTGTTCTTTCACAAGATAAATATCAAACATCTTAACTGAATGTTATAGAATTTATTATTGAGAAAGTTTTTGATAATAAAGGCTATGCTAAATTAGTTAGAAAGATGAACTAAATAAGACTTTAGGTTAAAATTAATAAAATAGAAAAGTGAACATTCACAACTAAAAATCAACAAGCATTATTTGATGAAATTAAAATTTACAACTAGAAGCAAGTGAAGAAAGTTTCAAAGTGTAGAAAGATAATATGCTTTATTTTTTTAGTTGTCTAAGTAATGGTCAATTAGATATTTGAAAACTTAAAGAGAACGAAACACAAAATAGCCAATATTAATTAATAACACGTTTTTAAAAACTAAACATATTTGTTGATATTCATAGTTTAGATCACTTATCATTCAAAATTAAAAACATTTTTAAGGAGAAGCAATTTTGATTGTGGTTGTAGAAGGTAGAGAAGAAATAGATGGTCATAGTTAAGGAGCAATGGGTAACAAAGATCAAGAAATAGGAGATAGAAATAGGAATAGCAATGATGAATGTAAAACACTAAGTTGAAAATGCAATTGCAACAGTAAAAACATAAAAATGATCAATGTGACAGCTGATGAACACTATAAAGTGAGTGAATAAAGATATTAATGTGCAGATATCAATGAAAATAATGAATGGAAATTGGAAAATTTCATAAAAAATTGCAATACGATGACAATAACAAACAATGGATGAAACTAATGAATGAATATTGAAAAATGCCAAAATATCTTTATAGGAATTTTTACGAAAAGATTATATATTTTGTAATTTTCAGTTGGTTTAAGTTTTTTTGAAATTATGCTACTTTATAAATAGTACAAAGAGAATGAATAAAGAGTCTAATGTGTAAACAGTAAAGAAAAAGTGAATAGAAAGTAGTAAATATTTTTTTTTGAGAAAAGTTTTTGATCTTGTAGAAATAGAGGAGAGGACGCATAAATTTGTACTTTTTATTATTACCTCTTAAAAAAGAAGATGCAACTTAATAATAACAAGAAATAGTGAATAGAAGTGGTGAATGGAAATTGCAAACAAGATTATAGAAAATGCCAAAATATTTGTACAAGAATTTATATAAAAAGATAATTTGTTTTATCTTCTTTAGTTGTCATAACCTTTTTTG
Source organism: Allium cepa (assembly GCA_030765085.1). Classification (NCBI taxonomy): domain Eukaryota; kingdom Viridiplantae; phylum Streptophyta; class Magnoliopsida; order Asparagales; family Amaryllidaceae; genus Allium; species Allium cepa. Next base: position 738,608,925 of record CM060943.1, read on the forward strand.
AAATTTAACTATTTTTTAATTTAAAATATGGTATGTAGCTTCCAATTTAATATGTATATAAAAATTGAAGAGTACAACTAAATATTATAAGAAACATAAGTAGGAAAACAGTTACCAACGTAGTTAAAGAAAATGATGGTCTCGGGCTATGTTCGTTGCAGAAAGGACTAGATACAGGTCTTATGTTTATGCATTGAGTTCCTCCTTCATTTATGAATATGCAAGTAGCTTTTCGAATGAATAACTTTGATTTAGAAGACCTTGTGTGCATCTTTACGCTGCATAAAAATTGTCATATATAATAAAATGTTAACAAGACCGAAGAATAATATTTTTGTGCTTAAAAGTCGATTAAGTATGTTTATTTCACATAAATCCTTCAGGAAAACTGCAATTGACTTAAATTCAATATTTATTATGTTATACGCAGTAGCTGATATAAGAAATTATATAGTATTTTAGTGTTTTAGATAAAAACATAAATGCTTTTATCTTTTCGAACTGGGGTTTAAATTAGTTGAATAATTTTTTCTGATAACTTTAAATCATTATAAAAATAAAATTATATCTAATAAGTAATAGTAATTATAAAACACACCTAGGGTTTAGCATGTAGTCTAATTCTTTTACATTAATAGATAGTTACGTTTATCTTTTTTAACAGCCAAACAATAACTTGTTCGGTTTAACACCCAGTGTTTAGTATCATCTGCCATTGAATATTTAGGTATGCTTAATTAAACAAATGTTGATTATGATAAATTATAACAATTACTAAAATACCTAAAATTCATTATAAAAGCTATTATCAACATCGGTAAGAATTAATATCTAACTACGATTTATCATCTAAATAAAACACTTACATAAAAATAAAATACAACTTACCTGTTCCGCATTTAAGTTCAAGATTTAATGAAGCTGAAATCGATGAAGCTGAAATCGTTCGTAATGGTTTGTACTCGATGAAGATGAAATCGTTTGTAATCGATGCAGCTCTGATAAATCGTTTGTAATCGATGAAGCTTAAATTGTTGATGCTGAAGTGGCTGTAATTGAAATGCAACTATGATGAAACCTAGTTTTGGTTTTTTTTGGAGTTCTGAAAAATCGTACAAAGTGAAAGAGAAAATGGAATGGAAGAAGGGATGCAGTAACGGATTGAAGGGTTGAGGGAACGGGTATAAAATTTTGTCATGCAAAGTAAATATTTTAAAGCTGTGTCCTACAAACTTATTGTTTGTTGAAAGAAGGCTCTTAAGGTAAAATTCCCGCAAGCTCGATTTTCCTATGTTTGATAATGAGGAGAGAGCGACTGATTGGATCAGACAGGCGGTGCGATACTTTCGATTTCATCAACAGATGAAAGTTTTGAGTGGATATGTGTTCCTTTTATCTCAAGAAGGAGCCAATGCGATGGTATATCTAGTATATAAAGAATGAGCAAATCATAGATCATGGTAAGTATTGAAGGAAGAAATTATGGTCAGATTCAACCCTGAGGAGATGGAAAGGAAAAGAGATGAACTAAGTTGCAGCTATAATAAAAAAATGCATACGGGGCATCAATGTAAAAACCAGGTTTACATACATGGTGGGGATGTGGACTTAGGAAACTTCATTGGAAATGAAGAAGAAGGTGTTGGAAAATCCAAAGATGGCGAGACTTCAGCTGATCATTAACTAGAACCTCTCCTATCTAACATGTAACGACCCATTGAATTTGATAATGTTAAATGAATTAAATTAATATGTTTCTAATCTAATTTAGAATAAAATAAAGGTCTTAAGATTTTATTTGAGAAAATGTAGTAATTTGTTATAGTAATTGGAATTTAATGTAACAATTTAATAGTTACATGGAAATAGATTTGAACTATGTAAATTTGCACACCTTGTATAAGTTAAATATAAGAAACCAAAATAAATGTGAATCAGTGAATATTAATAAAAATATTTACTAGAATGGAATTCATTTAATATAAAATAAATAGTGGAGATTGTACATTTGGTTGTAATAATAAATAGTGACTAAATAAAAGTGTCCGTTGGAATAAATCAATGCAATAAGTGTGATAAGTAATTTTATTGAATGTTGTCTCTAATAAATGTACTTGATTTGGTAATTTAGATATTTATACGTAAAGTATATATATAAAGATATATTGATTCCAATAGAATTAATTGGAAATCTAATATTAAATATAATGTTGGTAGCAATTGAAATTTACTGTTTTGCAAAATAAATGAGAAATCAAGTCAAATGTGAATTATACCGTAAAGGATCAATTCATTTAAACAGTAGGATTGTAAATAAATAAACATTCTACGTAGGTTGCAATTGGACAATTTATGTAGTTTAATGGAAAAGCAATTGGAATTAATTACCATAAATTGTGTAGTTAGGGTAGTTTTGATTTGTCACTTAAGATGGAGGATTTTTATAAAATGTAATAAATGCAGTTTAAATTAAGGCATTGACGTTTGGGTATTTAAGAAGTGATAAACTAAAATTTATTTATTTATTTGAAAATTTGAAATCCAATTTGTGGATTTATTGCAAATAAGTGAAATTTGTGTTTAACCATTACATCGATAGGAATAAATTAAATTTAAGGTTATATTAATAAAATTTGGACTAGAGAAATGATAGGAATCGGTTTTAGAAGCCTTAAATATAAAATGGGAAGTAGACGAGATTTCACGTTACAACCATTTTTAAAAAATCCTGATGTATGTAGAAATATTAATGAAATATAACGTAAACCAATGTTGAATCAAAAGAATAGAGTCAACACTTATTTATTCATTTAATGTGATATAACTACGAGTATGATCTATTGCAAATTACATGGAAATCTAATATATAGGACATTACCTAAAAAGGAAGAGTAGATAAAATTTATGATAAACATATTTGTATATGAAGGTTATTGATTTAAGGAGAAATTGGGCAAGTTTTATGTATTTGGGTTAAGTGCAACCTTTAATAGATAAATTTAGTGCAATTAAAAGAAATTGACATTTAATATTTCGATAACTTAAAATTTGATGGGATAAGAACATTTGGGTAATGAAGGGATGACAAATATTAGCTATGATTCTAGCAGGAATTAAATAGATAATGGGAAGATTAAAATCAGGTTCTAAGCAATAATTATTAAATAACAGGATTTATTAAATTTAACGTTGAATACTACGTTACTGAAATTTAAAATGGACTTTAAAATAATATTTTGAATCATGAACCAAAGTATGTGGCATCCCTATTTGGATAAAGAATGAGTATATAAAAGTTAAAATCTAATATATGGGGTTTTGAGCATTTAATTTTATAATTCTTAAATATAGGAAAGTGCAGAAATTAACACTGCAAATTGATATACTTATAATTTTAATTCACATCCAAGCTTGTTAAATCATTTGAAATTGATTAAATTATATAAGTAATAAAATTTGGACAATTTTAGAATATAATATAAAATTTGGATTTTTGTAATTTATTTTAATTTAATTAATGAATATAAAAATAGCCATTTTTGTCACGGACTCGGATTTCGATGAAACCAGTTTCATCGGATTCGTATCAGTGAATTATTTTAGGGTTTCAAGTTTCGTATCGATCGGACCTGTCATTTGATCGTACGGACGCGAAACGCCTTGAAATCAATTTTAATAAAATCAATTTGAAATCAATTTAGAAATTTTGTTTTCAGCATAACTTCTTTATACGATCAAATTTGGACGTGAAACTTTTTCCATCGCGTTCAGAATATCTTAAAATACCTATTTGGATATATAGATTTAATAAATTCGGTTCCGGAGGCATAGCGGGCTTTTTGGGCCATATTTTGTTTCGTACGTTCACTTATCTGATCCATCTACGCTATCTCTAGTCTACCTATAAATATATAGTTATATACCCTAGCTCCATTCTATTGTCTATTTGCTGTACGTTCATCTTCTTCAAGCTTCTCTTCTTCTTCAATGGGGGCTAACCCTAGATCCAGTCAGTTCAAAAAAAAAAAAAAAATTCAAATTTAAAAAAAAAAAAATTCGGATCTGCAGCAGCTTCTGGTCGCGCTTCGGGTTTCAGGGGAGAAAACCCTAGAGCAACTTCGGGTCAGGAAGAAAATGACTCTGGTCGATCCGGGTCATTTTAGCGAAAACTCCAAGCAAGCACCGGGGAATTGAGGCGGCGCACCGAAGTCGAACCCGAAGTCGACCCAGGACCAGAAATTTTCATTTTCCAAATTTTCATAACTTTTGCATACGAGCTCGGATTCACACGCGGTTTGTTTTGCTGGGATCGTATCGGAATTTCTGACGTTTTGGCACGAGTTTGGATGAATTTGGAGACTGTCAAATTTTTGGGTTTAAATTGAATTTGAATTCAATTTAAATTCAAAAGGTGAGTGTTTAAACCCACTCACAACTACTAGAAGCTTTTATGTTTGTTAAATTAATTTTAGAAATGAATAGAAATTTATTTATGAGTATTTGGCATGTTTATTTCACTCATATTCGTTGAATTACATTTATTAAGTTTAACTGTTAATTTAATTTATTTATTGCGTATTAATTGATAGTTAGAATTTATTTGTTTGCCTATAAACTGCTAGTTAACAGTTATATAGATTATTACTGAATATAAACTGTTAGATTAATAGTTGTTAAATTTAATCTGAATAAAATTGTCAGTTATTACCTGTTATATATTATCAAATATAAATTGTTATTGATTGATATTGCTTGATGATTGTGATTGGATGATGGGTGATGTTGATGGATGTTTTATTGTACATCATTAAATTGCAAATTATCATGCATATTTCCTTTCATTCGGGATTGTGGTTTGAAATGATATACAACCGCAAAATTTTATATCTTTTAAATTGCGGATTGAAATGATAAATATCCGTATCACTTGACCATAGGATAGAAAATTATATACAGGCTCCGCGGTCTATATATAACTATTTTAATGTGATTTCTATGGTTTGGATGGAATACGGTTTATAATAATCTTAAATTTTATATTGTATAAATATTTTTCTTCCATATATATATACATATGAAGTTGAAAATTTTGAAATTAAAAGGTGTATAAATCTCTTTATTAAAAATGGAATTTTTTTTTTTAAGAAAATAGAGTTTGATAATTTATATCATATGTTTAAATGTTAAGTTTGGAAATTTTAAGATATGATATTTATAATTGGATTTTTCCCAAGATAAATTGAAATGAATATTCTAGTATAATTTGAATTGAAAAAATTATATATATTTTATTACTAGAATTGGAGTTTTTATTTATTTATGGATTTTATGTGAATATTCAAGACTAATTAATAGAACATTTGATTTGTTGAAAGAATAAAATCCAACTTTAGTTTGAAATATTAATACTCCAAATGGATATACGTATATATATATATATATATATATATATATATATATATATATATATAAATTGAAGTGGTTTTGGAACTTGAGAGAGATAATACAAATTTTGGTTTAGACTTTAATAAAGAAATGTATTTGTAAAGCCATGAGAACTATTTTCTTTACAAAGTAACATTTAAGTTAAACCTTTTAATTCATATACCGTTGAATATCCAAACCATTCAAGTTTTAAAAGTTATGGTTTTAAATTATGAATTTCGAAATATTATGCTTTGAAAGGATATTTGGCTTTCAGACGTTATAAATTTTAAAGCATTTGGATTTTTGAAAAGGTTTATATTTGGGATAAAGGATATCATATTGTTTTGGGTTTTAAAATGATATCGTATTCATAATTTTAAAATGGAAATGTTTATTCTGGTTTTAAAGTATGAGCTATTTTTAAATGACCGCGGTGTTATAATAACGATGGGTTGGCAAAGAGACCGGGATCGGATATGGACATACTCTCTGTCGATACCGAAAACCACTTTGACTAACCGTGTACGCGGTGGAGATTCCAGAATGAAGTTGGTGGTGGCGACGTTTCCTGTAAGGTAAATACGTGGACCCGACTCCCGTGAGTTGGCATAAGGTGGCTAAAACAGGAGCGATTCTCAGGCCAATGAGGTCGTTCCTCTGATCGGACCCTCCTCTTCGATATTATACTTTGATTTTGGATTGATTCAGTGGCCACTTCTATATTTTGATTTTGGGGAGTTAGTCCGAGGTGGGCGGTAACTGCGGCTACGCGTTTCCACCAGCCTGGATAGCAATTGGTATATCTACCCTGGCATTGCCTAGTTGTGCCGTGTCACCTACCATACCGAGCCTTTACTACGAGTTTCTATTTGTGTCGTACCTATGGAGTATCCTCTGGTAGCCTCCCGATCAGGAGGTATTACGGTACTGTATAGACTATTGGCATTTTACGTGTTAAGGTGGAAAATGTAAAGCCTTAACGCTATTTAAAAGTAAGTTTATTTTATGAACAGACATTATTATAATAGCGCAATATACTACATAGTAAATAGTTTAACGGATCCTTAGGAGATGTAAATCTCGAACATCTCTTGAGTTACTGTACTCATATTTATTTCTGTTAATTTAACTCACATAAGATCTTTTAGTCTGACTCGAGTGTTTTTGTCTTTTCAAATTCGCTCGGGTCAGTTCGAGCGTTTCAGGATCGAAGACTTTAGCTTTGAAGGACGAAGACGAAGGAGTCGTATTATTATTATCTATAGTATTGCACCACACTCATACTGTTCCGCTGCATTGATTGTATTGGTATGTGTAACTCTGATATTTATTGTATAAAGCAAATCAAGTGTTTGTAAACTGTTTTGAACTGTATATTTATTATTGTATTTTATCCTTCCGCTGTGAGATTCTGTTTTGTTTTTATTTCTTCTCTGTTTTTCTTATTTACCCCATAACAATCCGCCCTTGCGTATGCTTTGAATTGGCACGTGTGTCGGTTTAAAGTGTGCGAAAAGGCGGGCTGTTACAGTTGGTATCAGAGCTTTGGTTTAGCGATAAACTTGGCTTTGTGGGGTTTGACTCTTTGTTAATAGGGTAGTAATACCCTATGGGAGTCGCTGAGAGCATATATATGAGAGAGCGTATTTGTTAGTTTTATAAAAAGATTTTGATATTGTGTTAATCTGTTCCACTTTGTATTTATAAATTCTGGTTGATGCATGGGACGCTATGACATCTATAGGGATTTCTAAACACTTAACAGGACAGACCGACATAATATTTGTTTTAACATGGGTGAATGAAATAATTTTTCCTATTATATTTTCTATATAAAAAAATATTTTTATAAAGATATATATATATATATATATATATATATATATATATATACCTGGTTGCTATAGATTGGGTGTTAGGTAATATAAAAATATTTGTAATAAATTGAAGCTAAGTTGAAATTATAATAAATCAAATTGGAGATTTTAGAACTTAAGTCCGGGATTTTTGAAAATCTGCTTTCAAAGGATTTATGAAATATAGTGATTTGGTTTATAAATATTTTCTTATATAAATATTTAGTATAATTCGAAAGAATTGGTTTAAGAGGATTTTGAAGAAAATAAGTTTGTACTTTCCTCTCTGTCGCTGGAAAATAATTTCGGTGATGACGGCCGCATCATCGACTTTCATTTTCGAGTTTCGAAGGGAAAGGCCACTGTAGTAAACTTACTGCAGATTTGTTTTGAAATTATTTAAAATTTTAATTGTTTAAAGGTAATTAGAGATATAAAAGTTGTAAGAAATTAATTATCTATTATTTTAAAGTAATTTTGGAATTTGACCCGGTATTAATTCTTGAATTTCCATTAACTAGTTGTAAAAAAAAAAAATTTAGGTTAGTGAAATAAAGGTTAAGTAATCAATGAATTAAAAGGGTTGAGATTAAACTTGTATAAGTTCTTTTGCTTTTTCTTTAACATAAATAACTTACCAAGTATAAAAAGTTGAAATGTAAATTAAGAGTGGAATAGAATATTATGCAAGTAGAATTTTGGAAAAAAATGAAGTATTCAATAAATTACTGTTATAAATAAGAATTTAATGGTATTAACTTAAGTGATGATTGGAATTTTACTAAAATTAAAGGTTGTATTATTAATAGGTGATTTTAACCTTAAGAAAGTAAAAATGAAATTCCTTAATTTATAAAGTTTGATTGTAGGGTTATTAACTTAAGTATGCTTTAATTCCCCCTATTCTAATATAATAAAAAGTAAGTAATATATAAATGACTGTAAACCCTAAGTAATTAATTAATAAAATTCCTTATTTTTAAGAATGAAGGTTAAAGGGTTAATAATTTAAGTGTAATTAAAAAGGGTTACTGTAATTAAATATTATAGAAAGTGGGTAATTAAACTGTTACTACTATTAAATATAATGGAAACTTCCACATTAAATAAATAAATGAGATTAAAGGTAAGTTGAAATTGTAGGTTATAAAACAAATATATATTAATTAAAGGAATGAAAAGAAACTTGTAAATTTTCACTTACATTCTTAAAATATATATAACTTACCATAAAATAAAAGTTGCAATTGCTAGTAAAAAAGTGTAAAGGGAAATCTTACAAGTGAAGCTTGAGGTAATTAAAGTATTCAATTAATTGCTGTTAAAACTTAAGCTAAATCGGAAATTTTACTATATAAGAAAGGTACGTAGAATAAATGGGTGATATAAACTTTAGTCAATAAATTGGAACACAAATATGATAATTTTGTAATAAATGAAAATGAAAATTGTAAGAAGTAAAGGGATCACTCCATAAATGAAAGAAAGAAAATCAAACCACTGAAGCATGAAAAAAATGTATGATAAGTAATTTGGTTGTTGGGTTGAATTGTTATTGTTTGATTTATGTTGTTGGGTAAGGAATTTGAATTTGTCGGATGAATAAATAATCTATCTATGTTCCATCTAAGACTGTTGAGAAAAGGATGCACTTGATAGTTAATTTCATTTTATACAAATTTCAAGTTTTGAACCCAAACAACTATTTGTTTGATGGATTAATGGTTGCTTTGTTTTATGTATGTATGCTGTTTGTAAAATTGATGGTTGTTGTATTGTTTGGTTGATTAATGATTGAATCCACTTGAATAATTCACTTTAATATAAATATTTAACCTTTTAGATTATATAAGTGAATACAGGTGATGGAAGCAACTGCTACTGCTTTTGGTTCCAAAATAATAAGCGTATATTGCTCGACAAATAGGTACGTTTTCGGATTACGTTTAAAGCGCTATTTTTCCCGTGTTGGGATATAATATTTTGATAATATATGTATATATTTGTATATTTTGGTATTATATTTTCTCCTGAGCCTCACCGTACAAAGGAGACTCTGCCAAAAAATTTCGTAAATTTTGGACTTAGAATTTTGTTGAATATTTTCCAAACTTTAATGATTTAAGTATAAAATGTTGTAATGATTATAAACGGGTATATTTCATTAAAGGAAATTAATCCAGTAAATTATTGTTTATAAGTTAATATTTGAAATAAGATGTACTGTTTATTCTTCCTTCTCCCTTCTTTTTCCTTTTCGGGGACGAAAAGTTTTGAGTGGGGGAGATTGTAACGACCCGTTGAATTTGATAATGTTAAATGAATTAAATTAATATGTTTCTAATCTAATTTAGAATAAAATAAAGGTCTTAAGATTTTATTTGAGAAAATGTAGTAATTTGTTATAGTAATTGGAATTTAATGTAACAATTTAATAGTTACATGGAAATAGATTTGAACTATGTAAATTTGCACACCTTGTATAAGTTAAATATAAGAAACCAAAATAAATGTGAATCAGTGAATATTAATAAAAATATTTACTAGAATGGAATTCATTTAATATAAAATAAATAGTGGAGATTGTACATTTGGTTGTAATAATAAATAGTGACTAAATAAAAGTGTCCGTTGGAATAAATCAATGCAATAAGTGTGATAAGTAATTTTATTGAATGTTGTCTCTAATAAATGTACTTGATTTGGTAATTTAGATATTTATACGTAAAGTATATATATAAAGATATATTGATTCCAATAGAATTAATTGGAAATCTAATATTAAATATAATGTTGGTAGCAATTGAAATTTACTGTTTTGCAAAATAAATGAGAAATCAAGTCAAATGTGAATTATACCGTAAAGGATCAATTCATTTAAACAGTAGGATTGTAAATAAATAAACATTCTACGTAGGTTGCAATTGGACAATTTATGTAGTTTAATGGAAAAGCAATTGGAATTAATTACCATAAATTGTGTAGTTAGGGTAGTTTTGATTTGTCACTTAAGATGGAGGATTTTTATAAAATGTAATAAATGCAGTTTAAATTAAGGCATTGACGTTTGGGTATTTAAGAAGTGATAAACTAAAATTTATTTATTTATTTGAAAATTTGAAATCCAATTTGTGGATTTATTGCAAATAAGTGAAATTTGTGTTTAACCATTACATCGATAGGAATAAATTAAATTTAAGGTTATATTAATAAAATTTGGACTAGAGAAATGATAGGAATCGGTTTTAGAAGCCTTAAATATAAAATGGGAAGTAGACGAGATTTCACGTTACAACCATTTTTAAAAAATCCTGATGTATGTAGAAATATTAATGAAATATAACGTAAACCAATGTTGAATCAAAAGAATAGAGTCAACACTTATTTATTCATTTAATGTGATATAACTACGAGTATGATCTATTGCAAATTACATGAAAATCTAATATATAGGACATTACCTAAAAAGGAAGAGTAGATAAAATTTATGATAAACATATTTGTATATGAAGGTTATTGATTTAAGGAGAAATTGGGCAAGTTTTATGTATTTGGGTTAAGTGCAACCTTTAATAGATAAATTTAGTGCAATTAAAAGAAATTGACATTTAATATTTCGATAACTTAAAATTTGATGGGATAAGAACATTTGGGTAATGAAGGGATGACAAATATTAGCTATGATTCTAGAAGGAATTAAATAGATAATGGGAAGATTAAAATCAGGTTCTAAGCAATAATTATTAAATAACAGGATTTATTAAATTTAACGTTGAATACTACGTTACTGAAATTTAAAATGGACTTTAAAAATAATATTTTGAATCATGAACCTAAGTATGTGGCATCCCTATTTGGATAAAGAATGAGTATATAAAAGTTAAAATCTAATATATGGGGTTTTGAGCATTTAATTTTATAATTCTTAAATATAGGAAAGTGCAGAAATTAACACTGCAAATTGATATACTTATAATTTTAATTCACATCCAAGCTTGTTAAATCATTTGAAATTGATTAAATTATATAAGTAATAAAATTTGGACAATTTTAGAATATAATATAAAATTTGGATTTTTGTAATTTATTTTAATTTAATTAATGAATATAAAAATAGCCATTTTTGTCACGGACTCGGATTTCGATGAAACCAGTTTCATCGGATCCGTATCAGTGAATTATTTTAGGGTTTCAAGTTTCGTATCGATCGGACCTGTCATTTGATCGTACGGACGCGAAACGCCTTGAAATCAATTTTAATAAAATCAATTTGAAATCAATTTGGAAATTTTGTTTTCAGCATAACTTCTTTATACGATCAAATTTGGACGTGAAACTTTTTCCATCGCGTTCAGAATATCTTAAAATACCTATTTGGATATATAGATTTAATAAATTCGGTTCCGGAGGCATAGTGGGCTTTTTGGGCCATAGTTTGTTTCGTACGTTCACTTATCCGATCCATCTACGCTATCTCTAGTCTACCTATAAATATACAGTTATATACCCTAGCTCCATTCTATTGTCTATTTGCTGTACGTTCATCTTCTTCAAGCTTCTCTTCTTCTTCAATGGGGGCTAACCCTAGATCCAGTCAGTTCAAATAATAAAAAAAAAATTCAAATTTAAAAAAAAAAAAAATTCGGATCTTCAGCAGCTTCTGGTCGCGCTTCGGGTTTCAGGGGAGAAAACCCTAGAGCAACTTCGGGTCAGGAAGAAAATGACTCTGGTCGATCCAGGTCGTTTTGGCGAAAACTCCAAGCAAGCACCGGGGAATTGAGGCGGCGCACCGAAGTCGAACCCGAAGTCGACCCAGGACCAGAATTTTTCATTTTCCAAATTTTCATAACTTTTGCATACGAGCTCGGATTCACACGCGGTTTGTTTTGCTGGGATCGTATCGGAATTTCTGACGTTTTGGCACGAGTTTGGATGAATTTGGAGACTGTCAAATTTTTGGGTTTAAATTGAATTTGAATTCAATTTAAATTCAAAAGGTGAGTGTTTAAACCCACTCACAACTACTATAAGCTTTTATGTTTGTTAAATTAATTTTAGAAATGAATAGAAATTTATTTATGAGTATTTGGCATGTTTATTTCACTCATATTCGTTGAATTGCATTTATTAAGTTTAACTGTTAATTTAATTTATTTATTGCGTATTAATTGATAGTTAGAATTTATTTGTTTGCCTATAAACTGCTAGTTAACAGTTATATAGATTATTACTGAATATAAACTGTTAGATTAATAGTTGTTAAATTTAATCTGAATAAAATTGCCAGTTATTACCTGTTATATATTATCAAATATAAATTGTTATTGATTGATATTGCTTGATGATTGTGATTGGATGATGGGTGATGTTGATGGATGTTTTATTGTACATCATTAAATTGCAAATTATCATGCATATTTTGTAACGACGCGGATTTTCGTTGCCGAAAAACCGAATAGTTATGGGTTTTAAAAAGAATTTAAGAAAAGAAAAAGAGAGAAGATAGAGAAGAGATAGAAAATAGAGGGAAAAGAAGATAGACACTTTTTAGAAAAACAGAAAAAGAGAATTTGAAAATAGAACAGAATAGAACAACTACGGAACAACATCAGAATCTCACAATTCGTAGCGGAACAACATATAATAATAAATGAATAATCTTTAAATAAAGAACTATATCAGTTATTACATCACATTATATTTCATTACCTCATATCATATCATCAGAGTGTACAACAACATACAACAATAAACAGTGCAGCGGAAAAGAAATACTATATAAATAATACGCCTTGCCATCCAGCTTGCCTCCAGCAACTCCAGAATATCCAGAATATCCTGATAAACCTAACTCTTAACTGCCCGTGTGGAAATTGGTGGGCACCCAGAGTTTAGGAAGGAAAACAATAAACTCCGAGTCAGTCATGTGACTGGTGTGAGAACTCAAAACAGTTTATTTATCTTTAAAATCAAAATAGAGGAATATTCTTAATTCAATTCGCAATGCTTTTAAAAATGAGACTACCATAAGGCCTCCCGCGCACACACACAATGCAAACGCAGAATCGGAGGAGATTTCTCCTTATGATAGTCAAAGATGCTTGATACGCATTTAAAATAACATTTGATATTATTATTAGTGCATAGTGTATAACAAATTCATTTCGAAAGTAGAATATAAATCTTAGCCAACATACGACCATTATCGTATGCCTACTATAGCTACTATCCAAACAGTGGTGACCACCATAAGTGAATAGCAGGTTCTACAACTAATACCGTACAAGTTTCGTATTGGGAATTGGATTTCCAACAAATGGTCAGGCCAAGGAACTTCCCATTGCCACATGAGAATGCCTCTGGATGGACATCCCCGAGAACCAAACCGGATCTCTACCAACACAAGGCCGGGTTACTCCTAACTGAGTAACAACTGACCGAATATGCCATCCCCCGGTCCTTTGGGACCTTTTCACCGAGCGCTCGTAATCAATTCACACAATCATAAAGTGTTTTCAACATGAGTAAGTATCTGGGCTCCATACCATGATACCACCCTTTTCCAGAAGGAAATGTACATATCCTAAAGGGCGCTACCCCTCATAACCTTGCTGCTTCTTTCCTGTTTTGACCATTTCCGGGATGTGAGGCTCGACGAATTCACGTCCACAAAAACATACTTTATACAAAAGCCATGCTTTGGGTCAACAAATGATCAACACAATGATCACTAAGATAGACGATCAAATAAATGATCCTATCACAAATAATCAACACAATGATCATTTCAGCATCACTCAGCATGTCACATTACCAAACTGGGAATATATCGCTGATAACTTCAACTATATAACCTCTGAGCTCGTACGTCTCAGAGAAGGGTGTTAAGCTAAAAGAATAAATTCTCCGCCACCTCAGAAATATATTTGAAAGAAATTGGCTTTATATCTCAACTTGTAATGTCAGACATACAATCCATACAAGTCTGTTCCGGGATCGAACAGAACCGAAGGCACTTACAAAGAAGTCCTTGCAATCCGAATAATCTCTAATCACGTTCGGATTTCCCATCACTTATGGAGATCTCTATACCGGGGATCAGCCAGTGCAGAGACAATCAACAAGAAATCCTTTCGCTTTCGAAAATATCCGGTCTTCAACACCGTTCTTCGAATGCAATTCATAACGACGTATCACATATTCGGAATGGGTTATACGACCCCATGGTCCTTTCCCGGTTAACCCGAATAGTGAGCGCTTGTTTTAAAAATAAGTGTGGCATCCAATTCAAGCAATCACAGCAATTACTCATTCAAGGGTAAATATTGACAGTCGGTTATTTAACTATCAATAAAGATGCGCCACATCATCTGATTCCAAATAATTTTCCAAATTATTAAATTCCAAAAATATCTTTAGAAGATATAACTTTCCATATTTCAAAAATAAATCAATATTTATTTTTAAACCTATTTTCCCAATTCCATTTATAAATTCCATATTGAATTTATATTTCCAAAATATTTATGAATATACGATTTCAAATATTCATTTTCAATTTATCTTCAAAAAGATAAATTTTCTAAACTTTCCATTTCTCATTGGAAAAAAAACAATTTCCATACTTATTTATTTTATAAGTAATCCACAAATTTTATTTATTTCCAACCTTGGAAAATATTCCATATACTCTAATCGAAATTAAGTATATATTTCATTCTTTAAGGAAATCATTCACTTAACCATATTTATTTAGGCCAAAACGAATGTTGCGTAAAACATCGTTACAACAACCCAAAATCACTAGTATAGGGATTCGAAATTTAAAATAGATATATAAATCCCAATACTATACAAAACATTTCCTTTCGGAAATTATCTATTATAACAACAGTGTTATAATCTATTATTTCCTTCTATTTCTCGAAAACATCTATTTCAACAATAAATGTTGAAATCTATGATTTCGAATCTCAACATATTTTAAAACATCATTAGATCGTTTTAATTCTATTTAAAACATCATGTTCAAAATAATTCCTTTAACATATTATTCACTATTCAAAAACGTGAATATACTATGTTAATAAATTTCATCACTTCTATTCATTTTAGTTTAAGGAATTATTCACTGTTTAAAACATGAATATAACTCCATTAATAAATTACAACCATTTTACTTATTAAAATAAGTCATTTCGAATTTATAAAACAACGTTTATAAATTCTATTTCTATTTAATTTACAACAACTTTCTTTTATAAATTTTCTTTATTAACCTATCTTAATTCATATTACAATGATATACTAGAAATTCATATTATAAGTCAAATACTTATAATTTATTCATTTACAAAATCATTCCTTTAAACTTCCCAAATTTTATAAATCTTATAACTTATAAGATTCATCTATTTATCCAAAATCTTATTCTTTTAAATAACTTCACAAATTTTATAAACCTACTGTTTATAAAATTCCAATTATAACTTCACCGTTCATAATTCTATAAATTCATTCATTTGTGAAATTCATTCACAATTCATCCTAACTCTTATAAAAACTTCGTTTTATAATTCCAATATTTTAATTTACAAATATCCGTTTGTAAATCTTTTATATAAATCAATTTATACTGTTTATAAAATTCTATTTATAACTTTATCGTTATAATTCTATAATTCTATTTCTATTTATGAAATTCATTTACAATTTATTCTAACACTTATAAAAGCTTGTTTTATAATTCTTATATTTTTAATTTATAAATATCAACTTATAAATCTTTTAATATAAATCAATTTATACTATTACTTTAAACATTCTTAAACTCTTTCATAGTTTCATCATTCTGATTTATAAAATAAAAATTTTATAAATCCTATTTTTTTGAACTTCTTATAATAATTTCAGAAATCCCAGTTTAAACTATTTTATAAAATCACCAATCCCATATTTTCAAAAATCAATGTTTTAACTATATTTCCCAAAAGTATAATTTTTATAACATTAAAAATTATAACGTTTATTTAATTATAATGGATCAATTCCAAAAATATTTAATAAACGTATATTTCCAAAAATCCTTTTAGAAATTAAAATCGTTGTTTTTAAATTTCAAGATTCGGATCCGATGATGCAACACATCAAATAGTCAATCACGATTTTTCCAATATCATATATCGATATGATAAACAATCAAACATCACAATATTTAAAATCAATAAATATTTGTGAGGAATCCAGTTGGATCCCTCCAACCTGTTTCCCTGCATCCACAGACATTAGCACAATACCATTCCGTTTCAAGACGGAATATCGCGGTATATGGGATTTTATAAATATATATATCCGCTTACTAACGGCGCATAGGGTCTCATCCGCTAAAAGAAAATGCGGGAAATCAATCAACTGCAATATATACATATGCCAATATATATATATTGCTATATATATAATATAATACCAATTCCACTTCGAGGTGGAATATCGCGGTATATGTGTGTAATAAATAACCTCCGCTTACTAACGGCGTATAGGGTCTATTCACATCCAATATTTATATATATATATATATAACAATCATCATTCAAGCATTCAATCAACACAGTCAATAAATTTTAAATTTAACTATTTAAAATTTAAATAAACAATAGAAATTCCTTTTGAGTGAGAAGTTCTCACCTTTGCTTTTATTAGCAATCCACTTTCCCATCTTGACTCGATTTCTTGATTTATACCTAGTATAAATATTTTATACAATTCAATTAATATTCGAATCAATCGAATAAATTAAATTTTCATTTAAAAAATTTTTATTCATCAGTTTTCTCCTTTAATAGTTTAAATTAACTGATAGTTTTATTTTTAAACCAATTTCTCGTTTAAACAAATTTATTTAACTAATTATTAAATTTAATTAACCAAACTCTCTTTCAATAACTTAATCAATTTTATTTATCAATTCCTTTTTTTTTTTTTTTTTTTTAGGAATATCTTTTAGTGAATAAAAATACTTTAATTAACCCATAGTTTTTAATTTTTAAAATAACACCTTAAATTTTAAACAAACTTCTATTTGATATTTAAATTAACTAATGATTTTTGTTTTAAACTAATTCCTTTTAAAATCCTTCTTTAACAAATTTTAATATCTAAAATAATTTGGATAAACTAGTTAAACATCTTTTTTTTTCTTTTTCTATCAATCCATTATTTTAATTTCAAACTAATGACTTAATAAATTAGTTTAAAAATCAAATTTCCTTTAAAAATTTATTTTACCTAACAAATTTTCCTTTACAAGTTTAAATTAACTAATAATTTATTTATTTTCATAATAATAACAGCACTACATTTTATTTTATTTTTACTGTATATTTAACATACATACATGTAGATAAATTAAATGAATAAAAGGGTTTAAAGACTTACTGCCCCCATCTATTTTCCCCAAATATGCTCGACCTCGATCCCAGAGACCACGGACTTGCCTCACCTCGTCGCACCTCGAAAACCCCATCGCACTGTGCCACACTCGAGCTACGGAGGCGCGTTGATGCACTGAACCCAACTCCATCGTCCCTCACTTGAACCCAAACGCGTCGCTCGAAACTCATGGCCACACGCTCGATTTGCGACCCCCTGCTTCCTTCACGCGCCGCCGCTCCTTGATAAATACTTGCGAACGGCTGCCACAACCAGTCGCACAACCCATTGATCGAACTCGACCCCGCCTCCATCGCGCGCGCACACGGCCGCGCCTTCTTCATCGATTCCAAATCGAAGCCAGCCCCCCCTTTTTTTTATACGAATCGTTTAATTTATGAAGGAAGAAGGGTTTTGCAAAAAAATTTTTTTTTTAAAAAAAAACTGGAAAGGGGAAGTATAATATTTGACCGGTTATATTTGTTTATTATCAGAGAAGATGAGGATTGAAAGGAGGAGGAGTTTTCGGAAGAGAAGAGAGAGGTTTCGATCTCAAATCCCAGGCTTCGGCCATTTTCTTTCTTCTTCGTGATTTTGGTTTTTGAACGAGAGGAGATGGAATATTTAAAACAGAGGGAACATGGGTTGCACGATTTCTATCGTAATTTTCTGCGTGACTTAAGGCATAATCGAAGGAAGAACGTGCTGCTGTTTGACTAATTTTAAATTTAAATTTAAATTTAAATCGTTGAAAATTTCAACGCGTTTAGGTGTCGTGTGCTCACGTATCAACTCCGAAAAATACGAAATTTGAAATCCTAGAATAATTCAATATTCCGGACCCAATGGAACTGGTTTCGTCGAATTCTGAGACCGTATGAAAAATGACTATTTTTAAATATCGATTTAAACGATATAAATTCAAAATTGAACAATTCACTATTAATTTCAAATCTGAAGCTTCTATTATCTTCAATATTATCAATATGAATTTTACAAGTCTTTGAAATATTTTTAATCGGCTTAAAATTGAAGATTCAAATTTTTATTCAACTCTCTATAGATTAAATTCTATAATTTAATCGCCAATTTCAAAGTTATATTGAAAATTCAATCCAAACCATCATTCAAATATTTAAAATTAATTAAATATTTTCAAATTAAATTATTCAAAATCCTGGGTCGTTACAATCTTTCCCCCTTAAAAGAATTTCGTCCCGAAATTATAAGTTAAGAAGAATGCCTTTATCTCGTCTATTACTTTTCACCATTCAAATAGTTTTATCAACTTTCTAGCCTAAATCTTTTTACTAGAAATTTACTATCATTTCAACTAGCTTTTCAACTTCAATTATAAGTTCCAAACAACATTGTTCTCCTAACAATTCAAATTTCAAACTTTCAAAATTTCTCAAAATTTTTCTAACACCCTAAATTTTCGAAAAATTTCGCCAGCGTCTCCTTTGCGCGGCTCGATCGGTACGACTACAAAATGGCACCACGGCCCCTTAAAATCAAAAAGAAAAGAGAAAAGCCAAGTGGCTAGAGAAGAAAGTCATCAAATCTCATACTAAAATTGAAATACGTACCTTTTTGTCGAGCAATTCAATTTTAACTTTGAAATCAAAATCTCAATTTCTTTATATACCTGTATAACCTGTATAACTTGCTAGTAGTAGCATCCAAATCCAACATTCAAACCAATTTTGCCAATTTTATTACAAAATTTCTAATATACGCTTCTTATATATTTTGACTTCACTATTGAAGTTATATATTTTATTTTCATTCAATCTCCCGACTTCAAATTCATTCGAATTCGATTCTCAATTTTAAATATTGAATTCTAACGATTAACTTTTATTTAGCAATTCACATTACTATATTGAATTAGTTTTATTCACTAATTCATTTCAATATTCAATTTATCTCAAATTTACTTAATTGCTCAATTCAATTTTTATTCACATTTCATACTCATATTCCTTCTATTTGAAATGAATAAATTATCAAGTTAATTTACTTAAATCCAATCCATTTTATTTAATTCCATATACTAACGATAATAATTCAATATTATCATTTCCTAGCAATCATGCAACCATATACTATAATAATTCATAGAAAATCATTTCTTTTCTATTCAAAAATAGTTTTTTTGGGCAAAATTATTTTATTTACCCGATTCAAAAACAAATTTTATATTCACTAACAAATACGCACTCATATCTATTATTACACTCAAACTCATTCTAGAGTACTGCTGACTCTATCTCTAACGAGTAATACCCATCAGAACCATGGTTGTCGCTTAACCAACAGCTCTGATACCAACTGTAACGACGCGGATTTTCGTTGCCGAAAAACCGAATAGTTATGGGTTTTAAAAAGAATTTAAGAAAAGAAAAAGAGAGAAGATAGAGAAGAGATAGAAAATAGAGGGAAAAGAAGATAGACACTTTTTAGAAAAACAGAAAAAGAGAATTTGAAAATAGAACAGAATAGAACAACTACGGAACAACATCAGAATCTCACAATTCGTAGCGGAACAACATATAATAATAAATGAATAATCTTTAAATAAAGAACTATATCAGTTATTACATCACATTATATTTCATTACCTCATATCATATCATCAGAGTGTACAACAACATACAACAATAAACAGTGCAGCGGAAAAGAAATACTATATAAATAATACGCCTTGCCATCCAGCTTGCCTCCAGCAACTCCAGAATATCCAGAATATCCTGATAAACCTAACTCTTAACTGCCCGTGTGGAAATTGGTGGGCACCCAGAGTTTAGGAAGGAAAACAATAAACTCCGAGTCAGTCATGTGACTGGTGTGAGAACTCAAAACAGTTTATTTATCTTTAAAATCAAAATAGAGGAATATTCTTAATTCAATTCGCAATGCTTTTAAAAATGAGACTACCATAAGGCCTCCCGCACACACACACAATGCAAACGCAGAATCGGAGGAGATTTCTCCTTATGATAGTCAAAGATGCTTGATACGCATTTAAAATAACATTTGATATTATTATTAGTGCATAGTGTATAACAAATTCATTTCGAAAGTAGAATATAAATCTTAGCCAACATACGACCATTATCGTATGCCTACTATAGCTACTATCCAAACAGTGGTGACCACCATAAGTGAATAGCAGGTTCTACAACTAATACCGTACAAGTTTCGTATTGGGAATTGGATTTCCAACAAATGGTCAGGCCAAGGAACTTCCCATTGCCACATGAGAATGCCTCTGGATGGACATCCCCGAGAACCAAACCGGATCTCTACCAACACAAGGCCGGGTTACTCCTAACTGAGTAACAACTGACCGAATATGCCATCCCCCGGTCCTTTGGGACCTTTTCACCGAGCGCTCGTAATCAATTCACACAATCATAAAGTGTTTTCAACATGAGTAAGTATCTGGGCTCCATACCATGATACCACCCTTTTCCAGAAGGAAATGTACATATCCTAAAGGGCGCTACCCCTCATAACCTTGCTGCTTCTTTCCTGTTTTGACCATTTCCGGGATGTGAGGCTCGACGAATTCACGTCCACAAAAACATACTTTATACAAAAGCCATGCTTTGGGTCAACAAATGATCAACACAATGATCACTAAGATAGACGATCAAATAAATGATCCTATCACAAATAATCAACACAATGATCATTTCAGCATCACTCAGCATGTCACATTACCAAACTGGGAATATATCGCTGATAACTTCAACTATATAACCTCTGAGCTCGTACGTCTCAGAGAAGGGTGTTAAGCTAAAAGAATAAATTCTCCGCCACCTCAGAAATATATTTGAAAGAAATTGGCTTTATATCTCAACTTGTAATGTCAGACATACAATCCATACAAGTCTGTTCCGGGATCGAACAGAACCGAAGGCACTTACAAAGAAGTCCTTGCAATCCGAATAATCTCTAATCACGTTCGGATTTCCCATCACTTATGGAGATCTCTATACCGGGGATCAGCCAGTGCAGAGACAATCAACAAGAAATCCTTTCGCTTTCGAAAATATCCGGTCTTCAACACCGTTCTTCGAATGCAATTCATAACGACGTATCACATATTCGGAATGGGTTATACGACCCCATGGTCCTTTCCCGGTTAACCCGAATAGTGAGCGCTTGTTTTAAAAATAAGTGTGGCATCCAATTCAAGCAATCACAGCAATTACTCATTCAAGGGTAAATATTGACAGTCGGTTATTTAACTATCAATAAAGATGCGCCACATCATCTGATTCCAAATAATTTTCCAAATTATTAAATTCCAAAAATATCTTTAGAAGATATAACTTTCCATATTTCAAAAATAAATCAATATTTATTTTTAAACCTATTTTCCCAATTCCATTTATAAATTCCATATTGAATTTATATTTCCAAAATATTTATGAATATACGATTTCAAATATTCATTTTCAATTTATCTTCAAAAAGATAAATTTTCTAAACTTTCCATTTCTCATTGGAAAAAAAACAATTTCCATACTTATTTATTTTATAAGTAATCCACAAATTTTATTTATTTCCAACCTTGGAAAATATTCCATATACTCTAATCGAAATTAAGTATATATTTCATTCTTTAAGGAAATCATTCACTTAACCATATTTATTTGGGCCAAAACGAATGTTGCGTAAAACATCGTTACAACAACCCAAAATCACTAGTATAGGGATTCGAAATTTAAAATAGATATATAAATCCCAATACTATACAAAACATTTCCTTTCGGAAATTATCTATTATAACAACAGTGTTATAATCTATTATTTCCTTCTATTTCTCGAAAACATCTATTTCAACAATAAATGTTGAAATCTATGATTTCGAATCTCAACATATTTTAAAACATCATTAGATCGTTTTAATTCTATTTAAAACATCATGTTCAAAATAATTCCTTTAACATATTATTCACTATTCAAAAACGTGAATATACTATGTTAATAAATTTCATCACTTCTATTCATTTTAGTTTAAGGAATTATTCACTGTTTAAAACATGAATATAACTCCATTAATAAATTACAACCATTTTACTTATTAAAATAAGTCATTTCGAATTTATAAAACAACGTTTATAAATTCTATTTCTATTTAATTTACAACAACTTTCTTTTATAAATTTTCTTTATTAACCTATCTTAATTCATATTACAATGATATACTAGAAATTCATATTATAAGTCAAATACTTATAATTTATTCATTTACAAAATCATTCCTTTAAACTTCCCAAATTTTATAAATCTTATAACTTATAAGATTCATCTATTTATCCAAAATCTTATTCTTTTAAATAACTTCACAAATTTTATAAACCTACTGTTTATAAAATTCCAATTATAACTTCACCGTTCATAATTCTATAAATTCATTCATTTGTGAAATTCATTCACAATTCATCCTAACTCTTATAAAAACTTCGTTTTATAATTCCAATATTTTAATTTACAAATATCCGTTTGTAAATCTTTTATATAAATCAATTTATACTGTTTATAAAATTCTATTTATAACTTTATCGTTATAATTCTATAATTCTATTTCTATTTATGAAATTCATTTACAATTTATTCTAACACTTATAAAAGCTTGTTTTATAATTCTTATATTTTTAATTTATAAATATCAACTTATAAATCTTTTAATATAAATCAATTTATACTATTACTTTAAACATTCTTAAACTCTTTCATAGTTTCATCATTCTGATTTATAAAATAAAAATTTTATAAATCCTATTTTTTTGAACTTCTTATAATAATTTCAGAAATCCCAGTTTAAACTATTTTATAAAATCACCAATCCCATATTTTCAAAAATCAATGTTTTAACTATATTTCCCAAAAGTATAATTTTTATAACATTAAAAATTATAACGTTTATTTAATTATAATGGATCAATTCCAAAAATATTTAATAAACGTATATTTCCAAAAATCCTTTTAGAAATTAAAATCGTTGTTTTTAAATTTCAAGATTCGGATCCGATGATGCAACACATCAAATAGTCAATCACGATTTTTCCAATATCATATATCGATATGATAAACAATCAAACATCACAATATTTAAAATCAATAAATATTTGTGAGGAATCCAGTTGGATCCCTCCAACCTGTTTCCCTGCATCCACAGACATTAGCACAATACCATTCCGTTTCAAGACGGAATATCGCGGTATATGGGATTTTATAAATATATATATCCGCTTACTAACGGCGCATAGGGTCTCATCCGCTAAAAGAAAATGCGGGAAATCAATCAACTGCAATATATACATATGCCAATATATATATATTGCTATATATATAATATAATACCAATTCCACTTCGAGGTGGAATATCGCGGTATATGTGTGTAATAAATAACCTCCGCTTACTAACGGCGTATAGGGTCTATTCACATCCAATATTTATATATATATATATATATATAACAATCATCATTCAAGCATTCAATCAACACAGTCAATAAATTTTAAATTTAACTATTTAAAATTTAAATAAACAATAGAAATTCCTTTTGAGTGAGAAGTTCTCACCTTTGCTTTTATTAGCAATCCACTTTCCCATCTTGACTCGATTTCTTGATTTATACCTAGTATAAATATTTTATACAATTCAATTAATATTCGAATCAATCGAATAAATTAAATTTTCATTTAAAAAATTTTTATTCATCAGTTTTCTCCTTTAATAGTTTAAATTAACTGATAGTTTTATTTTTAAACCAATTTCTCGTTTAAACAAATTTATTTAACTAATTATTAAATTTAATTAACCAAACTCTCTTTCAATAACTTAATCAATTTTATTTATCAATTCCTTTTTTTTTTTTTAGGAATATCTTTTAGTGAATAAAAATACTTTAATTAACCCATAGTTTTTAATTTTTAAAATAACACCTTAAATTTTAAACAAACTTCTATTTGATATTTAAATTAACTAATGATTTTTGTTTTAAACTAATTCCTTTTAAAATCCTTCTTTAACAAATTTTAATATCTAAAATAATTTGGATAAACTAGTTAAACATCTTTTTTTTTCTTTTTCTATCAATCCATTATTTTAATTTCAAACTAATGACTTAATAAATTAGTTTAAAAATCAAATTTCCTTTAAAAATTTATTTTACCTAACAAATTTTCCTTTACAAGTTTAAATTAACTAATAATTTATTTATTTTCATAATAATAACAGCACTACATTTTATTTTATTTTTACTGTATATTTAACATACATACATGTAGATAAATTAAATGAATAAAAGGGTTTAAAGACTTACTGCCCCCATCTATTTTCCCCAAATATGCTCGACCTCGATCCCAGAGACCACGGACTTGCCTCACCTCGTCGCACCTCGAAAACCCCATCGCACTGTGCCACACTCGAGCTACGGAGGCGCGTTGATGCACTGAACCCAACTCCATCGTCCCTCACTTGAACCCAAACGCGTCGCTCGAAACTCATGGCCACACGCTCGATTTGCGACCCCCTGCTTCCTTCACGCGCCGCCGCTCCTTGATAAATACTTGCGAACGGCTGCCACAACCAGTCGCACAACCCATTGATCGAACTCGACCCCGCCTCCATCGCGCGCGCACACGGCCGCGCCTTCTTCATCGATTCCAAATCGAAGCCAGCCCCCCCTTTTTTTTATACGAATCGTTTAATTTATGAAGGAAGAAGGGTTTTGCAAAATTTTTTTTTTAAAAAAAAAAACTGGAAAGGGGAAGTATAATATTTGACCGGTTATATTTGTTTATTATCAGAGAAGATGAGGATTGAAAGGAGGAGGAGTTTTCGGAAGAGAAGAGAGAGGTTTCGATCTCAAATCCCAGGCTTCGGCCATTTTCTTTCTTCTTCGTGATTTTGGTTTTTGAACGAGAGGAGATGGAATATTTAAAACAGAGGGAACATGGGTTGCACGATTTCTATCGTGATTTTCTGCGTGACTTAAGGCATAATCGAAGGAAGAACGTGCTGCTGTTTGACTAATTTTAAATTTAAATTTAAATTTAAATCGTTGAAAATTTCAACGCGTTTAGGTGTCGTGTGCTCACGTATCAACTCCGAAAAATACGAAATTTGAAATCCTAGAATAATTCAATATTCCGGACCCAATGGAACTGGTTTCGTCGAATTCTGAGACCGTATGAAAAATGACTATTTTTAAATATCGATTTAAACGATATAAATTCAAAATTGAACAATTCACTATTAATTTCAAATCTGAAGCTTCTATTATCTTCAATATTATCAATATGAATTTTACAAGTCTTTGAAATATTTTTAATCGGCTTAAAATTGAAGATTCAAATTTTTATTCAACTCTCTATAGATTAAATTCTATAATTTAATCGCCAATTTCAAAGTTATATTGAAAATTCAATCCAAACCATCATTCAAATATTTAAAATTAATTAAATATTTTCAAATTAAATTATTCAAAATCCTGGGTCGTTACATATTTCCTTTCATTCGGGATTGTGGTTTGAAATGATATACAACCGCAAAATTTTATATCTTTTAAATTGCGGATTGAAATGATAAATATCCGTATCACTTGACCATAGGATAGAAAATTATATACAGGCACCGCGGTCTATATATAACTATTTTAATGTGATTTCTATGGTTTGGATGGAATACGGTTTATAATAATCTTAAATTTTATATTGTATAAATATTTTTCTTCCATATATATATACATATGAAGTTGAAAATTTTGAAATTAAAAGGTGTATAAATCTCTTTATTAAAAGTGGAATTTTTTTTTTAAGAAAATAGAGTTTGATAATTTATATCATATGTTTAAATGTTAAGTTTGGAAATTTTAAGATATGATATTTATAATTGGATTTTTCCCAAGATAAATTGAAATGAATATTCTAGTATAATTTGAATTGAAAAAATTATATATATTTTATTACTAGAATTGGAGTTTTTATTTATTTATGGATTTTATGTGAATATTCAAGACTAATTAATAGAACATTTGATTTGTTGAAAGAATAAAATCCAACTTTAGTTTGAAATATTAATACTCCAAATGGATATACGTATATATATATATATATATATATATATATATATATAAATTGAAGTGGTTTTGGAACTTGAGAGAGATAATAAAAATTTTGGTTTAGACTTTAATAAAGAAATGTATTTGTAAAGCCATGAGAACTATTTTCTTTACAAAGTAACATTTAAGTTAAACCTTTTAATTCATATACCGTTGAATATCCAAACCATTCAAGTTTTAAAAGTTATGGTTTTAAATTATGAATTTCGAAATATTATGCTTTGATAGGATATTTGGCTTTCAGACGTTATAAATTTTAAAGCATTTGGATTTTTGAAAAGGTTTATATTTGGGATAAAGGATATCATATTGTTTTGGGTTTTAAAATGATATCGTATTCATAATTTTAAAATGGAAATGTTTATTCTGGTTTTAAAGTATGAGCTATTTTTAAATGACCGCGGTGTTATAATAACGATGGGTTGGCAAAGAGACCGGGATCGGATATGGACATACTCTCTGTCGATACCGAAAACCACTTTGACTAACCGTGTACGCGGTGGAGATTCCAGAATGAAGTAGGTGGTGGCGACGTTTCCTGTAAGGTAAATACGTGGACCCGACTCCCGTGAGTTGGCATAAGGTGGCTAAAACAGGAGCGATTCTCAGGCCAATGAGGTCATTCCTCTGATCGGACCCTCCTCTTCGATATTATACTTTGATTTTGGATTGATTCAGTGGACACTTCCATATTTTGATTTTGGGGAGTTAGTCCGAGGTGGGCGGTAACTGCGGCTACGCGTTTCCACCAGCCTGGATAGCAATTGGTATATCTACCCTGGCATTGCCTAGTTGTGCCGTGTCACCTACCATACCGAGCCTTTACTACGAGTTTCTATTTGTGTCGTACCTATGGAGTATCCTCTGGTAGCCTCCCGATCAGGAGGTATTACGGCACTGTATAGACTATTGGCATTTTACGTGTTAAGGTGGAAAATGTAAAGCCTTAACGCTATTTAAAAGTAAGTTTATTTTATGAATAGACATTATTATAATAGCGCAATATACTACATAGTAAATAGTTTAACGGATCCTTAGGAGATGTAAATCCCGAACATCTCTTGAGTTACTGTACTCATATTTATTTCTGTTAATTTAACTCACATAAGATCTTTTAGTCTGACTCGAGTGTTTTTGTCTTTTCAAATTCGCTCGGGTCAGTCCGAGCGTTTCAGGATCGAAGACTTTAGCTTTGAAGGATGAAGACGAAGGAGTCGTATTATTATTATCTATAGTATTGCACCACACTCATACTGTTCCGCTGCATTGATTGTATTGGTATGTGTAACTCTGATATTTATTGTATAAAGCAAATCAAGTGTTTGTAAACTGTTTTGAACTGTATATTTATTATTATATTTTATCCTTCCGCTGTGAGATTCTGTTTTATTTTTATTTCTTCTCTGTTTTTCTTATTTACCCCATAACAATCCGCCCTTGCGTATGCTTTGAATTGGCACGTGTGTCGGTTTAAAGTGTGCGAAAAGGCGGGCTGTTACATAACCCATATACCACTGTCACTCCATTCACATGCCAACAGTTCATCGTTCATAGCCAAGAATTCCTATTCCTTCAGCTATTGAATTTGATGATGTGAGTGGTAAGCCCAGTCTTGGGACTGAACATGATACAAGCAATGAAATAGCTAAGGATTCACATGCATATAATTTACATGATGTGTATATTCAACCGTCAAGGCCTATTAGCAAGACCGATAATATAACATGATGAAATCAAGTGATTCCAGTACGGGTTTGAGTGAAATTTTCTTTCTAGTTGAGGCTGCTAACACAATTTATATTGAGGAAGACAAGAGAACATTCTTTGCATTTGAAGCTTTCATTTTCAATGAGAACCCATACAAACCATATAAATCACCATGGCCACCTCCTTTGCTACAGCTAGACCATGAGGACAAGGTCATTCCTAAAGGGGAAGGGAGATGTAACAACCATGGATTGATTGTCATGGTTATGGGAATAAGAAGGGCTGTCAATTGCTTCCTTGAAATTGGAGATAAAATTGTTTTCTGACTTGATTCCTGCATATATAAGTAACATGACTCTTCTCGCTACGCTGTTCTTTCCTGTTCAAATAGAATGCTTCTATTCTATAAGTCTTCCCGAATATACTGGATGTTGGAGCCCAGATTAATATACTTGGACCTCCCAATTAATATACTGGCCGTTCGGCTTCGTTACGTTCTCGACTAGACTTCACTGATCAGTCACATTCACTTGATGAGCCGAGTGCTTGTACTTGATAATTTGTGGACTTATGTAGACTTGTAAATAGGCCGAACCCATATTAGTCGAGTCAGGTTAGACTGCATGGGCAAGAGTGTGTATACATATGTGTTTAAACATTGTAAATCAGTGTGAGAAATCTGAAGCTTCATTACAGTTGCTAGTCTGGTATCGGTTCCGTCCTTTAATCTTGTACTTAGTTTTATCAAATATTAGTTATATCTTAGTTAGTTCTCCTTAACCTTGTTGCTTAGTTTTTTCTAATTGCAATCTTATTCATTTTCTTTGCTCAAATCTTGTTTCTGTACAAGTTCAAATTCTAGTTCTTGTTAATCTCTTACAATTTCAATCTTTGTTCTATAATTCTGCATATTTTCATTTCTTAATTCTGTTCGTTTTTGCTTTATATTTCATATACTTTTTTTTTACCATTTACAAATTCTTGTTCCTTCTTGTTTGTATAATTTTCCTGCAATTTACTTAATTCCAGTGCTTGTTTCATTTTCTTTTTGCATTTATCACCTGTACATGTATCTTGCAATCTATATTTCATTGCCATTTTTGAATTCTTGAATCTGATGCTCACTCTTACCATTTCTTGTTTCACTTAACACCATTCTACCATTTCTTCAAAAAGTATTATTGAGAGATCAAGCTAAAGCAAACCAGCATTATGAAGCAGTAAATGGGCCAAGCCCATATATTTATTTCTATTGTATATATCCCGAAGTCTATATAAAGGAATGTACATACAAATACACTGTAACTCTGTTTAGTACAAAAGCAATAAAAGAAATAATTCATTTTCTTAACATGGTATCAGAGCATATATATGCTTAACAACATTTGATTATCATTTTTGATCAGAAATCATCTCTCATCAGAGTATTCTCATCATCTGAGATCTAATTATATACAGTTTAACAACTGTATAGGATTCTTTAAAGAAACTCATCATTTAATATTGTGTCACGCCAAGAAAAACAATATCATAAAAAATCTCATCATATATCATTTTTCGGCTGCATCAGTACTATCAGAAATTCAAAGATTCAGTTTGGCTAACCTGAAGTGCCGTGCCAAGAAACTATCCGTCAGCGATCATCATCCAGTTAGTTTCTGGCTGCATCTCCACTTTCTGGTAATCTTGATCCTCATCATTATTTCTTGCCGTAATTTCTTCATTGATGGCTGAAGGCAATGATAATAGTGCCGTCTCACCCACTTCTACCTCCAAATCCACCCAAAATCAGTCCAGTGTCACCCAAGAACTCCTCAAAACCATCATTAAACGACACAGCCAGATTATAACTACCTCACTTGATGAAACCAATTATTTGCTCTGAAAATTTCAAGTGGAGACTGCAATAAAAGCTTATGGTCTTCAGGAATATGTTCTTGAAACTATCATTAAACCACCAAGATTCACTTCAGATGCACAAGGGAAGTTAGTTGATAATCAAGAATATATTATACATGAAAGGCAAGATAGTTTTGGTAGTTCTTGGTTATTATCTTCAGTCAGTGCAAGTCTTCTGCAACAACTAATTGGCTGCAAAACTGCCTATGAGATTTGGCATACAATAGAGCAAGTTTTTAGTTCTCAATCTGCTGCAAGAATTATGCAGTACAAAAGACAATTGCACAACTTAAAGAAAGGTAATCAGACTATGAGAGAGTACTTGTCCAAAACTAAAACTGTATGTGATCAATTAGCCTCTGCAGGGCACAATGTAAGTGACACAGAGCAAATATTATATTTGCTAAGTGGATTAGATGAAGAGTATGAATCAGTTGTAGCTGTGATATCATCAACAGAAAGTTTACCAACTCTACAATATGTACATTCTATATTACTAGCACATGAAGGAAGATTAGGAAAAAAAGGCCAACAAATCTTGAATACTCTGCAAATTATGTTACTAACAATAGAGGAAGAAATCAAGAAAGAAACTACAACAACAAAAATCAATCCAACAGTAGTCAAAGAGGTGGCCAGAGTTATAGATCAAGAGGAACAAGTGGCAGATGGAACAATACTAACAACAATAACAGGACAAGATGTCAAATGTGTGAGAAATATGGTCATACAGCAAACGTATGCTATTTTAGATTTGATGTTAACTGTACACCATCTCAACAAAATACTGGCAACTCAAGACAGAATGATCCTAGTGCAAATATGGTAAATGTTCAACAAGGATGCAAGGAGCAATCAGAAAACACAACCAGTCATTTAGCAAAGCCAGAGGACATTCAAGATGACAGTTGGTACCCAAATTCTGGAGCAACTAATCATGTTACAAATAATCTCAACAATTTGAATCTTGAAAATAAGGAATACAAAGGTAAACATTTACTATATATGGATAATGGCAAAGCAACTCATATAACACATACTGGAAATGCAAGTATTATAGGTGCTAGACAACTATATCTTAAAAATCTTTTGAGAGTACCAATTATCAGAAAAAATCTGATGAGTGCCTCACAATTTTCAAAGGAAAATAATGTATATTTTAAATTTCACCCAAAGTTTTCTTAGTGAAATATGCACTAACAGATGAAATTTTTTTGCAGGGTAGAGAATGTAGGGGACTATACAATATGAAAAACTGGTGTAACATGTCTGAAATAAAATTTGTTGAAAGCTGTAATAGCTATGATGTTTGGAATGCTAGACTGGGTCACCCCAGTATGAAAATTGTAAGACATGTTTTGAGTAATAATAATAAAATTCATGTTGAAAATATTCCTTCATTCTACATCTGCACTTATTGCCCAATGGGCAAAAGTCATAAACTTGCATTTGCAGATTCAAATACTGAACATTTTAAGCCACTAGAACTTGTTGCCACAGATCTGTGGGGACCAGCCCCAATATCTACTGATTATGGCTACAAGTACTATATTTCATTTATTGATGCTTTTTCCAGATATGTGTGGATCTATTTTCTAAGAGAAAAATCTAAGACTTGCAATGCAGTAATGCAGTTTATAACAAGTGCTGAAAAACAAACAAACTGCCATGTAAAAATTATTCAGACTGATGGTGGCAAGGAGTTTCTACCACTCATAGAATTCTTTCAAAAGAAAGGAATAAATCACAGAACAACTTGTCCACATACCTCTGAACAGAATGGTCTAATTGAGAGGAAGCACAGGCACATTGTAGAAACAGGCCTAACTCTTCTTGCATATGCATTTATACCTTTGAAATGCTGGCTTGATGCTTTCTCAACAGCAGTGTATCTTATCAACAGATTGCCAACCAAAGTCTTACAATTTAAAAGCCCAATTGAAACACTGACAAAGATCAGGCCAGATTGTCAAAGTCTTAAGGTATTTGGATGCCTGTGCTTCCCCTGTTTGAGACCCTACAAGACATATAAGTTAGAATTCAGGTTTGCTTCCTATACATTCTTAGGAATTGCAAATAATCAAAAAGGTTACAAATGTCTCGACAACAAAGGTAGAATTTATATGTCAAGACATGTAACCTTTAATGAGTATGAATTCTATTTCAGCAAGTCTGAAAACAATGCTACCAAAAAACTGTACAATCCAAAAACTTCACTACCTCAATACCTGAGATAATCATACCTGTAGAGAGACAGATGTCTCATAATGAGAACAATGTTGTTCAACAGCAGCAAATGACTAAAAGTGTTTCAAGTCATGATCAAAATGAAGAATCTGAAGGCTCATATCAGTCCCCACAACAAGACAACATCAGTCATGTAGATCACTACTCAATATTGAATGATTCTCAACCATCCAATACTCATTAGGAAAGCACAATGAGGGATAAAGCTCAACAGATTGATCCTGCAAGTAAAGATAGTGGTCACCATATGATAACAAGATCAAAGAGTGGTATATTTAAACCAAAAATATACAATGCATAATTATTCAATGAGGAACACAGTACTTATTATCAAGCAATACAAGATGAGAAGTGGAAGATAGCCATGAAGGAAGAATATGATGCACTTACAAGAAATAAAACCTGGGATCTTGTTCAGTTACCTGAACATAAAAATATCATAGGCTGTAAATGGACTTATAGGTTAAAAAAAATCTTGATGGTACAATTCTAAAATACAAGGCTAAATTGGTAGCAAAAGGATATTCACAACAGAGTGGTTTTGATTTTACTGAAACTTTTTCACCAGTTGTGAAACCATCTACCATTAGAATTGTACTAACTATAGCCTTGTATAAGAATTGAACCATTAAACAATTAGATGTAAATAATGCTTTCTTAAATGGTGTATTGCAGGATGAGGTATAATGGAGCAACCACTTGGATTCAAACAACAAGAAAATGAAAGATTGGTGTGCAAACTAAACAAAGCAATCTATGGACTCAAGCAAGCACCAATAGTGTGGTTTGAAAAGCTGAAACAGACTCTAGCCAGTCTCAACTATATTTCAGCAAAATCTGACAACTCTCTCTTTATTAAATTATTTGATACAACCGTTACTTACATACTTATTTATGTTGATGACTTCATAATTACAGGTAAGAGTGAGATAGAAATCGACAAAGTCACACAACACTTGAACAAAGAGTTCTCAATTAAAGATTTGGGAGAATTAAACTACTTCCTCGGCATAGAAGTTAAAAGAACTCCTGACAACAAGTTATATCTATGTCAAAAGAAATATATCTCAGAAATTTTGATAAAGGCAAAAATGGATAAGGCAAACCCACTCTCAACACCAATGGCTAGCAGTTTGCACTTATCAAAGAACAAAGAAGAACCAATTGAAAATGAGAAACTATACATAAGCATTGTTGGAGCATTACAATATGCAACAATAACAAGGCCAGACATATCATTCAGTGTCAATAAAGTCAGTCAATTCATGCAAAAACCACTAGATAATCACTGGAAGGCAGTTAAAAGAATACTGAGATACCTTAAAGGCACCATAAATCAGGGACTTATTCTACATGCAAGCAAGATACTCAATATCAATGGCTATGCAGATGCAGACTGGGCCACTGATAGTGATGACATAAAGTCAACAACTGGGTACCGTATCTTTTTAGGAAAAAATCCGATATCATGGTATGCTAAGAAACAACCAACAATATCTAGATCTAACACAGAAGCAGAGTACAGAAGTGTGGCCAGTGCAATTGCTGAAATCATGTGGGTGGAATCACTATTAAAGGAATTACACATCAAAACTGGCACTACGGCAACTATCTAGTGTGACAATCTCAGCACCATTTCTCTTGCTGCAAATCCAGTATTACAGTCTAGAACGAAGCACATGGAATTAGACTTGTACTTCGTTCGAGAGCAAGTTATAAAGGAAAAGCTAAGGGTTAATCAAATACCTTCCTATTACCAAAAGGCAGATATTTTTACGAAAGCACTGTCAAAGATCAACTTTACTAGATTTAGAAGTGAACTGAATATTGATGGAGTAAACCCAGATTCAGAGCATAGAGATCCGAACTATTTGCCAGCAATGGAGAGATCTGAGGTCTTCTCGTCAAAGTAAAACCTCAACCGTTCCAGATCCATTAGTCATACTGATTGCAACGGAGAGATCTAAGGTTTGCTCGTCAAAGTAAAGCCTCAACCGTTCCAGATCCATCAGTCATACCGATTTCATTTGCAAAGCTCGTAACTTCAAAGTTGATGGTTAGATCTGAGGTTTGCTCATCAAAACGAAGCCTCAACCGTTCCAGATCCATTCACTTTTATCTACAAATCTCATGCCTCTCGTAACTGATGACCAAATTGAGCTTCTTTGATCTAATAAAACATCATTGAAGTAAAACTTTACCAGATCTGAAGAAAGAAGATTGAAGAATTTTTTAAGAAATATTTATTCGCGGCGGCCATTACTAAAAGAATAAAACCCTAATCCTGGAACTAGTTTGAGGGGGGTATCGAGAGATCAAGCTAAAGCAAACCAGCATTATGAAGCAGTAAATGGGCCAATCCCATATATCTATTTGTATTGTATATATCCCGAAGTCTATATACAGGAATGTACATACAAAACACTGTAACTCTATTTAGTACAAAAGCAATAATTCATTTTCTTAACAAGTATATTTCAGTTCCACCAAATCTTGATTCACTTGCCTAATTTGCTTCACAAATCTCCACCTAATACTCCACTTTCTTGCTAAAACCGATACTGCGCACATGTATCTAGCATCAGTGCACACTCATTGCTTCACTTTCACCTACCCTCTTCAATAAACTGTCACTTTAACACTACCATTCCTCATCAAAACACCATGACCTACACCAGAAAACCCTACCTGACATCATGAGCAAGGACAAAGAACAACCTGGGCCTTCCACATGGTGTAGAATAATGGAGGCAAAGTGGAAAACAACTTCATAAATGTGGACTTTGTCAAAAGATATGGGATTGAGCTATCAGACAATGGATAAGGAGATGAAAAGTTTATTAATTTGGGAAATTAATGTGAGCTAAAGGGGTTGACTCTAGATGAAGACAGAGGGTTTACATATTATGCTGGACTTTCGTTTTGAGCCATGCACATTTCTATTTTCATTTTTGTCTACTCATGTATAATGTATTGGTTTTTGTTTTTTTTATTTATTTATTTAAAGGATGTAAGTTAATATATAAAATTTATATGTGCTCTTTTTCCTTACAAAGCATCTACTTAGGTTAGAGATGTTGTAAGGTTTTGATGAGGCATATAAATGAAGTATATGATTGGTTTTGCAATAAAGTGTACCAATTTTTTTAAAAAAATTTAAGTAATTAATTTAATTCATCTCAAGAATAACTATCAAGTCCTTTCTCTGGAACTTCAACCCTACTGTACTTCAAACATGTTTGGAAAATTAACGCACCACCTAAAGTTAAGATTCAAAGATGGATAACATTACTCAACAAACTAAATACCATTATTAGGCTAATTACCAAACTTATAAACAATCCTACCATTACTTTTTTTTATTTCTGTAACTCGACACTTGAAACATCCTCACATTTATTCTTTGAATGTCACTTCACCCAACATATAGTAAGAATCTTAATTCACATTTTTGAGCTTGAAATTGTTAGAAATAGTCAATATAGTGTTAACCATATATTCCTATTTATATGTTAGTGCCTAGAGTTTAGGAAGTAGTGGGTATTTTTCTTTTATTTAAAGCTTTGTACGTAGTTCTTATTATCTAGTGAATAACAATGTAGTCTCTTTTTGTTTAAGGTTGTATCTCTCTCGTATTTCTCTGTATTAAATTATGTTAACATGGTATCAGAGCCAGGTTAGAGAGAGAGCGCACTAGAGAGAGAGTGTTAAAAAAATTCATAATTCAATTCAATTCACAATCCCTCGTTTTAAATCAAATTTCCGCAAATTCAGTTCGATTCTCACCTGTCATAATTCAATAAAGCTGCGGTTTTTTAATGTTGAGGGTGTGGCGGTGAGATTGAGGCGATTTGTTTAGTGAAGATCGCGATTGGTTCGAGTTAGATTAGGGCTTTTTGGGGAGGAGGAGGAGGTAGCAGGAAAGTGTGGCAATGATAGTCAGAGTCTTGGAGGCTGTCGTTTCCTGAAGGAAGGAGGTTCGTATGAGTTGGTTCAAAGCACGACTGAAGATGGTAGCTACAGTCGAGACAGTTGCAATTATGAAGGCTGTTGAGGTTGCGGTTCGGAATTGATCTCGACAAGACAATTTTTGATGGATCGTCAATTGTGGGGATGAGGAGGTAGTGCTGATGGCAGGAAGTGGCTGGAGATGTGCTGTAGCAGTTGAATGTTGGTTTTTGGGAAGTGAATGATATGGGGAGGTGGTCAGGGATGGTTACCGATGCAGGGTTGCAACCGCAAGTAGTAAGGGGTGAAGTTTGTATTTGTAGATGGTGATAACATATTGGGTGGTTGGTGGAAGAAAAGGGACAATTATGATGGATTGAAGGTGAAATTATCGATGTATGCTATTGTGAAGGAAGAAGGTTAAATGGTGGTGGCAGTTGAATTTGATGTGCAGTTGAAGCAGTGTGGGAGGTCGACAGTTTTGGTGATGAAATTACTGGTGTTTGGATGAATGGTAGAGGCTTTGGGGTGGTTGCAGTTAATAGGTTGTTTAGAATAGAGGCAATATGTATAGTCAATGGGTTATGGAGGCTGCTTAGAATGAAAAAGGAAATTTGACGTAGCTTGATGTATGTGGCGGAGTAGTAGTTGTGGGTTGCGGAATTGTTGAGACGCAGAGATGAACACAGGTGATCAAGGAAGGTGGTTGGCAAGTATGTAATGAATGTTTGGATATGCAATCTCTTTTGACTGTAATGAAGGCATTTAGCAATGGTGAAGCATTTAGTTGATGTTCAGGCAAATCGAATGAATGTAATAGATGGCAAGTGTGGGGTGGTTAGCAAGTGTTTATTGATGAATTGGTGTAGCAGTGTGGAGATATGGCAGTGTCAGGTGATCAGTTTGATGATGTGGTATGTGTGTGATGTATGGGATGGAAGATGTTGTACCAAGATGTTGTGAAGGCAGTTCGACGGTTTAGTTGTTGGACAGTGGAAGTTGCTGTTGCTGATAGCAAGGATAGTGGTGTTGTATGGGTGCAATTGAAAGTGCACTGATATGGAACCAAATGTTAAATGACAGTGGTGATTGCTGCAATGTTGGATGGTTTGGTGTGACTGTTGGTGTTTGACAGTAGTGGCGATCGAAG
Organism: Allium cepa; assembly: GCA_030765085.1. Taxonomy (NCBI): domain Eukaryota; kingdom Viridiplantae; phylum Streptophyta; class Magnoliopsida; order Asparagales; family Amaryllidaceae; genus Allium; species Allium cepa. The sequence goes on from CM060943.1 coordinate 738,646,733, forward strand.
CAATTGGATGAAGGTAATGTCAGGTTATAGTTGCAGTAGGTGTTAAACCTAGAGGATGATGAATTGTAGCTGATGTATAGAAATTGCAAAGGAATTGCAAGGCAGTTGTAGTTTGGAAGTGGAGGAGATGTGGATTGTGGACAGGTGATAGACAGAAGTGATTGAATGATGGTAGTAGGGTTGACGGACTTTCTGTCAATGTACAGGGAAATGTAAGTGCATGCTTGGTTTGTAGCAGCCGTGGAGGAACCGTGCAGGGTTGTAGAGGAGGGTGTAGACAGAGATGTTGAATGTTTTGACAGAGGGGAACTAAATGATGTATGAAAGGTTTCTGGTGTATTAGTGAAGTCAATTGAGATTGGTGGTTTGAAGGCAGTAAGCAAGTGAGCAAAGTGTTGTAACTGTAGTTGTTGCAGTATGGGGAGTGGTTTAAAGGTTTGAAGTGCGAAGCAGTTATGTTTTTGTGATGAACTGGAGAAGGCAAGTTGTATGAGTTGCTTGGAATGTTGAGTTGTTTGCAGGTGGTTGATAGAGGAAATTCGTTGCTGTCATGTTTTGATAACCGAAGGTTGTGGTAGTAGGTTGATTTGTGTAATTGGGGTGATGTACCTTGACTGTAGAATGTTGTTCTAAGATAATGGTGAATGTGTATGTGTTGAAACTGAGATGTGTGGTATGCAGTTTTGTAGTTGTGGTGAAGGAAAGTTGCAGTGTTGTGATTGAGTTGATGAAGACTGAGTTTGTTTTTCAGATGTTTGTCGCAACGGTGATGTTGATGTTAGCATGAATAAGTGGTTTTGCAAAACGTTGGCTGCAGATGTTGATAGTGAAGAAAACGATGTCGGTTATGAGGTTGGACGATTCGAAGAATGCTCGAAAACTATTTGATGATATGCCTAAGAGAAGATATGCGTGCCTACTTGTGAAGTAGGCGGAGTGAGAAAGATTTGGTTTTGTGTCATCCAACAAGTAAGGAAGAAGTGCCGCAGTTCTCACTTGTTGGGGAGATGACATATACAAGGGACGACCCGAATGGAGAGGTCAGTGGATCCCTAAGAGTAAACCAAGAGTATTTGTTGATGGTTAAAGTACGAATCAACGTGAAACAGTTGAGCATGCCCAATCAGGTAGAGGTGAAAGTTGTGACCGAGTTCGTCCATGAAAGACGATGAAGAAATTGTGTTGTAAACTGAATATTAGCACATTCAGTTTAAGGGAGGGTGTTAGAAATAGTCAATATAGTGTTAACCATATATTCCTATTTATATGTTAGTGCCTAGAGTTTAGGAAGTAGTGGGTATTTTTTTTATTTAAAGCTTTGTACGTAGTTCTTATTATCTAATGAATAACAACGTAGTCTCTTTTTGTGTAAGGTTGTATCTCTCTCGTCTTTCTCTGTATTACATCCTAACAGAAATTAACTCTAATATCCCATCAGTGGACATACTTTAGATTTGGCTTCAGTCATGCGACTAGGAAATTTTTAGATTCATTCTTTTCTATCGCTTGTTGAGGTCTCCAGAAAGAGAGAAACCGACGCCTATTTAACAATTCACATAGAAACTCTACTGCTACTTTATACTTTATTGCCTAGCATATCATTTTTTGGATAGAGGCCTGTAGAAGCCATCCAGAATAGAGATCTCACCATATCGGATCACGAGTAACAGCCTCCCCTCCAACATACCTCCTTGCCTCCTTGCCTCCTATCGGTAACCAATCGGGAGATTAGTGGAGACTTCTCTAAATACTATCTGAAGCATTTGTCCAACGGCTCGATCGACCCAGCAACCTCTACATGCATTCATCTCGACTGCTACATATGGCTGCTCTATTCCTGCTCTTCAGATCCTGCTTCAACCTATAGTTTATTCACATCGTCGTTTTAGCTTATCCCAGCCAGTGGACATCCATTTAATTAGGTATCTGCATCAAGCTCGTTCCTTCAGATTAATGCGTGAAACAAGCCTCAGCTCACTTATGTGTACACCCCTACACTCTTACATGTCCAAATTTACCTATTCATTTGGTTATCATTCCAAAAAAATAATTTCAGTTTTCGAAAGCATGGGTATACACATATGTTTATTTGTCTAGTGTTCTTTAGCAGGCCCTACTCACTAGCATCATTAATTCCAAACTTGCATGTCATGGTGCTAGCCGAAGCCTGCATCATGTGTGTCAATTGCATCCTGCTCACGTGTGTATCCATTCTTATTTGTCATGCCTGCATGTACTTCCATTATGTGCTACCCATTCTTATATGCCAAAGCCTGCTTCTCGCGTGTCACCTATTCTTATATGTCGTACCTATTATGTGCTGCCCATGCGTGTACACCTGCAATTTATTACAACAATTCACCTATTTTTAATCTCTAACCCTATTCGGTTGAATTTGGATGATTCAAATATTTGTTAAAGAGGAAAGAAATTGATTAATTAATTTAATCAAATCAATTAATTTGGCTGATATATGAAAAGATATTTTGATGGAAACTAATTAATTAGTCAATCAATTAATTAGTCAATGTATATTTGCTATATGAAGAACTAAATGATTAGGCATGGAGAACAAAGAAAAGATATGGAAACGAAGATTACGCCATTTATTTGTACTAAAGTCAAATCATGCAAATTGGAAATATATCTGGATAATCAGGAAATTGATTTGCTTAATCTGCAAGCAACCCTACATTATCAAGTCTATTTAAATGATGGAATTTCATCTTCATATGTACAAGCAAGTGTAGTATCGACCATTATTCTTTCCACTTTCTTTATTACTCTTTTTCTTTAGTGAAATAAAAAGTTGTTGGGTATCCGTGGACGTAGGATATTCATATCTGAACCACGTTAAATCCTCTGTGTCTCCTATTTCTGTTATTCTTCTATGAGACTGCATAATTCTTTTTAAGTGTCATTGGTACCTAAATAGACAATACTTGATCCTGAAAAAATAAACCGCTTCCTCTCAGATTAAAATAAAATTTCACTACAGTTTGGTATCGGAGCTAGTGTTATTGTTCCTGTTTGGATATTAATGGCTACTTCTAGTAAGTCTGTTGGTAGATCTAGTGTCAATTATGGAGTAACACGTTTTGATGGAAAAAGAGATTTTGGTACTTGGAAGATGAAGATGGAAGCTGTATTGAAGAAGGAGAAGACTTACAAGGTCGTTTCTGCGCCTGAGAAACTAAAAGGTATTGATGCAGCTGATTTGAAAGAGATGGAAGATAAAGCTCTCACAACACTTTAGTTGAGCCTTTCAGATGAAGTTCTTAGAGAATTCTCTCAGAAGAAGGCGGTGAAGGAATTATGGGATGCATTATCGGATGCATATCAAGACAAGTCTCTCACTAACCGGATTATTCTTCAGCAACAACTCTATTCGTTCAAGATGAAGCCTGGAGCTGATCTCATGGAGCATGTAGATGCTTTGACGACTTTGATTATGAACCTGAAGGCAGCGGAAGTTGATATTACCGATGTGGCTCAAGCTGTGATCCTCTTATGTTCCTTGTCTAAGGAGTATACTGCTTTTGTTAATTCCATGATTTATGGCCGCAGTAAAATTAGCATGTCTGATGTAAAGGCTGGTCTTCATAATGAAGTATTAAGAGGTAGATTGGCGAGCACTAGCTTGGATAGTGATATTGAAGGCTTATCTATTCAGAGAGGTAGAGGCCAAAGCAGGTCGAAGAAAGGTGGAGGACGATATTCTTCACGGTCTCGGTCTAGGGGGCCTAAGAATTTAACTTGTCATTATTGTAAGAAATCAAGGCACTTCATAGCATAATGTCCTAAGCTTGAAGGTCGAAGAAAAGATCCAAAGCAATCCTCATGTCTTACAGCAGAGAAATCAGATACAGAAAGTGACACCGATGTATTTACAGCTTCTGGCTCTTCTGGGAAGAGCAACTTATGGATAATTGATTCTGGCGCATCTTATCATATGACACCTGATAGGAACTGCTTTTCCACTTACCGTGAAATTGATGAAGGAGAAGTTCTGATGGGTAATGATGCTTCTTGCTGTATAGTGGGTGTTGGTAGCGTGATGATTAGGATGTTTGATGGTGTTATTCATACGATCACCGATGTTAGACATGTACCTGATTTGAGGAGGAGCTTGATTTCTATTGGGACATTGAGTAGACTTGACTTGAAGATTGTAGTGGAAGGAGAAAAAAATGAAGATATCGAAGGTTCCATGATTGTTATGAGAGGTGTGAGGGCATGAAATCTTTATCTATTAAAGGGCACTACTGTAGTTGGTGAATCAGCTTCTGTTACATCGGTTGATTCAGATTCTTCTAGATTATGGCACTTACGGATGGGTCACATTGGTGAGCGCAGCATGGATGAGTTGAGAAATTGATTGATGGAGTTCATCATCCAAAACTTGGTTTTTGTGAAGAGTGTGTTCTTGGAAAGCAGACGAAGATTTCTTTTGGTATAGGAGAGCATAAAGTAAAAGCTGTCTTGGAGTATGTTCATACAGATGTCTGGGGTCCCTCCCCTTGTCCGTCTTTAGGTAGAGCTAGATATTTTGTTTCATTTATAGATGATTTCTCTCGTAAAGTATGGGTATAATTTATTCAGTCAAAGAGCGAAACCTTTGCCAAGTTTCGAAAGTGGAAATCTATGGTTGAGAAGCAGTCAGGGAAGAAATTGAAAGTTCTCCGTTCAGACAATGGCGGTGAATTTGTATCACAGGAATTCATCGATTATTGTGAGTCTAAAGGCATTAAGAGGCATTACACCACACCAGGCGACCCCCAGTATAATGGAGTTGCAGAAAGGATGAATCAGACATTATTGGAGAGAACAAGATGCCTTAGACTGACTGCTCAGTTAAAGAAGGGATTTTGGGCCAAAGCTTTATCTATAGCGGCTTTCCTCATCAACCGCATACCTTCCACTGCCATAGATATAAAGATCCCTGAAGAAGTATGGAAAGGAGAGCTTGTTAGCTATTCATTTCTCAGAGTGTTTGGTTGCCCAGCTTATGTGTATGAGAGCAAAGGGAAGCTGGAACATAGAGCTCGCAAGTGTATTTTCTAGGTTATAGGAGAGGAGTGATGGGATATAGGTTATGGTGTCCTATTAATAAGAAGATCGTTATGAGAAGGCATGTGACTTTTGATGAGAAGGCTATGTTGAAGGTGGAGCCTTCCTCATCCGATGACAATGGGAGAACATGTGAAGAATACCAGACACAAAGCAAGTCATCTGTTGATTCTTTCCATAGACGTTCAAATGGTGTTTTCGATGACACCTTGGTTGATGAGGATAATATGAACATTGGTACAGAGGATCAAACTCAAGGTGGAGCTCATTCAGAACCTAGGCCTGTCAGACAGAAGAAAGCCTAAGTGGCTTGATGAGTTTGTTGGATTGAGCATCGAAGACATTAGCTTCGATGATATGGCAACATATGCTTTGAATGTTGTCCATGATGAGCCTTGTGATTATAGAGAAGCTATCGCATCAGTTAACAGTTCGAGTTGGTTAGTTGCTATGGAGAAGGAGATTGAATCATTGCAAAAAAATCATACTTGGGATTTGGTACCTCTTCCCACCGACAAGAGAGCTATTAGATGCAAGTGGATCTGTAGAGTGAAAGACGGTGAAAAGGATAATCTCAGATACAAGGTGAGGTTAGTCGTAAAGGGGTATGTTCAGAAGAAAGGGGTAGAGTATCATGATATCTTTGCTCATGTGGTTAGGCATACTTCTATTCGTATTCTTTTGGCATTGGTTGCTCATTATGATATGGAATTAGAGCAACTAGATGTCAAAACTGCATTCTTGCGTGGTTATCTGGATGGGGAGATTTATTTAAAGCAACCGGAAGGGTTCATGGACAGTAGCAGGCTAGACTATGTTTGCAAACTTAACAAATCTCTTTATGGACTGAAGCAGCCTCCTATACTATGGTATAAGAGGTTTGATAAGTTTATGCTTTCACAGGGATACTCTAGAAGTTTCAAAGACCAGGGTGTTTATTTCAGGAGATGTTATGGTGATACGATTTATTTATTATTATATGTTGATGATATGCTGATTGCATCTCGGAGTATGGTCAAAATTAAGGAGTTGAAAGCGAAGCTCGGAAGAGAGTTTGACATGAAGGATTTGGAAAAGGCACAAAGAATATTGGGTATGTAGGTAAGCAGGGATAGAAAGCGGAGGGAGTTAAGGCTCACTCAAGCATAGTACATCGAGAAAGTCCTCACTCGATTTGGAATAGAGAAAACCAAACCAGTTGACACTCCATTAGGCTCTCATTTTAAGTTGTCAAAATACTTATCTCCCTCATCGGAAGATGACAAGAGGTATATGGTTGATATACCTTATTCTAGTGCTGTTGGTAGTCTTATATATGCGATGGTGTGCACAAGACCAGATTTGGCCGATGCAGTGGGTGTTGTGAGTCGACATATGTCTAACCCAGGCAAAGAGCATTAGCAAGCTGTGAAGTGGATTCTTAGATATCTTCGAGGCACTTCTTCGGTGGGCTTGTTATATGGTGGAGTGGATGGTGACATCTTTCTTAGAGGATACTGTGATTCTGATTACGCTGGGGATAGAGATGCGAGGAAGTCAGTGTCGGGCTATGCTTTTACACTTGGCATAATCTCGATTTCATGGAGATCAAAGCTGCAATCTATCGTAGCTTTATCGACTACCGAAGCAGAGTTGAAATCGATTGTGGAAGCAACAAAGGAAGGATTATACTTACTTCAGTTGTTGGATGATCTTTCAATGGTGCAGCGGACAGTAGAGCTATTTTCAGACAGTCAGAGTGCGATTCATCTTGTAGAAAACCAAGCTTATAGTTCACGGACGAAGAACATTGATGTTAGAGGTTTCTTTCTTATGCTTGAGGAAGAACAAAGCAAGATCAAATTGTTGAAGGTGAGTACTTTGGATAATCCTTCAGATATGATGACTAAGTCACTTTCAAAGGACAAGTTTGAGCATTGCTCAAACTTGATCAGTTTGATACCTGCTACTTGAGCGCCATGGGGCGCTAGACCCAACAATTTATATGTCGATTGCTTGATGATAAGATGATAAAGAGAGATTGTTATATTTGAATCAAGATGGAGTGTTGAATTTGGATGATTCAAATATTTGTTAAAGAGGAAAGAAATTGATTAATTGATTTAATCAAATCAATTAATTTGGCTGATATATGGAAGGATATTTTGTAGGAAACTAATTAATTAGTCAATCAATTAATTAGTCAATGTATATTTGCTATATGAAGAAATAAATGATTAGGCATGGAGAATAAAGAAATGATATGGAAACGAAGATTACGCCATCTATTTGTACTAAAATCAAATCATGCAAATTGGAAAGATATCTGGGTAATCGAAAAATTGATTTTCTTAATCTCCAAGCAATCCTTCATTATCAAGTCTATTTAAATGAAGGAATTTCATCTTCATATGTACAAGCAAGTGTAGTATCCACCATTATTCGTTCCTCTCTTTTTTGTACTCTTCTTCTTTAGTGAAATAAAAAGTTGTTGGGTCTCCGTAGACGTAGGATATTCATATCCGAACCACGTTAAATCTTCTATGTCTCTTATTTTTGTTATTTTTCAATGAGACTGCATAATTCTTTTTAAGTGTCATTAGTATCTAAATAGGCAATACTAGATCCTGAACAAATAAACCGCTTCCGCTCAAATTAAAAACAAATTCACTACGTATTCCTACAACCAATTCTACGTGTACAACTCTGTAGCTCCTTGTGCTCTGTGCCTTCCATGTTACATTTATGTCAACCATACTACTCACTTGAATTTTAGAGAACATTCATCTTAGCAGCTCGCTTCCAACCTGTAAGCATACGTTTAGCTAGAAGGACAGATCCCTTAGTTGCAATTGTCCTTGTGTTATGATGTAGTAATATATTTGATTATTTCTAGGAACCATAGCATTTTGTATGTATTTTTGATAGCTTGAGACCTCTTATTTTGGAAGATCATCTATGGGAAGATCCTAACAATTTAGTTGTAATCACTAATCCCCTTTGGACACTTGTGTATACTTTTTTAATAAAAATGTTGAGTGCTCCCCTCACAAGAGGACCACTATTTTATGAGAAAAAAAACAAATACCAAGCCCTCTTCAAAACTTTAAAAATGTATTTTCACACTAAGGTTTTACAAAAATATCATAAATTTGATTTTTAATATTTACAAAATCTGAAGTGATAGTTTCTTCTTGAATAGGATCACGTAAAAACGATGGTGTATATCAATATATTTTGTTCTAACATGGTACACAAATTTGAATGCGTTGGTATACAAATTTGAAATGTGATCACGTAAAAATGCTGGCATATGCAAAATTTACAAGAATTTAAGTAGATCTTTACAATATTTTTTCTTCACATATAAAAATTCTATTATTTAATTTTTTAAGTTGCAATCCTGAAAAAATTTATTCAATATAGGATGTTTCAAATTCACTTTTCATTATATTTGAAAATTCATTATTTAATTTTTAATTTGTTGAAACAAAAAAAACATCATCTACATAAATTTGTACAAGTAATAAGTTATTATTTTCCTTTTCAACAAAAAGTGTAGAATCAACTTTCCCAGTTTCAAAATTTTGAATTTAAGAGATAACTTTTCAGCCTATCATACCAAGCTCAGGGTGCTTGTGTAAGGTCGTAAAGCGTCTTTTTATGTTTGCAAACATGGTCTGGGCATTTTTCATGTTCAAACAGCAAGAGTTATCCAGCATAAATATTTTCTTTAATAAGTGCATTTAAGAGAAAACATTTTATATCCATTTGATAAAGTTTAAAACTATGATGGCATGCAAATGGAGATAATATTATTATGGCTTTTAATCTCGCTATAGGAACAAACGTTTTATCGTAGTAAATTTTGTCCTTTTGGTTGTATCACTGAGCAACCGATCGTGCCTTATTACGTATTGAATTTGGGTTTTCATCTTATTTTTTAACACATTTTGTCTCGATTACAGATTAGTTAGTGGGTCTTGGAAGTAGTTCCCAAACGTCATTACGTTGAAAATGGTTAGGTTCTTCCTACATTGTTAAAATCCACTAACTTTCTTTAGTGTCTTCTTCATAATTTTAGACTATATATTTGATATTAAAGCAACGCGACCCATTTGATTTAATTGTCTTCTAGTTGTTACTCTAGTATTAGTGTCTTATATATATTGTCTATTGGGTGAATTTTTAATATACGAGGTGATGGCTTCAAAATTTTATCTTGAGTGTTTCTTGAGTATTGCTGTCAAAATTATTATTTTGTTTTGAAGAATTTTGTTTTAAAACTGTTGGTTGGTTTATTTAAATATATTCAATGGTGTCATCATCATTGTTTTTAAAGTTTTCATCAGAAAATACATGTAGTGCTTGTTCAATTGTGCTTGTTCGTTTCTTGAAAATTCTGTAGGCTTTACTCTTTTTCAAGTAGCAAACATAGATTCCTTCATCTACCTTTGGTTCAATCTTTCCTTTTTGATCTTTTACCTTTAAAATAATGTATTTAGTGCCAAAATTATGGAAATATGAAACTTTTGATTTTCGAGAATAAAATAATTCATAAAGGTGTTTTTTGTTAAAAGTCATATAGTAACAAGATTTAGGATATATCCATAGGTAATGTAGTACTATTTAATTGAGTTGTACTATATTCTTCTAAAATTCTATTTTTCCTTTCTTCCATACTATTCTGTTATGGTGTTTTAGGAAACGAAAAATTATGATTTATCAACTTTTTGTTACAAGATTATTTAGAAAGTTCATTTTTGAATTCTCCATCATGACTTCTTCATATATTTTTTATTAATAAATCTTTAAACATTTTGCAAAAATTTAAATATTTCAAAAGTATTACTTTTCTTCTTTAGAAACAAAGTCCAGATAAATCTTGAAAAATCAAGTACTATGACAAAAACATATCTGTTTTAATTAATAGGTCAAACTTGCATGAGTATAAAGAAATCAAGGTGTAATAATTCTAGTGGTTGTTCTGTAGAAATTTCATATTTAGATTTAAAAGATGCCTTTTTAAGTTTTAGCACCTAACATGGGTTATAAAAACTATATATTTAAAATTCATTTTTTTGTAAACCTTTTAAAACCTCATTTTTGATATTTACTTATATTACTAACGTGGCAAAATCATTTGTTCCATAATCATGGGTTTTTGAATACTTGCAATTAGGCACATATCACTATTATGATTTACTTTTGTATTTAAAATGTAACTGTTTATTTTTCTTAATCCTTCAAAACCTAAGTTTTTATTTTTGTAAAAATATTGCATGTATCTTCATTAAATGATATTGACAAAACTTTGTTGCAAGTTGACTAATACTTAATAAATTATATTTCAGATTTTCTACAAGTATGAAATTTGTATTTAGAGAAGAGTTATAGAGACATTGCCAATAACCCTCTTCCAATGACGTATCCTTTTGTATTATCGCTAGAGGCGACAGTTCCTCCTTCTATATAAGTGATATTTGTTAAATGTTTGCATTTCTCATCATATGCTTGTAACATCTGTTATCCAATATCCATCTTTCTTTTTAACTGTTTTTCTTGGGTATCTGTAAGAAATAAAAAATTATTTGTACATGTTGACTAGATTCTAGCTAACCTCAAATTTATGATTAAAGGTAGACTTTATTAAAGGTAATTCACTGAAATAGTGGTTATGATTATTAAATGAGATATGATAAAGAGTGTTATATGTAATGCGAGTAAATTAAATGACATAAAATATAGAGTGGTTTGATATTAATAATGATCTATGTCAACTATGCTTGGTGATCCTATTGTTTTGGTATTTCAGTTATAAGAGATAACATTAATAGTGATTACAAAGCTTTGAGCTGAATAATAATGCTTGTATGAGTTGAAACTTTGATCCTTGTACAAGTGCATGGGATATCTCTTTTTATAGCTGAGGATCATGCAATGGAGGGATAGGATTGATGATTTTAATGCTAAGTATCCTCATTGCCATTGATTGCAATCTTTGTTCTAGATGGTGGCCATCTCGGAGGCCATGTTGAAATATTGGTCCGGATGAAGGCCAACATATGGACCGTATAATGGTATGCTTGCATCAAAAAGGCGGTATGGAGTTGGGAGTGGTTGATGCAAAGTAATGCTTTTGCTAGGTAGGCAATAAAGTACAAACAGTGGTTAATACATGGTGCTGCTTTTGCCAAATGATTAGTGTTGGTTCATGTTGTTCTTGTGAGGGGACAATAAGGGGTTATTATTTCCTTATGTAGGGACGAATATATGCATTGTCAAATGTCTACCAAGTATCATGTAACATACCCCTATTTGGAGGCCCAAAACTAACGGCAACAGATGCCAATTCGCAATCCCAATTCGTAGACCATGCTCAGATAACATATAATTATTACAAAATACGCCAAGAGCGACATATAAAGATGCCCCATTGGTAGATCAGAGTATATAGATAGGCAAGAAAACAATTTTCCTTTACAAATAAAGCACACAACAGAAATAAAAAGAACTCTAATAACAATATTGCCTCTTGGACGTCCTCGGAAGCTTTATTCGTCTAAAGGAACATCTGGAAACCTTAACTCTCAACCTACTCAAAAATCAATTGAGTACCCAAGAGTTTAAGGGGAAAACAAAAACTTCGAGTCAAACATGAAGCCTGGTATGAATAATAATTCACCATCTTAAATCTTTTAGATATTTAGCGAGATCACGCCGCTTAGCGGAATAGGTTTTCCCCTTGCTAGTATCCAATTATTTTTATAAAACCATATATTGTGCTCCTACATCCAAAATGGTTAAAAAATATTATTTCAAAACATTATGATGATATGTAGGACAAATAAATAAATTTTGGATTACCCATCCCCATTCATTATGAGTATCTGTCTCAATTATAGTTTCTAGGGTTACTATTAACTTATTAAATAGTAAGGACTATCTATCCAATAACTTAGTTTTCATGGAATCATAAGAACCTATTGGTAACTACAATATCTTATTTTTTATCCTAGTTTTCATGGGCTAACTAGGAACCTATTGGCTGACTGCTAATATCTTAATCCGAATATAGTTTTCATGGGCTAACTACAAACCTATGCCAGTATCAAATCATAGTTTTCATAGGATGACTATGAACCTATTAGCCCCTGCCAATACCATTAAATTAAGAATTTAACATCTGTTTAGTTATATCCACTACTGGCTCAACCTAACTGGTTATTCTGCACTTTTCCCAAAGTTCAGTTATAGATTAATAAAAATGTGAATACTATTTCTAAAATCTATTATTTACTTATGCCATGGTTTTTCCATAAAAATGAGAATGGGTTAGTAGTTTTGAAACCTTAAAGCATTACTTTCAAAACCCCTGAATGACCTCCTTCGAAAGCTTAGAAATTCTCTTTCCAAAACTCTAAGTATATATACCTTTCGAAACCAATAAGTCATTTCAATGGTAACAAGAAAACGTTCTTTAAAACATAGGTTTTGAAACAACAGAAATACCATTTTGAAAGCATTAGGTTTTACTCTTAGAACATAATTTGGGTCAGATGGCTATATACGAAAGTATCTCTTTCGAAACCAACAAAAAAACTAGTTTGGGGAAAAATTGATGGCGTCGGAGCCATCTAGTTCGAAAGTACAAGACAAAAATCGAAACTTCGAAGGTATAGGTCAAAACCCCTTTCGACTCCATCTCCTTCAAAACCTCAACCCCTTTCAAAAAAAAGGAAATAGGTTGGTTTAAGGTAAAACAAGAGCAACCCCCTTCGAATGAATTATTGGACAACATGGTCGAAAGGTAGGGTAGCAGCTAGGCTTTGACTAGGTCGAAACTAACCCCTTTCGATTTATTTAAAGAAAAAGATCTCTTTCGAAGGCTAGTACTTTTAGTATAACATGACAACCTTCTTTGAAAGGTAAACATACACCCTTTTGAAAACAATAACTTTCGACTAAATCGGAATCTTTGAAAATAAGGCAAGAACTTTAATTTAACTTATAAAACAAAGTAGGGTTTCGACACAATCGGAGGCTTACCCTTTGACACCAAAGCTCCCACCCATCTTCCAATCCATTATGTACCTTCCAAGAGATACCATGTGTATTGATTTCGCTTATGAAGGCTATGATGGTTTCGATTATAATGGGGCGGCACCAAAGGTGTCGGAAGATATCTTCCATTAAAGGCGAAACACCTTTTTCTGATTTAAATGCTGAATCATAGCAACTTTAAGTAATTTCTTTTTAACAACTTACCTAGTTGGAAAACACTGATTGGCTGCCATAATACTTTTCAATTACTTTACTTCTGAAACTACTGCATTTATTATGATCCTAAAACTTAAACGTTAAAATCTTTCCAAATAACCTAAATTCGACATTTGCAGAAAAGCCCCCTTTTCAAAATAATTTATTTCCGCTAGTAAATCAATTGGGAAAATCCCCAAAAATCTCAGAAATTCGAATTAATCATGTAATTAAACATATTAAAATTTTAGATCCAATTTCTTCTTGAAATTCACAAAATAAATATTTAATCCAATCGTATCATATTTTCCATCAAAAATCCATAATAAAATTTCCATGGCTTGAAAAATTATGAAAATTTAAACCCATCTCCAAAATTTTGTTTTACTTAACATAAAATTTTTCCATGGAATTTCAAAATCAATATCTCACAGTTTTACCTTTAACACCATACAAATTACATACATAAGTTAATTGTTTAAATCAAACAATTCATAATTTAAGCATATCATCATCCAAAATTTCATAGAAATGAAATAAAACATAAATATGAAATTGTAGGATTATATAAATCAATAGGAGATGGAATAAATTATTATTCATCTTAGATTTAATAAGGAACTTAAGATTTGTTGTTGATTAATCCTTCCTAGCTTGATTTTGGGCTTTAGATTAAAAATTCCCTGTCTTCCTTTTTGGTAATGATTGGTTTCGATTTAGGTTTTAGATTTTGTGACAGTGAGAAAAATGAAACGTTAATGGACATAGAGGAGAAGTAATAGCCGTGTAAATTAATAAGGAGGTTGTTTTGCTAATATGCCCTTATGTAGCTAAATTAGCCCTTAAACCTAATTAAAGACCATTTATTCAATTAGTAAGCATGGCCATATATTAATTTAATAAAATCTCAATCTTCTTACCATCATTATTCTATTTAATTTATCTAGTTAAATCTACTGAACAATGCATTCAAAATTAGGCATGTTACAGGCTTCCCCCTTAAAGAATTTCATCCTCGAAATTCAGTATGAACTATATACTAAACAGAGCAATCATCTGTGACAACCCCTAACAACTATACTAGTCTAACTAACTGGCTGCTAGCTATATAAATCTAATACAGACATACCCTTAAAGAAGATCAGGATAAGTATATTTAATCATGTCCTATGCCTTCTAAGTATAGTTCTTCTCATTGTCGCTCCATTGAACTTTCACCAACTTGGCTGTCTTCTTCCTTAATCTTTTCTCATCTCTAGCTACAACCCGGACTGGTTGTCTAGCAAAAGTCAAATCAGGCTCTACCACTAAGTCATCCAACCCTGTTGGAGGAATAGTAGTCTTTAGATCATGCACATACTTGCGAAGTTGTGATACATGTAATACATTATGGACACCTACCAAACTGCTCGGCCACTCTATTCTGCATGCGAGCTTTCCAATCCTCTCTATAATTTGGGATGCACAAACATATCTTGGGGCTAACTTCCCGCACTTTCCAAATCGCACCACACCCTTCATGGGTGATACTTTAATGAAAACCTTATCCCCAAATGAGAATTCTTGATTCTTACGCCTCTTGTCTACATAAATCTTCTATCTTGACCGAGCTTTCTTCATCCTCTCTTGGATTAACTCAATCTTTACTGACGTCTCTTTAATCAAATCTGGACCTTAGACTAATCTGTCTCTAGTTTCCAATCAATATGCTGGTGATTCACACGGCCTTCCATATAAAGCTTCAAATGATTCCATTCTTATACTAGTTTGACAATTATTATTATAGGAAAAAATCAACCAAATGTAGGTGATCCTCCCAAGATCCGCCAAAGTCCAATACACAAGCTCTCGGTAAATCCTCGGATATTTTATCGACTCTATCTGTCTGTCCATCTGTTTGAGGGTGATATGCAGTACTCATATTAAGCTTGATACCCATCACTTCCTATAGACTCTTCCAGAATTCACTAGTAAACAAAGCATCTCTCTCACTGACTATATTACTAGGAACTCTATGCAGTCTAACTATGTTCTTCAGGAACAACTTGGCTAAAACAGGTGTCGTCCTGGTAGACTTAAGTGGAACGAAATAGGCACTCTTGGTCAATCTGTCCACTATAACTCATATACTTTCATTACCACTATTTGATTTTGGCAACTCGTCTATAAAATCCATGGATATCGAATCTCATTTCCAAACTGGAATCTCTAAAGGCTGCAGTAACCCATTCGGTTCCTGATGTTCAGCTTTCACTTGTTGACAGTTTGCACACTGTCTAACCTACAAGCCAATATCCCTCTTCATGTCTTTCCAATAGAAGCTCCTCTTCATATCTTGATACATCTTGATTCCTCCAGGATGAATCGTAAACTTGGATCGATGACATTCTCCAAGAACTTCTCTCCTCAAGTCCTCCATATTTGGAACACACATCCGTCCTTTCTTTCTTAACCACCCTCTCTGGTCAAGGCTAAAATCCTTTAAATCATCGATCTCCATTCCAACTTCAAGTCTTCTTATCCTCTCTGCTAGAATTAGATCCTCCTTCTTCTTAGAAGGGATTTTCTCAATCAATACTGGTCGAACTTCTAAATAAGACAACCTGACGATACTCTGGCTAGAACCAACAATCGATCTTAACTACACATCACAACTGCCTAAAGCTTCTAAATCTTTTCATTCCACTAACATAGCTAACACCACATTCAGTTGTTTCCTGCTAAGGACATCTGCCACCTTATTACCTTTCCTCAGAGTATACTCTATACCGAAATCATAAGCTGCCAAAAATTTCAGCCACCTCTACTGCCTCATATTCAACTCCTTTTGAGAGAATAAATATCTTAAAGACTTATGATCGATAAACAACTCAAATCTCTCACCTAAGAGATAATGCGTTCAAATATTCAAGACAAAGATCACCGCAGCCTACTCCAAGTCATGAGTAGGATATCTAACTTCATGCGTTCTAAACTGCTTAGATGGATAGGCACTGACTTTACCACTCTACATCAACCCTGCTCCTAATCTAGTTCCATATGCATAAGTATACACTACCAATCCTTGGTTTCTATCTGGAGCTACTAATACGGGTGCATTAGTCAACAAATGCTTAACTTAAGGAATGCCTCCTCATATTTTTCTGACCAAACAAATTTTGCTTCCTTCCTAGTTAGCTTGGTTAAAGGTGCTGCTATCTGTGAGAAATCCTTAATGAATCTCTAGTAGTAGCCAGTAAGTCCAAGAAAAATCCTAATCTCAGTCACCGTCTCATCTCTCTTTCAATTATTCACAACTTCCATCTTATCTGGATCGACTGACATTCCTTTCTCGGAAACCATGTTACCAAGAAATTTACCTCTTTCTTCTAGAAACGACACTTAGTAAACTTCTCATTTAGATGATTCTGCCTCAACATCTCAAGTTCTATTCTAAGATGAACTTCATGATCTCTCTCATTTTTAGAGTATACTAGGATGTCATCTATAAATATCAGTACAAATTTATCCAAGTACTCTCGAAAAACTCGACTCATTAAATCTACGAAAAAAACAGATGCATTTGCCAGTCCAAATGGTATCACCAACCACTCATATGAACCATATCTAGTCTGAAATGATGTCAAAGGAATACTGTCCTCCGCCACTCTTAACTGATGGAAACCTATCGCCAAATCCAACTGGAAAAACACTCTGGCTCTGCTCAATTAATCAAACAAATCATCTATTCTCGGCAAAGAATATTTATTCTTAGTTGCCCTTTCATTTAGTTTACAACAGTCAATACACATCCATAACGACCCATCTGGTTTCTTTACGAACACCGCGACCGCTCCCTAAGACGAACTGCTTGGTCTAATAAAACTCCTTCATTCTACATACACTAGCTGCACATTCAATTCCTTTATCTCATTTGGTGTCATCCTGCTATGTGGTCTACAATTAGGTTCAATTTCTGACACAAGATCTATTCTAAACTCAACAGCTACTTTCAGGGGTAGTCCAGTGAGTGGCTAAAAAACATTTGTAAATTCTCTTGCTACTTGAATCTGTCTTAACTCATTTCCTACCTCCGTAGCATTAAGCATTGCACTAATACTCCGGCCAGTATTCTCTATTGGTAATATCACTCGATTATTACTATAAGGGTGTCTCGTTGCTGCCTGCCTATCCTGACGAAATATTCTAGCCTCATACCTACTCAACCAATCCAATTCCAAAATTATCTCGAAATCTACGAAATTAATAACATACAAACTGCATGCAAATTTATGACATAACAAATCAGGTTCTAATTGGTCACATCTTAACCCTAGAGTTGCATACCCTCTTATAGGATTCACAACCCTTAAGGAAGTAACAAGGTAGGTGGGTTCTAGGCATAATCTATCAACCAAACACTAAGATATAAATAGGTGTGATGCATCGGTATCAATAAGTACTCTAACTGAAATACTCTGAATCAAAAGCGTATCTTCCATCATAATCTTTCCTTTATTAGCTGCAGTAGGCCTAGCTGATCCAATAGCAAAGACATTTCCTTTGTCTTCCCTAATTGGCTTTGGACACTGATTCTTGTAATGCCTAACTTGATCATAGTTGAAACATTTCACATTCTTCTTTACTACAGCCTTCTTCCTATTTCTAACCGACATTCATTGGCAAAGTAACCCTTTTTGTCACACTTATAACAAATTACCTCAGCCTTCAACCACTTAGCCGTGTCTTCCTTCTGGATTTCCTTCTTTTTAAAGAACTTCTTCTTCCCTTAAGAACCTTGGGTTTCCACTGACTTCTCTTTAGCTAGATCAGCGAGCAACTCCTCATGGCGAATAACCATCTCTACCACAATATTACAAGGATCACGGACATGTATCATGGTCATTCTAGAAAGTTTGGAACTCAGTCCCCGAATGAACTTCTCATTCCTTTTGATGTCAGTATCTATAATAGCATATCCATGTCTAGACAGCTCTTCAAACTTAGTAGCATACTCCATTACTGACATCTCTCCTTGTAATAAATCCATAAATTTCCTCATCAACTCAGACCAGGCAAACTCAGATACAAACTTCTGCTCAAATACATCTTAAAATCATTCTAAGTTAACTGCTCTTCTGGTACTCCGACAGTGACACTATCCACCAACGCAGTGCTGACCCCTGCAACTGCCTAGAGGCCAACCTCCTCTTTTGTCCATCATTCAGACCCAAATCAGTAAATATATGCTCACAATGCAACAGCCAATTATGAACCTCCACGACACTTTTCGTTCCTAAGAATGGCATCCCACCCAAACTGGTGTAATCTCTACTCAACAAAGCAATATTCCCGACTGGAGCCACATGATTAGCTTCTCCTCCATTTTCAACAGCAGCTACAGCTTGCATCAAACTGGCTAAGAATTGATACATCACCCTCATATCTACTGGTGTATTTCCATCACCCATATTGGCTTCAACATTTTAGTTACTAGCATTAGCCGGTCGATCCGGGTTTCTCCTGGTAGTGGTCGAGCATTTCCATTAGTTGTGGTGCTTCCTCCACCGAGATTTCCTCTTTCGTTTCCTGCTTCCATATCTCCTTTCTCGTAAATATGCACACGAGCCTTAGTAAGATACAGAAGAATGGTCTAAGAGAGCGGGGATACGTACTTATATATATATATATAACTATATATGCCAATTACAAGAACGTTGCTATTGTGTTATCCCAAACCCCAATCTTATTATCTCATTCATTGGATTATGTTTGGAAAATATTTTAGGCCTAAGTTTCTTTTAAATTTTTATAAACCTATGATCCGATACCAACTTATAACATCACCCTATTTGGAGACCTAAAACTAACGGCTACGAATGCTACAATCATCCATAGTTATCAAAATTCGACGACCAAACATAGTGATATTAGATACCTTGATACACAGAAACACAAGAATATGAAAAAATTCAAACAAAAAAAAACAAATTCCATATTCCATTACAAAATATTCCAAATTGATTACATAATTCCAATTCGCAGACCACGTTTATACAACATATAGTTATTACAAAATACGCCAAGAGCGATATATGAAGATGCCCTTTTGGTAGATCAAAGTATATAGATAGGCAAGAAAAGTTTTTTCCTTTACAAAAAAACACAACGGAAATAAAAAGAACTCTAATAACAATATTGCCTCCTACACGTCCGTGGAAGCTTTATTCGTCCAAAGGAACACCTGGAAATCTTAACTCTCAACTTACTCAAAATCAATTAAGTACTCGGGAGTCTAAGGGGAAAACAAAAACTTCGAGTCATACATAAAGCCTGGTATGAATAATTATTTACCATCTCAAACCTTTTAAATATCCAGTGAGATCACGCAGCCAAGCGAAATGGGTTTTCCTCTCACTAATATCCTAAAAACATTTACCATACTGTGCTCCTGCATCCACGATGGTTAAAACATAGTATTTCAAAACATTATGATGATATGCATGACAAATAAATCAATTCTGGATTACCCATCCCTATTCATTCTGACTATCTTCTCAATTATAGTTTCTATGGTTACTATTAACCTGTTAAATATTAAGTATTAATAGGATCACTAAGAACCTATTGGTAACTCCAACATCTCATTTCTTATCCTAGTTTTCATGGGCTAACTAGGAACCTATTGGCTGACTACCAATATTTTAATCCGGATATAGTTTTCATGGACTACTTACAAACGTACTGGCCACTGCCAGTATCAAATCATTGTATTCATAGGTTGATTATGAACCTATTGTCCCCTGCGAATACTATTAAATTAAGAATTTAACATCTGGTAAGTTATATTCACTACTGGGTCAACCTAACTGGTTATTTTATCCTTTCTCCAAAATTCAGTTATGGATTAATAACAATGTGAATATTATTTCTAAAATCTATATTTACTTATGCCATGGTTTTTCCTTATAAATGAGAATGGGTTATTAGTTTTGAAACCTTAAAGCATTACTTTCGAAACCCCTGGATGACCTCCTTCGAAAGCTTAGAGATCCGCTTTCCAAAACTCGAAGTATATATATAACTTTCAAAACTTATAATAGCTTTCGATGGTAACAAGAAAACGTTCTTTTAAACATAAGTTTCGAAACAAAAGAAAATTGCCTTTTCGAAAGCATTGGGTTTTACTTTTAGAACATATTTTGGGTCAAGATAGTTGTACACGAAAGCATCTCTTTCAAAACTAACAAAAATCTAGTTTGGGGAAAAATTGATATTGTCGGGGACATCTAGTTTGAAAGCAAAAGGCAAAAATCAAAATTTGGAGGGTCTAGGTCGAAACCCCCTTTCGATTCCATCTTCTTCGAAACCCCAACCTGTTTCCAAAAAACAAGGAAAAAGGGTAGGTTTAAGGTAAAACAGGTGCAACCCCCTTCGACTACATTATTGGACTACATGGTCGAAAGGTAGGGTAGCAGCTAGGCTTTGACTTGGTCGAAACCAACCCCTTTCGAAAGCTTTTATTTAAAGAAAAAGATCTCCTTCGAAGGCTAGTACTTTTAGTATAACATGGCAACCTTCTTTGAAAGCTAAACATACACCCTTTTGAAAGCAATAAGTTTCAACTAAGTAGAAAGCTTTGAGCAAAACAAGGCAAGGACTTTAACTTAGCTTATAAAACAAAGTAGGTTTTCGACCCCATCGAAGGCTTACCCTTCGACACCAAAGCTTCTGTCCATCTTCCAATCCACCATATACCTTCCAAGAGATACTATATGTACTGGTTTCTCTTATGAAGGTTATAATGGTTTCAACTATAATGGGGAGGCATCAAAGGTGTTGAAAGGTATCTACCACTAAAGGCGAAACACATTTTTCTGATTTAAAGGCAGAATCATAGCAACTTTAAGTGATTTCTTTTTAACAATTTCCCTAGTTGGAAAATACTGATTGGTTGCCATAAAACTTTTCAATTACTTTACGTTTAAAACTACTGCATTGATTCTGATCCTAAATTAAAGGACTTAATCATTAAAACCTTTTCAAATAACCTAAATCTAACATTTGCAAAAAAGCCCCTTTTTCAAAATAATTTATTTCCGCTAGTAAATCACTTGGGAAAAATCCCCAAAAATCACAGAAATTCGTATTAATCATGTAATCAAGCATATTAAAATTTTAGACCCAATTTCTTCCTGAAATTCACAAAATAAATATTTAACCCAATCATATCATATTTTCCATCAAAAATTCACAATAAAATTTTCATGGCTTGGAAAATTATTAAAATTGAAAAACATCTCCAAAATTATGTTTTACTTAACATAAAAATTTTCCATGACATTTCAAAATCAATATCTCCCGGTTTACCCTTAAAACCATATAAATTATATACATAAAGTAATTGTTTAAATCAAACAATTCATAACTTAAACATATCATCATCCAAATTTCATAGAAATGAAATAAAACATAAATCCAAAATCATACGGTTATATAAACCAAAAGGAGATGGAATAAATTATTAATCACCTTAGATTTGATAAGGAGCTTGAGATTTGTTGTTGATTAACCCTTCCTAGCTTGATTTTCGACTTTAGATTAAAAATTCCTTCTCTTCCTCTTTGGTAATGGCCGACTTTGATTTAGGTTTTGGATTTTGTGACCATGAGAAAATGAAACGTGAATGGACATAGAGGATAAGTAATAACTGTTAGCACGTGAGATGATGGTTTTGATGAAAACAACCTTAAAATAGATTATAAAATATAAATACTAAAATTATAAGTTTAGATATATATGTATATGTAGGATTTAACCATGCAGGTACCAAGAATGAAGACTGTACAGTATAGAGATTCAAGATATCGAGATAGAAGACTCATGAGTATCAAGATTACCAAGAGTTCAAGATTTCAAGGTTAAGTATTTTTATTAGGAATTTTGTTAAAACTCATAGAAAAGCACTAGCATCTTAAAATCCAAATTATTCATGGAATGGAATCCACTTCGAGCCTATTAAAGGGATGGAACCCTAAGTAGGATGTAACCTACGAAAAATCTAGTGGAACATTGTTTTGTATCCGCTAACTTTTTATTCAACATGATTTTTCAAAATATTTTTCAAAACCTTCCTTTTAAAAGATTCAAAACCCTCTATCCTAATTTTAAATAATTTTAGCCTCAAAATTATCTTTAATTTCAAAGTCAAATTACTCCTGATTTCAAACTATCTTTTAATATAATATATTTAACTTTTAAATATTTATACTTAGATTTAAATATAAAATTATAGTTAAATTCTATACATATTATTCTCTATATTTACTTATGAATTTTAACTCTAGTCAAGTATATTTATAAAGTTTAAAATAGTTTTAATATGAAATAAAAGTTGTTTTCAAAGAAAATCGAAACACCAAAAAATATCCTTTGGGATGTCGACATGCCCAAGTACCCCATGTCGACATGGTGTCAGTTGAGTTCAAAATTTAGATTTCAAAAGAAGTGTCTATTTGCCATAACTCTTCATGAATGGACATGGCTGTTGTTCTTCTATAAATAGGGGTTAGTCTCAACGAAGTTCATATCAGATTTTCTGAGTTTTCATTCCTCTTCTTCTTCCACATTTCTTAATACATATTCTTACCATTACTCTGCTGAAATCAACATTGAATTGAACTCGATTACTTCTAGTTTGATTCTCTATCACTATCTCTATAAGGTTCTCAGCGCTATTCAGGGTTATAGACTTTTTTGTAATCTATTAAGCGAGAAAAGGTGTGATTGTAGCCTTGGAAATCAATCAAGAGAGAAAAGGTGTGATTGTAGCCTTGGTAAATCAATTGGGTAAACTTGTGGCCCGAAAATCAAGCATCCTTACCCAAAGGATAGAAATTTCAGAGGGTGTACCTCGTAGCCTTGAAACCGAGGGTGTAATTTACAATTGCTTTTGAAAGGAAATCCGTACTTGTGTTGCGGGACTGGATGTAGGGTAACTCCGAACCAATATAAAATCCGGCGTATTCTTTCCTTTACTGCTTTTATTTTATTTCTCCATTTTTGTTTGTTTCTGTGATCATATCTGTGTCTGTATATTGTATACATCGATGTCTAAATTAACATAAACTCAAAAAGATTTAGTAATTCTTTATTAACACTATTCACCCGCTCTAGTGTTAATCCTAGCCTTAAGATCCGTAATCCGCATTTCTCACAATTGGTATCAGAGCAAGGTTTTTAAAGTTTCATAATCTGATTTTTGAAAAGTATTCAAAATGGCTACCAACACTGGTACTGTTACTAACACTAGTATCCTTGTCACTAGTTTATTTGTAGAGGGTCTGTCTACTGTCAGACCACCACTTTTTAATGGTAGTAACTATGCATATTGGGCATGTAGGATGAAAATATACTTACAATCTATAGGATTAGACGCTTGGAATATCACACAAACTGAATATTATGAACCCATAACAAATTTTGCACAGTGGATTGCTGAGCAAAAGACTGTTGCACAAAATAATTCTAAGGCAATGAATATTTTGTTTTGTTCACTAGATAGAAATGAATTCAATAGAGTGTCAGTTTGTAAGCCTGCATATGAAATCTGAAAAACTTTGCAAGTTACTCACGAAGGAACAAGCAAAGTTAAACAGACCAAATTTTCCTTGCTCACAAATCAGTTTCAATTATTTAAAATGAATCTTAATGAGTCTATTTCAGATATGTATAGTATTTTTTAGGATATTGTGCATTCTCTAATATCTTTGGGAAAGGAATTTTCTGAAGAAGATCAAGTTAGAAAGATTTTAAATTCTCTAACTCCAGAATGGGATCAAAAGACACTTGCGATCGAAGAGGCAAATGACATCAGTACTTTAAACAAAGAAGAATTAATTGGAAATCTAATGTCGTATGAAGTTCAAATGATCGGGAGAAGAGAAAGTAAAGCATCTGAAAAGAAATCAATGGCATTCAATGCATTGACCGATGGATCAGACTCAAACAGCGATAATGATGAAGAGATAGCCTTTATGACCAGAAACTTTAGGAGATTCCTGAAATATAGAAAGATGAATAATATCAAGAGAAACAACTATAAGAATTCTGAAAATCATAATGTAGTGCCAAATAATGACAAATGTTACAACTGTGATAAACCAGGCCATTTCAAAAGAGACTGTCCGTATCCAGATAGGCAAAATCCTCCTATGAACAATGATATAGCAAAGAAACGGAAGTGTGCATTTACTGCTACTCTAGATGACTCAGACTCGTCCTGAAGTGATGATGATCAGAAGACAGATAATTCAAATTTGTGTTTCACAGCTGTTCGTGACTCCGACGAATTCAAAGAAACGGACTCAGAAAAAGGTACATGTTTACAATACAATTGGTTGAAATTGCTTGCTTAGAATTAGTTGCTTGATTGTTTGATTGATTGACTTTGAATTGGTGTGTTGCTTGAGTTTTAAAATTTATTTTCTATTTATTATTATTATTTCATTATTTCATTATTATTTTTTAATAGTATAATAATATTTTCTGAAATATACTTGAAGTTTAATAATATTTCAGATATATATATATATAGGCATTAAAAATAATAATAATAATAATACATATATATATATATATATATATATATATATTAGAGAACTTAGCAAAAATCAATTCATGAAATTCAAAGGCACATGTCGACGTGGTCCCTACCATGATGTCGACATGGGTACCTGAATTTGAATTTCAAAATTTGAATTCAAATGTTTGAATCTCCCTCCACCTTTTCACTCAATTCTCTGAAAAGCTACCTTTTGACTAAAGAATATGTCATTTAAGAATCTATTTATTCACTATCTTTTATCATATCTTTTCACTCTCATTTTCAAATTCAAACTCTCTCTTCGTAACTTCAAGCTCTATGCTTTCTACTTTAATGGCTTCTTCAAGCAACCCCTCCACCATGAGAATTTCTAGAAAAATCAAAGAGCAATTATTCAATGATCCGGAGGCAATAAAAGCATACATCAATTATGCGAACTATGCCAAAGTCCATCCCGGAAAATTTGCTATTTTTCAAGATTTTTCTTCTTATGAACTTGATTCTCTTTTTGCAAACAATGGAGTTCTTAGTCTTATTGATGCTTCTCAAATTGATTTTGTTTGCTATCCAAATCTTGTCCAAGTTTTCTACACTAATTTAAACCATGGATTTTATCATGGAAATGAGGATGAAATTTGGAGTAGTGTCAAAGACACTAGAATTGTTTTGAATTGTGATCTTTTGGGTACCATTCTCAATCGCATGTGTACGGGAATGGATCTTTCTAATTTTAAAATCGATGAAAATGATCGTGAGACATTTGATCACATTTTCGAAGGGATTGATAATTTTGAATTCAAAAATTGAAATTTTCGACCAAAGGCAAGAATTGTCAATCTTCTTTTGCAACATACTTTGACCCCAAGATCGGGGAATTTTAACAATCCTACTTCAAAAGTTTGCAAAGCTCCTTTTGCTATTTTCGAAAATTATGACATAAATTGGGCGCAAGTTATTTTGGTTGAACTTCGTCCTAAAAATCTTGAAATGGGTGATAATACTTTATACCATGGAATTTATCTCACTCAGATTTTTAACTATTTTGGAGTGGGTTTTAAAGGCGAAGAATTTGTTTCTAGAAAAGTTTTTAATCATTCCTATATTTCGCTTATGAAAATTCCTTTTGTTTTTCAACCTTATGGGACCCTTGCCGAAAAGGAAGAGCGTTTGGCTCATGAGGAAATGGAAGAAGAAGAAGAGGAAGAAGAAGAAGGGGATGAAATGGAAATTGAAGAAGAAGGTGAAACCTCTTTGGAAAGCATTGACTATCCTCTAATCTATCCACCAAAACGCTTCTCAAAAACCAAAAGACGATTGTTGAGAATCAACGGACTCTTAAAAGATCCGTTAGTAAGAAGTTGGACAAAATTTCATCCAAGATGAACAAGTTCATTTCCAAAGTCAGCAAGAAACTTGGACTATCTTCATCATCATCATCCTCTAACTAGTTTTATCTTTTCGTATCTTGTTGTATGTGTTTTAGTTTGTTTAATTCGAAGTTTATGTAGTTTGATGTGTGCTTAATCATTGTAACAACTTAGTATGCAATGAAATGAAATTTCTTTTCTGTTATCTATCGTATCTTATCTCCAGAATAAAAGTTAGTATAGTATATAAATACAAACACACACACAATTATTCACAAAATCAAATTAGTCATAATTTTTCACTAACCTATGTCGACATCCCCTATATGACCATGTCGACATGTGCTGGTCAAAAATGACAATTGATTTTGAATTTGAAATTTGAATAACTACCAAATGTCTATTCATTTCAAACGAATTTCTACACCTATAAATACCTGTTTCTAGAATTCTTCACTGAAATTTATTTCTTATCATCTATATTCTTTATTTCTTTCACAAATTCAACTATGGCTAATCCTATTCACAATCTATCCGAAAATCTTAAAGAAACTCTTAACGCATTCAAGAGTATTCTCTCGTTTATTCTACGAAAGCAGGGTCACTTAGAATTGAGTCAAATGCAGATGATTAAGGAACAAAAAAGGCACTTCGATGCGATACGATGGATGATCTTCTCTCTGCACAAGGATGATAATGAAGCGCATCCTCCTATCTCTCTCACCAATGACAATGATAATTGGCATGCTATTAAGGCAGAACCAATTTTTGAAGAAGAAGGATGGGTGGAAGTTCCATGCAACGTTTGATTTTTATTTGTTTGCTTTGATTGATTTGGTTTGGATTGTTACTCCGTGTAGATTGATTTCTTGATATTGGTTTGAAGTTTGTTGTATAAAACATATATATATATACATTGAAATGTATATAGTCTTTGATTAGTTATCATGTTCATAAGTATAATTATTTCTTAATCTATATATTCCGTTGTATAGTTTATCAATGCAGGTACTGAAGCCCAAGAATGAGGTGGAGTGAGTTTTTTGTTGATGACAAAGGAGGAGAAATATAAAATAGGGTAGTTAGGCGCAAATTAAGGGGGAGTTTATTAGTTTTAGGGGTAGTTATTAGGATAGAAGTAATATTTTATAAACAAAGGTTGTCATCATCAAAAGGGGGGAGATTGTTAGTATGTGGGTTTTGATGACAACAACCTTAGAATAGATTATAAAATATAAATACTAACATTATAACTTTAGATATATATGTATATGCAAGATTTAACCATGCAAGTACCAAGAATGAAGACTGTACAGTATAGAGATTCAAGATATCGAGATAGAAGACTCATGAGTATCAAGATTATCAAGAGTTCAAGATTCCAAGGTTAAGTATTTTTATTAGGAATTTTGTTAAAACTCATAGAAAAGCACCAGCATCTTAAAATCCTATTTATTCGTGGAATGGAATCCACTTCGAGCCTGTTAAAGGGATGGAACCTTAAGTAGGATGGAACCTACGAAAAATCTAGTGGAACACTGTTTTGTATCCGCTAAATTTTTATTCAAAATGATTTTTCAAAATTATATCATGTTTTCAAAATGTTTTTCAAAACCTTCCTTTTAAAAGATTCAAAACCCTCTATCCTAGTTTTAAATAATTTCAGCCTAAAAATTATCTTTAATTTCAAAGTCAAATTACTCCTAATTTCAAACTATCTTTTAATATAATATATTTAACTTTTAAATATTTATACTTAGATTTAAATATAAAATTATAGTTAAATTATATATATATTATTCTCTATATTTACTTATGAATTTTAAATTCTAGTCAAGTATATTTATAAAGTTTAAAATAGTTTTAATATAAAATAAAAGTTATTTTCAAAGAAAATCAAAATACCAAAAAATATCCTTTGGGATGTCGACATGCCTAAGTACCCCATGTCGACATGGTGTCAGTTGAGTTCAAAAATTAAATTTCAAAAGAAGTGTCTATTTGCCATAACTCTTCATGAATGGACATGGCTGTTGTTCTTCTATAAATAGGGGTTAGTCTCAACGAATTTCATATCAGATTTTCTGAGTTTTCATTCCTCTTCTTCTTCCACATTTATTAATACATATTCTTACCATTACTCTACTGAAATCAACATTGAATTGAACTCGATTACTTATAGTTTGATTCTCTATCACTATCTCTATAAGGTTCTCAGCGCTATTCAGAGTTATAGACTTTTTTGTAATCTATTAAGCGAGAAAAGGTGTGATTGTAGCCTTGGTAAATAAATTGGGTAAACTTGTGGCCCGAAAATCAAGTATCCTTACCCAAAGGATAGAAATTCCGGAGGGTGTACCTCGTAGCCTTGAAACCGAGGGTGTAATTTACAATTGCTTTTGAAAGGAAATCCGTACTTGTGTTGCGGGACTGGATGTAGGGTAACTCCGAACCAATATAAAATTCGGCGTATTCTTTCCTTTACTGCTTTTATTTTATTTCTCCATTTGTGTTTGTTTCTATGATCATATCTGTGTCTGTATATTGCATACATCGATGTCTAAATTAACATAAACTCAAAAAGATTTAGTAATTCTTTATTAACACTATTCACCCCCCCTCTAGTGTTAATCCTAGCCTTAAGATCCGTAATCCGCATTTCTCACAATAATCGTGTAAAATAATAAGGAGGCCATTTTACTAATTTGCCCACCAGTAACTACATTAGCCCTTAAACCAAATTAAAGCCCACTTATTCAATTAGTATGCACGACCATATATTAATTTAATCAAATCTCGATCTCCTTACCATCATTATTCCATTTAATTTGTCTAAGTAAATCTTGTGAACAATTCCACCAAAATTAGGGATGTCACTGTCAACAAGTGGAGGCAGATAGAGGGATTGAACGGCTTAGGCTGTGATAGATATGAAAGGGTACAGGTGGCAAGACTCTCTTCTGGTGGCTTGGTCATCTAATGATAGGGCGATAGGAGATTGTTTGTATGGCTTTGAGTTCTTTGTTGATGCCATCAAGTAGATGTGCAGATGCCAAGATTCAAGAGATGGCGGTACAAGCCTGCCTTTAAGGACATGGGATACTGAAGGCAAGTAGGTTATTTGAGGTAAGACCACTTTTGATTGAATGCTCAAAGCGGGCTTGTATTTCCAGGCTTTGAACTAACAGGTATGTTCAACCTTTTGTGAGAAAATTAAGCAACATTTTCCCTTCAAATTTTCTTCCACAGGCAGAGGTGAGCTTGTCTTATCTCCAATTAATGTAAATTACATGCGTTGTGCTCCTATTGATCGGGATGTTTCATTATTCGAGAAGGTTTAAGAGACATCATGTTTGATGTAATGACACACTCAATTAGACCTCGACGATTGAGATTAGAGACACAAAACAATAAAAGAAGGATGCTTCCTTCTTCATCCTCTTTACTAAGTACGTGATGTCTTGTGAATCCGCTATCAACACACTTGAACTTTCTTCTCTTAACAACTTCTTACAACATTTCTAAGCAACCATCATCAGTAAGTACAATTTTTCCCTTATTTTCCGCATTTTAGGTTATCATCTTATTCTTTTTTCAGAAAACCAATCCCTTGAATACTTTTTTTAAAATGGTTTTGTAGCTCCGAGTCTGGTGATTTGTTATGATTTATGATTGGGACTTTGGTATTTCTATGTCAGCGGGTCGATGTTGATCGATCAACATTGAACTAATCTATATACAAGCTTGCCCCCAATAGCTATAGCTTTTTGGTCTCCCTCTATGTCAATTTCCATGATATAAGCCTCCCAGATCCTTGACCACTTTTCATCTTCTCTATATACAGCTATCCAAGCATTCTGGCTATTCGAAAGACTAGTCAACTATCTTTAAAGCTGCACCGCTACAGTGGAAATTTTTGGGCTTTCAGACAAGGTCTCTAGGTGGTAAGGTTGATACTTCTTTGTTGATTCAACTATAATCCTAACTTTCACGTGTGAGAGTTTAGGGTATAACGACCTATAAATTTGATACATTAATTATTAGATAATTATAAATGGCCGTTTAAATTTAACTGACAATGAAAGATTTTTTTTGACTTTCAAGGAATTTTGGTGTTTACATTGCTTATAGAAATATCGAAAACCTATATTTTGGTATATGCCATGATATACCTGCATTAGCATTCAAAAATGGGAGTTTGGGACCTTTATGACAAATTTGGCCAACACGCCTCTTTCTATTGATAAACAGCGCGATATGTGGAAACCCAAGCCAACCGCCAATCTATTATTCTTTATTTTCTAACCTCCTCTTCAGATCTGAATCTCCCTTGACTAATGCATGTTATCTATGATAATTACAAAATATTATTTACAAATCAATCCAAAACTAAGAATGGCGACAGAACATTGTGGTGGTGTTCATTCATCGTAATTCAGTCACGTCTAACCAGCATATCCTTTGGAAGATGTAGAATCAACGAAGAAACCATGACCATCGATCTTAGGATTTCACTCTCAATGGTGAAATGATGACTATGGGGCGATCGGAGGGTACAAACTTGTAGACGAGGTTTAGGGGAGACGATCTAGTGGATTCGATTGGACTATAAGTGCTCGAGTTGGCCACAACAAAATGATCAAAATGGCGGTGGTCATAGGCTTTTGCAGTGGTAGTGAAAGGCTGAAGGGGTCGGGATGGCCAGGGAAGGAAGGGCACAATGTGGGGAGGTCGAGGGCAAGCTTGGATCGACCATTGGTAGCCTTAAGTGATGACGGTAGTGCATCAAAGTGGGGCGGCTGATGATTATCGGCATGTACATAAAAGTGAAGGGAATGTAATTTTTACATAATAGTCTTGAAAAATTATTTATATACATTCTAAACACTAGATTCTACCTGTAATATATACTTCATACGACCTCTGTTTCATGTGTGGTTTGTTTCATTGAACTTATGGAAAAAATCTGGACATTTTAACATGTGGTTTAATGGCTTTTCGAGCTATTTTTCAAAGCATATGAGTAGGATTAAATGATCATAGGCATTCATATTTTAAAATACACTAAATAAATATTAATCGATAAAAATATACCTTGATATATGTTATTTCTTTTATGGTTGTTTGATTTTATGATGCCTTTGTTATTAATGTAACCTATTATGGTTATTATCTGTTAATTACAGCATTATTAGTTGATCGATGTTTTGTAATTATTAGTAGATTTGAGTAAAAAATAATAATTAAATTAAAACAAATGAAAATCTGTAATTTTGGAGTAAAGAAGATTGTTTACAAAATTTGAGCTATGTTTGTAAATAATTATGTTTTAACGAATATGCTGAAATAAATATGAAAATTTTGATAAAGCTATCATGTATGGATTTCTAGGGAAATTCATAAATAACAAAGAAAAATATATTGTACAATGAATCTATGGAATTTATTATTATTAATAAAGTAAAGTATAATCTAACAAATAATAGTATGACTTTTAAGAAGACTATATTATTTTTGAGTAAAATAATAATATGACTTTTTTTATGAAGTTTATGGAAGGATATCACTATTTAAGTAACAGATCAGAGATATTTTGAGAATAGTAATAATAATAGAGATATTTTTTTGAAGTAATTTGGGTTAAGTTATTACTATTTCTGAGATAATAAAATAAGATTTTTGGATTCAATGTAAAACATAACTATTTTTGTGTTAATTAATGACAAAGTGGTTATGGAAGATAATATAGAAGAATATTATACGTTGACGTAAAGTAATAATGTTATTGTTTTTGAAAGTAAATTGATGTAGATTACTTTTTCGATTAAATAACAAAGTGTTGAGATATTTAAAGTAATATTTTAAAAATGCAGAGTTTTTGAAGTATATTATCGTTTTGAGAAAATATTATTGTTTTAAGATAAAATAAATAAACGTGTTTTTATAGTAGACAATAATAAGACAATTTTATACTTAATAAAAACTAATATGTGTAAATACATTATTAGATTTTTGTGACCTATGTCGTCAATTGTAGTTTGAAGTTACCATTTTTTTTTATGCGTAGATGAGATGACATTAAGATGAGTCGTATGATATTTTACTATTACTATTGTTTAGACGTTATGTAGCTAATTATGGTTTGGTTGTATTGATGGGTTAGATGTTCATGTTACTAATACAAAGTACACATTTGACGAGTTTAATTTTTTTGTTCCCAATATAAAGTAGTTAGTAAACATTTGGTGAGTTTAATGTTGTGTTACTAATATGGAGGGGTTAGCAAACATTTGATGGATTTATACTTGCATTTATTTTATTGATTTTGAATTACTAGTGATGGGTGATTAGTATATGTTTGATGGTATTTATTGTTATTGATTTATTTGGCATTCGGTGTTGACGTTGAGTATTATTAAATTTGTGTGATGTTAATGGTTATGTGTTGCATTATTATTGTTACCTTATATTTATGTTGATTGATTATGGTGGCATTGTAGAATATGTTTCTGCATATATTGGATGCTTGGTCATATTGTTATGTAATGCTACATGCTAACAAGTATGTGATGCATGAGAAGAGCATGAGATATAACTATGTGAGCTTGATCCCAAAAGGGCACGTTGGTAGTTTCCCTATGAAATAGCCCACGGATACTTTGAGGCCTTGGTGTATAAGATAAGTCATAGTCCAAACATAGTTAATCACCTTTCCTATTTTTATTATATATATATATATCCATATGTTTATATAGTTTGTAGGTTAAAGCAAAGGAGGGAAAAATGTCCGGTTGTAGGCTAAATCATTAGGTTGTTTATTTCTTCTATATTATAATTGTATTGTTTGTGAATTTAAAAATGATTGACGTATAACAAAGGTAGAATTTTTTACCTGTTCAATTGATTCTAATGACATTCGTTTGTTAAAAAATTCATTTATTGTTGTTTAAATTTCGTTGTGAGGTTTTTCCCTTTTTGTAAATATTGTTTTTAGATTTTTAGTTATATAACCAATGACTCATTGTTGTTTATATCTGATATCAGTATGCAAGCGTATATCGACAGTGTTTGTCACTAACTTTTGACATCAAGAATAGTGGGGCATCACATTTAGGATTGGAGCTTAAGTTTAGTGGTTGTGTGAACCTTGGGTAGGTTTAAATTATTTAGTATAGACTAGTTTACACCATGGGTTATGATGATAGAACATAATTGTTGGTTATTGTATACTTTATTGTGTATGTGTAACCACCATTACCCCACCGAAGATGAACATTATTTATGATGACCTTTGTACAGGAAATAATCATAGTAGAAGTGGTATATGACGAGCATTTATAGGATTGTTAAGTAATAGTAACCTGAGTAATACACACGTAATGTTAAATTGTAAATCTAAATCTAACCTTAATAAATGGGCTTGTTACTTACTTTTGCAGAATTTCAACTAGAAAGTAATTTGTTGAAGAGCTATATAAAACAAATATACGCTTTGGACATTTTACTAGAAAGAAATGTATGTTCTCGGAGTGGAAGTGATTTGTTGAAAATTTTACATGGTAAAAATAGAGTATTTAATTTGAATAATAAGATATGTTTAATGTGATGATTTTTCGTAAGAAGAATGAATATTGTAAAATATTTTATTTAAAAGCACCTTGTGAAAGGACATTTGTTTTAAAGTAATCAACAAAAATATTTTGATTAAAACATTTAATTTGAAACATTCTTTGAAAATAAGTATATAATGTGAAAGGTTTTGTAGATAGTATTCTGATTTGAGAGTGATTTATTAAAAGTATTTTCTTGAGGGATATTTTAGTGAAAATTCTTATTTGAAAGGAGTGAAATTCTTTTATTTTTAGAATATTATATAAGGAACACTATATGATTTAAGAAGTATTTATTTCAAAGATGTTTTCATGGAGAAAAACTATTATATTAGAAATGTATGTAGTTTCATTTAGAGGAATATTTTGAGAAAATATTTTATTGAAGAAAATATTTGAAAATATTTTTTTGAAAAAAAGTTTTGTATGAAATATTTTATTAAAGAAAATATTTTGAATCATTTTTATTTGTGAAATACCTTGTGAGTAATATATGCGAGGGACATTTTACATGAAAAAATGTTTTATTAAGGAATATTTTTAAGTTGGAAAAAAAGGTTCCATTTGAAATTAATTTTGATCATAAGTATTTTTATTTGAAAGATACTTTTGTTGAAAGATGTTTTCGAAGGAATATATTTTAGGATAAATACGTTGGTTGAAAAATAATCGATTTGGAAAGATGCTTTATTGAGAAGATATTTGAAAGATATTTTATTAAGGAGAAACGAGTTTACAAAATATCAAGTTTAAAGTACTTCATTGGGTAATATTTTTATAAAAAAGAGCAATTTGGTTAGAAATTATATAGTTGAAAATTGGAATATTTGATTTGAGAAACTATGCTTGTGTGAAGAGAATCTTTGTTTTATTAACTATTTCACTAAGTATTTTATTGAAAAGATATTTTGTTTTACGAAAATTTGATTGGAAAATATTTTCGAGGGAATTTATGTATATTATTGAGAAGAATTTTTATTTTTCATGGGACAAATCTTTTAATAGAAACTGTATATGTAATATCAAATATGATACTAGACTAGGTTGAATGTGGTGTGAAATTAGCAGATGGTATGAGTTTTGGTTCACCCAACATCCATTATGATGAGGTAGCCTATATGCTTATGATATGAGAGCTTCCCTAGTGCATTGTTGGGATGCCTAGTTTATTCCCTTCTAAAGAGTTGGTTCATGATTTTGTGATTATCTACCTTGAATGAGTAAGTAGAAATGGTTAGTTTTAATTAGTAATTTGCATCCTCGATTTGTTTTCATTGTTTTATATTTGTTAAAAGATTAATTAGGCTAGACAAATCTTTTTAATTTGGTATATTGGTAGCTTTAATTGCATGGTTCCAATTATTTATTTATTAAGCTAGATAAATCTTTTCAATTTACATGCAAGTTCTAGATGGGTGACTTGTAAGTGGAACAACATCCTTGTGATGTTATCGTTCTCTATGAGGAGAGGGATTGATGTGCCGGCCTTAGGCTGAGTACCTTAGGGAGACCATTTACCAAGTAAGAACGCTTACCAATAAGTGGCTTTCAGTGATAGATCTTACTGTGTCATTAGTAGGGTGGCATGATCTCTGCCTGGTGCGGACGTCCACCAAGAAATGCTGCTACTGACACGTCTAAGTGTGATGCTACTAGGATAGTCTATGTATGGTATTTATAAGGGGTCAAGAGAGCCATCATTTAACTAAATCTACAGGGAAACGATAAAGGCTTGAGTGATGGATACATGGTTGTCTTTGTTGAGGTTAGGTATTATTGAGTTTGATACCTAGTATATACCGAGATAGTATAGTATACCCATTTTGTGATGAGGGTTAAGCATAAAGGGTTAAGCATATAGGGTTTTTTGTTAGCATTATTAGATCTTATTATCTATAAGTTGATTATTGGATTGTTTATTATGAATATATGCCTTGTTATTGTTGCGTGCTTGGCTGGAGGATATCACTTATTGTTAGTAGGGGAGTATAAGATTATATTCATGAGTTGCACACATATTATTCGTTTATTTGTATACAATATTGAAGTAGGTACACATGTGTTATTTCTTGGCATGTTAATGAGTAATGAATAAACCTTATCACTTGTAGAATGTGTATTGTATTTTTGATGAACTATATTAATTGTAGTTAATATATCTATTTATGTACACATATTTGAACCAATACAAGTTTTGTTGTGAACTTTTGTTATGGGCTATCATGGTTGGACAATCGGGATTTGTGATATGATTTGTAAATGGAGAGATCAAGATTTGTTTCACCATTTATTGATGGACTGCTATTTTTTGCATGTTATGATTTCAGTTGCATGGTTATGAAAATATATGCGTTACGATAGAGTGTGTGCGCATAGAAAATCAGATTCATGGCTGTTAATTGATTTTATTGTGTCTTAATTGATTTTTCTTTGTGATTGTTGTCTACTACTTTAGAAGTAGTCAGTTTTTTTATTAGTATGCTTCCCCATAATTTGTCTAATAAATATATGATATATTATTTTGCTTTATTTATAGGGTTGTGGTATAACATTATTTTTTCTCAGTTGTATTCCACTTCTAAACCATATAAACTTTTTCTTGTATTAAACTTCCAACTAATATTAAACATCAATGAATGTGTCATATATAATTTTGCATAATACTCTTCGACACATCAAACCGATGGATAAGCTTATATGCTAATGTATAAAACATTTCAGAAAGAATTGGTCACTCGGCTGGCCGAAAACTGAATGATTAGGCACCCATACTCGTGCCAACCGAAAACTAAAGTCAATGCATATCTTCAAAGCCAAAAAAGCCATAGTCATGGACTAATGTAGCCCTATGATGCATTAACGGCTTAGATAATATAGGGTTATTCAGGATATACTAATTGCCACATCCAAATGCTATATACATACATACATACATACATACATACATACATACATACATACATACATACATACATACATACATACATATATATATAATAAGCCAAGTCTGTCAATGGCAAGCTACTCAGATATCAATGTGTATTCCTATCTTGGCCCTACAAGCGGGCCAATTCAGTAATCTAAGAGAAAGCTCCCTGCCAATAGCGTCGTAACAAGATGCCTATAAATAGGAACCCACCCAATTCATGAGGGACCTTTTTGGCACCCGCATAATTCAAACACTAAGAAAATTGTACTTTTTTTATATTATAGCTCATATAAATACTCTTTAAACTTAGCTAATTCATCACTATTACAGCCTCTCAGCTATGTAGCAGAACTCTAAAGAATGAAAGATGTAGCACCCCTCACATGGAGACTCAAAGATGAACACTGATGATGTTGTAGTCATCATTGGAATAATCTTCCAGCAATGTAAATGAGTTCAACATATTATTTAAACACAGATAAAGTAAACAGGTAGCTAAATATTTTTTATTACATCAAAATTTGCTTTAACATTCTTTATATATACTTCTGTCAAAACTAAATTAATAACATGCCCATGCAGGGGACAAATACAATAGAAAATAAACATAGCAACGAGACGGGCCTATATATGATGATGCGGTCTGAAATTCTTAGTACAACGACAATAAAAATCTTTGTTAGCTACAAAGCCTCTTGCTCCATCCTCGATCTTTGTACTATGGATCTTATTTAAAATCTATCTAATCCCATAAACTCAGCCTACTCTAAATAGCATCCGTGAGTTTATGGAGAAAATAATAATAAAAACATGAGTCAGACATAAAGAATAGTGTGAATAATGCTTACCTAAAATAATCATACAGTGAAACCAACCCGTAATACACAGATTGGATTTTCCCCTCACTATTTAAACATTAAGAGTGCGACATTAAAGTACTAACGCAAATGGTTCTTATCTACGTATGCGTCTTACGTTTCCCCAATCGGTCCCCACTTAATTACCCTTTTCTTCATCCTTTTGATTTACTACAATACTTTACTACTACGCTCCCTGCACAGCTACAACTTTGTTCCTATTTTAGATTATTCTTTAACCTAATGTAATACATTTCAATTGTTTGATACTACATCCCTTAAAGTTTCTTACATATCCATTAATTTTTTTACAATGTGCCCCGCGCAAGTCTTTCTTATCCTTCTTTAACCGTTGAGTACTGCACCCCTCGTAGGTCTCACTTATTCTTCTTTAGCAGTTTAATACTACACCCCATGTAGTTCTTATTCATTTCTCTTTAACAATATAATACTACACCCCACACAGTTGAACACATTTCTTCACCTTCACTAGGTGTGCATTCACGAATGCCTCTTCTCACCTTCCCAAGGTGTGCATCCACTAAACTTTTGTTTAATTTATGGAACCGCCCTGCAATCTTTGGAAGTTGAATGTCCCTCCCCACCTTCCGTAGGTGTGCATTTGAGTGACCATCCCTATCCCCCATTAATAGCCCTTCCAACCTTGTTTCTAACACATGATTCCTTCCCATACTAACCTGGCCTCTCCTTAAGTCCCACCCACTCATCTTTTATTAGGTTTCGTTTACTACTTTTTTGGCACAGTACCACCCAGACCAAACGCCGAGTGCTTCCCACTTTTCTTATTAAGTGTTCTCTTTCCAATTATGGTGCATCATGACCCCCCTTCATGATGAGCACGGTTCTTACTTATAACTGTAGGACCGCCAACCCAACACCATTTCAGAAAAACCCTGCATCTCTGACAACGTCTTTCTATGCGTCGTTATTTTATTTGTCCCTATTTTTCTTTCTATTATTTACAGTGCCCCTTTTATTTTTTTCAGCAAATGATTTGGATCTGGTTTCCCATTAACTGACATCTAATGATATTTTCCCATATAACTTTATTTTCGTGCATCCCTTCAATTCTCACTTGCCTCAGCATAGTTCTTAGCTCATTTTCGTTTATTTTCCTTAGAGAATTTCCTAATAAATTCCTTGAAAATTGATGAACAATTGTTTTAACATGCTTTAATTTTATTTGAACTTTTTAAGGGTATTTTCCTTATTAATTTTCTAGTTGCCACCTTCAACATCTTATATAAAATCATATAGGCTTGAGAAATATCGCAAACTAAAAACCTATCTCTGAAATCATGATTCAATCATTACATAAAATTTTCATTAAAGTATTAAAGTGGGAGAATATCATCAAAACATCCCATATCTATCCATTCTTTCCCAAAAATATTCTTTAAACTTTTATATTTGTTTACGAAAATCCTATGAACCCCATCATACTTAAAAACATAGAAATTAAACCGAGACCACATATTGGGGATCGGTGTAGAAATGTTAAGTATTATTCACTTAGATCTTTAAGATGTCTTGCTTTATTTTTCTTAACCCCTTTTAGCTTGTGTTTTCCTTACCTCCTTTCCCTTTTCCTAGCTCTTATTTTATTTTGAGTACGATGAAATGAATGAATAAAATAGAGTAATGTTTATTGCCCCATAATAATTTGGGCTCAGTCTCTCGTACCCCTTTTCCCTTAATTTATTTCCCCTTACTTCTCTTATTTAGCCTACCTTGGCCTTTGAATTTTGGGATTGTTATAGTCTTCCATCCTTAAAGGAATTACGCCCCTGAAATTCAATTAAGGTTCAGTAGAGATTTGTCCCCTAGTCTATCCTCACCCTTAGCATAACCATGAATTCATAAACCATGCATATCAAACGTACTAGTGATATCTACTACTTTGGTAAAAATCCATAATATTCATAAATACATACATACATACATACATGTGTGTGTGTATGTATACGTGTGTGCATATATATGGTCTGCAATAGTACAACTCAATACATAGCTCATGCACTATTCCGAAACAAATAA
Organism: Allium cepa; assembly: GCA_030765085.1. Classification (NCBI taxonomy): domain Eukaryota; kingdom Viridiplantae; phylum Streptophyta; class Magnoliopsida; order Asparagales; family Amaryllidaceae; genus Allium; species Allium cepa. The sequence continues at coordinate 738,686,446 of CM060943.1, forward strand.
CTTGGGATAATTCTTCTTAACATTATCATCTCTTTCTTACATGTAGTCCTCCAGATCTGCTCTCCACTGGACATACACTAGCTTTACTACTATGTTCTAAAGCGGCTTCTCATCCCGATCGACTAACCAGACCGGTCTGCATATGTATGTTATATTTGGTTTTATGACTAGGTCTTCTATTGCACTCCGATTAACTAATGCGCCCAGATCTCTAACGAAATTCTGTAAATATGATATGTGAAATACATTGTGTATCCCTACAAAAACACTAGGAAGATCCACCTTATACGTCACCTTCCTAATCCTCTTTATGATAGAAAACAATTTTACATATGTGAGTGCTAACTTTCTGGCTTTTCCAAAGCACGTTACAACCCTCATCGGAGAAACCTTCATGAAAACTTAATCACCTACTACGAACTCAAGTTCCTTCCCCCTTGTATCGGCATAACTCTTTTTCCTAGGCTGCACTGCCCTCATTCTAGCTCGGATCAGTTCTTCCTTCTCTGTAGCATCCTTCACCACATCTGGTCCTAATGACGCCAAAAGTGGTAGAACACCCAAAAACTAGTAGAAATGTTAAAATCTAGCATAAAATAAATGTAAAGCAGTAAGAACACCAAGATTTTAATAGTGGCTTGGCAATCTTCGGCTTACATCCACTTTGTATTTTGTTTATTAGAGACTTTAAAGAGATTAAAATCACAAGTACAAAGAATTAATAGGTTCTTTAGTCTAGAATGCCAATAATGTCGGTCTTTGTGAGCAATATTAAAAGAGATAAGGGATAAAGAAGGAGAAGTGCCAAAAGTCCTCTCTTGGTTACTATAGGGTCTTTATTTATAAGGGAGACTATTCTGTAGATCTAGAAGCCCACATAGTACGAAGTCCAGGTGCAAGCCCATAAGTGAAGGAGAGTGCACATATGCCCAATTACTAATACAAATCTCTCGATACTGAGTGGCTTGATTGGGTGAAAACCCAACTTTTCCCTTCGTTATGTATTCCTATCTCTTTCTTGTTGTATTCTAAACTCTTTTTCAATAGAATTTGAATTGCTTCTGACAGTTTTCTTGATACTGCTTATCTTATCATGCTTTCTTTGCTTTCTTCCCACTAATCTTTAGAATTTCTTGCCTATTCTCTGAGAGAAGCACTTGAGGGTAGTCACTTGAGGTTGAACTAGAGGTGTATGAAGTTTGGGGCGCTCAAACTGGGGAAAATATCTCTCGATAGCAAGAGGTATATTTCGGTACTGAGATCTTTACTTAGCTTTAATTGGGATGAAGTTTTCTCATGCTCCATCTTCTAGCCCTTCTAAGTGTGGTTTCAAGTTTATGAGTCACTTTGTATCCATGTCTGTCCTCTACTTTTAGTTGAAATCTACTTGGTTAAAAACCCAGTTAATAATTGCTCGCCAAGAGTATGCCTTACGAATGTAAAGTATGCTTTTCTCAAGAACAAATTTCAACAGTAGTGGATTTTTTGAAGTCAAGCTTTCTAGCTATTCATCGATTTAAGCCGTGGTGAATCATCTGATTACTTCGGATTCTCCTACAAACCAATGGTCATTCCACACCCGTTATAGCTAGAGACTCCATCTCTTGCTTTAATGTCAACCTTAGTTTAGTGTCAACAAAGAATCATAATCATCATATCTTTATCCGAAGGTGTCATCTTATATATCAAAATATTCCCGTGTTCACTCAGGATTTATCTATTTTACTGATTATGAGGCATTCAAATCCTTATATTTAGACAATATTCATTTCAATGCTTGATCTCATTGGATCATTTATCATTCAAACTAGGGTTCGATCTCTCCGGATTGTTTATTATCCAATATAGGGATCTCTTCGTATGGTTTAACATCCAATATAGGGTTTGATCTCTCCGGCCCATTTATCATCCAATCTAGGGTTAGATCAATGGATCATTCAACATCCAATCTAGGGTTCGATCTCTCTGGATCCTTACCGAGTCCAATTCACTTGCTCTCCTGCAAGGGGACTCAACATCAAAGCAAGTTCATTTTCTCACTCTCCAGTGAAGGGAATTACTTTCGATCTCTTTACATTCTTGTTGAGGCTAATCCGCTCACTCTCTGACGAGCGGGTTCAACGTCAAGCAACTCCATCCACTTACTCTCCAGTATGGGGACTTACTTCTTACAATCACCATCCCGTCTCTCTAGATGGGACTATCACAATCAATATTAGCTATTACGTTCAAGTGGATTTCAAAAATAAAATATTCAAATTAAAGAAAGCAAGAAAACATCCTAAATATGCATCTCAAACATCCGACTTAGAGCATGCATACAGACTAATCGAGGTCTCGTACATGTGTAATTGGTCCGAGGTTATTATCGTCATAACTATTCAAAACGGAAAGCTAAGTGTGGGAACCAACATGTCTCTCATTTATGTCGATCATGGGATTACCGATCTTGACCCACATCCCTGGTCATGTCTTAATGTATTTGTTGTAGATGATGGTTGCTTCGGCTATACCATCGTAATTCGATTCCTTATGTACCGTTATAGTTGGTTACTTCGAAACAATTCTTCTATCAAGTCGTTAAGGTGTCAGTCCCAATTGATCAGTTCCCTTTTAACTGGCCTCCAGTAGGCAATCTACACCCTAGAATCTAGGTATATCCTCTTAGAGTTTTCAGTTAGGTCAGTGTAAGATGAGAATTTTGATTTCCTCCTTGGTTGCTTTGATCCATTGAAGTTATCTGCAACATTCCGCTTTCCTTTATCTTTACCATATCCTTCCCCAAACGGTCCTCCGTCATCCATGATATTAACGTCAACGCTGTTGGCCTCAGTGTCCTCCCTCTTGATGCAGATACCTCTCAGCTTCATGATAAAACTCCACTAGATCCATCGATGGATCCCTTTCCAATGCAAATTTTAAGTCAGTCTTGCCTACAACTCAAGCAGCTTGCACCATCAAGATTATGGATCGATCCAATTTATCGACTATAGCGACTGCTATGTTAAATTTCACCAGATAACTTCTCAAGATCTCTCCGGGTCTTTTCTGTACACTTGATAGCATCATCACATTATTTGGTCGAGATATATGGACTCTTAACTGTTTTAAGAACCATCCACTAAGTTAGTCCACGTGCTTATGAACCCATTTTCCAACAGTCTGAACCACATTGCTGCTAAATCTATGAGATATAATTGAAAGTAGATCCCATCACATCCTTAGAAGCACAAACGCCTCCATATGTCATATGTATCCCATTAAATGAACTGTCGTATCTTTCTGCCCACCGTATATTTCCAAAGTCGGAAGTTTGAAATCGGGAGGATTCCTTGCATTTTGGATGTTAGGGGTAAATGGATTCATATTCACATCCTCCAAACTCTGATCTGGTAGTCCACCTCTCACTATTCTTCTAACAAACTCATCTATTTAGTTGTTTCCATCTAATAAAGGTCTTCGATCAATATCTTCATTTTACTACTGCTCCAATAGGCGAACTACAACACTTACTCCCCTATTTGCAAGTTTGCATCCGGATCCTCACCTTTGTCTTGATTCTACCACCCTTCTTACGGGGAAACTCTGATACATACTCCTCTGATCCTATGCATTTGCATTCTGATTGCATTTTTGGCCTCAACATCATATGTTCTGGGCATCCCAACTTGCCTGAAGCCTGAACCAACATTACCCTTAGCGAATTCCTCTCTGTACAGAGAGGATTGAGATTGGTATTGAGTGGTCCTTGTTTTGGAGGTATAATTCCAGTTTACTCTGCTCCAACTCTTGGTGCTTCTACATTTGTTCATGGTCCTTGGTTTTGAATTCCAGCAATTCCCACTGTTCCTTGCTGTCCTAACCGTTGGTAAAATCCCTCCAACATATCCTATTGTCAGGCTATTATCCCATATTACATTTCTTTCATCATTCCCTCTATCATCTCCCTAGTCGTACAAATGGAATGATTAGAATTTGAGGACACCTCCTGGCTACACTCATACTCTGGTTAACTCCCTCCAATCCTAGATCTTGTGTTCGGTCTCTTTATCATCTTCAAACTTCGGATCCAAGCTTTAAGTCTAGTTCTTTCTTAGTGAAAGCACCAAAATGTTGACATAAAAAATAGCACAACACCCAAAAACCTATATAAATGTTGAGATCTAACAAAAAAATAAAAGTAAAGTAGTAAGAACACAATTTTTTTTATAATGATTCGGCAATCTCTGGCCTACGTTCAATTTATATTTTGATTTATTATAGACTTAAGAGAGATCGAAATCAAAAGTACAAGGAATTGATAGGTTCTTAAACCCAGAACTGTAAATTATGTCTACTTTGATGACTATTGTGAAGAGAAATAGAAGATAAAGAAGAAGAAGCGCCAAATGTTCTCTCTTAGTTGCCATAGGGTCAGTATTTACAAAGGAAACCGCTCTATAGATCTAGAAGCCTGCATAGTATGAAGTCTAAGTCCAAGCCCATAGGTGGAGGAGAGTGCACATTGGCCGAATCACCAATACAAACCTCTCTATACCGAGAGGTTTGGTTGGGTGAAAACACAACTTTTCCCTTCGTGACGTCTTCCAGTCTCTTACTTGTTGTATTCTAAACTCTTTTTCAATAAAATTCGAATTGCCTCCAATAGTTTCCTTGATACTGTTTGTCTTATCCTACTTTCTTTACATTCTTCTCATCAATCCTTTTAATTGCTCGTCTATTCTCTACAAGGGGCACTTGAGGGTAGCCGCTTGAGGTTGCACTTGAGGTATATGAAGTTTGGGGGCTCAAACTGGGGAAAATACCTTTTGGTGTCGAGAGGTACATCTTCGTACCGAGAGATTTACTTATTTCAACTTTGAGTGAAGTTTTCTCAAGCTCCATCTTCTAGCCCTTTTGAGTGTGTTTTCAAGTTCATGAGTAGCTTTGTCTCCATGTTGGTCCTCTAATTCTAGTTGAAATCTACTTAGTTAAATACTCGATTAACAGGTTCCAACACAATCATATCCCCTGCCTCCAACCAACATACCGACGACTTACTTAGCCTTTCATACAATGCCTCAAATAGAGACATCCCAATGCTACCTTGATAGAGGTTGTTATATAAGAAATCTATCAGATGCAAGTAATCCTCGTAGGATCCATCGAAGTTCATATGCATGCTCTCAGCGAGTCTTCTAGAACCTATTTGATCCTTTCAGTCTGCCCATCTATCCGTAGATGGTATGCAGTACTTATGTGTAGTTTTGAATCTAATATCGTTTGCAAACATTGCCAAAATGCGCTAGCGAACAATGAATCTCGATCGCTAAAAAGTGGGCTAGGCACCCCGTGCAGTCTTACTATTATCTTCACATATATTTTTTCTAACTTCGACGTCGTCCTCTAGCATTCACTGAAATTAAATGGGTAAACTAAGTTAGCCTTCTACTATGACCTATATGCCTTCAGTCTATGCCCTTTTACTTGGCAAATCATCTATGAAGTCCATAGATATGAAATCCTATGTCCATACTGGAACCTCTAAAGGCTACATGAGCTCATTTGGCTTCTGATGTTCTGCTTTCACTTGCAGGCATATAAGACATCTTCTCACATACTCTTCTACATATTTCTTCATGCCCTCTCAGAAGAAATTCCTCTTCATATCTCGTATTTCTTAGCGCCTCCAAGGTGTATCGTAAGTTTTGAATGATGACATTCGTCCAATACTTCTTTTCGTAGTTCTTTAGTGCTCAAAGTATATAACCTACCATTCTTCCGCAGTCTGCCTTCTCTATCAACGCCAAACCCTTCAGATCCACCACCTCAATTCTCGATTCCAAATTCTTTACTCTATCTATGTAGAACTTTTCTCCTATATGCAGTTCAGCTATTCTTTTTACCAGTGCAGAACTGACTTCTAAGCATGCTAGCATTCTGGATGCATCACTTGAACCTACACTAGACCGAAACCGCACATCATGCAAAATAATGTTTATAAAATGGTTCATTCCTCTATCATAGACAAAACACAACTTTACTATTTCCTACTTAAGGCATTAGCTACTTTATTGCCTTTCACTGGCATATACTCTACCGAAAATCATATGATGCTAGGAACTCTAACCATCTCCGCTGCCTCATGTTCAGCTTCTTTGAGAGAACAACTATCTCAAAGACTTATGGTTAGTATAAAACTCAAAACTCTCCCTAGGAGATAATGTCTCTAAATCTTCAATGCGAAGACAACCGCCGCTAACTCCAAATCATATGTTGGATACCAAGCTTCATGGAGTTGCAACTGCATAGATGCATAAGCAATTACTCTACCCTCCTGCATCAATATTGTGCCTAACCTCAAACTAGATGCGTTAGTGTATGCAGTCATACCACCATTCCCTTTAGGTATTACCAACACATGCATTTGCCAATCTACATTTTAATCCTTGGAATGCCTTCCCATACTCATACGAACAAACAAACTACTCATCCTTCCTGGTTAGCCTTGTTATTAGTGCAGCTATGCAAGATAAATATTTAATAAATCTCCAGAATAACTATCTAATCCTATGAAACTTCGCACCTCGACCACAGTCTCATCCCTCTGCAAACTATAGTCTCACTCAACCCTCAAAAGATCTATAGCTAACTCTTCTTCTGAAATCACATGGTTTAGGAACTTCATTTCCCTCCACCAAAAATCGCACTTAGAGAATTTTGCCTATAACTTATGCGGTTTCAACGTCTCAAACACAAGTCTTAGGTAAATGGTGTGTTCCTCCTCATTCTTAGAGTACACTAAAATATCTTCTATGAACACTAGCACAACTATTATGATCACTTTATGTAAAGAGAAACCATAATATCTTTCATTTGGAATAGGTTTTAAGATTCAATTCAACTTCTATCAAAATTTATAGCCATTACAACATTTCAGGTTCAGAAATATCTATAATTAATTCTAAGGATCAAAATTATAAAAAACATTACTAACCAAAGTTATAGCCAATTTAGAATACATTTGGTTATGAAAATAATAATCTTTATAATTCGTCGATATGTAAAAATGTAAGTCAACACGTCTCTTGCATAGGACATCTAAGTATCCCGACCTATGACTCACATCCTGATTGCTCTTTCGATCACTTCTCTCCTACCTTACATCGTAATACATGCTACCAAGCCTTGACCTTAATCAACACATGCTCCTACGCCGAAGAACCCCAAAACATCAATTTATAGCCATATAGAACACCATGGGCCTCATTCGAGCATCGAAGTCCTGCTCGTATGTCGAAACCATGGAGAAACTGCAAATTATCCAACCTACAGTTGATTAGTCGAATGATCCATAAATATCGACAAATTCTTTCCTTTTTTGATAGCATTTCTTGTAATAAATAATTTACGACAGCTATAACAGCAAGCATATCCCTTAGTGCCATATATCATGTTCATCGGATAAAACTCAAAAAACATATGATGTGGGTTGAAGTCTGCTATACAGACCCATATGGGTCGACCGACTATCCTAATGTTGCAAACTTTTGCTACAGTCAAACAGTCAACTGGTCGACTTCAAGTAGTTGACTTACCGTTTTGACAGTCGAATAGTAGAGCCCGACCAGCCGACTGTTATAGGCCATATTTGGCCTATCTCTTTTCACCCATGAAACCTTGCACACCCCTTGATCAATTGATTGATAACCCATAGTTAGTCGACTATTGTCCTGAAGGGGTGCAAATTTGAACCAACGCGGGGTAAATTTCCTCGGCGAAATTTACCCCACTATCAAAATTTTCCATAATCGTCGTCCCAGCTTCCATTGCTTCAACGTCATCCTTCGTGGCGTTGCAACCTTGCACTCACCTAGTGCATCTCGCACTCAAATTCATACCATCGACAATCCACCATGGGACGAACACCACTACAAGCTAATCCAACGACCATCCTGGAACCCAAACACTTTGCAAATCATATGAGTATGAAATTGCTCAACCATCCACATGACACTAACATAAACCAACAAAAATCATTTCCCAAACAACACAAACAAACAATGTTATAAATCATCAGTTTATTTGATTTAGTTTATTTACTCAAATTTATGACCAAAGTTCATTGTTTTAATTTAACATTTGATCAACCTACTCAACATACTTTAAAAAAAAACCAACACTCATTATTTGACAAGTGGAAAAGTACTAATGGCTAAACCCTAATCAAACTTAGCAAATAAATGAATATAGGAGATTGTTATACCCCATAAAATTTAATAAAATAACAAAATCAATATTGGATCACAAGTAAAATAAAATTAATTTAAGTAATGGTAGGGGAAAATGGTCATTTTCCAAGTTTCAAATTTTATGGTTTAAGTTGTACCATTATGTAGAACACGTTGTTCTAGTCTTGACTGATTACTTGTTTGATTCGGAGGTTGTACGAAGGACGTATAAGCTAAACGAGTTTTGGAAGCTAAGCAGGTTCGGCTATTAAAATTTGAATTTGAGTAAGAAATAGTCATGTAAATCTTCCCTCCATCTATAAATACATTTTTAAACATATGTTTCCTATTTTTCAAAACATTTCTCTTTAGTGTTTCGTTCTTTATCTTTTCCCTCCTCTCCTCTCAACTTCAAGAAGACATAACTTCTTCATTTCTTAGTGGAATCCAATGAAGTCAAATGCAGATTGAAGGGGTTGTATAGTACTATGAAATCACACCTCTTTTGTGATGTCTGGCCTAGGCTCTACAGTGTTGCACAACGAAACAAGCATAATATCCATATATAATATGAGAAAGCTCCATCTTTCTCATCCTCTACATAACCATTGCATACACCTAGACCTGTTATCTAGTCTACTCGTTTAAGAGTACCCTAGGTAATAAGAAGCAAAGCATAAAACCTCGAGTCAAACAACAGTCTTGTGTGAGCGATAAATGAATATAAAAAATACTATACAAGTCAATATAGTAAGGAACATGGATATACGAACCATACCTGACTTGTCCTTACAACCAATTTTAGCACATAACAAACATAATATGCTACTTTACGACATTATAAAGGTGTACTGCAAACTAAGTAAAATAAGGGGTGTCTCAATATCCCTATCCACAATATTATCTCAAATGACTTCCCTAGAGTGATAGGCTATGTTAGAAACAATCAAAGTTAATATAACATCCATCAAACAATCCTCACTATCACTTAATATGCTTTGGATATATGATAACTCATATGATCTTTCACCCACCAGGGAATAATGGAAATCCCAGTTTTTAGTGTACACCTCTCTAGCCCAAAGCTAACACTAGACCCATTCCATCGGTCTAAGGTAAACGGATACATTCAATCGATTCAGGGTAGCCAAACGAAGTACCCATAAGTGCACTCACGGTACCCCTGCTTTCAAGTACATCATAAAATATTTTGAGCATCAACAATTCCTTAGCATGCATACCAGAGTCCTTTCCTTGCTCTATCTAATTTCCATTATTCTTAAAGAATCATTCTAAATTCCTTCCTTTTATGGTAGGACCGTTCAACAACCTATCCTCGGGTCACCCATCCTAGAACCCACATTTTATGGATGACCATTCTCACGGCTCCTTTCTACATCGAGCCACCATTTTTGAAACCAAACTCCATTCAACATCGAGTGTCCATCACCGATGTCTTGAAGCTATCATCAGGATACACATTGCCATAAGTCCCTAAGCGAACAAGAAAATGCCTTCACCATAACCTATAGATCCTTACACTTCACCTTTTGGAAGTTTCATAACCTTTAGCTCGACGAATTTATATCGGTATCGATCCTAAGAGCTCGATACCAAGGTGGACCTACACTTTATACTTTGCCAATTTGGGCTAAGTAACTCCCTTGCTCCATTCTCACGAAGTTCCCAAGTTCATAAATCTAATCCTGCATATATAAATAGCTCGATATCAACCAAAAGTGCTCAGTACCTGTTATTTTGCTTTCTAACCAAGCAGGATTTTACTCGAATCTGAACATCAGAATAAAGATGAAACAATTCATGGACATGGAAACATGCATGGAAGGATTATAAAAGTGGATTCAAGAAGTTGCAAAGGAATTGGAGCTGAGGGGACTACTCACTACCGACCACTTCTACTTGGTACTGAACACATTTTTAGTTTCAGTGAGCTACCCAAGCTATGGTTCATGGAAAGATGGCGTGTGAAATCATCTTGAACTGCATTTCATATGGAATAAGCAAACAAATTCAAGGAATTTTTGAAGGAAAACAGACAAGTACATATGATATCAGAGTCTCCCAAAAACAACACAATCTCAAAGGAAAAGTGCTTGGAACACAGCGGATCGAGGATAGAAGGCCAAAGGAGGGAAGAAGGCATGGTCCTCCCACCAAAAATCAACTTGATACAGACCATTAGTACCAAGTAGACTTTATGGCTTGGTGAGCCCAGTCTTCCCTTTCAACACTCTCGGATCAAGTTCTGGACTTGGTATCTCATGGGCCTTCAATTTTGCTGGACATTTTCCTACAAATACAGACCATATAGCAACTGGAGAAGGAATTTTGGCTCATTATCTTCTTCATCTTCTATCTCTCCTCCACTATAGTTACTAAGAAAGCTACTATTTATTATTCTAAAACTTTTGATCAGCAAAACCCTTATACTAGTGACATTAAATACGATAATACATAAAAACTATGGTGGATGTAGGCCCGAGATTGTCGAACTACTTTAAAAACATTTTTCTTCTTGCTGTTTTTCATATATTCTCTTCTAGATTTCTATATTTTCACAAGACCTTGGTTGGTGTTCCTTTTTTAGTATCAACATTTTGGTGCTTTCACTAAAAAAGGAGATTCTTAGGCATAAAAGATCTAGCTTTCTACTTTGGATCAGAACGTCTAGATGTTAGATCTAGAAGACTTTCACTAAGGATATGAGGAATTATCACATTGGAATCAATGAGACCTAGGAGATCCGAAAGATCATCAGAAGTAGTGGATGAAGATGAAGGAAATTCTCATCATAGAGAAGTTAGCAACTAGCAGGCGTTGCAAGGACCATCTGCTCCTTAGGAGATGGTAACTAGAATGGAGTTTGACAAAATGATGCAAGAGTTGAATCAAAAGATGGTTGACAATCTAAGTATCTAATGGAAAAGATAGATGCTAGCATTGCTTTTTTGGCCCGCCAGCCAAAAAGGACAAGGAGTAGCAGGAGGGAAGTTTCACCTATCGGACCTGAAGAAGAGAACTCATATATTTTTGGTCAGAACAGGCAAGATCAAAAACAAAAACAAAAACAAAAGGCAATGGCTATTAGAACAATAGAAGGAGATACTAGAGGAAGTCGAGGAGTGCCCCCTAAAAGAATTCAACTCGGTACCAGCTAGAATCAGGTTGGTACTGAGAACAATTTGGGGACTTTGAGGGGATAAGGAGTTGAGGTCATGGACTTGTCCAATTTGGAGAATGATTTGCAACAAGACGGTGAGGATTATGAGCTTGATGTTGCCGTTCATGGTGCTGAAGTTCAAACAACCGTAATAGAACCAACCGAACGTCAACCGGAGGGGTGGTTCTCCTCAAGACTCGAGGACCTAGAGGTCAGTGGGAAAATTGAGATCATTTTTAGATCCAAACACTCAATGCAGCTCCTGATAGTCGATCTTTGATGTACATTGCTAGTGAAGAACATATAGTAGATATGGTTAAACATTTGGTTGAGGAAAGAAAATTTAGAACAAACAAGGATTAGGGTTTCGTGCCAAGCAGAACTCCATTCGTAGAGAACATTTTAAGGGAAGAGTGTCCTAAGAGGTTTACAATGCCGACAATGCCAATGTACAATGGGACCACCGACCCCAAACAACATTTTTTTAACGTATGAATGACACATAGATTGTACCAGTGCAATAGACGAGGTACAATGTAGGTGCTTTCCTACTTTTTTGGAGGGGTTGCATCGATGTAGTACACTCGACTAGTGCCAAGGTCCATATCAACTTTCGACAAGTAGGCTAAGATATTCTCGGAGCAGTTTCGGCTTCATGCTGCTTGGCTTACGAACATGATGCTCTTCTCAAGCCTTTCTTAAGGACCTAAGTAGTCACTGAAAGGGTTCTTAAATGGGTTCAATATTGCGGTTATGGAATTGAATAATCCAAATGAAGATTTAGTTTTTATGTCTTTGGTTTGGGACATACATCCAAACATGGACTTTGGTAAATGGTTGAAGATAAAACAACCAATGACTATGGTGGAGTTCCACCAGAAGATCATTCATTTTTTGCGCTGGGAGGAAGTAAGTTAGGTAGTTAGACAGACTGGTGGTGGAGAGTCAAAGGAAGTGATACAGAGCAACGCGGCGATTAAATAGACCAGAGAAAGCTCCAACAATGTGGCAGTTAATGTTGGAAATTTTAATAATCAAAAGAGAAGGAATGAGGGCTCTGGCGGTAGGCTGAACAAATCCAAAAAGTGCACGAGGAATGAGGTCGAATGACTACACGCCTCTAAACGACATGTTATTGGCTTCTAGATTGAATAAGGCATGATATGTGGCACTCCTGTTCTCTTACTTATGAATAACGCTCCCACACCTTGGAACAATAAGGCCTTTGCACCTCCTTTCTAAAATGCCAGTGCATATGTTTCGAGGGGAGATTTTAGGTGTGTAGTGCCATCCATCTTCTTGCAAAGAGAAGCAAGTGAGGCGACCTCTTCTAGTGGTCCACACCTCATCCGATCGAAGTGAACTAGAATCAGCTTAGTATCAAGTCATCCATTTTGATTCTATGGCTTAGAAGGCATACCAAGGAATTACGTCTCTCACCTGACCCATATATTCATTGGCAACACCGATCAGTTGGGGCAGCTAATGCCAATTTCATTTCAAGAGCCAATATATCAACTGGGTGGTTCCTATAGTCTTAGTTTGCTTGCTTATTGGTTACGATTTCAAATACATACAATCAAGAGTGGGAGCAATCAAAAATTGGGAGATGGCTTTCTCTAGTGGATACAAAGCCACATACACTCATGACTCTTAAGAGCCCAACTTCACTGTCTTCTTGAGGCCCTCATCGTACTTTATATGATAATGAAACTATCAAAAGAACCTTTCTTCATTCATGAGAATATATACTTTGGTATGCAAGGAACGAAATGATATAAAGGGCCATCTAGAAAGGAGGCGATTGGGGGGAAAATGCTCAGGAAAGTACTATCATTTTTATGAGACTCATGGACAAACACGAAAAAGTAGTGACATTTAAGAGACTTTATTGAGGAATTGATAAAGAAGAAAACATAACAACACTATGTCAGAGATCGCGAGATGATGGACAAAATGCAAGACCCCAAGGGCTGAGTGCCTAAGGGACTAGCCTGGATCTAATGGAGAAAGGCCCAAGAACACTGATGAAAGGTTAGTCATAAATACCATAATTGGAGGACCTTATCCAATTGAGAAAAGCTGGAGTGAAATGGAGCGGTACATGAGCTTGTTGAAGCACGTACCACAGGAGAGTTGCTTTTCCATAGAGGATGGAGCTCCAGCTAAGCAATAAAGGATGGTGACGGATGATAAAGTTTCCAGAAATAGGGATGCTGGTGGAGTCAAAGCACCAACTTTCGACCCCATGGTGATAGTGGGTGTTATTGGACAAGCAACAATACGACGGCTCCTGGTGGATAATGGAAGTTCTATGGATATTCTATTCAGATGAACATTTGACTAGATGATGATTAATATAAAGGATGTTGTGGCTTATAAAATCAGGTTCAAGGATTTATAGGTAAAGCAACCAATCGAAATGATTGACTTGCCGATGGAATTGGGTGATGGAGATCGCAAGGTGGTTCAAATTCAAATGTTTATCATGGTGGATGGGTACTCAGCGCATAACACCTTTTTGGGTCGACTAGCCCTATCTTTAGAATAGCACCGGATCCTTGGTGCTTAATGATGAAGTTCCCATGGAAAACAGGTTCGACCAATAAGGAAAGACCAAAGCATGTAAAGGGAATGTCATATCGTGGAGCTGAGGGAAGAAAAGCAACGGATGAATGGTAAGAATGTAGAGAAGGCTCTCTGCATTAAGAATTTGAAAGCATAGTAATTAAAGCCTAATCCCTGGTTCGGGTACCATAGCAGGTTTGACAAATCTATGGATCCCAGGAAGAAGTTAAAGGAAGTGCGGGCAACACCAAGTGAAATGATGGTTGATGTTCCAATTGACGGATGATCCTACTTGGACTCTTAAGATTGGATGTTAGGTCAGTGTTGGATTAAGAAAGGAATTGGTATAACATCCCCTATTTTGAGGTCAAAAAATTAGCGCTGCTGATGCTGCAGTCATCAATAGTAATATTCCCCGGCGACAAAATTTGGTTATGTTAACAAAAAAAAGCACACGAATATGAAAAAAAAATCAAACATTTTTCAATAATCAAACTTTCATTACATTTCAGAAATAAGATTTTCACATTCATTACATAATCCCATTCGTAGCCTACATTCAAAGAAAATATAATAATCACAAAGTACTCCAAGAGCGACACATGAAGATGCCCCTTGGTTGATCAGAGCCTAATAATTGACAGTTATAAATTATGCTATTACATCCATTCAAACATAGCATAAGCTTTAAAGAACACCGCATAAATAAAAGATAATATTAGCTAGCTTGCCTCCTGTACGTCTCCGGAAGCTTATCCATCTAACCTGGAAATCCCTACTCTTGACTTACTCAAATGGGTATCCAAGAGTTTAGGAGGAAAAACAAAAACTTCAGGTTATACAAAAAGTCTGGTGTGAATAATAATATTCCATCTCAAAACCAAATAGATATCTAGTGAGACCATGCCGCTAAGAGGAATGGGTTTTCCCCTCACTAGTATCTTATCTAAATATGTCAATCACAAATCATGCACTTGCAACCACAATGGCTAGAACAAAACATAACATGATCATATGCTTGCATGTAACCTAATTAAGTCTGACTAGTCTGTCATCCTATGGTTATGCACACCTAAGGTTTTCCCTTCCCAACAACAGACTGTCTGTCTCAAATCAGTGTTTTTCTAGGATCACAAGAACCTAATGGTTTTGCAGGCCAACAAAAAACATATCGGCTCACTCAGGCCAAAAAATAACCAGATGTCCATAGATCTCCAAATACAGTTAGGAGTAAAACAACTTAAATAATCTGGTAAGCACATAGAGCTACAAGTTCCTTTCTATGCGTTTAGTCTCATTACTAACAAAGCCCCATGCACTGGAATTACGTATCTTTGCCAATCGGGGGCGAATAGCTGAAGCATATGACACGAAGCATAGGACACGATCCTACACCAGTCCTGCCTACAATCTTATTTTGTTTTGAAAGAAGCTATGCGGTAGGATCATATAATATGGAATAGTGGAATGGTATAGGTAAATAGTAGTAAGCAATAAGTAAAGTGGACACCAAGACTTTATACTGGTTCGGACCTCTTGTCCTACGTCCAGTCCCTAAGCTCCTCTTAGGAATTCTAACTAACAACCCTCACTTAACCCGGAGGAATAGGTTTACAACTTGCCCGAATAACCAAACGGGATTTCTCGCCTCAACTATCGAAGAGGACTTCAACTAGGTACAAAGAGTATTTTTGACTTGTTGTGTTTTTGATAACACTAATGAGTCTAATTGAGTACAACTTTCCAATAATCTAATCCTCAAGAATATGATATGTGATTATGAAGATTTAGGAAATATAAATAGCTATGAATCAAAAGAGTATTAAAAATAAATTAGAGATTCAAGCAATTAAAGTGGTTTGTGAATGCTTTTGAAAACTTGAGTAATATGAAAATATAATATAGACATTAAAGCAATTAGAATTGGTGATTTTGCAAATGATATAAACATGTTTTTATATGTGTAGAAGAGGTGTAACCATTTATAAAAGGTGCTGGCAAGAGATGCATCTGTTTCCATTGGAGAATGGCTGCAACTCTTTGGAAGAAGAAGGTGTCTCTACAGGAAAAATTCGCAGGTTCAAATTCAATCGACTGAACAGGGATTTCAGTCGACTGGAACTGTGCATGTTGTAAAATGTGTAACATGTTCAGTTGACTAAAATATCCTGTTCAGTCGACTGAACTGGTAGATTATGCATGATGAACACCTAACTGAAATATGAAGTTGTGTTATGTGTTTTTTTTGTGTTTGTGCAAGTTTCTCGAGGATAGATTTTAACAACAAAACTAAGACTAATACCTATATATAATAATTACTCATGATATCCTTGGTCTTCATAGTCCTACCTTTAGCTTTGCACATTCCTCTTCCTTTTTGTTGAAGCACATTGTCATTGATCAAAATATAGTGTATCAACATTCTCCCCCTTTTTGATTGATGACAAAACCTATGTTTGTAGAGATGTAATTTATGTTTCCTCCCCCTGAATATATGCACTATTTTTACAATAAAACAAAGTTAGTGACCTTTCTCCCTCTTTCTCATCGACAAAAAGGAAGTAATATATATATATATATATATATATATATATATATATATATAATTGTCAAGAAAAAATAATCTCACACAGACATAGCCATAGTACGAATTGAACAAACCACAGAGTTTCATAAAAGAAGGCTATTTATACAAGCCTTATCAGAAATATTTGAGAATAAATAAAGTTTCTGGAAATCAAACAAATAAAAATGATCACTGATCCTTGTCCTAATCATAAGATCTTTTACATCCTCCCTCTGGTTCTTGAATAACCGGGCCCCGGTTGGTTGTTGAAAAGCTCTACTTCCTTGGCCACCACTGTTACCACTAGTGCTGCTACTTGGATTTTCTTCGAAAGATGTCCATGTGAATGTTGGAGTCGGACGCTTGTCGCGTGAGGTCGAAGCAGAAGTGCAGCTTGTGCATGAGATGGAATCCTATAGCTTGTTGAAGAAACCTATTATTCTATCAAGTTTGTGATCAACCTTTTTGAGTCGATTATCGAGAATTTGTTGATTTCTTGATAGAATTCCTAATGGCTGATTTGTAGTATAATCTGGTTGAACAAGACGAATATCATCATCTTGAATATGAGGTTCTTCTTGTTGGGCCTGAGGAGATTAGTGAGGTTGTTGATTACGTGCTTCCCATTCGGCTAGAGACATGATGCGAGGAGGTCTTGCCGGGAGTTGCATGAGGCTTATAGTCATTGGTTGATTTGGTGAACCGTTGTAGATTCAGACTCTGGTAGTAGCGAATCAACGTTGAGGAGTAGTCGCATGATATACTCGCCATAGTATATTGTTCTCATTTTTTCATTATTGAATGTAAGAAATTCATCAAGAATTAATTGAACCCAAATAACTTTAATGTTACCCCAAATGGCATAAAGTCCCGATAGTTCTTTAGGTATACGATTTAATATGAGCCTGTACGAGGAGTGATGGTACGCATAAGAGCTTTGTGTATAAGCCTAGCTCTTGGTCGTAAAGAAGTTGACTTGATATCCCGGATATTAATGCTATCATCCAAAAATTGATGATTAATGTTGTCCCGAATATGAGGATTAAATTCTATTTCCTCAAGCTTTCTACCAATGTTAGGAGATCCTAGAATATGTGCAATGTGGTCTAGAGAAAACAATACCTTTTTACCGCACACCAGACTCCAAACACTATCGTTTGGATTTCGTGGAGTTTGGTGTCCAAGATTTAGATTAGCGTAGAACAACTTTACCATAATATGATTAATGGCAAGATCATTGCGTTTAATATCTAGTAGGGATGTCAAACCTGCTTGATCGGTCAAGGCTTGAATGTTGTAAGTTTGAAGACTCTGGAAATCGACGAATAAGTGTTCGAAAATCCTTGAATTATTCATTTTATTTCATCTAGTCACGGCCACTCCATCATAAAGCCATTGAGCAATTTGAGCATCAATTGGCTCAGAGGATGTTGAAGTAGAAGCTCTTGATCATTTGGGAAATTGAAATAAAAAGTTAAGATTGGGAGCTAGGGTTTTAAAGAAATTGTGATGAAGCTTGGAGAATGGTAAAAGTAAAAGGTAAAGTGATAAAACTGATGGGTAAAAAGAGAAAAGTAATATGGGAAACGATGTTCAATCGACTGAATTGTCTGTTCAGTCGACTGAAAAGGTACCCGAAAATTTTCTGGGTAAGATTCAGTCGACTGAACTCGTGAATGAGGAGTTTCTGTGTAAAGTTCAGTTGACTAAGCAGAAATTTGTAGTTGACTGAACTTTTGGCTGAAAGTTTCTGTGTTAATTTCAGTTGACTGAGCAGAAAAATTCAGTTGACTGAATTTTAAATTTTTTAGTTTTATGTTGAAAATATATGTAAATGTTTTATTTAATGAAATTTTTACAATTGTATAATAATATTACAATACAACATCATTATTTTAACCTTTAAAAAGTATCATTTCTTGGGAGTTGGAGTCTTGGGGGATGGAGTCTTCTTCTTTTGTGTTGTATATCTTTCATTCGCCATATAGTTTTTGTCCCATGAATTTGGACTATAGTGATGTCTTTGAGGCGAGACCCAAGGATGTATTGGGTCGTTTGATGTATGATACGATGAAGATGGATCATATGGATTAACTGGTCGTGGTAAATGTTCACTCGCATCCTTTTTCTTCGAGCTACAAAACTTCAAACCAATTTGTTCAAGAAAGCTTAGGCGTTTAGCCGTTACTTTCTGTTCAAAATACAATTCTCGTTGAAGGTTTAGTTGTTGCTGATGGTAATGATGAATTTCATCGATCCTTTTCTTCATGTTGGGAGAAATAAATAGAGAACGTTTGGCCTTCTTGGAATCCGGTGTATACCCGGTTCGGTAATTTTCCCATTTATACACAGGCTCGTGTGTTGGTGTTGGCATAGGAAGTTAAGGTGAATCAGTTGAGCTATCGGTTGAAAAAGTTATGATGATGGGAGAGTTTAATTTGTTGGAAGACATTTTTCTACAAAGATTGCTCGTTTTGAAAAAGAATTTGTATTTTGTTTAAAATTTTAACATGTTTATATAGGTTTGGAGTTATATAAATGAAATGTGGTGTAAAATCATTAAGGATTTAGAATCAAAAATTAAATTAATGGTTAATAATTTGCTTTGAAATGGATGGTTATGTTTTAGTGTATGAAATATTAGTTGATTCAAATGTATAAATGATTAAGTTTTTCAAACCTATAGTTATGTAAAAAATAATGTCTGCCTTTTAAATGAAGTGAATTAAAGTAAGAGATATGTTACTCATGTATTAGGTTCCTTGCCATTATAATTCTTGTTATCAAATATCCTTGAAAGAAATTATTCCTAATTCTCGTCATAATTTTGTGAATGAGTTTTCTAGTAGTGGTTTAGTAAATCTATCGGCAATTTGATTTTCGGTAGAAATATATTCTAAATTGATAATTCCTTTTTCGATATTATCACGTAGAAATGGTGACAAATATCAATATGTTTTGTACGAGAGTGATTTACTGGATTTTTAGATAAATTTATTGTACTTGTATTATCACAATATATTGTAGAGTTTGTTAAATTTATATTAAATCTTTAAGTGTTTGTTGCATATATATGACTTGGGTAATAGCTAATGCGGCAGATATATATTCCGCTTCACAGGTTGAAAGCGAGACACAATTTTATTTCTTACTAAACCAAGATACAAGTAATTTTCCAATGAAATGGAACGTACCGCTTGTACTTTTTCTATCTATTCGAGATCCACCAAAATCAGCATCACTAAATGAAACTAACTCGAATGGACAATCTTTTGGATAGAAAAGACCAAAATCTTTAGTATTATTAAGATATCACATAATTCGTTTTACGGCTCTTAAATGTGATTCTTTTGGATTAGCTTGAAAACATGCACATAAACATACACTCATCATTATGTCTGATCTACTAGCGGTTAAGTAAAGTAAAGAGCCTATCATACTTCTAAACAATTTTTGGTCTACACTCTTGCCATTTTCATCTCGATCGAGATGAGTTGTGGTACTCATAGGAGTAGGTTTACCAGAAGTGTTTTCAATTCCAAAGCATTTAATTAGTAGCGCAATATTTTTCTTGGTTTAAGAAAATTTCGTTTGTTAATTGTTTAATTTGAAGACCGAGAAAGTAAGATAATTCTCCCATATGTGACATTTCGTACTCTTTAGTCATTATATTTGAAATTTTTTTACACAATTTTTCATTAGTTGAACCAAATACAATGTCATCTACATATATTTGAATTATTAAAATATCTTTAGTAGTGTTTTTAATGAATAAAGTTTGATCTACTTTTCCAATTTGGAATCCCGAATCTACTAGATAGCTCTTAAGTCTCTCATACCAAGCACGAGGTGCTTGTTTGAGACCATATAAGGCTTTCTTTAATTTATATACATGATCCTGATATTTTTCATGAGTGAATAAAAGGGGTTGTCTACATATACATTTTCTTTTATAAAACCATTTAAAAAAGCACTTTTAACATCCATTTGATAAAGTTTAAAACTGTGAAAACAAGCGTAAGCTAATAGAATACGTATTGCTTCTAATCTTGCAACAGGAGCAAATGTTTCTTCAAAGTCGATACTTTCCTCTTGATTATATCCTTGTGCTACTAGTCTAGCTTTATTTCTAGTTATATTTCCTTGTTCATCTACTTTATTTTTGTAAACCCATTTAGTTCCTATAACTGATTGATTAGTTGGTCGGGGAACTAATTCCCAAACATCGTTACGTTCAAATTGATTTAATTCTTCTTTCATAGCAACAATCCAGTAGTCATCTGTTGATGCTTCTTTAGGATTTTTAGGTTCTATTGTTGAAATAAAGGCAACATGTCCCATTTGGTTTAGTTGACTTCTTGTTTGAACTTGTGAGCCAATTTCTCCAATTATATTTTGTGTAGGATGATCTCCTAGAGTTCTAGGAGGAGATCTAATTTGATTATTATCGATTTGATTAATATTTTCATTATTTTCAAAACTTATGTTTTCTGTGTTAGATATAATTTCTTCATCATCTTTGATGATTGTATGTTTATTAAAGTTTTCATCAAAAGATACATGTAAAGTTTCTTCTATTACATTTGTTCGTTTATTAAAAACATGATATGCCTTACTTCGTTTTGAGTAACCTACAAAAATACCATGGTCAGCTTTTGAATCGAATTTTCCAAGTTGGTATTTTGTGTTAAGAATAAAACATTTTGATCCAAAAAAATTTAAGTACAAAATATTAGGTTTTCTTCCATTAAAAAGTTCATATGACGTGTTTTTAGTTAAAGGTCCTATGGAAATACAATTTAATACATAGCACGCAGTTGCTACAGTTTCTGCCCAAAAATGCTTTGGTAATGTACTTCTATTTAATAACGTTCTTGCGCATTCTTGAAAAGTTCTATTTTTCCTTTCTACAACTCCATTTTGTTATGGAATTCTAGGAAATGAAAAATTATGATTTATTCCTTGCTTTTTAGAAAATAATTCAAATGATTCGTTTTCAAATTCGCCTCCATGATCACTCCTTATATTTTTGATTTTTAAATTCTTAATATTTTGAATCCTTTTGACAAAATTTTTGAAATATTCAAAAGTATCACTTTTATTTTTCATAAATATCGTCCATGTATATCTTGAGAAATCATCAACTATTACAAAAACATATTGATTATGGTTAATAGATTGAACCTGTGTTGGTCCGAATAAATCCATATGTAATAATTCTAATGGTTGTAAAGTCGAAATGACTTTCTTCGATTTAAAATATGATATAGTTAATTTACCTAGTTGACAATCATCGCAAATATTATTTATTTTAAAATTTATTTTTGGTAAGCCTTTGACTAATTCATTTTTTGAAAGTTTTTGAATAGTCTTAAAATTAATATGACAAAATCTTTTGTGCCATAACCAAGGATCATTATCTTTGACCATTAAACACATAGCTTTGTTATTATTAATTTTCATGTTTAAAACATAAATATTTCTATCTCTCTTTCCTTCAAAAATAAGATTTTGATTTTGATCAAATATACAACATTTATTTTCAGAAAAAATTATTTTAAAACCTTTGTTGCATAGTTGACTTATGCTTAATAAGTTATGTTTTAAATTTTTAATTAAAGAAACATTTGTAATAATGGGTAAATTTGATATACCGTAGTTACACACATCTCCTTTTCCAATGATGAAGCCTTTTGAGTCATCTTCGAAGGTAACAGAACCACCATCAAAGTATGAAATATTTGTAAGCATTTCTTTGTCTCCGGTCATGTGTTTTGAGCAACCACTATCCAAAATTCATTTTCTTTTCTTGAGTGGGACCTGCAAAAAATAATAATAAATACATTGGTACCCATCTTTTAATAGGATCCTAAGAGTTAGATCTTAGGAAGCCAAATCCAAGTGGGTTTAGTATCCCTTTTATATATATGATTTTTATTGTTATGAACAGTATTCATAAATGTTTTAACATATTTGTTCCTAATTAAATTGTTTTTAGTCTTTGGAACCCAAATTTTAATTATCTTAGTTTCTACTTTTGTTTTAGTAGGTGCTCTTAATGATATATTATGTTTTGAATCATTATTCTTCTTAAGATTAGTATTTTTCTTTCGAGAAATTTTTGACTCCTTTTTATATCCTAATCCATGTTTATTTGAGGAAGATTGAGGATTTTCTAAAATCTTAGATAAATTTTCTCTTCCTTTGTTAAAATTAGAAACATTTTTAGTAATGTTGTCTAATTTAATTTGAAGACTAGTATTTTCTAATTCAACCTGTTTTATTCTATTTTTTAAATTGTGATTTTCAGAAATAATTTTATCATTCTTTGTCTTTTGAGTTTCAATTTCTTGGCTCAAAAGTAAAAGTTGACTATCTGAGTTCGAGAGAGATTCTTGAACTTTTTCAAGTTCTTCTTCCAATATTTTTTTCTCGTCTTTTAACATATCTCTTTCAAATTCAGCTTTGTTCTGATTTTCACATGTCTCTTTAAGTTTCTTTTTGAGAATTTTTATAGTATTTAAAAATTCAATGTTTAATTCTATTAAATCATCATAAGATAAATCACAAACCTCAGATTCTTGAGCCATAAATCATACATTTGCTTGTTCATTATCGCTATCACTTTCAGATGAAGATGAATCTGAGTAGTCCCATGTTACAGAAAAGGCCTTCTTCTTGAAATTATCCTTCTTATTTTTGTTGTTGAAGATTTTTTGATTTTCCTTCTTTTGTTCTGGACAATCCTTGTGCATGTGTCCTTTCTTGTGACAATTGAAGCATTCTATATTTGAAAATGAAGGTTTGTTCAAGAAATTCTTTTTGAAACTGTTTTTATTTCCTTTTCTATATTTTAAGAATTTCTTGAAATTTTAGGCAAAAATGCTAAATCCTCATCTTCAAACCCCGATTCTTGCTTTTCTGCGTGAAAAGCCACATTTTTTCTTTCCTGTGCTTGGTCTTTCTTAGCTTTCATGTTAACTTCATAAGACATAAGGTTTCCAATTAATTCTTCTGGTTTCATTGTAGACAGATCATTTGCTTCCTCAATTGCTAATACTTTTCTCTCCCATTCAGCAGTGAGTAGGACCTTAGATACAATATCAAAATCCGTATATTTTTCTCCTAATCCTATTAAAGCATGATGAATGTCTTGAAATCTCGAGTACATGTCATTGATAGATTAATTTTGTCGCATTCTAAAGTTTTGGAACTGGTTCTTTAACATGGAAATCTTTGTTTGTTTGACCTTGTTTGTGCCTTCGTGTATGGTTCTAAGTGTATCCCATATCTGTTGTGCAGTAGTACAAATGCTAACACGATTGAACTCATTTCTATCCAAAGAGCAAAATAGCATATTCATAGCTTTGGCATTTGCACTGGCTTCATTCTTCTGAATTTGTGTCCATGTAGGATAATCAGTTGTGGGTACAACGACCTCTGTTTAAGTTGCATTCCAGGCTTCAAAACTTGTTGCTTGCATATAAATCCTCATTCTTGTAGCCCAATAATTATAGTTTAATCCATTGAATAGAGGAGGTCTTTGGGTAGATTGTACTTCCGCAAATGTAGAGCTATAAGTAGTTATTGTGCTTATGCTTGTGTTATTTTCCATATTATCAATACGTCAAATAACTGTGTTATGGTTATAGGACGACCTTGCTCTGATACCAAGTGAAAGAAGCTATGCAGTAGGATCGTATAATATGGAATAGTGGAATGGTATAGGTAAATACCAGTAAGCAATAAGTAAAGTGGACACCAAGACTTTATACTGGTTCAGACCTCTTGTCCTACGTCCAGTCCCTAAGCTCCTCTTAGGAATTCTAACTAACAACCTTCACTTAGCCCGGAGGAATAGGTTTACAACTTACCCGAACAACCGAACGGGATTTCTTGCCTCAACTACCAAAGAGGACTTCAACTAGGTACAAAGAGTATTTTTGACTTGTTGTGTTCTTGATAACACTAATGAGTCTAATTGAGTACAACTTTCCTATAATCTAATCCTCAAGAATATGAAATGTGATTATGAAGATTTAGGAAATATAAATAGCTATGAATCAAAAGAGTATTAAAAATAAATCAGAGATTCAAGCAATTGAAGTGGTTTATGAATGCTTTTGAAAACTTGAGTAATCTGAAAATATAATAGAGACATTAAAGCAATTAGAATTGGTGATTTTGCAAATGATAGAAACATGTTTTTATATGTGTAGAAGAGGTGTAACCATTTGTAAAAGGTGCAGGCAAGAGATGCATCCATTTTCATTAGAGAATGGCTGCAACTCTTTGGAAGAAGAAGGTGTCTCTTCAGGAAAAATTCGCAGGTTCAAATTCAGTCGACCGAACAGGTATTTCAGTCGAATGGAACTGTGCATGTTGTAAAATGTGTAACAGGTTCAGTCGACTGAAATAACCTATTCATTCGACTGAACTGGTAGATTATGCACAATGAACACTTAACTAAAATATGAAGTTGTGTTATGTGTTTTTGTTTGTTTGTGCAAGTTTCTTGAGGATAGATTTTAACAATAAAACTAAGACTAAGACCTATATATAATAATTACTCATGATATCCTTGGTCTTCATAGTCCTTCCTTTAGCTTTGCACATTTCTCTTCTTTTCTGTTGAAGCACATTGTCATTGATCAAAATATAGCGTATCAACAGGTTTTAATTTCATGAGTCAGGTCTTTTAATCAATTAAAGGCATCTTAACATAATTGATCTATAAGACCTCCTGGATGCAATTCTACTCACTTTGGAGTTTAGTCTGACCATACTCACTACTTGGACAATCTAACTGGTAAATCTGCCCTTAAAATCTCAAGATGCAGTATTAGGTGATGAAATGTGAGTATGGAAATGATAAAATATGTAAATTTAACCGACCATTTGGTAACAAGAACACATAACATCATTTAGTAAACTATGTTCAATCAATGGTCACATACACAATAAAATAACTTAAAGTTAAGTAATATTTTCCGTTGGTAAGCTTCAGACAAAATTAGGCTAAAACACCATTTATTTTCTTGAAACCATTTAATTTTTACATTGACAAACCACTCAAAATCATTAATTGTAACAAGGAAAACTTTGCACATTACTTAACCAAAATCTTGTGCCAAAGCTCTAACCTAATAGCATAAAATAGTTTTCATAAGTCTAAACTCATAGCATAAAATAGTCATCATAAGTCAAAACTGATGGCATAAAACAAGGTGTCATAAGTCTAAACTGACGGCATAAAACTAGCTGACATTGATCTAAACTAGAAGCGTAAAACTGGATGGCATTGATCTAAACAGTGGTGTAAAACTGGGTGGTATCGATCTAAGCTGACAGTATAAAACTGGGTGACATTGACACAAACTGGCGGCATAAAACTGGTGACATTAACCTAAACTGACAGCAAAAAACTAGGTGGCATCAACAACGATGTCGTCAACAAAGGGTGGCATCAACATTGATTCAATGTCTTAGTTCATCAACATTGATTTAATGTGGTAGGTCATCAACATTGATTCAATGTCGTAGGTCTGATGGCATTTCTGTAAATATCTTGAACGGGTAATACTTTCCACCAACTCTTGCCTCTTGTCAAATTTTTGTTAGATAACAAATTCTCTTTTCATATTATTTTTAGAATTTGTTTGAAAATTACATTTTACTTCCCTAAAATAATTTGTAACCCTTAGTAATTAGTATCATTAATTAATATTAATTAAGAGCTTTTCTATCATCAAAAATTTATAGAAAACCATAAACACTTGGAAAAATCACCAAAAATCACCAAAATCCAATTTTCCATCTTCTTTATATATAAAATTTCGGGACCAAAATGTTAATTTTATTATTTTTAATAATTGAAACCCGGGATAAACACTTTTCCATATTAGAAAATGCATAAAATATTCATATTAACTTAGAAAATTATAAAATTAAAAATCCATCTCCAAAATAATGTTTTACACAACATATTCGAATTTCAAGTCCCACAAACTAGGTTTTTACCTTTAAAACCCTTAAGAATAATCCCATAATAGTTCCACTACATCAACTTTTAATCAAATAATGATACAATCAATCAAGCATGACATATGACATATTATCAAAACCAAATAAAAAAATCAACCATAGATCGAACATTAAACATAATTAAATAAGATGGATACTATTATCAATCTTAGATTTGATTATAGAGATGAAGATTTGTTTGAATATTCATTTCCTTAAGCTTTAACCTTGAATCCCTTAGTTTTCCTCTTCTTTCTTCTTCTTGTAATGATCGGCCTCTTTAGGTTAGGTTTTGATTGTTTGAGACTGAAAATGAGAATAAAATGAGAGTGGAAGAGCTAAGGAAATGAAATAAGAAACTACTCCTACCATGCCTCTGTCATTATTCTTTTTTTCTAAGTTTAACACAATCTTATTAGTTGATTACTTAAGCATGTGTAATGACCCTAATTTTGAATAACATTATTTAGGACATTTAATTAAATAAATTAAATGAAATAATGTAGATGGTTAAGGGATTGAGACTTGTAAATTAATAAAGGAGACGTGCCTTAATGAAATATAAGTAAAAGAGAATTAAAGATAAGTAAGTAGGAGGACTATGATAAGCGCAAGATAGGAATAGACTTTGTCCTTATACCATTAACCCTTTTGTCCTTCATTTTTCATCCATTTCAACATTCATAAACAAAACTAAAACCCCAAGATCTGGGCTGGCCACCATTAAAAAGAATCAAAAGAAGATAAGATAAGAGTCAAGTAGAAAGCTTAAAGAAATTAATCGAAGCAAATATCAACCTTTTTAACACCAAGCTAAGGTGAGTAATTTGATTCACGTCTCATTTTTGTTAATGTCTTCGGCTTCAAGGTTGGATCCGAATTATTTTGCAAATAATATGCCATGTTATATTTGATTCACTGGATATACACAGGCACACACACGCGCGCGCACACACACACTTGTTGATGATTTATATTTTTTCATATAGATTTTACAATAAGTTTAGATTGGGAAACCTATTAAATGACATCCAAATCATTTTCGTTTTGGATATATGATCAAAACTTTATTTTAGAAGTGGGTTTCAAGTTTCAAAATTTTCTAAGTTGTTGTGGATTTATTATAAATTTTTATGAAAGAAAATAGTTAATATTGGGTTTAAATATTAAAGCAATTATATAACGATTTTAGGTTCAAAATTTAAATATATTACAAAACATATTAAAAGTGAATTACGGTGAATTTTAATGAATTTTCCAATGTATTTTATTATGGTTATAAAATTATTTAAGTTAAGAGAATTAAATGTTTTATGTGTTTTATTAAGGAGAATGTCTTATTTGATAAATGTTTAATAAACAATTTTGAATTAAGCAGCCTTTTGAAAAGGATTTTGATAAGGAAATGGCAACCAATTATATTTTGACAAATAAGGCAAGTTAAGTGAAAAGAAATTTCTTTTAAAGGCTACAAAATCAGTTTTGCTTGGATTTACTACTTCGCCACTTCCATCTATTAGCTTTCAACACCATTCCTTGTTGAATCATATATTTTGATTCATGACAAAGCAGTAAATTAGACTATATGGATAAGCGACAAAAAGAATAAGAATTATGTTGTTCAAACTACAAAGGAGATAAGGCTACAAAACTGCATGTAGTATGTTAATTTATTGTAGTTTTTAGTCTTAGAAATGTTAAAATCTATCCTCAAGTAGTTAAGTTGTTTTAAACTTTAAAATTTTAAATATGTGAAGACCGTGCTTTGACAGTCAGGTCAGTCGACTGACCGTATATGGCCAGTCGACTGAATCTGTACAGATGCACAGAAACTCTCTGTTTTTTGCACAAATTTGAACATTCAGTTGGCTGGTCGTTTTGGGTCAGTCGACTGAATTCTTTCAATAGCTATTTTTTCTGAATGGACACTTCCTTTTGCCAAGAGTTACATTCTAAAATAAAGAGGTATGGACGCTTTCTTTGATCAGAACCTTTCATGAATTGTTGCATCTCTTTTTCTATTATATAAAAACACAAAATTCACTACACAAATCACCAATTTTCTGATTACTTTCTGATCATACTTTCTACTATCTCTGCATTCTGAAAAGAAATCACAACTTACATATATTACTTGAATCTTTGAATCAATTTACTTATTCTTTGATTCAAAGCGATATTTTCCTTTCTATATCTTTACACACACAAATATACTCGAGGAAAGATTATAGGAATGTTGTACTATAAATGACAAATTATTATTATCAAGAACACAAAGTGTCAAAGCAATTTTTAGTGAATCTGTTGAAGTCCTATTTAGTTGTTCAGGCGGGTAAAGTCCTCTTTCGGCTGTTAGAGGCAGAAAAATCCTGATCGACTGGTCAGGTGTTGTATACCTATTCCTCCGAGTTAAGTGAGGGGTTATTGTGAGAAATTCCAGAGGGAAGTTTGGGACTGGACGTAGAACAAGGAGTTCGAACCAGGATAAAATTTCCTTGTATGCTCATTATTATTTACTTTGCTATTATCATATGTTTTCCGCTTTTAGTTTTAAATATATTCCATATCACACGATCCTAAGTGATAGCTAGCCATTATGTAGTCACTTTCATTTGGTATTAAAGCCGGTCATCCTATAACCGTAACACAGTTATTTGATAATTTGTCATTAGTTAATCTGGAAAATAACAACATCACAAGCACTGTCACTAACACTAGTTTTATTGAAGGTCAATCTACTGAACGACCTCCACTATTCAATGGCATGAATTATAATTACTGGTCAACTAGAATGAGCATATATATGCAATCTAATTGTTTTGAAACTTGGAACATTACTCAAAATGAATGTACTACTCCAACAGAAGATTTTTCAACTTGGACTGTTGCACAAAAAACTGATGCTACTACAAATGCAAAAGCAATGAATATGCTATTTTGTGCATTAGATAGAAATGAGTTTAATAGAGTTAGTATGTGTACAAACGCTTATGAGATATGGAGAGCTCTAAAAGTAACTCATGAAGGAACTAACAAAGTCAAACGAAGCAAAATTCCAATGTTGAAAAATCAGTTTCAAAATTTCAAAATGAAATCAAATGAAAATATAAATGACATGTATTCTAGGTTTCAAGATATATATCATTCACTATTGGCACTAGGAGAAAAATTCTCTGATTTTGATATAGTATCAAAAATCCTAAACTCTTTAATGGATGAATGGGAAAGAAAGGTCCTAGCTATTAAAGAAGAAAACGATCTTTCGACTATGAAACCAGAAGAGTTAATAGAAAATCTAATGTCATATGAAGTGAATTTGTAGGCAAAGAAAGTTCAAGCACAAGATAAGAAGAATCTAGCATTTCAAGCAGAACAAGATGACTCTGACTCAGATGATATGGCATTTATTGCTAAGAATTTCAAAAAAAATTGAAATTCAAAAAGAATTTCAAGCGAAAGGGTTACAAAAATAACTCTAGCAACAATAATAGAAATAAACCATCATCGTCCGCCATGGAATGTTTTGAATGTTATAAGAAGGGTCATATGAAGAAAGATTGTCTAGAGAAATAGAAAAAAATTCAAGAAGGACAAATTCAAGAAGAAAGCATTTTCTGTAACATGGGATATTCAGATTCTTCATCATCAAAAAGCGAGAGTGACAGTGACACAGAGCAAGCAAATGTATGCTTCATGGCTACCAATGATGATGTAAGTGAACTAAGTTTTGAAGATTTAGTTGAACTTAATTCTGAACTAGTAGTTTTTGTAAAACAAACCAAGAAACATAATAAGGAGTTACAAGGAAAACTGAATAGATCTGAATTAGAAATTATATGCTTAGAGACGAAAAGAAAATTCTCGAAGAAGAACTTGAAAAATCTCAAGAATCTAATTCTAATTTAGCTTCTCAACTTTCTATGATAACTCAAGAGTTAGAAATTCAGAAGAATAAAAATGATGATTTATCTGTTGAAATTAATGATTTAAAATCTAACACTAAAGTATTAGAGTTAGAAAAATCTAGTCTTAAAACTAAGCTAGAAGATATTAATAAAAATATTTCCAATTTTAATAAAGGAAGAGAAAATCTTTCTAAAATAATAGAAAATTCTCAGTCCACTTCAAATAAAATGGGATTAAGATTTAAAAAAATTGAAAATCCTAAAAAATCTGGAAAGCTTAAAACTAAATTTAAAAGAAAAATAGTAAAGATTTAAAGAAAATAGTTTCAAAATATTTTAAACTATTAAAATATGGATTCCTAAAGCAAACAATAACTTGATTAGAAAAAACATATCAAAACATTTATTGAAACTGTTCATAAAAATAAGAATTATATTTATAAAAGGAATTTTGAACTTTTTTTGGTTTGGTTTTGTAATATCCCGGAATTTCCAGGAATTTAAAATGTGATAATCTCTTAATTTAAATAATTTGAACTGATAAATTGTTATTTTCAAAAATACATAACCAAGTAATAATAATAATACAATGCCTTAATTATGGTTATAGATTGGTTTTTAAAATAATAATTATTTTGTTTGTATAAATTAATTCTAAATAGATTTATTGTGTTCAAAATTGATAAGTGTGTTTAAAAATATTTATGTCTGTGTATTTAAAATTGATTTTTTTAAAATAGGATAAATTATTTGTAAATAATAATGAGCTTATTTAAACATATATATTATATTTATTTAAATTATTTTAGATTTGGATTTTTAAATTTGACTTTGAAAATGAATATAAATTTGAATTCAAGGAATATACATATATTTTAAAATAGAATAATAATATAGTTTGGTTTTAAAATATGTAGATAATGTTTTTAATAAAAAATAAGATTTGTTTTGTATTATTCTTTTTATAGAAATTTATCTATAAAAATTTGGAATTTTATTTATTTAATAAAAATAAATACAAGGTTTTTTAAATAGCACTTTAAAATGAGTTTGTCATATCATACATATAATTTTATTTAAACTTTATTTGGTTTCATTTCTTTTTAAAGATTGTGTTTGTATAAATTTAGAAAAGCATTTTTAAATTAAGGAAACATATTAGATAAATTAGGAAATTAATTTAAAAAGGCTTTTAAATTTCTTTTAGGATAAATAAAAATAAACTAGCACAAGTGTTTAGTTCTAAATCACTTTGTCAACAAGTGTTAAAACATTTATATAAATTAAAGACAAGTGTCCATATTTTTTTTAGTTTTCTTTTTAATTTAATAAATCTGAAAATTGCTTATATAAACACCATATCTATTCACTTTCTTTTCCTTAAATTTTATGATTCATTCCTAAAAGAAACTAGATTATCAATGTAGATCTTTACTCATTCCAAAATCAGAAATCCTCAACATCCAATATCTGAAAATCCATGCTCAAATCAATATCAAACCTGAAATCTCCTCAAACCATTATGTGATCAAAAGCCTGCCATCAACTCCTCAAAACATCACTCTCTGTTTACAAAATCAAGTGCAAACAAAATCTGCAATATGTTTCAAAAGCTCAATGAAAATTTCAATCCAGTTCTGCATTTTCCCATGTCTGCATCAACTTTCATATGCATGCAAGTGTGAATCTGGTTCAAGGGCATTTCTGTTTCTAATGAGGGTTCATCTTCAAGTTCAAAGTATCTTGGCAAATTTCTAGCTTATCATCACCTCTGCACTGCATTTAAAAATGTGAGTAAACAATTTACAAAAAAAAATAAGTAGTAATATTCTGTTGCATGAAAAGTTTGAGATGATGTTTATTTTATATGCATAGAAGTTTGCCTCTGCAGATATAATTATGCAATGGGTTTTGTTATGTTTGAAACTGTGTATGTTGATTTCCTTTTCCTCTCTGTAAAGTTGGAGTTAAAAACCAAATCTTCAAGTTATTTCTATTTAAATAACATTTAGGATTTTGATTCAAGTAAAATAAGTTAGATTAAGTATAAACTAAGAACAAAAAAATAGAACTAAGTTCTGGTATTTGAATTTCATCTGGAAACAAATAATGCTGTAACAAATTAACATCAATTTTTGAAATCAAGTGTTGAATTTGGTTAAAATAATTATAGAAACTAAAGTACCACTGGGAATTATGAATTTTAGAAAGAAGATCACAATTTCTAAAATTAAATTGAGTGAGGATTTGGGGGTTTACTGGAATTTGGGTTTTGGTCCAAATCAGATAATCTTTGCATCTGGGTTGCTCGGGACTCTTGATGGAGCTAGGGGTAGCATTGGGGAGAGTGGAAAAAATTATTGAAGGATTGTTAATCCATTATGGAGTTTGAAATTGCTCGGATTTGGTTTTAAACCTAATTTTGAGTCTTGCTGTAATTTGAATCAGTGCTCCTCTTATGGTGTTTCGAGTTGAATCAAATTTTGGAAGAAGGATGCGCGGTGGGTCGGCAACCCATGGCCGGAGTTGTAGGGATTATAGTTGATCGGAGGCGTGAGATTCAGGGATTTTTCTGATGATGGTTTGGGTTCAGTTCACCCCGAGGAGCTCGATTTTGAATCGAGGCAAGGTATGGGGTTCTGTTGATCGTAGGGGTTTGTAGGGTTGTTGAGTGACGTGTCGGTGGGGTCGTCGTTGACCGAAGGCGATTCCGGCGCCGGTGCACTTGCACAGGTGGATGGTGTCAGTGGGTTGTGTTTCCTTTTGGGTTTCCTTGTTTTTCTCAAAGTGGGACTCAGGACATATGGTGGATGACTCGGGGAAAACTCATGTGGTTTCTGGGCTTTTGCATGCTGGATAAACTGTTATGTTTAACAGTTTTTAAGTTTTAACTAAAATAGTTTCTAACATTTTAAAGTCAAATTGTTTTTAAGAAAAGAAAAGAAGATGTACTTTGTATTTGAATTCCAGTATACATGGATTGGACCCAAACAAAAATGTTCAACCAAATTTTCAATTTAAAATAAAGTAAGTTTTAAAACTTTAAATAATTAAGCTAAAGTTATTTCTAGAAACTTATTTCTTTAAATTAATTTGTTTTTATAAATGAATTTGTATGAATGGATTTAAAATGTTTTTAAGTTAAAAACCTTAATGTTATTTTCAAAACTTACTTTGGAAATACAAAAAAAGAATTTATAAGGAAATGTTTTTATTAATGAAAAATGATTTATTAATTAACAATTAAGGGTTTAAGTAATTTATTAACTTGAAACTAATGATTTAATCAATAATTAAAGATAGGTAATTAATGATTTCTTTATATTTCAAATACATGAATTAAGTTAAGTTTGTTTTTTTCAAGGTTAATTTAAGATAATGTTTTATCTTAAATAATAATTAAGTGTTAATGATTTGTAATTAATTAAGTTAATTAAGAATTTTAAGTTTAATTAATTAATTTACTTTATTATTTTAAAGGATTAATTAAGTATAATTATTAACTTAATTAACTAATAATTATGATGATTTAATTAATGACTAATGACTAATTAAATTGTAATTACTTATTAATTAAGTAATTAAGGGTTAATTAAAATAGTAATTAATTAATACTTAATAAAGGTTTTATTAAGTAATAATTAGGTTTTCTTGATAAATAATTAAAGGATTATTAATCTATAATACAAGTTAATTAAGAATTAATTAACTATTTTTATTAAGGTTAATTAATTGTAATTAAGGATTAATTAATTATAATTATGAATTAATTAATTTGTAATTAAGGTTGTTAATTAATAATTAAATTTTATTAATTAATGATTAAGAGATGATTAATTAGTTAATTAAGGTTAATTAATTAATTATAAAAGTAATTAGTGATTAATTACTTTGTATTAAAGGATTGTTTAATAATTAAGGTTTATTAATTAATAGTTGAAGA
This sequence comes from Allium cepa, assembly GCA_030765085.1. NCBI lineage: Eukaryota > Viridiplantae > Streptophyta > Magnoliopsida > Asparagales > Amaryllidaceae > Allium > Allium cepa. The sequence continues at coordinate 738,720,842 of CM060943.1, forward strand.
TAATTAATCTGTAAATTGAAGATTAATTTGGTTAAAGAGTAATTAAGAAATGAATTACTCGATTATGATTTATGAGATGAGAGTGATCAAGTAAGTTAATTAATTTGTTAATTAATTAAGAATAGTCACTTGATAAATGATTAAGTATGTTTACTTAATAAGTTTGATAAGAGTAATTATTTAAGATAAGTAATTGATGAATAAATTACAAGGGTAATTGAGATAAGTGAAATTACTTTTTTGGAAGTAATTTTAAATGGATAAGTACTTAGTAAAGTAGTTAAGGGTTTATTACTTGGTGTAATAAATCAAAGAATTTATAAAAGTAATTAAAAATAATTGAGAAGTAATTAAGAATAATTAATTACTGTTTATTAAGTTGATTAATTGATAGTAATTAATTTAAGCATGATTAATTAATGTAATTAATTAAGGAATAATGTAATTAATTATAGTTAATTAATAGAAGTAATTAATTAAGGTTCATTAATTAATATGATTAATGAGAATAATTAAGGATTAATTACTTGATTAAGATTTAATTAATTAAGGTTGATTAATTAAGATGATGATTAATTAATTGGTTTAATTAATGAATAAGTAAGCAAGATTTATTTTGATGAAGGTAATTAATTTAATTAATTTTAAATTAATTAAGAGATGAAGTAATTAATTTAATTCACTTTAAAATAATTAGAAATAGTTAATTTAATTCATTTTAAATTAATTATGTTGTGATTAAGTAAATCATTGCTTATGTATGAATGTGTGACATTGATTGTCTTGAATGGATGTAATCTCAGAAATGAGATAAGTAATGTCGCGTGGTATGAATGCTTGGTTGCATTGTGATGGTAATATAGATTATCTATTGTTATATGGATTACCTTTTTTTTTGGATCATATGTTTATTTTGATAATGTGATTATCAATTGTGACTTGTGAATTATCTATCTGTGTGTATGTAGATAGTTGAATTTAATTGTTTAACCTTAAAAACAACTTGGACCTAAAAGATACGTTTTGAATTTCGATGAGACCGGGATCGGGTTTCCCTATTTGGATATCCAAAAACCACATCGATCCAAATTAACGATAGGTCTTGAATCTCTTGTGAAGAGTGAAGACTCAAGGTGTAAGGACTATTCGTCAGTATAACTCTGGGGGTGATTCCGTGATGAGTTTGATGAAAATAGTACTTACACGTTCGAGATGGTGATTTAGAGTGTAAGGTTTATTATTGTTAACTCTGAGGGTGATTCCAAAATGAGTGTAACGAGATAATGCCTTCAGTTTCGTTCGAACCCGGAACGAACTTGTATGGATTGAATGCTTTTAGAACATCATCAGGTGGACGATATGAGCATTCTAAGTGATGTGTTCACTAAAGGTAATCGTAGCCTCATCAACCGGGAATGGCTAAAACAGGGGAGGTGTAGTAAGGCTTCGTGGGTAGCCCCCACTGGAGAGTGAGATTAATCTCTGTCTAGAGGTCACTTTTATTTTGGCTGTGTGGGCGGTTGAATAGCTACATCCACTGGGGTTGTCTTATTCGAAACTGTTCAGCAAGGAATGGTTCCGACCTTGTGTTGCAGGGGAGTTAGGGTGGCTCCTCGGTACGGTGATCTAGGCCACGTACTGTGACGGGCGGTACCCCAGTAGCCCTACCATTGTATGGAATCCAAAATCCAATAAGTGCCATCGGATTTGATTGTATTGTCCACTTTTGTGGCTAGCAGCTGGAATTTAATAATTGTTACAATTTCGGCTGTTTCATATTTATTTGAAAACCCTAGACCTATTATAATATCACTGGATTTCCTAGAAAATGTTTTGGTTAGCGTAAGGTAAAAACTTTTCCATGTTTATGTGTGGGAAGTCTTACGTGATACTTTTTCTTTCAAAAGGTTTTTAAAGTTAAGCAACTTTAACCGTTTACTCACATCAGACCCATGTCTGACCCGGAGTTTATTCTGTTTTTCTTAGTACTCAAATTTTTACGAGTAGCCAGGGGAATTCAGGTTGGCTTGACGAATTCTGGAGGAACAATGGAGCAGGAGGCTTCTATGTATAGTTATATAGTTTTCCACTGTGTGTTCTCTGAGTCGTTTGTCTTTGAGTTGTGCTGAGTTGACTAGACAGGTGTTTATAATTGTTTAGTATGTGTTGTTTTAGCTGTGTATCTCTGATGTATATGATTCTGTGTAATGTATTATGTGATTAATATAATTTATTCGTTCTGCTGTTTAGATTCTGATGTTGTTTCTTTCTTCTTCTCTGTCTTTTCTCTTTTCTATCCCTTTCATTCTTAAAAATGATGCGATTTTCTGTGGTAAGAAAGTCGGGTCGTTTCAGGTTTCCTAAAACCTAACTCTTAGGACCTTAAAAAGAAAGAGTGGGTACCATCTTAATCTTTATTTTTGCAGGTATCACTTAAAAGGAGAGGAAAATGGATTCTAGACAGTGATTGCTCAAAACATATGATTAGTGATAAAGACATGTTAACAAACATAGTCTGCTCAAATGGAGGATCAGTCACTTTTGGAGATAATTTAAAAGGTTATGTCATCGGCAAAGGCGATGTGAGCAATAACGTTATCTCTAACTCACCTCTCATTACTGATGTTTTATTTGTTAAAAAATTAAAACATAACTTATTAAGTATAAGTCAATTATGTGATAAAGGTTTTAATATATCTTTTTCAGAAAATAAATGTAATATCTCTGATAAAAATCAACAATTAATTTTTGAAGGTATAAGAGATAAAAATATTTATATTTTAAATATGAATATAAATCATAACACAAATATGTGTTTAGTAGCTACAGAAAATGATTCTTGGCTATGGCACAAAAGATTTTGTCATATAAATATTATACTATTAATAAATTAGCTAAAAATAAACTTGTTAAAGGACTACTGATGTGAAATTCAAAATTGATAATATCTGTGATGCATGTCAGTTAGGAAAATTAACAAAATCTTCTTTTAAATCTAGAAAATCATATCTACAACACAACCACTTGAACTATTACATATGGACCTTTTCGGACCTACTCAAGTTCAATATATTAATCACAATAGATATATGTTTGTTATTGTAGATGATTTTTCAAGATATACATGGGCTATTTTTACGAAACATAAAAGTGATACTTTTGAAAATTTTAAAATTTTTGTAAAGAGAATTCAAAGTATAAAGAATTTAAAAGTTAAAAATATTAGAAGTGATCATGGAGGTGAATTTGAAAATGAAGATTTCGAATATTTTTGTAACAGGAAAGGAATTAATCATAATTTCTCCTTTCCTACAACACCACAACAAAATAGAGATGTAGAAAGGAAAAACAGAACATTACAAGAATGTGCATGAATTCTATTAAATGGAAGCACTTTAACTAAGCATTTCTGGGCAGAAGCTGTTGCAACTGCTTGCTATGTTTTGAATCGAGTTTCTATTCGATCATTAACAAAACATACTCCATATGAACTTTTAAATGGTAGAAAACCAAATATATCATATTTTAAAGTTTTTGGTTCAAAATGTTTTATACTTAACACTAAAGATCAGCTTGGCAAATTTGATCCAAAATCCGATGAAGGAATATTCATTGGATATTCGAAAAGAAGCAAATCTTATCGAGTTTTTAATACAAGAACTAAAGTTATCTAAGAAACTCTTCATGTTTCATTCGATGAAAATATCAATATTTCTTCTAAAATTTCAATTTTGGAAAATAATACAAATATAATTCTAACACATAATTCAGAAGATGATGATGTTATTCTTCAAAATAATAATTCTGATGTTACTTTAGAAAATGTAAATACTATTAGTAATGATAATATAATAAGATCTTCTCCAAGAATTCTTAGAGATCACCCTGTTCAAAATATAATTGGAGAAGTAAATTCAAATGTAAGAACAAGTCACCAATTAAATCAAATGGGCCATAGAGCTTTTCTCTCTAATATAGAACCTAAAAATATTAAGGAAGCCTCAACTGATGACTATTGGATTATAGCTATGCAAGAAGAGATAAATCAATTTAAAAGAAATAAAGTTTGGGAATTAGTTCCTAGACCAAGTGATTAATCATTCATTGGTACAAAATGGGTTTTCAAAAACAAAGCTGATGAACAAGGTAACATTACTAGAAATAAATCTAGATTAGTAGTGCAATGTTATAATCAAAAAGAGGGAATAGACAATGAAGAAACATTTGCACCAGTTGCAAGACTAGAAGCTATACGTATTCTACTGGCCTTTGCATGTCTTCATAACTTTAAATTATATCAAATGGATGTTAAAAGTGCTTTTCTAAATGGTTTTATAAAAGAAAATGTTTATGCTGAACAACCTCCTCTGTTTACTCTTGAAAAATTTCCAGATCATGTTTATAAACATAAGAAAGCTTTATATGGTTTAAAACAAGCACCTCATGCTTGGTATGACCGACTTAAAAGCTATTTACCAGAATCTGGTTTTAAGATTGGGAAAGTTGATCAAACATTATTTATTAAGAAAACTAAAAAAGATATTTTAATTATTCAAATATATGTTGATGATATTATTTTTGGTTCAACAAATGAAAAATTATGTCAGGAATTTTCAACTATCATGACAAATGAATTTGAAATGTCACATATAGGAGAACTGTCATATTTTCTCAGATTGCAAATCAAACAAATGCAAAATGGCATTTTCCTTAATCAAGAAAAGTATTATAATAATCTAATTAAACGATTCGGTATGGAAAACACGTCTGCCCAACCAACTCCTATGAGTACAACCATACATCTTGAAAAAGATGAAAATGGTAAGAGTGTTGACCAATAACTATATTGTAGTATGGTTGGATCACTACTTAACTTAACTTCTAGTCGACCTGACATTATGACGAGTGTTTGTTTATGTGCTCGATTTCAAGCAAATCCTAAAGAATCACATATGCGAGCAGTTAAACATATAATTTGTTATCTTAACAAAACCAAAGATTTAGGATTATTTTATCCAAAAGAATGTCCTTTTGAATTAGTATCATATTGTGATGCTGATTTTGGAGGAAGTCGGATAGATAGAAAAAGTACAAGTGGAACTTGTCATTTCATTGGATGATCCTTAGTATCTTGGTTTAGTAAGAAACAAAATTGCATTTCACTATCAACATGTGAAGCAGAGTGTATATCTGCAGCTTTAGCATGTGCTTAAGTAATCTACATGCAACAAACATTATAAGATTTTAATATAAAATTAAATAAGTCTATAATATATTGTGATAACACTAGTGCAATAAATTTATCTAAAAATCCTGTCAATCACTCACAAACTAAACATAATGACATTCGTCTATAATAAATTTAGAATTTGTAAATTCTGAAAATCAATTAGCTGATATTTTCACTAAACCACTCAATGAAAATTATTTTATAAGATTAAGAAGAGAACTAGGTATAATTTCTTTAAAAGAATTATAAAAATTGCTAATTAATTTAATTTAACTTAATTTAAAAAAAAATTGGGTACTCGAACTTTGCACCTAGGGTTTGATAAGCCTATGTCACTTCCAATTGACCATTCAGTGTTTCACATCCACTTCTTATACATTTTGTCCTCTATATTTTTAATTATTTTTATGATAAATTTTCAACCACAAACTCTTGTGTAATTCTCATCCTCAAATTTACAGTTTGCACATAGAACCATCATTTTCTAACTGCATTTCTTCTTATATATTTTAGTTTACTATTTTCCTTTCTCTATCAAAAGAAATTTTTTTATCAAACATATTCTTATCCTCTACATAAATTTCTAAACCTCCTTTCAACATCAAAATATCTTCACACGATTCATCAGATGGATCAGCTTACTCATATGTTGATTTTGCAACACCATCATCTGCATCGTCAAACCTCCCTATACCAACTCCTACTCATGAACCTGCAAGACCGTCAAATTATCGCATGGGTTGTACACCTAAGAAAAAGAAAGCAAGACGTTTCTTGTTCTTTGGTTCTCCTCAAACCAAACTAAAAATTGATGATTTGCATCATTACCAGAGGGAATTGATAGCGCTTCAGCTTGAGATGCATTACGAACAGAAAATGAATTCAAGACGTCTGAATTTTCTAGAGCAGATTTGATGGAAATTCTGCGGTTCATCTTCCTCTACGTTTCATCAACCTACACCGTTGTCATCTCGGAATCCATGGGATAGGTCGCCTCAATCTCCGCCTGTCTCTCCAAACTCATGGGAGCGTGAAAACCGTTGGTCACCACTACAACCATATGTAGAGAAGACGAAGGATGAACCAACAAATTCCAAGTCTCCATTAACCTCTTCTTCCAAATAATTACGTTTTGTCTAACTTTTTAATTATTTTTGATCCGTGCTTTATATGCATTGTGTTAATACATAATTTATAAATTATTTGTTTGTGTACAAAATTGACTGAATATGCTGCAAGACTTATTCAATCGACCGAAAATTTCGATCAGTCGACCGAAGCTGTATACCGTATGTTTTCATACACTATTCAGTCGACTGACGGAAAGTAACCAGTCGAATGAATGATTAAACAGAGAGCATATTGGCTATTTCAGTCGACTGGAACAGTCGACTGAATCTAAAACAGAACTCTCGGGAAAATGGTTCAGTCGACTGAACATATTCGTCCAGTCGACTGAATCTGAAACAGAACTCTGCGGAAAATGGTTCAATCGACTGACCATAATCGTTCAGTCGACTAAATTCAAATCTAAGCCTACTTTTCACCTTTTTTACCTACTTTTTAACACTCCAACCCTTTAACTCCTCTTTTACTTTTTACATTTACCTCCATACGCTAGAATTCTAAAACCCTATTTCCCCAGGAATTTCCAAATTTCTGTACTACTTTGATTAATTCAAATGGCTCCTCGACAACAAAGAGATCTAGGCATGCTTCTTCTTCCTCTGAGCCAATTGATTCTCAAATCGCTCAATGGCTATACGATGCTACTGCAATTCAAAGGTGGAATAAGATGAAAGATGCCTGATTCTTTGAAGGTTCTTTTGTTGTTTTTCCTGATTTTGCACCATATAGGATTCAAGGTTTAACAAGGAGAAGCCATCTAGAAATCACTCCTAGATCACAACCAAAATAATATCAAGATAAATCATACCTTGGTAAAACTTTTTTATGCTAATTTAAATTTAGGCCATCAAAACCCACGCAATCGTGACAATTGCGTTTGGAGTTTAGTATGTGGCCGACAAATGTTTCTTTCTTTAGATAGAATTGGTCATGTTCTTCATACTCCGACAAGTGGTATTGATTTACAAGAATTAAATGCACCCTTAGGCGAGAGAGATGAAGTAAGTCATCGATTCTTAGAAGATGACATGACAGAACTCAAGTCTATTGCATTACGACCTACGGCCAGAATTATACATAGAGCTTTAATGCACATAATTCTACCCCGTATTGGCTTTTATGAGCTTGTTTATCCAAATAACTACAAAGCATTATATGCTATTTGGGGAGAATTTGAAGAAAATTGTCCAAAACTCATTCTAGACGAATTTCTGTCATTCAACCAAGGTCGTATGAATATTTATTTTGGAGAATATATTATGCGGCTTCATATGAATCTACAGGTTCTTATTCCGGAATCTGATACCTCTATTCCAAAAACTTTGAGTAGCCGCACCATAAGCCTTATGAAACTACCACCAAGACCTCTTACTATCATGACTTTTCAAGAATAGAAATCTCGACCTCGCCAAGAAACTTTTACTCGACAACAACAACAACAACCAAGAGATGACATCCGAATGCCAACTCCATCCCAAACCACCCGGGAATGTATTGATTTAATCGTAAGAAATCAAGTCATCTTGGATTCCCGTATTAAAAATCTTGATAAGAAAATTGAAAAAAAGTTTGACAAAATCAAGAGTTCCTTTGGGATTTTATGGGATGCGATATCTTGCTCCTCTTCCACCACTGCGGAGACTTCTCAACATGATCCAGGCAAACACCCAGCCCTTCACTTTACTTGGTCAACATCAGAAGAACATACTAGTTCTGATACGAGTGGCAATGGAGGTGGTAGACAGTTTGCGGGAAGTTCCTCTAAAGGAAAAGGACCAATGCAATTTTAAGAAGAGGAGACAGAATCTGATTCTGAATGAGGTTGCTATCCTTTAGTGGTAGTAAGTTATTTACTTATTCCAAACATTCTATCCATAAGTTTGTATTTGCAATAATTGAAATCTTTTGTTTATGTGATTGTAACTAGTATCTTTATTCTATTGTGTTAGTTTAATGCTTAAATTATCATTTCCTTTTTGTCGATGACAAAGGGGGAGAAATGTGTATGACTAACCATTTCATGCAGGAATTAAAAATGTCGCCATATATTCAAGGGCAGATATATATAACTCCTGTTATATATTTCTCAAAAATATAGTATTACATATAACAGGTTGTCATCAATCAAAAAGGGAGAGAATGTTGAATAATATATTTTGATTCATGATAAAGCAGTAAATTAAACTATATGGATAAGCGACAAAAAGAAAAAGAATTATGCTTTTCAAACTACAAAGGAGACAAGGCTACAAAACTGCACATAGTATGTTAATTTATTGAAGTTTTTAGTCTTAGAAATGTTAAAATCTATCCTCAAGTAGTCAAGTTGTTTTAAACTTTAAATTTTTTAAAATATGTAAAGACCGTGTTTTGACTGTCCGGTCAGTCGACTGACCGTATATGGCCTATCGACTGAATCTATACAGATGCACAGAAACTCTATGTTTTTTGCACAACTTTGAACATTCAGTTGACTGGTCATTTTGGGTCAGTCGACTGGATTCTTTCAACAGCTATTTTTTCTGAATGGACACTTCCTCTTGCCAAGAGTTACGTTCTAAAATGGAGAGGTACAGATGCTTCCTTTGATCAGAACCCTTCGTGAATGGTTGCATTACTACATAAATACACAAAATTCACTTCACAAATCACCAATTTTTTGGTTACTTTCTGATCATACTTTCTACTATCTCTGCATTCTGAAAAGCAATCACAACTTACATATATTACTTGAATCTCTAAATCAATTATCTTATTCTTTGATTCAAAGCGATATTTTCCTTTCTAAATCTTTACACACACATATATACTTGAGGAAAGATTATAGGAAGGTTGTACTATAAAAGAAAAATCAGTATTATCAAGAACATAAAGTGCCAAAGCAATTTTTAGTGAATCTGTTGAAGTCCTGTTCAGTTGTTCAGGCGGGTAAAGTCCTCTTTCGGCTGTTAGAGGCGGAAAAATTCCAATCGGTTGCTCAGGTGTTGTGTACCTATTCCTCCGGATTAAGTGAGGGGTTATTGTGAGAAATTTCAAAGGGAAGTCTGGGACTATACGTAGAACGGGAAGTTCGAACCAGTATAAAAATTCCTGGCGTGCCCGTTTTTATTTACTTTGCTATTATCATATGTTTTCCACTTTTAGTTTTAAATATATTCCATATTACACGATCCTTAGTGATAGCTAGCCATTCTGTAGTCACTTTCATTCCTCTGCTAAAGAATCCATTTGAAACCAATGTGCATGGTATCAAGCAATTGATAAGTAGTGCATTGGAGAAAGGCGGAAGGGATTGTGTCGAAACAATGCTTTTGATGGGGCAGAAGCAATTCTTATTAACTTTGAATTACTTCTGTTTATAAATAATGCTTTCGGGGAACTATACTAGCTTTTGAATCAATCAATTTGCCTTTTTTTTTAGAAATGAGATTTCGAATGAATGGCCACTTACTTTTGTTTCAAAAGAAGCTTTCGAAAGGATAGCCGCTTTGAACCTATTCGATACCCATGCTGCCGCATTCTTAACTTTTGAACTAGATACGACCGCTTTTCTTTATAGCCTTAAAACAATGTATTTAAAAGGGTGCTTTCGCCTTTTTCTTTGAAGCCACCTTCTCAATGCTTTTGAAAGGGTCATATGCCCGCTTTCTAATGGTTTTGAAGGTAATGGTTTCGAAAGTGGGCTTCAAGACCATCCTCTTTCTTTTCCTTGGGATTAATGCTTTCGAAAGAAATGCTTTCACCCATTTTTCTATAAGCCTATAGTTTAATTATATATTAAACCCAAAGGTTTCGAAAGGAATAAGTTTAAATGGTTACGAAGCAATGTTTCCACAAACCTTACTTGAACCCAAATGCTTTCGAAAGGTATGCTGTACGTGTTTCGAAGTGGAGGTCCCTCAATGTTTTCGAAAGTAATATTTTAAGCGTTTGAATGGAAGATTTCCAACGCTTTCAAAATACAAGTTTAAATGGTTTGAAAGGGGATGTCTAAAGTTTTAACGAAATGACTTCGAAAGGCATATTTTTAAAACATTCGAAAGGTATGTTTTGGGCCTTTTTGCCTAGCGTTTCAAGGTTAAAATAGTTAACTTATTTTGAAAGGGGTACTTTCAACGAATTCGAAAGGGATTGCTGAAGGTTTAAACAAAGGTTTCGAAGGTATTGTTTTGGCCTTGTAGCATAAGGCTTTCTAAATTAAAAGAGGCTTTAACTTATTATGAAGGGATAGATAATCCCATTAATAAGATCTCATTAATATTTTTTCGGTAAATCATATATCATATGTCGCTCTTGGTGTAATGTGTAATAATCGTATTTGATCAAAACCTGGGAATCGTGTTGGGATTATGTAACTAAATATGAAATATGGATTTTAAATGTAATCAAAAAAGTTGTTTTTGATCTATGCTGATTTTATTTCATATTGATGTGCTTTTGATATTATGGATACAATTAACATTATGTTATTTTGTCATCGGGAGTTAATACTATGGACGACTACAAAATCTATAGCGCTTGCACTTAGCTTCGGGCCTCAAGATAGGTGATGTTACAACTTGGTATCATGGCATAGGTTTATGAAAAATTAAAAGAAATTTTAGCTTAAAATTGTTTCGGAAACATAATCCTAAGGAATTAGAGAAAAGATTAGGGTATGTGATAACGCTATAGTAACGTACTTGTATTTGCTATATATATATGTGTACGCTTTATCTCTATTTTCCCATCTCACTTAGGTTATTATTCTATATCTTACAAAGACTCGAATGCAGATTTTAAGGAAGTAAGATATGGATGCTAGAAGTGGAAGAGTTGACATTAGTGGAGGAAGCACTACAACTAATGGAAATGCCGGACCAAACACAAAAAGAAATCCAGGTCGGGTACCGACTACTAATGTGGGTGCTGGAGCACCGCAAGTTGATATGGGAGCTATGTATCAGTTCTTCGTCAACATGATGCAAGCTGGAGCTGTTGCGGGGTTAGTTACAGGAAATCAATAAGCTCCAGTAGTCAATAACTATGTAGTATTAAGCAAAGATTATGGCAGGCTTGGAGGAAAGCCGTTTATCGGGACTGAGGACGTAGTTGAATTGGAGAATTGGTTGCTTTATTGCGGAAGGGTTTTTACTGATTTGGGGCTTAATGATGAGGAAAAAAGGAGACTTGCTTCTACGTAGTTGTAAGGAGCAGCACTGTACTGGTGGAACAGTGTTACTATGGGAGTAAATGAAGAGACCATGACTTGGGCAGAATTTATAAGGAGGTTTGAGGAAAGGTTCATGTCAGGGATTGCTAAGTCAATTCTGCTCAGGACGTTTACGGGTTTAGTGCAGGAAGATATGACAGTGCTTGAATATGCTACAAGATTTGAGGAGATATCGAGATACGAATACGCTATAGTTGATACCTTCATTAAAAGGAATGAAAAATCATCCATGGACTGAAACTTGAGCTTGCTAAAGCATCTTTGCCAAATATTAGGGATTCGTGTAATGTAGTTATTGAGCAGGAGGAGATGCTTGCTTTTCTTGATGGTAACAAAGCAGGGGAAGCTTAAGGTAGGCAGAATCATAAGAGAGAGTTCTTCTCTAAGAAAGGCACTTAGAAAAGAGGAGCAGCCAAGAAAAGGAAGGCCAGTGTAGTTTGCTATAAATGCGACAAGAAGGGACACTATGCTCATGAGTGCCGGATAAGTAAAGGAAAGAAAGCTACCGACAAGAAAGAAGTAAATTGTTTCTATTATAATAAGATTGGACATTATAAGAGCTAGTGCAAGGGATGGAAAGGGAAAAGTGTTTGCATTGGAACCAAATATCTCAAGACCAACAAAGCAGGGGAAGCTTAAGGTAGGCAGAATCATAAGAGAGAGTTCTTCTCTAAGAAAGGCACTTAGAAAAGAGGAGCAGCCAAGAAAAGGAAGGCCAATGTAGTTTGCTATAAGTGCGACAAGAAGGGACACTATGCTCATGAGTGCCGGATAAGTAAAGGAAAGAAAGCTACCGACAAGAAAGAAGTAAATTGTTTCTATTATAAAAAGATTGGACATTATAAGAGCCAATGCAAGGGATGGAAAGGGAAAAGTGTTTGCATTGGAACCAAATACCTCAAGACCAACAACAGAGAGAAAGGAAAAGCTATATTGAGAGGTACACTTTTGATTCATGGTATGTCAATTAGAGTTCTATTTGATACTGGTGCATCACATTCTTTTATGTCTTATTATTTGGTAGATAAGCTTAACCTAAAACCTTCATACCAAGTTACTTCCTTAAGGGTTGCGAATCTGATAGGAGGGCATGCGACTTTTGGGATGATATGTGTCCACTTAGAGTTGGAATTGTTAGGCCATATATTTCCTTGCAGTTTGCAGGTGTTCGATTTCGTAGGGTTCAGAATTATTTTAGATATGGATTGGTTAAGTAAATACGATGCTAAGGTATTTTTTTCATTATAGGAGAATATCACTTAGACAACCTAGTTGTAGTGATCGGGTTATATACTTCGTAGAAAACTCTAGTTTTGAGGTTAACACTTCCTAGGTGTTATGAATGATGAAGATGAGCTAACCAAGTTTTCATTGTTGGATAATTCGTAGATGTCTTTGAGCCCATATTAGGACTACCACCGAAACGCGCCAATGAGTTTCTGATAGATTTAGTGCCTAGAGTAGAACCAGTGAGTAGACCGCTAAGTAGAATGACACATACCATGATGAGGGAGTTAAAGGTGCAGTTGGTGGATTTAGAAGGTAAGAATTTTATCAGACAAAGCAGTTCGCCTTAGGGAGTAGCCACGGTGTTTGCAAAGAAACTAGACGGATCGTTAAGGTTGTGTATCCATTACCTAGAATTGATGATTTGTTCGATCAGTTGAGTGAAGCCAAAGTATTTTTTCAATTGGATTTGTCAACTGAGTTCCATTAGCTTAGAGTATCAGAGGATAGTATTCCTTTGACAACATTTAGGACCAGATTTGGATCGTCCGAATGGTTAATGATGTCGTTTGGACTAACCAATGCTCCAACAATCTTCCTGGACTTAATGAAAAAAATCTTCTGGGAGCATCTAGATAGATTTGTGTTAATATTCATAAATGACATTTTGATATACTCTATGGATAAGAAGGAGCATGAAGTTCGTCTTAGAGTGGTGCTTGAGATGTTGAGGCAGCATCAAATAAAAGCGACAATTTTGAAGTGTCACTTCTGGAAGAAGGAGGTGAAGTTTCATGGTCATGTAGTCTCTGAGAAAGGGTTGTCAGTAGATTTGGCTAAGATCGATGCAATGAATATTTGGAAGAGACCCTGGACAGTGATCGAGAAAAAGAGTTTTCTTAGATTAGCTAGTTATCGTCGAAGATTCATTAAGGATTTTTTGCGGATAGCGGCACCGATGACTAAGCTAACTCGAAAAGATGCGAAGTTTGTCTGGACTGATTAGTGTGAGGAGGCATTCCAGAAACTGAAACACCTATTGACAATGCACCTGTATTAGTTGTTCCAGAGGGGAACCAAGACTTAGTTTTGTACACGAATGCATATGGAACAGGATTATGAGATGTATTAATGCAAAGAGGTAAAGTGATTGCCTATACTTCTCGACAGCTCAGACTGCATGAAGTTAAATATCTAACTCATGATTTGGAATTAGCTGCGGTAATTCTTGCATTGATGGTGTGGAGACATTACCTTTTGGGAGAAAGATTCGAGTTGTATACGGATCATAATTCATTGAGATATTTATTATCTCAAAAGGATTTGAATATGAGCAGCAAAGGTGATTAGAGTTTTTAGCTGCTTATGACTTTGGTATTGAGTACACACCAGGAAAAGGGAACAAGGCTACAGATACACTTACCAGAAAATATCAGAACGCAGTATTCACAATGATAGCTGAGTGGAAAGATTTAGAAGCATTGGCTATATGTGAAGTACAATGGAGATATAAGAGTAGTTATAATCAAGAAACTGCTATGCTATCATGTTTACAAGTTCGAATAATGATGATCGAAAGCATTTCTCTAAGAAAGTAGAGGATCCATTATTAGCTGAATGGATCAGGAAGTTGAGGAATGGAACAGACATTGATGACTTGAAAGATTTCAGTCTCGACCAGAGTGGGTGGTTGAGGACGACTATGTGTTCTGAATATGAGAAATATCAGGGTGGAAGTTATTGGAGAATGCCATCGTTCAAAGTTCACTATTCATCCGAGAGAAACTAAGATGTATCATGATATGAAAATGAGTTTCTTCTAGAAAGGTATGAAGAGAGATGTAGGCTTATGGGTGCGGTAGTGTTTAAACTGTCAACGGGTAAAAGCTGAACATCAGAAACCATGTGGGTTACTTTAGCCTTTAGATGTTCTAGTCTGGAAATGGGATTCTATCTCAATGGATTTCATAGATGGCTTGCCGAGGTCGAATAGATAAAATGAGAGCATGTGGGTTATAGTGGACAGATTGACCAAGAGTTCCTATTTTTTCTAGTTAAGTCGACCAGGACAGCACCAGATTTAGCTAAGTTATTTATAAGGAATATAATTAGACTGCATGAAATTCCTAGTAGTATAGTAAGTGACAGAGATTCTTTATTTACCAGCGAGTTCTAGAAGAGTCTACAAGAGACTTTAGATACCAAGCTCAAGATGAGTATCGCTTACCATTTCGCAGACAGATGGGCAAACAGAAAGAGTTAACAAAGTCTTAGAGGATTTGTTAAGAGCTTGTGTGCTAGATTTCGAAGGATCATGGGAAGACCACCTATACTTAGTCGGGTTTTCGTATAACAACAGTTATTAGACTAGTATAGAGGTGGCACCGTTTGAAGCTTTTTATGGAAGGCCATGCAAAACTCCTATTTAATGGTTAGATACAAGGGTATGTTAGTTCTTTGGTCCAGATTTGATTAGAGAAGCTGCAAAAAAGATTGAGTTAATTCGCGCTAGGATGTAGAAAGCTCTTTTTAGGCAGAAGAGTTATGCTGATAAAAGACGGAAAGACGTAGAGTTCTCAATTGAAGATCATGTCTTCTTCAAGGTGTCACCGATGAAAGGTGTAATCAGATTCGGAAAATCAAGAAAATTGACACCATGATTTGTTGGACCATTTCCTATAGTGGAAAGGATCAAGAAACTCGTGTATAGAGTAGAATTACCAAATAGTTTGGTAGCATTCCATAATGTTTCTCATATTTCTCATTTAACAAAGTGTATTCGAGATCCAGAGACAACTATTACACCGACTGTGTTAGATAATCTAACAGTGGAACCAGATATGACTATAGTTAGAAAACCATTTTGTATAGTTGCGAGGGTTGAGAAAAGGCTAAGGAATAAGATAATCAAATTAGTCAAAGTCCAATGGAGTGACAACGAGAGAGACTGTACTTGAAAAACTGAGAGCATGATTAGAGTTACTTATCCGACTTGTTTCATAATATGTTTTACCTTTATGTTTGATTACTGTAAGTACCTAATTGTAATTTCAAGGATGAATATCTTTATGAAGTGGAGTTTATAATGACCCTAATTTTGACCAATATTATTTAGGATTAATTAAATGAAATAATGTAGATGATTAAGGGGTTAAGACTTGTAAATTAATAAAGGAGTCTGCCTTAATGAATATATATAAGCAAAAGATAATTAAAATAAGTAAGTAAGAGGAATATGAAGGGAAAAATAGGAATAGACTTTGTTCATATACCCTAAACCCTTCTATCTTCCATCTCTCATTCATTTCAACATTCATAAACAAAACTAAAAACCCAAGAGCTTGGCCAACCACCAGAAAGAAGAATCAAAAGAAGATAAGCTAAGAATCAAGTAGAAAGCTTGAAGAAATTAAGCAAAGAGCAAACCTTAACCTTCTTAACACTAAGCCAAGGGGAATAATTTGATTTACTTCTCATTTTTGTTAATGTTTTCAGTTTCAAGGTTGGATCCGAATTATTTTGTAAATAATATGCCATGTTATATTTGATTAAATGGATATATACATATACACACTTGTGGATGATTTATATCGTTTCGTATATATTTTATAATATGTTTAAATTGGAAAAACTATTAAATGACATCCAAATGATTTGCTTTTTTGATATACGATCAAAAACTTTATTTTAGAATGTGGGTTTCAAGTTTCATAATTTTCTAAATTGTGGATTTATTATGAATTTTGTATGAAAGAAAATAGTTAATATTGGGTTTAAATAATTAAAGCAATTATACAACGATTTTGGGTCCAAAATTTAAATATGTTAGAAAACATATTAAAAGTGAATTATGGTGATTTTTGGGGAATTTCCTAAGTATTTTATTATGGTTATAAAATTATTTAAGTTAAGAAACTTAAATGTTTTATGTGTTTTATCAAGGGGAAGGGCTTATGTGTTAAAATGTTTAATTAATAATTCTGAAATCGGCAGCCTCTTTTTGAAAAGGATTTTGATAAAGAAACAACAAACAATTATATTTTTCACAAGGCAAGTTAACTGAAAAGAAATTTCTTTTAAAGGTTAAAAAAATAGTATTGCCTAGATTTACTCCTTCGCCACTTTCATCTATTAGCTTTTGACACCATACCTCCGCTAAAGAACCCACTGAAACCAATTCGCATGGTATCAAGCAATTGAAATGTAGTGCATTGGAGAAAGGAAAAAGGGATTGTGTGGAAACAATCCTTTTGAAAGGAATCGGTTTAAATGCTTTCGAAGCAATGTTTCCACATACCCACATTTGAACCCAAATGCTTTTGCAAGGTACACTATAAGTGTTTTGAAGGGGAGGTCCCCAATGTTTTCAAAAGTATTTTTAAGTGTTTGAATGGAAGATTTCCAACGTTTTTGAAAAACAAGTTTAAATGTTTTCAAAACTAATATTTTAAGTGTTTAAATGGAATATTTCCAACGCTTTCGAAAAACAAGTTTAAATGGTTTCGGAAGGGGATGTCTAAGGTTTTAAGAAATGATTTTGAAAGCATATTTTCAATACATTGAAAAGGTATGTTTGGGCCTTTCAGCCTAGTGTTTCAAGGTTAAAGTTGTTAACTTATTTTGAAGGGGTTCTTTTAATGAATTCGAAAGGGATTGTTTAAGGTTCAAACAAAGGGTTCGAAGGTATTATTTTGGTTGTGTGGCATAAAGCTTTCTAAGTAAAAGTGTGGTTTTTTTACTTATTATGAAGGGATAGATAATCCCATCGATAAGATCTCATTAACATTGTTTTGTGTAAAACATATATCATGACATAAGTACTTTGAGTAAAGCAAAGAGTATGATTTCCTTGTTTTATAAAGTTATGATTTCAGGGGTAAATCTTTTACAAAGATTGTTTACAAGGAAATGAAAATTGAATAGGGTAGTTAACCCTAAGTATATAATAGAAAATGAAAATTGAATGCGGTAGTTAACCCTAAGTTTATGACTTGGATATTAGAAGACCAGATGGAACTGGTCTAGGGTCGTGCCCTATACTTTAACTAATAGCCCCCGCTAATATAAGTCCAAAATTTAAGTGTGTAGAGCTTTGTCATAGATGGGACTAAAATAATGTTGCACAAAGAAGGGAATATTCAGAGTGAAGATAGGTTATTCATGAGCCCGTAAAATCATTAGGTTCAACTCACCCTAGAAGAAGAAAGTTAAGGGTACTCGGCCCAGTACTGTGTAAAATAGAAGTTAGATTATTGATTATGTCTGGTAGGTCCGGGTCGGCCAATGGTTAATAGTTGGCCAGACAAAACTATAGTGTGGACAGATAGTCCATCGATTTCCTGATTATTATGCATACTTGTTTTTGATAATATTGTTATAATTAGTTTGATTGTAGGATTTGATTTGCAAAAGATATGCTTTTAAAAGGATATTAGTGAGGGGAAGCCCATTCCGCTAAGTGGCATGGTCTCATTTAATATAAGTAAATCAAGATGTAATAATATTATTCATACCAGACTTTATGTCTTATCCCCTTAAACTCTCTGATGCGCAAAATTTAATTTGAGTAGATTGAGAGTTAAGGATTTTCAGGTTTAGTAGGTTGGACGAATAAGCTTCCGAAGACATGCAGGAGCTAAAAGCTAGTTATGCAGGAGCTATTTAGTATCATTTCTACTATGGTGTTTTTAAGACTGATATGTCTATTTTGTATTTTGGTCATCCAAGAGGGCATCTTCATATGTCACTCTTGGCTTAATTTGTAATAATTGTATTTGATCAAAACCCGGGAATCGTGTTGGAATTATGTAACTAAATATGAAATATGGATTTGAAATGTAATCAAAAAGGTTATTTTTGATTTGTGTTGATTTTATTTCATATTCATGTGCTTCTGATATTATGGATACCATTAGAATTGCCGTATTTTGTCACCAGAAGTTAATACTACTGATGACTGCGGCATCTATAGTGCTCAGCTTCGGGCCTCATGATAGGGGATGTTATAGCGTGGCTCAAATTAATTAAAAAATATCATTCTCCTTATCATAACACATACAATATTCTATTTTATTGTCTAGTTAAATCTCCCGAAAAATATTAAACAAAAATTAGGGTTGCTACAATTGGTTACTGTCCTTTGAGGGAATTTAGACATGTTCGCTTGGACACATTCAGATATGTGTAGGATATTGCTGGAGGTAGTGTGTGACATGTTGAATATGGATCCAAATTTGCATAAGTATAGCAGAAAAGGCATGGTTTGGGTCCGAAGCGATCTGCTACGTTAAAGGAGAATGTGGATAAGCCAATGGCGAATGACTTTATCTACAATGCCTTATACCTGAAGTAGGTATCTAACCCGTGTTGGTCAAGAGGTTGAATGGAAGATGGCAAACATGTACTGGCTATTAGAATTTGAGTAAAGCATTCCCGTAGGACAGCTTTTCTTTTCCTAGGATTGACCAACTAGTAGACGGGACTGCAAAACATGAGTTACTCTCGTTTGTACGCTTACTCAGACTATAATTAGATACTGATTAATATATCGGATCAGAAGCATACTAGCTTTATAATGAATTTGGAATTGTACTATTATCAAGTAATGTCATCCAGTTTGAAGAACGCTGAAGTATGTATCAAAGGTTGGTAAATTGTATGTTAAGGAATCAAATTTGACGCACGATGGAAGTATATGTGGATGATATGCTTGTGAAATCACAGCTATCGTGGAACCACTTGGATAATATTTCAGAGATGATTGAAGTTCTATGGAAGTATGGGATGAAGTTAAATCCATTGAAATATTCTTTGGTGCGGTATCCGGAAAATTTCGAGGATATATCGTGAATGCGAGGGGTAGTGAAGAAAATCTAGAGCAGATTGATGCCTTATAGAAGGTGAGATCCACAACCACGAAGAATGAGTTGTAGAGCTTAAATGAAAGGCCGATTTATTATATCAGCAAGCGGTTTACTAAAGCTGAAAAGAGCTACCCGAGGTTGGAAAAAGTTGCATATTGATCTGTTCATTGCACCGAGAAAGCTATCGCAATAGTTTCAGGCTCATCCGATTAAAGTAATGTCAGAATAGCCCATGAAGCAGGTATTATGCCAACCCAAGAATTTAGGAAGGTTATTGAAGTGGAACATAAAGTTGAGCTGGTATAACACTACTTACCCTTCGAGGAGAGTGATAAATGGACAAGTGTTAACAAACTTCATTGCTGGGTTTACCGCACGAGATGTTGAAAAGGAGGGCTATATGATCGTACTTCCTCATTGGAAACTATTTATAAACGGAGCTTCAAACGAACATAATTTTGGTGCAGGAATGACACTTGTAACTCCGAAGGGATAATCAATTTGTTATGCACCGAAATTGGAATTTCCCGCAACTACTAACGAAGCTGAACACAAAGCGTTAATAATAGAACCGAGGATAGTGAAAGAGCCAAGGATAAGGACGCAGCATATATTCAATGATTCCCAGTTAGTGGTTTTTCAAGTGACGAAGGAGTATCAAGCTAAAGGTGCAAGACTCGCCCTTACCTAATGAAAGCACTGGAACCGTTGAATGATATAAAGCATTACAATATTACTCATATCCGCAGAGAGGAAAACACAAAAGCCTATTCATTAGCTAAACTGGCTAGCTCTGCAGAAGCGCAGGTAATGGGTTTGGTTCTAGTGGAGCTTTTGTCGGCATCAAGTACTAATTAAATGGGCAGTGAGTGGATTTTGGAGACCATGGTAGAAAAGGAGTCGTTGATGACTTCGATCAAGGAATATTCGCTTAGGGGAACTCTCCCGAGAGATAGGAACAAATGGAAGAAATTGCTTCGAAAAGCCCATTATTCATATTTCAAAAAGGAGTGTTATACAAGATAGGGTTCTCTATCCCCTTACTTAGGTGTGTAACTAAGATGAGGTTAGGAAAATCCTTATGGAAATCCATGAGGCTAGTTGTGGTAATCGTAATGATGGGTAGACATTGGCCAAAAAGGAATTTCACTGTGGATATTTCTGGCCAACAATAAATTGGGATGCAGTTGATTACAACAAACGGTACGACCATTGCCAGGGATTTACGAAGATTCCAAGAGCCTCATCTACAGAACATACACAATAGTTATCTAATGGTCATTTGGAATTTAGGGAATTGATGTTATTGGAATGCCACCCATGGTGAAAGGAGGGGCTAAGTATGTAATATCTGCGGTGGATTACTTCGTGAAATGGGCTGAAGCAGAACCAGTTACCATAATCACAACAAAAAGGTAATCAACTTCATGTCGAAGAACATCGTCTATAGGTATGGAGTATCTCAGAAGATTGTAACGGACAATGGAACTCGGTTCAAAAGTACCTTGTTGAAGGATTTCTACAATCAGTATAGGATTGGGAAGATATTTTCAACAGTAGCATACCCATATGTGAACGGAGAAGTGGAAATGGTGAATAAAATTATTAAGTCCACCTTGAAGAAACGGTTAACAAAAGCCAAGGGCAACTGGGTCGATGAGAATTCACTAGCATTGTAGGCTAATAAGATGACTCACAAGCCTACGACTTAACACAAGCTATTTGCTCTAGCATACGGGTCAGATGCTATTATCCCATTTGAATTAGAAGTTCCTTCACATCATAAAAGGCATTACGATCCAAAGGTAAACGATGAACTCTTGCTTGTATCCCTCGATTTGATTGATGAGAAAAGGAAAGAAGCATAATTAAGGGTAGTTTCTCACTAGAAAAGTGTGGCACGATACTTTAACACGAAGGTTTGTAACTGTATTTTTGTGATTGGGGATCTCTTTTTGAAATGAGAATCCTAAGATTAGGTCCCTTGGTCCAAATTGGGAAGGTCCTTATGCAATCGAGCAAAAGATTGAAGATGGAACTTTTAAGCAGGAAGCTGTCGAATGAATCTCGATTCCGTGTGTATGGAATAATGATTTTCTATGGCACTACTTTTTTCGTTTTATTTAATTTATTTTCCGCAAAAAATCCATCCTGGTAGCAATGTAGTAAGGTAGGAATTGTTGTATTTTTTATTTATAAATAAAAGTTAGCTTCTTGAACTAATGGAACCTGTTCTTATAAGCAAATTTCTTATGCTGTATGATTTGCGGTACGGTCGGGTACAAAATCTATTTGTCCAGGATCAGGATCGGGGAGTATAATTTCAAGATTTGATAAAATAATTTAATCCTACGAGTTGAGGTACTCGGGAAACGGTACCATTTTCTTTGGTCCAGGGTTAGGACCGAGGGAGGATAATCACAGGGTTTGATCGGATAATTCAACCCCAACCGTCAAGTATTGACTATTGCATAGGATTAGGCAACGTCAAGAAGGAATGCCAATAATAAGGAGACTAAAGTGCTTGCTTTTAGAGACAGAGGCTAGTGCACAGTTGGAATTCTAATAAACTACGATAACAGCCTGGCAGGATACGCTAGGCCGAGGTAAAGAGAGGATGATTGATGGATACTCTCAATCAACAGTCAAAGAAAGGAAGGACTAAGAGTGGATACCCAGAGATAGGCATCTGAAGGAACAAGTACTCAGATATATAAACCCATCAATGGTTGGGAGATTCATGATTGTGCATGTGGCCTAATGGGACATGCTCACTTGAGGATAAGCGAAGATGGTCGTTGAAAATAAAAAGTGGGTATCATCGAATTCCTCTACTTTAGGATTAGGACCGGGGAAGCATGGGATAATTCGCCCCACGGCATTAAGTCTCCTATGAAAGCCCAAATTTGGCATCTGGAGTGACTAATCCCGTAAATAGGCCTCGACACATGGCAAAATTAAATAAGAAGGCATGGTTTTACTCATGGCTAAGTGGGTTGTGCTTTTTCGAGGATAAGTAGTGTAAATCCAGAGATAGCAATTGTCATGCTTGGTTAAAGCAATTTCATGAATTTTACTTATATGTATGGAGATGTAGTAAGTAAAAGCATTGCATAGAAACATGCATGTATAATATGGATAAATTGCAATGCAAAAAATTATATTATATATGTTGGAAATTGTACATAGGAAAGCATAACATATATAAATGCGAAAATGAAATGAAACAAAAAAAATCTTTCATTACATTCATTTTTATATAAACAACAGTTGCGGGGGTTGGTCTTATACAAAAAAGGCCCGTGTACAGCAAAATGGAAACAAAAAGTATATCCTAAAAAAGACAAATAGAAGTTGTCCCATTTCCACCAGAAAATAACCGAAGTATCTATTTCTTCTAGAGTTTCCTCTTCTTTTTCTTGGCCTTGCTACTTGAGCTTCCATGAAGCCTCTTTTGGCCCGGACCATCTTTTGGTACGCTTTCGGAAATGACAATGGCAGGATCTCTAGGAAGGCCAAGAGTAAGCTTGAAAATCTCTATAGTAGCACCAACGCCATTGGTTTTCCGAGGGCGAAACATAGGAGGAGGAATGCGATAAGAGGATTGTGACAATCCTGTATCGGTAGGCTTGTCAAGGTCAGGTTCGATTTTGACCTTTAAAAGGTCAATCTTTATTCTCTCCGCCATAGTAATTTGGTTAATCCGGTCTACAACACTAGTAATAGGAACATCTTCCTCCAAGGACAAGGACACGTCCTCTAGGTTTTCCAGAGTTTCTATCTTCTCAAAATTAGGCTCTGGGCTGGAACTGGAAGGAGGAACATGAGTGATAAGTCCCCTGGAGATGGAGGTCAATGCGGTAAAGATTGCTGAAGAGCCCAGGCCTTAAGTGGCCGACAACGGAGGAGGAAGATGCGAATGACTTATAGGTTGGCAAACAGAATGGTAAATATTACATATGGCTTCAAATGAGAAATAGAGTTTCTTCAAAACCAATGAAACAAGAGATATACGTTCACCCAAATGATGTGCACGTAAATGTGCATATATTTACATCCATATTTTATCTCTCTTTTTAAACAAATATCATATTTAGGCATTTTAACATGTTCAAAACCAAAATTCAATTATTTTCAAATCATCATATATTCATCTTCATTTAGGGGGAAAATAGTCATTTTTGTGCATGTGCCAATTTGAGAATTTTACTTGGACATTTTTTATGATTTTTATAGGAATTTGGATGCATATGGTAAAGGCCTTCATGAAGATATATGCATGCACATGGGAATACAAAGTAATAAAGAGGAAATAATTCAAGTTCATGATCATGGAGGACCCCACTATCTACTTACCTAAATCTATAATTAGAAGCTAATGGATAACTAAGTGGAGGTTAAAGCTTCATGCACATTTAATGATCGATTAATTGGTGGTTAATGGTTACTTGGTGGCTACTCTTCCTAAATGGCATTCGGGGAAGCACCTTAAAAATGGAATTAGGGTTTTAAGCATGTATAAATAGCCCTCTTATGTACATGCAAATATCTTTTACTCTCTTTGAAATGAAAATCAAGTTGTAAGCTCTATGTTTCATGAAATAGAAATGGCTTCCTAGCCTCTTTCTCTTCTATTTTCTACTTGTTTTTTTTTAATGCAATTTCCTATTATATCTTTTTATTTTATGCTCTTCATATTTATGCAAGTAGAATAGCTCTCAATTTACTTTCATTAGCTTGCATTTTTTTTCTTTTCCTCTTGTTTCATGTTGCTTTTGACATTTTTTGCTATTATAACAAATATGAGAGGCTAAACACCTTCAATTTAGGGGTAATGAAGCTTTCTTGAATCATGTAGATGCAACACAATTTTTCATTTATCTCTCTTTTGTGATTAATGGAAAGTTAGATGTTTGTGTGATTTTGTGTTTAATATTGAGTTCGATAGCTTATGTTGTTCAAAACAAATAGGCTATGCTTAGTCATATGAATCACTAATTACCTTTTCATCTACATATGATCATGGTAATGGAAGTGGATTTAAGAATCAAAATTTGATGGTTTATGTTTCTAATTCAATAGTTAATAAGTCATGCTTAAAATAGATTCTACTTTTAATTTTATGTCATTTTCATTAAAGTTTGTAAGTGGGTTAGAGGGTGCATTAAAGTTTGATGGTTTAAGTGTGTTAAAATAACACAATTAGGCCATTCTTATGATAAATGCATCAACTAAACTCACAAATGAACAAAAAGAGATCACAATTTCATTATGTTGATTTATGTGATCATGAGAGGGGATTTGCCTCTAAATTGCTCTTTAATCTTATATTTTTATTCTCCTTAGTTTTAGTTTGTTTTTACTTTCTTTTAGTTAGTCAAATTCCCCATTGATTTTATCTTTATGGAAATACAACCCATGACAAATCTCGCGATTCAAATTCTATTGACTTTAGGCCGATCATTCTTAGCCACCTCAAATGCCTTAATCAACCGTCGTAACGGATCGATGAAAATCTCTTTTGGAAACATGATTTTGGATCTCAACATTTTCAATCTTGAAAGCCAATCAAATAAACCTCATGACCAAACAATGGAAGTTAGTGCCATTCACGAAAATTTTGAAAACGAGGCACTTGACCTTAACGATGAATGCGAAGCCAAGTATGAAAAAATTGTTTCATGAAATTCTCAACGAAATTGAATGCACTCTTGCCTTTGAATTGCTTCCAGTTGAGTCCGAATCTCAACCCAATTCTTTAATCAAGCAACTCCCGAAGTTGGAACTCAAACCACTTCGCAATCACCTTAAGTATGCATACTCAGGTAACAACGAAACATTTTCTGTCATCATTTCTGCGACTCTCTCTCTCTCTCTCTCTCAATCAAGAAACTTCTTTACTTTCAATTCTGTCCAAAAACAAGGAAGCGATAGGATGGTCGATCTTCGATATAAAGGGAATTAGTCATGCCCTTGTTAAACATCAAATCCATTTAATTGATGATGCCAAACCCATTCATGACGCGCAGCGAAGGCTTAATCCAAAAATGAAAGATGCGGTGCGTGATGAAGTTCATAAACATCTCGACAATGGAATCATTTACCCACACTCTGATAGTTCAAGGGTTAGCCCAATTCACGTTGTACCGAAAAAGTCTGGGCTAACCATTATAAAAAAAATGATTCGAACGAATTTATTCCAACTCATACTCAAACGGGTTGGTGTATTTTCATTAATTATCAAAAATTAAATGCTGCTACAGGAAAAGATCACTTCCCTCTTCCTTTCATTGACCAAATGCTCGAACGTTTAGCCGGCCACGAATTTTACTGCTTCCTTGATGGTTATTCCGGCTATAACCAAATTCCAATCGCTCCCGAAGATCAATAGAAAACGACTTTCACGTGCCCATTCGATACATTTGCTTATCGACATATGCCATTCGGACTTTGTAATGATCCTCCTACTTTCCAACGATGCATCGTTGTCATTTTTTCCGACATGATTGAACGCCTTCTAGAAGTTTTCATGGACGATTTCTCTATCTTTGGTGATTCTTTTTCTAAACGTTTACATCATCTTGAGTTGTTTCTAAATCGATGCAAAGAAAAATATTTGACTTTGAATTGGGAAAAAAGCCACTTTATGGTCAAAAAAGGCATAGTTCTTTGACATATCATCTCAAATAAAGGCATTGAGGTAGATAAAGCGAAAATCGATGTCATTGCAAACCTACCCATTCCCAAATCTGCTAAGGACATCCGATCATTTCTAGGAGATGTTATCTTTTACCGACGCTTTGTGAAAGACTTTTGCAAAATTGCTCGTCCTTTGACGACTCTCCTCGAAAAAAACGTTCCTTTTGATTTTAACTTTGATTATATCTCTTCTTTCGAATGTCTTAAGAATGAACTCATTTCTGCTCCAATCATTTACGCACCTAATTGGGACCTCCCATTTGAAATAATGTGTGATGCCTCAAACTTTGCAGCTGATGCTTAGGACAACACAACAATAAGATCCTTCATGTTATCTACCGCGCTAGCATGACTTTAAACGAAGCTCAATTTAACTTCACAACCACTAAAAAAGAGCTTCTAGCGGTAGTTTTTGCTCTCGAAAAATTTAGACAATTTTTGATCGATTCACACATTACTGTATATACGAACCATTCTGCACTTCGATATCTCTTTGCTAAAAAAGATGCTAAATCTCACTTGATTCGTTGGATCCTCCTACTACAAGAGTTTGATCTTACAATCAAAAATAAAAAAGGATCCATAATGTCATAGCTGATCACTTATCTCGTCTTCCGAACGCACCATCTTCTTTGTCAATCAATGAAAACTTCCCCGATGAACAACTTCTTCCAATTTCTATCGATCTATGGTACACTGATATAGTGAACTACTTAGTCACTAAAGAAACTCCCTCATCTTGGTTCAAACATGACAAATTCTAATTCATGTCCCAAGTGAAATATTTCCATTGGGACGAACCATACTTGTTCAAGTATTGTCCCAATCAAATTATCTGACGTTGTATTCCGGATAATGAGATCAAGAGTGTTCTTTTATTTTGCCACGATCAAGCGTGCGATGGACATTTCAGTCCTCGAAAAACTGCGGAAAAAGTGCTTCAATGTGGTTTCTATTGGCCTTCTCTCTTCAAAGACTAATTCGAATTTTACAAAACTTGTGACCGATGTCAAACGTTTGGATGAATTTCTCGACGAGATATGCTACCTCTAAACCCTATTCTTGTGATCGAAATGTTTGATGTTTGGGGTATCGACTATATGGGACCTTTTTCCAATTCTTTTGGAAACTTGTATATCCTTCTCGCTATTTATTACGTCTCAAAATGGGTCGAAGCTGTTCCATGCAAAAACAACGACCATAGAAATGTTGTGAAATTTCTCAAAGAAAACATCTTTTCAAGATTTGGCACAGCTTACACAATAATCAGTGATAACGGAACCCGTTTTTACAATCGATCTTTTGAAACATTAATCAAGAAATACTCGATGACCCACAAGTTATCCACTCCATATCATCCTCAAACTTGTGGGAAAGTTGAAGTTTCAAATCGTCAATTAAAATAAATCTTGGAAAAAACTGTTAACAAAAATAGAAAAGATTGGTTTCAAAAATTTACGGACGTGCTTTGGGCTTACCATACTGCTTTTAAAACTAACCTTTGGATATCCCCATTTCGTTTAGTTTACGGTAAAGCTTGCTATTTACTCGTTGAAATCGAACATAAAGCGTTGTCGGCAATAAAAAACTTAAACTATGATCTTGAGAAAGCTGGCAAAAACCGAAAACTACAACTCAACGAACTAGAAGAACTTAGGAACGATGCGTATGAAAATGAGAAAATTTACAAAAAAAGAACCAAAGTTTTTCATGACAAGTCAATCCTAAGGAAAATGTTTTCGCCTAACGAAAAAGTTCTTTTATATGACTTGAGTCTTTATTTATTCCCTAGAAACTTAAATCAAGATGGACTGGACCATTTGTCGTACGAACTGTTTTTCTACATGGTGCCGTAGAAATAGAAAGCCCTAGGGATGGATCGATTTTCAAAGTCAACGGTCATTATTTGAAATATTTCTTGGAATTTCCCGGTAACCAAGAGGAGGAGCTCATTATTCTTTATGAGCCAAGCAACATCTAGCAAGAATGTTAATCCTCTTTTGTAAATATGTACATATCTTTTCCCATTACACTCATTATATCATGCATTGATTTTGGGGACACAGTCAAAATTAAACGGGGGGCGACGGAGTCTCATTTTCATTTTTTTTTAGTTTTTCATGGCATTTCTTAATTTCATTTTCTTTTAACTAAAAAATCTCAAAATTTCTAAATCTCAAAAACATTTTCTTTTTGGTATTTTGATTTATTTTTGAAATTATTATAGTTTTTGGTTAATAAATTGAAATTTTTGAAAATTTATTTGTCTTTACAAAAAAAATGAAATTTGATTACAAATAATAATGGTTTAACTAGTATATAGGAAGATTCATATGTGTTAATTATGAAATATATTCTAAATGAAAATCTTTGTTTAAAAAGTGGTAAATTTAAAGCAAAGGATATAACACTTTTATCTTCTAAGGTAAATAGTGCTAAGATGATTTTGCAAAACTCTCTCTTTCTAAAAATAAAAAAACAACGCAAAAATATATATAAAAAACAAAAAATTTGTATATATGTGTATATTTTTTAACACCTAGAGTCATGTGTTCACACTCGTGTATTCACTCGTCATGTTGTGTATCCTTTTCACGTAAGCCCGAAATGCAGTGTATGATCGGTATATCTGGCCTTAGTTTATTTGAGTTAGGTGTATGTATATAAAAATTATTTTTAATTACGCCTACAGTCGATAAGTGTTCACATTTGTGTGTTCACTCGTGTTTACCTGAGTTAGGCATATATAAATATTGTTAATATCAATAAAATTTTCAAATAAGAGAGAGTAAGCAACTGAGATCCAAGCATCATTTTAACTTGTTTGATTTGACTTGTTATTGGAAAGAAATGAAATACCACTTTGATAAACTTTGATAATCAACTAAGGATCTATTTCATAGTTACATTGTATTATCGACCGAAACAATAAATTAAGCTATTATCTATTTGTTATGATACCTTAATTTTTGTTGGAAATTTTGACGAGTAAATGACTAAATTTTTCAAGATAATGACCAATACCTATATCTAACTTATTTGTATCAATTAAAAAGTGAATATTTCATTTGTAAATATTTTAAAAAACTTACATTCATCCCATTGTAAATAAATCTTGCACTTGTAAATATTTTCACTTTGCATTTGGATTTTGTGGGTAGTATCCATTAAAAACCCTCACGACACAACATTCGTTTCACTGGGGACACCTAGAAGTTTAACGGCTTGTTGCATACGCTCAATGCAATAGTGCTCCCTATGAAAATGAATTTATCTTAGTTTTCCTTTATTCGAGGACGAATAAAAAGATAAGTGCATGGGTATTTGATGTGTACGTAAATGTGCATATATTTATATCCATATTTTATCTCTTCTTTTAAATAAATGTCATATTTGGGCATTTTAACATATTTAAAACCAAAATTTAATTATTTTCGTATCATCATATATTCATCTTCATTCAGGGGCAAAATGGTTATTTTTGTGCAGGTGTCAATTTAGGAATTTTACTTGGACATTTTTTGTAATTTTTATAGGAAGTTGGATGCATATGGAAGTGGCCTTCATAAAGATATATGTATGCACAAGAGAATATAAAGGAATGAAGAGGAAATAATTCAAGTTCATGATCATGAAGTACCATGCTTACCTACTTACCTAAATCTACAATTAGAAGCTAATGGACAACTAAGTGGAGGTTAAAGCTTCAAGCAAATTTAATGATGGATTAATTAGTGGCTAATGGTTACTTGGTGGCCCACTTCCTAAAGGGCATTTAGGGAAGCATCCTAAAAATGGAATTAGGGTTTTATGCATGTACAAATAACCCTCTTATGTACATCCAAATATCTTCTACTCTCTTTGAAATGAAAATGCAAGTTGTAAGCTCTATATTTCATGAAATAAAAATGGCTTCCTAACCTCTTTCTCTTCTTTTTCTACTTTTTGTTATTTTCTTTTATACAATTTCCTTTTATATCTTTTTATTTCATGCTTTTCATATTTATGCATGTAGAGTAGCTCTCAATTTACTTTCATTAGCTTGCATTTTTTCTTTTCTTTTTGTTTCATGTTGCTTTCTACATTTGTTGCTATTGTAACAAATATGAAAGGCTAAATCCCTTCAATTTAGGGGTAATGAAGCTCCCTTGAATCATATAGATCAACATAATTTTTCATTTATGTCTCTTTTGTGCTTAATGAAAAGTTAGATATTTGTGTGATTTTGTGTTTAATATTGAGTTTGATAGCTTATGTTATTAAAAACAAATAAGCTGTGCTTAGTTATATGAATCACTAATTACCTCTTCATCTACATATGATCAAGGTAATAGAAGTGGATTTTAGAATCAAAATTTAATGGTTTATGTTTCTAATTCAATAGTTAATAAACGACGCTTAAAATAGACTATACTTCTAATTTGTCATTTTCATTAAAACTTTTAATTCCCTTCAAAACTTTTAAAGTTTAAGCATGCTCGTCATGTGTCTCTAACAGGAATATCCACGAAGAAGTAGATGATACGCTTGGATGGAAGGAATCCAAGTGCAGGAAGAGCAAAGAGAAAAGGATCTTACTGTTGGAAAAACAACGCCCATGTAAGCCATATGAACACCAGATGAAGAAATAGTCGTTCTTGAAATATGAATGTTTGTTGTGGAGTTCTTCTATAACCTTACATTTGCACCAGGCCTCGATAATCGTGAGGGATAGTGAGTCTTGCCAATGTTTGAAACTCAAAATGTGGGTTAGCTCTACAAAATTAGGAGGTCATTACAATTGGTTCATGGACAGCACTGTTTAACAATGAGTTTTCTATCGGATTAGAAAATCGTCGAAAAATTTCAAATTAAGCATACAACATACAAAAGTTAGTACGTGTCGAGTATGAGTCGATCCTTAGGGAATTTTTAAGATTTTAAAATTTCCTAATCAATCAAATTAAACCAAGAGTGGAATTTTTTTTTGAAAACTAAGAGTTAAGCAAATGTTGAGATTAAAAACTGTGATTAAAATTCAATTTAGAGGCAAATCCACTTTTTTATATTTTTCACATAAATCAACATAAAATCAAGTGACGATCTTTTTTTTTCTAAGTAGGATTAGCTATGTATTTATCATAAGCATGGCCTACTTGAATTATTAATTAACACAAATCAAACCATCAAATTATAATAAGAATCTAGTCCTGCTTTTTAATTCTCATGAAACAAGGCATATAAAATGAAACCAGAATCTAGTTTAAGCACGATCTACTTAATATTAATCAGTAACATAGATCATCAAATTTTGATTAAAACTTCACTTCATTGCCATGATCATATTTTTAGACGAAGAGGCAATTTGTGATTAATGAGATAAGTATAGCCTATTTGTTATGAACAAAGTAGGCTACCGAATTCAATATAAAACACAAACAAACATAAACATCCATTTCTCATGAAGCACAAAAGAGATCATACATAGAAAATTATGTTGAATCAACATG
This sequence comes from Allium cepa, assembly GCA_030765085.1. NCBI lineage: Eukaryota > Viridiplantae > Streptophyta > Magnoliopsida > Asparagales > Amaryllidaceae > Allium > Allium cepa. Next base: position 738,752,690 of record CM060943.1, read on the forward strand.
ATAAAAGAAAGCTTCATTACCCCTAAATTGTAGGGATTTAACCTCTCATTTGTGTTATCATTTCAACAGATAGAAATTTCAACATTGAAAATAAAATAAAGTTGAGAATAAACAAAGAAAAATAAGATTAACTACTAGAGGGAAATAAACTAAACTAGCGCATAAATGTAAATCTAAACTATGAACATGAAATAAAAGAGAGCATAAAAATAAAAATGAGCATAAAAGTAAATAAAAAGTAGAAAAGAGAAGAGGCTAGGAAGCCTTTTTTATTCCATGAAACATAGAGCTTACAATTTGTATTTTAATTTTCTAACTAATGTGAAAGAGTAGAAGATATTTATATGTACATAAGAGTGCTATTTAAACATGCATAAAACCTTAATTAAATTTTTAGTGTGCTTCCCAAAATACCCTTTAGGAAGTGTGGCCACCAAATAACCATTAGCCACTAATTCATCCATTATTAAATGTGCATGAAGCTTTAGCCTCCACTTAGTTGTCCATTAGCTACTAATTGTAGATTCAGGTAAGTTGATGGGGTCCTCCATGATCATGAGCTTGAATTATTTCCTCTTCATTCCTTTGTATTCCCTTATGCATGCATATATCTTCATGAAATCCTCTTCCATATGCATCAAAATTTTCTATAAAAATCATAAAAAATGTCCAAGTAAAAATTCTCAAACTGACACATGCACAAACATGACCATTTTGCCCCTGAATGAAGATAAATATATGATGATTTGAAAATAATTGAATTTTGGTTTAAAACGTGTTAAATGTCCAAATATGATATTTATTTAAATAAAAAAGAGACAAAATATGGATGTAAATATATGCACATCTACATGCACATCAAATACCCCCATACTTATCTTTTTATTTGTCCTCGAATAAAGGAAAACTAAGATAAATCTATTTTTGCAAGGAGCACGATTGTATTGAGCGTATGAAACAAGCCGTTAAAACTCTTGGTGTCCCCAGTAGGACGAGTGTTGTCTCGTGAGGGTTTTCAACATATACCACCCACAAAATCCAAATGCAAAGTGAAAATATTTACAAAATGCAAGATTTATTTACAAAGAGATGAATGTAACTTTTTGAAATATTTACAATGAAAGATTCACTTTTAAATCAACACTAATAAGGTAAATATAAGCTCTGGTCATTATTAAGAAATTTAAGTCCTTTTACTTGTCAAAATTTTCAACAAAAATTAAGTTGTCATAACAGATACACTATAGTTTGGCTAGTTATTTCGGTTGATAACACAATGTAATTATGAAATGAATCCTTAGTTGATTATCAAAGTTTGTCAAAGTGGTATTTTTATTTCTTTTCAATAACAAGTTAAATCAAATAAGTAAAAATAATGCTTAGAATTCAATTGCTTACTCCCTCTTATTTGAAAATTTTATTGATAGTAACAATACTTACATATGCCTAACTCAAGTAAACTGAGGCTAGATATATTACCCGTGCACTGCCTTGCAGACTGATGTGAGGAGAATACAGAGCATGGTGTATGAATATACAAGTTTGAACAATTATTGAATGTAAGAATAATTAAAAAGAGTTTTTATATACATACACCTAACTCAGATAAACCTAGGTCAGATATACCGATCATGCACTACCTTTCGGGCTGAATGAGAAGGGTACAAAGCATGGCGAGTGAACACATGAGTGTGAACACATGACTCTAGGTGTTAAAAAAATATACATATATACAAAAAAATGTAGATATAATTTTGTGTTTGTTTTTTTAATATTTTTTTTCTTTTTTTCTGAAAAGAGAGAACTTTGCATAATCATCTTAGCACCCTTTAACTTAAAAGATAAAAATGTTATATCATTTACTTTAAATTTACCACTTTAATTAGAATATACTTCATAATTAACACATATGAATCTTCCTATGTACTAGTTAAAACATTGTTATTTGTAATCAGACTTTATTTTTACTTTTGTTAAGACAAATAAATTTTCAAAAATTTCAATTTAATAACCAAAACTTATACTTATGCTATAGTGTTTCGTCAAAAATAAATCAAAATGCTAAAAAGAAAATGTTTTTGGGATTTAGAAATTTTGATTTTTTCTAGATAAAGGAAAATGAAAATTCAAAGATGCCATGAAACTAAAAAAATGAAAATGAAACTCCCCCTACACTTAATTTTGACTGTGTCCCCACAGTCAATACACGATATAATGAGAGCAATGGGGAAAAATATGTACATATTTACAAAAGAGTGTTAACATTCTTACTAGACGTGGCTTGGGACATGAAGGATCATAAGCTCCTCCTCTTGGTTACTTGGAAATTCCAAGAAAGGCTTCAAACGATGACCGTTGACTTTGAAAATCGAACCATCTCTGAGGTTTTCTATTTCTACAGCATCATGTGGGAAAACAGTTTGTACCACAAATGGTCCGGTCCATCTCGATTTAAATTTCCCAAGGAATAAGTGAAGTCTTGAGTCGTATAAAAGAACTTTCTGGTTAGGAAAAAACGTTTTCCTTTGGATTGACTTGTCATGTAATTTTTTTTGTTATTTATTTGTAATTTTTTTTCATTTTCATTCGCGTCGTTCCTATGTTCTTCTAGTACATTGAGTTGTAGTTTTCGGTTTTCGCCATCTTTCTTGAGATCAAAGTTTAAGTTATTTATTTGCCCATAATTCTTTTTGTTCGATTTCAACGGGTAAATGGCAATCTTTATCGTAAACTAAACGAAATGGGGACATACCATGGTTAGTTTTAAAAGCAGTACCTTAAGCCCAAAGCGCATCGGTCAATTTCTGAGGCAATTCTTTTCAATTTTTGTTGATAGTTTGCTCCAAGATTTGTTTTATTTGACGATTTGAAACGTCAACTTGCCAACAAGTTTAAGGATGATACGGAGTGAATAACTTGTGGGTTATTGAGTATTTTTTCATTAAACTTTCAAAAGAACTGTTACAAAAATGGGTTTTGTAAACCTCGAAAAGATGTTTTCTTTGAGAAATTTCACAACAATTTAATGGTCGTTGGTTTTACAAGGAATGGCTTCGACCCATTTTGAGACGTAATCGGTAGCGAGAAGGATAAAGAAATTTCCAAAGGAATTGGGAAAAGGTCGATACCCCAAACAGCAAAGATTTCGATTGTAAAAATGGGGTTTAGAGGTAGCATATCTCATCGAGAAATTCATCCAAGCATTTGACATCGATCAGAATTTTTGCAAAATTCGAATGAATCTTTGAAGAGAAAAGGCCAATAGAAACCACATTAAAGCACTTTTTCCATAGTTTTTCGAGGACCGAAATGTACACTGCACGCTTGATCGTGGCAAAATGAAAGAACACTCTTGATCTCATTATCCGGAATGCAACGTCGGATGATTTGGTCGGGACAATACTTGAACAAGTATGGTCGTCCCAATAGAAATATTTCACTTGGGACATGAATTTGCATTTGTCCTGTTTGGACCAAGATGAGAGAGTTTCTCTAGTGACTAGGTATTACACTATATCAGCATACCATGGATCAATAGAAACTGAAAGAAGTTGCTCATCGGGTAAATTTTCATAGATTGACAAAGAAGATGGTGTGTTCGAAAGACGAGATAAGTGATCGGCTATGACATTATCGAATCTTTTTTTTCCTTTGATTGTAAGGTCAAATTCTTAAAGTAAAAGGATCGAACAAATCAAACAGGATTTAGCATCCTTTTTAGCGAAAAGATATCGAAGCGCAGAGTGGTCCATGTATACAGTAATGTGTGAACCTATCAAGTAAGGTCGAAAATTTTCGAGCGCAAAAAGGAAATCTAGAACACTTTAACGATTGTTGTGTAGTTGAGTTGAGTGTCGTTCAAAGTCATACTCGCGTAGTAAATGACATGAAGGATTTTATTGATGAGTTGTCCAAGGCAGTACCAACCACAAAGTTAGAAGCGTCACACATTATTTCAAATGGGAGATCCCAATTGGGTTCGCAAATGATTGGAGCAAAAATGAGTTTGTTTTTTAGACGTTCAAAAGAAGAGATACAAGCAGAGTTAAAATCGAAAGGAACGTCTTTTTCGAGGAGAGTCGTCAAAGGACGAGCGATTTTGCTAAAGTCTTTCACAAAGCGTCGATAAAAGCCAGCATGTCCTAGAAAAGATCGAATGTCCTTGACAGATTTGGAAATGGATAAGTTTGCAATAACATCGATTTTTGCATTATCTACCTTAATGCCTTTATTTGAGATGATGTGTCCAAAGACTATGCCTTGTTTGACCATAAAATAGCATTTTTTCCAATTCAAAGTCAAATGTTTTTCTTTACATTGATTTAGAACCAACTCGAGATGTTGTAAACATTGGGAAAAAGAATCGTCAAAGATAGAGATATTGTCCATAAAAACTTCTAGAAAGCATTCAATCATGTCAGAAAAGATTCCAACCATGCAACTTTGAAAAGTAGCATGAGCGTTACAAAATCCGAATGGACATTCGTCGACAAGCAAATGTACCAAATGGGCATGTGAAAGTCATTTTGTCTAGATCTTCGAGAGCGATTGGAATTTGGTTATAGCCAGAATGACCATCAAGGAAGTAGTAGAATTCGTGGCCGGCTAAACGTTCGAGCATTTGGTCAATGAAAGGAAGAGGGAAGTGATCTTTACGTGTTGCGGCATTTGGTTTCGATAGTCAATGCAAACACGCCAACCCGTTTGAGTACGAGTTCGAATAAGTTCATTTGAAGCATTCTTGACAATGGTTAGCCCAGACTTTTTTCGTACAACGTGAGTTAGGCTAAACTATGAACTATTAGAGATTGGGTAAATGATTCTGTTGTTGAGAAGTTTAAAAATTTCATCACGCATCGCATCTTTCATTTTTGGATTAAGCCTTCGTTGCATGTCACAAACAGGCTTGGCACCGTCGATTAAATGGATGTGATGTTGAACAAGAGTGGGACTAATTCCCTTTATATCTGAGATCGACCATCCCATCGCTTCCTTGTTTTTGGACAGTATTGAAAGTAAAGAAGTTTCTTTATTGAGAGAGAGAGTCGTAGAAATTATGAAGAGAAATGTTTCGTTATCACCTAATTATGCGTACTTAAAGTGATCGGGAAGTGGTTTGAGGTCCAACTTTGGGAGTTTTTCGATCAAAGAGTTGGGCTGACATTCGGACTCAACTGGAAGCGATTCAAAGGGAAGGGTGTATTCAATTTCATTGGGAATTTCATGAAACAATTTTTCATACTCGGCTTCGTATTCGTTATTAAGGTCAAGTGTCTCATTTTCGAAGCTTTTGCGAATGACACTAACTTCCAACGTTTAGTCATGAGGTTCTTTCGATTTGCTTGCAAGATTGACAATATTAAGATCCAAAGTCATGTTTCCAAATGAGATTTTCATCGAACCATTATGACTATTGATTAGGGCATTTGAGGTGGCCAAGAATGGTCGGCCTAAAATCAATGGAATTTGACTCGTAGGATTTGTCACGGGTTGTGTTTCGAGAATGATAAAATAAATAAGGAATATGAATTTCCCTACTCGAATGAGTACGTCCTCGATTTCTCCCACATGCTTCTTAATGGAACGATCGGTGAATTGAAGCGTGACTTTTGTGGGTTTGAGCTCAGCAAAGCCCAATTGTTCGTACACGTAGTATGGAATCAAATTGATACTCGCATCTAAGACTATCAAGCATTTGTTAATCGTCTTGTCTTCAATTGTACACGAAATCGTAGGGTAGCCAGGATCTTTTTATTTGACGGGCATAGAATGGGACAAGACTTCACTCAAACTGGTGGATAAGAAGACTTTTTTGGGCACTTGAGTGCATCGCTTTTGGGTACACAAGTCCTTAAAAAAATTCGCATAAGTGGGGACTTGTTGAACAATGTCAAGAAGCGGGATATTAAATTTCACTTGTTTAAAAATTTCCAACATATTTTCCATTTGGTCCGAGTGTTTCTTTAGTCAAAGGCGATGTTGAAATGGAACATGATATTCGGTAGGCGAGTCTACTCGAGTAGAAGAAGAAGAATTTTGATAGGCATTCGATTCGACAATTCGCGCCACGTTCTGTTCAGATCGTACGTTGTTTTAGAAGTGTCGAGAGAGGTTTTGCGGTAAATCTTTTGGATTAACAACTTGATTATCGATTTGTTTACCAGAACGGAGAGCTGTGATAGCATTCAATTAGGTGACGTTGCTATCTTGAACAACATGGGCTTGATTTGAATTTGCATTTTGATTTCTGGGATTTGAAATGGGCTGGCTTGGGAATTATCCTCGTTCGCGTTCACTTACAAACGTGGCTAATTGACTCATTTGCATTTTAAGTCTTACAATCGATTGGTTTGTATTTTGCATATACGAGGTCAACAAATTTTGCAAATTCCTGTTTGATTGCAGGCTTTGAGTAGTTGCTTTAGCCAACATTTCAAGAGTTTTCTCAAGTGAACTTAAACGTTTATCGTCTTGGGGAGGATGAGTAGAATTTGGTTGAAAATTTGATTGTTACGGTTGATTATGAGACGGACCCGTAAAGTTTTGTTGAAAATAGTTGGGCTGAAAGGGGGATTCGAAGCATTATTCATGAATGCTTGAAAATTTGGACGAACCATATTCGTGTTGGGATTTGGATGATTTCTCCAACCAGGATTGTACGTTGGAGAAAATGGAACATTTTTAGCTTTATTGAAAGCATTGATTTGTTCGACGGAATTGGGACACTGATCGGATGTATGATTAGGATCGTTGCAATATAACACATCAGTTGGGAAGCATGGTTCATTTGATTTGATGAGAAAACATTATCGATTTTTTTTAATCATTGTGCCGATCTTAGCTTCCAAAGCAAAAGAAGATCCTATTGAGTGTGCACTCGATCGTGAGTAAATTGATTTTTCGTTCGAACATTCCCATTGGGATGATTTTTCAGCAAGGTTTTCAAGAAATTGCCAAGCATTGTCATGATGTTGGGCAAGAAAGTTGTCTTGGCACATTGATTCGAGCATGGTTCGTGAGCTATTTTCGAGTCCATCGTACAAGATTTAGCGAATCGTACATTTTTCAAAGTTATGCTGTGGACATTTTATCAAAAGCTCTTTGAATCTTTCAAAATATTTTCCAAATGTTTCTCCCTTGAATTGATGAAAATTTACAATTTCGTTTCTGGTTCTACTCGTTTTTTTCCAAGGGGTAGAACTTTTTTAAGAAAGATTTTATGAATTCTTCCCATGTTTTAATCGAGTTCGATGGTAAGCTGTACAACCATTTTTCAACGTAATCGTAAGAGGAAATGAGATTAATCGAAGCTTGATTCCATCATCGGAAAGTTGTTGAAGTTTAATGGTTGCGCAAACTTGTTTGAATTTAGTCAAGAAAATGTATGGGTCATCATGCTTGAAATTGCCAAATTTTGGAAGCGTGGCAATATGGTTCGAGAGAATTTGAAAATGCTTACCCATAGAGGTGGGTTACGTGATGCAAGATGGAATAGAAACTCTATCGGGAAAGTTTCTATCCATGAGAATTGGAGGGGCATTCTCGTTCGCCATTTCGGGAGGATCGTCTGTTCGAGTTAAACGGTTAATTGTTGAGTCGCGAGTTCAACGATTTGTTGTTATGTCACGAGTCCAAGTACTCATGCATAAGTGAAAGTCGAGACGAGAAAGACGTTACAAACTAGTTTAGAGAATGAAACATTATTTGGAAATGAAGTGAGAATTTTTTTTTCTTTTTTTAAAAAAAGAAAGGAAACTATTTACTAAGTGAAATTTATTTTCAAAGAAAATTTTGATTTTTTTGTTTTGTTTTGGCATTTCAAAATTTTTTTAATATGATTTTGTATTTTTTTTAATTTTCAAACTTTCAAATATTTACCAAAACAAATTATTTTTAAGAAAGTAGGAAATTTGATTTTTTTTTTCTTTTTCAAAAGATTATATATATTTTTTAATTTTTGTTTTTGATTGAAAATTTTCAAAGGAAAGTAAAATGGATTTTTCATATTTGGGGATTAAAAACTAAATTAAGTAAAATTTACAATTTTTTTTGGATTTTGGATTTTGGATTTTTTTTTAAATATGCATGAACTAATGCAACTAAATGAATGCAAAAGACTTAATTACAGTTTTCTGTCCTTAGTAGCTCCCAACCCAAAATTTTAAAATCACACTTTACCTTAAATCAACAAAATATTTCTCAGCTAGGTAACGAGCAGGGGTTATCGGTACACCACGAATCACTGTAGTAATGTAGTCGAAGGTTTAAGTACCTTTAGAGGTACAACCACTATAATGTTTACGAATCACCGTAATATTTATAAATGATTATTACTCTGTCGTAGCCTAGACACCAAGAAATAAAATTGTTCAAAGAAAACAAATGTGAAGATATAATTAAGCCCTAGATGAGCTCGCAACACAGTTAAGTCGAATCTTTAACCTTTATTATTAGTCAAATTCTACGATTAAATGCGATTTGTGGGATAAGGAAAGGGTGATGAGATCTCTCACCTTATGTGAATTGGGGTATTTCCCTTTGAAAATAAAAATAAGATGAGACGAATACAAAACAAAAATTAAACGTGAATTTACAACGCAACTAAAATGAAGTTTGTTTTTATTTTTGGATTTTGAAATTTTACACACACACACACACACACTATATATATATATATATATATAAATGCAAGCAACCAACAATACAATTCAAATAAAAATGAAGGATGAAAGCACGATATCAGAGCGTGCAAAATTATTGACAATTTTTTTTATTTTTAGCGGCCGTTTTTTATAAGCAAGCAAGCAATTTATTTTAGCAAGCACTTCTTTATTAAAATTAAATAAAACAAAACAAAACTATTAAAGGAAAGGATTTTTTTTTTTAAATGAACAAAGCTATTCAAAAACTCAAAATAGTTCAAAAGCAAAGCATTTTTTTTGGTTTTTTTTTAAAATGATTGTTTTTTTATTCAAGGAAGAAACTAAGAAAAATATGAAATCAAAACAATCTTTATTTATTTTTTAAGTTTTTGTTTTTCTTTTGTTCTGTTTTTTTATGAGTAAGGATGGAGAAAAAAATGAAACAAACAAAATAAAACAAAGAAAAAGAAAAAACTGAAACAAACAAATTAAAACAACATGAAAAGAGTCACAAGTCCCTGTTTTTTATGTTGTTATAAGAAAAGTCCCTGTAGATATGAATATGTAAATTTAGTCCCTATTTTTTGAAAAATAGAAAACGCAAAATGTTTTGCATTTTTCTGACAGAAATTGCAAGCTAACTTGCAATTTTTTGACTTAGAATTTTTTTTTGAAAATTTTGAAAATTTTAAATTTTTTGAAAAAACGCAAGTTAACTTGCGCTTTATATCAGGAAAGCGCAAGGTAGTTTGCGCTTTTATTTTGAAATATTTTAGAAATGTTTGAAAATTTTGAAAAATGCAAGTTAACTTGCGCAATCTGATTTTGAAAAAATTTTCTGAAAATTTTGAAATTTTTTAAAAGTGCAACTTAACTTGCACTTTTTATTAAGAAAACGCAAGCTGGTTTGCGCTTTTATATTTTGAAATTGTTTCTGAAAATTTTTAAATTTTCAAAAAAATTAAAATTTTTGAAAAGCGCAAGTTAACCTGCACTTTCTATAAGAAAGCGCAAGATAGTTTGCGTTTTCTGATTTAGAAAAATTAGACACTTAATTTACATACTCATTATCATAGGGACTTTTCTTACAACAACGTCAAAATCAGGGACCTTTAGTGCAAAGCCCTTTAAAACAAAGCAACAAAATAAAACATACCGGGCCGGCCCACTTTAAAATAAACACAGCACACAATCAAAATATCTATTTCTCTTCTTTCCCAGTCTTACTTTCTCTTCAATCTTTCTCAAATCTATTTCTCTTCTTTCTCACTTCACAAATTCGATAATAAAAAAATTGAAATGGAAAGTCGTGTTGAGGTGGCGATTTCGAGGAGGTTGCGGTTTGCATTCTGGGGATTGGGGGGTTCGATGCTCGCAGTCGATTTAGGGCTTTGCAGTAGGCGATGTTAAGGGTGGCACGGTGCAGGATATATGACAGGAAGTGGATGACGATTCGATGGTGGAGAGAGTGGTCGCGTATGTTGCTAATGGAGGTTGGTCGAGTACGTGATGAGAAACAGGAGTTCGGTTGTGGGTGATTCGAGGTATAAAGTTACTGCCTTTGTGGCAGTGGAGGGTAAGGTGGAGTGGAGTCAGGAAGGTTGATGGTCTGGTCGCGATGGTCTGTTTTTAGGTCGAGGCTAGTGATACAGGCATCGTGGGTTATTTTTTTTTGGTTTCTTTTGTTTGGAGATGATTTTCATGATTTTGATGGAAAGTAAGCTGCGGAATTGGACTGAAGAGCATAAGACAGTGGGTTGTTGTGATAGGATTATGATGAATGTATGTGGCGGTGATGAATGCTGTTGTTTTATTTGATGTAAATGTGAAGTTGTTATGTTTATATGTGGGAAGATGAGGCCGAGATAACTTGTGGTGGATGTAGTGGAGTGGAAGTTGCTTGTCAAAGATGTGTTTATGTATGGTGTGGCTGTTGGAGAAGTAAGCGAGTGGGTATGAGGAGGTTCGGGTACAACAGAGGTTGGTTGAGGTATCTGAAGTTGGTTTGAGGAGATATGTTATGAATGTTGGTGCTGAAGGGTCGGGGCAGTGATGTATGTGTATGACAGAGGTGGGAAGTTTTCACAGTAGTGAGTTGTTACGGTGATAGAGGGCAGGTTGTAAGTTAAGGAAGTGGAATGTTATGTTGTATGAGATTGATGAATGAAGTAGTTGATGTATGCGAGGGAGAACGATTTTGCTTTGGAAGGGTGCAGTTAGGCAGTTATGTGGTTTGTAGTTGTGAAGTAGAAAATGGTGATGATGGTTGAAATGTGAGGATGGATGGTTATAGAGGTTGATGGAGGTCAGTAGGAAATTGATGGAGTATATGTCATTGAGGCTTGCATGGGAGGGTGAATTTGTTGTAGATGTGAGGGTTTTGATTGACTTGGTGGTTGAAGTAGATGTAAAAGAGGCAGAGGGTTTCGGGTGACTCTGTTCAGTTGTGTGAATGTGAGACAGGGGCTGTTGGTAGTGTTATGCAAGTATATGATGGTGATCAGTCGATAACAAGGCACTGTGCAGGGAGGTGGTTATATGATTGAATGTAGTGGTGGTTCAGTAGTGTTATGGAAAGGAAGTGGTTGTCTGGTGTGAATGGTAGCAGACAGGTTGAGTATGGTGAGGACTGTGTGTAGGCAGGTAAATGATGGTTGGGGAAATGTAGGCAAAGGTAAAATATGTTGAATAAAATAGTGGTATCAATGTGCACAGTATATAAATGGTAGTTGTAAATCTGTTGAGTAAAACAGTCAATGAAATGGGTATGTAAATTGAAACGAAAGTTGTACAAATGAAAGTTGCAAATAAAATGATTTTTTTCTTTTGAAATGAGTATGTAATTTTTATTTAAATATGCAAATGCTAATGAAGACCAAAAAAATGCACAAGAACAAAAATACATAATAAAAAAACATAATCTTTTTTTGTATGCGAACACACACAAAAACAAAAACACACAAAAATCAAACAAACTAATTCGAAGAACAGAAAATTAAAATCAAGACTATTCTTCGGCAACAAACGCCAAAAACTTGTTTAACGATGAGTTTTTTATCGGAATAGAAAATCATCGAAAAATTTTAAATTTAAATTTAACCGCAAGCGCACGACGTACAAAAGTTAGTAAGTGGCGGGTACGGGTCGACCCGTAGGGAAATTTTAAAATTTTCTAATCAATCAAATTAAACCATGAGTGGAAATTTGTTTTGAAATCTAGACAGCTAAGCCAATGTTGAGATTAAAAACTATGTGATTAAAATTCAATTTAGAGGCAAATTCACTTTCTTATATTTTTCACATAAATCGACATAAAATCAAGTGAAGATCTTTTTTTTTTAAGTAGGATTAGTTATGTATTTGTCATAAGCATGGCATATTTGAATTATTAATTAACATAAATCAAAGCATCAAACTATAATACAAATCTAGTCTTATTTTTTCAATTCTCATGATTGCATATGAAAAGGAGAAACTTAGCACTCAGTACTCGAAAGCTGGAGAAGGTTCTAATGGTGAGCACCATGATGTTGGTTCTGAAACTCTCGCGCCAAATCAGCCTGAATCTACATCCATGGTTGATCCTCAGTCTGTTCCTGCTTATGATCCTGATTAACCACGATTATCTTCAGTTCACGAGCATGTCTTTGAAGCTGCTCGGCCACCCACGAGGCAAACTGAGGAAGGCATTCTAAACATTCCTTATGCTCACCCAAAGCTGGAAATGTTGATTGAATTAATCGCTAGCTCTTTTTATTTGTTTCAATTCAATGATAGAAGCTTCATCTGCCATGCCCCCTGCAACCAAAGAGTTGCATCACGAGCGAGAGGCTATCATAACAGAAGCGAACACGATTAAAGCTACTGCATCTACAGATGGGGTACAAGGGTGCACACTTACTTTCGATGAACAGATGATGAAGGAACTTCTCAGTCATCACAGTGACCCCTTTGCTGATCTGCTGTTTGTCATGAGTGGAGGCACACCTGTGACAAGATCCTTTGCTTGACTGCTAGCGTTCCCGGCGAGGCTCAAACAATTCATGAGGAGGAGATAATAGCCGAAATTAATGTCGAGATGGAAGCAACTGTGCGGGCCAGTAGCTATGGAGGTGGAATGGCGGGTCTTGGCCAAGCTCCTTTGCGGATGATTTCTCCGAGAGGCACGGTCGTTGATACAAGTGCGCCTCTTCTGCCTTCTAACGTTGGTCCTATCCCTCCGACTCCGCCTTTAGGAAGCATCCCAATTCATGTGAGTTTGGAGGAGTAGGTTACTATAATGCCCCCGACTGGAGATCAACCGTCAAAAGGCAGGGCTCAAAGAGGCAACCGAGTGGCAGCTCCAACGGATCAACGTCGAAGAAAATGCCGAGAAAAAAGAAAGAATAGATATGTCTTTTTGGCTCATTTTTGGTAGACAGATAGAAATCTACTTTTGCTTTTTTGTAGGTCGTGTATGGATGCAAGTTCGGCCCCCGCTAGTAGGACTTTTGGTATAGTTTTATACTCATCCTTTTTCTTCCAAAGAATAGTTGAAATAAAATTTCAATTTATCTCTAGCTCAGTTTGTGTTCATTTGTTAAAGCACTTCAATGCTCGAACTTTCATTTAATACACTTGTGGAATTTTGATCTATAAATCGGTCTTGGGTTCAGTTGACAAGTTTTGGAGTCACGTCTTCGGGTCGCAATCGATCGTTAAGTCGAATTTCGATATTGCATTGTCTCAATTAGTGGCTGGTACTTAAGTTCTGCCTCTATTTTCGGGGATAAGTTGAACTTGTTAACAATCATAGATTGCCTCTAATAGATCGAGCTTAACTTTGCTGAAGCAAGACTAAAACAAGACGAGTTCAAGTGGTCAAATAAAATTTGCTCGTCTATTGGTGATCACATCCTTGCTTTGGGGATTGCATTTTGTAGATTGGCGGTCAGTCACACCCACTTAAGATTTGGAGATACATCTGCGCTCCGGGGAATTAAGTTATTTTAGGGGCGGTCAGTCACGCCCGTTCGATATTCGGAACTTCGTCCGCACTTTGGGGACTTAGATTGATCATGGATGGTCAGTCACACCTACTTTGCTCTCATACTCTGACCTACACTTTGGTGGCCTAGAGTTGTCCTACGGGTGGTCGTTTCACACCTAGCTTGTGTTTATACTCCAATCCGCACTCTGGAGATTTAGAGTTAGTCGATGTTTCCACTCCAGTTTCCACTCTGGGAATCCGGAGTTATTTGATGCTTATACTCTGATTCACACTCTAGGAATCCAGAGTTAGTTGGCATGTGGTCAATCATACCCAATCGGTATTCATGTTTGTACTCCAGTTCGCACTCCGAGAATCTGGAATTGTTTGACAGACGGTCAATCACATCTATTGAGGTTTTAGGATTTCGTTCGCACTCCGAAACGGTGGATCTATCGGGATCGTGGATGGTCGGCTCACATCCACCCTGAGTTAACAAGTGAGGTCGTTAGATGGACGGGTCCATCCTCCTCGAACTTGGTTTGAATACGGGCAAAGTCGTTAGGTGGACGGATCCGCCCTCTTCGAAACCGCATTTATAGGTTTGTACTCCAGTTCGCACTCTGTAAATCAAATTGCAAAGACCCGAAAATTTCGATTTCGAAAAGTCCAGATAGTTAGGAAAAGAAGAAAGAGATAGAAGAAAAAAAACAGAAAACAAGACACAAAATCTCACATTCGCAGCGGATCAAAATATAATATTATATAATAACGTTAATACAAAGAAGCTGTATCAGTTAAATTACATTTTTAATACATCAGAGTTATAACATTCCACAATCACTGGACAGTTAAAATCGACATGCCCAGATAAACTACAATATATCATAGCGGAATACTCTCCATACGTTCTTGCCATCCAGTTCGCCTCCTGAGCTCTAGAACGTCCTTACCTGGATATCTGTAATACTCGGTCTGGAGTTAGTTAAAGGATTATCATGCATCAATCCTCTTTTGGCTTTAGTGTGATGGCTTGTCCCCGAGCTTGGGTTTCACTTAGTGAGTGACCGGTCGTATCACAGTCACTCTCTGTTTGAATAAATCTCACTGCATGTTAGAACTTAGCTCTCTGTGCATAGTGATGGTCGTATGGCACATTTCAAAAAATCACAACTATGGCTCGAAGAGATTGCATTTTATTGCTGAAATAAGAAAATACGGCAAAGTCAGTTGCCTTATTACAAATTCAAATTTCGAAATGCAAAAAAAATTGCAAATGAAAAGTAGACTGAATAAATAAACAGAGCCTGCTATGTATAATAGCAATGAAGACTCTCGCTGTTCCAGGCTTTCGGTAGAGTAAGACCGTCAACGATCGATAACTTGAATGTACCATCTTTGAGCTTTTGTTCGATAACATGCAGCCCTTCCCACGTTGGCTTCTATGTGAAGGAACTGGGTAAATTCTCTTAAGGACGAGATCGCCAATTTCGAAGGTTTGGAGTCGGACCATGGCATTGTTTTACCGGGCAACTTGACTTCGGTATGCAGCTGCCCTCAAATTAGCCTCTTCACGCTTCTCATCCAACAGATCCAGAAATTCGACAAGTAATATAGCGTTCATTTTCAGATTATAACAAGTCACATGATGAGAAGGTACTTCCATCTCGAATGGAATAACGACTTCCGAACCATAAGAAAGAGAGAATGGAGTGTGGCCGGTCATGGTTTTGTAGGTTATCCGATAAGCCCATAAAGCCATGGGAAGCTCATCGACCCATTTGCCCCTAGCTTTTTTCAATCGTTTCTTCAGAATAGAACCTATAACTTTATCAACAGATTCAATCTGTCCATTCATTTGAGGGTATGCAACTATGGAGAACTTCTTCTGGATGTGGAATCGTTGACAGAAATTTTTTAAATTCTACACTACCGAATTGGGCTCCGTTGTCTATGACGATGATATGTGGGAGACTAAATCAGCAGATAATGTTGCATACTACAAAGTTGATCACTTTCTTTGTCGTGATTATAGCAAGGGGTTCAGCTTCCACCCACTTGGTAAAGTAATCGACTGCAATGATGGCATACTTCACACCACCTTTGGCTAGAGGTAGAAAATCAATAATGTCAATTCCCCATAATGAAAAAAGCCAAGGATTGACCATCTAAGTTATCTTGGTAGGTGGGCTCTAGAAATCCAAGTGTGTTTTTGACATATGTCATATTTTCTGGCGTAGTCCAATGCGTCATGATTTACAATCGGCTAATAGTATCCATATCAGAGCACTTTCTTGGCAAGAGCTTGCCTCCCATTGTGAGCTCCGCATTCTCCTTTGTGTACATCGTGAAATACCCGCTTGATTTCATCATGAGCGATACATCGGAGTAAAGGAACACAATACTCTCTTCTACACATGACTCCATTTTAAATAGTGAACCGCGAAGCTTTACGAAGAACTTGTCTCTTTTCACTCCTGCGCTCCGGCAGTGTCCCATGCTTGAGATAGTTTCTAAACGGAGTCATTATGACTGCTTATCGGAAATGACCTCAAGTACCCAATCTATTTCCATCTAATCGATGCTCAGGGAAGATAATGTTTCCATGGGAACGATTCCCATTTGATGTGCCTCACTTATACTGGCTAACTTTGCTAACGAATCGGCTTTATGATTACACTCTTGGGGTTTGCAATAAATGGCATAATAATCGAACTGATTCACTATCTCCTGCACCCGAGCAAGGTAAGCAGCCGGATTTCGGCCTTTGGCCTGGTACTCTCCTCGAACTTGGCACATGACCAATTGCGAATCACAATAAAACTCCAAAGCAATAATTCTTAAATCCCTGGCAAGTCTCAATCCAGCAAGTAGGGCTTCGTATTTGGCTTCGTTGTTGGTCACACGAAAATCGAACTTTAAAGCATAGCATATTGATCATCCTTCTGGAGTTTCAAGTACAACCCCGGCGCCTGAGCAATGATCATTTATGCACCATCAGTATGCAGCTTCTAGATATACTTGGGAGATTCACTGGTTTCGGGCAAGTCCTCTAGGATAGTGAATTCAACGATGAAGTCTGCTAGGGCTTGTCCTTGGATAGCTCGCCTTGGGGTGTAAGTAATGTAAAACCAACTTAGCTCGATATTCCACTTAAGTAACCTACCAGATGTCTCATGCTGCATAAGAACCTGTCGTAATGGTTGGTCAGTGTAGAGGGTGATAGGATGAGCCTGGAAATACGAACGGAGCTCCCTTGAGGCAGTGATAAGACAATAAGCCAATTTTCCAGCTTGGGATAATTTCTCTCTGCTCCAGTCGGTCGTTTACAAATGTAATAGATCGACCGTTGTATCCTGTCTTCCTCCCGAATTAGGGCAGCACTGATTGCGTTCAATGACACCGCCAAGTAGATGTATAATCTCTCATGATCAATGGGCTTCGACAGAATGGGTGGTGTGGAGAGGTGTTGAATTAGCACTCGGAATGCACCCTCACATTCCGTAGTCCATTCAAAGTTTTGTTTCCCTTTTCTGATCAGGTGGAAGAAGGGAATGCATTTGTCAGTGGATTTAGAAAAGGGCCTGCTCAGTGCTGCTAATCTTTGGACTTGCTTTATAGTTCTTGGAGTCTCAAGATTTCTGATTGCCCAAATCTTTTCAGGATTAGCTTCGATCCCTTAAGGATTGACGATAAACCCAAGGAATTTTCTGGATGAGACCCCAAAGTGACATTTCAACGGGTTAAGTTTCATTCTATATTTTCGAAGGATGTTGAACGTCGATTCCGAGGCTCTGAAATGATCAGTGGGGAATCACGACTTCACAAGCATGTCGTCCACATATACCTTCATGGTTTTTCCGATCTAATTAGCGAACATTCGATTGACTAAACGTTGATAAGTTGCCCCGGCATTCTTGAGCCCGAGTGGCTTGACTTTGTAGCAATAAAGTCCCAAATCGCCTACAAAGCTGGCATGCTCCTGGTCAGGCAAGTGCATAGGTATTTGATTGTACCTAGAGTGCGCATCCATGAAGGATAAGATCTCATGTCCAGCTGCTGAGTTTATGAGCTGATCAATTCAGGGAAGTGTAAAACTGTCTTTAGGACAAGCTTTATTCATGTTCGAGTAATCAATACACATTCTCCATTTCTCGTTTGGTTTTCGGATAAGTACGGGATTTGACACCCATTCTGAATATAATGCATCTTGGATAAACCCATTCGATTTGAGTGTTTCTACCACTTCTTTAAGGGTGGAAGATCTCTGGATCCATGCCACGCCTTTTTTGCTTGACCGGGACATGCCGCGCGTCAATATTCAATGTTTGGCTTGCAATGTCTAGGGAGATTCCACACATGTCAGAATGTGTCTAGGCAAACACATTGAGGTTTGTCTAGAGAAATTCAACCAATTCCTCTTGCATTTGTTGGCTTAGCTGAGATCCAATCTTTATCATTTTAGAATCGTCATTATCGTCGATCGGAACATCGATCGTCAACTCGACCGGGGAAGCTTGACTGTCTTTACTTTCGTCTTCACTTTCGGTATCTCTTGGTTTAAGATCCCTTGGAATTGGTTGGGATGCCTGAGGCTAGACCCAGGCATTAGCCGTCAATTCTCAATAAAGCGGACACAAAGGGATTCCTCTATGCCCTATTCCTTTTCTTTCCGCTGCGCCTCTCGCAGCTCAGCAACATAACAGGCTTGTCCAGCAGCCTGGTCTCCCTGAACGACTCCGACTTCGTTGTTGGTAGGGAATTTTAAAGTCAGACATCAAAGGGCAATGGCAACCCTGAATTCGACTAGGGACAGTCGGCCCAAGAAAGCAATGTATGGAGAGTCTATATCCAACACAACAAAATGTAATATCTAGACTCTCCGGCTTTCTCCAATTCCCAACTCCATTGGCAGTTCCACCACTCCAATGGGTATAGTTGCGCTCCTATTAAAGCTATGTATATGAGATTGACAAGCTTCAAGTCTTTTGTTTCCATTCTCATTTGATCATAGGCTCGCTTGAACAGTATATCCACTGAACTCCCACTGTCTACTAAGATCCTCTTCATCCAAGCAGTACCTACTTGAGCTAAAATGACAAGTGGATCAATGATTAGGGCTTCGACTCTGTCGGCATCCCTGTCTCGAAATAAGATGTCACCTGTCATCGTCTTTTGTTGCTTGGCCGGAGCCCCGACTTCCAAAATACTACAACATTCGATGCTCGCATGCCTAATGGAACTGGCATATGACTCAATTTCCTTCTAGCTTTGGTCTACTGGATGAGAACCACCACTAACAGTATTTATCACCAACCTCTCGCCAGTACGAGCAGGTTCCTCCTATCTTGCCTGACTTGTAATATAGTTATGATTTGATGGACCCACACAACCTGACTGCGGCACTCGCACAAGCTATTCCAACTTTCTTTCATGTATTTACTTTTCAATGATATCCTGCAAATGATGGCACTCATTCATATTATGGCCATAGCTATTGTGGAATCTACAAAACTTCCCCGTTTAAATCTGTCTTTCCTATAATTATTTGGAGCAATTTTCTTACACCGAATAGTATTATTGCAGGTCTGTAAGTACACATTTTTCGGCGACATATTTAAAGGGGTATAATTTTCAAACATAGGAGCCCGACGTCACGGCCTATGATTCTGCTCTTGTTTCCTATTTTGATTTCCATTGCTTTTCTGTTGATTCTGTTTATTTTGTATGTTCAATTATACCTTTTTCGAAACTCTCTTGGGTTTAACAGTGACATTTATCTGGATTCCTTCCATACTGGGTCCTGTGTCATCCTTTTTCCTAGACAGTTTTGCATCCTCCCTTCTCAAGAACTGGGCTGCCTTAGAATAGAAACGGTCCAATGATGCAAGAGGTTTTCTGGCCAACCAGTTGTCGAATTTAGAATCGAAATCGATCCCCTTAGTCAGTGTCATCAGAATTGAGTTATCATTGGGATTACTAATCTTAGCGCATGCAGCGTGAGACCTCTCTAGATACCGTCTAAGTGCCTCTCCAGGAGCTTGAGTGACACTAGACAAGATATTAACATCTTTCGGCCTTGTGACATGCATGCGAAAATGTTCAACAAACTTCGTTGCCAACTGTTCAAGACACGAGATAGATCGAGGTGGTAAACGAGTAAACGACATAGTAGTTATGTCCCCTATGGAAATCAGGAAGCTTCAACATTTAACTACGTCATCGGCTCGTGCATCGTTCATCAACCACTCATACATTAATATATGTTGATTAGGATCAGAGGTACCTTCATAAACGGGTAGAGTTGGCATCCTGAATCACCAAAGTGGTTCAGCGTAAAGTATATCATCAGTGAAAAGGGTATGATTTTGGAAGATTCCACAGTCGTCGTTGGCGAGACCTTAACTTTCACGGGTCATCTGAGGGATCATCGTCGAGATGCCCGGCATTTGGACTTTTTGAGCCTGCTGGGCCAAAGTATGGTCGAGTTCCATAATGCGAGGATGGGCTGTGTCGGTCGATGGTCCATGTCTCACCTACTTGGTTCTAGGTTCTCAGGGACATACGGTTCAGGTGTGTATTCATGTTGACGACGGTTCAGATCTATCCGGTTTCAAGCATCAACTCCCAAATCAATGGCAGCGGTGGCAGCGCGATCGTCAGTAGTATGATAAGGAACGGTACCTCCCCCGGAGGAGGGTCCAGTTTGATGGCCAGTTAACGGGCCAACCCTCGGTTGCCCAAGACTTAAGGTGCGCTGCTGTCCAGTAGCTTGTGTATAGCTTCTGTCCATCCGTGGGCACGTGGATCTATGGTGGTAGCCAGAAGAGGCTGAACTCTCGGTGGATGAATAGGAAGCCTGATCCCTTCTGGATCTCCTTTGTCTATGACGATTCAGTTGGTTGGTCAATTCTGCATTAGCAGTGGCAGCTTTGTGTCAGCTCTTGCATTAGCAATTGAAATTCTTCCTTGGTAACGGGGACTTGCCGATTTGAAGGTCCAACAGCATTCTTATTGGTAGGAGGAAGCTGTATGGGGCTATGTGTGTCCCATCCTTCTGGATCTACAACAGTTGAAGTAGTCCTAGTGTTGACTGTGATGGATAGCGAAGCTCTTTCCTATACTTGGTGCAAATCTGAATAGGATAGAAGAACCTTAGGCTTGAAATCTGGATCTTCTTCTTAGATTTAGGCAACCCGGTATCGATAATAGATCCGATGAGCAGGAGAAAAACCGGGTTTTCTCAATGAAAGCACCAAAGTGTTTGTACCAAAATTAGACACAACACTCTTTGGATGTGTTTGAAGAGATAAAATGAAGAATATAAATGGAAAAGGAGGAAAATCTAACAACCACACCAATGATAAGAAAGAAAAGCACACAAAAACACACGAATTTAGAGTGGTTTGTCATATGTCCTATGTTCACTATGAAATGATTTACTTTATTGATTTTTGCTTGCTGGTTACAATGTGTTACAACGGTAAAATTCGAGTACAATGGTGATTTCGGCAGAGTCTGGACATAGAAGAGCCAAAAGTCCTTTTTCAGTAGGTCCTAGGCTGCTATTTGTAGGTGTAGGCAGAAAATATCTCGCTCGGATCTCGGAAGACCTTTACTCTCACGTGGGTGGGCCTGCTTGATCGATCCCTGATCGTTTGGAGTTGATCCATGATCGATACGAACGCAATTCGTATCGATTAAGATTTAGTCCAATTGAGTTGCAATCGATCGTGGACATTCCCAAGGTGGTATGCAGGCTCCTATGAAAATTTGGTGGCATTTGGACTTGTGGATTTTGAGTTATGATCGATGCAAGTTTAGATTTGCAAAACATTGCTACCTTTGTATCGATACTGTTTGTATCGATTACTTCGTATCGATGGCTCAACACATGATGTTAGTTGACGTGGCGCTAACCCTTTGGGTCGATCCACTTTTTATGCCGACCGACTGAATCTTCCACTTTTACATGCCTTGTTCGTATCGATTTGAGTCTATCGCTTTAACTTCGCATCGCTTCCTCGCACCCGACCTCGTATCGATCCTTTATAACTGCTTCGTATCGATACGAACTTATGCTCTTCTTATCTATAAGTCAAAGGCCATATCGTATGGCTTATTCTTTGGGTTTCATATCGATCTATGGTCGATCGATACGAATCATGTTTTGCACTAGATTGATACGAAATGGACTCACATGTTACTGCTGACGGATACAAGGTGGGTCTGCCAGGATGGATACAAAGTGTGTTTGTTTGGATGGATGCAAAATGAGTTTGTCTAGATGGATACGAAGAGAGATAACCCTAATGGACATGAACAAAGTCGATTTTATTGGTTTACATCAATCGTAACTTGAGCATACGAACTCCGATTGATCTGAAATATGAAACGTTGGTTTTTCGTAGCTTTAATTGTCATGTCTCGTTTCTTGTAGCTCGATCCGGACTCAAGCAAAATTTACTGGCATCCATAGCGAAATTTATT
This sequence comes from Allium cepa, assembly GCA_030765085.1. Taxonomy (NCBI): domain Eukaryota; kingdom Viridiplantae; phylum Streptophyta; class Magnoliopsida; order Asparagales; family Amaryllidaceae; genus Allium; species Allium cepa. The sequence goes on from CM060943.1 coordinate 738,774,791, forward strand.
TAACCGTTTTTCAGGATGAACTATCTTTAATTTCTATTCAACTTCTTAGTGTCACGGCCTTTCCAAAAGGCGGGATAACAGATAACATTGATGCAAGTCCAATGCAAAAGACCGCGTCTAAATCCAACCTCGTATGGAAGAGTTATTCAATTTATAAGATCTCGGATTAAATAACTAATAAAATAAAATAAATTACATAATTAAGTTAATTACCCCACACAAACTCCATCTTCCCCCTTTTAATAACTTCTTTACATGTGCATAGAGGTGCACTCTTAAACCCAACATGCTGAATACTTCCATCATCAATTTCTCCTTCATCTCTCGATGAAATTAAGATCCATCGATTCGTACAAAGTCCACTACATGAGCTTTACACATCCATCACCATGAATCAAAGGTTGACTCACCATATGAAATCGCGACCTGACAAGGTTTTGGTGTGCGGCACTCCTCCAAAGAGCATCGCACCCTCCAAAATCATCACCACCAAAGCCCCTCGCCAAGAAAAGTACAACATTAGTCTTTCCTACGCTTAACGACGCCTCAAACTCTAGCAAAATGGAACCCTAATTTAGGACATCAAATGTAGACTATAACCAACTCGAGTGCACACTACAACATGCATATGTATTTTTACATCTAGATAATATAAACTCAAAGATCCTTGTTTTGCTAATTTTTTTTACGTGTATGATTTTATTTTGATTTTAGAAGGTGGATTGTTGATTTTCTTTCTTTGTGTTAGCTTATTGGAAAAATAAAAAGAAAAGAGAAAAAAGGAATGAGGAATAGTCAAGTGGGTCGAATAATCTATGTATGGAGTTTGCTTATTATGCTAATTTGACATCTCGTTACATAGAATTCCATTCATGTACGAACAACGAACGACAAAACAAAAATATGACCCCACACAAAAATGCAACAAAATCACAAAACAACTATAATATACGCTGGTTATCTAATTCAATAAAATCACAGAAATAACATCATTTACCATAAAATACGTCAAACGACAAATTTAAATATTTTCCAAATTAAAAGTTATGGAAAAATCCTATAATTTATATTTAAAATACGTTATTAGAAATAAAGTCATTTTATTAACGATTGATTTTCTTTTTATTTATTCGAACAATTTACTATAATTAACAAAATGGGTTCACCATTATTATTTATAAATTAAAAGGAGTTGAATAAGGTTATTTAACCCATTTAATTAATATTTTAATTCACAATTCAAACATTTATATAATGCGTATATTTGAATACGAGTTATTTAAATTTTAAAATACTAACTATTTAAAAATTAATTAAATATTCAAAATCAAAAACGATAAAGTCGGGATGTTACACTCCCTCTTCCTCCCGTTAAAAGAGTTTCATCCCCGAGATTCCTAAAGGAAGAAAATCTCCTATCACCCTTAGGCTTTAAAAACTTATTAATTAGAATGGGTTATCAAACTTTTAAATGTTATGAAAAATTTCAGCAGCACCATTTGCGTGGCTGATTCGAAAAAACTACAACTCCCAACAACTGGCCCAATCAACAAAGAAAATAAAAGCTAAGTGGCCTCTTATATGTAGGAAATAAAATCGTCAGTCAAAATACCAATTTTTAAATCTACTACGTACCACTTTTGCATTTGATTTTTATTTTTGCAAGAAACTTACTATCTCGATAGGATTGTAGGTGCACAAGGAATCAAATAATAATCTCTTGCATCCCTATACCTATCTTGTATTTATATAATCCAAGAAAGAATCATCCTGACACAAGAGCGATATACTTGCTATTTCTACCATAAGTAAAAGCAACTTCAGAAATATGACAACCATATGCAACAAAAGTACAAAGAATACTGTAATAAATACCAAGCATCCAATCTTTTAAAAATATAAATTTAGAACTAAATGTCTGAGAGATTATATTCAAAATATATTTCCAAATTCTTCGAAAGAGAAACAAATCAAAACCAAAATCAATTATAACAAGGAGGGGCCTCCTCCTACTGAAGCCAGGTATAATTCTAGAATCAAAACGACAAGGAGTATCCAGTGGTATTCTGGTTCCTCCTAAGACAATAGCTATAGTAAACAAACATACACGACGAGTCTTCCAAATCAGAAAACTTCCAATTGAGCTTTAGTCATAACCAAAATATTTGAAAAATCACTTCACAAAACCTTTTTCGAATATTCTAAAATAATATTACTTCACTAATACTTTCAAAGTAATAATATTATTATTATTTCATAAATTATTTCAAAATCACATTTCAAAAGAACTGGGATTTATGTCCTAACAAACAACAACATTATAAATCATAGTCTATAAAATCACACTATCAATCAAATCAAATTCCATAAAGGAATAAACTAACACTTACTATTATTTAAAATGTTAAATGACTAACAGACAAGATTAAGAATTTTACTTAGGTTCACAAATTTCTCGTGCTCATCAGCCTTTGGTTATTGCTTAGAAGATTATCTAAGCCACCTTAGAAAAAAATTGTAAGTCACTCCCCAAACTCTCCTAAACCACATAACAAGGAATATTAATATACTTAAACCCATAAGATGTACATAAATCATCCGTACACAATATCTGATCTGACCGCTTGCTCGGATACATAAACTTTACTTCTAAACTAGTATGGCTCACTCAACCACCTTCGTACAGACTCCAATCAGTTCTCTTTATTAGAAACCTATGTTCTCCTTATATAGCCATATATTACGATATAAAACCTTAATATCACATCAAGAATCCAAATCAAGTGTATGCTGACAAAAATCAAGTGATAAACCCTTTTTCGGACTGGTGCGAATCACCCTAAAGTTTTGTATTCAAATCCTAGATCCAAAATCTTTGTAAATAAAATAATTTGCGTACAACTTACACACCTAATTTTATTGGTTTCTTAAATACATCAAATATTTTTATAAATCATTTTCATTTTTCATTTTTAGTATTTCATTCAATAATAAAATTATTTATGAATTATTTCACAAATTTCCACTTAAGTTTATAAACATTTTAAAGACACAACTTTATAAAACACTAAATTAAAAAATTACTCCACTTTTATTTACTTGTATAATACTCTTCTACATCCTAAGAGTATGTACAAAATTTCAATTTTATTTATTTAATTATTATTTAATTTTAATTTTATTTTATTTTTTCAAAATTCAAATGGATGCCCAAACAAAATATGGGTCTTAAAACTTGAGTCAACTACTCCGACCTCTTTATTTATCTTGTTCGATAAGTAGCTAAGAAGAGCATGATGCTGGTATCAAAACTTGGTCCTAGAGCCTACTTTCCTTAGACATCCCTAAGGTGAAAACATTTATTTAGTCAGCCTAATAACACCAAGTAGTTTAGACAACTTAGACGATTAACAAAAACCATGTTTTTAATAAAGCAGTGCATATTAAAACATTTCTATCCAATTTAACTATTTAAAAATTTGAGTTAAATTATCTCTTTCTCTATCCAAGAGTTTACAAATTTCATTTATCAAATTATTTATCAAAATACCTTTATATCTTAAATCAATTTCCTTTAAAGAAACTTAAGAACTAAATACACATTTTTTATTTCAAAACCCTTTTTGAAGTCATGCTACATATAGTCCTATATATAAAATAACTTTAACAATTTTTTCACGAACACTCATTTTGGGTTCATTTCGATTTGAACTCATTTCGATGGCACAATGATAAAGAGAATAATTTACCGACTGCACTACAACATTCGCCTAAGCATATATTCGATCGTCACTTAGACAATTATTCAAATTACTACAAAACTAATCAAGATGTTTCCTCAAAACTATCCAATGAAAATGTATCTTTATATAAAAAATCACTTTGAAATATTTATTCTCATGAATACCTCTAAGTAATACCATTGTTAATTTTCGCAAAATCCTTTCGTAATCAATATCAAGCAATTCCCGGATTTAAATACTCAAAAACTCTTTGTACTTATAAAACACCCTGCTCATATAAAACCCTTAAATTATCTAATATTACGATAATTACCCTTTATCATAATAAACCAGTTTTAAAACATGTTTTATAAACCAAATTTATATAAAATTGCCTTTATGTAAAATCATCTCATATTATAATAGTTCTCTTTTATTGCAATAAAATTATCTTAAATATCTATCCTCTAAACGTCTTATCTTTACACTTAGATTACATTAAAAAACTTTTATTGAAAGTTTACTTTTAATTCAACACTATGAAAAATGGCTTTTAACTTAACATTTTCTCTGAACGTCATATAGTCAAATTGTGAAACTTAATTCACAAAGGGTTCATTTTTAATGTGCCCATAATTATCAAAATAATAAATGCCCACAAACTGATCGAGCATAATACAACATTCCAAAAACAATAATCAATGCTTCTAAACTATTCGAGCATGACAAATCAAACAGTAATGATTATAAACAAATATTATCATTAACAAAAAAACCAACATAATTATATAAATATGAAAATTATTCCTTTATATATAAAATATATATAATCCTAGGTAAAATATTTCATTTACAAAATTTAAAAAAATCAATATCTTGGCCATTTGCCTTGCTTTAGTGTTTAGAAATCCCTATCGACTCTATGGCATCCCGCGTCCCGACCAGAATTCATAATCCACTCAATAGACCACTTAGCATAAGACGTTTTTATACAATAACAAATACACTCTTGTGTAGATACATACTCTTAACTCATTCTAGGGTGCCACGTACTCTATTTCTAATGATTCATACCCTACCAAAGTCAAGGTTCTCGCTTAACATTTAGCTCGGGTATCATTTGGAAATGAACTACCTTTTCAACCCTCGATAGTCGGCACTCTATACATCCACGATAGTCAAATATCGAGCATCCAAGTGCAAGAAATGCGGGTTTCTAGGGTAAAAAGAAAAAGAACTGGTAAAAACAAAATCTCACAACGAAATGACAATATATAATATAAAAAAAAGATAGCAAAAGATGTCACTCTAAGATATAGGGTATATAAGAGTTAAAAATAAACCTCATCAACTTGGATAGTTATAACTTCATAACCTTACAATTGCTGATGGGAATATTTATAATAATACAGCATAAAAAAAAAATTCTATGGCCGGTGAATCAACAGCTCTACCTTACGAGCTTTATGTCCAACCAACGATAATCTGGAAAAATACACAATATGATCCAAGCATTATAATAAAATAACACCCAGATCAGTTTGGAAAACCAGCGTGAGAAAACTAAAGAAATATGGTGAACATATAATAATTCTATGAGACCATGCCGCTAAATATGGAACGAATTTTTACCTCATAAGAATAACATCCATACATGAAAGAATGGAAACAAATTAGAACACAACCCAAATTTTAAAGATTGGAGATACAAAGGAACAAAATCCAAACTTAAAAAATGCACACAATAAACATCAAGAAGTGTTCCGGGCTCTTCTCGATGCAATAATGAACACAATTCAAAGGTTAGAATCAAAAGCAAGGAAAAGGAATTTTTTCTAACAACGACTAGGAGGGTGCGCCTCCTTACTGAAAATATACCTTGAGAAATATACTTGTGAACTACGAAGGCTCTCGAAAAATGTACATACCGGACCCGCCAACCTTACCGAGTACCCGAGTATTTCACATCTCCGTGCGCATACAATCTAATCCAATCAAGAATAGGTGTTAATATACCCTAATAGGACAACCCCGCATAGCTTAACGTCTAATCACGCTTTGGTTTTAGTCATTTTCGACAAAGGATATCAATGATCAAAATGAGCAACAAATCATATTAGGTTGACGAAACACAATAGTGCAATCGATAGCAATAAAACACTATCGAGAATAATAAAAAAGATTGTATATGGAAATTAAATTTCTTCTCCTTATCACCACTCGTCGATTTCAAATTTGTATTATCCCTAGGTTAAAAATGAAGTCGAGGCAGTTAAGATAGTGTTAACTCTATGCCTTATCTTGACGACATTTTTAACCTTCAAGATAGAACGAGTTTCCATACCTTGACGTTTAGTGCAACGGAAATTAATTTTTTTATACTTTCCATAACCTAATTAAACTTTTAAAAACCGAACTTGTGCTTGGTTTTTTACATCACAAATAGTAATTTTAAAAAGCACTATTAAAGTTATTAATTTGCTTTATAACTCATTATTAAAATGATTAAATAAATTTAAACATCGTTATTAAAATGATTAATTAATTTTAAACATCATCATCAAAATGATTGATTAACACAATTTATTATTAATATCTCAAAATAACCTTTCGCTTTGGGATAATAATAATTTAAAAATATTTAAAATCCCTAAATTCCCTCCAAATACCTATAAAATCTTTATGAACCCACTAGAAAAGAATTTACAAAATATTTAATGTAAGTAACCCTTTATAATTTAAAATAACATTAGTTATTCCGAAAGATAATAAATCATATTTATAATCTTTTTTCATAAATTCAAAACAACACTAATTATTTTGAAAGATAATTAATCAAATTTGTAATCTTCTTTTTTAATTTAAAACAACATAATTATCTGGAAGGAGAATTAATTAAATTTATAATCTTTCTATAAATTTAAACAACATTAATTATCCTGGAATGAAAATTTATCAAATTTATAACTTCTTTTATAAATTTTAAACAACAATTATCCTTTATTTCAACATTCTCAAAAATATTTGAAAATATAATTTAATCAACTTTCAAAGTGTGAAAATGCAAACATTTATTTTGTAAAAATACAAGCACAGTTCAACACACAATAAAGGGATGATATTTCAGAAGTGATAGTATAGCAATAACCATTATAAGGACACTTACACAATCAAACAGTATATCGTAAATATTTCAAACAAACATCAATATAAACAAGATAATAATATAAGTAAGAAGCATATTACAATAAATTAATAATGGAGAGAAACGCCTTAGGGTCTCCCTACAGAAGTCCCCTGTAAAACAATGATTATTTATGCAATCCGCTTTTTAAGCGGGAATTCAAATTCAAATAACCAATCAAACACAAATATCAAATATATTATTATTAACCATTGTAATCAATAGCTAACATATCATTTACCACATATTAATTAACTTAGAAAATAATCTTTTTACTTTGCAAGCTAGAGTGGTGATTTATTCTACTCGATGGATAGCCAAAATAATATATTCAATTTAATTATAGCAGATTGATGTTTTATTCTACTTAATAGATATCCAAAATAGTCTACTCAATTTAGTTATAGCAGAACGGTGTTTTATTCGGCTAAATAGGCATCACAAACGAAGTATAACTAATTTAACTATGTTAAATGTAATTAAATTAAATCACTATAATATTATGATTAATTTATACTTCACTAAAACTATCAACTATGCTTGAAGCATTCGACAATAACCTATAGTAACACATATATCATATAGTTTATTAGAGGTGAGGTAAACTCACCGAAATTCTAGTTAACCATTTCGCATTTCGGTTGGATCTAAAATCGAATGGTGTTCGATTTTAGCTCAAAATTCTATTGGCTCCAAATTCAATGGATCCAACTCCAACGCATAAATAACATCGATACGAGTCTAATGCAAAAGACTACATCCAAGTTTAACCTTGTATGGATGAGTTATTTAATTTATAAGATCTCAGATTAAATAACTTAATTAAATCAACTTAATTACATAATTAAGTTAATACCCCCACAAACTCCTTCTTCTTCCCTTTTAATTACTTACTATACATGTGCAAAGAGATGCAGACTAAAACCCAACATGCCGAATTCTTCCATCATCAAGTACTCCTCCAACTCTCATTGAAATCAAGATCCATCAATTCGTACAAACTCCATCACGCGAGCTCTACACATCCATCACCATGAATCAAAGCTCGACTCATATGTGAAATCGTGACCTGACAAGGTCTTGGTATGACTTGGTAACGTCGCACTCCTTAAGAGAGCGTCGCACCCTCCAAAATCATCACCATCGAAGCCCCTCACCAAGAGAAGTACAATGCTAATCCCACCTATGCTTAAAGGTGCCTCAAACTCTTGCAAAATGGAACCCTAATTTCAAATACCAGTAGTAGACCATGACAAACTTGAGCTCCTACCATAACAAACGTATGTATTTGTAGATCTAAACAACACAAATTAAAAGATCCTTGTTTTGCAAATTTTTATTGTGTAAATGATTTTGTTTCGATTTTAGAAGGTGGATTGTTGATTTTCTTTCTTTGTTTTAGCTTACAGGAAAAGATAAAAAGAAAAGAGAAAAAGGAATGAGGAATAGTCAAGTGGGTTGAATAACCTAAATATGGAGTTTGGTTTATTATGCCATTTTCAGCATCTCACTACATAGAATTCCGTTGGTGTACGAATCGTTAATAACAAAACAAAAAATGGTCAAGCATAAAAATGCGACACGATCGCAATACAATAGCAATATACACTGGTTATTTTATTCTATAAAATCACATAAATTCAATCGTTACCGTAAGACACATCAAATGAAAAATTAAATATTTTCCAAATTAAAAATTATGAAAAAATCCTTTAATTTTAATTAAAAATACATCTTTAAAAATCAAGTCATTTAATTAACAGTTGATTTTCTTTTTATTCATTCGAACTATTTATTATTGTAAATAAATGGGTTCACCATTATCATTAAATTAAATGGAGTTAAATAAGGTTACTTAATCCATTTAATAAATATTTTAATTTACAACTCAAACATTTAAATAATCCCTATATTTGATATAAGTTATTTAGATTTTTAAACACCAATTATTTAAATATTTAAAAATTAATTAAATAATCAAAATTAAAAACGATAAAATTCTGGGATGTTACGCCAAACCACTTCCATTGCTTTAGGATGATGGTTTCAAATTTCATACAGTGTTCTTAATTGAAAAACGAACATACATTTTGAAAGTTATAGTTGTTTTAATTTTTGATTGTTGTTGGCCCGCTTTAGTAGGTAACTAACTAAGCCCGTGCTTAAGCCCACTAACCCATCTAGAAAATATTGATAAGGGGAGGCTGTAGAAATGATCTAAGTCATTTCCATCTTCCCCAAAATAGCGCTAAACCTCCATTAACCCTAATTTCATCAAAAATTCTATCTTTTCCATACTAATCTTAGCCAAATCATCAATTAGAAGGGTGATTAGTGTATGGACGCTTGAGATTATCATTTTGGTTGATTTGCATTCCTCTTCCTTGCAGTCCACTTTTGATCTAAGAAGAGAATTGGTATTTTGGGTATTTAATGAGTGGTTCTTGACCTCTCACTCTACTATGCATGTTTATATTGTTAGAATTAGTGTTTTTAGCATGATTTTGCTTCTAAAATGTTTTTTTAACTTTAATCACATTCTAATATACGTTTATGGTCAAAATCTAACAGTTTTAATATAGTTTTACAAATCCTTTTGTTAATATTCATATGCTAGTGTAAAAGTTAGATTTAGATTAGGATTTGTTCGATTATCATGTTCTTATGTATTGCATATATAAATGGATGTATATGTATGATATTCCATGTTTGTATGTTGTGTTTTGATATGTTTTTCTAGTGCTTTTAGGTAGTTAGGAAAGGTGTGGTCGAATTGGCAAATTGAAGGCAAAAATGGTAGGAATTGGATGAAACTTGGAGGAGGGGTTCTGAAGCATGGGTAGAGTCCAGGATTCGAATTACACTAAAATTAGAGCTAAGGAAAGGACCGTTACTGAAAGCTTCTGATCGGTACTAAGTGCTTTTGGTTGATGGAAAATGCTCGGCGGATGTTTGGTTCTTCAAGTCGAGGCTAAGGCTGATGAGAGAAGGTCAAGTGTAATAATTTGGGTAAGTACTGGACTTCATACCGAGAGCTTTGGAGGGCATGGAAACGAAAGGTTTGAAGTTTGTACTAAGTGCTTCGGAGTTGATGCTGAGAGCTTTGGTGGAAAGTGGTTGGAGTCCAAGCGCTAGGAAGATGGAGCACTAGAAGAAGGGGAAGAAAGTTAGCCAAAATTGGCCAAGTACCCAACTTGGTATCAAAAGCTTTTGGTCGGTACTGAGTGGTTTATTTTGGTAGAGTTGGGATAGAATCCCCAAAGAGTGAAGTAAGGACTCTACAGGTTGTGATGGAGGTGCTTGTTTATTCGCTTAGTGTTTAATGGCAATGTAGTAGCACGATGATAGCTTCAGGACTTCGGTGATGGAAACTTGATGGTGGATGGAGTTAGGATCTGATGATGATGGCTCGATGTTGAATGGAGTCATGAGAATGTTTTTCTACAAAGGGCGGGTTCTAAGAAGGGTGACCTATGGGTAGAACGTGGGAATGGATCTATCATGGAATGGAGGAATATGGAATGGTTGTATCATGGAATGGGGGAATGTGGAATGATTCCTTGAGAATAATGGAGATTATATGGACCAAGAAGAGCCTCTGATATGCGTGCTAAGGTATCATTGATAATTAGAGTGTTTTTTTGTTGTACTCAAAGCAGGGGTATTGTGAGTGCACTCATGAGTACTTTGTTTGGCTACCCCGGATCAGCTTTTTGGATCCGTATACCCTGGACCATGGGAAATGGTCTAGTATTAGCTTCTGGCTGAAGACAAGTACACTAAAAACTAGGATTCCCATTAGTTCCTGGCATAGGAAAGGTCATACGAGTTATCAAATATCTAGAGCATATCGAGTGATAGTGGGTTTGTTTGATGGATTGTGTGGTTGCTTTGGTTGTTCTCTTCCATAATCCATCACCTAAGGATGTCATTGGAGATAGATATTGTGGATAGGGATACCTAAACACCCGTCATCATACTTGGTTTGCAGTATACCTTTATTATATTCATAGAGTAGTACGTAATGTTCGTTGTGTGCCAACTCTTTAGTTGGAGGGATATGCCTGGTATGGTTAGTATACACTTGTTCCTTACTATATCAATTTATATAGTATTTTGAGATTTATTTACCGCTCATACCAGATTGTTGTCTAACTTGAGGTTTTATGCTTTACTTCTTATTATCTCGGGTACTTTTTAATGAGGAGACTAGATAGTAAGTCTAGGTGTGATGTAGTAATTGTGCAAAGGATGAGTTAGATGAAGCTGACTCGTATTATATATGGATTTCTATGCTGATTCCACTGTGCAACACTTTAGAGCCTTGATGGTGCTTGGTTACTACTATTATTTAGAGACATGAATTTGAGTTTATTTATGTTTGTATAAAACTATTACTTGATGTATAACTCTATGAATCTGTACTCTGATATTTGGATCACTTAGTTATTACCGTCTCTCCTGTTTTATATCCATGATCCATGGTATATTTTATTTCATACGCTGTGAGATATATGTAGTTTCTATGATGTTTTACTTCATCTTCGACCCTTAATGATCGTCCTATATCAGTCAGGCACGTTCGCAGCGCACTATTTAGTTATATTAGGTGTTGGTGGTATAGAGCGGTCATTGCGTCGGGTATTTGAGCTTAGGTTGCACGATTAGGTATTAGAGCTTTGGTACATAGTTTTCTTTTGAGAGACCGATCATTCTTGTCACTGATCAAGATTGAGCCTACAAACAAGAAACACTGTGAGGAGCTCCATCTATTGAGTTGAGGAAGAAGCAGGTTTGGGGACTGTTATCCCTGACTTGAAGGCTATGTTCAATGTAATGATGGCGATCATGCTTAAGAATGCCCAAGCAGTCACTCCAAATGTTGTTGTTGGTGGTGGTCCTCAAGTGTAGGCGCCAAAGGCTGACGTTGCCAAGTTATGCAAAGATTACCTTAGGAGGAAAGCTATTCCTTGGAAAAGAGTTGGCCAACGAAGTGTAGGATTGGTTAGAGACCTGCGAGTGCATTTTTGTGACATGGAAATAGATGACGCCATGAAAAGGAACCTGGCCTCTAGACAGCTTCAAGGGTGGTTCATGAACTAGTGGAATGCCATTACTATTACTACACCCAAGGATCAGTCCACTTGGGACCAGTTCACGGATAGGTTTGATGCGAAGTTCATTTCGGTTGCTTAAAAGTCGGTGTTATTCATGAGATTTGCTGATTTGAAGCATGGGGATATGTCTGCCTCCGAGTATATTATTGAGTTAAATGCTTTGTTGAAGTACGAGATGTCTTTCATCGACATTCCGTTGAGGAAGAATGAAAAATTTATTATAGGTTTGGACGACTATCTAGAGGAGAAGTTAGCGAGTCACATCGATGTGTCTTTCGAGAGACTTGTCGAGAAATCTCTTCGCCAGGGGAATTTATACCCTAAATGCAAATCAGCGGTTGTGCTAAGAAAGAGACAAAATCGAAACAAAGCATTGGAGGCAAGAATAAATGAAACAAAAAGGAGGAAGAAGTCTCAAGGGAAGAATGCTTAGAAGAAAGGTAAATGGGAGGCCTTTTGTTTTGGTTGTGGAGATAAGGAACATCTAATTAGAGATTGCAAAGCTGATGGGAAGAAGTTGTATAAATGTGGCAAGTTTGAACATATGAAGAAAAGCTGTCCAGAACCAGCACAACAGAAGAAGGTTGTGAAGGAATATGCTTTGGATGATATTCCGACTTCGTCGAGTGCTCCTTCGGCAAAAGAGAAGTGGAAGTGCATTGTTATTCAAGGTATGCTTTCCATTTATGATGTTGCAATACATGTTTTATTCGATACCATGGCTTCACATTCCTTCGTATCTAGTGACCTAGTAATTATATTGTGATTAAAACCCAAAACAGTTGACCGACCTTTGATTGTAACAAACCTTGTTGGAGGCTCCACCAACCTATGTATGATTTTTCATGATTTGGTCTTATCGAGTCATGGATGCTCTTTTGTTTGTGATTGCCTTGGGTTCGGGAATATCTTAAGGATGGATTGGCTAAGGAAGTATGCAGTAGTAGTGGATTGTGAGAAGTTGTCGGTGACGATCGGGGCTGTGGATGAGCGGACGATAGTGATTGGCTGCCTGCAGGAGGATAGGGTCATGGATAGCTTTCTATATTCTCTTGAGGTTCCATAAAATGGGTTGTCATCTATGTCTATCATTAGAGAGTATCTGGATGTGTCTGAGGAGACGACTTGATTACTGTCGCATCGAGAGATTGAGTTTCGTATAGACTTAGTGAAGGATGCCAGACCGATAGTTATTCCTTTAAGGCTTTTGGCCTCCAGAGAGCAAAAGGAGTTGGAGGTGCAAGTAAATGACCTGTTGAAGAGGGGGTGCATTCATAGGAGTATATTTAAGTAGGGTGCACCTATAGTATTCACCACTAAGGCGGATGACTCTCTAAGATTGTATGTAGATTACTATGAGATGAATAAGGCAAAGAAGAAGAATAAGTATCCACTTCCATATATTGCTGACTTGTTCGATCAGCTCTATTTTTCAAAGGTGTTCTCCCAATTGGATTTAGCGATAGGGTTTAATTAGTTAAGAATAGCGAAGAGGAGTGTGTCGATCACTATGTTACGTATGCTGTATGGTTACTATGAGTGGTTGGTTATGCCACTCAGACTAACCAATGCTCCAACATACTTTATTGATCTCATGAACTTCGTCTTTAGGGATCATGTAAACATGTTCGTACTCGTGTTCTTTGATGATATTTTGGTCTACTCTAGGAATGAAGAGGAATATGGGTCAAAATTGGGGATTGTGCTTGAAGAGTTGAGAAAGCATAGGTTGGAAGCGAAGTTTTTGAAATGTTACTTCTGGAGAAGGGAAGTGAGGTTCTTTGATCACGTTATCTTTGAGTAGGGCATCGCAGTAGATCATGCCAAGGTTGCAGTGGTTTAGGATTGGAGCCAACCCAAGAATGCTATGGATGTGAGGAGTTTCCTAGGATTAGTGAGATATTATAGACGCTTTATTAAATACTGCTCGAAGGTAGCCGCACAGTTGACCGATTTGATGAAGAAGAATCAGACTTTGTTTGGGACATAAAGTGCGAACATGCATTTGTAAGTTTGAAGAAGAAGTCGATGAATGCAACGGTATTGATCATTCTAAGCAGGAATGAGGAGCTAACAGTATACACAGAAGCCAACCGTACTGGATTACGAGCGGTATTGATGTAGAAGGGAAAGGTTGTCGCCTACGCTAGTAGACAACTGAAGCCGCATGAGAGGAAGTATCCGATTCACAATTTGGAGTTGGCGGTGATAGTGTTTGCTTTGATGATTTGGAGGTATTACTTATTAGATGAAAAGTTTGACTTGTTCACGGTCCATAAATATTTGAAGTACCTTTTCTGCTAGAAGGATCTCAACCTTCGCCAGCAACGATGGTTGGAATTCTTAACCTCATACGACTTTGGAATTTCCTATACGCCTGATAACGGAAATGTGGTTGCCAATGCTTTGAGTAAATGACATGCCAGTTTATGAGCGATGTTCATGGAGTGGAAGCAATTGTAGTATATCGCTGGCTATGACAACAGAACCCATTGCGAATTGGAGCCAGAGATGTTGGCGAGTTTGCCGATCAGCACTACTTTGATAAGAGAAATGGTACTAGTCAGAATGTGGTGCTAGACTAGCAGAGATCATGGCGAAAATAAAAGGAGTCGAGTCTGAGGATATGAAGCAGTATGGACTCGAACGAGAAGGTTGGCTCCATATGGATGAGAGATTATTTATTCCTGATGTTGATGGATTGCGAGATGAGGTGCTACGAGAGTGCCACCACTCTAGGTTAACCATATATCTCGATGACAATAAGATGTATCGTGATATTAATTAGACCTATTACTGGTAGGGGATAAGGACGTTGAGACATTTATCTTGAAGTGTATGAACTGCCAGTTGGTGAAGGCAAAAAAAAGAAGCCAAGTGGGTTACTACAACCGCCTGAAGTTCCCGAGTAAAAGTGGAAGCAAGTATTAATTGATTTTATTGATGGACAGCCGAGGACTTGAGCAATATACGACAACATTTGGGTCATAGTCGATCGATTGACCAAGAGCGCTAGATTTATACCCGTCAAGTCAAGTAAAATGGTAGCCAAACTGGCCGAGTTGTATATGTAATAGATTGTACGATTTCATGGTGTGCTGAAGAGCATTGTAAGCAACTGAGACCCATTGTTCATTAGTGGATTTTGAAAAAGCCTATAAGAGGTGTTAAGGACCGAGCCACATCTTAGTACAGCTTATCACCCAATGGGAAAACCGAGAGAGTGAATCGTATATTGGAAGATCTCTTGTAGGCTTGCATTCTCGTTTTCGAAGGCTCATAGGACGATCACTTTCATTTGGTGGAGTTTGCATACAAAAACAACTATCGTTCTAGTATCACTATGGCATCGTATGAAGCATTGTATGGCTAACCATGTAACACCCTTTTTTGGTAGTGGGAGGTAGGCGAGAAACTAATATTTGGGCCATAGATGATTAGAGAAACCTTAGAGAAGATAGAGATCATTCGGTAATGAATGAAAGCTGCTCATGATAGGCAAAAGAGCTAGGCTAATAGGAGACATAGAGATTTGGAGTTCACTGTCGGTGATACGGTGTTTATTTAGATTTCTCCTTTGAAGAATGTGATCCAGTTCAGTGGTAAGTGGATGTTGGCGTTGAGATTCATAGGTCCTTTCCGATAGTAGAGAGGATTGGAAACCTAGCTTATAGGGTCGACTTACCTTAGAAGATAGCGGGTGTACACAACGTCTTCCATGTCTCTCATTTGCGGAAGTAGGCATAACAATTGAACTGAATCGACTTAATGATATCAAGATTGAACCAAAAGCTTCAAGACCTCGTAGTCCATTTCGTATTGTTGGATGTGATACAAAATAGCTTAGAAGGAAGACGGTGGAGTTAGTGAAGGTTCAATAGGGCGAAAGTGAAGGAGATTTCACATGGGAAACTGAGGAGAGCATGAGGGCCACATATCTAGAGCTCTTTGCATGGTAAGGCATATTGTTTATCGTATTTACTTTCACCTTTTTATATCATATAGGGTAGCTTAGTATCTCGCATACTAGGATAGGCTTACCTATACTATTGGTTGCATGGCTTCTTGTTTGATATGTATGATGGTTGCATATGATTGTTAGGCATGCGGGTTAATTGCGTTTAACATTTTTGAGGAATTTTTAGGGTGAAATTCCTAAAAAGGAAGAGAGGAACGATCCGTGTTTTACGTATCGGGGGATTGTAAAATATTTCTATTCATGAAATATGAGGTTATATGACTCTAAAATTCCGAGAAGTGGTTCTTAAGGACATTTTCCACGTTTATGATTTTTGCCAAATTTCTATGTGACCATTTTGACCCTAAAAATCTTATTTGGACTATAACTTTGATAAGATCCAAGTTAGGGTCTCAAATCACTTTCATGGCTTTAGGATGAAGTTTTCTCATTCCGTACAGTGGTAATACAAAATCGGACATACCATTTGAAAGTCATAGATGATTTACATTTTGACTGCTGCTGGTTCGCATTATTGGGCAATTTACCAAGCCCGTGCTTAGGTCCACTAACCCATCTCGAAAATTGAGTTATGGGGAGGCTGTAGGAACTGATCTAAATCATTCCCATCTTCCTCAAAATAGCTATAAACCTCCTTCAACCTAATTTCATCAAAAAGCCTATCTCTTCCTTACTAATCTTAGCCAAATCATCATTTAGAGGGGTGATTAGCATATAAACCTTAAGATTATCATTTTAATTGATTTGAATTCCTTTTCCTTGCCATCCACTTCATATCTAACGAGAGAATTAGCACTTTGGGTATTTGGTGAGTGGTTCTTGACCTATCACTCTATTATGCATGTTTATATAATTAAAATTGATGTTTCTTACATAATTTTGTTCCTAAAATGTTTTCTAACTTTCAACACATTCTAATATATTTTTATGGTCGAAATCTAAAGGTTTTAAAATGGTTTTGCATCTCCATTTGTCCAATTCATAAGCTAGTGTAAAAGTTAGATTTTGGTTAGGATTTTTTTGAATATCATGTTCTTATGTATTACATGTATAAATGGACACACACACACACACACACACACACACACACACATATATATATATATAATTCCATGTTTGTATGTTGTGCTTTGATATGGTTTGCTAGTGCCTTTAGATTGTTAGGAAAGAAGTGGTCGAATTGGCAAATTGACCGCAAAGATGGTCAGAATTGGATGAAACTTAAAGGGGGCTTCTGAAGCATGGGTGGAGTCCAGGATTCGAATCGCACCAAAATTAGGGCTAAAGAAAGGACACGGTATCAAAACCTTCTGGTCGGTACCGAATGCTTTTGGTTGATGGAAAATGCTCGATAGATGTTTGGTTCTTCAAGTTAAGGCTAGGGGTGATGAGTAAGGTCAATTGCCAGAACTTGGCTAAGTATTGGACTTCATATAAAAAGCTTTGGAGAGAATGGAAATGAGATCTTTTAGAGTTTGTAGCAAGAGCTTTGGAGTTGATACCGAGAGCTTTGGTGAGGAGTGGTCAGGGTCCAAGCAATTGGAAGATGGAGCACTAGAAGAAGGGTAAGAAAGTTAGCCAAATTTAGCTAAGTACCCAATTTGATACCGAAAGCTTTTGATTGGTACCCAGAGGTTTATTTTGGTGGAGTCAAGGTGGAATCTCCAAGAGGAGAAGGAGGGAATCTATAGTTCGTGATTGAGGCGTTTGTCTGTTCGCTTGGGGTTTGATGTTGATATAGTAACATGATGATAGCTTCAGGGCATCGGTGATGACAACTCAAATAGTGAATGGTGTTAGGTTTCGATGATGGCGGCTTGATGTTAGAAGGAGTCGTGAGAATGTTTGTCTATAAATGGGGTTCTAGGAGAGGTGACCCATGGGTAGAACACAGGAATGGTTCTATCGTGGAAGGGAGGAATGTTGAATGGTTCCTCAAGAAAAATGAGATTAGATGGAGCAAAGAAGATGCTCGGATACACATGCTAAGGGATCATTGATACTTGAAGTGTTTTCTGTTACACTCAAAGCAGGGTATTATAAGTGCACTCATAGGTACTTTGTTAGGCTACCTCGGATCAGTTGTTTGGATCAGTATATCCTGGACTGTGCGAAAGGGTTTAGTATCAGCTTTTAGCTAAAGATGAGTACAATGAAAACTAGTATTTCCATTAGTCTATGGCATACGAAAGGCCAAACAGGTTATCATATATCTAGAGCACATCGAGTAATAGTGACGATTGTTTGATGGATGCTATAATTGCTTTGACTACTTTCCTCCTTAGTCTATCACTCTAGGGATGTCATTGGAGATAGGTATTAGGGATAGTTATACCTAGACACCCGTCATCATACTTGGTTTGCGTATACCTTTACTATATTCATAGAGTAGCATATTATGTTTGTTATGTGCAAACTCTTTAGCTGTAGGGACAGGTCAGATATGGTTCATATATCCTTCTTCCTTACTATATCGACTTGTATAGTATTTTGAGATTCATTTACCACTCATACCAGACTGCTATCTACCTTAAGTTTTTATGCCCTACTTCTAATTATCTTGGATACTCTTAAATGAGTAGACTAGATAGTATATCTAGGTGTGATGTAGTAGCTTTGTAGAGGACAAGCTGGATGGAGCTGTCTAGTATTATATATGGATTTCTATATTGATTCCACTATGCAATACTGTGGAGCCTTGATAGTGCTTGCTTATTACTACTATTTAGAGACAATTACTTGAGTTTATTTCCGTTTATATAAACTTTATTACTTGATGTATAACTCTGTGAATCTATACTCTAATATTCGGATCACTTAGTTATTACTGCCTCTCATTTTTTATATCTATGATGTATATTATATTATATTTTATTCCATGCGCTGTGAGATATATGATAGGTTCTGTGATGTTTTATTTCATTTTCAACCCTTGATGATCGTCTGATATCAATCGGGCTCATCAGTAGTGCATTATTCAGTTATGTTGAGTGCTGGTAGTGTAGGGCGATCGTCACGGCTTATGTAGCATATAAGGCAGGTTCAAGACATGAATCTAGTACGAGATTGATTGATAATCTAATTCTGTAAAGCAGATGGTGGAATGTCAATAGTTAGTTAAGTATAGCATGACTTATAGCGCACGATGTGTCTAGGACGTTTGGAAACACGTGTTAGACTCTAATCATGTTATAATGGTATCTTTGTAGTGCATGTGGAGTATATATGATTCACTCACTTACACTTATGGCTGACCCACTCCTATTTCTTTTTTATCTACACCACTAGGTTCATGGTGCTTAGTGACGTGATGGAGCTTATGATGGAGGCTTTGATGTAAATATTGTACATATTGTAAATAGATAATATGACTTGACCTATATAGCGTGGATCGGGGTTGGATTTGATATACACACACACACACACACACACACACACACACACACACACATATAGACTTATATCATGATGTAGTTAATATAGTATGATTACTAAATAAATGATTGTTATTGGATATTATATTTTATTTCCTTTTTCAATGAGGTTAAAAAGTTTATAATTAGAAATGTATTTTTTTTCTTATTAGTACTAGAATTGGCCCGTGCTTCGTACACGGGCTGTTTATCTTATTGTAAACGAAAAGCAAATGCATTTTTAGAATTTCAAAAAGACACCAGTAAATTAGTTCAATGAATTTTATTTATTAGTAGTAGAGAAATCTTAACGGAATGTCCATTTTAACTTTTGAGGTGTTAACATCGGTTTGGACATCAGATCCGAGGGTCCAAACAAGTAGGTTGTTACATTTAGTATAAAGAAAATCACATCCTTAAATTTAGGATTAGGAACGTACTAGGAAAATGTATATAAATCTGTACATATATAAATATATTAAACTAGAGTCAACTATATATATATGCACACACCATTTACCATTCCAATTTTATTAACTATCTAGTGCAGTGTTGCTAACGAATACCATTTGCAGATAGCTTAAAGATGAGTAATTCAATTGAAATTTGAGCAGAAATCGATATAGCCAACGACAATGGGGTAGCAACTAGAGCCATAACTAGCACCAGAGTTGATATACTGGATATACCTGGAGTGAATATTCTAGTATGATTCAGATGCTATCTCCAAGCAACTAGCTATGATAGTACCAACCTCATTGAAGCTATAGCTACTACGACAACCATTAATGGGTGGTTACCATCCAAACACCACCTATTTTTTTCCAAGCCATTAAGGGACCTCTCCAATATAGATGTGAAACCCTTTCTTAGGATGGAACCATAGTCAATAACTTGGGAATGGCCTAATATATGTTAGAAGATATGTAACTTGTTGGGACTCGATGGTATTATAAGGAGGCTACTAGCCTCTTGGCATTTGCAAGATAAGGCGGCTAATTGTTGGGAAGTAGTTACATCATAGGTGGAGGAAGATAGTAATACCTAGGAAATGTTTAAAAGGATGTTTAAGGTGAATTTTATTCCAAGAGCAGAGAGTGGTTTGCTATTGGAAAAATTTATTCATCTGAAGCAATGTGAGATGAATATTGGACGATATAATTTAGTTCAAAGAATTGGATAGGTTTGGTTTTGAGTTGGTAAATACCTAAGAGAAAGTGTTGAAGTATGTGAATGCTTTGAACTCACCTTTGAAGGAATTGATATTGAATCAGATCTCCTATGGAGCTATATTTGTGGGACTAGTAGGGGCAACATTACTGAACTATATTGGTAGAGGAATAGGTAAGGAGTAGTTAAGGTGGCGGAGGACCAGCCGTAAGGGAAGCATAAGAATAATGGACCCTAAGGAGAATGTAGGAAGAAACCATATATTAGTTGTAGCTGATGCCATAAGGTTGGACACATTGCGAATAATTGTAGAGTGAATCTTTCGAAAGGCATGTGTTATAATTGTACTCGGGTGGGATGCATAGCTAGGGATTGTAAGGTCACTCTATAGAAGGTGAAGTATGTCAACTATAATCAGTTCGGTCACAAGAAGAAGGAGTTTCGATCATCTTAGTAGAAAGGTCAAGTTGTTGAGGCATATGCTCTGGATGTCCTTGCGACCGCTTGTATTACGTAACTATTAGTCCATAAGTAAGGGAAGCAGATTCTTATTTAAGGTGTGTTGACTTTATCCAATTCTCATATTTGTACTTTGTTTGATGCTAGTGCATCCAATTAATTTACAGTAAGTTCATTGATCGGTAGTTTAGATCTTGAACCTGTCATCAAGTATGAATCTATTTTGGTGTTGAATTCTATCGGGGGATCAATCCATTTACTGATGATATGTCAAGATTTAAATTTGGTTGTATGTAGTGTGGTGTTCCTTTATAACATATATGTATTGAGCTTTTCGTGGCATGGGTTGATTTTGGAAATGGACTGGATGTCCCGCTATAATTAGTATTGGATTGTGACAGGATGATAATTCGATTAAGAAGATGAGGGACATGACTTGATTTTATTTTGTAAGCTCGATATTTATTTTATGCAGAGTTATTTATATTCTCTTGACCTATCATCAGAAGAGTTATCGATTATCCCCATAGTGAAATATTTACCAAATGTACTCGAAGAAGTTTTTGGGTCTCCCTTCTTGAAGAGAAACTGGATTTAGGATCAATCTCAAGTAAGACCCTGGACCAGTGGTGATTCCTCTTAGGCATATGGCTCCGAAAGGGAGGAGAGAGTTGGATAAGCAGGTTTTAAACGAATTGTAAGAAGAATTTACTAGGAGAAGTATTTCAGAGCAGGAAGTGCCAAACCATTTTTTCCATAAGGCAGATGGCTCCATCAGATTATATGTTGATTATCAAGAATTAAACAAGCTGACAAAGAAGAACCGTTATCCTTTGAGTCACATTTATGACCCCTTCAATTAAGTAGTAAAGGAAAATGTTTTCTCCTATCTTGATCTGTCCATTGGATTTCATCAATTGAGGGTGGCTGAGGATATATCCCTAAGATTACATTCCTTACACTAGACGAGCTATTTGTGTGGGTAGTCATGCCATTCAGGTTGACTACTGCTCCAGCATATATTGTTTTATCTGATGAGTAGGGTATTTTGGGAGCGGTCATATAAATTTGTAATGGTCTTTGTTGATGACAATCTTATTAGAAGTGAGGAGGAATATGAGTTTCATTTGAGAGAAGTATTAGATGTATTGAGATGGAATCAATTTAAGGCAAAGTTCTCGAAATATCATTCCTTGAGGAAAGGGGTTCATTTCCTTGGGATGTATTATAAGTAGATGGCTTGGTGGTAGACCCGAGGAAAGTAGTCGCCGTTAAAGAATGGAAAATGCTGAAGAATTCTTTAGAGTTTATAGCTTCTTGGGATCGGTAGGGTTATATAAAAAGTTTATTAGAGACTTCGTAAATATTTAAACGCCTCTAACTCGTCCATCTAAGAAGAATTTAATTTATACTTAGAGACTGGAGTATGAAACGACGTTTGTTATATTAAAGGAGTTATCGAAGAGGCTTTTATTTTGACTATACCAGATGGTACCAAGAATTTCCCCATGTATATCGATGCATGTGGTACTGGACTTCGTGTTGTCGTTATGCCAAAAGGGAATGTTATGGCGTATGTCAGTCAAAAGCTTAAAACACATGAGAGGAATTACCCTATGTATGATGTGATGATCTCCCAACACCTATAATCCCTAACATATCTTTATAGCATGCTGCAATGGTACCCGACTTATATAAAGTGATATTTAAGGAGATAAGTAACCAAACAATCGTCGAACCCATCGTATATCTAACAGAGCATAAAATAAAACATAATAATCGAACAAATATAAAACATGGAAGACATTAATATAACTATATGAACCATCACGGATTAGACTATAGGCTCAATATAGTTATATGAAGCAATAATAGAGTTTATACAGCTAGAAAATAGACTCTAATATCTGTCTATAATAAAATGTAGCATCGATGAAGCTCCACAGTACTGCACAACAGAATAAGAAAATAAAAATCAGCATATAGCATATATAATAACGCCGGCCTCATGTTCATCCTTTGAACAACTACCAACACTAATATCAGGCCTATTATCTAGTCTACTCATTTAAGAGTATCATAGATAATAAAAAACAAAGCATAAAACCTCAAGTTATACAATAGTCTGATGTGAGTGATAAATAATTTCCAGATGCTATAAAAGCCAATATTGTATAAGGAACACTAGGTGTAAGAAGTTATCTGCCCTGTCTTTGCATCCAACAAGTGAGCACATATATTCTACACTACCATCACAAGGTTTGCGCCATACCAAGTACAACATAGGCATCGGGATATCTATCACAATATATCTATATCACGAGACATCTATATTGTACACACAACAAAGGAATCAAACACATCAATACTAGCACACACACAATAATTAAAATAATTATATGACCATCACCAAGGTCTTGCATCACCACTAAGACGCCTTTAGATATATTATAACTTGTACTCCTTCACATGAGTCAGGGACTCATAATGCTGCAATCAAATTTGGTGCTCGATCACATGCCTTCACATAGGTATTACCCTTACATGTGCAGGTCGTACCATCAAATAGGTCCACGGTACACATGTGAGCATCCTTACATACCACTGCCCCATGAAGCATACATCACATCCAAAGTTATCAGTGATCCCTTAAGCACATGACTCAATAAGTAGAACACATGCCACTCTATTGCTTCACATAGTTAAAGGTGCCTCCTCGAACTGTCATTAAGTCCATAAACACTTCTTAATCGAAATACCCTACCAAAAAGATTCACACCAATGATACATTGAAGTTCAAAACATCCCTAGACATTCATTGGAAGTCGTAAAGTCATCCCTACTATGTCCCAAAGTTTCGTCACAAAATCCTAAGGTAAACCCTAAAGAAAATGGGCAAATTTCTTAGGTAAAGCTTAGAGCAAACTAAAGGAGTTTCCAAGCAAGCATCTTAAAGCACACCTTACCGAAACACTCCTTGTCGCTAACCCGAAGACTCCAACAAGAGTCCCAAAGTAGTATCCACACCATGCCATTTTCCATCATAGCCTCAAAGCAAGGGTAACAAAATCCTAGAATTTTCTTCACTTATGCTCGAAGCAAAACTGTTCAGGGGTAGCACTATCGATTGGTTTTTCTTCATCATATATTGACCACTGTAAACACTCAAACAAATCAAACAAGCTATAGGATAATGTATTCCAAGCATAGAATATCATACACACATCGTACCAACCAATATTCATCAATACAACTTGGTAACCAAACATTTATAACATCCAAATCTATCTCTATGCAAGAACGACTAAAGATATGATGAAACACCCAAAATGAGTCAAAACACATTTAATAATACATTATCATCCATATTATAGTGAGATACTCAATAACCACCTTAATAAAAAGCTTCCATCATATGCTAGTCATAAAGGACTCCAATATGAGCACAATGCAAGAAAACACGTCTAAGTCGAACCACGTATGCAAAATACATGAACGATATAAAATATTGATTTATATATAGATTAACTAAATAATTAATTTCGTAATTAATAATTAATTTCTTAATTGATAATTAATTAAACTCAATTAACTTTCATAATTACCTTACAATCTCATTCACGCAACTCCTTCCACCAGCACCCACATATACGAACGTACCCCATGACGCTGCCGCACTGCTAATGCACCTGCATCTCCATCAGAACCTCGCCCGTCGCCATCATTTCCGAACACCCCCATGACCCAGAACTGCCTCATTAATAGGCAATAAAGGCAAACAAACCCATATTTTCCCCCAAATTCTCTAGCTTTCTACCATTACCAAGTTCATCCTCAACCATGTTCGTTTATGTTTCCGAACTTCCCTTATTGAGACAAACAAACTCATATAAACCGTTTCCCCTATGGTTATCTTACCAGAAGGATCACCATTACCAATCCTTCCATCCAAATCTGATATCTCCTTCACCATAGCTTGAAACACAACCATTCCAACGCCATTTTATTGTCCCTCTGCTATCAACACAACCATATCATTCAAATCCATATCGGTTCACCTAAAAAATACTCCTCTTGTCGAATTTGCATTTTTCGGCCGCTATAAGCGAAGTTAGGTTGAAATAAGGCTATGGTTGCATAGCTTTCGGAAAAACAAATGGACATAAGTTTTATTTCAGCCAAAATAATGAACGTTTTCACATAAAAAAGTAACAGAAGGGAAGTGGGAAATGGGGTTTCATGGAGTGTAAAAGATAACATAGATGAAGTAAATGGTATGCAGCTATAGTAAAGGGATAGTATTTATTGTTGAATATGCGCTTATATGATTTTTGTTTGATGATGATAAACATATATACATTCGTTTAAATGTATTGTTAATGTATTATTTTATTTTTCACGGATTAAATAAATATTTGCTGAAGAAATTAAATAACACAGAATTTGAATTCAAACAGAAATTTTATTCAAACAAATATTTATTACATTTTTGAATAGTACAAATTCAAGCTCTCACTATACATATACAATTTTGATTACAAATACATCACAATTTCATATTTACATTTAACCCCACTACACATCACTCATTCACTCAATTCGTATTTTATCTTCAACTACATTCCAGTTAGAATCCAGCATCTGAGCAATCTGCAAAAATATTCACTAACGCAGTAAAATTGAAAAAGAAATATTTTTGCAATATAAAATAAAATATGGATTTTTGAAAATAATTATTTGCCTCAGTTATTTGGGTTGTTCGTCATCATTTACATTTGAATTCATCACACACGAACAATGTGACATGCACAGTGTATCACTGTACATGCCACAAGGCCGTGCACACCGATATACACTTGATAATGCTACAGGGATAGGTGAGCACAAGGTCAAACCCAAAATAAAAGGACGGGTTCAACTCAGGTGCAAATATAAATAAAATCACAACACGCGCACAAGGTCAAACCCGAACTATTAGCTGGATTCAACACAGGGCAGGTGTACATGCAACGACTTCAAGCATGATTCAGGCATGAACAGAGAATAAGGTAACAGGTGAATGTGCAGACCTTAATGAAAAACAAAGAGAAGGTACTGTACAGAAAAACAAATGAATCAGAATACAAATGTAAGTGGGCAACTACATAATGCAAAGACTAGTGATGCACCTCAATGCATAAACCAGTGAAGCTACACTGAACAAATAGTCAGAGACCATAATCAAGCATTGAACCAGAAACATGATCAACACAGCAACAATGGTCAGGCAGTATGCATTAGGCACTAAATCAAATGAAACAACTCAGCAATGAATTAACCAGGTACAAGACTGATGCACATGTCAACAGTCTCAAGGCTACAACACCAAGTATACATAGAGCAATACTCAAGTGAAGTTAAGGCCAGACCAACCAGAAAAGGTGCAAACCAAATATGCAGTGCATACTCAAGTACACAAGTGACACAAGTGATACAAGACACAGTTCATATATGAAGTACACAAGTGCAACAAGCATCAGTATGCAAGTGCAGACCACAAAGAAAAATACAACATGCCTCAAAGACCAGTAAACCAAACTTCACAATAAACATATCATGAATATAAGATGTCGAAGCCACAAAATCAAAGTCGAGTGAACTGCAAGTCTCAACCACTTCAACAAGACACGTGAATATGAAGATCATCAAGCATGATACAACTTACAAGCCCAAATGACAACACAGCAACTACAAACTACTTAACAATGCTCAAGTAAAGTTCAGGTCTGGCCACACATCAAATTTGCTATCAAGTATGCAGTAGCAAAGAAATACAGACATAAAGAATCAAAGTCGAAGTCAACCAAGAAATTCACGAAATCAAAACATGGCCGAAAGTCAAAGTCAAATTTTCTTCAACAGAAAAATGATCGGGGCCGAAGCCATGGCAATCAAGGCGTCGAACAATTCAAGCAGTAATCAAATTCGAAACCG
Organism: Allium cepa; assembly: GCA_030765085.1. Lineage (NCBI taxonomy): Eukaryota > Viridiplantae > Streptophyta > Magnoliopsida > Asparagales > Amaryllidaceae > Allium > Allium cepa. Next base: position 738,801,808 of record CM060943.1, read on the forward strand.
TGTCAACCAAGCAACAAGAATATACGATCACGAACAAGTCAGAATCAATCTCAAACGACCAAGCAAAATCAAGCGGTCAGAGAAAAGAATTTGACAAATTCAAATATAATTGTACGAACGCAAATCTTGGGTTACAAACCCTATATAAACAATCATCATCGGCAATCTCAAAACCATCGAGTTCAAGCATTCAATCAGAAAGAAAAAAGGAAAAATTACATACCGAAGCAAGGATAGAACTTGATCAACGAAGCAGCCGAAGTGAGCAACAAATCGATCAAGGCAACACGCAAATCATCATTGATTCGATCGAATTAAAACAGGCGCTTCGAGATACAAAACCCTAAATATGGAAAAGGGACGAACGCCATTTTTCTCAAGTAAAAGGAACCAGGCCAATATAATAAAAAGAAGAAAAGGGGGACGCAATTTTAATCTAATTATTGGGCTGATCCTATTAATATTTATTTGGGCTTAGTTTTAAAAATAAGGGCTTTGTTTTATTTGTTTAAATTCTTTTTAAATTTATAATTTCGTATTAAACTGTTTAAATTTCTAGTCGTGTGACTAGGGGACAAGCTACGTGGCGTAGCTTGAGAATTCGCAACTCAGTGGCTAAGTTGTTCAGGGTTTTGAGCGTAGAGTAAGGTTTAGTCGATAGCGGGTGTCGCGAGTTTGCGTGTGTAAGCGTCTGACTATCTAATTTCTAGTAGAAACTTTGGGAGCCGCACGTAGGCAGGGTTTTGCCGAAGCTGGGTAAATTCTGTGTCGTTCTATTTCTGCATTTATTATTCTACTGTTATCTGTGCTGCTATTGTTCTGTGATCTGTGTTGAAAATATCTTATAAGCTTCCGAAATTAACTTTTATAATTTATACCATCACCCTATTCACCCCCCCTCTAGGGTGAAATCGATCCTACATTTATAGGATATGGCTAGGGTTAGGGTTTTGAAGATACTTATCTTCTTTATTTCCATAATTCCAATGCACATTTTATGGCTGTATGGTTTTACGAATGTCAAATTGATTCTTCAACGATGATACTCGTCTCACTTTTCTCATTTCGATAATATAAATTTCATCAAAGCCTGAGATTGTGCCGCAAGAGCCAATTTTTGTGTGTTTAAAGTCTTATGTCCTACCAGAACGTCTATTCTCGAAAATTCTTCGACCGCATGGCTTGCACGGTTTTTCTTGAACTAGGGGCATTCTCCATTCGTTCAAATTCTCCAGTTCCTATCGATGCTCATATATTCGTGAAATACGTATAACTACCAAAAATGATGGAGAATATATCACATAAAAATCAAGGTCATTAGACACGACCTTGAGCTTGTTATTATTGTGTTCACCTTGATGTCCTAAGGCACTGTCTGTTAGGGGATAGTTTGAGCTTTTCGAAAATCACAAGTCCTTTAAGTATCTATTCTCCCAAAAAGGACATGCATATGAGATAACAAAGGTGGCTGGCGTTTCCATCATCATATGATTTTGGGATTACTTACAAGAAAAGGGATGTAGTTGTTGATGCCTTAATTAGGAGGTAGGATAAGTTAAATGCTTTGATGTTTGAATGGAAGCGGTTAGAGTTCATATCTGGTTTTGACTTCTAACCCTCGTCGGAATATACACCAAGATTGTTGGCAACGATGGTTGTTAGGATTGCATTGGTGGAACAGATTTGGTTGAGGCAAAGGCAGGAGACAAATTAGTATCATAGAGTAACTAGAATAGGGTGAACAATATAGTCATTTAGATCATAACTCCAAGGACCACAAGGGTTATTTGAGGTGAGATGGGAGGTTGTGTGTACCATAGGTTAACGAGTCCATAGAGGAGATTCTGGGCGAGTGTTACCATTTTAGGATAACCATTCATCTAGGAGGGGATAAGACGTACCGGGACATGAACAGGGTATTATATTGGCTAGGTATGATAAGGCATGTAGTGAAGTATGTGGCAAAGTGTTTTACATGCCAAAAGGTGAAGGCAGAGCAGAAGAGGCCAGGAGAGCTACTACTCCCATTATAGGTTCCATGTTGGAAATATGAGGACATCTGTATGGACTTTGTGGACAAGTTTTCTGGAAGTAGGATTAGGAATGTGAGTATTTGTTCATATTGGATCGACTTACGAAGGGAATGCACTATATTCCAGTACCCACTTTTCACAAGTGATTTCTGAAGGAGCCTAAAAGAGGTATTAAGTACTGAGTTGAATTTGAGTACGGCATGCCACCTGTAGAACGATGGACATACCAAAAAGTTGCATCAACCATTGGAAAACTTGTAAAGGGTGTGCATACTGGATTTTTGGAGGGGCTTAGGAGGATCACCTTTCTTTGGTGGATTTCGCGTATAATAATAATTGTTAAACTAGCATAGGCATGACACCATTTGAAGAGTTGTATTAAAGGCCATGTAAGTTACCTTCATGTTGGTTTGAGTCGATGGATAAGATCATACTTGGATTGGAAATGATTAGGGAAACTACGGAGAATGTGGGGTTGATAATAAAGAGGATGAAGACTATACACATCAATAGAAGTATTATGCCGATAAGAGGCGGATATACTTGGAGTTTGCATATAGCGACTAATCTTTGTCAAGGTGTCACCATTGAAGAGGGTGGTAAGATTCGAGAGTTCGGAAGAACTAGCACCATGATTTATTGGTCCATTCCAGTACTAGAATAGATTTGGAATTAGGTGTATCAAGCGAAGCTTCCAGAGAAGATGGTAGGATTTTATAACATATTCCGTACGTTACATTTATGAAAATGTGTACCAGATTTGACCACTAGTGTTGAACCTAATCAGTTGGAGGCTGTAGAATTGAAGCTTGAGCCGTGTTCATCCCATGGTCCTACACGCGTTATCAAACATAGGGTGAAGCGACTCAAGAATAGGGTGGTGAAGCTGGTGAGTGTACGGTGGGGGAATAATATTAGTGAAAGCATGTGGAAGCCTGAAAAGAAGACGTTCTCATCCTTAAATCTTTTCCAGTACATTCCTTTGTTTAGCTTAATTCCTTAGGATTAGTTTTATTCCCAGATTAGGATTGGCTATTTTGTATGATTTGTTTTCTAGGATTGACTACTAGTAAGCATAGGATTGCCAAGTATAGTCCTGATTATTGTGATATGACTCTTGCATTCATATAGTGTTATATTACGATGTTGTGCATTCATGCCTGATATGCCATACTATCGCATTCATATAAGGCGCATTAGCTATGTATCATGGAGAGATTACAAGTATACATAAATATACTATCATTCATGCCTATATGATCTAGTATGCCATCATTCAATGACACATGAAATGAGAGAGGTTATATTACATTTTATGTCCCATAGGAATTTCGGGATGAAATGATTTTATGAGGGGAGAATGTAACAAATCACAAAATTTAATAATAATAATATTATAATAATCAATATTGGAATTAAAAGTGATAAATTAATTAATTTAAACCATGAAGGGTCAAAATGGCCATTTTTCCAAGTTTGGAATTTAATGAAGAAAGTTGCACCATTGCGTACAACATGTCGTTCTAGTTTGTTTGAATTATTCACATGATTAATCCGAACGTCAAACGGAGGAAGTACGGGCGGAACGAGTTTTGGAAGCTAAGTGGGTTTCAAGCATTAATATTTGAATTAAAAGTAGTTGTTTAAATCTTCCCACCATCTATAAATACAATTCCGAACATACGTTTCCCATTTTGCAAATCATTTCTCTTCAATGTTTCTTTATCCTTTCCCTCTTCTCCTCTCAACTACAAGAAGACATAACTTCTTTGTTTCATGATGGAATCTAGTGAAACTACTTGCAGTTTGAAGGGTATGGAGAGTACTACAACATCATACCACATTGGACGTGGTACTTGAAGGATCAAGGGCCCTATAGATCCAAAAAAACGAAGGAATAATGTTGATTAAAACAATTTCAAAGACTACGTGAGTGATTCATTCCCTATTATCGACAAAATGCATAGACAAAGTTGCAATAATGGCTTGTAGTTTAAAATAGAAGTAGTTAAAGATTAAAAACTAGAATTAAAAGACTAAATCAAGGGTTTGGGTATAAATAGGATTATTGTAAGCAAAGTAGTCAGAATTAATATAATCACAATTTGAATGAAATTACCCAATATTAAACCATTATATTAAAGTAAAGTGAAAATATAAACTAATAGGAACGAAATAGATTTAACTAGAAGTAGAATGAAGGAGGTATAATGCAAAATGGTGGCTAGAACAAGGAATGGTGCATTGGAAAACACAACCCAGGTCATGATCGATTGATCAATCAACTCGTGATACGTAGACTGATCTGCTAACTAGTCGATCAAACAGTCATGACTGGTAAACTTGATAAAGTCGATTAGGCCAGTAAACTTGTTAAAGTCGATTAGGTCAGATTGAACTTGGACCCAACTGGGTCGTATCAGAATTTATAGAGGTTTTTATATAGGATGTTGTGGAGTATTTTTGGAGCTATTGGGAGATGATTTCCATGCTACGAAACCAGGCCAAAGTATGGGATGTTGGTTGTTGTGTAGATTTTGGATTAATATATTTGGTTAGCGATGGAGTTATTCGATATCGATATCATCATGCATGAATCCTGCAGTGTAAGTAGGTGAGGCTAAGATGCAAATATATAGTGTAAGTAGGTAGGTCCAAGGAGTATGTTCTTCTGTAGCATATGTGGTGGGTCTAGGAGGAGTGGATGTTATGATTTCCTGTAGCATATAAGGCGGGTCTGGCATGCGAGTCCATTTGTGTATGAGGCATGGACATTAAGCGGTCCTATAGCATATAAGGAAGGTCTATGATGTGAGTCTAGTATGAGATAGATTGATGATGCGATTTTGTACCTAAGATGGTGGAATGCAAATGGTTGTTAAGTGTAATACGATCTGTAAAGCATGAGATGAGTCTAGGATTTTTTGATGTAAACATTTGACATTGATCATTTTATAAAAGCATCTTTATAGTGTACATGGAGTAAATATGATTTACTTACTCATACTTATGTCTAATCCACTCCTATTTTCTTTTTATTTGTATCACTAGGTTGATGGAACCCGATGACAAGATAGAGCTTTTGACAAAGGCTTTGACGTAAATATTGTACATGTTGTAAATAGATAATATGACTTGACTTATATAGTGTCAATTAGGATTAGATTTGATATGTATTGACTTATACTGTGATGTAAGTTGACATGGTATGATTATTATATAAATCACTATATTTGGATATTATATTTAATTTCCCTCCGTTATGAGAGTGGAAAGTTTATAGTTGGAAATGTATTTGTTTCGTGTTATCATATCTCAATAACTTGTCCTTATTGGCTTTCTGGGTGTTAACATCGGTTTGGGTATTAAATCTGAGTGTCTAAGTGGGAGGGTTGTTACAGAGATCGTGTAAGGTAGAGAATCATTCTCATTCAATCAGGCTAATAGAAGTCCTCCAAATTTGCTTGAAAACAACTCTTTAAGTCCCTACTTCATAAGTTCTGAAATCAACTCTTCAATTCTAGGGAAACCCAACTTATGGGTATTATAGAGGGTATTCTCACTTGAATTTAGAGTATTTTTGCACGATTTTTGGTGAAGGAATGGAAAATTTATAGGAGGAGGAAGATGGGCTAGGGATAGAGGGATATGGAGAGGTGAAAGATAAGCTAGGGCTTGAGGAATACGGAGAATAGGAAGAAGGAAATGAAATAATAGGAAATTGAGTTTCTCATTTCATAAATTGGGCATTTAAAGGCATTTCTCGTACTTAATTACAAGTTTGGCACTCCCCATCTCGCTTTTCTTCTTTTCTCCGACTCTTTCAAGTCTTACATGCTTTTCAAATGTATCTGACATTTTGAATATAGTTAAACTAGTTTTAGATCATAATTTCATCGTCTTCAAAAATTCAAATTTTACGCCCAAATCACTCTTAACTCAACAAAACTCATTTTTGCTATTTAAAATGATTTAAATCAATTCGCTACTCTTCTATATAAATTTGGCTCGTTACAGAGATCTTCCCCATCAATGAGTTTGGAGAGAATGGGTGGTTTCTAAATGATGCTATAGTTCTTCAAATGCTTTGGTGCATTCATCGGTCCATGTAAACGACTTCCTCTTATTTATGATGTCAAAGAAAGGTACGTGCCTGTTAGTGGCATACTAAGCGGTAGGGCATGACAACTATCATATTCAGGCTTTGTACTTGCATGACAGTACAAGGGATCTACATATCATGTAGCTTTTGACTTTTATCGGCGTTCACTTCGATTCCTTTAGCGCTTACCTAGTACCCCATGAATTTGCCAGAACGAACCACAAAAGTTAACTTCTTGGTATTTTACTTCATGTTATACTTGCATAGCATGCCAAAGGATTTGGTGAGATTCTGTACATCCCCACCACTTAAATTAGATTTGACCAGTATACTGTCAATATACACGTCCGTTGATCTTCCGTTTTATTCTGCAAACATTTTATTGATGAGCCATTTATAAGTTGCCCTTGTGTTTTTAGAGGCCGAATAACATTGCCTTATATATATAGTCCTGCATTAGTAATGAACGACATGTGCTTCTGATCAAGACCGTGCATCAAAATTTGATTAACCTAAAATAGGCATTCTGAATGTTAATAATTCATGGTCACTTGTCAAATCCATCAGTTGGTCGATGCGAAGTAAAGGGAAATTTTCCTTAAGGCAAGCCATGTTGAAGTTGGGCAAATCAATGCACGTTCTCTAAGTACCTTTGGGTTTTCAAACTTGTATCGGTTTGTCCGCCTATACTCATATTTAGATTATTAAATGAATCCATTGCTAAGAAGCTCCTCTACCTCTTCTTTTAATGCCTCGTATCTCTCCAGATCGAGCAGTCTTATCTTTTGGCGTACAGGGTGAGATTTGGAGCCAGTATTAAGAGCATGGAAGATTTTTTTTGCACGAATGCGTGATCTATGGATGCCTTGGCTCCCACAGTTGAGTCCTCCAATGTTGAGATGAAGATGTTATCGTGTTACTTGTTCCTGCTTGTCAAAAGGGGTGAAATTTCTTGTTCCAAGTAGCAATGAGTTCTCAAGTTCTTTCTGGGCTAGCCAAGGAGACATAATTTTCAATATTTCTTGCATCAGCATGAACAGGAGCAATGCATAGCTCTTGCATTCTCTTAGGATGAGATGATGAACTGAGCTCATCCCCGACATGTGAAGGAGTAAAGAAATGCTCTCATACCCTCCCTAGTTGGCCATCACAGATGGTTTCTTCCTCTTTTTGGAGCAAAAGTACTCCTTCATGGCTTGTTGTAGTAGATGGTGTAGCAGTCCCTGACAGATTGTTGATTATTGTGGACATGGCTAATACCTCCATTAACAGGTAACCTCAAAGAGAGTTATTAATATGCTATGGTAGCATCTAAATCAACAAGTTCCAACCTACCTATAAGAATGCTATAAGTAGACAAGCAACCCACTATAAAAAATTTACCTATATTTGGGAAGAGATTTGGGAAGAGAGGGGTTCCTCACAGAAGGTGACTAGATGCAAGGTTGAAACTAAAGGGACAATCCCGACCCCGCCTAAGCCATAAACGTGTAGAACATAGGGATTGAGACTGGATGATGGGAGCTTCATTTGGTTAAAGACATTTTTGAACATGACATCAACTAAGCTGCCTCCATCAATGAAGACCCGGTGTACTTTGGCACTGGTAATGTTGATTGGGATTACATGGGGTCATGGTGACGGTAATTGACATCTTTTTTTATCTTTGGTCGATAAGGTGATGTCGGCTTTGTCTTTCCTCGCTCTTAATGCTTCTGAGGCTCGAAGATATATGGATATATCTGATTTTTTAGGATAAGCTCCTTCCTATCCGCTTGGCCCGCACTATTGTTCCTGGCCATGTGTAGCTCATTGCAAATAGACATTATTTGGGTGTTGATTATGACCACATTTCTTCCATCCAACTGTTGAGGTAGGGAGGGTAGATTCTGATGCTTGTTTCTTTGTTTAATCCATTGTATTACATATTACAAAAGTACACCTTCACTAACTAACCGCTTTATCTTGTTCCAAGGTGGTGGCACTTATTAGTGGAGTAACCATTAAATCAATGGAATTTGCAATATTTCACATTACCATGTGTCACTCCTTTTTCCTTGAATAAGTGCGAGGAGGCCCTTAGTATGGGTTGCGATCGCTAGTAGCGAGATAGATAGTTTCTATGTTACAAGTTAATGAGGCATAATTTACGTACCTAGGTCTGAATTAAGAGTCATCCTCATAGCGCTTCTTGCTATGCTCCTAGCAGCTACTTTCCATATAGCTGCTCTCATTGCACAAGTTGTTCTTGTTACCTCATCTACCCACCTTGTCGCTATTAGAGAAATTAGCTTACTCTACCTACATAATGTCGTTGGTTCTTTGAAAGAAGTCTGTTAAGGATGAGGTGGTTGTTTATATAGCTTTTTCTACATTTTAGATTAGTATCACCCTAGAGAAAAGGGTGACCACTAGGATGTTCTTATCTGCTTCCATTGCATGGATTGACTCTTTGTTGAAGTGATTGATGTAGGAATGGAGACATTCGATCAATCCTAGCCATATGTTGCATAATTCAATGGCCATCTTGGTTCTATTTCATGGGCAAAGATATAAGTTTCAAAATAAATGGATAGATGGTTCCAATATCGAATATTACATGCCTATAGATGCGAAAACCAACAGGAGGCCTATCTGGTTAAGATAGATGGGAGCAATAGACACATTTTTTTATTGGAGAAATGGCCAGATCGGATGATGGAGTTGAAAGTTATAACATAGTCAAAAGGATCAGTGCTTCCGTTATACTTCTTAACCGAAGACAAATCATACCTCCAGTGTATAAGTTAATAATATCTCTTTAGAAAACGGTTATCCATTCTCGTCATTGAAGAAGCCCTTAGCATTTGGGTTTCTAGCTTGGATTCAAAGCATTTGTTTTCTAAGTGACGCTTCCCCTCCAAGACCCATGACCACGTCTGTAGGTGATGGAAGGCCCTTACCAGTGAGGGACTTCTCTTATGCCTTATAGGAGACTGAGATCTTTAACTTTGATATGAAGATGGTGAGCGACGCCGGTGAAGGGAGTAGAGGACCTCCTATTTCTGATTATGGATGGGGATCTTGAATATTGGCCTCGCCTTTCATAATGCAATCGTGAGACTTCACGTTGATGTCAAGGATGAAAAGAAAATTCTCTACCTCGTTGTTCCTTATTCACCCTTTGCCACTCAAGTAGTCAAAGCATAGAATGTGTCCCTCGTTTGCTGCCCAAAGTCGCTAGATGGCAGAAAGTATTTCATATAGGGGGAGTGGTGGCAATGTAAGTTCCTTGGTATGGGACAATTTTGGGCTTAGGGAATGTCATGGGTGAAATCATGAATGTGTGCAACATGCTTATCCTGGTTACTAGTTATAACAACTTGTATTTTACATATCGGATAATCGTAAAATATTATTTTTAAATTCATATGAGGTTGTATGACTCTATAACTTTGAGAAATGCCTATTACTGACATTTCATATCTTTAGATTTTTTTGGATGATTTTATCCTTAAACATTTGTATCAGCTCTAAATTTTGATAGGAGCCAAATTAGCATATGAGACCACTTTCATTGGAAAGATATAATGGCTTTCCTTTCCATAGAATGGTCATAATAATGGTTTAGACTTCCGGTTGGGACATATGACTATATGAAGATTAGCAGTATTTGGAGCAGCTTAGTGGGTAATTAGTAAGTTTGGAGGCAAGCCCACTAACCAATTTATGGTTTGGAGACTATTTTAGTTTTAACCGTTATCCCCAAATCATTTTTACCACTTCCTAAAAAGATCTAAGCCTCTATTAACTCATTCTCGACCTAAATCCATCTCTTTTCTCCTCCAAATAAAGTCTAAATCATAGATTAGGGGAAGATTAACAAGGTGATTCATTAGAGATCTTCACATCTACATTTCAGGGAGGGAAAAGTTCATCCTTGCTATTCATTTTTGTATCTACATCGATTTTCATGCAAAACTTGGATTTTGGGTGTTTGTGGTGAATGATTTATCATCTCTCATGTTAATATATATATATATATATATATATATATGTATTTATGTATATATGTATATGTATCTTTAGGTTTTGGCATGTTTTAAACTCATTTTTAAAGTCAAAATTATGTTTTAGGACTATTTTAAAATGAAACCTAAAGTAAAATGAGTTTTAAATGTTTTAATCATGTTAATTTAATGTATGGTTGCCTTGATGTGTGTTAGGCTATGTCATAATATAAGACGATTTTCCATGAACTATTGTATATTTACATGTTTGAATGTTGTTTGGTGCATGTATGGTGTTTGCTTGTATGGTTGAAAGCACTCATAGGAGCGACTTAGAGGCAGGAACCATGAAATTATGCTTTGATGAATTGACTCAAGTTTGTTGAAAGTTGTATTGCTGCATACGGAAGGCACAAGGGTCGAAGAGTTGTATTGTTGTCTAGTAGTAGGTTGAAGGACCGAATAAAAATTGATGTTCGATAATGCCATAGGAGACTGGACAGACCTTTCTATCATGTAGAGCTATACCCGTGTACTGAACAAGGAAAGGTACTTAGGGTTGTATCATGGACTACTGAGCTGCTTCGGGGTAGGACTTAGGCCACTTGGTGGTCTTTGGGTGTAAGCTTAGAGTAAAGGTGGATGACTCCAGGATTACTCGGGATGACCTTGGATTTCAAGTGGCGATTAGTAAAGCGATGGCATGACCTTTCGACATGACGACACCAACGATGGCGATGATGACCTTGAAACCTAAGTATAATGGCTTTACGACTTATGATGGATGTCTAGAGGCTTTTCGAGGATGAAGACCTACCAATGGGGGTCAGGGCGGTGATCCACAAAGGCTAGTTCAATGATAGGGACTTGTGAGTGGGATTAATGACTGTGTCCTTCTATGGAGACAGTCGTGATAGAATAATGATTGATTTTAATTATAGAGACGCATGTAAAGGAATCATTGATAACTCAGAGGTTTCTAGTGTGCTCGTAAAGAAGGGGTGCATAGGGACGTCCACTTAGATTTGCGATTGTGTCCGGATCTTGCAATACTAGATTACCCTAAGCTTTGCGATTATGGGCCTAGTTCCTAGCCTTTTAGAATGGCATGGATTCAAGCATCAATGGAGCTGGGATTAAGATGGGTCCTTGGTTTGCGATTGTACCATTGAGTTATATATCCAACACACATGAGTGCTGGTGAGGATTGTTTGATGAATGCTTTGTTTGCCGTAGTTGTTTACCATTCTTGGGTGTCAGATGATATAGGTATTTTCAACCATATACCTAGACACCGTACTTCGATTATAGTACAATAATATGGCTATGATGGTGGATTAGCATATATCAACTGTTACGTGCTAACTCTTTAGATGCAAGGATGGGTCGGGTATGGTTCATCAAACCCTATGCCCTTATTTATTATGTTCGATTTTTGTAGTATTTTTGACATGATGTATCGTCGACTCCATACTTTTTTCTGATCTGAGGTTTTATACTTTGCTTCTTACTATCTCAGGTACTCTTAAATGATTAGATTAAGGATAATAAGTCTCGATAGTGCACGTAACTATACATGGTACGAGCAGGTGGCTACGCTGTCATGTATCTATACTTTGAGCTTGCTATTGCTTATATTCCACTATGAAGTACCGTGGAGTTATGTTAGTACTTGTAATTTGACAAATAATTATGGAGTTTACTATGAATATTTGGATGTATAAACTCTTTATTTCAGTTTTGTACAGTTTGTGAACCTGATGCACTCCGATGTTTAATTTATGGTTTAATTTAATTATAACATTGTCTTGCTTATGTTACATCTATATTACTATATGGTATTTTGTGTATGCTGTAGAAGATGATCTATTGGTTCTATGTTTGGATTTTTCTCTACTTTATATTCATGGCTATTATCCTACATCAGCTGGGTAGCTCCACAGCGCACATACATAAGGTATTCGGTATATCGAAGGTGAAGGATGATCGCTACATTTTGGTATCAGTTCTTAGGTTGTGTAGATGACCTAAGTTTATAGTCTGATCCATTAGAGGCAAGGAAGGAGTTATCACCTTAGAATGGATCTAGTGATATACGAGGGAGCGTACTTGTTATATTTGGTTTTCGAAACCATATAGCATATAGTACATAAGTTGCATTGCATTCACGGACGCCACTTATTCCTTTAAGAGAGACTGGTTATTTTTATTACAACTTGTAAGAACGAGCTAGCTAACAAGGAATGCTACTAGGAACTCTGTTTTTGGATTTGAGGAGGATGTGGGATAGGGAGTTGCTAACCTCGACTTGTAGAAAATGTTGACCGAGACAGTGCAAAACACGGTTTAAAATGCCTAAGTTGCTCTTGCTGCAACCATTGGTGGTGGTGCATCGGTGCAAGCATCGAGGGCTAACTTTGACAAACTGAATAAGGATTATTCTACTTTGGGAAGCAAACCGTTCCTTGGGACAGAATTAGCCATCGAACTACAGGATTGGTTAGACACCTATGTCACATCTTTGTGGATATAAAGTTATAGGATGCAATGAAGAGGAAGCTGGTCTCTAGACAACTTCAGGGAAGATGGGGTGAGTGAATGCCATCAAGATTACTATTTCTAAAGACTATATTACTTGGGAGCAATTTAAGGTGAGGTTTGAAGAGTAGTATATACCGACAGCTGAGAAGTCAATGCTCTTTCCAAAGTTTGCTGAGTTGAGATAGGGTGACATATCCATGTCACAGTACATGGCTAAGTTCGACACGCTGTTAAAGCATGGCCTGTCTATTTATCGATACTTCGCTTAAGAAGAATGAGAAGTTCATTATCGGCTTGGATGATTATCTTATAGAGAAGCTTATGAGTCATATCGGTGAGACATTCGAGAGGTTAGTGGAGAAGGCTCTTTAACATGAGAGTTTGTATCCTAAGCCTAAATTTATTGTTGCTTCCCAGGATGAGCCAAAAACCACAAGCTAGCGAGGGAGGCAAGAGGATGTGGGACAACAACAAGAAGAAGAAAGAGTTTTAAAAGAGTGATCAGGAGAAGGAAAAGTGTGAGCCTACTTGCTATAATTGTAGGGAGAAGGGCAATCTTATCAGAAACTTTAAGGCAGAGGGCAAGAAGTGCTACAATTGCAACAAGCCGAGGCATATCAAGAAGGATTGTCCAAAACCACCAAGGAATAAACAAGTTGTGTCTACTTACGCTTTGAATGTTGATCTAGCTTCATCGTGTACTCCACCGATGATGAAGAAGGGAAAGAGCATTCATTATATAGGGTACGCTTTCTATTTTTGATGCACTTGGATGTGCTATACCCGATATCGGGGTTTCACACTCCTTTATATTTATTGATTTCAGTAGATAGATTGAGATTGAAATCCGAGATTGCTGATCGAACCTTGATTGTGACAAACCCAGTATGAGGCTCTACTAGCCTTGCATGGTTTGTCAAGACTTAGCCTTATCGAGCCATAGATGTTTGTTTGCTTGTTGTTGCTTTGTATTGGGCTTTGTGGGGTTTGGTATTATTCTAGGGATGGACTGGCTACAAAGGTATGGAGTAGTGGTGGATTGTGAGAGGTCGTTGGTGACGATGAAGATGGATGATTGGTGTAGGTCCGAGGTAGGCTGTCTACCTAACATTGTGTTGATCGTTAGCTTTGTGTACTCGCTCGAGATCACACATGATGATTTGTATCTGTACCCATAGTGAGGGAGTTTTGGGACGTATTCGAGGAGGTGACCGAGTTACCACCACACATGGAGATAGAATTTTGTATAGATTCCACGAAGGATACCAGACTGATCGTTATGCCTTTGAGGCATATGGCACCCAAGGAGTAGAAAGAGTTGGAGGTGCAAGTAAATGACCTGTTGAGGTGAGGGTTCATTCGTAGGAGCACATCTGAGTGGAGTGCACATGTAGTATTTGCCACCAAGGTAAATGGCTCTCCTAGATTATGTGTAGATTACCGTAAGCTAAACAAGGTGATGAAGAAGAATAAGTATCCGCTCCCATGTATTGATGACTTGTTCGATCAGCTCATGGTACTAGGATGTTCTCTCAATTGGACCATGTGATTGTGTTCATTAATTGAGAGTGAAAAAAGAGAGTGGGTCAATTACAGTGTTTCATACGCCATCTAGATTCTATAAGTTGTTGGTTATACCATTCAGACTAACCAACACGACGACAAACTTTATTAATCATATAAACCATGTTTTTAAGGATCGACTAAATAAGTTCGTTCTAGTGTTCATGGATGATTTCCTTGTTTATATGAGGAAGGAGGAAGAACACAAGAAGAATTTAAGGATTGTTCTTGAGATGTTGAGGAAGCATGAAGCACTAATGGAAGGCGAAGTTTTCGAAATGCCACTTCTGGAGGATGGAAGAGTGATTTTTAGGTCATGTTGTTTCTGAGCAGGATACTGCCGTATATCCTGCAAAAGCGGCATAAAATTAGGATCGACCCAAGATCGCTACAGACCTGAGAAGTTTCCTTGGACTTGCAAGATATTATAGAAATTTTATCTAGGACTTCTCTAAGGTTGCAGCAACGTCAACCAACTTGGCGAAGAAGAATCAGACTTTTATTTGAAATGCGAGGTGCAAGCATGTGTTCATGAGTTTAAAAGTGAGGTTGACGAGCACGCTAGTCGTAGTCATTTCAAGTGGAATGAGGAGCTAATAGTATGCATAGATGCTTATGGTACTGGACTTGGTGCGATGTTGGTGCAAAGGGGAAAGGTTGCCTCCTACGCTAGTCAACAGCTAAAAACGCACGAGAAAAAGTATGCAACTCACGATTTAGATTTGGCAGCCATAGTATTTGCTTTGAAGATATGGAGGCATCATTTGCTTAGGGAGAGATTCGAGTTGTATAAGGACCACAAGTATTGAAGTATCTATTCTCCCAAGAGGATATCAACCTTCGCCAGCAGAGATGGTTGAAATTCTTGGTCCCTTACGACTTCGACATTTCCAATATGCTTAGTAAGGGAAATACGATCGCTGATCCATTGAGTAGAAGACATGAAAGTTTGGAAGCGATATTCCTAGAGTGGAAGCAGTTGGAGTTTATCATTAGCTATGATTTTAGACCTCAGTATGAGCTAGAGCCAAATTTTTTAGCTAGCCTAATAAAAAGATCTTTCTTAATCGAGTGGATAGGTACTAGTTAGAGGTGAGATACTAGACTAGCGAGGATCATGGCAAAGATGAAGGAAAGCGTAGAGTCTGAGGAGATAAAGCAGTATGGTCCCGACTGTGATGGTTATCTCCGTTAAGATAGGAGATTGTTTATTCCTGATGTCAATGGGTTGAGGGATGAGGTTCTATGCGAGTGCTATTATTCGAGATTGACTATACATTCCTGTGGTAATAAAATGTATCGCGATATGAGGCAGGCAATTTATTGGGAAGGGATGAAGAAGGATGTTGGGATATTCATCTCAAAATGGATGAACTATCAGTTGGTAAAGGCAGGCAGAAGAAGTTGAGTGGTTTGCTACAACCGCTCAAGAATCCCAAGTAGAAATATAATTTTGTTAATGGATTTCATCAATGGATTGCCGAGGACTAGCAGAGGGTACAATAGCATTTTGGCCATAATCGGCATATTGATGAAGAGTGCTCGATTTATACCCGTCAAGTCTAGTCAGACGACATCCAAATTGGCCGAGTTATATATGAAATGGGTTATGTGATTACATTGTGTGCCGAAAACCATTGTAAGTGACAGAGACCCTTTGTTCACAAGCAAGTTTGAAGAGCTTATAAGAGGTATTGGGGATGAAGCTGAATCTCAGCATGGCTAATCACACACAATACCCCCCATAAACAGATAGGCAGACTGAGAGGGTGAATCGTATCTTAGAGGATCTCTTGCGAGCTTGCATTATCGATTTTGGTGGCTTATATGATGATCATATATACTTATTAGAGTTCACAAACAACAACAACTATCAGTCTAGCATTGGTATGGCACCATTTGAGGCATTATATACCCAACCATGCAATGCTCCTTCTTGTTGGTGGGAAGCAGGCAAGAAACTAATATTTGGGCCAGATATGGTTTGAGAGTCTTTAGAGAAGATCAGGATCATTCGGCAACGAATGAAAGCTGTCAGGATAGACAGAACAACTATGTTGATAGGAGAAGAACTAATTTACAGTTCTCCATTGGTGATATGGTATTTGTTAAAATCTCTTAGATGAAGAATGCGGTTTAATCCGGTACTAAGGGGAAGTTGGCATCAAGATTCTTGGTCCTTTTCTGATACTTGAGAGGATAAGGGACCTGGCTTACAGAGTCGACTTACCTTAGATGATGGAAGACGTGCACAACGTGTTCCATGTTTCTCACCTATGAAGGTTTGTGCATGACACAAGCATTATAGTTAAGCTGAATTAGCTTAATGCTATCAAGGTTGAACCAGCAGTATTGAGACCTCATAGGCCTATTCGCATCATCGAACGTGATACGCAAAAGCTTAGAAGGAAGACGGTAAAGCTCGTGTAACGACCCAGTTTTTCTATCACCTAAATTTAGAATATTTAAAAATAAATATTATAAGTTGAATTGGTTAAATAACTGAAATTTGAATTTACTGTGAATGGAAAGTTGAATTAAATTCTATTTGAATTAGAATGGAGTTAGGGAACTTTTAAAATTGAATTATAAGTTAATTTACAGAAATTGGAAATTTTAATATTTAATCAACGTGTAAAAATAGTCATTTCTAACACAGTCTCAGATTTCGATAAAACCAATTTCATTTTATCTGTAATAGTGAATTATTATACGATTTCAAATTTTGTGTCGATCGAACATGCAGTTTGGTCATGCGAAGCCGAAACGGGTAGAATTTGTTCAAGTAAATTTAATTTAAAAGAATTTGATCTGAAACCTATCTTTCAAATATGATGGAATTGGCCTTCGATATATATTTCATTATGTTTGGAATAGGAGTAAAACATTATAGACACTAGGCGGCACACTTCGATTGGAGTTCAAAAATTTCACGGATGAATAATGCGTGAAATTTTTCTATAAAAGGACCTCATTTTTTCCTTTTTAACAAACCCTAAGTTAAAAAACACTAACCGCCATTTATAAATCAATGGCCGAATTTTTTTGATCTTTCCCATCATTTCTGATTAAACCATCGAGTATTAATAAAAACTTTCTAAATGATAATCGTAGAGGTTGTCGAGAGTTTCAAATCTATACGGTGGTGATCGATTTTCTTGGCCACGTTTGGTCGTATTTGGCTCGGGAAGGTTAGGCGTTTGTGTGCATTTCTCTAGGTATTGGGGCGACTGAGCTTCACAACGCTGGGGGAGGTGGTGCAAGGCATGGAGACGCATGTGTGGGTAGCGTCTGATCGATCTCTAGGGTCGTATGGGTGGTACGACGATCGGTTTTTGGTCGCATGCTTTATGGGTTATGCATACGTGATAGCCTAGGACGAGTATGAACGAAGAGGGTGGGAAGAAAAGAAGACGCGGCTAGGATTCTCCAATCCAAAATGAACGGCCATGATTAAAATTTGAGGTTAAATAAAAATTAAAAGTTGTAAATTAAGTTGTATATTCGTGTAAACTTATAAATGTCATAACTTGTTCATACGAGGTCAAAATTGGATGAAACAAATTGCGTTAGGTTCGTATTCGCGGGTAATATGCGATAGAGCAGGATTGGATTGATTTGAGGCTGCTAATAATTTTGGGTAAAATTAAATGTCGGTTTAATTTTATTTGAAATAAAACGCTAAAACGGCTACTGGAACCAAAGTGAGTACAAATCACACTCTCTGTCTCGCTTATATTTTTATATATGTGGGAATAAATTTATTTATGATGATTGATGATTGTTTGGATGAGATACGATATATTATATATACATATTAGTTGGTTTGGATCGAATATTTTAGCAGATGAGACCCTATACGTTCCTGTGTACAAGCAGATGACTATTTTTATGCACATTTGCCTTGAAGCAGACATTGTATATATTTTCTCATATGCATATTTGTTACAGGTGATAGGTTGGAGGGATCCAACTGGATTCCTCATCATGGTTTATTTTTATTTAGAGATATTGTTATATATGTTGTTACCATGTGACATATGATGTTTTGATGCGATGATTGATATGATTGATGTGAATCCCTTTATCTAGTGCTGTTGTAGCATTTGGTCATATTTTGGAATTTCAAAATAATAAAATGATGTCCTTGTCTAAACAGGATTTCAAAGTGGTTTTGAAAATATATAAAAGTCATAATTTTTACGTTGTAAAAATTATGGCTTTGTGATATATAATCAGAGTATGATTTTTGAAATACGAAGTTAATTATTTTGTTAAAATAAGTTAAAATGAGAATTTTGAATTTATTATAAATGGTTTATATATATGTGATTCAGAAAATTGATATTTTATAAGTAAAAATGAAATGACATTATAAACGAGTTTTGTAAGTGTTAAAATGAAGTAATAGTTGAATCTTATAAGTTAATTAGATTTATAAATTTATGAATTTATAAAAAGAAAGAATTTGCTAATAAAAGGGATTTCTAAGTAAATTAAATTATAATGGATTTTGACTTATAAATGAGATAGAAATAGGAATTTGTTAAAACGGAATTTTATATGTGGAAGTTTATAAAATATAAATGTAATTTATAGACATTGTTTCATAAATCTGAAATCAATTTAATTTGATAAGTTAAATATGAAAGTTTATTAAAGGAATTATATTCACGATTTTGGAAAGTGAATAACCTTTTGAATTAAATGGGTAGAAGTAATAAATTGGGCAAGATAATTATATCCACGATTTTGATAGTGCATAACCATTTAAATAAAATGGATGTTTCTGAAAGTGATATTATAAATGGAGTTTAAATGGTTTGAAAATAAAATGATTTTAAATTTATTTATTATTAAAATAAGTATATGAAAATGATTTCCAAATATCCAATAAGTGAAATGATTTCGAATATTATCTTTTTAAAGATATTTTGAAGTGAATAATTGGACAGTGATTTGATTTATAAACGATTAATAAAATCAGCCCCGATAACTGCTTATGTTCTAGATTTTGTTTGTTGCTTTGATAGTTAAATAACCGGCTATCAAATTTGGTCATTTTAGCTTCTCAACTTGATGTAGAAACTAATTAGTCATACACTTAGTATGTAATTGACCGTGTAGGCTTGATTATCGTTTGTGTTGAGAATGTTGATTCGTGTAGTGCGAAGTGATTACTCCAATCTATTGAGCTTCCTTCTTGGCCGAAGGATACCAAGTTAAAAGTTGGAGATGTGATAAGTCTATGAGACTTAATTTCTGTTTGATGTTGAGAAATGCCTTTTCGTTGTTGGTGCGACGAGACCGGGATCAGATTTATCTGAAAACCACTTCGGACCAACATATATACGACGATTGTAAAGGTTGGTTGATGATATTGATATTTAGGATTTTCATAGTGAAAGACTGCTTGTTGATCATTTTGGGATAAAATCCTAGTATACATCTAGTAGCAGTAGTCTCTACGTTATGAAATAACCATTGCAAGGGCTGTTGCTACTAATCCGATTGGATGTGGTAGGAGAGTACCTTCGTTTGTCCCATTCCCGGACAACTTGTATGGATGGATGTCTCACATTGCATTTCTAAGATTACGTACTTTGGTTTTTACAAACGTACATCACACTGGTTTACCAGACTAATCCGGGCGTTCTTCCCTTTCATTGCTCGGGTCAAACCGAGTATTACAGGTTCATATTTGGTGTTTTTGGAGCTTCAGCAGGCGAGCTGGAGATCTTCATGTCATACAGATGTATCTGTTTATTATTCTATGGCATTGCATTGTTGTTGTTGTGTAAATTATCGGCGTTTGTGAGGACATGTTATTATAACTGTCCAAGCTGATGATTACTTATTGTGTACTCTGATATTGATTTATGTATATTATAATTTCTCTTTGTAAAGATTATAGATCTATATTATATGTTATTCAGTTGTGATGTGAGGTTCTGTATTGTTTTCGTTCTGCCTCTCTTTTCTTCTTCTCTTCTCTTCTTCTTTCTTCTCTCTTTCTTCTCACCTCTCTTTTCTTTCTCTTGGTTATCTGCAATCGGTGTGCTTAGGGTTAGACACGCATGGTTTGGTGTCGGATTTAAGCGGGTGCCGAGTGCGGGTCGTCTCAGCTGGTATTAGAGCTTAGGTTTAGTATATTTCTAGGCTTCGATGTGTACTTAGTATAGATAGGGTTAGTAGCGCCATAGATTGAGTTTGAGCGTATTATATATATGAGCACATATTTTTAGTAAATAAAAATGTTTTATACTGTGTTGATTGAGCTATTAAGTGGCTATTGGTTTTGGTCGTTGCATATGGCCAACGTTATCGATAGGGATCTCTAAAGACTTGAACATGGAGATTGGACACAATATTGTTTTTTAAATCGGGTAAATGAAATAATTTTACCTTGATTATATTTTATATAGTAGTATATAAATTATTTGATTGTTAATGGATGGTAATAGTTGATTATTATCATTTGTTATATATTGCGTTTAAATAATAAATGTTGTTATTATTATAAATCCAAACAAAGATAAACAAATTTGGATTGAAACTTATATAAGTAAAGTGAATAAGTAAAATTATATAAGTATAAATTTATACATTTGATTCATAAATAAATGGATTTTGAAAGAATTTAAAGCACTGAAGTCACTACCGTTGCTGGAAAATAATAAGGTGATGATTGCAGCATCATCAGTATCATTTTTGAGTTTCTGTGTGATTGATTTACCATCATTAGTAAGTTGAAAATTTAAGTTTTGTTGTGATAAAAAAATTTGATTTGAAAAAGTCCAACTTTGAAATTGATAAATATAAGTGAAATGAGTTTGGACTTATAATATGAAATTAAAATTAATTTGACTTAAGTAAAGTTAGATAAATTTGAGTTAATGTAATAAAATATACGATTAGAAATTTAACTAAAGGGAAGTTAAATAAAACTGAATTGGATTTAAAACTCAATTAGATAGGTTATTGAAAAGAATATACCCTTAAGATTGTAAAGTGATTATATAACCATGAATTTAATTCATAGAAGATGAAGTAAACTTAAGTAAACATTCATGAATCTTAAGTAAACAAATTTGTAAAACTTATAAGATCAAGAATAGTGAGTTAAAATAATTTTTCTATTGTTGAATATAGGAAATGAGAATATGAATTTGAATTATAAGTTAGAATTTAAGTTAATAAATAAAATAAACTTCGAAAAGGAATTTAACTTAAGTTATGTTGAATGAAGTTAAAATTGATATTAACAACAAATTAATAAAGTAAGGTAATAAGTTGAAGTGATGAATATGAATATAAACTTGATTTATTAAATGAAATCCAACTTAGGTTACAAAATGAATTAAATTGAACTAATTAAATAAATTAGTTAAGTGAATACGAGTTGAAATATTATTTGTTAGGATTAATGTAATTTAAGCTAATAAGTGATAATAACAATAAGAAGTGTCGTATGAAATCATTGAAATCTATTACGGACTTAAGTAAAGAATTTTATGTATAGGTTTTTAAGTGATAATAACATTCAAGAAAATATATTAAGTGAAGAATGAATGCAAATAAAATTGAAACTAAATGAGTTGAATTTTAACAAATTAAAGTTAATGAATGTGAGTGCAAATGAACAAGATACTAATTGAATTTGTGAATCAATAAGATTTAATTGGAATGAAAATTAACGTGAATAGGATGATTGTTAACTAATGTGAATATTGAAAGTAAAATACATTGAATGATTAATGAATTTGATGATTAATAAGTTGTATGTAAATGAAAGAAATGGATTGTGAATAGAATTGAAACAAATCAAATAAATGTGAACAGATCAATTGTTAATTAATTAGATATGAATTCATTAATGGTTAACGAATTTTAATGTTAAATAATTGAATTCAAATTGAAAGTAAAGTGAATCTAAATAGAATATAATTCGATTTGAATGGGAAGTAAACTAACATGAATGTAAATTAGTGAAAGTAAACTAATTGAATGTGTAAATCAATCAAATATAATTGAACGTGAATAAATTGAAAACCAAATCAATAATGTTAATAAAATTTGGTTATGAATCGTTTTGGTTGTAAATTGGTTGGATGATTGTTCATTGGATGTTAGTGTATGGTGATTTCTCATGTGGTATGTGTTTTATTTGTATGTATTGTTGCATAGCATATGTTATATATATTGATATTACTTCCATATACATGTTCTTATTGTTCGTTGAGTGGTTAGTAGGTGTGGATGGCGTTTGCTTTGAATTTGATACTCGCTTTCGTGCTATATTAGCCGTATATGCTTGCTAAATAATTTATAAGGTACATATCTAGGATTACGTATCATAATTTTATACTTTTCCCTACAGGATGCCTCATCCTCAAAGATGAGATGTATATTCATGATAATATATATATATATATATATTGTGATTTTTCCTGATCGAAACGCGCAATGAAGACTCTGCCAAATTTTTCTAAAAATTTAAGGTGTTATAAATCTTTTGAGATTTTGGAAAAAAAATTGATAACTAAAAATTAAGTTTTGGGTTATAAGTTGGAATGATAATAGTTCATTTTTCGAATGATATTAGCTAATAAATGAATTGAAACTTAGAAAAGTTTTTATAAAGTTATATCTAATCGATTTATTTGGAAAGTGAAACACTTAAAAGATTTGGTAATCTATTTCAACTATTTGGTTTTGAAATTTAATGGGGTTGTAGCATTTTTCCTACGTAGTAATTTTGGGGACGAAATTCTTTTAAGGGGGGAAGAAGCAACGATCCAGTTTTTCTGTCACCTGAATTTAGAATATTTAACTGAATTTAAATACATAAAAATGAATGTTATAAGTTGAATTGGTTAAATAATTGAAATTTGAATTTAATGCGAATGGAAATGATTCATAAAGTTGAATTATATTCTATTCGAACTAGAATGAGTTAGGAAACTTTTAAAATTGAATTATAAGTTAATTTACAGAATTGGAAATTTTAATATTTAATTAACGTGTAAAAATAGTCATTTTTGACACTGTCGAAGATTTGACGAAACTAGTTTCGTTGGATTCATAATAGTGAATTATTATAGGATTTTAAACTTCGTGTCAACCGGATTTACGGTTTGGTCGTGCGAAGCCGAAATGCATAGAAATTTATTTAAGTAAATTTAATGTAAAATGATTCGATTTGAAAACCTATCTTCCAAATATGATGGAATCGACCTTTGATATATATTCCATTGTGTTTGAAATAGGGGTTAAACATTATAAATGCCATGTGGCACGCTTCGATTGGAGTTCGAAAATTATTATAAGATTTTTTTCTTTTTTTTCACAAACCCTAAGTTAAAAACCCTAGCCGCCATTTATAAATCAATGGCCAAAATTTTCCAATCTTTCCCCTCAATTTCTGATTAATCCATCGAGTATTAATAAAAAATTTCTAAACTCTAATCGTAGAGGCTGTCAAGAGCTTCAAATTTATATGGTGGTGATTGATTTTCATGGTCACTTTTGGTCATATTTGGCTTGGGAAGGTTGGGCATACATGCGCGTTTTTCTAGGTAATGGAGCGACCGAGCTTCACGAGGCTTGGAGCGGTGGTGCAAGGCATGGAGGCGCGTTTTTCTAGGTATAGCCAATGAACCTGATGCTCTCCAATGTTTTATTTATGGTTTATTTGATTATATTACTATCTTGCCTTTTTTACATCTATATTATTATATTACATTTTTTTTATAAGCTGTGAGATGTTCTACGGGTTTTGTATTTGGATTTTTCTCTATTTTATATTCTTGACTACAATCCAGCATCGGTTGGGTACCTCCACAGCACATTCTTATTGGTATGTTGGGTACCGGAGGTGTAAGGCAGTCGTCACATTAGCGGGAATAATCCAAACAAGGATTTCAAGAAAAACCCTTCACGGGCATCTTGCATGATCAAAAGTATTAGGGACAGTGGGCTGGACTGGAATCCTATCCACTACACTTAGGACTCATAAACTAGAACTTATGGTTTCTAAGAAACCACTCGAGCCCATAGATAATTCAAGTTAAGGGCCACTTGCTCGATGCTCGTGAACTCATTCACTACGCCGGGCCGTATACCTTTGTTCATGGCCAAATTGGTAATGTCGTCGTTAATGTTGTAACCACAGAATTTTAGCCTCATTTTAACCATTTAATTGTATTTAGATTGTTTATTGAGTAGAATAGATGTTTGAGGTGGAGAAAAGTGACATGAGAGCTTTTTAGAGGAGGCCCTCCTTCTAGTGCCAAAATAATGACTATATTTCTATATAACGTCGAAATTATGGTCTAGAGTAGAATTTAACAAAGGTAGTTCATTAGAACCATGGTAAAAATTAAAGAATGAGGATTCACAAAGAGTATTATATCTAATGCAACTAAATAATACCAAATATAAGTTGTTCGATCTTCACAGTGATACCGCTTTGGTTGGTGATTCTACTACTTGGTATTTCGGTTACAAGAGATAATATTGATAGCGATTTCAAGCGTTTTGAGCTGAATAGTAATGCTTGTATGAGTTGAAAATTGGACCTATGTACAAGTGGATGGATATCTCTATTTATATCTATCAAGATGATGCAACAAAGGACTAGGATTGATGCCTTTGATTGTGACCTACGGTTTATATAGCGGCGAACTCGACGGCCATATGGAAATATTGGTCCAAATTAAGGTCAAATGGTAGGCCAAATAATTCTTTTCTTATATCAGATGGGCGTCATGGATCATGGAGTAGGTGATGAACAATGGTGCTTCTGCCAAGTGCGCAACAATGTCTAAAGAGTGTTTACTGCATAATGATGCTTTTTTTGGTGAACGGCATTTTTTGTGTAGTTCTTTTCAGGGGAAATGTGTGGGGTTATCGTCTCTTTATGTAGGTTGACTAAATATTTTTTTCAGATGTCTGCCGAGTCTTGATAAAGTGGCACAGATTGAGGTGTTGGATGACTTAGAGAGCGATGGACAAAGAAGGATGTGGGAAGTGAGGCTTTCTCGAGGGATGCAAGACTATCTCTTAGGAAGCAAGGCTCTTTTCGTAGTGGCTTGGTCGTCTAATGATGGGCGACGGGAGATTATCCGTGAAACTTTGAGTTCTTTTTTGATAACAGCAAGGTGACATGCAACAGCCTAGATCCGAGTGGTGGTGGGGCAATCCTGTCTTTAAGGATTTGAGATAGTGTAGGTGAGCAGGCTTTTTGGGCAGGGCCATTTTTGGTTGAAAAGAACGGTGTAGGCTTGTATTGTTAGGGTTTGAATCGAAGGGTCGTTTAGCTTTTCACAAGAAAATTAAGCAACAATACCCACTTCCTACATTAGTGTCCTAGGTGTTAAGTTGAAGGCAACCTGCCTAAGAGGATTTGTAGAACCTATGAAAATAAAATCGCTATTTTAATTAACTTTTGAAAATAATCTATACACTTCTTTCTAACTAAATTATCATTTGTCTTCTGGTCCTATATTTTAATAGACTTATTTTTTTTATTAAAAATAGGTTTTTTCAGAGTTAATTTCTAATTTCTCAAATTCTTATACAAAAAACAGTATTTGCCAGAACTATATTTTTTACCAGTTAATTATTCAAAACCAAAATCATTTTCACTAAAAGTTGGTTTAGAAATATTTATTAACTTTGATAGGTATCTTTTTCCTTTCTAAATTTTGGAATGTTACTTGATGAATTCGCTAATTCAACTTTTAACCCACGTCTAGTTTTTTGAGAAACATGAAAATATAATTTCAAATCATAGAGTTTCTTTAAAAGTTTAACATTCTCATAATGTTATTCCTCATTTTTGTTATTTAAGGCTATAGAATGAGATTTATTTATAGGAATTTTGATAATTTTTAATTCTTCATCAGGAATTACTTCTTTATCATTTAGCATTTCTCTTTCTAGTTCTAATTTGGAAATTTGTAATTTCAATTCTTTAACTTCTTTTCTAGTGATCTAATATTTATCATCTAATTTTGAGGCAATGTATAATAAGTCTTCCATTGAATGTTCCAAATTTACCTCATCATTTTCCATTAAGCAAACATTTGCATGATCAACATCACATTTAGTATGGCTGTTGAAAAATAAGTTTGAATCACCACAAGTGACTTGGAAAACTTCCTTTTCTGGAAAATCGTTCTTGTTTGCTCTTGAAATTTCTTTTATCTTTATTTAGCTCGAGGTGATCCTTCTCCATCTACCTCGTCTGATCGCATTTGAAGCATTTGATTGAGGACAAATTGTTGTAATTACTGAATTTCAATTTTTCCTTAGAATTTTTAGGTTTCTTATAATATTTTAGTAATAAATACAAGGCCATCTTCGTCAAAGTCCAAATCTAACTCAACTTGGAAAGCTATAATTTTATTCTCTTGTGTTTTCTCCTCTATAGCCTATAAATTTACTTCAGTCAACATTCAATTGCTAATTAACTCTTCAACCTTGAGTGTTGAGTGACGAAGGATCTTGATTGTATGCTCCCAATAAGACAAAGGATCTTGGTCGTATGCTCCTGGCCAATTGGTTTTATCGTTATATTCCTCATTTTCTTGAATGGAAAGTCCTTGGAAAGCCATGTATAGTTGATGCTGAAATTGCTGAGGTTCAGACAAGGACAAATCACCACTATCTTCTTCCTCCTCCTCAGGTTGCTCTTAGGCAGTAGTCTTCCCTCTACTGTGGGAAGCTCCTTCATGAGAAGTATGAGCTCGATAAACTGGTTTTTGTGCTCGTGGAAGTGGTGTAGGTGAAGGCGAAGAGCGAGCAGACGATCTATCTTAGACTTTGCTCATAACTTTTCCTAAAGTGGAAATAGCCTTTTCTAATGTCTTTTGCATTTTAGTCGTCCTCGTCGAAAAAGAACGATCCAAACCTGTTATCTTTTTATTCAAAGCCTGCTGATTGACCGTGGTTAGCGTTTTATTTTTAAGTGCTAAATCATGAAACGGTTTGTTTTGCAACGGTTCAATGCAAGCTTTTTAAATTTCTGAATCATAATAATATTCGGTAGCATGACTGGAGGGGGTAGGTTGTTGTGAAGGATGAGCTAAAAGTATGTTAAAAAGCAGGAGTGGGCTGAGCACCATGATGCACTTGTTGCTGCTGCCATTGTTCTAGGGAGATATTTAGGGATGGTCATTGGGGAAGGTGCATTAAAGACCAAAATATTATTCCGCTCTCTTTAACCGGGATTTTTTCAAAGTGAGAGATATAAGAGGGCACCCCAAGAGTGTGTAAGATACGCATAATAATGGAACATATATAATCGTGCATCGATGATGAGACCAAAAGCATTTAATTTTGTCATAATTGAACTTAGCCTAATTTATTTGCATTCCACTAAGAATAGCATAAAGGGCTTTGTGATCGACAACGTAGATTTGTTCATGACTTCCTAGAAATGGAATTATCGTATTAATAATCATACGTTTAACAATCCAGCTTTTGGACGTAAATAGAAAGATTTCTATTGTGGCATCCTATCTCCCCAAATTAGATGAGTTATTTCCTTTCGTGGCAAGTGTTTGTGGTCATGAACTTCTTCCAAATCTATCCGGACGAAGAACAATTAAGTATACAACCAAGGGTGTTTAGGCTAATTTATAAAACATGTCCGCAAATACTCGTTCATAACCAATCATGATCATCGTTAGGAGTCCAAATATCAAAACTATACAAATTGGCGCAAAAAAAAGAAAGAATGCCAATTGATCAATTTGTATCTCATTTTCATCAAAATTTATTAAATACCAACATTTGGAGGCGACAGTAAGTTATTGAATGCCATATTCTCCAAACTTGCATAATCTGTAGAATGGTCTGGAATAAAGCTTAATTTTTTTTGAGCTCGTCAAATCACTTGTTAGCAACTGTGATATTGCGAAGCCATTTTTGACTAAGGGGTTGTGAGAAGAAGATGGCTGATCTTTCTTGGAGCATTTGCTAATCAGAATTTTTCTTTTGGGAGCCATTAGAGTGTAATTAGAGATTTTAGAAACTAGGGTTTGTGTGTAAATTGAGAATAGGCTGGTGAAAATTTTGAGAAAGGGTAAAATTATAGATATATAGGGCCGCTGAAAATAGAAAGTTCGGAGTAGGGAACGTCTATGGGGGTGCTACAGAGGTCTATGGTTTCAGTAAAAATTAATCTGGAACATATGACAGACATCTGTGAGTTTCCATAGACATCTGTGAGTTTCCATAGACATCCGTGGTTTCAGGAATAACTTTCCTAAAACCTGTGAGAGGCGTCTATGGGATTTCATAGACATCTGAGGTTTTCGAAAAAAGTTTTCCTAAAACCTTTGACAGACGTCTATGATATTGTCGCAGACGTCTGTGGTCTGTTTTCTCAGAACTTTTTCCTTAAAATTTAAATGTCAATCTTTATTTATTGAAATATCAAGAGAATTTTTATATAAAACGATATATATATATATATATATATATATATATTCATAATTACTAAAGAAACTTATTTTGACAAAATGCTTAGCAAAAATTTAGTTTTTGATAGAGAGGTCAGAGTTTTTAATTTGTTATATATCCCATGAATTCAGTTCAATCTTTGTGTCATTAATTAACGGCTTTACTGGAGACCAAATTTGATGAGGTGGAGTGTCAATCCAATCTTTATTTGATGCTCCTGGCTCTCATAGATTTCTTGGAGTAATGTTATACGCTTTTCTAGGAGTTTCTTATAATCGAAGAGATTTTTGGTGTATGCAATTTTTTGTTTGTGAATGACCATAAATTGCTAGAATATATTTTTCGAGAAAATTTAGGTAAGGTCCTTGACATCGTTGCTTGTAATACATTTCACGTTGAACTCCTATCATTTCTTGCTGGCAATGATATATTTCATCAACTTTTTCGTTGAGAAATGTTGATTGCAAGTTAATAGACCGTTTGGCTTTCTTTCCCTTAGAAGAAAATCCAGTGTAATATATATGTGATGCAATAATGTTTAAAGAGGTTGGGCGAATTGATGGAGGTGTGGATTTATTTGGTGAAACGTAGGTGTTTTTTGATGAGGGTGAGCTATTGTCGATAGTCGAATAAGTGGAGTTGTGATCGGATGAAATTTTAAATAAAAATGGTCTTAAAAAATATGTTTGTATTTAATTAGGAGAAAAAATTGATCTATTTATAAGAGTGAGTTTTACTATACATAGAAATTTGTTAGAACAAAAAGTTTAACTTTATAAAATGAATAGAAGGTAGTTAACTTTTGTATCGTTAAAATTATTTTGTGATTAAGTGTACAAATCTTACTCTGTGTAGTTTATATGAGTTAAAAAAAATTATTTTTTATTTTTTTAGTTTACCAATTCATTGAAAGAACATATTTCTAGATTTCGTCTTAATTTAATAAAAGTTAGTTCGCTTAATGGTTTACTAAAAATATCAGCAATTTGGTTTTTGCTATTTACGATTTCTAATGATGTAATTCCTTTTTCCACATAATCTCGTAGCATATGGTTATGAATATCAATATGTTTTGTTTGAGAATTGTTAATAGGATTTTTCGATGAATTTATGGCACTAGTGTTTTCACAATATGTTGGATATTTTGTTACGATTTTTCCAAAATCTAGAAGAGTTTATTGCATATAGATTACTTGTGCATATGTTAAAGCCGCTGAAATGTATTCGGCTTCACTTGTCGAGAGTGAAACACAGTTTTTCTTTTTACAAAACCATGAAACTAAAGACTGACCAATTCTGCCACTTGTGCTTTTTCTATCCATTTTACAACCCTAGAAATCAGCAGCACTATATGGCACAAGTTCGAATGAGCTTCCTTTTAGGTAGAAAAGTCCATAATCTTTAGTATTTGTTAAATATCTTAAGATCCATTTTACCGCTCGATGATGTGATTCTTTAGGTTGTGCTTGAAACCGAGCACATAAGCATACACTCATCATAATATCTGGTCTACTAGCTGTTAAGTATAACAAAGATCTTATCGATATAATGTTTGGTCGAAATCTTTTCCATTTTCCTCTTTATCTAAATGTAGAGTAGTACTCACTAGAGTTGGTTTACTTGAAATGTTTTCCATTCCTAAACGTTTTAATAAATATTGACAGTATTTTTATTGGTTTATAAAAATTTCATTTCCTAGTTGTCTTATTTGCAAACCAAAGAAAAAGTTTAATTCATCCATATGTAACATTTCAAATTCATTTTTCATTATGTTAGAAAATTCAGTACACAATTTTTCGTCAGTGGATCCAAATATAATTTCATTAACATGTATTTTCATGGCTAAAATATTATTATTTTCTTGTTTTATGAAGAAAGTGAAGTCAATTTTAATAATTCGAAAACCAGAATTTTGTAAATGAGTTTTTATCTTTCATACCAAGCACGATGTGCTTGTTTTAATCCATATAAGCCTTTTTAAGTTTAAATACATGATTGGGATATTTCTCGTGAACAAATAAGGAGGTCGTTCAACACACACTTTTTCTTTTATAAATCCATTCAAAAATGCATTTTTTACGTCCATTTGAAAAGGTTTAAAATTATGCTGACATGCAAAAGCCAGTAATGTTCGTATTGCTTCGAGACGTACAATTCCTTCTTCTTGATTATATCCTTGAGCTTCTAACCTTGCTTTATTTCATACAATATTTCCATTTTCAACCACTTTATTTTTAAAAACCCATTTCGTTCCAATTACAGATTGATAGTTTGGTCTCAGTATAAATTACCAAACATCATTTCTTTCAAATAGATTAAGTTCTTCTTGTAATGCAATGATCCATAAATCATCTTTTGACGCTTTTTTATAATTTTTTGGTTCAAAATTTGATATAAATGCAGCATGACTCATTTGTTTTAACTATTTTATGGTTGACACTCTTGTATTTAAATCCCTGATAATATTATTCATAGGATGGTCTCTTAATATTCTAGGTGATGACGTTATCACGTTATCATTATTATTATTGACATTATTATTATTTTCATGTATAAGTATACTAGTTTTATTTATAATTTCTTCATCGTCATCATTTTTTATTATCTGGAAGTTTTTTTATGAACATGAATACTTTCTTCTATAATACTTGTTCATTTATTAAAGATTCTATATGCTTTACTTCGATCCGGATAACCAAAAAAAATTCCTTCATCGGCTTTAGAATCAAATTTTCCTAGATAATCTTTAGTGTTTGAAATGAAGCATTTTCATGTATAGCTTGTTTTTTTAGTCATTGATCTAAGTGTTGCATGATTTAATACATAACAAGCAGTAGCAACGGCTTGGGCCCAAAAATTTTGGTAGGTTACTACCATTTAGTAAAGTTTGTGGACAATCTTATAAAGTTCGATTTTTCTTTTCTACAACACTTTTTTTTGTGTTCGAGGAAATGAAAAATTATGACTAATTCCCTTTTTGTTACAAAAATTTATAAATAGTTCATTTTCAAATTCACCTCCGTGATCACTTTGCATACTTTCAATTTTTACATTCATTAATTTTTTTATTCATTTAGCAAAAAATTTGAATATTTCAAAAGTGTCACTTTTTTGTTTTAAAAATAATGTCCAAGTATATCTTGAAAAATCATCAACAATTATAAAATGTTATAATTTATTGATCATACTTGAGTTGGTCCAAATAAATCTGAATGAAGTAATTCGAGAGGTTGCTTTGTGCAAATTTTCTTTTTAAATTTAAAGGAACTTTCCTTTAACTTACCATATTGACAAGTGTCACACAGGTTAGTTAATTTTTGGGTATCCTTTAACTAATTTATTATTAGCTAGTTTGTCGATAATCTTAAAATTTATATGAAAAAACATTTATGTTATAACCATGGATCATCATGATTCACGGCTAAGCATAAATTAGTATTGTTTTTGGCATTTATGTTTAAAACATATATGATTCGATTTCCAAATCCTTCAAAAATTAAAACTTTATTTTGATCAAAAATATTGCATTTATTTTTCTTGAAATCAATTTTATATTCTTTATCAAATAATTGACTCATAATTAATAAGTTATGTTTCAAATTTTCTACCAATAAAATATTAGTAATTATAAGAGAGTTAGAAATACCGATATTGATGGCTTCTCCAATGCCGATGATAAATCCTTCTGAGTTATCTCTAAATGTTACAATTTCACTATCGATATATGTTATATTCGATTACATATTAGCATTTCCAATCATGTGCTTGGAGCAGCCGCTATCGAGAATCTATTTCTCTTTATTTGTTATTTTAATTTTGGGTACTTGGAAAATAAGAAAATTTTAATTGGTACCCACATTCTTTGATTAGGGTCCTATGTGTTATTGGAAGAAGGTAGCCATATCCACAAGTATTTGGTTTCTTTAGAAATGTAATTATTGTTACATACAACTTTTTTTAAATATTCATTAATGCAATTTTCTCTAATTAGTTTATTATTTGTTTATGGAATCTACATTTTGACCATATTTGTATATGAATTCTTAAACTTAGTTCCTAACTTTGGTTTTTTTGAATTTTGTGTATAATGTACTATATTTCTTTGTCTTTTGTGTATTTTTAAAACCTAATCCATTTCAATTTCCAGATGGTATAGATATCATGACCAAATTATTTTAAATTTTTCTTTCCTTTTATCATATTATTTGAGTAACGACTCGGAATTTTTGATCCTGAAGATTCCAGATAGTTAGGGGAAAAGAAGAAAGAGAATGAAGAAGAAAAAATAGAAACACCAATCGTAGATTCTCACATTCGCAGTGGATCAAATATAATGTCAAATAATAACAGTTATACAAAGGAAAACTATACTTGTCAATTTTCATTTTAATACATTAGAGTTACAACATTCCACAATCTTTGGAGAGCTAAAATAACTTGTCCTAGATAAATAATGATATCTCTCAGTGGAATACTCTATGTGTCCTTGCCATCCAGCTCGCCATCTGAGCTCCAGAACGTCCTTACCTGGAAATCTGTAATACTCGGTCTGACCCGAGCATTACATCAAAGTAATACCCAGGTCAGGCTGAAAACAAGCGTGAGTACATCCATCTAACATGAAAATACCGATGCATAAACTTATTTAAAACCCGGGTAACTCGTACCTTACAACGAGTTCTTAACTTGCCAAAATCAAATATACATCTCACAATCATATCTTAAGCATTATTACCAGATTAAATGACCAAGTTTACATCATTTATTTCATTCTAGCCTAATTATTCCAAAGTCAAATTCATAAAGAGTTATTTTAAATTATAAATCGAAGTGGTTTTGGGTATGTACCGATACCCGACCCCGGTCTCTTCGAATCTAAAGACATAGCAATGTAAGTTATAAACAATTCCATCTATACTCAAAATTACATATTACATAACCCTTCATCACAGATAGACAAACCATATTATCTCAGTTCAGTCCAATCATATCATATCACAAAGCATCACAAATCACTTATCAAAGATATCAAGTAATCCTAGGCATACAATATCATTTAATTATTCATAAGGAAGATTAATTAGTCACACTATTCCTAATTAATCTAAGTAAATTTAATTAATTCCTTTAATCACTTTTAATCTTGCTTACTTAACGTTAATTAATTACAAACCACTAATTAATCGTTCCTTAACTTTCCTCTTTAATTACACCAAGTAATTAGCCTTTAATTAATAACACAAATTAATTAACCCTCACCAATTCACATTGATTACTTTTATTCTTAATTAATTACTCATATTAATTATCCTATAATCTCATATATTGATTAATTATCCTTTATTTAATCACACTCATTAATTAAATAGCCCTTAATTAATTTCCTTAATTAATCAATCCTTTGATTAATTACACTAAGTAATTAATTCTTAATTACTCCCATTAAGTAATTTTACCTTTAATTACTTTCATCAAGTAATTATCCCATTGGTTAATTATCCTCGATTAATTAACCTTTGATTATTAATTAATTTAACCTTTAATTACAATTAAATTAATTAATCCTTAATAATTTATCCTTAATTACTTACTCCAAATAATTATTCTTTAATTACTCTTAATAAGTAAATTATTCTTAATTACTTATTTCAATTACCAACCCCTTAATTCATTATCCTAATTAATTAGCCCTTCCATTTATTAATACTTTAATTAACTACATTCATTCATTGTCCTCTACTTACTTATCTTAATTAACGAAAGATAAACCATTTATTTTAATTACCTCATTAACTCTGTTATTACCCCTTTGTAATTAATTAAATAACAACACAGAAATACAAAGTTTATCTCGTCTTAATTAAAAAAGCATTATTATCATTCTAAGTTAAGGCTATATCAAAGATTATAAAATTTCTTTATTCATTCTTTCCAAAAAAAATCACAACCCGATCTTGCTTACAATTTCATTTTATTCAATTTATAAAAGAGGAAACACGGCCCGAAGCCCAGACATCTGACCCATCACAACTTCTCTATTACTTCCTTTTTGCTTTTTGTATTCCCTTCATTTTCTTATATTCCTATGTTTTAAAAAAATTACTTCCTGATATACCACAATTAACCGAAATAACGTGGCCCACTACAATAATTCTTCGGCCCAAAACCATCCCCTTCTTCCTGATTCCAGCTCCCAATACTCTGCTGCACATACACAGACGTGCACTCAGGTGTGCACGCACACGAAGTCGCCGACCACCCCTATTCATGCCACCGATCATCCTCACATCAACGTCGACCACCTCGTCAACTTTATCCACCCAATCCTGAAACCCCTTTATGTTCCAAAATTTCGAATTAAGACCCAAAAATGCAAAAGACCGAAACCACCAAGATCGACAAGCTACGGCCACCGCCTCCGTTCATCACCCATATCTTGGCCCCAGCTTTGTCACCGTCTTCCCTTTCTCCCCCCATACCGCAACCTTAACTATCCACCTCAACGCTGAAACTATCAAATAATTGATCACGATCAAAAGCTAATTCTAAACCCTATTTCACCTTAATCGACCACCACCTACGTTATAAAAATACATCACTATTTTTCCTAAGATCCATGACCTCCATGTAAGTAACTACTGTGGCTAGCTATTGCTTAGGATCGTGTAGTATGGAATATAATTAAATCTAAATGCAGAAACAGATGATAATAGCAAAGTAAATGAAAATAAGTAAAATAAAACAAGCACATTATGCTGGTTCGAACTTCCCGTTATACGTCCAGTCCCAGACTTCTTCTGGAATTTCAACTACAACAACCCTCACTTAACCCGGAGGAACAGGTTTACACTGCCTGAGCAACTGAATTGGACTTCACCCGCCTAAGCAACCGAATAGGACTTCAATACAAGTAACAAATGTATCTGACTGTATTGTGTTCCTAAATAACACTAATAAGTCAACGAGTACAATCTTTCTATAATCTTCTCCTTTATGATATATAGTGATGTGCTTTGAGAATTGTGGAAGATAAAGTGATTAATGATCAAAGTATGCAAGCAATTTGAGTGCAATTTGAAAGCTTGAGAATAGATGAGAATTCAAGAATGCTAAAAGTAAATTCGGTGAATTGTTTGTTGAATTCTGTAATCTATTTATAGTATATAAAGAATTGCAAATATAGATGAAAAGTTACATTGAAAAGAATAGGTGCAACCATTGATTTTGAAATCGTTTCTCTTCGGTGAAGAGAAGTGACTTTCAAGAAAATAGCAGTTAGAGATATTCAGACGTCTGAATAAAACAATTCAGACTTCTGAATTGGATTAAAACAAAAACAGCAAGCTATTAGGCAATTTTTGACCATTTTCAAACGTCTGAACATTTTCATTTAAATGTCTGAATATTATGAAAACAATATTCATGTTTTAGCATTTAGACATCTGAATGAATGGTTTGAGACATCTGAGTTTGCTCTTTTGCGCATGTATCAGCATGTGTGTGTGTGTGTGTGTGTGTGTGTGTGTGTGTGTATCATTTCAGGAGAGATTTTAACAAATTTTTAAGTAAAGTACAGACTCTGGACATACTATACTCAGCTTAAAACATCTGAAGAGGAATCAGTAAATCTCTTGCAAAGATGGTTAGTATAAATAACATTTTATATAGGTTGTCACAATCAAAATTGAGATTCCAACATTCTCCCCCTTTTTGATGATGACAACTATATAAAATTAATAGTAAACATTTATAGTATTGTTACTCCCCCTGTCAATATGCACTATTTAAAATTTCTCCCCCTTTGTCATCGACAAAAAGAAAGTGCATGGATAAAAATAGATAGTTCATTTCATAAAAGCTAACAAAGTAGTATATAATAATACATGAAGAGTTAATATTTCAGAAATTTCTCATACAACTAGTCAATCAAAGTAATAAACAAAACATAAGACAACAACTAGAATAGATAAAGATAATTAAAATTGGCTTGAAAAAGACGGATCGTTGTGATTAAAACTTGAGCTTGAGGAAGACTACTCAAATGGAGAAGGATTGTAAGCTTGAGTGAATGAAGAGCGGAACAAGAAAGTCGATCCCATATTTTATTGAGAAAGCCTTTGATAGAGTTGAATTTTCTTTCCATCTTCTTCTCAAGTGCCTTTATGTCCTGATGAATCTTTGATTGATTTCGGTAGAGAGTGATGATGGCTTGTCTTGAAGAAGTATTCAGGCCAATTTCTTGGATGTTGCATCATCCTCCTCTTCTTCTTCAAGTTGAGTATGAGAAGAAGAAGCAATACTAGTGTCTCGAGGTTGAGGAACACCTTGTTGAACATTTTACGACCATTGGTAGAAGGAAATAATTTGTTGAGGAGGAGGCCGTGTAGGAAGACCCATCAATCCTAGTGTTTTAGCGCCCAACTCACTAATAGTTGTGAAATCGGAGTTAAGCATTGGTGCACCGATATTTAGGAGAATGCGCATAATATAGGCACCATAATGAATGGTTCTATACTTTCTCCGGATTGTGATATCTTGGAATTCATCAAAAATAATTTTCCCCTAATTCACTTATTGATTAGAGTAGATAGAATAAAGTGCCTGGAAGTTTTCTTTACACACTTTTTCATAACTTCCCGTCCTTGGTTGGAGAGAACGAATAAGTGCATGGTGAATTAGCCTAGCTTGTAGCCTTAAGAAGGTAGATTTTAAATTGTCCAAATTTATAAGTTGATCGGACAAAAATTGATGTGAAACTTCATCTCGATGATCCATATCAACTTCAATTTCATTAATATTAATTCTTTGATAAGCATAATTTAAAATATGACCCAGTCTTTGTAGAGGTAAGAAGATTCTTATGCCATAAACTAACGACCAAACAAAATCTTGACGGTTTTGAGGATTTTGATGATCCAAATTTAAGTTTGCAAGAAAGAGTTTAATCATAAGATGATTAATCTTAACATTGTTAGGAGTATACCCAATCAAGCTGTCGAAGTGAAATTGCTCCGCTAACTCTCTAATACGATATGCTGCGAAATCCGGGAATTTCATGAATGTCCTTCGAAGATGTTGGAGTTCATCATAGAATTAAATCGAGAAACAGCAACATCGTCCCATAGCCATAGCCGGATTTGGTCTTTGGATGGACTGGAAGTTGATTCTCTAGTTCTCTTTGATCTTGGTGCCATTGGAGACTTAAACGAAAGTTAAAAGCTTTGAGAAAGATAAAAATGGAGGCTAGGGTTCTGAAGTAAGTAGGAATGAAGTGAAAAAGGTATTATATGTTATCCCGCTTTTTAGCAAAGCCGCGATACCAAAAGATCGATCGAAAACGAAGAACAGTTCGTCTCAGAAATTAGTCATACTTCGTTTCGCTATGGATATCACTGAATTTTGTCCGAGCCCAGATTGAGCTACAATTGATAGGATATAACTAGAAAGATCATAGAAGTCGTCATCTCAAATTTCGAGTCAATCCGAGTTCATGCGCTCAAGTTGTGATCGATTCAACTTGAAGGCAAAAACGCTGGTTTCGAATCCATCATCGTAGGTGTCTTCGAACCCACCACAGTACACCGTTCGAACCGATTACCTTCGTATCGATTGGCTTCGAACCCATCGGAGTGCCTCGGTTCGACTCCATCAACTTCGAATCCATCGAGTTCGTATCGATGGGCCTCTTATCCATGAGAAGTTGCAAAGCTTGTATCCATCAGGGAAACACAAGTTCGTGTCCATCAAGCACCGGTCATTCGACTCCATCAATGAATCCTTGTTCGAACCCATCATTGGAACATTGTTCGAACCCATCCATGAAGCCTTGTTCGAACCCATCCATGGAGCCTTGTTTGAATCCATCGATGAAGCTTCGTTCGAATCCACCAAGTCAACTAGCCACGATGACGTGTCATCCATCGGTTCAAATGCGCCGAGATACATGGAGTCGAAGTGGTCAACTCGGAGTGAAGATCGGATCGGTTCGAAGTTCGCGCTCCACGTCACCACGAAGGCGCGTGCCACCATCGATTCGAAACCATCAATTCGAATGGATGGTTTCGAACCAAACAGCCACGCAATGAATCCCATTTCGTATCCATCATATCTCTCAATCCACTGATCCAAATGCTACGAAATTTTCACAGAAGCTTGCATACATGTTGAAGAATGTCCACACCAAATTTCACCTCGATTGGATGATTTTCTGATCTATTCGAATGGAGTTTGAATCGATGCCAAAGTGGGCCCAAATTTCCCGAGGCCGGGCGCGTGGGCCCCCTCACGTGCCAGAAGTGGTCTCCCGAGCTTTCAGCGAAATATCAGCATCCTACGCTTATAAATAGAGCCCCAAAGCCAACAGAAAAAGGATCTTTCGACTCTCAAGCGCCCAAAACTCTACCGGATTGAGATCTCCATCATCCTATATCACATATTTGCTGTTGGTTTCGAATTCCCAGTTGTAACTTGCTGTTGATTGCTGTAATGACTTGTAATCATTGAAAGAGAATTAATAAAATATTAAAAAACTTCACAGTGGACGTAGGCAACACGCCGAACCACTATAAATCACTTGTCTACGCATTTACTTTACTGTTGATTGGAGTTTTTGTTAGATAATATCTGTTTTGAATCTACATTCTTCATTACTATCTCTTCAACGACTCCCGAAGAGTGTTGTGACCAATTTTGGTGCAAACACTTTGGTGCTTTCACTGGGAAAACCCAGATTTTCTCCTGCTCGTTGGATCTGTCATCGATACCGGATTGAATAAGTCTAAGAGAGAGATCCAAATCATCAAACCAACTTCCTTCCCTTCTATTCAGATTTGCATAAAGTCTAGGAAAGGAATTCAACTCTCAAGATAGTTAGCACAAGAACCACCTCAAACGCTGTCAATCAAGAAGAATAGGATAGACAGAATCTTGTGCCCCCACCTCCATCTAATCAGGATGCTACTGGGCACTCTAAACCGTCCGGTCCGGTTACTTGACAAGAGTTGCAGTTGCTACTCCAGGAGCTGACCCAGAGTCGGTAGCAACTAGAAGAACAGCTACGCGCTAACGCTGAGCTAATCAACAAGCTGCATCGCCAGAAACGAAAGAGATCTACGAGAGATCATGTTTCTCGCTCCTCCAGCGAAAGTTCTTCATCTTCTGATTATCATAATCGGCCTCCACGACCCCGGCTAGATGGGAGTCGTATGGCACCCGTTGGAAATCAACCGACACTAACCGTTGGACAGCTAAGGGTTGGTCCACCAGCCAGTTTCCAAACCGGACCCTCCTCCCGAGGAGGTGCCACTCCTCACCACACCGCAGAATACCGCACCACTAACGTTGCGGCTGAACCAGGGGTCGACGTCCAAGATCAGCCGCACCAGGACCGTCGTCAGAGCGGACGTACTCCCGAACCATACGTCCCAGAGGACTATGAGCCAAGAAGGCAAGACTTGGACCGTCGATGATATCCGGTTCAAAACCAAAGTATGGAACGTGATCATACTCCGGCGCAAATGCCGGATCTTTCAACTATGACACGTCAGATGATCCGTAAGAGCCAGGGATTCACAAATGACGATTGGGGAGTCTCCCGGAGCCACACTCCTTTTACGGACGATATCCTTACTGCTGAACCACCACGGCGATTCCGAATGCCAACTCTACCCATGTACGAGGGAAACTCCAACCCCAATCAACACATTCTGAAATATGAATGGTCAATGACCGTTGCCTGAGCTGACGATGCAGTGAAATGTCGTAGTTTCCCCATATCCTTAGGGGGCATGTGGTTCACTCGACTACCACCTCGATCCATCACTTCATTCGACCAGTTGGTCACAAAATTCGTTGAACAGTTCCGCATGCACGTCGCAAGGCCCAAAGATGTCAACACTCTGTCTAGCGTCACTCAAGCTCCTGGGGAAACGCTCAGACGCTACTTAGAGAGATTCCATACTGCATGCGCGGAGATTAGCAATCCAAACGATAACTCCATCCTTATGGCATTGACTAAGGGGATCGACCCCGATTCTGAATTTGGCAACTGGCTAGCTGGGAAACCACCTGCATCATTGGACCGTTTCCATGCCAAAGCAGCTCAATTCCTGAGACGGGAAGACCCGAAACAGTCTAGGAAGCAAACTAACGCAGGACCAAATGCGGAAGGGATCCAAAGCAATGTTGTAATCAAACAGTCCGGTGAGAGCTCCGGAAAAGTTCAGTTGAACATTAAAAATAAACAAGCTCGGCGAAGAGAGAGCGTGAATCAAACTAAGAAACAAGATCAAAATCGTGGCCCGCAGCGCAAGAATCTAATGCTTGACAGTTACACTCCTCTGAATGATTCACTAGAGGACTTATACTTACAAATCTGTGACACAATTCAATATCAAAAACCTGCACCAAGACCGTCGTCAGAGAGACAAATCCAGACGTGAAAGTTTTGCAGGTTCCATGAAAGTTACGGGCACAATATGAACGAGTGTCGTCACTTACAGGATCTCGTTGAAAAACTGATCAGAGAAAGGAAGCTGGAACAGTTTGTGCGGACACCACAGCCCAGAGAAGCGGGCCCATCAAATCCAAGCAATGGACCCAATTGACCGAGACAGGAGGACTCAACTTGTCCCCGTGGAAGAATGGTGATAAACGCCATCAGTGGCAGACCAACTTACTCAGGAGCCTGTAACGACGAAGATCCTCGTCACTGTCACACATGACAGGCTCATTCAATCTATGAATGTTTTGCAGTTTCCTTTACATTCTGAAATTTGAATTTGTAATAAGGCACTGACTTCTCCATATTTTCTTATTTCAGCAATAAAATACTATCTCTTCAAGCTAGAGCTGTGGTTCACCGAATACAACGTTCAACAATCACGACACACGAAGATCTAAGTTCCATCAAACAATGGAATTTATTCAAATAGTGAGTGACTGTGATACGACCGACCACTCATTAAGTGAAACCCCAGCTCGGGGGTAAGCCATCACGTCAAAGGCTGAATTGGACCAACACACGACAGTCCATTCAATAACTCGTTCCCAGAGCGCGAACGGACTCCAAATTCCCAGAGCGCGAATTGGAGTATAAATATTCAATAACTCGTTCCCAGAGCGCGAACGGGCTCCAACTTCCCAGAGTGTGAATTGGAGTATAAACATTCAACAACTCGTTCCCAGAGCGCGAACGGACTCCAAATTCCCAGAGCGCGAATTGGAGTATAAACATTCAATAACTCGTTCCCAAAGCGCGAACGGACTCCAACTTCCCAGAGTGTGAATTGGAGTATAAACATTCAACAACTCGTTCCCAGAGCGCGAACGGACTCTAAATTCTCAGAGCACAAATTGGAGTATAAACATTCAATGACTCATTCCCAGAGCGCGAACGGACTCCAAATTCCCAGAGCACGAATTGGAGTATAAACATTCAATAACTCGTTCTCAGAGCGCGAACGGACTCCAACTTCGCAGAGTGTGAATTGGAGTATAAACATTCAACAACTCGTTCCTAGAGTGCGAACGGACTCCAAATTCCCAAAGCGCGAATTAGAGTATAAACATTCAACGACTCGTTCCCAGAGCGCGAATGGACTTCAAATTCCTAGAGCGCGAATTGTAGTATAAACATTCAATAACTCGTTCCCAGAGCGCGAACGGACTCCAACTTCCCAGAGTGTGAATTGAAGTATAAACATTCAACAACTCGTTCCCAGAGCGCGAACGGACTCCAAATTCCCAGAGCGTGAATTGGTGTGTAAACATTCAATAACTCGTTCCCAAAGCACGAACGGACTCCAACTTCCCAGAGTGTGAATTGGAGTATAAACATTCAACAAGTCGTTCCCGGAGTGCGAACGGACTCCAACTTCCCAGAGTGTGAATTGGAGTATAAACATTCAACTAGTCGTTCCCGGAGTGCGAACGGACTCCAACTTCCCAGAGCGTGAATTGGAGTATAAACGCCGAATCCATCGTTCCCAGAGTGTGAACGGACTCATAAAAAGGCCACATAGATGTGACTGACCATCCAGCGGCTAACTCCAACTTCGTAGAACGTGAATGGAGTATATACATAAACTACAGGTTCCCGAAGCGCGAACCCAAACATACATGCTATCTCCAAATTCCCGGAGTACGATTTGGGGCACAAATACCAAGTCAAAGTTCCCGGAGTGTGAACTGAAGTATCAATACTAACTCCAAGTTCCCAGAGCGTGAAGTGGAGCATAAACATCAATTCCAGGTCCCCGGAGCGCGATCCATGTTACAAACATCGATAACTCTCAAATTTCCGGAGTGCGAACCGGATTATCGATCTCAAATTATCTTAAGTCCCCAGAATGTGGACATGTGCTTAAGGTTTGCAATAAATGCAATCAAACACCAAAACAAAAATGTTATTCTCCGAGACTAGGGGGCAAAAAAGCTAAGTGTTAATCGCTAACCAAAGTGATACAATGTCTGAAGTTCAATTATTCATCGATCACAACTTGCGACCAAGATCTCAGACTTGGCAAATAAAAACGAACTCTATTTGACGGTAAAAACACCACAAGTGCACCGGACTGAAAACAAAACACTACAAACACTTAAGCACAAAAGAAATGAGAATTGAAACAAAGAAACTAAATTTTATTTCAACTAACTAGAGACAAGGACTTACATGCAAATAAGTTCTT
Organism: Allium cepa; assembly: GCA_030765085.1. Lineage (NCBI taxonomy): Eukaryota > Viridiplantae > Streptophyta > Magnoliopsida > Asparagales > Amaryllidaceae > Allium > Allium cepa. Next base: position 738,845,195 of record CM060943.1, read on the forward strand.
CCAAAAAAGAATTCCTACTTGTAGGGGCCGAACCTGCATCTATACACGACCTATCTACCAAAAAAATCTGCTTAAATGGCCCATCTACTTCTTCTTTTTGGATCTCCTTATCAGCGGTTCGTTTCCGGACTCGCTGGAGACAGAGATCCTTCGTTTGGAGCGCTTCCTCTCCGGTGGCTGCTCTTCGGCTGGGGGCATAATGTCAATGTCCTCCTCAGAGCTCGAATCCACATGAAGGCTTTCCACCGGAGGAGTAGGAGGGACTGGATCCGTAACGAAAGATGGGATAGTGCCACCCGATGACACTATCCCTACAGGTACTGAGCTATGCGCCGCCGTGCTGCCACCAATACTACCACTCTGCCCCCGCAGCCTCTATTTCGGCGTTGATCTTGGCCAGAATTTCCTCGTCACGAGTCGCTTGGGCCTCGCTGGGGGCATCCACCGTCTGCATTGAAGAGCTAGAGGTTGGCGGGAGGTCACTAATGATGAATGGTAGGTCTATGGAGAAGCCACCCTGCACACCGAGCAGCTCGCTCACCATTTGTTCATCAAGAGATAATCCGCTCCCCTGCGCCGCCTCAGTTGATACTGCTGTTACGACAGTAGTCTCAGTGGTGATGGCCTTACCCCCTTTACTTGATTCTTGGGTCGCGACAATCGGCGCAAATTCAGTCACTAAGCAAAGATAAGAAGAAGTTATTAGTAACCGCTTCAAAACAAACGCTCTAATGAAAACACACTTGTGATATGTTCAGAGTACCTTCCTCAGTATGGCTTGCGGACGGCTGAGCGGCCTCAGAAGTATGCTCCTGAATAGGAGATAGCCGCGGCTATTCTGGGTCGTAGGCTGGAACGGATTGGGAATCGATCGTAGATACAGGCTCTAATGGAGGTGGAGCGGTGAATTCAAGAACGGTAGCGTGATGCTCAACACCTGATCCCTCTCCAACCTCCAGAGGTCGGCCACCAATCATCTCCTTCTCATGAGAAATAGTAGCGTCATGGAGGATCTTTTTCTCATCATCTGTCAGCAACCGGTTTTCGAGTTCAAACCGGTCGACCGATTCATCCGGATGCGCTTCCTCTTCTTCCTCAACTAATCGACCCCAAGCGCTGCGGAGGTGTACCGGGTAATCTTGGAGCTAGGCCAAATTTCTGTGTCTCAACACATTGGCATTGTAAGTGATGAGCAAATCTTTAATATCGGCCTCCATCCTGGCCTCCTCTTGTTGAACTTTCTCCTCAACCTCCGTCTCGACCACCTGGACCTTGGCTACTGCCGCATCCCGCTCAGTCCGAAGCACCACGGCTTGCTCACATGCCTCCTGGGCTGCGATGTTTGCGTCATCCCTATCCTTGGCAATTTCAGCAAATTTGGACTTAAGCTCATTTAGCTCCTTCAGGGCTACGTCCCTCTCGGTAGTAACCATAGTGTTTCGATGGCCCATATCCTCTATCGTCGCATAATGTTCATGTTTCATCCTATCCATCGTTGCTTGGGCTTCGTCGGCTTTTTTGATAGCCTCCATTTCAGATTTCCGAGAGGATTCAGCTTCAGTGTTTAGCACCTCAATAATACGGCTCTTTTGAGCTAACTCAGCCTGCAACCTCTCGATGGTGGCCCCACGCTCAAAGGCCAATGCCGACGCTTTATCCGCCGCTTTCGACCATGCTTTGTACTGAGCGTAAAAATCGTGTACGTAGTCATGTACTAACTTCTCAGCTTCCTTCGGGATCTTCTTTAAATGTGGAGGAAAGATATAGTTGTCGAAACAGATGTTTGGAAAATCCTTCTTTAGCTGAGCAAGCCTGATTGCTCCTTCCCCTGAAATTTCCACGGGGGGCTGTTCTGCAATGGCACCAGTAGTAGTTTCTCCCCTAGAATGGCGGGATCTATGCCTAGAAGATTGAGAGGCCGACATGTGGTGTGAAGATTCAGAGGGACGAGAGACATGAACAGGAGGCTGTATGGGATCCCTGGAAGGAGGAGGAGTACGCGATCGAGACCGACGCTTATAGCCTCTATCTATATCATATCTCTCCTGACTAGAATACCCAGAGCGTCCCTGGTCATAATATCTGTCCCCTTCTCGTCTGCGTGAATCATGATATGAAGACTTGCGGACATGTCGGAGACTCCCTAACATTGAACCTCGCCTAGACATAGTATCTGCAGAATAAAATAAAGTAGAATTAGTCATCTTTCGAAACGGGTAGTTTACAGTCAAAGATGATGCAGTGTTGTGAAATATGTATGAATGTGTAACCCCCTGACCAACCGGATGTGTCTGCCACATCAGTGGGAAAAGATTCGCTCAAAACTAAAGTTTCTGAAAGTTCTTCCAATCCGGCATCATGCTGCAGGGACACATTGTCCGGAATTGGAATATCGGCGAGCCCTTCATAAAGACTTTCAGTTCTCGGAGGAGACATCTCCGAAATTCTAACTCCGGGAGAGGATCGGGCCGTGACAACCGATTTCCATCTCCCCTTCTTAATTGACGTGACGACGGCTGCCTTGCCTTTTCTTTGCTCCGCGACATCCTGAACCACGTCTGTAGGCTCCAACAACGGCTCGTCGTCGGTATGAGTTCTTTCAGAATCAGCCTCCTCAGCTATAATAACTTTGGGCTTCTTGTGCTTGACTCGCTTCTTCGAAACGGACCTTAATGCCCCGTCAAACTTTATGCTCTGCCCTCGTTCAATCAACCCGTAAGTCCGGAGATTCCTATCGGTCAAAAGCGACTCGATATCCCTATCTTCACTCGGGGCTTCTCGAAGTACTCACACCATCTCCTTAAAGTGTTCGCCCTCAGGTCGCTGAATCGTCGCTGTAAAAAAAAAGGGAAAAAACATAAGTTTCACCTTGACCGCAATTGCCTTAGTAATTACTTGATAACTCAGCCACACTCACGTCTGAATAACCATCACCGGGCAAAACCCGGAGGACATCTGACATATAACCATTCCGTCCTGTAATAACTCAACCTGGTCCAGGACCCAGTGACCACTTGGCAATTCCTTACCGCTTCCAGAAATGTGAAGGAAGGGTAATCACCTCGAGTTTTGAAATTAAATAGATATCTGACCTCGGTCGGGATCGGTGGTCTATGAAGGTACTCCATGAAGACGATGAATAAACTGTTCACGGAAGCATATCCGTTCGGGTGTAGTTGAGATGGAGCAATCCTCAAAAAGGACAACACTTCTCTTATGTACCCGTTGAACGGAGGAAGTGTCCCAGCCGCGCATGCGTGGCGATTAAATGCTGTATATCCCTCCGGCGGGTTGTGTGGTCTATCATTCGGCCCCGGCAATAACACGTCATCCAGTGATAGGCCGTGCCTCAAGCATATTCTCCCCAACATATCTTCAGAAATATTGGATTGAACGGAATCCGACGGATTGGCAATAAACGACGCATTGGGGAATTCGTCCGGGGCTGGACCGATGATCTCAGGTTCAATATCCGGAACCTCTAGTCTTGGAATGGCTGTACTTTGAATCTCCCGCTGCTGCGAACTTGAAGGTTCCATGACTAGCTAACTCACGAGAAACCATCGTTAGACGACAAAGGACCCGTGCGTTCCCCAGTGTAAAGTGTATGAATATATGTTGTATAGTGCCATGCATTGCTTGAATAAATGTCGCAGAGTTGAAGGAAATATGCAAACGACAAAGCTACGAGGCCCAGTTATAATGACCGTCATCGCTGACCATCATCACTAAACCGTTTGTATGATGGAATTTGATTTGGGTAGAAGTTGTTATGGTTCCATCGACGAGCTTCAAAAGGTGGTCAAGTATGCAGTGTGATTACCTAGTCCAAATATGCAAGAATGAAGCTCGTCGGAATTATGCTAAGAAAATGTCAAACTTTGGTATCCATCATATAGGGTTCGAACCGATCACATGGAACTCATTCGAACCCATCCTAACATCACTTCGAATCGATGCAGAAAGGCGCGCTTCGAACCGATGATCAGGTGTCAAGTTCGAATCGATCAATGAAGGATGACTTGGAATCGATCCTTGGTTAGCTGGTTCGTACCAATCTGGGAACCCTCAACTTAACATCGATCACATTCGAATCGATACTCTTCGTATCGATGTAAAGTTGAGGTCTTCGAACCGATAGCTGATGGATTCGAATCCATCGGTTCGAATGGACCAATCAAGATGGTCAATCGGTGCAAACTGTGTCACCCCCATAAGGACATCCCAGGGATCGATGCGAAATCCAAGGAAAAACGACGTCACCATCATCGCTTCGAACACAAGTCCATGAATCGATTTTAAGCTTCCCCAAACCAGATCTGGTTTTGCCAATCACCAAAGTGGACAACCGGTGAAGAAGAGATAGGTTCGAAATAACTTTGTCGTTTGGATTCGAGGCTAATTACCTACTTTGAGTGATGGATTCGAGGAATGAGAGGCTTGGATCTTGAATGGTTCAAATACGTAACACAGTGCCTTCTTCTCCGAAGCTTTGAGACAAGGCAGAATGTAGTAAAACAAGGCGAGAGTAAAAAGTAAAAAGTGAAAAAGTGGCAAACTCACTGCTATTTATATGAAGCCTTGAGAGCAACCGAGACGATTCCCCTTCCGGTAAACTTGACCGGTCGCAACCAGTCAAAGCGTGGATCGGTTCGAAATCTCCATTCCAAACCATTAACCCGATGCCTTGTGGGTTCGAAGTTAACCTCATATTTCATCGATACGAAGCACACAACAAAACATCGAGTCGCATCGATGCGAAACAAACAGTGAGCACATTACTTCGAAACCCCTGTTCACATCAGCAAACCCACAACTCCATCCACAACCTACCAATACGAACAGAGATTTCGTATCCATCATTCCCCATCGATACGAACGACGGTTTCGTATCCACCCTTTCTCATCGGTTCAAATGGGTGATTCGTCCTCATCCAAGCCATCGGTTCGAATGTCGGTTTCGTACCCATCATACTATAAGCATACTCCATCCATACGAATGTTTATCTCGAATCCATCGGTGCTCATACCCATCGGTTCGAAATATTACATTCGTGCAATACAAATTCAATTCCTTCAACCTTCTATATCAGTTCAGGAGAGGATCGATACGAAGGGACTTTTCAAAACAACCATCAAGCGTTGTCTCAACTCAAATTTCCAAATCGGTTCAGGAGTGAATCGATACGAAATTCAATAGCAAACAAAACCGACAATGACTCATGGACGCACGACGTTAACAAGGGTCAAACTAACATATGTGCATACATGTCGGACTAACATTCGATTTTAAACATTTACAGGGATCGAATACTCATCTTGTTACAAATGCAACAGCCAACGGCTAAAGCACTATTATACAGCAATCAATCATATCAACGCAAGGTTACAATAATACAGAGTACGAGTTTCAACAAAAAAAGAGCAATGATTGTTCAAAGAGAAATTGCAGCTATTCAAAGCACGTCATGTTCCCACAAGACGTACTTTGGGGGGCAAAATGTTATCCCGCTTTTTGGCAAAGCCGCGATACCAAAAGATCGATCGAAAACGGAGAACAGTTCGTCTCAGAAATTGGTCATACTTCGTTTCACTATGAATATCACTGAATTTTGTCCGAGCCCAGATTGAGCTACAATTGATAGGACATGACAAGAAAGATCATAGAAGTCATCATCTCAAATTTCGAGTCAATCCGAGTTCATACGCTCAAGTTGTGATCGATTCAACTTGAAGGCAAAAACGCTGGTTTCGAATCCATCATGGTAGGTGTCTTCGAACCCACCACAGTACACCGTTCGAACCGATTACCTTCGTATCGATTAGCTTCGAACCCATCGGAGTGCCTCGGTTCGACTCCATCAACTTCGAATCCATCGAGTTCGTATCGATGGGCCTCTTATCCATGGATAAGTTGCAAAGCTCGTATCCATCAGGGAAACACAAGTTCGTGTCCATCAAGCACCGGTCATTCGACTCCATTAATGAATCCTTGTTCGAACCCATCATTGGAACATTGTTCGAACCCATCCATGAAGCCTTGTTCGAACCCATCCATGGAGCCTTGTTCGAATCCATCGATGAAGCTTCGTTCGAATCCACCAAGTCAACTAGCCACGATGACGTGTCATCCATCGGTTCGAATGCGCCGAGATACATGGAGTCGAAGCGGTCAACTCGGAGTGAAGATCGGATCGGTTCGAAGTTGTGCTGCACGTCACCATGAAGGCGCGTGCCACCATCGATTCGAAACCATCGATTCGAATGGATGGTTTCGAACCAAACAGCCACGCAATGAATCCTATTTTGTATCCATCATATCTCTCAATCCACTGATCCAAATGCTACGAAATTTTCAAAGAAGCTTGCATACATGTTGAAGAATGTCCACACCAAATTTCACCTCGATTGGATGATTTTCTGATCGATTCGAATGGAGTTCGAATCGATGCCAAAGTGGGCCCAAATTTCCTGAGGCCAGGGCCGTGGGCCCCTCACGTGCCAGAAGTGGTCTTCCGAGCTTTCAGCGAAATATCAGCATCCTACGCCTATAAATAGAGCCAACAGAAAAAGGATCTTTCGACTCTCAAGCGCCTAAAACTCTGCCGGATTGAGATCTCCATCATCCTATATCACATATTTGATGTTGGTTTCGAATTCCCAGTTGTAACTTGCTGTTGATTGCTATAACGACTTGTAATCATTAAAGAGAATCAATAAAATATCAAAAAACTTCACAGTGGACGTAGGCAACACGTTGAACCACTATAAATCGCTTGTCTATGCATTTACTTTACTGTTGATTGGAGTTTTTGTTAGATAATATCTGTTTTGAATCTACATTCTTCATTACTATCTCTTCAACGACTCCCAAAGAGTGTTGTGACCAATTTTGGTGCAAACATTATATAGAGGGTGAAAAGGCAGGGGTATAATGGCAAAGAAGATAAAGAAAAATAGTTAAAAAAAATAGGCTCAGAAAAAATTCAACCGTCTGAATCATTCGATTCAGACGTTTGAATTGAGTTGATTGCAACCCACAAGGAATTAGTTCAAAATTGGTCTCATTAGGACGTCTGTTATATTTGATTCAGACGTCTGAATCTGGGGCAAAAAATTTCTGCTATGAAGATTCAGACGTCTGTTTCTAATAATTCAGCCGTCTGAATTTTGTACAGAGGCACATATAGTCTTTATTGAGAATAAAAACAATACATATTATTAAATAATTTTAAATATTACAATTTTTAAATGACAAATTAACATATTATATAAACAACAAGAAATAATTAAATAGATTTTGAAGAAGAGGATGGAGTATGATATGATTCTTCTTCAACTTTAGTGTTCTCTACAAATAAGAATTTGGAGTTGTCGGTGGATGTTGTGGTGATGGTTCCCAAGGATTGCGACGACTTGGAGAACGTGTTGTAGACGGTTGATGAATTGTATCTTTTGATGAAGAACCATAGAACTTTAACACTACTTGTTCCAAAAAGCTATGCCGTTTGGCATTAACTTTTTGTTCATAGTATAATTCACGTTGTAAATCTAATGTTTCTTTCTGATAGTGATGAATATCATCAATTTCTCTTTTATGGATGGTGATCCAAAAGAGAGAGACCGTCTTGTTCTTTTAGTTGGTGGAATATATCCAGTATGAGTTGAGGGTAGAACAATCGGAACCGGTTCATATATTGGAGTAGGAGTTGGTAGATTTTCCGATACCGAGGAAGGAGAGGCGAAAGATAGCTCAGATGATTCAGACTTATATTAAGATGGCATGATGGAAAAGTAATTTTTGAAAATTTAAAAGAAAGTTGAATAAATTCTTAGTGAAAAGAATTAAGAAATGCAGATAATATATAGGTAGAAGCTAGATAAAAATAGAGAAAACAATGTATGGTTAGAAGAATAATGGCCATAGGAAAAAGACGTGAGATTGAAAGGTACATAAGAATTCAATAACAACCTTATGTTTCAAAAAACATAGAGAGTGAAGTGGTAGTACAGAAGACTACCGAGTATGAGATCTTGAGTTCGAGTGCTAGACAACACTTTTTATTTTCTTATGAAAGAAGCTACGAATTTAAAATTTAAAAAAATATTCAAACTTATAAATCTTTAAAAGAGACGATTCCAAGTACTCATCTTAAATTGATGAAAGCATTTTCATTTAATGGTTTTGTAAAGATATCTGCCAATTGTTTGTCAAGGACATAAATTCCAGATTTATTAAATCTTTCTCAATATTATCACGAAGAAAATGATAACGAATGTCAATATGTTTTGTTCGTGAATGATTTACAGGAGTTTTAGATAAATTTGTAGCACTAGAATTATCATAATAAATAATTGATTTACATAAATTGAAACCAAAATCTTGTAGTGTTTGTGGCATACAGATAACTTGAGCACATGCCAAAGCTGTAGAAATATATTCCGCTTCACATGTTGATAATGAAACATAGTTTTGTTTCTTACTAAACCAAGATACAAGAGATCGTTCAATGAAGTGACAAGTCCCACTTGTACTTTTTCTATCTGTTCGGCTTCCTCCAAAATCAACGTCACTATATGACACTAATTCAAAAGGACATTCCTTTGGATAGAATAGTCCAAAGTCCTTGGTTTATTAAGATACCATAGTATGCGTTTCACTGCTCGTAAATGTGATTCTTTGGGATCTTCTTGAATCATGCATACAAGTAAACACTCATCATTATGTCAGGTCTACTAGCTGTTAAATACAGTAATGATCCAATCATACTTCGATATAATTTTTGGTCAATACTTTTTCCACTTTCATCTTTATCAAGATGTATGGTTGTACTCATAGGAGTTGGTTTGGTAGAAGCATTTTCCATACCAAAGCGTTTAATTAGATTGTTACAATATTTTTCTTGATTTATAAAAGTATCATTTTCTAATTGTTTTATTTGTAAACCAAGAGAATAATTTAATTCACCTGTATGTGACATTTCAAATTCATTGGTCATTATTTAGAAAAATCTTGACATAGTCTTTCATTTGTAGATCCAAAAATAATATCATCAACATATATTTGAACAATTAAAATATCCTGCTTATTTTTTTAATAAAATGAGTTTGATCAACCTTTCCAATATCAAAACCAGAAACTATTAAATATCTTTTAAGACGATCGTACCAAGTACGGGGTGCCTCTTTCAAGCCATATAAGGCCTTTTTATGTTTATGGACACGGTCAGGAAATTGTTCGTGTACGAATAACAGAGATTATTCAACATAAACTTTTTCTTTTATAAAACCATTTAAAAAAGCACTTTTAACATCCATTTGATATAATTTAAAGTTATGAAAACTTGCATAGGCCAGTTGATTCGTATTGCTTCTAGTGTAGCGACTGGAGCAAACGTTTCTTCACAGTCAATCCCTTCTTCTTGATTATATCCTTGAGCAACTAATCTAGCTTTATTTCTAGTAATATTTCCTTGTTCATCTGCATTATTTTTGAAAACCCACTTTGTACCAATAACAGATTGATCACTAGGCCGTGGAACTAAATCCCAAACGTCATTTCTTTCGAATTGGTTTAGCTCTTCTTGCTTAGCGATTAACCAATTTTCATCGGTAGATGCTTCTTTAGTATTTTTAGGTTCAATATGAGAAATGAAAGCTACATGACCCATTTGATTTAATTGACTTCTTATTCTAACAGTTGAATTGAGTTTTCCAATAACATTAACAGAAGGATGACCTCTTAATAATCTAGGTGGAGATCTTAATTCATTGTTATTGTGAACAATGTTTTCATTATTTTCAAGATTTGAAATATCTGTATTTGTGATATTATCGCGGAATTCATCATCTCTTATACTTGGGATTTGTTTAAAATTTTCATCGAAGGATACATGAAGTGTTTCTTCGATGATATTTGTTCTTTTATTATAAATTCGATAAGCTTTGCTTCGATATGAATATCCTAAAAAGATTCCAACGTCAGATTTTGGATCGAATTTGCCAAGCTGATCTTTTGTGTTTAAAACAAATATTTTGAATCAAAAATTTTAAAATAAGAAATATTTGGTTTTCGACCATTAAGAAGTTCATAAGGAGCATTCTTAGTTAGTGGTCGAATAGAATCACGATTTAAAACATAACAAGCTGTTGCAACCGCTTCAGCCCAGAAATGTTTTGGTAACGTACTTCCATTTAACAAAGTCCTTGCACATTCTTTCAAAGTTCTATTTTTACGTTCTACAACTCCATTTTGTTGTGGAGTTCTAGGAAACAAAAAATTATGGAATATTCCTTTCTTCTTACAGAAATGTTCAAAGGCTTCGTTTTTGAATTCTCCTCCATGATCACTTCTTATGTTTTTGATTTTCAATCCTTTAAAATTTTGAATTCTTTTGACAAAAGTTTTGAAATTATTAAAAGTATCGCCTTTATTTTTCATAAAAATAGTCCAATTATATCTAGAAAAATCATTAACAATTACAAACACATATCTAGTGTGATTAATGGATTGTACTTATGTTGGTCCAAATAAATCCATATGTAGTAATTCAAGTGGTTGTAAAATTGAAATAACATTTTTAGATTTAAAAGACGACTTAGTTAATTTTCCTAACTGACATGCATCACAAACATGCATCACAAATATGATAATTTTCAAATTCATTTTTGGTAGACCTTCTACTAAATCATTTTTAGAAAGCCTGTTTATAGCTTTGAAGTTAATGTGACAGAATCGTTTGTGCCATAACCAAGGATCATTTTCTTTGGCTATTAAACACATATCTGAATTATGATTTATTTTCATATTCAGAACATAGATATTTCTGTCTCTATTTCCTTCAAAGATAAGATTTTGATTTTGATCAAAAATACTACATTTGTTTTCAGAAAAAGTGATTTTGAATCCTTTGTCACATAATTGGCTGATACTAAGTAAATTATGTTTTAAATTTTTGTGTAGTAAAACATTTTAAATAAGAGGTAAATTTGAAACACCGTTGTTGCTCACATCGCCTTTGTCGATGATATAGCCTTTGGAGTTGTCTCCAAATGTGACGGAGCCTCCATCTGAGTAAGTAATGTTTGATAGCATATCTTTGTTTCCTGTCATATGTTTTGAGCAACCACTGTCGAGTATCAATTTTCCTCTTTTCTTGAGTGGGACGTACAAAAAATATAAGATAACATTGGTACCCATCTTTTTTTTAATAAGGTCCTAAGAGTTAAGTCTTTGAAAACCAAACCCAAGAGGGTTCAGTATCCCATATAAAAATGTAATCTTTATTTTTATGAGCAGTTTCTAAAAAGGTGTTTATATATTTCTTCCTAATCAAACTGTTGTTTGTTTTAGGAACCCAAACTTTTATGTTTTTCGGGTAAGTATTCCTTTTTGACTGTTTTACAATAGGATTTATATTTCTTCTAATTTTCTTTTTAGGTGGAGCTTTTGTTTTGTTAACATACCCTAATCCTTTCCTACTTGAAACAAACTGAAAACTATCAATAATTTTAGATAGGGTTCTCTTCCTTTATTAAAGTTTGAAACATTTTTGGTGATGCTATCTAACTTTTTTGGAGTCTAGTATTATCTAATTCTATCAATTTTACTTTTGTCTTTAATTCGTGATTTTCAGAAACAAGAGCGTCATTCTTTTCTTTTGAGTTTGAATTTCTTGACTCAAAAGAGTGAGTTGAGAATTAATATTAGAGAACGATTCCTGTAATTTTTCAAGTTCTTCCTCTAGTATTCTCTTCTCATCTTTGAGCATATCTCTTTCGAATTCTACTTTGTTCTGATGTTCACGAGTCTCCTTATGTTTTCTTTTGTGTTTTTTTAGAGTGTCAACTAGGTCTGAGTTTATCTCTATCATGTCATCAAAAGTAAAATCACTAACCTCGTTTTCATTAGCCATAAAGAAAACATTAGCTTGCTCGTTTTCACTGTGACTACTGCTCTGATGAAGAGGTATCTGAATCATCCCATGTAACAGAGAATGCTTTCTTTTTCTTATCTTTTCTGCCCTTGTTGAAGTACTTTTTCTTTAGTTCTGGACATTCTTTCTACATATGACCTTTCTTATGACAATTATAACATTCTAGACTGAAGATGATGGTTTGCTTAGAAAGTTCCGTTTTCGATTGTTTCTGTTGTTTTTCCGGAATTTCAAGAACTTTTTGAAATTTTTGGCAATAAATGTTATATCTTCTTCATCTTAATCGTCATCTTTTTCTTCTTCAGCATGGAAAGCTATGTTCCTTTTGTCTTATGCTTGTACTCGTTTGGCCTGTAAATTCACTTCATAGAACATTAGATTTCCTATTAACACTTCAGATTTTATGGTAGAGAGGTCATTAGCTTCTTCAATAGCCAAGACTTTTCTTTTCCATTCATCCGTTAAAGGGTTTAGGATTTTTGATACAATATCAAAATCATTGTATTTTTCTCCTAATCCTAATAGTGAATGATAGATATCTTGAAATCTAGAGTACATACCATTGATGGATTCATTTTGTTTCATTCTAAAGTTTTGAAACTGATTTTTGAGCATGGAGAATTTTCTTTGTTTGATTTTGTTAGTTCCTTCATGAGTGATTTTAAGCGTCTTCCATATTTCATATGTAGTTTGACACATGCTAACACGATTAAATTCATTTTCTATCTAGTGCACAAAATAACATGTTCATAGCTTTAGCATTAGCATTATCAGTAGCATCTAATTTTTGTGTGTTTGTCCAAGTGGAGTATTCTCCAGTAGGAAGAGTGTATTCATTTTGTGTAATATTCCATGATTCAAAGCTATTTGATTGCATATAGATTCTCATACGAGTAGCCCAATAATTATACTTCAAACCATTGAAAAATGGAGATGTGCAGTGGATTGACCTTCAATAAAACTAGTGTTAGTGACAGTGTTAGTGGAAATGCCGGTGTTGTTTTCCGTATTAGCAAGATATCAGATAACTCTGTAATGGTTATTAGATGCCTTGCTCTGATACCAAATATAAGTAACTACTGTGGCCAGCTATTACTTAGGATTGTGTAATATGGAATATAACTAAATCTAAATGCGGAAACAAATGATAATAGCGAAGTAAATGAAAATAAGTAAAATAAAACAAGCACACCAGGGATTTTTATACCGGTTCAAACTTCCCGTTCTACATCCAGTCCCAACCTTCTAGAATTTCAACTACAACAACCCTCACTTAACCTGAAAGAAGAGGTTTACACTGCTTGAGCAATCGAACGGGACTTCAATACAAATAACAAATGTATCTGACTGTAGTGTGTTCTTAAATAACACTGATAAGTCAATTGAGTACAATCTTCCTATAATCTTCTCCTTTATGATATATAGTGATGTGCTTTGAGAATTGTGGAAGATAAAGTGATTAATGATCAAAGTATGTAAGCAATTTGAGTGCAATTCGAAAGTTTGAGAATAGATGAGAATTCAAGAATGCTAAAAGTAAATTCATTGAATTGTTTGTTGAATTCTGTAATCTATTTATAGTATATAAAGAGTTGCAACTATAGATGAAAAGTTACATTGAAAAGAACAGGTGCAACCATTGATTTTGAAATCGTTCCTCTTCGGTGAAGAGAAGTGACTTTTCAAGAAAATAACAGTTAGGGATATTCAGACGTCTGAATAAAGTAATTCAGACTTCTGAATTGGATTAAAATGTAAACAGCAAGCTATTAAGACATTTTTGACCATTTTCAGACGTATGAATATTTTCATTCAGACGTCTTAATATTGTGAAAACAATATTCATGTTTTAGCATTCAGACGTCTGGATGAATGGTTTCAGACGTCTGAATTTGCTCTTTTGTGCATGTATGAGCATGTGTGTGAATGTGTTTGTGTATATATATATATATATATATATATATATATATCATTTCAGGAGATATTTTAACAAATTTCTAAGTAACGTACAGACTCTAGACATACTATACTCAGCTTAAAACATCTAAAGAGGAATCAATAAATCTCCTGCAAAGATGGTTAGTATGCATAACATTTTATATAGGTTGTCACTCTTCGCCATAACATTTCAGCTCCAAACTTGCTCCGACCAGAAACTCGGCCCTTCACTCTACGCCATTCGCCTGGAATCAAGAAAATACTCGATTCTGATCATCCCCAATTCCTCATCCGGTATTAATTTTAAAATGACAAGATTCATTCTGAAAATCATCTAATTCCAAGACGAATTCAATCATGTATGAGGAACATAAAATTCACTCCATTGATCTTTTGACCTGTTTTGAATTTTTTGCTGTAAATTCATTTTTCAGATAATATGCTTATTAGTTCCACTTAAAAAAAATATTTTCTAAAATTTTCATGCTTACAAACACATTTCCTCAATACATCTAAAGTTATAGTAATTAAATGAGGAAAAATAAATTTTAAATGAAATTTTGGATCAGAGATAACCACTAGAGACATGCATCTATATATACAGTTTATCCAACTTGCATTCCTAGGCAATACATTTTCCTATTCATATAAACAAGACTCAAATGCAGACAGTTGTAAAATAGAAATTGGGCTTTTTAAAAAGAAAGACAGATTTACTCACCTGTAAGAAATATGTTTGAACAGAGGAGCATTTTTGAAAACCTAAAAACTGAACTTGAATGTTGATCATTGAACTGTAATTTGATTTCTGATTTGTAACTTGGTTTAGTTGATGTTTTGAGCTGACTATTTGATTTCTTGCTCCCAGATTTGAAAATTTTGAACTTGAACTCAAAATATGAATTGTTATTCACACAGTTGAAAGCTTTTGCAAACAATTTGAAAGTGGTTGTTTTGAATTTTCCTGGATTTGTTTTAAGGCTGGTCTATTGTTTGAAACTGAAGATAAAAGAGAAATGAGTAGAAATGTAGATATCTTCTTTAATTTTTTATTTGTTATTATTATTAAAAAATAAAACCAAATATATGACGCTTATTAAATTTTCTTACAAATGTCATTTACATATCACAATTGATTTACATTTATTATATTGAAAGTACTTGTGATTACATTTGTAATTATCATGTCTTAATATATTTTTTATATGTTCATATATAATTATATTAAAATTTCAATTTATTTTTATTAATGTCTTATGTGTTTATATTAACTTCCTTTCTAATTTACCTATAGAAGATTTAAAAGTAAAATAATATAAAATCCCAATTATATATTTATAATAGTTATACAATATACTAGTTTTATATATATATATATACTTTATCCACATTTTTAAATATTTTTCATAAAATTTTTACATTAAATTTTCTATTTTAGTAATTATTTTCCTTAATTTATATAAATAAAATATTTTAAAGAAAAATACAAAACAAATTATGTACAAATAAAATCATATACATATATATATCTTATATCCAATTTATTTTAAAATATTTTATTCTTTGAATTCCCAGCTCAAGTTCAAATTCTAATTATTCATATATATATATATATATATATATTCATATAACAACACATTATCACATGTTTTAAAATAATAATTTGTCTATTCTACGTGATTACATTAAGATATGATCAAATAAATATTTATCCAAACATAAATATTTATTTTCAGATCCATCTTCCAATCTATAATTCAGTATTCCATAAATTAACCCAGTTATTTTTTCAAATACAGATATCCAAAAATCCGGGTTATCACAATTTGTTATTTTATCCAACATACTTTTAAGATCACAAATTTCAATATTTTTGTAATCTAAATTTGCTTGTAATTCTAGTTTTTCTTTTTCCATGTTAACTTTCTCTAACTTATAGATTTCTAAATCATATAATAATTTCTCACTTTAAGATAATAACGTTGCATATTTTCTTAAACAATCTCTAATTCTTCTTCTAAGATATTTTTTTCATCTTTTAATAATCCGATTCCTAAATTCTGATCTAGTAAACTTTCCTGCATATTATTTAGTTAATTTTTTGATTCTCTATATTTATCATCTAATCCAGTGCTTGTTTCCATTATTTCTGTTATCCCACCTTTTGGTCAAAGCTGGAATTTCAACAAATTGGCAAGAAAGGATGGATATCAGGATTGGAGATCGATTGAAAACATGGCTGCGATCGATGTCGTTAAAATTTGGACGTGCTCCGATCAAGATGAAATCGATCGAGAATGATAAACAGGGCTAAAGAGAGGCTAAGTTTCAATTTTCAGGACAATCGAAGTTTGTATGTTCGAGATATGGATGGATCAAATTATGTGAATATTGGCCCGTATCTATGCATTTCGTATCGATCTGCATGGATACGAACAGTGCATTCGTATTGATAAGATAGGAAGACCAGAGGATATCGGCTCGATGGCAGTGGACCCAGAGTGGTAGGCAAGCTCACGATGGTTTGTTCGACTCGATCAGTTCAAATCGATCAGGATGGAGGCAGGCAACGTGCCTCGTATTGACATCTTCATATCCAACAGGTAAAGCCTCACTCGTATCCATCAGGTAAGGCTTCGTTCGTATCCATCCTAGATACTAGCTTCGTATCCATTTGTTGGCCCTTCGTACGTTTTTTCGTATCGATCAATAATGCCTCCTATATCTTAATTTCGTATTGATCCAACGAATCGATATGAAACACCCTCTTGGCCTCGATACGAAAAAGGGTGTGAATTGCAAGCATGTGAGCAGGTGGATACGAATGCACGGCTGCGAAACTATGGACACGAATGAGCATAAAATATGGATATGAGCGAAGGACGTCCATGATCTTAGGAAAGAAGCGTTCAACTCGGTGCACAAGATGGATCGGTCCAGGAACTTCGCAACACGTCATCGCATGGACACGTGCCCTGATTGATACGAAGGGATCGATGCGTTGCTATCGATTCGAATTACACTGTCTACCGAAAAACCATAACTCGAATCGATCGTATCTCACAATCTACAAGTCCAAATGCTATGAAATTTTCATAGGAGCTTGCACACAAGGTAAAGGATCTTTCTGCCAAGTTTCAGCTCGATTGGACCATTTCTTGATCAATACGAAATCGATTCGTATCGGTCACAGATCGAGTCGAAACTTGATGGGATCGATCGCGTAGGTCCCCTCACGTGCCAGAAGGAGTCTCCTGAAGTTTGAGCGAGATATCAGCCTCCTATGCCTATAAATAGCCCCCTGAAGCCTACGAAGAAAGGATCTTTTTGGCTATACAAGGTCCAGACTCTGCCGAATTCAATTCTACACTTCATCACAACCGTTGTATTCGAATATCTCAGTGTAGTTGCCGTAATCATCTGTAGGCATCAAGGGAAATCGATAAAAGATTGTCAAGTGAAGTGGACGTAGGCCAGAGATAGCCGAACCACTATAAATCTCGTGTCACTCATTGTTATTTTTGAATTCTTATACTTAATATTGCTCAGATCTGAGATTTGCGTTTGGAATATTGCTGATCTATATTCATAACTTGGTGCTTTCACGATACTTAGGGTTTGTGACCAATTTTGACGCAAATACTTTGGTGCTTTCACTGAGAGCAATTAGCACCTGCTACACCAGATTTGAAGTTTAGATTTAAAAGCTTGAAGAATTTAGATTTAGAGAAAATGACTCGACAAATAAGTAGAAGACAAAGAGCTGAGAAAAGCCTACAAGGAGGAAGTCAAGAGGCATCCTCCGAAGCTGGAGAAGGACAAGCTTCTATATACATTACCAGGGACGAGATGGAAGCTATGGCAAATTCAATATATGAGAGATTGTTGAAGAGTCAATAGGACATGATGTAGACTTTCTTTGAACTGATGAGAGTTGCATGGACACAGAACCTTGGACCGGCTACAGCAACGACGAATGTGGAACAAGAAGCTAGGGTCGCAGAACCAAATGGAGGACAAAATACAGAGCCAGAGGGCAATCAACGAGGGCTTAGGGCTAGGCCCGTAGGATCTGACACTGGAAGACCTTGGGACGGAGCTCAACAGGCTAGAGCGAGCGCTAATGTTAATGAACCGTATGAGGAATATGTACCAGAATTCCCTCGGGGACATGGTGGGCAACCTTTGACAAATAATGCTGGATTAGCTAAGATTATTAGGAGAACTATGCGCGGGGGTTTGACGAATAGAGATTTGGAAGGAGTGAACAAGAGTCCGTTTACTCGGGAAATTAGGACAGCTCGGAATCCACCCGAGTTTAAGCTACCTAGCATGGAAGTGTACAATGGCAAGGCTGACCTAACCGATCATTTGATGAGATGCACCAGACACATGGAAGTGCTGGGGGTATTGGAGGAAGTTATGGCCCGATGTTTCCCTCTGTACTTGACAGATATAGCTGCAATGTGGTTCAGGAAGCTGGAAGAAGGATCCATCAGAACATGGATAGAGTTGGTGGACAGGTTTTTGGGGCAATTTCAGGTTCATATTAAGAGGCCAAAGAATGTGATGACACTAACGTCAGTCAAGCAAAGGAGGATGAGTCACTCAGAGCTTTCCTAACTCAGTTTAATGCGGCGGTTGCTTTGGTAGATCGGCCGGATCCATCAATGGTTCTAATGGCAGCAGTTTCAGGAGTTAGAGAGGATTCGGATTTTAAGGTATCTTTAATACGAGACCCGCCACTAGATCTCGAAGAATTCTTTCACGAGGCCGAAAGGTTCCTTCGGCAAGAAGACACATGTAGGGACTTAAAGTTAAAGGAGGTGAATGCGATTGAGGGTGGAGGACCATCCAACGGAGGCTTAGACAGAGATAAAGGAAAAGGAAAAAGGAAGATGGATGACGATTCAGGAAAAGCTAGGAAGCGATGGAAGGATCCAAAGTTTTCCACATACACAGGATCAAACGAGACGTTGGAGCGGATATTTATGGAGACTCGGAATCGCCTTCCCTACCGAAGGCCGGCAAGGAGAGAACCTTCTAAACGTGAAAGGCATCAGGAAGACACTGTCTCTTCCATGATTCGAATGGACACGATACCAATAGTTGCAGGCACTTAAAGGACATAATTGAGGAGCATGTGAGGAATGGACAATTGAGGCAGTATGTTGGGGCTTGGAATGCAGCGGTGGAGCAGAAGCAACCACCGTCTACCTCAAACCATGATAGTGTGAGGCCTAGGGATGATGGTCGATTGGTTATCAATTGACTGGGATGTCATGAAATAAGTAGCAAGCCACTAGTAAACAAAAAAATCATTTACACATGTACGGGGATGGAGATGCCACTAGGCATGCTTTGAATGGTGGTAGACCACGATGCTATGGTTTGTGAAATCTGTTTTCCATCTGTGGGTTGGATACTCATTTTTTATGGTTTGGTTTTGGAGTTTGGTTTGAACTCCTGGTTTTGTTTGCTTTCTGGCTTGGATTCTCGTTTGGATGATTATTTTCTATTTTGGAAATTGGTTCAGATTTCTGATTAGATTTGGATTTTGGATTGGATTTTTGTCTGGTTTTTGGTAAACGATCGTTGGGTATGGATTATACCTGGCAAGGGGTAAGTCGCTTTGCCCGAACAAGGTAAAGTGACTTATTCAGGTCGTCGAGTATGGACTATGCTCGATAAGGGTCCGGAGAGACCAGGATTCGGCCTAGGATTTAGGCCCTATATTATTAATTGTTATTTTCAGGTCATTGAGTATGGACTATGCTCAACAAGGGTCCGAAGAGACCAGGATTCGGCCTAGGACTTAGGCCCCGTATTATCGATTATTATTTCAGGTCGTTGAGTATGGACTATGCTCAGCAAGGGTCCGAAGAGACCAGGATTCGGCCTAGGACTTAGGCCTTACATTATTGGCTATTGTTTCAGGTCGCCGTGTATGGATTATGCTCGACAGGGGTTCGGAGTGATCAGGATTCAGCTTAGGACTTAAGCCATGCATTATTTAACGTCCAGGGACACTAGACCACGATCGTCAGGTGTGGGTTGTGCTTGGCAAGAACCCGATGAGGTTACGAATTTGGATATCGACCCAGAGAGGTCCTAAATTCGGTTATTGTTATTGGATATGGATTAAAACTCGATTACCGAGTTCGGATGGACATGGAATTGGCTATGGATTTTGGATGTCGAATTCAGAGTTATTCAAAACACACCTTCTTATCACAAGGCATGTTTTGGGGGGCAAATGTTATCCCACCTTTGGGTCAAGGCTGGGATATCAACAAATTGGCAAGAAAGGATGGATATTAGGATTGGAGATTGATTGGAAACAAGGTTGCGATCGATGTCGTTAAAATTTGGACGTGCTCTGATCAAGTTGGAATCGATCGGGAATGATAAAAAGGGCTAAAGAGAGGCTACGTTTCAATTTTCAGGACAATCGGAGTTTGTATGTTTGAGATATGGATGGATCAAATTATGTGAATATTGGCCCGTATCGATGCATTTCGTATCGATCCGCATGGATACGAACAGTGCATTCGTATCGATAAGATGGGAAGACCAGAGGACATCGGCTCGATGGCAGTGGACCCAGAGTGGTAGGCAAGCTCATGATGGTTTGTTCTACTCGATCAGTTCGAATCAATCATGATGGAAGCAAGAGACGTGCTTCGTATTGACATCTTCGTATCCAACAAGTAACACCTCACTCGTATCCATCAGCTAAGGCTTCGTTCGTATCCATCCTAGACACTAGCTTCGTATCCATCAGTTGTCCCTTCGTACGGTTTTTCGTATCGATCAATAATGCCTTCTATATCTTAATTTCGTATCGATCCAACGAATCGATACGAAACACCCTCCTGGCCTCGATACGTAAAAGGGTATGAATTGCAGGGATGCAAACGGGTGGATACGAATACAAGGTTGCGAAACTATGGACATGAATGAGCGTAAAATATGGATATGAGCGAAGGATGTCCATGATCTTAGGAAAGAAGCGTTCAACTCGGCGCACAAGATGTATCGGTCCAGGAACTTCGCAACACGTCATCGCATGGACACGTGCCCTGATCGAAACGAAGGGATCGATGCGATGTTATCGATTCGAATTACACTGTCTGTCGAAAAACCACAACTCATATCGATCGTATCTCACAATCTACAAGTCCAAATGCTATGAAATTTTCACAGAAGCTTACACACAAGGTAAAGGATCTTTCTGCCAAGTTTCAGCTCGATTGGACCATTTTTGGTCGATAAGAAATCGATTTGTATCGATTACAGATCGAGTCGAAACTTGGAGGGATCGATCGCGTAGGTCCCCTCACGTGCCAGAAGGAGTCTCCTGAAGTTTGAGCGAGATATCAGCCTCCTACGCCTATAAATAGCCCCCAGAAACCTACGGAGAAAGGATCTTTTTGGCTATACAAGGTCCAGACGCTGCCGGATTCAATTTTACACTTCATCATAACTGTTGTATTCGAATTTCTCAGTTGTTGTTGGTATAATCATCTGTAAACATCAAGGGAAATCAATAAAGGATTGTCAGGTAAAGTGGACGTAGGCCGGAGATAGCCGAACCACTATAAATCTTGTGTCACTTATTGTTGTTTCTGAATTGTTATACTTAATATTGCTCAGATCTGAGATTTGCGTTTGTGACCAATTTTGGCGCAAACAATTTCATCGTAAGTAAGTTCAAGATGTACCTCATAAGTGTTAGCCATAAAACACACATTTACTTGTTCCGAGTCACTTTCACCATCACTATCTGATGAAGAAGACGAATCTGAATCATCCCATGTTACTTATAAAGCTTTTTTCTTTTTCTTGAGTTTCTCAAATTTTCTTTTCTTTTTATCATTATTGAGTTGTGAACAACTCTTCTTTGCCAAAATTTTCACTCTCATAGCATTTGATCGATGTTTGATTTGAGGAGTTTGGTTTGTCACCATTTTGAAATTTTGTCATTTTATTAAATTTCTTGAATTTGTTGTAGTTCTTGGCAATAAAGACCTTATCTTCGTCTAAGTCTGAATCTTCATTACTTACTCGGAATGCTATGTTTTTCTTTTCATGATTTTGATCCTTTCTAGCTTGCAAGTTAGCTTCATACCATGTCAGATTTCCTATTAGCTCTTAAACTTTAAGTTGAGAAAGATCATTAGCTTCTTCGACGGCTAAAACAATTCTTTCCCATTCTTTTGTCAAAGAGTTAAAAATCCATGTGACTAAATCAAATCTATGAATTTGACTCCAAGTGCCATGAGATAGTGTTGAATGGTTTGAAATCTAGCATACATATCAATAATTGATTCACTTATTTTCATTTTGAAAGATGAAAATTGGTTTAGTATAATCGAAATTTTAGTTTGCTTGACTTTATTCGTGCCTTCATGTGTGACTTGTAAACTACGCCTAATATCGTATGCAGTCTTGTAGATCATGACATATGAAAACTCATTTGTGTCAAGTGAGAGAAACAGTACATTCATAGCTTTGGCATTGTTAGATGCTTCTGCTTTTTGTGCATCAGTCCATGTACCAATATCGCTGTCAAGCACTTCATATTTGTTTTGAGTTGCTAGCCATATTTCTAAACCATTGGCTTTTATAAAATCGCATACGTGTTGACCAATAAGCATAATTAGAACTAGTAAATAGTGGAGAACAAGCTGTTGATTGACCTTTTTGAAATATGCTTGCCATTTTAATGACTTTTCAATTACGTGTCACTGTAGATTGAAATGGCCTTGCTCCGATACCAAATGAAAGTCTATAAGATTTTTTTATGGAATGCAACCTATATATGTGTGAGAGTGTATGTTACTAACTATATTAAGTAAAGAATAATAATTGAATATAAATAAGGTAAATAATAAAAGAGAGTACACCGGATATTTTATACTGGTTCAGACCTTTCGTCCTACGTCCAGTACTGAAGCTCCCTTTCTGTATTTCCTTTAGACAACTAACCCTAGCTTTGACCGGAGGAATAGGCTAATATAAAAGTATATATCTGACTTGTGTTCGAAATAACATGGATTTTGATTGATAGTACAAATCTTCTTATGATCTCCTTTGAGTATGTGAATGTGAATGCTTTAGGTTATAGGAAGTGGTTTAAGCAAAATTATATTTTTGGTCATGATTGATTGGAAGTATGTAAGCAATGTATGCACAAGTGAGTAATAAGAAATTAAGAGAGAATTGACTCAGTTAATTTCTAAATCTCAATCATGGTAGTATTTATAGATTCAAAAAGATGCAGATGAAGAGTTGTTACTATTAGATAAGGTCTATTTATTTTAATGGCCGTAATCTTTCGATGAAAAGTTGATTTTTATTCATTTAAACAAGTGTCTATTCAGTGTTTTGCAGTTTTTCAAATGTCTGTGGGGAAGCCTCAGATGTTTGTGGCTTTAGGAAAAAATTTCCCAAGTATTGTCATAGACGTCTGTGGTTTTTCCTCAGACATCTGTGGATGATAAATTTAGTTTTCCAATTTATGTTAGTGTATATGAAATAGTGTGTGCATATATACTTAAGGAAGCCTTACAATGTTTTATCTAAGACTCATAATACACTAGAATAACCTTACTAATCATAGCATGGTCCATGTTTCTTTGTTTGTCTTCGAGTCCCAAAATCTTTGAGCATTATGTTCTCTTGTAGTATATACCTATAATCTTGATAAGATGTATAATTTATATGATTGTATAGTTGTTAATGTTGAAACATAGAATAGAGGTTCTAACGTTCTCTCTCTTTTCGATGATGACAATTATACAATCAAATAGAAGAAATATTATAGTCATTCACAATAAAAATTGGGGATGTTCTTATAAAGTAGATTTTGTCTCCTCCTATGTATATGCATAAATTTTCTCTCCCTTTGTCATTACCAAATTAGAATAAAAGACAGTATGTACGTATTCTCATAGTATGTGTAAGATACTAGTATGTTATAAATATGAGTATGAATAATTGAAAGTAAATACGGACGAGTAAGGCCAAGCAAAAACAGAGGCTAAAGTATTGTAGTAGGAGTTAAAAGTTAAATAACAAGATGCAGTAAAAAGAAACAAGCATAAACATAAAAGCTATCTAATATAGTTAAAAATAGCTAAAAAGAGATGTTTGTTGTACTGATCGGGAGAATTAGAAACCCTGCCATAATTTTCATAATACTCCCAATAAGACAAAGGATCTTGGTCGTATGCTCCTGGCTAGTTGGTTTGATCGTTATATTCCTCATATTCTTGAATGGAAAGTCCTTGGAAAGCCATGTATGGTTGATGCTGAAATTGCTAAGGGTCGGACAAGGACATATCATTACTATTTTTTCCCCCTCCTCAAGTTGCTCTTGAATAGTATTCTTCCCTCTGTTGTGAGAAGTTCCTTCATGAGAAGCATGAGACCGATAAACTGGTGTTTGTGCTCGAGGAAGTGGTGTAGGTGAAGGCAAAGATGAAGAGCAAGCAGACGATCTACCACATACTTTTCTCATAACTTTTTCCTAAAGTGGAAACGGCCTTTTCTAAAGTCTTTCGCATTTTAGCCATCCTCATCGAAAAAGAACGTCCCAAGCCTGTCATCTTTTTGTTCAAAGCCCAATGTTTAACCGTGGTTAGCTTTTGATTTTTAAGTGCTAAATCACGAAGTGATTCATTTTGCAATGGTTCAATGCAAGTTTTTTGAATTTCTAAATCATAATAATATTCGGTAGCATGACTGGAGGAGGAATGTTGTTGTGAAGGACGAGCTGAAAGTATGCTGAGGAGCAGGAGTGGGCGGAGCATCATGATGCACTTGTTGTTGCTGCCATTGTTCTTGGGAGATAATTGGGGGTGGTCGTTGGGGAAGGTGCATTAAAGATAAAAATCTTATTCCGCTCTCTTTAACCGGGATTTTTTCAAAGTGAGAGATATAAGAGGGTACCCCAAGAGTACGTAAGAGACACATAATATATGGAGCATATATAATCATGCATCGATGATGAGACCAAAAGCATTTAATTTAGTCATGATTGACATATATGTAAATTAGTTCCTTTTTATAGAGATTGCTTCCCTATATATTGGAAATTGATTTGTTTCATGTAAGAGGTATATTTTTATTAAACATTCCTCTGTTACATACTATACACATTATGTTTAAAATTCCTTTATCCATCATCCCACCCTATAAAGTAGGTTGAGGTGGAAGAAAATTAACATTTGAGGAAGCATTTAGAACTTTTCTACAATCTTTATTCCCTTCTTAATTCAAAAGGCATTGCATCAATTTCAAAAGAGAATAGTAGTTGAAAAAAAGACTAGATATTCATTCAACAATGCATACACCTGAATTTTGAAAGTGATCTGGGTTGTGATAGAAGGAGAAAACACTATTCTTTACCGATTTGAAAGAAGTCTAGGTTAATCTTCATTTGAGATAAGTGATTCTTTTTCATTTTAGCCCTTAACATTTGATATTTATAATTTAAACCCCAAAATTTCCAACCTCCATATCTTTTGCATACGAACTCTATTTCACACATGTTTTATTCTTTTGGACTTGATGCGAAATTCCAGATGATTTGGCGCTTGGATTGCTAAGTTTTGAAGTTGTTTGCAACTGTATTGGTTGGTTTTATTTATTTTAATTAGCTATGGTTTAAAAATATAAAATGTATATCCGCCGATGAAAATTTGCAATTATTGATTTCCGCTGTGTTACATTAATGATCGTATGGATATTGTGAGTATTTTGGATATGTTGTACTTTTTTGATTGTTTATTATTGATTATTGTATTATTGAATGTTTAATTATAATCGATTGAGGATTTAAAATTAGAATGTAATTAATTATGATAAAATGGATGAAAATGTTTAATAATGTGGGAAATAGGTTAATAAACAACATATATGATTATTTACATATAAAGGTGATGTTTATAAATAACAGTGATTTAGCGAATTAAAAATTTAATAGGAGAAATATAACATGGTGGGAAATTCATAAATAATAACGGAAAATACATTTTAAACTAAATTTTGAAAAGTTTATTATTATTGTTTATAAGATAAAATGTGATTTTAGAAATAATAATATGGTTTTTCGAAAATTACATTATGTTGAGTAAATAATAATATGATTGATTTTACAAAGGGAAGTTATTATTATCTTTTGTATAATAAAAAATAAAGATATTTTTGAGATAATAATGATAATAATAAAGAGATGATGACAAAAGTGTTTTGAAGTTAAATTGTTGCTATTTTGGGATTTTAAGACAAATAGCAATAAGAAAAGGGTTTTGGATTTAGATGGAATATTATTATTTTGGAATAAATAGTAGTAAATTGGTTTTTGGAATGTATTTAAGAGATTTTAATGTACATTTTTATTTTTATGTAAAAATAATGTTATCAGCATTTTTAAAAGTAATGCAAATTAATATTTTTGATGAAAAATTCAATGTTAAGGGATTTGGAGTAATAAAGGTACAATGAAGGATTATGAAGTATAATTATTATTGTTTTAAAAGAACAAAGGGGTATTTATAATAAACAATAAAATGGTTTCTATAATTAAGAGAAAAACAATGGTTACAAATATAATTCTTAAAATAGATGTAGTATGTGATTAGTTATTCATTTGAATTATCACATATATTTGTTTTATAGCGATGTAATTGCACTAGGATGTGGATGCGATATTTTACCATTTTAACTACTAGAGGATGGGTAGTTAATTATGATTTTTGATTATTTGAATGATATTAATGTTTTTGTTACTAATATGGCATGATGAGTGCACATTTAATGATTTGGTGTTTGTTTTACTAATGTGTAGTGATTATACACGTTTGATAACTTATACATACACTGATGATGTATTACTGTTGTTAATGATTAGTGTGTATGTAAGAATATTTATGTTGTTTTCTTGTTTTATGGTTGGTGTGGGCATTGACTGCGGATGATGTTTAATGGCAAAGTGTGCTACTATTGTCATTGCCCCATATAATGATTTGTTGTGATGGATGAGTAATAATATTATACTCTGCATGTACTATTTGCATCGGTTGCATGGATGGATGGTTATTACATGTTAATAAATATTGGGATGTAGGAGATGTTTGCGCCAAAAATTGGCACAAACACCTAATAGAATTTTTAAAGAGAAATAAACGAAGAATATCAAATGAAAGCAGAGGATAATAACAAAGAAATAACAGTAAATTGAAAGAATATCATGCACACAATGATTTATAATGGTTTGGTATTATTTTTCTATGTCCACTTTGGACAGATTGTTTCATTAATCACTTTGTAAACCGAGTACAATAGAGATCAAATGAATCCGTAGTTACAAAAGAATATAACTAGTAGTGTAAAGGTCCCAAAAATGTACAACCAAGCCTGCAATTATAGACCAAGATGGCCAAATATCTCCCTAAAAATTCGACAAAACGACCTTTATAACCAGATGTACCTAAAAGAGGGATCGCACGACCTAATACCGAAGAAGAGTATCCCTACTTTTATTGATTTTTGGGACGTGATCCCTATGGTAGCTTATTCATGCTAAAATATGCTTAGCCACCAAATTTCATGCCAATTAGATCAATATAACTTGAGTCATTGCTTGATTTTTGCTATAACATAGGTTGCTTGTTAATTCATGCCGATCCTTACTAAGGGAAGAGTGTCAATCCCTCTAACTTCATCTTCTTGAGGTGCAATCCCTAAGGGAGGCTACTTAGAGTACCTATATCTTGGTCATAAAATTTCATATGGATTAGACTTGTGCATCTTGAGATATTGATTGTTTTCTATTAAAATGCTCTTACCCCTGAAACATACTGATCCCTATGATGGAAGTCAATTTATGTCGATCTCTCCTATATGTTGAACTATATTTCATACATCGAATATTCTGCCTTACAGATCTTTCAATTCCATTCAACCTTGAATTCGTATTACCATCTATACTTGACTTCTAGGCCTTTCAACCGTGACTTTGGTCTCGTTAGCCTTAATAGCAGTTGAATCTAACTTGTGCTATCAGTTCAATATAGCCAGGTAAAAATGCCGGATAACAATTGCCCCCCAAAGTATGTCTTATGCTTAACATAACATGCTTTGAACCGAAGCAAGTTAGTGTCATCGAAGTAACCAGTCCAGTTTCCTGTATAGTCGTTATCCCGCTATCAAATTAATTTTCCAAAGTGTTGCATCCCTCTTTGTTCGTCATGACTCTTGAATGATTTCCAATAGTATAAATCCAGGGTTATATTCCATCAGTTAATATATAAGTCTAGTTCCATGAGAATAATAAGCTTTGGTTATCCGGTTTGACCTTGAACTTGATACTTTAGGTTTGATTTCAATTTTCATCGATTTCAAAAATTGAACTTTTAGACTACACACATGCACATTTGGATACACGTTCTTGTTGTTGGCTTCTGGATGTGTTCGTATCTCACAGGTCATCGCCAATTTTCATTAAGTAAGATCCAATTTCTTTGCATTTTGTACATACGTTCTTTAAATAATTTCCATGTCGATTTTTGTGTACATACATGTGATAACTGGGTTTTTAACCCATCAAAATTCAATAAGATTTAGAACATTCAGACTATGCTAGAATAACTCAAGAATCAACCAAAAGGAACAAAAAAGAAAGAAGAGAAAGACCCAAGAGGAAAGATGCCAAAATAAGCTAAGGGGATAGACCATCGGTGATCTATAACGTATGGATCGCTAGTGATCCATAAGGCTTGCTCATGGACCCTCCAAACCACTTGTATCATGATTCATTACAATTTCTAAGCACGCTTGCCAAGTTTCATGGCATGTCAAACAATCTAGCTCGAGAAGTGAAGTCTCATCCGATTCAAGCTGTTTGGCCAAAATTTTCTAACTTTAAATGGACCTATAGAAATCATAAGAAGTCAGATTGACTTGAAATTTTAAGAGAACATTTAGAAAACATAGGAGAAGGCACACGAATGACGAAGTCAATTAGAGTAGATTTGATGGATCGCTAGCGACCCATCTAGGTTGGGCCCCACCACCTCAGAATTAAGGTGGGTCCCTAACACTGTCTACAGTGTTCCTGCATAGTTTTGTTCGACTTCGTTAAGATTTGAGCGAGATTTGGCTGATTCTTCTGCACCAGATAACCCATAAAGATGGATGATCAAACTAACTTCAAATAACTTAATAGCTGGACAAGGCACTTAAATAGAAGACGGGAAGACAACCAAAAAAAGATCGCTCAAAATTATGGATGGATAGCTAGTGATCCTTCCCCTAGGTAACTAGAGATCCATCCCCTATGGATAGCTAGCGATCCATCAAGGTAGGTTAGATCGTACTCAAACTTTCTAAGCTCCTTCGTAGCACTAAGTAAAGGCTTCTGATAGAAAAATATGCTAAGTTGATGGATAGCTAGCGATCAATCCTTTATGGATAGCTAGTGATCCATACCCTTGCTAGCGATCCATAGAAATGATTCAGATTGATTTGAGATTTTTGGTAGTGACTTAGAATAACAACTAAACTCTTTTGCACCCGGACTTCTGGCCCAATGAATCAGAACACGGGCATGCGACCGGAACAATGCTTTAGGATTCCTTGAAGGAACGTTGGTCTGAATGAAGCTAGAGTCATGAATCAGAACACATGCATGCGCCCGGAACAGTGCATCCTGGGATACCCCCACCAGAACAAGGGCAAAGTATTGCTTTAGGATGGAAACTTTCATTAGATGGCGAGAAGCGAATTGATGAGTTGGTACGAAGGTTCATTAGAGGACGACCCTTAGATTTGGGTTTGGAAGTCATGAATAGGAATCTGTTTACTGCTAATATTCGAAATGCAAGAAATCCTCCAGATTTCAAGTTTTCGACATTAGAAATGTACGGGAAGACAGATCAGACGATTCATATAATTAGATACATCCAATATATGGAGGTGTTGGATCCTTCTAAGGAAGTAATGGGGTGGTGCTTCCCATTATATTTAACGGATTTAGCTGTAATATGGTTCAGACAGTTGGAGAATGGGTCCATAAGTACATGGACCGACTTAGTGAGCAAGTTCTTAAGACAGTTCAGAGTTCACGTCTCACAACGGAGGAATGTACTAATGCTCTCAAACGTAAAACAAAAGCCTGAAGAGTCCTTAAGAAGTTATTTAACAAGATTCAATGTGGTGGCAGCTGCGGTTGACAAACCAGATCCATCATTTATCCTAATGGCAACAGTATCTGGGGTCGCGAGTAAGACCGATTTCAATGCTGCATTGAAAAGGGATCCACTATGGTATCTTGCAGAATTCTACTATGAAGCTGAGAGGTATTTGCAACAGGAAGACACTAAAGTCGAAGATGAGGATATGGATGCTGAAATAAATGCCATGGAGGATAGGGGAGCATTGAGAGCTGGAATTGGAAAAAAAGGGAAAAGGAAAATCGACGACGACTTCGGAGAGCTGAAACGACAAAGGAAGGGTCGAGCTTCTCTTCATACACAGACTTGACTGAAACCCCAAAGAGGATATACTTAGATATTAGGGCAGAACCTCTACCGTAGACCACCTAGGAGGAGAGCCCACTAATCGAGAGAAAAGATCCAGAAAGTTTTGCATCTTCCATGAGTTGAATGAGCATGAAACAAACGAGTGCCGATACCTTCGTGATCTGATAGAAGAATTAGTTTGGAACAACTGCCGCCAAAATACGTGAGGAACAAAACTGCGGTAGAATTGCAAGAACAATCACCATCTGCAGCAGATGAATCAAGAAAAAACCAGGGATTTAAGCCGAGATAAATTATTCCATGATTGGGGTAAATGGGAATCGGATCCGGCTCCTATGCTTTGCTTTTTTGCTTGTTTTTCCGCACTTTTCTTTTGGTATTTAGACAATAATAACCTCTGGCTGCTTACACATATGCAGGATCCTAAACGTCCCTAGGCATGCTCTTAGTCAGATGCCTGAGATGACTATTTAGGACAATAATGACCTTAGACTGCTTACACGTGTACGGACCCAGGTTGGCCTCTAAGCATGCTCTGAGTCGGATTTTCGAGGTGAAAATTTAGGATTTCTTCTTGTTTTGATTCCTGCTTATTTGTTTCTCCTTGTTTGTTTTGATTTGAATATTTGAATTTTGAAAAATCCACATTGATTATGATGACTACTATTGATCGCCTTACAGTCCTGCTATAGGACCGGAGTGCAGGGTGCAAATCCCATTGCCAGAGAGCAAGCGGATGACTTGTACAATATTGGTCGCCTTAGTGTCCCGACCGGAGAGACGAGACCGGAGTGCAAAAAGTAAGTCCCCTTGCTGGACAGTGAGCGGATGGGCTTACTTAATCCTCCTTAACTTAACAAATAGGAGATCCAAAATGATCGTCCCCTCAACTTAAAACATTAAACGATCCAAAGAGATCGCACATTAAACTTAAACGATTAGGAGAGACTGAGCCTTAAAACAAATTTGACTAAATAAAAGGATTTGAATGCCTTATAAATAGAATAAAAATGATAAATCATGGGTGAACACAGGATGATCTTGATAAATGATGTGATTCTTGATATGTAATGTGATTTTGATATATGATATGACAACTCTGAATGAGAAGCAAAATGATAATGATGTAAATCCTAAATGAACATGGGACAATTAGAGATATGTGATGTAAATGGAGATATGTGATGTAATTGGAAATATGCAATGTAATTGGAATCATGTGATTTGATTTGAGATATGTGATGTAATAACTCCAAATGAAATCGAAATGATTATGATGTATGGATTACACTTGATAGAGTGTAGAGTCTTAGGATGTAACTGGTTCGGAATGACTTGTGATTAGCAAGAGATTCTGAAGGAACTGAATGATTCACCAAGGCTAAAGCAGCTAAAAAGCTTAATTATCGTAGACTACAGATAGGAACTTGTTCTTAAGAAAAGCGAGTCTTTCATTCAAAAGGCGTACTTTAGGGGACAAGAGTTAACTGGGTTTTTAACACATCAAAATTCAATAAGAATTATAACATTCAGACTATGCTGGAATAACTCAAAAATCAACCAAAAGGACCATAAAAGAAGAAGAGAAAGACACAAGAGGAAAGACGGCAAAATAAGCTAAGGTGGCGATCCATAAGGCTTGCTCATGGGCCCTCCAATTTCTTGTATCATGATTCATTACTATTTCTATGCACGCTTGCCAAGTTTTATAGCATGCGAAACAATCTAGCTCGAGAAGTGAAGACTCATCTAATTCAAGCTGTTTGGGCAAAATTAGCTGACTTAAAATGGGCCTACAGAACTCATACAAAGTTGGATTGACTTGAAATTTTGGGAGAACATTTAGAAAACATAGGAGAAGGCTCACAAAAAAATGAAGCCATTTAGAGTTGATTTGATGGACTGCTAGTGACCCATCTAAAGTGGGCACCACTACCTTAAATTTTTTGGTGGCTTCTTGCACCTTCTAAAGTGTTTCTGCAAAAGTTTCGTTCGATTTCTTTAAGATTTGAGCGAGATATGGATGATCCTACTAGATCAGATAACCTATGAAGATGGATGATCAAACTAACTCCAAACAACTTAATATTTGGACAAGGCACTTAAATAGAAGACATGAAGACAACTAAAAGATCAATTAAAAATATACTGAATGGATGGATAGCCAGCGATCCACCCCCTATGGGTAGCTAGTGATCCATTAAGATAGGTCAGATCGCCCTTAAACTTTCCAAGCTCCTTCGTAGCACTAAGTAAGGGCTTCTAGTAGAAAAATATGCTAAGTTGATGGATAGCTAGCGATCCATCCTCTATGGATAGCTAGCGATCCATAGAAATAACTCAGATTGATTTAATATTTTTAATGATGACTTGGCATAACAACTAGACTCTTCTGCACCTGGACTTCGGGCCTAAAATTCACTGAACTTCTCTATAAATACTCACATAACTGCAACTAGAGATGGATCTTGTTTGGATAGAGAGCAGCCATTACTCTATTGGAATTCCTTCACTTCTTCAACTTTCTTCTCCCTTACAACAGTCATTAAAGGGGTTACTATGATTCTGCAGTCAATCCTTGAACTTGTGACTTATTCTAACTCATTGTAACTTAGATCTGAGGACTAATTAGTTGATATCTAGAGAGATTCAACTATATAATCGTAATAAAGATTGATTAAAGTGGACGTAAGCCAGAGTCAGCCGAACCACTATAAAAATTTTGTGTCTCTTTTCTTACTTCTGCTCTTTATTTGTTGTTTATCTGAGATTTATGCAGCTGATTATCTACACTGGTGCTTTCACAATTGATCTAGGGTGTTGATCCATTTTTTTAGTTAACAGCATGCTCATAGCCAATCCCTTCCTTTTTCTACTTTTCTTTATTTTTTTAGCATTTGTAGGGATCAGCATATGTTTAACCGATCCCTCCTCCTTCCTTTTATGTTTACAGGGATCAGCATATTTCTAGCTGATCCCTCTCTCTCATTGTTTTTTGTACGCATGCTTATAGGGGTCAGTAATTTCCTAGCCGATCCCTTCCTACTTTGTGTTTCCCTCGAAATCACTGTCGAACCCTTGTCCCTATATATATATATATATATATATATATATATATATATATATATATATATATATATAAGCTGGCACTTCTTTCCCTCAACCTTCACTTATTCATCTCTTTTCTATTCACTTTCATCTTCACATTTCCTTTAAGTCCAGTGTGTGGCAACCATCCTCTACCATCCAATCTAACTACCATGATGAAATCGAAAACCTAAATTTTGGAGAGAAAAAGTTTACCAGAGAAAAGCTCTGGATGGGAAGTCCTCATATTCTCTATCGTATCCATGTGCTTTTCGTCGAATTATCAACCAATTGTACTTGAACTAGCCTACTTTCTTTGTTGCGAAGCTTTCTAGTTTTATGCTCTACTATGCATGCAGTGGCACATGATGCTATTGACTTCGTCTCAATGTCTAGTAACTGATAAGGCTTTACTATAGTGGTTGTACTATGAACGTATTTCCTCAAGTGCAACACATGAAAAACATCATGGACTCCCGTCAACTTTTCCAGTAGCTCTACTCGATATGCAAGTTGCCCTATTCTTTCCAAAATCATATTGGCCCAACAAACATCGGTGCTAACTTCCCTGGCTCACCATATCTCATAACCTTCCTAAGAGAGAAGATCTTAATGAACACCATGTCTCCTTCCTCAAACTCCAATTCCTTCTTTTGCTTGTTAGCATAGGACTTTTGATGATACTGTGCGGCCTTCATTCCTTGCATAATCATTCTGTCTTTTCTAAGGTCTCGTGAATCATATTTGGTCAAAGTTGGATTTTATCTGTGGTTTCCCACCAACAATTTGACGGTTTGCATAGCCTTTCGTATAACGCTTCGAAAGGCACCATGCTAGTCGTTGGTTGGTGACTATTATTGTGAGCAAACTGTACTAAGGGTATGTGCTGCTCCTAATATCCGCTGAAATCTATGATGCAAGCTCTCGGGACGTCTACCAAAATCCTATTCACACTTTTTGTCCGACCATCGATCAGTGGATGGTAACCGGTGCTAAGGTTCAACATCATTCCTAAAGCTGATGGCAAACTCTTTCGAAATTCACTACTAAATAGGGATCCCTATCACTAACAATGCTAACTAGGATATCATGCAGTCGTACCACCTCCTTAATATAAATTTGAGCTAGGGATGTTGCAATCCTACTACTTATAAAGAGAATAAGTGGGCTCTTTTAGTGAGTTTATCTACTATAACCCAAATAACTTCATTGCCTCTTTGACTCCTAAGTAACCCATCTATAAAATCCATCGATATTTGCTCCCATTTACAAGTTGGCACCTCTAACAACAACGATAATCCTCCAGCCTCCCTTGCCTCATCCCCGACCAATAGAAAATTCGCTTCATATCCCTATACATTTTATTTCCTTTAGGGTAATGGCGATCTAAGAAAGGTGACAATCCCTTGCACTTCCTCTAAAATATCACCAACCAAAGGAACATAAAGGTGTCCATCTCTCCTAAAACATCCTTTTTGATCAATTGCATACCTACCACTATGGAGAAAATACTCTTCTCTACTCAACTTGCCCAAAATGTCTACTATCGTCCCATCCTTTTTATGCTCTCATCCAATGTTGTCCATCAATGCATGCCTGAACTCCATTGCTGCTAAATATCCAGGAGTTGGTTCGTCTAGCAAAAATTGAAATTGGAGAGGAACTCCAACTGCCACCACTTAAATATAATACCCAGAGTAGCATGCCTCCAGATAGGGTGTCGATGACAGCATTCCCTTTTCCGTGGGTATATTGTATCTCAAAGTCATAAGATGCTATAAATTCCATCAACCTCAACTGCTAAAGGTTCAAATACTTTTGGGTAAATAGGTATTTATGTGATTTATTGTCGGTGAACAACTCAAACCTTTCTCTCAAAAGATAGTGCCTCCACATCTTTAAGGCAAAGACGATAGCCGCTAACTCCGAGTCATGAGTTGGTTATCTCTTCTCATGAACCTTCAATTGTTTAGTTGGATAAGATATCACTCTTCCTTCTTACATAAAAACGGCTCCTAATTCCATACCTCATGCATTAGCGAAAATGGTAAAGGCTTCGTCCCATCGGGAATAGTGAGTGCTAGGATGCTACCCAACAGCTCCTTCAGCTTTTGAAATTCTTTTGCGCATTTCTCATCCCATGCAAAAACTAGATTTTTCTTCGTTAAGCGAGTTAGTGGAATTTCTAACTTCACAAAGTCCTTGATTAATTTCCAATAGTAACACACCAACCCAAGAAAACTTCCAACCTCTATGGAATTATTTGGAATCTTCCAATCTTATTCCACTTTTGCGGGGTTTGTAGGCAATCCCTTGTCAGAAATAATCTTCCCAAGAAATCTCACCTCCTTCTTCCAAAAATGACATTGTGAGAATTTGGCTTTAAGTTGGTGCCTTCTTAAAGCCCTCAGTCCCTCACCTAAGTGATTTTCATGCTTTCCTTCACTTTCAGAGAATAATAAGATATCATCAACAAATACTATGACGAATTTATTCAGCTACCCCATAAAGACTGTACTCATCAAATTACAAAGTTTTCAAGGGCATTCATCAATCCAAAAGGCATCACTTCTCATTCACTAGTTCCATCCGGGGTGTGAAATGCAGTCTACAGCTTGTTATCCTCAGCTATCCTCAATTGATGGAATTTGATGGCTAAGTCTAGTAAAGAAAAGATTTTGACTCCAACAAGATGATCAAACAAGTCATCAATTCCGGGTTATGGATATATATATTCTACTTAGTTAAGTTTTTGAGTTCCTTAAAATCAACGTATAGCCTTAGTGAGCCGTCTACCTTAGTGGCAAAATCCATGGGTGCTTCCTATTCAAAAGTACTTCAACGAATAAGTCTTTTCTGTAACAGCTCCAAAATATGCTTATCTAACGCCCCCTTTCTTTGGAGGCTATATGCCTTAAGGGAAAAATGGAAGGTTTAGCGTCCTTCTACAATCAATCCTAAACACGGTCTCCCTTCGGGGAGGGAGAACCGAGACTTCTTTAAAAACGTTCGGAAATTCTTGAACAATGGGAACAGATGAGAGCTCATCTTGTGATAGGGTTAGTGAATATAAATGGCTTAGCTCGACTAAGTTTTGGGGGGTGTACAACAAACATCTATATCTCACCCCTTACAACTTCTTAAGCATATAATCCTTCTATCATAATCTAAGACAATCCCGTAGTAAGATAACCAACCCATTCCCAAGAGAAGTCCATACTCCTCAAAACTAAGAACATCCTCGTTACATGTAAAATTGATGTCATGTATATCCACAACTAGGTCTTTACAAATTAAAGAAAGATGTGTCAACCCTCCAATAGGATTTGATACGACTATTGGGTTGGTAACAACTAGGGTTTTTAGACTCAAAGAGTTAACGAACTTCTAGATATGAATGAATGTCATGCTCCCGAGTCAAATAGGGTACGAATAGTATGCCTAGAAATAATAGTTGTACCTTTCATTACATATTTTACTTGATCTCTAGGGGGAGGTCTATTCGAGGTAGATACATCATCAATGGCATAAGCATCCCCACGTTTTCCCTCCTTATGGTAATGGTATCATTTCCCTTTGACCTCCTTCCTCATCAAGCTCATCTTGCATTCCTTAGTAACACGTTCCTTCTTCTAACTCCTATGGCATGTTGTATTTCCCTTCTTGATCTTTCCTTTAGCCTTCTTGCCAGCCCAAAACCCTCCTTTCTTAGCTCCTCCTTGGTTATGTGCTAGACCCGCCTTCTCCTTCTCCTCTAAGCCGATAGTGTGAAGCAAAGTCATCTTAACTAACGTCTCATAAGTGGGGTCAAAGCAACTCTCAAAGTGGAGAATTCAAGCCTTTAACAAACTTCGTGGCCTTCTTCATAGGGACGTCAATCAAACATATTCCAAATTTAGCTAATACTATGAACCTTCTTATATATTCCTTCAATGTGGAGTCTCACTAACTAAGTTGTATAAATCTTTCAAATTGCAAATTCACCTCATCCTTAGTCATGAATCACGATTCAAAGAGGTTTCTAAACTCAAACCAAGTGATTCCTTCCACATCATTCTCCTCACCGACTATAGTCCACCAATCTAAAGACTTTCCTTTAAGATGCCATGCCATCATTCTACTCTAAATCCGATCTTCCTATTAAAGCTCCTAAAATATATGCTTACAATCGTTAATCGAAGTCTTCATCTCCACATAACTTCCCAATCCAGTCTACTCCTTTCCCCTATTTCTTGGAAGTATTTGCACATTTTGGGGAAGTTTATAGGGTAAGGTGTTGCTTTAGTAGGTGGGGCAGCATGTGCCGCTAGTGTAGCTTGTTGAGGAATGGGAACTTGCCCTACAAACCATGAGTATTACTTGAATCATTCAGGCATCCCTCAGATAATGGGTATCTTTTGGGTGGAGGTGTTCCTAGCCTCAGAGGAATGATTTTCAGGCATAATCAACTATTTGTAGGTTTAAACTTTTAGTTACAACTTCATAAGATAGCATTATTTACTGAAATAAAATATTTTCTTAGTTTGTTTGCATATGTTTAAATAATTATATATATATAATAGGGTTTGAAAACTACTTTCAAAAATAACAATTACGCACTCATATGTACACCTACCCCTATTGATCGGGTAACCTAAGCTCTGATACCAAATGCAACTACCCACCTTGAAACGAGCCTAATTTTTGACCCAAAGAAGGCTCATTGAATCTTAGACCCATTCCTAAGCTGGATGTTGGTTGGTAAAGTTTATACAATAAACAATACATGTAACTATCTATTTATGCTGTTAGAATCTCACAGCAGAAAGAATAAATTACAATATTAGAAATAGTACGCATTTCTAAAAATTTAAATCTCATAAACATAACATAATGTCTCAACATTCACAATACAATATCTTAACATAATAGCATCATGTCTAAAATGGGTACATAAAAATATAACAAAACATAAATCGATAGATAGCCGCCATAAGCTACGCCTCCGCTTCTATCTCCTAAATCAGTATCATCTTCTCTAACCTGTGTTTAAAAGAGGAGGGCAGAATAACAATATCCATGAATAAAAATCTTGAGTCTATCCATAATAATATTTTGGAAATATAACTTAGATAAGAATATTTCTTACGCATTCTAACTATATCCTACGTAGAACACCCCCAACTGTAAACCTTAAGGCCTTTCCAGTCCAATTCTATAACTTACACTTTTCCAATCCAACTCTGTAACTCATCTTCAACTATAGGCCAAAGGTCCTTTCTATTCCCATGCATCTACCTTTAATCACGTCCTAACAATGTGAGAAAAAGTATCCAAGCAGCTTAATACCTTTGCAATGGGAATTAGGTAGATGTTGACCATTTAATACCTATATCTTAGACAGGTCCCCGTCATTTATTACATAACCCGAGGCGAACCCTTATCTGGTATTCTTTAGCTGACATCACATAGAATCTCATCAAGCCACTTAATGCTTCTTTATGGGAGAGGCGGACCCTATAATCGCAACTTAATAGCTCAACCCTGAAGTAGACCCCTCCAGCGGTTTCCCACTACCATGCCTAAATGATAACCCCGACCATTTAATACTTCTTAAGTAGGAAGATGCAGACTCTACAATAGCCACTTAATACCTTCGACCTAGAAGCAAGTCCGATACGTTATGAACCATAACCCAAACTGTGACGTCTCATATTAGTCTGCCTATTCATAGGAGCTGATAGCCAGATATTGGACAGACATAAACTATAGAATTAGCACTATCCTCGCGTTCTTTATGGATACTTACCATTGACAATGTCTTACATCAGTCCTAAAGTCATACTGTTGGTAGACAGATTAGCTTGGTAGGTTTTTGTGTGCTTTTGACTACCTCACATCCCTATAACTTAGTCATAATTTCCATTCCCCTAACATACTACCATATACACTGCACCATACATTGCATTAAGGCCTTACAAGGAAATTTCCTTATTCAGCCTCTAATTATAAATTATTTTCCATAATTATCTCAACTTTTCTTTTTAAGGGCTTTAATGTTAATTACTAACCTGTTTATATTACAGGTTTTATATGTTATTAATTATACGTTATTCATATGCATATATATACGCATACATACATACATACATACATATACATAAACACACACGTAACTAAATACATTTATGTGTGCTAAGAATTTGTCCTATGCTAATCGTTATAAATGTCAAAACTCCTAACTTATACAGTCTAATTCCAAAAAATAGCTTCAAAAATTAACTAATATTTTTAGCCCAACAGTAGACTTGCATAAGAAAATGGAATCAATTACCAACTTGTTCTATATACGAAAATAGTAGAATCATGACGTGCACGTAAATGTGCATATGTTTACATCCATATTTTATCTCTTTTTATTTAAATAAACATTATATTTTGGCATTTTAACATGTTAAAATCAAAATTCAATTATTTTCAAACCATCATATTTACATCTTCATTCAAGGGCAAAACGGTCATTTTTGTGCACGTGTCAATGTAAGAATTTTTACTTGGACAATTTTTATTATTTTTATAGGATATTTTGATGCATGTGGAAGAGAGATTCATGATAATACATGCATGCACAAGGAAATACAAAGGAACGAAGAGGAAATAATTCAAGTTCAAGATCATGGAGGACTCCACCCACTTACCTTGATTTTCAATTAGGAGCTAAGCACATGGTAAAAGGTCATTAAAGCTTCATATACATTTAAGTGGGGGAATAATGGATGTTATTAATTACTTGGAGGCCACACTACCTCAAGGGTGTATTGGAAAGCTCCCTAAAAAGAGAATTAGGGTTTCATACATGTATAAGTAGCTCTCTTATGTACATGAACATATCTACTACTCTTTCATTTTACTTAGGAAAATCTCAAATTGTAAGCTCTATGTTGCAAGAAATAAAAATGGCTTCCAAGCCTCTTTCTTCTCTCTTTTCTACGTGTTTTTCTTTGTTTTATTGTTAATGTTTATTTATATGCTCTCTTTCTCTTTATGTTCGTAGTTTAGAGTTACATTTATGCAAGTAGTAAGTAGCTAGTCACTTTTCTATTTTTCTTCTCTTTTTAATGTTGATATTTAATCGTGTTGCTTCAATGCCACAAATGAGTAGCTAAACCCCTCAACTTAGGGGTAATGAAGCTCTCAATTATTATGTAAATTCAACAACTCTATGATTTATGATCTCTTGTATTTGTGCTTCATGAAAGTAGATATTGATGTAAGTTTATATAAGTGGGTTTGATAGCTTATGTTGCAATTGCAAACAAGCTATTCTTATTCAATATAAACACAAGTTACATCATTATTTGCTAATTGATTTTTTATTTTGAAATGAATGTGAAAATAAAATTTGATGATCTATATTACTAATCACAATAGTAAATAGATTATACTTAAAAATAGTTTTTTCTTTGCTTCATTTTCATGAGAATTAACTAGTGGCTTATTTTTGTATTATAATTTGATGGTTTCCTTTATGTTAATTAATAACATAAATAAACCATACTTATGATAAATACAACAATAAGTTCATCAAAACTTGAGATCATAGATTATTTGTTTGATTGATTTACAAAAATATGAGAGTGGATTGGCCCTTAAGTTATTCTCTAACTTCATAGTTTTTAATCTTATTTTTATTTTAGTTTTAACTTCACTTTGTCACAAATAGTAGAAAACAAATTTCTCCCATTTTGGTCTAATTTGATTGAAAATCAAGTTTAAAATTTTAAAAATTCCCTACGGATCGACACGTACTCGTCACATACTTCAATAGTACGTCGTGCGCTTGCGGTAAATTTAATTTGAAATTTTTCGACGGTTTTCTAATTCGAAAGAAATTCTATTGATTAACAAGTTTTTGACACCGTTGCCGAGGAGTTTGTTTTGATTTTAATTTTCTATTATTCGAATTAATTTTTTTTATTTTAATTATGTGTGTTTTGTGTGCTGATATTTATTAAAAAAAATTGTGTGTGTTTGTGTGATTTTTATTTTTGTTTGTGTGCTTGTTGTTGTTTATTTTCATTTGCATATGCATCTCATTTTACTTTATAAAAAACAGTGCATGCACAATTTCCAAAAAAATATTATTCCGTTCAATTTTCTTTTTCATTTATAAGTTTTCATTTTTACAATTTACAAAAAAAAGTGTACATTTTATGCACTAATTCACTGATAACAGTCTTGCTCTCTCTCTGTTTTCATCCTACATATCAATATCTCCTTCCTACCCCATTTTTATTTTCAAATCGTTACATTCAAAACTCTTCCCACCCATTAACTCGCCATATAATCCACTGCTCTCATACAATCAAATTCAACCAAACACCCAATACCATACTAACCAGTTCTACCTGTGCACATAACTCACTGAACCATCCATGACCTCCACTACTGTGTCATTTCAACTGCCAAGCACCATTTCAATACACCTACAGCAGTTCACTCCTTACCTTCTACTTGCCTTCGACACCCCACAACCCGATCACCTAAACATACATACAACAACACACTGTGCGTCTCCTGTTACAACTCCACCACCAAGTTTCCACAAAATTCCATCACCACTGACAACAACACTTCTGATCATAACCATCACCTAACAGTTCAACATTACCCACTGCTTCCATTCTTCCTCTCACCATCCACTGTCCACGGTTTACTGTCCTATTACACTACAACTTCAACTCCTTCATCACCTCGTCACCACGGTGCCTTCGAACCATCACAGTTCATCCACGACCCCAAACCAATCACTGCTTCGCCTTCCAGAACATCACTTTCTACCTATGCTACCAATTCCACTCACTGCAATACCTCCCTTCACCCTCCACCCTTCTCAAGCAACACCAAGACCATTTCCAATCCCACAATCGCGCAATCCAAACAAGACTTCCTACTACTCCTGCAACTACCGCAACCAGAGAAACCACCCAGTCATCATACCACCTGCCATTGC
Organism: Allium cepa; assembly: GCA_030765085.1. Lineage (NCBI taxonomy): Eukaryota > Viridiplantae > Streptophyta > Magnoliopsida > Asparagales > Amaryllidaceae > Allium > Allium cepa. Next base: position 738,887,698 of record CM060943.1, read on the forward strand.
CTCCAAACATCTTCCTTCCACTACCATATCTACTGCATTTACTTCACCTCCCCCTGACCACAAACTGCATCTTCTCCAAGCCTTTACCACAATCATCATCTCTCCATCCACAAATGCGATCAAATCCAAACCACTACATCAATCCCCTCACAAATCATTGAACGCCACAACTGAATCACCTCACAACCAATCGCGACTCACGTACAAACCGTCGAAATCCCCAATTCGCCTAAACCAAACTTCGAAGGCAATTCACGACATCAACCATCTCACTTTGCACCAACCATCTCGACAGTATCACAGCCTCCCCCTGCATACCTCACTTTGCACGCAAGCCACCATTTCTACACCAACCTACCATCAAATCGAACTTCGAAGACTCCGCAGCATCTCCTCCAACTCAGCACGACGATCAAATCCATAACCCAATCGCAACAAGCAATTGAACAATCGAAAGGGAATCTGATTTGGTGTTGAATTCAATTCGATTTTATTTTGATTTTCAGTTTATATTAGATTTCTGAATAATTTTTAAGTTCGATTGAAGTTAAACGAATACGTTCGGTTGTTTTATAAAGAAAGTTAGTGCTGATTGAGTTGTGGGTTGGGTGCATAGCGAAAATAACTAATTTTTTTTAATCTTCTTTGTCTTCTATATAAAAAAATGAGAAGTCATTTTGGTTTTTAAAGTAGGCCGGGCTGTTGTTATCCCCCTTTTGGCAAGGCCGTGACACCAACAACTTGACTAGAAACTAAGGATAGTTCGTCTTGGAGATCATTAATACATAGGTCTAATATGGATGTCGATAAATTTTGTCCGAGACTGGATCGAGCTACAATTAATATGACATGATAAGCAAAGTAAGAAATCCAATGTTTCAAATTTCAAGTCGATCGGAGTTTATATGCTCAAGATATTGATCGATCAAGGATGAGAAATCCAAACTCGCATCGATCATAACTCGAGATCTATAAGTCCAAATGCATCAAATTTTCACAGGAGCTTACGTGCGACCTAAGGAATGTTCTTACCAAATTTCAGGTCGATTGGATCAAATCTTGATCGATACGAAATTCGTTCGTATCGATCATGGACCGAAAAACTCCAACTTGCATCTATCATAACTCGAGATCTACAAGCCCAAATGCTATGAAATTTTCACAGGAGTTTACGTACGATATAAAGAACATTCCTGCCAAATTTCGTCTCGATCAAAGTAAATCTTGATCGATACGTAATTCATTCGTATCTATCACGGACCGAGAAACTCAAACTTGCATCGATCATAACTCGAGATACATGTGTCCAAATGCTATGAAATTTTCACAGGAGGTTATTTATGACATAAGGAATGTTCCTGCCAAATTGCGTCTTGATTGGAGAAAATCTTGATCGATACGAAATTCATTTGCATCGATCACGGATCGAGCTGAAACTTTGTGGGATCGATCGCGTGGGCCCACCCACATGCCAAAAGAAGTCTCCGGAGATTTAAGCAAAATATCAACCTCCTACGCCTATAAATAGAGCCTCGGAGCCTACAGAAGAAGGATCTTTTGGCTCTCCTACGTCCAGACTCTACCGAATCCATTTTTGTACTCCATAGCTACGGTTGTACACGAATTTCAACATTATAATCCACTGTAATCTGCTGCAATAAGTTGTAATCACCATGTGAAAATCAATAAAATCATCAACTTCATAGTGGACGTAGGCCATACGCCGAACCACTCTGAAACTCCGTATTTTTGTGCATTTTCTCACATGTTTATTGGTGTATTTGTTAGATCTGCTTCATTTTACATTTATTCTCTTCATTTTATTTCTTCAAACACATCCAGGGAGCATTGTGTCCAATTCTGGAACAAACACTTTGGTGCTTTCACTGAGAGAACCCTGCTTTTCTCCTGCTTTATGGATCTACTACCGTCGTTGGATTGCAAAAATCTAAGGAGATGATCCAAATCTATCATTTAGTTGTTCCTTCTATTCTATTTAGATTGCTCTAGATCTAAGAGGAACTACATTCATCATGACTTTCGTATCCACGAAAATATGATGAATTTCGTATCCATATTTTCGTATCCATGAAAATGTGGTGGTTTTCGTATCCATGTTTTCGTATCCAGAAAATATGGTGATTTTCGTATCCATGTTTTCGTATCCATGAAAATGTGATGATTTTCGTATCCATGTTTTCGTATCCAGAAAATGTGGTGATTTTCGTATCCATATTTTCGTATCCAGAAAATGTGGTGATTTTCGTAAATATGGTGATTTTCGTATCCATGTTTTCGTATCCATGAAAATGTGTTGATTTTTGTATCCATGTTTTCGTATCCAAAAAATGTGGTGATTTCATATCCGTATTTTCGTATCCATGAAAATGTGATATTTTTCGTATCCATGTTTTCCTATCCAGTAAATGTGGTGATTTTCGTATCCATCATTTCGAATCGATTGAAGCCACAACCCATCATTTCGCATCGGTCAATTTCGTATCCATCAGCAGATGGTCTCTCTTCGTATCAATCACCTACTGACTATTTCGTATCCATCGGGGAGCGCTACTTCGTATCCATCCAAAGGCGGCTTCCTTCGCATCGACCTTGTTTGTATCCCTCAACAAGCATTCGTTCGAATCGATCAGGATGTACCACTTCGTATCCATCTTGGAAGACCTTATTCGAATCCATCAGGGCTCGTTAGTTCGTGTCCATCAAGTAAATATTACTTCATATCCATCATGGAACCACTGTTCGTATCCATCAAGTTGGAGCAACAACGATCGATATGAAAAGTGATCGATACAAAATTAGATCGATACGAAAGTGATCGTTACGAAATTAGATCGATACGAAAACTGATCGATAAAAAATTCAATCGATATGAAATGATGGATACGAAGTGCATCTAATGATGGATCCACCCAGCTGCATTTCACATCGATCCTCAAACACCACTACGTATCGAGAATGATGATGAAATTTCAAAAAAAAATCAGGTACGATCCAAAACTCAACTTAGTAAAGGAACATCCTGATCATTCCATGATTGGACGGGACGTAGGAGATTACAGCAGCAATTGTTGAATTGCAATCAAGGAATGCGTATAGAATACTACTCAACTGGTGCTCCCAGAGGCTGGAAACCTAGCTAATATGTCAAGAACTAAAGTTGATTAATTTATCATGCTTCTAAGGTGGACTGCAACTTCCCACAATTGATCAGCTTTTAAAACTCCTGAATTGACAACTATGGTATGATGGCTAATATGACGACTGCCCTACACTGTGTACTCTGCCAACTCAAAACATAGTTGGTCACTACTGAACCATCTTCAAATACCCACATCTTAATCATTCCTCGTCCATATGACTAAAAGCATGTCATACAACCTTAAGAGGGTTTCCTTACTATCTTATACAGGCCTCTTTCCTGGTGAAAATTAGAAACAATCACCAATCTATGAGCCTATCTTAATCTATTCACCATCCAAGCAGCATTACCAACTACTCGAACATTGGGCAATCGGCCATACATCATTCACTAGTATTACAAGACCCTATAGCCTTAAAATGAATTTGATAAGTTTGATTGTAGTATCTTTCCTAGTCGGCACCTATTCATTGAAACCATCCTACATGCAGAACTTCTAGCGGAAATTCAGCATGCTAACTATGTCAGTGTACTATGGAAATTCAACCTCCAACACTTTCTCATGAAGTAAGAATGGTGCATTGATTCCACGAAGAGTGATGAATGCCATCAAATGCAGATGTCTCCCCCTATTCCTCAAAGAAGACTGTCAATCAGTTTGATAAGAGAACTGGCGAATAGCCACCAACAACTACACCAGCATATCGTATCTAATATAGAGTTGATGAACTAGATGAAGGATCAATGTCGCAAGATAAGGAGGAAACCTACTCCATACTCTAAATCGAGAAGCTCCTCTTCTTTAGATGGCTACCGTGGATGCCAACACCATGAGGCTGCTCCAGAAAGGATAGCTCTGACAATATGTTCAAGCCCCATAAAACGAAGGGCGGGGAACCCCTGATCCCTATCAATCAAGAACTTTGATCAAACTGAACCACTTGCATTAGACTTCCAACTAAGAAGGCTGGAGTGAAGTGCAATAGCCAGCATACGACGTTGCTTCATTTATCAATGAGATTTAATCCGATCTCTTTTGAATTATTTCTATTTCGTTTATGTTGCAAAATATGACCGACTTGAATTAAACTACTTGCAAATGATGCAGGTAACCGAGTACTTAAGGATGGATGCAAAATAACCTCCTTGGACTATGATCAAATCATTGAGGTATCATCGTGACGAGCATGACTCAACCACTCGTCGGCTGCTATATGCACCTGACTTGGGGCAGGGCATCAAAGCAGAAGAGATCGACAAGGTCAGGACTCCAGTACAAAGTGGATGCAACCGCCATCCACTCATATGCCTATGAAATTTAATTAGGAGATGTGAGAAAGACTTGGAGTTATATGTCCAAACATTGCACTCTCCATCTCATACTTGAAACTTGCCAAAATACTTATGCTTCTTCTGATGCCCAGTAAAATCGGAATCACACTAAAGGTGGACGTGACGTGACTGTCCATGCATCCAATCCTGCATTGGACACTTAGGGTTATTTAAGAACATATATTTAAAGTGGATATGATTTGACCATTCACTCCCCAGTTTGCGTCTGTGATTCGCAAAATAATCGTGCCTTAAACCGACTTCATCAGAGGGACAACCCTCAATTTATAGTCATCAACAATCGACTGCTAACTCGCTAACCATCATGAGCCATCATTCTAACTCTCTTCCTCAACTCGACTGGAAGTGTGCAAAGCATAAGTGGACGCAACTCGACCGTCTGCTCTCCAACTCTTTCCCCTAACATAAGTGAAAATACACAACTCAAAGTGGATGTAGTTCGGTTATCCTCTCCTTTTTTCGAGCTCAATGCTTGCTAGAACACCACTCTTACTCCTTATGCTTGGCAGAAGTGGGATCCAAATGAACATGGATGCGAGTCAACCGTCCATAAACTAAATCTCATCCTTCATTGATGGCAGATAAGTGGAAAGTGATCTAGATCTGACCAATCACTTATTAAATGAAACCCGAGCTCAGGGGCAAGTCACCACACTGAAGCCAAGAAATGATTGATACACGGCAATCCTTTAACTAGCTCCAGTCTCCCAATGTACAAGCTAGAGTATAAACTTATAAATGCAATTTCGAAGAAGGTGGATCTGTCCACCTAACGACTTCGCCCATATCTTAACCAAGTTTGAGGAGGATGGACCGTCCATCTAATGACCTCGCTTGTTACTTAGGGTGTATGTGAATCGACCATCTACAATCCTGATAAATCAATCGTTCCCATAGTGCGAACGAAATTCAAACGCCTAAACCGACGTGACTAATCGTCTGTCGGCCAACTCTAAGTTCCTAAAGCAGGAACTAGAGTATAAACACTAATTCCAGATTCCCAGAGTGTGAATTGGAGTATAAACATCAAGTAACTCCAGATTCCCAGAGTGCAAACTGGGGTATAAACATCAACTAACTCCAGATTCCCAGAGTGCGAACTGGAGTATAAACATCCATAAACTCCAAATTCCCAGAGTGCGAACTGGAGTGTAAACATTAACTAACTCCAGATTCTTAGAATGCGAACTAGAGTATAAACATCCACAAACTCTAGATTCCCAGAGCGCGAACTGGAGTATAAGCATCAACTAACTCCAGATCCCCAGAGTGCGAACTGGGGTATAAACATCAACTAACTCTAGATTCTCAGAGTGCGAACTGGAGTATAAATATCAACAAACTCTAGATTCCCAGAGTGCGAGTATAAGCATCAACTAACTCTAGTCCCGAGAGCACAGACTGGAGTATAAATACCAAAAGGGTTTGACTGACAACCCATCAACCAACTCCAGTCCTCCAAGCAAGAATTGGAATATAAATACCAGAAGGGATGCGATTCGACTGTCCATCTATCAACACTGATTCCATAGCAAGTCCTGTAGTATAAAAAGTGGATGTGGTTCAACCATCCGCTTTCCAATTTTCGCCTGACATGGGGGCACACTTATCATAAAAAATCAAATGCTCCGACAATCTAGCACAAAGCAAGAACGACACGACCGTTCACGCATCAACACATATCCCCGACACGGGACCTATAATATAACCTTATAGGGATGCACTCCAACCCTACAAGACAAAATTTCTTCCTTGGTTCGATAGGGAGACGCAATTGCAAAACGAACCTAGCTGAATGTCCTATTCTAAATGGATGTGACTACCCATCCTACTGCAATAGAACGTAACATTACCATTTATCCGCTAACTCTCGCCTATGATGCGTGCAACATGGACGGATGTGACCTTACCATCCGCTAATCAACTCCTTCCTACAGTTCAGTGGGAGAGGCATCTAATTAAAGTTGTCGTAACGTGACCGACCACACTTCGACTTTTGCCCTTGACCGGGGGCAGAAGAATTAACAGAGGAATATCCTGTCCGACCATTTTCTACAAAAAAATTCTTAGCCCCCTCAGTGTGGGCAGGGGTATAAGCATCATATAGGTGTGACTAATGACCCTTCAACTGACTCTGATCTCTGGAGTACGACTACGAGCGTAGACAAATGAATAAATGTGATCCGACCATTCATTCACCAACTCCGACCTAAAGTTAACGGGAGGAGTAAAAGCTCGCTATAGATGCACTTAGACCGTCTACAAACTAACTCTGCTAACCCCAGACTAGGGGCAGAGGCGTAAATCACTGAAAGAAGAGAAAGGTGACTTGCTACATCGCCAACATAGCATCCTTTACAACTTAAGGCAACGACTACAAAGAGGCCTTGAAGCTAACCAATCAGAATGATGCTCGAAGTTATGGGAAACCAATTATATCGTACCGCCGGATTGATAGTCAATATCGATTTTCACCTTTTGTATCATACAAATAGATCGATAAGCGATTAGGTCCATGCATTGTACATTGTGTTACTAAATCAACAGTAAATATCGATCCTCTTCGACTGCAAATCGATGTGACAGGAGTGCCCATCGAATACCTTCGACCACCAGAGCATGGTTAGAACCACAAATGCGTGTGACTTGTCCATCCGTCCTCCGTCGTCTTCCTTCGATCCACCAGGAAGAGCGTGAGACCGGATAAGCATGACCTGACTACATTAGAGTTGACTTTATCCCCATATTTGATGGGAGAGCGTAAATCAAAATGGACGTGGTTGATCGCCTAACTCCGAAAGAATGCAATGCGACCATTCATTCTTTGGCTCTTAACAAAATCCGACTAAACAAGCAATTCACAATGCATGCAAACTAAATGTCCATGCACCGAGTCTTACCCTCGATTCGACAAGGGAAGCACCAATCCTGCATTGGATCTTACAGGACGATTCACTCTTCAGTTTTTGCCTAGAGTATGATGACATAAGCAGCAAAGCGAATGTCGGTGAGGAAACAAAGTATTCTTCCTAAAGGAAAGAACTTGGACATAATGCAGGATAAGACATAACCCAACTTCCATCGGTTAACTCGGTCCCATGGTTCAACAGGATAGAATGCGAAATTCAAGCAAACATTATCTACCTTGCCACTTATCGAGATATTCCCCAGACTTGGGGGCATGCACGAGAAATAAGATGAATATAATTTGATAGTTCATCAAACAACACTGGCTCTTACATTTTGGACTACAGTATAAACATAGCAGAAGCTCGGCTCAATCATTCGCACAATACATCCATCAACCCAAGATTGGGGGAATAAGTGTGATCATCCAAGAGCTGGATACGACTACTCAATCCTATATCTCGTGCCTAGTATTTATAACAACTTGATGTTACGGCTGAAAGGATGCTTAGAGATAGAATCATCAAATCGACACCTGGACTTATGGGCAACTGATCATCATTCTGACCCTTCTGATGAGAAATGGATCGTGAGTACATTGAATGGAAAAAACATTGCTTGAAAACACAAGTAGATTCAAACTCATAGCTGGAGCCAGCTATGCTGCAGCATGCGATACAAGGCTAAACTCTACTAAGCCTTTGATTCCACATCCCTACAAGCCTAATCATTTACCATTGCAAATAAGCACATGAAATGCCTACAACCCATCACTAGTATTGCAGATCAGATCACAACTCATCACAATGATGGTAAAAGATTTAACTATTTTACTTCAGGTGAATCTCGATGTGTTCGCTTGTGCTCGATCTCATATATATATATATATATATATATATATATATATATATATATATATATGGACACTCACCAACCATTGAGAACCCTGCATTAAACATCAACTCTAGGCATGTCTCAGTGAATAAAACGAAGCGATGTGGATCTAGAAAGATCTACTGCACTTAAGGAGGAGGAAAATATACTCAAAACCAATAGGTTTTTCCACGAAGTCCTCTACTAAAAATGAGTATCCAATCCTATACTTACGAGAGAAACAAATGGAGAGTGGCGGACGTATGGCGACTACTCAGATTTGCACAAGGCATGGCAAAGCATAGCTTTCCATGTCCAACAACTAATAGACTTGACCATCGGACATGAATTACTCTCATCCATGGATGCAAACTCCATATACAATCAGACATTGAAACATGTCCAAGACCAGGAATACAACTGTTTCATTACTAACCTGGGCCTATAGTGCTATGCTACAATCCTTGGATTCAAACTTGAGAACGCTTATGCTACTTACCAAAGGACGATTAACAAATCATTCAAAAATCAGATCCGCCGATCAATGAAAGTATATGTGGTTAATACGCTCGTGAGATCACGACTATCGAACGACCATGTCGATGACTTTGCAAAGATATTTAGTGCTCTCCAATAACTATAGAATGAAACGTGATCCTTTGGAGTGTTCTTTCAGCGTTGTGTAAGAAGAATTCTAGGGTTTCGTCATCAATTCTCGTAGGATTGAGGCTAACGTCAGAAAATGCTGAAGATTAGATTCATCCATGTACCGAGGAAACCAAGCAGCTCTAATAGATTGCTCAAAGAGACCTCCCATTTTACCCAAGTCGTTGGATCGTGAAGATATATACCTCAATTGGGTCATGTCAACACACGCCATAAGCATCGCAATGCTATATGAAGAGAAACTAATCCAAAGACCAGTATATGATGAAAGCTAGCTATTGACAAACTTACCCTATTAATGTCTGTATCGGTCAACCGTTACGATGGGTCCAATGGCAAACTTAGATGTCTGAAAGGTTACTCAAATAAAATATTGAGCAAAGCCAATTCGATATCACTTATCTTCCTCAGATAGCTATCCATGGTCAAACATTAGCATACTTCATATCTGAATTCACTACATCAGACGATTATCCGAAGAACATTAGAGAACTGTCTAACCAATAGAGAACATACATAGATGGAACTTTCGATAATCGGCTTTCTAACATCGAAGTCGTTTTAATGGCTCCTAAAGAATGATCGATCTGCTATACCCTGAAGCCCAATTTCTCTGCAATGAATAAAGAAGCTAAGTATGAAGCCTTGGTCACCACGCTCAAACTTAAAAGATAACTAGGAATGGAAACTTTACATATCTTATACGATTTTTGGTTAATAGTATGCCAAGTCAGGGAAGACTATCTGACTAGGGGGCAACGTCTTGCTCCTTATCTTAGCTAGATCCAAAAGCTACTAGCTGACTTTGAGAATTACACCACTACACAAATCCTCAGAGAACAAAACAAAAGGCTGAATCAATGGCCAATCTAGCTAGTTTTGGGGATGCACGACAAATAAACTTCGTCCCAGTTGAAATACTTACTATTTCAAGCATTGATAGATGAAGATCGACTAGATCTTAGAGATGGATCAAGGAAAGGGGTCATGGATGACTCCTATCAAAGACTATCTATCATGGGGAATTCTTCTTGAATAGGGGAATGGGAGATGGCATATCCTCCGTGAAGCATCGCTGCATGATTATTTCTAGATCGTTCGACTCCATCAACACAAAGCATTACTCCTGTATCCATCATTCCGAGACCTAATATTACGTATCCATCGATAGGAAGGATACATTCTAACATCCCAAATCGATCTAGGAAAGGATCGATACAAAGAAAGGACTTAAAACAACAACCGACCGTTGTTATAACTCAAATTTCACTTCGATCCCGGAGAGGATCGATATGAAACTCAATCCAAACAAAAACTAAAGAACTTGATAACAACCTGCGAATATGCAAACATGAATAGGAGTCAGGCTAACATATGTGCATGTATGACAAACTAATATTCAATTTTCAAAATTACCAGGAATTGAATGCTTATCTAATGACGATCAGAATGATGAACAAAAAATCGCTAGTGCTCAACACTCAGTTACGACAAAACACTACATGATCATTGACAATCAACAATTTGGCATCTACGTCACTGAAGACAACCAAAGGCTACATCTTTTGATGAAAAGATAACAACTACTTAGCGAAATGGATAGAACTTTTCAGAATGAAGATGGCAGTTTTCAAAGCACGTCATGTTCATATAAGACATACTTTGGGGGCAAATGTTATCCCGCCTTTTGGCAAGGCCGTGACACCAAGAACTTGATTAGAAACCAAGGATAGTTCGTCCTGGAGATCGTTAATACATAGGTCTACTATGGATGTCGGTAAATTTTGTTCGAGTCCGGATTGAGCTACAATTAATATGACATGAGAATCAAATTTAAGAAAGCCAATGTTCCAAATTTCAAGTCAATCGAGTTCGTATGCTCAAGATATTGATCGATCACGGATGAGAAATCCAAACTTGCATCAATCATAACTCGAGATCTATAAGTCCAAATGCCACCAAATTTACAAAGGATCTTACGTGCAACATAAGGAATGTTTATGCCAAGTTTCAGCTCGATTGGATCCAATCTTGATCGATATGAAATTCGTTCGTATCGATCACGGATCGTAAAACTCCAACTTGCATCGATCATAACTTGAGATCTACAAGTCCAAATGCTATGAAATTTTCATAGGAGCTTAAGTACGATATAAAGAACGTTCCTGCCAAATTTCTTCTCGATCGAAGCAAATCTGATCGATACGAAATTCGTTCGTATCGATCACGGGTCAAAAAACTCAAACTTGCATCGATCATAACTCGAGATCCACATGTCAAAATGCTATGAAATTTTCACAGGAGGTTACGTATGACATAAGGAATATTCCTGCCAAATTTCGTCTCGATTGTAGCAAATCTTGATCGATACGAAATTCGTTCGTATTGATCACGGATCGAGCCGAAACTTCGTGGGATCGATCGCATGGGCCCATCCACGTGCCAGAAGAAGTCTCCTGAGATTTGAGCGAAATATCAGCCTGCTATGCCTATAAATAGAGCCCCAAAGCCTACAGAAGAAGGATCTTTTGGCTCTCCTACGTCCAGACTCTGTCGAATCCATTTTTGTACTCCATAGCTGCGGTTGTACACGAATTTCAACATTATAATCCACTGTAATCTACTGCAATAAATTGTAATCACCATGTGAAAATCAATAAAATCATCAACTTCATAGTGGACGTAGGCCATACGCCGAACCACTCTAAAACTCTATGTTTCTGTGCACTTTCTTGTATGTTTATTGGTGTGTTTATTAGATCTGCTTCATTTTACATTTATTCTCTTCATTTTATCTCTTCAAACGCATCCGGAGAGTGTTGTGTCCAATTTTGGTACAAACAGATGTGTTTGGAGTATTCTTTCTTTTTCCTATCTATTTTTATTTTTTCTATTTCATTGTTTCTTTTCAAAAAGGAAAAAAAGAAAAATAAAATTTTTAGTTCTGTTTTGTTTAACTTGTTTTAGTTTTGGTTAAATTTTTTTATCTTAAAAAAAGAATTTCTTTCTTTTTTGGTTTGTGTTAGTTTGTTAAAAAAGAGAGAAATGTGCTTTGTTTAAGGTTTTGTTTCCATTAAAAAAAATCATTTGCATTTTCAAAAAAAACGAAATTGTATATATCTTGTTTTAATTTCAAGTTGCCAAACCAGAAAATTGCAAGAAATAACCGCTTGCCAAAAATAAACTACTTGCTTGTTTAAAAAAAAAGACGCCGCTAAAAAAGCGACTAAAAATATGCACGCCCTGGCATCATGCTTTTTTCCTTGCATTGTTGGTTTCTTGCTTTTGCATTTGTGTATATATATATATATATATAAAATTTCAAAAAACAAAAACAAAACAAACTTCATTGTAGTTGCATTGTAAACTCACGTTTAATTTTTGTTCTGCATTCATCACATCTTGTTTTTTTCTAAGGGCAATATCCCAATTCACATAAGGTAAGGGATTTCATCACCCTTTCCTTAGCCCACAAATGCATTTCGACGTAGAATTTGACTAATAATGAAGGTTAGATGTTGGACCTAAGGGTGTCACGAGCTCACTTAGGGATTAATTGTATCTTCACAATTATTTTCTTTGAACAATATTATTTCCTGGTGTCAACGCTACGGCTGATTAATAACCAGTTATAAAAATTACGGTGATTCGTAAATATTATACTGGTTATTCCTCTGAAGGTACTTAAACCTTCGACTGCATTACTACGGTGATTCGGTGCATCGATAACCCTTACCCGTTACCTCACTGAGAAATATTTTTTTGATTTAAGACAAACAGTGATTATACAATTTTGGGTTAGGAGCTACTAAGGACAGAAAACTGTAATTAAGTCCTTTGCATTCATTTAGTTGCATCAGTTCATGCATATTTAGAAAAAAATCAAAAATCCAAAATCCAAAAAAAATTGTAAATTTTACTTAACTTAGTTTTTAATCCAAAAAAATTACTTTTCTTTGAAAATTTTCAATCAAAAACATAAATCCAAAAGAATATAAAATCTTTTCAAAAAGAAAAAAAATCCAAAAAAATAAAAATAAAAATTTCCATTTTCTAAAAGAAGAAATAAATTTGAAAAAAAATCATTTGGTAAATATTTGAAAATTAAAAGAAACAAAAAAAGAACTTTACAAAAAAAAAAATTTGAAAAACAAAACAAAATAAAATCAAACTTCTCTTTTGAAAATAAATTTCACTTGGTAAATAGTTTTCTTCATTGTAAAAAAACAAAAAAACAACAATTTCTCACTTCGTTTTTCAAATCTTTTTTGATTCTCTAAACTCGTTTCTAACATCTTTCTCTTCTCAACCTTCGCTTGTGCATGAGTACTTGGACTCATGACACAACAACAAATCGTTGGACTCGCGACTCAAGAACTAACCGTTTAACTCGAATAGATGATCCTCCCGAAATGGAAAACGAAAACGCCCTCGAACTTTTATCGATAGAATCTTTCCCGATAGAATTTCAATTCCATCTTGCATCACTTTACCCATCCCTATGGGTAACCATTTCGAAATTCACTCGAACCATAATGCCACACTTTCGAAATTTGGCATTTTCGAGCACGATGACCATAAATTTTCTTGACTAAATTCGAACAAGTTTGAGCAACCATTAAACTCCAACAACTTTCTGATGACAGAATCAAACTTCGATTATTCCAATTCGCTCTTATAGATTACGCTAAAAAATGGGTGTACCACTTACCATCGAACTCGATTGAAACTTGGAAAGAATTTGTAAAAGCTTTCTTAAAAATGTTCTACCCCTTGGATAAAAGAAGTAGAATACGAAACGAAATTGTAAACTTTCATCAATTCAATTGAGAACTATTCAAAAAATATTTTGAAAGATTTAAAGAGCTTTTGATAAAATGCCCACACCATAATTTTTAAGAATGGATGATTTGCCAGATCTTATATGATGGACTCGAAAATTGCTCACGAACCATGCTCGAATCAATGTGCTAAGGCAATTTTCTTGCCCAACATCATGACGATGCTTGGCAATTTCTTGAGAACCTCACTGAAAATTCGTTCCAATGGGAATGCTCGAACGAAAAATCAATCTACTCACGATCGAGTGCACACTCGATAGGATCTTCTGCTGCTTTGGAAGCTAAGATCGATGCAATGATTAAAAAATTCGATAAAGTTTTCTCATCGAATCATACGAAGCAAACTTCCCAACCAATGTGTTATAAATGCAACAATCCTAATCATATAGCCGATCAGTGTCCCAATTCTATCGGAAAAATCAATGCTTTCAATAAAGCCAAAAACGACCCGTTTTCTCCAACATACAAACCTAATTGGAGGAATCATCCAAATTTTGCGTGGAACCAAAACAATCCCAACATGAATATGATTTGTCCCAATTTTCAAGCATTTCCAAATAATGCTTCGAATCCTCCCTTTCAACCCAATAATTTTCAAGCAAACTTTGTGGGTCTGTTTCGTAATCAACCGCAACAATCAAATTTTCATCCAAATTCTGCTCATCCTCACCAAGACGACAAACGTTTAAGTTCACTTGAGAAAACTCTTGAAACGTTGGCTAAAGCAACTACTCAAAGCCTTTAATCAAAGAGCAATTTGTAGAATTTATTGACTTTATATATGCAAAACAGAAACCAATCAATTGTAAAATTTGAAATGCAAATGAGTTAATTAGCCACGTTTGTAAACGCGAATGAGGCACATTTCCAAGCCATCCACTTTTGAATCCGAGAAATCAAAATGCAAATTTAAATCAAGCCCATGTTGTTCATGATAGAAATGTCACCCAATTGAATGCTATCACAACACTCTGTTGCGGTAAACAGATTGATAATCGAGTCGTTAATCTAAACGACTTAACGGAAACTTCTCTTGACACTTCTAAAGTAGCAAACGAATCTAAACAGAAGGTGAAGCCGAACGTCGAATCGAACGCCAATCAAAATTCTTCTTTTGCTACTCAAGTAGACCCCCTACCGAGTATCATGTCCCATTTCCACGTTGTCTTTGACCAAAGAAATACTCGGACCAAATGGAAAAGATGTTGGAAATTTTTAAACAAGTCAAAGTTAGCATTCCGCTTCTTGACATTGTTCAACAAGTCCCTACTTACGCCGTGCACCCAAAAACATCACACTCAAGTGCCTGAAAAGGTCTTCTTAGCCGCCAGTTTGAGTGAAGTCTTGTCCCATTCCATGCCTGTCAAATACAAAGATGCTGGCTGCCCTACGATTTCATGTACAATTGGAGACAAGATGATTTACAAATGCTTGATAGACTTAGGTGCGAGTGTCAATTTGATTCCACAGTTCGTTTACGAACAATTAGGCTTAGGTGAGCTCAAACCCACAAAAGTTACGCTTCAATTCGCTGACCGTCCCATTAAGAAGCATGTGGGAGAAATCGAAGATGTGCTTATTCGAGTAGGGCAATTCATATTCCCCGTTGATTTTATTGTTCTAGTAACACAACCTATAACAAATCCCGAGTCAAATTCCATTGATTTTAGGCCAACCATTTTTAGCCACCTTAAATGCCTTAATCAATTATCGTAACGGTTCGATGAAAATCTCTTTTGGAAACATGACTTTGGATCTCAACATTTTCAATCTTGAAAGCCAATCGAATGAACCTTGTGACGACCCAGAAATTTTTAACATTTGAAATGAAATATTTAATTAATTTTAAATATTTGGAGATTAGTTTAAATTGAATGTTAATTATAAATATGAATTTGGCAATTTAATTATTGAATTTGACTATAGAAATTTGGGTAAAATTTTGAATCTTCAGATTTATGCTTGTTTAAATGTTCCAAAGGCTTGAAAAAACTATATTGATAATACTGAACATAATGGATGCATCAGAATTGAATTTGGAAATGCTTTGATCAGTTTTGAATTCATATCGTTTAAATCGATATTTAAAAATAGTCTTCCGAGGCACTGTCTCGGAATTCAACGAAACTAGTTCCATTGGATTCATAATATTGTATTATTATCGGATTTCAATTTTCATAATGTTTGGAGTTGTCGTTTGGCCGTACGATAAGCAAACGCGCTGAAAATTGTATCGAAATTTAATTTAATAATTGAGTCTAAAAAGCTATCTTCTCCATACGATCGAATCAGGACTCGGAATCTTTTCCATTGCGTTCGTAATAGGGGTATAACATTATAAAAGCCTAGCGGCATGCCTCGATAGGGATTTGAGATTTTAAGTTACGTAAATCATGACATTTTGAAAATTAATTATATATTGTCAAGTCATCTTTTCTCTTCATCTGTCTACTCTATCCAATCAGCCACCTTATGATGTGATCTGCCTATTGCTTCTTCAAAATGTTTCCTTCCTTCTTTTTCTATATATCCAGCCGAACATTGTAAAAAGAAAATTAACAATAGCTTCAGAAGAACAAAATGAAAATGGTCGCACCTCAATTTGAATTCGTTCGATAAAAATGACGTCACTCTTTCAAATTTTTCAATCAAATGAAATTCAAACAAAATCCCCCAGTGAAATTCAAACGAATTCGAACCAAATGAAAATATAATCCATGGCTGCTTT
This sequence comes from Allium cepa, assembly GCA_030765085.1. NCBI lineage: Eukaryota > Viridiplantae > Streptophyta > Magnoliopsida > Asparagales > Amaryllidaceae > Allium > Allium cepa. The sequence goes on from CM060943.1 coordinate 738,904,226, forward strand.
CATCATTTTCAAAATCGTGTTCCCTCTTTTCTGACAAAAAAAATTTGAATCGCAAATTTGATCGCGAGTAGGAGAGGTAAACATGGAACGACAATCGAAATTCGAAATTCTCAAACAATTCGAGTTCTGAGGATCTATTGCATCATCGACTTGATGGCGGCGAGCACTTTTCGAAATCATGATAAAGGAATTGGGGGGCACAATGATGGTCTGTTGTTGGAGTCGCGAGGTGGTTCTGGGATTTCAATCGAGGTTCAGGTGGCAGAGGCGCGCGCGCTCGCGTGAGGATTAGATGTGAACGATGACGAGCGGCGGCGTGTGTGGCCGCGTGGATGCTAGGTTTGCGGCCATGCGATAAGGGCCCGAGATGTGTGGAAGATGGTCGCGTATGCGTGGGCAAGTTCGGCGAAGTCGTGTTTGGATTCGCGATGTGCTGTTGGGTGTCGACTCGGAGTTCGAGATTTTAGGGAGGGGGTCGTGAGCATCGGAGGTGGGTTGAAGGAGGTGCAGATCGTATTGGATAGCCTGGAGTTTTTATCAGCAATAAGGTATAGAGTATTTTATTTTAATTGAACTTTATAAATATATATATATATATATATAGACTTAGAGAAAACAAAATATATATATTTTGGCATAGTGTTAAAATCTTACTGTAAGGTTAATTCCTGTAATCAACTAAGTGTTAAAGGAGATAGATAAATAATATTATCCAGAATGTTTTTATGTAGGTTAAGGATAAAGGAAAGAAAATATTTTGTTAAAAAAGAAATTACTTTTAGTAAAAACAAACAAACGAACAAATTTTAATTTTGAAAATAAAATCATTGGTTAATTTGAATTATCAAATAGACATTTAATTATTCAATTGGTTCGAATATTAATAAATTTATATAATGTTTATTCAAGGTCAAAATTATAAAGGAAACGAACTGGAATGGAAATGGATTGCAAATCAAAGGTGAGATTTTCTCACTCAATCAATATTGTTCTGATTGAAATTTTGAATAGTTAGATTTAAAATTGGTTGACTGTGTGCTTGGATGATTGATTTGTAATAATTATTCACTGGATGATATTATATATATTGTAGTATATAGTATATATTGGGTGATTGATTTCCCGCATTATATAGCGGATGAGACCCTATGCGCCGCATAATAGCGGATGATATTTTATAAATCCCATATACCGCGATATTCCACCTCGAAGTGGAATTGGTATTTAATTGTTTTGCTAACGTCTGTGGATGCAGGGAAAACAGGTTGGTGGGATCAACTGAATTCCTCAAATATTTCAATTAGTTTCAATATTGTATGTTGATTATTTATAGTCTATGTATGACTATTTGTGATTGAAACTGTTGAAGGCTATAATTTAGCCGAATATATTTTTGGTATCGTGGGATATTAGAAATAAATAAAATTTGATTTTTGAAATTTAGTAGAAAATTTATAGTAAATTAATTTTAGAAAACTGAATAAATTTAAAAGAAGGAATTTGTTTCAAAAGATAGTAAATTTGGTGTTTGAAATAAATTTGGGAATCAATTTGAAAATTTGATTTGGTATTTTGAAAATAAATTAGAAAATCAATTTGATATTGATTTGGTAAAAATAATAAATATTTGGGAAATTGATCTAAAATTGACTTGATGTTTAAAAAATAAATTTTGAGCAACCAATTCCGAAAATGGATTTGGTGTTGAAGGTGAATACTTGGGAATCGATTTGAAAATCGTAAATTAGTGGATATTTAAAAAAATTTAAACCCAAAATGGGAATTTATAAAGGAAAGGGAAATTTGTTTTGAAAACAAACATTTGGTTATTTTTAAAAGTGTGAAAGGAATTTATGGATTCAGAATGTAAATTTAAAATAAATCAAGAAAGATTTATTAATTGACTTGAATGAACCATTTTGAAATGGAAAAATGTATTTTTCCTGGAAAGCTGAGTATGATTTCAAAGTAGCCTATAAATATAAACTGAAATTTTTTAAAGATGGTTTTAGAAAAAATACTTTGGATAAATTATTTTCTTAACTGGTTTCAAATCTTGAAAGTATGGATTTATTTAATTACTTATAGAAGGGATAATTTTAATGCTTAAAATTGATATTTGCTTTAGGAAACGATTATTTAAATAGTTATACCTTATCTACTAATTTTATTTTAAAATAAGTTGGGACTTAAAATCTTATATGTGATAATTAGTATAATGTTTTCATAACTAATATTAAGAAAGTATTTTAAAATGATTCTATTTTACATATTTCCAAGTATATTTTGGATGAGTATTTTAAATTATTTGAACTTGGCAGATTTCCAGTGGAAATGAATAAATATTTGGAAATGTATTCCGCGTAAAGAAAAGTGATTTGAAATTTGTTTTCAAAGTATTGAAATGTGGAAAGTAATTTGAAATCTATTTTCAAATGGTTGAAGTGTGAAATATACCTTGTGAAAATATTTTGAAAGTAAATAATTTGGGAAATTTATTTAAATCTGGTGATTGTAGTGAATATTTATTGATAGTTAAATAACTGACTATCAATATTGGCATTTGAATGGCATTTGAATTTTGATGCGACCGGGGGTCGGATTCCAAGTGGATATCCGAAAACCACATCGAACCCTTGTGATTGTGATAGATCTTTTGTTTAAAAGATCAAAGTGAATTTTTTTGTAATTTGTTGAAATCTGAATGTAACACTTATTTTTAAAAATAAGCGCTCGTTATTCAGATTAGCCGAGAGAGGACCTTGTGTCATAAAACCCATTCCAAATAACGATACGATGAAATGGAATTGCATTTGAAGACGGTGTTGAAGACCAGGTATTTTTGAAAATGAAAAGATTACCTGTCGAATGTCTCTGCACCGGGTTGCTCCGGTATAGAGATTTTATCAATTGGTGATGGGGATTCCGGACGTGATTTTTGAATATCCAGATTTGCAAGGGCTTCTTTGAAGTGCCTTCGGTTCCGTTTGATCCCGGAACGGACTTGTATGGATGTGTGTCTGACGTTACACTTTGAGATGTAAAGCGGGTTTCTATCAAATACATTTCTGTTGGTGGCAGAGAATTTATTCCCTTAGCTTAACACCCTTCTCTGAGACGTACGAACTCAGAGGTTATGTAGTTGATTGTTACTAGTAATGCATTCCCAATTTGGTAACGTGACATACGAAGTGCTGCTGATCATTTGTTGATCAAAGCATGACCTTGTGAAAAGTGTAGCTTTGTGGACGAAACTTCGTGGACCTCACAACCCGGAAATGGTCAAAACAGGAATGAAGCGGCAAGGTTATGAGGGTCGCGCCCTTTAGGGTATGTCATTTCCTTTTGGAAAAGGGTAGTATCTTGGTATGGAGCCCAGATATTTTACCTATGTTGTTGCCGCAAATTTATTATACTTTGTGGTTGTTGCTTTATGGTTGAGGATCCTCGGATAAAGGTCCCAAAGGATCGGGGGATGGCATACTCGAGTAGTAGTTACATAGTTACAGAGGTAACCCGGCTTTGTGTTGGCAGGGATCCGGGTAGGTTCTCGGGACGTCCCTCCAGAGGCGTACCCAAGTGGCAATAGGAAGTTCCTTAGCCTGACCATTTGTTGGAAATCCAAACTTCAATACGCGCCTTGTACGGTTTTAGTTGTATAACCTGCCATTTACTTATGGTGGTCACCACTGTTTAGATGTAGCTATAGTAGGCATAGTTCAGAATGTCCATGCTGGCTAAGATTAACATTATACTTTCGAAATGTTTTCTGCACTATGCACTAATAATAATATCAAAAGGATTTTGCATATCAAGTATGTTTGACCATCATAAGGAGAAATCTCCTCCAATTCTGCATTTGCATTGTGTGTGTGGCGGGAGGCCTTATGGTAGTTTCATTTTCCAAAAAGCATAGCAGATTTATTTTTATTTTATTTGTGAAAATAACTGTTTTTAAGATCTCACACTAGTCCCACGACTGACCTTGAGTTTATTGTTCCCTTTCTAAACTCTGGATGCCCGTAATTTTCCACACAGGCATCCTAGAGTCAGGTTAGCAGTTATTTGGGAGCAAAGTCAAGAAGTTGCCCTGATCGTATCACTTATATATGTAATATTTCTTTTCCGATATTTGTTGTTGTAAACTCTGATAATGTGATGTGATGTAATGTAATAACTGATATAGTTCTTTGTTTTAAAGATATTCATGTATCTATTATATTTGTTCCGCTACGAAATGTGAGATTCTGTTATCATTCTATTTTCTTCTTCTTCTACCTCTTTCTTCTTTAAACCCGAAGACTCGTATATTTGTTCCACTTTGGGCTGAATTGTTGTGGAATTTTTCCAGCTCAAAGGGGGACGTATTTGAGGGCCTTTACAAGTGGTATCAGAGCATTTGGTTAAGCGACAACCTTGGCTCTGTTGGGTGTTACGCATTAGAGATAGAGTCAGTAGTACTCTAGAATGAGTTTGAGTGTAATAATAGATATGAGCGCCTATTTGTTAGTGAATATAAAAAAAAATTGTTTTATATTGTGATGATTGGTTTGTTGAGTGGTATATGAATTTTGGTCGATATAGTCTGTACAACTCTATCGATAGGGATCTCTAAACACTCGTACAGAACAATTCGACATGATATTGTTTTAAAATCGGGTAAATGAAATAATTTTACCCAAATTATTTTTGTATATAAAAAGAAGTGATTTCCATAAATTATATGGTATATGGTTGCTTGTTTGTTAAAAATTGATAATATTAATTTATTATCATTGATTATTGAATAAGAAGTTGAAATCATAATTAAAGCTAAAGAAATAAATTCACATACAAATGAAATTTGAGAATGTAAATTGTAAATGTGATTTGTAATTTGAAACGTAATTCCAAAGAAGTATTCGGAAAAGTTTTAAAAAAAATTTGAAAAATTTGGAGATTTGGAAAGTTTAAATCCCTTTTGGTTTGAAAATAATTTTCAAGGGTTTTTGGAAAAAAAAATTGGAAGGATAAAAGCTATAACTCTTTTCGGTCGCTGGATAATAATTCTGATGATGATCGCGACATCATCGGTGTTCATTTTTGAGTTTCCAGGAGAGGAATTGCTGCCAAATTATTTTAAATGGAAGTTGTTTGCAAAACTGGTTTGGATTTTTGAATTCAAAAGATAATTTGAATTGATTTCAAAAATGGTTTTGAATTGTTGAAAAGACTCTAAGATCTTATAAAAAATAGTTATGGAATAAATAAGTTTGAAAACTTAGAAAAATTCAGATTTAAACTGAAATTAACTTGAGTTAATTTGAATAAAGGTGAATGTGAGAGGTCTTATAGATTAAATGGTTGGAATAAAATTTATTAAGGTGGAAAATTAGGTTGTGAATGAATAAATAAATTTACAATTGCAAGTAAATGAAAGGAAAATTAAATGTTGAAATTCATTTTGAATTTGTAAGTAAATAGAATTAGAATTGGAATTGAATTTGGTTTGTGATAAATAAAGCGGAGTATTGAAATTAAATTAGTAAGTGAAACTAATTGAGAAATGACCAAATAGATATGGTTTGGAATGAATTGAATTCAATAATTATAAATGAAAGATAAATTAAATTCATATGGAATTTGGAATCCAGTTTAAATATAAGTGGTTGTAAACCAAATGGTGAATTGAAATTGAATTGTGTTTGGGGATGAACAAAAGAATAAAAACTGGAATCGAAACTGAATATTGAAAACCAATTCGAATTGTGCGAGATAAAATGAAGTTGTAAAAAAAATTTAGTTTGAAGTGAACTAAAGATAATAAAGGTGAAATAGAGTAATGGGTTGAGATTAAATGAATTGGAATTCGTAATAATTAGTAAATGAAACTAATTTAAAATTGAGAGGAATCAAATGTGAATGAACGATAGTTGATGAAATTCAATATTCAGAAGGTAAATTGAATCTAAATAGAATTGAAATTGTGGATTGAATTCAACTGAAATTGAAAATGCAAGATTGAATGATAATGGATATATAACTTCAGTAGTGAAGTAAAAATGGTATAAGAAGTATTCAAACTTTTGTAATGAAATATGCAAAATGATATATGAATGTTGTAATTGAATATTATGGCTAGTAGAATATACAGGTATGTTACAGGAAAAAGAAAACTTGGAATTGGGATTTCGAAGATAAATTTGAATGGCTCGACATAAAGGTATGTATTTAAATTTCAGTACGAAATTTGGTGATTTTCTTGTCCGGCTGCTTGGCCTTTTGTTTTCTTTTTGAATTTGGCGGCCTGTGGTGCCATTTTGTAGTCGTACCGAGCTAGCCGCGCAAAGGAGACGCTGGCGAAATTTTTCAAAAATTTTGGAAATTTAAAATTTGAATTCAAATTTAAATTGTTAAAGAAAACAATGCTGTTTGGAACTTATGATTGAATTTGGGGAGTTAGTTGAAGAAATGATGGATCTTAAATAAAAGGATTTGTTTTGGAAAGTTGATAAAACTGTTTGGTGTGGAAAATATTAAACGGGTTGATGACCATTCTTCTTAACTAGAAATTTCAGGATGAAATTCTTTTAAGGGGGAAGGATGTGACGACCTGGAAATTTTTAACATTTGAAATGGAATATTTAATTGATTTTAAATATTTGGAGATTAGTTTAACTTGAATGTTAATTATAAATAAGAATTTGGCAATTTAATTATTGAATTTAACTATAGAAATTTGGGTAAAATTTTGAATCTTCAGATTTATGCTTGTTAAAATGTTCCAAAGGCTTGACAAATCTATATTGATAATACTGAAGATGATGGATGCTTCAGAATTGAATTTGAAAATGCTTTGATCAGTTTTGAATCATATCGTTTAAATCGATATTTAAAAATAGTCTTCCGAGGCACAGTCTCGAAATTCAATGAAACCAGTTCCATTGGATCCGTAATATTGTTTTATTATCGGACTTTAATTTTCATAATGTTTGGAGTTGTCATTTGGCCATACGATAAGCAAACGCGCTAAAAATTACATCGAAATTTAATTTAATAACTGAGTCTAAAAAGCTATCTTCTCCATACGATCGAATTAGGACTCAGAACCTTTTCCATTGCATTCGTAATAGGGGTAACATTATAAAGGCCTAGCGGCACGCCACGACAGGGGTTTGAGATTTTAAATTACGTAAATCATGACATTTTGAAAATTAATTATATATTGTCAAGTCAACTTTTCTCTTCATCTGTCTACTCTATGCAATCAGCCACCCTATGATGTTATCTGCCTATTGCTTCTTCAAAACGTTTCCTTCCTTTTTTTTCTAAATATCCAGCTGAATATTGTAAAAAGAAAATTAAACAATAGCTTCAGAAGAAAAAAATTGAAAATGGCCACTCTTCAATTTGAATCCGTTCGAAAAAAATGGCGTCCCTCTTTCCAATTTTTCAATCAAATGAAATTCAAACAAAATCTCCCGGTCTAATCCAAACGAATTCGAACCAAATGAAAATATAATCCATGGCTGCTCTCGTCATTTTCAAAATCGAATCCCTCTTTTCTGATGGAGAAAAAATTTTGAATCGCAAATTTGATCGTGAGTGGGAGAGGTAAACATGGAACGGCAATCGAAATTCGATATTCTCGAACAATTCGAGTTCTGAGGATCTATTGCGTCATCGACTTGATGGCAGCGAGCACTTTTCAAAATCGCAATAAGGAAATTGGGGGGCGCAATGATGGTCTGTCGTTGGAGTCGCGAGGTGGTTTTGGGATTTCAATCGAGGTTCAGATGGTAGAGGCGCGCACGCGCTCATGCTCGTGTGAGGATTAGATGTGAACGATGACGAGTGGCGACGTGTGTGGCCGCGTGGATGCTGGGTTTATGGCCATGCGATAAGGGCATGAGATGTGTAGAAGATGGTCACGTACGTGTGTGCAAGTTCGGCGAAGTCGTGTTTGGATTCGCGATGTGCTATTGGGTGTCGACTCGGAGTTCGATATTTTAGGGAAGGGGTCGCGAGCATCGGAGGTGGGTTGAAGGAGGAGCAGATCGTTGGGTAGCCTGGAGTTTTTAGCGGCAGTAAGGTATAGAGCATTTTATTTTAATTGAATTTTATAAATATGTTTATATACAAACCTAGAGAAAAAATATATATATTTTGGCATACTGTTAAAATCTTACTATAAGGTTAATTCCTGTAATCAACTAAGTGTTAAAGGAGATAGATAAATAACATTATCCATAATGTTTTTATGTAGGTTAAGAATAAAGGAAATAAAATATTTTGTTAAAAAAGAAATTAGTTTTTAATAAAAACAAACAAATGAACAAATTTTAATTTTAAAAATAAAATCATTGGTTAATTTAAATTATCAATTAGAAATTTAATTATTCGATTGGTTCGAATATTAGTAAATTTATATAATATATATTCAAGGCCGAAATTATGAAGGAAACGAACTGGAATGGAAATGGATTGCAAATCAAAGGTGAGATCTTCTCACTCAATCAATATTGTTCAGATTGAAATTTTGAATAGTTAGATTTAAAATTGATTGACTGTGTGCTTGGATGATTGGTTTACAATAGTTATTCACTGGATGATATTATATATATATATATATTTATTGTAGTATATAGTATATATTGGGTGATTGATTTCCTGCACTATATAGCGGATGTGACCCTATGCGCTACATAATAGCGGATGATATTTTATAAATCCCATATACCGTGATATTCCACCTCAAAGTGGAATTGGTATTTAATTGTTGTGCTAACGTCTGTGGATGTAAGGAAAACAGGTTGGAAGGATCCAACTGGATTCCTCAAATACTTGAATTAGTTTCAATATTGTATGTTGATTATTTATAATCTGTGTATGACTATTTGTGATTGAAAATGTTGAAGGCTATAACTTAGCTGTATATATTTTAGGTATCGTAGGATACCAGAAATAAATAAAATTTGATTTTTGAAATTTAGTATAAAATTTATAGTAAATAATTTTAGAAAACTGAATAAATTTAAAAGAAGGAATTTGTTTCAAAAGATAATAAATTTGGTGTATGAAATAAATTTGAGAATCAATTTGAAAATTTGATTTGGTATTTTGAAAATAAATTAGAAAATAAATTTGATATTGATTTGGTAAAAATAATAAATATTTGGGAAATTGATCTAAAATTGACTTGATGTTTAAAAAATAAATTTTGAGAAACCAATTCTGAAAATGGATTTGGTGTTGAAAGTGAATACTTGGGAATCGATTTGAAAATCGTAAATTAGTGGATATTTAAAAAAATTTAAACCCAAAATGGGAATTTATAAAGGAAAGGGAATTTTTTTTAAAATAAACATTTGGTTATTTTTAAAAGTGTGAAAGGAATTTACGGATTCAGAACGTAAATTTAAAATAAATCAAGAAAGATTTATTTATTGACTTGAATGAACCATTTTGAAATGGAAAAATGTATTTTCCTGGAAAGCTGAGTATGATTTCGAAGTTGCCTATAAATATAAACTGAAAATTTTTAAAGATGGCTTTAGAAACGATACCGTGGATAAATTATTTTCTTAACTGGTTTCAAATATTTAAAGTATGGGTTTATTTTATTACTTATAGAAGGGATTATTTCAAAGATTAAAATTGATATTTGTTTTAGGAAACGATTATTTAAATAGTTATGCCTTATCTACTAATTTTATTTTAAAATTAGTTGGGACTTAAAATCTTATATGTGATAATTAGTATAATGTTTTCATAACTAATATTAAGCAAGTATTTTAAAATAATTTTATTTTAGGTATTTCCAAGTATACTTTGGATAAGTATTTTAAATTATTCGAACTCGGCAGATTTCCAGTGGAAATGAATAAATATTTGGAAATGTATTTCGCGTAAAGAAAAGTGATTTGAAATTTGTTTTCAAAGTATTGAAATGTGGAAAGTAATTTGCAATCTATTTTCAAATGGTTGAGGTGTGAAATATATCTTGCGGAAATATTTTGAAAACAAATAATTTGGGAAATTTACCTAAATCTGGTGATTGTTGTGAATATTTATTGATGGTTAAATAACCGACTATCAATATTGGCTTTTAAATGACATTTGAATTTCGATGCGACCGGAGGTCGGATTCCAAGTGTATATCCGAAAACCACATCGTACCCTTGTGATTGTGATAGATCTTTTGTTTAAAAGATCAAATTGAAAATTGTTGTAATTTGTTGAACAGGAAATTATTGTCAAGGACAAAATTTCACAGTTTTTAGTCTTAAGGACAGACCTTCAATATTTTCTCCTGAAGGACAACTTTCGGTAGGTATCCGTTTTTAGTTATTGATAGCAGTTTTTAGGTATCAGTTTCTAGTTATCGGTAGCAGTTTTTAGGTATCAGTTTTAGCTCGGTAGCAGTTTTGTTGTCCTTATGAATAATTTTGGAAAATGTTTGTCCTTATGAATAATTTTTAGAAGATGTTTGTCCTTGTGGTAAAAATATTGAGGTCGTGTCCTTGAGGCAAAAAATATACAAATATTTGTCCTTTAAATTAATTCTCCCTTTGTTGAAATCAAAATGTAACACTTATTTTTAAAAATAAGCGCTCGTTATTCGGATTAGTTGGGAGAGGACCTTGTGTCATAAAACCCATTCTGAATAACAATGCGATGAAATGTGATTGCATTTGAAGACCGTGTTGAAGACCGGGTATTTTCGAAAATGAAAGGATTACCTATCGAATGTCTCTGCACCGGGTTGCTCCGGTATAGAGATTTTATCACCTTGGTGTCTGGGATTCCGGACGTGATTTGTGAATATCAGAGTTTGCATGGGCTTCTTTGAAGTGCCTTCGGTTCTGTTCGATCCCGAAATGAACTTGTACGGATGTGTGTCTGACGTTACACTTTGAGATGTAAAGCTGGTTTCTAACAAATACATTTCTGTTGGTGGCAGATAATTTATTCTCTTAGCTTAACACCCTTCTCTGAGACATACGAGCTCAGAGGTTATGTAGTTGATTGTTACTAGTAATGCATTCCCAGTTTGGTAACGTGACATACGGAGTGCTGCTGATCATTTGTTGATCAAAGCATGACTTTGTGAAAAGTGTAGCTTTGTGGACGAAACTTCATCGGACCTCACAACCCGGAAATGGTCAAAACAGGAAAGATACGGCATGGTTATAAGGGTCGCGCCCTTTAGGATATGTCATTTCCTTCTGGAAAATTGTTGTATCATGGTATGGAGCCCAGTTATTTCACCTATGTTGTTGCCACAAATTTATTGTACTTTGCGGTTGTTGCTTTGTGGTTGAGGATCCTCGGATAAAGGTCCCAAAGGACCGGGGGATGGCATACTCGAGTAGTAGTTACCTAGTTACAGAGGTAACCCGGCCTTGTGTTAGCAGAGATCCGAGTAGGTTCTCAGGACGTCCCCCTAGAGGCGTACCCATGTGGTAGTAGGAAGTTCCTTAGCCTGACCATTTGTTGGAAATCCATACTCTAATACGCGCCTTGTACGATTTTAGTTGTATAACCTACCATTTACTTATGGTGGTCACCACTGTTTAGACGATAGCTATAGTAGGCATAGTTCGGAATGTCTATGCTGGCTAAGATTAATATTATACTTTCGAAATGTTTTCTGCACTATGCACTAATAATAATATCGAAAGGGTTTTGCGTATCAAGCATTTTTGACCATCATAAGGAGAAATCTCCTCCAATTCTGCATTTGCATTGTGTGTGTGGCGGGAGGCCTTATGGTAGTTTCATTTTCCAATAAGCATAGCGGATTTCTTTTTATTTTCTTTGTGAAAATAACTACTTTTAAGATCTCACACTAGTCCCATGACTGACCTGAAGTTTATTGTTCCCTTTCTAAACTCTGAGTGCCCATAATTTTCCACACAGGCAGCCTAGAGTCAGGTTAGCAGTTATTCGGGAGCAAAGTCAAGAAGTTGCTGTGGAGATCAGGAGTTGGAGCTGGATGGCGAGGCGTATCACTTATATATGTAATATTTCTTTTCCGCTGTTTGTTGTTGTAAACTCTAATAATGTAATGTAACAACTGATATAGTTCTTTATTTTAAAGATATTCATGTATCTATTATATTTGTTCCGCTGCGAAATGTGAGATTCTGTTATTGTTCTATTTTCTTCTTCTTCTACCTGTTTCTTCTTTAAGCCTGAAGACTCATATATTTGTGCCACTTTAGGCTGAATTGTTATGGAATTTTGCCAGCTCAAAGGGGTACGGATTTGCGGGCCTTTACAAACCTCGTGACGAAACGTTGGAAGTTAGTGCCATTCACGAAAACTTTGAAAACAAGACACTTGACCTTAACGTCGAATGCAAAGCCAAGTACGAAAAATTGTTTCCCGAAATTCCCAATGAGATTGAATACACTTTTCCCTTTGAATCGCTTCAAATTGAGTCCAAATCTCAACCCAACTCTTTGGACCTCAAACCACTTCCCGATCACCTTAAGTACGCATACTTAGGTGAAGACGAAACGTTGCCGGTCATAATTTCCGCAACTCTCTCTCTCTTGATCAAGAAACTTCATTACTCTCTATTCTTTCAAAAAATAGAGAAGCAATTGGATGGTCGATCTTCGATATAAAGGGAATTAGTCCCGCTTTTATTCAACGTCACGTCCATTTAATCGTGGATGCTAAGCCTGTTCGTGACGGCAATGAAGGCTTATTTCCAAAATGAAAGATTCGATGCGTGATGAAATTATTAAACTTCTCGACAACGGGATCATTTACCCAATCTCTGATAGTTCATGGGTCAGCCCAATTCACGTTGTACCGAAAATGTCTGGACTAACCATTGTCACGAACGATTCTAACAAACTTATTCCAACTAGTACTCAAACGGGTTGGGGTGTTTACATTGACTATCAAAAACTAAATGCCGCAACACGTAAGGATCACTTCCCCCTTCCTTTCATCGACCAAATGCTCGAACGTTTAGCCGGCCACGAATTTTACTACTTCCTTGATGGTTATTCCAGCTATAACCAAATTCCAATCGCTTCCAAAGATCAAGAGAAAACGACTTTCACGTGTCCATTAGGTACCTTTGCTTATCGAGTATGCCATTCAGACTTTGTAACACTCCTACGACTTTCCAACGATGCATGGTTAGCATCTTTTCTGACATGATTGAACACTTTCTAGACGTTTTTATGGACGATTTCTCTATCTTTGGAGATACTTTTTTCCAAAGTTTACATCATCTCGAGTTGGTTCTAAATCGATGTAAAGAAAAACAATTGACTTTGAATTGGGAAAAATGCCACTTTATGGTCAAACAAGCATAGTCCTTGAACATATCATCTCGAATAAAGACAATGAGGTAGATAAAGCGAAAATTGACGTAATTGCAAATCTACCCATTCCCAAATCTGTTAAGGACGTTCGATCATTTATAGGATACGCCGGCTTTCACCGATGCTTTTTGAAAGACTTTAGCAAAATCGCTCGTCCTTTAAAGACTCTCCTCGAAAAAGAAGTTCTGTTCGATTTCAACTTTGAGTGTGTCTCTTCTTTTAAACATCTTAAGAACGAACTCATTTTTGCTCCAATCATTTTCACACCCAATTGGGATCTTCCTTTCGAAACAATGTGTGATGCTTCGAACTTTGCTGTTAGTGCTGTCTTAGGACAACATGTTAACAAAATCCTTCATGCCATTTACAACGTGAGTATGACTTTGAGCGACTCTCAACTCAACTACACAACAACCAAAAAAGAGCTTCTAGCTGTCGTTTTTACGCTTGAAAAGTTTTGACCTTATTTAATAGGTTCACACATTACTGTGTATATGAATCACTCTGCGCTTTGATAGCACTTCACTAAAAAGGATGCTAAATCTCGTTTGATTCATTGGATCCTTTTACTTCAAGAATTTCACCTTACAATCAAAGAAAAAAAGGATCTGGTAATGTCATAGCTGATCACTTGTCTCGTCTTCTGAACGCACCATCTTCTTTGCCGATCAATGAAAACTTCCTCGATGAACAACTTCAATTTCTATTGACCATGGTATGCTGACATAGTGAACTACTTAGTCACTAAAAAAACTCCCTCATCGTGGTCCAAACAGGACAAATACAAACTCATGTCCCAAGTGAAATATTTCTATTGGGACGATCCATACTTGTTCAAATGTTGTCCCGACCAAATCATCCGACGTTGCAGTCCGGATAATGAGATAAGGAGTGTTCTTTCGTTTTGCCATGATCAAGCGTGCGGTGGACATTTCGGTCCTTGAAAAACCGTGGAAAAGGTGCTTCAATGTGGTTTCTATTGGCCTTTTGTCTTCAAAGACTCATTTGAATTTTGTAAAACTTACAGTCGATGTCACCTTCTTGGACGAATTTGTTGACTAGATATGATGCCTCTAAACCCTATTCTTACCATCGAAATCTTTGATGTTTGGGGTATCGACTTTATGGGACCTTTTCCTAATACTTTTGGAAACTTGTATATCCTTCTCGCTGTCGATTAGGTTTCAAAATGGGTCGAAGCCGTTCGTTGCAAAACCAATGACCATAGAAATGTTGTGAAATTTCTTAAAGAAAACATCTTTTCAAGGCTTGGCACACCTCGCACAATAATCAGTGATAACGGAACCCACTTTTACAACCGTTCTTTTGAAACTTCAATGAAGAAATACTCGATAACCCACAAATTATCCACTCTGTATCATCCTCAGACTTGTGGGTAAGTTGAGGTTTTGAACCGTCAAATAAAACAAATCTTGGAGAAAACTGTCAACAAAAACCAAAAAGATTGGTCTAAAAAATTGACCGATGCGATTTGGGCTTACCGTACTGCTTTTAAAACTAACCTTGGGATGTCACCATTTCATTTATTTTATGGTAAAACTTGCCATTTACCAGTTGAAATTGAACACTAAGCGTTGTGGGTAATAAAGAACTTAAACTTTGATCTTGAAAAAGCTGGCGAAATCAAAAACTACAACTTAATGAACTAGAGGAACGTAGAAACAATGCGTATGAAAATGAGAAAATTTACAAAGAAAGAACCAAAGTTTTTCATGATAAGTCAATCCTAAGGAAAACGTTTTCGCCTAACCAGAAAGTTCTTTTATATGACTCGAGACTTTATTTATTTCTGGGGAAACTTAAATAAAGATGGACCGGACCAATCGTGGTACGAACTATTTCGTCATGGTGCCATAAATATAGAAAGATGGATCGATTTTCAAAGTCAACGGTCATTGCTTAAAATCTTTCTTGGAATTGCCCGGTAACCAAGAGGAGGAGCTTATGAGCCTTCATGAGCCAAGCTATGTTTAGTAAGAATGTTAACCCTCTTTTGTAAATATGTACATATTTTTTCCCGTTACACTCATTATATCATGCATTGACTGTGGGGACACAGTCAAAATTAAGTGAGGGGGAAGTCTCATTTTCAATTTTTAATTTTTCATGGAATTTTTGAATTTTCATTTTCTTACTTAAAAAAAAAGTCAAAACTCCTAAATCTTAAAACATTTTCTTCTTAGCAATTTGATTTATTTTTGAAGAAACACTATGGGATATGTACAAGTTTTGATTACAAATAACAATGGTTTAACTAGTACATAAGAAGGTTCATCTACGTTAATTATGAAGTATGTTCTAATTGAAAATATTTGTTTAAAAAAGTGGTAAATTTAGAGTAAAGGATATAACATCTTTATCTTCTAAGTTAAATTGTGCTAAGATGATTTTACAAAACTCTCTCTTTCTTCAAATTTTTTTTTGATATATATAAATATTTTTTACTAACACCTACGGTCAACAGCTGTACACTCGCTATGCTCTATACCTTTCTCACGTAAGCCCGAAAGGCAGTGCATGATCGATATATCTGGCCTCAGTTTATCTGAACTAGGTGTACGTATGTATAAATTCTTTTATTAATAATTCCTACAGTCGATAGATGTTCACATTCGTGTGTTCACTCGCCACGCTCTGTATTCCTCTCACATAAGCCCGAAAGGTGGTGCATGGGTAATATATCCGGCCTCAGTTTACCTGAGTTAGGCATATGTAAATATTGTTAACATAAATAAAATTTTCAAATAAGAGAGAATAAGCAATTGAAATCTAAGCACCATTTTAGCTTGTTTGATTTAACTTGTTATTGAATAGAAATGAAAATGCCACTTTAATAGGCTTAGATAATCGACTAAGGATCCATTTCCTAATTACATTGTGTTATCAACCGAAACAACTAGCCAAACTATGGTCTATCTGTTATAACAACTTGATTTTTATTGGAAATTTGAGGAGTGAATGACTTAAATTTTCAAGACAATGGCCAAAAGTTGTATTTAACTTATTTTGTGTCTATTTAAAAGTAAACCTTTCATTTATAAATACTTTCAAAAACTTGCATTCACTCTATTGCAAATAAATCTTGCACTTTGTAAATATTTTCACTTTGTAATTGGATTTTGTGGGTAGTATCCACTAAATACCCTCACGAGACAACAATCGTCCTACTGGGGACACCCAGAGTTTAACGGCTTATTTCATACGCTCAATGTAATCGTGCTCTCTACGAAAACGGAGTTATCTTAGTTTTCCTTTATTCGAGGACGGATAAAAAAATAAGTGTGGGGGTATTTGATGTGCACGTAAATGTGTATATATTTACATCCATATTTTAGCTCTTTTTATTTAAATAAACATCATATTTGGGCACTTTAACATATTAAAACTAAAGTTCAATTATTTTCAATCCATCATATTTCCATCTTCATTCAAGGGTAAAACGGTCATTTTTGTACATGTGTCAATGTAAGAAATTTTACTTGGACAATTTTTATTATTTTTATAGGATATTTTGATGCATATGGAAGATGGATTCATGATGATATATGCATGCACAAGGAAGTACAAAGGAAAGAAGAGAAAATAATTCAAGTTAAAGATCATGGAGGACCCCACCCAGTTATCTTGGTTTTCAATTAGGAGCTAAGCACATGTTAAAAGGTCATTAAAGCTTCGTGTACATTTAAATGGGGGATTAATGGATGTTAATGATTACACTGTGGCCACACTACCTCAAGGGTGTTTTGGAAAGCTCCTTAAAAAGAGAATTAGGGTTTTATGAATGTATAAATAGCCCTTTTATGTACATAAACATATCTTCTACTCTTTCATTTTACTTAGGAAATTAAGAGATCAAATTGTAAGCTCAATGTTGCATGAAATAAAAATGGCTTCCAAGCCTCTTTCTTATCTCTTTTATGCATTCTTTTCTTTGTTTTATTGTTAATGTTTATTTCTATGCTCTCTTTCTCTTTATATTCGTAGCTTAGATTTACATTTACGCAAGTAGTTAGTAGCTAATCTCTTTTTCTTTCTTTGCTTATTTTCTATTTTTCTTCTCTTTTTAATGTTGACATTAACTTGTGTAAATGCCACAAATGAGTAGCTAAACCCCTCAACTTAGGAGTAATGAAGCTCTCAAGTATTATGTAAATTCAACAACTCTATGATTTATGATCTCTTGTATTTGTGCTTTATGAAAGAAAATATTGATGTAAGTTTATACAAGTGGGTTTGATGGCTTATGTTGCATTTGCAAATGAGCTATTCTTATTCAGTATAAACACAAGTTACATCATTATTTGCTAACTGATTTTTGATTTTGAAATAAATGTGAAAACAAAATTTGATGATTTATATTACTAGTCACAATAGTAAATAGATTATACTTAAAAATAATTTTTGCTTTGCTTCATTTTCATGAGAATTAACAAGTGGCTTATTTGTTATATTATAGTTTGATGGTTTCCTTTATGTTTTAATAATATAAATAAACCATACTTATGATAAATACAACAATAAGTTCATAAAAACTTGAGATCACAGATTATTTGTTTGATTGATTTACAAATATATGAGAGTGGATTGGCCCTTAAGTTGTTCTCTAACATCATAGTTTTTAATCTTATTTTTATTTTAGTTTTAGCTTCTCCTTGTTCACAAATATTAGAAAACAAATTTCTCTCATTTGGTCTAATTTGATTGAATAACAAGTTTAAAATCTTAAAAATTCCCTGCGGATCGACAAGTACTCGCCACGTACTTCAATAATAGGCTGTTGCGGTAAATTTAATTTGAAATTTTTCGATGATGTTCAAATTCAATAGAAATTCCATCGATTAACAAATTAACACCAATAGAATTTATAATCCAAACTCCTATATACTCTATTCGACTTTTATATAGAAATGGAAAAGTGATTCATATTTAAATTACAAAAATATGTATGCAAAATATGAATAAAGGAATTTGTACTTTAGACACCATTTTATAACTTATTCTTTTAGAACCCTACATCAGAAGTGAAAATTCAGTAGTGGAATAGATTGTGAATTATTCAAATTGTAATAACTACACGAATTCTGTTATTTTAATATATAATGATTGAGATTCAAATAACATAAGAACTGATATTTTTCTTTGGGAGAATTTTGGAGTTTTAGTTTGGTGTTTTCATGAACAAAATTCCTTAAGCCATACATCAAATCCAACATATACTATACAATCACTAAAAATGAGCTAAGAATCCCACTCACAAGTGAGGTTGAATCACTTGTTTTGATTCATGAAAAACAATTTAGAAGAAAAAGAGAATACAGGATAAATCTCGACAAAAAGCGACAATCAAAGGACTCTGATGATATCGAGACTTTGAATCTATATTTTCACTGTCTATTACTTATGGTTAAGTCTTAGAAATTTGTTAAAATCTATCCTTAAGTAGTCCGCACTTCATTGTTCTCGGTTTTTAATCAAAATAGAACTAATTGTGTAAAAAAACACTACAGCCAGTCGATTGGTTATAAGCAGCCAGTCGACTAACTGGTGTACATACACGAGTATGCACTGCTTACTTTTTTAAACTTGTTGCATAATAAGTCGACTGACCAAGCACGACTAGTCGACTGACCTGAGCCCAACTGTCATTTTTTGAATAGACATCTCCATTCTACGAAAGGTTACGATCCTTCTTTGAACGGAAATAGATGCTCCTTTTGGTCAGAAATCTTCACCAATGGCAGTAACTCTCTGTCTACTTTATATACATGTTCCCAAACACTTCACATTCACTGAAATTCATTCTAACTTTCTTACATCCTTCTTGTGCTCTCATACTTACATTCAAACAGCAAACAAGCATTTTATTGCTTTGAATATTCAAATAAATTTTCATAATCTTCGATTCTTAGCATTACCTTCTCTTCATATCTTCACATACACTTCATATACTTGAGGATTTGATTATAGGAGTTTTGTACTATCAGAGACAAATCAGTGTTATCAAGAACACACAGTGTCAGATATTCTTTTGTATTAGTAAAGTCCTCTTCTGCTGCTGAGGCGAAAATCCTGTTTTGCTGTTCAGGTGTCTATTCTGCTACTCAGACTATGTATACCTGTTCCTACGGGTTAAGTGAGGATTTTTGTTTTAGTGAAATTCCAGAAGGAGTCTGGGACTAGACGTAGGACGGTGCTCCGAACCAGTATAAAAATCTCTAGTGTTATTTCTATTATATTACTACTTTTTATATTTCGCACCATTCACTACATTACTATACTCTGCATTATTATATCCATATTTCACGGTCCTACACATTTCCATTTGGTATCAGAGCAAGGCTTCATTTAACGGTAACATAGTTATTTGATTCTTTGCTAATATGGATAGTAACACTAGCACTAGCACTATAAGCACTAACAATAGTTTTATAGAAGGTCAATCCACTGCATGACCTCCATTTTTCACCGGTTGAACTATAATTATTGGGCTACTCGTATGAGAATCAATATGTAATCAAATAGTTTTGAATCATGGAATAACACACAAAATGAATACACTCTTCCTACAGGAGAATATTCCACATGGACAAACACACAAAAATTAGATGCTTCTGCTAATGCTAAAGCTATGAACATGTTATTTTGTGCACTAGATAGAAATGAATTTAATCGTATTAGCATGTGTCAAACTGCTTATGAAATATGGAGAACACTTAAAATCACACATGAAGGAACTAAAAAGTGAAACAAAGCAAAACCTCCATGCTCAAAAATCAGTTTCAAAATTTTAGAATGAAGCAAGATGAATCCATCAATGACATGTACTCCAGATTTCAGGATATCTATCATCCACTACAAGGATTAGGTGAAAAGTTTACAGATTTTGATATTGTATCGAAAATCCTAAACTCATTAATGGATAAATGGGAAAGAAAAGTCTTGGCTATTGAAGAAGCTAAACACCTCGCTACCATAAAACTAGAAGAGTTAATAGGAAATCTAATCTCCTATGAAGGAAATTTGCAGGCAAAACAAGTACAAGTACAAGACAAAAGGAACATACCTTTCCATGCTGAAGAAAAAAAGGATGAAGATTCAAATGTAGACGATCTAGCATTTATTGCCAAAAATTTCAAAAAGTTCTTGAAATTCCAAAAAAAAACAACAGAAATAATGGAAAAAGGAACTTTCTAAACAAACCATCATCTTCAGTTCTAGAATATTTTAATTGCCATAAGAAATGTCATATCCAGAAAGAATGGCCAGAACTAAAGAAAAAAAATACTTCAACAAGGGCAGAAAAGATAAGAAAAAGAAAGCATTCTCCGTAACATGGGATGATTCAGATACCTCTTCATCAGATAACAGTAGTGATTGTGAAAACAAGCAAGCTAATGTCCGTTTCATGGTTACTAAAAACGAGGTTAGTGATTTTACCTTTGATGATATGATAGAGATAAATTCAGAGCTAGTTGATACTCTGAAAAATCTCAAAAGAAAATATAAAGAGACTAAGCAGAATTAGAAAGAGATATGCTTAAATATGAGAAGAAAATACTAGAGGAAGAACTTGAAAATTTACAAGAATCATTCTCTAATATCAATTCTCAACTCACTCTTTTGAGTTAAGAAATTTAAACCCAAAAAGAGAAGAATGACGCTCTTGTTTTTGAAAATCATGAACTAAAAACAAAAGTAAAATTGATAGAATTAGATAATACTAGTCCCAAAACTAAGTTAGAAAGCATCACCAAAAATGTTTCAAATTTTAATAAAGGAAGAGAAACTCTATCTAAAATTTTTGATAGCTCTCAATCTGTTTCAAGTAGGAAAGGATTAGGATATGTGAAGAAAACAACAACTCCACCTGAAAAGGAAATTAGGAAAAATATTAATCCTAGTACAAAACAGACAAAAAGGAAATCTTACCAAAAAACACAAAAATTTGTGTTCCCAAAACAAACAACAGTTTGATTAAGAAAAAATATATTAACAAATTTTTGGAAACAGTTCATAAAAATAAAAATTATATTTTCAAATGGGACACTGAACCCTCTTTGGTTTTGTTTCCTAAGATCTAACTTTTAGGACCCTAACAAAAGGTGGGTACCAATATAATTTTTTTTGCAGGTCCCACTAAAAAAGAGAGGAAAATGGATACTCGATAGTGGTCGCTCAAAACATATGATAGAAAACGAAGATATGCTATCAAACATTACTTACTCAGATGGAGGCTCTATCACATTTGGAGATAATTCCAAAGGCTATATAATCGACAAAGGCGATGTGAGCAACAACGGTATTTTAATTTTACCTCTTATTTCAAATGTTTAACTAGTCAAAAATTTAAAACATAATTTACTTTGTATCAGCCAATTATGTGACAAAGGATTCAAAATCACATTTTCTAAAAATAAATGTAGTATTTTTGATCAAAATCAAAATATTATCTTTGAAGGAAATAGAGATAGAAATATCTATGTTCTGAATACGAAAATAAACCATAATTCAGATATGTGTTTAATAGCCAAAGAAAATGATCCTTGGCTATGACACAAACGATTCCGTCATATTAGCTTCAAAGCAATAAATAAGCTTTCTAAAAATGATTTAGTAAAAGGTCTACCAAATATGAATTTTAAAATTGATCATATTTGTGACGCATGTCAATTAGGAAAATTAACTAAGTCGTTTTTAAATCTAAAATGGTTATTTCAACTTTACAACCACTTGAATTACTGCATATGGATTTATTTGGACCAACACAAATTCAATCCATTAATCACGGTAGATATGTATTTGTAATTTTTGATGATTTTTCTAGATATACTTGGACTATTTTTATGAAAAATAAAAGTGATACTTTTGATAATTTCAAAACTTTTGCCAAAAGAATTCAAAATTATAAAGGATTGAAAGTCAAAAACTTTGGGAGTGATCATGGAGGTGAATTCGAAAATGAAGTCTTCGAACATTTTTGTAAAAAGAAGGGAATATTCCGTAATTTTTCGTTTCCTAGAACTCCACAACAAAATGGAGTTGTAGAACGTAAAAATAGAACCTTACAAGAATGTGCAAGGACTTTGTTAAATGGAAGTACATTACCAAAACATTTCTGGGATGAAGCAGTTGCAACAGCTTGTTATGTTTTGAATCGTGTTTCTATTTGACTACTAGCTAAGAATACTCCTTATGAACTTCTTAATGGTCTAAAACCAAATATTTCTTATTTTAAAGTTTTCGGTTCAAAATGCTTCATTTTAAACACAAAAGATCAACTCGGAAAATTCGATCGAAAATCCGAT
This sequence comes from Allium cepa, assembly GCA_030765085.1. Classification (NCBI taxonomy): domain Eukaryota; kingdom Viridiplantae; phylum Streptophyta; class Magnoliopsida; order Asparagales; family Amaryllidaceae; genus Allium; species Allium cepa. The sequence continues at coordinate 738,926,880 of CM060943.1, forward strand.
GAAGGAATCTTTGTAGGATATTCAGATCGAAGCAAAGCTTATCGAATTTATAATAAAAGAGGCAATATCACCAAAGAAACACTTCATGTATCCTTCGATGAAAATTTTAAACAAATCCTAAGTATGAGAACAATGAAGTGCGGACTACTTGAGGATAGATTTTAACAAATTTCTAAGACTCAACCATAAGTAATAGACAGTGAAAACATAGATTCAAAGTCTCGATATCACCAGAGTCCTTTGATTGTCTCTTTTTGCCGAGATTAATCATGTATTCTCTTTTTCTTCTAAATTGCTTTGTCATGAATCAAAACTAGTGATTCAACATTTATCGAATTTATAACGAAAGAACCAATATCATCGAAGATACACTTCATGTATCTATCGATGAAAATTTTAAACAAATCCCAAGTATAAGAGATGATGAAGATTCCCTGATAAAATCACAGATACAGAAATTTCAGGATGATGAAGAATTCCCTGATAAAATCACAAATACAGAAATTTCAAATCTTGAAAATAATGAAAACATAGTTCACAATAACAATGAATTAAGATCTCCGCCTAGATTATTAAGGGATCATCCATCCGTTAATGTCATTGGAGAACTCAGTTCATCTGTTGAAACAAGAAGTCAACTAAATCAAATGGGTCATGTAGCTTTCCTTTCTCATATTGAACCTAAGAATATTAATGAAGCATACACCAATGAAAATTGGTTAATCGCTATGCAAGAAGAGCTAAATCAATTTGAAATATATGACGTTTGGGATTTGGTTCCAAGGCCCAGTGACCAATCAGTTACTGGTACAAAGTGGGTCTTTCCATGAACATATTGGGTCTTTCCTTAAACATGATGTGAAGTTAGTAGAGATCATGGATTGGCTTGGGGAGTGGGGAAAGTCTAGTCATATTGAATGGTATTCTATTGATGTGAAGGGTTAGCTTCGTAGGGACAAGAGATTATGTGTTTTTGAAATAGAAGATTTGATTGAAGAAGGGCTTCAAGAGTGCCATTGTTCAAGGATGACAACTCATCTAGGGGCAATAACACGTACAATATTGTTAAACACAAATATTATTGGAAGCGTATGAAATGACATGTATTAGATTTCATAGAGAAGTGCCTGACTTGTCAATGAGTCAAAACCTAATAAAAAAACCTTATTATTTGTTATTACCTTTGTAGGTTCTACGTTGGAAGTGAGAGCATATCTCTATATATTTTATAGATGGTTCTCCATGAAGTCGAAGTGGGAATGAGTGCATTTTATTATTTTAGACCGCTTGACGAGAAATGCTCATTTCATCCTGGTAAAGGTTTTTAGGACCACTCTGTCAGTGGATACGTTGTATGTATCGAAAGTAGTGAGGTTGCATAGTGTACACTCTATTTCAGTGAGTGACTGAGACCTACTTTTCACGAGTGAGTTTTGGAAGAGATTGCAACATGCATTAGGTACGAAATTTAACTTGAGCATGACCTATTATACCCAAATAAAAGGGCGAATGAGGTGCTTAAGGATTCGTTAAGGAGTTGTATACTTAAATTTTTATTATTATAGGAAGATCAATAGCCTCTTGTTGAATTTTCATACAATAATAGCTCAGCTAGTATAGGCATTGCATCATTTGAAGCGTTGTATGCCCGACCATGTAAACCACCCAAGTATTAGTGGGAAACGACGGTTTAATGCTAGGAATGGATATGATCTGTGAGAATTTGAAGAACGTTGAATTAGCACATAAGTTAACAAAATCATGTCAAGACCAGAAAAGGTCTTATGCCAATAAAAGATGCATTGAGGTAGAATTTGAAGTGAGTGACATGGTGTTTGTGAAAATGTCACCATTGAAGTGTGGTGTTATATTCAATTTAGGGAAACTTGTATCAAAATTAGTTAGACCATTTCCTATTTTGGAATGGATCAGGGCACTTACATATAGAGTGAATCGCCAATAAAAGATGTCTAGGGTACATATGTTTTATTGTTCACACTTATGCTAATGTGTGCATGACTTCAGTGTAGTGGTAGAGATAAGTCAATTGAAAGAGGTAGATGTTGAAATAGAAGCATCTATGACTAGAGGATCTATTCATATTGTTAAGAGAGTAGGGTTAAGAGACTTTAAAACAAGGTTGTCAGACTTGTTTCGGTCAAAATGGATTTCAAAAATAGCACATGGGAATTGGAAGAGAAGATATGTCCTTTCCTTCTGGAACTTTTCACTGGCATGATACCATTTATTTTAAATAAACAATTTCTTTAATGATTGATAAAATTTATATGGAAGTATAGAAATTTATTTATGTATTATGATTGACTACTAGTTTTGGTTTTTTGATCCTAAGTATTAGTGTTGTTCGGTAAGTTATGGTAGATCCGACATATTGTTTTTCTTCTTAATGATCTCGAGGGAAAAATCCTTTTAGGGGAAGTGAAACAACCCATATTTTTAGCACTTGGTAATTAAGATAATAACTTGGTTTAATTAAATTAAATGATTTTATCAAGCAAATGACTTACATAGTGATTTTATAAAGATAAGTGAATTAGGGCTCATAACCTATGCCTTACATTGGTAATGCTATTTACATATGAAGAACATATAAAGTTTGTTAAAACCGAATAATGAAGGAAAAAAGACAAAAAGGGAAGTTTGGGAAAAAAAGTTAATATATACTATAATATGAATACCCAGTTCAATTTCGAGAGCACACAAGCCCCCTTGAATTTTGGCAACTGAACTGTCTCTAAATCTATATTATCTATACTGTACTATTATTATTAAATTTTAACAGCAGAAAAGCCTTCTTGAAATTTTCTATGAATCTTAAAACCAAGCGTCACCAAAACTTTTTCCAAGTCTTTGCTGTCCTTTTCTTTCACGTTTTTAGCCCTAGATAATAAACTGGCCTTCATTTGTGGCATTTCCGATCTATCACCTTCTACCCCCCTCCTACCACCGCTCTATCGCTTCGTCCTCCCCTCCTACCGCCGTCGTCAGGACAATCGGCTCCAAGTCATGTGACAACTGCCTTTGCCTCTCCGTTGTTTTCGACTGTCCTCATTCCACTTACCACCGTGCAATCACCCTCCCCTCCTACCATAATCTCCATCCCTACTAACTCCCCCTCATCGCCAAAAAGACTAAAAAAATCCCTTCACCTCTCTTTCCCTTTCAATTTTCCTAATCCCTTCTTAGACAGCGGGCATCTTCTCTCATTGTTGTACGAGTGTTGGATAGCGCTTCATCGAATGTAAGCACTCCGTCTACGATGTAATTTCTTAATACATAACTTCCTGCACTCATTTTTATTTTATCAACTTCCTGTTCTTACCTGTTTTCCAGGATTAATGTTGTCATGGGCTACTTTTAGGTGAGAATTCCTTTTTCTGTAAACTTCAATTTTTTCTATAATTATCTATTATATGTCCATTTATATAAGTAGATGTATGGAAAAATTTCTTATTTAGATGTTCACGGTTCTAAAATAGAAAACCATGCAAGTGATCTAATCTCCAAAATAGAATTAAGTTTCCTAATTTTGGATTTGTTTATTTTTCTCTAATCACCTTCATACTTTAATTTCTTTGTTTTAGCAAGTTTATGAAATAGGATCTTCGCTGTGTCTTAAAGATAAGTTGACGATTAATTTCATCATGATGAATAGATTTGGTCGATGTTCAATTTGGTTGGGCTTTCTTTATCACTTCTTACATAAATGTCAATATTTATTTTTGTTGTTGTTTGTCTAATTTCCAGAAAATTGCAATTGCATAATCTAGCACTTGATTCGCATCTAATTAGCATCAGGTGTCAAATTTGCCTATTTTCGTAATGCTTTTTTCCAAATCTATCCACTAGTTAGTAGTTATTAGTTTGCATTTGATTAGAATTATGAAACCTCTAGACGTTTGGCCACCAATAATTTTTTATGGCCATACTAACTATAGTGGATTTATTACAACATAGTTAATTTATTATTTATTTATTTTCAATTATATATGCATCATTAAGTCCATTTAATAAGTGCAAGGTTCACCTAGTGTTCATATGTCTTTCATTTATGTATACATCAGTTCAATTATATAGGCATTATGTAGTGGGTGGGTTGCCAATGTACGGCTCATTTTTGTTAAACCTTTTGACATGACATACATTTTGAAGTTCTTATATTTAATTGGGCATGGGCGGGTAGCTTCGAGCTTTAGAATTTTGGTCACAACTCTAATGTTACTATCTACCTTTTGAATAACTTTCAAAGAAGAGGGAGGATTTTCTGCAATTGTAAGTGTTGTAGAGTACAAATGGATTTTGCATTTTGACAAATTCGAATAGATGATTTAGTTTTATTTGTTATTTTTTTATTTAGTGATGATCAACTTTATGTCAAAGCTTTCCATGATATCAATATATTGTCCATGGTCCTAAATATGTTAGAACATAGTAATTCAAACGGAAGATCATAGAAAATCCTTGAAGCCTAGAGCTGCTTTTGAGTAATGGAATCATTTGAAGGTTGGTAGTTTAGAAGTTGCAACGTATGACATATGCTCAGCCTTTTAACCGAGTGTAATATTATTTGTTTAACGTTTAACTAAATTGGTAATTAGATTATCATAACTATGGACTATTTTTTGATTATGTTATCATCATCCTCTCAAAATTAATTGACCTCCACACATTGAGCTTAACACAAATAATCTCCTATGTTGCACGCCTTTGTTTAATGTGACAAATTGGATATTCTAATCATATTCAAATGACTGCTTCAGAGGCTGTCTACATCAAATTATGGATTGTACTTCTTAAGATCTCTAGCAATCTTGCCTCAAGCAATTTTTTCTTTTTATTTATTATTGCAGTAAATGTAATATAATTGATGTTGTAGGAGAATAAGATTTTCATTACATTTATGCATTGTTGTTACGGTGATTTTGTCATGTCAACATGCGGTATGGTTGCTTAAGTTGAAGTATTGCTAATTATGACGTGTTTCTTCACAAGATTTCAAAAAATTTGAGATATTTTCCAAGTCTTTGGATTAAGCAGCATTTAGTGTGAGGAAATTTTTTTCACAAAAAAACATGCAAAATATTTGTATTATGAAATATTCATTTATTACATGAGAAAAATATATTTGTCTACTGTTAGTTTATGTTAAATTTCCAATGTTAGTTTTTATTAAAATATATATCCTTGAACACTGTTCAACCTACCGAAATATATACTACTATTATTTTGAATTATGACATTTAAAGTTTGAAATGCATTTTTTATGTCCATGATGTACATGGACCGACTTTACGTTGATAATATGAGGCCCGAACTGGTTTTTGACTTAGCAAGCATGCATATAAGCACAATTGTTGTATTGTGCCTTTTTTGATTATTTCATGAGGTTTCTTCTTCATCATAAATTTGCTACTGTATCATTGAAAGGATAATGGTTCTTATCAACTAGGTGGACACATGCTACAATATTTGATAATTCACTTCAACTAAAAAAACCTTTGCTAATTGATGTCAATGGGCTTTGATTCCTCCATCGCTAGATAGACAATCTACAGATGAAACACTAGGATATCATTATTTTCCCTTTTTAGGTAGTTACTTTTCTTTATTACCATATTAAAAAATATATTTCTGCCTATGCTGAATATCCAGTTACATGTAACATTTTGGGACCTATAGACGCATTACAATAGAGCGGCCTTGAAAAAATTAGGCATAGGACAAAAGTTATTATTAGACCTCCTACATAAATGTCAAGCCCATTTCTAATAAAAATGTGTCAAAAATCAAATTATTTACAAAGAGTACAACTAATACCAATGTCAAAGCACGCTTCAAATAAAAAAGGTTATATGATGACTCATCTTATTAACTTGCATGAAAATATTATAATACAATACAATTTGGGTCTACTAAAATATGGGACTTTGGACAGTCATCATTTAAACCCCTTCTTTGGACCGACTTTGTCTTTACTTCAATAGGTTTTTTCCTCTTCGACAAGATTTTAGCGGAATGATGAATTGAAATGAAGTTGAGGATTTTTAAAATTTTATGTTACAGTACAGTTTGGGATCTAGCTAAATACGGTGTTTGGAACGGTAAGCCTTTTGGATCGCTGCTCAGGGTTGGCTTTATATTTGATTCTATACCTTTTTGTTTATGTTTTCTTTTCGTGAAGAGTTTAGTGGAATAATGAAATTGCATCTTCTAAGAGTCTTTTCATTGTCTTAATTCAAAATTCTATATAGCTAAATAGATGTAATTCCACTCAAATTTTCAAAATTAAAATTTTAGATTTGTAAAAGTTAATTTTAAGAATTTAGGAATCAAGGTTCCTTTGATTAATGCATGAGAAAAAAGTAGCGAAATGAGGCAGGTGGTTTGTTTTATTTCAAACCGAGGAGAGTTTTTGTAATATGTATGGCGTGTTTTATGTAACAGGAAATTCATACGATTTTGATAAGATTTCGATGTATATATATATTAATTTATATTGTATGAATAGAATCTACCTATTTTTATTTTCGCTGCGGTGGAACTAAAGATTTTACTTTGTGGACATGTGGATTTTCAATATCATAGGAGTGATGACTTAAACACAGATTACTAGTCATGATTAAAAATGTATTCTGGTTACCATTTAGTCGTTTAATGCAGCTAACGTTTGTTACGTTGTATTATTATATAAAATTCTAATCACGATAATTTTATTCATCTTAAAATGTGCGCTTCTTTTGCTAATCCGTATAAGATATTTAATGTATATCTTTAGTTTGATTAGGTGAGAAACTAGACCAACTAGAGGAGAAAGGAAATGTAATCGAATTCATGAGTGCCCATAGGTAACAATACACTATCATAATGTGTTCATGGTTACTATGGATGAAATGAATCATCAAATAAGAAATATCACCTTTGAAAAATGTTCATCAATTAAGAAATGATACATTTAAAAAACATGAGTCTCAACTCGAGAATGCATACATCAGTCATCATTTAGCTTTAGTTTCGGTTCATTTGATTTTCACTAATTAAAATGAGTACACTCCCGAACGATGATTTTTGTCTTTGAGAAATGAGTGTTCATCGATAATGAGTATTTTGACAGGAAGGAAGTTATATATCAAAAGATGATTTGTTTGAAAATAGTCAAGCAAATCCTTGCACGTCACGGGTTCATAATTAAATTATATATATGAAGCATATAAATCATAAGTGGAAATGATTAGTAATTATCATTTATCAATTTTTAGTAGATAGCAAACATCTGTGTATAGTATGAGACCATGAGCCTAAAATCATAAGTTGTACGTTAACTATCTTAATTTATTATCTGGATTACCTTATATATCAAGTTAGCATATTAGATAAAAAGGTAGCTATATCTAATATGTAAATATGGCATATGCAGTTGACATATGATTTATATTGATGGACTTTTAGCTAATAAGGCGAGTCTATAAATTTTTAATTGTCTTGGTAATTAATTTGCAGTTTAGTAGTTGTAACTGAAATCGTACAAATTTATGGTACCATTTGTTTTATATTTTGCCTACTTAGTGGCTATATATTTACCATATACTAAATAGCTCACAATAGCATTTCACACATTTTAATTAGTATAATTATATAGCAAGGATAAGCAACAAATCAAATGTATAATGCACAGATACCTCTTGATGACCATGAAAGTAAAATTGAGTGTGCACATCCAGATGTCTTGAGTTTTTGCGTGAATGTTGAAATTGGACGTATCTTGAGGGCTTTGGGTTTTAACCAAAATTTATTAGTTACCTTTACATTTGTAGTTCTACAAATATCTATATTTTTGGCTTCTCTAACTAAAGGATGATATTATTCAAAATATTATTATTAATTTAAATCAGAATCTTAATGATATAGGACCTTCCTAAAACAAGAAATGAAGTAGACATATTCGTAATTCATTATGGTGTTAAAATTTAGATGCACATTTAGGTTTGAAATCAAGCTACGTTATTTGTAGTTTAAAATTAAGTTTGGAATACCTTTTGAGTGCACAATGGTGTAAAGCCACAGTGTTAAATTAACTTGGGTGGAAGTTTTTCTGTAAATTCCATCCTCTGTTGTATAAAACCATGTCTGGACTAGATGGAGGCTATGAAAAATATCCCTAATTGAAGAACCTTATGATTAAGTTGCCTTAAGGAGTTATATGAGTTTATAATTCTTTAGTTTAGTCATTGTATGCAATTACATAAACATATAAAGGACTCTTGCAAATGCTTCACTGTGTTGTCTTATACAAATTTATTGGAGTAACTTGAAATAATAACTTTGGATTCTTAGTAAAATCAAAGGAAAGGCTGCTAAGAATTTTGGTAATATTTTATGTATTATGATATGTTATTTTCGGTTTTCATTGTTTATATATATACACACACATATACATATATAGACACGACTCTCAATAGTACATGATCGTGCAAGTTCACAGTGCATCATCTCCATTTTCAGATCAAAATCGAGATACCTGAACTGCGGTACCAAGAATATGTCAGCATCTTGCATTACAGTTTTATGTTTCATCATTGTTTCCTTGATAAATAAAGTAGCAAAGAAGTTGCCAACTTTCATTGGTCATATGATCATGTTGCATTGATTGTCTCCTGTTGGTTACTCAAAAGTTACCAATTATTGTGTCATTGATAATTACTGCAGCTAAAGAAAAGTTGGTGCAGTTTAATTTCAGTTATAAGCTTATTGTATTAAATAGTGCTAATTTTATATATTTGTATTGGGGATACTTAATGTTTGTAATGAATTCCAATAATCTAAATATATGGGCGTAGATGTTTGCGCTTTGGATTATGAAAACCATTTTGTAAGTGGCCTTAGTTCCTATTAAATCATGGAGCACAACATTTAACATTATAGATGAATTGTATTCTGGAAAATAAATTTTAAGAAATCTACGTAATAAAACAATTAGAATAACTATGGAGTGTTATGGAATAAATTTGTTATATGAATATAATGAATTTTTAAGTAATATTTCAATGAGTTAAATTATTCTGAGAACTTAATTTATTGCCTCATTTTGCAACTGAGGCGGTTTCCTCAAAAGCAACTAAAGCATTCAACTCAACTGAAAATGAGGCAGTTGCCTCACTTCCATTCGAAGATCTTGCCTCTCTTGGAACCAAGTCTATTGCCTCACTTACATATAAGACTCGGTCGATAAACTGAAGGAAGTTGCCTCACATAAAATTTATGCAAATATTAAATAACAGTACATATTAAAAACTGAGCTAGCGCTAAGCATAGCTAATAAAAACCGAGCTAGCACTTTGCAACCCGACATTCAGCCATCTTTATTTTGCTTAGCAACAGTACATCTTTATTTCATCACAAATATTAAAACACCCAACAGTTTGTAATAAATAACTTATGCATTTCGCATTTGCTACCAATATTATATCATCTTCTACCATGGTTTTATAGACTGAAAATACTCTACACTATACTGTTGTTTCTTATATCTATATTAAGTACTGACTGATTTCAGGAAATACTCTACACTGTACTGTTGTTTCTTATATCTATATTAAGTACTGACTGATTTCAGGAAAACATGTCATTCCTGTCAAACAGATGGTCCGTATTGAAAATAGCTGCCCATCTACTGTGTTTTTACCAACTAATTTTAACTAATTATTGTTATTCACTTTTTAATTTTAATATTAATTTCCACTGTTGTCATGGGAATACTATCATTTTCTTTCAACCTTTGTAACCACTATTTTCTTATGATCGAATTCATTACCTATAATAACCATACTAGGGGTATTAACACAGAGGATGGATAGGAATCCCCTACAAATATGCTTAGGTGCAGCAAGGATTTGACACTACATTGCTGGTCCATTATAATTTTATTTCTTAATTTCTAAATACAAATACTTTTGAGTACTATACAGACGGTGGCGATTATATTATTGAAAATGTCATGCTGATGTTCTTTTCCTAAGTTGTTCTCTGCCATTAACTTTTTCTTCATGCCATTGCTCTACACTTGACCAAATAAATTTATTTATTTTTAAATGAAAAAAATGTTAGTTGTGTTGTTGTTTTCTATTTAACTTTGATTTCTACACAAGTTAAAAGTTCATTAAAATTTCCTTTCATGCCTTTATGTGATAATGAATATTTCTAGCAAGATCATAATTTTCTATTTCTAAGAGAACATTTATATATGTAATGCAAGATCTCAAATAGTAATAGAAATAATTTCCGGCTATTACCGATTACTTATTACATACAATAAAATTTTTCAACCCGTGTGCGAAGCACGGGTTCACACTAGTTAAGTTATAAAGTTTGCTTTATAATTCCTGAAATAATATTTCTCTTCTTCGTTCACTAATTAACTCTTCTTCTTCTTAGAAGAAGAAACTAAGTTTTCAAATCTTATTTTCTTCGTAACTTCTTCAATTCAACATAAGACTACAAATACTTTAAATTCAAATCAAAAGTTATACAAACCTAGCTATTTAATTTGGTAACTTGGTGAAGACTGGGTCCAGATTTCTTAGTTGAAGCATTAAGATTTGTTTGGGAGAACCTTAAGTTAGGAATTCTTTGAATTTGTTGGGTGAGATTTATTCTCTTTACTCTATGATCATCATTTGTGCTATATTTCTTATTTAATATCAAATGTTGGGCTAGTAATTGATGAATGAATTCAAGCTAAGATTTTAGAGATGAGAACCATGATTGAATGAGTACATATTTATGTTAAATCATAAAATGAATGTATTACAACACTTAAGAATCAATGAATGTAATATACATATTGTTGGTTTGGATTATCTTAATTATTGCTTGATTTGGAAATGATAAAACACGTAGAGAATGATTTAGGACATTAGAGAATGACGATGTTGAATGTATGTGAAAGTTGAGATGGAAGTCGAGTAGTTATGATTGAAATGGTATTTTCCACCGCCAAGTTGTTTTTCAAATACGAAGAAATACTTGTCCAAATAGCAAACAACTTATAATAAGGGTATGAATACGAAAGGCAATATATATATATATATAAATACATGCAAAGTGTCTTAGTGACACAGAACAATAAGTTTTAAAGAAAAGATAGAAGGCGAAGGAGAAAAAAAGAAAGAAGGTGGAATGAATTTCTTTAAGAACCACGGTTTCGATATTTTGATGATAACAACCTTACATCAAAGTACTAATGTATTTTCCAAACTCTACAGGTTAAAAGTAAGCTTGGAGGTCAATAACTTTAGAAAGAAGGAGACTAGATATTATAGCAAAGGCAATATGCATTAATATGAGCTCAAAAGGTCAAAATAAAGTAAATAAAGACTTATTGAATAGTGGAGGATTTGTTACAAAAATTCAACAGATTGAAAATTTCTACTTGAATTTTTTAGAGTCAAATAAATACGCAAAGATGGACAAACGTGTACAAAGTCGAATATTTATTTATCGAACCATTATCAAGCCTTCTTCGTTTAGATTTGCTAAAACCCTACAAATGATATTCAAATCACTCCAAATTTTGAAACAATCACAGATATCATAAAATTATTTTTAAATTATTTTGGTATTTTACGAGTGTCAGAAAGAGACAAAAAATAAAAATAAAGTATAATATATGTTTATTAGGGAATCCGTCACACACACGTTGACGTGTATAAAACACATAAGTTGACCTACATATAGTCACATGTTAACTTGTGTATTTTATACCGGTTGACCTATGTATTTTTCCTGGCCATGAAAAATATCATACCTTGCAACTCTTCATCATATCTCCTCAATTCAAACTCCTTTCTCTTCATTCTTAAGTCATTTCTCTTCGATTTCTAATGCGAATAACCTCTCGTATACATCCCCAAATCATCAATTAAAGCCTTGAGTAATAACCCATTATCTAGAACCAATTAACGAATAATTAAATAATGATAGTTAATGTATAAATGTGGCTATAATTAATTAATATGAATTTTCGAAATTGTTTGAATATTTGATAAGAAATATTTTATTAAAATGAAAAGAATTGGATACGAAAGGAATACTAGTTTGATAATCTATTTAATAATTTTGAAATATGCAACTCTGAATTGATTATTTGGAATACAATGTTAAATTAAATTTTATTTAGTTGATATTTATTTTTGATAAAATAAAGTAATTGTGGAATTAATTAGTAAATAAATTTAAATACAATGATTTAATTAAACGAATAAACTATGAAAATAATTTTTATAGAATCAATAGTAAAATGATTTATTATAAGAAAATTAGTAGAGAATATTGTTTTGAAATAGGCTTGGAAACATAAGTTGTTTTAAGAGTCATAGCAATGAGAAAAAAATGAAGAAAGAAAGAAAAGAAGAAGAAAGAAATGAATCAAAGCCCAACTTGATAGGCCAAATCCAAACCTTAAAACTTTGTCTCCTGGCAATTTTGATCTACGAATTATTCATTATTTGGATTCTTCATCTTATTTTATAAATACAACCTAATTTATTCTTTTATTTACTTTAGAATATCAAATTCTTACACAAACCCTACCTCCTTAGAAATTCAAACAAAAATCAAATAAATTCCTACATCACCTAGAAGCAAGAATGCAAGTTTATTCATCTAAATCCAGCAAGAAAACATATAGTAGGTGATAGAAGGGGTGCAAGGAGAGAAGTGGGAAACGTATAGTAGGCGATAGAAGGGTGGAAGGAGAGAAGTGGGAGAAAGATTGAAGAGGAGCTGAATTGCTTCAACCTAAGATGAGTACTCTAACTCACAACTATGCCTATATTAATGGTGAATTGAAGTCTAAAATGGAGTATATCTCTATAAAATCAAATATTTACATTCCTGTGTCGCTACTCCTTCGACCATTTGATTTTGTTATGTTTGTTATTAATGGTGGTTTTTTGGATGGGTTAATCATAGAATGAATGTGCAAGGTTGTATGCACTTTAATTTGGAAGGAGGTGGAAGAAAAGGAGGAGAAGATGACCTAAAACATAGCGATTTGGGCAAAGGAAACACGACAACGGTTGCTTAACCAGTAGATCACCTATATGCCGACCGCTAGCAATCGACTGGTCAACACTTATTTAAGATACATACATACATACATACATACATACATACATACATACATACATACATACATACATACATACATATATATATATATATAAACTAAAATAAATTATAACAAAACTTATATAATACACTATAATATATATTTACACTTAGATGAATAATATTTAAAATGTTTAATAATTAAATGAAGTGAATTTAATTATACTATTTAAATAGAAAATTAAAAAGGTTAATATATTCTTACTTATAAATTATCAAATGTACTTATAAAAATTTATGAAGATTTTGTAAACTATGGTATGGACATATAAAGTTATTGTATGCCGTTTATATGTATCTAATTGGATATTGCCTTATATTAAATTATTAAATAATGTTAGTGTTACTTGTATATTGCAACCCACAAACAAATCCTAAACTTAAGTTTTGGACATCCCTTTGGGCCAAACTGATATTATTCTACAACGTGACATGTTGCATTCATAGAAAATTTCCACTAGCATTTCTCAAATGGCTAAAGTGAGCAGCTTTGTTCGGAATGATTCCACTGAGCTTCCATACTGTAGCCTAACTCACGCTAGATTTGTATGGAGCAGCATCACTTCTTCAACCTTGCCTCAATATAAACATAAAGTCTTATGGTCCAATAAAATGAAAAAGCATTCAATAGCATAGAATATCCAGAGTTATTATACAATGATATTGTGTAAACCTTTCCATGGTCAGCATGTTTATTCATAACTTAGCAAAAGAAAATTTGCTTCTATGGAAGGCATTAGCCCATGCTTAACACAACAAATTAAAGTTATTCTCACTTGGAGTTCTTAATGATGACAAATGTATTCACTGTGGATATCAACCTGAGAGCAATGCACATTTATTTTTTGAATGTTCCCATAATCATGAGATTTGGTCCAAACTTCTTGCTAGTGGAAGCTACCATAAGCCTGCCTGTAACGCCCTACCCCGAGACCCACCTTAGCAAAGAGAATTAACAAGTAATTCCGTCCACTAAAGCGGAGAATAGGGCTGGTTAAGGACGACCATCTATAATTTTGTCTTAAATATCTACCGAATACGTCGACAAATGCAATATATTTTTTCTTTTCAACTAAAGGGGATTGACATACCCTATAAATGCTTAATCTAAAACTATAGGTGGCTAACGGATCTATCAGAACAAAATACAATAACTAAATGTAAAGCACATCACAGAATAGTAATCAGCATCATATATATACATATACACTGATACATGTTTAGTACAATTCAATATGAATACAATAAAGGTGGTACACGACCACACATTATACATCGAATAAAATGTAAAAACATCATAGTAAGCGGAAGAAATAAATTACTCAAGCGAAAGAAGAGCTGATATCCAACATCAACTTCAAGCTAAGTCCAATATATGATACCTGAAACAACTCGGTCCGACCCGAGTGAAAACACACAGGTCAGGCTAGCTAAAATCATCAGTTAAACAGAAAAATCGATAAGGATAAGTAGGTGGAAGCTATGGTATCCTTTTTTTTCATTATTAGAGGATGTCATGCCCTAAATAGGGTTTCAACATCATAAGAAAGGAGAACATCTCTTCTTGGCAAGTAAAAGAGATAATGATGATAAAGTCATATTTAAGTGGCATAACTGACACTTAAGCAAATGGAACATCGACGAGCAAAGTTTTAAAGATAAGACTCAACAAACATCGCTTTCACCTCATATCATCGGTGGTATACAAGAACACGGATAATGACTTCAAATGATTCGACTATCTTCTTAGAAGTGGTCTTCTGTATAACAATACATCAAAGGTACATATCCTTCATACATAGAATAAAACGCATATGGATGTACCACATCTCATTGGCACATTCCAAGGATCATTCAAGGAAATATAAAACACAATCATAAAAGAAGCATTATACTTATTAATACCTCATCTCATCGGTATGAATATATATACATCTCAAATCCATAACTAAAACTCATCATAAAAGATTCTTCATAATCATTTATACCTCATCTCATTGGTATAAATTTATAAATACATCTCAACTCCATCTTAACATCAAGTAGTCTATAAAATCATCAAATCATCAATTCATAATGCAAATAACTCAATCAAAGAGTAACATCACAAATGATTTCACCATATATGTATACATCTCATCTAGCACTAGGCTATCAATATAATAATCATCTGAATACGATGAAGTCTAAAACATTTAAACTCAAACAAATCTCGGATTGGCCAGATCCTCGATTGCATGCCGAAACAACGCTACGCGCGCTACATCGTGACTAGTACTTAAATTTGGTACGATAAACATCGTGATGACTGGAGTCAAATAACATCTTAACATTGTGAACATCATGAATGGCTATAGTCTATAACATCATAATGACTCCTAGTCACAAAGACCCGAGTTAATAACATCGTGATGATCGAAGTAGCAACTACATCGTGATGACACCAATCAAGTACTCATGGTCTGTAGTACTAGTAAACATCGTGAATGTGTCTCAACTTCTCAGATAGGAACCCAATAGGTGTTAACGTACTTCCCATACCATATGTTCGCCCCTAATGGTTTACTAGCCATTAGTTGGTACCACACTAGTAAAACATTATAAACATCAAGAAAATATATTCGATCTCCTCTCATTGGCGAGTAAATGCAATACCATGCTCGTCTCATCTCATTGACGAGTACTAGCAGCATCGTGACTTGTCTCATCTCATCGACAAGTAAAAATTCATCATAAATATCGAAATCATCGTCAGTCCATCATAACAACTTGCCTTATCTCCTAGGCAAGTAAAAGAACATCGTGATCGTTATTTCTAACCATTGTTGCAAATTAAAACTTAACATCAGTGCTACCTCATTTCATCGGCCATCACAAAATGCATCAAATTTGGTTCTTCGTCGAATGTACTCAAAGAGTAATTCTCAAACCAACAATCATCACCAAAATTTGGTAACTTCTAAATCAACTCAAAATAACACTTCAAATTGGTTTCGATCATACAAGTCCGTTATTAAGCGATAAAGCAAAAATACATGTCCCATACTACGTATTTTTTTACTAAATCGTTCAGTTTACTTCCTCATACGTCCGAAAAAGCATCAAAGTAATTAAAATAAACAAAATTAATTATAAAAGATTTTACTTGAGAAAACGGGGTTATAAAACAAATTTTAGAAATTTATCTAAAAGATTTTGAGGTAAAACACATCATTATAAAAGATTTTAATAATTTTTAAAAGCCTTAAAAATAAAGAATGATTGATTAAAAACCTCTAAAAATACATAAAAAAATTATTACTTCAACCATGATGTTAGAAGATTTTCTGGAATTTATTCAGATTTTTTTTTTAAAACTCAAGAAAACATCAATTTGCAAAATGAATAAAACAAAAAATTTATCTTAGTTTCTAAGCTTTTTGGAACGACGAAGATCATCAAAATCGGTTAGGAAACGAAGTAGTTATGGTCAAATTCGTTTCAGCTTCAATGACAAAGCAAATATTGGTTTTGCTCTCGGGTTTGTAGTAGAAAAATTAGATTTTGACATAGCTAACATTATAATTACAGAAAAATCAAAAATTAAAAGTTGTAGCACATGAATTATGCATTCCGAAGCATCCAAAATTATCAAAATCGAATCAAAAACGTAAAAGTTATGCCTAAATTTGTTTCAGCTTCAGTAATTCACTGATTATAACATTCTGATCATATAAAGAGCTAGGGTTTGTGAGTTTTACACTCACCTTGCCTTCATGAAGATTGAATTATGATTCAGATGCCAAAGATTGATGCATTTAGCCAAGAAAGAGCATCCAAACCAGTAAAACTAAGAACAGGTACATGCAACACAAGGAGAGAAGCAAATCAACAATTATCACTACAAAATAGATTTTTGACGAAGAGAAGGGTTTTAGATGGATTCTAAGATAGAATAGGTTGGAGATTACCTTCTTTTATGATTCTAACATGAATCAGGCTTTTAAATTTGCAAAGATTGAGCTTGGAAGATTAAATTTTGAAGAGGGCAGCCATTGTTTTGTACTTTGAAGCTTTTTCTTTTCTGATTTAGGTTTTACTGTAATGAGTTTTGGGAGAAAAGGAACGTATTTCATCATAAAACCTTATAATTTGGGCTATTGGATGTTTACTATGCCCAATTAGTCCATTCTCATACTTAGAAAATTATTTAGGCTAATATACATAGGTTTTAAACCATTTTTAACATAACTTTCTCATATTAACTTCTTTTTACATGAGATAAAATGCATTCTTTATATTTTAAGAAGGTGAACATGATTAACATAATAATTTTTTTTACACTTAAAAATATTATTTTCCCAATAAACTATTGATTTACACAATATTTAACAATATTGTTATTTTTAGACAAAAACCACAGTTTTAAACAATCTGAGTCAAATAAAAATTATTTCTTAACTCAAATAAGTGTATTAAATGTTTTAACACTTTTTAAAATATTACAACACTATTTTCAATCATTAATACACTTTGAAAAATTCATTTTCTTCTCATTTTCCCTTTTTATTCACTATAAAAGGCTATTATTGGAATAAAATTCCAATACTTCCCATTTTGACTCAATAAATAACTAACATCATTTATTTTCAACCTAATTTCACAAATAATTATTCTATGCTTATTTTCACTCATTTATATTTATTCCAACCATCAATATGTTGAAATAACATCTTATGAGATAAATTAACTCACATAAATTAAAAACCCAAGTTTTATTCATCAAAACATTGTTTATATAAAATAAACAATATTAACTCACATTTCATTTCTTCAATTCATTTATAATCACAATATTAAATTATTATTTGCATTATAATTTAATATTAATGGTAATCTTCAAAATCTAGGTTGTTACAGACTCCCCTCCTTAACAAAATTGCGTTCTTGCAATTTCTAGCGGAAAAAGGCTGTAAACAGCACTAAAGATACAATCATCCAAGGATAAAGACAAGCTCGATTCCAAACTATTCATACTCTCAATATAGAATGGTGGATAGAAACAAGGAAAAACTCACTTGGTTAATTCAATGGCCTACACAAGCTAGTATAGTGATTAGCAAACCATTGAATTTTTCAAGCAACTCGAAAGAATTTCGAAGATCTCCCATCTCGATTCAAAACTCAATAAGATGCTCACCAAATAATCAATCAAAAATGATTGATTGCTCAAAACTCTATGAATAGAGTCGGGATCAAACTCACTCAAACCCGAACTCTAAACAATAAAGAAGATCATCAACAATATTTTCCACATAATAATACGGAAAGAACATCCTCACAACAACATAAACACAATAGACAAGATTGATAAATCACAAGATGGCTTCTCATAAGGCCACCCACTCGGACGACCGTGAAAAATGCACGCCGTTAATAATAACTCAAAGATAGAATATAATAAAGAACAAGGATATAGGCTCGAATTAACTTTTAATCCAACATATTTAGAATTTTTAAATCAAAACATCTTTTAAATTTTAAATATCAATTTTCAACATTTGAAAATTTTCATACTCTTTACCATATTACTTAGCAAGTAATTTAAAACTCAAATTAAAAGTACAAATTTCTTCTCTTACTTCAAAGTTAATTTCCAAAGAAATTTTTAAATCCATAATAATATTCCTAAAAATAAATCAAGGGTTTAAATTCTCTTTACTCTTTTTATTAAACCACTTAAGTAGTTTAAAAACCATCTTCAAATTCTCTTATAACTCTTCTCTTAAAACATCCAATGTATACAATATAGATTCTAAAATCTCAAAATATACTTCCAATAAAGCACAACTATAAAATAATCTCATCTATATTGTCATCTTTGTAATTTAAAAAATAAATAAATGGAATTGCCTCGCCATTGAATCTCTAATAAATAAATATATCTGTTGGCTGCAGAGTTGACCGAACGATCAAAACTGCCTCGCCACTCTATTACTCGTCTCTAAAATCAATGACTGCAGTTACCATTCAAAATTAGATTTAATATTTAATCTCAAAATATTAATTTAAAAATCTCAATTTTTAAGACAAAAACCATCGTGTCTGATTGCCTCATCGTAGCATTTAGGAGATTCCTATCGATAACGTTGATTGGGCGAATCGACCAGAACTATTAACTACTCGATGGACGACCCAACACTCACAAATTATTTCTATAAAAGAAATAATACTCTTATAAATATATTCTCAAAATATTCTTTGATTTTTTTTTAATATCTCAAAGCTTAAATTTCTCTTTAAAACTCATATTTTTATAGCTTCAAAACTCAAACCAAAGAACATTAAGAGAATGCATCGAGATATTCCTAGAATACTCAATTCTCAAAATCATTAAAAGGAGATAGATTGTTCGTCAATCTTACAATGTCACGAGCCACTCCTAAAAATCATCAAGATACATGATAAGCAAGAAATTCTTCTCGAAGGAGAAGAAACACGCAATCCACGAATCACAACTTCAAATGGAGTAATGCTAAACGATAACATTAATTGAGTATCTGAAAAGAACACTCAAACGAACGCAACCAAACTTGAACAATCTAGAAACTCACCTCATTCCTCAGTGGATATCCTCATGGAAGGATAACCGAAGAGCTAAGAGCCAGGAATAAGGTTACTTCAACACTCGATTGCCCAATTGGATGTCAATTCCAAATGGACTCAAAAGACTCAACAAAGTCACTATGACTGGAATTTGAGATAGATCATCATCATATCGATACTCAAGAGTGAAATCAAAAAGTTTGGAATCATCATTAACATTCTAAAGTGACAGAAATAATAAACCAATCAAATTAGGATGCCAAAATAAATTAGGATCCTATAACAACAAAAGGATCAGACTTTACATCAAATAAGTCAATCCATCTCAAATCAGGTACATCTCAAGATAGTGAGTAATAAACAAACACTCACTAAAACAGCAACAATTAAAGAACTCAAATTGCTTACAACAAGCCAATCGTTGTGGATCCCTTCAATAGGATTCACAACTCTCAAAGGAATGCAACAAGAATGCCCAAAGAAATCAATCAGTTCCATCGATACGAACTCACTCCTATCGACAAAAATAAGAATCTAATTATTCCCAAATAAGATTTTATATAAGATAAGATGACATTAAACTCTATTATGGAATACTACGTAATACAACATATCTATATTCCTAGATATATTCCATCTTAACAATCCCAAAACTCAAAAAAAATCAAGGCCCGATTCAAAAACAAGCTTGAATAAAGGACAATGATTCACATGTATTGTACTTCGACGTATCATGATGTACATACTGTTATGTGTTTATTCTACTTTGTTTTGACCACATCTCTGATACCAAGCTGTATAGCCCACCCAAGACCCACCGTAGCAAAGTGAATTAACAAGTAATTCTGTCTACTAAAGCGGAGAATAGGGATGGTTAAGGGAGACCATCTATAATTTTGTCTTAAACATCTACCAAATACGTCGATAAATACAATATAAATTTTCTTTTCAACTAAAGGGGATCGACATACCCAGTAAATGCTTAATCCAAAACTATAGGTGGCTAATGGATCTATCAGAACAAAATACAATAACTAAATGTAAAGCACATCACAGAACAGTAATCAACATCATATATATACATATACACTGATACATGTTTAGTACAATTCAATATGAATACAATAAAGGTGGTACACGACCACACTATATACATCGAATCAAATGTAAAAACATCAGAGTATGCGGAAGAAATAAACTACTCATGCGAAAGAAGAGCTGATATCCAACATCAACTTCAAGCTAAGTCCAATAAGTGATACCTGAAACAACTCGGTCTGACCCGAGTGAAAACACATGGGTCAGGCTAGCTAAAATCATCAGTTAAACAGAAAAATCGATAAGGATAAGTAGGTGGAAGCTATGGTATCCTTTTTCTTTATTATTAAAGGATGTCATGCCCTAAATAGGGTTTCAACATCATAAGAAAGGAGAACATCTCTTCTTGGCAAGTAAAAGAGATAATGATGATAAGTCATATTTAAGTGGCATAACTGACACTTAAGCAAATGGAACATCGGCGAGCAAAGTTTTAAAGATAAGACTCAACAAACATCGCTTTCACCTCATATCATCGGTGGTATACAAGAACACGGATAATGACTTCAAATGATTCAACTATCTTCTTAGAAGTGGCCGTCAATATAACAATACATCAAAGGTACATATCCTTCGTACATAGAATAAAATGCATATGGATGTGCCTCATCTCATTGGCACATTCCAAGGATCATTCAAAGAAATATAAAACCCAATCATAAAAGAAGCATTATACTTATTCGTACCTCATCTCATTGGTATGAATATAGATACATCTCAAATCCATTACCAAAACTCATCATAAATTATTCTTCATAATCATTTATACCTCACTCATCGGTATAAATTTATAAATACATCTCAACTCCATCTTAACATCAAGTAGTCTATAAAATCATCAATTCATAATGCAAATAACTCAATCAAAGAGTAACATCATGATGAAGCGCCTACCTTAAGTTGCGGCCGACTCATCACTTCGATGCCCCCCCACCACGACTTACGACACATCATCACTCGCGACCACGACTTACGACACATCCCCGACCACGACTCAACTCCACCTTCCCCTCAATTCCATAAGTCGCAACCTACGACTTACCCTTTTCCCCTCAATCATTTCACCGACACACGACCTAAACCTAAGTCGCCACCGAGACATAATTTTTTCCCGACCTATTTCGATCGCAGACAAGCCAAATCCATCTCCCCAAATTTGCAGCCGATCCATCCATATGTCGCAAACGATTCATCTACCTCTTCCTTAAGTCGCGAGTATGTGCCATGCCCTATTTCGTTAAGTCGCGAACGAGATAATTTTGAGTCACGAACGACTTATTTATAAGTCGCAACCATTTTTTACTGAACCTTCTATTGAGTCGTTGCCGAGATAAAAGATGAATTGAAGCCAAAGCCTGCTGATGAGTCGAGTTTGATGAGTCATAACCGGGTTAACATGAAGTCATTGTACTTTTCTTTAAGTCGCGAGTCACGTTGAGTCGTGGCCGAGTCAAGTTGAGTCATGTACTGTTATATTGTTTAGGTTGTTTGTGCGTGTGTTTGTCGTACCGCTTTGTTAAGTCGTGTATTGAGTTGTAAGCCTATAAATAGGCATGTGGTTCATTTGTAATGGGTTGTTGACTTTTGAATAAAATTTCCATTTGATTGCTTTGTGCTTTCTCTCAATTGGTAGTCGAGTGTGATCTCCTATCTCCACTTACGTCATTCGAGTGCGCTCGAATCCACGTTTGTTGAAGCCGATTCACGGAATCTTGTGCGCAAGATCAACGTCGAAGAATCGTAGATCCTTCATCACGGTATCGTGCGCGATCAACGTGTTAAGGATAGCTAGAATCCGGTATCTCTTGAGATCTTCGGATTTGGCATTTCAGTATCATTCAATCCACCGATTGCTAATTCCATCGACATATCAAGTTTTGTTAATCCGCTGCGTCAGTTTGGTATCAGAGCTTGTTTTAGCCAATCATAGCTAAATCGGGTCTTGAAGCCAAATATTTGAAGTTTGAAGTTGTTCATCGTGTTCATATTGAAGTTGCAACAAGATTGGAGTATTTGATCCATAACCTTTTGGGTCAAAGTGTACAAAAGTGTTGGAATTTAAAGCATAAGCCGAGAGTTGAAGCGTCAATTTTGGTATCATTTGTTGAAGTTAGTCCGTGTGTACTTGTGAGAAGTAGCCGAGTCTTGTGAAGTTGTTTTTGAAGTTTGAAGCCGAGCTAAGGAGCCGTGACTTGTTTGATTTTGTGTTGAAATTTTGATTTGTTGAAGTTTGGAGATTTGTTGAATTATTTGTGAAGTTCAATCATGCCACCGAGACGAGCCCAACGTCATCGCAATATTAATGCTTTATATGGAAGAGAAGAGGCCGATGAAATGGAGCAACGAATCCATGAGAGTTTTACTGAGAAGTTGAATGAAGGAATTGGTCGCTTAGAGAGAATGATGCTTGAAATGAATCAAAGTAGAAGAAGAGTTTCACCTGAGTCGAGCCATGGGAGAAGTAGAGCTTAGATACATTCAGATCGGGAGAGAAGAGAAGACCATAGAAGTATTGACAATCGTGATAGGAATGTTGATCGAAGGAGTGGTAGTAGGATGTTGGGGGTCGTGATCGACATTGATATACTTCAGATTTTGATGAGGAGTTTGATGGTGATAGGGGAAGTGTTCACTATCGAGATAGAGAACAAACACGACGTCAGAATCGAGATGTAGATGATGATCGTCGATGGGAATCGGGAATGAAGATGGAAATTCCAGAGTTCAAGGGTGGAATGGTTGCAGAAGAGTTCTTGGATTGGTTATCTAATGTTGAAGAAATCTTTGATTTCAAGGAAGTTCCGGAGAATCGTCGAGTGAAGTTGGTTGCTACTAGTTTGAGGGGGAGAGCTTTGGCGTGGTGGCAGCAAACTAAACTTACACGTGAACGGATGGGGAAGTCGAAGGTTGTTGATTGGGAGAAAATGAAGAAAATGATGAGAGCTACATTTTTACCATACAACTATCAATCACTTATGTACCAGAGATTGTAGAATCTAAGGCAGGGGACGAAGTCAGTTAATGATTATGCAGATGAATTTTACCAACTCATTGCTAGAAATGACATAATGGAGACAGAAGAACAGCTGACTGCTAGGTTTGTTGGGGGGTTACGAATGCAGATCCAGGATATGGTTAATATGTTCGATCCAAGATCTGTGGCAGAAGCACATCAGAAAGCGTTGGCTTGGGAGAAGCAGGGAAGGCGTGGAGGTGGTGTGTTTACTAATTCTAACAATCAAATGAAGGGTGTCGGTGGAAGTTCTAATGTTCCTAAGGTTGTTGCCAAACCAGTTGTAAAGGAGGGTGAGAAGGCGAAGGTTAGCAATGGTTTCAAATGCTACAATTGCCAGGAGATGGGTCATAAAAGCAATGAGTGTCCAAAACCAAAGAAACGAGCTATGATAGCTGAAGTTGAAAGTGAGGATGTTGTTGAGGGTGAAGATAGTCCAGTTGAGGAGAATGAACAGGATATCACATCGGGAGACGAAGGATGTAATCTAATGATGAGGAGGTCTTGTTTAACACCAAAGCAAGAAGATGAAGCTAGTTGGTTGAGGAGCAACATTTTCAATCTACATGCACTATTCTGGGAAAAGTTTGTAAGTTTGTGATTGATGCAGGTAGTTGTGACAATATTATCTCTATTGAAGCTGTGAGAAAATTGAAGTTGAAAACGGAGAAACATCCTAATCCTTACAAGTTAGCGTGGTTAAGAAAAGGAGGAGAGGTGAAGGTGGACAAGCGAGTTCGAGTTCCATTTTCCATTGGGAAGAAATATAAAGACGAGATCTGGTGTGATGTAGTTGAGATGGATGTTTGTCATTTGCTTTTGGGTAGACCGTGGCAGTATGATCGAGCGGTGCAACATGACGGTCGAACCAATAGCTACAGTTTTATGTTTGAAGTCGTTAAGATTATTCTAGTTCCAAAGAAGAGACAGTAGGGAGAGAGTAAATCTGAGGAGATTGAAGAGTTAAAAACTTTACTATCTTTGAAGGAGTTTGTTAAAGAAGTTGAAGAGGAGCCTGAAGTCTATTTGTTGATTGGACGAGAGAATCATGAAGAGATTGAAATTCCAGAAAAAGCAAAGCCAGTTTTGAAAGAATTTAAGGATGTATTTCCAGAAGAGTTGCCCAAGGAGTTACCGCCACTGAGAGACATTCAACATCAAATCGATCTTGTTCCGGGAGCAGTATTACCGCATAGACCACATTATCGGATGAGTCCGAAGGAGAATGAACAACTGAGAAGGCAGGTGGAAGAGTTGCTTGAACAGGGACGTGTGCAGGAAAGTTTAAGTCCATGTGCTGTGCCAGCTTTATTAGTACCAAAGAAGGACGGAACGTGGAGGATGTGCACTGACAGTCGAGCATTGAATAAGATTACAGTGAGATATAGATTTCCCATGCCGAGGTTGGATGACTTGCTAGAACAGTTGAGTGGGGCAACTATCTTTTCGAAGATTGATTTGAAGAGTGGTTATCACCAAATTCGGATTAGACCTAGAGACGAACGGAAGACAGCCTTCAAGACGAGAGAGGGGTTGTACGAATGGTTGGTTATGCCATTTGGTTTATCAAATGCGCCTAGTACGTTCATGCGGGTGATGAATCAAATCTTTAGACCATTCATTGGGAAATTCGTGGTGGTTTATTTCGATGATATTCTGATATATAGCAGGAGTACGGAGGAGCATGTTCAACATTTGAGGGAAGTGTTGATTATTCTTCGTGAGGAACAATTTTATGCTGCTATAAAGAAATGCGTGTTTATGACGCATGGTATTTTATTTCTGGGTTATGTCGTTTCAGGAGAAGGTATACAGGTGGACCAGGATAAAGTTGAAGCAGTCAGGAATTGGCCACAGCCAAAGACAATTAAGGAAGTGAGAAGTTTTCATGGGCTAGCGTCATTCTACCGAAGATTCATTCCACACTTCAGTAGCGTGATGGCTCCAGTTACTGATTGCATGAAAGGGAAACAGTTTGTATGGTCATAGGAAGCGGGGGTTGATTTTGAGAAGATCAAGGAACTATTGAGGACAGCACCGATTCTTGTTTTACCAGATTTTCAGTTGTTGTTTGAATTGCATACTGATGCGTCGAAGGTGGGAATTGGTGGAGTGTTGAGTCAGAGGGGACGTCCTATTGCATATTTTAGTGAGAAGTTGTCAGGAGCGAAGATGAGATACAGTACATATGACGTTGAATTCCATGCTGTTGTACAAGCTATTAAACATTGGAGACACTATCTATTTCAGAAAGAGTTTGTTCTTTACACTGATCATGAGGCATTGAAACATATGCAAGGACAAGACAAGATTTCCGCGAGACATGCATCATGGATTGCTTATTTGCAGCAGTTTACTTTTGTCGTTAAGCACAAGTCAGGAGTAACCAATCGTGTGGCTGATGCTTTGAGTAGGAGGAGTCATTTATTAACGACAATGAAAGTTGAAGTGCCAGGTTTTGAATTATTGCCAGAGCTGATTGAAGAAGATCCTTACTTTGTAAAGTTTGTTGAGAAAGTTAAGGATGGGAATACTGATGAATTTGTGTTGGTTGATGGATTCTTGTTCAAGGGGAATCGATTATGTATACCAGACTGTAGCTTGAGAATGAAGATTGTTAAAGAATTACATGAAGAAGGCCATGTGGGTAGAGATCGTACCTTACAGTTAATTTCACAATCTTATTTTTGGCCGTCAATGAGAAAAGAGGTAGTGAGATTTGTGGAACGATGTCATATTTGCCAGGTTTCGAAGGGAACAACTACGAATGCGGGATTATATATGCCGTTACCTGTGCCAACCAGACCATGGGTTGATATCAGCATGGATTTCGTTTTGGGTTTGCCTAGAACTCAAAGGGGGAATGATTCTATATTTGTTATGGTAGACAAATTTTCGAAGATGGCACATTTTATTGCTTGTAAGAAGATGGCAGATGCTGTTCATGTTGCTCAGATATTTTTCAAGGAGATCTATCGACTTCATGGATTACCGGAGTCTATTGTGTCAGATAGAGATACTCGTTTTCTGAGTCATTTTTGGTTGAGTTTGTGGAAGATGGTAGGAACGAAGCTGAATTTTAGTAGTGCTTACCATCCGCAAACAGATGGGCAAACAGAGGTGGTGAATAGATCGTTGGAAAATTTGTTACGATGTCTTGTGAAAGATAATTTGAAGAGTTGGGATTTAAAGTTGTGTCAAGCTGAATTTGCTCACAATCATGCAAATAACCGAAGTACAGGATTCAGTCCATTTCAGATTGTATATTCAAATTTACCCAGGGGACCGTTGGATTTGGCAGTAGTACCACAACCGAAGAGGACAGTTAAACGAGCTGCTGATTTTGTTGATGGGTTGACGGAATGCCATAGAATCGTTCAGGAACGATTGGAAAAGGCAAATGAGAAGTATAAACAAATGGCAGATAAGAAACGAAGAAGTGTAATCTTCAAAGAGGGTGATTTTGTTTACGCGGTATTGACGAAAGATCGTTTTCCAGTTGGAACTTACAATAAATTGAAAGCTCGAAAGATTGGTCCAGTAGAAATCTTGAAGAAGATCAATGATAATGCGTATCAGTTAAAGTTGCCGGAAAATGTTCTTACTTCTGACGTTTTCAATGTCAAACACTTAATTCCGTATTATGAAGAGGAACTTGACGAAGATGACGAAAATGTGAATTCGAGGACGAATTCTTTCCAACAAGGGAAGGATGATGAAGCGCCTACCTTAAGTCGCGGCCGACTCATCACTTCGCTGCCTCCCCACCATGACTTATGACACATCATCACTCGCGACCACGACTTACGACACATCCCCCATCACGACTCAACTCCACCTTCCCCTCAATTCCATAAGTCGCGACCTACGACTTACCCTTTTCCCCTCAATCATTTCACCGACACACGACCTAAACCTAAGTCGTCACCGAGACATAATTTTTTCCCGACCTATTTCGATCGCAGACAAGCCAAATCCATCTCCCCAAATTTGCAGCCGATCCATCCATATGTCGCAAACGATTCATCTACCTCTTCCTTAAGTCGCGAGTATGTGCCATGCCCTATTTCGTTAAGTCGCGAACGAGATAATTTTGAGTCGCGAACGACTTATTTATAAGTCGCAACCATTTTTTACTGAACCTTCTATTGAGTCGTTGCCGAGATAAAAGATGAATTGTAGCCAAAGCCTGCTGATGAGTCGAGTTTGATGAGTCGTAACCGGGTTAACATGAAGTCATTGTACTTTTCTTTAAGTCGCGAGTCACGTTGAGTCGTGGCCGAGTCAAGTTGAGTCATGTACTGTTATATTGTTTAGGTTGTTTGTGTGTGTGTGTTTGTCGTACCGCTTTGTTAAGTCGTGTATTGAGTTGTAAGCCTATAAATAGGCACGGGGTTCATTTGTAATGGGTTGTTGACTTTTGTATAAAATTTCCATTTGATTGCTTTGTTCTTTCTCTCAATTGGTAGTCGAGTGTGATCTCCTATCTCCACTTACGTCATTCGAATGCGCTCGAATCCACGTTTGTTGAAGCCGATTCACGGAATCTTGTGCGCAAGATCAACGTCGAAGAATCGTAGATCCTTCATCACGGTATCGTGTGCGATCAACGTGTTAAGGATAGCTAGAATCCGGTATCTCTTGAGATCAACGGATTTGGCATTTCAGTATCATTCAATCCACCGATTGCTAATTCCATCGACATATCAAGTTTTGTTAATCCGCTGCGTCACATCATAAATGATTTCACCATATATTTATACATCTCATCTAGCACTAGGCTATCAATATAATAATCATCTAAAGACGGTGAAGTCTAAAACATTTAAACTCAAACAAATCCCGGATTAGCCAGATCCTCGATTGCATGCCGAAGCAATGCTATGCACGCTACATCGTGACAAGTACTAATATTTGGTACCATAAACATCATGATGTCTGGAGTTAAATAACATCTTAACATCGTGAACATCGTGAATGACTATAGTCTCTAACAGCATAATGACTCCCAGTCACAAAGACCCGAGTTAATAACATCGTGATGATCGGAGTAGCAAATACATCGTGATGACTCCAATCGCGTACTCGTGGTCTGTAATACTAGTAAACATCGTGATTGTGTCTCAATTTCTCAGATAGGAACCCAATAGGTGTCAACTTACCAACGTACTTCGCATACCATACGTTTTCCCCTAATGGTTTACTAGCAGTTAGTTGGTACCACACTAGTAAAACATCATAAACATCAAGAAAATATATTCGACCTCGTCTCAATGGCGAGTAAATACAATACCATGCTCGTCTCATCTCATTGACGAGTACTAGCAGCATCGTGACTTATCTCATCTCATCGACAAGTAAAAAATTCATCATAATTATCGAAATCATCATCAATTCATCATAACAACTTGCCTCATCTTCTAGGTAAGTAAAAGAACATCGTGATGGTTATTCCTAACCATAGTTGCAAATTAAAACTTAACATCAATACTGCCTCATTTCATCGCCCATCAAAAAATGCATCTAGAATTGTTCGTCGTCGAATGTACTCAAAGAGTAATTCTCGAACCAATAATCTTCACAAAAATTTGGTAACTTCTAAATCAACTCAAAATAACACTTCAAATTGGTTTCGATCGTACAAGTCCGATATTAAGCGATAAAGCAAAAATAAATGTCCCGTACCACCTTTTTTTTACTAAATCGTTTAATTAACTTCCTCATACGTCCGAAAAAGCATCAAAGTAATTAAAATAAACAAAATTAATTGTAGAAGATTTTACTTGAGAAAAAAGGTTATAAAACAAATTTTAGAAATTTATCTAAAAGATTTTGAGGTAAAGCACATCATTAAAAAAGATTTTAATAATTTTTAAAAGCCTTAAAAATAAAGAATGATTGATTAACAACCTCTAAAAATACATAAAAAAATTATTACTTCAACCATGATGTTAGAAGATTTTCTGGAATTTATTCAGATTTTTTTTTAAAACTCAAGAAAACATCAATTTGCAATTTTAATTAGCCTGAACCAATATTCCAATTTGAATCGAATTTAAATTAATTTAAATTCAAATATCATCCTAACTTGATTAGTCCATTGTTGGACAAAATGATCAAATATTAGCATCAAATTTCATATAAAAAAATTGCAAAAGAATGCAAATGAAATCGTCGAAATCAGACAACTATATAAATATTGTGGCTGTCAATGACAGGCCAGAAGTAAAAACATCAATTTTCCACCATTTAAACTTTGAAATTTTACAAAAATCAACACATAAAAGTTGTAGCCTACATCATATGGTTTCTAGAACATCAAACATTTCGATATTTCGATCAGTAACGAATAAGTTATTAGCGAAATACTACTTAGAAAAATTTATGTGCATTGGCTATCAACACAGGCCAGCGATAAAAAAGTCAGTTATTCACTATGTAAACCTCAAAATCATTCAAAACCGAAAACAGAAAAGTTGTGGCATAAGGATTTCAGAACATCTAAAATTTTTAAATTCCGATTTGAAACAAGAAAGTTGTGATCAAATTACTAAAAAAATAATATCAAACTCAGCCTGAATTTGTCCATTTACAGGACAACGACAAACAATTGCAATTTTCGCATAGATAACTTCAAAATCAGGCAAAATGAATAAAACAAAAAATTTATGTTAGTTTCTAAGCTTTTTGGAATGATGAAGATCATCAAAATCGGTTAGGAAACGAAGTAGTTATGGTTAAATTCGTTTCAGCTTCAATGACAGAGCAAATATTGGTTTTGCTCTCGGGTTTGCAGTACAAAAATTAGATTTTGACATAGCTAACATCAAAATTACAGAAAACTCAAAACAAGAAAGTTGTATCGCATGAATTATGCATTCCGAAACATATAAAATTATCAAAATCAGATCAATAACGAAAAAGATATGGCTAAATTTGTTTCTGCTCAGTAATTCACTAATTATAACATTTTGATCATATAAAGAGCTAGGGTTTGTGAGTTTTACACTCACCTTGCCTTCAAGAAGATTGAATTATGATTTAGATGCCAAAGATTGATGCTTTTAGCCAAGAACAGAGCATCCGAACCAGTAAAACTAAGAACAGGTTCATGCAAAAAAGGAGAGAAGCAAATCAACAATTATCACTACAAAATAGATTTTTGATGAAGAGAAGGGTTTTAGATGGATTCTAAGATAGAATAGGTTGGAGATTACCTTCTTTTATGATTCTAAATTGAATTAGGCTTTTAAATTTGCAAAGATTGGGTATGGAAGATTAAATTTTGAAGAGGGTAGCCATTGTGTTGTACTTTGAAGCTTTTTCTTTTCTGATTTAGGTTTTACAGTAATGAGTTTTGGGATAAAAGGAACGTATTTCATCATAAAACCTTATAATTTGGGCTATTGGATGTTTACTATGCCCAACTAGTCCATTCTCATACTTAGAAAATTATTTAGGCTAATATACATAGGTTTTAAACCATTTTTAACATAACTTTCTCATATTAACTTCTTTTTACATGAGACAAAATGCATTCTTTATATTTTAACAAGGTGAACATGATTAACACAATAATTTCTTTTTACAATTAAAAATATTATTTCCCCAATAAATTATTAATTTACACAATATTTGACAATATTGTTATTTTTAGACAAAAACCACAGTTTTAAACAATTTGAGTCAAATAAAAATTATTTCTCAACTCAAATAAGTATATTAAATGTTTTAACACTTTTTAAAATATTACAACACTATTTTCAATCATTAATGCACTTTGAAAAATTCATTTTCTTCTCATTTTCCCTTTTTATTCACTATAAAAGGCTATTATTGGAATAAAATTCCAATACTTCCATTTTGACTCAATAAATAACTAACATCATTTATTTTCAACCCAATTTCACAAATAAATATTCTATGCTTATTTTCACTCATTTATATTTGTTCCAACCATCAATATGTTGAAATAACATCTTATGAGATAAATTAACTCACATAAATTAAAAACCCAAGTTTTATTTATGAAAACATTGTTTATATATAATAAAGAATATTAACTCACATTTCATTCCTCCAATTCATTTATAATCACAATATTAATTATTATTTGCATTATAATTTAATATTAATGGTAATCTCCAAAATCCAGGTTGTTACACTGCCACTGTCTCCAAGGATGAATGGTTTAACATATTTTTAGCCACCAGATGGAAAACCACTCGAACTCTAACTCTATTAACCATTTTGAAGTGTCTTTTTACTATTTGGAAGGAAAGGAATGACCGAATATTCTACTCTATGCATGTTTCAGAACCTATTCTATATTGTAGAATTTACGAGAGAAATTTCCAAAGAATCCGAAGACTAACTTAGCTATAGGACCTCAATGTTGTTAGCTGTAATTTTCATTATTTGATATTTCTTAGGCTATTTTTTAATACATAGTTTACATGTAATTCTTTCATTTAATAAAGACGGGCTAGGCACTCTTAGCCCATTCCCTCTCAAAAAAATTAAACAATTAAATAATAATTCTTTAAAAATAGTAAAACTATTTGTAGGACCGATTTCACCCTAGAGGGGAGGTGAATTGGGTGATGCTATTAATTATAAATATTGTTGCGGAAGCTTATAAAATTATTTCAACATAGTTATATCAAAATAATAACAGCACAGATAATAGCAGAATAATAAACGTAGAAATAGAACGACACGGAATTTACCTAGCTTCGGCAAAACCCTGCCTACGTGCTGCCTCCATGGTTTATACTAGAAATTAAGCAGTCAGACGCTTACACACGTAAACTTGCGACACCCGCTACCGACTAGCCTTAACTCTATGCTCAAAACCCTGCCATAACTCAGTCACTGAGTTACGAATTCACAAACTATGCCACGTAGTTTGTCCCCTAGTCACACGACTATAAATTACAACGTTTAAAAGAAGAATTTAAATTTAAAAACAAATTTAAACAGTCAAAAACCCTAATTGAAAAATTAACCCCAAATATAATTGTAAACAAGCCGGCCCCTTTTCTTTTATTTCTTTATCGGGCTGGTTCTTCTTTTATTTGCTCCGTTCCTTTTTGTGAAAATGGCGGCCGTTCCTTATGAAAAATATTAGCTTCTTCGTTGCTCGTTCGTTTCTAAAAATTAGGGCTTTTTGAAGCCGACTTTAAATTGATCGATCAAATTAGGATTTCGCTCTCTTGCTCAGTCGATCGATCGTCTCTTCACTTTGCTCATGGCTCCTTCGATGATCGAGTTCGATCTTGATCCGGTATGTAATTTGTGATTTTGCTTCTTATGATTTTGTGTACTTGAACTCGATGGATTTGAAAGCCGATGATGAATGGGTTTATATAGGATTCGAATTCCTATTTTCTCGTTCGTATATAATCATTTGAATTCATCAATTTATCTTGTTCGGCCGGTCGATGTTGCTTGGATGCTTGAGATTGATTCTGACTTTATCAATTTCGTATATTTATGATTTCTTGATGGTCACGGCTTTGATTTCTCTGACGTTGTTTTTCTTGCTCACCACGGTTCTGACTTAGATCTGTTTCTTTGATATTGAACTGTTGACTTCGGTCACTTGACTTTTTTTATGCGATTCCATGACTTGATAACGTCTTCGGTCATCATCGTTGCACTGATATTGTTTCTGGTCATTTTAATTTGAACTGCAGGTGACTTTCAAACTTGATATTGATTTTTGTTAACTCGTGTTTCTCATATTACCTACTGTGAGAAAACAGTGACTTTGACTTTGCATTTTCTTTATGTATTGTCACTGCATACATGTTCATCATGTAGTCCACTGTATCATGAGTTTGTGGTTGACTTCATTCTTTGTGCTCGACTTTGGCCATTGAATTTTTCTCTGCATCTTGTCTGCTTCATTGTTTCATGTATGCATATATGTGTTATCATCTTGTACATCTCCGTCAGGAGTAGTTCTGCATTGTTGTGTCTATACATTTGTTGTCACCTCTAGTTTACCTTGAACTTCAACTGTGCTCGAGTCTGGTTCATGTTGTATTTGCGTTCTGTGTTTCCAGTCATCATTTCTGGATTTAGTAGTTCGCATTGATTTCCACTTGTATACATACATACGGTTATGTGTGTATATAGGTGTGTGCATATGGAGTCTTTGGATAGTTTGTACCACTGCCTTTATGCACTTGTGTTGTTTGTCAATTCATGTACTCTGGTTGTCATGTATATGAAGCAGTGTTGCATTCCTATGTACATTAGTCTCTGATCTGTTGGCACTGGTTTATATGATACACTTATTTGCTTCCCTAACTCGACCTGATGCTTGCCTATCATGACTGCACTGTTCACTGTACATATGGGTTGCTGCACCATGTTGTTTGCTGTGGATATTGTGTTCATGTATTCTTCTGTTTAGTACTGGTGCATTGTCCACTTCGTTTCACTGTTGCATACAGTTGAGTTGTTCTGTATAGACTTTGGTCATTTGTGTTAGTGTATTTGGACTTGTACTCTTGTGTCTGCACTTTGTCTGGCTCCGGTTGAAGTGTTGATTGAGCTGTTTTCGATTTGTTAATATGTGCACATTATAACTGTCAACTTGGTTTTGGGCCTGTTTCCTTGATCATATTGACTTCATGTGTATAGTTGCCTTTCACTTGAATTAGTTGTATTTGATCCATGTATTCGTGTCTCAGTGATGCATCGCTTGGCCATATGTATGCATCGAGGAAGTTTGTATTTGTGTTGTATCTGCTGTTTGCACCTGTATATTTTCCTTATTTGTAGTCGAGTATTGCCTTTGTTCAAGTCTTCATTGGGTATGTTGCCTGGGTTTGCACTTTGTTCATTTGAGTCGTTTTCATGTGTATGACTTGAGCTTCGGTCACTTGTACTTGACAATTTTGTATTGCACCTGAGTTGAATCAAGTTTAAAGCTCGGGTTTGACCTTGTGCTGGTATTGTGACATTATTTTTAATGCACTTGAGTTGAACCCGGCATTTTAGGTTTGACCTATGCTCAGCTGTCCCTGTAATTTTATCAAGTGTATATATCGGTGTGCATGGCTGACGCATCGGGTATTACGGATGACAACGAAATGAAGATCTCGCGTCAAACTAACCGATGAAATGATCAGTTGAAACAAGATAAATCGATGGATTGAAAATACCGAACGTCCAAATTCGTTGATCTCGAGAGATACTGAATTCTAGCTATCTCCAACACGTTGATCGCGCACGATACCGTGTTAAAAGATCTACGATTCTTCTACGTTGATCTCACGCACGAGATTCCGTGAATCGACTTCAAATCCGTTGATTTGAGCACACTCGAATAACCGAAAATGGAGAAAGGAGACAACGCTCAACTTCCAATTTCAAAGAGGCACAAAGCACTCAAACAAAGTTTTATTCAAAATCAACCATCTTTTACAAATGACCAACACCCCCTACTTATAGTAGTTACGACTCACACATATCCCCATGGCCGACCTAAGAAAATCCGACCTAAACAACTTCAACGACCTACGACTTATGGCACACGACCTAAAGACAACGCGACTTAACATCCAGCGACTTACAATATTACAACATAAAGAAAATACAAACGAGTTACAACACATACAACATATGGCTCAATATATACAACACATAACGACATAACATATTACAACCATACACACATCATGCGACCTTACACAATGCGGCTCATCGACATAACACAGCTACAGGGACGCTTGAGCGACTTAAAGATCAGCGACTCAAGAAAACGGCTTCTGGAAATCTTCACGCGACCTAAGATTGATGCGGCATAGGGTCAAGCAACTTAAATGATGCGGCCTATGATAAAATGGCGACTTAAGCTTCGAACAACTCAAACTATCATGTTAGCAACCTAACTTCAGAACGACCTAAGGCTTGCGGCATCAGATAACATAACTTGTTAGGTCGTGGCTTGGTAGGTCGAGACTTCGTTAGGTCGTAGCACGTTAGCAACCTATGGCATAATTCATGCGATGCATCCTGTTTCACTGCATCATCTATGTCGTTAGGTCGCAAGCGACCTAAGGCATCCGAGCGACCTAAAACAACCAATCTAGTATGGTGCGCTGCATCATCCTCCCCTGTTTGAAAAGAATTCAAACCTGAATTCGCACCTTCCTCTTCTTCAAGACGCTTATCCTTATGATACGGAATCAAGTGTTTGACGTTAAAAACATCGGCCGTATGGATATGATCCGACAACTTCAACTGATAAGCATTATCATTGATCTTCTTCAAGATCTCCACTGGACCAATTTTTCGAGCTTTCAACTTGTTGTAAGTTCCCACTGGAAAACGATCTTTCGTCAACACTGCATAAACCAAATCACCTTCTTTGAAGTCTACACACCTTCGCTTCTTATCCACCATTTGTTTATACTTTTCATTTGATGCAAGCAATCGTCCGTGAAAAGTTCCGTGACACTCCTGCAGCTCATTCACAAAATCACAAACTCGTTTAACAACTCCTTTCTGAGATGGAACTATCGACAAACCCAACGGTCCCTTCGGAATTGCTATATATACTACTTGAAATGGACTGAATCCAGTGCTTCGATTAACAGCGTGATTATGTGCAAATTCCACCTGACATAACTTCATATCCCAGCTCTTCAAATTATCTTTGACATCTCAACATGTTTCCCAACGATCTGTTAACCACCTCCGTTTTCCCATCTGTTTGTGGATGATAGGCGCTACTAAAATTCAGCTTCGTCCCAACCATCTTACACAGACTCAACCAAAAATGGCTTAGAAATCGAGTATCCCGGTCAGAAATAATGGTCTCAGGTAACCCATGTAGTCGATACACCTCTTTAAAGAATAATTGAGCAATACGGACTACATCAGCTGTCTTCTTACAAGCTATGAAATGTGCCATTTTCGAAAATCTACCCACCACAACATATATAGAATCATTCCCTCGTTGAGTTCTTGGCAAACCTAAAACAAAGTCTAAGCTAATACCAACCCATGGTCTAGTAGGCACGGGCAATGGCATATACAATCCTGCATTCGTAGCTGTCCCTTTGGAAACTTGGCATATGTGACATCTCTCCACAAATCTTTCAACTTCTTTTCTCATGGAAGGCCAAAAATATGATTGAGAAATCAACTGCAAAGTATGATCTCTTCCCACATGACCTTCTTCATGCAATTCTTTCAAAATCTTTATTCCCAAACTGCAATCTGGTATACATAATTGATTTCCCTTGAAAAGAAAACCATCCACCAACACAAATTCATCTGTCTTCCCCTTATTGACTTCATCTACAACCTTGGCAGAGTAAGGATCATCAACAAATAATTCTGGCAATACATCAAACCCTGTCACTTCAATTCTCATTGTAGTCAACAAATGATTTCTTCTACTCAATGCATCTGCCACACGGTTTGTAACTCCCGCTTTGTGTTGCACAACAAATGTAAACTGTTGTAAGTATGCAATCCACGAGGCATGCCTAGCTGCAATCTTGTCCTGCCCTTGCAAATGCTTCAACGCTTCATGATCAGTATATAAAACAAATTCTTTATGGAACAAATGGTGTCTCCAATGCTTCACAGCTTGCACAACAGCATAAAATTCTACATCATAAGTATTATATCTCATCTTGTCTCCCGAAAGCTTCTCACTAAAATAAGCAATAGGACGGCCCCTCTGACTTAACACCCCTCCAATTCCAACCTTAGATGCATCAGTATGTAGCTCAAACAACAACTGAAAGTCTGGTAATACTAGAATGGGCGCTGACGTCAAAAGTTCCTTGATCTGCTCAAAAGCAAATCCTGCTTCCTCTGACCATGAAAATTTCTTCCCCTTCATACAATCAGTAACTGATGCCATCACGCTACTGAAATGTGGAATAAATCTTCGATACAATGATGCTAAACCATACTTCTAATTTCTGTTGTCGTCCTGGGTTGTGGCCAATTTCTGATTGCTTCAACTTTATTATGATCCACCTGTATACCTCCTTCTGATACAACATATCCAAAAAATAAAACACTATGCTTCATGAACACGCATTTCTTCGTTGCAGCATAAAATTGTTCCTGTCGTAGTATTATTAACACTTCTCTCAGATGATGCAAGTGTTCTTCTGGGCTTCCACTGTATATCAGTATATCATCGAAATACACCACCACGAACTTCCCAATAAATGGTCTAAAGATCTGATTCATCACCCGCATAAACGCACTAGGTGCATTCGAAAGACCAAACGACATAACCAGCCATTCATACAACCCCTTCCGTGTCTTGAACGCTGTTTTCCATTCATCCCCTGGTCGAATTCGAATTTGATGGCACCCACTTTTCAGATCAATCTTTGAAAATATAGTAGCTCCATTCAACTGGTCTAACAAATCATCCAATCTAGGCATTGGAAATCTGTACCTCACAGCAATCTTGTTTAGTGCCCGACTATCGGTACACATCCTCCACGTTCCATCCTTCTTTGGCACTAACAAGGCTGATACTGCACAAGGACTTAAACTTTCCTGTACGCGCCCTTGTTCAAGCACTCTTCCACCTACCATCTCAACTCCTCGTGTTCTTTTGGACTCATCCTGTAATGTGGTCTATGTGGTAAAACAGCTCTCGGAACAAGATCAATTTGATGTTGTATGTCCCTCAAGGGTGGTAACTCTTTCGGCAATTCTTCAGGAAATACATCTTCAAACTCCTCCAACACTGGTTTGACTTCCTCTGGAACTTCAACCTCCTCACTACTTTCATGTCCGATCAACAAAAACACTTCAGGCTCATCCTCCACTTCCTTGACAAACTCCTTCAAAGATAGCATAGTCTTTAGTTCTTCAATCTCCTCCAACTTGCTTTCTTCCTGTTGTCGCTTTTTAGAAACTAAAGTGATTTTGGTACCCTCGAACATGAAACTATAGCAATTACTCCTCCCATCATGTTGCACAGCTCTATCGTACTGCCATGGTCTCCCCAACAGTAAATGACATACGTCCATATCCACAACATCACACCAAATATCATCTTTGTACTTCTTTCCAATGGAGAAAGTTACACGAACTCTTTGACCAACTTTCACTTCTCCACCTTTCCTCAACCAAGCTAATTTGTAGGGTTTGGGATGCTTCTCTGTCTTCAACGCCAACTTCTTTAT
This sequence comes from Allium cepa, assembly GCA_030765085.1. Taxonomy (NCBI): domain Eukaryota; kingdom Viridiplantae; phylum Streptophyta; class Magnoliopsida; order Asparagales; family Amaryllidaceae; genus Allium; species Allium cepa. The sequence continues at coordinate 738,965,946 of CM060943.1, forward strand.
AGCTTCTGAAGAGATAATATTGTCACAGCTTCCTGCATCGATAACAAACTTGCAAACCTTCCTCAGAATAGTGCACGTCGACTGAAAGATATTACTCCTCAACCAACTAGTCTCCTCTTCCTGTTTTGGCGTCAAGCAAGATCTTCTCATCATTAAATTACACCCTTCGTCTCCCGACACTTCTTCTTCCTCCTCAGCTTATGGTGAATTAGAACATTCTACTTCTGCATCCTCATCCTCAACCTCAGCAACCATCACTCGCTTCTTCGGCTTCAGACATTCATTTCTCTTGTGACCAAACTCGTGATAGTTATAGCACTTGAAATTGTTGTTGACCTTGGTCTTAGCAACTTCATTGACAACCGGTTTAGTAACAGCCTTGGAAACATTCGTATTGCTACTAGCCTCTTTCACTTGATTGTTGGAATTTGTAAACACACCACCTCCTCTTCTGCCTTGCTTCTCCCAAGCTAGCGCCTTCTGGTGTGCTTCAGCAACGGATCTTGGATCAAACATATTCACCATATCCTGAATTTGCATTCTCAACCCTCCAACAAATCTAGTTGTTAATTGCTCCTCCGTCTCCATGATGTCATTTCTAGCAATCAACTGATAAAATTCTTCTGCATAATCATTCACCGTCTTTGTTCCCTGTCTCAAATTTTGTAAGCGTTGATACATAAGAGACTGAGAAAGTAGCTTTCATCAACTTCTTCATCTTCTCCCATGACTCAGTCTTTGACTTTCCCATTCTTTCCCGTGTAAGTTTAGTTTGCTGCCACCATGCCATAGCTCTTCCCCTCAATCGTGTAGCAACCAACTTAACTCTACAATGCTTGGGTATTTTCTTAAAGTCAAAAATTTCTTCAACATTTGATAACCAATCCAGAAACTCTTCCGCGATCATTCCACCTTTGAATTCTGGAATTTCAGTCTTCATGCCCGACTCCCATTTACGATCATCTTCTACTTCCCGATAGTGATTTTGTACTTGGTCTCGATCTTGATAATGAACACTATATCTATCACCATCTTCATCATAATCAAATGTACTTCGATATCGATCTCGACCATCAACATCTCTATGATCACGCATATCTCTTCTACTATGTCTTTCAGCATCACGATATGGCTCATCTCCAAACTCACGTGGAGTTCTTCTCTCTTCATTTCTATACCCATGGTGTTCTCGTCTCATTGAAACTGATGATTCTCTTCGATCTCGATAAGATTGTGGCGACACCCTCCTTGCTTCCGTAACTGATGGCGAAACTCTGTTTCCTCCATGGTTCGAGAATGGTGATCTTCTCCGTTGACTTTGATTCATATCGATCATCAATTTCTCCAATCTACCAATTGCCTCATCCAACTTCTCATTGAATTTATTGCTAATTCGTTGTTCCATTTGTTCAGCATATTATCTTTTATACAGATCTTCAACATTTTGAGGACGATTAGCTCTTCTCGACGGCATTGTAGAATCTTCGAACACACACTTCAATACTTAGCTTTGAAAAGGATTTGGCTCGGCTACACTTCACTCGGCCTGCACTTCAACAACTGACTTTCGGCCTGTACTTAGCTCAGTCTTGATCAAACAAACAACAACTCCCACTCTCGGCCTTGATCAAACAAAGTGATGCACAACTCCAGAACTTCCTCTTTACTCCCAATAGGCTCGGCTTAGCTATGATTGGCTAAGTCTAGCTCTGATACCAAACTGACGCAGCAGATATTACGGATGATAACGAAATGAAGATTTCGCGTCAAACTAACCGATGAAACAATTAGTTGAAACAAGATAAATCGATGGATTGAAAATACCGAACACCCAAATTCGTTGATCTCAAGAGATATCGAATTCTAGCTATCTCCAACACGTTGATTGCGCACGATACCGTGTTAAAAGATCGACGATTCTTCTACGTTGATCTCGTGCACGAGATTCCATGAATCGGCTCCAAATCCGTTGATTCGAGCGCACTCGAATAACCGAAAATGGAGAAAGGAGACAATGCTCAACTTCCAATTTCAAAGAGGCACAAAGCACTCAAACAAAGTTTTATTCAAAATCAACCATCTATTACAAATGACCAACACCCCCTATTTATAGTAGTTACAACTCACACATATCCCCATGGCCGACCTAACAAAATCCGACCTTAACAACTTCAACAACCTACGACTTATGGCACACGACCTAAAGACAATGCGACTTAACATCCAGCGACTTACAACATTACAATATAAAGAAAATACAAACGAGTTACAACACAAACATACGACTCAATATATACAACATAATGACATAACATATTACAACCATACACACATCATGCGACCTTACACAATGCAGCTCGTCGACATAGCACAGCTACAGGGACGCTTGAGCGACTTAAAGATCAGCGACTCAAGAAAATGGCTTCTGGAAATCTTCACGCGACCTAAGATTGATGCGGCATAGGGTCAAGCGACTTAAATGATGCAGCCTATGATAAAATGGCGACTTAAGCTTCGAACAACTCAAACTATCATGTTAGCGACCTAACTTCAGAACAACCTAAGGCTTACGGCATCAGATAACAAACTTGTTAGGTCATGGCTTGGTAGGTCGAGACTTCGTTAGGTCGTAGCACGTTAGCGACCTATGGCATAACTCATGCGCTGCATCCTGTTTCACTGCATCATCTATGTCGTTAGGTCGCAAGCGACCTAAGGCATCCGAGCGACCTAAAACAACCAAGCTAGTATGGTGCGCTGCATCATCGACCTTGTGGCATATCCAGTGATACACTGTGTACATCACAAGCTATTTATGTATGATGAATTCAAATTTAAATGATGACGAACAACCCAAATAACTGAGGCAAATATTATTTTCAAAATTCACATTTTATTTTATACTGCAAAAATATTTTATTTTCAATTTTACTGCATCAATGTATATTTTTGCAGATTGCTCAGATGCTGGATTCACATTGGAACGAAGTTGAAGATAAATACGAGTGTGAGTGATATGTAGCGAGGTGCAAATGTAAATGTGAATTGTGATTTAATCAAATTTGTATTATAATTGAAATTGTATATATATAGTGAGAGCTTGAAATTCATACTATTCAAAAAATTGTAATAAATATTTGTTTGAATAAAATATCCATCTGAATTCAAATTCTGTGTTATTTATTTTATACATCAAATATTTATTTAATCTGTGAAAATAAAATAGTATATTAACAAATATATTTAAATGAATATATATATGTTTATTATCATAAACAAAAAATAATATAGTCGCATATTCAATAATCTCCCCCTTTTGATGATAACAAACATATATTTTAGATTTTGAATTTGTTAAATGTATTTGATCATTCAATTTGCTCCCCCTATTTGAATGCTTCCTCTCTACACAAAGCTCCCCCTTCATATATGCATACAATTAAAAATATGCAAATGAGCCTAGATGCAAATAGAAAATATTTGACCTTTACTTGATTTTATTTGACAGAATCTTAACTTTTCTCTCCTCCTTTTGTTATCAGCAAAAGAGTAATAGTGTTAGAAATATAGAGATAAAGTGATTGATATTAATACAACATTAAAACTCAATCGATTATAAATATTAAATTTCAATAAAAAATCAAATAAAAATCATAAATACTCTGTTAGGCGCATACTCGACGTTTAGAATGATGGGAAAGATGTCATCATGTAAATCCGTACAGTTTTGTCTATTTGTGGTATATATATATATATCAGGAATTTGAATATCTACCAACCATGCATAACCGTTAGGACTTTTAAATGAGATTAGTAGTATTCCAATTTTATTTTAAAAAAATGAATTCAAGTATCTTCTAACCACGCATAACCGTGAGGACTTTTAAAAGGGATTAGAATCAACTTGTTTTTAAAAAAAAATCAATTTTGATATGCGTTCCATACATGCATAACCATGAAGATTTTTAAATGAGCATGGAAGCACATAACAAATTCCAAGTAATTCACTCATGCAAAACCGTGAGGACTTTTAAATAAGAGTGAATACTTTGGATTTTATTTTATTTTATTTTTTTGTTTTTTGTTTTTTTATTTTTTATTAAAAAAAATAATCGACAAATTATATTGAATTTTAATGAGTGATGGTCATTAGAAATATGATAGAAAAAGAGATGGTCATGAAATTTTTACCAACAAAACGTTTTATAACTCTTGTTCAAATTTCTAAAGAAATTTACTAATTATACCATCTCGAGTCATAATATATGATAAATATCAACACTCATCACTTTTTCAATCACTATTTATCCTTTTGATAATTAGTAGGGAGTCAGATTAGTCAATGTTATAATTTAAAAATTAAATTCAAAAATAATTATAAAATTAATTTTTCTAAAAATGACCAATCTGAAAACAAGGTCAAAAATGATTTTCTAGAAGGGGTTTTATGAGAAAAATTTCTGCTATTTGAAAATTATTTGAAATGAAAAATATGAAGATGTTTTCTTTGAAAAACGATGCAGTTACTAAATATCTCAACATAAATCACGTTCCACTAGTAATTTTTCTATCAAATAGATTACCAGTGTAATCTGCATCTGAATTTTTCTTTCACTCAAAATTATCATTAATTGAATTTTACAGACCAGACCATGAAGTGTGCGTCAAAATATCTTAAAATCAATTTTAACAGCTTTTTAAATGTAATTCTCTTGAATTTGAATTGAAACTGTGTAAATAATCAAAAACCGTGAATATAGAGTCAACCGTAAAATAACCAAATGTATCATCAGCCAATAAAACACTATTATTAATCCAAACTAATATATATGAAGTAATTCAAAGACTCTAGAGATTTTTATAGTGTTCTTGGCATAAGAATATAATTGGCCAACAATTTTGAATAAGTCAGAATCATTAACATCAATTATTTCATCATCACATTATTGGCTGATTTAATTCAGAATACGGTGCAGATTATCACATTTAATATATCGTTCAAAACAAACACACTATTACCTGTTTTACCTTTACGATATTTTCCGTTGTTGTCCATTGTGATTCTATCACCTTTGTACTAGGTTAAGGAACTTTGCTTTGTCGCCTGTTGTGTTTCTAGAACAGCCAGAATCTAGATAACACTGTTGTTCCTTAACCTGCCACCACTCCTACATGATAAAAAGTTTTTGTGACCGATTTGTTTTTATAGGTCCATTGTTGTTAGTGGCAGAATATTTTGAAAAATAATTTTATGGAGACTCAAAACTATTAATATATGTTCCTTTCGGCACCCATATTTGTTTAACTTTGAGAGATTTTATATTTGTGCCTTTTGGAACCCAAATTGGTACAGTTTTTATGGGTTTGGGTCTATAACAACAATTGTATTGATTGTGTCCAAATTTTCTATAAATTGTGCACATTGAATTTACTTGATTAATCTCAATTCAAACATTTTTAGATTGATTATACCCAACTCCTTGTCTAACTGCATTAACAGTTTGTTTTCCTAATAGCATATTCAACGATTTTTCACTTTTTGAAAATTTATCTAAAGTCGTTGACAGTTGTTGGACTTGTATTTTGAAAGATTCATTTTCGTTCAATAATTGTGCAAACTTTTTAATAGAGTTGCTCTCTTAGTATTTTCACTCTTTTTCAAAATCAGAATTTCATTTTCAAGTGATTTTATAATAGTTTCCGATTTTTTAATTTCTTCTTCAAACAATGGACACTTGTCACACTTAGGGCACTTATTTTGATAGTTTTTTACTAATTGTTCAAGATGATCATTTACTTCAATCAAACTATCTCTTTGTGATTCAATTTTAGCATATTTCTCCCTAAATCGTTCAAACAGCCATTTACTTTGTGGAAATATATATGTAATTCAGAGTGAGTAAGTTTTGATACCTCGCTTGGCTCGTCATCGTCGCCATCAGTTATATTATCTTGAAGGCACATATCTGCTTTCTCATTCTTACTGCTAGTACTTTGATTATCTTCATCACTTGTATTCCACGTGGCTGCAAAATTTCTCCTTTTTGATTTTTTTTCAAAGTCCGTCGATTTTGAGGACAATTGGGCTTGATGTGTCCGGGTTGATTGCACTTATGACAGATGATTTTTCTTTGTTCTGTATTATCTAAAACTTTGGTTGTTCTGCTTTTTAATTTTAGATTTAGAGCTAGATTTCCGTATTTGCGATTCCACCTTTTTAATTTCTTTATTACCATTTCCAACTCTGCTGCTCCATCGTCGTCGTCGTCGTCGTCACTTTCAGTTGTTCCTTTGAGAGCTATTGATTTCTTTCGAGTATCTCCTCCTTCACGCTCTTCCTTGAATTTTATTTCTAGCTCATAAGTGGTGAAATTTCCAATGAGTTGTTCTACTTTGATTTTTTTTAAAAATTTCGACTCTTGAGTGGCAGTTACTTTTGCTTCAAAACTTCGTGGAAGGACTCTGAGGATTTTTTGGACTACCTCCAACTCTGTGTATGATTTTTCGAGAGCTTTTGATTTGTATACGATACTGGAATGTCGTCCATACATCTCTTTGACATTTTCTTCCCTCTCCATTGTAAAGTTCTCGTATTCGCTGCTTAGCATGGCAAGGCGAGATTCTTTGACTTGAGATATTCCTTCGTGAGTCACTTCTAGCGTGTGCCATATTTGCTGCGCAGTTAGACAATGTGAGACACGATTAAATTCAAACTGATCTAATGAACAAATAATCGAATTCATAGCTTTGGCATTAGTATTCTGTAACTTATTTTCTAGATCTGTCCATTGATCCTTCGGTTTATTTATTTCCTGATTATTTACAATTATAGTTGGTACTCTATATCCTGTCTCAACAATATCCCAAGCGTCAATGGTTTTTAGAAAAATTTCCATCCTATTTTTCCAGTAAGCATATTCACCATTGAACATTAGTGGTCGAACTATGGACTGACCCTCTGCAAAAGCATTACTAAAAGAAGCCATTTTAAAAATTCAAATTTTTAAAACAAAAATTGGTTTCTGAAAAAAATCGAATTTTTTAAAACAAAAGTTGACTTCTATTCCTAGCTCTGATACCACTTGTAGGATCAATTTCACCCTAGAAGGGGTGAATAGGGTGATGCTATTAATTATAAATATTATTGCAGAAGCTTATAAAATTATTTCAACAAAGATATATCAAAATAATAGCAGCACAGATAATAGCAAAATAATAAACGCAGAAATAGAACGATACAGAATTTATCCAGCTTTGGCAAAACCCTACCTACGTGTTGCTTCCAAGGTTTCTTCTAGAAATTAAGCGGTCATACGTTTACACACGTAAACTCGTGACATCCGCTATCGACTAGCCTTAACTTTACGCTCAAAACCCTACCACAACTCAGCCATTGAGTTGCGAATTCTCAAATTACACCACGTAGTTTGTCCCCTAGTCACACGACTAGAAATTACAACGTTTCAAAGAAGAATTTAAATTTAAAAACTAATTTAAACAATCGAAAACCCTAATTGAAAAATTAAGCCCAAATATAATTGTAAACAAGCCGTCCCCTTTTCTTTTATTTCTTTATCGGCTTGGTTCCTCTTTTATTTACTCCATTCCTTTTTGTGAAAATGGCGGCCGTTCCTTGTGAAAAATATTAGCTTCTTCGTTGCTCGTTCATTTCTAAAAATTAGGGCTTTTTGAAGCCGACTTTAAATTGATCGATCGAATCGGGATTTCACTCTCTTGCTCTGTCGATCGATCATCTCTTCACTTTGCTCATGGCTCCTTCGATGATCGAGTTCGATCTTGCTCCGATATGTAATTTGTGCTTTTGCTTCTTCTGATTTTGCGTACTTGAACTCGATGGATTTGAAAGCCGACGATGAATGGGTTTATATAGGATTCGAATTCCTATTTTCTCGTTCGTATATAATAATTTTAATTTGTTAATTTATCTTGCTCGGTCGGTCGTTGTTGCTTGGATACTTGAGATTGATTCTGACTTTATCAATTTCGTATATTTATGATTTCTTGATGGTCATGGCTTTGATTTCCCTGATGTTGTTTTTCTTTCTCATCACGGTTCTTACTTTGATCTGTTTCTTTGATATTGAACTGTTGACTTCGGTCACTTGACTTTATTTATGCGATTCCATGACTTGATAATGTCTTCGGTCATCACCGCTGCATTGATATTGTTTTTGGTCATTTTAATTTGAACTGCAGGTGACTTTCAAACTTGATATTGATTTTTGTTAACTCGTGTTTCTCATATTACCTACTGTGAGAAAACAGTGACTTTGACTTTGCATTTTCTTTGTGTATTGTTACTGCATACGTGTTCATCATGTTGTCCACTGTATCATGAGTTTTTGGTTGACTTTATTCTTTGTGCTTGACTTTGGCCATTGAATTTTTCTCTACAGCTTGTCTGGTTCATTGTTTCATGTATGCATATATGTGCTATCATCTTGTACATCTCCGTGAGGAGTAGTTCTGCATTGCTGTGTCTATACATTTATTATCACCTCTAGTATACCTTGAACTTCAACTATGCTCGAGTCTGGTTCATGTTGTATTTGTGTTCTGTGTTTCCAGTCATCATTTCTGGATTTAGTAGTTCACATTGATTTCCACTTGTATACATACATACAGTTATGGGTGTATATAGGTGTGTGCATATGGAGTCTTTGGATAGTTTGTACCACTACCTTTATGCACTTGTGTTGTTTGTCAATTCATGTACTCTGGTTGTCATGTATGTGAAGTAGTGTTCCATTCCTATGTACATTAGTCTTTGATCTGTTGGCACTGGTTTATAAGATACACTTGTTTGCTTCCCTGACTCGACCTGATGCTTGCATATCATGACTGCACTGTTCACTATATATATGGGTTGTTGCACCATGTTGTTTGCTGTGGATATTGTGTTCATGTATTCTTCTGTTTAGTATTAGTACATTGTCCACTTCGTTTCACTGTTGCATACAGTTGAGTTATTCTGTATAGACTTTGGTCATTTGTGTTAGTGTATTTGGACTTGTACTCTTGTGTCTGCACTGTGTCTGGCTTAGGTTGAAGTGTTGATTGGGCTGTTTTTGATTTATTAATATGTGCACATTGTAACTGTCAACTTGGTTTTGGGCTTGTTGCCTTGATCATATTGACTTCATGTGTGTAGTTTCCTTTCACTTAAATCAGTTGTATTTTCTCCATGTATTCGTGTCTCAGTAATGCATCGCTTGGCCATATGTATGCATCGAGGCAGTTTGTATTTGTGTTGTAGCTGTTGTTTGCACCTGTATATTTTCATTATTTGTACTCGAGTATTGCCTTTGTTCAAGTCTTCATTGGGTATGTTGGTATGGGTTTGCACTTTGCTCATTTGAGTCATTTTCATGTGTATGACTTGAACTTTGGTCACTTGTATTTAACAATTTTGTATTGCACCTGAGTTGAATCCAGCTTAAAGCTCGGGTTTGACCTTGTTCTGATATTGTGACATTATTTTTATTGCACTTGTGTTGAGCCCGGCGTTTTGGGTTTGACCTGTGCTCACCTGTCCCTGTAATTTTATCAAGTGTATATATCGGTGTGCACGACCTTGTGGCATATCCAGTGATACACTATGCATGTCACAAGCTGTTCATGTATGATGAATTCAAATTTAAATGATGACAAACAACCCAAAAAACTGAGGCAGATATTATTTTCAAAATTCACATTTTATTTTATACTGCAAAAATATTTTATTTTCAATTTTACCGCATCAATGTATATTTTTGCAGATTGCTCAGATGCTGGATTCACATTGGAATGAAGTAGAAGATAAATACGAATGTGAGTGATATATAGCGAGGTGCAAATGAAAATGTGAATTGTGATGTAATTAAATTTGTATTGTAATTGAAATAGTATATATCAAGGTTTTAAATATCGGATTTCGGCCACGTTTTGTCTCGGAATTTTTACACAAGTTATCTCGTATCGGGAGAGATCTCGGACGAGATGAGTACATATCGGGTGTACATCTCAGATTGACATCTCGGGTCTTATAATGCATCTCGGGAATATCTCGGATGTACTTATGTGTTTAAAATTGATGTGTCAAAAATTTATTTAACGATTATAACTTTCTTAGTAAAAATAAAAAATGGTAACATACTTGATTTACATGGAAAAAGAAATATTTTTAGAAGAGTAGTAGCTTGATTTGCTTAATTGATTTGGTAATGACCGAATAATATCCTTTTATTTGAATGTTATAAAGAAGTGAAACCTTTCGCTATGACTCATTAAGATAAAAAGTAAAGAATATGTTCAAGAAGTTGGTAAATTACAATTGGATTGAGTAGTTTCTTTTGAATCAATATGAAAATAAAAATTATTATGGAAAATAAGAAAAATGTATAGCTTCGGATGAGATCTCGGATTGAGATTTTGATCCATATATCGGGTGAGATTTGAATATCTCGGACGAGATGAGTCTCGAGGGAGATATGGAGGAGATTTGATGTCTCGTCTCGTTTAAGTGTGAAAATGAGATCTCGGGCGAGATCTCGGGCGAGATATAGGAGATTTAAAACCATGGTATATATATACTGAGAGCTTGAAATTTGTAAAATTCAAAAAATTGTAATAAATATTTGTTTGAATAAAATATCCGTTTGAATTCAAATTCTGTGTTATTTATTTTATTCATCAAATATTTATTTAATCCGTGAAAATAAAATAGTATATTAACAAATACATTTAAATGAATATATATATATATATATGTTTATTATCATCAAACAAAAAATCATGTAGTCGCATATTCAACACTATTATGTTTTTAAATATAATTAAATTACTTTGATTATTATTATTATTTTGGTCTTTTCTGTTCTGTGAGATGGGAAATTTGAATAAATGGTTTAGTTATACCGTCTGGTATGAGACTTTTGGTAAAGCTTTGCTGGTTATTCATCGGAGTCGTTGCATAAGAACACTTATTGTGGATTGAGTGGAGTTTACGAGCATTGAATAAAAATTTAAATAACACGGAATGGTATGGGACGTCGTAATGATATTTATTTGGTTATTCATTATTGGTAAACATCACTCATATGGGCATACACACACATATATTGATATGGTTCTCACTATTATGAGTAAGGATGGTTATAACTGTGTATCGGTATATGTATAGAACTGTGTCAGTAGATATACATAGTGATATGTGTCAGCCATAGTTTATAAATACGATGTGTTTGTCTATTACTGTCGACTTCCTTTAAAGTATGGAAGTTGAACCAGATTGGCTAGTACCCATCCTAACGGCCTGATCACAGCAGTTATGCCCTAGATCTATGACACCTTATTCTTATTATTATGTGTCAGTAGTGTATAAATTCATTTATCGATAATGTATTGCCCCTCGTGTCACCTAGGCCAGCAATCAATTATCATTTAAGGGGCATGTGCAGGGTCGTGTCCAAGTCCACGCATAGTCGAGCACATTGATGGATATGAGTCACGATGGCCATGATGGTAACTAAGACCTTAGGAGCCATGTCAAATGGACATGTGTGAGTCACCTAAAGCAAGTGTGTGCTGTTAGTTTCCCATTTGGTTCGGTATGTGATAAATAAATATATACTATTTATATTCGTCTAATGATGAGTATGACTATGCAAAATATTGTGTTTCTATAGTATACCCAGTCCCCGCATTATCCATACTTATCTTGTTAGTATGCTATTTTCTATAGTATAAAAGTATGGTTTGATGTTACACATATGTGTGGTATCATGGTACTTACATATATCTATATAGATTACATTATAATCATTGTATCACACTTAAGTTGATCCACAAGTAGTCTTACCCATATGTTTTATACTTGGGTCAGTCCAAAACATTGCAAGCGCATATACTATGTAGCTTTGGCATTTTGGGGAGGTTAATAGTTATAGGATGATACATTCCATGTACTTTTTTGTAGCCTTATTGATGTATTAGTAGTTTTATTTGATAATGTATTGTACAATAGGCTAGAGACTATCTTTTTGTAGCCCTTTGGACTATGTATTGTTTATACACACAGACGCACACATATATAAATATATTTTATTTTCTACGTTTTGACTCTGTGTACTCTAATAGTATTCAGTGACTTTGTATTGTTCTGTCTTGGAAGCACACGCGTTTATTTCTTTATTCTAAGACCGTGTACATTTGTGGTAAGTATTATATGTACCGATGTTAGTACAAGGAAACATTCATATGTGTACTCAATATCGGCTCATTCTCCATGTTACCAGATAATATTCATAGTAATACTCTTGTATAGCATGGGTATAGAGGTGGGGTATTTACATTTAGTATCAAGGTAGGTTTAGAACAACACATGTCATAAGGAGACACAATTTATTGGCCTAGACGGACTTAGATTGTCCCTTAGGAATTGGGTAGATAATATAAATATATTATCTAGGTATATATAGTGATTAGAGGGTGTAGTCATTTGGTAGCGTATTTGTTATTTGTGTGACTTGATGTATTATTACCATTTTGAACATCCTTAACTTATGAATCACTCATATGCAAAGTGAGGAATTGCTGGTCCTTGAGCTAGTCATTCAGACCCAGGTCAATCTAGTGGATCTGGAGGAGTTTATTTAAGTATGGAGCAGCTTATGAAATTAGCAACGAGATCCAGTAGTCGAGCGCTTCCACCGCCCTTAATCTCCCACTTCTTGATTTGACTTTGCGAGGTTGTATAGAAATTATGCTAAACTTAGAGGAAATACCTCCAATGGTAAAGATGTAGTGATAGGTGTGTAAGCTTGGCTAAAGACATGTGAACGCATCCTTACATGATTGGGTATTGTCGACTAAGAAAAAGTCCAAGTTGCTTCCGTCCAGCTTCAGGAAAGGTCATTGGATTGTATGAGCTTTTGGTAGCAGAGACTGATGAGTCAGAGCTGAATTAGGATGATTTCAAGGTTTGATTTGAGAGGAATTTTCTTCCAGATGTTGAGAAGGCAGCTATGGCTCATAAGTTTATAGATCTAAAGCGGCTTAACATGTCCATACCTGAGTATATTTCTACATTAACACGCTATTGAAAAAGAACCAGAAATTCGTTTATGGGCTGAAGAAACTTTTAAGGAAGGCTCTTATACCTTAGTTAAAGGTTACTATTGAGAAACTTGTGGATATGACACTGAGCCTGGAAGAAGAGGAAAAGGAAAGTGGTAAAGATGAGTCAAATATTAAGGCAATTGTTGGACAAAAGTGAAGTTTCCTTTCAGGAAGCAAAAGCCCAGATTTCAAGACAAGCAGTTAGTGAATGCTAGCACACTAGAGTCTAGGAGTCATGCGGGAGAGACTTTGAAGTGCTATAAATATATAGATAGAAAGGGAAATTCTCTAGAAAGTATTCCGAACCTCGTCGGGTCCCATTTCAAAAGAAGTGTAAGATCTACAATAAGAAGGGGCATCTTAGCTACACTTGTCCTATAGCCGAGAAAAAGATTAGGAAGCTAAATTTTATAGGGGTAGCGGGTAGCAGTTAGCACCTCTCGGGCTAAAGGGAAAGATTCTACTATTTTAGAAGGTATGATTTATTTCAAAATAATTTCTATTAGAATTCTATTCGATATGGGTGTATCACACTCATTTGTAACGAAAGAACTTGTGGATAATTTCAATCTTGACATCATATATTTAGTCACATCTTTAAGCATCGTGTATCCTATTGGAGGATACACAACTCAGAAAATGTCATGTAAAGATGTTGAATTGCTTTTGGATGGCTACTCTTTTCACTATGATCTACATGTATTTCAATACACGGAATTTGGCATCATCCATGGGATTGATTGGGTGGAACGTTACGAGGCATATCTTTTATGTTCTTAAAGGATTGTGACTCTTAGCTATTCAGATTATGAGGAAAGGGTGAGTATTGACCTTGTATGTGTTAGTGAATATTTGAGTGGATCTCCTTTTATTATTGAAGCTCGAGATGAGAATGAGACTGCACGGATTCCAGTGGTTAAGGAATACCTGGATATCTTTGAACCTATAACAGATCTCCCTCCCAAGCAGGCTATTGAATCCCAAAAAGATCTTGTTCCCTGATCTCAACCCGTTAGTCGACCTCCAGCTTGAATGTCCATAAAAGAGAACAAAGAAATTAAGAAGCAGCTATCTGAACTAGATTCGAAGCATTTTATTAGATCGAGTAGTTCTCCCTAGGGAGTCGCAGCTGTATTTGTAAAGAAGTTAGATGGATCCCTTAGGATATGTATCACCTATTGGAAGTTGAATGAGCTTAAGGACAAGTGTCCCATTCCTAGTATTGACAATATATTCGATCAGTTGAGTGGGGCTAAGATCTTCTTATAGTTGGGCCTGGGTATGAGATTTCATTAGCACAGAATGGTTGAAGATATCATTCATTTGACTACATTTAGAACCAAATATGCCATATATGAATGGCTAGTGATGTCATTTAGCTTGAAAAATGCTCCAGCTCGCTTCGTGGATCTTATGAATAGAGTCTTCAAAGACTACTGGGATAAGTTCGTCCTAGTTTTCATTGATGATTTACTGGTGCACTCTAAATATAAGTCGAAGCATAAGAAGCACCTCAGGGCAATAAGGATGAATAAGTTAAAATCCAAGTTCTCAAAATCTAATTTTGGCAAAGGCAAGTTCAATTCTTAGTTTATTTTTTTTCAAAAAGGGTATCTCAGTAGACCCTACAAAGGTAGAAGCAGTATAGAACTAGAAACGAACTGGAACAGTTTCAGAGATCAGTAGTTTTTTAGGATTAGCCGAGTATTATTGGTGATTCATACAAAAATGATCGAAGATAATGCATCCTCTGACTAACCTTACCAGAAAAGGAGCGAAGTTTCAATGGACGGATAAGTGTGAAGAAGCTTGCCAGGAAGTAAAGGAATTGCTTACGAATGCTCTTGTACTTATTGTATCAAAAGGAACCAGGGTCTGGAGATTTATATAAGTGCCCATGGTTTTGTGTTGGGTGTAGTACTAATGCAGAAAGGAAGAGTTGTGGAGTATGCATCAAGATAGTTATGACCTAATGAGATTAGATATGCTACACATGTCTTGAAATTGGTAGTTATAGTGTTCGCATTAAAATTTGGCAACACTACTTGCTTGGAGAGAGATTTGTATAGTACGCAGATCATAAGTTGCTGAAGTCTATGTTTACCTAGAAAGATCTCAATATGAGACAATAATGATGGCTAGGATTTCTAGTAGCATTTGATTTTGAGATCTAGTACACGCCTGGTAAAGGCAATCACATTGCTGATGCATTGAATTGAAAGCACCAAGCTGCAATCTTCAAGATGATAGCTTAGTGGAAAGATATCGAGACTCGATCTATTGTATGAGATTCGAGACAAGAACTCTATAGCTTGTTTAGACATGGCATTAGCTAGCCTTATAACAAGGCCATTTCTAATTGATCGGGTCATAGAAGAATAGAAGAAAGATCTTACTACTTTAGCTTTTATTCAGAGGCTAGAATCTAGAGGTGAAGGTTAAGATTTAGCTAGCTATTCTCTAAATTCTCTTAGATGCTTACGAAGAGGGAACAAGATAGTAGTACTTGATGTTGATGACCTCCGTAGAGAAGTATTCGAAGATCGCCAAAAATCATGATACACCATACACCCAGGCAGTAGTAAAATGTACATAGATATGAAACGACTCCACTATTGGAAAGGTATGAAATGTGATATTCGAAAGTTTGTTAAGGAGTGCATGAGCCAGTTAGTGAAGGTGAAGTACCAAAGACCTAGTGGTATTCTACAGCCGTTAAAAATCCCTCAATGGAAATGGGATCAAGTATGAGTGGACTGATAATCAATTATTCGCTTATATAAATCCAACTAGAATGGGTTTTACATTTTGTGGTTACATGTGTCAATGGATTTCGTGGATGGGCTACCATGGTCTAGAAGTGGACATGACAACATTTGGGTAGTAGTGGATCAGTTGACTAAGTCAGTGCACTTCATATTGGTGAAGTCGAACCAAAATACAACTTATTTAGCTCAGCTATATATGAAAGAAGAGACGAGACTTCATGGAGTTCCTAGGTCCATAATTTGCGATAGTGATCCCTTGAGCAGAGGTCTGGAAGAGTTTCCAGTTAGCATTCGAAACAAATCTGAATTTTATTACAACATATCATTCGTAGACAGATAGACAAATGGAGAGAGTGAACAAGATTCTTGAGGATTTGTGCATGTGTTCTAGATTTTGGTGGTAATTAGGAGGACCATCTATGCTCGCCTCAATTTGCGTATAATAATAGTTATCAAGCTGAATCTGCATGACTCCGTTAGAAGATTTATATGGTAGACCATGTCAATCGCCGTCCTGTTGGTTGGAGTCTAAAGACAAGTTTGTTATGGGTCCAGATTCTATTGGAGAAGCAAAAAAGAAGATTGAGCTGATTAGACAAATAATAAAGGAAGCTCAAGATCGATAGAAATCGTATGCTGATCGTAGATGGAAAGATATAGAGTTTTCAGTTGGAGATCTAGTGTACATGAAGATTTCTCTAGTGAAGGAGTTATGAGATCCAGCAAATCGGGAAGTTAGGACCACGTTTTGTGGGTCCGTACTCGATTACTAGATGTGTTGGTAGAGTGGCATTCATAATTGCATTTCCTTATTATGTCTCCAAGATTCAAAATGTCTTTCATGTATCTCAACTAAGGAAGTGCTCAAATGATATAGAGACTATTGTCGAAGCTAGAAACATTCGTGGGCTTGAATTATTATCTGATCCAACGTACGTGTAACATCCAATTAGGATAGTTGACTCTAAAATCCGACAACTCATAGCAAAAAAGTTCTGTTGGTGAAAGTACAGTAGTTGGACAATCATTGGATTGAACTTGGGAGACACAGGATCTAGTTGAAAAATCCTATCTCAAGTTATTCTCAAGTGCGTATGAGTCGGGTATGTAATTAGTTCTTTGTCTATTATTAGTTGGTGGTGTATAGAGCTAGAATTTATCTAGCTAGTTATAGATTTTCCCAAATAAGGAATTGCGAGGATGCAATTTTCTCGAGAAGGGAGTCTATAACATCCCGTTGTTAAGAAGCAATTAATCAATAATTAAATAATAATAATTAATGTATGAAATGTGACTAGAATTAATTAATATGCATCAGCATCGCCTGTTTCAATGGACTCAGCACCCCTAATTTCACCCTCTTCGGCATTATCCCAAGTCCCCTCGACTGGGGGCACAACATGATTATTGATTGTACCTTCTTGTTTTGCAGCATATCTTGGTAGCGCATCGCTTCCTAGAAGCTCAATGCTGCGACCTTCCTCCAACAATCGAAATAGAGATAACCATTCATCGGTTACAAGATCCTTATCTTCGACCAAAATGGCATGAACTATAGAAATTGTCCGTGAAAAACTATCACCCTCTGGACGTGGACAGACACCTATTGATTTTTAGAATATTAATTGATTCAGGATATGACCTGGGTAAAAGAATTTGATTATAGAGCGAAGATGACACTTATGCCCTTTCAACCATTGCCTTGCAAAGCCAAGCAAACGTCGAACATAAAACCATTCCTGTTTGAAGAGGCTGAGCTTGTCCCAAGAAGCAGTTAAGACTTGACAATTGGGTGAAGGCTTAAGGAAAATGTAGGAAAGACTCCATGTCCGTCATTTAAAGTTATAAATAAACCTGATGTCCTCGGGAGTTGGCGAGTGGAATAGGACGTTCATAAATAGTAGAAAGTGCCATGGAGAAAGGCAAAGCTGTTCGGGTGTAGTTGAGTAGGAGCTATTCCAAGATATTTTAGCATCTTCCATATAAAAGAATCGAAGGGTGTCATGCATCCGGTCTAGCACATGAACTTATTTCATGTCGTATATCCTTCCAAGAGCGAATGAGCCCTGTCATTCACTAAAGGAACCGAAACGTCTTCTAAGGGAATTCCGTGTCTAGTACATAACCTAAAAAGTGCATCCTCATCAATTCTGGAGGATTGAGAACCTTTTGGGTTATCTAAAAATATATCTCTTTCTATAGCATCTTGGGCACACTTATATCTTCCACCAGTAGGGCCGAAACATCATAGAAAAGGTCAACCGATGGGCTAGAAACTTCTGTTTGTTCAGATTGACTACCGAGGGAAAGCCTGCTATATATAGTTTCAAAACTCAGATCAGCTTCGAGATTACTATGTTATGAAGTAGGTCCAGAAGAAATCATAGCTAGACGCTCTGAACATTTGAAGTCCATGTTAACTATACTCGGTAGATAATTGAGACTAGAAAAGTTCACCTGTCTCCCCGTGCTAAGTGTAAGTTAGTGTGGTGCAATGTCGTGTAGTGCAAAGATAAGTAACTTAAAACAAGAAATGAAGTTAAATGACAAGACTTTGGATTCTGACCAGAGCGACCGTCATCGCTGACCGTCTCAACCAGTGAATAGATTGATCGGTTATGTAACCTTTGGGATCGATAATCGGCACAACGAAGTGTGAAATCCATTGTTAAAGTACATATGTTAAAAATTTGGTTCATGTTCAAAATCAAAGGATTTGATCGTTCAATTTCGAGTTCAATAGTGAATATGCAAATCCTATTTTTCATCATCGTCATACATTCAAGTTCATTAAGATGGGATTGGTTATAATTGCTCAAAAAAGTGATTATGGATTGGTTTTTGAGTTCAATTCAAAGCCTAGAGTTCACCAACTACATGTATGTCGATCCCTATATAGCCGAACTCTATCCCAGAGCAAAAAACAACCAATCCCTTCCCTTACTTGTTCCTTGTCGATCCCTTTGTCGACCAAAATTATCGGTCCCTCTATGTTAGCTTCCACTACCGATCCTTTCCATTCACCATACTACCGATCCCTCCATGCAAGCCAGAAAATACTGACCCCTCCATCGCAAATCGAAGGCGAAAGATCCCTCTGCTTCCACTTCCTTGTGCTTTCCTTCAAACTATTTTAGCCAAACCCTACAACATACCACTCCTCATCTTCTCCAAGCAGCTTCTGTCATCGATTCATCACGTCACATACCAAATTATCGCCAATGGAGTAAAATTCATCATATTATCTTAAAATCAAAAATTAAAAATGAGAAAACCTACATAGAAGATGAACTTTGCAAAGAGGAGTATACGGTTGCAATTCAAATGGAAGGTGAAAATGTGATCTAAAGCAAAATTGGAAAGCGAGATTATAGATGATGGCGATGTATAATTCGAGAGGAAGAGGTCAGATTTCTTTCAAGGCGAGGGAGGGTTCGTTTTTATTGTCATTTCTGCACTCGTGTAGAATTTATTGCATATATAGGATGGTTGGATACATGCCTATATGTCACGACCTTGCAATGATGCTAGGACTGAGCTCATCCGTATTATGTTTGCATATATAATCACATTGCACTTTTGGTTAAATATATTGTTGTATATATAACTTGGTTATATAGCATGGATGCTGGATGTGCGTTTTACTAACCGTCCTTTAGGATTTCGGGGATAAAATCTTTATTGAAAAGGTAGAATGTGACACCTCATAAAAATTAATAAGAAAGTAATTAATAAATAATAGGGCTAAAAATGGAATTTCGTAAATGTTGGAATTTAGCCGGGAATGTTCCACCATCGCATCATGGCGATTTTCTGATCAATTTTCATATATAAAGTTTTATAATCAAAGCTCAAATGAAAACACTATTGACATTTCAAGTCATTGAATTAAAAATAAATTGAGATGAATTTAAATTCAAATTTTGAATTTAAAACTTAACGTTAATTAGAAATATTGGGTTTAAGGAAACGATAAATTAAACGTTAACATAAAAATTAAACATGGAATTAAATAAAATTAAAACAAAATGAATTAAATGTTCTAAATATAGTAGACCGGTCATCCACCTTCACTAGGGAAGGTTGACCGCTTGCTTTGACCGCCTAAGAAGGAGCAGCCGACCGGTAAATGTATGGTGGTCAGGGTTTTATTAGGCGCAAACAATCCGGATTAAATTATTTTAAATCGAGTTAAATCCAACAGAGATCGGTTAGTTTCTTCTATATGATTCAATATTTCTTAAGATTTTCAGGTAGGGATTTCAAATATTTAATATTTAATTTCTAACTTTACCCTTCTCTAATCCCTCAAATTTTGAATCTAATTCAGATACAATTCAATTTTTGTATATTTCAAAAGGAAGAAGTTTAAAGAGAGAATAGGAGCAAGCATAATCAAATCTAAGAGAAAGCTGGAAATCATCTATGAGTGGCGGTCTTAGTATTTCTCATCTTTAATAATTCTTAGTATAAGTCGGATTTTATGTATGCATGGGGAATTTTATTCACAAAAACACTAAACGAAAATTCCAAATTTCCACCAAAGGAAAATGTCAATTCTCATGTTATTGGAATCTTAATTATTCTATATTAAATAGCACAATTTGTGTAGTTATTGAAATTTGAATAATTTACAATCTATTCCACTACCGACTTTTCTCTTCTAATGCATGATTCTAAAAAAATAAGTTAAAAAATGGTGTGTAAAGTGTAGATTCTCCGATCCGTAGTTTGCACTGCCTATTTTTGTAATTTCAAAATGAATCACTTTTTCATTTCTAAATAAAAGTCGAATGGGGTGTAAAAGGGTTTGAATTGTAAATTATGTTGGTGCTGATTCAACTATATTAATATAGAATAAATTTGTAATTGATTCCATTTTCTTATGCAAGTCTATTGTTGGGCTAAAAATAGTAGCTAATTGTATAGCTATTGTTTGGAATTAGACTTGCATAAATTAGGAATTTTGACATTTATAATGATCAGTATAGGATGAAAAATCTTTGCACGCTTAAGATTATTTAGTTACGTATGTGTATGTATTAACGTATGAATAACGTATTGATTACATAGTACAAATATTTTAGTAATTAGCATTAAAACCCCAAAGGAAAGAAGTTGAGATAATTATGGAAGTAATTTATCATTAGAAGCGGAATAAAGAGTTTTCCTTTTAAGGCCTTAATGCAGAATGTGGTGAGGTATATATGGTAGTATGTTAGGGGAATGGAGATTATGACTAGATTATAGGGATGATAGGTCAATCAAAAGCACATAGAAGCCAGGGTAGCTAATCTGGTTACCAACAGTGTGACCTTGGGACTGATGTTGGACGTAACATATAATAAGTACTTACATTGGAAGCATAGTTAGCCCCAATTCCATACGATAATTCTACCGAGTTCATCGGTTACCAGCTCCTATGAATAGGCAGACAAATGTGAGACATCACAGATTGGGTTATGGGTCATAATGCGTATGACCTACTTCTGGGTCGGGGGTATTAAGTGATTGTTGTTGGGTCCGCCTCCTTCCTACTTAATAAGTATTAAATAGTCCGGGTTATCACTTAGGCACGGTAGTGGGAAACCTCGGGAAGGGTCTACTTCATGGTTGAGGTATTAAGTGGCTATTGTGGGGTCCGCCTCTTCCATTAAGAAATATTAACTAGCATGATGAGATTTCATGCGATGTCAGCTAGAGAGTACCAGAGTGGGATCCAACTTAGGTTAGGTATTAAATGAGGGGGACCTACCTAAGATATAGGTATTAAATTGGTCAAAGTCTTCCTAATTCCTATTAAAATGGTATTAAGTGGCTTGGGTAATTTCTCTCACATTGTTAGGATACGATTGAGGTAGATGCGTCAGACTGGGAAGAGCCATTGG
Organism: Allium cepa; assembly: GCA_030765085.1. Taxonomy (NCBI): domain Eukaryota; kingdom Viridiplantae; phylum Streptophyta; class Magnoliopsida; order Asparagales; family Amaryllidaceae; genus Allium; species Allium cepa. The sequence continues at coordinate 738,987,721 of CM060943.1, forward strand.
CCTGCATTTAAAGGTGATTTATAAACGTGGATTAGAAAAGTGTACGTTGTAGAATTGAACTGGAAAAGCCTTAGGGTTTAACAGTTGAGGGTATTCCATATAGGATATAGTTAGGATGCTTAAGACATATTCTTATCTAAATTATACTCCTCAAATACTATCATGAAAAGATTCGAGATATTTATTCACCAGACAACATTTTTCTAATTCCCTCCAACACAAGTTAAGAAGACGATGCTAATTTAGGAAATAAAGGAGGAGGCAGAGTCTTGTGGTGGTTACTTATTTATGTTTTGTTATATTTTGATGTAGCCATTTTGGACATGATGTTGTTATGTTGAGATATTGTATTACGAATATTGAGGTGTTATGTTATGTTTATGAGATTTGAATTTTTATGAAATGGGTACTATGCCCGATATTATTTTAATCATTTTTCTATGAGATTCTTATTGCATAAATTGCTAGCTCCATGTATTGTTTATTGTATCAATTTTACCAACTAATGGCCAGCTTTGGAATGAGTCTAAGGTTCGATGTGCCTTTATTGGGTCAAAAATTAGGCCGGTTTCGAGGTGGGTTGTTGTAGAATATGCGATTATATGATTTTTGTTTGATGATAATAAACATATATATATTCGTTTAAATGTATTTGTTCATGTACTATTTTAATTTTCATAGATTAAATAAATATTTGCTAAATAAAAATAAATAACACAGTATTTGAATTCAAACAGAAATTTTATTTAAACAAATATTTATTACAATCTTTGAATAGTACAAAGTTCAAGCTCTCACTATATATATACAATTTCAATTACAGTACAATTTTGATTACATAACGATTCACATTTACATTTGACCTCACTACATATCACTCATTCACTCAACTCGTATTTTATCTTCAACTTTACTTCAAATTGAATCCAACATCTGAGCAATCTGCAAAAATAAATATTGACGCAGTAAAATTGAAAAGGAAATATTTTTGCAGTGTAAAATAAAATGGGGATGTTGAAAATAATATTTGCCTCGGTTATTTGGGTTGTTCATCATCATTAAACTTTGAATTCATCATACACGAACAGCTTGTGACATACACAGTATATCATTGTATATGCCACAAGGCCGTGTGCGCACACCGATATATACACTTGATAAAATTACATGAACAGGTGAGCACAGGTCAATACCGGATTCAACTCAAGTGCAATAAAATAATGTCACAACTTTCAGCACAAGGTCAAATCCAAGCTACAAGCTGGATTCAACTCAGGTGTAATTCGAAAAAAATTCAAATGCAATCAAGTGGTCAAGACAGCTACATACAGTCTCAAGTGAAAGATTAGACAGTCCATTCAGACCATCAAGCACATGCATATCAGACAATGTCACGAGACTCAGCATGTACATGAAGGCAGCTGAAACACCAAAACAACATACAAAACAACCAAGCACCATATATACAACAAACACATATCATCCCATATGTCAACAGTCAATAGTGCACCACTGACCATACAACAAAGCTCAACAGCACAACATCAAGTGATACAAATGTAGCAACCAAAACAAATGCAACAGTGAATCATAAACCAAGTGCACCAAAGATATGGAAACACGGCAACAAAGCACAAAGGCTGCAGGTCTGAAACTCCAAGGCAAGCACAACATGAAGTATATAAATGACCAAATTCAATGCAGCAACATCAAGCAGAAGTTACCTCAAAGCAGAATGACATGAACAATGTGCACAGATATAGTATGCAGATATAACACAAGTATAGATTCAACAATACATGCATACACATATACAAATGTATATATGCACATATATGAATTCACACAAGTATATACACACTGCAAACATAAGTGCAGACAGGCTACAATGGATGTTCAAACTCAATGAAACAGATTACAGGTACAAGACCGAACCGACATATCAGCAACAACAACAATCATGTCAAACACAGTGCAACTTGAACTCAAAAATCATGCAACATGAAGAAGTCAACATATATGATCATAGGAAGTCCAGATATAATGCAACAGTGTGCATAAAAGTGTTGCAAGACCAGTGAATTGAAATGGTCGACTAATGAACATTATATATACATGTGTATTGAAGACCAGTAATCAAGAAACATCAGCAACATTGAAATGACAATATCAAGTCAATGCAACTGTGTCGAGCAAGTGTAGACACAAGTGGTACAAGACTGAACCCAACATCAGCAACGAATGAAGTACAATGCATAAGAACAGCACATCAAATTAAACAGTAACAACATGTATGCAGTGACAACATCAGAGAGTATATGTAGAGTATAACAAAAGTCAAGGCCGTAAGTAAATCAAGTGCATAATGTCCGAAGCCAATACACAAAGAAAATGTAAAGTCGAAGTTAGGTGAGGACATGAGACAAATTAAAGTTAAGCCAGAAAATCGTCAACTGGCCGAAGTCATGAAACAGAGGTTGCTACAGCGATGAACACAATCAGTGGCAAGGTCAAGTAAGTTACAAAAATTGAAGTTAAAGCCGATACTGAACAAGTCAGTGCCAAAATCGTACAGCATAGTCAGAGCCGTGGAAACCAAGAAATTGAACCAAGTCAAAAATCAAAACCATGAGTGTCAAGTATCAAATTATACGAAATTGACAAAGTTAGAGAAATCATCAACATCAAAACATAATCGAGTGGCCGAGACAAAGTCAAGCAACTATCAGACGAAAAAATGTTTAGGAGTTCGAATCCATATAAAAACCCAAATCATCATTAGCTAAAATCAATCGAGTTCGAGGATATAAACAAGAATAAATAAAAAAAGAAATCACATACCATATCATTCAGCCGAACTTGACAATTTTGGAGTAGCCGTCTGCAATTCAAAGCAACAACTGATCGAATAAGCAAGCAACGATAAATCATCAGCTTCAATCGAACAACCCGAAGCGGTGCTTCAATTTAAATCAATAACCCTAATTTGGAACGAAGAAACAAAGCCCTAATTTGCAAAGACGAGAACAAGCAGCCATTTTCAAAGCAAGGAATCGGGAGAAACAAAATAAAGAAGGCCGCGTTTTTGTTTAATTAATTTGGGTTGGATTCTCTCTTTAATATTAAGATTAAAAGAAAATATTAGGGTTTTGATTTTATAATTGTTTTTTATTGTGTTTTTAATTTGTAATTTCTTTTCAAACGGTTGTAATTACTAGTCGTGTGACCAGGGGACAAACTACGTGGCGTAGTTTGAGAATTCGCAACCCTGTGGCTGAGTTGTGGAAGAGTTTTGAGCATAGAGTTAGGTTAGTCAGTAGCGGGTGTTGCGAGTTTACGTGTGTAAGCGTGTGACTACTTAATTTCTAGTAGAAACTATGGGGGCAGCACGTAGGCAGGGTTTTGCCGAAGCTGGGTAAATTCCGTGTCATTCTTTTCTGCATTTATTATTCTGCTATTATCTGTGCTGCTATTATTTCGATTTATCTGTGTTGAAATAATTTTATAAGCTTCCGCAATTAACTTTTATAATTAACAGCATCACCCTATTCACCCCCTCTAGGGTGAAATCGATCCTACAGTTGTTACATTTCTAGCCTTGCGTTGCAACAACCTTACTGGGGTCAAGGGAAATCCCATACTCAGATATGACAAGACTAAGAAGCATATTTATCTTCTACAAAAGTGACATTTAGAAAACTTTCATTTCAAGCGATTTTGCCTCAACATTTCCGACACAACTTTCATACCTTTGAGTTAACAGAGGTGCAAAAGTAATGGGGATGAATTGGGGATATATCAAAAAATAGCGGAGGTGGAAAAATATTTATTGGAGAAGAAAATAAAATATCCGAAGTTGATTATTTTCATTCCCATATCATTTTTGTAGACAAAAGAAACATTGTTCACTCCAATATAACAAAACAGAATAATATCATGATCTATGCAGTTCATATTTGGTAAATAGAATACGTTTCTTATTTACATTGAGCACTTAGAACTTGAGCTTAGCCCAATAACCTATATTTGTTTATTTAGTTTATAGTAGAAGTGATCAAGTTAAAGCAGGTGCTAAAAGCCCTTGATTTTGTGGGATTAGCAAAAAATAGTAGGGCTTTAAAGCGATCTACTATTTAATATGCTAAATTGTAAAAGCGTAGCGGTCGAAGTGTGCTGAGCGCTTTAGTAGGCTTCTAGTACATAGATTCATGTACAATTTATGATGTTTTTCACTCTTAGAAAAAATTAATATATAATATATGAAAACCATCATGAATTTAATGAGTTGTTCTCAATAGGATTGACATGTAAGGTCTATAAAATACGTTGATGCATTCGTAAGATCGAATGGTATAAACAACCATTCATAAGATGCATCGAGAGTTTTAAAGGCAATTTTTGGAATACTATCAATAAACACCCTTAGTTGATAAAAACCAGTAGCATGATCAAGTTGGGAGAAAATCTTTGCCCTCCTAATTTGTCGAACAAATCATTAATGTGAGGCAGAGGATATTTGTTCTTCCTTGTCCACTTATTAAACTCTTATAATCGACACACAATCTCATTGATTCATCTACTTTAGAGGTAAGCACAACAAATGCTTCCTACTTTGATGTACTTGATCTTAAAATGAGACCCTCTTTATAAATCTTGGAATTTGTGTTTCAAACTCCCTTTTTTCTTAGAAGCCATACACCTAATAGGTAGAACAAAGGCTTTGCGTTGCTCCCCAAATCACTCAGAATTCGATCTCCATATGTGGGGGTTGGCTCAAAACCTCTTTAAAGACATCTGCAAAGTTCTACACCATGGGTAATTATGGAAACTCATCATGTTAGAAATCCAAAGAGTGTATATAGCTCAACATCATGCAACGCTCAGACTCACAATAAATATTAAGCCCCTTACCATCGCCATCCTTTATGAGAACTACGCAGTTATGGTAATCAATAACAATCATGTGCCTCACCATCCATTCCATCCTTAGAATAAGTTCATAATCTTAAAAAAAGTACATCAATATCATAGGAAAACTTAGACCCCTTCCTAGATAATTACACACACATATCATTCAAAAACATGCAAACACCCCAATGGAATTCAACATCCATTAGATTATCATTATAACATGGGGTGTAAACTATCAATAGGATGACTAGTAGAAAAAGAATGTGAATTCCTAGATCAAATAAAACATACAACTGATAGGCACACTTTCTAAGAAGATGTTCTTCCCTTTATCAGGCATTGGTGAAGCGCTCGCACTTAGAGTAGCATGAATAAAATAATCCTTGACCATTGCCAACATTTTGGAAAAGATGGACAATTCTTCTTTGAATGGCCCGGTTGGTCAAAATTAAAGCATTTCCTTGCTTGGAAATTGACCTTTGCACTCATTTGCAATATACCCTCCAAATGGCACGTATTGCAAGTCACACCCCCTTCTTAGCTTGGCCTTGGTCACCCTTGGCTCTATTGCATTTTCACTTACCTTGGTGGGCTTTATTTCAACATTGGTGTCCTCTTCCTTCGGGGTTTCTCTAGATATAGTATTCAACAATGTTAATTCGATTAGACTCTCAAAAGTGGAATCTATAGGAATATGACTAAGAGTAAGATCCCTAAGAGGTGGGTTAAGTCCAGTTGCAAACTTCTTGGCCTTTCTAGTTGGAGTATTAACCATATCCATTCCAAATCGAGCAAAAAGCAATAACTTATTAATATACTTCCCCAAGGTCTTATCACCTTGTTGAAGATACATAAATTCTGCATGCAAGCCCATCTCATCCTCATAAATAAATCGATCCCCGAAACTCCTTTGAAACTCTTCCTAAATCATAACATGCCCATCCACCTCCTTTATTCACCATATCTCAACAACATAAAGCTTCCTCTTGTAGTTTCTTGGCAGCTAGTCACCTCTTCACAAACTCTTGAGCATCATATCTATAATATTTCATTTTATTGAGTGCCATAATATAGGGAAATAAATTAATAATAAGAATTTATTAATTGATAATTAAGATAATTAAATTGTAGGAACTACTTAACAGAAATTCCACTAATTAAGCGTGGGACACTTGGAAAGGTTAATTACATGGACCTAGAGTAATTCGAGCAAATAAATTCGGCCTCATTAATAGGAATAGATAAATTTGAGTTTAGAATATGGAGGATTTTGTAATAAGGGAAATAAAGTAGTGAGATTAGGCAAGAAGGTATTTTAGCTTAAGTTAAAATCACTAACGCATATACCATTAACCCTGTTTTCTCCATCCTCACTTCATTTTGAAACAAAAATAGAAACCCCAGGGGAGGGCAGCTACCATTTTTAAGAGAAAGGAGAGGAAATCAAAGCTAACAGATTAAACCTTTCATCCCTAAGACTAAAAAGAGGAAATCAATCAAATTTTACAAATTTATGTAAGCAATATAGATATAAACAAGTTTGGTTTCAGATTTGATCTGTTTTGGGCATTATTAATGTAGATAAAACTTTTTTACTGATAATGAATGTTTTATCTATGTTTGGATATTTAAAAGATGATGATTTGAGACAATTAGGGTAAAACATGATTTAATCTTCTCTAAATGTTGCGAAATTTTAATTTGACATTTCTACATTAGAAAAGTGGGTTTTAATTTTTGTAGTTTTTGGATGAAGAAAAAATTTATTATGAACTTCCGAAGAGGAAAATAGGCATTTTTTGGTGTAAATTAATATTTGAAAACACTAAATTTATGTATTTTGATCTGAAATTTTTACTAAAGGAAGACAATGTTGTTTTCGAGTGTTGGTGAGTGTTTTGAAATTTCTCATATATTTTTAAATTTTTATTAATAATCGGTAAAGGGAAATATACCATAATTAACTAGGGTAATTAAGGATATTATTAATTAATGACAAATTAAAGGGCAAGATTTTCAGCTTTGACCAGAGAATACCGTTATTAAATAAAGGTTACTAGTGAATAAATTACAAATGTACAGGTTAGGTCAAAAGTTATTGCTTTATTATGGAAAGAAATTAATTTCCATTAATTATTGATTTACAATTGGTGACATGCAATAACTTGGCATGTAGTAGGTTGACTTTCGATAGCTTTGGATTGTGAATTGTGATGGCTTTGTTTCATGACCTTGGATGGCTTTGAATTGTGACTGTAATAGCTTTAGAGTGTGATATACAATAGCTTCTAGAGCTAACTTTGGGTTGTGACATGTGATAGCTTCTAGAGCTTGACCTTCGATGGCTTTGGTTTTGACAAGCAAAAGCTTTTAGAACTTGATCTTTAATAAATTTGGATGTGATATACAATAGCTTCAAAAGCTTAACCTTCGATAGCTTTGGGCTGCGACATGCAACAACACCTTAGGATTGATCTACGATACCTGTATATCGTAGCATGCAATAGTTTTTAAACTTGATCTACAATAGCTATGAAACATGGCTTGTGATAGCATTGGAACAAGACATGTGATAGCTAGTGATGCTAATTATTTCCATAAGCAATTCTACAAAATACTTAGTAGCATATTGGAAGCCAATTTTCAAGATGTTGATTGAGAATTTCATAAAGACAAAATTGGGATAAAATGTAATAAGTTAAATACATGAAGTTTTTAATGTTAAAGAGTGAAATAAGCTTATGAAAGCTAAGAAACGACGGTTGCATCATTTAAATGAAAGATAAATATGTTTTATCTAAAGAATGTGTAGGGTACATAACTAATGGATGAAAGAAATGGATTAAGCCCAAGATTATGGAATATACCAACTCATGAAGGGATGAATGGCAGTGCAAAGACTATTAAAGTTTAAAATTCAACGGTACATGGCAGGATGTAATGACTTGTGAAGTCTATGGGGTTCAACTCAGAAAATCAACCCTTGAGGGAGTAATAACATCAAAATCGATGTATTTTAATGAATGAATAGACAAGGTGAAACCAAAGTGTTTCTTAGACTAGGAGAGGTTACTGAAATTTAGTAAGGATGCTTGCTAGAATGTTTTCAGGGTGCTTACATTCACCCTCCTAGGAGAGTCAAGGTGCTTCTAATCAGGGTAGCTCCTAAGGTGGAATGAGTGGCTATTTCATCATTGATGTTGTTCGAGAAAAGATAAATTAGTGATAGATAAGCCTATGTAGGTAATCAATAAGCAAAGTTAATGTTATATGTATGCCCATGATGGGATGATTATTTACGTAAGATGTCGTAATTGTGGTTGTTGATCTAATGAGGGTAAAATCCATTTTTCTAGGTGGCGTGGTCTCACTATATGTATGCTCTAGGGTGATGTATTACTCATACTATGGCAATATGTATTACCCATATTTTTATTATTGTTTTCCCCCTAAATTCAAGAGCACTCATTTGAGTAGGCCGAGTTTATGGTTTTGACAGGCTGCATTTAGAAAATGAATAAAAGCCCAAAGATGAAGTTGGAGGCTTAACTAATAATAAAGTATTATTTGAGATTCTGCTATTGTAAAACCAATGTATCTAACTTGTTAAGTATTCGTGTCGGCATCATCAAAGTCGGGCATGATGTTAATATTTATATTTATTATATTTTATCCCGACGTAGGCATGTTTTGGGATTCTAAAATTATGAAGACAATTGTGTGTAGTAAAATTTATTTAGTTGTTTTGTTTACTTAATGTTGTGGAAAAAAAATTATCGATCCCATTTTTTCGCTTGAAAATAAGTCTGGTGATAACTGCAGCATCTCGTTCATTTTTAGGTCATGGAAAGGGTATATTACAACTTGGTCTCAAAGCATACGTTAGGGGACACTTCAGTAAAACAGAATTAAGTAGAAATGTAGATAGAAACTAGACAGTTGAAAAGTAATACCTTAAGGAGGGCATACACTATATATATAATGCACTAGTATTTTGATATAGATACATAAGTGGATTTATCTATCCCTCTACTAATATTCTCACTCTCTTTAATTCAATATCTTATGAGTGCCTACTTACGTTGAAAGAAAGAATGAAAACTCGAAGAAGACTTTAGGTAATAGGAGTTTAAAGTGAAAACGCTAGTAGAGGAATTTGCAAATGAGTGGCCGAGGTTGGGAAGCGACCCCGTATGTTAATGTGGCAGGTACTTCAACGCCTAACCAGGCCGTTAAAATGATGGATATGAATGCTTTTCTCCATAAGTACATAGCAGAGATGACAATGCAATAGCTAGTTGAAGTTGTCAAGCAGAGATATGTACCTGGAGGAATAGATTTTTTAAGATGAAATAAGATTATGAGAACAATGGAGGAAAAGTGTTCATGGGAAAGGAAACTATTTCATAGCTGTAGAATTTTTTCAAGGCGTGCGAACTCATCTTTGGAGACTTAGGCTATGGTGATGCTCGAAAGTGGAGGTTGGTTTCTCGTCAGGTTTAGGAAGATGCTTTAGACCGGTGGGAAGAATTGACCACAAAAGAACCAAAAGAGGAGACAACTCGGGAGCAATTTAAGGAGTAATTCAAGGATCAGTTTATCTTGGAATTGTAGAAAAGTGTTTTGTACAGAGAAATTCTGGGTCTAATGCTAGGAAAGTTGACTTTGGCAAAGTATATTTGTTAACCAAAAAATGGATCAACACCCCGGTTTAAGTGTGAAAGCACCAGCCTTCTTTATCAAGGAAAACAAAATAGAAAAAAGAAATAGTAACTTGCAGATAAAGTAAATAGATAAGAAATTTTTATAGTGGTTCGGCTGTTAATGAAGCCTACATCCACTTTAGAACTTTTTCTATTAACTGACTGTTATTACAAGTTGAATCTGATTACAATTTAATTGAATCTTCTAAGTTAGATCAAGTCATAAGTCCAAGAGTTCACTGGAGAATCACAGTTGTTAAGAAGAAAACTTGTCAAAACCCCATAGTTGTTTTTACGATGAGGTTATTCCTTCTTGATCTCTTTTGTTTAAGTGGAAGAAGGAAAGATGTGGATAATCATTTCAGCTCACCCTTTCGAACAGGTTCTTGTTATCATAGCTTTCCCTTATTAACCTTTTGATCCGATCGAACCGCTCAAATTCCTTTCTTTTTTATCTTTGGAACTGGATGGAGTAGCCTGATTACCGCTTCAAAATAGACCTACCAAATAAGTTATGGAAGCCTAATGAATGGCTCTAAGATTCAAGGTTACGATCAGCTTTGGAAGATTTCGACCTTGTCAAATAATGGAGTCTTATGTGTCTTAGGTTTGGATAAGGAATTAAAGGTAAACTGGTTTAGGCTAAGGTTTCGATCTATTCGAAAGTAGAAGTCCAACAAAAGGTGGCCTGGAGTCAATAATTGAAAATACTTGAAAATGCAGAGGTTTAGACCAAGTCGGAAGAGGCCTTTCGATGTGGTCGACACTTGTAAAACATGATCGATCTGATAAAAAACTTTCAAAACATCTAAGTAATCAAGGATTCAGAGATCTTTCATTTATCAACTCAAAGAAGCCTTTATTGATCAATCCTCCCTAATTCAATTTACAAATTAGGGCTACAACTTTTAGAATTAAGAAAGTACAAGTTTAGAATGAATGAGTACGGATCTCCAAAACCAGACCCTTTGGGTCCTATTTATAGATGAGGATCGACACCTTTCGACCCAGTGCTTTTGACCCGGTCGAAAGGTGGCTTCAGATGCCTTCCGACTCCTTCAGCGCTTGCACTTCACTTTGCAATTCTTTCGAATAGGCTCGAATGCCTCTGTCTTCATCGAAAGGGGTGGTTGCGCCTTCTCTTCTTTATGTTGCTTTGTAAAAGCTTTCGACTATGTTGATGGGTTGTTTCAAGGGGCTTCGAAGGTGTTGAATTGGTGATGGTTTTGATCTTGTTTGTAGCTTCCAAACATATGCTTGTGACTTGATGCGGAAGCTTTCCTCGATATTAATGGCATCGACCGATTCAAAAGGCATGGTTTGGCTTTCAAAAGGGTTGTTCCGATCACGGGGTGCTTCTGAGTGATTTCAGAAACCTTTCGATTCGAAAGGTTTGGCGCACATATGAAAAGTTGTCATGCATTACCTTCGAAAGCTGCTTCTTTTACTTCTTTGATAGGTCCTCATGCCTATGAAAGCACCTTGCGAAAGCGGAAGCGTGCTTTCAACCCCTTCGAAAGGTTTTGATACTTCTAATCTTTGGCTGTTGTATCCCTTCGACTCCTTCGAAAGGTCTTGCTGGTGCTTTTCTCTCTTGTTCTTCTTTGCCTTTTTATTTAATAGGGTTTTGACATGGTCGAAAGGATATTTGGTGGTATCATTTGCCCCTCCCCTTCTTGTGAAGGGATGCCTTTGAATTTTCAAGTCAATTATCTCGAAACCTTCATTGTTTCCTGCCTTTTCACATTCCAGCGTGGATCTGGGTCATTCATTTAAATTTGAGGAGGTGGCCTGCTTTTTCTGTTGATTTTCTTATAAGCCATGTTCTCCTTTTCTTCTCTTTTACCCATCTTTAATTGAAACAAACTTCGAGCAAAAGTAAAAATTCTCAAACCTTAAATTATTCTTTCTCAATCAAAGAAGAACCCAGCTCTAAAGTAAGTCAAAATTATTTCTCTTTTCAAATCTCTTTCTCTTTTGTATTTTATGGTAGATTTCAACTTCTCAAACTTTTACAATTGGGATTTCGATTTTTTGTTTTGATTTACCTGGAATCATTTAAGTTTTAATTTACCTGAAGCATTCTATTGTTTGATTCAATTTCATAGTTTGGCTCGATTTTCTTCTTTTTGTTACTTTTCATTTTGAACTCACCCGATCCAAATTCTACTGTTACTATTGTTTTTAAGGAAAAATTTCCTTTACCTCAAAGATTTCAATATTTTAAATGATTGATTCTCATTCGAATTCATTTGTTTAATGATTTTTAAGTTTCTAGATTGAAATCAGGTTTGGGGAAGAAGGAATCTTTGGTTAACTTTGCCCAGAAGTTTTGAGAAGCATGAACCAAAAATTTGGCCTAGAATTTTACCCTTCTACCCTTTCAAAAGAGATTGAGGTGGGAATTTAATGTTTTGATTTTTTTGCCCCTTTCGATGGGGTCGAAAGGAAATCTAGTATCTTATTTTATTAACCTTGTCGACAGGTTATTTAGATCAGACAAAACCGACCTGTTCAAAGGCAATTTTATGCTTTCGGCACTTATACCTTTCAAAGATCTTGGTTATTGCATCGTAACTCGCATTTTTGAAAGCATAGATTTTATCCCATGGATTTTGTAACCATTCACACAAACTTGTTTCAAATTCGTTTAAGTTAGAGATAGATATTTTTATAAACTAGGCCGAGGAAAACATACTTTGTAAAATTCATAAATCAAGCCAAACATTTTTATTTAGTAGAAACCTACTTTATTGATTGAAATTTAGTTGTCAGTAGGCTTTCAGAACCATGCATTCCTTTCGATTCCATAGAGACCTTCTGTAACTAATGAGTCCAAACCTCCTATAATCATCTTTCTCCAATATCGTCGAAATGTTCCAAGTCCTTTTATTTTTAACAATATGAATTCAACTTAAACCTTTTGACTTAATGGGTATATATGATTTCAATAGCATTCATGTTCACTTGGTAAAACTAAGATTGTAGGTTTTGACAGTGTCGAAGGGTCTTTCCTTTTGTTTATTGCATATTGGTAGTGTATGCTTTGTTCAAATATTTATGTTGGTTTTAACTTTTCCTTTCTAATAAAATTTTTCCTAATGAGATTTCGACATTGTTGAAGAGTACCAGTTGAACATATACTTCAACCCTCCCTTTCGACCCTGTCGAAAGCTCAATAGATGCTTATATCCGAGCTTGACATTGTTGAGAGGTGTTTGTTAAGTGTTAACTTTTATTTTCCTTTCAACTCTGTCGAAAGCTCAATAAATCTCATGTTTAACTTTAACATTCTTTCAAAAATTTAAAGTTTCATGCTTCGTTTGATGTTCAAATGGTTGTAATAGGTTTCTACCAATCCTTGAAAGAATGTTAACTTCATAACAAACTGTAATTTCTAACTGAAACGTTTTCACCTGACAGAATAATGAGTTTTCCAAAGAAAGTTGAAGCTACTTCCAAGCATTCTTTGATATCCACTCAAGGTGAAGTGGATGCAATCTTCAATGACTTTGGAATCACCAGGGTGGAAGCCATTCCACCTACTGAAAATGACACCATTAGCAGCCCTTATGAAGGGTTCTTCACTTATACTGCTATACACATATGGCACGGAGGGTTTCTTTCATTTTTGGAATTCTTCTCTAGGTTCCTAGCTTATCTAGGAATTTCTTTGATTCAGTTATCTCCAAAAGTGTACACCTATCTCTTGTCTTCAAAGATGATGGCACTAGAGTCCGCATCCCTTCTTTGAATGCTGAAATATTGAATCACCTCGTCCGATTGGTTACACTCGGCAACCTTAACAACCAAATCTTCGGGACGAATCCTCCTAAGAAACTGATTTGAGAAGGAATGAACAAGTTTAGAGACTGGGAGAATCAGGTCTTCTTTGTCAGATGCTTTCCAAATGTTAGCGGGACTTTCTCTACTCTACGTAAGCTTAGATTTAATTATTTTCCTTCCATCTAGTTGCTTTTCTTTTGCAGATCTATGCTTTTTGTCAGGTGCTCCTGCTAAAGGACTAAATGAGGACGATAATATAGCAGTGGAGTCCTCAAGCATAGCTTCAAGTAAAACTGGGAGGTTAACGCTATTGAACCCCACAAACTTGCGGAAGTACTCTCTCTTGCCGACCAGACAAAGGATTCTCGGCCAACCCCCTCTAATCCAACATATGTCCCAAAGAAAACGCTTACTTTCCTTGGGTGATCCTACAAATTTCTCCCCAACACCTATCTATGCAAACCACTCTGGTAAGTTATAAATTCTGCACTCGTCGCCTATTGCTTTGTTGTTTTCAAATTATTTTACCGACTTATAATCTGTTTAAATTTTTTCAGCTGTTTCTCAGGTTGAAAACCCCATAGGAGATCCGGCTCCTACCTCTTCAACTTCTCACGCATCATCCTTTTCTCAGGCCATTGCCAGATCAAAGATGGCCGCTAAAAGAAAAATGATTAAAACGTCTACGGTGGAACCACCCCTAAAGAGAGTTAAAGTGGTTGAAGTTTCTGATTCTCCAATACCAGAAGAAGAGGAGTTTGCTACTATTGGAGAATCTCTAGAAAGTCCGACTATTGAAGCTCCTCGTGACCTTCCTAAGGAAACTCTACTAAGATCGATCCTCTCTCTCTCATCATTGTCCCTGGCTCTCCGAGCGTAATCGAGAAGATGTAAAAGGCCTTGTGAACTTCGACCCTTGCTCAAGTGCTAAATCTTCTAGGACCATCCTCCTTTATCCTCCGAATAACTTTGAAAATATGATCCGTTCTATTTAAACTCTTCTTCAATCACTTTGATTCAGTCGTTGTCCTCTGTTTCTGATTTGGAGGGTCATTGTCGTTCCCTTCTTGAACAACAACTCCTGGTTTGTTTTATGTTACTTAACCTTATCATCTCTATTTTTCTTTAAGCCTTTTAACTTATGTTGTACTTTTCTTTTAGATTTCCAAAAGCTGGTTCTCTTTGCATGAAAAATGTGTCATCTTCTGTTGAAACATCTAAACTTTAGGAGGAAATTACTGCCTTGAACAACCAAGTTTCCTGCTTATCTGCAGAGAAGAGCAAGTCTACAACTGAATTGGAGCGATTGAGGGTTTCTCTTACCCAATCAGAATCTATTATCTTGTATAAGAGGAAAGCTCGCCAACTTCTGGCCGACGAGAAATTAGCATTGTCAATGGATCTGAAAGAGTCTGAAGAGGAAAAAGAACGGATCACGGCTAAACAATTCTTATTAAAGGCAAAGCTGAAAGGGAACAAGCCCTCCCTAAAACTTGCTATCGGCACCATTTCTGATACAAAGCAACGAGTGTCGTGCTTCCATGACTCATCTCTTGAAGATGTTATTGTGAATTCCTTTGAAACTCTTCAATGCTCGATTACATTGATAATGTCGACAGATGCCTAGATTTGAGCTTCCCCTCGCTCAACCCTGCCCTTGTTAATAGGTTCATGGATTGAATCAAAAAAATGGAGCCGGGGATTGAAGTTGCTGAGAGGGAGGAAATCGACGCTTCCAAAATTCTGCCTAAGTCTCCTGCACCTTCTGGCCCACAAGAAGAGCCTAGTTCTATTGATGTTGAAGTGCCAAAAAAAAGAAAGCGTGCAATTTTCTCGATTATCGATCCCAATATTTCAGGTATTGGATTCTCTATTTAAACATATTTTGCTTTGAAGATAATAATAGTGTAAATCTTTTATTTAGATAAGAAAGAAGTATGTCCAACCCTATAAAACCAAGCTTGAATGAAAACAAGCAGAGATAAATAGTTGATATAGGGAGTTAGACAAACAATTCAAGGAGCACAACATTCTTTCTAATAAATATCATAGACTCAATAGCAGTGCAGCAGTGTTAGCTTCTTTTAAGCGTTAAGAAGTTGCCCCACGATTGAGGAGAGCACGCCTTTGATAAGATGCTCTTTTGAAGGAAAATCGGGAATTGACTACCCTCTTCTGGATGTCGATCGAGGAGAGAGAAGTTTTAGTTAATTTCTTATAAAAGGCCTATTGTAGACACCCGACCATTGATTTCTCATTTTTAAGTGATTTTAGTGGAGGTTTACTTAGGCATTTACACAAAAAATACTTGGATGAATTCGGATCTAACCTGCATCCTGGAGCATGTTGGAACTTACCTCGAGCCAAATCAATTCCCCGAGACATTCCTCCTGAAAAAATCAAGTTTTATAAGGATAAATTTGTTTGAGAATTATTTACTAATTCATTTTTGTATGAACTGGATGAACGATTGTGAGTACGTAATAACATTGATTTGTAAATACTTGTTTTAGTCTTTTTTTATACTTAGTTGTATTTCATTACGTTGTCATAGAGAGAATGTTCCTTAGGCAAGCTTATCTCTCAAGATTACTCAAGACAATATGTCAAATTGAGAATATTTTACCTTGAAAAGGCATCAATTTTAAAATCTTCAGAAATTGACAACATATTATTTTCTTAGAGATTTACAAAACTTTACATGGAACATCCTTGTGTCTGCTTCAATTTCCTTGTGAGGAGAAAGAAAAACTACTTAAAGAGATCCGGACCTACCATTCTAAACTAATTCGTGGCATGATAGTCCTTCATTCGAGGAATGGGAATATAGCAAATATCCCTAGTGATTACTCTAGAAGGACTTAACATCCATTTTGACTCTACAATTATCTACCAATTCATTGAATAATTTAGGGATGTTGTTTCTCATCTTTAGATATAAAACAAATGTTTATTGTATCTTTTAGTTTCGTTGTTACTTGAGTTGTAATCTTTTATTACAGTAATAAAGAGTTTGATCATTCTGGTTTTGACTTGATTCTTTTTCCTTTTTATTTAAATAGGAATTACGGTCATCTATAGTGCCACAATCATTAGGCTCAGCATCTCACTTTATTAATCTTAAAGATAAGATGCTAGCGGAAATTGAAAAGAGTAAACTTCTCAAAGATACTTTACTTGCTCGTTTTCATGGCAATGCCGAAGCTTTAAGATGACACAAAAGATTCTTACTTCAGAAAACTATTGTCAGAATTCTTAACAATCAAATTGTCAGTTTAGAAGCAGATGTTAATAGTAAGAATGAAACAATCTTTGCTCTGAAGCGTCAAGTTAAATCGAATCCTTCAAATGACTTCAATCATAAAATGTCATAAATTTTCCAACAGATGAACAATTTGGAGATGAAATTAAAGGATAGTCAAGCTTAGAGCGAGTCATTGGAATTTATTATGGGGGATAATATCTCGAGTATTGATTTACCAGTCTCCCCTGCTATTTCATCTGTTATTAAAACTACAAGATCCACTTCCCTCGCTATCTAGAGATTCCCAACTACAACCAATCCTCCACTAGCTTAGACGAGAAGGTAGTGGGCGAATGGTGTAGGAAGATTAAATTGAAAATGATGAAGTATTTTGATGAGCAATAAAAGGTTAAATACTCACAGTGTATAAATGAATATGATGCTAGAATTCAAGAACTCGAACGCGACAAATATTTTTGAAGCGCATCGTTGAATTAGAAAGGGAAAGTAAAACCTTTAGAGGAGCAAATAGAGCTTTCAGTCTATTAATCACAACATCATTCGATTCATAGGTATTTAGCTTTATCGTCATAGTGTGCTCATATAACTTGAGCGTCGGAGGTCACCAAAAAATCAGTAGATGTTGATTGTTGCTCCACGGTGTCATCGCTTCTTGGAGTTTGGCTGGGACCCAAAAGACCTATAGATTTATGAAAACAAAAAAATAAGCCCATGACTATTGAGCATGAAGAACCAAATCCCTTGAGAAGTGGAGAACAAAGCGGGATATCTACATCTGGCTGATTCTCAGTTGTCGTCGGAGTGCTCCTCTTTAGAATATGAGTTAGAACCTTAGATTGATAACCGGGCCTACCCGGATCGTAGCTTAGATCCTACCCCAGACTGAGATAAACTGATGCTTTGGCTGCTAGAGAAGAGGAGGGGCCCTTGGGATCGGACTTCGAAGACTTAGCGGTGTTTTTCCCTTTGTAGGAGGATTTTAGTATGTCAAAGTATCGGAATCTTGCACCGGTAAGGTTTAAAGGTTCATCCACATAAAGAATCTCCCATAACAGCTTCTCTTCATCTAAATCAGCTTCACCAAGGGTTTTCTTTCTCATTTCAACAAAATATTCCCAGGCCTTGGCGAGCGACTCAAGGTAGGCCTCTCCAAGGAAACCTAAATCGCGATGGACAAGGACTTTTGCATTATATTCAAGGACTAGGGGATCGAATATGTCCTTAATTTCATTTCGATTGGCTTCTTTGGCATCTTCTAAACAGGCCTTGATCTATTCTATAATCTCATTGTGGCCTGCTTCTCTTGCTTCTTCCTTGAGGACTTCAATTTGAGCGAGTTGCTCATCAAGCTTAATATTCACTCCTTGGGCTTCAATGGCCTCTTTGCAATATCATTGCCGCTCCTCCTGAGCTTTAATTTTCCATTTCCTCTTTTTTTTTAAGGATTTCTTCAAGCTCCTTAATGGGTGGGGCAAAATATTTTTCTCCTTTTGTAAGGTATCTTTATCCACAGTAAGCACACCACTACGGTTGAGAGCAGTATCCATTTCCTCTTTGTGGGCAACTTCTAAATGGCACATCGGCTCAGATGTTTCATTGGCTTTTTTACTTCCTTGGTTAGCTTCACTATCAACTCCGAGATCTCATTGTCTTGATATTTAATTATATGTTTATCATGGATCACCTCTAGCTTCAGACGATCGATTTATGTTGTTTCTCGATAGACACCTTAGAGATCTTTTCGCCTAGGTGTTTGAATGATTTGCATTGCGCAAAAAAGCCATTGACGTAAGCGAGGGAACTCGCTTTAGCATTCCTTGGGATTTTATGAATGAAAGGAAGGAAGTTAAGCCCGTCGTAGCAAATCTTTAGGAAATTGAAATTAAGTTCGGCCAATTTTTCCATCATGAAAGCCTCAAGAGATGCAGTAGGAAAATATAGGTCAAAAGCGACGATTAGGCGTTTGCTTGACCTACGATCACGGGACTGTCTGGAGCTAGATGAACCGGAATACTACTTAGGTATTGTAGCAACTTGAGGACAGTGCAAAGAAGTCTAATCGCCACCATGTATATAAAAATTAGGCTTAACTTCCTGATGAAATGACTGTGACTGGGACTTATGTTTAGAAGATGAAGATTCCCTCGAATGATAAATTCTTTCTCGACCGTCATCTCTCTCTATGCCTACCCGATTCTGGACCACGGTTGGATCTGTACTACTTCAAGGAGCCCTCCAAACGATCGAAAACACAGGATTAAAACATCACACCTGAAAACCAAATAAAAGTATATAAGTGATTATTAAACAAAATATAGATGAAAATTGTTGCATGAAGTGCACATGATCGTGAGTGTCTTAATATCCCCACGATGGACCAGTTGCTACAGCATTACTCAAAAGAGTTTTCTCCACTTTATCCGTAGAAGGAATGTCGTCACCACTTCTACTGGGAGAATTGAGCCCTCCAATACTGATGTTAGGGAAGTCATGAGTCATGATGTCGCGAAATATTGGAAGGTTCAAGAACCCTTCCAATAAGCTTTCTAAATGTAGGGTGGAAGACTCTTCATCAACGGAAGTGTAGTAAAATTAGGCTCTTTAGCAGTTCTCCTACGTAGTTTGTATGCAATTTTTTTCCTCTCCTACCTGACATGTGAAGTTGTGTGCCTTGTGAAGGTTCGGCCACAGGCATATTGCCTAGACCTACGTCAGCATCGCTAGGCTTGTTGACTTTGGCACCCCTTTTTTCACCCTCGTTGGCGCCATCCTAAGTCCCCTCTACTAGGGCACGACAGGGTTATTAGCATCGCCTTTATGTTATGTACCATTTCTTGATGGTGCAGCACTTCCTAGAAGCCCAATACCATGATCTTCTTCCAGTAGCCTAAACAGAGATAGCAATTCGTTGTTTACAAGGGATCAAATGTCCCTTTCTTCAACCAAGGTGCACAAATTGCAGAAATTGTCATAAGAAAGTGTCGCCCTTTGGATGTGAATGGACACTTATAGATTTTCAAAATATTAGTTGGTTTAGGATATGACTGGGACTAAAGAATTTGAGAGTAAAGTGAAGATGACACTTACATCCTTCCAACCATCACCTTGCAAAGCCAGTGGACACCGGACACAGAACCATTCATGTTTAAAGAGGCCGAGTTTTTTCCAAGCGCCATTTAAGGCTTGACTATTGGGCGGCGGCTCGAGGAAAGTGTAGGAAAAGCTTTCTGTCTGTTATTTGAAGTTATATGTAAACCTGATGTCCTTAGGAGATGGCGGGCGGAACAGATGGTTCATGAATAGCAAGAAAGTACCATGAAGAAAGGCACAGTTGTTCGAGTGTATTTGAGCGGGAGCCATTCCAAGATATTTTACCATCTCCTGGATAAAGAATTGAAGGGCGGCATGAATCCGACCCAAACATGAACTTATTGCATGCTGCATACCCCTCCGGGGGCAAATGAACTCTGTAGTTCACCGAAGGAACCAGAACATCTCCGAACAGAATCCCATGTCTATAACATAGTCTACGAAGATCGACCTCACCGATCTTGGAGGCTTGGGAATCTTTCGGATTATCTAAAAATATAGCACCATCTATGGCATCAGGGGTATGACTTATATCTTTCATTGGAAGGACAGAAACGTTAGAGTAAAGGTCGGTTGATAGGTCGGAAATCTTCGGTTGTTCAATTCGACGATCAAGGGAATGTCTGCCAGATACAGTTGCGGAACTGGACTCGGCTCCGGGGTTGCTATGTTGTTAAGTTGGTTCGAAGGACATTGTAGCTAGATGCTCTAAATATCTGGAGTTCATATGAACCGAACTTAGTAGATAATCAAGATTTGAAGAATTTACATATCCCTCCATGCTAAGTGTAAGCTAGTGCGGTGCCATGTCATATAGTGCAGACATAAGTAGTTCAAAACAAAAAACAAAAGTAAATGACAAGACTTTGGATTTCAACTTGAGTGACCGTTAACGCTGACCGTCTCAACTGACGACTAGATTGGTTGATTGTGTAAGCATTAGAATTGATCATCGGCGTATCGAAGTATGAAATCCATTGTTAGAGTCCGTACGTTAAGTTTTAATTCGAGTTTTGATTCCCAGGAGTTTGGAAATTCTATTTCGAGTTCGATATTGGATATGAAGATCCTATTGTTCATTATAGTCATATGTTCATGTTTATTGGGATGGGATTGGTTTTATGTTTTCGAACAAGTGCATATGAATTGGTTTTCAAGTTTAATTCAAACCATAGTATTGGCCAAGTACAAATAGCTGACCTCTATATATGTTGATCCATATTCCAAAGCAAGATAACTGATCCCTCTCTCCAAATTATTCATGCCGATCCATTTCCTTGATAATGATCGATCCCTCCATCTATGACACACCAACAAAACCACTGATCCCTTTCCTTCACCACACTTCCGATCCCTTCATGCAGGCCACAAACAACCGATCCCTTCCCTTCAACATTCTCAAGTTTTCCTGTAAATATTCCGACTAATCCCTATATCTCCTGTCCTACGCTCCTTTCTTCCTCCTTCTATTCTACTTTGCCAAACCCTACTCTATCGTACGTCCGTCTCTCCCAAACAACTTCAACCATCACCTCTCCATCATAGCGAACTCTAACCCATCCACCGAAATAATAAAACTCATCATATCATCATAAAATTAAAGGTTAAAGGCGAGTAAACCTACATAAGTATATGAAGAATGAACTATTAGAGGAGAAGTATTGGACGAAATGATGATATAAAGAAAAATAAGAAGGCAATTTTATAGACAAAGACGGTGTTTGATTGAAAGGAAGTGGTCAGGTTTTGGTTTTATACATTAACAAGGAAGGGTTTGGGTCCGAGCTTTAAGGAAGTAAGAAAGTAAAAGTAAATAGGGAGGAGATGAATAAGTGAAGGTTGAGGAGAAAAAATGCTAGCTTATATATGGCGACAAGGGTTCGGCTCGCGTCTTCATTCTCTATGAGGTCAAAACAATAGAGGGTGGGATCGGTTAGGAGAATGTTGATTTCTATATGTGTGTGAAAAATACGGAGGGAGGGATCGGCTAGGAGAATGTCAATCTCTACATGTTTAAAAAAGGGAAGAAAAGAAGAGATCATCCATGCGATTTTGTACATGTAAACATGCGAATGAAAATTATGCAAACCACATATATTCAAAATGAAATGAAATTGCATTTAATTCAATGGAAATTGGCGATGACCGATGAGCGTACGAACGCGTTTGCGAGCCAACTACCTAAACTTGCATGTATATATACACTAAAGGTTCAATTTTTGAAATCGACGAAAATTGAATTGGCTTTCAAGTTTGAGACCGCATCAGATAGCGAAAGCTTACTAGTCCCATAGAACTGAGCCATGCTATCAACTAACGGAATATAGTCCTGGATTTTACTATTGGGAATCGATCAAATGTCATGATGATCAAAGAGAGAAACAAAAATTTGGGAAAATGATTCGATGGAAGGATAGCGACTATTTATAAAGCTAGATGGATTTCTTTTCGACGATTCAAATCTTCTTCGATTCAAAGTATGTCATGTTCAACACAAGATATGCTTTGAAGGGAAAGTGTTATCCGGCATTTTGACCCCGCTATATTCGAACTGATTGAACAAGTTAGTTTCGACTGCCATCATGGCCAATAAGTTCAGGCGATGATTGTGGGGTCTAGAAGTCAAGTACAGATTGTAATATGAAGTCGTGATTGAATGGAATTGAGAGATATGGAATGAAAATGTTCAAAGTATGGAATATGGTTCAACATGCAGGAGGGACTGGCTATAATCAACCTCCAACATAGGGATCTGTATGTTTCAGGAAGCAAGTACATTTCAATAATGAACAATTAATATCTCAATATCCATCAGGCCAATGCATATGAAATTTTATGAGCAAGATGTTGGAACCCTAGGGAGCCAGATATTGGAAGGTTCAAGAACCCTTCCAATGAGCTTTCTGAATGTCGGGAGGAAAACTCTTCATCAACGGAAGTGATAGTAAAATTAGGCTCTTTAGCAGTTTTTCTCCTACGTAGTTTATATGCAATTTTTTTCCTCTCCTACTTGACATGTGAAGTTGAGTGCCTTGTGAAGGTTCGACCATAGGCACATTGCCCAGACCTACGCCAGCATCGCTAGGCTTGTTGACTTTGGAACCCCTAATTTCACCCTCTTTGGAGCCATCCTAAGTCCCATCGACTAGGGTACAGCAGGGTTATTCGCATTTCCTTCATGTTCTGTACCATTTCTTGAGGGTGTAGCACTTCCTAGAAGCCCAATACCGTGACCTTCTTCCAATAGCCTAAATAGGGATAGCAATTCATCGGTTACAAGGGATCAAATGTCCCTTTCTTCAACCAAGGTGGCACGAATTGCAGAAATTGCCCATAAGAAACTGTCGCCCTTTGGATGTGAATGGACACTTATAGATTTTCAAAATATTAGTTGGTTTAGGATATGACTGGGACTAAAGAATTTGAGAGTAAAGTGAAGATGATACTTACATCCTTCCAACCATCACCTTGTAAACCTAGGTGGACACCGGACTCAGAACCATTCACGTTTAAAGAGGCCGAGTTTGTTCCAAGCACCATTTAAGGCTTGACAGTTGGGCGACGGCTCGAGGAAAGTGTAGGAAAAGCTTTCCGTCTATCATTTGAAGTTATATGTAAACCTGATGTCCTTAGGAGATGGCAGGTGGAACAGATGGTTCATGAATAGTAAGAAATTACCATGAAGAAAGGATTAGTTGTTCGGGTGTAGTTCAGCGGGAGCCATTCCAAGATATTTTACCATCTCCTAGATAAAGAATTGAAGGGTGGCATGCATCCGACCCAAACATGAACTTATTGCATGCTACATACCCCTTCGGGGGAAAATGAACCCTGTCGTTCACTGAAGGAACTAGAACATCTCCAAACAGAATCCCATATCTATAGCAAAGTCTACGAAGATCGGCCTCACCGATCTTGGAGGCTTGGGAATCTGTCGGATTATCTAAAAATATAGCACCATCTATGGCATCAAGGCATGACTTATATCTTGCATTGGAAGGACAGGAACGTCAGAGAAAAGGTCGGTTGATAGGTCGATAATCTTCGGTTGTTCAGTTCGACGATCAGGGGAGTGTTTTCCAGATACAGTTGCGAAACTGGACTCGGCTCTGGGGTTGCTATGTTGTGAAGTTGTTTCGGAGGACATAGTAGCTAGATGCTCTAAATATCTGACGTTCATATGAACCGAACTCAGTAGATAATTAAGATTTGAAGAATTTACAAATCCCTCCATGCTAAGTGTAAGCTAGTGCGGTGTCGTGTCATATAGTGCAGACATAAGTAGTTCAAAACAAAAAACAAAAGTAAATAACAAGAGTTTGGATTTCGACTTGAGTGACCGTCAACGCTGACTGTCTAAATTGATGACTAGATTGGTTGATTGAGTAAGCATTAGAATCGATCATCGGCGTATCGAAGTATGAAATCCATTGTTAGAGTCTGCATGTTAAGTTTTAATTCGAGTTTTAAGTCCCAGGAGTTTGGAAATTCAATTTCGAGTTCGATATTGGATATGCAAATCCTATTGTTCATTATAGTCATATGTTCATGTTTATTGGGACGGGATTGGTTTTGTGTTTTCGAACAAGTGCATATGAATTGGTTTTCAAGTTTAATTCAAACCAAAGGATTGGCCAAATACAAATAGCTGACCTCTATATATGTTGATCCATATTCCAAAGCAAGATAAATGATCCCTCTCTCCAAATTATTCATGCCGATCCCTTTCGTTGATAATGATCGATCCCTCCGTCTATGACACACCAACAAAACCACTGATCCCTTTCCTTCACCACACTGCCGACCCCTTCATGCATGCTACAAACAACCTATCCCTTTCCTTCAACATTCTCAAGTTTTCCTATAAATATTCCGACCGATCCTTACGTCTCCTTGTCCTACGCTCCTTTCTTCCTCCTTCTAGTCTGCTTTGCCAAACCCTACTCTATCATACGTCCGTCTCTCCCAAACAACTTCAACCATCACCTCTCCATCACAGCAAACTCTTACCCATCCACCGAAATAATAAAACCCATCATATCATCATAAAATTAAAGGTTAAAGGCGAGTAAACCTACATAAGTATATGAAGAATGAGCTATTCAAGGAGAAGTATTGGATTACAATTCAATTAAAGATGAAATGATGATCTAAAGCAAAATAAGAAGGCAATTTTATGGACGCAGACGGTGTTTGATTGAAAGGAAGAGGTCAGGTTTTGGTTTTATATATTAACAAGGAAGGGTTTGGGTCCGAGCTTTAAGGAAGTAAGAAAGTAAAAGTAAATAAGGAGGAGATGAATAAGTGAAGGTTGAGGAAAAAAAATGCTAGCTTATATATGGCGACATGGGTCCAACTAGCGTCTTCATTCTCTACGAGGTCAAAACAATAGAGGGTGGGATCGGTTAGGAGAATGTAAATTTCTATATGTGTATGAAAAATATGGAGGGAGTGATCGGCTAGGAGAATGTCAATCTCTACATGTATAAGAAAGGGAAGAAAAGAAGAGATCAGCCATGCGATTTTTTACATGTAAACATGCGAACGAAAATTATGCAAAGCATATATATTCAAAATGCAATGAAATTGAATTTAATTCAATGGAAATTGGCGATGACCGATGAGTGTATGAACGCGTCTACGAGCCAACTACCTAAACTTGCATGTGTATATACTAAAGGTTCAATTATTGAAATCGACGGAAATTGAATTTGCTTTCAAGTTCGAGACCGCATTAGATAGCCAAAGCTTACTAGTCCCATAGAACCGGGCCAAGCTGTTAACTGACGTAATATAGTCCTGGATTTTACTATTGGGAATCGATCAAATGTCATGATGATCAAAGAGAGAAACAACAATTTGGGAAAATGATTCGATGGAAGGATAACGACTATTTAGAAAGCTAGATGGATTTCTTTTCGACGATTCAAACCTGCTTCGATTCAAAGTATGTCATGTTCAGCACAAGATATGCTATGAAGGGCAAGTGTTATCCGACATTTTGACCCGGCTATATTCGAACTGATTGAACAAGAAGTTTCGACTGCCATCATGGCCAATAAGTTCAAGCGATGATTGTGGGGTCTAGAAGTCAAGTACAGCTTGTAATATGAAGTCGTGATTGAAAGGAATTGAGAGATATGCAATGAAAAATGTTCGAAGTATGGAATATGGTTCGACATGCAGGAGGGACTGTCTATAATCAACCTCCAACATAGGGATCAGTATGTTTCAGGAAGTAAGTACATTTCAATAATGAACAATTAATATCTCAATATCCATCAGGCCAATGCATATGAAATTTTATGAGAAAGATGTTGAAACCCTAGGGAGCCTATCTAAGAGATCGCACCACAAAAGGATGGAGTAAGAGGGATTGGCCCTTTTCCCTTAATAGGGATCAACTGAAATCATAAGGCAATTCATATTAAAGAAATAACTCAAGTTCTACCAATCCAGTTGGCATTAAAATTGGAGGTTAAGCATGTTTCAACATGGGGAAGCTACCTTAGGGAATGCACCTCTAATTTCATTCAAAATATGGGTTGGTACCGATCCTTATTCTTTGGGATTTGGGTCATGCAATCCCTCTTACGGGTCCATATGGTTTTGGAGTTCCTTCTGTAGAATTTTCAATGAGATATTTCGTCATCTTCATCTATAAATACAAGCTTAGTCGTACATTTTCAAGACTTTTACGCTGCAAGTTGTTTTGTACTCTATCGTAACCAAGGATTTTCATCCGATCCCTATTGTATTCAGATTACAAAGTGATTAATAAAACTTTCTATTAAAAGTGGGCATAGGCAAACAACGCCAAACGACTATAAATCGCTATGTTTGTGTTATTGATTTGATTTTCAGCTATTTCATTACATTTTTCCTCTATTTTCATTTTATATTCTTCATTTATTTCTCTTCAAAACTTCTATTGGGTGTTTTGCCAATTTTTGGTGTGAACATGAAGTAAATGGAAGACAAGCTCCAGAAAAGCCATGATGAGTTGAATCAGCAAATTAAATAGAGCCTGGACTTATTGAATCAATTGACTAACAACCATAGGAGAAGTGGGAGGGACTTGACAAATTTTGGTTCAGAATTTGACAGTTCCTTGTCATTGGGGAAAAGGCAGAGAGATAAAAATCAGAAGAAGCTTAGAAAAGAGACGGGGAAGTCGAAATAAAGACTGGGACTAAACCGTGTCAAAGGTTTATTGATTGGTATCGATCTATCAAGAGCGATCGGTACCGTGCCATCTAACCTTGGCCTTGGAGTCAACTTTTGAGTGACGGTGCTGGTTTGGCTTCTGGTCATGCTACAGATGGACTCAGTGTTGGAGATTTGGCAGTTTCTATGGATCTGCAACTAAGAGACTATGTTCGTGGAACTGCTAAATGAATGGTTCTTTGGAGTAAGGGGAAGCCAAGTATCGTGAAACTAACCGAGAGCATTTTTCGAGCAAAACACTCAGAGTGGATCATGATTACCATCGTTCAGTAGAACACCTAATTCGAATTCGACTGAGATGGTAATGAGACTTATAATGAAAGCCAGCATCAGACTAATGATGATTAAGGCTCCTTCCTAAGCTAGAATCCGTTTACGGAAGAAATCCTGCAAGAGGAATATCCAAGGAGATTCGTGATGTAAACGACGTCGTTATGTAGCGGGAAGACAGATCCAAGGCAACATTTAATGAAGTACGACTAACATATGGATTCTACTAGAGCTATAGATGTTGTGCGGTGTCGTTGTTTCCCATTTTCCTGTAGGTAGAGGCAATGATGTGGTTCATCCGGCTACCATTGAGATCCATAACGTCTTTTGAGAAATTGGCGCAAAAGTTCATCGAGCAATTCCATGTACACACTACCCATCCAAAGGATGTCATGTCACTATCCAATCTCTTCGAAGGAGCGTGAGAGTCTTTGAAAGATTTTCTGCAAAGATTTAATGTTGCAGTAACGGAGGTGCCTAATACTTAAGGGGAAATTGTGTCGATGGTGCTGATCGGGATCCATCCCGATACTGACTTAGGGAGGTGTTAAAGATGAAACCCTCACTGACAATAGATATGTTCTACAAAAAGGCAACTCAATTCTTGCGCTTAAAGGAGGCAAGGACTACTCCTGGAAAAGCTAACGTCGGGTAGTCGGTAGAGATGATACAAAGTAATGTAGTCGTAAAACAGTATGAGAGGAATTTTAGCAATATCGATGTTAATTTGGAAAATAGAACCAATGGACATAGCAAGAACAGTAATGGAGCTAAAAATAAGAAATCAAACTTGAGGAGGTGTCTAAGGATCCCAAAGTATGACAACTATACTCCATTGAACAACTCGATTGAGAACATATACTTAGCTACTCAAAGAAAATAACAAAGCAGCAAGCTGGCTCCGAGAAATTCAATCGAAAAGAAGAACAATTCTAGAAAGTTTTACAGATTTCATGAGGCGCACGGTCACAACACCAACAAATGCAGACATTTGCTTGACATGATCGAAGATATGATTCGTAAAAAGAAGTTACAACAATTTGTGCAAGCCAACAGGATGGTGGGAAAGGAACTTCAAATCCTTAATAGGGGCAAGCCGAGCATAGTGTTGATGAGCCCAAGCGATTTGAGAAGCGATTGGTGATCAATACTATTATTGAAGGGCCACACCCAGTCGAGAAGAGTTGGAATGAGATGGAGTGATATGTAGGTGCTTCGAAGCATGCAATGAATGAGATATGTTTTGCTGTCAAAGATGATGTTTCGGCAAAATAACTCAAAACTATGAAGGATGACATTGTTTTTAGAAATTAAGATGCTGATAGGGTAAAAGCTCTAACGATTGACCCGCTAGTGATATCGACCATGATTGGCCCTGCTGTTGAAAGGAAGGTGCTTGTTGACTGTGGAAGTTTAGTTAATATTTTGTTCAAAAAAGGCTATGACTAAATGCTTTTGGAAAGTAAGGACTTAAAGCCATGTAAATCTCCGATCCAGGGATTTAACGGGACTGCTATCGAGCTAGTGGGATGTGTTGATCTACCGGTGGTGCTTTGAGATGGTAACCACAAGAGAGTGCATGTCATGCCTTTTGTTGTGTTGGATATTTTTTCTGCTTATAATGCCTTTTTGGGCTGATCGACTCTTGTTGAATTCCGAGCTGGTATAGCTCCTTGATGCCTAGTTATGAAGTTCCCAATGGAGAATGGGGCTTGGCTGCGAATGTTATGTCATTAAGCTAAAGGAGGCAAGGTGAAGAGAGAGAGAGAGAGAGAGGAAGGATGTGAAGAGGACTCTTTGCATCAAGGCTTTGGACGCATAGGAACTACTGCTTGAGCCTTGGCTCAGGCAGCACAGTTGGTTCCATAAGGATATGGATCCATGGAATGAGCCAGAGGATGGAAGAGCAGTTCCAGACGGGTTGAAAATCCACATCTCAATTAGCCAGGATGATCCTACATGGGTCCTAAAGGTCGGATTGCAGCTTGCGTGAAGATGATGAAAGAGTTAGTTAGTTTTCTCCAGGAAAACCTGGATGAGTTTGCAAGGATTCATTCTGACGTGTGTGGAATATCGTCGAAGATAGTGAGCTACACATTAAATATAAATCCTAAATGCATTCCTATTAAACTGAAATGTCATAGCCTGGGTCCAAAGAGATCCACTGCACTCAAAGAAGAAATGGAAAGTTGAAAGATAACAGCTTCATCTGCGATGCCATTTATCCAGAGTGGGCATTTAATCCAGTCCTGATGAAAAAAACTAACGGGAAGTGGAGGACATGCATGACTATTCAGACCTAAACAAGGCATGCCCGATGGACAGCTTCCTACTTTCAAAGATTGATCAACTGATGGACTCGACAGTCGGGCATGAATTGCACTCATTCATGGATGCGTACTCTAAATACAATCAGATTTTGATGCACATCCCAGACTAAGAACACACACTTTTATTACTGACCTAGGACTGTACTACTATCTGGGCATGACCTTTGGATTGAAGATGCTGGAACAACTAACTAAAGTCTAGTGAACAAGTTTGTTCAAAGATCAAATGGTGCTCGATGGAGGTCCATGTGGACGATATGCTCATAAAGTCATGGCAATTGAGGAACCACATTGATGACTTGGCAGAGATGTGTGACGTTCTCCAGAAGTATAGGATGAAGTTTAACCCTTTGAAATGCTCATTCGATGTTGCATCAGGGAAATTCTTAGGCTTCGCAATGAACTCCCATGGAATCAAAGCCAATCCATAGAAGATTGAAGCACTAAGGAACATCAAAATCCCAAAAACAATCAAAGAGGTCCAAAGCTTGAATGGGAAGGTCGCTGCCCTAAGCAAATTCATTTCTAGAGCCATTGACAAATGCACCCCTTTCTTCGACATGATCGAGAAGGGGAAAGAAAATTTCTCATGGACGCAAGTGTATAGACGCATTCCAAGCTCTAGTGGATCACATAGAGAGACCGCATATTCAGTCGAAACCGCTGGAGGATGGGGACTTGTTTATTTATCTAGAAACGTCGGTGCACGCTATGAGCATCGCACTTGTGCGTGTGGAGTCCTGAATCCAAAGTCTGGAGTACTACATCAGTAAGCGGTTGGTAGGAGCAGAAAGGAACTACTTGAAGCTGGAAAATCTCGCATACTACTTGTTAATTACTTTGAGAAAGGTCTGCTCTTAGTTTCAGGCTCATCCAATCAAAGTTCTGACCAACTAGTCTTTGAGATAGGTCCTGCAATGACCTTAGACTTCTGGAAGTCTGAAGAAATGGAACATTGAATTGAGCCAGTATAAAATAACCTATCAACCTCGAAGAGCGATCCAAAGTCAAGCTTTGGTGGATTTTATTGCTGAATACACTTCACAAGACGACACTACGGAGAGTAGTGAAGAGCGTAATGCTAGATGGAAAATGTACGTGGAAGGTGCATCCACGAATGTTAATTTAGTGCCGGAGTCATTCTAGTGACTCCCGAGGAATGTTCGACTTATTACATTATGAAACTCGATTTTCATGTAACGAGTAACGAAGCGGAGTATGAGGCCTTAATCGTAGGACTCAAAATCGCCAAGGAGTTAGGAGCTAGGACTTTGCATATGCTCTATGATTCCTAGTTAGTGGTATATCAAGCGAGAAATGAGTTTTAGGAAAAAGGAGCGAGGCTAGCTCCTTATCTCAACCGAGCCCTTGAGCTACTTAGTTATATTGAATATTACACTATAATGCATGTTCTCAGAGAGGAAAATGTGAAGGCCGACTCACTGGCTAAGTTAGCCAATAGCAGAGATGAGCAGTATATAAGCCTAGTCCGGGTAGAAGTGCCAATGGCTCCGAGCATCGACTCCATGGACATCAATTAGATCTTGATGGACGAATGTGAGAAGGAGTCATGGATGACTCCGATAAAGAATTATCCACAGAGAAGAGTCCTTTATAACAACCTGCCTTTTCGATCCTTAGAAGTTGATACTAATACATCCGTGGTATTCACATGTCTAATATCCAAGTGTCGGAAAGATAGATTTTTGGGGTGAAAGAAAAGAAAATTCAGAACATAATCTCTCAACGTGACGAATAATCTATAATATATTAATGAACTTTACAAAAAGAATATACACACACACAAAATCAAAGTAACTAACCTATTATCAGCCCAGACAGTTATAACAACATGTCCTACCAATTACTGATAAATACAAATAAGAAACAAGCAGCGAAAGATAAGGAAAATACAACAGTACATCTTAGAGGTATCTAGGTTGTCTCCTACAGCTCCAAGTGTCCAGCTAAATATGAAAAATATGCTCAGGCTGAACCGAGCATCTTTAGAAAATTAACATCTGGAACAGTCTGGTAAAATCAATGTGAGAAACACAATCGATTAGATTCATATATCTTATTGGATAGTGCCGAATACGTCACCACCCCAGTTGCTTTGCAACCTTTTCTCAAGAGCTCTGATGCATAACCAAATCCATGTAGATATATATATATATATATATATATATATATATATATATAGAAGGGTGATGGCATAACCTAATGGTAGCGAACCCATAGCTCTAAAAAATATCCTATGTTTTAGTCATTCCCGATTGATGATGCCTGAGGTTGCGCTTTACCTTTTAGATAGCAATCCTACTTAGAATGCTAAAACTGCCCTCTAGGAGACCATGTAATGCCAGCATTCATCAATATAAGTTGTTTAGGATAAGAACAAACCAAAGGCACTACTTCTACTACATCCTTCTTCGAGTCGCCCTCGGGATTAGTAGCAAGTAGCCCTTGCACTTCAAAGAACTCTGTCTTCGATCCATCATCTTCAAGATGACATCAATTAGAATGCTTGAGTTGGTTCAAAGTGGATTTTGGATGATTCATACTTATCCAATCCTGGTCTCTTCGAACCAAGATTCAATGTTTCCAATAAACGCAACTCAAGTTCTTTCGAAAATACATAGAAGGGGGATCACTCCCATACCGTTTAAGTGGATGGTTTTTTTATCATTTGTTCTAGAAGAACATGTGAGATTACATGTATAGTATGGCATCACTGAAGATAATTGTATCATATCATTATCATGTTTTCTCCTAGAGTTAAAAATTAGTCCAAATTTGATATAATCAAACATAGATTCAATTTCATATGGGATCCACCTTGCCTCTATGAATTAATCTTTCATTAATTAAAATCGCTTTCAGTTATTTGATTTAAAATACCCTCACAAAAGATATTTTCACAAACTCCTAACACTCCTTTCAATACTTGGAAAACATTCATACACGTATCTAAACAGTATAAGTATATTTACAAAACTTAAGGAAGATTTTCTCTTTTCCAGATTTATATTTTAAATGGACTAAACAAATATCATTTAAAACGTTTCTTACTATAACCAAACCACTATCCTTCGATGTTAAGTATGAAAAGAATGATTTCATACCGCCATAATCAAGAAGGATTAGTTGTCAAAATAAATCTCATTTTTCATATAAAATTCCCTTTTTGTAAACCCTTTTCATATTTACAATTCCTTTTGTAAATCTCCAAATTAATTTATAAAACTTCTTTTATAAATCTCTTAAAATGATTTATGAAATCCTTTTCTATTTATAAAACTCTTGCATAAATCTTCCTTTAAAACTCCTTTACAAAAATCCTTTATTAAATATCGTTTACCAAATACCATTTGAAATCTCCTTTAAATAAATCCTTTTATTAAGTAAAACCTGTATTAGAAACAAAATTCATTTATAAATACCTTTATTTAATTAATTGATTACCTTTAAACGTCACAATTAGAATAATTAATTAACTTTGAAACCTCATTAATAAAACAAATAATTAACTCAATTTAAAACATCATTTATAAACATTCAACCTCGTATTGTTATAAAATTTAAGTTAATTTAAATCCATAACTTTACAAATTTGGAAAGAGGCTAGGCAACCACAATGGTACTAAATCAAGTTACCATTTAATTCAATTTGATCTTTCAAGTCACATAACTGGTATTTACATGAGTAGGCATATATGTAAATAAAATCAATAAATAACCATCAAAGTTAACACATCACTTTCTGACCGGCATGCGAATAAATGTCCAAATTAATATAACAGCAGAATGAGGATTTATATTGCTAAATAGATGTCATCAATAATCTATTCCATATTTGTTTGGCTACTAAATGGTACAAACAAAGAGAATTCCTTGTATTCAAATCATTCTTTGAAAGAGAAAGCTACTTTTTAAACAAACCAATCCTTGAAAATCAAGTAATTAAAAATTAAACATTTGTTTGATTAATTTAAAATAAGTTTAGGCCTTTATTATATAATAATGAAATCTTAACTTAAAGTAATTAAGTAATAGATAAACCCTACTTGATTGATAATTAATAAATTAAAACCTAATTAATTTACAATTAATTAATAAATAAACCTTGTTTAAGTAATAATTAATTAAATAATCAACCTTCACTTAATCAATAATTAATTAACCCTTAATTAAATAAATATAATTATCTTGCATAATTAATAATTAAGTACTAATTACCTTTACTCAATTAGTAATTAAGTAATAATTACTTAATTAATAAATTAAATAATCATTAAACCCTTTACTTAATTAAAAAATTAATAATTACCTTTTAATACTTATATTATGTTTGAAAATCCTTTTACAAAAATATTCATAAGAAAAACTTTTTAATTTTCATAAAAGTGTTTGTTTGTGAACTGCACCAATAGCGACTACAACTATGAGTACCATAACTTTAAACTAGTTTTACATACCCAGTACCCTTCAAGACTTCACTTTTTTATGTTTTAACTTCGTTAAAAACCTTTTATAAAGGTTTAAAAAAATTAAAAGAGAAGTTTTAAAAACTTATAAACTTTTCTAGAAAACATATAAGTAAAAACAAGTTTTAAAAATAAGGGATCTTGATGTCTAAATAAAGCAACTTCAAGTGCTAGCTTTCCAAATAACATACAATATTAATATACATGAGCACAACCTATATAAAAAATTAATGCATTCATACACCAAGTAAAAAATCATTACTTTTGACATCATATAACACATAAAAATCACAATTTGCCTACCATACTTGATTTTTAACTTCACTTCCAAGTCGATAACCAACACCTCATATAAGTACATATATGTAAAGCATGAAAATTCATTATAATTTTATCCAAGCAAACATCAAAGTTCAGCAAATAAGGGAAATTTAAAAATTGTTTAAAGGTGTGAGCTTTACTCACCAAACCACCCAAATCCAAGACAAACTATTACCACTTTTCCACCATCACCCGAAACCTAGCATTATCTTCTCCAACTTTATTTTTTAAAAACGGAAAGTTCGATATGGGTTCGTCCTTGGGATATTTGGGTCGGCCTATCCTATAGGAGGTGGGCTTGGGGTTATATTTGAAAGAAAGAAGGTGTAGAGGCGACACGAGGTATATTTAATCTTTGTTTAGGGATTTAAAAGGGAAAAGATTTGATTTTAAAACTCAAAAACTTTTGAAGCCATTGAAAAGGAAAGGTGGAGATTTTAAAAGAGGAAGTAAGTTTTGAAATGAAGAAGTGCAATTAAAATCAAAATTAGAAAAAAGGAGAAATAGTTTTATGTAAAATGAAGATAGTGGTTTACCCTTTTGCCCTTTGGACACCTACCCTCCACAAAACTTTGCCATATCAACCCACATAACATGTTGCACACGTTACCCCACCTTCATACACACTTCCATCATTTCATCACATCTTAGTACGATACATGGAAAAAATATTGGATAATAGGATGGATCATGTACTTAAATCACTTTTACACTTATGATATCAAATATATCCTGTCATTTCAATTTTAAAATTAATTCTTCTTATTATTATTTTACTTGTTTATAAATTTCAAAATAAAAGTGTTTTAATCATTTAAGTGTTGTTTTAAAATGTATACCAAGGTTCAACAACTTTCTACAACCTATTGTTCGATAAAAAGTCGAAAATTCAAAAAAGGGTTTCGATCAATTTTTTTGTTTTTAATCGAACTATCTATTTTAGTAAACAAAATTAAAATATGAATTTTCCATTATTGGTTATAATTCACAGTGGGTTATTTGATTAATAAAATCATTAATTGAATGTTTAAAATAAATTAAATGTCCATAAATCAAAGCGATAAAACTCTGGATTGTTACATCTTTCCTAATAGAAAAAGCGAGCGACGTCTACTCCTTCATTAAGCTTAAAGATTCATCATCCAAGATGGAGTGTTGAGACTTGGTTTTGATTCATGACACAAAGCTATCACTACGACATACAGATTTGACGACTGCTACAACAAAAAGAGACAAGGAGACAAGACTTTAAAGCCGGTGCATTAATTATATTATTTTGTTTTTGAGTCTTAGGTCAGTTTTGTTAAAATCTCTCCTCGTTTACGTATATATTAGCTTATATATTTAATCGTCCTATTTCCAAATAATTTAGACATATATAAGCATGTATAATTGTTTAAAGTTATATACATTATGTTATAAAAGTGTTTAAATTTATATATATTATTATACCTGTAAAACCTGTGCAAATTGCATAGATTTTACTAGTTCAGTCGACTGACCCAGAGGCTAAGTCGATTGACCCAAAAAATTCTGTGCATCATGCATAGGTATTCAAATGTATTTATTTTTTAAATTCGTTTAAATATTCAGTCGACTGACCCAGAAGCTCGGTTGACTGAATTTCTACAACAACTATTTTTTGAAAAGACATAACTTTTTATGAAGAGTTACGAACTTCTACGAAAAGATTTGGACGCAACACTTTAATCGAAACTCTTCATCAACAGTTGCTGCTTCCTAACATTTATAAATACAAACTCCAATTTGATTCCAAATCACTTACTCACAACTTAATCACAATCGAATTTTTTTATCTCTCTGATCTAATTCTCTGGAATCTATTTGCTATCATACTTTCAATTATTCTGCTTTAAAGCAATAATATACCTTTTTATTCTTCATATACTTCAAATATATATATACACACACTCAAGGAGAAGATTATAGGAAGTGTGTACTACAAGTGACAAATCTATGTTATCAGAACACACAAAAGTCAAAATTATTTTCTGTATTTGTTGAAGTCATGTTCTGCTGCTTAGGCGAGTGAAGTCCTCTTCGGGTGTTGAGGCGAAATCCTTTTTTGCTGCTCAGGTCCTGTTAGGCTGCTCAGAGGTGCATAGACCTGTTCCTCCATGTTAAATGAGGGTTGTTGTTTTAGTGAAATTCCAGAAGGAGTCTGAGACTGGACGTCGGGTAGTGGTCCGAACCAGTATAAAAATTCCTGGTATCATTTTACTTTACTGCTTTTATATTATGCACTATTTATTGTAGTACTATCATCAGTATACTCTGTATTATCATATATTCATATTACACGATCCATATCACACTATCATTTGGTATCAGAACATAGCACTCTTCCATTTGGTATCAGAGCAAGGTCATCATATAACCGTAACACAGTTATCTGATAATCTGTTAACATGGAATTCGATCGATCGTCACAACATCATAGAATAATGGCCAGAAAACGATATAATCGAAATACAACGGGGAAAATCCCTGTCAAAGCCACCGGTGAGGACTACAAAAAGGTACTTTCTGATTTACAAATTTCAGTAAAAGATAATAATGAATTAGTTAGTATTAACGATAAGATTTCAAATCTTAATTTTTATTATTTTAGAAAAGATGAAATCTGTAGAACGTGAAAATGAGAAATTAAAAAATGAGAAGTTAGATTTAGAAAATCAACTTTGTGTTTTAAAGAATAATTTTATTACAATTAAAGATTCTCTAGATGAACGAAACACCATATTTGAAAAAAAAAAAAAGAGAAATTTTCAAAAGAAAATTTTGATTTGAAAAGACAAAATGATTTATTACAATCATCTTTAGATAATTCAAAATCTCGAATTTTTCTTCTTGAAAATGAGACTTGTACGTTAAAAAAGGAAAATTCTGAATTAAACAAGCAAATTGATATTTTGAAAAACAGTAATATTTCTTTTGAAAATAATAATTGTGACTTTAAAGCAAAATTTGATAAACTTAACACTTAAGTCACAAAATTTAATAAAGGTCAAAATAATTTAAACATGATTTTATCTATTTCTAGACCGTTACATCATAAAAGTGGGTTTAAGATATAATAAAACTAATCATAGAAATAGCACAAGATACGCTTTTATGTATAGTAAAAATGTTAGTGCTACTACTAAATATGTAGTAAAATCTAAATCCAATTTTTATAGAAATTCAAATACTGCTATGACCAATAATAATTTCTTTATAAGTACAACCATTGATGGGAAATATAAATAAAAATTATCTAAGTATTTAGGTTCCAGTTAAGTGGAAAAATAGAGCGAAATACATCGATGATTATTTAGATATGTTTTTTAATAATTAAAATTATATTTTTAATGGTTCAACCGCACCCAAAGGGGTATGGTTTCCTAAAATTAGGAAACTATAAGAATCTCTGACAGCCCATATTTTAAGAAAGCGTATAAAAATTTAATTATTTTATAAAAGAAAGACATTTAGTTCAAAATACAATTTCTCTGGAAATATCTGTGTGTGTGTGAGAGAGAGAGAGAGTGTGCATGCTCTTGTGCATGTGCACACTGGTCCAGCACACTATATCTGAGCTAGGCTATTAAGGGAGTTAAGGGCCCTGTAAATAAATACACATTAGATGGATGCATGACCTGTTAGTATGTACACATTAACCTAATTACAGTGTATAAGTGACTTAGGCAGTTTTAGTCCTAACCCATATAGATTAAGTATGAGCATAGTTGCATGTATGGGTAAAAATACACGAATATAAGACATGCACAAAATTTGGTTGACACGCACATATCTGGTTAGACACATAAGCCTATATGCATGGTTAAGTCTAGAAAAGACAAAAACTATGTCCGGGCCAAAGTCATGCATATGGTGTGTGAAGGAATTTGCCAAAAATGGCCAAGACAAGGAAAAGGGTGAAATGGTGGGAAAGGGAAAGTGGAGAGGGTGGATTGCTAGGTGAAGCCAGGACAGGGTGATGGGTTTCTGGTGAAAATAAATTACTTAATTGACCTTAAAACCCTAGCAGATCCCCTATATAAATATCACCATCTCCTACGTTTGCATGTTAGAAACCAGAAAACAAAATATAGAAACAGGCAGCAGTTTTAGAGAAGCCATGGCAGATCTGAACCAAGACTTGGGAAGGAGAACTTTGGTGAGTAAACCCTCACTTGGAAAGGCATTAAGACCTATGAAAGGCAGCCATATACCCTTTAGTTTATTTTGATTTCTGTTTGATACTTTGTATGTCCATATATATACAAATTAATTTACAAGAAGTATATGATATTTCTATATTGATTAGATTGGATCTTGGGAAGAATCAAAAGAAAAATTAATAAAAGAAAGATAATTTTGTAAGACAGGTTGGTCCTGAAAGTAAGTAACTCTGAATTTAGCATAAACAAAATTGATCCATTCAAACACAATGGCAAATTAGGGAGGGTTGCTTTAGTTGGTATCAGAGCTATGTTATTAAATGCATAGGCAATACAAATATTTGATTGAATCTGTGTGCATTGCTTGTATTGTTTGCTTGTTTGCATTGGTTGTTTTACTTATTATGAATGAATGAGTTCACTGCTAGTTTTAAAAGTGAAGTAGTGAATAGGAATTAGAACTAACCACACTAGAAATGTTCAATAGAGATCCATAGCAGTTAGGATCAATCCCCAGGTTGCTGAAGAAAGGGAGAATGATCAATCCTCTGATAGTACTAAACAAGCAACTGAATGGCCACTGGTCCTCCAGTGATTAACATGCAAGATTTTGTTAGAGTACTGAGGGATGGAACCTAGGGTAGATAATCCACATGAGGAGCTGTCCAAATTGCTTAAAACATATGCACACCTAGGAGGCAATAGCTTTGATGGCACAGAAAGTGTCATGGGTGTCCAGACATGGTTAAGAACAGTGGAGAGGATCTTTGCAGATATGCAAATTAATGACCAGATAAGGAGGCAAATAACTTCAAGACAACTGAAAGGCATTTCTTTGGATTGGTGGGAAGTGATCATTGCAGGCAGGCAAGAGCAAGAGATCACATGGAACCAGTTCAAAGAAATGTTAGAAGCCAGATTTGTCCCAGCCTCAGCAAAAGCTTCATTGCTTGAGGAGTTCATCAAGTTGAGGCAAGGATCCATGAGTGTCACTGAATACACTTAGAAATTTGAAGGGTTATCCAAGTATGGGGTAGTACTGATTCCAGATGAAGTTTCAAGGAATGCTAGATACATTCAGGGATTAAATGCTGGATTGAGTAGACCCATGTTACCATACAAAGACAAAAACTTTTATCAAGTTATGGACTTGACATTGTCCTTTGAGCGGCATGACAATGCCAGAGAGAATTCGAGAATTTTAAGAATAACAAGAAAGGGAAGAATAGGGCACATCTATATGAGAAGAAGAAGGGAGAAGCAATGATCGAAGAAGGAAGTAAGGTGGCAAGCTTTGATAGCAAGAAGCCCAAAGTGATCTATACAACCGTGGGAAGGAAGGCCACATAAAGACAAAGTGCCAAGCGCCCAAGTCATCTGTTCTTAGGTTCTACAACTATGGTAAAGAGGGGCACATGAAGGGGCAGTGTCCAGAAATGGCAAGGGTGGCTGTACTTGAAGGAAAAGGCAAGGCATTGGAAGCACCTAGCCAAGTGGAAGGTACACTATTTATTAAAGGCACACCCATATCAGTTGTCTATGACACAGGAGCCACACACTCTTTTATTTCATGTGACATAGTTCAGAAACTAGGATTAACATGTATTCTTGTTGATAAGCCATTACATGCTAATAGTCCCATAGGTAGTTCCTGCATTACAAATATGAAATGCATGCAAGTAGAATTATGCACGGGTGGTCACACCTTTATTTCAGAATTATATGTGTTGAATTACCCTAAGTTAGATATTATACTGGGAGTGGATTGGTTAAAAAGTTTTTATGATATCATCAACTTATAAAATTCCACAATCCCATTACAACTTTCTGATGGCAAAAGAGTTTTGGTTATGCATAAGGCAACCAAAGATAGGAGTATGGGCAGAATGTTCAACTTGAACAGTGGTGAGGTTGAATCAAGCCTAGATGAGATACCCATAGTTAACCAATACACTGATGTGTTTGGTGAAGTGAATGGCATTCTTCATAATAGACCAGTAGAATTTCAAATAAAACTTAAACCAGGAGTAAGTCATGTCATTAAGAAACCAAATAGAATGGGTCCTAAGGAACTGATTGAATTGAGGAAACAATTAGAGGAATTAGAACAAAGAGGCTTCATTAGGCCTAGCAGTTCAAATTGGGGATCACCAGTGGTATTTGTTAAGAAGCATGATGGTTCCTTGAGAATGTGCATAGATTACAAGGAGTTAAACTCAGTCACCATCAAAAAAAAATACCCTCTACCTAGAATTGATGATCTGTTTGATCAATTGAATGGTGCCAAGGTATTTTCTAGGCTTGACTTAGCATATGGTTTCCATCAAATGAAAGTGGAAGAAGAAAGTATCAAGTATACAGCTTTTAATACCAGGTATGGCTTGTATGAATATTTAGTTATGCCATTTGGATTGACTAATGCACCATCCTATTTTGTGCATTTGATGAATAGGATTTTCAGAGATTACTAAGATAAATTTGTACTAACCTTCATTGATGATATATTAATATACTCTAAGTCAGCTAATGAACATGAGAAGCATTTGCATATGGTACTGAATAGACTAAGTCAACAAGACCTTAAAGCCAAGTTTGCAAAGTGTTCTTTCTGGAAGAGTGAAATAAAATTCTTAGGCCATATAATTTCTCAAGAAGGAATTTCAGTGGATCCTGGCCAGGTCATGGCAGTGCAACCATGG
Organism: Allium cepa; assembly: GCA_030765085.1. Lineage (NCBI taxonomy): Eukaryota > Viridiplantae > Streptophyta > Magnoliopsida > Asparagales > Amaryllidaceae > Allium > Allium cepa. The sequence continues at coordinate 739,028,994 of CM060943.1, forward strand.
AAAAGACCAAGCAGTGTTGCTGATAGAAGGTCACTCATGGGCATGGATGGATACTACAGAAGATTAATAAAGGACTTTGCTAAAATAGCAACCCCACTAACAAAGCTAACAAGGAAAGTCCAGCCTTTCCTATGGACTTAGAAGTGTGAAGGGGCATACAACCAGTTGAAGAAGACATTGGTGGAAGCACCAGTGCTGAAAATTCCAGTAGGCAATGACAATCTGGTAGTGTACACTGATGCATGTGGGTCAGGTATGGGAGTTGTTCTTATGCAGGATGGTAGGGTGATAGCCTATGCAACTAGGCAGCTGAAGCCATGTGAGACCAAGTATGCAACACATGACTTGGAATTGGCAGCTGTGGTGTATGCATTGAAGCTTTGGAGACACTACCTGTTAGGAGCAAAGTTTGAGCTTTATACTGACCACAAAGCTTTGAAGTATCTATTCTCTCAAAAAGACTTGAACATGAGACAACATAGGTGGGTGGAGTTCCTTACTACCTATGACTTGGACATTATATACACACCAGGGAAGGCAAATAGAGTGGCAGATGCATTGAGTGGGCAACATGCCAAGTTGGCTGCATGATGATAGAGGAGTTTAAAATGTTATCAATGCTGACTGATGTAGAAGTAGGAAACATGGGAGAGCAAACTATGAAGTTAGGTGAGGACATGGAGCAATATGGAAAGCTCAGCCTCATCACAATAAAATCAGACTTGGTGGAAGAAGTGAACCAGTCACAAGTCATGGATGAATTCCTGAGAGAGAAGAAGGAATTATTAAGGAATGGTTCAAAACTTGACAAATTTGAATTGGATGGGAAAGGAATTTTAAGTTACAAGGGAAGACTGTGTGCCTAACACAGAAGCATTGTAAAGAAAGATCATGGATGTTCATCACAAGTCTAAGTACACCATACATCCAGGTGGTACTAAAATGTATCATGATCTAAAGAGGAGCTATTGGCAGAGAGGAATGAAGAGGAGTGTGGGTGAATATGTGGCAAAATGTATGACTTGCCAACAAGTCAAGGCTAAGTACCAAAGACCCAGTAGATTGTTGCAACCCCTGGAAGTTCCAAGGTGGAAATGGGAAAGCATATCAATGGATTTCATTGATGGCTTGCCAAGATCAAAGAGAGGTAACGACAGTATTTGGGTGGTGGTAGATAGATTGACTAAGTCATCACATTTCATACCTGCGAGGAGTGATAGGAATGCACCAAAACCGGCACAAGTTTTCATGAAGGAGATAGTGAAACTACATGGAGTTCCTGCCACTATCATTAGTGACAGAGACACCATATTCACATCAAAATTCTAGAGTAGCTTTCAACAGGGAATGGGGGTTGAGTTGTGCTTGAGCACAGCCTACCATCCCCAAACTGATGGCCAAACAGAAGTGGTTAATAAGTTCTTGGAGGATTTACTTAGAGCCTGTGTACTTGACCATGGTGGTAATTGGGAAGACTACCTTCATTTAGCAGAATTTGCTTACAACAATAGCTACCAGAGTAGTATAAGGATGGCACCCTATGAATATGGGAGGCCTTTTTTGTCACCTGCTTGCTGGCTAAAGGTGGGTGATAAACTGATATTAGGACTAGACCCTGTGAAAGAGACAAGTGCTAAGATCACACTGATTAGACAAAGAATAAAGGCAGCACAAGACATAATGAAATCATATGCAGATAGGAGAAGGAAGCTACTTGAATTTGAAACAGGAGATCATGTATACTTGAAAGTCTCACCTATGAGGAAGGCGTTGAGATTTGGCAAGGCAGGGAAGCTAACACCAAGATATGTAGGGCTATATGAAATCATTGCAAGAGTTGGGAAGATGGCTAACAAGTTGAAGTTTCCAGAAGGAATGAGTGGGATACACAATGTATTTCATGTATCACAATTGAGAAAATGTGTACATGATGAAGCTTCAGTGATTCAGTCACCGAACCAGGTAGAAGTCAGACAAGACTTGGTGTATGAGAAGAAACCATTGGACATTGTAGCTAAAGAAGATAAGAAATTGAGGAACAAAGTTATCAAATTGGTAAAGGTGCAGTGGAGCCTAGATTCTAATGATTGCGCATGGGAGGTTGAGGACAAGATAAAAGCCCAGTACCCTCAACTATTTGCAACTGGCAACTAGAGTAGAGGTAATTAATTATTTATGCTTGTATTCATTTAGTTAAATACAGTGTTCAGTGTTGAATGTGTTTGCTTGATGTATGTTTTGGTTGAATTAAGAATGTGTGCGCATGTTTGGTTTTGACACATGACTAACACAGGAAGAGGTGTTAAATTATGGGGCATAATTTCTTAAAGGAGGGGTGTATGTGACAGCCCATATTTTAAGCAAGCATATAAAAATTTAATTATTTTATAAAAGAAAGACATTCAGTTGAAAATACAGTTTCTCTGGAAATATCCGTGTGTGTGTGAGAGTGTTCATGCTCTTGTGCATGTGCACACTGGTCCAGCACACTATATATGAGCTAGGCTATTTAGGGGGTTAAGGGCCCTGGAAATAAATACACAGTAGATGGGTGCATGACCTGTTAGTATGTACACATTAGCCTAATTGCAGTGTATAAGTGACTTAGGCAGTTTTAGTCCTAACCCTTATAGATTAAGTATGAGCGTAGTTGCATGTGTGGGTAAAAATAATGAATATAAGACATGCACAATATTTGGTTGACACACACATATCTGGTAAGACACATAAGCCTATATGCATGGTTAAGTCCAGAAAAGACAAAAACTATGTCCGGGCCAAAGTCATGCATATGGTGTGTGAAGGAATTTGCCAAAAATGGCCAAGACAAGGAAAAAGGTGAAATGGTGGGAAAGGGAAAGTGGAGAGGGTGGATTGCTAGGTGAAGCCAAGACTGATGGGATTTCTGGTGAAAATAAATTACTTAATTGACCTTAAAACCCTAGAAGCTCCCCTACATAAAGATCACCATCTCCTAGGTTTGCATGTTAGAAACCAGAAAACAAAATATAGAAACGGGTAGCAGTTTTAGAGAAGCCATGGCAGATCTGAACCAAGACTTGGGAAGGAGAACTTTGGTGAGTAAACCCTCACTTGGAAAGGCATTAAGACCTATGAAAGGCAGCCATATACCCTTTAGTTTATTTTGATTTCTGTTTGATACTTTGTATGCATTCTCAGTTTAATAAGTTTCTGTTGTTCCAAAAACTATGTGATTTGCATTGCTTTGCTGTCACTAAACCTATGCTTGTTTATACATGATAATTAGTGATGGAATAACGACTGACTCTTGTATGTTTATGAACTTGAGAAATATTATTAGTTAAAGCAGGGATTAATAAGAAAAGTAGGGTGTAAGGCAGTAAGAGAAAGAGATTCTCTGGCTTATGCCTTGCAACCGAAAGAGATGGTTAGGGTGCAATGGGATTTCCTTGTGCTGAGTCTTAATCCATCATTAAGTGTCCTCTGGAAATAGGGTTGAGTAACAAGCAAACCCACTTTAATGTGTGGATTGACTGTGAGAACCATATTGCTGGAAGACCACATTAGCGTTTCACTCTCTGAAAATGCTTTAATCTATGCTTTAGCCAAGGATATGTCTCTGTGTGAAACTGACTTGAAGTGGTATACAAGTATAACTGACTAGTTGTTGAATACATGAATGGATGAATGATTGATTGTTGTATGAGATCTGATAGCACACATTAGTTATGTGTATAATAGTTTTGGGACTAACATTGCATAGACAATGTTGATTCATATGAAAACATAGTAATTAAACTAAGGATGTGGGTCACCTCTATCAGGTTGGGTATGAGGGAAGTGGGTATGACACATTGGTTGGGTTGCATCAAGGTTGGGGTGTGAGTTTGCACATGGCATGTTTATGCCCAAGTAGCTTGTAGTGCACTGGAAACCAGTTAGTAGTTCCAGGCAGTGTGCACCAGTGCAACCATGAATGTAATACTGGACCTTAGAATGACATGAAATTATTATACATGCAAGGGTAAATAGGCTAGAAGTATGTGTGAGTCCTAACATGTAGACTCAGGATTGATACTTTAGCTCAATACCATGAATATTGTATGTGCATGTTTGTGCATGTTTGGGTGTTAGCACCAACCTGTGTGAGTTGTATGATGGCTGTTAATTTTCTGGACTAAGGTTTCTGATGACAAGTTAGTCTAAGAATACACACATGTTATTTACCAGTACACACACACACCACTGGAATAACGCTTTGTAATTTGAACCTGAGAAAGTGATTTAATTACCTTTAGTAAAACACTTAACCTTTGAGAACAGAAAGGTAATAATGGAACATATTTCATTAGTCTTTATGCATTAACAAGTGATTTTACTTACATCAGACTTAAGTCTGACCTATTTGTTGCTTGCATCAAATGTGTACTTCATATGTATTATGGAGTAGGTCATGAGATGTTTGTAGGGAAAGAGGAAGCTAAGGGATAAGAAAGCATATGTGTGATGCTAAGAAGAATTTGCTAATTAACTAAATTATGATTTTGTAGAAGAATGCCTCTTTATGTTTTATTTAGCTAAAGAACTTCTGCGTAGTAATATTTGAATTATGCTGGAACTCAGATTGTGATGTAATGAATGATTTAAAGCTTACTATGTGATAGAACCATTCTTAGTTGTAAAAGATAAAAGGATTTAGTTTCATGTTATAACCGGTAAGCATGTAATTTCAAGAACTGAGTAATGGAACTAGTGGTATAACCAAGACATATGTGTAACAAGTAGTGTATACTTATGTAATAGATTGTTTTAGAGACTCAGACTTATTTACAATTAACTTTAAATACACTGAAGTGAGAATGAACACATAGGCAGGACATTTGGAAATATAGGAAAGTATGAACCCAAATTTACATAAGTTTTGATGTTTAAATGAATGAGTAAAGTTAGGAAATTGTAGCAAGACAGCATAGGGTTCCAACTTGACCAAGCTGGTCGATATACAAACTCAGAAAAATTGAATGGTAGTTGTACATGTTTTTGTGCACACAGATGCACAGAAACATGCATAGCCTACTGCCTTATTAATTTGAGAAATAATGTTGCAAAAGCTTAAAATGACATCGGTCAATTTTCATGTTTTATTAAATATACAACTGTAGACACATAAGCATAAGCAAAAAAGAATTTATTAGTGAATCTGTACAAAGATTTAGATGGGAGGTTTTCCCAACACTTTTTACTGTGACTAAATCATTAGTCTGATTTTTAATTTAAAATAAATTGGATTATTCTTTACCTGAAAACTACGATATTAGATCTAAAATGATTTGTATGTCCATATATATACAAATAGCATTACAAGAAGTATATCAATATTTCTATATTGATCAGATTGGATCTTGGGAAGAATCAAAAGAAAAATTAATAAAAGAAAGAAAATTTTGTAAGGTTGGTCCTGAAAGTAAGTAACCCTGAATTTAGCATAAACAAAATTGATCCATTCAAACACAATGGCAAATTAGGGAGGGTTGCTTTAGAATCTTGGGTATCGCATGCTTCAAATGTTCATTTTTTTTAATACCTTACATTATAAGTAGTAGTTATTTTGTTCTATATTTCTTACATTCTTTATTCCTTTTTGTCGATGACAAATGGGGAGAAATATTATTGCTAACATTAAGAATGCAGGATATAGAGTGTCAAAGATTCATGGGGAGTAAGTATTTATGTTATATATATACACCCGAAATCTATATCTATTTATAGGTTGTCATCAATCAAAAAGGGGGTGAATATTGAGACTTGGTTTTGATTCATGACATGAAACTATCACTACGACATACAGATTTGACGACTGCTACGACAAAAAGAGAGAAGGAGATAATACTTTAAAACCGATGCATCAATTATATTATTTTGTTTTTGAGTCTTAGGTCAATTTGTTAAAATCTCTCCCCGTTTACGTATATATTAGCTTATATATTCAATCGTCTTATTTCCAAATAATTTATACATATATAAGCATGTATAACTGTTTAAAGTTATATATATTATATTATAAAAGTGTTTAAAGTTATATATATTATTATACCTGTAAAACCTGTGCAAATTGCACAGATTTTACCACGTCAGGCGACTGACCCAAAAGGCTCAGTTGACTGACCTAGAAAATACTGTACAACATGCACAAGTGCACAGGTATTCAAATATATATATTTTTAATTTGTTTAAATATTTAGTCGACTGACCCAAAAGCTCAGTTGACTAAATTTCTACAACAGCTATTTTTTGAAAAGACACAACTTTTTATGAAGAGTTACGAACTTCTACGAAAAGATTTGGACACAACACTTCAATCGAAAATTTTCATCAACAGTTGCTGCTTTCTAACCTTTATAAATACAAACTCCAACTTGATTCCACATCACTTACTCACAAATTAATCACAATCTAATTTTGCGATCTCTCTGATCTAATTCTCTGGAATCTATTTGTTATCATACTTTCAATTATTCTGCATTAAAGCAATATTATACCTTTCTATTCTTCATATACTTCAAATATATACATTTATACTCGAGGAGAAGACTATAAGAAGGGTGTACTACAAGTGTCAAATCCGTGTTATCAAAACACACAAAAGTCAAAATTATTTTCTGTATTTGTTGAAGTCATGTTTTGCTGCTCAAGAGAGTGAAGTCCTCTTTGGCTGTTGAGGCGAAATCCTGTTCTGCTGCTAGGTTTCTATTCGGTTGCTCAGGGGTGTATAGACCTGTTTCTCCAGGATAAGTGAGGGTTGTTGTTTTTGTGAAATTCTAGAAGGAGTCTGGGACTGGACGTAGGACGGTGCTCCGATCCAGTATAAAAATTCCTGGTGTCATTTTACTTTACTGCTATTATATTCTGCACTATTTTACTGTATTACTATCATCACTATACTCTATACTATCATATATCCATATTACACAATCCATAGCACACTATCATTTGGTATTAGAGCATAGCAATCTTTCATGGAATACTTTACAGGAAGTGATTTTTAGTTACTTTGCTTCATTGTTTTGCCAACGGTGAGGCTAATCAAGATCTAAGAGAAGTAAATAAAGGGACCTGTAGCGACCACACCGGGGGAGGCAAACCTTTGCGAAGAAGCCCTTTGTTATGGGTATTTTTGGCCTATTATCAATCGAGATGCAGGTGATTAAACCAGAATGAGCGACAAGTGCCAGAGATTCGCTAAGATTCTAAGAGGCCCACCAACAGAGATCACTCAAATAATCAGTCCCTGACCATTTGCAGTTTACGGAATCAATATCATTGGTATGCTACCAATGTCTAAAGGTGGCCCAAAGTACGCCATCGTCGCTATTGATTACTTCACCAAATGGGCTGAGGTAGAGCCAGTAGCCAAAATCACCACAGAGGAAGTAATCAACTTCATGGTCAGAAACTTCATCTGTTGTTTTGGGGTCGCACAAATGATTATTGTCAATAACGAGACCCAATGCAACAATGCCGAGTTCAAAGATTTCTGCTACAGGCATCGCATATAGAATAATTTTCAATGATGGCACATCCTCAGGTGAATAGACAAGTCAAAATAGTGAACAAGATTATCAATTCCATTCTTAAGAAGCGACTAAAGAAGGCTAAGAGCAAGTGGGTTGATGAACTTCCATTGGCACTTTGGGCTTATCGAATGAACCATAAGTCAATGACTGGCCACTCTCCATACGTCCTGCTTGTGGATTAGAGGATATGATCCCGATGGAACTGAAAGTACCTTCTCGTCGAGTAACTCACTGCGATCTACAAACAAATGAGGAACTCCTACCAGAGTCTCTCAATATGATTGACGAGTAGCGTGATGAAGCCGACCCGAGGGCAGAGTCGCCCTATACTACAATACCAAGGTCATGACTCGGGCCTTTGAAATTGGAAACCTTGTTCTCAAATGATTCTTCCCAGTCCCTGGGAACTTGGATGAGAGTTGGGAAGGTTCGTATGTAATTGAACAGAAGCTCGGAGACGACATGTTTAAGCTTGCAACGATGGATGGGATCTCACTCCCATGGGTATGGAATAACAAGCACTTACGATGCAATTTCACTTGAATGTAAATTTGTACATATTTAGTCAAACCCATGTAACCATATAGAATCTATCATTTTTAGTGTTCATAAAAGAAATAACTTCAGAGCACATACATCTGTCTATGCTTGACTTTACATTACAATCAGTGTTATATTTAAATGAACCTACATGTGTAAAATGTAGGTGTATAGGTACCCAGAGATAGGTGCCAACTAAGCTTCTACAGTCTATGATCGGATGCATGAAATATAGATACACATCAACTCCTCTAACCCATGACTTAAGGGTAGGAGTATAAACATTCAAAGGCTGAACGAGACAGTATGCCTCAATGAACTCATGCCTAGAGTTTAGTGTAGCATCCATACCTTTCCCATAGTAGGCAAGACGAAAGGTCTGCACTCAGAGATAGATGGGATCTCTTACAGACTTAGATCGACGCTCGAAGTTAGGCGTGCTCGAAGTTAAACATCTGGGATAAGGATGTCCAAACTAGTGCCTTAAGTGGTTAAATCTAAACAATTCCTAGAATTTGGCATGGTCAACGCATGCATCTCAGAGAAGGTGTCCAACTTGGGTTTTAGAAATGAATCGTTTCGATTGATGTCAGGAGATAAGCGCGATCGCACTTAAAACATCCTTAAAAGGAATGTTTGAATAATTTCTTCAAGCGATCGAAATTCGACCAAGTTCCAAAATCAAGCATGGACATGTGCGAGCACATGTAGACTGATGTTCTGATGATCATCCCTTGTTCATATAGACAACAAAATGGACTGATAACTTAGTCCAACAATAATAATGAGAAGTGGATCACAAACACATTGAATAAATAGTGCATTTCTCAAATGCTTTGAAAAGTTCCCACAAGATTTGAGTAAAACAGAAAGTCTTTGTTATTCATAGTCAAAATAAGATTTAGAAGAAAAGTACAAGTGTTGTTGACATCTAAACTGAAAGCAGAAGCGGGGGCCGAACCCATGCAAAACTGGCCTTAAAACAAAAGGCAAAACAGGTCCTGCAACCATACAATCATAGACATAAAGGAAATAGATAATCACTTCATGGTTTTCTTCTTTTCCATGGAAGTTGGGGCACTGGACCCCTCTAGTTTCTTCATTAGTCTCCCCCCGCTTCCTTTGCCCTTCGAAGTAGGGTGATTGGAACTAAAATGGCCTCATCATACAAAGCAATTGATAAAGGAGGAGGAATGAAGTCAACCGACTCTTGTTTAATCTCTACAGCGGACTTGAGTTGCTATTCAAGAAGCTCGCTTATTGAAAGCCCTTGAGTAAGATCAATCGACCCGGTGATCTAAGCTCCATCGTCGGTACGCATACTCTGAAAGTCACCAGGCCCCTCTTTTTGCAAAGGATGAATCATTTGCATGCCAAGGCCCGGTATGTCGCCACCTTCTGAATGTTTTTGCTCATCCCACACAATTTGCTCCCATGTCAATGCTAGAGCCTAGTGATAGCCATTTCCAAGCCATTCCAAATCTCAAAAATTGAATTTGTTAGAATTATTATTGGATGATGAATGGCTCAAACCTGTCTTTAACTCACCTTCCATGGCTGCCACCAACTCATCCATTTTTCAGCCTTGTCCAACACATTTCCTCTATGATGGCGAGCGTAAGCAACTTCTCACAGTAGCCTTGAGCTATTTGAAGGGCCTCGTCCTCCTCTTTTTCTCCTTTTTGAGTAATGCCTTCAGCTCTTTCGCCTCTTCAAACTCAAAATTCCTATGATGAATAAATTCAACTTGGCTTAAATAATATTTTCTTTCCCAATCGATCGTTGCATTTAAGTCCTTGACTTTTTGGTCGACATCCTCCTTTGCCTTCTTTAGCTTAGCGACCTCCTCGTCAAGATGAGCGATGGTCTCATCAATCTGACTTGCTATAAGTCACAATCCTGCAACCTAACTCTACATGCTCTCGGCATTTTCGAAGATCTGCTCAGCCAACATCCTCCTAATGAAGTATTGAACATACACATCACGAACATACGCCATTAACTGGTCTTTCACCCTACGAGGAATAACCTTCAAATGAGGAACAAATTTACAACCTTTAAAATTGAATTTTGGGAAGCAATGTTGCAATTCAGCTATTTGAGGGTCAGAAGCAATCGACTGATGTACTTCAACAACAAGCTGCTCAGTAGGTTGCTCAATAAGAATTTTACCTGTTCTGCGTCAAGAGGAATCGAAAGCGGCAGGCTTTGATGGTCGATCTAAGTATTAGAAAGTATGACAGCAATGTTTGCTTAGCAGAAAGGGAAGCATAAGAGGGGTCATCATGTGGTATGTCATCGTGATGATTAGAGTGCTTGTCCAAACTCCTGGAATGAGGTGACTTAATCTAGATCAACGCATAGACGATGAGTTATATGACCTGTGATGCTTCTCTATGCCTCCTCTATCATGGCTTGAATGTCAACTAGAACCAGAATCATGGCTGGATTTGTCGAGGCGTGCACTCGGTTTGCAACTTGATTGATAGGACATTTGATCCTTAAGACCTCATACAAACTGTGTCATTTCATTGAGCCTGCAAATGAAACAAAGAAGAACCATCTTTAACGAGATAAGAATATGACACAAAACTGAGCAAAGTGTAGTGCATGTGCGTGCATGCAAGTGTCCTAATGTCTCTTTAATGGACCATGTGTTATACTTTTGCCGACAGTGGTAATCTTCCATGTTTTGATTGAAGGCACATCTTCTTAGAAATGAATAAGGGAGCCAACGTCCCTAATGCTTATGTTATCGAAGCAATAAAAAGGAATATCATCTCGAATTAGCCCCAAACTAGCATATATATCCTTAGACGGCTCTATAGGAGTTTCAAATGCAACTGTAGCTAGTGCAGGCGGGATCAGAGTCTGCCTTTTGTCCATTTTAACCTTGAAATTTCATCTTTGAAGAGAATTTTGATCATCAGTCGCCTCATCGATAGATGTGTCATGGCCTATATCATCGTCATTACGACCAACTCCATCACCTTCACCTTCCTAAAAGTGTTCTCCTGCTCCTTCGATCTCGATAACTAAACTTTGAACTGGAGGCATCGGTGAATAGTCTCCATTATCTCTTAATGAAGAATCTTCCTCGTCACTATCGGTTGCTTTAAGAGCAAGACCAACACTATGATATGGGTCCAAAAAGTTATAGGCTCATAGATTCTCATCACTAAGCATTGTCTTAGCCTCTCTCCGTGCCTTCGTTATTTCGTGAAGCCGTCGAAGAGTCACTGATGAGTATGATTGATGGGCCTACGTGGTACATCTGTAAAGAAAGATAAAGACATTCAGTGACAGTAGAAGAACCATGGCTCGCATAAATAGGACGAGAATGGAACTTATGTGCAGGCAACCATCATCGTGTAAATCCAGGTGGACATCGAATAAAAATGAATTCGTCCTTGAAATAGCTCATTTTATTCTAGTGCTAAGCACAATTCGGCAACCCTTGGATGGCTAAAATAAGGGAAGGATTCCCCTTGCTATGTTTGAAGCTAAATAAATATTGAATCTCTTGACTATTGGGAACTCGGTTGAAATAGCAAGTGAAGATGATAAACAAGCTATGAAGGTATGCATAGCTATTTAGATGGAGATAAGTGGGAGCAAGCTTCTTAAAGTGCAAGACTCGTTAGATAAATTGATTGAACGATGGGACAAATCCTGCCAAGCACATGTATTTGTTGCATGTTGTGTACCCGTCTATGGGATGTTGTGCACTTTGGTGGTGCATTGGAACTAACGTCTTCAAATTACTATCGCAAATCCACATGATTGGCCCCTCCTTATTTTAGATGATATAGAATCTACTGGATCATCTAATATAATGGTACATCAAGTGTGTCAGGAGCATCTTCGACTTTTTAACCTTCTATAGGCTCTGTTGGAACTTCCAAAGCAAGCTGTTCTGCTTATGGATTTTCAGGCCTATGTATAGGATGCACTGGAGTTCGTCAGGCAGACAGAACCGTGATCGAGCTTTACTCGACATCTAATTCGGCGTATTTGGAAGCCGATGAACCTACAGCTTGAGCGGAGAGACTCTCAGAACATCTTTGACCCATCGCTATCAAAACTCAACATACAAGTTATATTAGAAGGAGTAAAAGACCTCCCCTTGTAAAGATGGAAACCCAGTGATATAGTTTTGTGAAGTGCTATGTGCTGTTATTTTCCGATATTGTATAGGAGTTCGTTTGAAAATCTAGATGCTATCTGAATTGACCGTCACCATTGAACATTCCAACAGGCTTTATATTGTTATTCGTGCACTGGAGTTGCTTTGGAACTCAGGAGATGACGTTTGGTATGACTCAAATAACTAATCAACAAGGCAAAGTTCATGAAAGAAGTTTGAAAACGAAAATACACCAAGGGTTGGATCGATACCGATTCATGCCCTTGGATGTATTTTGGCATCCTCTTCCATCTTCTCTCCCAATCCATGACATGGTCATCCACGTGAAAGCCATCCAACATCGTCAACGTCATCGCTACCTACTTAGAACTATTGAAACTCAAAGGAAATGGTTGATTCAATTTTTGGACTTCAAACTGAGGATTTGGTTCAAGTACAAGATGGATCAGGCCCAATCCAAATCAAGCAAGCGGTGACGTCAGGTGCAAGTTAAAGATGGGCAGTAGCGAAGGAAGTTCAATGTCAAGCAGCAGTGTGAGATTTGGTTTAGCAGTGAAGAATTACTAATGACATATAAAAGCTTGAACGTGAGGAGCAAAAATAAGTGAAGGACAAAGAGGAGATGGTTTAGGTATATAACCCACGAACCAAACGAATTAGCATTTGACTCGCCTATTTCCAAGTGCTAGATCGGTGTTAGTCCATGCCATAGATTGATACCGAAAGATCCATATTTATAAAAGTTAAAGACTCATATGCATACATGTGTATGTGTATATGCTCGGCGAACTTCTTGAGAAAATGCGTGTATATATATGTACATGTACATACAACAGTCCATAACTAGAAGTAGAAGAAAGAAGATTCAAACCTGAAAAATATTAAAAAGAACCAGTTCAAAAGAGCTAAGATCGAAATGACAGATCATGAAAGCACACTCTAGTTTTGCAGTGCCAGATGCTGGTGAAGCATCTTTACGAATAGCTAGAGACCCATTATTCCATCAAAAAGGTCCAAAGGAAAGATAATAACTATTTAAAGCTTGGATTAGAGTCCAATATGGCAATCCCGACTTACCTTGGTTAAAAGCACATCATGTTTGAAATAAGATGTTCTTTAGGGGACAAGTATTATTTGGTCTTTTGACCAGGCAATATCGGGATGACTTGACAAGTCGAAATTGAAAGCTGTCAAGGCAAGAAGCCTAGAGAGATAGCCAAAGTGTCTAAAAATCAAATGCAGCCAAAGTTGTTAGATAGAAACAAGATCATCTCAAAAATTTGAAAACAAGATCCATCCGAGTGATGGATCGGTGCCGATCCATCCCCATGGATTGGTAACAATTCATAAACCCCCCTTCCATAATCACCTCAATTTTCTCATATTCACAAGTCTTGATGTCGGAAACCTGTTTCAAGTTCAATCGGATTGATCGCAAGCATTTCTCTATTGATCTCCTCTTACACCTTAAATCAGCAACTTCTTTCCTCTACCAATCCGTTTTGTTGACCCAGAAACATGCTCATAAAAGTGCAAACAAGGTAGAAATCACGATGCTAAGGACAAGTTGCTTTATCTCAAAGGAATAAGAATGATCCATATGAAGATCTTGTGGATTAATACCAATCCTTGGCTATGGACGGTACTGATCCATCAACCTTGCTGAGCTAGCCATGTTTTCTCAAGAGCAACTACTACTAGATAGTAAAGATCGTGGACAGAGATGTGTCAGAGCATTTTTCGAAAACCTATAGCTATAAATAAGAGGCTAAGGGATCATTCTTGGGGATCTTTTTTCTTCCTTGAAATTATTACATATTTCTTTGTACTCCCCATGGAGTGGTACCGATCTAGAAGAACTGTACTTGCAAAATAGCAATTTAATCAACAGAAATCTCAAAGGACGTAGGCAATAGTTGGCCGAACCACTATAACGTTTGGTGTCGTAATTTTAATCATTTTTCATTTACATTTCTTGATTTTAATTCTCTACTTAATTTCTTGGATGTTTGTGCCACTTTTTGGTACTAACGGCTGTTACTACAGATTCATTAAACATTTTTTTTTGTATAAAAGCACTCTTGACTAAGTTGACCGTGAAGAACGAGAGATTCATATAGGCGGATAGGTGCGAAAGGTCATTTCAAGAGTTAAAGAAGTTATTGATAAATTATCGTATTTTGATCATACCTGAAGGTGGAACTATATTAAGAGCATTTTTGATACAAAAAGGAAGTGTGATGGTATATGCATCTAGGCAGTTATGACCGCATGAAGTTCAATACTCGATTCATGACTTGGAATTGGTGGAAGTGATTTTTGCACTAAAGATATGGAGCCATTATATTTTTAGAGAATGGTTCAAGTTGTATATGGATGACAAGTCCCTAAAGTTTTTATTCTCTTAGAAGGAGTTGCATACGATGCAATAGAGGTGGTTAGAGTTCTTGGTTGCATACAACTTTGATATCAAGTATACGCCAGCAAATATGAACAAGGTTGCAGATGCTTCAAGTAGAAAGCATCAAAATGAAGTGTTAGACGTCATTGAGGAATGAAGGACGTTAAAGACTTTATGTAACGACCCTAATTTTAAGTAACATTATTTAGGATATTTAATTAGTTAAATTAAATAAAATAATGTAAATGATAAGGGGATTGTCATTTGCATTCATAGAAAGGTAGTCGTGCCTATCTAAACTAATGAACTAAGAGAATTAAAACGAATCAAGTTAAGGTAGTAGACAAGGGCAATATAGGAATAGGTAATAACCTTATACCTTAAACCCTTATACACAGTCATTTTACACGTTCGAAACAAAAGCTAAATATAAGAGAGATTGGCCACCATTAAGGAAAATCAAGTAGAAGATAAAGCAAGAATCAAGAGCAAGCTTAATCAACTTAAATCAAGATTAATTCTCTACTCCTTGATCACAAAGATAAGGTGAATAATAGGTTAAATCTCATATTTTGGATGTTTTTGGTTTCTAGACCAGTTTCGAATATTTTGCAAAGTATATTTCCATGTTTTTATTGTTAAAATGGATATATAAGCTTGTTGATGATTTATGCTAATTTATATAGATATTTGTTTTAATGTGAAAACCCTATTAGATGATATCCAAATGCCTTGCGATTTTAGTAGACGATCCGAAATGATATTTTAGAGATGGGTTTCAATTTTCATAATTTTCTGAATTAAAGTGGATCTAGTATTAATTTTCTAGTAAAGAAAATGGTTATTTGGGTATAAAATTAATTATGGCTATTTTGTGACGATTTTGGGTCAAAACTTAATATATGTCAAAAAACATATTAAATATGATTTATGGGATTTTTGTAGATTTTCCTAAGTGTTTTAATAAATATATAAAATTATTTAAGATATGGGACTTAAATGTTTTATATATTTATAAAAGGAGAAATGGCATTTTGTAAATAATTTAAATTGTTCATTTTAGAAATTTCAGCAGTACTTTTTGAAAATAAATTAGCAACCAATCATGTTTTGACAAACAAGGCAGGTTAGTTGAGAAGAATTACTTCAAAAGGTTAAAAAACATCTTAAACATGCTTTTTACAAGTTTCACCACTTTCGGCACGTAGCTTTCGACTAAGTTCCTCTACCTCCATCACCATCACAACCAATGTGGATGGCATCAAAGGCCTAGTGCTCAGTGAATTGGACATTGGCGAAAGGTACGTAGTTGAAACATTAGGTTCCGAAGGGGTCGAAGCTTTACTTTGTTTTAAATGAAAATTCACCTACGTTGCTTTTGCTTTCGACCGGTTAGCTTTCAACTAGGACAAATTGTTTTAAAGGAATGGTTTCAAAAGAGGTTACGTCTTTTGTTTTAAGTAAATGCTTTGAAGGGGCTGAAACCCCTTGCTGCCCATCTTACCTTTCAAAGCAATGCCTTCGAAAGAGTTTCTTTGTTTTAAAACTCAAGCCGCTTCTCCCATGCTTTCGAAGGGTTGGTTTCGACACCATCACTTCTTTGCATAGGAAATAGCTTTCGAAAGAGTGCTTTCGACTTAGTTGTTTTACGGCCCTTTGTTCTATGGAAAGTTTAATCCAAAGGTTTCAAAAGGAATGGTTTTAAATGATTTCGAAAGATTATTCCACATGTTTTACTTGAACCTAATGGTTTCGAAAAGGTTTGTTTGCAGATAAGAGTTTGAATGCTTTTTGAAAGGTTTTAAATGAAGATTTTGAAGGGGTGGTTCCCAATTTTTTTTGGTAGGTTTTAAGCGGAAGATTTCCAAAGGTTTCGAAAGGTAAGTTTATAGTGTTTTGATAAGAGGATGTCTAAGGTTTAAAGCTTTTGAAAGAAATCATTTTCAATGTTTTCGAAAGGTTTATTAAGAATGGTTTCGAAAAGTATATTTTGGCCTTTCAGCCTAAGGGTTTACCTGAATCAAAAGGGGGCTTTCAATGGATTCAAAAGGTGTACTTTCAAAGGTTTAAATGTTTTCATCAACAAAGTTTTTTGTAAAGTATATAAAACATGGCAAGGTGATTTGAGTAAAGCAAAGAAGTATATTTCCTTTTTTAAGTATGATTTAAAAGGATTAAATCATTTTGAAAGAAAGGGTTTTGAAGGAAAATTTATAGGTAGATGACCCTAAGTAAAATGACTTGGATATTAGAATACCAGACAGGACAAGTATAGGGTTGCACCATATAAATTTGCTATTAGCACATACCTAATGTAGTCCAAAATTCCAATGTGCGGGGCTTTGTCACATGTAAGACTAAAATGATTTTACACACAAAATGGAATATATGAAGAGAGGATAGGTTATTGTTGAGCCCGCAAAACCATTAGGATCAATTAACCCTGAGAGAATTAAGTTAAGACCAGACCGTCCAGAAGAGGAGTATCTAACAAAAGTTAGATTATTTATTTATTTTATTTGGTAGGCCCGAGTCAGCCAAATGTTGGTAGTTAGCCAAAAAAAACTATAGTGTTCGGACAGATAGTCCATTTTTTACCTCATGTATGTGCTTTTATGATATTGATATTATTGTTTTAACCAGTTTTGGTTGCAGGATCAAGATTTTCAAAAGATATATTTTAAAAGGATATTAGTGATGGGAAACCCGTTCCGCTAAGCGACGTGGTCTCACTTAATATCAAATAATCGAGATGTATAGTGTGATTCACACCAAACTTTATGTCTGACTCAAAGTTTACGTTTTCCCCCTTAAACTCTTGGGCGCTCAAAATTGATTTGAGTAGGCCGAGGGTTGATGAATTTCAAGTTTAGTACGTAAACAAATAAAACTTTCGCAGACGAGCAGGATACTAATGCTAGTTATATTTAGGAGTTTTTGTTTTTTATTTCCACTGTATTGTATCAAGACTGTTATGACTATTTAGTATGCTGGTCATCCAAGGAGGCATCTTCATATGTCGCTCTTGGCATATTTGTAATAATTATATTTGATCTAAACCTAGAAAACATTTAGGATTATGCAACTTGGATATGAAATGATGTTTCGAAATGTAATCGAAAAAGTGTTTTAATCTGTGATGATTTATTTCAAATTCAAGTGCTTCTGATATTATGGATACCATTAACATTACCGTATTTGGTCAACGGAAGTTAATACCATGGATAAATACAACATCTGTAGCTCTTAGCTTCGAACCTTCAGATACGGGATGTTACTACTTGGTATCAAAGCATAGGTTTATGAAAAACTTTAAACTAAAATGATTTTTGAAAACATAATCCTAAGGAATTAGAGAAAAGATCGGGGTATAGGATAATGCTACAGTAACATACTTGTATTTTCTATATATAAGTATACGCTACATCTCTAGCTCCCTATCTCTCTTAGGCTATTCTTATGTATCTTGCGAGGCTTGAATACAGATATGGATGCTCGAAGTGGAAGAGTTAACCTTTAAGGGGGAAGCACCACTACAAATGGAAATACCAAACCAAATACGAGAAGGAACCAAAGTCAGGCACAAGCTGGAAATGTGAGTGCTGGAGCGCCGTAAGTTGACATGGAAGCAATGTATCAGTTCTTTGTCAACATGATGCAGGCAGGTGTTGCCGTTGGAGTAGCTGGAGGAGGAGTTCAGAAAGCTCCAGTGGTCAACAACTATGCTATACCAAGTAGGGATTTTGCTCGTTTGGAAGAAAAGCCATTTATCGGGATCGAGGATGCAATTGAAGTGGAGAATTGGTTACTTTGTTGCGAGAGGATTTTTGCTGATGTGGGGCTTAATGATGAGCAAAAGAGAAGGCTTGCTTCTAAATAGTTACGAGGAGCTGTGATGTACTGGGGAAACAGTGTTATAATTGGAGTTGATGAGAAGATAATGACAAGGTCTGAGTTTATGAGGAGGTTTGGAGAGAGGTTTATGTCTGAGATTGCAAAGTCTGCTCTGCTTAGAAAGTTCGCTAAATTGGAGCAGGGGGAGATGACTATGCTGGAGTATACGACAAGGAGCTAGTAAGGTAGGACTATGCTACGATAGATTCTGCGATTAAGAGGAATGAGAAGTTCATCAGGGATTAGATCCTGAGCTTGCTAAGGCAATGTTATCGCATATTATGGATCCTTAAAAAGTTGTAGTGGAGATGGATTTAAGGAATGAGAAGATGCTTGCTTTTTTGAGGAGAAATAAGGCAAAAGAAGTCCAGGTAGGACAGAGTCAAAAAAGGAAGTTCTTCCATAGGAAAGGAGCTCAAATGGGTGGAGCTGCAAAGAAGGGGAGTCAAAGGTTGTCTGCTTTAAATGTGATAAGAAAAAGCATTTTGCTAATGAATGTCTTTCTGGAGAGGAAAAGAAGGTGATCGAAAAGAAGAATATCAGTTGCTTCAACTGCGATCAAACAGGACATTACAAGAACCAATGCAAGAAAACTGCTAAGGATAGGAAGGGCAAGGTATATGCACTGAGACAACCTACCTCAATGCCAACAGTAGAGGAAAATGGAAAAGTTGTGTTGGAAGGTACGCTCAGATTCATGGCATGTCAGTTAGCATTCTGTTTGATACCGGTGCATTGCATTATTTTATATCTCATTTTTTGATAGATAAGCTTAACTCCTTAATCACATAAGCTTAATGAAGTAGAAGATAAAGCAATAATCAAAAGGAAGCTTAATCAGCTTAAATCAAGATCAAATCTTAACTCCTTAGTCACAAATCTAAGGTGAATAGTAGGTTATATCTCATATTTTTGATTTTTTTTGTTTCTAGATCAGATCCGAATTTTTTTCCAAGTATATTGCCATTTTTTTTATTGTTAAAATTGATATATATATATATATATATGCTTATTGATGATTCATGCTAATTCATATAGATTTTATGATATGTTTTATTGTATCAAGTCTATTATGACTATTTAGTACTCTGGTCAACCAAGGGACAACGTCATATGTGGCTACGGGCGTATTTTGTAATAATTATATTTGATCTGAACCTAGAAAACGTTTGGGATTATGTAACTTGGACATGAAATGATGTTTTGAAATGTAATTAGAAAAGTGTTTTAATCCGTGATGATTTTATTTCATATTCAAGTGCTTCTAATATTATGGATACCATTAACATTACCGTATTTGGTCACCGAAAGTTAACACTATGGATGACCACATCATTTGTAGTGCTTAGTTTTGGGCCTTCAGATAGGGGATGTTACACTTTAGATCTTTCGGAGTAAATTATAGGTCGAATGCAGGTTCATCTGAAGATCCTAGTGTATTGGCAAGTTTAGAAGGTCATCTTGTGCTTATGGATAGAATTGCTGCAAGACAAAAAGAGGACCCGTTGTTAGCCGAAAGAATTAGGCAATTAGAGATGGGTATAGATGTAAAGGATCTAAAAGTATTCGAGATAGACTCAAAAGGATGACTTAGGAAGAAATGAAGACTCTGCCTTTCGACTGTAGGAGATCTACGAAAGAAATCTTAGAAGAAAGTCACTGGTTTAAATTTATGATTCATCCCAGGGACACGAAGATATATCATTACATGAAGTGAATATTCTTTTGGGAAAGGAAGAAAAGATATGTCGGTGAATGTATGAAGAAGTGTACCACTTGCATGCAAGTGAAAGCCAAGCATCAAAAGCTGAGCGGATTACTTCAACCCTTAGATGTACCGAATTGGAAGTATTGATTTGGAAGTAGGATTAGGTGTTTATGGATTTATAGATGGGTTTCCAAGGTCATGAAAGGGGAATATTAACATTTGGGTAATATACGATATATTAACTAAGAGCATCCATTTTATCACAGTGAAGTCGATAAGGATGATCTAGCTTAGCGAAGCTATACACGAATATTTTGTAAGAGTGTATGAGATTTCAAGTAGTATCATTAGTGTTAGGGATCCATTGTTTACCATAAATTCTAAAGAAGTTTGTAGAGTGCATTGGGCACTGAATTGAGTCTTATTACAGCTTACCACGTATAGACAGATGGTCAACGGAAAAAGAGTTAACTGTGTATTAGAGGATTTGTTGAGGGCATATTTTTTAGACTTTGCAAGGTCTTGGGAAAATTATTTGCATTTGATAGACTTTGCCTGCTATAATAGTTACTAGTATATTATTCTAATGGCACCATTTAACATGCTTTATGATAGACCGCGTAAGCCATTTAATTGTTGGTTGGACACGGGAGATGGACTAGTGTTAGGATCTGATTTGGTAACATAACTACTAAGAAGATAGAGCCAATTCACGTTAGAATGGAAGTTGTGCAATCGAGGCAGAAGAGTTATGCGGAAAAAAGGATAAAGGTACTAGAGTATGCAATATGAGATCATGTTTTTGTGAAAGTTTCACCAATGCGAGGTGTTATGTTCTTAGGGAAGAAGAGGAAATTGGTACCAAGATATGTAAGATCATTTCCAATGATAGGGAGGATTGGTAAACCTGTATATCGAGCCGAGTTGCCAGCTAGTTCGGTAGGCGTGCATAATGTTTTTACATATCACATTTAGGGAAATGTTTACATGACCCAAGTACGATATTGGGACCCAAAGAGATTAACGACTCGTCTGTAGAACCAGATTTGACATATGTTAGGTGACCAAAAGAGGAAGCAGGTAAAGATGTGAAGGAATTGAGGAACAAAGCTATTAGATTTTTTCACGTTCATTAGAGTGATGATAAAGATGATTGTACATGAAAGGTAGTGGATAAGATTAGGAATATCTATCAAGAACTATTATAGACATTCATGTTTGTAGAAGCGTGTTTTGTTTGTCTAAAGTATGAAACTAGTAGTGGAAGTAGCATATCTTCTATTTATGTATGATTATGTATTAGTATTTGCACTAATGCATTTTTGATCAATGATTTACATTAATAGGTACTCGTGTGTACTTATGTGAGGATGACTTTACACTATCAAATTAGGCGTCATTAGTAAGAATTAATAAATTTGAATTTAGAAAGGGTTTATCTATTAAGGGAAATCAATTAGTGAGATTAGGAAAGAAGGGATTTTAGCCCAAGCTAAATACACTCATGTATATACCGTTAACCATGTTCTCACCATTCTCACTTCATTTTAAAACATAAATGAAATAGGATCCAAAGAGAGGTCGACCATCATTATTAAGAGAAAGGAGAGGGAATCAAAACTAAAATACTAAAGCTTTCATCTTAAAGAAGAAAAGGAGGTTCTCAATCATGTTTAAAAAAACTAGGCGAGTAATTCTTCCTCTAATTACCTCTAAAGTCGTTTAGATTAAGATTTGATGTGTTTTGGTTGTTTTGAATATAGATACACAAGTTTTAATGAAAATGATTTTTATATCAATGTTTGGGTATTCAAAAGAAGATGATTAGAGACATGTTTTACGGTAAAACACGTTTAATCTTCTCAATATGTTCCAAAATTTTGATATGACATTTTTAACATTAAATTAAAAGTTGGTTTACATATTATTTATTTTTGGACAAGGAAATCATTTATTATGAATTTTCCAAGAGGAAAATAGGCGTTTTCGAGTGTAAATTAATAATTAAAAGTTGACTATTTTGATATGAATTTTTTACCAGAGGAAGATAATGTTGTTTTCAAATTTTTGTAATTTTTTGGGAAAATTTCTTATAGATTTCAAATTGTTATGAATTATAAAGGAAAATATACCTTAAGAAGAGAAATTCGAGTATCAACGATTCCTTAGCACACTTATCAAACTCTACACTACTTCTCCCATTTCATGATAGAACCATTCTATATTATATCCACGAGTCACCCCCAAGAACCCGCCCATATGGAAAACCATCACAGCTCCAATTAACATCATGCCCCCAACCTCGGAACCTAACTCCATGCACCAACGTGCTATCCGAAGTCCAAAAAGTGTTAACCTAGGAACCTCACTCCATGCACCAACGAGCTTCCGTTCGAAGTCCAGAAAGTGTCAACCTAGGAACCTCACTCCATGCACCAATAAGCTACCATCCGAAGTTTTAAAAATTGCCATGTGGAGCTGTCACATCGCCGCGATTATCAAATCACTCGTCGTAGAACAATACCATCAAGATATATAGTCGGCTGCATGAACTAACCATCATATCGCACTCCTCGAAGCGTTCTCACCGACCGTGTCAAAGATTGACCAAATTGACCATCATTAATAGTGGGTACCGACCACTCTACACTTGTCAACACAACCCACCCTGGTCTTGTACATAGCCAAAAATGGATTGGCACAAATAGAATTAAACGCCTAGCATCCATCCTGAAGTCAAAAGCCCATCTAAATCCATCATCTCCGATCCTCAGATCCGCCAGCATGCATTCCAGTACTCTCCTACAACTTATCACTTTCATTTGGGTTTTCGATCAATAGGACAAAACCCTAACGTGTGGAATATTCCCTAATGCTGGATCGCCAATAAATCAATGTTTTTAACCAAACTAACCTACATGCATCCAATAAGCAAATAAATGTCCATAACAGCCTTCATACGTCTATAATAACACAATACATATAAGCAACCAATGGGGAATAAATGTCAAAATAGCCCAAATATATCAATATCATCAAAATAGTGCATCAATGAGAAAAATATGATATTTAATTCAAAAAAAAACTTTAAAGCACTTTTAATTCAGATTATAAATTAATAAATAGGTTTAAATATTGTAAAAATCATATTTTAAAGTTAGAAAGCATTTCAAAATGTCATTTTAATACTATACTAAAAATCATAGTATGGTGAGAGACAATATTACTCACTTCTACCAATTCTATGCAAACTAATGCCAAGTCCTAGAGCTCTTCATCACAAATGCAACATAACATACAACATTAAAAAACGGACCTTATGTGCATAAGATATAAGGAATATAGGAATCGGCTATAAATTAATCTAATAATAGTTGATTAACAATGTTAGTCACTTGATCGCCTTAACAAGCTTTCTTCCTCTAAATTCTAACATTTCCTGTATGTGCACATTCCGTGTGCAAGCCGTGCATCTTCCACCATGATACGGAGCTTCGCTCTACCGAATCAAATGCCATATGCGCCATCGTTCTTCTCGCTGAATGCTTGACTTGCTAGCATCAAAATCCCTAAGCTCGACGGCCTTTGCCAGAAAGCATCACCCAAGCATGCTCGACACAAACGACAGGTCGTGAATCACCTAATAAGATCGAACCATAAATCGAGGGTATGGGGAGGAGCGCATCATGAAGGGAAGTCCACTGATAGCCTTCGTTTTTCCTAGTTCACTCTCCTCCTTCAGCCAAACCTAATGCTAGTTCCACCATTACTAACGGCTGTCCCCTTAAGTGAGAGTGGAGGGTTGGGTTTAGTTATATTAATAAAATATTCGATTTAGTTAAATTCTCAAATAAAACAATCGTGCTTTCGATCTTGCATGATCAAACGGTGCATTTAATTGCCACGAAACTCGTCTACGTGCATCACCTCATTTTTCCGGTCTTGATGGTATAGATCTCATCGCTTTCCGAGATAACGCTCATGGATGATAATTTCACGCTTTTCGAGATCGTTTCAGCGATTGAATCATCCGATCTCCAAATATAATGTCCTTATACTCATTTTAATTCACAACGTCGACACGAACTCAATGGAAGCGGTCTCGAGTCCTGATTTGATCATATGCAAAAAATCATACTTTAAGGAGTATCAATTAACTAAAGATTCAATACTTAAATCAACTATTTAAATATATTTTTGTCAAAAATATGAGTCACTACATTCTTCCCTCATTAAAAGTATTTTATCCTCGGAATTATAAGGACGAAGCAACACAACCCAACACTCTCTCATAAGCAATGACACAAGAAAAATCATCACTTATCAACTCTTGACAACGATCACGAAAAGCGATCACAACAAAGGGAATAGATTCAGAATCAGCTAGAGCCATCACCTCATCCTAAGTACAATCACTATCCAATCCCAAATAAATGTGGCTAAACCAAAATCCTCAGTTACGCGCTTATTTCCAAAGAAATGGACAGTGAAACAAAAGCACCAACTCACTAATTGAAAGGCAAATCAACTAAGTATCATATATTACCGACTCTATCGACTATCCACAATCTCTAATATCATATACACTGAATTTTCACTCAATTTTGACTTATGTCACACAAAAAATTGGCAGCGCCTCCTTTATGCGGCTAGGTCTGGGAAAAATCCCAATACAACATAGAAATGTATACATCTCATCTCCTAGGCATCTCATTTTCGAGAACAACCAAACATATATCATCAAACCTACATTACAAATGTTACATACCTCTTTTGTAGCAAGAGCGTAAAATTTAGATGCAAATATAAGTGTGCAAGATTCCAAATAGCTAACACTTGCTTCCATGTACCTGATCAAATACTCAATAAAGAGGATTAAGCACAGTAGTAACATCATCATGTAAATAAGCATACTAAATCGTATATACGGCAATCATCTCAAATAAATGTGCTATATCAAACAATAACTATCTCGTGTCCCTAACAATCAAACATCAACAAGCACCAATAAGATCAAACATCAAAAGTAACATCCACACCTATCCCAACATGCAAGATATTAAACCATCTAGTATAAAACATCAAATATGATATCCAATATGAAAGCTGGCAGAAAATAGAAATCTCCCCTAATGAAGAGCTCCGGACAAGCAGTCCTCATGCTCTCATTGGTCTCTCATATGAAATCGTCTTCGCTTTCACTCAACTAAACCTTTACTACTTTACCACCTTCCTCCTAACCTAAGTTCGTATCACGACTATTGGTATGAATAGGCCTACGAAGTCTCGAAGTTCCTGTCCAGCCTGGACATCATCTACTCAATTTGGTGTCAAGTTTCTCAACACCACCTATAAGTTCTCCCAAAACCCACTAGTGAACAACGAGTTTAGGATACTTACAACCTCTTGGCACATAATCGAATCACACCATCCATTCCACTTATAACTCAAAAAATTCAGATGTCACTCTAAGACTTAAGGAACATGAATCTAGCCATCTTCATCAATTAATCGATATGACTTAAATGCTATCATGCTACCCTCAATTCTTGATAATATCTGTCCCTACCACTGAAAACAAATAATATGCCACCCCTACGGAACCAACAGTCTTCGTCGGGTCCGCACTGCATCACCATTGCAAACACCACATGTTCCTCTAATTTAGCCATGATCTCTGCTAGTCTAGTTTCATGCCTATGACTTGTACCGATCCGCTAAACCAAATTAGGTCTAATTGTCAAACTAGCCATCATCTTTGGCACTAGCTTACATCAAATTCAGAAGTCATAATGATAAATTGAAGCACTGCCACTCTAGGAATATCGCTCTCGACTAGTGTGTCTTCCACTCCAAACATCAATAACTGCATTTCCCTTACGAGCGCATGGGGAAATGTCAAAATCGTAGGAGGCTAAAAATTCCAACCATCGCCACTGGTGATGGCTGGGATCCTTCTCGGAGAAGTAATACTACAAAAATCTCGCCATCAATCGGATTTTTCTCAACACATCTAATACAATCATCAACTGTGTTTTGTGCTCCTCTTTCATCTATGAGCAGACGAAAGCATCATCAACAAGCATTAGCATGAACCTACTTAGTAATCTCTCAAAACATGGTCCAAGAAATCAACAAAGCATGTCGACTCGTCGGTTAGTTCAGACGGCATAACTAACCGATCAAAAATCAAAGTAGCATAAGAAACGTTATGATCGACACACTCTCTCTAGTTATCTTTGTGGATGAGACCACAACATAAGGTCCAATTGAGAGAACACTTTTACGCCATTGAGTCGATCGAACATGCCATCTATAAATGCAAGTGGATACTTGTTCGTCATCTCATTCAGCTTATGGAAATCAATATACAACCTTAAAGAGCCATTCGCCTCAATAGTGAACGCCATAGGTGCACTCCACTCAAATATACTATTGTGAATGAATCCACACCTCAAACGGTCGTTCGCCGGCACCTTCAGTCTCCCTACTCTTTAGGCACTTTAAAGACATAAATTATGGTCAAGTATTTCTTACCACATCGATATGGATCTCAATCCTTATACGATGGCAATCCGGTTGCCACGTCAAATGTGTCCGGCCACTCTCTAGCTATAAGCATAAAGGGCAACTCATCATGTGGGATACCGAGAGAATATAGAAAGTTAACCACAACCTCACCATCAGATGAGCAACAGGATGCTTCCTTCCGCTCATCGTCAGTCTCCATCATTAACAAGGCCTCTTACTATCCACTACTATTTTGTACCTCTTCAGCGAGTCCATTCCTAGACTATAACACCAAGCTCAATTAAACCCAAACAAATCAATAGAAAACAGAAAAAAAATCCATGATTCTATAGGGAAAAGTTTTGACAAACTTTGTATAAGCTAAGTATAGACAAACCACGTGGTAGCATTTCGCATTTGAGGCCTATAACTAAGCACTATGGATGCTGCAGGCATACATAGTATTAATTTCTAATGACAAAATGTAGGATATTTCACATGATTAGTTTGGTTGAGCCCCCAACAAGGTTCGTCATAATTTAAAGGTCGGTCAAAAATTTCGAGTCTCAATCTCGATCTATCTACAAATCACTAAACTTGAAGGAATATGAAACCTCGATGGCAAATTAAACACTTACAGAAATGCCATAAATGGAAGGCATTCCCCAAGTGCTGATTTCCTTTCCCTTCTCTTTCATCGATGGAGTAATCGACAAAGTCAAAATGGCATTCAATGCATATGCTTCCATTATTTTCCCCTACTTAACTGATTCGGGACAATCCTTCACACTGGGTCCAGGCTCTCACATCATAAAGCCTTTACGATCAACTTCTCAAATCTCTCGTCAATATGACCAATCAATTGCTTCCCAAGATGATTGCTCAACCCAATGATAAATTCCGTATACTTTCTATGTGGAGTATCAATAGGAGATAGACCATACTTCGGTAGAATATCGAATTTAGTTGCATATTCCGATACAAACATAATGCCTTACTTTAAAACGGCGAACTTCCTAAATAACATCGACTTTTGAAAAGTCGAGATAAATTTCTTCGAAGCGAACTATGAACTCGTCCCAAGTAAAATGATCATTCGGGATTGGAGCTATGAGGGCACTCCATAAGTTCATTGCTCATCCCTAGAGTCATCTAGAGCTACCATCTACCTCATTGCATTATCTAATTCCAAGTCAATGAAGATCCTTTCGCAAATATCATTCCGTCTTGCACCACAATAGTTGATCCTCTTCCAAGGAATGATATGCCTCTTAGACCCATAAAGTTTTTATACAGCTCGACAAAGTCAACATAAGGCGTTTGCACTTGAGCACTATAATCATTTTGAGTGACTTATGCACTCCAAAATAATGATTCACAAAATCTCTATGAACATATTCTGTAAATCGAGGCTACTGTTCCTCAATCCTGCCCACTCTCAACTATGAAGATGGAGCCAAAAGCAGCATTTCTCGTATGCCAGATCGCTTCTATTCTATAATAAGAATGATCGGTCTCTCATAGAGAAAAACTACATCAGTAGTGCACATGTGTGCAATACAACTTATATACTATATATACTGCTATGTATTTTTGAAAATCAAAATATATAAAAAAGTACACACTCTCTCATATAGTCATACTCTCGATCCAGTCTAAGGTGACAAATCCTACCCTATCTCTACTGGATCATGGAAACTCGTGTAAATCACATAACCTCACTCCGATGCCAAACGTGTCGACCGCCCTATACCTACGATGCAGAATGGTTGTCAAAGGAAATAAAATAGAAGTAAAGAAGAGGAAGAGAAAGAAGAGAAGAGAAAGAAATAAAAAAATCAGAAAATCATATAACATGTCGAATATCTCACAGCACATCAAATAAAATATAATGGCCATCACAGATATAAAATAAGCGAGACAGTAATAACTATGTGAACCACACAACTGGAGTACACAAGCTCATACAGTTATACAAAACAGCAATTGAGTTTAAGCAACTAATAAATAAACTCAACCATATACTATCTCTAATAATAGTAGGCTTAACAATGTTGAGGCTCTGAAGTGTCACATAGCGGAATAAATAATAATAAGTTCAAAATGTAATATGAGAAAGAGCCGCCTCCTGCTATCCCATCTGCATAGGTTTAAGTGCTATTTACACCTGCTATCTAGTATACCCACTTAAGAGCACCCGAGATAATAAGAAGCAAGGGAAAAAACCTCAAGTCAGGCAATAATCTAGTGTAAGCGATAAACAATCTTAAGATATTATAAAAGTCTATATAATATATAGAACAGAGGGCACACGAATCATACCCAACTTGTCCTTGCAACCAAAGAGTTAGCACTTAACATCAATAATATGCTACTCTATAAATGTCATAATGAGTGCTCTGTACGTAGTAACTATTGGAGTGCCTAGGTATCTCTATCCATAATACCTACTCCATACTAAGTAGTTAGGGTGTATAGGTATCCCTATGCCCAAAATCTACCTGGCATCCCTAGGGTAACAGATAGGTTATGAAGCAACCATAACAAACATAGAATCCATCAAAAAATACTAACTGTCGTCTATTGTGCCTTAGACATATGATAATTCATATGACCTTTCTACTACCAAGGATTAATGGGTATATCTTGATTTTCAGCTGTACTCCCTTTAGCCTAAAGCGGGTATTGAACCCAATCAATTGGTCCAGGGTACACAGATTTAATCTACCGATCTAGGGTACCAAATCAACATACCAATAGGTGTTCTCATAATGCCCCTGCTTTGAGTACAATGGAAAACACTCCAAGTATAAACGATCCTTGAGCATGCGTATCCAAGCTCCACACAACTTCTCCTATTTCCTTTATAGGACCATTCTATATTCTATCACGGGTCCCCCCAAGAACCCATCCATGTGGAAAACCATCATAACTCCGTTCGACATCAAGCCTCCAACCTCGGAACCTAACTCCATGCACCAGCGAGCTACCATCCATAGTCCTAAAAGAGTCAACTTAAGAACCTAACTCCATGCACCAACAAGCTACTATCTGAAGTCTTGAAAATTGCCATGTCGAAATGTCACATTATCACGATCAGTCGGCCGCATGAACTAACCATCATATCGCACTCCTTGAAGCCTCCTCATCGTTCATGTTAAATATCGACCAAACCGACCATCGTTAATGGTGATGGGTACCGACCACTCTACAGCGGTTAATACCAACCACCCTGGTCCTATACTTTGCCAAAAATGGATAAGAACAAACCAACTAAAAACGCCCGGTGTCGATCCTAAAGTCAGAAGCCCATTTAAATCTATCGTCTCCCATCCTCAAATACATCAGCAAGTATTCCAGTATTCTCCTACAAATTATCCTATTCACTTAGGTTTTCATCAATGGGACAAAACCTTAACACATGGAATATTCCCTAACATTGGGTCACCAATAAATTGGCATTTTCAACCAAAATGACCAAACTAACATACACATGCCTAACAAGTATATTAACATCCATAATAGCCTTCATACGTCTGTAATAACACAATAAGTACATCCAAGCAACCAATAGAGTATAAATGTCAAAATAGCCTAAGTCTATCAATATCGTCAAAAAAGCGCATCAATGGGAAAAATGTGATATTTAATTCAAAAACCACTTTAAAACACTTCTAGTTCTTTTTATAAAATAATATACAGGTTTAACTATTCTAGAAATAACATTTTGCAGTTAGAAACCATTTCAAAACATCGTTTTAATACTATACTAACAATCATAATGTGGTGGGAGACAACATCACTCACCTCAACCAAATCTATTCAAACTAATGCTAAGTTGTGGAGTTCTCCATCATAAGCGCAATGCAAGAAAAGGCGTTCGAAACGGACCTCATATGCAAAAGATACAAGAAATATAAGAATCAATCTATATATTAATAAAATAATAGTTAATTAAAAACATGAATTACTTAATCACCTTGACAAGCTTTCTTCCCCAAATTCTAACATACGTACACATTCCATGTCCAAGCCATGCATCTTCCATTGTGATACAAAGCTTTGCTCCATCGAATCGAATGTTGTCAGCGCCGTTGTTCTTCTTTCTGAATGCTCAACTCGCCAGCATCAAAATTCTAAGCTCGACGACCTCTACCAAAATGTATCATCCAGGCACACTCGATCTAAATGCTAAGTTGCGATTTACCTAAGAGGACCGAGCCACAAATCGAGGGTATATAAAGGAGTGTATCGTGAAGGGAAGTCCAATGGTAGCCTTCGTTTCGCCTAGTTCTCCCGCCTCCTTTGGCCAAACCTAACCTTAGTTCCAACATTACTAATGGCCATCCCTTAACTACCATCGCACCCTTCAAAGTTGGTATATGCTTGAAGATCTCTTCGATATGGACTCAACGAAATTGGTTTTCTATTTTTTGGTGGAGTGGATCGATGGGTTCAATTTTTAAAGTGACAACAAGGGAGGCGACATGTTTTTCTAATCATGGAAATAGAACATTAATGATTCAATGAGAGAGGAGGGTCTGGGTTTAATTATATTAATAAAAGATTCAATTTATTTAAATTTTTAAATAAAACGATCGTGTGTTTCGAACTCGCAAGATCAAACGGTGCAACCAATCACCATGAAACTCATTTGCATGCATCAACTCAATTTTTTGGTCGTGATGGTATAAATCTTGTCGCTATCTGATTTAGAGCTCCTGGATGATAATTTTTTCTTTTCGAGATCGTTTCGGCCATCAGATCGTCCAATCTCCAAATACAGCGATCCTTATATTCATTTTAATTACGTCAATACAAACTCAACGAAAGTAGTCTCGAATCCTGATTCGATTGTACGCAAAATATCATATTTTTAGGACCGTCAATTAATTAATGATTAACTAATTAACTTAATTATTTAAATATATTAGCATTAAAAGTATGGGTTGTTACATATTAAATGTTAGGGTGCCAAGACTAATAAAGTCTGATATCTGACAGAATATAGCAGGTTGCCATGACTAGGGAAGTCTATGGGGTTCGATTTAGAAACTTTACTCTTGGAGAATATTAACATCAAAATGAGTGTATTTTAACGAACAAATCGACAACATTAAATGAATTTGTTTTTGGAACTTTGATGCATAGTGTTAACTAGTTTCTAACCAAGTAGATTTTAAATAGAGGTTAGAATGTCAAGATGAAGATGAAACAACTTGGAAACTTGGAAACATGACCAAAGTACCCTTTCTACTAGTGATTCTAATCTCCTTTTAAACCTCTATTAAATCTATAATCAATAAAAATATAAATTGGACGTAGGTCGAAGATCGCCAAACCACTATAAAAATCTTCCATCGCTCTACTTTTCTATGCTTTTCTGCACTTTCTTGTTTTTCTACTAAATCTAATCCTATAATAGGTCATATTTGGGTGTTATGCCATTTTTGGTGTAAACATTTTAGTGCTTTCACTAAAAAATCCAACTCAGGGATAGTCCAGCTTGTTATTTTGGATTTGGAGAGGTCCAATAGTTAGATCTAGAAGTTTTTCTTGAAGAATTTAGAAGCTTGCTATTTTGAAGTCAATGTCGCCTAGAAGTTCCAATAGATCCACACGAGCAGTGGCTGGTGGCGATGAAGGGAATGCTCACCAAGTTGAATTTAAGAAACCATTAGGCGTTATCAGGACCATCTGCTCAACAGGAAGTGGTTACTAGAGGTGAGCTTGATAAGGTGTTGTAAGAATTGAACTAGAAGATGGTGGATAGTCAGGAAATCTTGATAGACAATATGGATGTTTTGCTAATCCTGTAGCCGCAGAGAACTAGGAGAATTAGAAGGGAAGCTTCACCTAGGTTAGGACAGAAAAATTCCTCCATTTCTCGCCAAAATAGAAGGGGTGGAAAGCAAAAACAAGAGGAAGGAGTTGCTGTAGTAGTTGAAGGACTTGCAGGAGCAAGCAGAAGTGCTCCCCCCTCTAGGAGACCACCTGGTACTGAGAGGATTTATCTCGGCACCGAGAGGAATATGGGAGTTCGGGGGGATAAGGAGTTGATGCTATAGAAGCTTTAGACTCTGAAGATGACCTATAGCTGGACCATGATGATCTTGAGCTAGATGTCGAGGCTAATAGAGACAATGTTTAGACAGCCGCAGCTGAACAAATCTCATGCCAATGGAATACCATAGGAGTGCTTCTCCTAGAGACGGGAGAACCTTGACGTTAGCAAGTAAGCCAAGATCGTTTGCAAAGATAAACAATCGGTGCAGCCCTTAGTACTCATCCTATGGAGTACCATGCCAGTGAGGAATACATAGTTGACATGGTTAAGTAGTTGGTTGAAGAAAGTAAAGGTAGGAAAAATGAGTAATGGGGTTCAGCACTAAGTAGAACTCCTTTCATGGAGAATATTCTAGGAGAAGAATACCCTAGGAAGTTTACAATGCTAATTATGCCATCATACAATGGGACTACCGATACCCGACAACATTAACTCAAGTACGAATGGCACATGGACAGTGCCAGGGCCATGGATGATGTTCGATGTAGATGCTTCCCCATTTTCTTGGAAGGAATTGCATTGACATGGCTCATCAGGCTCGTGTTCGAGATCCATATCGACTTTTGATTAGTTTGTTAGGAAATTCATGTCGGATCGTTCTCACCCTAGAGGGGGATAAATAGGGTCTACTAAATATTAATGCGAAAATAAAAAATAAAACAGAAAGTAATGCAGCAAAGATCACACACAGTTTTATCCAGCTTTGGGAAAAACCTGCCTATGTGCCGTCCCTAAGGTTTCTACTAGAAATTAAGTAATCAGTCCCTTACAAAAATACGTAAACTAGCAATACCGCTAACTCGATTGACCTAACTCTAAGCTTAAAACCTTGCCATAACTCAGCCACTGAGTTGGGAATTCTTCAGTTTCTCCCTATAGTTTGTAATCTAGTTAAAACTAGAGTTTTTACAAAGTTAAGAAAGGAAAAATACAAATTTAATTTAAAACCCTAAATTATAATTTAGCCCAAAAAACAATATCGGCCCAATTAAAAAAATAGTGCGGTCCAAAAATAAGATGATTATCTTATTCTTATTTGTATATCCAGGCCAATTATTCCTCTTTCACTTTCGATTTAGGGTTTTGTTTAATTGAAGTCGTCGATTCCTTGGATTAAATCGTCTATCTTTAATTGAGTCTCTAATCTAGGCTTCAAAAACTTTGGTGCTTTCGAATCCTCTTTGTTGGTTGAGTTGATCAATTCCGATGAATTTGGATTTTGTGCTTCTTCGATTAGTGTTCTTTGATTTCTCACGAGGATTTGAGTTCGACTTTGGTATGTTTTTGTCTCTTGAATGCTTTCAGTGATTATTTTTGAACTCATGATGTTTTGTCGATGATGAATTGGGTATTTATAGGGATCAAAACCCTATAATTTTATTTCGTATATATTGATTTGAATTTTCAGTTACTGCGCTCGGTCATTCGATTCTTAATTGAACGATTTTGATGATTTTTGACTTGTTCATTGGTTGAATATATTTCCGATATATTCGAATATGCATAAATGTATTTGAATTTGTTCCGTTCTTTGTTGCTTACTACTTATTCATCATTCGCTTACAGTTTGGCATTTGAATTTGAGATAATTTTGACTTTCTGAAGTTTGACTTGTTCAACATGAAGTCCTCTGCAACTTTTTCTACTCCTTCCTTAATTTGTTCTCTATTTTTTTAGGATTCTGATATGTTTTGACTTGTTCATTTGTGTGACCCATGGCTTCTTCGCTATATTTGCTGTACTATGATTAGTTGGTCTGAGGTTCTGTCATTTCATTGCTCTGCTCTTGGAGTCTTGGATGTTAGCCTTGCATTGCCTTGTACTAGTAATCTAAACATGATGTGTTGCATTGTGTTTTGCTTCAAGTTAAATTTCCCTTATGCATGTGCATACTTGTTGTTTACTGTGTACATATATGTGTGTGTATTTGTGCACTTCATGTTGATATCTTCTGCGAATTTTTCTACTCCTTCCTGAATTTGTTCTCTGCTTTGTTTAGGATTATGATATGATTTTGACTTGCTCATCCCTTGAATGCTCTGTTACTATGTTTTGATCGTGTTATGTACATTGATGTGCTGTTCATTTCTTGCACTATTTAAGATAACTGCCTTGTTGAATATTCAGTTTATTTTTGTGTGTCACTCTATGTTACTTGCTTGAGTTTGATCTGATGTCTCCATGTATATAAATACATATGTATATGTATGTATATATGTGTGTGAATACCATGGTAACACTCTGTCCCCCCGAGTGCTTGCATTCTGACTTTGCTTGAAATTGGTGCACTTTTATTCTTTGGCCATAATCACTTGTATTCTCTGAAGTCTGGTTGCATGTTGTAGTCTAGTTGCATTTGAAACTGAACTTTCGTACGCATGTTGAAACTGAACATATTGTTGTTCTTTGTTATTCAAGTACTTTCCTTATGCCTTTGTTATTGTGGTCTGCTTCTATTTAAATTATGGTTGCTTTGTATTGAAAGCTATTATGTTCATTTGAAGTCTAGTTCCATTTGAAGTCTGGTTAGGTTCCACATGTTGTTTTTGTTGGAATATCGATTTTGCTTATGATAAGCTATATAAAATATTCTACGTATACTACAGGAGATTTGTTGCAGATTCCTTTTCAGATGTTTAATGCTGAGTATGGTGTGTCTAGAGTCTATACTTTACTTAGAAATTTGTTAAAATCTCTCTTGAGACGATATATATATATATATATATATATATATATATATATATGCACACACATGCGCATACAGGTATGAATTTAGACATCTGTCAGATGCCTGAATGCTGAAATCTGGATATTGTTTCACAATATTCAAACGTCTGAATGAAAATTTTTAGACATCTGAATTTAGTCAAAATTTATGTAAAAGCTTGTTGTTTGCGTTTTAATCTAATTTAGAAGTCTGAATTTTTATGCAAACGTCTGAATATTTCTAACTGCTATTTTTTGAAAAGTCACTTCTCTTCACCGAAGAGAAATATCTTCAAAATCAATGTTTGCACCTGTTCTTTTCAATATAACTTTTCATGTATAGTTGACACTCTTTATACACTATAAATAGACTATCAAATTCAACAAACAATTCATCGAATTTACTTTTAACATTCTTGAATTCTCATCTATTCTCAAGTTTTCAAATTGCACTAAAATTGCATACATACTTTGATCACACTTAATCTTCCACAATTCTCAAAGCACATCACACTGTATGTCATAAAGGAGAAGATTATAGAAAGACTGTACTTAATTGGCTTATCAGTGTTATTCAATAACACATTATAGTCAGATACATTTGTTATTTGTAAAGAAGTCCTATTGAGTTGCTTAGACAGTTGAAGTCCTATTCGGTTGCTTAGGCGGTTTGAGTCATGTTTGGTTGCTCAGGCGGTGTAAACATGTTCCTCCGGGTTAAGTGAGGGTTGTGTTAGTGAAATTCCAGAACAAGTCTGGGACTGGACGTAGGACAGTGCTCCGAACCAGTATAAAAATCTCTAGAGTCTTTTACTTTACTGAATTTACTATTTATTTATTTATTCCGCACAAGTAGTTTATCCATATTACTCGATCCTATAGCATAGTTTTTTTTTCATTTGGTATCAGAGCATAGCGACTGTCAATTGGTATCAGAGCAAGGTTTTCATCTAACCATAACATAGTTATTTGATTCATCGCGAATATGGATAGTAACACTAGCACTAGTACTATAAACACTAGCACTATAAGCACTAACACCAGTTTTATAGAAGGTCAATCTACTGCATGACCTCCATTTTTCAATGGTTTGAACTATAATTATTGGGCTACTCGTATGAGAATCTATATGCAATCAAATAGTTTTGAATCATGGAATATCACACAAAATGAATATACTCTTCCTACAGGAGAATACTCCACATGGATAAACACACAAAAATTAGATGCCTCACCCAATGCTAAAGCTACGAAGATGTTATTTTGTGCACTAGATAAAAATGAATTTAATCGTGTTAGCATGTATGCTTATGAAATATGGAGAATACATAGAATCACACATTAAGGAACTAACAAAGTTAAACAAAGTAAAATCTCCATGTTCAAAAACCAGTTTCGAAATTTTAAAATGAAGCAAGATGAATCCATCAATGATATGTACTCCAGATTTCAAGATATTTATCATTCACTATTAGGATTAGGAGAAAAGTTCACTGATTTTGATATTGTATCAAAAATCTTAAACTCTTTAACGGATGAATGGGAAAGAAAAGTCTTGGTAATTGAAGAAGTTAATGACCTCTCGACTATAAAACCAGAAGAGTTAATAGGTAATCTAATTTCCTATGAAGTGAATTTGCAGGCAAAACGAGTACAGGCACAGGACAAAAAGAACATAGCTTTCCATGCTGAAGAAGAAATGAATGAGGATTCAGATAAAGAAGATCTTGCATTTATTGCCAAAAATTTCAAAAAGTTCTTGAAATTTCGGAAAAACAAGAGAAACAATGGAAAAAGGAACCTTCTAAACAAAACATCATCTTCAGTTTTGGAATGTTTTAACTGCCATAAGAAAGGTCATATCCAGAAAGAATGTCCAGAGCTAAAGAAAAAGTACTTCAACAAGGGCATAAAAGATAAGAAAAAGAAAGCATTCTATGTGACATGAGATGATTCAGATACCTCTTCATCAGATAGTGGCAATGACAGTAAAAGCGAGCAAGCTAATGTTTGCTTCATGGCTACAGGAAAAGAGGTTAGTGATTTTACATTTGATGAAATGATAGAGATAAATTCAAAACTAGTTGACACACTCAAAAATCTCAAACGAAAATATAAGGAGACTCATGAACATCAGAACAAAAAAGAATTCGAAAGAGATATGCTTAAAGATGAGAAGAAAATACTATAGGAAGAACTTGAAAAATTACAAGAATCATTCTCTAATATTAATTCTCAACTCACACTTTTGAGTCAAGAAATTGAGATTCAAAAATAAAAGAATGACGATCTTGTTTTTGAAAATCATGAATTAAAAACAAAAGTAAAATTGATAGAATTAGATAATACTAGTCTCAAAACTAAGTTAGAAAGCATCACCAAAAATGTTTCAAACTTTAATAAAGGAAGAGAAACTTTATCTAAAGTTATTCATAGCTCTCAATCTGTTTCAAGCAGGGAAGGATTAGGATATGTTAAGAAAACAAAAACTCCACCAAAAAAGAAAATTAGGAGAAATATTAATCTTACTACAAAATAGTCAAAAAGGAATACTTACCCAAAAAACATAAAAATTTGGGTTCCCAAAACAAACAACAGTTTAATCAGGAAGAAGTATATTAACACCTTTTTGGAAACTGTTCACAAAAATAAAAATTATATTTTCAAATGGGATACTGAACTCTCTTGGGTTTGGTTTCCTAAGATCTAACTCTTAGGACCCTAACCAAAGGTGGGTACCAATATAATTCCTTATTTTTGCAGGTCCCACTTAAAAAGAGAGGAAAACTGATACTCGACAGTGGTTGCTCAAAACATATGAAAGGAGACAAAGATATGCTATCAAACGTTACTTACTCAGATGGAGGCTCCGTCACATTTGGAGACAACTCCAAAGGCTATCTCATCGGCAAAGGCGATGTGAGCAACAACGGTATTTCAAATTTACCTCTTATTTCAATTGTTTTGTTAGTCAAAAATTTAAACATAATTTACTTACTATCAGCCAATTATGTGACAAAGGATTCAAAATCACATTTTCTGAAAATAAATGTTGTATTTTTAATGAAAATCAAAATCTTATCTTTGTAGGAAATAGAGATAGAAATATCTATGTTCTAAATATGAAAATAAAAATCATAATTTAGATAGGTGTTTAATAGACAAAGAAAATGATCCTTGGTTATGGCACAAACGATTCTGTCGCATTAACTTCAAAGCTATAAATAAGCTTTCTAAAAATGATTTAGTAAAAGGTCTACCAAAAATGAATTTTAAAATTGATCATATTTGTGATGCATGTCAGTTAGGAAAATCAACTAAGTCATCTTTTAAATCTAAAAAGGTTATTTCAACTTTACAACCACTGAATTACTACATATGTATTTATTTGGACCGACACAGGTACAATCCATTAATCACAGTAGATATGTGTTTGTAATTGTTGATGATTCTTCTAGATATACTTGGACTACTTTTATAAAAAATAAAAGTGATAGTTTTGATAATTTCAAAACTTTTGTCAAAAGAATTCAAAATTTTGAAGGATTAAAAGTTAAAAACATTAGGAGTGATCGTGGAGGAGAATTCGAAAACGAAGCATTTGAACATTTTTGTAAAAAGAAAGGAATATTCCATAAATTTTCTTTTCCTAGAACACCACAACAAAATGGAGTCGTAGAACATAAAAATAGAACCTTACAAGAATGTGCAAGGATTTTGTTAAAGGGAAGTACGTTACCAAAACATTTCTGGGCCGAAGCAGTTGCAACAGCTTGTTATTTTTTGAATCGTGTTTCTATTCGACTAAGAATACTCCCTATGAACTTTTAATGGCCGAGAACCAAATATTTCTTATTTTAAAGTTTTTCGGTTCAAAATGTTTCATTTTAAACACAAAAGATCAGCTTGGCAAATTCGATCCAAAATCTGATGAAGGAATCTTTGTAGGATATTCGGATCGAAGCAAAGCTTATTGAATTTATAATAAAAAACCAATATCATCAAAGAAACACTTAATTAATCCTTCGATGAAAATTTTAATCAAATACCAAGTATAAG
Source organism: Allium cepa (assembly GCA_030765085.1). Taxonomy (NCBI): domain Eukaryota; kingdom Viridiplantae; phylum Streptophyta; class Magnoliopsida; order Asparagales; family Amaryllidaceae; genus Allium; species Allium cepa. The sequence goes on from CM060943.1 coordinate 739,068,582, forward strand.
ATATGATGAAGAATTCTCTGATAATATCGCAAATACAGAAATTTCAAATTTTGAAAATAATGAAAATATAGTTCACAATAACAATGAATTATGTTCTCCACCTAGATTATTAAGGGATCATCCTTCCGTTAATGTCATTGGAGAACTCAATTCATCTATTAAAACAAGAAGTCAATTAAATCAAATGGTCTGTGTAGCTTTCCTTTCTCATATTGAACCTAAAAATATTGAAGAAACATCCACCGATGAAAATTGGTTAATTGAGATGCAAGAAGAGCTAAACCAGTTCAAAAGAAATGACGTTTGGGATTTAGCTCCTAGGCCTAGTGATCTATTAGTTAATGGTACAAAGTGAGCCTTCAAAAATAAAGCATATGAACAAGGAAATATTATTAGGAATAAAGCTAGAATAGTTGCACAGGGATATAATCAAGAAGAAGGGATTGACTATGAAGAAACGTTTTCTCCAGTCGCTAGACTAGAAGCAATACGAATCTTACTAGCCTATGCATGTTTTCATAACTTTAAATTATTTCAATGGATGTGAAAAGTGCTTTTCTAAATGGTTTTATAAAGGAAAATATTTATGTTGAACAACCTCCTTTATTCGTACACGAACAATTTCCAAACCATGTCTATAAACTTAAAAAGCCTTATACGGTTTGAAACAAGCATCTCCTGCTTGGTACGATCGTCTTATAAGGTATTTAGTAGATTTTGGTTTTGAAATTGGGAAGGTTGATCAAACTTTTTTATTAAAAGCAACAAGGAAGATAATTTAATTGTTCAAATTTATGTTGATGATATCATTTTTGGATCTACGAATGAAAAAATATGTCAGGAATTTTCTAAAATAATGACCACAGAATTTGAAATGTCACATATCGGTGAATTAAATTATTTTCTAGGCTTACAAATAAAACAATTAGAAAATGTTATTTTTATAAATCAAGAAAAAAATTGTAACAATCTAATTAAACGCTTTGGTATGGAAAATACTTCTACCAAACCAACTCCTATGAGTACAACTATACATCTTGGTAGAGATGACACTGGCAAAAGTGTTGACAAAAATTATCTCGAAGTATGTTTGGATCGTTACTATATTTAACAGCTAGCAGACCTAACATAATGATGAGTGTTTGTTTGTGTGCACGATTTCAAGCAGATCCCAAAGAATCACATTTGCGGCTAGTAAAACGCATAATACGGTGTCTTAATAAAACCAAGGACTTTGCACTATTATATCCAAAGGAATGTCCTTTTGAATTAGTGTCCTATAGTGACTCTGATTTTGGAGGAAGCTGGACAGATAGAAAAAGTACGAGTGGGACTTGTCACTTCATTGGACGGTCTCTTGCATCTTGGTTTAGTAAGAAACAAAACTATGTTTCATTATCGACATGTGAAGATAAATATATTTCTACAGCTTTGGCATGTGCTCAAGTTATCTATATGCAACAAACACTACAAGATTTTGGTTTTAATTTATCCAAATCAACCGTTTATTGTGATATTTCTAGCGCTGTAAATTTATCTAAAAATCCTATCAATCACTCACGAACAAAACATATTAACATTCGTCATCATTTTCTTCGTGACAATGTTGAAAAAGAACTGATAAACCTAGAATTTGTTTCCTCTTACAAACAATTGGAAGATATCTTTACAAAACCATTACATGAAAATGCTTTTATCACTTTAAGACGAGAACTTGGAATCGTCTCTTTTAAAGATTTATAAATTGTCTTATAAAAAATGGAGGGGATGTTCCATCACTGAACCCAGGATCTCATACTCGGTAGTCTACTGCTCTAGTACTTTTCTACTTTATCTTTTTATAAAACCTCAGGTTGTTAGTATATTTATTTTCACCTTTCATTTAATCTTCTTTTTCTATGGTTATTATTCTCCTAACCATAAAAACTCCTTCTATTTTTATTATGCCTCCAACTATATATTGCTCTTCCATCCTCTCTTCTTATTGCACTAGAGTTCATACAAGAATTTTTTTAACAGTTCCAATTTTTTTTTAAAAAATGTCATCTCAATACAACTCAGAATCATCTGATTTTTCTTATACTTCTCCTTCCTCGAGATCGGTAAATTTGCCAACTCCAATACCAATTTACGAACCGGTTTCGACTGTTCCGCCTTCAACACATACTGGATATACTGCACCTTCTAAAAGAACAAAACAATCTCTCTTTTTGGAACACCATTTACAAAAGAGAAAATAGATGATATTCACCACTACCAGAGAGAAACATTAAAATTATAGCGCGAGTTGCACTATGAACAAAAAGTTAATTCCAAAAGGTTGAGCTTTTTGGAACAAGTCGCGTTAAAATTGTGTAGTTCTTCCTCCAAAGACAATATTCATCAAAAGTCTACTATTCGTTCTACAAATCATCACAATCCTTGGGAACCATCACCACAACGTCCACCGTCATCACCAAATATTTGGGAACGTGGCAACAGATGGTCTCCACTTCGACCATTTGTAGAGAACACTAAAGTTGAAGAAGATGCATATCATACTCCAAGCTCTTCTTTCAAATCGTTTTAAATTTTTGTTGTTTATATACTTCTGTTCATTTGTTATTTCTTTCTGTTAGTTCGAAAACTTGTATTATTCAAAATATTTGATTATATATATTGTTTTCTATCTTCAATAAAGCTGATATGAGCCTCTGTGCAAATTCAGAGGGCTATTTCATTTCAAACAGACGTATGAATATTGTAGGTAGAAAAATTTTACCCCAAATTCAGATGTCTAAATTAGGTCGAAATTGAACTATTTCTTTGCGAGTTGCAACTCAGTCCAATTCAGACGTCTGAATTAAATTATTCAGACGGCTGAATTAAATTATTCAGACGGCTGAATTTTTTCTTAGCCATTTTTTCACCTTTCCTCTTTTTTTCTTTCCACTTATACCCTTGCTTTTTAACCCAGCATATATTACCTTTTTCACTTCATTCCCAATTATTTAAGAACCCAAGCCTCCATTTTCAACTCTTTCAAAGCTTTTTACCTTTCCTCTAACTCTCTAATGGCACCAAGATTAAAACATACTAGGGAATCAACCTCCGGACCATCCGAAGATCAAATTCGGCAATGGCTATGGAACAATGTTGTTGTTTCCTTGTATAATTCAATGAAGAATTCCAACATCTTCGAAGGAGCATTCATGAAATTCCCGGATTTTGCAGCTTATCGTATTAGAGAATTGGCAGAACAATTCCACTTTGATAGTTTAATTGGGTATACTCCTAACAATCTCAAGATTAATCATCTTATGATCAAACTTTTTCTTGCAAATTTAAATGTGGATCACCATAATCCCCAAAACCGTCAAGATTGTGTTTAGTCAATAGCTAGTGGCGTAAGAATCTTCTTACCTTTATAAAGACTGGGTCATATTTTAAATTGTCCTTATCAAGGAATTGATATTAATGAGATTTAAGTTGACGTGGATCATCGAGACGAAGTTTCACATCGTTTCTTGTCCGATCAACATATAAATTTAGGCAATTTAAAATCTACCTTCTTAAGACCACAAGCTAGACTCGTTCATCGTGCACTTATTCATTCTTTACAACTAAGGACGGGGAGTTATGAAAAAGTTTATAAAGAAAATTTCTAAGCTCTTTATTCTATCTACTCCAACCATCAAGCGAATTGGGGAAAAATTATTTGGATGAATTTCAAGACATCATAATCCGAAGAAAATATAGAACCACTAATTATGGAGCTTATATCATGCGCTTCCTCCTCAATGTCGATGTACCAATGCTCGACTCCGATTTTACAATATTAGTGAGTTAGGCACTAAAACTTTGGATTGATGGGTCTTCCATCTCGGCCTCCTCCTCATCAAATCATCTCCTTTCATCAATGTCTCAAAATGTTCAACAAGGTGTTCCTCAACCCGAGACACTAGTATTGCTTCTTCTTCTCATACTCAACATGAAGAAGAGGAGGAGGACGATGATACCATTCATGAAATTAGCCCGAACACTTCTTCAAGACAAGCCATTATCACTCTCTTCCGGAATTATTCAATGGTTCATAGGGACATTAAAGCACTTGAGAAAAAAATGGAAAGAAAATTCAACTCGATTAAAGGCTTTCTCAATAAAATATGGGATCGAATTTCTTATTCCAGTTCTTCATCCACTCAAGCTTACAACCATCCCCATTTCAATGGTCTTCCTCAAGCTCAAATTCTAATCATGATGATCCATCTATGTCTAGTCATTTTTAATTATCTATGTCTGTTTTTTTAAAATTATGTTTGATTTGTTTATGCTTCAACTTTGGTTGTCAAGTTGTATGAACTATTTTTAACTATTATTCCTGTTGTTCCTTCATCTATTAAAAATACTATTTGCTTAAATGTGATGGTTCGTCTATTGATATCTTTTCTCTTTCTTTTTGTCGATGACAAAGGGGGAGAAATCTAAAAATTGTGCACATTGACAGGGGGAGTAACAATATTATAAATATTTATATTATTGATTATATAGTTGTCATCATCAAAAGGGGGGAAAATCTAAATTTTTTGCATATTGACAGGGGGAGTAACAATATTATAAATATTTATATTATTAATTATATACTTGTTATCATCAAAAAGGGGGAGAATGTTGGAATCTCGATTTTGATTTTGACAAGCTATATAAAATATTATGTGTATACTAACCATCTTTATAGGAGATTTGTTGCAGATTCCTTTTTAGACGTTTAAAGCTAAGTGTGATGTGTTTAGAGTCTATACTTTACTTAGAAATTTGTTAAAATCTCTCCTCAAATTATATATATATATATATATATATGCACATGCATGCCCATACATGCATAAAGTTCTGAATTCAGACGTCTGAATGTTGAAACCTACATATTGTTTCACAATATTCAGACATCTAAATGAAAATTTTCAGACGTCTGAATTTAGTCAAAATTTGCCTAAAAGCTTGCTGTTTGCGTTTTGATCTAATTCAAAAGTCTGAATTCTTTTATTTAGACGTCTGAATATTTCTAACTGCTATTTTTTTGAAAAGTCACTTCTCTTCACCGAAGAGAAACATCTTCAAAATCAATGGTTGCACCTGTTCTTTTCAATATAACTTTTCATCTATAGTTGCAACACTTTATACACTATAAATAGATTACAAAATTCAACAAACAATTCATCGAATTTACTTTTAACATTCTTGAATTCTCATCTATTCTCAAGTTTTCAAATTGCACTCAAATTGCTTACATACTTTAATCATTGATCACTTTATCTTCCACAATTATCAAAGCACATCACACTATACATCATAAAGGAGAATATTATAGGGAGATTGTAATTAATTGACTTATCAGTGTTATTTAAGAGCACACTACGGTCAGATACATTTGTTATTTTAAAGAAGTCTGTTCAGTTGCTCAGGCAGTTGAAGTCCTATTCGGTTGCTTAGGCGGTTGAAGTCCTGTTCAGTTGCTTAGGCGGTGTAAACCTGTTCCTTCGGGTTAAGTGAGGGATGAGTTAGTGAAATTCTAGAAGGAGTCTAGGACTGGACGTAGGACGGTGCTCCGAACTAGTACAAAAATATCTGGTGTCTTTTACTTTACTGAATTTATTGTTTATTTATTTATTCCGCACAAGTAGTTTATCTGTATTACTCAATCCTATAGCATAGCTTTTTTCTCATTTGGTATCATAGCACAGCGACTGTCAGTTTTCATGTGCGTTCATGCCTGAATGCTTGCATATCCATGTACGTATGAGCATGTTTATTGATTTCTTTGTACTGACCATTGCTATGTTGTTTGTTTTTGCATTGCACCCGAGTTGAATCCATTCTTGGCTTGGGTTTGACCTTGTGCTCACCTATCCCTGCAATTTTAAAAAGCAAGTGTATATTGATGTGCACGACCTTGTGGTACGTACGGTGATACACCATGCATGTTATAAGTTGTTCACGTATTTTTGATTCTAGTTTGAAGTAGAAAGATGAATTAAAAAAATGATGATGGAAAACCCAAATAACAGAGGCAAACAATATTTTCAAATGCACATTTCACTTTGCACTACAAAATATATCCTTTTGAATTTTACTACATCAATGTTTATTTTGCAAATAGTTCAGATGCTAGATACAGGCTGGAATAGGGTTGAAGATCAAATACGAGTGATGAGTGAATATGTAGTGAGGTGAAACATGTATGTAAAATTATATAGTGAAAATAGTGTTGTAATTGAAACTTGTATTTTGAAATGTGTAAATATAATGAGAGCTTAAATTTGTACTATTTGAATTTGTAATAAAATATTTGTTTAAATAAGAATTCCAAGTTATTTATTTCATTCAACAAATATTTACCTAATTATATGGAAAAATAAAATGGTACAACAACAAATACATTTAAATGAATATATATATATATATATATGTCTTTTATCATCAAACAAAAATCATACACTAGCATGTTCTACAAGTCATGGAATAGTTTCGACTACATGCCGCACGACCCAAGGACATGATGTTCTTGTCGAGCTTACCCCAAGAACCTCACAAGACACTAAAAGGTTTCTTGAAATAATTTAATGTTGTTGTTACTAAAGTAAGTAATTTAAAGGAGGATCAAGTATTCCGGGCATTGGCCCAAAGCATCCACCCAGACATGGATTTTGGGAGATGGCTAAAAATGAAGCAGCCTAAAACCATGGAAGAGTTCCATCGAAAGGCTAATCGGTTTCTATGCTCGGAGGAAGCAAGTTTAGCTTTAGGGAATATCGATGATGGATGGTCAAAGGACTTTATCAAAATAAAAATGTTGGCTAAAAAATCGAAAGATAACATTGGTAATGTGGAAACTAATGAAAGAGATTTTGGAAACTAAAAGAAACGGAATCAAGGCTCCGGTTGCAGGCATAAAGACAATAAGAAACGTCCGAAAAATTTAGAACCAGAGGATTACACAAATTAAAACAATGTGTAAACATATACCAAGACACTTAAGGAACAAAACGGTATAAGAAGCCTCCTAGAAGGGAGGCAATCAAGAAGGAAACGGGCTCCGAAAAGTTCTGTCATTTCCATGAAACTCATGGATGCAACACGAATGAGTGCCGATATTTGATGGATCTCGTCAAAGAACTAATAAGGAAAAATAAGCTCCAATTGTTTGACAAAGGACCATAAGAAGGTGGTCAAATTCTAGACTCCAAGGACCTCCTACCTAAGGAAATTAATCCGGACCAAGCGGAGAGGGGCCTAGGTGAAACGATGGAAAATTGGTTATCAGCACTATAATCGGAGGACCCACCCAGTTGATAAAAGATGATGGGAAATGGAATGGTATGCGAGCTTATTAAAGCACGTACCATAGAAAGGCCGCTTTGTTGTAGAAGACATAGCTCCGAGCAAGAAAAATAGGATGATAATTGATTATATCAAAACAGTGAAGCTGATGGAGTCGAAGCGTCGATTTTCGACTCCTTGGATATACAATCGAAATTGGACCAAAAATTGTACGTCAAGTCTTAGTAGACACTTGGAGTTTGATTATACTATTCAAAGATCATTTGATTGGACGAAGATCAACATAAAGGAGTAGACAGCCTATAAAACCATGATTCAAGGCTTTATGGACGAAGCAAAGTAGGCGATCGGAATGATTGACTTGCCTATGGAATTAAGCGAAGGAGACCATAGGATATTCCAAATTCAGAAGTTCATTATTGTGGGTGTGTACTGCGCCTGCAATGCCTTCTTAGGCCGATCAGCACCGGCTAATTTCAATATAGCACTAGCGCCGTGGTATTTGGTAATAAAGGCCCCCATAGAAAATGGAGTCAGAGGGGTGAAGGGTGACTAAGGCAATAGAAGAGAATGTTACATCGCAGAACTCAGAGAAGGAAAGCTGCATGATAAAGAAAGGAATATCGAGAGAACTTTTCACATTCAGGATTCGCAAGCATAGCAAAACCAAAGCCTAGATCCTAGCTTAGGAACCATAGTCGGTTAATAAGGCTATGAATCCAAGGAAGCAGTCAGGGGAAGGGCAACCGGTACCGACTGAGCTGATAGTGGATGTTCCGATTGATATGAATGATCCTATTCGGGTCTTGAAGATTGGGTCTCATCTTAACGCTAACTTAAGAAAGGAATCGGTGAATTTCCTCTGAGGAAACTTGGATGTATTCGCCTAGACATATTTAGATATGTGTGGGATATCATTGAAGGTAGTATGTCATGCATTGAATATTGACCTAAAGTTCACATCTGTAAAACAGAAATGGCGTAGTCTAAGTCCGGAGCGATCCATTACATTGAAGGAAGAAGTGGATAAGTTGTTGGCTAATGGCTTTATCCACAATGCTTTATACCTTGATTGGGTATCCAATCCCATGTTAGTCAAAAAGTCAAATGGCGAGAGTGTATTGACTACTCTGATTTGAATAAGGCATGCACGTAGGACAGCTTTCCTTTACCCAGAATTGACCAACTGGCAGACAGTGTTGTAGGGCACGAACTGCTCTTCTTTATGGATGCTTATTCGGGGTTTAACCAGATCCTGATGCATATACCAGATCGGGAGAATACTAGCTTTATAACGGACCTAGATTATACTACTACCATGTTATTCCATTTGGTTTTAAGAATGCTAGAGCCACATACCAGAGACTGGTAAATTCCATGTTCAAGAATCAAATCGGGTAGACGATCGAAGTATATGTAGACAACATGCTTATGAAATCACGAGTGTTTAGGAATCATTTGGATGATCTTTCAGATATGTTTGAACTTATGTAAATATCTAATAAAGTTAAATCCATTAAAATGTTCTTTCAGAGTAGCATTAGGAAAGTTTCTAGGATTTATTGTCAATGCATGGGGCATCGAGGCTAATAAAGAACAGATTAATGCCTTGAGGAATGTAACTACCCAATCATGAAGAAATATCTTCAAAGCTTGAATGGAAAGATTATTGCTTTGAGTCGGTTCATCTTAAGGGAAACAAATAAGTGCATACCTTTCTTCGACGACCTTAAGAATGGTTAGAATAACTTTGAATGGAATTAGGATTGTTAGAATGTTTTCAAGGAATCATTGAGGCATACGAAAATGCCACTGGTGTTATCCAAGCCGCTGAACGAGAAGGATTTATTTATTTACATGGCAGTGTCCACTCGCAAACTAAGTGCTACACCAGTGCACAAGGAGACAAGGGTTCAGAGATCGGTGTACTATATCGGCAAGTGGTTCACTGGAGTTGAAAAGAATTACCTGAAGTAGGAGAAACTCATATATTGCTTGCTAATCGTGTCAAGGAAGGTACAAACGTACTTTCAGGCTCATCCAATCAAAGTGCTGATAGATTAGCCACTAAAGCAGTTTTATACCGAACTAAGACCTCGGGAAGGTTGCTAAAATGGAACATCGAGTTGAGTCAGTACAATATTACTTACCATCCAAGGAGAGTGATAAATAGGCAAGCATTGGAAGACTTCATCATCGAGTTTACCATGTGTGATGGTGAAGAAGAAGAGGATGATGCAGTCATAGTTCCTTATTGGAAATTGTTTGTCAACGGTACTTCAAATGAATTTAGCTCGGAGGCAAGGAGCAGTATTTGAAATGCTAGAAGGACGATCGATCTGTTATGCATTGAAGAGGGAATTTCCTGCAACTAATAACAAAGCTGAGTGCGAGGAATTAATAGCAGGATTAAGGATAGCCAAGGAATTCGGGATAAATATGCTTCACATATTTAACGATTCCTGGCTGGGAGTTTGCCAAATCAGGAAGGAGTATTAGGCCAAGAGAGCGAGACTTGCCCCTTACCTATCAAAAACAATGGAACTTCCTGAGGACTTAGAGTATTATATGATGACACGCATCCCTAGGAGGAGAATACAAACGCTGATTCATTAGCTAAGCTAGCTACCTCGGGGAAAGCACAGTTAATGGGATTAGTTAAAGTGGAAGTTTTGACAGCTCTTAGAATGGATCGGATGGATGTCGGCTAGATTCTGAAGAACATATAAGAGGAGGAGTCATGGTTGACCCTAATCAAGGACTATCTGGTCAACGAAACTAGAGAGAAAGACTAAAACGGATGGAAGAAACTCCTCTTGAAAGCATCGCAATTCCTAATGCAAGATAGAGTACTGTACATGAGAGGATTCTTAACTCCCATGCTTCAGTGTGTAGCCAAGGATGAGGCTAGGAAGATCCTAGTGGAAGTCCATGAAGGCAGCTATTGTGATCACACCAGGGAGCATCTCTGGCAAAGAAGATACTTCACCATGGATATTTCTGGATGACGATAAACTAGGATGCTACTGACTACACCAAATGGTATAACCGATGCTAGAGGTTTGCAAAGATTCCAAGAGCCCCATCAATGAAACTTATGGAAATGGTCAGCCCATGGTCGTTTACAATTTGGGGAATCAACATTATCGATATGCTACCAATAGCAAAAGGAGGAGCTAAATATGCTATCATTGCAGTTGATTACTTTACGAAATAGGTTGAAGAAGAATCGTCTGCCACTATTACAACAAATAAATTAACTAACATCATAACAAAGAATATTATTTGTAGGTACGGACGACCTCGTAAAAGCATTACGGACAATGGAACTCGGTTTGAGAGTGCCGAATTTGAAGATTTAAACATACGGTACAAAATCGAAAAGACCATCTCCATGGTGACACATCCATAGGTGAATGGATAAGTGGAAGTAGTGGAAAAAAAATCATCAAATCCACCTTGAAGAAGTGGTTGGCAAGAGCCAAAGGCAACTGGGTTGAGGAGCTTCTACTAGAACTATGAGCTTATAAGACGACACATAAGTCTACAACTGGACACTCAACATTCACTTTGGCATATGGATCAAAAGTGATGATTCCAATAGAACTGGAAGTCCATTCTCATCATAAATAGCATTTTGACTTGAAGGTGAATAACGAGCTCTTTCTCGAGTCTCTCGACTTGGTTGATGAGAAAAAGGAAGAAGCCGAATTAAGGAGTGCTGCCCATTGGAAAAAGTAGCGTAACACTTCAACGCCAAGGTTCGCGACCATACTTTTGAGTTAGGGGATCTATCATTCTGAAACGAGTTCTCCTGGGTATGTAGGCAATTGGTTCGAATAGCGAAGGACGCTATGCAATTGATCAAAAGCTTGGAGACGGTACTTCCAAGCTAGCAACCGTTGATGGAATCCCGATCCCACATGCTTGGAATAGCAAATTGCTGCAGCACTATCATGCTTAGACCTTTTCAACTTGCTTTCGCAAATAAGCCGCTTAAGGATACTGATGGTACTATAAATAGGAAGAACTTTCCATTTCTTCTACTCATGACTAAAGTCGACTTCTTGAACTAATAGAACCGTGTTCTTGTAAGTAATACTTATGTGTCACGCGACTAGCGGCATAGATGGGAAAATTCTCCTCTGTCTTTGGATAATGGACTGGGAGCGTGGATATAAAATGCCAGGTCGATGGGGGAAAATCCACCCCCAACCTTCTAAGAACCAGCATTTACCAAAGGTGGAAGCCATTGGAAAGGTCCAAACAGTTAGGTCGACGGGGAAAATCAACTCAAACCGTCGGGTCGATGGGAAAATCGAGCCCCAACCTTCTAAGAACCGACGTTATAAGTAGATAGCAACATCAGGAAGATCTAAACCACTAGGTAGATAGGGAAATTTAACCACCAAACTTTTGGTAACCGGCATTGCCCAGAGATAGGTGACGTTGGGAAAGTCTAAACCACCGAGTCGATAAGGAAAACCGACTTAAACCGCTAGACCGACATGTCAAATTGGCTTTAAAGCTTTCAAATTCAACGTTGCCCAAAGATAGATGATGTCATGAAGGCTTTCCAATCTAACTAAGCTTCAGGAATTCATTGTTGCCCGAAGGTAGGCGACCACGAGAAGGGTTGTCAGCCCGATCAGGGAGTCGAACATATCACTTGGCCCCGGTCTTCAGGAATTCATCATTGCCCCAAGATAGGCAACGTTAAAGGAGGAATTCTTGAAATTGGAATGCTAATGTGCTAATTTCTGGAGATAGGAACTAGTGCACAACCGAATTTACAATTATGAAATTATAAAAAGTCAAATGCAGCCTAGAGCTAGGTAGCATCGAATAAATAATACTTAGAATCAAGTCATAAAATCACTGGTTCCCGTTGATAGGAGTTGGTATATGAATGGGAGTCTCAATGATAGTACTAGCAACCTAGCAAGGCATGCATAGTTAAGGATAAGAAAGGATAGTCGAAAAGGATCAAAAACGGGAATTTATCAAGCTTTCCCAGTCTAGATCGAGATTGAAAAAGCATGCTTAAATTGGGGGCAATCGAATATTTTGCCCCATAACATTATTAACTTATGAATGCTTGGAGTCTGGCATTTGGAGCAACAAATCCCTTAAACAAAGATAAGCATGTAAAAAACTAGTCAAAAGGAACACAACCTGGCACCAACGGGAATAACTGCAGAGTTGGTTAAATAACGGTTCTGTTTTTCCAAACGAAGCATTTTGATAGCTATAAACAGGACTAAGTAATAGGATACGACTAAAGCAATCACATGAGTACTATTCATATGCATAAAGATGCAGTAAATAAGCATATTGCATGAAAATATATGTGTATAATATAGAAAGATTGTAGTACAAACATTTATATTATATACATAGGTAGTAATATATTAACAGGCATTGTACAGTACAAAAAGGTGTGCCAAAGTAAACAAGAGAAAGATTACGGGATAAAAGTGAATCTTCCATTACCATAATTTTTATGTACATCATGAAGTAGGGGCCATACCTGTACAATCTCAGCCTATTGAATAAAAAGGTACGGACTTAACAACACAAAAAGCAAAAACAAGCTACCATACTGATGGCCTCCAAGCACCCTCTACTTCTTTTGTTTCCTGCTACCTCTGCCGTCGGAACCTCAAGGGTGATATTTGCATTTCTTATCATCTTTAATCATAACCCATATTGGAGTATCACCCTCTGAATGGATAGACACTTCACCAGTCGTGGCGTGAGGCTCACTAGATTTGCTGGCAAGAGCTTTAGATGGTTTGGTCTTGGGAGGCTTAATCTTGACTGAGGGGATCTTGGATGTGGGGCTTGTAGGAGTCAAAGATGAGGGCTTAGTGATGCCAAGCTTAAACATCACCTTGACCTTATCGAAATTATTCTTCCACGTCTTCGCCATAGTGATAGGATCAGTCGGATCTGAAGCATTAACAATCGTGATGTATTTTTTTGGGATGCAAAAATGTAATCCAGCCCTTCCAAGGCTTCGATCTTTTATGAATCAGAACCAAGTCCAAAATTGGAAGACAGGGCAAGAGCACAAGTCTTGTGGAAACAGAAGTGAAAGTGAAGATTGCTTCGATTCCAAAGCCATGAGTAGTGGCGGCAGAGGAGGAAGGTGCGATTGACCTATAAGTTGGCAAAAATAATGATAATGTTTAATGATGGATTCACGAGAGAGCTGAATCTTCTCAAAGACTGGTGAAACAAGAGATATACCTGAGCTTAGGCTTTGATCCTTGAAAGAAATCGAGAATTCCCCTTTTCAGTCTCGTGCTCCTCTATTTGACCCACGGAGGAAGGAATGCAGGGATCATGAGAAGTAATTTTTTCAAAAATTGGAGTCACATGGCAGTTTTGGAGCTGACCCCATCGAAGTAGGATTAATCACCATTGGCTTTCTAGATTTTGGAGTTGACACTTCATGCTTACCCGAAGAACTTGGGTCAGCGAGATCTTTGGGGGCGGTAGTGTAATAGCATTAGCATCCTCTTAGCTAGGAGGGCTTTCCCGACCGCAAGTACTTCTATGTCCTTGGCATCGAGGTGCATAGCCACCAACTCTTCCTCGAAACCATTATTGTTGCTCCGTGCGGCTTGACAAAGCACTTCCTCTCATGCATCAGCGAGAGTTTCAAATAGTCATCCCCTAACCACTTCAGGCTTTTTTCTGGATGACACTAGTATAGAAGTGTTGGAGATTATTGTTGAGTTGGTTTATCTCTCTCTAGCCTTTGCCTCATAGAGTTCTTTAAGTTTCTATTGAGATACTGGAAGCTTGATATCGCTGGTAAGTTTTTCGTTCGATAGGTTCTCTAAATCATAAACTAGCTTTTGTTTCTCTTGGCAAAGTTTGTGATTTTCCTCTCGAAGCCTTTCAAGCTCGGCTGCCTATTTCGAGATGGTCTGGTCGTTGGCTCATATAATTTCATCATTTTGAGTAAAAGTCAAGTCCTTCTCTTTAATTTTACTTTTCAATTCAACCCTTTCTTCCTGGGCAATCTTTAGGTTATTTTGCACCATGATTTCGGCATAATTATGAGGCAGTTTCATTTCTTCCCTCAAGCTGTCGGAATTGACTTTTTCTTGAGGAGTTGCACCCCTCTTTCTTGTGATCTTAAATAAGTCCTACTCCCTAGTTCTTGTTGATTCATTTCCTTCTCGGAATCAAAGGACTTGATATTGGCGTAGCTGTTTCTATTCATGCCAGAAAGCGCTTGATATAGCTTTTTCCCCTTATATCCTTCATCGACGTACTTTTGGATTTGATGGAATATCCTCGATCTCCTGGTCAAATTTTACGCTGTGTAAGAAGAGCTACGGAAACTCGGCATGAAAGCAAGGAGGAGTGGCCGAGTGCGTAAAAGGAGAGAGAAGAGACTCCCTCAAAAGTAGGTGTAATTGTTGTAGCTAGAGAGCGAGAAGTAGGAACTTCTTGTTACAAAGAAGTTTGAGCATTGGAATAGGGCAAAATAGCACCAAAAGAAGGGCCACAACACTCAGAAGATTCTTTTCGGCATTTGGCAGGATCACTAGACAACTCTTCTTTGGCCTCTCTCTTCTTCCTCTCCCTTTCTCTTTCTTTCTCCTTCTCTTTGTCGACCTTGCAAGCATCGACTGCTTCATACTCCAATCTCTTCTACACTATTCCTTGCCAGTTCTCATAAAGGCTTTGATATTTGGAGCAAGGCATGTGGGGATCGGGAGTCTGCCCACGATACTTACCAGTGTTGCGTGAGAGCCTTTGGTATCGACCGCAACCTATGGAACCTAAAACAATAAGAAAAGTGATTATAAGTTTTGAAATTTTAGAACACGAATGAATACAAGAATGCATGTCTGGATCTTAATGATGTGTGTGGTGCCAATAGACCCCTTAAGTACTATACAGACCGTATCGACAAGGAATTACAAATAGGGTTTCACCACCTTCATCTAAAAAACACCCTGATGGGAAGCTAAAGTTGGAATCAGATTCATCAAGAATAGAACCAATAGAGATTTCAAAGTCGCTTAGGTCGTTGAATACGTCATAAACGGACAAGCAAGTGGTGTTACCTTTTCTAGGAACAATGCAGTTACTTCTTCACCCCTTTCAAATGTTTAAATGGAAACATGCATTTGTCGAGGCAAGCTCGAAAGTTTAGAAATTTAGAAAGGTGTCTCATCAAATGATTCGCCCTCCTTTGCACTAGCGTGATAGTCGCTATCAATAACACTAGCACCCTCTTCCTCCTCTTCGACCATTAATGCTTTACCATCTCTTCTCCTCACTCCCTCACTTTCTTCAGGGATCGAAGACATCCCAATTACTTCATTCCCTTTCCTCGGGGTATCACCAACAGCAAGATCTTCGGTTCCTCTCTCAATAGGCTCCTTCGCTTATACTATGTTCAAAGGATCTTTAACCTCACCTTGAAAATTCTCTGCGAGTATGATGGATATTTAGGGGATGTGTTCTGGAGCTGCTCGAAGGAGTCATATTAGGAAAGGCCATCCGACCTGAGGATAGAAAAACGAACCATCGTAGATTTTCATTGGTTATGAGATAGGAAGTGGTGTGGTGCTAGAATGTAACCTTTAGTAAACATTCTAGAGCATTGGCATGTTTGTCACATACGTCTCGAACAGGAACGCCTGAAAACAAATAAATAGGAAACGAAGCGCTTGGACGAAGTTAACCTAGGCACAAAAAGAATAAAAGGAAAGAAACTCACTTCCACACAGCCAAACTCCGTTGAAGTCATATGAGCATCGGACGAAGAAGTACTCATTTTTAAAATCCAAGCACTTGTTATGAAGAGATTCGATGACTTTGCACCTAAACCAAGCCCCGATGATCATATAGCATAGAGACTCCCGCCTTTATTTGAAGTGCAGAAGGTAAGTAAGCTCTTAGAAAGTTGGAGCCCGATTGAAGGTGTTCATGAAGAATACATATAAAGAGCTCATGAGAGCATAACTGTTTCAATAAAC
This sequence comes from Allium cepa, assembly GCA_030765085.1. NCBI lineage: Eukaryota > Viridiplantae > Streptophyta > Magnoliopsida > Asparagales > Amaryllidaceae > Allium > Allium cepa. The sequence continues at coordinate 739,084,907 of CM060943.1, forward strand.
TTGAGCCAGAGCTAACCCAAGCTCTTGTAAAACCATGCAAAGAAATGGATTGAAAGATGGCACAACACCGCTTAGAAACAAATATTTATCATAAGTTGTGTATCCCCAAGTAGGAAGATGTGCTCATTCACCTTGGTTGGGAAGCCATACGTCATCCTCAGAGATTTCGTGTTGGCAACATATATTTTGAAGCTTTTTTGCAGAAAGGACAGATGGAATTTGACTGAGCCGATCGTTCAAGACCCTTAGTCTGATATATCCATTCAAGGTGGGAGGTTGGTTTTGTGCGGACCTACTGGAACAACTATGCCTTGTAAATCAGTAGTAAATGAACTTCCACGTCTGGCGAGGATAGAAGGCGAAGCCAGAGCCGTGGAGGACTCGACTTTAGGAGGAGTAGACATGCCCTCATCGGACTTGAAGTGCGGGGATCAATGAGTCATTATAAACAATAAAACTTGGTATTCAACATGGTTTGGTATGATTTATTTTAGGCAATGAACCAGTGTAACCAATGACCGAAATCCAAGAGATGTTGATATGTGTTGATAAATCAGATTTTGATCGTTGACCGAGGCAAGTGAAAATGTGAATCTATGCAGTATGAGTCCGGTGTCCTGTACACTTTGAATGGACCATCCTCTGTAGATAACTCGCTTGTGCTGAAAAAATGATCCACGTCGTACGATGGAACTATATATTAGATCTTAACCATTATCTATGAATAACCGATAAATCGGAACCGTCGTTCTAAACTGGGTGGAAGCTTTTCTTTGCGGGAACACAATAAGTATAGGAATAGTAAAAGTACGGTGATGAAATCATCCAATACAATCATTTTCGAAAGAAAACAATCGTACCAAATTCAAGCAACAATATAGGATTAGTCATGCATTGATTGGAGTTAGTTGAAGATGGAAGGTCAAGTTTGTCCCCAAAAGGGCATGCACAAGACCAAGGCAAAACTTAACTTCACCAAAGACCAAGCACAATCCAAAATTCGACCATCTCCTCTCAACAGCAATCGACCGCACCACCTTCATCACCATCACCGTGCTATCAATCACCAACCTTGGTTAACTGGAATTTGAATCATTGGGTAGTGACTGAAACTCTTGAGACCAAAAGCTATCGGTAGCAAATTGAAATAAGGTGGCAACGATGGTTGTGTTAGATGGTATGTGGTGACAGTAGGAAACGACGGTAGTGATGGATCGTCGTTGATGGTAAGGTGGCAAAGCTTGAAAAATAAGAGGTTGAAAGGCTCGGTGGGAAATCGTCTCGGTGCAAGGCAGAAAGAAAATGAAAGTAAAAAAAATTCTAAGTCCTCGACTTATAAAAGCTTATGGCAAGACAGTATCCGAGAGGTATTTTTCTCATGAAAACTTGTTGAAAGCGCGGCAAAAGGAGGGTGAATTTGTTTAAGGCGTGGAATGATCTCTAGAGCGTAGATCTTGTCCTTAGCTTGGAGAATGGAAGAATAAATATGCAAAGCAGTTGAAGGAAAATCCGCCAAAAAATGCGACATTATGGAGAAATATCCGAATGATCGATTGGACTCATCGGATAGCAAGTCAAAACTTGTATTGATCCAGAGCACACTTTATTTTCAACGAAAGCATGTTATGGAGGGAAAGTGTTAACCGAGTTTTTTATCAAGCAGATTTTCGATAGAAGTTAGAACGTCAAGACGAAGATGAAATGACTCGAGAACTTGAAACATGACCAATGGAAGTAGAAAAGCAAACGCCGGTACCAAGAGGTTCATCTCAGTACCGAGAGGTCATTTCTCCAATTTTTGGCCTCTTAAACCCCATACAATTCATATACTCCTCTAATCAGTCGTTATCAAGTGCTTTCCTTGGAGAATGGATGAGCAATTCTAAGGATAGATGAGAAGAAAGCAGGATAATACTAATGTTATCAAAGAAATCAAAAAAATCGAGTCAAACTCTACGGAAAAGAGGTTGGAAAACATCGAATCGAAGATAGAGAGTAAAGTAAACAAGAAGGGGAAGAATTCACAAATACAAACTTCTCGGCATCGTGAGGTGCATCTCGGTACCAAGAGGTCCACGTCGATTATTGGGCAGTGTGCACTCCCGTTGGGTCCTGGGCTTGCATTTGTACCTTGTTCAACCCGACCCTATAGATCTACGGAGGAATGTCACTATAAATATCGGCATTATAACAACCAAAGAAGGATCTCGGACTTTGCTCCTTCTTTATCTCCTATCTTTCCCTTACAATAGTCATCTAGGCAGATATTTTGGTAGTTCTTGGCTTAAGAACATGTCAACCCTTTGTACTAGTGATTCTAATATCTTTTCAAACCTCTATCAAATCTATAACCATTAAAAAAATATGAAGTGTTCATAGGCCAAAGATTGCAGCACCGCTATAAAAATCTAGTGCCTCTCTATTTTCTACGCTTTACTGTACTTTCTTTCTATCTATACGAGATCTATTCCTACAATAGGTCATATTTGGGTAGCAAGTGACTTTAGGAACTTCTTTCTTTGCTCCCTTTTGAGCCTCCCCCTTTAGTTGCTGGCTTTTCTTCTCCTTATGATATGGGAAAATATCTTCTTATTGGCTAACTTTTTTGGACCCATACCCTCCTTTTAGTGTGAGCTCATGCCACCTCGCCATATCTACCACTTTGTTAAATGGAAGTGTCAGATTAGCCATGATCTTTTCACTTAGTCATGGCCTCAACCCCAGAATAAACTTCTCCACATTCTTCCTTAGTGACATAATAAAATCAGCCTTATACTTAGATAGTGCATTAAACTTTTACATGTTGTTATCTAGCCTTGTGACCAAGCCATATTCAGACGAATCATACCTGTCGAATGGAGAAATTACCAAGTAGGAATCCAGAGCGATAACTGTCGAACTCAGAAGTCGACTAGAAATGATAGATGAAGCCGTAAACATGTCAAAGGCTTCCTGAAATAGCCAACATACAACTCAAATGTCAAGACCCAAGATTCATGACAAGTCAGGGATCGGTACCGATCCATGGCCAGGGATCGTTACCGTTCCCTCCTTCTTGCCCAAATCACCACTGGTTGATGTTGTGGGAAGCCAAGTTGATTATTAGTCAGTGCACACCATATAAGATGGCTCGCTCATTTTCGCTAACAAAAAACAAATCGAGTGCTTCTGTCCAACCTTCAAATTAAAAAATTCACTTAAGTTCAAGCCTTTAGTAATGCAATCAAGTATCAAAAATGAAGACACGAGTTAACTAAGCATTCCAAGAGGTTGAAGAAGGATTCACAATCCATCTTATGAATAGGTACCTATCCCCGAAACTTCCTTAGATGGCCACGATCTTTCGAGAGAAAATCCTCATGGACGTAAGAAATGTGGGTAAAAATGGGGTTAAGAGTTTTCCGTTGATCTATAGCTATAAACAGATGTGGAGAGGTATTTTTTGAAGGATATTTTTGCTCGTTTAACAAATTTCTACATCATCACTGTATTCTCAGGGATCATCACTGATTCATAAGAGCAACTTTGTTCAAACTCGACAAAAATACGCAGGCCGAAGTATTCGTCGAACCACTTTAAAAATTGTGTGTTCTTCTTTTCTATTTCTTGCGTTTTCTTGAAATTTTCATATTTATTATTTCATTGGATGTTTGTGCCAACTTTTTGCCCAAACACACATACTCTGGTGTAGTCAAGCTACCTCTTTGCAATTAAACACTTCCCCAAAATATAGATGACCACACCGAGCCAAGACTGAATGTCTCTTCAAAAATCTCTTTGAATCTTTCCCAAGTAATTTCTTTCTCATGAATTTCCTCTCTCACGGTCTCCAACCGAATACTAATCGGCCCTTTAAACTTCCTAGATGCTAACTTCAACTTTTGAGCATCGGTGAACTCCAAGACTTCACAGATTCTTTCTCACAATTTTAGCAATCCCTTGCTTCCAAATTAGGTTTTGTTCCTTCAAATATTTCCCTAGTAAGCTTCAAAATTCTTGATTCATCTTAGCAAAAAATTCCCTAACAACTTGCTCCGAGCCTTTCAAAACTTATGGGGCTTAAGGTGCCACTTACTGCAGAATCTATTGTTGTACAAGATTTTCCATAAACTACTAGTATAACGTGTTCATGTGTATATTCCCCACGGTTGATGCAGTTGTTTGAACTTCATCCTCAATTCTAATATTTAGGGCTATTTCCATGCCTTGTCCATTAGTTTGAGTACTCTTGGCCTCTCTTCTTGTAGTTTCTCTTCCTACCGTAATTACTCCTCATCACCATCTTGCCTTTCCGTTAAGTAATTCTTCATTAGAAATGAAAGGAAGGAGAGTGAAATTACTATAGAAGAATAGATATACCTACCTATAGACCTATATATATATAGCAAAGTACAAGTATGGTATAACCTACTTAAGCCATTTGCTTTCTAATAAGTACTTCACTATTTCTAGGTCTATTTTACTTAGATGTCCCATAACCTAAGTTCTGATATCAAACTGTATTGTTCCCTGCTCTAAGACCTAAAGATGAAACCCTAATGTGCAAAAATCACTTCAGAATTATCTTTCAACGACATGGTGAGTTCAGTAATGTTCAATAGCTTTAAGTATATATAGCAACTAAATGAATTCATTGCACAGAACTGTCTTAATAGCCTTTAGACATTTTCCATACATTAGAAAATGTAGCCCATGCAAGGGTTAAATATAATAGAACATAAATAGAGTGTCATAACTGACATGTGAAGATGCCTCCATGAATAGTTAAACAAGGAAAATCATGTAGAATATACTAGTGCATGATTTTTGTTTGATGATAATAAACATATATATATATATATATATATATTCATTTAAATGTATTTGTTATTGTGCTATTTTATTTTTTCCGCAAAATTAAATACATATTTGTTGAATAAAATAAATAACTCAGAATTCATATTTCAACAAATATTTTTTCAGAAAAATATTTTATTATAAATTCAAGTAGTACAAATTTGAGCTCTCACTATATTTACACATTTTCAATTACTATACAAGTTTCCATTACAATACAATTTTCAATATACAATTTTTCGTACATATTTCACCTCACTATATAATTCACTCAACACTCGTATTTGATCTTTAACTCTGTTCCAACTTGTATCCCGCATCTAAAATATCTGCAAAATAAACATTAATGTAGAAAAATTGAAAAAGAAATAAATTTTCAGTGCACAATGAAGTGTTTGAAAATATTATTTGCCTCAGTTATTTGGGTTGTTCGTCGTCATTTATTTTCTAATTCGTCTTACATAAACAACTTGTGACATGCATAGTGTATCACTATACACATAGTAGTGCGTACCGATATATGCTTGCTTGTTAAAATTGAAGGGATAGGTGAGCACGAAATCAAACCCAAGCAGAGACTAGATTTAACTCAAGTGCATGCAAACAAATTCAGTTCAGAAAGTACACAAGACATAGTCGAATGTAAAAAAAGTCAAAGCAACATATAAAGACCAACATCAAAACATACAACCAGACAAAAAGTGATGGATACAATGCAACTAGACCCCAATCAGTGTGGATGTGTAAAGCTCACAACACACACATGAAAACATGAAAACTCAACATGACAGCAACTCATGAACCAGAACCATAAAACAATGCAGCAGATAAATGAAATAGCAAGCAGACCAGGGCAGTGCACCATCTCGACTCAAGTGCAACCATACAACAAGACCACCAGACATGCATTGAACTGGTCAAAATAAAATGAACAACATCATTGAACTGGTCAAAAATTCGAATATTTCCAGCAAAAAAATGGAACAACAAATCATGGTGAATAAGTCAGTGAACCGATTAACAAAATCAAGTGAACTAAATCAGGAAGTCAAGATTATCCCTGATTCAAAAGCCAACATGTAAGCGAATGATCAATAGGTCATAGAAGAAAAGAATGGAACATAATTAAAATATATCAGAGATGAACAAGTCAGGAATCTCTGAACATGCGGTCAAAAATCAACGCAAGAACTAAAGCATAAAAAATTCAATCCAAAAATATACGAACGAAATTATAGGGTTTCATTCCATATAAATACACAAAAATCATCATCAGCAAAGAAATATGATTCGAGTTCGAGATCAAGCAAAAAAGAGAGCATACCTAGAAAAAATCAAAAAGATCCAAAACTCGAATCATCGAAGTCGGGCATAATCAAAATCAAAAGGGGGAAAAATCGCATACTATTTTTTATCATTTGAGCTCGAGGCAATTGAAGCATCCGCAAGCTATCAAAGAAAGAGAATTGATTGACAACGAAAATCAAAGTTAATTGAGGAATGAAAGGCAATTGATTTGAACTCCATGTGGCAGCCTCAAGCAAATCGAACAAAACCCTAATTTTTGAGAGCAAACAAAAAGAACGACCGAAGGAGACAAATATCAAAAGAGAGACAGATTTTTCTTTTTTAATTTGGGACGACATATATTTCTGTTGGGCTTCTTTTTAAATAGGTTTTTTAAGTTATTTACCTTTATATGTAAACATTCTATTTAAAATTGTGTAACTTTCTAGTTGTGTAACTAGGTACAAGCTACGGGGCAAAGTTTGAGAATTCGAAACACAGTGGCTAAGTAGTGGCAGAGTTTTGAGATTACAGTTAGGTTGATCAAGTTAGCGGGTATCGCAAGTTTACCTGTGTTTGTAAGCATCTGATTACTTAATTTCTAGTAGAAACCTTGGGGCAGAACGTAAGCAGCTGAAGCTGGGTAAATCTGTGTGCGATCCCTACTGCATTACTTTCTGTTCATTTTTTTGTTTCTGCATTAATTTTTAGTACACCGTATTGACCCACCCCCTAGGGTGAAAATGATCATACAAATAGTATTAGAGATAGCAACATAAACCAATTTTTTTGTTAAATTTTTTTGATTTTTTAGTTCAATGGCTTCTTTTAGTATGCTTTTGCTGAGGGTCAGTCCACAGTTAGACCACCCATGTTCAATGGTGAATATGCATATTGGAAAATTAGAATGAATTTTTTTAAAAAACCAATGCATTGAATGTTATAATACCAACTATATAAAATAATATGTGTATACTAACCATCTTTTGCAGAGATTTATTGCAGATTCATCTACAGATGTTTAAAATTGTATATTGTGTGTCTAGAGTCTATACTTTACTTAGAAGTTTTGTTAAAATATCTCCTTAAACGATATATACACACACATGCACACACATGCTCATACATGCACAAAAGAGCAAACTCAGATGTCTGAAACCATACATTCAGATATCTGCGTGCTAAAATAAAAATATTGTTTTCACAATATTCAGATTGTCTGAACAAAAATATTCAGACATTTGAATAAGGTCAGAAATGAACTATTTCTTTGCTGTTTGTGTTTCAATCTAATTCGAAGTCTAAATTTTTTTATTCAGACGTCCAAATATCCCCAACTGCTATTTTCTTGAAAAGACACTTCTCTTTACCAAGAGAAACATTCTTTTAAATCAACAGTTGCATCTGTTCTTTTCAATATAACTTTTCATTTAAAGATGAAACTCTTTATATACTATAAATAGATTACAGAATTCAACAAACAAATTACCGAATTTACTTTTACCACTCTTGAATTCTCATCTATTCTCAAACTTTCAAATTACACTCAAATCACTTACATATTATGATCTTTGATCACTTTATCTTCCACAATTCTCAAAGCACATCACAATATATCACTAAAGAGAATATTATAGGAAGATTGTACTCAATTGACTTATCAGTGTTATTTAAGAACACACTACAGTCAGATACCTTTATTATTTGTATTGAAGTCCTATTCGGTTGCTTAGGCAGGTGAAGTCCTGTTCGATTGCGCAGGCAGTGTAAACCTGTTCCTTCGGGTTAAGTGAGGGTTGTTGTAGTTGAAATTCCAGAAGGAGTCTGGGACTGGACGTAGAACTGGTTGTTCGAACCAGTATAAAAATTCCTGGTGTGCTTGTTTTATTTTACTTATTTGTATTTACTTTGCTATTATCATCTGTTTCCGCATTTAGATTTAATTATATTCCATATTACATGATCCTAAGTAATAGCTAACCATGTTAGTTTTATTCATTTAGTATCAGAGCAAGGCATCTTATAACCGTTACAAAGTTATCTGATATTTTGCTAATGTGGAAAACAACACCAACACTATCACTAATACTGTCACTAACAATAGTTTTATTGAAGGTCCATCCACTGTACGAGCTCCATTTTTCAATGGTCTCAACTTTAATTATTGGGCAACTCGTATGAGAATCTATATGCAATCAAATAGCTTTGAATCATGGAATATTACACAAAATGAATACACTCTTCCTACTGGATAATACGCCACTTGGTCAAACACACAAAAATTAGATACTACTGCCAATGCTAATGCTATGAACATGTTATTTTGTGCACCAGATAGAAATGAATTTAATCGTGTTAGCATGTGTCAAACTGCTTATGATATAGAGAATGCTTAAAATCACTCATGAAGGAACTAACAAATTAAACAAAGCAAAATCTCCATGCTAAAAAATCAGTTTCAAAACTTTAGAATGAAACAAGATGAATACATCAATAATATGTACTCTAGATTTCAAGATATATATCATTCACTATTAGGATTTGGAGAAAAGTACACTAATTTTGATATTTTATCAAAAATCCTAAACTCTTTAATGGATGAATGGGAAAGAAAAGTCTTGGCTATAGAAGAAGCTAATGACCTCTCTACCATAAAACCTGAAGAGTTAATAGGAAATCTAATGTCCTATGAAGTGAATTTGCAGGCAAAACGAGTACAAGTACAAGACAAAAAGAACATAGCTTTCCACGCTGAAGAAGAAAAAGATGAAGATTCAGATGAAGAAGATCTTGCATTTATTGCCAAAAATTTCAAAACATTCTTGAAATTTCGGAAAAACAACGGAAAACGGAACTTTCAAAACATACCATCATCTTTAGTTCTTAAATGTTGTAATTGTCATAAGAAAGGTCATATGCAAAAAGAATGTCAATAAGGGCAGAAAAGATAAGAAAAAGAAAGTATTCTCTGTTACATGGGATGATTCATATGCCTGTTCATCAGATAGCAGCAGTGACATTGAAAAAGAGCAAGCTAATGTTTGCTTTATGGCTAATGAAAACGAGGTTAGTGATTTTACTTTTGATGATATGATAGTGATAAACTCAGAGCTAGTTGACACTCTAAAAAAAACTTAAAAGAAAACATAAGGAGACTCGTGAACTTCAGAACAAACCAGAATTCGAAAGAGATATGCTCAAAGATGAAAAGAAAATACTAGAGGAAGAACTTGAAAAATTACAAGAATCATTCCCTAATATTAATTCTCAACTCACTCTTGTTTCTAAAAATCATGAACTCAAAACTAAGGTAAAATTGATAGAGTTGGGTAATAGTAGTCTCAAAACTAATTTAGAAAGCATCACCAAAAATGTTTCAAACTTTAATAAAGGAAGAGAAACTTTATCTAAAATTATTGATAGCTCTCAATCTGTTTCTAGTAGAAAAGGATTAGGATATACTACGAAAACAACAGCTTCACCTAGAAAGAAAATTAGGAGAAAATTAATCCTACTACAGTACAGACAAAAAAAATTCTTACCCAAAAAGCATAAAAATTTGGGTTCCTAAAACAAACAACAATTTAATTAGAAAAAAATATATAAACACCTCTTTAGAAACTATTCATAAAAATAATGATTACATTTTTAAATGGGATACTGAGCCCTCCTGGGTTTGGCTTCCTAAGATTTTACTCTTAGGACCCTATTGAAAAAGATGGGTAACAATGTTATCTCATATTTTTTGTATGTCCCACTCAAGAAAAGAGGAAAATGGATACTCGAAAGTGGTTGCTCAAAATATATGACAGGAGATAAAGATATGCTATCAAATATTACTTACTCAGATGGAAGCTCCGTCACTTTTGGAGACAACTCCAAAGGTTATATCATCGGCAAAGGCGATGTGAGCAATAATGGTATTTCAAATTTACCTCTTATTTCAAATGTTTTACTTGTCAAAAATTTAAAAGATAATTTACTTAGTATCAGCCAATTGTATGACAAAGGATTCAAAATCACTTTTTTTGAAAACAGATGTAGTATTTTTGATCAAAATTAAAATCTTATCTTTAAAGGAAATAGAGACAGAAATATCTATGTTCTGAATATGAAAATAAATCATAATTCAAATATGTGTTTAATAGCCAAAGAAAATGATCCTTGGTTATGGCACAAATGATTCTGTCATATTAACTTCAAAACTATTAACAAGCTTTTTAAAATGATTTAATAAAAGGCCTACCAAAAATGAATTTTAAAATTGATCATATTTGTGATGCATGTCAGTTATGAAAGTCAACTAAGTCATCTTTTAAATCTAAAAAGGTAATTTCAACTTTACAACCACTTGAATTACTACATATGGATTTATTTGGACCAACACAAGTACAATCCATTAATCATAGTAGATATGTGTTTGTAATTGTTGATGATTTTTCTAGATATACTTCGACTATTTTTATGAAAAGTAAAAGTGATACCTTTGATAATTTCAAAACTTTTGTCAAAAGATTTCAAAATTTTAAAGGTTTGAAAATCAAAAACGTAAGAAGTGATCATGGAGGTGAATTTGAAAATGAAGCCTTTGAACATTTTTGTAAGAAAAAAGGAATATTCCATAATTTTTCGTTTCCTAGAACTCCACAACAAAATGGATTTGTAGAACGTAAAAATAGAACCTTACAAGAATGTGCTAGGACTTTGTTAAATGGAAGTACGTTACCAAAATATTTTAGGGCTGAAGCAATTGCAACAGCTTGTTATGTTTTGAATTGTGTTTCTATTCGACCATTAACTAAGAATACTCCTTATGAACTTCTTAATGGACGAAAATCAAATATTTCTTATTTTAAAATTTTTGGTTCAAAATGTTTTATTTTAAGCACAAAAGATCAGTTTAGTAAATTTGATCCAAAATCCGATGAATGAATCTTTTTAGGATATTCGGATCAAAGCAAAGCTTATCGAATTTATAATAAAAGAACAAATATAATCCAAGAAACACTTCATGTATCTTTCGATGAAAATTTTAAACAAATCTCAAGTATAAGAGATGATGAAGAATTCCCTGATAATATCACAAACACAAAAATTTCAAATTTTGAAAATAATGAAAACATGGATAACAATAACAGTGAAACAAGATCTCCACCTAGATTATTAAGGGATCATCCTTCTGATAATGTAATTGGAGAACTTAATTCATCTGTTAGAACAAGAAGTCAATTAAATCAAATGGGTCATGTAGCTTTCCTCTCTAATATTGAACCTAAAAATATTAAAGAAGCATCTACCGATGAAAATTGGTTAATCACTATGCAAGAAGGGCTAAACCAATTCAAAAGAAATGACGTTTGGGATTTAGTTCCACGGCCTAGTGATCAATCGATTATTGGTGCAAAATGGGTCTTCAAAAATAAAGCATATGAACAAGGAATTATCACTAGAAATAAAGCTCGATTAATTGCTCAAGGATATAATCAAGAAGAAGGAATTGACTATGAAGAAACGTTTGCTCCAGTCGCTAGACTAGAAGCAATACGAATGTTATTAGCATATGCATGTTTTCATAACTTAAAATTATATCATACGGATGTTAAAAGTGCTTTCTTAAATGGTTTTATAAAAGAAGAAGTTTATGTTGAACAACCACCCTTATTCGTACACGAACAATTTTCTGACCATGCCTATAAACATAAAAAGGCCTTATGCGGTTTGAAACAAGCACCCCATGCTTGGTACGATCGTCTTAAAAGATATTTAATAGATTTTGGTTTTCAAATTGGGAAGGTTGATCAAATTCTTTGTATTAAAAGAAATAAGCAGGATATTTTGATTGTTCAAATATATGTTGATGATATTATTTTTGGATCTACAAATGAAAAATTATGTCAAGATTTTTCTTATTTGATGACTAGAGAATTTGAAATGTCACATATTGGTGAGTTAAATTATTTTCTTGGCTTACATATAAAAATTAGAAAATGGTGCTTTTATAAATCAAGAAAAATATTGTAACGATCTAATTAAACGCTTTGGTATGGAAAATACTTCAACCAAACCAACTCCTATGAGTACAACCATACATCTTGATAAAGATGAAAGTGACAAAAGTATTGGCCAAAAATTATATCGAAGTATGATTGGATCGTTACTATATTTAACAGCTAGTAGACCTGACATAATGATGAGTGTTTGCTTGTGTGCACGATTTCATGCAAATACCAAAGAATCACACTTACGAGCAGTGAAACGCATACTACGGTATCTTAATAAAAACCAAGGACTTTGGATTATTCTATCCAAAGGAATGTCATTTTGAATTAGTGTCATATAGTGATGTTGATTTTGGAGGAAGCCGGACAGATAGAAAACGTACAAGTATGACTTGTCACTTCATTGGACGATCTCTTGTATCTTGGTTTAGTAAGAAACAAAACAGTGTTTCATTATTGACATGTGAAGCAGAGTATATTTCTGCAGCTTTGGCATGTGCTCAAGTTATCTATATGCAATAAACATTACAAGATTCTGGTTTTAATTTAAGTAAATCAACTATCTATTGTGATAATTCTAGTACTATAAATTTATTTAAAAATCCTGTAAATCATTCACGAACAAAACATATTGACATTCGTTATCATTTTCGTCATGATAATATTGAAAATATTTAATAAATCTAGAATTTGTATCCTCTGACAAACAATTGGCAGATATCTTTACAAAACCACTAAATGAAAATACTTTCATCAACTTAAGACGAGAACTCCGAATCGTCTCTTTTAAAGATTTTTAAGTTCGAGTTTCTAAAAATATAAATATATATGTTTTGTATGTATTTTATTTTAAATTCATAGCTTCTTTCAAAAGAAAATTAAAAAAAGGGTGGCGTCTAGCACTCGAACTCCAGACCTCATACTTGGTAGTCCTCAACACTATCACTTCACTATCTATGGTTTTCTGAAATATGAGGTTATTATTGAACTCTTATGTATCGTCCATTCTCTCCTCTTTTTCCTATGGCCATTTTTCTTTTAACCATACATTATCTCCTCTAAATTTAACTAGGTTATACCTATATATTATCTGCATTTTTTAATTCTTTTCACCAAGAATTTATTAAACTCTCTTTTTCTTCAAAAATTTCTATTTATTCATGTCATCCAACAATAACTCTAAGTCATCTAAGCTATCTTACACCTCTCCTTCCTCAGAATCGAACAATCAACCAACTCCTACTCCAATATATGAACCGGTTTCGATTGTCCCTCCCTCATCTCATATTGGATATACTCCTCCATCTAAAAGAACAATACGGTCTCTCTTTTTTGGATCACCATCCACAAAAGAAAAAATCGATGATATTCATCACTATCAGAAAGAAACATTAGACTTACAACGTGAATTATACTATGAGAAAAAAGTTAATGCCAAACGGCTTAGCTTTATGGAACAAGTATAATTAAGGTTCCATGGTTCTTCATCAAAAGATACTGTTCATCAACCGTCTTCAGCTCGTTCTCTAAGTCGTCGCAATCCTTGGGAACCGTCACCACAACGTCCACCGACAACTTCAAATTCTTGGAAACATGGTAACGGATGGTCTCCATTTCGACCATTTGTAGAGAACACCAAAGTTCAAGAAGAATCATATCATACTCCATTCTCTTCTTCAAAATCTATTTAATTATCTCTTGTTGTTTATATAATATGTTTATTTTATTCTGTTTATTCTAAAATCTGTAATATTTAAAAACTATTCAACAATATATATTGTTTTATTCTCAAAAAGGACTATATGTGCTTCTGTACAAAATTCAGACGTCTGAATTAGTATAAACAGACGTCTGAATCTTCATAACAGAAATTTTTTCAGATTCAGACGTCTGAATCAAATATAACAAACGTCTGAATTAGACCGTTTTTAAACTAATTCCTTGCGGGTTGCAATTCAATTTAACTCAGACGTCTGAACTAAGTGGCTTAGACGTCTGAATCTCTTCTGAGCAATTTTTTTACACCTTTCTTGTTTTTTTATTACCTTTTTACCCCTGCCTTTTCACCCTCTATATAATACCTTTTTCACTTCTTTCCTTCTTACTTCAGAACCCTAGCCCCCATTTTTTATCTTCCTCAAAGCTTTTAACCTTTCTTCAAGTCTTCAAAATGGCACCAAGATCAAAGAGAACTAGAGAATCAGCATCCGGACCATCCGAAGACCAAATCCGGTAATGGCTATGGAACGATTTTGCTGTTTCTCGATTTAATTCTATGATGAACTGCAACATCTTCGAAGGAGCATTCATGAAATTTTCGGATTTCGCAGCTTATCATATTAGAGAGTTAGCGGAGCAATTTCACTTCGATAGCTTGATTGGGTATACCCCTAACGATGTTAAGATTAATCATCTTATGATTAAACTTTTTCTTGCTAACTTAAATTTGGATCATCAAAATCCTCAAAACCGTCAAGATTGTGTTTGGTCATTAGTTTTTGGCGTAAGAATCTTCTTACCTTTACAACGACTAGGTCATATTTTAAATTTCCCTTATCAAGGAATTGATATTAATGAAATTGAAGTTGATATGGAACATCAGGATGAAGTTTCAAACCAATTTTTATCCGATCAACCTATAAATGTGGGCAATTTAAAATCTACCTTCTTAAGGCCACAAGCTAGGTTAATTCACCATGCTTTTATTCGCTCTCTCCAACCAAGGACGGGTATCTATGAAAAAGTGTATAAAGAAAACTTTTAAGCACTTTATTCTATCTACTCCAATCAACAAGTAAATTGGGGGAAAATTGTTTTGGATGAATTCCAAGACATCAAAATTCGAAGGAAGTATAGAACCATTCATTATGGTGCCTATATTATGCGCATTCTTCTAAATATCGGTGTACCAATGCTTGACTCCAATTTTACAAGTATTAGTGAGTTAGGCGCTAAAACTTTAGGGTTGATGGGTCATCCTATACGGCCTACTTCTCAACGAATTATTTCCTTCCAACAATGGTCACAAAATATTCAATAAGGTGTTCCTCAACCTCGAGACATTAGTATTGCTTCTTCTTCTCATACTCAACATGAAGAAGAAGAGGAGGACGATGACACCATCCAAGAAATTGGCCCAGATACTTCTTTAAGACAAGCCATCTCACTCTCTCCCGAAATCAATCAAAGATTCATCGGGACGTAAAGGCACTTGAGAAGAAGACGGAAAGAAAATTCAACTCTGTCAATGGCTTTCTCAATAAAATATGGGATCGAATTTCTTGTTCCGATTCTTCATCCACTCAAGCCTACAATCCATCTCCATTTGAATGGTCTTCCTCAAGCTTAAGTTCTAATCACAATGATCCATCTCTTTCAAGACAATTTTAATTACCTTAGTCTAGTTGTATGAGAAATTTTCTTATGTTTTGCTTATGTCTAGTTGTATGAGAAATTTCTAAAACAATATCTCTTTATGTATTATTATCTACTACTTTGTTTGTCTTAATAGAATGAATTATCTATTATCATTCATGTTCTTTCTTTTTATCGATGACAAAGGGGGAGAAATTTAAAATTGTGCATGTTGACAGGGGGAGCAACAATACTTTACTAGTTTATTAATTTTATATAGTTGTCATCATCAAAAAGGGGGAGAATGTTAGAATCTCGATTTTGATTATAACAACCTATATAAAATAATATGTGTATACTAACCATCTTTGCAGGAGATTTATTGCAGATTTATCTATAGATGTTTAAAGTTGTATATTGTGTGTTTAGAATCTGTACTTTACTTAGAAATTTAGTTAAAATCTCTCCTTAAACGGTATATATACACACACACACATGCACACACATGCTCATACATGCACAAAAGAGCAAAGTCAGACGTCTGAAACCATACATTCAGACGTCTGAGTGATAAAATAAAAATATTGTTTTCATAATATTCTAACGTCTAAACAAAAATATTTAGACGTCTGAATAAGGTCAGAAATGAACTATTTCTTTGCTGTTTGCGTTTCAATTTAATTCAGAAGTCTGAATTTTTTTATTCAGACATCTGAATATCCCCAACTTCTATTTTCTTGAAAAGACACTTCTCTTTACCAAGAGAAACTTTCTTTTAAATCAACAGTTGCATCCGTTCTTTTCAATATAACTTTTCATTTAAAGATGCAACTCTTTATATACTATAAATAGATTACATAATTCAACTAACAAGTTACCAAATTTACTTTTAGCACTCTTGAATTCTCATCTATTCTCAAACTTTCAAATTGCACTCAAATCACTTACATACTTTGATCACTTTATCTTCCACAATTCTAAAAGCACATCACAATATATTATTAAGGAGAAGATTATAGGAAGATTGTGCTCAATTGACTTATCAGTGTTATTTAAGAACACAATACAGTCAGATACCTTTGTTATTTGTATTGAAGTCCTATTCGGTTGCTTAGGCGGGTGAAGTCCTGTTTGATTGCTCAGGCAGTGTAAACCTATTCCTTCGGGTTAAGTGAGGGTTGTTGTAGTTGAAATTCTAGAAGGAGTCTGGGACTGGACGTAGAACGGGAAGTTCGAACCAGTATAAGAATTCCTGGTGTGCTTGTTTTATTTTACGTATTTGTATTTACTTTGCTATTATCATCTGTTTCCGCATTTAGATTTAATTATATTCCATATTACGCGATCCTAAGTAATAGCTAACCGTGTTAGCTTTTTTCATGGAACATAGTTGAAACAGGATATAGCACACCAACAGTAATGGTAGGTAATCAAGAAGTTGAAAAATCAATGGATCAATGGACAGATCTTGAAAATAAACTACTAACGCTAAAGCTATCAATTCTATTATTTGCTTATTAGATCAAATTGAATTTAACCGTGTCTTACATTGTTTAACTACACATGAAATCTGGCACATGCTTGAAGTGACTCATGAAGGAACCTTCCAAGTTAAAGAATCTCGCCTTTCCATGCTTAGTAGCAAGTACGATAACTTCACAATGGCAAAGGATGGAAGTGATGAAGATAATGATGAAAACACTAGCAGTGAGAGTGAAAAATAAAATCTGTGTCTTTGACGAGACACAAGTGACAGCAATGATGACGAGCCAAGCGAGGTATCAAAACTTACTCACTCGCAATTACTTACTTATTTTCATGAAGTAAATGGTTGTTTTGAAAGATTTAAGGAGAAGTATGCTAAAATTGAATCACAAAAAGATAGTTTGATAGAACTAAATATGCAGGTTGACCAAATGATTCAAAACTATAGAAATAAGTGCCTTAAGTGTGATAAGTGCCCATCATTTGAAGAGGAAAAAGAAAATTAGAAATTAAAATTAAATCGCTTGAAAATAAAATTCTAATTTTGAAAGAAAGTGAAAATACCAGTAGAGAAAATTCTATTAAAAAGTGCATCGTATTATTGAATGAAAATGAATCTCTCAAGTCACAAATCCTACCATTGTCTACAACTTTAGGAAAATTATCCAAAGGAGAAAGATCGCTAAATATGCTATTAGGGAAATAAACTAATACTGTTAGACAAAGACTTGGTATACTCAATCTGAAAGAGTTAGAAGTGAAACTAATCATGTCAACCTAAGTGCACTATTTGTGGAAAAATTGGACAAAATCACAATAATTTTTGGTATGGACCCAAACATACTAAAACCATACCAATTTGGGTTCCTAAAGGCATGAATGTAAAATCCCTTGAAGTCAAACAACTATGGGTGCCAAAAGGAAAGAACATAGACTGTCATGGTTCTACACGAAATTGTTTTTTCAAAATTTCTTATCATTAACAATCGACCTATAAAAAAATAAGTCGCAAAAATCTTTTCTCCTATAGGTGTGTTGGCAAGCTAGGGAACAGCAAGAGTGGTACCTGAATTATGGTTGTTCCAGGCACATGATGGATGACAAATCAAAGTTCTTTAGCCCAGAGAAGTACAAAGGTGGCAGAGTCACAATAGGCAACAACGATAAATGTAAAATTATAGGTAAATGTGAAGTAGGTAATGGCACACTTACCTTAAACGATGTATTATATGTTGAAAATCTACACCATAATTTGATTTCAATCAGCCAGTCTTATGATAAGAGAATGAGTGTTATTTTTTATTAAGGCCAATCGTCAAAAGAAACATTATTTTCAAGTAAGATGAAAGATATCTATTGCACACACGATGGTTTGGTCTACGGTATCTAACTAATGATAACTTTGTGTTAAAGGGGTATTCAGATGCAGATTATGTTGTAGTCTAGTTGACCGAAAAAGTACTAGAGGAACGTGCTTTATTTGGGACATTTCATTAGAGATCACATTTTCAAAGAAAATATCTGCATAAATTTCATTTCAACTGATTTTCAGTCAGCAGACAATTTAACAAAACCCCTTCCAGAAAATGATTTTTGTCGACTTCATCTTAGTTTAGACATACTAGAAATTTGATTTTATATTTTTGGATTTGATCTTAAATGCATATGTTAACTAATCTGATTCCCTATTGATTATCTAAAAGATAAATAGTGACTGAAAAAAAGTGATGTGTGTTGATATTAAACATGCATTATGTCTTGAGAGAGTATATTTAGTAAATTTCTTCAAAAAAATTTAACAAAATTTGTAATAACTTAGGTTGGTAAAAAATTCCTTGACCATCTCTATTCCTATCATATTTATGCGACAATCACTCATCATAATCCAATATATTATGTCAAAATGTGGTATTTAAATAGGAAATTGTTTGTTTTTTTATTTAATTAGCAATGCAATCATCTAAAAGTACTCACTCTCATTTAAAAGTCCTCAAGTTTATGCATGGGTGAACTACCTGGAGTATTTGATTATGTGCTTTTATGCTCATTTAAAAGTCCTCATGGTTATGCATGTATGGAACACAACCAAATTGATTATTAAATAGGCGAGTTGATTCTAACCCCATTTAAAAGTCCTCATGGTTATGCATGGTTAGAAGATATTTGGGACTTATTTAAAAAAAAATTGGGAATACTACTAATCTCATTTAAAAGTCCTAACAGTTATGCATGGTTAGTATGTATTCAAATTCTTGTCATGAACATACCACAAATGGACATGACTATATGATTTTATATGCCAACGTCTTCCCTTATCACTCTAAAGTGGAATATAAGCCTAACAAAGTATTTATGATTTTTGTTTGATTTTTTATTGAAATTTAATATTTATACTCGATTAGGTATGAATGTTGTATTAATGTTTATCACTTTACCACTCTTATCTAACACTATTCGTCTTTTGCTGATAACAAAAGAGGGGAGAAGTTAAGATTTTGCCAAATAAGTTTAAACTTTTTATTTGCATATTCCCATCTAGGTTCATTGCATTCATTATTATTTATTTATTTTCATGCATATGTGAAGGGGGAGCTTTGTTGTAGGGGTGTATTCAAATAGGGGGAGCTAATAGAATTTATCAAGACCAAATGCATTTAATAGAGTCAAAATCTTAATATATGTTTATTATCATCAAAAGGGGAAATTGTAGAATATACTAGTGTATGATTTTCGTTTGATGATAATAAACACACATTTATTCATTTAAATAAATTTGTTATTGTGCTATTTTATTTTTTCCACATAATTAAATAAATATTTGTTGAATAAAATAAATAACTCAGAATTCATATTTAAACAAATATTTTATTCAAACAAATATTTTGTTACAAATTCAAATAGTACAAATTTAAGCTCTCATTACATTTTCACACTTTCAATTTCTATATAAGTTTCAATTATAACACAATTTTCAGTATACAATTTTTCAAATATATTTCACCTCACTACATAACTTACTCAACACTCGTACTTGATCAACTCTGTTCCAACCTGTATCCCACATCTGAAATATCTGCAAAATAAATACTAACGCGGTAAAATTGAAAAAGAAATATTTTGCAATGCACAATAAAATATGTGTTTGAAAATATTATTTGCCTCGATTATTTGGGTTGTTCGTCCTTATTTATTTTTTAATTCATCTTATACGAACTACTTGTGACATGCAAAGTATATCACTATACATGCCATAAGGTAATGCACACCGATATACGCTTGGTTGTTAAAATTGTAGGGATATGTGAGCACAAGGTCAAACCTAAGCCGAGACTGGATTCAACTCAGATGCATGCAAAAAAATTTAATTCAGAAAGTGCACAAGACATGGTCAGAAGCAACAAAGTCAAAGCAACACATGAAGACCAACATCAAAACATACAACCAGACAAACAGTGGTGAATACAATGCAACTAGACTCCAATCAATGTGGATGCGTGATACTCACAACAACACACACATGAAAACATGAAAACTCAACATGATAGCAACTCATGAACCAGAACCAGAACACAATATAGTATATTAATGAAATGGAAAATAGACCAGGGCAGTGCACTAGCTCGACTCAAGTGCATCCATACAACAAGACCACCAGACATGCACAAACAAAGACCAGACTTTAAGAGGAACAAAACCAGATAGAGCAAATGCAAGCAACAGTTCAATGTAACCAAACATACTCAGGACACACACATATATACATACATATTTGTATGTATGCACATTTTTAACATCACATAAAACCAGACAAGTTCAAGGACAGAGAACACAAGTGATCACTACATAATGCAATACAAACCAGACTGTAATAACACATCAATGAGCAAATTCAGACTATCATAGTTCAGGTGCAACTTCAACATGAACTAGCATAGTATATATATATGCAAAAGAGACAACAAAGCTGCCAGTTCAACATGCTCACTTGTACAAAGTGCAGACTACAAATGTACAAAGACACAAGGCAACATGATTAGATGAGTTAACATGAACGTAGTGCTACCATACTTCAAATTCAACATGTTCAAAGCCCAACTTCAACATGAAGCAAGCAAACAGTGCACAGTGACATGCAACCGAGCAATAATATGACAGTGAAGCAGTTACATGTTTCACATTACAGAATAGTATCAGTAGCATTTCAACACGGTCAAGGGATGGTTTCAAAAACAAATGAACAACATCATTGAACTGGTCAAAAATTCGAATATTGCCAGCAAAAAAAAAATGGAACAGCAAATCATGATGAATAAGTCTGCGAACCGATTAACAAAATCAAGTGAACTAAATCAAGAAGCCAAGATTATCTCTAATTCAAATGCCAACAACTCAGCGAATGATCAACTGGTCATAAGAGAAAAGAACGGAATATAATTCAAATATATGAGAGATGAACAAGTCAGGAATCTCACTAATGTGCGATCAAAAATCAACGCAAGAAGTAAATCACGAGGAATTCAATCCAAAAATATACGAATGAAATTATAGGGTTTCGTTCCATTCCCAAAAACCATCATCGGCAAAGAAATATGATTTGAGTTCGAGATCAAGCAAAATAGAGAGCATACTTACAAAAATCAAAACAAATCCAAAACTCGAATCATCGAAGTCGAGCATAATCAAAATCGAAAAGGGAAAAAATCGCATATCATTTTTTATCATTCGAGCTCGATGCAATTGAAGCAGCCGCAAGCTGTCAAAGCTGGAGAATTGATTAACAAGGAAAATTGAACTTAATTGAGGAAAGAAAGGCAATTGATTTGAACTCCAACCGACGGCCTCAAGCAAATCGAACAAAACCCTGATTTTAGCGAGCAAACAAAAGGAATGGCCGAAGCAGATGAATAGCAAATGGAAGATGGATTTTTCTTTTTTAATTTGGGCCAGTCATTATTTCTATTGGGCTTCTTTTTAAATAGGGTTTTGTTTGGTTATTTATTTTTATTTGTAAACATTCTATTTTAAATTGTGTAACTTTCTAGTTGTGTAAGTAGGTACAAACTACGGGACATAGTTTGAGAATTCACAAACTAGTGGTTGAGTTGTGGTAGGATTTTGAGCTTAAAGTTAGGTTAATCAATTTAGTGGGCATCACAAGTTTATGTATGTTTATAAGCATTTGATTACTTAATTTCCAGTAGAAACCTTGGGGGCAACACGTAGGCAGGTTTTTGCCGAAGCTAGGTAAATCTGTTTGTGATCTCTGCTGCATTACTTTCTGTTTATATTTTTATTTCCGTATTAATTTTTAGTGCACCCTATTCACCCCCTAGGGTGAAAATGATCATACAAATCAAATAACTATTATTTGCAACCAGACCTTTTTCTTTGTCTTTGGCATGCTTTATTCGTCCATCCAAAGTTTCCTGTCTAAGGGCATAAACTCAACCTACTCAATTTAGTACATATGAGTTCATGGGGAAATCAACAAGAAAAACATGGGTCAGACATAAAGTCCGGTATGAGTGATACATTACGCTAAACATAACATACAGGGGGACCATGTTACAAAAGCATAGAATGGGTTTTCCCCTTGTTATTCAACAATTATAATTCACTAACATAAATAATAGCACAAGTCATATCATATATAAGTGTTCCCTACACTTATTATTACCTTAAGGCTAGGGATCAAAATTAGTCTTTTGTCTTCCCACTCTGCCTTTTTCTATTTCTAAGGAATATCAAACTATTTATACTTTCAGCTATCATGAAGGCCTTAAGCCCTTACCGCTACTTAAGGTCGTATTTCTCTATTTTTGACCATTATTAGGGCCTTATGCTTTGGTCGCATCTCAAATTGATATTTACCTTACTTTCGGCTATAACTAATGCCTTATGACTTTCCATTTCATTTATAGTTTTTGATTTCGATGTTGGGGGTGCTACAAAGGCCTTACACCCACCATCGAATGTATGCTACCTTTGGTCATTTGGCTGCCACATAGTCCTTGCACCAACACCTTAGAGTACGATCATCTAGACACTTGTTTGCCACATAGACCTTACACCTCACAATTAAATGCAATGTCGGTTTTGGATAATGGGCAGCCGCTAAGGCCTTACACCTTGTTACCGAATGATATGTTATTTTGGACATTGGGTTTCCATACAAGACTTACACCTCGTTACAAAATGCATTTTCTCTTTCATGAAATTGGGTTGCCATACATAAACCTCATTTTCAATGAATAGGATTTTGGATGCCATATAGGCCTTATAACCTCATTATTTAATTCTGAGAATAGGCTCTCAGATGCCATATAAGCTTTATACTGACTCTACCACTAGCTTGATTTGAATAGGCTTTAGTCACCATCTATGGCCTTATACCAAAATTTTCATCTCAATATTAACTCCTCTAAAAGTAATTAAGTTTCGGCTACACTACCCTTGGTCTCATCTAGAGAAGCCTGGTTTGTTCATAGTTTCATTTTGACACCTTGTCTCAACACCATGCTAGGTCTTGGAATACCCCTTTCAGTTTTGGAAACTCTGGATCCTATATGTTTCCCTCTCATTGGCCTCCGATTGTTGCCTCCTTCTTTGGCACTCACCTTTGACTCTCTTCTTTTCCTTTATCTAGTTATTATGCTTAGAAGTTTACTTAGTTATTTATCAGCTCATATGAGCTTTCAATTCTGGTCTAATCCTTCCACCACTGTACTCTCATTTTCCACTTCAGCTCTATTACATGTAGTAAAGCCTGGCATCTGAATGCGGCTAGCACCCACCTTTACATGTGCCACCTTTAGATTCGTTCATTCTTCACTTTTAGTTAGTTATGGTGTCCTTTATAGTATTTCTATGACACTTTTACGGGATCTTGTCCCCCTTATTACTTAGTCGTATACTTTGCATACATAATTGAACTTGGCTGCAACAATATATAGTTTCATCCTTCAAATTAATCTTTCAAAAGTGATTACTTTAGGATAGTAAATTACTTATAAAATTCCAAATATGGTCAAATAAACTATTTAGCACATTTTACCTATATTTGCATTTGATAGCCATTTTCCTTTATTTATTTAATACACGAACTACTTCAAAACTTCATATTTAAATATTTTGAAGTGGGCAAATCTCCAAGCTTAAAACCCATCTCTAAATAATTTAAAACATAATATTAAATTTCTATATCATTTCAAAATCATTATAGTAGGAAAACATAGTTGAATATCCTCCTGTATAGATGTTTAATCCCCAAAACATTCGTTAAACATCATTTTTCTCATAGAAATGACTTAGCGCATATGAACTCTATCATATTCAATCAAAACTGAATTTATACTTTAATGAAAATGGTAAAAAAGGAGTAGTATTGCTACTTAAATCTTTGGATTTACTCAATCTTTAATTTCCTTAGGTTCCTTAGCTTTTCCTCTTCTTTTCATTCCTTAGATCATCGTTGATAAGTTTCCAAGCTTTTACCTTTGTTTTAATGAAATGAGGATACTACGAATTGGACGAGGGTTTTTTCCTATTGTATTATGCCTTCTCTACAATAAATTGGACCACCGGCCTTATGGCCTTATTTCTTATTTTAATTCCTTCTCAAGTTGTGTTATATTTATATCATAATAAGTAAATGTACATCCAAATATTTAATATAATAAGCCCAAGTTTGCATAATTGATTGCCCAACCATTATTCATTAAAATTTAAGGGGTTACTAGGGGATGTAATGACCAACACATTTTCATATCGATAGCTAAGAAAAATATTATTTACATAAGAAATGAGCTAAAACTTTGAGAAGTAGTGTAATTTGACATTTTTGGACTTAAGAATTAAATGTATATATTTTTGGGATATAAGATTTGTATATACCATAATTTTTGGTAGGAGTCGAGTTTGGACCAGATTCTTGTTCCAAGTGAAATGTGTGGTAGTTTTTCTTTCTATAGAGTAATTATAATTGTTAGCCCAGTCAATTGAGAAACGGTTGTTTTAAAGTTAGCCAGATTTCGGTAGCTTTTGGATTTTGGTCTAAAAGCCCTTCCTTTGGCCTAATGTGCTAATTTCCAGTTTGAGGATAACCAGGGATTATAAAGAAAATCCCATCGTTCCATTGTTAGGCCTAAAACTACCCAAACCTTTATTAAACATTTCCCTTACCTTAATCACATCAAAAACTTACTATTTTTGGCTAAACTTAAGGGATTAAGGGTATCTAACTTAGTAGAAACATTAGAGGCAAATAAATTATCATTTGAGAGGGGATTTTCATCTACTATGCCGATCAACTTGGATTTGCCTTGATTTGGGGCTAATAAATCATTTCACCATCAATAGGTGAGTGCTTTATAACCAGTAATACCCCATATTTTGGTGCATCATAATATGAGAAATTAAATTAAAAATTAATAAGAAGAAATTATTGAAAGAATAAATAAAACAATTTAGTTGCAAGAAATTCCTAAGGGAGATTTGGTTAATTAAATATGGGACACTTTAAAAGTAAATTTAATGGACCAATTGTAATTAGAGTAATTAAAATTGGCCTTGTTAATAAGAATATATAATTAAGTTTTAGAATGAAAAGAAGTGTTAGGGGATATTTATTGGTGAGATTAGGCAAGAAGGGATATTAGCCCAAGTAAAAAACGCTAACTCGTTTTCCTTAGCCACACCCCTTTCATTTAACTTCATTTTCATTTAAAAACAAAATCCTTAAGACCTATACAAGGTTGGCCATCATTTTGTAAGCTAAATAAGAGGAAATTAAAAGTTAGGTGATTCAAGTTTCGTCTTTAAGAAGGAAGAAGATTATATCAAGGTTTTTAAAGTTAAGATGAGTAAAATTTTCTCTAAACCCCTTCCGTACCCATTTGGGTTTGGATCTAACTTTGAATGGATCATATTGATGATAATAAATATGTTTGGATGATTAAACATTGCTTTAAATATGTTTTGAAATTTTAATGAAAGGAATTTAGTCGTGTTTTAAGGCAAATCATGATTTAATCGCATCTAAAGGTAAGAAAATATATATGATGTTTATAAAGATAAAATGACGGTGGGATATAGATTTCAAAATTTTCAAAATTTATTTGGATTGATAGATTGATAAATTTTTGGAAAATTAGTTATTAAAATATTAAAAGCAATTATTTTGACCTGAAATTTTGATATGAGGTAAAATATGATAAATTGGATTTTTTGTGAATTTTTTGATTTTTCCATTGATTTTCAATTTTATACAAATCATTTGGCAATGTAAAGAATTAATTAATTGAAGATAATTAATTAATTAATAGAGTATATAATTAAGCATTTCTGAAAAGAAAACCGCGAAGGCATAAATTGATCAATGAGAATTCGACACAAAACATGGTTTGGTAAAAGTAATTACTTACAATGGTAAAGATACAGTTTTCAAGTTAATTATAGAAGTGTTAATTCAACTTATGATAATCTCTATAAATAATCAATGTGTGATAGCACTAATGCTATCAATTTTCAATAGCCAATGGGATTCGCTTATGACAATTATTGGAGTCCAATATGTGATAGGTCCTAAGAGCTTAACCAACGATGGCTATCAACTGACAATAGCTAAATAATTGTCAACGTGTTATAGCATGCGTGAGGACGTCAACAGGCGATAACAAGGAGGAATGTTAACTTGCAATATCTCTTGGGGAATCAACCTACAATAGCCATTTGGGACTTAATGTGTCGTAGCTATGAAAGTTATCTACTTACAACGGCTCATAAGAGCTTAACTTATGGTAGCTAATAAAACTAACAACTTACGACAGTTGGTAGAGGGTCAACTTGCGATAGCCTAGGAAGATCAACTTGCGATGGCTTATATGAAAACCAATACGTGACAGCTAGGTTCAACTTACAACAGCCAACATGCAATAACTTGGGAAGCTAAAAGTTTCTAAGTAAAACAAGAAATACTTAGTGCACTTTGTAAGACAGTTTTCCAAGTGTTGATTGATTATTTCATAGGAATGAAATATTGGAAGAAATTTATGGGTTAAAATTGTTTTAGCTTATTTTGAAATGAAAGAAAGCTTAAAGACGCTAATAAATGATAGGGTATCAATTAATCAAGGATAAAAATGTTTTATCTAAAGAATCTGCATGGCACACAATAAATAAATGAAAGTAAAAGGTTGAACCGAGATCGTAAAGATATACCGGTTCATAGAGTTAGTGGATAATAGGGTGCCAAGGCTATTAAGTCTAAAGTCCAATGGTATATGGTAGGGCGCTATAATAGGATTTAATCCAAAAATATTTAAACTCCAAAGTGAGTAATGGAAGGGTGCCAAAACATTTGGATGGTGTTATATGTAGTTCAACAACATGAAATGAAAGTTTTTTAGAACTAAGAGTGGCTATTAACACTCATTAAGGATTATTGCTAGAATGTATTCAGGGTTCTTAAATTGAACCTCTTAGGAAAGTCAAGGTAGCTCCCATGGTGGAATGATTAGCCAATTCATCAGGTGATGTTATTCGAGAAAAGATAAATTACTGATAGACGGTCTTAGGAAAGTAATTACTGAAATAACTTAATGATAACTAAAAGATTACCACCTAAACCGAGAGACTTAGTGATGTTCATATGGATGATTGACGATTGTATGATATGTTTCATAATTGGTTATTAAGTATAGGGTATACTTAATTTGAATGTGATAAGTATAAATATGACATAGTTCACAATCGGGCGGCAAGTATAGGGTATACTTATGAACTGAATGTGATGCTAATGCATGCTCATGATGTAATGCTTGTTTATATGATATGATGTAACTATTGTGATGATAAAGCGAGGGAAAAACTCGTTGCATGCTTTAGAACGTGATCTTACTATAGTTGATTAGGGTAAAGATTATACTCATATTAGGCTTTATGTTTGATCCATGTTTTTATTATTCCCTATAAATTCATGAGCACTCATTCAAGTAGGCTAAGTGTATGGTTTAGACATGTACCTTTTGGAAAGAAAAATAAAGATCCTGGAGACGAAGTAGGAAGCTCATATAGAAAACAAAAGTTGTTTTGAAAATTCCATTATGTGGAACCATGAATTATAACTTGTTAAGGGTTGTGTTGGTATCTTCATATGTCGGACATGAAACTATATTGATTTCTTATTATAATTACACCTATGTAGGAACAGATGGGTTGGTGATGATGTAATGAATCATGTGAGAATAATTTAAGGTACTAAAATTTATTAGCCACTCGGTTTACTTAATGTTGTGCAATCTAAATACCAAACTTACCTTTTCACTTTAAAATGATTCTGGTGATGATTGCAGCATCATCACCATCTATTTTTGGGTCTCCAAGTGGAGGATTTGCATGACCCCTTGTTATAATATACTGAAATATATGTTTATAAATGTTTTGAATCGATTCTTCAACCTAAAACTATGTTTTGAAATTTGACATAATTTTAAATGTAATTTTAATGATTTTAAATCGCTTAAATAATATATTTGGATGACATGGACTGACGTATGAATGTTAGGTACATGTCTGAATGTTTATATGATTTGTATGACTTATATGATTAACGTTTTATACCATTGTGATTGCATGCTTGTATGTATGGATAAAAACTCGCTTGAGTGAGACGAAGGTGATTTATTCTATAGATGAAGAACTTTCGAGTACCTAGGAACGTTATATATGATGGAGTCTTCGATGGATTATGCTAGGACGGGGAGTTCATAATCGTAGAATACTTTGATGGATCAGCTATAGAGTGTTTGGAGTTGATTGCTATAAATGAAGAATGCACACGGATTGAAGCGATGCAATAATGATGGACCAATTTCTGAAGCAAGGCAAAAGACTTAGAGAAATTTTACCAAGTGCATGGATTAACACCGATCCAAGCCATTAAATGGCAGATGATGAAGAGACTAAGCATCTGGAGCTAGAATACAAGAGGGATCAATCATAAGCTAAAGTGAAGAAATTTTTGCCATGTAAATGGATCAGTATTGATTGATGTTTTCGCCCAAATTTGGTGTTTAGAGCCAAGCCATAAAGATGAGAGAAAATTTTGGCTACGTGCATGGACCAAGATCGATCCATGATAGATCGGTGTTGATTCAAGCTAAAGTGAGTTGATCGATACTAGCTAAAGTGGAAAGCTTGCTAGATCATCTAGGTTTTTCCAACGAGTGAGGTCTATGTGACGTTGACTTGTAAAATGGAACAAGAGGTTCCATTACTGATACATGTGCCAAGGAATCATTGATGACCAAAGGTTCTGATATGTACTCGTAAAGAAGGAGTAGGAACGACGCTCTCCGTAGATCATCTAAGTGGATCCATACTCTAGACCATGTGAGTGTGTTTGGGTTCTAGCCATCTTGGTGGGCAAGGATTCAAGCATCGATGAAGCCACGATGTTAAGTAGTCACTGACCTTACGACATTGGTCATTTATGTTATTATATATCCATTATGAGTATGAGAGATATTTGATTGTTTAATGGTTTCTATGGTTGTCTATATGATGTAGGTATTATCGAGTCTAATTGTAACAACCCGCATATTTTACGATTGTATATTTAAATATTTTATTTAAATATAGAATCGTCATTCGGATTAAAGTCCGAATGCTACTTTTTGGAAACAGTCGAATTAGGACTCGAGACCACTTCCATTGAGTTTAAAATTTCATTTGGACCTTTTTGAGTATAAACATCGATATGTTTGGAGTTAGCTAGAATTTCGACATTTTCATTTAGGGCTTTGGGTTTGGGTTTCAGCCCAATAACCTAACATAAGACCCTAGCTCAACCCCCTCTCCTCTTCATTCATTCTCATTTCCTAACACTCTCAAGCTCAAGAGAATAATGGGGGAAAAGATTGGAAATTGAAATTCCTAAGCCCTAGTTTCTTTTGCAAATTCAAGTTCTAGCTCCAAAATCAAAGAGAAGCTTAGGTAAGCATCCTCTCCATCTTATCCATCTCAAACCCTCTTCCATTTTCAGAAAATTCCTAAACCCTAACTTAGAAAATATTTTCTTATGAGCTTAGATTCAAGCTTCTTGGGTTGAAGTGAAGAGTGGTTGATCTTTCCTTTGTGTTTGAGCTTCTCCTTCATTGTTTTTAAGTAAGAAGGTGAGATTTTTATCTCACATCTATGTCTATATCCATCTTTGTGGTTAGGTATGAATTCCTAACATCTATTCATGATCATTTGCATTTGATTTGAATTGATATGGTGATTTACTATTTTTTGGATTTGTCCAATTTTGTGAAAATCCTACTAAGGATGTTTGGATATGTTGTTTGGGGTGTATCGAAGAGCCTATAAGGCCGGGTTGTCGCTTGGCGTAAATCCTTAGTCGTCGTTGCTCGCTCGATTGCTCCCGAAATCATTTTGGCCATCATGGCCTAGGCAAATTATTGCCCTTACCAGGAGTTCAGTTGTCTGGATACCAATGCAAGACGTCTAGTTTTGCCTCCTGGAGAAAATTATACACAGTAGAAAAATAAATAAAAAAGACAGTGACTAATTTCATACGTCTGAATTATCATTTCAGATGTCTGATAGGAGGTCAGACGTCTGATTTGAGATTTCAGATGTCTGGTTGGTTTTCTAGAATATTTTCAGAAACAAAACCAGACGTCTAGATCAACCCCTCAGACGTATGGATCTGTGCATATCTGCTTATTTGCCTAATTTTGAGTAAAACTCCAATGTTAATCGATTTTTGGTCGATCTGAGTGGTTGTTATCACTATTATCGACTTTGATGACTTCTTTTTTTGGACTTTTGGAAATATCCATTTTGATGGGTTTGGTATCGATTTCATTGGGTTTAATTCACGTCTACGTATGTGAATTTTTGGTGATTGATTGTTTATACAATCATTTCTGTGGCTTGTCACTTTAAAATACAAAGGTTTCGATACTAGTAGTAAATATTCGAACTCTTTCATCAAAACGATTTCAACATTTACTTTCAATATCAAACTCGCTTTTAAAACCGTTTTCCAATTTATTAGTATATACAAAACTTTACCTCATTCGTTCGAGAAATCCAATTAAACGACTTAGCAAAACAAGTGGTATGAAACGCTTGCGTTTACTTTGTCGGTTAATTCTTAGACTTGTTCGATTGAAACTCTTGTGACAATTTTTGAGAAGAAATCTACAATTTGTTCGTAAATATTTAAGTTAAGCCAGTGGTTATGGGACATGAAGTTAAACTCATTTATTTACTAGCTTAGTGTAATTGACACTGCTTGATGAACGATGATGATCATTTGTGATTTAGACTAGTAATGTGCGATGTCTCTATGTTTGCGAGGGAGACTAAACCCCATTTCTGTGGAGCTTTGGCTCATCTAGAGGAGCGTCAGCTCATAGTCCGCAATGGAAGAATATACCCTGTTTGGAGGAGCTCCGACTCATTTTTATGAGATAACGACCCATTTTGTGATGCACGTGTTGGTGAGTTTTCATGCTCCTGTTTTTGATAGGCTTCTTCACCCTTTAGTGATTTCTAGATTTCTAAATGATGATTTCTAGAATTTGTTTTTCACCAATTTTAGTGATTTACATTGATAAGTTTTGTCAATATTTGTGGATTGGTGAATTTGTGTTTCACCAACTTTTACTATTGGCATTGAGATGTTTGCCTATATTTGTGACTTGGCGAATAAAAATAAAGAATATGGTTTTCTTTTTGATCTATGAGAAGATTCTTGTGATATTGAATAATCTCTGGTTGATTTTCAGATGCATACTTATCACAATATGGCATTATTTTTATCATACTTTTTTTTATGTCTCTTATACTATCTCATTTTATTTGATATTTATAGCTAGATTGGTCCGTTTATTATTTTCTTATTAAATAATACTCGGGTCAGACCGACAGGTGCTTCTGCTTGACTCCTTACCTGGGGCCATCATCTGACTTTTGTCTACCTACACT
Source organism: Allium cepa (assembly GCA_030765085.1). Classification (NCBI taxonomy): domain Eukaryota; kingdom Viridiplantae; phylum Streptophyta; class Magnoliopsida; order Asparagales; family Amaryllidaceae; genus Allium; species Allium cepa. Next base: position 739,116,865 of record CM060943.1, read on the forward strand.
AGATTGGTAGTTTTTGTAGTTATACATTCGAGAGAGAGACTCCTTGATGTATACTTATTCTTTTATCTAGCACTCGTATCTATTCTTTTGTGATATTGTGGGTCTTGTTTGAGCACTACTCTGATGTACACTTCTATGTGTTATATTCATATCTATTTCCACCTTTGTGATATGGATATCTGTGACTGATTTATGTTATGTCTATTTTTATATTTGTTTCCGAAGACCACATAGCCACTGTGTAGTAGCATTGAGTTTGTATCGTATGTCAGATTTCCCCTTGAAATGAAATGCATGTTATACTATTTGACATATCGGTGCTCGCACAAAGAAATTACACGGATGGTCTATCCTCAGCAGCCTTATTCTTCATTCTAGTTGACAGCATTACTCCGTAGTGCCCTTGGCTAGCATAAGTATAGAGGTGGGGAGTCACAGCTTGGTATCAGAGCCAAACTTCGAAACAATGTAGAATAATCTAGCAAGGATCATTGTCCTAAGTCTTTCTTAGGAGTCATGCCTTCGGATTTTATTCGAGTCATTGGACCCGTTCTATCCTATTTTCTTTTATGATGCCTTATTTTATCAATCATGAATGTTTGATATTATTTTTGAGAATAACCTTTATCTTCTTTCTTTTTTTCATCAAGAAGAGCTATGGTTAGATCAAACCGTCCCAGTGCCGGACAATTCAATGCTACTCCTCAGGAGGGAGTATTCATGTCTGCCCAACAGCTTTTAGATCTTGTAAAGAATGCTCAAGCTGTCGGACCCATTCCAGAGCCTACTCATCCTAGATCTAGATTTGTACGCTTGTGCAGAGACTATACCAATTTGGATGGAAGGTCATTCAAGGGATCCGAAAGTGTTATAGAAATCCAAGCTTGGCTTAAATCGTGCGATCGCATCTTTTCTCGAATGAATCTTGTTGATTTACAACGAGTCCAAGTGGCTTCTAGCATGCTCCAAGAAAGAGCGTAAGATTGGTATGAGCTTTTGACTTCAGAGATTATCGAAGCGGATCTTATTTGGGAGCAATTCCGGGAGCGATTCGAATTAAAGTTTGTGCCGGAAGCTGAAAAGGTAACTTTGGCCCGGCGTTTTATTGACCTTGTTCAAGGTGAATCTTCTGTGACCGATTACGTCGCATCTTTCGAACTCTCTCTAAGTATCTGGTCGAGTATATTAATACCCCATTGAAGAAAAATCAGAGATTCGTCTATTGGTTGAATAAGAACATTAAAAAGCCTTTGCTTTTGAAACTAGAAGTTTCTTTCGATCATCTTATTGATATCACTCTTCGACTTGAAAAGGCCGATAAAGGAAGCGATGTTGAGATTGTGGGAGTCAATAAGAAGAGGCATCCCTTTATTAAGTTCGAAAGTCCTAATCCAAACAAGAGAGTGAAGCAAGTGACTTCTGTAGCAAAGACTCCAATCCCTAATCGTGGAGAATGCTACAATTGTGGCTCTAAGGACCACTATATAAATAGATGTCCAAGGCCTATTTCTTGCCGCTATTGCAAAAGTGCGGATCGTTATATATCTTCGTGTTCCAAACGTCAAAGCAAGAAGGAGGGAAAGCTAAATGTTGTGCAAGCCCCTAGTAACAACTTCTCGTGGTCAAGTTATTTCTCATTCAATCCTTGATGACATTTGTTTTGTGACTATCCTATTTGAGTTCTTGTTGATATGGGTTATTTTATATCAAAATAATTTGTTGATTCTTTTTCTTTAAACATTTTGGGCTTGGTGACTACGCTGAGAATTGCGAATTCTGTTAGTGGATCCACAACACCCAGTTTACTTTGTAAAAATGTCGAGATAATTTTTATGTGATTATGCTTTCCGATCCAATTTCCATGTTATTTGCTACTTAGATTTCGAAATTGATTCTTGTGAAAGGATTGGCTTAATTATTATGAAGTCCATATCCTATGTCCCGAGTGGACTATCCATCTTCGACCTTTTCAATCTGTTAAGCAGAATTCTATTTTTCTAAATGATTTTTATTCCAATTCGGTGGCATCATTTTATTTTTTAGACCCACTTGTTGAGGAAAATGTTATTTCTCTCATTCAAGTAGTTTGTGAATTTTCCGGTACTTTTGAGCTTGTCTTAGGATTAACACCTAAGCAATCTTTTATGTGGTACAAGGGTCTTTTCAGCTCGACCTTGCCACCAGTTTTCATGAGCTACAAGTTGTGGAGGATAGTTTTCACCTTTTACCACATTCCGCACTTGTTATGACTCTTATGAATGACACATGATGTCATTCGAGTTGTCCAGCTTATTTCATCCATCTTATGAATCGAGCATTCCACGAATATCTCAATGAGTCCGTTTTTGAATTTATTGATTATGGATGAAAATAGCAATTTAAAATTTTGCAAATCTTTTTCATAAGATATTTATAAGTATAATTAGATTTTGTTCTTAAAATGAGTAAAGAATGTTCGTAAAGTTTTAAAGAGATACTTTTATCATATAGAAGGTGATTTTGTGTTGTACTGCCCATTGAGTGCTTTAGGAATTCTGGTCGATGTGTCTGATCAACGTTATCGATAGAAACTTCCTAAATGCTTTGATGAAACAATCTGACACAGTAAATTGACTTGGAATAAGTAAATTTTCTGTAAAAATGATTACATAAAGTTAATTGTAATTATGAAAGTCTTAGCTTTTCGGGAAAGAGGATCAATTAAAAGAACTCTTTTCCATACTCCTATTCTTATGATTCTCGAAGGGAACCAAGACTTCACCGTTTGTACCGATGCTAGTCGTATTTGTTTGGGTGCCGTTCTCTTGCAAAAGAGAACGTTCAATCATTTATGCTTCTATACAATTAAAGCCTATCGTGACTAGGTATGCCACTCATGATCTAGTGTTCGCAGCAATTGTTTTCATTTTTAGAATTGGCATCATTATTTTTGGGAGGGAAAATTATTCTGTACATCGAACATAAATCTTTGGAGTATTTATTTTCTCAAAAGAAACTTAATTTGCATCCACATCGATGGCTCAACTTCCTTGCATCCTTTGATCTAGATATTCCCTATACTTTGGAAAGGGAAATCGTTTTGCTAATGCCCTTAGTCGTGAACAACAAATGGTTGTTTCTTGATGATGCCTGAATGGAATAATCTTTTTGACAGGTTCATCTGACGTACCGTTATTGTACTATGTCGTTGTCCAATTTATTTGAGTTTTGGGTACATTGGACATACTGTTATTATACTGCATCGTTGTTCTGAATTATTCGGGCATACCATTATTGAATTTCGTCGTTTCTCCGGCTTGATTTTCGGCTATTCATGACATTTTTCCACGTCTCTCAATTACGGAAATGCCTTAGGGATTCCGATTCTATTCTTGAGCCTAGTGTTATTGAAGAAATTGATGTTTTACCTAATTTAACTTATAAGCAACATACTCTCTCGTGCTCTTTAAGGTGAACTTCCTGTTTCAAATTTCTTTTTGTGTTGATAAGCTTTTATGGTTGTTACTTCTTTTTTTTCCTTTAATATTGCGAGGATGCAATTTCTTTAAGGAGGGGAGTCCGTAACAGCCCGCATATTTTACGATTGTATATTTAAATATTTTATTTAAATATAGCATACTTAGTCGGATTAAAGTCCGAAATGCTACTTTTTGCTAACAGTAGAATTAGGACTCGAGACCACTTCCATTGAGTTCGAAATGCCATTTGCGACCTTTTTGAGTATAAGCATCGATATGTTTGGAGTTAGCTAGAATTTCGACATTTTCATTTAGGGCTTTGGGTTTGGGTTTCAGCCCAATAACCTAACATAAGACCCTAGCTCAACTCCCTCTCCTCTTCATTCATTCTCATTTTCTAACACTATCAAGCTCAAGAGAATAATGGGGGAAAAGATCGAAAATTAAAAGTCCTAAGCCCTAGTTTCTTTTGCAATTTCAAGTTCTAACCCCAAAATCAAAGAGAAACTTAGGTAAGCATCTTCTTCATCTTCTCCATCTCAATCCCTTCCATTTCAGAAAATTCCTAAACCATAACTTAGGAAATATTTTCTTATGAGCTTAGATTCAAGCTTCTTGGGTTGAAGTGAAGAGTGGTTGATCTTTCCTTTGTGTTTGAGCTTCTCCTTCATTGTTTTTGAGTAAGAAGGTGAGATTTTTATCTCACATCTATGTCTATATCCATCTTTGTGGTTAGGTATAAATTCCTAACATCTATTCATGATCATTTGCATTTGATTTGAATTGATATGGTGATTTACTAATTTTTGGATTTGAAGTCCAATTTTGTAAAAATCCTACTATGGATGTTTGGATATGTTGTTTGGGGTGTATCGAAGAGCCTATAACGCCGGGTTGTCGCTTGGCGTAAATCCTTACTCGCCGTTGCTCGCTCGATCGCTCTCGAAATCATTTTGGCCGTCATGTCCTAGGCAAATTATTGCCCTTACCAGGAGTTCAGACGTCTGGATAGCAATGCCAGATGTCAGGTTTTGCCTCCTGGAGAAAATTATACACAGTAGAAAAATAAAGAAAAAAGGCAGTGACTAATTTCAGACGTCTGAATTATCATTTCAGACGTCTGAAAGGAGGTCAGACGTCTGATTTGAGATTTCATACGTCTGGTTGGTTTTTCGGAATATTTCCATATACCAAAACCAGACGTCTGGATCAACCCCTTAGGCATCTGGATCTGCGCATATCTGCCTATTTGCCTAATTTTGAGTAAAACTCCAATGCTAATCGATTTTTGGTCGATCCGACTAGTTGTTATCACTATTATCGACTTTGATGACTTCTTCCTTTGGATTTTTGGGAATATCCATTTTTATGGGTTTGGTACCGATTTCATTGGGTTGAATTCACGTCTTCGTATGTGAATTTTTGGTGATTGATTGTTTATACAATCATTTCGGTGACTTGTCACTTTAAAATACAAAAGTTTCTATACTAGTAGTAAATATTTAAACACTTTCATCAAAACGATTTCAACATTTACTTTCAATATCAAACTCACTTTTAAAACCGTTTTCCAATCTATTAGTATATACAAACCTTTACCGCATTCGTTCGAGAAATCCAATTAAATGACTTTGCAAAACAAGTGGTATAAAACGCTTGCGTTTACTTTGTCGGTTAATTCTTATAGACTTGTTTGGTTGAAACTCTTGTGACAATTTTTGAGTGGAAATCTACAATTTGTTCGTAAATGTTTAAGTTAAGCCAGTGGTTATGGGACATGAAGCTAAACTCATTTATTTACTAGCGTAGTGTGGTTGACACTTCTTGATGATCGATGATGATCATTTTGTGATTTAGACTAGCAATGTGCGATGTCTCTTTGTTTGCGAGGAGACTAAACCCCATTTCTGTGGAGCTTCGGCTCATCACAAGGAGCTTCGACTCATTAGGAGGAGCTTCGGCTCATCTGGTGGAGCTTCGGCTCATCAGGAGGGGCTTCGGTTCATAGTCCGCAATGGGGGACTATACCTTTTTGGAGGAGATCCGGCTCATTTTTATGGGATAACGGCCTATTTTGTGATACACGTGTTGATGAGTTTTCATGATCTCGTTTTTGATAGGCTTCTTCCCCCTTTTGTGATTTCTGGATATCTAAATGATGATTTCTAGAATTTGTGTTTCACCAATTTTAGTGATTCACATTGATAAGTTTTATCAATATTTGTGGATTGGTGAATTTATGTTTCACCAACTTTTACTATTAGCATTGAGATATTTGCCAATATTTGTGACTTGGTGAATAAAAATAAAGAATATGGTTTTCATTTTGATCTATGAGAAGATTTTTGCGATATTGAATAATCTCTGGTTGATTTTCAAATGCATACTTATCACAGTATGGCATTATTGTTATCATACGTTTTTGTTGTGTCTCTTATTCTATCTCATTTTATCTGATATTTATAGCTAGACTGATCCGTTTATTATTTTCTGATTAAATAATACTTGGGTCAGACAGAGATGTTACAGGTGCTTCTGCTTGACTCCTTACCAGGGGCCATCATCTGACTTTTGTCTAACTACACTAGATTGGTAGTTTTTGTAGTAATACATTCGAGAGAGAGACTCCTTGATTTATACTTATTTTTTTATCTAGCACTTGTATCTATTCTTTTGTGATATTGTGCGTCTTGTTTGACCACTACTCTGATGTACACTTCTATGTGTTATATTCATATCTATTTCTGCTTTTGTGATATGGATATCTTTGACTGATTTACGTTATGTTCATTTCTATATTTGTTTCCGAAGACCACATGGCCACTGTGTAGTAGCTTTGAGTTTGTATAGGTATGTCGGATTTCCTCTTGAAATGAAATGCGTGTTGTACTATTTGACATATCGGTGCTCGCACAAAGCAATTACATGGATGGTCGCTCCTCAACAGCCATATTCTTCATGCTAGTTGACGGCATTACTCTGTAGTGTCCTTGGCTAGCATGAGTATAGAGGTGGGGCGTCACACTGATACCATGACACCCTAGTATGTACCTAGACGGAGTGGTACATCCAATGCTGATGATAATAGATTAGCATATATTATTTTTATGTGCTAACTTGTTGGACGTAGGAACAGGTGAAGCATGACTATCCATAGCATATTGCTCTTGTTTATGATATATAGATTACATATCTATTGTTTAGGTCTGAGGATCACTCATACTAAACTGTTATCAAACCAGTGGTTTTTTCATTGCTTCTTATATTCTCAGGTACTCTTAAATGAGTAGATTAAGAGAAATATACGATGATAGCGCATGGAGCTATGAGTAGGCTACTTACGCTTGCATATACACACACACATATATACATACATATGTACATACATACATACATATGCATATATTTATATTGTTAACTGGGTTTTAACCAATTTGATTTCAACCGGAAGTTAGAATGTCAAGAAGAAGATGAAACGACTTGAAACTTGGCGAGCACATTTAGAAGAGCTAGAGAAGCAACTTGGGAAAGTTTCACTGTGTTTGGAGCTAACTCCTTAACTCAGTACCAAATTAAGGAATCTCAACAAAATGACTCCAAACTTGGTAAGCACAATGAGAGGAAGCTAGGAAACAACTGGGAGAACTAATATCCATGAGTCTTCCAATGCGTGTTCACGATGTTTCATAGAGTTCTAGAGAACCAATCGTAAGAAATGAAGACTTAACATCCAAACCATGGGATAACCCAAGTCATGGAAGGATAATAATCAAAACTCATCGATAACCTATCAAATTACATGAAGGACATCTAGATGAAGCAAGGAACTCAAAGTAAAAGGATTTAGCCGACTTGTGGCTAAGCATTAGACTCGACCACAAGTCAAAGGCTTGACTCGATACTGAGTCTAATTTATGACTTTGGTCGTCATGATATTTTTTATACTATCTTAAGCCAATCTTTGGACTCCTCTAGTAGCCGGCTTCTGATCCAATATGACTGCTGCCTCTATAAATACAAACCATAGAGCAACCAAGAAAGGATTTGGTTTCTGCCAGCACCATGCGGAAGCCCTATCTCTTTTTCAATTCTTATCTCTACTACATAGTCACCAATTCAGTTGCTCCAAGAAATTTTAGGATTTAGAATCTATCTAACACTTATACTCGTGATTCTTTCTCTCTCAAACACCTTGCAATCTCATACAAATAAGATCAAATCAATAAGCAATGTTATAAAGTGGACGTAGTCTTAGTTAACATCCGGACCACTATAAAAATCTCTGTGTATCTCTCTTATTTATTTAACCTCTTACTATTTTTTATTATCTTTTCCCTTATCCTAACAGGGCTGGTGCTTTAACATTACACTCTTGGGTGTTGATACATTTTTTGGGTTAACATGTGTGCACACACACACACACACACACACACACACATATATACATGTGTGTATGTGTATATGTGTGTGTATGTATATATATATGTCTATGTTTGTATGTATACGTATATATGTGTGTGTGTCTCTCTCTTATTTTATTGCACTACTTTCGCTTATTCCGCTATGCAGTGCTATGGCGCTATTAGCACTTTATTGTATATAGAGATAGTTTTATATTATGTGATTTATGATGCATTGGAGATGTATAAACTCATATATATACTCTATAACATGTAATCTAATGAACTTGTGTTGTGCTTTATGATGTTTCATTTTATTTGATTATTCTACCACATCATTTGTTTTACATCTATGTTCTATGATATATTTTATCTATACGTTGTGAGATACATGATAGGTTACCGATCGATCGACCGCATTGTTACCTTGACGGTTTCACATCATCAATTGGGTATCATTGCATTGCCCTACGGTTGATATTAGTATTTTTTTAAACTGGGGGTAGAGGGAAATTGTCACACTTCGTGATCATCTAGCATGTACTGCTTAAGCTGCACAATTGTTTTCATTATTATTTTTTCTCTACTTTAGTTGTAAAATATTTTTGATTAGAAAATGGGTGTAACATTTTGAGATAAAAGTTTGTAGAAAACGTAAATTTTACCTTTTTTGAGTTTTAAGAAATGTTTTAGTTTTAGGCAAAGTTGTGTAACTTTTTGAGACTATAAGGCTATTTTTTACATAGTTTTGTTCGAAAATGAACTAGAATCTCGTTCTTATCCTAAATGAAAGGCTTTGATTCCCTACCCAGAGAGCGGTCATAATAGCAATTTGGCAAAGTCGTTTAAAAGTTATGACCATTTTTCGTTTTTAAAGGATAATCAATTAAGGCCTACTGCCCATACTCGGATTAGCCACCTTAATTAGGTTCCATATCGGCTATAAATTATTTTATCTTCCCAAAATATTTCCTAGCTCTAACTCTGTTATAACATCCTTAAATCAAAGAAAACATCAATCTTTCAAGAGAATCAAAGAGATATAAAGTTAGATAACAAAATAAACTAAGAGTAATCATCAATTTGATCAATTTGGACTTGTTGGAGTTATCCTTTGCTGGTTGGAATTTATTTAGGTTACTAGAAGTTGTTTAGAAGATTAATTCATTGATTTGGTGAGTGGTTCATAACCCCTTGCTAGTACATGTATATTTTATGTTTTAAACTACTTTGGATCCATTTCTTAACCAAATTCTATATTTTTCTTTGCTGTATGTTTTTAAATACTATTAAATTGATGTTTCGAAGATTTGATATGGATTAAAATATGTGTTGTGTTCATATATGCTTGCATATGTAATTTAGGTGCTTGATGAATCGTTTTAATGATTGAATATGCTTGATTTAAGTCAAACCTCACGGTGAAGAAAACCCCAAGTCATCTCAATATCGAATAAATTTTTTAAGAGCCATCACTTTGTCACCTTAAGTCCAAATTCAACATGCTTAGGTCATTAAATTAGGAATATTAAGATCACTATCTTTGTAATATTTGTTGGCATTATATAAACTTTGATTTTTGGCTCAGTAGAGTAGTGAGTGAGGGTCTGTAGGATAAGAATGGTATCTAGTTGGCCAATTGATGGGATTGATAGAGTTAAAGGTGTTCCCAAGGGGTAGTTATGTAATTTATTACATAACTTAACTCTTATAAAAGAATTTTCTTTGTACTGATATAAGCATCTGGTTCAAATTCTTTTATATATTTTGTTATATGTAGATATAAATAATGAATTAAATACATTAAGCATATATAGATAGAAAATCCTTAGGAGAAGTATTTTATCAATTGTGGTTACGAACATGTTTGTAATCATGAGTATTGAACCAACACACACACTTACTCCTTAAATATTCGTAGTTGAGATGATTGAAAAAAGGATATCAATACATCTGCTAAGACTAGCATATGTAATGTTGTTCATATGATAGATAATGATTTACTTATGACCATTAGAGGCACCATGTAACGACCCAGAATTTCTGCCAATAAAAAAATTGTATACTTAATTGATTTTAAATATTAATAAGTGAAATTTATAAGTCGAATTGTAATGACTGCGATTTTTCGTTGCTGAAAAACCGTACCGTTATGGTTAAAGAAGAAGAAAAAGTAGAAGAAGATAGAAAAAGAGAGAACAGAACAGAAAGAAATAACAGAACAACATCAGAATCTCACAATCGCAGCGGAACAACATATAATAGATAAATGAAAAATCTTTAAACAAAGTACTATATCAGTTATTACATTACATCTGAGATTGTACAACAACAAACAAACAGCAGAAAGAAATACTATATACAAGTAATACGCCATGCCATCCAGCTTGCCTCCAGCAACTCCTGAATATCCTGATAAACCTTAACTCTTGACTGTCCGTGTGGAAATTGGTGGGCACCCAGAGTTTAGGAAGGAAAACAATAAACTCCGAGTCAGTCATGTGACTGGTGTGAGAACTCAAAACAGTTTATCTTTAAAACAAAATAGTGGAATATTTTTAAAGTCAATTCGCAATGCTTTTTAAAAATGAGACTACCATAAGGCCTCCCGCACACACACACAATGCAAACGCAGAATCGGAGGAGATTTCTACTTATGATAGTCAAAGATGCTTGATACGCATTAAAAAGAAACATTTGATATTATTACTAGTGCATAGTGTAGGAAAAATCATTTCGAAAATAAAGATATAAATCTTAGCCAGCATAGACATTTCGCACTTATGCCTACTATAACTACCATGTTCAATAGCAGGTTACCGCCACATTCCATGGCAGGTTATACAACTAAAACCGTACAAGATCGTATTGTTTCTTTGGATTTCCAACAAATGGTTAGGCCAAGGAACTTCCCATTGCCACATGGAAACGCCTCTGGAATGACGTCCCGAGAACCTAACGGGATCTCTGCCAACACAAGGCCGGGTTACCTTTCAAACTAGGTAACTACTGACACGAATATGTCATCCCCCGATCGTAAACGATCTATCCGAGGATCCTCGATTTCCAACAACCACATAAGAATAATAATGCAGTAACCACATAGGCTAAGTATCCGGGCTCCATTCCATGATACCACCTCTATTCAGAAGGAATGACATACACTAAAGGGGCGCTACCCCCTAATAACCTTGCTGCATCCTTCCTGTTTTGACCATTTTCGGGGTGTGAGGTCCGACGAAGTCTCGTCCACAAAGCCACGCTTTATACAAAAGATGTGCCTCGGGTCAACAAATGATCATAGAATTGATCACCAAGATAAATGATCAAACAAATGATCATATGACAAATGATCAAACAATGATCATTTCACAGCAACACTCAGCATGCCACACTACCAAATTGGGAGTATATCACTAATAACCTTCCACTATATAACCTCTGAGCTCGTACGTCTCAGAGAAGGGTGTTAAGCTAAGAGAATAAATTCTCCGCCACCAACAGAAATATATTTGAAAGAAATCAGCTTTATATCTCAATTTGTAACGTCGGACATACAATCCATACAAGCCTGTTCCGGGCTCGAATAGAACCGAAGGCACTTACAAAGAAGTCCTTGCATTCCGGATAATTTCTAATCACGTCCGGACTTCCCGTCACTAAGGGTGATAAAACCTCTATATCGGAGATCAGCCGATGCAGAGTAACTCAACGGTAATCCTTCCGTTTTCAAAAATATCCGGTCTTCAACACCGGTCATCGAATGCAATCCATTACGGCGTATCCCATATTCAGAATGGGTTATACGACCCTAAGGTCCTTTCCCGGCTAACCCGAATAGTGAGCGCTTATTCAAAAATAAGTGTGGCATTCAAATTCAAACAATCACAACAAATACCTATTTAAAGGTAAATATTGATAGTCGGATTATTTAACTATCAATAGGCATGCTCAACATCACCAGATTCCAAATATTTTTTCAAATTATTTATTTTCTAAAATATCTTTACAAGATATATATATTTCCCACACTTCAACATTTGAAAACTAATTTTCAAATCACTTTTCACCTTTACCACTTTTGAAAACAAATTTCAACCAATTTCTTTATGCGAAATACTTCCAATCCAACATGGTTCATTTAAACCAATTAAATAAATCCTTAACGACTTACTTTATATTTACGTTCCAAATCCATAAATTAATTCCCACGCTTCAAAAATAAATCAACGTTTATTTTTAAACCAATTCCCCTTTTCATTTATAGATTCCATAGTGAATTTACAATTCCAAAATATTTATGAATATATGATTTTCAATCGATTTTCAATATTCACTTTCAATTTATCTTACAAGGATAAATTATAAAACATTCATTTCACATTGGAAAAATATTTCCATACTTATTTAATAATAAGTACATCACAAATCTATTTATTTTCAACATTTGAAAATATTCGATGTACTTAAATCAAAATTTAGTATATATTTCATTCCTTAAGGAAATCATTCTTTTAACACATTTATTTGGGTCAAAAATGAATGTTGTGTAAAACATCGTTACGACGACCCAAAATCACTAGTATAGGGATTCAAAGTGTAAATAGATATATAAATCCCGATACTATACAAAACATTTCCTTTCGGAAACCATTTACTATAACAACAATGTTATAGTCCACCATTTCCTTCTTTTTCGAAAACGTCTATTTCAACAATAAATGTTGAAATCTATGGTTTCGATTCATAATACATTTTAAAACATCTTTAAAATAATTAACTTCATTCTATAATATTCATTTTGCCAAACATGACCATTTTATTCAATAATGTATTCACTGTCCAAAATCGTGAATATATTTCCTTTAATAAACTTCAATTTTCAATTTATCAAATTCAATTGATTTCGAATTTATAAACAATGTCTATAAATTCCATTTCTATTTAAAAGCTTCGATTTATAAATTTCCTTTATTAGCCAATTCCATTTGTATATCTCAATATATACCAAAAGTCCATATTATAAGTTGATTACTTATAATTCATTTATTTACAAAATCGTTCTTTTAAAGCTTCACAAATCATAAATCTTATTACTTATAAGATTCCTTTATATTTTATAACAACTTCAACTTATAAAATCTCCTTTATTAAAAATTTCTATTAATATCCCAGTTATATGCTTAAAACCCAGTTTATAAGTTAATTACTTATAAATCTTTTATTTTACAACATCTATTCAATTTATATCTTCACAATTTATAAATCTATAATTTTGAATGAAATCCATTTTATTCTTCATTTTAAACACTTAATAAACTTGTTTTATAATTCCAATATTTTTAATTTATAAATATCCATTTTATAAATCTTTTATAAAAAATTGTTTGTAATATTTCAAAAATTCCAATTTAAACCATTTCATAAATTTATTAACTATTTATTTCAATAATCACTTTTCGCTTACATTTCATAAAAATCATACTTTTATAACATTAAAATTTTAACGTTTATTTATTTTAACAATTCAAAATTTAATAAAACGTATACTTTCGAAAATCACTTTAAAATTCCTTTTAAAACCAAAATCATTATTTTAAAACTTCAAAAATGGATCCGATGATGCAGCAGCACCAAATAGTCAATCACTACATCCAAATATCATATATCGATATGATAATCAACAAATAATCATAATATCTGTAAATAAATCAATACAGTTGAGGAATCCAGTTGGATCCCTCCAACCTGTTTCCCTGCATCCAAAGATGTTAGCACAATACCAATTCCGCTCCAGTACGGAATTATCGCGGTATATGGGATTTATAAGATATTATCCGCTTAATAGACGGCGCAGTAGGGTCTCATCCACTATATAATACGGGAAATCAATTCCAAGTACATAAATAATACCAATTTCACTGTACTGTGAAATATTCGCGGTATATGTTTTTAATAAATAACCTCCGCTTACTAACGGCGCATAATGTCTATTTTAACAATCAATAGATAACAATCGTCATTCAAACATACATTCAAGAATTTTAAATCTAACTATTTAAAATTATAAATCGAAACTGATTCGATTGAGTGAGAAGTTCTCACCTTGATTTCAATTTCGTTTTAGCGATTTATTTTGAATAAAATTAAACGTGCGTTTAATTTTACCCAATATTCTCACTAACTCCAAACGACTCCAATCCATTTTCATAGCATAGTGCTCGTCCATACGATTCCGACGCAACTGGTTTTGCGCGTTTTCGACCTCGTATGAAAAAAATATGAATTTTTAAAGTTACACGATTTATATATATATAATTTACAACATATATTTACATTTCTAACCCTAAATCAATCCTAGCCGTAGATCCATCCCACTACCATCAAGCCAGTCCCCTTCCTTCCTCCATCTTCACGTTTCTACAGGTAATAATGCACGTAAAAAACCCACTTCCATCCAAATTAGGGTTTAATTATGCAAGCAAATCGAACACCTAGAACTCGATCAACAAGTGCCATTCGAACGAGCATCTTCTTCTCTTCACTCGGCCACAACCTTGGTGAACTCGGTCCCACCCTCACTCACGATTTGCATGCGCAACTACAGGCCGTCGACCCCCCAAGCTCCCCCTCTGACGCTCCAATTCCGATCATCACCGTATAGAATCGAAGCTCTCATCGAGCTCTTCGACTTTGTAGTTGAGCATTTCTTCTAATTGTATATAGACTGAGAGAGATTAAGAAAAGAAAATGATGAATTTCTGGCCATTAATGTTTATGAAGGTGGCGGCTAGGTTTTTGAAACCCTAGGCAGTTTTTCTTTTGCAAAAATGAAAATTTTGGGGCTTTTATAGAAAAAACGACGAACACTATTCATCCCAGAATTTTCGAACTCCAAACGAAGCGTGCCGGTTGGCGTTACTAAGGTTTACCCCACGTTCCGAACGCAATGGAACATGTTTCGGGAGCTAATTCGGTCATCTGTACGAGTTATGGCAATAAATGTTCGATTTTAAATTAAACCGATTAAACGATTTTCTAGGCGTTTTAGCTTGCACCGGACAAACGGTAAATCCAATTGACATGGAATTTTAAACATATAATAATATCACATTACGGATCCGATGAAACAGGTTTCGTCGAAATCCGAGACTGTTTGAAAAATGGCTATTTTGACTCGCCAAATTAATATTAAAACTATTTCGATGTGTTTCGAGCTGCCACGGTCAAACCAAAATTCTGATTGCTATGAAAATTGAAATCCTGTAATAACCAACTATTACGGATCTAATGGAACTACTTTCGCCCAATTCTGAGACTGTTCGAAAATTGAATAATTTCACTAGTCGATTTAATATTAAAATATTTAATTTTCACAAATTAACTTTTAATTCGATTTTAAAAGTTCTAAAATATCATTCTAACTCCAATATGATAAAATAAAATTTTACAAATCATTTTCAATCACATTAAACCCAAATTTCAATTATTTCTAGAATTTCAATTATTAAATTATCGATTTAATTGTCAAATTAAATCCAATATTCGATAAATAAATTCATTCGACTTATAAATTTCACTTATTAATATTTAAAATCAATTAAATTTTCAAATTTTAAATAATAGAAATTCTGGGTCGTTACATACTTCCCCCCTTAAAAGAATTTCGTCCTCGAAATTAACAAGTAAGAAAAGTTATAGAATCCATTAACTTTCCAAAATAATCGTTCATATTAGATGTTCAAATCTCTTAAGTGTTTAACTTCTCCAAAATTCAATAGTTAAACTTCTTACCATAACTTTACTAAGTTTTCAAATCCAAACTTAGTTATCTTTTCAAAAACAACTACTATCGTTTAACTTTCAATTCCAAATCAAAATTTAGTTTTCACAAATTTTCCCAATTTTTTTCAAAAATATTCTAACGCCTTAAATTTTCAGAAAAATTCGCCAGAGTCTCCTTTGCGCGGCTCGATCCGAAAAAAAAATGATAGTATATATATCACAAATATACATCTCATCAAGTGATGAGGCATCCTGCAGGGAAAAAAGTGTAAAAGTACGGTATGTAATCCGAGATATGTACCTTATTATATTATTAGCGAGCGTATACGGCTAATATAACGCGAAAGTGAGCTCCAAATGCGAAGCAACGCCATCCGCACCTACTAAACACTTAACAACAACATGAGAATCATGCATATATGTAAATAGTATCAATATACAACATATAGCAACATAACAACTACATAATATAGCAAATGCAACAAACAACGAATGCATCCATCAACCAACTATAAATTCACTTCTCATTAATATTCATTGAATTGGTTTTCCAATTGATTCATTAACATTGGACTTTACTAACATTCATTTGTTCATTTTCCAATTAGTATACATTCACTAATTTATTCACATTGATTCGCTTTCAATCCAAATCAAATACAATTCTATTCAAATTTACAGATTATCCGTTTGAATTTAATTACATAGCTTCCAATTTCGCTAATTCACTTTCATTAACACTTAATGAATTTATATACAATCAATCAACAATCAAATAAGAACCAATGTTTATTCAATACAACCAAATTTATTAACTTTTCATTCAATTTGGTTCAACACATTTAATTCCAATTGGATCATATTAAATTGACTTCCATTCAATTATTCAATTTCTCAGCTTCATTAGCTTCTAATGAATTAACACTTATATTCATTGTTTCATACTAATTATTTACATTCAATTGATTAACATTCAATCCATTTATCAATTCAATTGCTAATTCCTTTAACAATATAATGTTGAATTTCATTTATATAACTCAAGTTCAAATTCTTAATGACTTCACTTCATTAATTCACTTATTAATCTACTTCGATACCAAAATTCACTTTATTCAACTTCACTTAAGTTATATTCCTTTTCAACCATCTTATCAAATCCAAATCAATTTATTTAACTTTCCTTTTGTTAAATTTCAAATCACATGTCTTTGATGACAACTCAAATTTATTTCAACTTGGATTTTATTGACTTACTTATACTTCCTTTAATTTAACTTCATCCTTTAAGTTAAATTTATTCTATCGAAATTCAAATTGTATAAGTTATCAACTCATTTATTATTCCCATAATATTTTAAATAAGATTCCAGAGTCCTTTCAATCTTTCAAAACAATTTTTTTTTGAAATCAATTCAATTATCCTTTGAATTTCAAAAACCAAACCCAAATTTTCCAAACAACTTTCATTTAAAATTATTTGACAGCAATCCCTCTTTTGGAAACCCAAAAATGAACACCAATGATGCCGCGGTCATCATCGGAATGATTTTCCAGCGACCGAAAAGAGTTTAGAGCTTTAATTTCTCCAAAACAATTTTCCAAAATATCAAATCCTTTCAAAACACTTCTCTGGAATTTTGTTTTCAGATTATAAATCACATTTATAAATCTTTTACTTATATAATTTCACTTCTTATATATAAGATTATTTCACAATTGTAAATCACATTAATTATAGTTCCATACTTATAATTCATTTGCTTATACAATTCATTCTTTTACAGCTGTTGTTTTTATTTAACTTATTCAAACAACTTATTCAACAACCAAACAATCAACTTATATACACTTTAATAATTCTGAAAAAATTAATCCTTTATATATAAAATATAATCAAGGTAAAATTATTTCATTTACCCAGTTTAAAACAATACTGTGTCAAATTGTTCTGTACAAGTGTTTAGAGATCCCTATCAACAACGTTAATTACTCGTGTTGACCCAAATCCATATACCACTCAACAAACCAATCATCACAATATAAAACAATTTATATTCACTAACAAATACGCGCTCGTATCTATTATTACATTCAAACTCATTCTAGAGTACTACTGACTCTATCTCTAATGAGTAATACCCAACAGAGCCATGGTTGTCGCTTAACCATAAGCTCTGATACCAAATGTAACGACTGCGACTTTTCGTTGCCAAAAAACCGTACCATTATGGTTAAAGAAGAATAAAAGGTAGAAGAAGATAGAAAAAGAGAGAACAGAACAAAAAGAAATAACAGAACAACATCAGAATCTCACAATCGCAGCGGAACAACATATAATAGATAAATGAAAAATCTTTAAACAAAGTACTATATCAGTTATTACATTACATCTCAGAGTGTACAACAACAAACAAACAGCGGAAAGAAATACTATATACAAGTAATACGCCATGTCATCCAGCTTGCCTCCAGCAACTCCTGCATATCCTGATAAACCTTAACTCTTGACTGCCCGTGTGGAAATTGGTGGGCACCCAGAGTTTAGGAAGGAAAACAATAAACTCCGAGTCAGTCATGTGACTGGTGTGAGAACTCAAAACAGTTTATCTTTAAAACAAAATAGAGGAATATTTTTAAAGTCAATTCGCAATGCTTTTTAAAAATGAGACTACCATAAGGCCTCCCGCACACACACACAATGCAAACGCAGAATCGGAGGAGATTTCTCCTTATGATAGTCAAAGATGCTTGATACGCATTAAAAAGAAACATTTGATATTATTACTAGTGCATAGTGTAGGAAAAATCATTTCGAAAATAAATATATAAATCTTAGCCAGCATAGACATTTCGCACTTATGCCTACTATAGCTACCATGTTCAATAGCAGGTTACCGCCACATTCCATGGCAGGTTATACAACTAAAACCGTACAAGATCATATTGTTTCTTTGGATTTCCAACAAATGGTCAGGCCAAGTAACTTCCCATTTCCACATGGAAACGCCTCTGGAATGACGTCCCGAGAACCTAACCGGATCTCTGCCAACACAAGGCCGGGTTACCTTTCAAACTAGGTAACTACTGACACGAATATGTCATCCCCCGATCGTAACCGATCTATCCGAGGATCCTCGATTTCCAACAACCACATAAGAATAATAATGCAGTAACCACATAGGCTAAGTATCTGGGCTCCATTCCATGATACCACCTCTATCCAGAAGGAATGACATACACTAAAGGGGCGCTACCCCCTAATAACCTTGCTGCATCCTTCCTGTTTTGACCATTTCTGGGTGTGAGGTCCGACGAAGTCTCGTCCACAAAGCCACGCTTTATACAAAAGATGTGCCTCGGGTCAACAAATGATCATAGAATTGATCACCAAGATAAATGATCAAACAAATGATCATATGACAAATGATCAAACAATGATC
This sequence comes from Allium cepa, assembly GCA_030765085.1. Lineage (NCBI taxonomy): Eukaryota > Viridiplantae > Streptophyta > Magnoliopsida > Asparagales > Amaryllidaceae > Allium > Allium cepa. The sequence goes on from CM060943.1 coordinate 739,135,951, forward strand.
ATTTCACAGCAACACTCAGCATGCCACACTACCAAATTGGGAGTATATCACTAATAACCTTCCACTATATAACCTCTGAGCTCGTACGTCTCAGAGAAGGGTGTTAAGCTAAGAGAATAAATTCTCCGCCACCAACAGAAATATATTTGAAAGAAATCAGCTTTATATCTCAATTTGTAACGTCGGACATACAATCCATACAAGCCTGTTCCGGGCTCGAATAGAACCGAAGGCACTTACAAAGAAGTCCTTGCATTCCGGATAATTTCTAATCACGTCCGGACTTCCCGTCACTAAGGGTGATAAAACCTCTATATCGGAGATCAGCCGATGCAGAGTAACTCAACGGTAATCCTTCCGTTTTCAAAAATATCTGGTCTTCAACACCGGTCATCGAATGCAATCCATTACGGCGTATCCCATATTCAGAACGGGTAATACGACCCTAAGGTCCTTTCCCGTCTAACCCGAATAGTGAGCGCTTATTCAAAAATAAGTGTGGCATTCAAATTCAAACAATCACAACAAATACCTATTTAAAGGTAAATATTGATAGTCGGATTATTTAACTATCAATAGGCATGCTCAACATCACCAGATTCCAAATATTTTTTCAAATTATTTATTTTCTAAAATATCTTTACAAGATATATATATTTCCCACACTTCAACATTTGAAAACTAATTTTCAAATCACTTTTCACCTTTACCACTTTTGAAAACAAATTTCAACCAATTTCTTTATGCGAAATACTTCCAATCCAACATGGTTCATTTAAACCAATTAAATAAATCCTTAACGACTTACTTTATATTTACGTTCCAAATCCATAAATTAATTCCCACACTTCAAAAATAAATCAACGTTTATTTTTAAACCAATTCCCCTTTTCATTTATAGATTCCATAGTGAATTTACAATTCCAAAATATTTATGAATATATGATTTTCAATCGATTTTCAATATTCACTTTCAATTTATCTTACAAGGATAAATTATAAAACATTCATTTCACATTGGAAAAATATTTCCATACTTATTTAATAATAAGTACATCACAAATCTATTTATTTTCAACATTTGAAAATATTCGATGTACTTAAATCAAAATTTAGTATATATTTCATTCCTTAAGGAAATCATTCTTTTAACACATTTATTTGGGTCAAAAATGAATGTTGTGTAAAACATCGTTACGACGACCCAAAATCACTAGTATAGGGATTCAAAGTGTAAATAGATATATAAATCCCGATACTATACAAAACATTTCCTTTCGGAAACCATTTACTATAACAACAATGTTATAGTCCACCATTTCCTTCTTTTTCGAAAACGTCTATTTCAACAATAAATGTTGAAATCTATGGTTTCGATTCATAATACATTTTAAAACATCTTTAAAATAATTAACTTCATTCTATAATATTCATTTTGCCAAACATGACCATTTTATTCAATAATGTATTCACTGTCCAAAATCGTGAATATATTTCCTTTAATAAACTTCAATTTTCAATTTATCAAATTCAATTGATTTCGAATTTATAAACAATGTCTATAAATTCCATTTCTATTTAAAAGCTTCGATTTATAAATTTCCTTTATTAGCCAATTCCATTTGTATATCTCAATATATACCAAAAGTCCATATTATAAGTTGATTACTTATAATTCATTTATTTACAAAATCGTTCTTTTAAAGCTTCACAAATCATAAATCTTATTACTTATAAGATTCATTTATATTTTATAACAACTTCAACTTATAAAATATCCTTTATTAACAATTTCTATTAATATCCCATTTATATGCTTAAAACCCAGTTTATAAGTTAATTACTTATAAATCTTTTATTTTACAACATCTATTCAATTTATATCTTCACAATTTATGAATCTATAATTTTCAATGAAATCCATTTTATTCTTCATTTTAAACACTTGATAAACTTGTTTTATAATTCCTATATTTTTAATTTATAAATATCCATTTTATAAATCTTTTATAAAAATTGTTTGTAATATTTCAAAAATTCCAATTTAAACCATTTCATAAATTTATTAACTATTTATTTCAAAAATCACTTTTCGCTTACATTTCATAAAAATCATACTTTTATAACATTAAAATTTTAACGTTTATTTATTTTAACAATTCAAAATTTAATAAAACATATACTTTCGAAAATCACTTTAAAATTCCTTTTAAAACCAAAATCATTATTTTAAAACTTCAGAAATGGATCCGATGATGCAGCAGCACCAAATAGTCAATCACGACATCCAAATATCATATATCGATATGATAATCAACAAATAATCATAATATCTATAAATAAATCAATACAGTTGAGGAATCCAGTTGGATCCCTCCAACCTGTTTCCCTGCATCCAAAGATGTTAGCACAATACCAATTCCGCTCCAGTACGGAATTATCGCGGTATATGGGATTTATAAGATATTATCCGCTTAATAGACGGCGCAATAGGGTCTCATCCACTATATAATGCGGGAAATCAATTCCAAGTACATAAATAATACCAATTTCACTGTACTGTGAAATATTCGCGGTATATGTTTTTAATAAATAACCTCCGCTTACTAACGGCGCATAATGTCTATTTTAACAATCAATAGATAACAATCATCATTCAAACATACATTCAAGAATTTTAAATCTAACTATTTAAAATTATAAATCGAAACCGATTCGATTTAGTGAGAAGTCCTCACCTTGATTTCAATTTCGTTTTAGCGATTTATTTCGAATAAAATTAAACGTGCGTTTAATTTTACCTGAAATTCTCACTTACTCCAAACGACTCCAATCAAATTTCATAGCATAGTGCTCGTCCATACGATTCCAGCGCAACTGGTTTTGCGCGTTTTCGACCTCGTATGAAAAAGATATGAATTTTTAATGTTACACGATTTATATATATATAATTTACAACATATATTTACATTTCTAACCCTAAATCAATCCTAGCAGTAGATCCATCCCACTACCATCAGGCCCGCCCCCTTCCTTCCTCCATCTTCACGTTTCTACAGGTAATAATGCACGCAAGAAACCCACTTCCATCCAAATTAGGGTTTAATTATGCAAGCAAATCGAACACCTAGAACTCGATCAACAAGTGCCATTCGAACGAGCATCTTCTTCTCTTCACTCGGCCACAACCTTGGTGAACTCGGTCCCACCCTCACTCACGATTTGCGTGCGCAACTACAGGCCGTCGGCCCCCCTAGCTCCCCCTCTGACGCTCCAATTCCGATCATCACCGTATAGAATCAAAGCTCTCATCGAGCTCTTCGACTTTGTAGTTGAGCATTTCTTCTAATTGTATATAGATTGACAGAGATTAAGAGAAGAAAATGATGAATTTCTAGCCATTAATGTTTATGAAGGTGGCGGCTAGGTTTCTGAAACCCTAGGCAGTTTTTCTTTTGCAAAAATGAAAATTATGGGGGCTTTTATAGAAAAAACGACGAACACTATTCATCCCCGAATTTTCGAACTCCAAACAAAGCGTGCCGGTTGGCGTTCCTAAGGTTTACCCGGCGTTCCGAACGCAATGGAACGTGTTTCGGGAGCTAATTCGGTCATCTGTACGAGTTATGGCAATAAACGTTCGATTTTAAATTAAACCGATTATACGATTTTCTAGGCGTTTTAGCTTGCACCGGACAAACGGTAAATCCAATTGACATACAATAATATCACATTACGGATCCGATGAAACAGGTTTCGTCGAAATCCGAGACTGTTTGAAAAATGGCTATTTTGACTCGCCAAATTAATATTAAAACTATTTCGATACGTTTTGAGCTGCCACGGTTAAACAAAAATTCCGATTGCTATGAAAATTAAAATCCGGTAATTACTAACTATTACGGATCCAATGGAACTAGTTTCGTCCAATTCTAAGACTATTCAAAAATTGACTAATTTCACTAGTCGATTTAATATTAAAATATTCAATTTTCACAAATTAACTTTTAATTTGATTTTAAAAGTTCTAAAATATCATTCTAACTCCAATATGATAAAATAAAATTTTACAAATCATTTTCAATCACATTAAACCCAAATTTCAATTATTTCTGGAATTTCAATTATTAAATTATCGATTTAATAATCAAATTAAATCCAATATTCGATAAATAAATTCATTTGACTTATAAATTTCACTTATTAATATTTAAAATAAATTAAATATTCAAATTCTAAATAATAGAAATTCTGGGTCGTTACACGAATAAATTTTATTTCGAATATCTGGATTTAATTGGATAATTAAATCGATAATTTAATATTTCAAATTACAGAAATAATTGGAAATTGGGTTTAATATGGTTAAAATTGATTTGCAAAATTTTATTTTATTATATTGAAGTTAGAATAACATTATAGAACTTTTAAAATCGAATTAAAAGTTAATCTGTGAAAATTGAGTATTTTAATATTTAATTGACGAGTAAAAATAGCCATTTTTCAAACAGTCTCGGATTTCGACGAAACCAGTTTCATCGGATCCGTAATTTTATATTATTGTAAGATTTCAAATTTCGTGTCAATCGGATTTACTGTTTGTCCGGGTCAAGCCAAAACGCATAGAAAATCGTTTAATCGGTTTAATTTAAAATCGATCGTTTATTGCCGTAACTCGCGCAGTTGATCGAATTATCTTCCAAAACCTATTCCATTGTGTCCGGAACGTGGGGTAAACCCTAAAAACACCGGTCATCGCGCTTCGTTTGGAGTTCGGAAAATTTCGGGTGAATAGTAATTTCGCCAATTTTCTATACAAGCCCCTTTATTTCATTTTTTGCAAAACAAAAGCAAGCTAGGGTTTTAAAACATTCAGGAGCCGCCACCCTCTTCTTCCAATGGTCGAAATCGTCCCTCTTTTCTCCTCAAATTTCTTGAAATCCACTAACCAATTCGCGAAACTTTCAACATGAAAATTGTAGAACATCGAGTGATCGACATATTCAACGGTCAAGATCGTCTGAAGTGCATTAGATCGACGGAAAACGAGCTCGAATCCAGCACGTTCGCAGCAATTCTGGGGGCTAGGGTGAGCCGAGCTTCAAGCTACTCAGGGCGGTGGTGGAGTGGAGGATGCTCTTCGATATGGAAGTGCTTGATCGATGTGAAGTGGTCAGTAGTTGATCGTGTGAATTAGGGTTTACGGTGGCCGTGGTTTCCTTTATGCGTTCGAACACAAATTTGCACTGGGGAAGAAGATACGTGAGCGGCCTGATGTGTGGAGAGATGGAATGGGCGGCAAGATGTGAGCGGAGGGTAAAATTATAAAGGAAATTGTATAATTATTTATATTAAAAAGTTGTACGAACTTTAAAAATACCATAACTTTTTGATACGAGGTCGGATTGTGACGAAACGAATTGCGTTGGATTCGTTTTGTCAAGTACTACGCAATTGATCTGGATTGGAGTCGTTTGGAGATAGTGAAAGTTTTTGGTAAAATGAAACGCACGCTTAATTTTATTCGAAATAAAACGCTACAACTGTTATCGGAAAATCAAGGTGAGAACTTCTCACTCAATCGAATTGGTTTCTATTTAAATTTTAAATAGTTAGATTTAAAATTGTTGATTGTATGCCTGGATGATAAATTATTATCTATTGATTGTTCAAATAAACATTATACGCCGTTAGTAAGCGGAGGTTATTTATTAAAAACATATACCGCGAATATTTCACTGCAAGGTAAAATTGGTATTATATATGTACTTGGAGTTGATTTTCCGGCATTATATAGAGTAAGAGACCCTATTGCGCCGTATAATAGCGGATAATATTTTATAAATCTCATATACCGTGATATTCCGTATTGGAACTGAATTGGTATTGTGCTAACATCTTTGGATGCAGAGAAACAGGTTGGAGGGATCCAACTGGATTCCTCAACTGTATTGATTTATTTATAGATATGGTGATATTTGTTGATTATCATATACTGATATATCATGTCTTTGTTGTCGTGATTGACTATTTGTTGTTGTTGCATCATCGGATCCATTTTTGAAGTTTTGAAATAATGATTTTGATTTTAAAAAGAATTTTAAAGTGATTTTTGAAAGTATATGTTTTATTAAATTTTGAATTGTTAAATTAAATAAACATTATAATTTTATCGTTATAAAAGTTATATTTTTGGAAAAAGGTACTTAAGTATAATTTTGGAGTTATATAAATTTTATATAACGTTTTGTAATTATTAAAAGGATTGGTTTATTTAAATTAAGATTTTTGAATTATTATAAACGGTTTATATAAAAGATTTCTAAGATTAATATTCATAAATTAAAAATATAGGAATTGTGAAACGAGTTTTATTAAGTGTTAAAATGAAGTATAAATGGATTTCACAAGTGAATAAAATTTATGGATTTATAAATTATGAAGTTATGAAATGAATAGATTTTGTAAAATAAAAGATTTATAAATAATTTACTTATAAATCAGATTTTGGGTATAAAGTTGAGTTATAAATTGAATTGATTTATAAAAAGGGATTTTATAATTGAAGTTTTTATAAATAGAAATGGAATTTATAAACATTGTTTATAAATCCAAAATCAATTGAATTTGTTGAAATAAACATAGAATGTTATTAAAGGAGATATATTCGCGATTTCGGATAGCGAATTATCCTTGAAATTAAATGTGTAGAAAATATTGATTTTGGTTAGCGAAGTATATTCACGATTTTGGACAGCGAATATATTATTAAATAAAATGGATATGTTTTGGGAAAATGAATATTATCAAATGAAGTTAATTTTTTTAACGATGTATTAAATTGTGTCAAACATCGAAACCATAGATTTCAACATTTATTGTTGAAAAAGACGTTTTCGAGAAATAGAAGGAAATAGTGGACTATAACACTGTTGTTATAGTAAATGATTTTCGAAAGGAAATGTTTTATATAGTATTGGGATTTATATATCTCTCTAAAATTTCGAATCCCTATACTAGTGTTTTTGGGTTGTCGTAACGATGTTTTACGCAACATTCGTTTTGGCTCAAATAAATGTGTTTTAAGAGAATGTTTTCCTTAAAGAATGAAATATATACTTAATTTCGATTTAAGTATATTGAATATTTTCCAAATGTTGAAAATGAATAAATTTATGAATTACTTATTATTAAATAAGTATGGAAATGTTTTCCAATATGAAGTGAATATTTTGAGATTTTATCTTTTAAAGATAAATTGAAAATGAATACTAGAAATCGATTTGAAAATCGTATATTCGTAGATATTTTGGAATTGTAAATTTACTATGGAATTTTTAAAAGAAAAAGGAAATTTGTTTAAAAATAAACGTTGATTTATTTTTGAAGTGTAGGAATAAATTTATGGATTTGGAACGTAAATATAAAGTAAATCGGTAAGGATTTATTTAATTGGTTTAAATAAACCATGTTGAAATGAAAGTATTTCCGCGTAAGGAAAATGATTGAAATTTGTTTTCAAAAGAGATAAAGGTGAAAAGTGATTTGAAAATTTGTTTTCAAATGGTTGAAGTGTGGAAATTATATATCTAGTAAAGATATTTTGGAAACTAAATAATTTGGGAAATTATTTGGAATCTGGTGATGTTGAGTATACCTATTGATAGTTAAATAATCCGACTATCAATATTTACCTTTAAATAGGTATTTGTTGTGATTGATTGAATTTGAATGCTATACTTATTTTTAAAATAAGTGCTCACTATTCGGGTTAGTCGGGAAAGGACCTTGGGGTCATATAACCCATTCCGAATATGTGATACTCGTTATGGATTGCATTTGATGACCGGTGTTGAAGACCGGATATTTGTGAAAATGGAAGGATTACCGTCGAATGTTTCTGCATCGGCCGATCCCCGATATAGAAATTTATTACCCTTTGTGATGGGAAGTCCGGTCGTGATTAGTGAATATCCGGATTGCAAGGACTTCTTTGGAAGTGCCTTCGGTTCCGTTCGATCCCGGAACGGACTTGTATGGATGTGTGTCTGACGTTACAATTTGAGATGTAAAGCTGCTTTCTATCAAATATATTTCCATTGGTGGCGGAGAATTTATTCTCTTAGCTTAACACCCTTAGAGGTAATGTAGTTAATGGTTACTAGTGATGCATTCCCAAATTGGTAATGTGGTATACGAAGTGTTGTTGAGCATTAGTTGAACAAAGCACAACTTTTGTATAAAGTGTGGCTTTGTGGACGAGACTTCGTCGGACCTCACACCCTGGAAATGGTCAAAACAGGAAGGATGCAGCAAGGTTATTAGGGGGTAGCGCCCCTTTAGTGTATGTCATTCCTTCTAGATAGAGGTGGTATCATGGTATGGAGCGCAGATACTTAAACTATGTTGTTACTGCAAATTTATTGCTTTGTCATTGTTGGAAATCGAGGATTCTCAGATATAGATCGGTTATGATCGGGGAATGACATAGTCGTGTCAGTAGTTACCTAGTTTGAAAGGTAACCCGGCCTTGTGTTGGCAGAGATCCGGCTAGGTTCTCGGGTCGTCTTTCCAGAGGCATACCCATGTGGTAATGGAAAGTTCCTTGGCCTGACCATTTGTTGGAAATCCAAAGAAACAAAACGATCTTGTACGGTTTTAGTCGTAGAACCTATCATTCACTTATGGTGGCGCCCCACTGTTTGGATGGTAGCTATAGTAGGCATAAGTGCGAAATGCCTATGCTGGCTAAGATTTATATCTTTACTTTCGAAATGATTTTTCCTACACTATGTACTAGTAATAATATCAAATGTTTCTTTTTAATGCGTATCAAGCATCTTTGACTATCATAAGGAGAAATCTCCTCCGATTCTGCGTTTGCATTGTGTGTGTGCGCGGGAGGCCTTATGGTAGTCTCATTTTGTAAAAAAGTATTGCAGATCTATTTTAAAAATTATCCTGTACTTTGTTTTAAAAATAAACTGTTTTAAGTTCTCACACCAGTCACATGACTGACTCGGAGTTTATTGTTTTCCTTCCTAAACTCTGGGTGCCCATAAATTTTCCACACGGGCAGTCAAGAGTCAGGTTAATCAGGATATTCTGGAATTCAGGAGTTGCTGGAGGCAAGTTGGATGGCATGGCGTATTCACTAGTATATAGTATTTCTTTTCTGTTGTTTTTTGTTGTTGTTGTACACTCTGATGATGTAATGTAATGTAATTGTGATGTAATGTAATAACTGATATAGTTCTTTGTTTAAAGATTATTCATTTATCTATTATATGTTGTTCCGCTGCGATTGTGAGATTCTGATGTTGTTCTGTTGTTTCTTTCTGTTCTGTTCTAATCTTTTTCTCTCTTCTTCTATCTTTTTCTGTAGGATCGATTTCACCCTAGAGGGGGGGTGAATAGGGTGATAGTGTAAATTATAAAAATTAATCACGGAAGCTTATCAATTAATTTCAATTCAGATCACAGAATAGCAGCACAGATATCGCAGAATATAAATAACAGAATAAAACAGAACAACACAGAATTTACCCAGCTTCGGCAAAACCCTGCCTACGTGCTGCCCCCAAGGTTTCTACTAGAAATTAGATAGTCCCTCGCTTACACACGTAAACTTGCTATACCCGCTATTGACTAATCTAACTCTACGCTCAAAACTCTGCCACAACTCAACTACCGAGTTGCGAATTCTCAAGCTACGCCACGTAGCTTGTCCCCTAGTCACACGACTAGAAAAATAAACGGTTTAAAAAGAAAAAGGAAAATACAATTAAAAACAATTAAAATGAAACAACCCTAATATTAAATTTAAAGCCCTTGTTAATAAAAATGTCGGCCCCTTTTATCTTCTAGCCCGTCTCTTTTATTATCTTCCTTTGTTTAGTTGGAGATGCCGGCCATTTCCACTTTGAAGCTAAATTAGGGCTTGTCCCTTCGATCCAATTTAGGGCTTTCAAATTGAAGCGCCGACCTTTGATACTTGTTCGACTTCGATGCTCTTTGTGGCTGCTTCGTTGATCGAATTCCTTCTTCGGTATGTAATTGTATGCTTTTGCTTTTACTGATTTTATGCTTTCTGGAATTCGATATATTAAATGCCAATGATGATTAGGGTTTTTATCGGAGTCAATTTCCTAAAATCACGTTCGTCTGATTTCTTCAAAATCTCTTGCGTTGTCGTTCGATTATTGTTGGATGTTTGCGATGAGTTCTGACTTTTTCAATATCGTATTTTTCTGATGTTCGACCCCCACGGCTTTGAATTGCCGTGCTCATCACGATGTTGATTTGTGACTTGGTCAATTTTTCATCCTCACTTGAATTGCGTTGATTTGCTTTGACCATGTTGATTTCGTGAGATTTTTTACTGCTGGCTTTTGGCTTTGAATCATTTCGTCTCTGGCCATCTTTTTCTGGTTGGTACTGCATTGCATTCTCAGTGAGCTCCATTTCACTTTGTTGCATTTCTGATCACTGCTGTGTCTTGTTTCACTAGTATCAGTGATGTTGCAACTGGTTTAATGTTTGTTCAATGCATTTACTTCAATTGTTTCACTCTGATATATATATGCATTCATTCGAGTTGTATTCATGTTTGTTGTTGTCAGTTTGCCTTGTATTACTGAGTTACAATGAGTAGCTATCGTCTGCACTTGCATTCGTGTTGTTGTTTGCTTCATGTACCCTACTGCTTTGAACTTCTGGTTGGTTTGGCCTGGACTTCACTTGACCATTGCTTCATGTATACTTGGTGCTTGTATTTGTATTTTGTCGACACTTGCATCATTATCTGTTGTGACATCCATGTGCATCTGTTGTGTCTTTGGTGATGCTTCACCTTTTATGTCTGTAACTTGTAGCTGGACTTGTGCACCTTGTTTCATATTTAAGACTTGAGTCTTTGTGGTCTGGTTGCATGTTCACTATTTGTATCTGCAGTGGTATTGTTTTGTTTGCATATATATCACTGGTTCATGTTGTTACTGAGTTTGACTGCATGTTCATTTGTACTGCTTCATCAGTTCATATTGAACTGTTTCCTGTCATGTTCACTTGCACACTCGAGTTTGTAATCTCTGATTCATGTTGGCTGTAGTGTTGTGTTTGTTCTCCTGCATGTAGTCAGTTGTAACTGTGTTGGACTTTACTCTGGTTAGCACTTGCACATTTGAATTTGTAATCTCTGATTCATGTTGTGTTGGAACTGGATTAGTGCAGTTTTCATTCTAGTTTGTAACTGCAGCCATGTTTCATTTTGAGTTGCAGTGTTGGTCTGACTTGCTTGAGTTTCACTGCCATAAGTCGTGCATGTGTGTTGCAGTTGTTTATATGCACTTCATCACTTCAGTATTGTATTGTTTTCACCTCTGGCCTGTTGTAGTTTGATTGTGTGATGTTGTACTTTGGTCTATTGGGCTGCATACATGTTGTAAGTGATTTGTGCTTAGTTGCATCACTGGTCCATTGAGGTTGATCATCTGTTGTAGCCTGACTTGGTCTTGTTTCATGTTGGCTTGAGTCTGGGCATGTGTACTCCCGACCATTTTATTGCATTCGAATTTATTTTTGAATTTGCACCTGTGTTGAATCCAGTTTCACAACTCGGGTTTGACCTTGTGCTCGTGTCGTGATTTTCAATGTTATTGCACGTGTGTTGAACCCGATTTTTCATTTGGGTTTGACCTGTGCTCACCAGTCCCTGTAAATCAATCAAGTGTATATATCGGCGTGCACGGCCTTGTGGCATATACAGTAATACACTGTGTATGTCACAAGTTGTTCGTGTATGATGAATTCAAATTTAAATTATGACGAACAACCCAAATAACTGAGGCAAATCATATTTTCAAAAAACCATATTTTATTTTTGAATTGCAAAAATATTTCTTTTTCAATTTTACTGCGTTAGTTTATATTTTTTGCAGATTTCTCAGATGCTGGATTCTAACTGGAAGGAAGTTGAAGATAAATACGAGTGTGAGTGATATGTAGTGAGGTGAATTGTAAATGTGAAATGTGATGTAATTGTAATCAAAGTTGTATAGTTATAGTGAGAGCTTGAAATTGTACTATTCAAAGATGTAATAAATATTTGTTTGAATAAAATATTCGTTTGAATTCAAATTCCGTGTTATTTATTTTATTCAGCAAATATTTATTTAGTCTGTGAAAAAATAAAATAGTATATTATCAAATACATTTAAATGAATGTATATATGTTTATTATCATCAAACAAAAATCTTATAAGCGCATATTCAACATTTTCTTCTTCTTTAACCATAATGGTACGGTTTTCCGGCCTTCGATTGCTCGGCAGTTGATACAGTGGACGTATTGATGTCGGTCTTTCGTAAGTCGAAGAATCGGTTCCTCACATTTGGTATCAGAGCTTATGGTTAAGCGACAACCATGGCTCTGTTGGGTGTTACTCATTAGAGATAGAATCAGTAGTACTCTAGAATGAGTGTGAGTGTAATAATAGATACGAGTGCGTATTTGTTAGTGAATATGAAATTGTTTTATATTGTGTTTGCTTATCCATTGAGCTGTTTATGAATTCTGGTCGGTGCGGGGTGTACAACCGAAATCGATAGGGGTTTCTAAACTCTTAAACGAGGCAAGTCGACATAGTATCATTTTAAATTGAGTAAATGAAATAATTTTACCTTGATTATATTTATATATAAAGAATAATTTTTCAGAATTATTAAAGTGTATATGAATTGATTGTTTGGTTGTTTGAATAAGTTAAATAAAACAACAGCTGTAAAAGAATAATTCTATAAACAATTAAATTATAAGTATGGAAGTTATAATTAAAATGATTTACAATTGTGGAATAATCTTATATATAAGAAGTGAAATTATATAAGTAAAAGACTTATAAATGTGATTTATAATCTGAAGTAAAAATTCCAGAGAAGTGTTTTGAAAGGATTTGATATTTTGGAAAATTGTTTTGGAGAAATTAAAGCTCTAAACTCTTTTCGGTTGCTGGAAAATAATTCCGATGATGATCGCGACGTCATCGGTGTTCATTTTCGCGTTTCCAAAAGAGGGATTGCCGCCAAATTGTTTTAAATGAAAGTTGTTTGGAAAATTGGGTTTGGGTTTTGAAATTCAAAGGATAATTGACTTGGTTTCAAAAATGGTTTTGAAAGGTTGAAAAGACTCTGGAATCCTATTTAAAATATTTATGGGAATGATAAATGAGTTAATAACTTATACAAATTTGAATTTTGATAGAATAAATTTAACTTAAAGGATGGAGTTAAATTAAAGGAGGTATAAGTGAATCAATAAAAATCCAAGTGGTAATTGTTGAATATAAGTTGTATAACTTATGAAATGAGAAGATGAAAGTGAAACCAAATGATAATTGGTTAAACAATTTTGTTAGGTAAAATAATAAAATGGATTGAAAGAATGTGAACTTGAGTTATATAAATGAAGTTCAACTTGAAATGTTAAATGAAATTCAACTTTATATTGTTAAAGGAATTAGCAATTGAATTAATTAATGGATTGAATGCTAATCAATAGAATGTAAAAAGAATTGATATGAGATCATGTAAGTATTAATTCATTAAAAGCTAATGTTATTGGAAGTTGAATAATTGAATGAAAATCAATTTAATATAAACCAATTGGAATTAAAAGTAAAAATGTTGGACCAAATTGAATGTAAATTGAATAATTTGGTTATGTTGAATATACATTGGTTGTTATATGATTATAAATTGATTATATGTATGATTCATTAAGTGATTAATGAAATTGAATTAGCGAAATTAAAAGCTATGTGATGGAATCCAAATTGGAAGTAAATAAATTTGAATAGAATTGAATTTGATTTGGAAATGAACCAACTTGAATATGAATATGAATGAATGTTAGTAAATCCAATGTTAATGAATCAAATGTGATTAAAATGAAAACCAATTCAATGAATATTAATGAGAAGTGAATTTATATTGATTTCGTTAGGAATTTGTTGGATGATAGTTGGATGATAGTTGATTGATGGTTGCATTTGTTGCTTTTGTTGCATTTGCTATGTTGGCATATGTAGTTGTTATGTTGCTGTACGATGTATATTGATACTATTTTCATATGTGCATGATTCTCATTGTTTGTTGAGTGTTTAGTAGGTGCGGATTGCGCTTGCTTCGCATTTGAAGCTCGCTTTCGCGCTATATTAGCCGTATATGCTCGCTAATAAAAATATAAGGTACATATCTCGGATTTAATATCGTACTTTTACACCTTTTTCCCTGCGAGATGCCTCATAACTTGATGGGATGTATATTTGTGATATATATACTGTCATATTTTTTTCAGATCGACCCGCGCAAAGGAGACTCTGGCGAAATTTCCGAAAATTTAAGGCGTTAGAATATTTTTGAGAAAATTGGGAAATTTTTGAAAACTAAGTTTGGATTTGGAAACTTAGTAAAGATTTTGTAAGAAGTTTAACAATGAATTTTGGAAAAGTTAAACACTTAAGAGATTTGAAAAATCTAAATTGAATGGTTTGTTTTGGAAAGTAAATGGATTCTGTAACTTTTTCTTACTTGGTAATTTCGAGGACGAAATTATTTTAAGGGGGAAGTTTGTAACGACCCAGAATTTCTGCTAATAAAAAAATTGTATACTTAATTAATTTTAAATATTAATAAGTGAAATTTATAAGTCGAATTAATTTTATTTCGAATATCTGGATTTAATTGGATAACTAAATCGATAATTTAATATTTCAAATTACAGAAATAATTGGAAATTGGGTATAATATGGTTAAAATTGATTTGTAAAATTTTATTTTATCATATTGAAGTTAGAATAACATTATAGAACTTTTAAAATCGAATTAAAAGTTAATCTGTGAAAATTGAATATTTTAATATTTGATTAACGAGTAAAAATAGCCATTTTTCAAACAGTCTCGGAATTTGACGAAACTAGTTTCATCTGATCCGTAATGTTATATTATTGTAAGATTTCAAATTTCATGTCAATCGGATTTACCGTTTGTCCTGGTCAAGCCAAAATGCATAGAAAATCGTTTAATCGGTTTAATTTAAAATCGATCGTTTATTGCCGTAACTCGCACAGATTATCGAATTAGCTTCCGAAACATATTCCATTGTGTCCGGAATGCGGGGTAAACCATAGAAACGCCGGTCACCGCGCTTCATTTGGAATTCGAAAAATTTCGGGAAAATAGTAATTTCGCCAATTTTCTATATAAGCCTTTTTATTTCATTTTTTGCAAAACAAAAGCAAGCTAGGGTTTTAAAACGTTCAGGAGCCACCACCCTCTTCTTCCAATGGCCGAAATCATCCCTCTTTTCTCCTCAAATTTCTTCAAATCCACTAACCAATTCGCGAAACTTTCAACATGAAAGTTGTAGAACATCGAGTGATCGACATATTCAACGGTCAAGATCGTCTGAAGTGCATTAGATCGACGGCAAAACGAGGTCGAACCCAGCATGTTCGCACGCAATTCTGGGGGGCTAGGGTGAGCCGAGCTTCAAGCTACTCAGGACGGTGGTGGAGTGGAGGATGCTCTTCGATATGGAAGTGCTTGATCGATGTGAAGTGGTCAGTAGTTGATCGTGTGAATTAGGGTTTATGGCGGGCGTGGGTTCCTTTATGCGTTCGAACGCAAATTTGCACTGGGGAAGAAGATACGTGAGCGGACAGATGTGTGGAGATATGGAATGGGCGACTAGATGTGAGCGGAGGGTAAAATTATAAAGGAAATTGTATAATTATTTATATTAAAAAGTTGTACGAACTTTAAAAATACCATAACTTTTTGATACGAGGTCGGATTGTGACGAAACGAATTGTGTTGGATTCTCGAGCACTACGCAATGGAGCTGGATTGGAGTTGTTTGGATATATTGAAAATTTTGGGTAAAATTAAACGCACGTTTAATTTTATTCGAAATAAAACGCTAGAACTGTTATCGGAAAATCAAGGTGAGAACTTCTCACTCAATCGAATCGGTTTCGATTTAAATTTTAAATAGTTAGATTTAAAATTATTGATTGTATGCCTGGATGATAAATTATTATCTATTGATTGTTGAAATAGACATTATACACCGTTAGTAAGCGGAGATTATTTATTAAAAACGTATACCGCGAATATTTCACTGCAAGGTGAAATTGGTATTATATATGTACTTGGAGTTGATTTTCCCGCATTATATAGTGGATGAGACCCTATTACGCCGTATAATAGCGGATAATATTTTATAAATCCCATATACCGCGAGATTCCGTATTGGAATGGAATTGGTATTGTGTTAACATCTTTGGATGCAGGGAAATAGGTTCGAGGGATCCAACTGGATTCCTTAACTGTATTGATTTATTTACAGATATGGTGATATTCGTGGATTATCTATACTGATATATGATGTCTTTGTTGTCGTGATTGACTATTTGTTGCTGTTGCATCATCGGATCCATTTTTGAAGTTTTAAAATAATGATTTTGATTTTAAAAAGAATTTTAAAGTGATTTTTGAAAGTATATGTTTTATTAAATTTTGAATTGTTAAAATAAATAAACATTATAATTTTATTGTTATAAAAGTTATATTTTTGGAAAATAGTACATAAGTATAATTTTGGAGTTATATAAGTTTTAAATAACGTTTTGTAAATTATTAAAAGGATTGGTTTATTTAAATTGAGATTTTTGAATTATTATTAACGGTTTATAAAAAAGATTTCTAAGATTAATATTTATAAATTAAAAATATAGGAATTGTGAAACGAGTTTTATTAAGTGTTAAAATGAAGTATAAATGGATTTCACAAGTGAATAAAATTTATAGATTTATAAATTGTGAAGTTATGAAATGAATAAATTTTGTAAAATAAAAGATTTATAAATAATTAACTTATAAATCGGATTTTGGGTATAAAGTTGAGTTATAAATTAAATTGATTTATAAAAAGGGATTTTATAATTGAAGTTTTTGTAAATAGAAATGGAATTTATAAACATTGTTTATAAATCCGAAATCAATTGAATTTGGTGAAATAAACATAGAAGTTTATTGAAGGAGATATATTCGCAATTTCGGATAGCGAATTATCCTTGAAATAAAATGTGTAGAAAATATTGAATTTGGTTAGTGAAGTATATTCACGATTTTGGACAGCGAATATATTATTAAATAAAATGGATATGTTTTGGGAAAATGAATATTATCAAATGAAGTTAATTGTTTTAACGATGTATTAAATTGTGTTAAACATCGAAACCATAGATTTCAACATTTATTGTTGAAATAGACGTTTTCAAGAAATAGAAGGAAATAGTGGACTATAACACTGTTGTTATAGTAAATGATTTCTGAAAGGAAATGTTTTATATAGTATTGGGATTTATATATCTATCTAAAATTTCGAATCCCTATACTAGTGATTTTGGGTCGTCGTAACGATGTTTTACGCAACATTCGTTTTGGCTCAAATAAATGTGTTTTAGGAGAACGTTTTCCTTAAAGAATGAAATATATACTTAATTTCGATTTAAGTATATTGAATATTTTCCAAATGTTGAAAATGAATAGATTTATGAATTACTTATTATTAAATAAGTATGGAAATGTTTTCCAATATGAAGTGAATATTTTGAGATTTTATCTTTTAAAGATAAATTGAAGATGAATACTAGAAATCATTTTGAAAATCGTATATTTATAGATATTTTGGAATTGTAAATTTACTATGGAATTTATAAAAGAAAAGGGAAATTTGTTTAAAAATAAACGTTGATTTATTTTTGAAGTGTGGGAATAAATTTACGGATTTGTAACGTAAATATAAAGTAAATCGGTAAGAATTTATTTAATTGGTTTAAATGAACCATGTTGAAATGAAATTATTTCCGCGTAAGGAAAATGATTGAAATTTGTTTTCAAAAGAGATAAAGGTGAAAAGTGATTTGAAAATTTGTTTTCAAATGGTTGAAGTGTGGAAATTATATATCTAGTAAAGATATTTTGGAAAGTAAATAATTTGGGAAATTATTTGAAATATGGTGATGTTGAGCACACCTATTGATAGTTAAATAATCCGACTATCAATATTTACCTTTAAATAGGTATTTGTTGTGATTGATTGAATTTGAATGTTATACTTATTTTTAAAATAAGCGCTCACTATTCGGGTTAGCCGGGAAAGGACCTTGGGGTCGTATAACCCGTTCCGAATATGTGATACGTCGTTATGGATTGCATTTGATGACCGGTGTTGAAGACCGGATATTTGTAAAAATGGAAGGATTACCGTCGAATGTTTCTGCATCAGCTGATCCCCGATATAGAAATTTATTACCCTTTGTGATGGGAAGTCTGGTCGTGATTAGTGTATATCCGGATTGCATGGACTTCTTTGGAAGTGTCTTTGGTTCTGTTCGATCCCGGAATGGACTTGTATGGATGTGTGTCTGACGTTACAATTTGAGATGTAAAGCTGGTTTCTATCAAATATATTTCCGTTGATGGCGGAGAATTTATTCTCTTGGCTTAACACCCTTAGAGGTTATGTAGTTGATGGTTACTAGTGATGCATTCCCAAATTGGTAATGTGGCATACGAAGTGCTGTTGAGCATTAGTTGAACAAAGCACAGCTTTTGTATAAAGCGTGGCTTTGTGGACGAGACTTCGTCGGACCTCACACCCCGGAAATGGTCAAAACAGGAAGGACGCAGCAAGGTTATTAGGGGGTAGCGTCCCTTTAGTGTATGTCATTACTTCTGGATAGAGGTGGTATAATGGTATGGAGCCCAGATACTTAACCTATGTTGTTGCTGCAAATTTATTGCTTTGTGGTTGTTGGAAATCGAGGATCCTCGGATATAGATCGGTTACGATCGGGGAATGACATATTCGTGTCAGTAGTTACCTAGTTTGAAAGGTAACCCGACATTGTGTTGGTAGAGATCCGGTTAGGTTTTCGGGTCGTCTTTCCAGAGGAGTACCCATGTGGCAATGGGAAGTTCCTTGGCCTGACCATTTGTTGGAAATCCAAAGAAACAATACGATCTTGTACGGTTTTAATTGTAGAACCTATCATTCACTTATGGTGGCACCCCACTTTTTGGATGGTAGCTATAGTAGGCATAAGTGTGAAATGCCTATGCTGGCTAAGATTAATACCTTTACTTTCGAAATGATTTTTCCTACACTATGCACTAGTAATAATATCAAATGTTTCTTTTTAATGCGTATCAAGCATCTTTGACTATCATAAGGAGAAATCCCCTCCGATTCTGCGTTTGCATTGTGTGCGTGTGTGGGAGGCCTTATGGTAGTCTCATTTTCTAAAAAGGCATTGCAAATCTATTTTAAAAATTATCCTGTACTTTGTTTTAAAAATAAACTATTTTAAGTTCTCACACCAGTTACATGACTGACTCGGAGTTTATTGTTTTCCTTCCTAAACTCTGGGTGCACATAAATTTTCCACACGGGCAGTCAAGAGTCAGATTTATCAGGATATTCTGGAATTCAGGAGTTGTTGGGGGCAAGTTGGATGGCATGACGTATTCACTAGTATATAGAATTTCTTTTCCACTGTTTGTTGTTGTTGTTGTACACTCTGATGATGTAATGTAATGTAATTGTGATGTAATGTAATAACTGATATAGTTCTTTGTTTAAAGATTATTCATTTATCTATTATATGTTGTTCCACTGTGATTGTGAGATTCTGATGTTGTTCTATTGTTTCTTTCTGTTCCGTTCTATCTTTTTCTCTTTTCTTCTATCTTCTTCTTCTTCTTTAACCATAATGGTACGGTTTTCCGGCCTTCGATTGCTCGACAGTTGATATAGTGGACGTTTTGACGTCGGTATTTCGTAAGTCGAAGAATTGGTTCCTCACACACCAAGGGTATACATACTTGTCGTTGTTTGGAATAATTACATAAATTCTCAATGAGAGTCTTCTATAGGTTAACTTGGTCAAAATAGAAGATCTCAGGGTAATCACGTATAATAGTCTTATGACTTAAGAGTACTGTCGACCTTAAGAATCTTGACTGCACATTGACTAGGTCAAGCACATGGCATAGTGATGATAACATGTCCATAGTTGGGTACATGTTGAACCAATTGAAGTGAAATGTTACTCAAATAAAAATTCGTCTACTTCATTATGGAAGATCAGCAATACCGTAATTGGTAAGTCAACTTAAGGTCAAAATCACTAGTCAAATTTAATTAGTTAATCAATAAATGTTACCAGACTGATCCAAGGTATTTAAATTTGACATACGCAATTAATACAGATATTAATAAAGTTTTCACCATAGATCAAACTCTAGATATTTGAGTGATACAGTGACGATGAAAAGAATACGTTTGCAAACTGTTATTGCTAGGCGATCTTAAATTAGACCAGAAATACGATTTCTCCTAAATGATCGATAAGTGTTGAATTTGACCTTATATTGTACTTCGGCAAAATTCATACAGACTTTGATATTTGAATTGTTTAAATATTGACTGTAGATCGAGTACGCACGATGTTGTCAGTTTATTTCGAATTTGACAAAGAATAAAATTAATTTATAAATGTTATAAATTAAAATAAATTAATACAAACATTATATTAGTATAAGGCTACTTTTAATTATTTTTAAGGCACAAAATGAATCAGAATGATGTATAAAAGTTATATAACGGCTTGATTTATTTAGGATCCAAGGATTAATAAACTAAACATTGATTCAAATTGGATTCAACTGGGATTTTGACCATGCTTGGTCATACCTATGACGGTCATATTTTAGGCTACAGGATGGCTAAACCAAGTCTACTAGGATTTGAGCACATGAAGGAGAAAAAGGTTTTGGCTGCTTCAAAAAGGTGTTGGCTGCCGAATCTTAATAGCCTAGACTCCATATTGTTTTAGAGACACTTTTTTCTCTCACTTTTCTCCATTATAGTCGATCATATCCATCTTGGTGTTGCCATATTTTTGAAGTTGCAAATCAAAGAGAAAGAGGAGTCTGTGGTACCCTAAATGGAAAGACTACTCAAATAATGTGTCGATTCTCGGCTAGCACTTTTAGGAGAAAAGAACTTATTCCAATCTAATTTTATTTCAAAAATATATACCCAGCTATGGCATATTGTTATTGAATACTTTGGCCGCCTTTATCTTTTAAAAAATTAACTTAATAATTTGTATACATATCTATAAATAATTAAGTGTATATATGTGTATAGTTTTTCAAATATAACCACTATAAGAAATCCGACCTTTATATACCAATATTTTACCTGCCAATTTATATGGGTAGGTAAAGATAAACTTTAACTACCAATATTTGATGGTAAGATTTATTGGTAGGTAAATATTGCCAATATTATAACATTTTGAAGGATGATTATCTACCAATAAATATGAGTATGTAAAATGTATTACCTACGCATATACTGCATGGAAAGTTTTTTGCAATTAGCGCATATATTTCCTTCCTATCATTTTAACTTTTCAGTAAAATAATGTTGAGTTGTGTTATGATGTGTCAAAAAACTTTGTCCTGGCAATTACATTTTAGGAATGAAGATTTTGTTTGCATATCCTTGCAATGTTCCTTGCAAAATCACTCATGTATTAATTATTAATATTTATTTTGAAATATGAAATAATTAGCAATTAATAATTAATAAAAATAATTAAATTTTAAATAATTATTATTATTAAATATTCATAATCATTTATTAATAACAAATCATTTATTAATAACTTTTCATATATTGCCATTTTTATTCAAACAATGGACTATTAAAATGTAAGTATTGTAATTCTTATAAAAAGTTTCACAATTCATACTAAATGTCATTATCCAAAATGGCTAAAACATATTATACCCAATTTATTAGAGAAACAAAATTCATACCATACTCTCCAGCTACAGATCTAACCATTTATTTTAAATAAAATCTAACAGTACAAATCTCAATCCGTGTATTTCCTTTTGATTAGTCCCAGTAGAAACGGCAGAAGCCACTGTCCACCTTTACATATCCACTCTCCAAAGTACTATTTAGATCCCCAATCATCTCATCTTCCCAAACCGTAATTCCTAAATTAATCAAATAAATTCGTTAATTCCACCATGGTAGGAAGAGGCATTACAAGAAAATAGTTAATCAAACAAGTTTTACTCCACTTCTCTTCTTTTTGATTCAATAATGAAATTAGTTATATGTTCCTTCAAAACGTACCCTTTTTGTTTATTTTCTGATTTATGCTTCCTCTTAATTTTTGACTACATTATGCTTCGTCGTTAATTTTCTACGTAAACTGCATTACGTAGTTTTGTGAGAATGGAAGATGATATATTTAGAAGGGCCATCTGGATAGTGTTATTTAGACTACAATCAAATTCTGGATCATCATCTTATGCTGTTGCATTGGTTAGTATTGCGGTAAAACATGCACTTACTCGAATTCTTTATAAACTTTTTTGCATATTTTATTTTCCCTCTTCAAGTATTAGCACATGATGTTCTTAAAAATAATACCCTAAGAAATTAGAGCAGTCTTGATATATTTTTTTTCTTTATTTCAAATTTTTTATGCATTTTATAACATTTTTGATGATATTGTAATTGATTCACTTATTTGTTAAGGCTGTAAAGTTATGTAATAGGGCATTGATTACCTTCAATACATCGACGGTAAAATGCTAAATTGGCTACATATTATCAACATGCTTGACTAAATGATGCGCCCTTAGTAATTGTAATAATAAATGCAATAATCTTGTAGACAATAAATATGAATATTTTTATTTCGTGTTTGTTAGTATTTTGGATTTGATTTTTCATCAAAATTATTACTTACCAATTTCATCATTGATTCACTTATTTGGAAAGGTTCATTTTATTATGGCATTCCATGAATGGATATATAATTAAATGCTTAATCGTGTTCATTGTATGAATTTTATTCTTAAATGACTTACAACAACCTTGATTATAATAACAAATGAAATATTAATCATGTCATTTAAGTATCAATTTTATGTGATGAATAAAATTAAGAATTTAATTGTTTATCCATTTTAAGTTATGTAGGGATTGAATTGCCTGAAAGATGACATTTTTAAAATAAATGCGACCTCTCTTTTTCTAATCATCGTTGCATCAAAAAGGAAGGTTGATTTATTTTTTGGTGCTATTTTTGTTAGTCATTATTTCCTTACTAAATTCAAATGAAACCATTCAATCTATTAGCTATTAATTCCTTACTATTTCTCGTAAGAAACCTCCATATCTTGCTAGTATATTGACATTACCTTCTATTAAGAATTAAAAACTAATTTTCCTCAAACTTGAACATTTGCTAGCCCATTATTTGGTAAGGAATGGAGTTTATTTTTTAATTCTCAATCGCTTCAATCAACCTTCACCTGATTTTGAATTATTTTTTGTTTTTAAATATGGTATTCAATATTGAAATCTATTTAAATATATCAAATTAAATTGATAATTATTTCTTTGAGGTTTACCTTTTGGCCAGAAATGTTTCCTTTTTTGGTTGTATTTCATTCTATTGCGCAAAAATTGCTTTTGTTTATTGGAATCATATTTTTCATTATTCGTCTGAAATTATTTTAAATGTTGTCCACTTCCATGTCATAGTCGGTTTTTAAGAAAAGATTTGAATGCATTAGAGTTTGGTATGTTACATAAGTTTCCAACATATTTCAATTATGTGTTTCATTTTTTAGGCTTAAAAATTTGTTTCATTTATTATGTAAATGTTATGGACATTTGCTCTTATAGTTTATCATCACTATGATTTTTTTCATTCAAGCTTGCTTCCATCCTAGTCTAGCATCATTTCTTTATTTATTTTGTTCTTTAAAACAATATTAAAAATGAAATACTAAGAATAATCAAGAATATAGAGGAATATGATGATATTCCTACTAATAATTTTGTTTCCATATAAATATCGATCTCCCTTTAGGTAGTTACCAATCAATGGTTTTTTCCTATTTCTCAAGATTGTATTACAAATATCTTTATTTATGTGACAGTTATATGTTACGTGAGGCTTGAATAATCAATAAAGATGGCGTCTTTAGAAAAGACAACCTCTCTTTTAAAAATAAAGGCAGTGCCTCAAAAAAGAAAATTCATTTATATTCAATCAATTTGCTTTATGTGTTTATCTTTCCAATTTATTATCCACTAATTCTATGTTACACTTCTAACATTTTACGTAGTTCTTGAAACTAAGAGTAGTGCATGTATTCAAGAGGTGACTACATGATAGTCTAATTCTACAACTTGATCTTGAGAACCTACCCTCTTGGGTTATTTTCTCACTACTTAATTTGTTACCTTTTCCCACAAGGAACCTATATATATATGTCCTATTATTCTATTAATATTTCCTTAATTTTAGAATTCAATTTTTTTTTGCACCCTTTAAGTTTCGGTAGCCTTTCATTACTAATCAAGGGATTTTATTAATTTTACTTTCATTTACTTTTCTTACCATATTCTAAAGTTTGATACATTTGAAATTATAGTATGAGATTCTTTAAGAATCAACTAAAAAATGTGTTGTCTAGAATCAACTAAAAAATTCTGAAATTATAGTATGAGATTCTTTAAGAATCATGATTTTTGATAGTTTAAGCTAGGTTATTTCTGAATAAGTAAAAAATTCTACTTAAATAAATTTATTATCAAAAATATTCATCCATAACAAAATCTTTGCTACATGGTCCTCGACTAATAGATAAAGGAATCTTCAATTTTGGCCAGAGCTTAGCATAAACTTATAAGAATGTTTGTTTTACAAACAAAATCACTATATAAACTTATAACTTCTTCACTAGAAATACAATTCATTAGCCCACAATACTTTTTTCGATGAAATATCTATCTTCCTAAGGCAGTTTTTCTTGTTGCCAATTCAGGGAAATCAAAAATGCATCAAGTAAAAACAAGCTATACATTTAATTTGAAGACCTAACATTCTTACAATCATCCTACAATTGACCACTAATCGATGTCCTTACTAGTCTTTTGAGTGGAAGACTCGTTGTAGAGAAGATAGGACCTGCAGTATAAAGTCAGGTAACATATAGTCAAATCATTATATTATAGACTGATATTTCATTAAACTGGAATTGATATTTACATTATATGTATGCTCTGTATAGACGAACTCCCCAGTGATCAAATTCCTCGACATATTCGATATAGAAGGCACAAAAGGCATGTCATAAGATACAGTTGATAAAATTGAAACAATTAAGATACCAATGGAGAATAGTTCTTATGCATCAGAGTCAGTATGCTGCTCGGTTTTCCTTCAAGCATGACTTCTATTGCAAAATATTTTGTTGATATGATAAGCCTAATTATTAATTGATGATTAACAAATTACTCATTTTCTTACATGATTTTGAAATCGAAGAAAGACGAGAAGTCTACTAATGTAAACATGTTTTTCACGTGTAGTGTATCGATAGCTGGCTCATCAGGCATGCTTCATGTCCATTGTGTAGGGGATACAATCACTATATAAACTTATAACTTCTTCACTAGA
Organism: Allium cepa; assembly: GCA_030765085.1. Taxonomy (NCBI): domain Eukaryota; kingdom Viridiplantae; phylum Streptophyta; class Magnoliopsida; order Asparagales; family Amaryllidaceae; genus Allium; species Allium cepa. The sequence continues at coordinate 739,161,585 of CM060943.1, forward strand.
AATACAATTCATTAGCCCACAATACTTTTTTCGATGAAATATCTATCTTCCTAAGGCAGTTTTTCTTGTTGCCAATTCAGGGAAATCAAAAATGCATCAAGTAAAAACAAGCTATACATTCAATTTGAAGACCTAACATTCTTACAATCATCCTACAATTGACCACTAATCGATGTCCTTACTAGTCTTTTGAGTGGAAGACTCGTTGTAGAGAAGATAGGACCTGCAGTATAAAGTCAGGTAACATATAGTCAAATCATTATATTATAGACTGATATTTCATTAAACTGGAATTGATATTTACATTATATGTATGCTCTGTATAGACGAACTCCCCAGTGATCAAATTCCTCGACATATTCGATATAGAAGGCACAAAAGGCATGTCATAAGATACAGTTGATAAAATTGAAACAATTAAGATACCAATGGAGAATAGTTCTTATGCATCAGAGTCAGTATGCTGCTCGGTTTTCCTTCAAGCATGACTTCTATTGCAAAATATTTTGTTGATATGATAAGCCTAATTATTAATTGATGATTAAAAAATTACTCATTTTCTTGCATGATTTTGAAATCGAAGAAAGACGAGAAGTCTACTAATGTAAACATGTTTTTCACGTGTAGTGTATCGATAGCTGGCTCATCAGGCATGCTTCATGTCCATTGTGTAGGGGATACATCTAATTTTTTCAAGTTTTTTTTGTAAATTTTATATACATGGACATCAGTTGTTTGTACATATACAAGTGCGAATTTTATGTACATTATATATACATTTGATTGAATACAACAATGACTACAACTGCTTTGATTTGGTTATTTGGGTTGTTTGATTTATTAGTTTTGTAGATAAAATAATGTATGTTTTTTTCCTAGTTTATTTCTAATATAGAACATTTATAGATAACTATTATTTTCTTTTACCTACACATAACCATTAAATTTGACCAAAATATTAATTATGTAATAGACCAATAAAATGATGCCATGTGGGCTAATAAAATAAAGCCAAATGTTCCAATTATATTGTGCAATGTAGACTGGTGAAATGATACCTCGTAGCAAATCAGATAATGCCGCATGCACTAATCAAATGATTTCGTGTGACCTAAGAAAAATGATGCCATATGTACTAATCAAATGATGACACATAGACAAATTGTTGTTTGACACATGGACCAACAACAAGATGCCAAGTAGCGGCATTAATATATGCTACGTATATGCTATTGTGGCAACCATGTATGCAACCACGTAGGATGACACATCATCAGACATATTAGCCAACTCATCATTTGATTCACAATTTAGCGGGCTCCATGGATTCTGTTACCTGCCAGTATTAATAAGTGTAGGTAATGATTCTTTCCCCACTAACCTTTACCTATCAATGCCTACCAATTCAATATTGGTAGCTAAAACATATCACCCACCATTAGGCTAGTTTTACTTGCACTTATAATTGGAGGTAAAGACCTCATTTTCTTGTCGTGCGTGTATGTATGTATGTATGTATGTATGTATGTATGTATGTATGCACGCACGTATGTCAAGGACCACAAGTTCAACTGGTCAATTGTATGGTCCTCTAAACATAGTTTCTAGAGGTCACATATACAGACTCCTGAGACATCCAAATGAGAGCTCTGCTTGAATAGAGTTTCACTTTTGCTATCAATACACACACAGATACGCGTACACACACATCATAATCAATTTTGGTAGAAAAAATTTATTTTTAAAACTGAAAACATTATTTTTACATTTATATAAAAAAACCTAATTTTGCAAAAAAAATTGTTCAAAAAATATTTTCTTATAATTTTCTTTACTGGTTTCGAACATAAAAAGGTAGTTTTTAATTTACTTTAATATATATGTTTGTGTACCTACGTACGTACATATATATGTATCTGTATGGATTTCACACACAAATATATATTAAAAATATTTCGGTTTAGCTTCATGATAAATGAATATTTATTTGTTTATTTATTTATTATTTCATAAGTCAAAAGGTTTTTTATATTCAAATTCTTTAAATTATACAAAATAGATTTTCGGCCAAAATAAATTATTGAAACGTATATTTCAAATTTTTGGTGGGTGCAACGGTTAAATAAAAAAATTGAATGGATTAAAATTATTTTAAATTTAAATTCTAAATTATTTCATATATAAGGCTAAAAATAAAACAATTATATTTATGTTTTTATATATATATATATATTTCTAATTATATATTTATATATATGTGTGTATATATATATATATTAAATGCAAAAAGAATTATTTTAAATAATATTGGCTAAAAATATTATTAATAACAAATATATTTTATGAAATTTATTACATATGTCATATATTTTTATTTTACACACATATACATATCATGCTTAGTCATCTTATTAACCATAAGACATATGGTCAATTTTCCCCATGAACCCCTGGTTTAGGTTATATATATTATATTGTTATGATATTTGTATTGTGAATATGGATATCATGACAAATATTTTTAAACCCTACTCCGGGGAGTGGAGAAAGAGGATTCTGATGACCTGCCAAACAGACCCTCCTTTTTAGCCAGCCTAACACAGAGCATCAACCTCCTAAGCATTCTTGCTTTTTCGAGGGATAACCACTCTATGTCTTAAGGGTTACATGTTGCAGTTGGATAGGACTCGAACACGCGACCTTAATGAACTTTCTTCCATGATCTCTAGGCAACCCTGACCAATCAAGCTATGCACATAGACAATATCATGACATATTAAATATAAATTAAAATAAAATAGTAAATTAATTTTAAATTATTCTATAAAAACAAATTCATTTTAATCATTAATAGTAAATAAATATTTTAATCAAAATAATTAAATAAAAATACCACAAACATGCTTTATTAATCAATATATTAAATTTAATTTAGTATAAATAAATATCTATATACACAAATAGATAATTTTTTAAAATTCACCCTTTTAGTCCCACTGTCAGTTCACCCTATCCAATAGGTATATGGTCAGATACAGATCGATGAGACATAAGTAGGTTCAAATAGGAGCTATACGTGCAAAATGAGGCACAAACATGAATGTTTAGCCTTAGGCCGGAGTTCTAGTGGAGTTCAGACAGTGCAAAAGTGCCAATGGAGCGCTAATGAGAAAAGGCTTGTGGTTACCAAGAGAGATATATTTTATGACACGTTAACCATGTATCATACAACTATAGTCTAGCTGCACCACTATATCCTTATATATAGTTGGATAATATGTAACCTTTAGAGGATGGTGTAATGTGTGACTGAGATGGGATGCCCAATACTAGAGAATGTCTAGTATAATATAATGACAAGTCGATCAAATTTGTTTTCTCTCTTTGATGGTCGTTGGGGTAGCCATGTCATTATATATCACGTAGCACTGGGGTGGGAGTAAGAACAATGAGGTATTAGATGCCATGGATGTCTTTTTTGGTGTGTGCTATTATTTTGAGTCTTATACTCTGACATCATATATCCTATGTATGAAGAGTTGTGTAACATCACATATTTTTATAACAATATTTAGGATATGTAATGAGTTAAATAAAATAAAATAATGTGAAGATTAATGGGCTGAGATTTGATTAAGTTAAGGGTGGCATGCCATGTTAATGTGTAGAATCAAATGAGATAACATAAACTAATATGTTAAGAAATAAGTAAGGGCAATATGGGAAATAGGATAGGCTTATACCCTAAACCCTTAGGAAATGAAACTCATGTTCATTTCATTTTCACTCAAACTAAAATTTTACCAAGGCCGGCCACCATTATTATTCTTAAGGAAATATTAAAGCAAGGATTTAAGTAAAGGAAGATAATCAACATGTTTAACATCAAATCTCACATCTTTTAATCTCAAAGCTAACGTGAATAATTACTACATGCCATTTTCTTATGGTTTTCGGCTTTTAGATCAGATTCAAAATGATTTTGCAAGTTTATGCTATGTTTTAATGATTAAAGTTATATATATGCTTATTGTGTATTATATACGTTCATGGTAGTTTTTATGATATGTTTTTATGATATGTTTTAGATGAAAACCCTATTAAATGACATCCAAATGCCTTGAAAATTTAATATGTGTCAGAAATGATATTTTAGATACCGATTTCAAATTTCATAATATTTCGAGTTAATATGGATATTATATTAATATTCTACTGAAGAAAATGATTTATTGGATTATGAATTATTTACGACTAAAATAACGATTATTTGGGTTTGGAATTTTTATGTGTTGGAAAAAATATTAAAATAGATTTTCTAGAATTTTTCAATTTCCTAAGTTTTTTGATGAATATATAAAATTATTTAAGGTATGAGATTTAAATGTTTTATATATTTAATTAAGGGGAAGGGGCTTTTTATAAAATAAAATGTTTATTTAATTCTGAACATAGTGGCGGCACTTTTTTGAAAAATATTTGTTAACCGATAAGAATTTGACAAACAAAGGCGGGTTAGTTGAACAGTTGTCTTTTTTAAGTTAAGAACAAAGAAATCATACTATCTGCTTGTTTTAGACTTTTATGGCATTAAATCTTCCGACCCAGACCTTTTGACAAGGTCGAGAGGTTTATAGCTTTCAACAAGGTCAAACCAGTGCATATGGTATCAAGTTACTTGGTACGTAATGAATTGGGTAAGGTCGAAGGGTTCTTAGTCGAAAGGTTGATGACCAAAGAGGTTGGGGTATGTTTTTTTATAAACCAAAAAGCTTTCACCTACTTAGCTTTCGGATAAGATCTTTCGACTTGGTTGCTTTCAATCAAGTCAAAAGTTTAAAATAAAGGTTTTAAAACTTTAGACAAAGTCAAAAGGTTACAACTGCTTCGTTTTGTTTTGAACCTTCCGACAAAGTCGAAAGGTTTGCCTGTTTTAAAATCAGCCGCTTCTCCATGCTTTCGAAAGAGGGCTTTCGACTTAGGTGATTTATCTTTGTTTATTAAATTGAAGTATAGCCCAAACTTTCGAATGAGTTGTTTTAAAGGTGGAAGCCTATTGTTTCAAAGTTAAGTTTTAAAGCTTTCGAAGCAGAGCTTTCAAGAAAGTCGAAAGGTTTGCTTTTCAGTGGTTTCTAAAGGTTTTATTTCAATGATTTCGAGAGGTTTGAGTTCAATGGTTTCAAAAGGTTTTAGCTCAATGATTTCAAAAGGTTTGCTTTTCCATGGTTTCAAAAGTTTTTAGTTCAATGATTTCGAATGGTTTGCGTTCAATGGTTTCGAAATTTTTAGTTCAATGATTTCGAAAGGTTTGAGTTCACTTATTTTGAAAGGTTTTAGTTCAATTTAGTTCAATGATTTCGAATGGTTTGCGTTCAATGGTTTCGAAAGGTTTTATTTCAATGATTTCGAAAGGTTTGAGTTCACTGATTTTGAAAGGTTTTAGTTCAATTATTTCAAAAGGTTTGAGTTCAATAGTTTTGAAAGGTTTTAGTTCAATGATTTCAAAAGGTTTGAGTTCAATGATTTCGAAAGGTTACAGTTCAATGATTTCGAAAGTTTTGAGTTCAATAGTTTCAAAAGGTTTTAGTTCAATGGTTTCAAAAGGTAAGAGATAGAAGGTTTTCCAATGTTTTCTAAGGCAATGTTTTAAAGTGATTTTTAAAGAAGAATGTCCAATGTTTTATTGCTTTCGAAAGGTTTGCTTTTCAATGGTTTCGAAAGGTTTGGTGAATGGTTTCGAAAGGTAAGGTTTTGGCATATTGGCCTAAATAATTAAAATATTTTCACTTGGTTTTGGAAAGAGGTACTTTCAAAGATTTAGAAAGAAGAACTTTCAAATGTTTAAATTTTTCGTCAAATAAGGTTTGAGTAACAAAGATATATATATATATATATATATATATATATATATAACACGGTGATATGATTTTGATTAAAGCATATAGAATATATATTTTCCTTGTATAATTTTTATTTAAAGGTTTTAAATCATTTTGAAAATGTTTTCAAGGAAAATTATGAGAGGGGATCCTTAAGTGAAAATGACTTAGATAATAGAAAACCTAATGGGACAAGTATGTGGTCATGCCCTATACATTAGCTATTAGCCCCAACTAACTATTGTCCAAAATTCTAGTGTGTAGGGCTTTGTCATAGGTAGAATAAAATTATGATTACACACCGAAAGAAATATATGTTGCATACAGGTAGGTTATTGGTGAGCCCGAAAAACCATTAGAATCAGGAAGACCTAGAAGATATTTAGGGGAACACTATCCAGAAGCGAAATATTTAACAGATAGTTAAGGATAGACCGTGTAGAAGTGAAGTATTTTATAGATAGTTAAGGACAGACCATCCAGAAGTGAAGTATTTAACAGATATTTAAGGATAAACAGTCCAGAAGATGAATAGCTAATGGGTGTTAAATTAAATTTGATTATATTGTCTCGTAGGCCCGAGTCAGCCAAAGGTTAAAAGTTATCCAAACAAAACTTATGTGTTTGAACAGATAGTTCATTATTACCTGATATTTATGTATGGCTATATATTGATTGCTTTACAGTGTTTAATCAATTTTGATTGTAGGAAAAAGGTTTTGCAAAGATATGTTATAGAAGGATGTTAGTGAGGGGAAACCCGTTCCGCTAAGCGGCGTGTCTCGCTTAACACATTAAAATAGGATGTATTATACTATTCATACCAGGCTATATGTCTGACTCCAAAAGTTTATATTTTCCCCTTAAACTCTCGGATGCTCAAAATTAATTTGAGTAGGCTGAGGGGTTAAGGTCTTTTTCAAGCTTACTAGGATGACAAATAAGGCTACCAGGGACTTACAGGAGGCAAATGGATAGCTATTTAGGAGTTGCAGTTCTTGTTTTATGTTTTGTATTAAGTCTATTATGACTCTGATCATCCAAGGGGGTATCTTCATATACTGCTCTTGGCGTATTTGTAATAAGTATATTTTATCTATGCCTGGGAATGTATTTGGGATTATGTAAGTTGAATATGAAATATCTATTTTAATATTGAAGTAAAAGTTATATTGAAATCAGTGTTTTGTTTCATATTCAAGTGCTTCTAATATTATAGATACTATTAACATAGCCGTCTTTAATCGCCGAAAGCTAATACTATGGATGACTACAGCATCTGTAGTGCCTAGTTTTGGTCCTCTAGATAGGGGATGTTACAGCTTTGTATCAGAGCATGGTTTATGAAATACTTCAACTAATGGTTTTTGAAAACATAATCCTTAGTAATTAGAGTTAAGATCGGGGTATGGGATAACGCTTTAGTAACGTACTTGTATTATATATACACACACACACTAGTGGGAGCCCGTGCTTTGCACACGGATGTTGAAAAAATATTGTTGTTGCATAGGTCATATCCAAATGTATAAGAAATTTAATATAGTGGTAATGAAAAAACATAGTTAAACAATAGTGTTACATCATGAATAAGAATATGGTACATAAAAGAATACATAGATATATTTGGTTATGATAATCACAATTAAAATCGAACAAAACAATTACAGTGAATATGTTAAAGTTCACAGACTATTTAGAGGATAATGTGTTAAAAAATTATCCGCTAATGCATATATATATTCACTGTGGCATATAATGCCAATGTTATTGCTTTTGCAATTACACAGCAGCTTCAATGTGCATAGATATAGTTGAAGTATTCACTATGAACTGCAAACAAAAAGACACAGTGCAGTTCGATTCAATTAAATAAGAGTAACAAAAGCTTTTTGCAATGGGGACAAATATAGTAATAGGACGAAATTTGTAAACAGTCAGGAAAAGTATATGTCAATAGCTGAAAAAAGGGAGGGAAAAAAGGAAAAAGCAACAAATGTAGTATATGGGAAAAGTAGTAAGGCAGAAGATTCAATTGAAATAGAAATGATAACGCAATAAGTAAATAACATGGGTTCCAATATAAATTACTATTGTTCACTGAATCTGATCTATGTCGATGTAGGTTACAAAACACGGCATATAGCTGGTTGTAGTAACCAATATTTGGAAATATCCAAAACATACAGAAGAGAACAATTGTGAGAAGTCTATTCATTTTTCTACCTCAGAAATAACTACTAGCAACGCATATATGTTATTGGGCTTGAGCGCAAATAAGTGATGTTTTCTTGGTCCTAATAGATGCATTACATCAGTCAATTATTTTATCCATTGAAGGTATTTGTACCTGCAGCCAAAAAAAGGCAAAAGTATCATTGATGCAGTATTATTACTAAATTCTCTCACTGCTCGTCTGACCTAGCTAACTATATCTAATAATCAAACTATGACTACATGATCATCTATATAAAGATACATTCCTTAATTGTTTTCTAGAATTTTGCTGATGGTGGTGGTGCAAGTGATTTTAGAATTTACTGCAAAAAATAAAAAATAAACTCATTTAGGTGGTTATCAACATTATTCTCACTACAGCACATGTTTTGACCCAGCACTTAAACTGTGTGTCTACCTTAAGCCCGAATACAACAACTTATATGCTTATCGTATTATTGATCATCGTAATTATAAATGAAATTGAGTAAACTTAGCCAAATTATGTCATCAAACCTGGAAGGAATGTATTAAACGCTTAGCTTCACAGTTGAATCAAGCATTAATTATGTGAAGTCACCATTTATTCATCTGAAGCTATCAAAAAGCAATTTTATTTGATTAATTCAATAGTAAATGCAGTCAACAATGCTAATACATTAACTAATTTAACTACATTAGCATTAAGTGTATCAACAAAATAATTGGATTACACAAATGCAGTTAAAATATTCAGATGCAACAATAATTTTTTAATTTCGAAAATACTGTAAAATAATAACCGTTTTTGCATAATGCATTCAAATTTTAACTATAGTAAGCTCGAATAAATCATCATGTACAACCAAAATTATTACTGCATCACATAAATATAGTTGAAATATTCAATTTCTGCCATGCATAATTCAAAATTGTCATTAAATTATAACTGCATTTTATTAATGTAGTTAAATTTTAATTATATTAAGATTGAATAAATTCCTGAAATGCAGCCAAATTTATTGCTACATCACATAAATATGGTTAAAAATATTCAAATATAGTTAAATTTACCCAAAACTTGCTGGTAAATTATAATTGAATTTTCTTATTTCATTAATTCATAACTATAATAAAATTATCAAATATAGTCAAAATCATCAATAGTAAATGCAATAAAAAAATGCTAATGTAGTTAAATTAATTCAAAAAATGTCTATAAATTATTACACCATTTTTTGATGGGGTTAAATTGTAACTGCACTAAGTTTGAATAAACTATCAAACACAATCAAAATTATTACTTATTACATAATGCGGTTACAATATTCAAAGGCAACCATAATTGTATAATTCAAAAAAAATTCCTTTCGAATATGTTAAAAGATAATAAATGCATTATAATAATATTGGTAAAACCACTATGTAATGTTTATGATCATCATAATAATGCTGTTACAGAAACGCGGTACACAGCGGTGATACAAAATAATTGGATTATATAAATGCAGTTAAAACTGCTATATAAAATTACGATTTCAAAAAATTTATTTTTAGCTATCAACAATGGATATCATTGTAAAGCATATTAAATTTGAGATTTTACGGTGAAAACGATTCTTAAATCTAATTAATGTAGAAAACGTTATCACATTTCAAAATTTGGAATAGAAAGAAATTAACAATGCGACTGTTAATTTCCCAAAATATGAAGGAGGCCTGTGTGCTCTTGAAATCTAACTCAATAATAATAGTATAGTGTGTATATATATATATATATAAGTATATGCTATATATATAAGTATATGTTATATCTTTAGACTCCTATCTTAGTTAAGCTATTCATCTGTATCTCACAAAGCTTGAATACAAATATGGAAGGATGAAGAGGAAGAGTTAATCATGGAGGAGATAGCACCACCTTTAATGGAAATGCCCAACCAAACTCTAGAAGAGGTCCAGGTCAGGCTCAAGATGAAAATGTTGGTGTCGGGGTTCCTCAAGTGGACATGGGAGCCATGTATTAGTTTTTTGTAAACATGACGCAAGATAGAATTGTAGCTGGAGTTGTCAGAGGAAATGCTACTGGAGATGGAGTTCAGGAAGCTCCGATGGTCAACCAGTATGCTTATTTGAGCAAAGACTATATCAAGTTTGGAGGGAAGCTGTTCATTGGAAAGGAAGATGCAATCGAGGTGGGACACTTGGCTGCTACATTGCGAGAGGATTTTTGCCTACCTAGGATTGAATGACGAACAAAAGAGGAGATTAGCTTCAAGACAGCTTCAAGGAGCTGCTCTATTTCGGTGGAATACTGTTGTAGCCGGTGTTGATGAGGAAACCATGACTTGGGCAGAGTTTAGGAGAAGGTTTCAAGGAAGTTTTATGTCAATGATGGCGCAGTCGGCATTGGTTAGGAAGTTTGTTGAACCGAAGCAAGGAGAGATGTCCGTTCTAGAATATGAAAGAAAATTTGAAGAGTTGTCCCAATAAGGGTATGCTTTGGTTGATACGGTGATTAAGAGAAATGGGAATTTTATAAGAGGCTTAAGATGGGAGTTAATAATTGCTACCTTACCGCACTTAAAAGATCCAAGTGATATAGTGGTAGAAATGGAGCTGGGACAGGAAGAGGCGTTAACTTGTTTGAGGAAGAAAATGAAAGAGGTCCAAGTGGGACAAGGCCAGAAAAGAAAGTTTTTCCATAAAAAGAATGCTTAGAAGGGAGGAGCAAAGAAGAAGGGAAAAGCTGAGGTGGTTTGTTATATATCTGATAAGAAAGGACACTATGCTAATGAGTGTCGTATTGGAAAAGAGAAAGGAAGGGAGGTGGTTAGGAAGAAGAACATCCGATGCTTTAATTGTGATCAGATCGGTCGTTATAAGAACCAATGCAAGGTGCCTGCTAAAGAAGGAAGGGGCAAGTTTATGCATCGGATCCCGCAACTTCAAGGCCAGTTGTGCAGGAGAAAGGGAAAACTGGTTTGGGAGGCTTGCTACAGATTCACGGTATGTCTGTTAGCGTTTTATTTGATACTAGTGCATCACATTCTTTCATTTCTCGATGTTTAGTAGATAAGCTTAACCTAAAGCCCTCATACTTAGTTACTTCCTTAAGGGTTGCAAATCTGATAGGAGGGTATGCAACACTTGGGATGAGGTGTGACCATTTAGAGTTTGATTTGTTAGGTCGTACTTTTGATTATTGTTTGCATGTGTTTGATTTTTTAGGATTTGGTATTATCCTTAGGATGGATTGGTTAAGTAAATATGATGGAAGGATATTTTTCCATGATAGAAAAATATCACTTTATCACCCGGACTATAGCGATCAGATAGTTTATACCATAGAGAACCCTAGTTGTGAAGTGAATGCTTTATTGGGTATTATGGAGTTGGAGGATGAGTTGCATCGAGTCTTTATGGTTAAGAGAGCATGTTGATGTGTTTGAGTCGGTAGTTGGGTTACCACTGAAACGAACCATTTTGTTTCGGATTGATTTAGTGCCTGGAGCAGAACTGGTAAGTTGGCCACCAAGTAGGATGACACCTACGGAGATGAGAGAGTTGAAGTTGCAGTTGGTGGATTTGGAAGGCAAGAATTTTATTCGACCGAGTAGTTCACCATGGGGAGTTGCCGCGGTTTTTGCTAAGAAGCTGGATGAATGGTTAAGGCTATGTATCGATTATCGTAAGTTGAATGAGAAGATGATAAAGAATCGATATCCATTGCCGAGAATTGACGATTTGTTCGATCAGTTAAGTGGAGCTAAAGTATTCTCTCAACTGGATTTAGCGACTGGATTTCATCAGCTTAGAGTGGAAGAGGATAGTATTCCTTTGATGGTGTTTATGACAAGGTATGGATCATATAAATAGTTAGCTATGCCATTCGGACTAACTAATACGCCACCATTCTTTGTGGATTTGATGAACCGAAATTTCCGAGAGCACATGGATAGATTTGTGTTGGTCTTTATAGATGATATTCTGATATACTCTAAGGATGAGAAGGAGCTTGAAGTTCTTCTTAGATTTGTGTTTGGGACATTAAAGAAGCATCAGTTGAAGGCTAAGTTTTCGAAGTACCATTTTTGGAAGAAGGAAGTGAAGTTTCTTGGCCATGTAGTCTTAGAGAAGGGTTATCTCTAGATCCGACAAAGATTGGGGCGAGGAATAACTAGAGGAGACCCAAGATGATGACTGAGATAAAGGGTTTTCTGGGGTTGGCAGGATATTGTTAAAGGTTTATAAATTATTTTTCGTGGATAGCTACACCGATGACTAAGCTTACGTGAAAGGATGTGAAGTTTGTATGGACTGATAAGTGTGAAGAAGCATTCCAAAGCTTGAATCATTTATTGACCCATGCACCGGTGTTAGTAGTTCCGGAGGGGAATCAAGATTTGGTTGTTTATACACATGCGTGTGGAATTGGATTGGGAGCTGTGTTGATGCAAAGAGGTAAAGTGATTATTTACGTTTCTAGACAACTCAGACCACATGAAGTTAGGTATCCTACACATGATTTGGAGTTAATTTCTGCTGTTTTTGCTTTAAAGGTGTGGAGATATTACCTTTTGGGAGAGCAATTTGAGCTTTATACAAATCATAAGTCGTTGAAGTACTTGTTCTCACAAAAGGAGCTGAATAAGCGACAACAAAGATTGTTGGAGTTCATTGCTGCTTATGATTTTGGAATTGAGTACACACCTGGAAAAGAGAGAATATGCAAGTATATGATTTTTGTTTGATGATAATAAACACACACACATATATATATATATACACACATATATTCATTTAAATGTATTTGTTAATGTACTATTTTATTTTCATAGATTAAATAAATATTGCTAAATAAAATAAATAACACAGAATTTAAATTCAAATATATATTTTATTCAAACAAATATTTATTACAATTTTGAATAGTACAAATTTGAGCTCTCACTATATATATACAAATTTCAATTACATCGCAAATTTTCTTTTACAAATGCACCTCACTACATATCACTCATTCACTTGTATTTATCTTCAACTTCATTCCAGATTGAATCCGGCATCTGAGCAATCTGCAAAAAAAACACTAATGCAGTAAAATTGGAAAGAAAATATTTTGCAGTATAAAATAAAATGTGTTTTTGAAAATACTATTTGCCTCGGTTATTTGGCTTATTCGTCATTATTTAAATTTGAATTCAGCATACACGAACAACTTGTGACATGCACAATGTATCGCCATACATGCCACAAGGCCGTGCACACCGATATACAATTGATAATTACAAATCAAAAGTCAGGTTCAACTCAAGTGAAATAAATATTAAGTCACGATATTTAGCACTAGGTCAAACCCGACCAATAAGCTGGATTCAACGCAGGTGCATTATAAAATTGTCAAGTATAAGTGAATATACAACGGTGGTGAGCCATGAAGAGAGCAAAACTGTATCAAGTACACAAGTCAAATATAACCACCGTTCAAAGCAATGCTGAAGTCACAAATGAAAACAAGTTCTACATCAAAACCAAAATAGACAGCAGCTAAACCAGATAAGCATCATCAATGGAACCAGATCACAAAACAATGTACACTTGGCAAACAATGTACACATTGGCCAGAACAATATCTACACCAGACTTCGAAGCATGTACAAAGTAGCAGCAATATGCAAATTGTCAAGCACAAAACTCAAAGTGATCAGAGCACAAGCTAGATGACTCAAAGCCATATGCAAAAATCAGAGGCAGTGAAACTAGAGGAAAATGTACAAAGAAAAAACTAACTACATATGATACATGACTCGAAGGCAACTAAATACAAGTAAAGGCCTCAACATCAAACTACAACCGAGTACAGCTTAAAGTTTCAACTGCAACAACATGGTGACACAATTCAAGTTCAATAATAATCACAGAGTCCAATTTAGACAATGTCAACAAGACCACATACAAGTCCAGAACCAAATAAAGCAGTGGACACAAAGACCAGAGTCCAATGTAGACAATGTCAACAAGACCACATACAAGTCCAGAACCAAATAAAGCAGTGGACACAAAGACCAGAGTCCATGCAGACCTGACTACAAGTGTAATGCACAATGAAGACAGTTCATATATAAACAATGATGTATATAGGAAGTCCAACAAAAACATAAGGTCAACATGCTCACAAATGTAATCGACTCAAGTTTGCAACATATAACTTAATATATACATGCATGACAAGCTACATGAAGACCAACAGCAGTGGAGATGACCACCAACCAAAATGCAGACGAATTTAAGTTCAAATGCCAAAAACTCAAAGCAGGTTTTACAATATCAAACTGCCGTGCAAATTCAGCAATACATGCATACACACATACAAATGTTTGTATGCACATATATGAAGACACACATAAATAATCAAGCAGTGAATTTCAAAAATGGCCGAAGTCAAAATGGAATCAAATCCAATGCCAGAGAATTCAAAGCAGCAGTTTCAAACTAAAATCAAAACCGTGGTCATGTCGAAGTCAACAAGCACAAAGAAACGAATCCAGTCGGAGCCGTGATAATCAAGGAAGTCGAACCAAGTCAAAAATCAAAGCTGTGTTATGCAAGCTAATAAAAATATATGAAGTAACAAAGTGAGAAAAATCATCAACATCCAAACAATATCAAACAGCCAAGCATATAGCTATCAGACGAATTTGTATGAAAAATACGAACAAAAATATCGGGGATCGAACCATATAAAAACCCTTAGCATCATCGGCCAAATGATCATTCGAGTTCAAGCAAAAAAAATCATTCAACTTGAATCAAGATCGAGTTCAAGCAAGCTAATGAGTAAAAGCAAAAAAGCATAAATTACATTCCAGATTTTATGAATTGAACTCGATCATCGAAGCAGTCGAAGCGAGCTACAAGGAGACGGTCGATCGACAGAGCAAGGAGCGAAATCACATATTCGATCAATTAACTATTATCGGCAGCTTCTAATCAGAAGCCCTAATTCCATAGCAAAGAAGAACAAATGAAGCAGCCATTATCACATATGAGAAAAGGAACCGGCCGAACAAATAATAGAGAAAAAGGGATTATTTTTTTAGTGTTTTTGTTTTGGGTCGGCTTCTATAATATTTGGGCTTTAATTTAAAATTAGGGTTCTTTGTATTTAGTGTTTTATTTTTCTTTTAAACTCTTGTAATTTCTAGTCGTGTGACTAAGGGACGAACTGCGGTGGTGTAGCTCGAGAATTCGCAACTCAGTGGCTTAGTTGTGGAAGAGTTTTGAATGTAGAGTTAAGGTTAGTCGATAGCGGGTGTCGTGAGTTTACGTGTGTAAGCGTCTGACTGCTTATTCACCCTTCTTTAGGATGAAATCGATCCTACAGGAATAAGGTAGCGGATGCACTTAGCAGGAAACATCAGAATGTAGTATTGGCTATGATTGCTGAGTGGAAAGATTTGAAAGAATGATCGGCCCCTATTGTGTAGTATAGATCCTAGGCAGTTTCTAGTGCAGGAAGTGTTGTACAGTCTTGCTTTGAAGGTCGACCGGTAATGATTGAGAAGATAGCTTCTAGACAGGTGGAGGGTCACGTTCTGGCTGAATGGATCAAGAAATTTAGGGAAGGAACAAAGACCGATGACTTAAAGGATTTCAGTATTGACCAGAAGGGGTGGTTGAGAAAGAGAGGAAGGTTATGTGTTCCAAATGTGGAAGACATGAGGAAGGATGTTTTGGATGAATGCCATCGTTTGAAGTTCACTATCCATCCAGGAGGAACAAAGATGTGTCAGGATATGAAGAGAAGTTTCTTCTGGGAAGGTGTGAAACGAGACATTGGTTTATACGTTAAGCAGACCTTGAATTGCCAACAAGTAAAGGCTAAACAACACAAGTCAAGTGGATTGCTTCACCCGTTGGAAGTTCCGTTATGGAAGTGGGATTCTATCTCTATAGATTTCATTGATGGGTTGCCAATGTCTAGTAAAGAAAATGAAATCATATAGGTCATAGTGGATAGAATAACTAAGAATGCCCATTCCATTTCTATAAAGTCAACTAGGATGGCACATATTTTGGCGAAGTTATTTATGAAGAATATAGTTAGACTGCATGGAATTCCTAGTAGTATCATCAGTGTTAGGATTCTTTATTTACTAGTGAGTTTTGGAAGAGTCTATAAGAAGCAATAGGAACCCAACTCAACATGAGTATCACTTACCATCCACAGACTGATGGGTAAATGGAAAGAGTTAACAAAGTCTTGGAGCATTTGTTAAGAGCTTGTGCATTGGATTTCGAGGGATCTTGGGAGGACCATCTTCGTTTAGTCGAGTTCTCATGTAACAATAGTTATCAGACTAGTATTGGGATGGCACCGTTTGAAGCTTTGTATGAAAGACCAAGCAAATCTTCTGCATGTTGGTTAAAGATTGGGGATAGAGTTGTTCTTGGTCTGGATTTGGTGAAAGAAGCCGTGGAGAAGATTGAGTTGATCTGAGCTAGATGAAGGAAGCTCAGCCTAACCAAAAAAGTTATGCTGATAGAAGAAGGAAAGATTTGGAATTCTCTGTTGGAGACTATGTGTTTATTAAGGTTTCACCGATGAAAGGTGTGATTAGATTAGGAAGGTCAGGGAAATTAGCACCTAGATTCATTGGACCCTTCCGTATTGTTGAGAGGATCGGGAAACTTACTGATATAGTGGAGTTACCAAGTAGTTTAGCAAGAGTCCATGATATTTTCCATGTTTCTCATCTTAAAAGTGTGTTAGAGACTCGGAGACAACTATAGCACCTATGGTGTTAGAAGATTTAGTAATAGAGTCGAACTTGACTATAGTTAGAAAGTCGATTCAGATTATGGCTAGAGATGAAAAGAGGTTAAGTAATAAGATAGTCAAATTAGTAAAGGTCCAGTGGAGTGGCGATGCTAGAGGCTGTACTTGAGAGACTGAGAATAGGATTAGAGATACTTATCCAGAGTTGTTTGATGGTATGTTTTACCTATGATTGTTTTTTTGTGTACCTTATCATAATTTCAAGGACGAAATTCTTTAAGGTGAGGAGTCTATAACACCCCGTATTTTTATAACAATATTTAGGATATTTAATTAGTTAAATTAAATAAAATAATGTTAAGATTAATGGGTTGAGATCTGATTAAGCGAAGGGTAGCTGTGCCATGTTAATGTGTAGAATCAAATGAGATAACATAAACTAATATGTTAGGAAATGAGTAAGGGCAATATGGGAAATAGGATAGGCTTATACCCTAAACCCTTAGGAAATGAAACTCATGTTATTTCATTTTCACTCAAACTAAAATTTTAACGAGGTCGGCCACCATTTCAGTTCTCAAGGAAAGATTAAAGCTAGGATTTAAGTGAAGGAAGATAACCAACATATTCAACAACAAATCTCACATCTTTTAATCTAAAAGCTAAGGTGAATAATTACTACATCTCATTTTCTTATGTTTTTCGGTTTTTGATTAGATTCGAAATGATTTTGCAAGTTTATGCCATATTTTTTATGATTGAAGTTATAGAGGGAAATAAGGAAAAAGACAAACTTTGAAGAAAAAAATTAGGCTTAAAGACATGAAGTTTTATTTTCAAACTGAAAGACAAATGCTAGTTATAAGTAGCATTATATTCAACTTTTACACTATACAAAATGCTAGTTATATCCAACATTATATTCAGTTTACACTATACAAAATGCAAGTTATAACTAGCATTGTCCTTCGGTTTAAAAAGCAAACCTGCTGTCCTTCAACCTAATTTTTTTCTAAGTTTGTCCTTGTCCATATTTTCCTGAAAGTGATATATGTGCTTGTTAATTGAATTATATATGTTCATGTTAGTTTTTATGATATGTTCGGCATGAAAACCCTATTAAATGACATCCAAATGCCTTGAAAATTTAAATATAGGTCAGAAATGATATTTAGGAGATAGATTTTAATTTTCTTAATTTTCGAGTTAAGATGGATTTATATTAATTTTCTAGTGAAGAAAATGATTTGTTGGGTAATAAATTATTTATGGCTAAGATAATGATTATTTGGGTTTGGAATTTTTATATGTTGGAAAACATATTAAATAGATTTTTTGGAATTTTTTCAAGTTTTTCCTAAGTGTTTTAATGAATATATAAAATCATTTAATGTATGGGACTTAAATGTTTTAGATATTAAATTAAGGAGAAGGACATTTTATAAAATAAAATGATTATTTAATTCGGTAAATAGTGGCAGCACTTTTCTAAAAAATATTTGTTAACCAATGAGAATTTGACAAACAAAGGAAGGTTAGTTGAAAAGTTATCTTTTTTAAGTTAAGAATAAAGAAATCATACTTTCAGCATGTTTCAGCCTTTTATGGCATTAAACCTTCCGACCCAGACCTTTCGACAAGATCGAGAGGTTCATAGCTTTCGACATATCAAACCAATGCATATGGTATCAAGTTACTTGGTACGTAATGAATTGCACAAGGTCGAAGGGTTCTTAGTCGAAAGGTTGATGGCCAAAGAGGTTGGGGTATGTTTGTTTCATAAACCACAAAGCTTTCGCCTGCTTTGCTTTCGGATAAGAGTTTTCGACTTGGTTACTTTCGACCAAGTCAGATGTTTAAAATAAAGGTTTTTAAACCTTCTGACAAAGTCGAAAGATTACTACTGCTTTGTTTTGTTTTGAACCTTCCGACAAAGTTGAAAGGTTTTGCCTGTTTTAAAATCTGCCGCTTCTACATGCTTTCAAAAGAGAGCTTTCAACTTAGGTGATTTATCTTTGTTTTTCTAATTGAAGTATAACCCAAACTTACGAAGGAGTTGTTTTAAAGGCGGAAGCCTGTTGTTTAAAAGTTAAGTTTTAAGGCTTTCGATGCATAGCTTTCAACAAAGTCAAAAGGTTTTCTTTTCAATGGTTTCAAAAGTTTTTAGTTTAATGATTTTGAAAGGTTTGAGTTCAATGGTTTCGAAAGGTTTGAGTTCAATAGTTTCAAAAGTTTTTAGTTCAATGATCTCAAAAGGTTTGATTTTCAATGGTTTTGAAAGATTTTAGTTCAATGATTTCGAAAGCTTTGAGTTCAATGGTTTCGAAAGTTTGAGTTCAATGATTTCGAAAGGTTTTAGTTCAATGATTTCGATAGGTTTGAGTTCAATAGTTTCGGAAGGTTTTAGTTCAATGATTTCGAAAGGTTTTAGTTCAATGATTTCGAAAGGTTAGGGATGGAAGGTTTTTCAATGTTTTCTAAGGAAATGTTTTTAATGATTTTTAAAGAAGGATGTCCAACGTTTTATTTCTTTCGAAAGGTTTGCTTTTCAATGGTTTCGAAAGGTTTGATGAATGGTTTTGAAAGGTGAGGTTTTGGCATATTGGCCTAAATAATTAAAAGGTTTTCACTTGGTTTTGGAAAGAGGTAATTCAGAGATTTAGAAAGGAGAACTTTCAAATGTTTAAATGTTTTCATCGACTAAGGTTTAGTAAAGAAGATATATATATATATATATATATATATATATGTATGTATATATATATAACATGGTAATGTGATTTTGAGTAAAGCATAAAGAATATATATTTTTCTTGTATAATTTTGATTTAAAGGTTTTAAATCATTTTGAAAAAAAAAATCAAGGAAAATTATGGGTAGGGATCCTTAAGTGAAAATAACTCAGATAATCGAAAACCAGATGGGACTAGTATGGGGTCGCACCCTATACATTAGCTATTAGCCATAACTAATTGTTGTCCAAAATTTCAGTATTTAAGGCTTTGTCATAAGTAGAATAAAATTATGATTACACACCGAAAGGAATATATGTTGTATACAAGCAGGTTATTGGTGAGCCCAAAAAACCACCGAGACCAGGAAGGCCTAGGAGATGTTTAAGCTTGGGACAGATCGTCTAGAAGGGAAGTATTTAATAGATAGTTAAGGATACACTATCTAGAAGTGAAGTATTTAACAGAGAGTTAGGGACAGACCATCCAGAATTAAAGTATTCAACAGATAGTTAAGGATAAAAAGTTCAGAAGATGAATAGCTAATAGGCGTTAATTAATTTTGGTTATATTGTCTTGTAGGCCCGAATCAGCCAAATGTTAAAAGTTATCCAAACAAAAATTATGTGTTTGAACAGATAGTTCATTATTACCTGATATTTATGTATGGCTACATAATAATTTCTCTACAGTGTTTAATCATGTTGATTGCAGGAAAAAGGTTTTGCAAAGATATGTTTTAGAAGGATGTTAGTGAGGGGAAACCCGTTCCGCTAAGTGGCGTGGTCTCGCTTAACATATTAAACCAGGATGTATAATACTATTCTTACCGGGCTTTATGTCTGACTCGAAGTTTATGTTTTCCCCTTAAACTCTCGGATGCTCAAAATTAATTCGAGTAGGGTGAGGGGTTAAGGTTTTTTCCAGGCTTAGTAGGATGACGAATAAGGCTACCAGGGGCTTACAGGAGGCAAAAAGATAGTTGTTTAAGAGTTGCGGTTCTTGTTTTATGTTTTGATGTATTTTCACTATGTTTTCTATTAAGTCTATTATGACTCTACGACTCTAATCATCCAAGGGGGTATCTTCATATGCCGCTCTTAAGCATATTTTATTTGTGCCGTGGAACGTATTTGGGATTATGTAAGTTGAATATGAAATATATATTTTAAATATGTTGAAGTAAAAGTTGTTTTGAAATCTATGTTTTGTTTCATATTCAAGTGCTTCTGATATTATAGATAGCATTAACATAGATGTATTTAGTCGCCGCAAGCTAATACTATAAATGACTGCAGCATCTATAGCGCTTAGTTTTGGGCCTTTAGATAGAGGATGTTACAAGTAGTAAATCCTTTTCTCTATTAGTAAATTAGACATATCGAGTTAATGTGCTAATTCTTGTGTGTGCAGGAATGTTGTATGAGCACAGTGCAATAGGCATGTATCGTGATCATCCTTACAAGGATAGTTATGAGTTCTTATATGCATACGCTATATGTATAACACTCACTCATCTATATCTCTAGAATATTCTGATTTATCTACATTATATGATGTTCTGAATATTTTTTATTGGTATGTTTATTAATTTGTATTAATACTACACACGTAAAATTTTCAATTCTGATCCTCAAAAAGGTAAATAAGACGTGTCTGTGTTAGTATAAAGATATATTAACATTCGATCGTCCTTAACCAGCCGCATTCTCCAGATTAGCATATGACATTACGTGTAATGTTTTTTGCTAAACTGGACATAGCGATGGGGTCGTTACGGCTATATATATCAAGTGTATATGTTGTTTTGGGCATATGAGCCATTTATAACAAACTGTTGTCTAAGCCAAAGTTACTTGTATTGTCCCTTCACTTATAATTCTCGGGTATCCTCATGAGTACGTTGTGACTATGCATGGTACCTGATTAGTCCAGATGAGCAAGAGGCTTATCGATTATTTATTCCATTCGAGCTTTATTATAAATTCCCATCGTGCATTGTTTTGAATACTCAGCGCTTATTTATGTTATTAAAGACAACTTGTTTATGTATTTATTTATGCAGTGTCAACTTATTTTCTGTATGGCTATTTTGTAGATTTTCCATTTCAATATTTTGAAGTTTATCTAGTGGTGTTTTATTTGATTATACTATTGTTTCGTTTATTTAATATTTATATCTATTTATTTTATCCACGTACAGTGAGATATACGATATGTTATTGGATTATTAGTTAAATTTCAACACAGACTTTCTATGTGCTAGGTGTTTAGCTATGCAAAAGATTCATTTGTAGGCACTGGGCAATGGAGGATGCCAAATAACTTTAATGATAGTTGTAATAGCTTTGATGTCACACTTTTTTTGGTATCAATATGAATTACCAAAATGCCCCTTTATATATATTGTTAAATCTTAATCACTTAAAAATAGGATCTAATATTAAACTTCTTTTACAAATTCAAATGTCCTTAAAGGTAGGATCTAACAATTAAACATGCTTTACAAATTCGAAATGCTTCTAAAAATAGTGTCTAAAGTTAAACCTCCTTTACAAATTCAAAATGCTTCTTTACAAATATACAAACCTTAATACCACTTGAAAATAAAATAAAAAAATCATTTTTTAACTAATTTAAACATATACAATATATAAAGAACACAATTCACGCACAAAATGCGTGTCGTAACACTCGTTTTAACATAAAAGTAATAGAGGAAAATGTTAACTATTATTGGTTTCCTAAACCTTGCGAAATATCAGGAAGATGTGATGCTATGGGAAATTAAGACGAATAGATTACTTCGTTAGGCTTTAGCATTATTTTATAGATTTCACATGCATTAGAAGGTAAAAGCGTTCAATAATTGGCTAGAAATTTTACTTGTCAATTCAAGTCTACCACGTTATTGCTCGTGATCTGTCTTGATCCCGGGATATAAGCGTCATGGTCCAAGCGAAAGGAAGTTTCTGCATAAAGGACAATAAGTCTCTACTTGCTTATGCAAAGAACTGAATTACAATGTATGTTTGAACTTTTCGTAACCTCCGGTTTTAATGCAGTTGATTTGATGTCCAAACGAGAAAGAGCACAGTAAAATGAGCAATTTGTCAGTTAATTTATTTTTAAATCATCAACTGTGCTTGACTTATGGAATGCAACCGCATGATTTGATCGACTTATCCAAATTTCTTATCCAAAAGAAAATTAATGAAGATTTGTAGCCAAAGAATATCATTGGGATGGTAACGTTATTCATATGGCAAGTGGTCATTGAAATTAATGGCATAATAACGCTACCGAGAATGGTAAGTGGTATATGAGGTCAAATCGAATTGAGGGCAAGTTCATAAATGATATTATGTTTTCATTATTTTGAAATTTGAAATGAGAATGGAAGGTGATTTTTTTCCCATAAGAAAAATGAAAAATACCCAAACAACGAAGTTTTCACTTGGCGTTAAAACTCTAAGAAGAAATAGGTTTCTCAAGCACGTACCGACATACTTGTTAAAGTGTTTTCAATTTTGAAATTTGAATTAGTGATTTTTTTTCAACTTTTCAAACCATTAATCTACTGAATTAACCATATTGTCAAAGAACATTTGTTTTTAACTAATTATTTTGTGGTTGATATATTTTGTTATTATAATTTTTGAATTTTTTTGGTACAAAAAATTACTATGTTAATTAAATTAAACTGATATTAAATTTTGAGTTAGTGCAAATATTTTGTAAAATAAAAAACATACTAGAATAGAAGAATGCATTAGAATTTAAAAATAAATCAAAAATAGAAGATACATTAAAACTAAAAGAACAATAAAAAACTTGAAAATCATGCAAATGAATGTCACTTTTCAAAATAACATTTAAAAATATAGTACTATTTTTCATAAGACAGTTATAAGTTTTCGGTAGACTTTTGACGAATATATTTGACCCCATTTGATAACACAAACTTAAGCTATGCTTAAAAAATGTGTTTTCTGTTGCAAACGGAATAGAAAAAAAGAAGTAAAAAAGGATTAAAATGTTAATCCATTTTTAATTTCGTGTTTTCATCCAAAAAACGTGAATACGAGGCATATATTTTTAGAAAATAATCAGTTTTGAAAAATAAAGCTAACATATGAAAAGGAAAACAAATCTATTTTGTTTTTCTTGTTTTACGAAATTACAAAAAAATGAAAACCAATTCATTCCATCCATCGTACCTTCATCCCCTCTATCGTTCCTTCATTGTCATCGTGATAGTTTAAAAAATTTCTCTTCCATCTTTTCGTATTCCATCATGTATGTCAAAAACAAAAAATACGAAATACAAAATTAAACCAAATAGACCCTTAAAGTTTCCAAAAAATAACATTCAATGAAAAATGTAAACTATCGAATTTTCCCGTACTTCATCGGGTGGCCAAAATGATCGTTGTCCAGTTCAGTACTTCCTACGTCGAAAGTCTAATACCATGTCCATAGTTGGGTACATGTTAAACTAATTGAATCAAAACGCTAGTCTACTTCGTTATATAACACGGTATCACCGTAATTGGTAAGTTAACATAATGTCAAAATCTCTGGCCAAAGTAAATCGGTTAATAAATAAATGTTACTAGACTGAACCAAGGTCTTTAAATATGATATATGCAATTAATAGAGTTTTTGACCGTAGCTCAAACTCTAGATATATGAGTGATACAGTGGTGACAAAAAGAATATGTGTGCAAACTATCGTTGCTAGGCGCTCTTAAATTATATTAGAAATTTGATTTCTCCTAAATGATATGTAAGTGTTGAAGTTGACCCTATACTGTACTTCAGCAAAGTCCATACAGACTTTAATATTTGAATTGTTTAAATATTGACTATAGATCGAATTCACACCACGTTATCAGCTTATTTTGAATTTGACCAAGGAATTTATAAATGTTATAAATTTAAATTAATACAAATGTTATATTAGTATATGACTATTTTTAATTATTTTTTAGACTTAAAATCGATCGAAATGATATATAAGAGTCATACGACTGTTCGATCTATTTAGCAGCCAAGAATTAATAAACTTAACGTTGATTAAAATTGGATTCAACTAGGATTTTGACCATGCTTGGTCATCCCTATGGTGGACATATTTCAGGCTGTAGGAAGACTAAACCAAGTCTTCTAGGGTATGAGCACACTGAGGGAGAAAAAGGTGTTAACTGTTGAATATTAATGGCCGAGCCTCCATGTTGTTTTGGACATATTTTTTGCTCTCACTTTTCTTCATAATTTTCGATCATATCCATCTTGGTGCTGCCATCTTTTTGAAGTTCCAAATCAAAGAGAAGGAGGAGTCTAAAGCGCTCAAATGGAAAGTCTACTCAGACAACGTGTCGATTGTCGGCTAGCTCTTTTAGGAGATAAGGTAAATTATCCCAATCTATTTTTATTTCACAAGTATATACCCATTTATGTCATATTGTTATTAAATATTTTTGACCACCTTTATCTATTAAAAAATATACTTTATAATTTGTATACATATATATATAGTTAAGTGTATATATGTATTATTATTTAAATATTATATATATATATATATGTATATATATGTATGTATCTATGAATGAATGAATGTATATATGTATGTATGTCAAGGACCACTAGCTCAACTGGTTAATGGTACAACAGTCTAAACATAGTTTCTATAGGTCACACATGCAAACCCTCGAGACATCCAAATGTGTGATCTGCTTAAATAAATTATCCCTCTTACTATCAACACACATAGTTACACATACACACACACATCATAATTTATTTTGGTAACAAAAAATTCAATTTTAAAACTGAAAACGTTATTTACGCATTTATACAACAAAATCTATTTTGGTTTAAAAAAATATTACTATAATTTTGTTTGCTGGTTTCAAACATTAAAAAGTTGTTTTTAATTTACATATATATGTATGTGTACGTACATACATACATGTGTATATATATATATATCAACATGAATTTCACAGACAGATACAAACACACACACAAATATATATATATATTAAAAAATATTTCAGTTTAGTTTCATGATAAATGAATATATACATATATAACTTTATTTTATTTCATAAGTCAAGTGGCTTTTTATATTGAAGTTCCTTGATTTATTCAAAATAGATTTTTGGCCAGAATTTTTTTTTGAAATCGGGTAAGAATTTTATAAAGGCATTTCAGCCCAAAGTTAAAAGCCCAAGCCAGTGGCCCAAGTCACACATACAATGAATCCGACAGAAACAAACATAGCACTCGAACTTTCCAAAAATAAAATCAACGAAAAACAGCTGCTCCTTCTTCTTCGGCTTTCATGGCGGCTTGAGCTGAACAAGGTAACTTGTACTTGAGATACGTGCCAATGGAAAGCTCCGATCCTCTTCTCTAGTTCGAGCTCAGTCTCGTACCCATGAGGTTAATGCCCAATTTGTGGTTCTTCTCTGCACTGATCGCATGTCATTTATAGCTAGTTTACTAACCTTTGTACAATTTCTTTGTTTATTCTGAAACAAACGATGATTTCTTTCCTTCCACATGCTCCAAACAATTATAGTGATAACTATGCTGTTCAGTTTGGTTTCCATGTCTTCGCCGTGCCACCTCTGAACTAGTTAATTGATTTCTTCCTCCAATAAAATTGGTTGAGATGATGAATTTGTTTGGGTTTTGCACATTTTCCACAGCTTTATCGAGAATTTGCAGGAGAAGAAGAGATGTTCATGAGTTTCTTCTTCTTGATTACATAATACACATTTATTTTTTGTTAAAATCACCTATTTCACAAGTCTATCCTTTGTGGGCAATCTTTTGAGAACTGCTTTATAAGCAGTAAAGGCCATTTTAGGGCTATTGGCACGATTCCAAATAATTTTGCTCCATACAACTTTATTTTCTCGATGTCTTACCTCATTATGAGCTGATTTAGTGGTAAATTCATTCCCAGTAGGCTTCCACATCCAAATATCATTTTCTCTGCCACTAAAGATTGGCATAAATTGAATTTTTTCCGTGATGTCTTGATTTATTGGTAGCAAGGAGCAATTCCATTCATTATTGTTAATTGTATCTGTCACTTTTTCATCTGGACATCCATAATCAGAAAAGGTATTAAGTCCTAGGATATCAATCAAGGATTCACCTAGTATCCAAGGATCCTTCCATAAGTCAGTCTCTCTGCCTGTAGCAATTTCTCTTACACAGCATGAAGCTAGTGTTTTTCTTACCCTTATGATTGCTTTCCAGTTTGTAGATGCGTTGTTGTCTATTTGCATGCACCAGAAATTGCCTCTAATATATCTTTTTCTCATCCAGTTTCCCCACAAGCCTTTTCCTTTAATAATTCTCCAGGCTTGTTTCAAAGTGTAAACCATCCTCATGTCTTTAAGTTTTCTAAGGCCCACACCTCCTTCCTCTTTAAGCCTGCATAAGTTTTCAAATTAATTTTATGCATGCCACCTTTTCATATAAAGTCTGCACAAACTTTTTCTATTTTCTGTATTGAGGCATCAGGTAACTGGAAAGTTTGTAACCAGAAGTTGACCTTGGAATGAATAATCGTGTGCCCCGGTTCAATTCTGCCTGCTAGTGATAAGAGTCGGAACTCCATCCCTGCAATCTGTCCCTAATTGAAGAGATCAAAACTGCATATTCTCTGTCAGTAATCTTATTGGAGGATAGAGGAACACCTAAGAATTTAACAAGGAGTATGCCTTCTTTCACACTTAAGTAGTCCAAAATTTCACTTCTCATGTTGCATGTTTTATTGAAGTAACATTTAGTTTTTTGTACATTCATTTTAAGACCTGTGAATCTCTCTAAATTGTAGAAAATTACAGCATTAGCCGATGTATAGCTGGACTTTATACATATGAGCAGGTCATCTGCATATAGTAAGTGGGTCACGATAGGCTGAAAATTATATGTAGGCTGAATTGATTTGTTGTATGTTGCCAGCTCCATCTATAATGAAAAATACTCCATGGCAATTGCAAACAAGTAAGGGGAAAGAGGGTCACCCTACCTGATACCTCTCCTGGAACCTATAAAATCTTATGGTATGCAATCAGAATTGAGAAGGTTGGTGTAGAGATACATTCTTTTATTATGTTCACAAATTTTGAGGGGAATCCCATAGCCTTTAGCATATGGATGATAAAATTTCTATTTATTTTATCATATGCTTTGTGAAGATCCACCTTAAGACAAAGTTTGTTCGCACCCGGTTTGTTGAAGTTTCTTATCAATTCATGTGCCATCAATGAGTTTTCAGCAATGCTTCTGCCTTTGATGAACGTTGTAACGACCCACTATTTTGGACCAATCAAATCGACAATAATCCACACATGTCAGACTTGAATAATTCCATATAGCATATTGTAATAAAATTTGGAGCAAATAAAATCAATAATAGAATCACAGAAACAGAAATATCAGAATAACTCGCAGCGGAAATTTAAGTACCATAGTAGTTCATGAAGCTACTATAACAAAGTCTCAAAACATATATATAATATCAGTCTAGCAACAAACACAACAGAAATCTCAAAGACATAGAAGTTAACTAATACAAGAGCTGAAATAGAACAACTGAAACTGAAATATATAAATAACTAGATAAGCATAATCTCCAGCAATTCCTAGCTCTAAAAAGAGAAATCCAAAGCTGTGAATACTCAGGTTGACCCGAGCGTAAAGATAAACACAAAACACTCGAGTCAGGACATACATACTTATACAATGTAAACCAACTCAAGTAAACTGCAGTAAATGTACAAGTAACCTAAAGGATGCTTGGGACCGTCCATCCTCTAAGGATCCGTTAAACTATTTACTATGTAGTAACATTGCGCTATTATAATAATGTCTACAGTAAAATAAACTTACTTTTAAATAGCGTTAAAGGGTTACCCATATAGCCCCCAACACGTAATAGTCCCAGTATTCCATCCAATATCAGCATACCTCCAGATTGGGAGGCTACCTTAAATACTCCATGGGCTACAGAAGAAAAAAAAAATCGTAGTAAAACTCGCTATGGTAGGTGACACAGCACAACTAGGCAATGCCATGGTAGATATACCAATTACACTTTCGGGCTGGTGGTAACGTAGAAGCCATTATGCCTACCTCGGAACACACTCCCAATCAAAATCGGAGGACGGCCATCAAATCAATCACAAGTAAGAGTATAGTATCGAAGAAATGTGTCCGATAGGAGGAATGACCTCACTTGGCCCGTCAAACGCTCTTTTTATAGCCACCTTAAGCCAACTCACGGGAGTCGGGTCCATGTTCATACCATAATAGGATCGTCGCCACCATCCTACTTCATTCTGGAATCTCCACCACGTACACAGTTGTTAAAGTGGTTTTCGGTATCGACAGAAAGTATGTCCATATCCGATCCCGGTCTCTTTAACAACCAATCGTTATTATAACCCGTGGTTATAAATTTAAAAAAATGTTTATATTTCAAATCAAAATACTTCATTTAAACCATTTAAAAGTGAAGTCATTATACTCACTGATCAAATATTCAATTTCCAAAAGTTTAGCTTTTCTGAGCTCATTTATTTAGTTAAAAACTACAAAACATTGAAATTTCAGTTTTCATAGCACTTAGAAAATGCTGCAGCAGGTTATATTTGAAAAAAATTCAATTCAGCAAAGACAGCATTAAAAAACTGCTGTAATGGTTCAGTTTTAGTTTAAAAATTGTTCAATCCAGCAAAGACAGCATTTACAAAATTGCTGTAATAGTTCAGGGTTCAAATTAAAAGATTTAATTCAATTCTGCAAAGAAAGCGTTTACAAAATTGTTGTAGTAGTTCAATTATATTCAAAAATCTCATTTTAGCCAACTGCAGCACTTAATAAGTGCTACAATAGCTCTTTCATTAGCTTGAGGTTCAAGTTTTAGTTTCTGCAACTACAGCACTTACCAAGTGCTGCAATAACCCTTAGTTATTTTTAGCCTTTTAGTTCACTTCTACAACTACAGCACTTACAAAGTGCTTCAGATTCATTTATTCAAGATTTTAGTTCATTTTCAGAAACGATAACATTTCTGAAGTGCTATTAATTTTTTTTTCCAGATTTACAGTAGAATTTCAGCAACAATTAAACTTCAATTTAAAGCATTTTAACTTATAAAATTTCATATTTTCCACTCTAAAATGGTCATTTAATTTCCCTTTAACTTATGATTTTTATAAAGTAAATTTCACAAATAAGTATCAAATTTCTCAATGCTTCACTTATTAAAGTCAATGTACAATTTTCCCTAATTTTTTTGCATTTACTTTACACTTAAATTTAATTTATCATTTCATAAATTAAACTTAATTTCCATTTTATTTTCTTAACTTAACTTTTATTTTTAAACCAAATTTCACATTTCCAAGTCAAGTTATATTTCAAATTACACTTTTAAGCATTCATTTATTTAACCATTTTAGTTCATAAAAAAATCAATAACACTTTATTAATTCATTTAAATTCAAATTTAAATCAAATTATCATATATTTTTTATATTTTTAAAATACTTTAAAAATTCCTGAAAAATATATATAATAACCACGGGTCTGTATAATATTTTCTAACCTAAGTCAAGTGATACGGATAATATATCATTTCAATCCGCAATTTACAAAGAAAAATCCGGGTTCTATCATTTCAAACCTGCAATCCCAAGTTAAATAAAATAAATAAAAATTGCTCAGGCCTATCATTTCAGCACATAACGATTTTTCCTTATTCTAAAGTCCGTTCGGATATGTAACATTTCAACCCATAGTGATTCTATTCTATAGGGAACTTGCAGTATGAGAACAGAATAAAACAAACAATATAGCAACATGTAGTAGTATCAGATGATGTGACAGGTTTATAAACAAGGGTTAACATCATATGATTCATATCACAGGCAGGCATAACATGATATAATATTTCTACACATTCACTTGTTATCAATTCACAGTTCTATATGTATGAATGTCAAGCGTGAATACTCACCTTTTTAAGTTGGAGTTAGCAAATCAAAAAACACAGATAAATCCAGAAAGCACGATACAACATGACTTTTGATTCAAGTGATGGAGAGCTAAGATGTTGATCTTGTAAACAACAAATAAGACAAGACAATATAAACATAAATATTCAACACAAAACATCATTAAAACAAATTTTAAATAAAAAGCAACAAAGAATACAATAGTTGTGTTTTAGACTCGGCCTAGGGGTTCATATGCTCGACAATAGTTGTGTTTTAGGCTCGGGTATGGGTCATATAGGCACGGCTACAAGGAGATGTGAAGGGGTAGGAGTTACAAGGTGAAGAAGGTTAAAGGACAAGGCGAAAAGGAAGGTTTTTGAGCACAACTTGGCTCGGCCTGGTCAACATATGGGCTTAGCCCTGCATGGTTCAGGTCAGGTCAGTACTGAAGTTACGGCCAGAGGTGAAGTACTTGCTGGTGGTGGTGGCTAAGGGTGGTGGCTGAAGTGAATATGGAGGGGATAGTGGAATATAGGCTCGGCTAGGCATGTTTTGGTGGAGTTTTTGCAAAGCTTGAGGTGATGGCTTCTTCTAGTGGTCACGGCCAGATCTGGATAAGGGAAAAAGTGTGGTTGCTACCCTGGATGGTGAAGGCGATGGTTGATGGAGAAGAGGGTAGAAATGGTCGAGCAAAGAACAAGAAAGATCAAGGCAAAAATCAATGAAGATGAAGAGAAAAATGAGAAAAGAACCAATTAAAAACGTACCAAAATATTTTCAGAAATGAATTGCCGTGAATTGTTGAAGTAATGAGAAGTTTTCTCACATGAATTAGTAAATGAAATACACGGCTAACAAAGAGAAATGGACGGCTAAAGATAAAAAAAATGAAAAGCCAAAGGAAATGAAAAGTCGCAAGTTGAAAAGGCTTTGTCTCTTCAAATTTCTAATTCTTTTAAATTCAAGATAAACAAATAAAAATTAAGTAAATAAAATAAAAATGAAAACAAAATAAAGTAGAAATTAAAATAAATATTCTTTTAGGAAAAATAGAAAATAAATAAGAAAATAGCTTATTAATTTGAAACTAGAATTAAAAATTGTAAACAAAATACAATTAACTTTGGAAAATTACCACTACACTTCTAAAATGTTTTAAAATAAAATCTTGAAATAAAATCGATTTTAAAAATATTTTCAAAATGAATTGAAATCTAATTCAAGAATATATTCAAAATCTAGGGTTGTTACACTCTCCCCCACTCAAATCTTTTCGTCCTTGAAAAGGAATGAGGTACGGAAAACGGAAAACACGAAAAAAGATAGAATGAAATAGGATTAAGACAAGATGACAAGAAGATTAAAATTATACCTAATAACTATCATTGTAGGTGAATTCGACAAGATGGAGATGATCTTCCCAAGATTCTCCTTAATTAAGCACACAAGCACGAAGAAGATCTTTGAGAATCTGATTCACTCTTTCCGTTTGACCGTTGATCTGTGGATGCTAAGCAGTACTCAGATTCAGATGAGTACCCAAAGATTCCTGAAAAGCTTTCCAAAACTGACTTGTAAAGATAGGATAATGATAAAAAACAATACTAAGAGGAACACCATGGAGACGAATAATCTCTTTCATATAGATCTCAGACAAGCTAGAAGCAAAACGGGTAGATTTGACCGGAATGAAATGAGCGGACTTGGTCAGTATATCCAAAATAACCCAGATAAACTTAGAATTCTTGCGAGTCAAAGCAGTGAGAGGTGCAGCAACCCGAGCAAAATTCTTAATGAATCTTCCGTAATAACCGGCAAGGCCCAGAAAACTTTGAATATCAGAAGGAGACTTAGGAGTTTCCCAATCTTGTAACAGAATAGGAAGAAATAAGAACAATAGAAAAGATAGAATAATTAAATGAGGAAGGAAAAAGAAAAAGAAAGAAAGACTTACATTGATCGCAGCGATCTTGACTAGATCAACAGAAACTCCATTACTAGAAACAATATGTCCAACGAATCGGACTTCATCCCTCTAGAAATGACATTTAGAAAATTTAGTCTTCAATTGATGATTTCTAAGAATTTCCAGAACAGATTTCAATTTCGACTCATGCTCTTTCTGGGTCTTACAAAAGACAAGGATATCATCAACAATGACTGGAACAAATTTATTAAGCACATCACAAAAACACGATTCATCAAATCAACAAAGAAAGAAGAAGCATTAGTCGACCCAAAAGGCATGACTAACCATTCATAGAACCCATTCTGAGTACGGAAAGTAGTCTTAGGAATACTTTCCTCATCAACTCCGAGCTGGTGGAAACCTGTGGCAAGATCAAGCTGAGAGAAAATAGTGGCACCATAAAGCTGATCAAACATATCATTGATATGAGGCATTGGATATCTGTTTTTCATAATGGGCTTGTTCAGCTCCCTATTATCAACACACATCCTCAAGGATCCATCGGACTTAGTAACGAAAACCACCGCTGCTCCCCATTCTGAATGGCTAGGTCTGATCAGATCTTTGGAGAACAAGTCCTTAATTTGCTTTCCCAACTCAACCTTCTTGCGGGTTGCCATTCTTCTAGGAGGAAGAACTACAGGTCGAGCTCCAGGAATAAGATCAATACGGAAATCAATTTCCCGCTTAGGAGGTAAAGCAGAGACTTCACCAAATACATCAGGATAGAATCTAACCACACGGGTCGAATGAAGATCACCGGGAGAAGAATCCAAAGAATAAATAAAACTGCCAGCAAAATGCTGAGGCATGCAGCACTGAATAATCAAAGGATTTCCTTGATCATCAACAAGATAAATAGACCGGGCTTTACAAGAGATATGGGCATCATGCCTACCAAGCCAATCACTTCCAAGCAATAAATCAAAAGCATCAAAGCCCAGGACATAGAAATCGCCACTAAATCGATGATCAGAATAGAGAAGTTTCACTTGCTTACAAATCCGACTAAAGTTTGCAGGGCCTCCAATGGGATTTGAAACGCATAAAGGTACAAAAGCATACTCAAGAGAAAGGAGATGCTCGAATTTATCACATAAATCAAGAGAAATAAAACTATGGAAAGCTCTAGTACCAAATAAAACACGAACAGGATGAAGAAAAGGTGCCCTGAAGAGTACCTTGGTCATCACTAGGAGTAGGAGCTGGAGAAGATGCAGAGATGACAGCAAATATACCGGAAGGCTTACCTAACCGAGTAGGAAGAGGAACAGCTGCACCAGCTAAAGTAGGGAAACTATTGGCATAGTGTCCCTTCTGATCACATTTGAAGCAGGTGATGACAGAAAGGTCAATAGGCTGCCTTAGAGAAGGAGAAGATGATGAAGATCTCAAACCTGGATTCTTGAGCCAATTCTTCTTATGCTGTTGGAAATTAGGCTTTCTCTTCTTAGAGTTTGCAGAGGAAGACTGAGACAAAGGAGCACCAACAATAGAAGGACTCTTAGAAGTAGGGTTCTCATAATGAATAGCCATATCCATAAGTCCAGTGAACGGAATGTGAACATGGGCAATAAGATGACATAGTACTCAGGACGAGCACCAGTAATAAATTTTCATTCTTCTTGAGAGGAGTGTCTATCAGACCAGGACCGAACTTAGCAAGTTCGTTGAACTTCCTCTCATACTCTGAAAAAGACATACTTTCCTGCTTGAGATCCATGAACTCCCTATAAAGCTGGGATTTCCCGGCCTAGGGTATCCACATAGCAACGAAAGCATCCCTGAAAAGATGATAGATAAGCTTAGAAAAGGCATTAAAGAGATAGAAAAACAGAATTCAAATAAACAAAGAAGATAGAGGAACTGCTTCCAAGTAAGATCAGCCTCGACGGTGTTAGCCGTAACAGACTCCCACCAATCTTCGGCAGCCTCCTGCAACTGTCATGCTGCTAACTGACGCTTTTGAGCATCAGTAATCTCAAGACCAATAAATATCCTCTCTAAACTCCGTAACCATTATCGAGCTTCAATAATGCTCTCTGAACCGGTAAACTTGGTTCTACCAAGTTGAGAGAATTTCTTACAAAGAACAGTAAACCTAACAGGTGCAACAGGCTGAGGAGCTGAGGCAATACCATGACCCCTACCTCTAACATTTCCACGATTCATCCTGAAAAGTCAAGAATGAATTTTAGGACAAAGGTAAAGAGAAGACAAAGATAAATTTACTTGGAAAGATATCCTAAAGAAAGAAAATGCTAACAAGGTAGATACGAAAGGAAGGAAGTTTAAAAAAAATCCTTTAAAACAAGATAATTTTATATCAAAATAATCTTTGAAAAATCATTTTAAAATCAGTTTATACTTTGAAAATACGTTCTCTCACAAAGAAAATGATCAAGAGGTTGATTTCACTCATTCTAGGGTATTCCTACCCTACCGCTAATGAGTTTTTGCTCCGTAGGCTAAGGTTTGCCTAAAAACCAAAGCTCTGATACCAACTGTAATGACCAACTATTTTGGACCATTCAAATCGACAATAATCCACACATGTCAGACTTGAATAATTCAAAATAACAGATCGTAATAAAATTTGGAGCAAATAAAAACAATAACAGAATCACAGACACAGAAATATCAGAATAACTCGCAGCAGAAATTTAAATACTATAGTAGTTCATGAAGCTACTATAACAAAGTCTCAAAACATATACATAATATCAGTCTGGAAACAAACACAATAGAAATTCCAAATACATAGAAGTTCACTAATACAAGAGCAGAAATAGAACAAATGAAACTGAAATATATAGATAACTAGATAAGCAGAATCTCCAGAGATTCCTAGCTCCAGAAAGGGAAATCCAAAGCTATGAATATTCAGGTTGACCCGAGCGTAAAGCAAAACACAAAATACTCGAGTCAGGACATACATACTTATACAATGTAAACCAACTCAAGTGAACCGCAGTAAATGTACAAGTAACTTAAAGGATGCTTGGGACCGCCCATCCTCAAAGGATCCGTTAAACTATTTACTATGTAGTAATATTGCGCTATTATAATAATGTCTACAGTAAAATAAACTTACTTTTAAATAGCGTTAAAGGGTTACCCATATAGCCCTCAACACGTAATAGTCCCAGTAGTCCATCCAGTATCAGCATACCTCCAGATCGAGAGGCCATCCTAAATACTCCATGGGCTACGGGAGAAAAACAAACTCGTAGTAAAACTCTCTATGGTTGGTGATACGGCACAACTAGACAATGCTGGGGTAGATATACTAATTACGCTTCCAGGCTGATGGTAACATAGCAGCCACTACGCCCACCTCGGAACACACTCCTAATCAAAATAGGAGGAGGGCCATCAAATCAATCACAAGTAAGAGTATAGTATTGAAGAAATGTGTCCGATAGGAGGAATGACCTCACTTGGCCCGTCGATCGCTACTGTTTTAGCCACCTTAAGCCAACTCACGGGAGTCGGGTCCACGTTCATACCATAATAAGATCGTCGCCACCATCCTACTTCATTCTGGAATCTCCACCATATACACAGTTGTTAAAGTGGTTTTCGGTATTGATAGAGAGTATGCCCATATCCGATCCCGGTCTCTTTAACGACCAATGGTTATTATAACCCGTGGTTATAAATTTCAAAAATAGTTTATATTTCAAATCAAAATACTTCATTTAGACCATTTAAAAGTGAAGTCATTATACTTACTAATCAAATATTCAATTTCCAAAATTTTAGCCTTTTCTGAGCTCATTTATTTAGTTAAAAACTACAAAACATTGAAATTTCAGCTTTTCACAGCAGTTAGAAAATGCTGCGGTAAGTTATATTTGAAAACAATTCAATTCAGCAAAGACAGCATTTAAAAACTGCTGTAATAGTTCAATCTTAGTTGAAAAATAGTTCAATTCAGCAAAGACAGCATTTACAAAACTGTTGTAATAGTTCAGGGTTCAAATTAAAAGAATTAATTCAATTCAACAAAGACAACGTTTATAAAACTGCTGCAGTAGTTCAACTATATTCAAAAATCTCATTTCAGCTAACTGCAGCACTTAACAAGTGCTACAATAGCACTTTCATTAGTTTTAGGTTCAAGTTTTAGTTTCTACAACTACAGCACTTACCGAATGCTGCAATAACCCTTTGTTATTTTTAGCCTTTTAGTTCACTTCTACAACTACAGCACTTACAAAATGCTGCAGATTCATTTATTCCAGATTTTAGTTCATTTTCAGAAATAATAACATTTCTGAAGTGCTACTAAAAGGATTTTCAGATTTACAATAGAATTTCGGCAACGATTAAACTTCAATTTAAACCATTTTAACTTATAAAATTTCATATTTTCCACTTTAACATGGTCATTTAAGTACCCGTTAACTTATGATTTTTATAAAGTAAATTTCACAAATATGTATCAAATTTCTCAGTGCTTCACTTATTAAAGTCAATGTACAATTTTCCCTAATTTTTTTGCATTTAATTTACACTTTAATTTAATTTACCATTTCATAAATTAAAGTAAATTTCCATTTTATTTTCTTAACTTAACTTTTATTTTTAAACCAAATTTCACATTTCCAAGTCAAGTTATATTTCAAATTACACTTTTAAGCATTCATTCATTTAACCATTTTAATTCATAGAAAAATCAATAACTCTTTATTAAGTCGTTTAAATTCAAATTTAAATCAAATTATCATATTTTTTACATTTTTAAAATACTTTAAAAATTCCATAAAATTATATATAATAACCACGGGTCTGTATAATATTTTCTAACCTAAGTCAAGTGATACGGATAATATATCATTTTAATCCGCAATTTACAAAAAAAATCCAGGTTCTATCATTTCAAACCCGCAATCCCAAGTAAAGTAAAATAAGTCAAAATCGCTCAG
Source organism: Allium cepa (assembly GCA_030765085.1). NCBI lineage: Eukaryota > Viridiplantae > Streptophyta > Magnoliopsida > Asparagales > Amaryllidaceae > Allium > Allium cepa. The sequence goes on from CM060943.1 coordinate 739,199,107, forward strand.
GCATATCATTTCAACCCATAATGATTTTTCGTTATTCTAAAGTCTGTTCGGGTATGTATCATTTCAACCCATAGTGATTCTATTCTACAGGGAACTTGCATTATGAGAACAGAATAAATAAACAATATAGTAACATATAGCAGTATTAGATGATGTGACAGGTTTATAAATAAGGGTTAACATCATATGATTCATATCACAGGCAGGTATAACATGATATAATATTTCTACACATTCACTTGTTATAAATTCACAGTTCTATAAGTATGAATGTCAAGCGTGAAAACTCACCTTTTCAAGCTGGAGTTAACAAATCAAAACACACAGATAGATCCAGAAAGAACGATACAACATGACTTTTGATTCAAGTGAGTGGATAGCCAAGATGTTGATCTTGTAAACAACAAATAAAACAAGACAATATAAACATAAATATTAAACACAAAACATCATTGAAACAAATTTTAAATAAGACGCAACAAAGAATAAAATGACTTGACCTTTACTTAACCACTCATGTGCTCGGCCTAGGGGTCCATATGCTCGGCCATAGTTGTGTTTTAGGCTCGGGTATGGGTCAAATAGGCACGGCTACAAGGATATGTGAAGGGGTAGGAGTTACAAGGTGAAGAAGGTCAAAGGACAAGGCAAAAAGGAAGGTTTTTGAGCACAACTAGGCTCGGCCTGGTCAACATATGGGCTCGGCCTTGCATGGTTTAGGTCAGGTCAGTAGCGATGTTGCAGCCAGAGGTGAAGTACTTGCTGGTGGTGGTGGCTAAGGGTGGTGGCCGAAGTGAATATGGAGGGGATGGTGGAATATAGGCTCGGCTAGGCATGTTTTGGTGGAGTTTTTACAAAGCTTGAGGTGATGGCTTCTTCTAGCGGTCGCGACCAGATCTGGACAAGGGGAAAAGGATCGTTGCTGCCATGGATGGTGATGGTGATGGTCGGTGGAGAAGAGGGCGGAAATGGCCGAGCAAAGCACAAGAAAGATCAAGGCAAAAATCAATGAAAATGAAGAGAAAAATGAGAAAAGAAGCCATTAAAAACTTATCAAATTAGAAATGAATGCCGTGAATTATTGAAGTGATGAGAAGTTTTCTCACGTGAATTAGTAAATGAAATACATGGCTTACAAAGAAAAATGGACGGCCAAAGCTAAAAAAAATGAAAAGCCAAAGGAAATGAAAAGACTAGAAAATGAAAAGTCATAGGTTGAAAAGGCTTTGTCTCTTCAAATTTCTAACTCTTTTAAATTCAAGATAAACAAATAAAACTTAAGTAAATAAAATTAAAATGAAAACCAAATAAAAGTATAAATGAAAATAAATAAATAAATATTTTTAGGAAAAATAGAAAATAAATAAGAAAATAGTTTATTAATTTGAAACAAGAATTAAAAATTGTAAACAAAATACAACTAACATTGGAAATTACCATTACAAGTTTAAAATGTTTTAAAATAAAATCTTGAAATAAAATCAATTTTAAAAATATTTTCAAAATGAAATAAAATCTAATTTAAAAATATATTCAAAATCTAGGGTTGTTACAAACGCACTTTGACATTCTGACATAAGGTCAGGTAAAATGAGTTTCATTCTGTTGCATAGAATCTTGCTTAGAATTTTGTATACCACATTACAACAAGCTATAGGGCGGTAATCTTCAATTTTTTCTGGGTTATCCTTCTTAGGAATAAGGCATATAAATGTGTGATTAATTTCTTTTACAACTTTACCACTTTGGAAAATATCCTACATTGCTGATAAAATATCTTCTTTCAGGTTTTCCTAATGAATGAGGAAGAATTTGGAGCCCAGACCATCTGGCCCTGGGCTGGAGTCAATGTGTATGGAGCGCAAAGCTTCCCAAACCTTATTCATGGTGATATTCTTGGGCATCAACCTTTTCCCTTTGGAGTTTATCTTCCTTCTGCACTGGATTTCTTGCAAGTTGTTATTAATTTCTCCATTGAACATGTCACTATAATTTTTTACAGAATGTTCTTCTATCACAGAGCTGCTGTTAAGTTCATTACCATCTTGGTCAATTAGATGACAATTATTATTAGTATTGTGCCTGACTGCCATCTTAGTGTGGAAATATTTAATGCACTCATCCCCATCAATTAACCATTTTTCTTTAGCTTTCTGCTTAAGTTCCATGGCTTTTATTCTAAGAGCCTCTTTTAGTCTGTTTTGGTTTTGGTAATATTGTTTCCATGTTTCATCAGTACACTCACCATTATCAATTAAAGATAATATTTCTTCACTTTGTTTTTACAGAGTATTGATCTAGTCATCTTCTTTAATTCTTTTTTTATTCCATTCTTTTAGGCGTATCTTAACAGTCTTAAGAATCAGCACAAGTTTGTAGCATTGAGTACCCTCCTTCCGAGGAATATCATTGATATGAGTGGCCTCTGTATATCCTTCTGATTCATGTCATTGATTGGAGTATCTAAAAGGCTTGCCTTTCTCATTCAAGTTTTTCTCTTTTATGCTTATATGTATAGGACAGTGATCACTAGTGGAAGGGGGAAGTATATTAACTCTAGTGTTAGATAATTTATTTATGCATGCTACATTCACTAGTGCTCTATCAAGTTTGCTAGATACTTTTTTTACATTCCCCACTTATCCATGTATATTTTAGGCCACAGTGGATAAGTTCCAACAATCCAGCTCCTGTGATGCATTTGTTAAACTCTTCCAATCGGGAAACTCTGATGGTAAGTCCCCCTTTTTTTCCTCAGCTTTAAGTATAGAATTAAAATCTCCCACGACAATCCAAAGCTCATTAATCTTTATGCTACTATCTGTGATAGTCTTCTAGAGATGGGTTCGGTGGGAAGCTAAATTACTAGCATACACACAACTTAGAATAAGTTTAAGACCCTCCAAGTTAGTGACTTCTACAGTAATATGTTGATCATCTTTAGCCATAAGTTTGACATTCCATATTTTTTGTTCCATAAAAGGAGTATTCAACCTTTACCACCAACATCATTATTATGAAAATAATCCCACTCAAATTCTAGTGAGTCGGTAAAAAAATTAAGGTTATCATCAGTAAGTTTATTTTCTAAGATACTCAAGATAGAATGAGAATAATTTCTCCGAAGTTTTAAGAGGTCTAAACGTCTTGTTTCACTATTTAGACCTTTTACGTTCCAACTAATTATGGACATTTCGATATAGGAGGTCGGCTCCTCAATTTCATAGGAGATACCTCGCGAATTATGTTCATCTTGTCTTTTGCCTCTATTTTCTTAAATTGCATTGCATATCTTTGGTTAGAATTTGCGTATTTGTTTTTGCTATCCTCCTCAGATTCAGATCCTGAGTTCATATTGTCAAGTGCAACATTATTAATTTCTTCATCTTCTTCTGATGTTACAAATGTATTCCTTGATGTGCTCTCATCCAAGCTAGGATCCATGCATTTTCCTCCTCCTCTGTATTCAGTGAATGACCTACAGTCTGGACTATCTCCTCAAGCCCAACATAATTTTCCACCTGGTCTGTAGCTTTCAAATTTGCTTGTTCGGTATGTATATTTGTATCTACTGTAGTGGGGTCAATCTGTGTCATATTTTGTTGTAGAAGACTAGTCTAATTACCTCCAGTTGTATTTTTTTGTCTCCATACTTGTTTGATGGGGGGTGACATAGTTTCACATTGGTCCAATGTATGACCAAAGCATTTGCATTTATTGCAAATAGGTGGGATATGTTCATATTCTGTTTCCTAAATGTAAATATTTCCATATCAATCTTTAGCTCTCACCGGTTTTTTGAAATTGTCACTTGCTTTGATTTCTACAAGCACTCTAGCAAAATTTAGTCTTTTAACATGTCTCATATAGTCATTCATATCTAGGGGATTACCAATTAAACTCACGATTTTACCAATCCCACGTGCATTCCATAGAGATAAGTCCAAGTTCTTCAGTTTCACCCAAACTGGGTGTGTTTCTAGCATGTCTCTCTCAAGTCTTAGATTTGGTTTCCATTTTTTAGTGAAAATAAGTTTGCTGCCTATGAACCAGCGACCCCCATCTAAAACTTTCTTACAGTCTTCTTCATTGCTGAATTTAATAAGATAAAAACCATTTTCCCTAGGAAAAACATCCCATTTTCCAGGGGGTTTCCATTCTCGTTTAATATATGCATTAAGATGAATATAATATGGTTTCTTACCAGCGACATATATGTATAGAGAGGTGCCCCACATACTTTTCGCAGTATTGAAGACTTCTTCATCCAGATCAACATACATTCCTTCATCATCTTCCATAAAGTTAAATTTATTGACCCCACCGTCTATGCATGTGTTTCCAGCAATTTCATCTGCCTAAGTTCTGATTCCTCTCCTGAATTCTGGCTTATTGGTAGTAAGGTCCACTTGATCTGGAGTCCTATACAACTTTTTAATTCACGGTCCCAACTGATCTGGAACCCTAGAATTGACTCCCGCATGAGATGGAACCCTAGAATACTGCTGTTGATCCCTGATTTGATTCCAGCTTTTATTTTGTGTCGTACCTCTATCTAACCCGTGTCGTCTGCTTCATTCTCCACGGTGATAGGTTCGTTTGGTGGGATTTTCGTAGCAGCAGCTTTGTCCGCCATTTACAAAATTCTATTTATAAATCTATTCTTTTGGCCAGAACAAATTATTAAAACATATATTTCAATTGTGTGGGTGGCCGCAGCATTTAAATAAAAGATTATTTGAATGGGTTAAAGTTATTTGAAATTCAAATTTAGATTGTTTTATATATAAGACTAAATATAAATCAATTATATTTATGTTTATAAATATACATATGTATATGTATATTTCAAATTATTTATTTATTTATATGTGTGTGTGTGTGTATTTTAAATGTAAAAAATATTATTGGCTAAAAATATTATCAATAATAAATATTATTTCATATGTCATGTATAATTATTTTATACACACACATACATATCACACTTAGTCATCTTATTGATCATAGGACATGTGGTCAATTTTCTCCAAGAACCCCTAGTTTAGGTTATATATATTGTTATGATATTTGTATTGTGAATATGGATATCATGACATTTTTTTTAAACCTTACACCGGGGAGTATAGCTAGAGGATTCAGATAAGCCACCACAACTGATCCTCATTTTTAGCTAGCCCAACATAGAGCATCCTCCAAGCATTCTCGCTTTTTCGAGGGATAACCACTCCATATTTTAAGGATTACACAGCATAGCTAGCTAAGACTCGAACCTGGGACCTTAAGAAACCTTGTTCCATTATCACTTGGCAGCCTTGACCAACTGAGCGATGCACACGGACAATATCATGATATATTAAATATAGATTAAAAAAATTAATAAATCAATTTTAAATTATATAATAAATATAAATTCATTTTAATCATTAATAATAAATAAATATTTTAATCAATGTAATTAAATAAAAATACCCCAAACATGTTTTATTAATCAATATGTTAAATTTAATTTAGTATAAATAAATATCTATTTACACAAATAGAAAATAAAAATCTTTGGCAATTTAATAAAAGATAATATTTTTTGAAATTCACCTATTCAATCCCACTGGCAGTTCACCTGATCCTATGAGCATACTATCGGATACAAATCGGTGAGACATAAGCAGGTTCAAGTAGGACCTCTACATGCAAAGTGTGGCACAAATATGAATGTTTAGCCTTAGGCCGGAGTTTTAGTGGTGTTCAGACCGTGCGAAAGTGCCAATGGAGCACTAATGACAAAAGTCTTATAGTTACCATGAGAGATATGTTGTGTGACACGTTAGCCCTGTATCATATAACCATAGTCCAATTACACCACTAGATCCTTATATCTGGTTGGATAATATGTAACCTTTAGAGGATGGTGTAATGTATGACTGAGATGGGACGCTCACTACTAGACAATGTCTAGTAGTGAATAATGACAAGTAGATCAATTTTTACTTGTCAATTTTGTTTTCCCTCCTTGATAGTTGTTGGGTCACATGTCATCATATATCACATAGCACTTAGGTGGGAGTGAGATCAGTGAGATATTAAATGTCATGGATGTCTAGTTGGTGCATGGTATTATTTCGAGTTTTATACCCTAACACCATATATCCTATTGATAAAGAGTAGTAAATCCTTTTCTTTATTGGTAATTTAAACATATCGAGTTTATGTGCTAATGCTTGCGTGTGTATGAATGTTGTATGAGCACAGTGCAATAGGTATGTATCATGATCATCCTTAAAAACATAGGTACGAGTTCTTCTACGCATACGCTACACACACACATAGTGTATATGTTGTTTTGGGCATATGAGTCATTCACACCAAGCTATTGTCTAATATGTAGTTACTTGTGTTGTCCATTCACTTATAATTCTCAAGTATTCCCATGAGTAGGCTGTGACTATGCATAGTACCTGATCAGCGTAAATGAGTAAGAGGCATTTGGACTATTTAGTCTATTGGAGTTTTATTATAAATTTCGATGTGCGGTGTTTTGAGTAATCAACACTGATTTATGTTATTAAAGACAACTTGTTTATTGTAGTCATATATGCAGATCAACTTATTTTATGTATGGTAATTTGGTAGATTCTTTATTTCGATATTTTGAAGTTTATTTAGGGGTATTTTATTTTGATCCTGCTATCGTTTTGTTTATTTAATATTTATATTTGTTGTATTTTATCTATGTGTAGAGAGATATATGATACATTATTGGATTGTTAATTAAATTTCAATAAGGACTTTCCATGCGCCAAGGATTTAGCCATGCAAAAGTTTCATTCGTAGGCACCGAACAGTGGAGGATGTCACATATTTTAATATAAAAGTAATAGAGGATAATATTAACCGTTATTAGTTTCCTAGATCTTGCTAGATGTCGGGAAGATACGATACTAGGGAAAAACTAGGAAGAATAGATTACTTCGTTATGCTTTATCAATATTTTATAGATAGACTGCACATGCATTAGAAGGTAAAAGTGTTCAATAATTGGGTGGAAATTTTACTTGGCAATTCAAGTCCTCCATGTTATTGCTCGTATTCTGTCTTGATCCCAGGATATAAGCGTCATGGTCTAGGCGAAATGAAGTTTTGCACAGAAGATAATAAGGCAGTGTTTGCTTTGTTATTTTTAGTTTTGGCTTTTTGTCCATACAAAAATACATACGATGCATTTATATTATCAAAAATGGTCAATTTAGAAAATGAAGTTAATATATAAAATAGAAAACAATTTTTTTATTTTTTGCGTTTTGGAAAATAACATAAGCACGTGAAACAATCCATTCTTCCTACATTTCTTTGTCCCCTTCGTCCTTATATTCGTTTTTTTTCATCTCATCCGCCACGCCTTTATTCTTCTTATATTTGAGATACATATTAAAATCGAAAATACAAAATTCGTTTTTAAACCAAACACTACCCAAGTCTCTGCTTGCTGATGCAAAAAACTGAATTACGGTGTATATTTGAACTTTTCAACCTCCGGTTTTAATGCATTTGATTTGATATCCAAAGGAGAAAGAGCACGCTAAAATGGGCAATTTGTCATTTAATTACCTTTTAAACCATCTATTGTGCTTGATTTGGTTTTAGAAATTTCTCTAATTGTTTTATGGAATGCAACTGCATGATTTGATCGACTCGTCCAAATTTCTTATCCAAAATAAAAGTAATGAAGACTTGCGGCTAAAGAATAACATTGGGATGGTAACGCTATTGGGATGGCAAGTGGTTATTGAAATTAATGGAATAGTAACGCTATTGGGTATAGCAAGCTGTATTTGAAGTTAAATCGAAAAGAGGGTAAGTTCATAAATGAGATTGCGTTTTCATTATTTTGAAATTTGAAATGAGAATGGAAAGTGATTTTTTCCCTATAAGAAAATTGAAAAACACCCGAACAATGAAGTTTTCATTTAACGTTAAAACCCTAAAAGAAAATTTTGGGTCTTTCGAACACATGCTACGATACTTATTAAATCGCTTTTAATGTTGAAGTTTGAATTAGTGATATTTGTTTTCACTTTTCAAACCATTAATCAGCTGAATCAACCATGTTGTCAAAGAACGTTCGTTTTTAACTAACTATTTTATGATCGATATATATTGTTATCGTACTTTTTGACTTTTTTTGGTACAATTAATTTACTATATCAATCAAATTTAAATTGATAATAAATTATGAATTAATGCAAATATTTTCTGAAGTAAAAAACATACTGGAGTAGAAGAATGCACTAGAATTTAAAAATAACTTAAAAATAAAAGATACATCAAAAATGAAAGAACAATCAAAAAGTTGAAAACTGGGCGGTCAAATAATGCGGTCAATAAACTTTATGGTTCCCAAAATTTTGTTGCGTTTAAAATAGTTCGTTCAACGTCAAAACGTGACAACACGACGCTTTCGTTGCTCTCATTTTCATATTCCACATGACCGATAACTTCTGCATAAAACCAAAAAAAAAGACATGGAAAGCCTCGTGCTGACATAACTTGCCTGCTGTTTTAAGAGGTGACTTTGAAAAACAAAGACAACGTATACAATAGCAACAATAGAATAGGATTGGACAGAGGCAGAAAAAGACTTGAAGTTGAAATTAAGAGAGATGGCAAGGAAAAAAATAAACTAGAAAAGACTTTGTACTCATTTTGGACTTTAGTAGACAGCAACATCTCGTCCGTTTCCTACCTTCGCAACCAATTAGATTTAAGGCATTTGAGGTGTGTTTTGTATGTTGGCTTTAGCATGTAGTGAACTCACTCGAAATAATGATATCTTGTCAAATTCGGACGTGGTGAACTCGACAAAGCATGCTTATTTTGGTGTTTGGACAGTAGTAATTCAGTTTTTTTTATTTTTATTTTTTTGAATTTTTTAAAATAAGCAATAGTATTTAAACCCCATAGAGAACAGATATGCTAATTGAATTCACAATCGTATTTTACAAGGGCAATAAGGGAAAAAAGCCAGAAGGACAAAATTTTCAATATTTTTTAAACGCGTGTGTTTTAATTTTGCGCGTTGAGGACGACTTTTCAAAATAGAGGCGAAGAACAAAGATTTGGGACCGAAGAGCATCTCCAACTAATCAAAAAATCTCAAATCCACGCCGAAAAACAACTCCCCTCATCTTCTTTCCTACACAATCAATTTCCTTTATCCATCCTAATTTTTTACTACCACTTATCGCAACTGAACATGTACTCTGATTTCGACGTCGATGCTGCAAGATCCAGTTTTGAAGACTACGACTTACAAGACGATATAGTTCCGATTTGTAGAGAGGTAACTAATGCAAGTTAGAACACTGCGGAAGATTGCGATCTTTGCAGCATTTAATGTGCACTCTCAGTCGATCCTGTTCGAGGGGCCGATCAAAGTGGTGAAGCTTTTTAGGGCAAAATTACTAATTGCTACAATAGTAAGAACATTAATCGGAAAAGAACGTTATCTTCACTCAAATGTCGTTATGGAAAAATCAATCGTCAAACGCAAACATTCGATTCTCAAATTTTCAATCTAAAACAAACGAATCCTAGTATATTTGGAAATAAAACGCATTTGGTAAGATCTCTACTTTTTATCATAGTTATCTAATTATACTGATTTTTTTTATTACAGAGAATGGCCGCAAACAAGTTGTTCAAACAAATCTATAGCCTGATAGTAAACAAGCACTACATTTTTATCAGTTCATGCATGTTTATGACATGTTGGTCGAGCACGTTAAATGGAGATCATCGCTTCAGAAAACCGTTCAACAAGTCCAATCAAACAGTGCCCATGGTAAAGCATCTAAAGTTGAAGAAAGCTCTAGTCCTAGGGAATCGCAAAGAAGTTAAGTTTCAAGATCAGAACAACCTCTACCGAAGATCATTTTGTTAGGCCACAGAGAGCAAAAGCGGCCAAAAAGAAGCAGGCTGCTGGAGCGGATCAGGTAGAAATTAAAAAATTCCTACTTGAATCTGAAGATAGATTTAACCGACTGCTGAAGATAGATTTAACCGACTGCATTCGCCTCTACAATAAGTCGGGGTGCATATTGGCAGTATACTCGTAGTACCAAAATGGAAGAATTACCAAAATCCATACATCTATCTAAACTGCCGAAGCGCACAAGTATCCAATGCTATGCACAAATAACCAATAATAGCAGTACTGTAATCATATATATGCAGTCAATGCATACTAATCCAGCCAAAAATCCAAGCCCAATAGTACCCTTATTGTTACTAAAAAATGTAGATCCAAAAAGGTATAATATAAAGACACGGATAACCGGAGTGTGCATATCCTCAATGGCCATGTGCTCTACTATATATCGCTGTAGACAAGTGAGATTAACAGCTCCTCCTTTAACTTCCTCGACCACCAAAATCGATAAATAAGCTGAATATAACTCAAACTCCTCAAATGAACTATCAAATGGAACAGGGAGACGGTCCGGTCGACCAACCTCTATGCCAGTGAGCATATAAAAATCTAGAGGAGTCAGTCCTAGCTCAAAATCAGGAAAATAAAATGTGTGAGTGGTAGGCCACCATCTCTCGGTGAGGGCCTCTACCAGGTAGCGATCTACATATGCAAATCTAGGTAAATCTAGAAATTCACCAAAAGGTGACGCATGTGCCTATTCAAAATCGGCTGTGGTAACTGATCAAAATAATCGGACATACACCCACACCAACTATCTCGCATCGCTACGCGACGAACCTAAATATATGATTATTTAATGTTAAAACAAACAAACAATTATCATACATATAAGTTACATGGTTGTTCATCAAGCAATAAAGAAATAAGCGTATACCTGCGGTGTGACGCCCCACCTCTATACTCACGCTAGCCAAGGACACTACAGAGTAATGCCATCAACTAGCGCGAAGAATAAGGCTGTTGAGGAGCGACCATCCGTGTAATTGATTTGTGCGAGCACCGATATGTCAGATAGTATATCATGCATTTCATTTCAAGAGGAAATCCGACATGCCGATACAAACTCAAAGCTACTACACATTGGCTATGATATCTTCGGAAACAAATATAGAAATAAACATAACACAAATCAGTCATAGATATCCATATCACAGAGGCGAAAATAAATATGAATATAACACATGAAAGTGTACATCAAAGTAGTGGTCAAAAAGATCCACAATAACACAAAAGAATGGATACAAGTGCAAGACAAAAAAATTTGTCTACATTAAGGAGTCTCTATCTTAAATGTATAACAACAAAAACTACCAATCTAATGTAGTTAGCCAAAAGTCAGATAATAATCCCAGATAAGGAGTCAAGCTGGAGTACCTGTAACATCTCGGCCTGACTTGGGTATTATTTAATAAGAAAATAATAAACGGATCAGACTAGCTATAAATATCACATAAAATGATATAGGATAAGAGATATGACAAAACATATGATAACCATAAAGCCATACTGCGATAAGTATGTAATTGAAAATCAACTAGAGATTAACCAATATCACAAGAATCTTCTCAAAGATAAAAAAGAATGTCATACTCTTTATTTTTATTCACCAAGTCGCAAATATTGGCAAACATCACAGTGCCAATTGTAAAAGTTGTTGAAACACAAACTCACCATTGCACAAATATTGATAGAACTTATCAATGAAATCATAAAAATTGGTGAAACACAAATTCTAGAAATCATCAATAGAAATCCAGAAATCACAAAAAAAGGGGGAGGCCTATCACAAAACGGGAGTATGAAAACTCACCAACACGTGTATCACAAAAGAAACGCCATTCCATAGTTGCTAACCATTAATTTTTGAGCCGAAGCTCCACAAAACGGCCTGAAGTCCATGGGTCGCTACCCTACCGAATTAAGCAGAAGCTCTAAAGAAGCGACGTTTAGTCTCCCTCGCAGACAAAGAGACATCGCACATTGCTAGTCTAAATCACAAAATGATCATCATCGATCATCACGAAGTGTCAATTACACTAATCTAGTAAATAGATGAGTTTAGCTTCATGTCCCATAACCACTGGCTTAACTTAAATATTTACAAACAAACTGCAAGTCTCCACTCGAAAATGATTACAAGAGATTCAATCGAACAAGTCCAAGAATTAACCGATGAAGTAAACGCAAGCGTTTCATACCACTTTTTTACTAAGCCTTTTAATTAGATTTCTCATACGAGTGAGGTAAAGGTTTGTATATACTAATAGATTAGAAAGCGGTTTTAAAAATAAGTTTGATATTGAAAATATAATTGAAATCATCTTGATGAGAAAGTTTTGATATTTACTACTAGTATAGAAACCTTCGCGTTTTAAAGTGACAAAGCACAAAAATGATTGTAGAAACAATCAACCACCAAAATCTCACATACAAAGACGTGAATTAAATCCAAAGAAATTGATTCTAAATCCATCAAAGTGGATATACCCAAAAATTCTAAAAATAGAAGTCATCAAGGTCGATAATAAATGATAACAACAAATCGAAAAAAAACCACGAATCGATAGAAATTGGAAATGAACACAAAATAGGCTAAATAGGCAAATAGAAGCAGGTCAGTCGACTGACTGCAAATGGCCAGTCGACTAAACCAGAAACTTGAAAATTTCATTTCCTGCAGTTAGTCGACTGATTACAGTGGCCAGTCGACTGATTGCAGGAAATAGAGAGTCCCTATCTTTGTAAACAGCCTCGAAACCCTTATTAGCTACAGCCAGTCGACTGACTGCAAGAGATCAGTCGACTGACTGGGCTGTGGGGCTGTTTTCAGCCTATCCAATGAAGAGCAAGCTCTTCCAAATTGCAACCGAACGAGCAATGGCGCTAGGGGTTTATGCCAATCGACAACCCGGCCTTATAGGCTCTTCAATGCATCACCAAAAACATGTTTAAACATCAAGGTTAGGATTTTTGAAGATTTGACTTCAAAACACCAAAAGTTGGAATATTCACCAATTCAATCCAAACCAAAAGCAAATGCACATGAATAAGTGTTTGAAATTCATACCCAACAATCAAAGATAGTTATAGACATAGATGTGAGATATAAATCTCACCTTTTGCACAAAAACAAGGAAGTAGAAGCTATAGAGCAAGGCAAGAACAATCACACTTCAACACAATCCAAAGAGCTTGAATCTAAGCTCAAAAGAAGAACATTCCCTAAATTAGGTTTAGGAATTTCTGAAATTGAAGGTAGAATGAGTTGGAGAAGAAGAAGAGGATGCTTACCAATAGCTTCTCCTTGAATTTGGAGTTGGAGCTTGGATTTGCAATGGAATCAGGGCTTAGGAATTCTAATTCTTTTTCTCTTCCCCCATTTTTATGAAAGCTTGAAGGTATTAGGAAATGAAAGTGAATAAAGAGAGTGGGGGTTGAGCTAGATTTAATAGTTTAGGCTAACCCAAACCCAAAGTCCAAAGTGAAAAGGTCAAATTTTAGCTTGCTCCAAACATATCATAGTTTATACTCAAAAAGGTTGCAAACGCATTTTGGACTCAATGGAAGTGGTCTCGAGTCCTAATTCGGCCGTATGCAAAAAGTAGCTTTTCAGACTAAAATCCGACTATTGATGCCATATTTAAATAAAATATTTAAATATACAATCGTAAAATATGTGGGTTGATACAGACTCCCCTCCTTAAAGAAATTACGTCCTCGCAATACTTAAGAAGAAAGACAAAAATTAACAACCATAAAAGCATATTAACACAAAAGAAATTTGAAATAAGAAGTTCACCTCTAGGAGCTCAAGAGAGTAAATACGGATGTGTTCGCTCGATGAATTCTCTGGATTCCCAAGAATAATCCTTAGGATTTGAGGACCATTGATCTTTCACAAGAGGAACATCTTTATTTCGAAGGCGTTTAATCTCCGAAGTAATGATACGAATAGGATGTTGCTCATAAGTCAAATTAGGCGAAACTTCAATTTCTTCCACAACACCGGGCTCAAGTATAGAATCGAAAGCATTTTCGTAATCGAGAAACGTGAAACACATCATGAATAGCAGAAAACTGAGCCGGTAATAAAAGGCGATAAGCCACGGAACCAATACGTTCGGTGATGGAAAATGGACCAATATATCGAGGTGCCAATTTTCCCAATCGACTGAAACGCACAACACCCTTCATAGGTGAAACACGAATAAACACAAAATCTCCCACAGAAAATTCTAATTTCCTTCTTCGGTTATCGGCTTAGGAATTTTGCCTACTTTGAGCTTCTTTCATCCTATGACGAATAAGGCCAATCTTTTCTGTGGAATCATGAATAAAATCTGGACCTAAAACCAGCCTCTCGTCGGCCTCAAGCCAACAAGAAGGAGATCGGCATGGCCTTCCATAGAGTGCCTCAAAAGGTGCCATACCAATACTAGATTGGAAGCTATTATTATAGGAAAACTCAACGGAGAAATATGATCTTCCCAACTTTCACCAAAATCAAGAACACATGCACGAAGAAGATCTTCAAGAGTTTGATTCACACACTCAGTTTGTCCATCAGTATGAGGATGATAAGCGGTGCTAAAATTGATCTTTTTTCCCAAAGCTTTTTGAAGACTCTTTCAAAATCCACTAATAAACAATGGATCACGATCGCTAACAATAGAAGTAGGAACTCTATGCAATTTAGTAATTTCTTTAATAAAAAGTTTGGCCAAAAGTGGTACGGTCTGATTGGACCGAACAGGAATAAAATGGACGGATTTTGTAAGTCTATCAACTATCACCCATAAGCTATCATGACCCAAACGAGAACGGGGAAGACTGTCAATAACATCCATGGAAATTTGGTCCCACTTCCAAATTGGAATGTCCAAAGGTTGCAATAACCCACCGGGCCTTTGGTGCTCGGCTTTAACTAGTTGGAAAGTCATGCAACGCCTAACAAAGTTAGTAATATCAGATTTCATCCCATCCCAATAATAAAGTCGCTTCATATCCGCATACATTTTACTATTACCGGGATGAATGGTAAATTTAGAATGATGAGAATCTTCTAAAATATCTTTATGAAGATCACAAATATTTGACACGATAAGTCTACCAAATTTTCGAATACCGCCATGAGAATCAATATCAAAGTCTTTCATACCTTCAATATCAATTTTATCTCTACAATTTTGGCTAAGAAGAGCCAATTTGGGATCTAACTTTTGAGCTTCAAGAATGCGGTCTAAAAGAGAAGGATGAGCCTCAAGGCTACATAAAAAAAGAGATGAACATAAATCGGATTCATTATCTCGAATCTCACAAGTGAATAAAGTCTCAAGATCATTCCACTCGGATATCATCATAGAAACAACCACTTGTTGCTTACGGCTAAGTGCATCGGCAACACGGTTTCCCTTTCCGGGAGTATTAAGAATATCAAGATCATAAGATGCAAGAAATTCGAGCCAACGTTGTTGACGCAAATTAAGTTCCTTTTGAGAAAACAAATACTTCAAAGATTTATGATCGGTATAGAGAATAAATTTCTCTCCCAAAAGGTAATGACGCCAAATTCGAAGGGCGAAAATAATAGCCACGAGCTCTAAATCATGAGTGGCATATCTAGTCTCGGCAGGCTTCAATTGCCTAGAAGCATAAGCAATAACACGTTTCCTTTGCATAAGAACGGCACCCAAACCAACCCGACTTGCATCGGTATAAACAATAAAATCTTGGTTCCCCTCGGGAATCACAAGAATAGGAGCATCAGAAAGGAGTTCTTTTAATTTCTGAAAAGAAGCTTCACATTTGTCCGACCAAATGTATTTAACTCCCTTCTTTGTCAAGCTAGTAAGAGGCACGGCAATTTTAGAAAAGTCTTTTATGAACCGGCAGTAATAACCTGCTTATCCAAGAAAGCGACGAATTTCCGTCACACTCTCCGGTCTCTTTCAATTTTGTACCGCTTCAATCTTTGAAGGATCCACGAAAATTCCGCATTCGGAAATAATATGACCGAGAAACTTCACACGAGATTGCCAAAAGTGGCATTTAGAAAAATTTTCTTTCAATTGATTGCTCCTAAGAGTTTCCAACACAATCTGAAGATGATTTTCATGCTCCTCCTCGGTTTTTGAATACACAAGAATATCATCAATAAAGATGAGAACAAATCGATCGAGGAAGTCTTTGAAAACTCGATTCATAAGGTCAACGAAATAAGCTGGAGCATTAGTTATACCAAATGGAATAACAAGCCATTCATAAGATCCATAACGCGTACGGAACGTTGTCAAAGGAATGCTATCCTCTGCAATACGAAGCTGATGAAAACCGGTTGCTAAGTCTAATTGTAAAAAGGCTCTAGCACCACTAAGTTGGTCGAATAAATCATCAATCTGAGGTAAAGGATATTTATTCTTGATAGTAAGATCATTATGCTTGCAGTAGTAAACCAAAGCCTAAGTGTACCATCGGATTTCTTCACAAAAATAGTATAAGCTCCCCAAGAAGAGGAACTAGAACGAATAAATTGCTTCGTCTCCAATTCGAATAATTGTTTGCGCATCTCCTTATTCACTTTATTGGACATACGATAAGGAGGACGAGTAATAGGCAAAGATCCAGGAATTAGATTAATTGTGAACTCAATTGCTCGCTTAGGTGGTAATCCTAAAACGGGCTCAAATATATCGGAAAGTTCACGAACAACGTGAATAAGAGAAATGACATCTTCCTCATCATCATTATCGTCATCATGAGGATTTAAAGAATATAAAGATGCAGCCAAGTTGGAATCCGAATTTTTTAAGAACAATAGAAATCTGCTTAACAGATTGAGGATGTCGAAGATGAATAGTCCGCTCAGGACATAGGATTTGAGATTCATAACGGTTAATCCAATCCATTCCCAAAATCATTTCGAAGCCTAAGTAACGCATGACATGCAAATTGGCTCAGAAAGAAAAATCACATAAATTAATCTCGACATCTTTACAAAGCAAACTTAGTGTTGCGGATCCACCAACTGGATTTGCAATTCTCAAAGAAGTCATTAAAGCCATAACACTCAAAGAAAAAGTATCAACAAATTCTTTTGATATAAAAGAATGGGATGCATCTGTATTAAAAAGAACTCGAATAGGTTGATCACGAAACATAATAATGCCATCAAGGATAGAATGAGAAATACCTTGACCACGAGAAGTGTTACTAGGAGTTTGCACCACATTTAGATTTCCCTCCTTCTTGCCTTGAAGTCCGGGACATGCGGATATATAATGACCCGAACTTTTGCAATAGCGACAAGCAAGGGGCTTTGAACACTTATTTGCATAATGGTCCTTAGAACCACGATTGTAGCATTGCCCACCACTAGAGGTAGAAGTCTTTGCCACAGAAGTTGCTTGCTTCCCTTTCTTGTTTGGATAAGATCCTTTGAATTTATTAGACCTCTTCTTGTTGTTGTTGAAGTTTGGTTTGGCACTAACAACTTCAACATCACTCTCTTTATCTGCCTCTTCAAGTCGAAGAGCGATATCAATAAGTTGATCGAAAGCAATTTCCAATTTCAGAAGTAATGGCTTCTTGAGATTCTTATTCAAGCCATACATGAATCTTTGATTCTTCTTCAATGGGGTATTAATGTATTCAACTCCGTATTTAGAAAGAGATTCGAAAGATGCAACGTATTCCATCATAGAAGATTCACCTTGAACGAGGTCAATAAAATGACGGGCTAAAGTCACTTTTTCAGCTTCTGATACAAATTTCGATTGAAATCTTTCCCGAAATTGCTCCCAAGTAAGATCCGCTTCAATAATTTCAGAAATCAGAAGCTCATACCAATTTAATGCTCTTTCTTGGAGCATACTAGAAGCCACTTAGACTCGATGGAGATCAATAAGATTCATGCGAGAAAAGATGCGATCGCAGGATCTAAGCCAAGATTGGGCTTCGATAACGCCCTCGGAACCCCTGAATGGCTTTCCACCCCAATTTTTATAATCACTGCACAGGTGTGCAAATCCGGATTTTGGGTGAGTAGGCGTGGGAATGGGTTCGACAGCTTGAGCATTCTTTACAAGATCAAGAAGCTGTTGGGCAGACATAAACACTCCATCGTGGGGAGTAGCACTAGATTGACCAGCGCTGGGACGACCAGGTCTAACCATTTCTCTTCTTTTAAAAAGAAAGAAAGAAGAATAAAAAGTTATTCTCAAAATGAATATCGAACAATAATGATTGATAAGACAAGGCATCACAAAGAAAATAGGATAGAACGGGTCCAATGACTCGAATAAAATCCTAAGGCACGACTCCTAAGATGGACTTAGGACAATGATCCTTGCTATAATATTTCATATTGTTTCGAAGTTTGACTTTGATACCAATCTGTGACGCCCCACCTCTATACTCACGCTAGCCAAGGACACTACGGAGTAATGCCGTCAACTAGCGTGAATAATAAGGTTGTTGAGGAGCGACCATCCGTGTAATTGCATTGTGCGAGCATCGATATGTCAGATAGTATAACATGCATTTCATTTCAAGAGGAAATCCGGCATGCTGATACAAACTCAAAGCTACTACACAGTGGCTATGATATCTTCGAAAACAAATATATAAATAAACATAACACAAATCAGTCACAGATATCCATATCACAAAGGCAGAAATAGATATGAATATAACGCATGAAAGTGTACATCAGAGTAGTGGTCAAAAAGATCAACAATAACACAAAAGAATGGATACAAGTGCTAGACAAAAGAATATGTATACATTAAGGAGTCTCTATCTCAAATGTATAACAACAAAAACTACCAATCTAATGTAGTTAGCCAAAAGTCAGATAATAATCTCAGATAAGGAATCAAGCTGGAGCACCTGTAACATCTCGGCCTGACCCGAGTATTATTTAATAAGAAAATAATAAATGGATCAGTCTAGCTATAAATATCACATAAAATGATATAGGATAAGAGATATGACAAAAACATATGATAACCATAAAGCCATACCGTGATAAGTATGTAACTGAAAATCAACTAGAGATTAACCAATATCACAAGAATCTTCTCAATGACCAAAAAGAATGTCATACACTTTATTTTTATTCACCAAGTCGCAAATATTGGCAAACATCACAATGCCAATTGTAAAAGTTGTTGAAACACAAACTTACCAATGCACAAATATTGATAGAACTTATCAATGAAATCACAAAAAATGGTGAAACACAAATTCTAGAAATCATCAATAGAAATCCATAAATCAAAAAAAGGGGGGCCTATCACAAAACGAGAGCATGAAAACTAACGAACACGTGTATGACAAAACGGAACGCTATTCCATGGTTGCTAACCATTCATTTTTGTGTCGAAGCTCCATAAAATGACCCGAAGACCATGGGTCGCTACCCCACCAAATTGATCAGAAGCTCCACAGAAGCGGGGTTTAGTCTCCCTCGTAGACAATGAGACATCGCACATTGCTAGTCTAAATCACAAAATGATCGTCATTGATCATCACGAAGTGTCAATTACACTAAGCTAGTAAATAGATGAGTTTAGCTTCATGTCCCATAACCACTGGCTTAACTTAAATATTTACGAACAAACTGTAAGTCTCCACTCGAAAATTGTCATAAGAGATTCAATCGTACAAGTACAAGAATTAACCGATGAAGTAAACGCAAGCGTTTCATACCACTTGTTTTACTAAGCCGTTTAATTAGATTTCTCATACGAGCGAGGTAAAGGTTTGTATATACTAATAGATTGGAAAACGGTTTTAAAAACAAGTTTGATATTGAAAATATAGTTGTAATCATCTTATTGAGAAAGTTTTGATATTTGCTACTAGTATAGAAACCTTTGCGTTTTAAAGTGACAAAGCACAAAAATGATGGTAGAAACAATCAACCACCAAAATCTAACGTACAAAGACGTGAATTATATCCAAAGAAATCGATTCTAAATCCATCAAAGTGGATACACCCAAAAATTCTAAAAATAGAAGTCATCAAGGTCGATAATAAATGATAACAACAAATCGAAAAAAAAACCACGAATCGATAGAAATTGGAAATCAACACAAAATAGGCTAAATAGGAAAATAGAAGCAGGTCAGTCGACTGACTGCAAATGGCCAGACGACTGAACTAGAAACTTGAAAATTTCATTTCCTGCAGTCAGTCGACTGATTAAAGTGGCCAGTCGACTGATTGCAGGAAACAGAGACTCCCTGTCTCTGTAAACAGCCTCAGAACCCTTATTAGCTACAGCCAGTCGACTGACTGTAAGAGGTCAGTCGACTGACTGAGCTGTGGGGCTATTTTCAGCCTATCCAATGAAGAGCAAACTCTTCCAAATTGCAACCGAGCGAGCAATGGTGCTATGGGTTTATGCCAATCGACAACCCGGCCTTATAGGCTCTTCGATGCATCACCAAAAACATGTCTAAACATAAAAGTTAGGATTTTTGAAGATCTGACTTCAAAACACCAAAAGTTGGAATATTCACCAATTCAATCCAAACCAAAAGCAAATGCACATGAATAAGTGTTAGGAATTCATACCCAACAATCAAAGATAGTTATAGACATAAATGTGAGATATAAGTCTCACCTTTTGCACAAAAATAAGGAAGAAGAAGCTATAGAGAAAGGCAAGAACAATCACTCTTCAACACAACCCAAGGAGCTTGAATCTAAGCTCAAAAGAAGAACATTTCCTAAATTAGATTTAGGAATGCCTGAAATTGAAGGTAGAATGAGTTGGAGAAGAAGAAGAGGATGCTTACCAATAGCTTCTCTTTGAATTTGGAGTTGGAGCTTGGATTTGCAATGGAACTAGGGCTTAGGAATTCTAATTCTTTTTCTCTTCCCCCATTTTTATGAAAGCTTGAAGGTATTAGGAAATGAAAGTGAATGAAGAGAGTGGGGGTTTTGCTAGAGTTAATAGCTTAGGCTAACCCAAACCCAAAGTCCAAAGTGAAAAAGGTCAAATTTTAGCTTGCTCCAAACATATCAAAGTTTATACTAAAAAAGGCTGCAAACGCCATTTTGGACTCAATGGAAGTGGTCTCGAGTCCTAATTCGGTCGTATGCAAAAAGTAGCTTTTCGGACTAAAATCCGACTAACGATGCCATATTTAAATAAAATATTTAAGTATACAATCGTAAAATATGTGGGTTATTACATGCAGCGTCGCTATAGCTGCAGTAAGTCAACGCGAATCAATTGGGGGCAAGTCGTGCAAGGATCGAAGATCGTCCGATTTTGGCATCTATCGCATATTGAACGGCCCGTCTATCATTTTTGACCGGACGGGGGGACATTGGACGCAAAGTAAAATAAAAAAAATTAACTAAAAAGAGAGTGAAAGTTGTGGAAATGAAGGGGAAAGGGGTTTGTTGTCTGTTATATGTGCTGGCATCAGGCGTCTGTTGAACGGACGCATGTTCAACAAGCGCCTGGTCTTCAGGCGCCTAGCCTCATTTCTATTGGAGAAATGAGACTTCCAACATTCCGGAGTGTAGAAATCCAATTTGCATACTCCGAACTATTGGAGATGCTCTAACGACAAATTAATTTAAGATAACGTTTTCTCACATGATTGAGCCTAAACAGGAATGAAAGGGTGCGACAGATCTCGACAAGGGTGAAACAGTTCCTGATGGTGGCAGACTTGGGATCAACGATGACGATGATGGAGAAAGGCACGACGAGTATGATGATGGGGGAAGGAGGAGATTGTGATGTAGGTCGGCATGAAGATGGTTGGAGAACTAATGTGTTGTAGCGACAATAGAGGGGTGATGTTTTATGTGATTGAGACTAGAGAACTAACGTATATATATTTTATAGTAACATTTTACGAATTATAGTAACAGTTTCTGAATTGTAGAAGTAGTTTATAGATAATTGTAATTTCTTTTTAGATGATAAATATATATATTGTATCTCATAGCACTATTTTACAATTGTATATTAATTGTAATATTGGTTTATAAAGTACATCATTATTTTCTTGATTTGTAGTACCGTCTGTGAATTGTAGTATCATTTTTGAATTAGTAATTTTAAATTTCACTTTCTACTATCATTTGAAGATTTTTCTATGAAAGTAATATCTTTGAAAGTTTATACAACTATTTTCATAAAATATTTTATAATGCTACTACATAGATTTATAAATGTGACATCATTTCGATTTAACTTTTTGAACATATATCGTACTATTTTTCATAAATTATTTTATAATGCTACTGCGTAGTATCATTTTTGTATTTACCAAACTAAAAAATACATCAATCATATTTAATTTAATCGTCGTACGCTTGACTTGCGATGGCTTTGGAAAAGCCAATACGTGACTGAAAGGGTCAATTTGAGATAGCTTAGAAAGCTAAAATTTTCTAAGTAAAATAAGTACTTTGTGCAGTTTGGAAGACAGTTTTCAAGTGTGGATTGACTCTTTCATAGGGATGAATAATAAAAGAATTTTATAAGTTAAAATTGGATTAACTTATTTTTGAATTGAAGAAAAGCTTAGAGAAGTCAATAAAAGATTGGATATCATTTACATTGTTGATAAAATAGTTTTATCCAAAGAATGTGTAAGGTACACGATAAATAAATGAAAGAAAAGGCTGAACCATGATCATAAAGATATACCCGCTAATAGAGTTATTGAATGGAAAGATGCCAAGACTATTAGGTCTAAAGTCCAATGGTATATGACAATGTACCATGTTAGGGTTCTATCCAAATAGATCCAAAAACTTTAACGTAAGTTATGTTAATGTGCCAAAACGTCAGGTTGGTGTTATAAATAATTCGACAACGTGAACGATAGCATCTCAGAACTAGAGGAGATATTATGGTTGGTAAGTGTAACTCCCCGGAAATTTTAATGACAAATTAAATTCGATAATGGTAAAATAGTAATTTTACATAAAATGAAAAAAAATACTAATTTCTACAAATGCAGAAAGTTGAGGAATCTGGCTTTTACATTGTGCCAAACAGATTTTTCTTGCCCAAATTCATATATAAATGGTTAGAAATAGATACCGTATAAAGAAAATCCAGATTGTTTACCGTAGTGCACATTTTGCATTTTACACATCTTCATAAAGTAAGTGTAAGAATCGATTACGAGAATAAATCAAAACTTAGCTATTAAGTAAAAAATTAAATATGCATGTATTGCTTTAAAAAAATGTACAACTTTCTTAATGAACATTAACACAATGGAAAGATATTTAATGCAAATAGATGAAGCATTAACTAACATGTTATGGAATTTATTGCTATAATTAATGGAAGTATATGTTACATATGTTGGGAAGAGAATGTAATAATATATTTTAAAATAAAAGAATATATCTAATGTTTTATGTTTGAAAAGTTGAATAGGTATGAAAGTAAAAGACTATTTTAACGAAAATGTATTTACATGCACATAGATAAAGACATTAATTACCGAATATATGTAAGGAAATGCAATACTATTTTTAAGGAGAAAAGAATACGTGTAATGTTATAGAACTGCAGAAAACATTTATAGATTACTTGATTTAAAGAAAATTTTAAATAAACAAAACCTAGCGATTAAGGAAGCGTTAACTAAATAAGTATACAATGGCTCGAATTTTATGCATGCACATATGATGTAAATTATAATTCGAATTATAGTAAATGGAAATTAACAACGTTAATAGGGACACTAAAGATGCTAGCTTCTTTAAATAAAAAGAAATCGTATACCTAAAGGTAACAAATTTATGGATAAACATATAATATTTCTAGACCTAGTTTTCAACTATAAATATAGGCATAAGCTTCCACTCTTCCCCGAAAACCCTAGCCTCCACTTCTAAAAAGTTCATCAAATGAAAGGAGAGAAAAAGGGATGCTGAAAAAAAATAAAAGAGGAGCGCAACAAACAAAAGCTTAGGAATTAAGGGGAGATAATTTAGAAAGGCAGAAAGAAGGAAAACTATAAAGGTTAGTGGGAAAGTACATATTTTACATAATATAGATTTATTTCATATGTGAATCTATTTCTTTTGTGCCTAAATATGAATCATGGAATTGTACATGTATATGTATGTATGTATGTACGTACGTACGTACCTGTGTATGTATATGTGTATAAAATGACTTGAGATTCTTGCCAACATATTCAGTAGATTGTTAATTTTGTATATGCCTAAATCTGAAATATAATGGTGAAAGTAGTCCCTAAAAGTTATGGAATAATTATCTAATTAAAATTGTGTACAAATCTTAAATTTCGTTAATTTAATTTTATAAGTTTTTGAACTTGAATTTGAGATGTTCTAATCTGATTTAGGATTTAAGTGTATATTATAATTCATTGGAACAAAGAACGTTTCTTTGTGAATTTCTATAAATTATCCAACTTTACAATTATACATGAAAGGTGTGTCATTTGAAATAACAAGAAATATGCCCAAATAAAATAGATGTGCAAAATATGAATGTTTACCATCTTTTGTAAACAGAAAGGTCACTCCTTGTAATTCCGAACATAGCACAATTCCTCTGTTAAATAATTTATGGGGATTTACAATGACAACATTTTCTTTTTGAGAAAATTAAGTTCCAATGCATTTAAATGTAGAAATCCCTAAATGTAAAATTAAAGTGTTATAAATAGAAATAATAATAATCCCATTGTCATTAAATATAGGTTGGAAAATAATAATAAGCGCTAAACGTGAATGAGACAATGAATTAAATTTTTTAGAGAAGTTACAGTAGTCTCATTAAAATGAGCATAAATTGAAAAGAAACGGTGAAGGATCTAAATTGTACTAATTGGAAAGAAAAATGGAAATAAGTTGTATTAATTGAAATAAAGGATACTTAATTGAATTAGTAAAATAAGAGGTAAGTTTATGGCAAATAAATGAATATTAATAATTAAACTTAGAAGACATAATTTTCCAGTAGAAATTATATGGCCTCAAGAATACATTTATAACAGGTGTGGATTAGTGGATCTAGCCCAATATTTAGGTTAATTATATATGGTACAATTATTCGTATGGGTTGAGATGCGAGACCAGTAATGTTATACACCAGAATTCTACCCTCTTTGAGGGGCCACCAGCAGTTGTGTATACATTGTAACAATGTGAGACATTTCCAACTGTAGGACATATAGGGAAATAAGGCGGTTCGATCATAAGGGTGTGCTAAGCACACAACACTAACAGGAGCTTCATCAATGTATACACAACATTGTTGGTGGATTCCTGGCAGAGTGCATAGTCTGACACTAATGGAGGATCGTGGTGCATACAACAATTAGGACGTGACACCGATGTAGATGCATGGTGCAGTGCAATAAGTGGTGTTTCCATTGAGATGTGGACACAGATGCAATGGACCTGAAGTCGTTTTTGGCATGAGTCAGCATTACGGACTCCCCTTAATGTGTAAGTACAATACGTGTGTCGTAGTTTGGTTATGCGAATTTTGAAATCGATATGAAGCGATTAGATAAGTTTTTGAGATGGTTGGCACTAATCGGAGGTTTCTCGATGTACGCTAGCAATTCAGCCTAGACACTGTTGTTTGATGC
Organism: Allium cepa; assembly: GCA_030765085.1. Classification (NCBI taxonomy): domain Eukaryota; kingdom Viridiplantae; phylum Streptophyta; class Magnoliopsida; order Asparagales; family Amaryllidaceae; genus Allium; species Allium cepa. The sequence continues at coordinate 739,224,716 of CM060943.1, forward strand.
CTAACATGGTACAATAAGTAGCGTTACCATTGAGCTTTTGATGCAGATGCAGCGGACCCTAAGTCATCTTTGGCATGAGTCAGAATTGCGGGATCCTTTCAATGTGTAAGTATGATACGTTGTAGTCATAGTTTGGGATTTCGAATTGGGTATTCAAAATGAAGCGGTTAGATTGCAAGGTTGTGATGTTTATTACGAATATTAGCATGGATTGTATCCTTGTCCATAGAGGGCTAGTGATGCTTCTAAATACGTGCACGCATACATATATCTGTGTGTGTATTTTATACTCGGAGTAGGTTGAGTTTATCGTACATGTATATATAGTAAAATGACTAAGCTACGAATAATAGACATAACACATAGTGGAAGACATTTGGCGTAAATTAGTATTATCGATAAAGTATGTAATTTATCAGTTACCAGAACGTTGTTTTGATCACCTTCTTATTATAACTCACATGATAGATTTAGATAAACATGTACTGGTATAAGGCGGGAATAGTGGGTGGATAGATTTCCACATGCATGATCTACACTAACAAGGGCACTAGATACCTAAGGAATCAACCTTGGTCGGTGTATGTATATATATGTGTGTGTGTATATATCTGTGTGTGTGTGGTTTGTTATACTTTATTATTCTGCTATGAGTTCTTATCGATGTCTCTCTGATATACTTCTCTTTAATATAGGACACCATCACCAATGTTTTGTACACTAGTGGACTTGGATTTTCAAATTAGTGAAAATTTGAGTCTACCAAGGTGCGGGTTGTTAGTAGGGATGCTTGTTAGAATGTATTCAGGGGTTTACATTCAACCTCTTAAGAGGGTCAGGGTGACTATGGTCATGATGGCTCCAATGGTGGAATGAGTGGCCATTTCATCAGTGGATGTTGTTCGAGAAAAGATAAATTAATGATAGATAGGCCTTGTAACATCCCCTAGTTCGAGACTCAAAAATAAACATCGATGATGCTACATTCATCACCATAATCATTTTCAAGCGATAAAGTGAGTTCTGTATTTAATTTGTACAAACTGAGCAACTAAATAAATTTCATTACTTTAAATAGTTTTACATGATTCATTACATCAACTTTAACCCATCTTGTTCCCATGCATGGGTAAATACAATAGAAAATAAGAGTTGTGTTGTGTTCGACTTGTGAAGATGCCAACACCACACACAACAAGTTATAATTCCTGATTTTACTTAATGGATTTTTCAAATATTTTATTTAATAGATAAGCCTCCTTCTTCGCTTTGGAGTCTTTATTCTTCCTTCCAAAAGATATTCTTAACTATAAACTCAGCCTACTCGAATGAGTACCCATGAGTTTATGAGAAATAATATAAATATGGTTAGACATAAAGTCTGGTATGAGTAAAACTTTACCCTAACAAGCACGGAATGAGGTGTTCCCTCACTATTCCTAGCATCGTCATCAGTTACAAATTACTTCACAATAGTATTACATCATGGTTATTCGTAATCATCAATTCATCATAAGTGTGAGATTTCTTACAAACGTGTTAGATAAATTTCTATCTCCGCTTAAATTGCCATACAGGCCTAACTCCTACCAGTTTGATTCTGGTACCTGACACTTGTGGGTTATTCTTAGAGGTTTTATATCAATTTTATCACCAACGGATAATTAGGTTGCCACAAAGGACCTACGCAGTCACTCCCATATTTTGTAGTGAATTTACAATTAGATGCTAAACAATCCTTACTCCATCATTCTTTCTTATTTTTCATGAATAGACAATTGGATTCTACACAAACCTTACTCGCATTCTCACTTATTTGTCATGAATAGACAATTGCATGCTACCTAAGCCGTACTCCATCAAAGTTACCAATTATAATGTCATGGTTTTGACATTTGGTAGTTACTCCGACCTTCCATCAAATATAATGTCCAGTTTGTACATATGGTTACCACTAAGGCCTTATATCGCTAGTCATCGAATAAGGAGTCATGTTTGGACATCTTATTATCACCAATGCCTTCCATTTGCATTTGCATTCTTACAAATGATTCAACTTATCATCATATAGCTTAACTAAGATTTATTTCTCTTTCATTCTTTAATTAAATTATTTTTCATTAACTTATTATTTCCCCAAAGTCATCTTATCTTTAGGATCAATCATCGCTTTGAGAAATGGCTCCTAGTGCTATGAAAAGATCATTTGTACTTAGCATTTTCTTAGCTTTGTTTCTATCCTAAACCAACTTTACATGGCTATTGCATGTTGAGCCTTCTAGGGCCATCTTTTTTTGAATTTTCCTTAGCTATTGCAAGTTGAGCTCCTTACAGGTATCGTAGGTTAACATAACCCTAGTTATCGCAAGTTGAGTCCCCTAGGGTTATCGCATGTCGACATATCCCAAGCTATCGTGGATTGACTCCCCTAAGCTGTCGTAAATTGATTCCTACATCGTCTTCGTAAGTTGACTCCAACTTAGCTAGCACATATTAAACTTTTAATTAGCTACTGCAAGTTGATATTCATAATAGGTATCATAGGTTGATGATCTTAGAGCAATTACATGTTGATATTCTTGGTGCTTTCATACATTAAAGCATTCACATGCTATCGCAAGTTGATATGTATATGAGCTATAGCAAATTGATAATCATATGAGCCATCAAAAACTGATTTATTTCTATTAAAAGGATTTGTTTTTTGCCTAACACAAATATATGAAAAATTCTCATTAGTTTACCAAAACTATATGGTTTTCTTTTCAAAATTTGTTAATTACTTGCTTAATATTGTATTTATTTCTCATTGATAAATAAATTATTCTTTTATAAATTTAATCATAATATTTGGAAAAGGCATGAGAAAAATCTTAAAAATTCACCAAAAATCCAAATTAATATATTTGGCTTTCTCCAAAATTCCCAGAAAAAATAATTATGTTTATTCTTGAATGATTAGTTTCCAAAACTAAGCTTTTCCTAACAAATGAAATTCATATAAATTCCATAAATTTCAAAAAATAACGAGATTAAAAGTTCATCTTTATGTTTTCGTTTCACACATCATATAAAAGTTTCAAGTGATTCAGTGAAGGTTTGATTCTCAAATTTTCCATAACACAACAAGATCACCATCTTTAAATTCTTAAGTCATGAAAAAATATAATTTAGCATGCATATATTTGTTCCCTATCATTAAAATTATCAAACATGTATACAATCCCTAACTCCTCTTTCTTCATTCAATCCATCCTCATTAATTAACTTGTCTTTATTTTATCTCCTGCATTAATTTAATTAATTATTTATTTATATAATTCCCTATTTTAAGGCACTTCAAAATATGGGGTGTTATAGTCTCCTCTCCTTATAGGAAATTCGTCCTCGAAATTCATACAAGGCGGGATACAGACTATCATCAAAACAATATACATATAGTACAACAATAACACTAGTTCCCCACTAATGTAAGTCATCATTCATCAGTCATTATATATTAGCATCATTGCTAGCACATATAAATAACACATCGTGTAATCATATTAGTTTATGCAACAAAAAAAACATGTCTCAATCCTACAAACAGATCAGGATAGTTATTTTTAATCCTATCCTCTAGCTTCTTAGTACAATCATCAACATCGTCATCCCACTGGGCGCGAACAAGCTTGATAACTGTGTCCCTTAACTCCTTCGTATCGTGACCTACTATCCTCATGAGTCATCTAACACAAGTCAAATTTAGTTCTATAGATAAATCTTCAACTGCCCCTCGGTTCCACCACTGAATTCAGATTGTGCACACATTTCCTTAAATGTGATATGTGAAAAACATTATGCACACTTGTTAAGCTTCTTGGTATCGACTCGCTATATGAGTTTACCAATCCTCTCAACCGCTGAAAACAATCTTACATATCTTGGTGCCAATTTCCTTCCCAAATAGCATAACTCCTTGCATTAGAGAAACTTTCACAAACATATAGTCACCTACTGCAAACTCAAGATCTTTCCTCCTCTTATCGGCATAACTCTTCTACCTTAATTGCACTACCTTCATCCTAGCGCGAACCAATTCTACCTTCTCAGTAGCATCTCTTATCAAATCGGGCCCTAAAACAAGCCTATCTCCCATGTCCAACCAGCAAACTAATGTCCCACATAGTCTTCCTTAAAGCGCCTCAAACGGGGCCATCCAAATACTTATTTGGTATCTGTTGTTATATACAAACTCTACCAAACACAAATGATCTACTCAGAATCCTCCAAAATCTCAAACATATGCCCTCAACAATTCCTCAAGCACACAGCCCACCCTTCCTGTTCAACCATCAGATTGTGAATGATAAGCCATACTTTGCTCAATTCTGTATCCAATGCACTCTGCAAATTTCTGTAGAACTAAGTGGTGAACAAAGGGTCTCTATCACTTACAATACTTCTTGGAACCCAATTTAGGCTTATTATATTCTTCAAGTATTGTCTTTTCAAACCAGCTACCATTCTTCTCGACCTTATTGGGATAAAGTGGGCCCTCTTAGTCATTTAATCAATAATCACCTTACTAGGATAAAGTGGACACTCTTAGTCATTTTATCAATTATCACCTAAATGGTTTCATTTCCTGTTCTTGGCCTATGCAACCAATCAATAAAATCCATGGAAATTGAATCCCACTTTTAAGTTTGTACTTCCAAGGGTTGAAGTAAATCACTCGGCTTTTAATTTTTAGGTTTCACTTGTTGGCAGGTGAAGCATTTCTTCACATATTCTTCTATATCTCTCTTCATCCCTTCCCAGAAGAAGACTTTCATCATGTCACAATACATCTTCATGCCCTTGGGAGGAATAGTGAACTTAGACCAAAGAGTTCCCTCCTAGAATTCTTTTCGAATGTCACTTACGTCTAGAATACACAATCTTCCTTTCTTCTTAAGCCACCCCTTTGAGTCTATCTAGAATCCTTTCAGATCCTCATCATCTACCCTCATCTCTAGTCACTTAATCTTTCTGGCAATCAATAGGTCCTCTTTTTACCTTGCAGCAATTATATCCATAAGTGTTGGATGTACTTCCAAACTTTCCACCATTCTCGAATTCAAACTCAACCTTGCATTTGTTCTATAATGCACTACGCGGATTCCAATGTCTATAATGGCTTCCATTCTTCAGTAATAACTAAGACTCCATCATGATGCTTCCTACTCAAAGCATCAACAACCTTTTTCTCATTTCTTGATGTATATTCTATTCCAAAATCATATGCTACCAAGAACTCTAGCCATCTCTACTGCTTTATATTCAACTCTGTTTGAGAGAATAGATACTTAAGATATTTGTGGTTTGCATACAACTCGAATTACTCTCCCAATATATGATGTCACCAAATTTTTAACGCAAACACCGCTACTACCAACTTTAAGTCATGAGTCGGATACCTAACCTCATATGGCCTTAATTTCCTTGATGCATAGGCTCTCACTCGCCCTCTTTTCATCAATGCTGCTCCCAAACTTGTTCCACATGCATCGGTATACACTACCAACTTCTAATTCCCTTCAAGCATAATCAAGATGAGAGCAATCGTTAATAATCCTTCAACACTTGAAATTACTCTTTGCATCTATTGCTCCATACAAACTTCTCGTTCATTTCGGTCAACTTAGGCAAGGTTGCTGCCATAAGCAAGAAATCCTTAAGGAATCTACGGTAACGATAATAGCCAGCTAAACCCAAGAAACTTCTATACAATTCACGTTTCAATTTGTGATTGTAATGGCAAAGAATTTCAAAATAAAGAAATAGAAAGAGGTGTGTAAAGTAGGAGAGAAATCCATAGTTTGCACCACCTATTTTAAAATAAGTATGACTTCTTTATTATTTCAATGTTATTCGTCTAAAACTTGAACGGAAAATAATATATTTTTATTGTAAATCTGCTTTTTTTGAAAAGGACCATAATTATACTATATTGACGTAAAACAAATTGTAAGTTTTGGATTCCATATTGGAATATGTATACAAGTCTATTTTTGTGTAATTTATTTATTTATGACATTGGTTTTATGTGATTTGTCGTATTAAATTGGGACTTGTATATTAATTATAGTTGTGAACAATAAAAAATATAACACTCTAAATAAGGAATAAATAAATTAACTAAATATGCATAAAACTAACTTGGCATAATTTAATATTTGATACAAGTATAATAATAACATATTCCTTTAAAACTTTAAAATTGGTACTTATAATTATAAACCTGTAACATACATAGGTCAAGAAAAATTATGGAATTTAATAAATAAATAAAAGGTGAAATGTGGACTTTTCCTTATGAGGCCTTTAATGTTTAAATATAGGCGAGGTATATTATATATATGTGTGCATGTGTTGATGTAATTTTAGATTAAATGTTGGAGAGTGGGCAGTGGAAAATATGGCTAAGTTATAAGTATGTAAGGTAGTTGAAAACATATAGAAGTCAACCCATCTAATCTGGCTACCAACAATGTGACTTTTGCAAACGATGTAGGATATTTTAACTATGATAAGTACCTATAGTGGGTGCAAGGTTAGTCCCAATTTTATAGGATAAGTTTGCCCAGCTAATTTGGCTACCGACACCTACAAATGGTCGGACTAACATGGGACGTCACAATTGGGTTACAAGTCATAAAGACGGATATCCTAGAATGGGACTTCTTCGAGGTTGAGGTATTAAATGGCCGTGTGAGGCCTTTCCCTGTTTAAGAAGTATTAAATGGTCGGGAATATATTTTACGTGGTTAGTGAAAATCTCTTTGACCGCTTCAGGGTTGAGGTATTAAATGGCTGTTGAAGGGTCTGTATCTTCCCTATCTAAGAAGTATTAAATGGCCGAGAAGAGGTTTTCTACGATGATAGTTAGAGAGTACCAAGAGGGATTTTCCTGAGGGCTAGGTATTAAATAGCTCTCGCTTCATTAGGATATAATTGGATGGGAGAAGGGTTGTTAAACCTGATATACTCCACATTTGCATTACACTCGCTTTTATAGTCTCAGAGTAGGACTCATAAGGCCACAGCCTATAGTTGGAGGTATACGTGGAGAAATATACAAAATACATAACCATAATACTTATCTGAATGCTGAATGCCCTTATATTATCGTTGTAAAACTTAAGATTTTCATTATCGGACATTGTTGTTCTGATCCCCTGCTCATTACAACTTACCAGTTGGATTTGACGATGAGAGTGGAGGAGGAGATAGCTAATACCTGATGGAAGTATTAGTTATCTATTTATGTTTTGATGTACCCAAATAAGTATTTAACTTAGTTTGTGTAATTTTAATACATTATAATTTTTAGGCTTGGATGTTATGAAATGGGTACATATTTGATTATTATATTTTATCCCTTCCATAGTGAGATATTTAAAGCATAGATATATAGCTCTACATATTATTTGATTTATTCGATTATACCAACCAACAGCCAACTCAAAATAGACCTAAGATTCGATGGGATTTCATACGGTTGAAAATTAAGCCTGTAACGACCCGTATTTTCGCTACTTCGAAAATGAGAGATTTCGATCGATTTAAATTTAAAAAGGAGTTTAAATCTTAAATAATATGATATATATAATAAATAATAGTGAAGAAGTTATATATTCTTATAGTTAATAAATAAAAAAAAAGTATGAATTTGGATTTTAGAACAAATCGACAAAAGTTAAGTTTTGTTAATAATAATTAAAGGCTTAAATAAATGGATTTAAATATCTATTTAAAAAGGTAAATCTTATTTAAAACATCTAATAAAGATAATAAAAGTATGTTAAAAGATTTAAAAATTTGTTAATAATCGTTTTATAAAAATAACCAAAATTTGTCGCATTTTGTCAGTTTTGCATACACGGTAAAATTAGAGATTTTGATATTAATTAAATATGATTTTAGAATATAAAGAGACTTGTTTTAATTTATTTAAATAAGTAAAAAGTTCATTTTTAAATTTGGTTTACTTCAATACATAGTTTAACTAAAACGTCAAAATGTGACCGTAAAACATTTCGTCGAAAAACGACGTTTTGTCAATTAAAAGTTGTCGCAACGTCGTCGCACCTTTATTTTCTTATATAGGAACATATATTCAAATAGTATAAGTATTAATTAATTCACTAATCAAGTTTACTTTTAATAAACATACTTAGAAAATTCTAGAATATAATTAAGAAAAGTAAGTAAGAAAAGTCAAAAGTAAACATCAAATCAACATCAAATCAAACCAAACATAATTATTACTTTACTTTAATTACTTCTTAAGTGAAAGTGACATAAAGCATGATTTGAAATGTGATGTTAAGTTAAAAAGTAAGTAAAGGGCATTTTGGTCATTTTACATAATAATATTTTATTTCAAACTTTTTCCTATAAATAGCCATGCATACCTCTTTCATTTTCACACAAATCTTTCTTTTCTTCTTCTTCCTTTAAGCTATTTTAATGGCTTCTCTCTTAAGAGAGGTAGGAGGGTTAAAAATAGTGGAGTGCTTAAGCACTAATCCACTTGTTACTCTCTAACCTCTTCTTAATTCACTTCTTCTTCTTCTCTTCTTAAAAAAGGCCTTAGGCCATGAGTTTGGAAGTTGATAAAGGAAGGACGTGAGCAAAGCAAGTAAAGATGGAGATGGTCGAGCACTTGGAAGCATGGTTATGATAAGGTTTAGTGAAGCGTTGAATTAAATGAATGTTGGTAGGAAGTTAAACGTTTGGTTAAAGGTGAGAAATTCTCATCGCTTTTGAATTTATATTTTGATTATGTTATAACAATCATATTTACACCCTTATGACATATGAATGTTTATACCAAATTGATTGTTAATATGGATGATTTGAAAATTAGTAAATTAAGTGAATTGTGATAATATATCCCGTTATGATATTAATAGTGAATGTTAGATTTGAAATCATATGCATGTGATTTGTTGAATGGATGTTATGTTAGTAATAAATATGAATATTGGATATGTTCATTTTGATTAAGTAATCACTTTGATTAGTAAGACCATATTTTAGTAATATGAGAAATTGTGGAAAAATAAGTCTCTTTTCATTTAGAAGTGAAATTAAAGTTAAAATGAAAGAGAATTTGAAATTTGAAGTGAAACGGATTTGAAAAGAATAGCTAATTAGAAATTGAAATTTAGATGAATAGTGAAATTGAAATTAAAATCGATTTTGAAAAAGTGAAGTTTAGTTTGAGATTAAATTGAAATTTAAATTGGAATTAGATTTGAAATCTAAGTTTTAAATGTGTTTAATTTGAGATTAGAATTGAAATTGAGTTGAAATTGGGTTTTAAAGTTTAATATTAAAATAATGGGAATATAATAATATTTTAATGTGGTAAGAGTGAAAATATATTTTAAAAGCTTTAAAAGGTGAAAATATTGATTTAAAAGGGTTTCTAATCATTTTATAAGTATTGAAATCCAATTTGAATAAATTATTTCAAATGTTGAAAAATAAGTTAAAACTAGACGCGTCGCGCAACGGTAGTTCGCGATTTCGCGCCGAAAAGTTCAAATGAATGTGTAGAGTGGAATATTGCTCGGAATTCTTCGAGATAAGAAAATTCCGGACTATTATATCCATATCTTCTAAACGAAGAAAGAAAATCAAAGTTTCGATAAGTAGATTTTGAATTATGTCCAAATCAATTTTCTAGAAAAATCGCGCTAGTGCAGTTTAGTGACCATAACAGAAAATCTGTTCGAATGAATGTTTTTAATTATGGAAAAATATGGAATAAATTTGATAAATCTATTTAAATGATTTAAAAGAGATTTGGATTGGAAAATATGAATTATCGAATGTTTAAAAGTTGTTTTAATCAAATAAGCTTATATAGCACTTTCCGCAGCACTTTTATGCTGTGAATTCTATAATTTTTGGAATATGAGTTTAAAAATAATGATGTTTCCCAGAATCAATTGTGAATGTTTTAAAAAGGATAATTAAGTGTTTTAAAAAGATAATTTGGAATATTTATAAGCAATTCCAAAATGAAGTTGAAAATCTGAGTATGCGGAAACGACTAGTACATTTGTCCCGCCTGTGAGATCTGGGAAGATAAAACAAGGTGTTTAACTAAGGTTAGGGATGGAGCAACCAGTGCCCTGAACTTACCTGGCCTATGTTTTCTTTTCTTAGGCGAGGGGTGGAACAGATCGAAAGGAAAGCCCGGATGCTCTCAAAATAAAAAGATTCTGTTAAGTTTTCCAAAATAAAAGAAGATTGGTATTATCCAAAAGTTAAGCAATCTCCAAAATGAATGATTTCTACGAACCTGTGAAGTTTAGAAAAGAATTTATAATGAATTTTAGGAATGAATTGGTAAATAAGAGTATTGGATTTTGACTTACAAGTGAGATATAAAAATGGAATTTATAAACACCGTTTTGTAAATCTGAAATCAATTTAAATTGATAAGTTAAATGTGAAAGTTATTAAAGGAATTATATTCGCGATTTTGGACAGTGAATAATCCTTTAAATTAAATGGATGTTTTGGAAGGTGATATTATAAAGGGAATGTTTTCCTTAAGTTAAAAGTTAAGAAATTTGGATCAAGAATTAAGTAGAGAAATCTGAGATATTTTCCAAAACAAAAGAATGAATTACTTAGAATTATCCTAAGTTGAAAGAAAGAGAATTTCGAAATCATCCGAAAAGAATTTAAGTGAAAAGAGACTTAATAAATCCTATATTCTCATATTCACTTTTTATCGATGATTGGATTTCGAAGGAACCGGAGTCGGATTTGGTTAATTCCTATCCGAAAACCACTTCGAACCAATGTGTACGTTCGAACGTGAAGACATGTTGAAGATGGTGATTGAAGACCGTGGATCTTCCTAGCGTGAGGACTGCTTGTTGATTTGCTCGGGTCGCACCCAATTATAGAGTTATATATAGCAGTGGTCTCCTCGTGATAGAGATTTTGCGGATTGCAAGGGCTTCTCGCCTAGTAATGGCCGAGGAAAGTACCTTCGGTTTGTCCTGTTCCTGGACAACTTGTATGGACGTTTGTCTGACGTTGCATTTCTAAAGATTACGTACATTGGTTTTTACAAACGTACATTAGTGGTGGCGGAGAAGGCAACTTCTCTTAGCTTAACACCCTTCTTGAGACATACGAGCTCAAGGGTTGTATTTTTGTGGAAGGCAATTAGTAGTTAACGGAAATGGCAATGTGGCATTCAAAGATGTGATATGTGCTTTGTGAAAAGGTAATCGTAGCCTTAAGCCTCATCAAACCGGAAATGACCGAAACAGGATTAGATGCAGCAGGGCTATGTGGGTCATTCCCATTAGGGTATGATCATCCCCTTCTAGATATATTTCTTCCCGCTATGACGTCGGGATGTTAATTAATGTGGTGTATGCTAGAGGGCCCTCGATAAAGGTCGGTAACGACCGGGGGGTGACATATTCGGTACCATCTAGTTACAGAGGTGGGCCGGTCTTGTGTTGGTAGAGGGCAGATGTTCTGTGCCTCGGGACATCCATCTAGAGGTGTACCCATTTCGGAAGGTAGATCCTGCGCCTGGTCATTTGTATGGAAATCCATTCTCCAATAAGAACCTACGGTTTTGTTTGTATTGGCGTAATGAATAGCCTCGAAATGCTATATGGGTAACCATTTCGGATAAGATTAATAAGTTTATTTGCAAATGTTTTCAAAGAAATGTCATTAGAAATAATATCAAAGGTTTTGATATAAAAGTGTTTTAGTTATCATAAGGTAAAAACCCGTCCGTGTTTATGTGTGGGCGTGGTCTTATGAGATACTATTTATTTCAAAAGATTTTATCCAAAGGCTGATATATGACACTGTCATTTATTATTGAGTTTTTCTCACGATGGTTTATCAAGCCTGATCCGGGTATTTTCAATACTTGGGTCAGATCCGAGTAGTTTCAGGATAGTCGAAGACGGTTGGAGTTTCCAGAGGAGAGCTGGAGATATTCATGGACGCATGGAGATATTCTTTGATTCGCTTTGCTTAGTGTATTTCGTTTGATGTTTGTCAGAAATTGTAAGGGCAGGTTTTATAACTGTCCAAGCTGAATCTAGGTTAGACTCTGATATTGTATTTTAAAATTTTCCGCTGTAAATATTTTTATTGAAATAATATATGTTATTCCATTCGTGTGAGATTCTGTTCTGTCTATTTTTCTTTATCACCCTTGATGATCCGTTTTTTCGTGCAATTTGAGTTGGACATGGGTGGTTTATTGTCGATTCAAAGGGTACGGGAAAACGGGCCGTCACACTTGGTATCAGAGCTGAAGGTTAAGCGAGAACCTTGGCCCTATTATGGGTAAATTCTCATCAGAGATAGGATTAGTAATATCCTAGGATGAGTAACTCATTAGAGATAGGGTTAGTAATGCCCTAGAATGAGTTATGAGAGTATTATATATATATGAGCGCGTATTTGTTAATTTTATAAAAATTTATTTTGTTTTAAAGAAATTAGTAAATGAAATAATTTTACCTTGGGTTTATATTATAAATATTAAAAGAGATATTATTATCTTTTGGGTTAAGGATTGATTGTAATTTAGCTTAGTGAAACTAAAATATGAATATCTTGTGATTAGAATTGCACAATTTGACTATAAGATATTTCATATAGGATCAGTTAGTTGAAAGCTAGAATTTAAAACTGTAATCATATACCCTTAGATACTTAGTATTAAGAAATAATAATGATTAAGTGATTATCATAATAGATGGATTTAAAAGCTAAGTACAAATATCTTGTGAAGTAAAATTCACAAATTTGATTATAAGATATTTGATGATAATATTGAAGCTAGAAGTGTAATTAGAGGAAGTAAAGTGAAAATTTACACTTAGAAAAAAATTCTTGTCAATAAGATAGAAAAGATAAGCCAAAATTGAAATTTTGGGTAAATATATTATGAAAGGATAAGTTCTATAACTTATAAATGAGTTAAGGTAATTTGAAATTTAGACACTTTGATTAGAAACAAGAGGTATAAGAAATATCATCCTAATATAAAATTTGAAATAATGATACATTTAGGGTAATATTTATAATTCAAAATGAAGTAAGATTAGAAGGAGGTAGTTTTGAATAATATGGTTAGTAGTTGAATGTTGGATGAAAATGTTTAAATAACAAATACCATGTGAATTAAGTTTCACAATTTGACTATAAGGTATTTGACGGATTTAAGGTTAAGAAATTTGATTTAGAAAATGGATAGGTAAATAAGTTAACTTTGTAAGAAAAAGGACGTACATTTAGTAAAGTTGTCTTATTAAAATATGGATTAGATAAATAATATTAGCTAAATGGAGACCTTAGGTAAAAAAAACTAGGGATTAAGTTTTATAACTTATTTATTTGGAATAATAGAATTCCACATTTGTTGAAGACGCTAATTAAAGTAAATGACGATTTGAAGATTTGGGATATGTATATATACTCTTAGGAAGTAAAGGTATATTATACAAGTTAAGTCATTTGTAAGCTTAAGTAATAATGGATTTAGAAGAAAGTAAATGGTTGTGAAATAAACTTGGATTAATAGAAGTTTGGAAGAAATGTATTAAGTAAAGATAAATGTGAATAAGTACATAAGTTAAACGTAGATCATTTTGGCACATAAATTTTGATCTAAGATTTGAGTACAAAACTTTGAGGTGTTTACACCAATCCGAAAAAGGATTTATCACTCAATTTTTGATGGCAAACATTGATGAGAGTTTGTGATTATGTACACGAGTTTTCTATCATAGTTGAGAGCTATGCAAGGAAAGCAAGGGTTTGTGATCAAGAAGTCTGATCAAAGTCCGCAGTAGAAAATCGGGGGATCGATACTAGTTCGAAAGAAAAGTTGTGGATTTGAATAATAGATCGAATCAAATATCACATATAGTATGATGTGTTGGGTCTATCAACTTAGTAGTTCGATAGTTATCTTGAATAGAAGACATAAGAGATAATGGTTAGAATTATGTTTTGGTATGTATATATATAGACCTCAGGTGTAGTACATGCTTAGGTCAAAGGATGAGTTATGTGGTTGTATTCATTTATGTTGATATAGTATTAGTTTGGTTGTTTTTGGATGTATAGTCTTGTTTGATAGTTGGATACATTATCTTAAGTGTGCAGTACGCACTAGGATGGGAAGGATAGAAGTTTGACTTGATGTATGTATATATAATCTTAAGAAAGTGATAAGTACTCAGCTTAGTGTGGGGAATCTTTATATATGTTTGGCATCATTTGTTTTAGTGTTGTTATGATATCGGCCTTCTTCTTTTCTATCATCAATAGAAATAAGTCAAATTTTTTTGAGGATATGAGTATGAGATAGATTCCTTTATCTAACTTTCATTTCGAGGACGAAATGCTTTTAAGTAGGGGAGAATGTAACGACCCGTATTTTCGCTACTTCGAAAATGAGAGATTTCGATCGATTTAAATTTAAAAAGGAGTTTAAATCTTAAATAATATGATATATATAATAAATAATAGTGAAGAAGTTATATATTCTTATAGTTAATAAATAAATAAAAAGTATGAATTTGGATTTTAGAACAAATCGACAAAAGTTAAGTTTTGTTAATAATAATTAAAGGCTTAAATAAATGGATTTAAATATCTATTTAAAAAGGTAAATCTTATTTAAAACATCTAATAAAGATAATAAAAGTATGTTAAAAGATTTAAAAATTTGTTAATAATCGTTTTATAAAAATAACCAAAATTTGTCGCATTTTGTCAGTTTTGCATACACGGTAAAATTAGAGATTTTGATATTAATTAAATATGATTTTAGAATATAAAGAGACTTGTTTTAATTTATTTAAAGAAGTAAAAAGTTCATTTTTAAATTTGGTTTACTTCAATACATAGTTTAACTAAAACGTCAAAATGTGACCGTAAAACATTTCGTCGAAAAACGACGTTTTGTCAATTAAAAGTTGTCGCAACGTCGTCGCACCTTTATTTTCTTATATAGGAACATATATTCAAATAGTATAAGTATTAATTAATTCACTAATCAAGTTTACTTTTAATAAACATACTTAGAAAATTCTAGAATATAATTAAGAAAAGTAAGTAAGAAAAGTCAAAAGTAAACATCAAATCAACATCAAATCAAACCAAACATAATTATTACTTTACTTTAATTACTTCTTAAGTGAAAGTGACATAAAGCATGATTTGAAATGTGATGTTAAGTTAAAAAGTAAGTAAAGGGCATTTTGGTCATTTTACATAATAATATTTTATTTCAAACTTTTTCCTATAAATAGCCATGCATACCTCTTTCATTTTCACACAAATCTTTCTTTTCTTCTTCTTCCTTTAAGCTATTTTAATGGCTTCTCTCTTAAGAGAGGTAGGAGGGTTAAAAATAGTGGAGTGCTTAAGCACTAATCCACTTGTTACTCTCTAACCTCTTCTTAATTCACTTCTTCTTCTTCTCTTCTTAAAAAAGGCCTTAGGCCATGAGTTTGGAAGTTGATAAAGGAAGGACGTGAGCAAAGCAAGTAAAGATGGAGATGGTCGAGCACTTGGAAGCATGGTTATGATAAGGTTTAGTGAAGCGTTGAATTAAATGAATGTTGGTAGGAAGTTAAACGTTTGGTTAAAGGTGAGAAATTCTCATCGCTTTTGAATTTATATTTTGATTATGTTATAACAATCATATTTACACCCTTATGACATATGAATGTTTATACCAAATTGATTGTTAATATGGATGATTTGAAAATTAGTAAATTAAGTGAATTGTGATAATATATCCCGTTATGATATTAATAGTGAATGTTAGATTTGAAATCATATGCATGTGATTTGTTGAATGGATGTTATGTTAGTAATAAATATGAATATTGGATATGTTCATTTTGATTAAGTAATCACTTTGATTAGTAAGACCATATTTTAGTAATATGAGAAATTGTGGAAAAATAAGTCTCTTTTCATTTAGAAGTGAAATTAAAGTTAAAATGAAAGAGAATTTGAAATTTGAAGTGAAACGGATTTGAAAAGAATAGCTAATTAGAAATTGAAATTTAGATGAATAGTGAAATTGAAATTAAAATCGATTTTGAAAAAGTGAAGTTTAGTTTGAGATTAAATTGAAATTTAAATTGGAATTAGATTTGAAATCTAAGTTTTAAATGTGTTTAATTTGAGATTAGAATTGAAATTGAGTTGAAATTGGGTTTTAAAGTTTAATATTAAAATAATGGGAATATAATAATATTTTAATGTGGTAAGAGTGAAAATATATTTTAAAAGCTTTAAAAGGTGAAAATATTGATTTAAAAGGGTTTCTAATCATTTTATAAGTATTGAAATCCAATTTGAATAAATTATTTCAAATGTTGAAAAATAAGTTAAAACTAGACGCGTCGCGCAACGGTAGTTCGCGATTTCGCGCCGAAAAGTTCAAATGAATGTGTAGAGTGGAATATTGCTCGGAATTCTTCGAGATAAGAAAATTCCGGACTATTATATCCATATCTTCTAAACGAAGAAAGAAAATCAAAGTTTCGATAAGTAGATTTTGAATTATGTCCAAATCAATTTTCTAGAAAAATCGCGCTAGTGCAGTTTAGTGACCATAACAGAAAATCTGTTCGAATGAATGTTTTTAATTATGGAAAAATATGGAATAAATTTGATAAATCTATTTAAATGATTTAAAAGAGATTTGGATTGGAAAATATGAATTATCGAATGTTTAAAAGTTGTTTTAATCAAATAAGCTTATATAGCACTTTCCGCAGCACTTTTATGCTGTGAATTCTATAATTTTTGGAATATGAGTTTAAAAATAATGATGTTTCCCAGAATCAATTGTGAATGTTTTAAAAAGGATAATTAAGTGTTTTAAAAAGATAATTTGGAATATTTATAAGCAATTCCAAAATGAAGTTGAAAATCTGAGTATGCGGAAACGACTAGTACATTTGTCCCGCCTGTGAGATCTGGGAAGATAAAACAAGGTGTTTAACTAAGGTTAGGGATGGAGCAACCAGTGCCCTGAACTTACCTGGCCTATGTTTTCTTTTCTTAGGCGAGGGGTGGAACAGATCGAAAGGAAAGCCCGGATGCTCTCAAAATAAAAAGATTCTGTTAAGTTTTCCAAAATAAAAGAAGATTGGTATTATCCAAAAGTTAAGCAATCTCCAAAATGAATGATTTCTACGAACCTGTGAAGTTTAGAAAAGAATTTATAATGAATTTTAGGAATGAATTGGTAAATAAGAGTATTGGATTTTGACTTACAAGTGAGATATAAAAATGGAATTTATAAACACCGTTTTGTAAATCTGAAATCAATTTAAATTGATAAGTTAAATGTGAAAGTTATTAAAGGAATTATATTCGCGATTTTGGACAGTGAATAATCCTTTAAATTAAATGGATGTTTTGGAAGGTGATATTATAAAGGGAATGTTTTCCTTAAGTTAAAAGTTAAGAAATTTGGATCAAGAATTAAGTAGAGAAATCTGAGATATTTTCCAAAACAAAAGAATGAATTACTTAGAATTATCCTAAGTTGAAAGAAAGAGAATTTCGAAATCATCCGAAAAGAATTTAAGTGAAAAGAGACTTAATAAATCCTATATTCTCATATTCACTTTTTATCGATGATTGGATTTCGAAGGAACCGGAGTCGGATTTGGTTAATTCCTATCCGAAAACCACTTCGAACCAATGTGTACGTTCGAACGTGAAGACATGTTGAAGATGGTGATTGAAGACCGTGGATCTTCCTAGCGTGAGGACTGCTTGTTGATTTGCTCGGGTCGCACCCAATTATAGAGTTATATATAGCAGTGGTCTCCTCGTGATAGAGATTTTGCGGATTGCAAGGGCTTCTCGCCTAGTAATGGCCGAGGAAAGTACCTTCGGTTTGTCCTGTTCCTGGACAACTTGTATGGACGTTTGTCTGACGTTGCATTTCTAAAGATTACGTACATTGGTTTTTACAAACGTACATTAGTGGTGGCGGAGAAGGCAACTTCTCTTAGCTTAACACCCTTCTTGAGACATACGAGCTCAAGGGTTGTATTTTTGTGGAAGGCAATTAGTAGTTAACGGAAATGGCAATGTGGCATTCAAAGATGTGATATGTGCTTTGTGAAAAGGTAATCGTAGCCTTAAGCCTCATCAAACCGGAAATGACCGAAACAGGATTAGATGCAGCAGGGCTATGTGGGTCATTCCCATTAGGGTATGATCATCCCCTTCTAGATATATTTCTTCCCGCTATGACGTCGGGATGTTAATTAATGTGGTGTATGCTAGAGGGCCCTCGATAAAGGTCGGTAACGACCGGGGGGTGACATATTCGGTACCATCTAGTTACAGAGGTGGGCCGGTCTTGTGTTGGTAGAGGGCAGATGTTCTGTGCCTCGGGACATCCATCTAGAGGTGTACCCATTTCGGAAGGTAGATCCTGCGCCTGGTCATTTGTATGGAAATCCATTCTCCAATAAGAACCTACGGTTTTGTTTGTATTGGCGTAATGAATAGCCTCGAAATGCTATATGGGTAACCATTTCGGATAAGATTAATAAGTTTATTTGCAAATGTTTTCAAAGAAATGTCATTAGAAATAATATCAAAGGTTTTGATATAAAAGTGTTTTAGTTATCATAAGGTAAAAACCCGTCCGTGTTTATGTGTGGGCGTGGTCTTATGAGATACTATTTATTTCAAAAGATTTTATCCAAAGGCTGATATATGACACTGTCATTTATTATTGAGTTTTTCTCACGATGGTTTATCAAGCCTGATCCGGGTATTTTCAATACTTGGGTCAGATCCGAGTAGTTTCAGGATAGTCGAAGACGGTTGGAGTTTCCAGAGGAGAGCTGGAGATATTCATGGACGCATGGAGATATTCTTTGATTCGCTTTGCTTAGTGTATTTCGTTTGATGTTTGTCAGAAATTGTAAGGGCAGGTTTTATAACTGTCCAAGCTGAATCTAGGTTAGACTCTGATATTGTATTTTAAAATTTTCCGCTGTAAATATTTTTATTGAAATAATATATGTTATTCCATTCGTGTGAGATTCTGTTCTGTCTATTTTTCTTTATCACCCTTGATGATCCGTTTTTTCGTGCAATTTGAGTTGGACATGGGTGGTTTATTGTCGATTCAAAGGGTACGGGAAAACGGGCCGTCACAAAGCCTGTTTTGAAGTGGGTTATTACATTTATTATCTATAAAGAGTTAGAGAGTTTGAGTACACCATTAAATAACACAAACCCGAATAAAACCACCCGACAAAGAACAAAAAACATGGATGCTACAAAAATATTACTTATATGGGGAGCATGATACACTACTCAAACTATACATCATACAGAAGCCAAAATTATATACTATTCCATACTTCACTAACTATTATAGGTAATTCTAAGCTCTTAAAGATGGCAACTGAAGAAAAAACTAAGAGCCAACGAAATACAACTGCCAAATCTATCTTCACAAATTTCAGAATCTCTTAGCATATCCAGAATTGAACGAAGATTACAGTGGTTTGAAAGTGGATCTGTTCATTAGGTTACCAGATTGGGCTTTAGATATTCTGTCAAGCACTACAAGAATAAGTGTTCTTGACCCGAGATCGTTTATATAAAATCAAGATTTTGTCGGTTGTCTCTTGTAGTCATAGATAATTAGTCAAATTTTTTGTTCTACTGTGGATGATTTTGATATAGTTTAGGGTATAACCTAGGGGTAATTATGTAGTTCGTTACATATATCTAACTGATAACTAACCTTGTTAAAAATAAAAGGTGTTTTTTCTATTATATACTTGATATAATGTGTTACATTAACTATTTATTTAATTAAAAGTAGATCTAATATAGAAAATCCATAAATATATGTTTTGTGATAGTACTTACATTGTGTTATAATCATGAGTGATTTATCGCAATAAAATAAATATACCATTTTAAATATTCCTTGTCAAGATGTGTCGTGATTGGATACGATGCATCCATTAAGACTTAAGCACATAATGCTCTTCAAATATTGGGAAGTGTATTATTCATGGCTGCCGTGGACCACCAAGAGGTTACATACTAATAGTTATTAGATAACTATAAAATGGCTCACTCAATAATTTTCTGTTGGCTAATACAACTAAGGTCAAATAGAGAATATCAATGTGATAATTTTAAACAATTCCCTCGAATTTAGAATATCGTCGAGCTTCAATGTGGAAACTTCGCTTTGATTATAGTAAAATCATCACAAAACATCCATTGAACAACTATAGTAGGGTTAAGAGGAAGCATTGGAAGTGAAATATCAAGACAAAATTCGTCTCCTCAATTAAATGGGTTAGTATCATAGGGTCCACTTAAGTCAATTCTAAGTCAAAGTCTCCAGCCAAAGCACTGTGGTTGATGATAATTATTATTATTGAACCAAGGATTTTGAGTTGAATGTGAATAATGTTGGAATTTTGACCAAAACCAAATTACATAAGTCCTAATGTGATATAGTTTTGATGAAGAGAATTGGAGTAAATAATTCTCACTATCGAGTAGCACTTAATTAAGTAAAATTGGATTTTAACAAAACGAAGTGTAAACAACAAATTAGGCGAAAATGCCGCTCCACTAGCTAAAATGCCGAGTGAACGTTAATATTCAAATAGTTCAACATTAATCGCGGACCGAATTTACACTTGCAAGTCGCACAACTACATTGTTACCTCTGAAATACCAATTGATTTAATTGATTCTCAAATTGTTATAAATTACTTAAATTAATTAATATCTTTTAAAAATATTAATTAATTAATTGTTTATTTGATGTATTGGATGCGATTAGTATGTTATTTTATGTCATTAGTATTTACTTGGGTGCATATAGTGTGTGTACAAATCGATATAAGATATCAATGGGCTTTTAAATTTGATTTAAATGCAACTATTGGTAAGTGTTATTAAACAAAATGAAGGGCCATAAAACCTTATTCATTAATCCATATGAAGAAAAAAAGGCATGAAATCCAATGGTTGGATTTAGAAAATGAAGGGAGTGGGTTAAGGAAGGTTACCTCTATAAATACCATGCATTTTATTCACTTGCCTCTTAGAATCATTCTCTTTCATAACCCTAGCCACTATCTTCTTTCTTCCACTTTAAAGGTAAAAATTGTCAGAGAAATAAAAGAAAAACAATATTTTATTAGCATCCAATTAAATCAATCAAATAAAAGGTAGTAATCCAAGCCATTGCAAAGCTAGAAGCTAGGAGATAAGATTTAGGATTGAATTTATCAATCAAGGTGCATTCAAGAGGGCAACATCAACAAGGTGTTTTCTACTTAATTACACACACATGCACACACAAACACACATTATTATTTTGTAGATCTATTGATTTATTTACTTTGATGAATTTATATATGCATTTTTGTCTATTTGTTATATATGTGTAGATCTGAAAATTTAATAATTTCTCAACCTTTGTTTCGGCTTTGAATTTGGTAATGTAGTTTCTACTGATAATTGAATTGTTAATTTCTATTAATGCTTGTTTTGTTTAAATCAAGTTCTAAAGGTTAATTTATTATTTTATGTATATTCATTTACTTAGATACCAATGTTAATTTCCATTGATTCATAATTAGTTTTTTCCTTCAAAACAAACATGTATGTATATGTATATATGTATGTGTACACACACACATATATCCATGTGTGTACTAATTTAGATTGAAAATTATTTTACTATGGTTTTTATTATAAAATGGGAACACACACACTCACATATGTCAACTAATGCATGTATATATGTATGTATGTATGTATACGTACGTGTATATTAAAGGAGATTCGTCTTAATTTATAAAAATACATAAATTAACTTCCCAACCTTGTTTGATAAAACTTTTCTTTTGGATTAAAATGAAAGGTTATGGTTTTGGAAAACAACAACTAATGCATATATAAAGGGCAATTTTTCCTTTGCGAAGTAAATTCCAGCACTTACAAACGTACACATTAACTATGTACATAATTTGAAGAGTTGCACTTGCACCATATACACTTGAGTATATTTAGGTATGCTCACAAAATTTACTAAATATAAATTTGGTATTACTATTATTTAAGTGAATCAGTTAATCAATTTAATTAAGAGAGAAGAATGAAAATTTTCTCTCTCTAAGTAAAATAAAACTTTCCACTAATTAATGAGAGAGCTTTAAGAAAGAGAAACGAAAGGTTTCTTTCTTCAAATAATTAAAACCACCCTCATTCATTTAATTGAATTTGATTCACATTAAATGCATTTGATTAATGAGAACAATTAAACAAGGCAATGCACATTCAAAATAAAATTTGATTTTATTAAAACAACTAGATTTGATCTAGTCATGGACGTTAGACTTCATAGGCCCACTTGATCCAAAAGATAATTTTTTAAAAAAAGTTCACTCATTTAACCCGCTTCTGATTGGCTTGGTCCCAATGTTAGTATCAGAGCCAAATGGTCTGTGCGGTTTAAAATAGTCATGTTAGAGCGAATCAATTAACCTGACCAATTCAGTATGGTGTCTAGGCTTGGGTTTGGAGAATTAAGTACTCTGCCCTCCTTGGCTATCGGCGGAGCCCTAAGGTTTCCCGTAATAGAAAATGCTTAATTTGAGTTGGGCCATGGGTTAATTTTCAAATTTGTTTTGAAAATTAGAAATGAAAATTTAAAATTAAAAGAAAAATCTAAAAAAAAAATACATTGAAAATGTTATAATGTCATTTCAAAAAAAAATTAAATCAGATTAAGGTTTTAAATTTAAAAGTTAAATTTAAAATAAGAATTACATTATAGATTTTATAATTTTTATTTCAAAATTGGGTTTGAAAACAATGTATATTATAAATTTAATAATATAGTTTTCAAAAGTTCTTTAAAAATATAATAAACATATTTCAAAAAATTTAAACTATTAATAAGATTAATAAATTAATAGTTAAAGAATTTATATGTATAGTATATATATTCGTATATATTACATTATCTTGAATTATTTAAGATGATGTAAATATATATGTATATACATAATAAATATTCAAAATTAATATTTAAATATTTATTTAATTAAATAAGTTAATTAACAAACAATAAAATACACAAACATAGATATATATCTGTATAATGACAAATGTTACAATATACATATTCAATCAAAATGTTGAATTAAATAAAAGAAATTAAATTAAATTAAAATGTTAATTAATTAAATAAGATTTAATTTTTGTAATTTTACTTATAAGACTATTATATAAGTTAATTAAATTATAAAAGTTATATAAAAATCAAAACTTGTATAATAAGGATGTATAATTAAAGGTGGAATAGGAAAGAAGCCCAATAAAACTTAAAGGATAAATACATACATATATTACATATACCATAATTTTAGTGTGTTCGACCCTTGAATCATGATGATACTTTATAAGATACACATAAGCCGATATCACTCAGTTAATAATATTAAAGATTATCAATCTTCCATATAAAGTTGTCATCTACCGTTTATATATCAGTAGATTATCTGCATACTCCTTAGTTGTTGAGCTTTCCTCAAGCTAGGGATGTTATGTGTAGTACTATTAATATATTGAATAGATGAGGTAAGATAACTGCACATATTTATTAGGCTTTTCTCAAGGTATGTGCACTATACTTAGGCCATGCAAAATGATGGGCATGAGTGCATAATTTCTCTTTATCTGTTGAGCTTTCCTTGATGTGCATGTAAATGTGCATATTTTTACCACCATATTTATTCTATTTAAATTAAATAAATGATCATATTGGGTATTTTAACTTGTTTAAACCAAAAATTCAAATTATTCCAAATTGTCACATATTCATCTTCATATATGGGCAAAACGGTCATTTCTGTGCATATATTTCTTTGAGAAAAATTAATTGAAAACTTGTATATATTTTTATAGGAATTTGATCACAAATAGAAGTGGTTTCATGAAGATATGTATGCACAAAATTAATACAAAGGAATGAAGATGAAAATAATTCAAAGTGAAGAACATGGAGGACCCCACCTACCCACCTACCTTAATGTACAAATTAAAGGCTAATGCACATGCTTTTGGAGTTAATGGCTTCATGCACACTTAATGGGGGATTAAGACATGTTAATGATTACTTGGCCTCCACACTTCCTAAGGGGCATTTTGGGCATTCCCCAAAAAAATGAATTAGGGTTTTCACACTTGTATAAATACCCCTTATGTTTCATGTAGCCATCTTCCTCTTAGTTAGTTAGTTAGTTTTAGTTTAGAAAATAAATCAAATCTCTCTTTCTTTCCATGGCTATTTAGCCATTTCTTCTCTTATGTAATTCTTTTCTTTTATGCAATGTTAATTATTGTTTCTTTTTAATTACATGTTCATTTCCTTTTATGCAAGTAGTATAGATTTTCCTTTATGCAATTAGAATAGTTTTCCATTTCACTTTGCTCTCTTTTCCTTTTCTTTTTCTCTCATGTTGCAAACTATATTTGTTCATATGATAACAAATATGAGAGGCTAAACCCCTTCAATTTAGGGGTAATGAAGCTCTCTAATCATGCAGCTTCAACTTAATTTGATGTTTATGCTCTCTTTTTATGCTTAATGAGAATGATTGAAGTGGTTTAATGATGTTGTTTAGCTTTGAATTTGATAGTCTATGTTGTTTATAACAAATAGGCTATGCTTAAACAAACAAAACACAAATTGCCTCTTCATCAACAATGATTATGGCAAAGAAGTGATTGTTGAAATTAAAATTTGATGGCTTATATTTCTAATTAATAGTTAATAGGCCATGCTTAAAATAAATTTTGCTTTCAACTTTGTTGTCGTATTTTATGAGATCTAAAAGTGTATTAGTGGTTGTGTTATAGTTTGATGGTTTATATTGAGCTAATTAATAGCACAAATATACCATACTTATGATAAGCACATCAACTAATCCACTAATGACAAGAAAAGAGAGATCATAACTTCATTTTGTTGATTATGTGATCTAGAGAGTGGAAATTGCCTCTAAATTGTCTTAACACTCTCATATTTTTATCTATTTTCTTTTTTCATTTTTCTTCTTCTTTTTTAGTTAATCACTCTTCCAACTTTGGTTAATTTGATTGAGTAGAATTTTTAAATCATCAATTCCCTGCGGATCGACCCGTATTCGCCGCGTGCTACATTCGTACACCGTGCGCTTGCAGTTATTTTTAATTTAAATTCGTTCGACGGTTTTCTAAACCGATAGAATTTCTGTCAACGACCAAGTTTTTGGCGCCGTTGCCGGGGAATTGTTTTGATTTTGATTTTCTATTCTTCGGATTTTATTGTGTGTGTGTTGTTTGTGTGAATTGCATTAAAAAAAATTGTGTTTGTGTTTAACTTTGTTTTCAATTTTTTGTGTGTATACTTGCTGTGTGATTTTATTTGTGTGCACCTCTTCTTTTTCTAATTTGCATTTGCATTTCATATGTAGAAGAAAAAAGAACAAAAAGATACACAATTTCATTTCTAAAAAAAAATTCCACTTCATTTTGCAATTACAACTTTCATTTTACAAGTTCTTCTTACAATTTCATTTTCTTTATATAGTTCTACATTTACACTGTCTGTTGCTCCTCTGTCTACATTTCCTCTCTGTTTTACAACACAGCCATCAACATTTACCCTCTGTTCCTCATCCATATACTGCTATTCACTGCTTGCTCCCTCTGATCAAAAAAAAAAAACATTCCACCATCTGCCCTAACCATTCTCATCCAGTTCAACACCATCCCACTGTCATCACCCTCTGCCACAAAAAGAACTTTGCTGCACCACCTCATAAACTCCACTGATCATCTTCTCATAACTACCATCAGCATTTCACAAAAATCCCTGATACAATTCACAACAATCATAGTCACTTCCAGACTTCGATCGCCCACGGCAACCCTGTCTTCTCCATTAACTGCTGTAACCCCTACTAGCATTCACTTCCTGTCAGTAAACTGACTCAAAACCTCATCCGATTCAAAACTGCTGAACTTCATACAACTACTCCGGCCCAAACTGCCAGAACCATATCCCCGACTTCCCATCAACATACACTTGCCACCCCCTTTGTCAACCCATATCACAAACAACTGCAGCCTCACCATCATCATACAAATAACCATCTCCTTTACCCCTGACCACACATCCCCAACCCACATCACAATCCCATACTTCATCAATCACCAACCGACTCCAAAC
Source organism: Allium cepa (assembly GCA_030765085.1). Taxonomy (NCBI): domain Eukaryota; kingdom Viridiplantae; phylum Streptophyta; class Magnoliopsida; order Asparagales; family Amaryllidaceae; genus Allium; species Allium cepa. Next base: position 739,251,081 of record CM060943.1, read on the forward strand.
TCGAAATCATCATCTCGCCGCCCACAATCGACATTTACCAAATCACTTGCTTGCAACAGCCTATACTTCAACCTTCATTCAATTGAGCTACTGCCAACATCAACAACTCAACCGACTTCTAAGCTTCGACCACCATCACTCCAAAACATTTGATACAAACTTCTCACTCCACCACTTACATCCCCTTGCTGTACCCATCACACAACTTCACAGTTCACTCCTCTGCCTAACCTATCCCTTTCTAACACCAATACAAACATTTGCAGCATCAACCACAAACCACAACTTCACTGTCAATACAAGTTCACCACTCCATCAACATTCTCCTCCTACAAATTCACACAGCATTTCCATTAACAGACCATCTTCATCCCTACATTACTGTCTGCAGTTCAACCATTAGTGCCATACTGACCAACTTCTTCTCCCCAAACCACCAAACTCCGGCAACCAATCAAATTGCCTTCATCACTACCAATTCAAACAGCAACCTCCATCCACAATCATCTTCAATCACCTCGACCGTCGCCCCTTTGCTTCAGCAACAATCGCCCAAATTCACAACGACTGCACCCAATACCCAAATCATCTTCAGTCAATTGCTGCTTCCCCTTGAACCGCGAACCAATTCACGCGAACCCACCCTAATTCGCTAAATCGAACATCGCCAACAGTCGCCTCTTTCTTTTGACAGTCGCTATAGCAGCAACAAACTCACGAACCTCTGTGCGTTCAGATTTTGAGTTCGATTTCATTTTTTTTTACAGAAGTAGGTTTGGATCTTGCATCTTCGTTTGATTAAAAATAAAAGACAGTATTTTTGTGGGCTTGTGAACATTTCTGTTGGGCCGGTTATTAGGGCTTGTGGCTTGAGGCCCAGAATATAGTTTTTTTCTTTTTCTTGGCTGTGTGATTAATTTGTTTGTGTTACTTTTTTTTAGTCAATCCTTAATAACAAAAAAGGTAGCTCACTTTGTTTTTAGTTTTGCTTTGATATTAAAAAAAATTGTTTTTTTTAGTAAAACCCTACTTTTAAATTTCCTTTCAAGAAAAAAAAAACAAAAAAAAACAAAAAAAAATTGTACATATTCTTGTTTTATATTTCAGGTTGCCAAAGCAGAATTTCAGAAGGAAGACTGCTGCCAAAAAAAAATTGCCTGCTTGCTAATAGTTTTTTTTGTTTTATTTGCCTTGCATTGTATATATCTCTTGTTTTTATTAGTTGCATTGTTGATTGCTTGCATTTGAATTTATATATAAAAAAATTCAAAAAAAAAAACAAAAAACAAACAAATAAAAACAAAAATCATTTGTAGTTGCATTGTTAATACACGTTTAATTTCTGCTTTGCATTTAATCTTAGATTTTGATTAATAATTACGGTTAGAAATCAATAACACTAAATTTTATATTGACAATTTGTCCTTTTTCGATAATTTAATTTCTCGGTGTCTAGGCTACGGCAGAGCAATAATCAGTTATAAATATTACGGTGATTCAAAAATATTATACTGAATTGTTTCTCTGAAGGTACTTAAACCTTCGGCTGCATTGCTACGGTGATTCGTGGTGCACCGATAAATCCTGTCCGTTACCTGCTGAGAACTATCTTGTTGATTTAAGACAATTTGTAATTATACAATTTTGGGTTAACTTAGGATAAATCATTTGTAATTAACCCCTGCATTCATTTAGTTGCATTAGTTCATGCATATTTAAAAAAAAAAAAAATCAAAATTCAAAACTAAAAAAATTGTAAATATTCCTTTTCTTTTGAAATTTTTAAATCCTTTTCTTTGAAATTTCAAAAAAATCCATAAAAAAATTAGAAAAACCAAAATTCGAAAAAAAATTGAAAAATAAAAACAAAACAAAAATCAATTTCCGGTTTCAAAAATGAATTTTCTTTGTAAATATTTTTCGTTTATAAAAAAAACCAAAAAAAAAAAATCTTGAAAATGTCCGAGTTTCCCCACTTACGTGAGTGTTACGATAGTTGTGAAAATCAATATAATCCATACGATTTCACTCCAAATTCGTATGGATATTTTAACGCCAACTATTGTTTAAACGATTCAAATTTCGAACAACAAATTTTTCAAAACAATGATCAATCCTCAAATCTCGAAAATAGCATTTCATCTTTACTTGAACTCTCTACACAACAAAATCAAAGTGTAAACGAATTGTGTAACTCATATTTGTGCAATAGTTCAAGCCAAAAAAATCAAAATTTGAATTCACTTCAAAATTCAAATGATTTCAAGTGTAACCCATGCCAATTCAATTTCGAGCTTCAAAATGAATTTCAAAATCAAGACGAAAATGTGAACAGGTTTTCAAATAATTTTAGCAATGGGAATAGTTTCAATAACGATATGATTGAAACCTTTGGTTGTCAACAAATTCAAAATGAGAAATTTCAAATTAATAATCATGAATTTGATTTTGTTGACCAAATGGAAAAAGATAACGGGGATTTATTACTTGAAAAATACAAAACTTTTCGTGAAAATCATAATCAAATCTCAACTTGCGAAGAATCAAATAATAATCTACCGTTTATCGAAATTGACAATTTTTGTTCTCAACAAATCCAAATTGAAAATTCTCAGGTTAATAACTATAAATTGGATTTTGTTGAGTAAATGAATGAAGTTTACGATGATCACACGGATTTGTTGTTTGAAATATACATGAAACAACGTGAAAAACAAAGTTAAATTTCAACGTGTGACGAGTCAAGTGATAATCCATCTTTTACCCAAATCGATGATTTTCAAACAACAACTTTTGAAACTGAAAATGATGATCTGAACGAAGTTGTTGAAAAGACGGTAATTGTTTTGGATTTTAATTCTTTTGAGGGTGAGAAACTCGATTTAAATTTCGATCTTCCTTTTTCTGAAAATTTGAATACAATAACTTTGGATTTTGAAATGGATACATGCGATGAAGTTGTTGATAATCCAACGAAGGAAGATGAATTTAACGAACACGAGTTTTATGGACTTTTCGAAAATGAGTTATTAAATTCTGATGGGGAAGATTTCGATCACCATTTTGACTTTGAAATCGATAATTTGGAAGAAGTTTTCAATGATAAACTTCAATTTCAATTTGGTGAAAATAAATGTGAATTTCAATCAATTGTTTTATCAACCCCAAAAATCATTGAAAACAAAACAACTTGTTCAATTTTTAATAAAACAAAATTCGTTTTTCCAAATCGACAATCAACTTCGAAATCTTTTACGATTTGGTTTTTCGAGCTTAAGCTGTGTCTCGCATACTTGACGAGAGAAATGAATCGGTCTTTGGAAGACCGTTTCATTTACTTTTTGACTGTATACTTTCTCATCTCTTGTAAATAATAATCTTTCATGTAAATATAGGATTTTTTTTTCTCCTTCCACTTGGGTTGACCGTGGGGACACAGTCAAAATCAAGTGTGGAGGGAGACTCAGCTTCATTTTTTTTCTTTTTCATGATTTATTTTTGCCTTTTCTTTAAAAAAAGTCCCAAAAACATCTTTTGAATTATTTTTAAAGAAACACTATAGGATAAATATATGGTTTTGGCTTATTAAATTGAAAATTTTGAAAGTTTATTTATCTTAACAAAAATAAAAATGAAGTTTAATTACAAATAACAATGGTTTAACTAGTATATAGGAAAATTCATACGTGTTAATTATGAAGTACATCCGAATTGAAAATCTTTGTTTTAAAAAGTGGTTGATTTAAAGTAAAGGATATAACATTTTTTTTGTCTTCCAAGTTAAATGGTGCTAAGATGATTTTGCAAAACTCTCTCTCTCTCTCTTAAAAAAAATATGTATATAAAAATAAAAAAATGATAACATCCAAGTATTCACTCTCATTTAAAAGTCCTCACGGTTATGCATGGGTGATTACTTGGAATTTTTGATTATATGCTTTCATACTCATTTAAAAGTCCTCACGGTTATGCATGTATGGAACACATGTTAAAAAAAAGACTTAATAAAAACCACCTACGGTCGATAGGTGTATGCACGAAAGTGTGTGCACTCGCCATGCTCTGTACTCCCCTCACATAAGTCCGATAGGCAGTGCATGGGTGGTACATCTGGCCGCAATTTACCTGAGCTAGGTGTGTAATTTTTCTTGCAAATAATGAGAGAGCAAGCAATTGAAATCCTAGCACTATTTTTACTTAGTTGATTTGATTTGTTATTGAAAAGAAATGAAAATACCACTTTGATAAACTTTGATAATCAACTAAGGATCCATTTCATAGTTACACTTTGTTATTAACCAAAACAACGAGTTAAACTATAGTCTATTTGATATGATAACTTGATTTTTGTTGGAAATTTTGACGAGTAAATGACATAAATTTTCAAGATAATAACCAAAACCTATATTTAACTTATTCGTGTCAATTTAAAAATAAATCCTTCATTTGTAAATATTTTCATCATGCATTTGGATTTTGTAGGTAGTGTCCGCTAAAAACCCTCACGAGACAACACTCGTCCTACTGAGGACACCCAGAGGTTTAACGGCTTATTGCATACGCTCAATGTAATTGTGCTCCCTACGAAAACGAATTTATCTTAGTTTTTTTTCTTTATTCGAGGACGAATAAAAAGATAAGTGTGGGGGTATTTGATGTGCATGTAAATGTGCATATTTTTACCACCATATTTATTCTATTTAAATTAAATAAATGATCATATTGGGTATTTTAACTTGTTTAACCAAAAATTCAAATTATTCCAAATTGTCACATATTCATCTTCATATATGGGCAAAACGGTCATTTCTGTGCATATATTTCTTTGAGAAAAATTAATTGAAAACTTGTATATATTTTTGTAGGAATTTGATCACAAATTGAAGTGGTTTCATGAAGATATGCATGCACAAAATTAATACAAAGGAATGAAGATGGAAATAATTCAAAGTGAAGAACATGGAGGACCCCACCTACCCACCTACCTTAATGTACAAATTAAAGGCTAATGCACATGCTTTTGGAGTTAATGGCTTCATGTACACTTAATGGGGGATTAAGACATGTTAATGATTACTTGGCCTCCACACTTCCTAAGGGGCATTTTGGGCATTCCCCAAAAAAATGAATTAGGGTTTTAACACTTGTATAAATACCGCTTATGTTTCATGTAGCCATCTTCCTCTTAGTTAGTTAGTTTTAGTTTAGAAAATAAATCAAATCTCTCTTTCTTTCCATGGCTATTTAGCCATTTCTTCTCTTATGTAATTCTTTTCTTTTATGCAATGTTAATTATTGTTTCTTTTTAATTACATGTTCATTTCCTTTTATGCAAGTAGTATAGATTTTCCTTTATGCAATTAGAATAGTTTTCCATTTCACTTTGCTCTCTTTTCCTTTTCTTTTTCTCTCATGTTGCAAACTACATTTGTTCATATGATAACAAATATGAGAGGCTAAACCCCTTCAATTTAGGGGTAATGAAGCTCTCTAATCATGCAACTTCAACTTAATTTGATGTTTATGCTCTCTTTTTATGCTTAATGAGAATGATTGAAGTGGTTTAATGATGTTGTTTAGCTTTGAATTTGATATTCTATGTTGTTTATAACAAATAGGCTATGCTTAAACAAACAAAACACAAATTGCCTCTTCATCAACATATGATTATGGCAAAGAAGTGATTGTTGAAATTAAAATTTGATGGCTTATATTTCTAATTAATAGTTAATAGGCCATGCTTAAAATAAATTTTGCTTTCAACTTTGTTGTCATATTTTATGAGATCTAAAAGTGTATTAGTGGTTGTGTTATAGTTTGATGGTTTATATTGAGCTAATTAATAGCACAAATATACCATACTTATGATAAGCACATCAACTAATCCACTAATGACAAGAAAAGAGAGATCATAACTTCATTTTGTTGATTTATGTGATCTAGAGAGTGGAAATTGCCTCTAAATTGTCTTAACACTCTCATATTTTTATCTATTTTCTTTTGTCATTTTTCTTCTTTTTTTTTTAGTTAATCACTCTTCCAACTTTGGTTAATTTGATTGAGTAGAATTTTTAAATCATCAATTCCCTGCGGATCAACCCGTATTCGCCGCGTGCTACATTCGTACAACGTGCGCTTGCGGTTATTTTTAATTTAAATTCGTTCGACGGTTTTCCAAACCAATAGAATTTCCATCGACAACCATTCCTCAAGGTAAAGATGAGACTAGAATAATGACAACGAGGTTAGGAGTTGTATATGATGCAACCGATAAGGCATTATCAATCATATGTGGACCTATGAATAATTGAGCTTTCCTCAAGGTCAGAATCCCAAGGCATATGAGTCCTAAAATCTGCTAGAGAAGTCGAAAGATTTGGGTTTTTCCTAGGGTTTTGAAAAACATAAAAATCTTATAGGAACCTTACTAGAAAATTTAAATGGTAATATTTAAAATTTCTAATATTGTAAGAACATTTGATATATAAAGTCTAAAATAATCTACATTGATAAATTTGTGTAATTAATATAATTGATAAAATGTTTATCAATTAAGATATACAAATGAAGGGAATTAAATATTAACAAAAAGAAGCCTAATCAACCCTTTGAAACGAAGCCTAATTAAAGTGGTCTTATGAAAATGTTAATGGTAGATAAGAAGCCTAATTAAAGTGGTCTTATGAAAATGTTAATGGTAGATAAGAAGCCTAATCAACCCTTTGAAACGAAGGTTAAGAAAAGATCAACTCATTCGTGACCCCGTTCGAGTGAGTCGAAAGGGTCATTCACATCTTCTTTTAACTAGGATAAAAGAATTATTCATATTCTTCTTTCGAATGTGTCGAAAGGACCATTCATCTTTTAAAAGAAGAATTCACTTCCAAATGTATAGCTTCTGCTGCCATGGAAAGTATTCCTTCGAAAGGGTTATATATATTGAAATATCCTAGCCCCTTTTAAAGATATCCATCTAGCAAACACAACCCTATATTCATGCGTCGAGTCCCTTTCGAAACCCCCCTTTCGATCAACTTGAAAGGGTGTTTGCTTTCAAAGTGGGCTCAACATACAATATGCAAGTTCTATATTCAATATGCAATGGAATAACATCTTGGACAATATAAGTTCCATGAACTCATCAATATCGAAACATCATCATCATGTCAATTTAACATTTGATATCATGGAACATGATGATACTATGATTTGAATACACATTGTCTAAGCTGATCTCATTGCATCGCATAAGTCAAATAGGAGTTAAGAAAATAAGTAAGCATCATGTGCAATTGGTTATTAATCAAGCTAATGGACGAAATAATCTTTCTTATATTCAAAATCTATATTGAATCCGTGCGCTTCCTCTTTTTGCATATATCCAAATTGAGTTACAAATAAGAGAATTTTTCTTCAAATTGATTTAGGGTTACAAAAGTTTTATTTGCTATGAAATGAGAGAGAGGATTCAAAATTTAAAATTCGGTCCCATAACTAAGACCCTTAGGGTCGTATTAATAGATGCAGGTTGACCCCCTTTTGCGCCCATTCTTTTGATACAGGCAAAAGGCCTTCCTCCAACCTTTTGTGCACATCCTTTTAATGTGATCGAAAGGCTTTCTCCTGACCCTTATCACTCATTTTTTCACCTTCACCCTTTTGAATCAGACCTTTCGACATAGTTGAAAGGATTACTTGACAACCTTTCACTGCCGCTCAAATTTGGGCGCCCCTCAACTATGCTTTTAAATAAAATTTGATTGCTTTTGACTTCATCTAAAAGGATATTTACGTTCTCTACTTTATGTCACTATGTTGTTTCAAGTAAGAGAAGAAGTGAGCTTTCATATAGCTTTGAAAGGCTCGGTAGGTAACGACCAGATCATTGTGAAAGGTCACTTGGCTTCCATGTGGAATTTTCTTTATCCTTTTGAAAGGTTCCAACTGTTTCGAAAGGCTCGTTTCTTTCTTTCGCAAGTTGCACAATAGCGAAACCTACTATTTTGAAGGATTTGGTTCTCGTGTGCATGTCTGTTGTCCAATACCTTCGAAAGGGATTTCAAACTTATACTAAGCTCTCTCATATATGTAGATTCAACTGCGTCGAAAGGTTTTGTAATGACCTGGTATTTGGAACCATTCGCATCCGCACATGTCATACTTGAGTTATTCAAAACAAAGATTGTTAATTTTATATTTGGCCAAACTCAGCATATACAATAAATCAATCGTATAATCGCAGACACAGAATAATACGATAATCAGTAGCGGAATAGATAAACAGTAGTTCAAGAAGCTACTATATAAACATCAGAGTTTGAAATAAAATACAACAAAGTCTCAAATACAAATGAGTCTCTAATCCATAAGCAACCGACGAGTCTGAACATAAATGACTGGAATAAACTGAAATAACTGAAAGCTGGATAGATAGATCTTCAAACAAAGCTCCAATCTCCAAGGCTTCAATTGTCATTTCAAGTGAAATCAAATTTACTAACTATAAGAATGCTAATCGTAAGTGATTGCTCACTTTTCAAGGTTAAAGGAACAATAATGGTGAAGAAGATGACATGGACATGAATAAGCAACGAAGCTAGAAAGACTGCTGCTGAATGAATCTGGGAAGCGGTGGATCAAAACAGCACGATCTAGAATTCGATGAAAATAGATAGTATTTAAAGAAATAATATTTTATATTTATACAATTTTTTTTACAACATATTAACCTATTTAACATAAGTTCAAATACATATTTAGCGTATATTCAATGAAAACACATATCCAAAATAACATCTTTATATGCATATATATTAAAACCATCATTTATATATATATTTCAAAATCATTATAGCTAAATACATCTTACAATTTTAAAATAAAGCTTTTATACCATTATTGAAAACAAAACATATGCAATAAATCTTTAAAATCATAAATCTCTAAACACACTTATCTCCTACCAATATATATATAAGAAATCAATATAAAACTCATGTATTCTATATATATAAACTAATATTTAGGTTATATACATTAAAACCAATATTTGTAAAAAAATCAATATAAAGTCCAACCTATACATGTTGTAACCAAGGAAAAATGTAAATATATATGTACGGTCCAACGTATACTTGTAACTTACCTATTATAACAACAGACATGTCACATACAAATCTTATCTACATATATATAAATCTTATATAAATAATTATGATGTTGTACATTATAAACAACAGATATATATACAAACTAGTATAAGCTTACGCAACTTAAACAACTTTATATATATTGTATTTTTATATATATGTATACGGTAAAAAGAAAAATCAATATTTGATAAACAAACATTTACCTTTTCCTTACTTTAAATATACGAATAAAAACTACTGGCCAAATTTGTTGTGTATTATATAAATAATAAATTTCTTCCATAAGTGAAAGAAGCTACTAACTACTGATATATATATATATATATATATATATATATATTCAAACCAAGATAAAACAAAATGAGTTGATAGAATTAAAATGTAACATACAGACTATTATATACACATATTGTTTTATATATAGACTTATATATACAAATAATATGTCATATACAACTTATATAGATTTATATATATAAACACACAGGCTGAAACTTATAATATGATATGGTATAATGTAATATAATATAATATAGTATAATACTGTACACATTAATATACATATAATACTACAAAAAGGAGGAGGCTCGACTGTGCTTGCAAAAGACGGTGAGGTTGTTTGTTCGGTGAAGGTGGGTACGGGAGGCTGTGGATTTTGATAGAGTCGGGCTGCGAATGAAGGCCAGAGCGGAGGGCAGTTGAAGGAGCGGAGGGCAGTTGAAGGAGCGGAGAGTTGTGCATGTGGCTGTGATGGGAGGCTCAGCCTGCACTGTGGTGCGGTGGGGTGTGCGTGCTCAGCTATGGTGATGGGTTGTCGCGTGGTAAGGGGATGCGGCAGTGGCAGATTTGGAGACGGAAGCGGGTTTGTGGGTCTCGGCTGGAGGAGAGGAGTTTCTGACGTAAGGAGTGGCGGTAGGGGAAGGAGATAGGTGGAGAGGGTCGCGGGTAGGGGTGCTTCGACATTTGGTTGCACGCATGGAGTTGTTGCTGGAGAAATACATGGCGGAGGGGAATGAGCAGGGTGAAGGTGAATAGATTGAGGGAGATAAGCAGCTTTACATATATATATATCTGTGTGTGTGTATAACGTATATGCTCGAATGAAAGGACACAGTGAACAGAGTAAGGAGAAAAGTTGCTAACGTTTCAGGAAGAAATGATTGCTCTAAATATTATTATTATTATTTATTTATTCAGAAATGATAGAAGATGTGTAGGGGTTTAAAGCTGTCAGAGTTGAAAAAGAAGGTACCTAAGCAAAACGACAGCCAGAATATATTGGAACCTGAAATATATTTCAAACAATGGGAATAGCCATGGTTAGGAATAAATTTTTGCGAATAGGAAAAGTAACGTCCATTTGTTTTCAGTTGCTTAACATTTGAATGGTCATAGAGTATTAAAAGCTCCAAAGTGGTACCGATATGGCCATCCGTTTTCATGGATTTCGCCACGAACCGAACTCTAAAATGCACAATTGAATGTACTATGGAGATCGGCATGACGAGATGAATAGAATGGTACACAGATATCAGCAATACGATTATCCATCCAAAATTCGATATTTTGCTGTCAAATTGATGTAAATTTGTCGAAAATAAGATAAACGAAGATAAAGAAGACCAAAATTTATGAAACGAATTTTGACTTCTCACTTAGAAAATAGTTCACATTTTTATTATATAAAAATATTTGGATTTCGAATTTTTTTATTTTCATCTAATTTCAACTAATTTAATATTGAAATTGAAAATTACACTGTAGAATTAACTTTCATATTTTATGATGATAACTTACCATTTGCTGTGTTTAAATAGACATATTTCAAATATCGAATTTTCATTGCTAGATTTTATTGTTAAATTTCAAGAAAAGTTTCAGTTCATTACGTTAATAAAATCGTAAAAGTTAAGGGTCATTACATTCTCCCCTAGTCAAAACTTTTCGTCCCCGAAAAGGAACGAGATATGAGAATAGGAACAACAAGAAAGAAAGATAGATTCAAAAATCCATAATACCATATACAACAATTAATTTTAAAACTATATAAATTTCATCTATTTTTAAATTGGTTTATATCCAACTAATTGATTTCGATTCATTTTATTTAATCAATCAATTGTGTTTACATTTGATTGATTTCAGTCCCATGTATTTTCATTCAGTTGACTTGTTTTCAATCTATTAACATTTATTACAATAAAATTCACAACAAAATTTGTTTTATTATTTATTAAATCAATTTGATTAAACTATAGTTAATTCCACCTCAACATTCAACTTTAACTATTTTTAAGTTCATATTGTCTACTTAAATAGTCATATCTTTTATTTATTTAATTTATTTCTCCTAATATAATTTGCAACATATATTACGTGTGCAAACATTTATTATCCCTATATTATTCAACAAATTAATTCTCTTTTTATTATTCAATTCTTTATCTAATTTATTGTTTAAAACTTCCTTTAATAAAACATCATTTTGGACATCTTATTTTATTATTGTATATATTATTCGATTACATTCACCCTTCTAGGTAGGTTTTATCAATGTATTTGAATATACTGAAACACTATACAAATATACCTTTTATTTAAAATATTATTATTAAGAAAAATTTAGTTCGAACATTTTCATTATTTAAAATTTCTCTTGTATAACCTTAAATTTTATTCACATAAACATTTTAACTTTTGAATAGTTTAGGTAAGTTATATGTTATAGAATGTAATTGAGTATCATATAAATTTATTTTTATCATATTTTTTTATTGTTTAAGTTGTTAAATTTTCATTTCCCTTTTAAATTCTCCATTTTTTTCGAAATTTTGCTAAATCTCAATAATTGAAAATCATCACTTGACATAAAACTTAAGAGTTAACTTTCTGGTTTCACTTTAACCATTTTGTTAGCGCCAAAATTGTACACCAACACCCAAATGTAAATGAAAGCACCAACTAATTGTCATAAATAAGAGATAGAGTGTATGTGGAGAGTATAAATATGAAGAGCAGTAAAAATTAAAAAGAAAGTAATAAGGAACAACAGATTTTATAGTGGTTCGGCTGACTTTGGCCTATGTCCACACCTAAATTTTCCTTGTTATTGATATGAGAATCAATTACAGTTACAATTCGAAGTTTTCAAAACAATTAGGGCAGAGTAGCCTTAATGAGGAAGACAAAGGAAAACAGAATCCAGATCCTTTTTCTGAACCCCCACATGCTGTATTTATAGGTTAATCCCGAGTTGCTGGTCTTTCTGAGTATTCCGGGCCATCAGGACCATAGCCTTGCGAACATTCTTCATCATGGTACGAGCGACTTCCTGTAGCGACTTCCTGTTCCTATAGCGACTTCCTGTTCCTATTGCGACTTCCTGTTTCGAGCGACTATCATGCCGAACGACTTCCATGCCAAGCGACTTCCATGCCGAGCGACTTCCTGTTCCTGTAGCGATTTCCTGTTCCTGTAGCGACTTCCTGTTCCTGTAGCGACTTCCTGTTTCGAGCAACTTCCATGCCAAGCGACCTCCCAAACATGCAGCGTTACCTATCCATCCAGTCGACTCAAACTTACCGCATTCCATCCTCGATAATTGAGAAATCGACTTAGTTAAATCCGCCTGCCTACAGCCTTGCCAAAAGGCAGGATAACACTTTTCCCCTCCCAAACATGCCTTTTGGTAAAGGGCGTGTTTTGAATGGGTTCGAATCCAATATCATGAGTCCCGATTTTATTAATAGCTATAGTATACTTAATCAAGTTCATGGCTATTTGAAGCCGAATCGGTATTCATTTCCACTTGTGGAAGTCAGGAATTAAATTCTACAGCCTCTTCGGACTATCGATGGTCACTTCGGACCCTTGCCAAGTCCATTCCAGACTCTAGGCCGAATAGAAAGATCCAGTTGCGCTCCGGCATTGCTTTCTATCTCTTGCACTCTGACCCCAGCGAGGGCATATAGCGATGTTTTGATCATCATAGACTGATCATAGCCTCTCCGTGCTCTTACTGGATCCCATCCTGTCACTCTTCGGTGAAGGGGAAACATCATTGAGTAAGCGGATCCTATCGCTCTCCGACGAAGCAGCATCACTCCCTGCGCTCCAGTTCAGCATCCTTGAACGTGAAGCGATGCCCTGACCCTCCTGGACCAATATCAGCCTCTTCAGGCTCTTACTAGATCCCATCCTGTCACTCTCCGGTGAAGGGGAAACAACATTGAGCGAGTCGATCATGTCGCTCTCCGGCGAAGCAACGTCACTCCCTGCACTTCCGTTCAGTGTCCCTAATCATTAAGAGACGTCATGGCCTAAATCCTAGGCCGATTACAGCTACTCCGAGCTCTTATCGAACCCGGGTCCAATCTGTCCAATCACTCACCGATGAATGGGGAACAACATTAAGTGAGTTGATCCTGTCGCTCTCCGACGAAGCAACTCACTTCTTGCACTCCGGACCCTGTCTCTCATGGTAGGGTCATAAAGCGATTAATTTGAAATTGACTTCTAATATTCATCCTTTAACTCTTTATTCCAAGGTTTATTTCACGAAATTCAAGTTCATTTATTAAATTAAAATTCCAAATATTGAACCACAAACAAAGGAAAAATCTAGATACTACCACTATGGATAGAGCAGTCTATTACCATCTCAGAGCATGCCTGGGGATCTCTCCGGTTCCCTCACATGTGTAGGTGGAATAGCTGTTTTATTTTGAAATCAAAACCTATGAATTTTATGTAATCAACCATAGTTCAAGTCTTGAACTTGGCCCATTCTATCATGATCAATTGATGACGAGTCGTGATCCCGATCCATGATTTGTTCTGTTGGGTGCAGGCGGCAGTTGCTCAGGTCCTACGGCCGTTGTCCGATTTCTCACGTACTGTGGTAATATACCATTTCTAGCATGCTCTTCCACCTCATCCTTCAAATGGCGGCATTCGTTAGTAGATGTCCTTCCAGCTCATGGGATAGGCAATACTTTCCACTTCTACGTTCTCGTTCCGTGGGATCTCTCCTGGGTGGTTTCCGATAGGGGAGGTGCCCTCGAATTTCCGTGTAATTCCATTCCAGGTTTGCCGTCAAGTCAGCATATTATTTGAATCTGGGTTCTCGGAATTTCTTCCGTTTGTCAGGACCATTGTATATGTCATACTGCTTCCTCCTACCTTTGTCTATTTCGGTCTGTTCTTTGGAGGTTCCTTCGCTTCGCGTGGAGTTTATTTCTCGCCTTTCGATGCATGAATCCTCTAGCCGAATGAACCTTTTTAGCTTCATGATAGAATTATCCAAGATCTTGTGGTGGATCTCTTGCCAAAGAATCCTTAAACTCTGGGCCTTCCACAACTCCTGCTACCGCCGCCATCAAAATCATCGATGGATCTAGGCAATGTACTGAAGCCACCATTGAATCGCAATAGAAAATCTCTTATGGACTCTCCGGTTCTCTGCTTCATTAAAGTTAAGGTAATCTCGCTCTTGGGTCACGTCACGTGGACCCTAAACTATCTCATGAAGCATTCCACTAGCCCACCCCATATCTTGATTGATCCATTCTCTAGCTGCCTAAACCAAAACGTAGCCAAGTCTGTTAGATATAGAGGGAAGCATCGTGCCATCACTTCCTCAGATGCCCCCAGCACTTCCATATGTCTGATATATCTGGTAATATTCAAGGTTGGGTTTGATTTCCCATCATAAGGATCCAGCGTGGGTAACTTGAACTCTGGAGGATTCCTTACATTTCTGATATTCGGAGTGAACAAACTCCGACTGACTTCCTCTAAGCCTCTGCTTGACAATCCTCCTCTCATAATCCTTCTTACTAATCCAGCCATCCGCTCGTCTCCATCCGAGGGTAGTCCCTTGCTTGCATCTCTACCTTACCCTCCACGTCCTGGGGGTACTTTGGGTAGTACTCTTCATGTTGTCATTTACGTTCACGTTGATCCCTGCTTGCTGAGCTTCATTCACTGCTCTCCCAGTATCCAATCCTTTAGGTCTGCTCCCGAGCCTTTGCTGATTTCCTTCAATCCCTCCAGTCTGGTTTTGGTGTTGACCTCCAGAAACTTCTACGGCTCTGGTTCCTTGTTCTACAATGCCAGCAGCCGGGATTGGTCCATTCCCTTGACTTTGTGCTCCAACATGTCCAACCTGTCGAAGCAGGTTCTGTATCATGTCTTCGTGTCTTTTCAGCATCGTCTCCATCTCGTCCCTAATGATATAGATGGATGCTTGACCTGCTCCAGCTCCAGAGGAGGCCTCTTAACTTCCCTCCTGATTGCTTCTTTCTGTCGCTTGTTTCCTTGTTGATGGCCTAGCCATTGCTTTCTAGAATCCAAGTTCCTAACTCCAAAATCCACGAGTGTTTACCTTCTCAGTGAAAGCACCAAAATGTTAGCGCCAAAATTGGTCACTAACACCCAAATGAAAATGAAAGCACCAAATAACAGTGGTAGATAATAGATAGATTGTATGTGGAGAGTATAAACATGAAGAGTGATAAAAATTAAAAAGAAAGTAGTAAAAAAACAATAGATTTTATAGCGGTTCAGCTGACTCTAGCCTACGTCCTTTTGCCAAATTTTCCTTGTTATTAATATGAGAATCAATTACAGTTACAATCCAGAGTTTTCAAAATAATTATGTTAGGGTAGCCTTAATGAGGAAGAAGAAGGGAAATAGAATCCGAATCCTTTTTCTAAACCTCGACATGCTGTATTTATAGGTAAATTCCAAGTTTCTGGGCTTTCTGAGTAGTCCGGATCCATCAGGACTATAGCCGAGCCAACATCCTTCATCATGGTATGAGCGATTTCCTATAGTGACTTCCTATTCCTATAGCGACTTCCTGTTCCTATAGGGACTTCCTGTTCCTGTAGCGACTTCTTATTCCGAGCGACTTCCACGCTAAGCGACTTCCATGCCAAACGACTTCCTGTAGCGACTTTCTATTCCTACAGAGACTTCCTGTTCCTGTAGCGACTTCCTGTTCTTCTAGCGACTTCCTGTTCCTGTAGCGACCTCCTGTTCCGAGAAACTTCCATGCCGAGCGATTTCCATGCCGAGTGACCTCCTAAACGTGCTGCGTTACCTATCCATCCAGTCGACTCAAACCTACCACATTCCATCCTCCATAACCGAGAAATCGACTTAGTTAAATCCGCCTGCCTACAGCCTTGCCAAAAGGCGGGATAACACATTTTGAAATAAATATACATATATATATATTTTATGAATCAAATCATATCCAAGAAAATCAAATCAAATTATTTTTCCAAAACAAAAGTGTAGCAAAGCTGCTACGTGGTTTCTCCACTTTGAGACTCGGAAATGAATATCGATAATGATGCATCCATCACCGAAATTATTTTCCAGCAATAAAAAAAGAGAGTATAGGCTTACTTCTTTTTATAATTTTTTGAAAACGATTTCTATTCAAAATACTTTTAGGTAATGTACATTATCCAAACTTTTAGAACCAAATTTTGGAAAGCACCGGAAATTTATTCTCAAATCTTTAGTTTAAATTCATTTTATTTTGCAAATCAAATTTGTAGACCATATTTATACATTTCATCTTTTTATATACAACAATAGTCAATGGTTTACAAAATAATAAATGACAATGTAATATTATCATTTCTAACAACCTATTTGTTTTACTATCCAATTTCAGAAAAGTATACTTTTTAATATAATAAATATAATCATATATAAAATTATTTCATTTACAAATTTTGAAAACAATATTTTGTCAGTTTGTTCTGTTCAGGTGTTTTGGAATTCTTGTCGATAACTTTGGCCAGAAGAATCACAAATACACTTTCTCATAGGATTAAGAATGGATTTCAAACAAGGACAGAGAACCAAATTAGGTGAACCCAAAGAGAATTCTAACCAAGAAGATAGCTTCAAAAGAAAGAAAGCTAATTAAATTACAAAAGAGAAAGATGGGTAGACTTATATAAATCACGGTGATCTTGACCGGGTCAACCGACACTTAATGAAGGCGAGAATATCATAAACGAGAACTAGAACACAAGTCAAGCTCCAGGGATAGGATTGATGCGAAATTCAATTTCTTGCTGAGTAGGTGGAGAAGCGACTTCACCTAATATCTAGATAATTTTTGATTATCGGAGTGGAGTCAAGATTACAAAGGAATTTCCATGATCACCTACTAGAAATGGTTCAGGCTTCGGAAGAAATAACAGCGTCAAACCAAGGAAATAGAAATCTCCGGTGAATCAATGTCTGTTGCAAAGGAGTTTTAACCTTTTACAAATCATATTAAGATTGTCAGAACAGAAACGGAATTATGGGATGCTCCAGTAGCAAGAAGAACACGAATAGGGAGAGACAAGAATGGATCTCAGAACAAATGGGAGCTTCAAAATCCAAAGGGAATCCAAATCAAAGAGGAAGAAATTCAAGCTCGAACGAAGGTGATTCTACAATTAAATTTTACTCCATATGCTAAGTTTTGCCTAAACCAGAGCTCTGATACCAATTGTATCGACCTGGTATTTCGAACCATTCGCATTCGCACATGTCAAGAAAAACATAACATATGCGGTAAATCAATCACAGAATCACAAACACAGAATAATACAACAATAAGCAGCGAAATAGATAAATAGTATTTCAAGAAGCTACTATATAAACATTAGAGTTTGAAAACTAAATACAATAGAGTCTCAAATACAAATGAATCACTAATCTATAAGCAACTGACGAGTCTGGACATAAATGACTAGAATAAACTGAAATAAATAAAAGCTGGATAGATAGATCTTTAAACAAACCTCCAATCTCCAAAGGTGAGTCTCAAATGCTATGACACTCAATCTGACCCGAGCATAAAGAAAACACAAAACACTCGAGTCAAGATTAACATTGTTATATAGTAAATTCGACTCAGCTGAAATGTCAACTGAAATACAAGTAACTTAAAGGTGTTTGGATTTCCATCCTCTAAGGATACATGGAACTATATACTATGTAGTAATATATGACATTATAATATGTCTATAGTAAAGTAAACTATTAAAAAAGCGTTAAGGCGTTACCCATATCCCACTTAACACACTTTATATAATGTCGTAGTCTATACAGATACTGTAAACTCCACTCGTAAGTGGGATATCAGAGAGCACTCCATAGGTACCACATAAAACAAACTCGTAGAAGACGCAATAGGGCATGTGATAAGGCACGCGAGGCAATGTTAGGGTAGATATACTGTTTGCGGATCTAGACTAGTGGTAACGCATAGCAGCTACTACCGCCCACCTGGTGACACACTTCTAAACCAAAGGTGCACTCAGTCACATCACAAAGTAATATAATGGTATCGAAGAAGTGTGCCTGATCGGAGGAATGACCTCACTTGGCCAGGCGTGGCTCCAGTTTTAGCCACATCAAGCCGACTTACGGGAGTTGGGCCATGCTAATACCTCATATAGAATCGTCACCAAACCATCCTACTTCATTCTTGAATCTTCACCACATACACAGTTGTTAAAGTGGTTTATGGTATTGGCAGAGAGCATGACAATATCCGATCTCGGTGTCCTTAACAACCAAACGTTTATTTCACGCCGTTGTCATTTCTTTCAAATAGTTCATACTTCATATCAAAATATCATATTCATTTCAAAACCATATCAATTTATCGTTATTCACTTCAAATAATATTCATTTCCAGAATCGTAACACTTTCAAAATTATAACACTTTCGAAATGGTAGCAATTTTGAAATCACAACACTTTTAAAACCGTAACACTTTTAAAATCATAACACTTCCAACTTAAACAGTTCAGATATTGAAAATAATATATAAATTAAAATAGCTATAGATTAAAATAGTTTATATATTGATATAATTTATATATTAAAATAGTTTGTACACTAAAAATACTTTATATAGTAAAATAGTTTCCTCCAATTTTGCAAGTCAATTCAAATCATCTTAAATTCAAAAATTCAATCTAAATAAATTCCAATTTAACCATTTAAATTTTTAAAGGTCAAAGATTCAATTCAAATTTTCAGTAAACTATTTCAATTTATATTGATTTCAAATCTAAGTTTGAACTATCATTTCAATTCCAATAAGATTCAAATTTAAATATTTAAACATTCACAATATAAATTTCATTTATATTTCAACATTTAACTTTAATTTATTTCAAGTTGGACAATATTCACTTAGTTATTTTAACAATAATTTGTTTGAATCCAAATTTATAAATTTAAGTCAATATTAAAATTTCAATCTCAATTTTATTTAAAGTTAAGAATATTCATTTAATCACCTTTTGTCAAATCATGTAATAAATCGTATCTTTTAAAACCTCAAAAATCAAAAAGTTTAAATCACTTCCTATTTAAATTCACTTATTAACAAATTTAAATTCTAAGCCAAAATTAATTTATCTTCCCAACCTTTATTATTAAAGTTATAATATCTATTTTAAACTATTAATATAATTTTAAATAAATGCTTAAACATATTATAAACTAATTAAAATTAATTTTTATTAAATTAAATCCTGCTATTTAATTTATTTTATATTAAATCTTATTTTTAAAATAAATAAAATATAAGTAAAATCTTGAAATTTATATTTTTCAAAACTAAGTTATAAGTTAAAATTTTCAAAACATATTATTTTAAAATCTAAATTTTATATTATATTTTAAAAAATCAGTATCTATTAAAACCCATATATATCATTTCAAACTATGGAAATCATTTTAAAAATATAGACCAACGGTGTCAGTATATAATTTTTTATCTTATGGTCAAGTGATACAGATATTTATCATTTCAATCCACATTTTAAATTTCTATGGGTATATATCATTTCAACCCGCAATTCCAAAAATTTAAAATCAATCAAAATTGCTTGGGTTTATCATTTCAACCCGTAATGATTTTCCTCTATTCTATAAAATTGTTTGGGTATGCATCATTTCAACCCAGACAGAAATTCTAAATTAACAGGGAACTTGCAGAGTGAGAAAAAATATGATAAAATATAACATATCGATAACAGGCATATATCATCAGTGATAAATTAAACAAAATATATACAACAAGATATGGTGTCATATATCATAGGTGAACAATTGCAGATAATGGCATATCATATTTAACAGTTAAATAGCTAGCAATTTAATTTTTACACCATATTTCAATTTCCGTTTTAAGTGAAATAAAATTTACTAACTATACGAATGTTAGTCGTGACTAATTGCTCACCTTTCGAGGTTAGAGGAACAACAATAGTGAAGAAGATGACACGGACATGGATAAGCAACAAAGCCAGAAAGATTGCTGCTGAACGAATCCGGGCACCAGTGGATCAAAACAACACGATCTAGGATTCGATGAAAATAGATAGTATCTATAGAAAGAATATTTTGTATTTATATAAAAATATATACAACGTAACCTATTTAACATAAGTTCAAATACATATTTAACATATTATACATATATTCGATTAAAACACATATCCAAAATAACAACTTTATACATACATACATACATACATACACACACACACACGCACGCATTAAAACCAAAATTTATATATATTTCAAAATCATTATAGCTAAATACATCTTACAATTTTAAAACAAAGCTTTTATACCATTATTGAAAACCAAACACATACAATAAAATCATTAAAATCATAAATCTCTGAACACACTTATCTCCTACCAAAATATATATAAGCAATCAATATAAAACTCATGTATACTATATATATAAAATAATATATAGGTTACATACATTAAAATCAATATTTATAAAAATCAATATAAAGTGCAACCTATAAATGTTGTAACCAACGAAAAATGTAAATATATGTGTACGATCCAACATATACTTGTATAACTTACCTATTGTAACAACAGATAAGTCATATACAAATCTTATCTACATATATATAAATCTTATATAAACTATTATAATGTTATACATTATAAACAACGGATCTATATACAAACTAGTATAAACACACACAACTTAAACAACTTTATATATATTGTATTAATGTATATATATTGTAAAAAGAAAAATCAATATTTGATAAACAAACATTTACCTTTTCCTTACTTTAAATATACGAATAAAATCTACTGGCTAAACTTGTAGTACATTATATATATAATAATTTTCTTTCATAAGTGAAAGAAGCTACTAACTGCAGATATATAATCAGACCAAGATAAAGCAAAATGAGTTGATAAAATTAATAAATATAAAATAAAGACTATTATATACACATGTAGTTCTATATGTTGACTTATATATATACAAACAACAGGTCATATACAACTTATATAGATTTTATATATATAAACACACAGGCTGAAACTTATAATATGATATAGTGTAATGTAATGTAATGTAATGTAATGTAATGTAATATATATAATATAATGTAATTTAATATAATATAACATAATATAATATTGTACACATAATATACATAAAATACTACAAAAGGAGGAGGCTCGGCTGTGCTTGCAAAAGGTGGTGAGGTTGTTTTTTTGGTGAAGGTGGGTATGGGAGAACGTGGATTTTGGCGGAGTCAGGCTGCAAATGAAGGCCAGAGCGGAGGGCCGTTGAAGGAGCAAAGAGTGGTGCATGTGGCTGTGATGGGAGGCTCAGCCAGCACTGTGGTGTGGTGGGGTGTGCACGCTTGGCAACGGTGATGGGTTGTCGCGTGGGTAAAGGGATGCGACAGTGGTAGGTTTGTAGAGGGAAGCGAGTTTGTGGGTCTCGGCTAGAGGAGAGGAGTTGCAGACATGGGGAGTGGCAGTAGGGGAAGGAGAAAGGCGGAGAGGGTAGCGGGTACGACTGCTTCGGCATTTGGTTGCGCGCATAGAGTTGTTGCTGGAGAAATACACAGCGGAGGGCGAAGAGCTGGGTGAAGGGGAATAGATTGAGGGAGATAAGCAGCTTTATATATAATATTAAAAAAACTTATATATATATATACATACTCACATATATGTATAAACGTATATGCTCAAATGAAAGGACACAGTGAATAGAGTAAGGGGAAAGGTTGCTAACGTTTCACGAAGAAATAATTGCTCTAAATATTATTATTATTATTTATTCAGAACTGATAGAAGACGTGTAGGGTTTAAAGATATTAGAGTTGAAAAATAAGGTACTTAAGCAAAACGACAACTAGAATATATGGAACCTGAAATATATATCAAACAATGGGAATAGTCATGGTTAGCAGTAAATTTATATGAATATGAAAGGTAGTGTCCCTTTGTTTTTAGGCGCTTGACATTTGAATGGTCACAGAGTATTAAAAGCTCCAAAGTGGTACTGATATGGCCATCCGTTTCCACGGATTTCACCGCGTACCAAACTTCGAAATGCACAATTGAATTGATGTGGATATCAGTACGATGAGATGAATAGAATTGTACATAGATATCAACGGTACGACTATCCAATCAAAAGTCGATATTTCGCTGCCAAACTGCTGTAAATTCGTTGAAAATAAGATAAACAGAGGTAGAGAATACCAAGTTTGACGAAATGAATTTTGATGTCTCACTTAGAAAATAGTTTACGTTTTTATTATACAAAAATATTCAGATTTCAAAAATATTTTATTTTCATCTAATTTTAACCGAATTAATATCGAAACTGAATATTACACTGCATAATTAACTTTCATATTTTCTGATGAAAACTTACCATTTTCTATGTTTAAATAGATGTATTTCAAATATCTAATTTTCATTGTTAGATTTTATTGTTAAATTTCAAGCAAAATTTAAGTTAATAACATTAATAAAACCGTTAAAATTTATGGGTCATTACAGGTTTAGATGAGTCAAAAGGGTAACTTTGTTTTATTTTCTACTCTTGTCTCTCTTGACACTTTTTGGTGCATCGGGTGCTTCCAACTCCATCCTTACATCTTCCAAAGCTATCTTAATTCCTTCGAAACACTATTTTGAACCATGATGAAACCCTCGTCTTGAATTATTGTGGATTTGGACATTTTTTATGAGCTTTCTTTCATGCATTTATTCTTAAGTGAACTTTATGGTTAACATTTTGCCCCCTTGTATTAAAGAAGCTTTTGTTATTTAGAACAAAAATTTATCTGCTTTCTCTTTGCACTATTTCATTCTTAATGACCTCATTTCCCTGCAAAGTTCGGAGTAAATAACAATCTCTATTGTTAGTTCAAGATTTATATAAAAAAAATGCTTAGTGGTTTGTTTACAATGTAATTGAAGACAATGTTAGTATAATAGACTATCTGAAGTCTAAGTCTAGAAGCAACAAAAATTAGTTGACCATCATCTGCAGTTAATAAGTGATGAGAAATCTGCAGTTGTAAATGATTTGAGATCAAGAATTCCTATCTGGCAACAATAGAAGTTTCACATCTAACTTTGGTAATAATAAAAGTAGATTGCAAATTAAACTTCCCATTATATTTGTAGGAAAGTAGGCGTATAATCTAAATCTAACTTTAATAATTAAAGTCCAGAAGTTTTCATCTGATAATAACAAGTGTCTAGTAATAAAAAGTCTTAAACTATCATCTGAAAATAAGTCATTGAAAACCATGAATCCTTATTTTGGGGGTAATAATGGTATTTAGAAACTCTCATTGGAAATAAAATCCTGAAACCAAGATTTTGATGTTGTTAAGTGTTGTTCAACAATTACTAGTAGAAGTCTGGTGACTTTGGCCAGAGTACCGATGAGATAAATCTGGAGTTCTACTTGAAGTCCAGTAGTCTATTGTGATCTCAATATCTACTGCTTTGGAACCCAGATTCGAGCATTAACAAATGAAATCCAAAAACTAATAGTAGGAGGCTCAAAACCCAAATTTGGGTATAAATAAAACGTTATACTGAATCTCACAATGAAGGTCTTAACAATAGTCAAAACCCATACTTGGGACTTAATAAGTTAAATCCAGAAATTAGTAATGAGAGACCCGAAACCCAAATTCGGGTATTAATAAGTGAAATCGAAAAATTATTAGCAAGAAACCCAGAACGCAAATTTGGGCGTTAATAAGTGAAGTCCAAAAGTAATAGTAAGAGACCCAAGGCCAGATTCCGGTATTATGGAGTGAAATCCCGAAAGTGATAATGAAAGACCCGAAATCCAAATATGGGTATAATGAAGGCCAGAGACTAATAATAAAAGTCATGAAACCCAGATTCGAGTTTTAATAAGTGAAGTTTTGAAATTTTCTTTTGGGTTCCAGTCAGAGGCTGTAGATTCTTATTTAAGACTTTTATTCTGCATTGCTATTTAGATTTTGATTCTTTTCACATGTGCCACCCTATAGGCTGTGTATGTTGTCATTGTTTAACACGCCGCTTCATAAGCTCGAACGTCTTAGCGTTTTGTCTGATATGTCGATTCTCGAGCTTGGACATCTTAGTTCATTGTTTGTAATGTCGCTTCTCGGGCTCGAACATTTTAGTTCGTGTTTGATATGCCACCTCTAGGGCTCGGATGTCTTAGTACGTTGTTGTCTGGTGCGCTTGGTTTGCTTATCCATAAGCAAGACCTAAGGACTTACCCAACCTTCCTCCAGTAGGCGCTCCAGTCTGGCCTTACAGGTGGGACTGAAGGCTTGTTTGGTGCCTTGGCCAGGCCATAGCGTGGCGGGACCAAAAGCTTCCTCCGTTCTCCCTCCAGGAGGTGCCTTGACCTGGCCATAGCGAGGCGTGATCAAAGACTTGTCGATGCTTTTACCTAGCTATAACATGGCGTGGATAAAGGCTTACGGTAACCTTACTCCAGGATAAGCCTTGACCTTGTCATAGCGTGGCGCGATCAAGGGCTTGTTAATGCTTTAACCTAGCCTAACATGGCACAGATAAAGACTTACTCTAACCTTCCTCTAGGAGGCGGTTTGACCTTGCCAACTCGATGCGGACAAAGGCTTTGACTATTTAAGGTAAGGTCCAAATTCGAGGAGAATTTTCTCCCAACCATGTAGATTTTTCTTTGGGAAAGAGATGATTTATTCATTCATAGTAAGAAAATATGGTCGTAATTGTTCCACATTCCACGTTCTAGGAACCATATTTCCATCTGGTAGACATAACTTGTAAGCTCCATGGGGAATTACTTTGCATACGATTAGGAGACCTTCCAAGTTTGGTCTTAGCGGTCCATCTGCAGGATTTCTTGTGTTTTCCATCACCCTTTGGAGTACTAAGTCTCCCTCTTGAAATTATATTGTTTTCGCTTTTGAGTTTTAGTATTTTGAGATTCTTCTTTGATATTCTACAATCCGAATATCTGCTTCGTCTCTTAGTTCACGTATTAAATCTAACCATTCGTTCTTTAATTCTTGGTTTGGATCAAATGCATATGCAAGCCTTCGATGCAATGGTATCTTAATTTCATTGGCAACATCGTTTCACACCCATATGTTTGAGAATAAGGGATATGTCCCATTGTAGTTCTAGTGATGTTCGATAGGCCCAGAGTACAAGTGGCAATTCTTCTACCCAATTTCCTTTAGCTTTATTCAATCGCTTTTTCAAGATAGTCTTAATAGTCTTATTTGCTACCACAACGGTTCCATTAGCCTTTGGATGTGCCATGGAATTTTTTTTTGATAATTCCGTTCTTATGACAAAATCGAGAAACTCTTCACTTTCAAATTGTATTCCATTATCAGATATATTGTTATAAGGGATCTCAAATCTGGTAATAATGTTTTTGATGATGGATCTAAGCACATTCCTAGAAGTAATTTTAGGGAGTGGTTCTGCTTCTACCCACTTAGTAAAGTAGTCAACGGCCACTACAACATATTTTGCTCCTCCTTTGTAAATTAGCAGTGGTCCGATTAAGTCGATTCCCAATATATCAAAGGGTCATGGACTTGAAATCGAGGTTAATTGACTTGGTGGAAAACGAGGAATATTTGAGCATTTCTAGCATCTTTTACATTTCTTTACATACTCAATAGCTTGAACAACCATTCAGGGCCAATAAAAACCTCATTTCATTATTTTGTTTGATAACTTTACCCCATTGGAATGGTCTCTGCAAAATCCATCATGTGCTTCCACCAACAAGTTCATCCCATCCTCTAAACTCACACATCTTAGGTAAGGTAAGGCGTATCCTTTCTTGTAAAGAACTCCATCCATCATCTGAAAGTCGGAGCATGTCGCCTGATTTTCCTAAATTCCATTTTGTTGGATGGTAATATCACTTTGGAAAGATATTCAATAATAGGTGGCATCCAAGTGTCACTATAACTGTCATCTGTCCTTGGATGATTAATCCTCTCATTTGGGATTTCTTCATTAATTTCCCCTTCTTCTCTTTCTTACGCCATGGCTTGAGATCTAGTTAGAATTAAAAATTCCTTCACTTGTTTGGGCATTCCCTCTTCGATACTTGGATTTGCTTGGTACCCTACCGGTATAGTACGAGTTTCTGAGTTACCTCTTGAACTTGCCAACTTTGCTAACGAATCTACCTGAGAGTTTTCTCCCCTTGGAACTTGGTGTATAGAAAAATCTTCAAATAAGGCAAGCATTTTCAATACTTTCTTTACATATAAAGATAGTTTGTGCAACATCCCATATCTGGAGGCCAAAAGCTAAGCGCTACGGATGCTGCAGTCATCCATAGTATTAACTTCTGGTGACGAAATGCGGTAATGCTAATGGTATCAGAAGCACTTGAATATGAGAAAAATCACAGATTTTCAAAAAAAATAATTATAGTGATTACATTTCCAATAAAATCATACCCAAGTTACAAAATCCCCAAAACATATTCCCAGACAATGATCAAGTATAAATTTACAACAATACGCCAAGAGCAACATATGATGATGCCCCCTTGGATGATCAAAGAAATATAGTCATATCGAACTTAATACATGGCGGAAACAAAACAAAAGAAAGAATTTCTAATTTAGCTATCCGCCAGCCACCTGCTCGTCTCTGGATGCTTTTTTGCGAAATCTGAAAACCTAAACCCTCAGCCTACTCAAATCAATTTTGAGCACCCGAGAGTTAATACTATTACATCTCTATTTATTGATATTGAGTGAAACCATGCCGCTTAGCGGAATAGATTTCCTCTCACTAATATCCTTTTTCAAAACATATATTTTACAAATCCTTTCCTATAACAAAACTGGTTAATCAACTAATTTTAATAATAATAATATAGAAAGATCCATTATGCTAAAATTAGGAAATAAATGGACTAACTATCGGAATTCTAGGCTAACTGCCCTCAATTGGACTAACTATCCTAAAACTGATGATACCAAAATAGCAATATCCTTTATGCTAATAAATGGACTATCCGTCCATAAAATAGGTAAACAGGTGGACTAACGGTCCTTAAGAAGTAGCAAGGTCAGTTATGTTAACTAATGAACTAACTGTTCATAACTGGACTGCCTATCCTCTAGAATGACTACCCTCAAAATGGACTAACAGTCTGAATTTAAATGAGCTAACTTCCCAAATTTTCTTTGGGCTAACTACCCTTTAAATTTTCCTTGAAAACCTTTCTCAAAATGATATAGTCCGTCAAATCATACATAAATAAGGAAAACATATCTTGAGCTTTACTCTAAGCTATTTTTCCATGTTATATATACTTTACTCAAAATAATCTTGATGATGTTCAATTACGATTATCTATCATTTTAAAGTAAGTTAAAGTCCTTTATAACCTAAAAAACTTAGGCTATTATGCCTATTTATCCTATTCAAAACCTTTAAACACCCCTTCGAAAGCATTGAAGGTAATCCCTTGAAAACCATTGAAATACCCTTTTGAAACCCTTGAAAGTACCCCTTTCGAAGCATTGAAGGCAACTCCTTCGAAACCAGTAAAAGCCTTTCCTTAAAAAGCTTTAAAATATATGTCATCCTTCTTTAAAACCTTTCAACCTTGCCTTTCGAAAACATAGGAAAAACCTACCTTCTCAAGCTTGTCAAAACCCTAAGAAATCACCCCTTTCGAAACCATTCATGAAACCTTTTGAAAGCATCAAACTAAAAAATTTCGAATGCACTTTGGGTTCAATTTAAAACAAGTGAAAATCTTTCGAAACCGTTCGAAGTTGACTACTACGAAACTTTTTAAAATGTTTCGACCCAAAACATTTGGATTATGCCTTCAAGTATAGCAAATGAATCAGAAAAACATTAAAGTCGAAAGAATCTGCTTCGAAACCCTTTGAAAGCAACTCTTTCAAAACCATTTCATTAACAATAAATCGATGGCGTCGAAACCATCCCTTTGAAAGCAATTGAGAGGTGGCCAATTTTAGAAAACAAAAGGTCCCCTTCGAAACCATCTAGATCGAAAGGTAGGAAGCGACCACCATAGGCTTCGACCAAGTTGAAAGCATTCATTTAAAACAAGAAAGCAACCTAATCGAAACCTTTCCTTTTAAACTATTAGACTTAGTCGAAAACATTTAGGTCGAAAGCAACTTAATCGAAAGCAAGCAGGTGTATTTTCCTTAAAACCAAAACAAAGCTTCACCTCTTTTGGACTCCTTGGTTTTGACCCTATGCCTTTCGCCCTCTTCCAATTCACTACATACGAGTTGCTTGATACCATATGCATTGGTTTTGACCATGTTGGAAGGGGAGGAATAGAGGCGGAACCTAGGTGTCGAAGGAGATTAATGAGTTAAAAACCTTTTTATTTGTACTTTAAAGTTGTCCTTTTGTACCTAACTTGCTTTAGTTGTCTAAATCTGATTGGTTGGTAGACTTTTATATTCAAAAGTGCTTCCATTTTTCCATTTTTGGAAATTTAAACATTTTGTAAAAGCCTCTTGTCCTCTATAATTGTATAAAATATTTAAGTCTCATACTTTAAATAATTTATATAGCTATTTAAACACGTTGGACAATTCTAGAAAATCTCTTTATATATCTTTTCCAACATATAATTTTTTTAGACCCGAACAATAAATTATTTACCTTAAATAATTTTCTAATTCAAAATACCATTTTCTTACTTAGAAAATTCATAATAAATCCATGAAAATTCAAAAAAATTTGAAAATTGAAACCCATCTCTAAAATATTATTTCGGACTTTCATAAAAGTTCGCAAGGCAATTCGATGTCATTTAATAGGGTTTTCAACACAAAAAATATCATAAAACCCATATGAACATACATAAATCATCAACATGTATATATAATCATTCTATCATTCAAAAACATGACAAATCATTGCAAAACATTCGGATTTAACCTTAAAACTGAAACCAATAAAATGAGAGATGTAAACATTATTCACGTTTGCTTCAGAGATTGAAGGAGCTTGAGATTTGAATGGATTTGATTTGAATTTTCTTTTCCTTTAGCTTTTCATAGTTTCTTCTTCCACTTTCCTAGTCAACGGTGGTCGGCCTCAATTTTGAAATGAAAACGAACGTGTATAATACATGGCTATGGGAAGTAGATATAGGAATGGCCTTTTTCTTATATCACCCCTCCACTAATTCATTTTATACCCTTCTTTTAATTCAATTGTTTTAATGGCACGACTACTTATAATTAACTCAAATCTCAATCCCCTAATCAACACATTATTTAGTTTAACTAACTAAATATCCTAAGTAATATTACCAAAAATCAGGGGTGTTACAGACTGCCCTCCTTAAAGAATTTCATCCTTGAAATTACGATAAGTTACACAATAAATCAAATAAGAAGGTAAAACATACCATTAAACAAGTCAGAATAAGTCTCTAATCTTGCTCTCAACCTCCCAAATACAGTCCCTGTCATCGTCGCTCCATTGGACTTTGACTAATCTGACCGCCTTGGTTCTAAGCTTCTTCTCATCTCTCGCAACAATGTGAACTGGCTTACTTACTATGGTCAAGTCTGGTTCTACTACTAAATCATCTAGCATTGATAGTGCAATAGCAGTCTCCAGGTTTCTAACACACCTTCTGAGAAGAGAAACATGAAAAACATCGTGGACGCTTGTCAAACTGCTTGGTGACTCAAGCCTATATGCGAGCTTCCCAATCCTTTCAAGAAAAGGAAACAGTCCAACGAATCTAGGAGATAGTTTCTCCGGTTTTCCAAATCTAATCACACCCTTCATCGGTGATACTTTGACGAAAACTTGGTCCCCAACAAAGAACTCTAAATCTTTTCATCTCTTATCAGCATAACTTTTCTGCCTAGACCGAGCCTCCTATATTCTAGCCCGAATGACCTCAATCTTTTCTGTAGCCTCTCTAACTAGATCTGGACCAAGAATCAATCTATCCCTGGTCTCCAACCCACATATGAGAGATTTGCATGGCCTTCCATACAAAGCTTCGAATGGTGTCATCCCAATACTTGTCTGATAACTGTAGTTACACAAAAACTCGACTAGATGCAAATGGTCCTCCCATGATCCCCTAAAATCTAAAACAAAGCTCTTAACAAGTCCTCTAAGACCTTGTTAACTCTTTTAGTTTGCCCATCTGTCTGTGGATGGTAAGCGGTACTCATCTTGAGCTTGGTTCCTAAAACTTCATGCAGACTCTTCCATAACTCACTAGTGAATATGCAAGCTTTGTCACTAACTATGCTACTCGAAATTCCATGAAGTCTAACCACATTCATCATAAACAACTTTGCTAAAAAAGGTGTCATCCTGGTTGTCCTAACTGGAATGAAATAGGCACTCTTGGTCAATCTATCTACTATGACCCATATACTTTCATTTCCTCTGTTCGACCTTGGCAACCCGTCAATAAAGTCCATAGAAATAGAATCTCACTTCCACAGTAGAATATCTAACGGCTGAAGCAAAGCACTTGGATTTAGATGTTCGGTCTTTGCCTATTGGCAATTCAATCACTACCTTACACACAAACCAATATCCCGCTTCCTTCCTTCCCAGAAGAAACTCCCTTTCATATCCTGATACATCTTAGTACCTTTAGGATGTATAGTGAAGTTGGAAGGATGCCATTCCTCTAAGACTTCCTTCTTTATGTTTTCTACACTCGAAACACGTAATTTTCCTTTCTTTCTCAACCACCCATTCTGGTCAAGACTGAAATCTTTTAAGTCACCGCCCTTGGTTCCTTCCTTAAGCTTCCTGATCCGATTAGCTAACACTAGATTCTCTATCTGTTTAAAAGAAATCCGCTTGATCAACACTGCTCGAACGTCCAAACAAGACAATACAACTGTATTTCCACTAGACCCAGCTTCAGATCTCCACTGCACTATGCAATCTGCTAATGCTTCTAAGTCTTTCCACCTAGCCATCATTGCTAACACTACATTCTGATGTTTTCTACTAAGTGCATCTGCAACCTTGTTGCCTTTGCCTGGTGCATACATAATCCCAAAATCATAAGCGGCTATGAACTCTAACCACCTCTGCTGTCTCATGTTCAACTCCTTTTGAGAGAACAATACTTCAGCGACTTATGATCGGTATATAACTCAAACCCTTCTTCCAAAAGGTAATGTCTCCACACCTTCAATGCAAAAGTCGCCGCGGCGAATTCCAAATCATGCTCGAATATCTGACCTCATGCGGTCTAAGCTGTCTAGAAGCTTAGGCAATCAATTTACGTCTCTACATCAGCACAACACTTAATCCTGTTCCACATGCATTTGTAAAAACCAGAAAATGTTGATTCCCTTCTGAAACAATCAACACAATTGCATGGGTCAATAAGTGTTGCAAACTCTAGAATGCTTTCTCACACTTATCAGTCCACACAAACTTTACATCCTTTCTCATTAGCTTGGTCATCGATGTCGCTATCCATGAAAAATCCTTAATGAACCTCCGATAATAACCATCCAACCTAAGAAAACTCTTTATTTCGGTTACTATCTCGGGTCTCTTTAAACTATTCATTACCTTGATCTTAGTTGGGTCCACTGACAACCTTTCTTCTGAGACTACATGACAAAGAAACTTCACCTCCTTCTTCCAAAAGTGACACTTTAAAAACTTCACTTTCAACTGATGCTGCTTCAACGTCTCAAGCACCACCCTAAGATGAACTTCATGCTCTCTTTCATCCTTAGAGTAAATAAAGATATCATTTATGAAAACCAGTACAAACCTATCCAAGTGCTCCTGAAAAATCATGTTCATCATATCTACAAAGAAAGCTTGCTCAATTGTCAGTCCGAATGGCATAACTAACCATTCGTATGACCTATATCTGGTCCTAAACGCCTTCAAAGGTATACTATCCTCCAGTACCCTAAGCTGATGGAAACTTGCTGCTAAATCTAATTGAGAAAATACTTTGCTCCACTCAACTGGTTGAACAAATTGTCAATCTTGGGCAATGGATATCAATTCTTTATCGTCCTTTCATCAACTTACGATAACCGATACATAGCCTCAACGATCAGTCTGGCTTCTTAGAAAACACTACTGCCACACCCCAGGATGAACTACCTAGCATGATAAAACTCTTTCCCTCTAAATCCACCAACTGCACCTTCAACTCCCTCCCCGAAGGGATCATCCTGCTTGGCGGCTTACTCATTGGTTCTGCTCCCGAAACAACATCTATCCGAAACTCAGTGGCTCGTTTCGGTGGCAACCGAACTACAGAATCAAAAACATCTGCAAATCCTATAACCTTCAAAACTCGGCTCAGCTCATCATCTGATTCCAAAACACTCAACAAGGCAAATATCTCACTGCAAGAACCTTCCACAGTATAAAGAATCCAGTCGCTACATCAGAATGTCTAAGAGATATTTTCATATCCTGTAAAAATATCCTAGCATCGTACTAACTTAACCAATCCATACCAAGGATAATCCTGAACCCCCCAAAATCAAACACATGCAATCTGCACACAAAAGTATGACCTAACAGGTCAAACTCTAACTAGTCACACCTCAACCCTAGAGTTGCATACCCTTCTATTGGATTCGCAACCCATAAGGATGTGGGCTAAGCGTTAAACTTATCTATCAAACATCTAGATATAAT
Source organism: Allium cepa (assembly GCA_030765085.1). Lineage (NCBI taxonomy): Eukaryota > Viridiplantae > Streptophyta > Magnoliopsida > Asparagales > Amaryllidaceae > Allium > Allium cepa. The sequence goes on from CM060943.1 coordinate 739,284,283, forward strand.
AGAATGTGATGCACCAGTGTCAAACAAAATGCTACGGACACACCATGAATTTGAAGCGTTCCTCCCAGAACTGCCTTTCCCTTTTCCTGGGCTATTGGCTTAGAAGCAGTAAGCTCCAATGCATACACCTTTCCCTTACCATCTCTAATGGGCTCCTTGCACTGGTTCTTGTAGTGGCATATCTAGTCACAATTGAACCACCTGACATTCTTTCCCTTAGCCACATCATTTTCCTTCCCAACACGATGCTCATTAGCGAAGTGCCCCTTCTTGTCGCATTTATAGCAGACAATCTCAGGCTCCCCTTTCTTGGCTACTCCACCATTTTGAGCACCTTTCCTGGGAAAGAACTTCCTCTTCTGGCTCTACCAAACTTGGACCTCCTTAGTCTTGTTCTTCTCTAGAGAAGTGAGAACCTCCTCTTGCCTCATGGCCATCTCCACAACAATATCAGAAGGATCCCTATTGTGAGACAAAGCAGCACTAGCCAAATCAGGCTTCAATCCCCTGATGAACTTTTTGTTCCTCTTCATCACAGTATCTACTAAAGCATACCCATACCAGTCCAACTCTTCGAACTTCCTAGCATATTCTGCAACCGACATATCACCCTGCTCTAACTCAGCAAACTGCTGGATCAGAGCTGATTGTGCCATAACAGACATGAACCTCTTCTAGAATCTCCTCTTGAAATCATTCCAGGTAACTGTCCCCTCATCAACCATCATAGTCACACTATTCTACCAGAAAAATGCGGCTCTCTGAAGCTGTCTGGATGCTAACCTTCTCTTATACTCAATATTGAGCCCCAAATCTGCAAAAATCCTTTCGTAGTGCAATTTTCATTTCTCCACCTCAATGGCACCCTCCGTTCCCATAAATAGCTTCCCTCCAAGCTTCACGTAATCCCCGCACAAAATGGTAATTACCGAAACTTACGAAACCCCTGCTCCTGCAGTATTTCCTCCTAGCACTCCGGCTGCAGCTCCCACATGCATCATATTCCTAAAAAACTGATACATAGCTTCCATTCCGACCCATGGGACATCATCACCAACATTCTCTACTTGAGCCTGACCTTGGTTTCTTCTGGCATTACGTCCGGCATTCACTTCGATGCTTCCACCTCCTAGGTTAACTCTGCTGCTTCTACCATCCATATCTGTATTCAAACCTCATGAGATACAGAATGATAACCTAATCAAAAATAGGATATTAGGGATAAAGCGTATACTTATATATATATAGCAAATAAAATTACGTTACTATAGCGTTATCCCAACCCCAATATTACTCTAATTCCTTTGGATTTTATTTTCAAAACCATTTTTCAGTTCAAATTTTTCATAAACATATGCTTTGATACCAAGTTGCAATATCCCATATCTGGAAGGCAAAAGGTAAGCGCTATGGATGTTACAGTCATCCGTATTATTAATTTCTGGTGATGAAATATGGTAATGCTAATGGTACCCTTAATATCAGAAGCACTTGAATACGAAAAAATCATAGATTTCCAAAAACAATGGTTATAGTGATTACATTTCCAACAAAATCATATACAAGTTACAAAATCCCCAAAAGATATTCCCAGGCAATGATCAAATATAAAATTACAACAATATGCCAAGAGCGAAGTATGATGATTTCCCATTGGATGGACAAAGCAATATAGTCATATCTCACTTATTACATAGCAAAAAAAAAAACAAAAGACAGAATTCCTAATTTAGCTATCCACCAACCACCTGCTCATCTTCAGATGTTTTATTCATCTAAACTGCGAAACCTAAATTCTCAGCCTACTTAAATCAAATTTGAGCTTCCGAGAGTTTAAGGGTAAAAAAAACTTCGAGTCAGACATAAAGCCCGTTATGAATAATTCTGTTACATCTCTATTTACTAATATTGAGTAGGATCACGCCGCTTAGCGAAGCGGGTTTCTCCACATTAATATCCTTTTTCAAAACATATATTTTGCAAATCCTTTTCTGTAACCAAACTGGTTAATCAACTGATTTTAAAATTAAAATAGCAACATCAATTATGCTAAAAACAGGAAATAAATGGACCAACTGTCCGAATTATGGGCTAACTGCCCTCTACTGGGCTAACTGTCCTAAAACTGATTGTACAAAAATAGCAATATCCTTTACTAATAAATGGACTATCTATCCATAAAACAGGTAAATAGGTAGACCATCTGTCCTTAAGATGTAGCAAGGTCCATTATTCTAACAAATGAACTAACTGTTCATAACCGGGCTAAGTGCTCTTAACTGGACCGACTGTCCTTTGGGTTGACTGCCCTCAAAATGGATAACTTTTCGAATTTAAATGAGCTAACTGTTTGAATTTTCATTAGGTTAAATACCCTTTACATTTTCCTTGAAAACCTTTCTCAAAATGATTTAGTCCATCAAATCATACATAAACAAGAAAAATATATCTTTGGCTTGACTCTAAGCTATTTTGCCATGTTATATATACTTTACTTAAAATAATGTTGATGATGTTCAATAAGGATTACCTATCATTTTAAAATAAGTTAAAGTCTTTTATAACTTAAAACACTTAGGCTATTCTCCCTATTTATCCTATTGGAAACCTCTATTTAAAACCTTTAAACACCCATTCAAAACCATTGAAGGTAACCCCTTCGAAACCACTAAAATACACTTCGAAACCAATAAAAGCCTGGAAAACACCTTGGAAAAATTTGTGAAAATTTCAAAAAATCAATTTTGTATGCTTTTCAACATATAAAATTTTCAGACCCAAATAATAAATCATTTACCCGTAAATAATTTTATAATGCAAAATACCATTTTCTTCCTTAGAAAATTCATAATAAATCCACGAAAATCCAAAAAAAAAATCTGAAAATTGAATCCCATCTTTAAAATATCATTTTTGATCTTCGTAAAAATTAGCAAGGTAATTAGATGCCATTTGATATGGTTTTCATCACAAAAAATGTCATAAAATCTATATGAACATACATAAATCATCATCATGTATATATAATCACTCTATCATTCAAAAACATGGCAAATTAGTGAAAAATATTTGGATTTTACATTAAAACTGAAACCAATAAAAATTAGAGATATAAACATTATTCACCTTTTCTTTAGAGATTAAAGGAGCTTGAGATTTGAATGGATTTGATTTGAAATTGCTTTTCTTTAGCTTTCTTAGTATCTTCTTCCTCTTTCCTTGTCAATGGTGGCTGGCCTCTTCAATGAAAATGAACATGTATAATACACGGCTATGGGCAGTAGATAAAGGAATGGCCTCTTTTCTATATTACCCCTTCTCTGATTCATTTTAAAACCCTTCTTCTAATTCATTTGTTTTAATGGCATGGCTACTTTTGATTAAATCAAATCTCAATACCCTAATCAACACATTATTTTATTTAGTTTAACTAACTAAATATCCTAAATAATATTACCAAAAATCTAGGGTGTTACAGTTTGGCATCCTTAGTCTGATATACTTGCTTTATCTAGTTTACCATTAGTTGAGAATCACTAAAGACTTGAATTCGTGGGATTTTGACCACTAAAGCTAGACTCAATCCTGCCACCATTGATTCATATACGGTTATAATATCTTTTGCAGGAAACCACTTTTCATTTCGTAGTGTAGGTGGTACCCCTCTGGTGTTATTATGACATATTCAACCCTAGCTCCTTATTCATTTGAGGCTCCATCCACAAATAACTGCCATACGGGTTTTTGATCCTTTTCTTTCTCCAGTTGTTCTTTAACGAAGTTTGTACACTCATTAATAAAGTCTGCTAATGCTTTCCCTTTGATAGCTCCCCGTGGGTGAATTCAATGCCATACTGGCTAAGCTCACTTACCCACTTTACTAGCCTACTTAAAGTTTCAAGCTTACTAAAGACTTGTTTGAGTGGGAAGTTAGTCAATATTCTGTTTGGATGTGCTTGAAAGTATGCTCTAAGTATTTGTGCTGTAAGTATCAAGCAGTAAGCTAATTTTTCTACTACCGGGTATCGAACCTCTACATCTTTTAACTTCCTGCTCACATAATAAATAGGAAGTTGAGTCGCATTCTCCTATCTAATCAAAACTAAACTAACCGCATGTTTAGAAACTGCCATGTATAAATACAAGACTTCCCCATTCTTAGGGCTGGATAGTATTGGTGGTCTTTCCAAATGATATTTCAACTCTTAAATGGCTTTCTTACAGTATTCTCCCCATTCAAAGTTTTTATTCTTCTCAATCACTTTGCAAAATGGAATGCATTTATCAATTGCTTTGGAGACGAACCTACTTAGTGTAGCTACCTTACCATTTAAACTCATTCCATCTTTGCTAGTTTTGGGCTCAGCCATATCTTTGATAGCTTGAATCTGGTCTGGATTGGCCTCAATTCCTTGAGCGCACACAATGTAGCCTAAAAACTTCCTAGATTGAACCCTGAAATAGCATTTCTAGGGATTTGGTTTCATTTGATATTTCCATAATACTTCAAACATCTCTTTTTGGTCTTCAAGGTGACTCTTAGCTTTATAAGATTTTACTAGCATATCATCAACATACACTTCCATATTTCGACCGATTTGTTTTTTGAACATTCTATTGACTAATCTTTAATAGGCGGCTCCGACATTCTTTAACCTGAAATGCATTGCTTTGTAGTAGAAAATTCTGCAACCACTAATGAATCTTGTACATTCTTCACCTAGTTTAAACATGGGTGTCTGATTGTATGCCGAATAAGCATCCATGAGGGATCACAATTCATGTCCACTAGTTGTGTCAACCAATGATCTATTTGGGGAAATGGGTAACAATCTTTTGGACATGCTTTGTTCAAATCAGTATAATCAACGTAGGTTCCCCGCTTGCCATTCAACTTCTTTATCAATACTGGGTTTGCTAGCCACTTTGGGTAAAAGACTTCCTCAATGAATCCATTTTTGAGTAGCCTTTTAACTCCTTCTTTTAGGATGTCGGATCACACTTTATCCAATTGTCTCTTCTTTTGTTGGACGGGGGTCGCTTTTGGATTAATATTTAGTGCATGGCACATAACCAATGGATCAATTCCAACCATATCTGAATGAGACCATGCAAACACGTCTCTATTGGACTTACAAAACCGAATTAAGTCTGTCTTCAAGCTGCTTTCCAACTCTTTTCCCACTTTGACTATTTTGACCGAATCATTTGGGTCAATACATGTTTCCTTAAGGTCTTCTATAGGTTTTATCCTTCCACTTCCCCAGTCAAATTATGTGAAAATCTATCCTTCTTCTACAGAATTAGCATCGGTCCACATTCTCTTGTTGCAAGGAAATGTACCTTTCAAAAATACGTTTATTAGTTATATTAGATAATATTTTTGCTTCGAATGTTGGATGTAAAAATCCATCATCCATGAAAACAGTAGAAGAATCAAAGTAAGAAGAATACTTCCTCTTATATTGATCAAGCATTGCAAAGTACATCCCGCAGGAGCTGAATTGTTCTCCGCAGATAGTGCTCCAACCCCTCTTAAATATATTTTTTACTATTAGGTACTTTGGCAAGACAATAGCGTACAACTCATCAAGTGCGGGTTCGCCAGAGAAAGCATTGTAGTATGATGGTTGGTTGATGATTAGGAAGAGAGTTTCAAAAGTCCTACAGCATGGCAGTATTCCCATCTACACTAGCAAGTTCACTTGTCCCATTGAAGTCGATCCCTTATTGTTGAACCCAAAGATAGAATCAAGATTGGGTTCTAGCTTGTTTTCTGGATTGCCCACTTGATCAAAGGCATGTTTGAAAATAATGTTGACTGCACTCCCATTGTCTACAAGAATCTTGGATACTATAGGCAGTCCAATTTGGGCTGTGATCATTATGAGGTCGTTATGAGAGTGATGGATCCCTTTCTTCATCTCTTGAGGAGTAACAATAAGATTTGGCATTGGTACATTGGGTCATGGACATTTAAGCAGGGGCTCTTCTTGAATGGAGAACACTCCTTCTCTAACTTCCTAGCTCCCTTACTAGTCTCTATTGGGTGTAGCCCTCCATGGATTACATCAATCCTATTCAATGGCGGACTCAAGCTTAATGCATCTTCTTCTTCCAAGATGTTGACAGTATTATTAGGTAATTTTGTGGACCATCACCAGTCCGCGGTGCCTTTGTTTGTCTTGGATGAATTCCTTCAAATACCCTTAATGGATCATTTTTTGAATGATTCCAGCATACACCCTACATTCATCAGTTTTATGACCATTTGCTTTATGATAAATGCAGTAGTCATCCCCCTTTCTCTATTCAGGATAATTTTTAGCCTTAAAGAAGTCATGAAGTTAACCTTCTCCTTGGTCGTAGCATATATATATATAAGACAATGGCTTGTTTAAAGCAGTTAAATTAGTGTTAGGTTCCTCCTACCTTGTTATTTTGTGCCCCTAATCCAATCCATATCTTCCACCTTCCTTCCTAGGATTAGCTTTCTTTTTAGCATAATATAATTCATCCATTTGAATGGATTTACCAGCTTAAAAGTGGAAATCTTGTAAATCCTTACATGCATGCAAAAAAGAGTTCCTTCTAGAATGGTGTATTCTCTATCAGCTCAGAATGCATCGTTATGAGCTTATCCTTGTCATTCATATCTTTGGCTTTCAATAATTTTGTATTGAATCTTGAGAGGTAATCGCCTAGTGATTCCCCCGCTTTTTCTTAATGTTTTCTAGAACAGTATAATCAATGGTTGGGTCCTTACATATATAGAATTGGGTGGAGAACTCATAAGAAAACTATTTCCATGGGTAGATAGTCTTGTCACGATATTAACGATACCACTTTGTAGCTGCTTCTTGAAGTGTTACCAAGAATAGTCTGCACCAAACTGCCCCAGAGGCATTACACAAATCCATTTGGCTATCAAATGCTCTCAAGTGATCATCGGGATCAGTAGTACCATGATATTTTATGGTTGGGATCTTGACATAAGATGGGATAACCACTGATATTATCTCATCTATGAATGTAGCTACTCGTTCATTGTCATTTGCTCGCTCATCCAAAGTTCATTTCCCTTTGGCGTTTAGCATATCTTTGACTGCCTTTTTTGCTACATCCTTTAAATAAGCTCGATGTTGTGATAGCTTTTTCAGTTCAGGCTGTATTCTTTTAAGGTGGAGCTTTCAGATTTTTCAAGGGATTTATCTAGTATCCTTCATTGGTGATCGACTTAAATTGGATGATGTTCTTTTTTCTTCGGTGATCTCAGATCTATTTTGGTCTTGCCGTCATCGGTATAAGCTTTTATGTTTCTTCTTGGGTAGATCACCTAATCTCCAGTTTTTGGTATTGCAGTTTTGGAAGAATTTTAAGATAGTGCTGCTTTGAGAAGCTCTTGCATTTCCATCATTTTTGGCTCTAGATGTTTTTATCTTGACTACATTATCGTTTGAATTGTGCTAGGGTTGATGACAGCTTTGCACAACCCCTTTCAAGTTAGAAGTTGGAGCAATATTTTCCTCCAAAGTTGCGGTGTGTATTGTTTCTTCATCCATTCAACTAAACCTTTCATATTTTATTTTCCAACATCAAGTTAAACAGTCCATAATTAGTGTAACACCTTAGAATTTTGGTAAAATTATTTAGGATATTTAATTAGTTAAATTAAATAATATTACGTTGATTCGGGTATTGAGATTTGATTTAATTAAGGTGTAGCCTGTCATTTAAACAATGAATTAAAAGAAGAGTTTAACATTAAACAAAGGAAGGGTAAAATGGGAAAGAGGACTTTCTTATATCTATTCCTTTAGGTCATGTGTCTCTACATGTTCATTTTCATTTCTTATAACAAGAGGCTGACCACCATTAAAAAGAGTTAGAGGAAGAAAAGCTAGGAAGAAGATTAAGTAAATCAAATCCATTCACATCTCAATCTCTAAAGCTAAGGAGAATAATGTTTACATCTTAATTTTTTTATTGTTTCAATTTTAAAATGAATTCCAAATATTTTGCATTGATTAGCTATGTTTTTGGATGATGGAATGATTATATATACTTGTTGATGATTTTTGGTTGCTCATATAGATTTTATGACATATTTTGATACGAAAACCCTATTAAATGATATCCGAATCTCTTACAAATTTTTATAAAGATCTAAAATGATATTCTAGAGAAGGGTTTCAATTTTTGGATTTTTTTGAATTTTCGTGGATTATTATGAATTTTCTAAGGAAGAAAATGGTATTTTGGATTATAAAATTATTTACGGGTAAATAATTTTTTGTTTGGATTTCAAAATTTTATAGATTGGAAAACAAAATAAAAGCGATTTTTTGGAATTTTATAGATTTTTTTCTAGGTATTTTAATGGATATATAAAATTATTTAAGGTATGGGACTTAAATTTTTTATATATTTATAAAAGGAGAAGCGGCTTTTTGAAAATAATTTAAATAGTTGGTTCTGAAAATTGCAGCACTTTTTATTGGTAAGAAAAGAGGCAACCAATCAAAATTAGACACGTAAAGCAGGTTAGACGGAAAAAACTATTTGCTATATGTTTTTCACCGTTTCTATGCTTTCAGCACCAGGTTCCGCCTCCTTAGCTTCGCCTCCAACACAGTTGAACCCACACACATGGTATCATGGAACCAGTGCATAGTGAATTAGATGTAGGCTGAAGGTATGGAGTCGAAACTTAGGGTACCAAAAGGGTTGAGGCTTTACTTTGCTTTTATATTTAAAATTCGTCTGCTTGCTTTCGTCTAAATGGCTTTCAACTGAGTAGCTTCATCTTGATTAGCTTTCAACTGGATTTAATGGATTTAAAGAAAATATTTTCGATTGATATGTGCCTTTTTTAAAAACAATAGCTTTCGACTAAGTCGAAACCTTCTTCTGCCTTCTTTTTGTCTTTCAACCCAGTTGGTTTCGAAGGGGTACTTTGGTTTCTAAAATTCGGCCACTTCTCCAATGCTTTCGAAGGGATGGTTTCGACACCATCACTTCTTTACTTAGGAAATGGTTTCGAAACTGTTGATTTCGACTTATATTTTTAAAGATCCTTTTTATATGGATGAAATAATGCCCAAATGGTTTTGAAGGAGATAGTTTTAAATGGTTTCGAAACAGATGCTTTCGACATTAAAGGGTTTCGACTGAAACAGTATTCAAAGGTTTCGAACAGGTAAACTTTTGAATTGTTTTGAAAGGTTCCATATGTTTTAAATTGAACCCATAGGCTTTCGAAAGATTTAGTATTTTAATGCTTTCTAAAGGGTTTTAATGAATGGTTTCGAAGGAAAGGTTTTTCTATGCTTTCGAAAGGAAGGATTTGGCCTTTCGGCCTCGTTTAAGTAAAGTGTTTTACTTGGTTTTGAAAGAGTTACTTTCAATTGGTGTTGAATGGAGTACCTTCAAGGGTTTTGAAAGGGTTGTTTAAAGGTTTTAAATAGAGGTTTTGAATATATTTAATAGGCAATATAACCTAAGTATTTTCAAGTTAAAAAGGGTTTTAACTTGTTTTGGAAGCATAGTTAATCCTCATTAAATTTCATCAACATTATTTTGAGTAAAGTGTATATGTGATAGCAAAATAGCTTAGAGTAAAGCTAAGAATATATTTTTCCTTGTACAAGTATGGTTTAAAAGGTTAAATCATTTTGAAAAGGTTTTCAAGGAAAAAGATAAAGGGTGGTTAACCCTAAAAAATGATTCAAAAAGATTGTCCATTTTGATTCGTATAGTTAGTCCAGTTTGTGGACAGTTAATCTAGTTTGTTGGCAGCTGGCCCAGTTTTTTTGTACAAATAGTCCATTTGTTAGCATAATGGACTTTGCTATTATGTTACAGACAAATATTCCACTTATTGCCTATTTTATGGACAGATTGTCCATTTATTAGCATAAAGGATATAGCTATTTTGATATAATCAGTTTGATCAATCAGTTTAATTATAGGAAAGGATTTGCAAAGTATATGTTTTAAAGAGGACATTAGTGAGGGGAAACCCATCCCACTAGGGGGTGTGGTCTCACTTAATATCGATAAACCGAGATGTAACTGTATTATTCACACCAGGCGTTATGTCTGAACCGAAGTTTTTGTTTCCTCTTAAACTCTCGGATGCTCAAAACTGATTTAAGTAGGTCGAGGGTTAAGGTTTTTAGGTATATAATTTTGGCGTATAAAGCTTTCGGAGACGAACAGCTGGCTAACGGATAGCAAATTAGAAGTTACAGCTTATTTTGCTTTGATTCCGCTGGCTATGTTGCTTTGATCAACCAAGAGGGCATCATCATATGTCTCTCTTGGCATATTTTGTAAATGATATTTTTAATCATTACCTAGGAAATGTTAAGGGATTATGTAACTTGGATATGAATTTGTTTTGAAATGTAATTAGTAAAATGTTGTTTTTGGAAATCTGTGATTTTGTTCATATTCAAGTGCTTCTGATATTATGGATACCATTAGCATTACCATATTTTGTCACCAGACGCTAATACTATGGATGACTACAACATCTGTAGCCCTTAGGTTTTGGCCTCTAGATATGGGATGTTGCAACTTGGTATCAGAGCATGGTTTATGAAAAATACTTTAAACTAAAAATGGTTTTTAAAACATAATCCTAAGGAATTAGAGTAAGATTGGGGTATGGGATAACGCTATAGTAAAGTACTTGTATTTGCTATATATAAGTATATGCTTTATTTCTAGTTTTCTATCTTTGTATGGTTATTCTTCTGTATCTCATGAGGTTTGAATACAGATATGGATGGTAGAAGAGGAAGAGTTAACCCAGGAGGGGAGTGCATAGATGGGAATGCCAGACCTAATGCGAGGAGAGGTCAAGGTCAGGCACAAGCAGAAAATGTAGGTGATGGAGTCCCCCAAATGGACATGGGAGCTATGTATCAGTTTTTTGTGAATAGGATGCAAGATGGAGTTGTAGTTGGAGTGGTAAAAGGAGCTGCTATAGGGGCAGGAGTTCCAGAAGTTTCGATAGTTAATTATTATGCTAAGTTAAGCGGAGATTATGCTAAGCTTGGAAGGAAGCACTTTCTCGGAACATAGGATGCTATAGAGGTGGAAAATTGGTTACTTCATTATGAGAGAATCTTTGCAGATTTCGGGCGTAATGATGAGCAGAAGAGTAGGCTTGCATCAATACAGCTTCATGGAGAAAGTTTGTTTTGTTGGAATGGTGTGACGGCTGGTGTGGATGAGGAAACCTTGACATAGGCAAATTTGAAAGGGAGTTTCCAAGAGAGGTTCATGTCTGCGATGGCACAGTCAGCTCCTATTAGAAAGTTTGCTAAGTTAGAGCAGGAAGAGATGTCTATTTTGGAGCATGCCAGAAAGTTCGAGGAGTTGGCCAGATATGGGTATGTTTCAGTGGATACAATAATAAAGAGGAATGATAAGTTTATCAAGGGGTTGAAGCCTGAGTTAACAAGGGCAACATCACCTCATATTAGAGATCCTTCTGATTTTGTAGTAAAGATGGCCATAAGGCATTAGGAGATTCTTGATTCTCTAGAAAAGAATAAGGCTAAGGAGGTCAAGTTTGGGAGAATCAGAAGAGGAAGTTCTTTCCAAAGAAGGGTGTCCAGAAAGGTGTGGAGCTAAGAAAGGAAAATCTGAGATTGTCTGTTTCAAGTGCAACAAGAAGGGACACTTTGCTAATAAGTGTCATGCTAGAAAGGAAAAGGAGGTAGCTGGAAAGAAGAATGTTAGGTGCTTCAATTGTGACCAGATTAGCCATTATAGGAACCAGTGCAAGGAGCCCGCTAAGGATAGAAAGGGCAATGTGTATGCATTAGAGCCTGCTACTTCGAAGCCAACAACCCCAAAGAAAGGAAAGGTAGTTTTGGGAGGTATGCTTCAGATTCATGGTATGTCAATTAGTGTTCTATTTGACATTGGTGCATCGCATTCTTTTATATCCAGCTGTTTCTTAGATAAGCTTAACCTAGAACCTACATATTTAGTTACTTTCTTACGGGTTGCAAATCTAATAGGAGGGTATGCAACTCCAGGGTTGAGTTGTGAACAGTTAGATTTTTACTTATTAGGTCATGCTTTTGCTTGCAGTTTGCATGTGTTTGATTTTGGGGGAGTTGGAATTATTCTTGGTATGGATTGTTTAAGTGAGTCGATGCTAGGATATTTTGCTAGGATAGGAAAATATCTCTTAGACACCCTAATTGTAGCGATCAGATTATTCATACCATAGAAGGTTCTAGCAGTGAGATATGTATGCTTTTTTGGATGTTATCAAGTTGGAAGATGAGTTAAGTCGAGTTTTCATGGTTAGAGAATTCTCAGATGTTTTTGTTCCTATAGTTGGATTACCACCAAAACGAGCCATTGAGTTTCGGATAGATTTGGTTCCGAGAGCAGAACCAGTGAGTAGGTCGCCAAGTAGGATGACTCCTACAAAGACGAGGGAGTTATAGGTGTGGTGGGTGGATTTGGAAGGCAAGAGTTTGTCAGGCCGAGTAGTTCTCCATGGGGAGCAACCATAGTGTTTGCTAAGAAACTGGATGGATCGTTAAGGATATGTATCGATTATTGTAAGTTGAATGAGAGGACAATAAAGAATCAATATCCATTGCCAAGTATTGACGATTTGTTCGACCAGTTGATTGGAGCTAAGGTATTCATACAGCTGGATTCGGCGATAGGTTTCCATCAACTGAGAGTAGCAGAGGATAGTATACCTTTGACGACGTTTAGGGCCAAATATGGGTCATACGAATGGTTAGTTATGCCATTTGGACTGACATATGCGTCAACATTATTTGTAGATTTGATGAACCAGGTTTTTCGAGAGCACTTGTATAGGTTCGTAATGGTTTTCATAGATGATGTCTTGACATACTCTAAGCATGAAAGAGAATATAAAGTTCATCTTAGAGTGGTGCTTAAGACACTGAGGCAGCATCATCTGAAGGCGAAGTCTTCGAAGTGTCATTTTTGAAAGAAAAAAGTGAAGTTTTTGGATCATGTAGTCTTAGAGAAAGGGTTGTCGGTGGATCCGACTACGATTGATGTAGTGAACAGTTGAAAGAGACCCGAGATAGTGACGGAGATAAAGAGTTTTCTTGGATCGACTGGTTATTATCGAAGGTTCATTAAGGATTTTTCGCAGATAGCGGCACCGATGACCAAACTAACGAGAAAGGAAGTAAAGTTTAAGTGGACCGATAAGTTTGAGAAAGCATTCTAGAGTTTGAAACTCTTATTGACCCATGCACCTGCATTAGTTGTTCCGGAAGGGAATCAGGATTTTGAGGTTTATACAGATGCATGCGGAATAGGATTTGGAGCTGTGCTGATGCAGAGGGATGGAGTGATTGCCCTTCTAAACAGCTTAGACCACATGAGGTCAGATACCTAACGCACGATATGGTATTGGCTGTCGTGATTTTTGCATTGAAGGTGTGGAGACATTACCTTTTGAGAGAAAGGTTTGAGTTATATAAAGATCATAAGTTGCTGAAGTATTTGTTCTCTTAGAAGGAGTTGTACATGAGACAACAGAGGTGGTTAGAGTTTGTTGCTGCTTATGATTTTGAGATTAAGTACAAACCGGGGAAAGACAACAAGGTTGCAGATGCACTTAGTGGGAAACATCAGAATTCAGTGTTGGCGATGATTGCTGAGTGGAAAGATTTGGAGGCATTAGCGGATTCCAGAGTGCAGTGGAGATCTGAGGCTGGGTCTAGCGGAGAAACCATAATGTTGCTTGTTTGGAAGTTCAACCAGTGTTGATCGAAAAGATTGCTTCCAAATAGAAGGAAGATCCAATATTAGCTGAATGGATTAGGAAGTTAAGAGATGGAACCGAGAGCGATGACATAAAAGATTTCAGTCTTGATCAGAATGAGAGGTTGAGAAAGAAAGGAAGATTATGTTTTCTGAGTGTAGGGAACATAAGAAAGAAGTCTTAGAGGAACACCATTGTTCAAAGTTCTCTATTCATCCAGAAGGTACTAAGATGTATTAGGATATGAAGAGAAGTTTCTTCTAGGAAGGAATGAAGCGGGATATTGGTTTATGGGGAAAGCAATGCTTGAATTGCCAACATGCAAAGGCCGAACATCAAAGGCCAAGTGGGTTGCTTCTGCTATTAGGTATTCCGATATGGAAATGGGATTCCATTTCTATGGAATTTATTGACGGGTTGCGAAGGTCGAGCAGGGGAAATGATAGTATATGGGTCATAGTGGACAGACTGACCAAGGGTTCCCATTTCATTCCAGTTAAGTCAACTAGAACGGCACCTGTATTAGCGAAGTTGTTTATAAAGAATGTGGTTTGACTACATGGAATTCCTAGTAGTATAGTTAGTAATAGATATTCCTTATTCACTAGCGAGTTCTGGAATAGTTTGCAGGAAGTTTTGGAAACCAAGCTCAAGATGAGTACTGCTTACCATCCGTAGACAGATGGGCAAAAAGAGTTAACAAAATCTTGGAAGATTTTTTACGAGATTGTGTTTTAGATTTCGTAGGATCATGGAAAGACCATTTGCATTTAGTCAAGTTTTCGTATAACAACAATTATCTAGTATTGGAATGGCACCGTTTGAAGCTTTGTATGGAAGGCCATGCAAATCTCCCGTATGTTGGTTAGGGACCGAGGATAGGTTGGTTCTTGGTCCAAACTTGGTTAGAGAACCTGTAGAAAAGATTAATGTCATTCAGGCTAGAATGAAAGAGGCTCAGTCTAGACAGAAGAGTTATGCAGATAAGACATGGAAATATTTAGAGTTCTCAGTTGGAGATCAGGTTTCTGTTAAGGTGTCACCAGTGAAGGGTGTGATCAGATTTGTAAGAACAGGAAAGTTGGCACTGAGATTCGTTGGACCTTTTCCTATTATTGAGAGGATCGGTAAATTCGCATATAGAGTGGAGTTAGGAGTTACCGAGCTGTTTCGCAGGAGTCCACGATGTTTTTCATGTTTCTCATTTCAAAAAGTGTGTTAGAGACCGGGAGAGTGCAATAGCACCGACTGTGCTAGATGACTTAGTAGTAAAATTGGATTTGACTATAGTGAGGAAGCCAGTTCGCATAGTTGCGAGAGATGAGGAGAGACTTAGAACCAAGACAGTCAGATTAGTCAAAGTCCAGTGGAGCGATGATGACAGGGACTATACTTCAGAGATTAAGAGCAGGATTAGAGATACTTATCCTGACTTATTTGATGGTATGTTTTACCTTCTTGTTTTATTTGTTGTGTGCCTTATCGTAATTTCAAGAACGAAATTCTTTATGGAGAGGAGTCTGTAAGACCCCAAATTTTTGGTAACATTATTTAGGATATTTAATTAGCTAAATTAAATAATACAATGTGTTGATTAGTGGATTGATATTTGATTTAATTAAGGGGTAGCCGTGCCATTTAAACAATGAATTAAAGGAAGAGTTGAACATGAAATATGGGAGGTGTAAAATGGAAAAGAGGCCATTCCTATATCTTTTCCCTTAGGCCACGTACCTCTACACATTCATTTTCATTTCTTAATTTTTTTAACAAGAGGACGACCACCATTAATAACACTAAGAGGAAGAAAAGCTAGGAAAAAGCTTAAGAAAATCAAATCCATTCACATTTCATTCTCTTTAAACTCTAAAGCTATGGTGAATAATGTTTACATCTCAAGTTTTTTATTGTTTCAGTTTTAAGATGAATTCCGAATATTTTGCACTGTTTTTCCATGTTTTTGAGTGATGGAATGATTATATATACTTATTGATATTTTTGGTTGCTCATATAGATTTTATGACATGTTTTGATATGAAAACCCTATTAAATGACATCCAAATGCCTTGCTAATTTTTATGAAGATCTTAAATGATATTTTAGATATGGGTTTCAATTTTCAGAATTTTCAGAATTTCTGTGAAATTTATATAAATTTTCTAGTGAAGAAAATGTTTTTTGGGTTATAAATTATTTATGATTAAATAATACAAATATTTGGGTATGAAATTTTTATACGTTGAAAAACGTAATAAAAGAGATTTTCTGGAATTATTGTAGTTTTTTCCTAAGTGTTTTAATGGATATATAAAATTATTTAAGGTACGAGACTTAAATGTTTTAGGGGATTTTCACTTCAAGGGCTTATTTGTGCAGGGTAATAAGTTTTAAGGACACTACTTCTGAAAAATTAGTTTTAAGGACATTTTACAGGAAAAAGATAAAAGAATTTATCATTTTCAGTTATACAGAAATAATGATAAAAGGATTTATCAGTTTTATGTATAACTTAAAAAGATAAATGAATTTATCATTATGCTGCAAATTGTCCTTAAAAATAACTATTCAAAAGTGTTGTCCTTAAAACTTATTACCCTGCAAGTAGAAGCCCTTTAACCTAATTTCCACAATGTTTTATGTATTTGTAAAAGGAGAAGGGGCTTTTTGTAAATAATTCAAATAGTAGGTTTGGCAAATTGCAGCACTTTTTAGTGGTAAAGAAAAGAGGCAACCAATGAAAATTAGACACGTAAAGCAGGTTAGGCGAAAAGAACTATTTGCTACTTGTTTTTCACTGTTTCAATACTTTCTGCACCAGATTCCGCCTCCTTAGCTTCGCCTCCGACACAGCCGAAACCAATGCATGTGGTATTAGAGAACCGGTATGTAGTGAATTGGATGTAGGTGGAATGTATGGAGTCTAAACCAGGGGTTTCGAAGGGGTTGAAGCTTCACCTAGCGTTTAAATTAAAAATGCGCCCGCTTGCTTTTGACTAAATGGCTTTCGATTGAGCAGCTTTTGTCTTAATTTGTTTTCGACTTGATTTAATAGATTTAAAGGAAATGGTTTCGATTGGTTTGCCCTTTTTTTTAAAAAAATCATTTCTTTCGACTAAGTCGAAACCTTTTACTGCCGCCTTTTTACCTTTCGACCCAGATGGTTTCGAAGGGGTATTTTGTTTTCTAAAATTTGGCCACTTCTCTAATGCTTTCGAAGGGATGGTTTCGACACCATCACTTCTTTACTTAGGAAATGGTTTCCAAACTGATGCTTTCGACTTAAATGTTTTAAAAAACCTTTTCCTGTGATTGAAGTAAAGCCCAAATGGTTTCAAAAGAGATAGTTTTAAATGGTTTTTGAAACAGATGCTTTCGACTTTAAAGGGTTTTGACCGATATAGTTTTTAAAGGTTTCGAAGGGGTAAATTTTTGAATGGTTTCGAAAGGTTTCCACATGTTTTAAATTGAACCCAAAGGCTTTTGATAGGTTTAGTAATTTAATGCTTTTGAGGGCTTTTAATGAATGGTTTCGAAGGGAAGGTTTTTGTATGCTTTCGAAAGGAAGGATTTGGTTTCTCGGTCTAGTTTAAGTAAAGGGTTCTACTTGGTTTCAAAAGAGTTACTTTCAATAGTGTCGAAAGGGGTACCTTCAAGGGTTTCGAAAGGGTTGTTTAAAGGTTTTAAATAAAGGTTTTGAATGTATTTAATAGGCAGTATAGCCTAAGTATTTTAAAGTTAAAATGGGTTTTAACTTGTTTTGGAAGGATAGTTAATCCTCATTAAATTTCGTCAAAGTTACGTTGAGTAAAGTATATATATCATGGAAAAATAGCTTAGAGTAAAGCTAAAAATATATTTTTCCTTCTATATGTATGATTTAAAAGGTTAAATCATTTCGAAAAGATATCGAGGAAAAAGATAAAGGGTAGTTAACCCTAAGAAAATGATTTGGATAGATAGTCCATTTTGATTCGGACAGTTAGTCCAGTTTGTGGATAGTCAGTCCAGTTTGCAGGCAGTCAACCCAGTTTTATGGACATATAGTTCATTTATTTGCATAACGGACTTTGCTATCATGTTACGAACAGATAATCCACTTATTACCTATTTTATGGATAGATAGTCCATTTATTAGCATAAAGGATATTGCTTTTTGGATATAATCAGTTTGATTAACCAATTTGGTTGAAGGAAAATTTTTGCAAAATATAAGTTTTCAATAGGATATTAGGTGAGGGGAAACCCGTTCCTCTAGGCGGCATGGCCTCACTTAAATCAGTTAACCGAGATGTAATAGTATTTTTCACACTAGGCTTTATGTCCGACTCGAAACTTTTGTTTTCACTTAAACTCTCGGCTGCTCAAAATTGATTTGAGTAGGCTGAGGGTTAAGGTTTTCAGGTTTAGAATTTTGGCGAATAAAGCTTCCGGAGACAACTAGCTGGCATACGGATCGCTAATTAGAAGTTACAGCTTATTTTGCTTTGATTATATCATGTATATTAAATCAGTTATGCCTGTGTTGCTTTGATCAACCAAGGGGGCATCATTATATGTCGCTCTTGGCATATTTTGTAAATGATATATTTAATCATTGCTTGGGAAACGTTAAGGGATTATGTAACTTGGACATGAATTTGTTTTTAAATGTAATCAATAAAATGTTGTTTCTGGAAATCTGTGATTTTATTCATATTCAAGTGCTTCTGATATTATGGATACCGTTAGCGTTACCGTATTTTGTCACCAGAAGTTAATACTATAGATGATTGCAGCATCTGTAGCACTTAGATTTTGGCCTCTAGATACGAATGTTACAATTAGTCCATAAGGGAACCAGAAAGTCGAAGGTTCAAGCCCTCCTTCTAGCGCCAAAAAATGTTAACAAGAAAACTTGTCAATATCCCTAAAGATCCAAAGCTAAGTTGTTAATAGGAAATGCAACTGACACCTCAGAAGAAATTCTTAGAAGTGATTAATCTCTTCGAAACCCCATTTCGGATGAGTTGATTGGGACAGATTGTCATCGGAAAGTGGTCTTACGAAAATATTAATTGTAGATACGAAGCCCAATCAACCCTTCGAAACGAAGGTAAACACGAGATCAACTCATTCATTACCCTATTCAAGTTAGTCAAAAGGGTTATTCACATCTTCTTTTAAGTGGGATAAAAGAATTATTCATATTCTTCTTTCGAATGTGTGGAAAGTATCATTCTGCTTTTAAAAGAAGAATTCACTTCCAAATGTATAATTTCTATTGCCATGGAAAGTATTCCTTCGAAAGGGCTATATATGTCGAAATATACATGCCCATTTTGAAGTTCCATTCAGCAAACAACCATATATTCATGCGTCGAGTCCCTTTCGAAAACCCCCTTTCAATCAGGTCGAAAGAGTATTTACTCTTTCAAAGTGGGCTCAACATACAATATGCAATTAAATATGCAATGGAATAACATCTTGGACAATATATGTTCCATGAACTTATTAATATTGAAACATCATCATCATGTCAATTTAACATTTAATATCATGGAACATGACGATAGTATGATTTGAATACACATTGTCCAAGTTGATCCCATTGCATCGCATAAGTCAAATAGGAGTTAAGAAAATTAGTAAGCATCATGTGCAATGGTCATTAGTCAAGCTAATGGTCGAAATGATCTTTCTCATATTCAAAATCAATATTGAATCCATGCACTTCCTCCTTTTGCATTTATCCAAATTAAGTTACAAGTAAAAGAATTTTTCTCAAATTGATTTAGGGTTACAAAAGTTTGATTTTATATGAAATGAGAGAGTAAATTCAGAATTCCAAATTCGGTTCCTCAACTCGGACCCCTAGGGCCGTATTTATAGATGCAGGTTGATCCCCTTTCGTGCCCATTCTTTCAATACAGTCGAAAGGCCTTCCTCCAACCTTTTGCACGCGTCCTTTCGATGTGGTCGAAAGGCATTTCTCTCGACCCTTCTCATTCATTCTC
The DNA here is from genome assembly GCA_030765085.1 of Allium cepa. Taxonomy (NCBI): domain Eukaryota; kingdom Viridiplantae; phylum Streptophyta; class Magnoliopsida; order Asparagales; family Amaryllidaceae; genus Allium; species Allium cepa. The sequence continues at coordinate 739,304,065 of CM060943.1, forward strand.
ACACCTACACCCATTCGAATCAGGCCTTTCGACCTAGTTAAAAGGATTACTCTAACAACCCTTTGCTGCCATTCAAGTTTGGGCGCCCTTCAGCTGTGCTTTTAAATAGAATTTGATTGTTTTATACTTCATCAAAAGGAGTATTTACGTTCTTCGGTTTATGTTTCTATGTTGTGAAAGTAAGAGAAGATGTGAGCTTTCATATGGCTTCGAAAGGCTTGGTAGGTAATGACCAGATCATTTTGAAAGGTCACACGGATTCTATGTGGAATTTTCTTTATGCTTTCGAAAGGCTCCTACTGTTTCAAAAGGCTCATTTCTTACTTTCGAAAGTCACGCACTAGAAGAATTTCTATAGGTAGAAGATTGATAACAGCGAAACCTACTATTTTGAAGGATTTGGGTCTCGTGTGTAAGTCTGTTGTCTAATACCTTTGATTGGGGTTTCGAAACCATACTTAACTCTCTCATATATGTAGATTCAACTACGTAGAAAGGTTTAGATGAGGCAAAAGGGTAACTTTGTTTTATTTTCTACTCTTTCGAAAGCTCTTGTCTCACTTAACACTTATAGGTGCATCAGGCGCTTGCAACTCCATCCTTATCTCTTCGAAAGCTATCTCAATACCTTCGAAACAATGTTTTTGAACTATGGTGAAACTCTCGTCCTGAACCAACGGAGTTGGATACTTTTTATGAGATTTCTTTCATGCCTTCATTCTTAAGTGAATTTTATAGTTAAAACTTAGTATGTAATCAAAAATGTGATTTATATTTCAATTGTGTTATAATATAAACTGTTGTTTTCTGTAAAAGTCATTTCTACAAGTGTAAGATATTTGATCGAAAATTCTTGACTATAAACTGGTTATAGTAAAAAAAAATAACCTGCAATAAGTTTTTGAATGGAACTTTGTATTTCATATGCTATTATAGTAACGGTGGATATGTTATTTTTGAAATAATAACTAATTCCAGTATTGACTGAAAGTGAATATAGACTTATTTTATTATAAATGTTTTGAATATTCAGTATAAAATAAATCTATCAGAATAACGGTATTTTTTGCATTAGCTATATAATACATAAGTTTCTAAAAAAATTTACAATTATTTGGAACTAAGTACAAAGCATCCGTTTAGTGTAGCGATATAAGAGCTGATAAACTTTTTGGGTTGATATAATAGATGTAGGCAATCAAAAGTCTATTACTACGAAAACAATTCCATGTGCTTCATTGTATTCATTCGATGAGTTATCACAAGCATAAATATGTGTATTTGATAACATATAGCATGTCTATGACAAATTTCATAGATTATAAAATGAAAGTAGATGAAATTGCATGTGATAAGAATGATTCAATTTGATCAAATGGGCGAGTATATTTGAAGGAATTCCAAACGTACCAAAAATGAAAAGATTCAATCACAAAAGTCACTTATTCCTATTATACATAATGATATGCCGATAACTGTGCAGTTAAAGTGCTCGGTAGACTCAATGTACCCGAGGGGGGGGGGCAAAAAGTCATAGGGGAGATAAAGTAAGGATAACGATATTTAGCGGATGACTTTAAAATAGCATATAAAACTCATACTTAATGTTTTTACAGATATATCAATGGTAATTAAATGAAAAATTAACGTTCAATTTAATTTTAATTAATACATAAATAATTTTGAATAAAAACGTGTAGGAATATACTATAAATAGACGTTAAATCGTTATATAACATAATTGGATTTAGTATAATATTACAGAATTTTCATTTCTGAAAATATATTAAAAGTTCAATTAAATAAATTAATTTCATCATTTTTATAATTTATAAATGCTATTTTTCAATTCATTTCTTTTAAAGAAGATATAGCAGAAATAGCGAAGTATAGTGGGAATAACGAAATATAGCGGGAACAGCAGAGCTTAAAGCGGAAAGACTATATTTTGGGATATATGAAAAAAAACACATAGCGATAGAAATCTGTTATGAGATATAGCAGGGTTATAGCGGGGTAATAGCGGGGCATTAACTACACAGATCAATAAGGAGTAATTGCATTTTGTTGGACAAAGTACAATAATGATGAGTGAAGTTGAGTCAACTTCTTTCTATAAGATCATGTAATCAAGGGCAATACATGATGTTATAATTAATTCCATCTAAAGAGTAATTTAAAAAATCATACAAGATAAGGGTCTATAAGAAACTCCAACATATACTAGGCCAAGGATTTGGTAGGTTATGTAAGTCGAAAGACTATATGTAATAATTATATATGAGAGCTCTTATATGAATCACCCTAAAAGAGTTTGGGAATTATTGTCGTTGGATGACTAATTTTTGTTTTGAACATAAGTATCATAAACTAAAACCAAGTCAGCTTTATGTAGTAAAATTCATAAAATTTTATGAACACCTGTTCGATTACGCTGAGAAGAAATTATTATTTCATGAAATACCAACTTTGTAGTAATGGAATTTTCCTAAAAATTATTGGTAGCAAAATGGATTTGGATACATTCAAAAGATGAAACTGATTATGATGGATGGAATGGCAAACCTAAATAAGCACGATATATTAGAATGTCTAATGATAAATCTCTCACATTAAAGAGAAATTATGAGTTTTATTAATGTTGAGAAAAGAGCTTTCTTAGTCTTAAGTAAGCCATTAAGAGTATTGACTCTACCATGTGGTATGATGCACAAATCCAAAATTGATCCCAAATACGTTATCAAAATATGATTTTGATACTAGTACTTGAATGGATATGTGTAACGACCCGGAATTTTGGGCAATAAGAATTTAATAATCTGTGTCAATAATTTAATTGGTTTGATAATTTTCTTTATAATTTTAATTTAAAATTGGCTAATTTGATTTTTTTTAAAAAGATTAATGAATTTATAATCTGGCAATAATATTGACAAAATTGTTTTCCAAAGCTAATGAAATTTTATTCTATTTATAATGTATACATTTGATATATATGGTAAATAGGAGATCTTTTGTTTTAAAGATGAATTTTCAAATTATAATATATATGTATTTATATGTTATAGTTTGAGTTGTTTTGAAATTTAATCTTAATCAATTGATAATTTAGATATGAATGAATATTGTAATTTAAAGCTTTGTTTTAATTTATATTTTCAAAAGTTAATTTAAAGATTTATTCAATTGTTTTAAAAATATAAAGATTAATTTATTTGTTTTCAAAATATAAGATAGTTGTTTATTTAAATTATGGTAGTTTATAAAGGAATTAATCAATGTTTTATTTTTATTTTTGTTTTCTTTAAAATGTTTAAATTTAAAATGGCTATGAATGTATAAAATAAATGTTTTAGACTTTTAAATGCATACATAAGTATTTATGTATTTAGTAAATTAAAATATTTATACTTGTATATGTATCAAAATTCAAAAGTTTATTAACATAAAAACATCTCATAAATATAAAATTCTCATTCACATAAATATAAGATGTAAGTATCTTTGTAGTAAGATTTTAAATACAATTATGCAAAAAGATTAACACATGTAAAGCTATTAAACAAATTAAGTGACAAATGTAAATTCTTTAGACAAGTGGCAATTTATTTATATTAATTTTTAATAAACATTTTTAGAAGAAAAATTAGTTTTCTCTAACACTTTCATTCTTGTTTCCACTCCTCAACTAAAATTAATGGCTACTTCAAAATCTTAAAATAAAATCCAAACCTGAAAATGAAAACTGCAATTATCAAATCTGCAATTTCAATCTGCTTTTCAAATGGAAGTCTGAACCTGAAATTCAAACTAAAGTTGCAAATTTAAATCTGCAAGTTCAAATCAGTTTCAACTACAAGTTTTATTCAATAATTGGAAGGCATGCATGCATTCAACTTCACTGCAAATTAAAAATCTGCAACCTGCAAATGCTAATGAGTGAGCAACTGCAAGTTTCAACATTTTAAAACAACAAACTGAAGCATGCATTCAACCTCAACAGCAAGTTTAAATCAAATTAAGCATGCAGTAGGATTTTCAACTAAAATCAAAGCAAATGCATTTTCTGGATAAAGTTCAAGCCTGCTCTGTTTACTGCAAAGCCAATAAGGTGAGTAAACTTTCTTTAAAAACAGTTTGACTTGGTTTTAACTATCATGCATGTGATGATCTGAGATCTTTGATTGATATTGCTTGAAACCCATTCAGATTGTTGTTAAATTAGTATAGAAGTGTGAACTCTGCATTCTGTTAAAACCAGTTTTCATTCCAAAGTTTCAAAAACCTCCAGTAATCTTTTTATTTGATCTTGATGATTTAATAAAGTTGTATGATAAAGTTGGATGAGAATTATAAAATGATTGCTGTAGATTTTAAAATTTAATTTCAATATTTAAATTAGAAATTTACAGTGAAACTTAAAATTTGGATAAAATTTATTATCTTAAATTCAAAATTCAACTACATGCATGAGATCCTGGTGTAAAATCATGAATTTAGGAACGAAGTTTGTAATTTATAGTTTGGTAATTCATTTGAAATTTGGGTTTGAATGTTTTGGAGATTTCTATGAATTGCAGATGACATACTTAATAATTTAAGTTGATAATTGGATCGAAGCTAGTATGAATGCTATAGATTGAGAGAAAAATACTATGGAATTTTTCTAATGAATGAATTGATTGAATTGGAGCAATCTAGGGTTTAGTTCCTGTGTTTTGAAACCGACGTTAATTTGGGTTTCTCGGCATTGGTTTGTGACCGGAGACGTGCGCTTATGGGGGTTAGTGAAGGGCGTGACGTAGCGACTATGTGGTGAGGATGGCTAGGGATGAACGGCGTTGGATGGTCGTTGGCAAGGTGGTTTGTGGTTCGCTATTTCTGCAGTTTTTCATGCGAACCTTCGAATTTTGATTCGCGTTTGTTTTATATGATCTGGGTTCGAATATGGGCTCTCGAACGTAAGCGTGACCGTTGCCGATAGTCGCGAGGGATGATGTTGGCCGGAGGTGCGGTGCAAGGTGCACCATGCACGATCGTGTACTGGTGAAGTTTGGTTTGGGAAAGATGAGTTTGTACCGGAGATGCTGTCGCGTGTTACTCGTGTTTTTGCCAGGGGCGACTCGAAGGAGATAGGGGTCAGGTTGCATTGGGGTTTGATGCGAGTTGCCTGGGTTCGTTCTTGGGTTATAGGGCGTAGTGTTTTGTGTAAGTACTGTAGTGTGGAAGATAAGGATTGTTAAGCTATAAACTTGTACTGAACAAATTGAAGACAAATGCAAAGTAACTCGGGTTCGAACAATTGAAAGTAAGCAAGCATCAATAATTGTAAACAAGTGTTTTGAATTTGAATTATTAAATCCAAGTTTAAGTAAATTTTCAAAATAATGTTTTAGAAATCGAGTTCAAATTATTCGGGAAGTAAATAAGATTAAATTAGGTGTTAAAGTGTTTTTGAATTTTGAAATTTATTTCTAAATCTCTTATTTTCAAATGAGGTTATTGATTTGATTTTTGAAATCCAAATAGAATAAGTTGATTTTAAGTTATTAAAAATTTGATTAATTCAAATAATTCAATTATGAAGATAAATAGGATTTATTTATCTTTGTTATTAATATAAGAATTCTTAATAAATATAATTTGTTAATAGGTAAGATATTAATTAAGATTAATGTTTTCTTAAATAATTAAGAATTTTGAAATATAAGAAATTAATTAATTAATTGTTTAATTAATTTTAAATAATTAGTTAATTATTTATTAATTTTAAATATTCACTTAATTATGGATTAATTAAGTGTAATTACTTAATGAAGAAATAAATGGTCAAATCTTGGATGTAATTAGAATGTTAATTAATTAGGGGAGTTACTCATGTGAGTAATTTATTGGAAGTGATTAATGGGATCACTCAATGTTATCAATTATGGAATTGATTGACTTAATTGTTTCAAAGTTAATTAATTATGAAGTAATTAATTTGTGAATGAATTAAGAATTATTCAATGTTGAAATTAATTATTGTTAAGTAAATTTTATTAATAGAAGTAATTAAAGATAATTAATTATGTAAGTAATTAAGAATTAATTACTTAATTTATTTTAGTTAATTAATTAAGGTAATTAATTAATGAATAAGATTAATTTAAGATTAATTACTAAAGGTAATTAATTAAAATGTAATTAATTAATTAAGTAATTAATTAAGGATTAATCGTTAATTTAAATTGATTAATAATTACTTAATGAAGTAATTAAAAGATTAATTAATTGGATTAATTAATCAAGGATTAATATAATTAATTTAGAAGTTAATTAATTAAGAAGTTAATTAATTAAGATAAGTAATTACAAATTGTTAATTATTGTTTATGATTAATAAGATGATTAATTATAAGTTAATTATTTAATTAATTAAAGGTTAATTAATTAATAAAGATCATTAGTTAATGTAATTAATGAATTTAATCAAGGTGATTAATAAAAGTAATTAATTAAAATGTGATTAATTAATTGTAATTAATTAAGAATTAATGTAATTAATTATAGTTAATTAATTAATAAAGGATCATTAATTATTATAATTAATGATAGTAATTAAAAGTTAATTACTGAATATGGTTTAGGATAATTACTTGAATGTAATTAAAGATAATTAATCAAGGAAGATTAATTAAAGATAATCATTAAGAGATGATTAATTTAATTTGATTTGTAATAAATAAATGATGCAGGATTAGGATAATCCAAGTGATTAAAGGATAGTAATTAATTTAATTATAGGTTAATTAAATTGATTTAGAGTTAATCAATTCTGTATGAATGATTGATATTGGATGATTGGTTGATATTGAATGTTGATTAATATTGAGTGATTAAATGATATTGGATGATTTGGATATATCTGTTATGTGATATACTGTTTATGAGATGAATGTTTGATATGATTATCTGTTGTGATAATGTTATTCATCTATCTGGTTATATATCATCCTGAATATAAGTTTAAACTGTTAAATCCCTTAAGTACAACTTGGACATTAAAATGGCGTTTGGTTTCGGTGAGACCGGGATCGGGTTTCCATATTTGGAATTCCGAAAACCACATCGATTCCAATTAAACGTTAGGTCGTTAATCCAAGTGGAGCGAGTGAAGACTCGAGGTGTAAGAGCTATACGTCAGTATAACTCTGTGGGTGATTCCGTAATGAGTTTGACGGAATAGTGCTTATAGATTCGAGATGGAGAATCAGAGTGCAAGGGCTATGGTCGTTGACTCTGAGGGTGATTCCAAAACGAGTGCAACGAGATAGTGCCTTCGGTTTCGTTCGAACCCGGAACGAACTTGTATGGATTGAATGCTTTCAACACATCGTCAGGCGGACGATGAGCATTCTAAGTGATGTGTTCTATAAAGGTAATCGCAGCCTCAAGCCTCATCAACCGGGAATGGCTAAAACAGGGGAGGTGCGCCAAGGCTTCGTGGGTAGCCCCCACTTGAGAGTGAGATTTACCCCTGTCTAGAAGTTCCTTATTATTCGGCTGTGTGGGTGGTTGGTCGCGCCAACCACGGGGTGGTCTTGTTCGGAACTATTCAGTAAGGAATGGGTCCGGCCTTGTGTAGCAGGGGATGAAGGGAGTAATCCTCGGTACGTTGATCTAGGCCACGTACTGTGACGGGCGGTACCCCAGTAGCCCTGCCATTGATGGAAACCCATTTTCCCTACGAGACCCTACGGTTTTGATTGTATTACCCACTTTTGTGGCTAGTAGCTGGAATTTAATCATGTAACAATTTCGGCTATTTCATATTTATTTTGAAAACCCTAGACACTATTATAATATCACTGGATTTCCTATCAAATGTTTTGGTTAGCGTAAGGTAAAAACTTTTCCATGTTTATGTGTGGGAAGTCTTACGTGATACCTTTTCTTTTCAAAGGTTTTCTAAAGTTAAGCAATTTTAAACCGTTTACTCACACCAGACCCCTGTCTGACCCGAGTGTTTATTTTCTGTTTTATTAAACTCTTGGGTACTCATATTATATATAAGTAGTCAAGTGATTCAGGTTAGCTTGACGAATTCTGGAGGAGTTATGGAGCAGGAGGCTTCCACGTGTAGATATTATGTTTCCGCTGTGTATGTTGTATCTGTGTCTTGTATACTTGAGTTGTATGAATTAGACAGATGTATATAACTGTCTAATATGTGTTGTATAAGATGTGTAACTCTGATGTACTCTGATACTATGTAATATTCTATGTGATATATTATATTTATTCGTTCCGCTGTGAGTTATCTGTTGTTGTTGTGTTCTTCTTTCTCTTTCTTTTCTTCTTCTATCCCTTTCTTTCTTCATCGGCAACACGATTTCCTGGAGATAGGAAGTCGGGTCGTCGCAATATGCTTCATTGTTTTCAAAAGTGCCTTCATGAAGAAGACCGATGTAGTTGGAATATAATCCACTTTGATAAAAATAACATAGTAAATTTCAATTATTGAAAACGTAACAGATTCATCATTCAATGTGCTATAGTTAATTCATATTTTACTTATAATATTTATCGCTCGGTATGACTTTGAGTTTGATGTATTTATGTTGAACCAAAAATTTCAAATTTTAATTTAGAATAGATTATTAAACCCGAAATGTCTCAAAATCAGTGGGAGAAATAATTGAGTTTGTGAGTACTGGATATGATCCAAGAAATCGTACCATAGTGTGAATTAATAAACATCAGAGTTAAGTATATATTTTGGTCGGGAAACCAAATAATTTGAATATTAGTCAAATGTAGAGGAACATGTTTTTATAAGAAAGCATTTTAGTAGGTATTCAAAAACACATTTCTAAAACTATAAGTAAACAATAAACATATGGTTATTAACGATGTATTCATGTTAAAATCATTTCATTTTGGTTGTCAATACTCGATATAGGATTTTAAAATGGCATCTTTTATAATCAGTATTAAAAGATGATGCATATGTCCCAAACAATATGCACATGCACCATATTAAATTATTTAATATCGAGCATGTAAGATGGATTCCATATGCATTGGTAATAAGAATTATCGTACATGCCACAGTGTCTACAATATCACACTTTGCTTATGCATTTGATACATAGAACAAGCATCAAATCTGAATTAAGATTACTATATATTTTGAGTGTTCTCAAGTATGTATAAAATACTAAAGAATTTTTTATAGGAACAACGAATTCCTTATGAAAGAGTGTGCAGACTCGAGCTTCATTAATGGTATCGAGCATAGTATGTCAATCCTAATTCATGTTCAAACTTAAGTTAAAAACTTTAAGTCAAACTTTTTCCAAACAATAAGTAGTACCTAATTCAACCAAAGGCTGCTACAATTAAGAAGTACAAATAAATGCACAAATTTATTACCAAGCTAAGGGTAATACCTATATTGAGAATCCAAAGACCTTGTTATAAGATCACAAGAATTCAAGCGACATAGTCCAAATAGTTCCACAAGATGAAGGCAATTTAATGGCATCGAAGAAAGTGGATTGACAAAGTAGATAATTAAAAAAACATAGCAAATCTGTTCACTAAGGGACCGACCTAAATGTTTTTTGAGATAACGATCGATGAAGTTTGAATAATATTCCAAAATCGACCCCAAGTGCATATGGGAGATTAATAGAGTTAGGAGTATGCCCTATAGTTAATTATGTAATTGGTTCATATATCTAACTGATAAGTGCAAGTGGGAGATAGTTTTTGGGAAGGCTAGGATGTTGGCTCCTCGCTATATAGGACCATTTCCAATTCTGCGGAGGATTGGTACACTTGCTTATAAAGTCAAGTTATCGATTAGGCTATCAGGTTTGCATAACGTATTTCATGTACCACATTTTCATGAGTATGTGCATGATTCTTCTTTGATAGTAGAAACATCACAGAAAGAAGACTTGGAGATTGAGTTTAATTTAACTATACCGAGGCAACCTGTTCGCATTGTTAATAGAGATACAAAGCAATTAAGTATGAAGGTTGTATAGTTATTAAAGTGCAGTGAGCGATGATGCTAGAGATTGTATTTGGAAGACTAAGGATAGTGCGAGGGAGTCCTTTCCGGAGTTGCTTCTAGATTAGTGGTTTCTTCTTATACCACGACTTTTGTAGTGTGCTCACTACCTAAGATGGAGTCTCTTAGTATGCATTTTGTTTTGTATATAGTTTCAGCAGTACTCCATATATGTACTTGTTATTTTGTTCTTCTTTGATTGTTGTTCTTGTTTGAATTTAGAGGATGAAATGTCTTAAGTGGGAAAGAATGTAGCAATTTTAATTCCAAACACTTCATCGTTGAATACCAGAACATTTGAAAAATGGTTAAATGTTATATAAAACGATTTTATAACCTTAGTAAACTCCTTTTAATTAATAAATAATGAAAGGAAACTTATTTTTGAACTTTGTTTAAAATATAAATAATTTGAAAAAATATTGATAACGTGACCGAAAATCGTTTTATCGATTAACGGATTTTTATTTAATATAAGTTGTTCAAACTTTTTCTACATGCCTAAATAACATATGAAATCATTAATAGAAAAAAAATATGACTAAATATGGTTAAGCAAACTTACTTTAGAATGCTTCTAGAAGGCCATTAGGTAGAGATATTTTGATGAGCTTGTGAGGTGTAAAGCTGGTCACATGCGGATAGGCTTTGGCTGGCTAAGAGAGGTAGTGGGGAGGGGTGGCTTTCCTTTTATTGCCAAAATAAGTGGCCATATAGTTAATAGAATCCTTATTACATTTTTAGCAACTAAAGCAAAGATCTTCATTATCTTTTCTCTTCTACACAAATTCCTAAAACCTTAAACGAATCACCTCCAAACTCTCTCTAAAATCATGCTATAAGCCTTAAACAACATAGCAACACCTTTTATCAACTTGAAGCTTGATGATTTAGAGCACACATACCCAATAGGAACCAAGGCAATGAGCATTTTTGGGCCTTTTAAGCCTAGGTCGTGATCAAAGGAGGAGGGTATGAGGATTTTGGAGTTTATTTGGTTGAAGTAGGAAGTTGAAGCAAGGTCGAGGCTTGAGCTTAGTTGCGTAGCTGTTGAAGGGTGAGAAAACTCACCATTTGTATGTATATTAAGTGTGTGTACATATGTTCATTTTAATTATAGTAATGTTCTTGACTATTTATTGCTATACTTTTGTGATTCTTGCTTAAAAAGCAAATGGCAAAAATAAAATGATCTATTTGGACTTGTATGACTTCATATGACTTGTTTCATAGCCTTGAGATGATGTGCATCAATTTGTTTGAACGATGATCGAATTGGGCTTGAATATGGAATGGTTTCTATAGCGAATAGTCACTAGATAAGCACTTAGAAATGCATTGTTTCGATAATTTCTATAATATTTTATAAAGAAATCCCTATGGTTTTTTCACCATGATTGTGATGTATATAGAGCATTGTGTTTACTTCAGAAAAAGGATGTTGAAAAATTGTTCACATTGAAAAATGACAAAACTTTCATATGTATAAAACTACCCAATTCATAGTTGTTACAGCACTTAATGCATTTTTCAGCCGCTCGTAATAGCTTTGAAACCTTTTACAGTATTCAGGATGTTGCAGATTCTATTTTGAACTTTAATTATTTTTAAATGACTTTTAATTTAAGTATTTTTCTACAATCTTTTTACAAGTTTTTTCTAACATATATCAGTGTATTTTAAAAGCGGTTTGGAATTTAATAATTAATTATACATGATTTAAAGTGGAATGTTTATATTAATAAAAGAAAACATGCTTTTTGAAGTTTGTAAATAAATTATAAAAAAGATATTTTTGAAATAAATATTTAAACCATAAATATAAGTATTTTAAATGTTTTTATTTATATATAGTTTTTAGAAAATTAGTTAATTATTTTTATTTAAGTGTTAAAAAGCATATGTAATATAAATATCTTTTAAATTTTTTTTAGAATTTTATTAAATATCTTAGCTTATGAATAAATTAGCCTATATATATACCATTTTCAAAAGGCTTTTAAATTTTAAACAAATGTTTTTAAAAAGGGTTTAGGATTTACTTAAGTAGCCTAATCGTACTTTGTTTTGTTTACTTGTTTATGGAAAGTAATTAATAGTATACTTAGCACTTAAAGCCGACAAAGCGATCTTGTCTATCTATGAGAGCTAAGAATGACGTTCGAGTAGGATTTAAAAGCAATAGTGCTCTAACTTACCGGCTTCACTCTTGACCGATCGATAGCAAGTTGAGAAGATCGAAAACGTGATAAGTATACGAATTTGATTTGCATAAGCGATCATTTTTAGAACTCTTGACCTATGGATAGGAAGTATATGAAAGTTTCATGGCTTTATACGGTTTGTGATGCCACTGGGAGGACTCATTGGTATAAAATGACTGTAGCTTTAAGAGTTACATATATATATATACACGTACGAGATCCCTAAAGGAGGACTCCTTTATATTTAGTTTGTTTACTTCTATAAGAACTGGAGTTGATTTAACTGGAAATTCATCAATTTAGTTTTAAAGAGTCCCAGATCAGATAAGTATGCTTATGTTTTACTTATCGAAAACCACTTCAAAACTAATATACGAGTCTACTTTTTGGAAGAGGTTGTGAAGTGGAATGTTATAAAGTTGAATTGTCTATCCTAAGAGTAAGTCCAAGGGAGAGGTCAACATTAACATTTCAGACTAATGCTAGAGAGTTGAACTATCTATCCCAAGGTTAAGTCCAAGGGAGATGTCAACTTTAGCATTTATTGGACAACTTCTGCTTGGATCCATGGAGAGATTCGTGATTTGTTCGAGTGATGAAGAACCGTGTGAGAGATGTTGAACGTGACTTCACCACCAAAAATGACCAAAGACCGAGTACGTTGCACAACCTAGGGTTTAACTAACCCAAAGGGGTATATCAACACTGCATTTAAGATTCTTATCGATGTTGCTAATAGGAGTTGATGATACTAGGCACCACCTGTTCGGGCATGGGCTAGTTATGTTTACCTTATGGTATATTTTATATAGGAATATACAATTCTCAGAAGATAGTTTCTGATCCTTGTCATGGGGCTGGCTTTAGTTTACTAAAGGGACCTCCATGGAAAATCTATATGTGAATGTACCTTAATGGTTTTAGATGTACTTCAAATACTATTGTATTGTGAGATGTAAGCGGCGCAACTATGATTTATATTCTACACCCTAGACACTATTTATTACGTACCTTGTGTACTTATCAGATGGTTTGGTTTCTTTTGAAGGAAAAACTATTACGGTGATTCCAATAGTCTCAAAAGTGATTGTTATATAGATTCATGTATCTTGAGTTTCTCATACCAGACTTATATCCGACACATGGTTTTTAATTTCCTAAAGTCCTTGTGTACTCTTTCGAGTAGTTGAGTAAAGCAGATTTGACTTTGGATGCTTCAGAGGTTCAGAAGATGAGCTGGAGGCTTTCGTTTGTCTATCTATTTCTATTACTGTTGCACTATTATTGTGTACATATCAGCATTGCGAGGATAGGCAGTTATGACTGTCTAGGCTGATGATAGTACTTAGGTTTTGTAACTATGAAATTACTTTGTATTTTGGAGTATCACTTTATACTGCCTTTTTGGATATTGTATTTTATCATTCTTCTTTTGAGATTTCGATATTGTGTTCTTTCTTTCTTTTTTTGTTTTTTTACCTTAACAATCTATCTTTCCGGTACTTGGGTACTTGACATACGAATATCATGGATGTATTAGTGTAGACATTTGAGAGTCCAAAAGGTGGGGGCATTACAATTTATTTAGATATTTAACTAAAATGAAAACTTTTAATATATATATATATATATATATATATATATATATATATTTACAAGCAATGTTTTGGAAAGCTAATGCGTATATAAAGGGCGAATGTGTTCATTATGGTGTAAATCTCAACATCTAAACATATACGCGTTAACTATGCATATAATTTGAAAAGTTGAACTTATGCTATATACACTTGTGTATATTTAGATATGCTCATATAATATGCCAAGTATAAATTTGGTATAACTATCATTTAAGTAAATCAATCAGCTAATTTAACTAAGAAAGAAGAATGAAAATTATCTCTCTCTAAATAAATAAAACCTTCCTCTAATTAATGAGGGAACTTTAAGAAAGAAAGCGAAAGGTTTCTTTTCCTAAATAAATAAAACCTCCCTCATTTATTTAATTGAATTTGATACATATTAAATGAATTTGATTAATGAGGATAATTAAATAAGGCTATGTACATTCAAAATAAAATTTGATTTTATTAAAAAAAACTACATTGGATCTAGTGTTAGGCATTAGACTTTAAAGGCCCACCATGACCCGAATAGGATTTTTTTAAATTTACCCATTTAACCCGCTTTCGACTGGTCCAGTTCCAAAAGATTTTACTTGAAAAATCTGATTGTTTCATTCTTTCCATATATGCCAAAGCATTTTAGTAATTACTATGTCCATTTGATCTTTTTAGCAAACACAGATGTTTGTAATTTGCCATAAATTTTTCCATTAGCTAAAGCAGGCTTGTAGATGCATTAGGATTAGTCTGTATAACCAAACATCTAGTTGTCTACTTTGAGGAATTGACATTGCCAAATATGTATGTCATAGTTTCTAGATTATTGTTGCATAAAACACAAGTTAAATTGTTGTTGCTCAACCATCTATTTACCATGTCCTTTATTAGCATTTTGTTAATATCGCAAAATGTATGGCATAGACATTTTAGGAGCACGTCACTTGTTCCACGGTGTTATGCCATCGGTGTTATGCTATTGTTGCATATCACTCTTTTGTCTAATACCTTCCTATATTGATTTGAAGGAGAACTTACCATTGTTTTCATTCTTTGCCTATGTTTGTCATTGGATATTTTATTTCCTTGATGTTGTTGCATATATATGCTGGCAGAATTGAAGAGTTAAGATTCCATGTATTATTCTTTATGATGTTTCTGACTTTGTAATTATGTGTCCTCATCGTGGTCATGTAAGGCCATCCAATAGTGTTCACCAATGTTTAACCATTGAACCAAGGGTCATACCAGAGGTTGTGTTTCTCTTATTGATTATGCATCTTGCGAAAAATTGTTTTCCATTTTCTCTAGTTCGCAATTTTCCATGTGAATGATGCATTGTTATCTAGATTGAGAATCCAAAATTTTTTGTTGTTACGGTATCTAATTTTCATCTATAACAACCCATTATTTTGTGATTATTTTAATTGTTTATTTTAATCATTTAAATTGAAACTCCTGATTTAAAAGATTTATTATATTTATTAAAATGAATTAATTTTGTTATTTTAAGAGTATATTTTGATTGTTGTATGAATTATAGTTTCAAACCTGAATAAATAGGATATTTCCAGAAAAAGTGGATTTTTGGTCAATCTGGTCAAACTGGTCAAACTTTGACTTTTAAATTTAAATATTTGAATTTTTTAATTTTATCCTTTATTATGAAAATAAATTTAATTTTAAGAATACTGCTTTTCGTTTCGTTGAAATCCATTTATATTGTGAAAGTTATGCTTTTTACAATATTAGGTGTAAATTGATTTATTTAATAAAATTATCTATTTTAATTTATATAAATAATATTTATTTGTCAAATCATGATCTAATATGTGTTATATGACATGTTAGGTATATATTTTATTTTAAAACATTTTTAAAGTGATGTTAAAAATTTTCCAGGATTTATTGCATTTATTTTCTATTTTTAAAGCCTAGTTTCCATTTTTCTGCTATTTTCTTCATTTAATTATATTTAATTAAAATTTATTTATTTAATTTTACGCATGCATTTTATTTTTGTGTTTTTATCTTTATTTATAAGTATTTTTCAGGTACATAAAATGTTTCCAAAATTTATTGCATTTATTTTCAAATTTTAAGCCTAGTTTACAATTTTTGCTATTTTCTTAATTTAATTATATTTATTTACTTATTTTTGTGCATTTATCATATTTTCATGTTTTTATCTGTATTTATTAGTATTTTACATGTATTTAAAAATTTAAAAAAATATATGAAAATATGAAGAGTTTGTCCTTTTGTATACCTTGCCTTTTCACATTTCAACTTACCTTTCCACACCAAACATCACATGCATTCAGTTGCTGGCCATATCTCATTGCTTCAGCTGCATACCCACTTCATTTTTACGTATAGAAAAGCTTCTCAACCTGAAAAAAATTCGGCCATCATCCAAGCAAAAATTTGGTAAAAAATTCTTTTTTTTTCACTTTTTATACTTGAATTATGTGATTTTTGCACTTGCTTCATCCTCTTTGTGTTCGGCCCTGCCACCTCCAGCCCTTGGCCGCCTCCACCACCACCTACTCCAGCCACCATACCCTCCACTCCTCTGACCATCCATGTCCGAAGCCCTATAGGATGATGATCCACCAAAATTAGATGAAAACTTCACTTTAAACTTCATAGCGAGCCTTCCCTTGTTGTCACCACTTCATCATCATATTTTGGTCGGCCATCCACCACCACCACCAGCCACAAACCTGAGCTTTAGACCCTACCACATTTGTAGTTGACCTCACCAGATCAGGCCATGCCCAATCCACGATTGGTCGAAGCATTTATGCCTTGAAACCCACTTGTAGTTGCCTTGTTTTGTGAATGCATGCACACATATCTTCATCTCCTTTATATTGCTATGGTTGACCCCTATATGACCCCTACCTAATCTTAACCTGATCCAAAACCATCCTATTACAGTTCCTTTCTAGTCCATAGCTGAAGCATATGATGTTGAATGCAAGTGCAAAAGTTCTAACTTTGAATTGTGTAGTTATTTCTAGCTTTGTTTATAATAGTTTGGTTTGTAATTCATGTTTGTATTTGTTTTGTTTGATATTGAACAAGGCAATTAGCTTTGCCTCTCCCACTCTCGAATCATTGTCGTGCTATCGTGCCTTTGTGGATCTCATTTTGTGCACTTTGGTTGTTGTCTTCAGCTTATACCAATGAGTTATTCTCACAAGACAATTTTATACTTATATAACTAGTAAATCAATCACATTTGAATCTGTAAAATGCACCACCATGTTATATCTGCTATGCTATGATCATATGATATTCAGCTATGCTTATTTACCTGTTATATCATATATTACTGTTATTTTATGATGTTCTGTTATTTATATCAGTTTATCACCCTACAAGTTCCCGTTAGATTAGAATCACTATGGGTTGAAATGATATATACCGAACGGACATTAGAAAAGGGGAAAATCATTATGGGATGTATTTCATTTTACTTGGGACTGTTGGTTTGAAATGTTGAAACCCGGGTTTTCTTTGTAAATTACGGGTTGAAATGATATATCACCTGTGTCACTTTACCTAGTGTAGAAAATGATACACAGACCCGTGGTTAAAATATATTTTTCAAAAATTTCAAAATATTTTAAAAATGTAAATATTATAATATTTTGATTTAAAATTAATTAAAAATGATTTTTATAAAGTATTTTGATTTCTTTGATAATTTATAAGTGAAATAAATTAATGATAAATTGGAAATTTGAAATATAAGTTATTTTGGAAATTTTGATTTAATTATAAATGGAATTTAAATTAAATATGAAAATATGATAAATTTATGATATTTTGAATTAAATTAATTTAAAATGATTTTATAATATATTAATGGATTTTGAATAAGTTAAAATGTGAAATAAATGAATATTGAGTTGAATTTTGAAATATAACTTAAATTGGAAAATTGTGAATTTTGTTTAAAACTGAATTTTGAAGTTAAGTAAGTAAAATGAAAAATAAGTTATATTTTGAAATTTAAACTTAAGGTTTAAGTTAAAAATTTAATTATATGAATTGAAATTGAATGTTGGAATTTAATAAGTGAATTATTATTAAATATTGATTTTTGAATGGAAATTTAACTTTATAAAATCATGAATTTAAGGAAAATTAAATGATGGTTATAAAAGAGAAAGTTATATGATTTTATAAGTTTAAAATGGTTTAAATAAAAGTTTAATGGTTTGTGAAAGTATAGAGAATATCTGGAATTTAATTAACAGTATTTTGAAATGCTATTATTTCTAAAGTAAAGGATATTACAGCATTTGTAAATGCTACAGTTAATATAAATGAACTAAAGGGCTAAATTGAATTAAAGGCTATTATAGCACTTTGTAAGTGCTATAATTGTTGAATTTAACTAAGGTTTTATTTGAATTAATGTAACCCTATTACAGCATTTTGAATGCTTTCTTTTGTCAAATTAAATTATTTTAAAAGTTACCTTCTGTACCATTTATCTAAATGTTGCGAAAGTTGAATTTTCATTATTAATAAATTTAAGCAATAAATGAATTTTGAAAGATTAAAATTTTGGAAATTTAATAATTCAATTATTAAATATAATAACTTCATTTTAATGATTTAAAATGAAGTAATTTGTTTTGAAATATAAACTATTTTGAAATGTGCGTTGAAATGGTATTTTAAATAAAATGAATGTGGTTTGGAAAATATGATATTTTGAAATGGATTTTGAATGATATTAAATTGTGAATTGATATTTTATTTCCAAATATAAAATACCATTTTTGAATTTTAACCACGGGATGTATTTAATTTATAGTTT
The DNA here is from genome assembly GCA_030765085.1 of Allium cepa. Classification (NCBI taxonomy): domain Eukaryota; kingdom Viridiplantae; phylum Streptophyta; class Magnoliopsida; order Asparagales; family Amaryllidaceae; genus Allium; species Allium cepa. Next base: position 739,322,791 of record CM060943.1, read on the forward strand.
AACCGATTCTTAAAGGATGGGCGATCCCAAGCATCCTTTAAGTTATTGTGCATTTCTACTACAGTTCACTTGAGTTGGTTTACATTATATAAGTATATATGTCCTAACTCGAGTGTTTGGTGTTTTACTTTACGCTCGGGTCAGCCTGAGTATTTACAGCTTAGCTTTGGATTCCTTTCATGGAGCTTGGAATCGCTGGAGATTCTGCTTGTCTAGTATCTGTTCCCTTTCAGTTTCGGTTTTTCTATTTTAGTTCTCGTATTTATAAACTATTATGTATTTGAGATTTCTATTGTATATGTTTTTTTGTCAGACTGATATTATGTATTATGTTTTGATAGTTTGTTATAGTAGCTTCATGAACTACTTTGGTATTTTAATTTCCGCTGCGAGTTATTCTGATATTTCTGTGTTTGTGATTCTGTGATTGTATTTCATTTGCTCCAAATTTATTTACAATGTGGTATTTTGAGCAATTCAAGTCCGGCATGTGTAGATGCGAATGGCTGAAAATATCGGGTTGTTACAGTTGGTATCAGAGCTTTGGTTTTTGGCAAATCATTGCTTACGGAGCAAAAACTCTTTAGAGATAGGGTAGAAATACCCTAGATTGAGTGAAATCAATCTCAGAATCATTTCCTTGTTAAAGAGCATATTTTCGAAGTATAAAATGATTTCCAAATGATTTTTAAAGTATTTTAAAATATTATTTTGGTATAAAAATCTTCTTATTTTGAAACCAAGATTTTTTAAGCTTCATTCCTTCTGTATCCACCTTGTTAGGATTCTTATCGATTAGGATTCCTTGAACTTTGGAACACTTCCACTTGTTCTGAAATCCAGTCTTGTCTTCCCTATTTTATCCTTTTGATTTTGGGGCATTCCATAACTCCACTTTGAATGACCTCTATAGAGAATCGGTAATTCTGCAAGTCTTTGAATGATTTGTAAAGGGGTGAAACTCCTTTACAACTGGCATTGATTAACCGGAGATTTCTGTATCTCGATTTACGATGCTATCTACCTTCTACTATATCTGGATTCTATCTCTGGCAATCCTATGTTCATTTGCCTTAGATTTCTGCATTGGTTATATCCCTAAAGTCACGGTTAACCAGTTAAGGTCGCCAGCGATTTATATAGGCTTATCGTATCCTACTTGGTAATTAAATTATCTCATCTTCATTCGAGTTTATCTTCGAACTAGAATTCTATTTGATTAGAGTTCCTCTAAAATTGAATATCTATTTGTTGGAAATTCAACCTTGAATCATCCCTTGAAAATTTGTGTTTGGTTCTATTTTGAAATTGTGCATACATCGAAATTATTATTTTGATAAGGACGACCACTTTTTATATAAAAGTGAAATGTTTTCGATAAGGATTATATACCTTTGAAAATGAGAAATTTGAAGTTTCGAAAGGATTTGAAATATTGAAAATTTATAAGAATTTGACTTATATAAAAATGATTTATAACTGAAGGGTTTTTGAATTTGAATTTCAAGGAATCGAACTCCGGTGTTTTGAAATCGGTTTTAAGATTTTGGAAAATATATAATAATAATATGATTTAAAGATATTTTTCTAAATAAGAAATGTTTAAAATGTTTTCGAATGAATTAAAATGATTTCAAAAGAGATTTCAAAGAAATTTCAAGAAAATAAAAGTCCAGAACCCACTTGTGTCGCTGGAAAATAAATTTTGGTGATGAATGCATGCATGATCGACATTGATTTTCAAGTTTCTAAGTGGGGGAGAGGCCACTCTAGTAGCTTTTCTATGCGAGTGATTTTGTGAAACCAAATTTTGATTTCAGATTTTGAAGTATGGTCTGATATTCGAAAGATATATGTATATATATTTGAAATGGTTTATAGTAAGCTGGTGTTCAGTCCTCGAGATTCAGATTTATTTTGGTATAACCTTATCTTTTGGAATTGGTTTACTGATTTGTTGGTGATTTCCAACTATTAGATTTAAAATATGATTTCTTCGACTATTTTGAAGATTCGAGCACTTCCAAATCAAGGTTAATTTTTCAAAGCTAAGAAATTTTGAAAGGTATATGGTATTTGATAAAGAATATAATTTTAGTTTGGTATGATTAATGTATAAAGTAATATGATTTATATAAGTTTGAAACTGTTTGTTGAGTGAAATGAATAAGACTATTTTGAATTATACTGGTATGAAATATAGAGTTGAAATGTTTTGAATAAAGTGTATATATATATATAGAATAATAATCTTTCCAATGGTAAATTTGATTCTTCCCATATAGAAATAAATAGTTTGAAGGTTTTAAAAAGAGATAGTTTTAAACTTAGTAACCATTTTAGATATTTTGATGATTGTAATAGTTTGGTAATGATTTAATCTTTATTTTGATAAAGAATGTGAATTTGAAATGATAATTGATTTTGATTAATGAATATTTGAACTTTATATTTGTATGAAAGGATAGTTGGTTTACTTTTAATCTGAATTTATCTAAAAATGATGGATTTATGAAATGAATATTTCAGAACTAAGTAATAATGAAGTAAAATTTAAGATATATGAAATTATAAAATTTATTTTTGGAATATGGTATATTTAAGCTTTGAAATATATTAAAGATTGAACAGTTTATTTTATGGATCAAATCTTTATTTGAAATTTGATAATATTTGAAATGGTTTTGTTGGAAAACTAAATTGAATTGAAACTGATGGTTTGAATTGAATTAAAATAGGAAATTTTAGATTTGGGTTTAATTTAATAAATTTGTGAAATATAAAGAATTAAAGGAATATTTAATGATTTCAAATGTATGATTTCAAAATGTTATGATTTTCAAAGTGTAATGATTTCAAGTATTTTGGTTTCGAAAGATTTATAACTTTGGAAGTATTATGATTTTTGAAAGTGAATATATGTTTGAAATGGAAATGAATTTGTTTGACATAAATTTTGTTGATTTGGAAATTTGGATTATTTTCTAAATCTATTGTTTTAAGAAACCTTGAAACTGAATATATGTAAATGGGAAGAAATGATTTGGTGAAATCATATATGATTTTGAAACTGAATTGATATTGAATGGGTTCGAAATTGAGAACCTTGTTTATTTAAATACTTTGATTCGGAATTTATCGAACTTATATAAAATTGATTTGTATAAGTATGAAGTGATTTGAAAACTATTGATTCGTAAAGGAACTCAACTTGTAAATTGAAATCTTATATAATTGAAGTCTATATAAGTGTGATTTGATATACTATTGATTTTGGAAAGTATTTGATTTGAAAATGAAATCTTATATATAATGGACTTTATATAATTATGATATTTGAAAACGATTTTGAAAGGTACTATATGATACATATTTTCAAAGTAAAGATATGGAAAGTGCCTTCTGCTTGATATCCGCTTTGTGGCCACACTGTGGATTCATTCTATCGATATTATTCTCTCTAATTTGGATTTTTCGGTTATGATACTCGAGTGTCCATCGAATTCCATGGCGATCTCCATGGTCTTACGAGTACGACTACATTGGCAACTGCCTGGCTGAGATGGCTTAGGGGTACGGATTGTTTCCTGGGGGATCCAGGCGTAACCATTGTGTATCCTGCAATCTATGTAGGTCGCATTAGTAGCGAAACTGCCTGGCTGAGACATCCTACGGGTACAGATTGTTTTCTGGGGGATCCAGGTGTAACCATTGTGTATCCTGCATTCTACTAGTCATCATGGCGTAACTCGCAGGGCGGAGATAGCTTACGGATACAGATGTTTCCTAGGGGATACGTGCGTAACCATTGTGTATCTGCGATCCATGGTTAGACAAATGCTTGGTTTGGTTGATTTGTTTGGATTGTACTTCCATATCTGTTGTTTTAAAAGGTTTTTCAGTATTTTCAATGGGTGTTGAAACAAGTCTACCAAGTACCTCGAGAATTCTAGCTTTGCGCCTGATCAACGCATAGCCAGAGTCTACAGGAATGAAAGTAAACTTGTTAAGACATCGAGTTATAGAAGTATGTTGATAAAGTATTGTTAAAGGATATTTTGATCATTTATTTTACTTTTCTAAATAATTTAAAAATGTTTTAAATATTTTTTACTTCGAACTATCAAATTTGAATCAAATGACTATTTATCATATTATAAAATGTTTAAAATGTTGTAAATATAAAATTTTAAATTGAAATGTATATGGTTTTAAAATAATGGTCCATCCTTGTGTTCCAACCTATTTTTCCTTCTAGCTATTCCTACCTCCTTCCTCTTCGAGGGTCCTTTCCGCATTGTGGAAAGAATTGGTTCTTTGACTTATCGTTTAGATTTGCCCGAGAAATTTTCTGGAGTGCATGATGTATTCCACGTTTCACATCTCCTCTAGTATCTTCATAACTCATCTCTTATTGTTCAGCCTTCTGCTTTTGATAGTTTGGATATTTAGCCTAATTTGACCGTCGAGAGTAAGCCACTTCGTATTGTTGACAGAGGTACGAAGCAGCTAAGAAGGAAATATGTTAGTCTGATCAAAGTACTGTGAAGTAATGATGATTGGTATTGTACCTGGGAACGGAGGAGAGCATTCGTGCTTCGAATCCGGAATTGTTTTTCCAGGTACTATTTGTTGTCTATCTTGCTTTTCCTTATTTTCCTTGTTTGTTCTTTTCTAGGACGAAAAGATTTGAATGGGGGAGAGTGTAACAACCCAGTATTTTGTGATTATTTTAATTGTTTATTTTAATCATTTAAATTGAAACTCCTGATTTAAAAACTTTATTATATTTATTAAAATGAATAAATTTTGTTATTTTAAGAGTATATTTTGATTTTTGTGTGAATTATAATTTCAAACCTCAATAAAAAAGATATTTCCAAAAAAAAGTGGATTTTTGGTCAATCTGGTCAAACTTTGACTTTTAAATTTAAAATTTAAATATTTGAATTTTAAATTTTATCCTTTATTATGAAAATAAATTTAATTTTAAGAATACTGCTTTTCGTTTTGTTGAAATCCGATTTATATTGTGAAAGTTATGCTTTTTACAATATTGGGTGTAAATTGATTTATTTAATAAAATTATCTATTTTAATTTATATAAATAATATTTTATTTGTCAAACCATGTTCTAATATGTGTTATATGACATGTTAGGTATATATTTTATTTTAAAACATTTTTAAAGTGATGTTAAAAAATTTCAAGATTTATTGCATTTATTTTCTATTTTTAAAGCCTAGTTTCCATTTTTCTACTATTTTCTTCATTTAATTATATTTAATTAAAATTTATTTATTTATTTTTATGCATGCATTTTATTTTTATGTTTTTATCTTCATTTATATGTATTTTTCAAGTACATAAAATGTTTCCAAAATTTATTGCATTTATTTTCAAATTTTAAGCCTAGTTTACAATTTTTGCTATTTTCTTAATTTAATTATATTTAATTAATATTTATTTATTTATTTCTGTGAATTTATCATATTTTCGTGTTTTTATCTGTATTTATTATTATTTACATGTATTTAAAATTTTAAAAAGAATTATGGAAATATGAAGAGTTTTGTCCTTTTGTATACCTTGCCTTTTCACATTTCAACTTACCTTTTCACACCAAACATCACATGCATTCAATTGTTGGCCATATCTCATTGCATCAGCTGCATACCCACTTCATTTTCACGTATAGGAAAGCTTCTCGACCTGAAAAAAAATTCGGCCATCATCCAAGCAAAAGTTTGGTAAAATTTCTTCTTTTTTCACTTTTTATACTTGAATTATGTGATTTTTGCACTTGCTTCATCCTATTTGTGTTCGGACCTGCCACCTCCAGCCCTTGGCCGCCTCCACCACCACCTACTCCAGCCACCATACCCTCCACTCCTCTGACCATCCACGGCCGAAGCCCTATAGGATGACGATCCACCAAAATTTGATGAAAACTTCACTTTAAACTTCATAGTCGAGCCTTCCCTTGTTGTCACCACTTCATCATCATATTTTGGCCGGCCATCCACCACCACCACGAGCCACAAACCTGAGCTTCAGACCCTACCACACTTGTAGTTGACCTCACCGGATCATGCCATGCCCAATCCATGCTTGGCCGAAGCATTTATGCCTTGAAACCCACTTGTAGTTGCCTTGTTTTGTGAATGCATGCACACATATCTTCATCTCCTTTATATTTCTATGGATGACCCCTATATGACCCCTACCTAACCTTAACCTAATTCAAAACCATCCTATTACGGTGCACTTCCAGTCTATAGCAGAAGCATATGATGTTGAATGCAAGTGCAAAAGTTCTAGCTTTGAATTGTGTAGTTATTTCTAGCTTTGTTTACAATAGTTTGGTTTGTAATTCATGTTTGTATTTGTTTTGTTTGATACTGAACAAGGCAATTAGCTTTGCCTCTCCCACTCTTGAATCATTGTCGTGCTATCGTGCCTTTGTGGATCTCAGTTTGTATACTTTGGTTGTTGTCTTCAGCTTATAACAGTGAGTTATTCTCACCAGACAGTTTTATACTTATATAACTAGTAAATCGATCACATTTGAATCTGTAAAATGCACCACCATGTTATATCTGATATGTTATAATCATATGATGTTCACCTATGCTTATTGACCTGTTATATCATATATTACTGTTATTTTATGATGTTATGTTATTTGTATCAGTTTATCACACTGCAAGTTCCCTTTAGATTAGAATCACTATGGGTTGAAATGATACATAGCCGAACGGACTTTAGAATAGTGGAAAATCATTATGGGATTGAATGATAGGCCTGAACAATTTTCAATTATTTCATTTTACTTGGGACTGCGGGTATGAAATGATAAAACTCGGGTTTTCTTTGTTAATTACGGATTGAAATGATATATTACCCGTATCACTTTACCTAGTGTAGAAAATGATATACATACCCGTGGTTAAATATATTTTTCTAAAAATTTTAAAATATTTTATAAATGTAAATATTATAATATTTTGATTTCAACTTAATTAAAAATGATTTTTGTAAAGTATTTTGATTTTTCTAAGAATTTATAAGTGAAATAAATTAATGATAAAGTGGAAATTTGAAATATAAGTTATTTTGGAAATTTTGATTTAATTATAAATGGAATTTAAATTAAATATGAGAATATGATAAATTTATGATATTTTGAATTAAATGAATTTAAAATGATTTTATAATATATTAATGGATTTTGAATAAGTTAAAATGTGAAATAAATGAATATTGAGTTGAATTTTGAAATATAACTTAAATTGGAAAATTATGAATTTTGTTTAAAAGTGAATTTTGAAGTTAAGTAAGTTAAATGAAAAATAAGTTATATTTTGAAATTTGAACTTAAGGGTCAAGTTAAAAATTTAATTATATGAATTGAAATTGAATGTTGGAATTTAATAAGTGAATTATTATTATTAAATATTGATTTTTGAATGGAAATTTAACTTTATAAAATCATGAATTTAAGGAAAATTAAATGATGGTTATAAAAGTGAAAAATATATGATTTTATAAGTTTGTGATGGTTTAAACAAAAATTTAATGGTTTGGGAAAGTATAGTGAATATTTAGAATTTAATTAACAGCGTTTTGAAATGCTATTATTTCTAAAGTAAAGGATATTACAACATTTGTAAATGCTGTAGTTAATATAAATGAACCAAAGGGCTAAATTGAATTAAAGGCTATTATAGCATTTTGTAAGTTGTATAATTATTAAATTTAACTAAGGTTTTATTTGAATCAATGTAACCCTATTACAACATTTTGAATATTGTCTTTTGTCAAATTAAATTGTTTTAAAAGTATCCTTCCATAGCATTCTTCTAAATGCTGTGAAATTTGAATTTTCATTGTTAATAAATTTAAGTGAATAAATGAATTTTGAAAGATTAAAATTTTGGGAATTTAATAATTCAATTATTAAATATAATAACTTTATTTTAATGATTTGAATTGAAATAATTTGTTTTGAAGTATAAACTATTTTGAAATCTGTATTGAAATGGTATTTTAAATAAAATGAATGTGGTTTGGGAAATATGATATTTTGATATTTTGAAATGGATTTTGAATGATATTAAATTTTAAAATGATATTTGATTTCCTAATTTAAAATACCATTTTTTAATTTTAACCACGGGATGTATTTAATTTATAGTTTAACTGATACTTAAAGGATGGGCGATCCCAAGCATCCTTCAAGTTATTGTGCATTTTTACTATAGTTCGCTTGAGTTGGTTTACATTATATAAGTATATATGTCATGACTCGAGTGTTTTGTGTTTTACTATACGCTGGGGTCAGCCTGAGTATTTACAGCTTAGCTTTGGATTTCTTTCCTGGAGTTAGGAATTGCTGGAGATTCTGCTTGTCTAGTATCTGTTCCCTTTCAGTTTCCGTTTTTCTATTTCAGTTCTGGTATTTGTAAACTGTTATGTATTTGAGATTTCTATTGTATATGTTTTTTTTAAGACTGATATTATGTGTTATGTTTTGAGAGTTTGTTATAGTGGCTTCATGAACTACTATGGTATTTTAACTTTCGCTGCGAGTTATTCTTATATTTCTGTGTCTGTGATTCTGTGATTGTATTCCATTTGCTCCAAATTTATTTACAATCAGGTATTTTGAGCAATTCAAGTCCGCCAGTCCGGCATGTGTGGATGCAAATGGCTGAAAATATCGGGTTGTTACATCATCCGTGTTGCCTATAGTGAATCTTTATTTTATCTTTAATTAATCATTTATTTAGTTAATTCTCCATATTATAGCACTTTAAAATACGGGGTATTACAGGTCTAGGGAGGTATTCACTAAATAAGTTAATGATAACTTAAAATTGAACAACTAAAACAAGATATTATGTGAGGTTGTATGGACGATGGATGATTGTATGACTTAGTCCATGATTGTATATTAAGTGTATGGTATATTTTATTTGCATTGATAATACAAATAGACATGTTTCGTAACTGGATGACAGGTGCAGGGTACCCTTATGATTAAATGTGATACATATAATTGCTCTTAATGTATAGTTGTTTACGTGTTTAGATGTATTTGCTTTGATGATAAAGTGAGGGGAAAATTGTTCCATGCTACGATGGCGTGATCTCACAATGGATGCTTAAGGTAAAAATTTTACTCATACCAGTGACACTATATTTATTTCTTATTATATTTACCCCTATTAGGGAGGGAGATGGGTTAATGATGATGTAATGAATCATGTAAAACAATTTAATGTAATGAAAATATGTAGCTTCTCTATTTACTTAATGTTGTGCAAAATATTTAACACCCCATATATTAAACAGTGGTTAATTAAAAATAGTTAATAAATAATTATTAAAGCTCAAAATTAGAATTTTCGCAAACATCGGAATTTGGCTATGAATCTTGCACCAATGTGTTCGTGATGATTTTCTGATCAACTTTCATACATAAAGTTTACGATCGAACTTCAGATGCAAAAATTATTATAATTTAAAGATTAGAAATAAAAAATAATTCAAAATAAATTAAAAAATAAATTAGTAAAGGAAATAAATCATCATTAAAATGACATTAATCGATCGACATCGATATAGGGACTGGTTGACCCCTAGAGGTCGACTGCCCCTTATTAAGCGGTCTACCGATGACGCAATGGCGGTTGAAAATGAACCTCGGCCTAACAGCCCGGATTTAATATAATCTAATCCAACAGACAAAATTGATTCGAGCGTCTATAAATACTGGCCTAGCCCCTCACTTTTATTCTCATATTTTCTGAATCAATGAGCGAAGGCTATACCATTTTCTCTTCTTCGCTATTTCTAGGAATTGTAAACATTATAGGATATCATACGTGTGTGTGTGTGTATGGAGAATAGAGGAAAATAAAAGAGAAGAAAAATAGGGGTCAATCGATTCGGCGAAAAAGAAGTAAATTCTAGATCTAAATTTAACCTATGATTAATTCATATCTCTTCTTCGATCTATAATTCTAATAAATATGTATGGGTATTGGATACATATTTTAGTAGAATGGAAAGAGAATCAAATAAGGAGAAAAAATTTAGATATGGAGATTTGGAAGCTAAAAAGGTGAATGGAAAATTATATGTTTTTTTATAATATTGGATTTATATCATTGTGAATCTGTTTCTTTTATTCCTAGATATAAATTATGGAATTGTTGGCTTAAATATATATAAAATGTATTAATATAATTGTCTACATGTTCGATAGGTTTGTTAACATTGATTAAATGTTGTATACACCTAAATCTGGAATGTAAGAGGGAAAGTAGCCCCTAAAAGTTATGAGATAATTCATTAATAAGATCTTATATAAATTTCAAATTTCACTATTTGAATGTTATAAGTTGTTAAACTTGATTGGAATGTTGTGTCCAATTTACTTAGGATACTAGTTTATATTTTAATTCATTGGAAATGAAGAATGTTTTAATGTGAATTTCTATAAAATATCCAACTTTATAATTATATATGAATATGTATTGTTTGAAATAACAATGAATATGCCTAAAAGAAAGAGATGTGCAAATTATGGATGTTTATCGTATTTTGTACCATCTGTTTCAATAAACATAGAAAAGGTAATTCCTATTAATTCCGAGCATAGAAAAATTCCTCCTTTAAGGTAATTTATAGGAAATCACAATGATAATGCTTCCCTTTTGGGAAAGATATTGTTCCAACGCATTAAAATGTTGGAATCCCTAAATGTAGAACTAAAAGTGTTATAACTAGAAATAATAATAATTCTATACCCGATTAATTATATGCGATTAAATATAAGTTAAGAATAATAAATATCTTTAAATATGAGTAAGAAAATCAATTGAAGTGTCAGGGAGGCTATAGTAACCAAGTTAAAATGGGCATTAATTGAAAAGAGGCAGTAACTGATACTTAATTGCATTATTATATTAATTGAAATAATACTTGATTGTATTAAGTGGAAAGAATAGCAAATGATATGTAATGAAAATTATGGAGTTTAATAAGAAGTAAGTTCATGGTAAGCAAATGAATACTAATAATTGAACTTAGGAGGCGTAATAATTTTCTAATTGAAATTACATGGCCTCAAGAATACATTTATTAAGGATATACATTATTGGGTCTACCTTAATATTTAAATTAATTACAAATGACACGGTCATTGGTATGGGTTGGAATGCGAGGTCAGTAAATGTTCACAATGGAAGTCTACCCTTTGCAATGGACTACCAATAGTTGTGTATACATTGTACTGATATGGAACATCTCCAACTGTAGGACTTATGAAGATATACCTTCATGCATAGGTTTAGAAAATATACCAAAGTGGATTCTCCTTGGATCTGAATTCTTAAATGACCAGTTGGGTTCAACTTCAATTCCAACACGAGGTATTAAGTAACCAGGTGGGCATATTACTGATTTGCATTAGGCAATCTAAATTGGATGACGAGCGAAAGCTTAATGTTTTGTCAGCATTGTTGGTATCACATATTCAAGGAGTAGGGCTTTACACATTAGGTCGAGAGTTACATTGGTCTTGTAGCACTCATTAGAAAGACTTGGGTTACACCAACAGACGATTTCCTTCCGTTGTAGGTTTCCTATCAGATATGAAATTGCCTCAAATTTTGTTTGTTTTCGTCGTTAGGAGGTGGGCTAGATAACCCTTAAATAAGTCTTTGGCACGATTTGGTAACACAGATAATTACCTGTAATGTTGTTATTATGCACCAATAGGAGGTTCCCCTGTGTATGTGGACAATTTAGCCAAGACACAGTTGTGGATTCCCGGTGCGGTTTGCACTTGTGGATACTTGCAAGGGATGTATCCTTGTCCATAGGTGACAATGATGCTTATATATATGTAGGTATATATTTATTCTATTCCTCGAGGCAAGGGGAACATATCGTATGCATGTATGAATCAAAACGACTAATTTATGAATAATAGACGTAATACATAATTGAAACCAAGTTGCATAAACTAGTGTTATAGATAAAGTATGTAATTTACTAATCAACATAATGATGTTCTGACCCCCTTCTCATTACAACCCACATGATAGATTTTCGAAAGACATGATATCAATATAAGGTGGGAACGGTAAGAGGATAGATTTCATCATGCATATTCTGCACTGACAATGGCAATAGATAACCCAAAGATGATATTTGTTCCAAGTTACTAGCCTTAATCGGTATATATATATATGTTTTATTATACTTTATTATTCTATTGTGAATTCTTATCGATACGTGTCTAATATATTTATATTTATTTTAGGATATCAACACCAACGATCTATAACCTAATAGACTTCGGTTTTTCGACTGATAGGAAAATCGTGCCTATTAAGTTACGGGTTATTACATTTAGGTGCTACTGAGTGGGGCTTCTTGGCATTGCGTGACAGTGGAGGGGTAGCGTCATTTGGTGAGAGGAGGACGGAAGATTGGAGGAGAAAGGAGGAAGATGAGTGGAAAAATGAGGGAATCTCGAGGACGCTTAACTAATTTAATGTAAGACTAGAAGTTCATAAAATAACTTAGGAAATTTATTGAATTAACTACTAGAAGTAAATAATGCTTAAATCCCACAAATTTTGAAATTTTGGAAGAAGGTTCATTGCGGAACAAATCACTAAGCTTTAAAAGCTAAAATTTATAAATGTATTTGTGTACTGATTATTGTTCTAAAATAAAAGAAATAGTTTTCAAAATTTGAAAATTTATTATGTAATAGGCTAATGTCAATCATAGGTGTTAACCCATTGGTCGAATGCCAATTACATTGGAAAGTGGCTTGATTTGCTTTGAAAGGTTAAAAATAAATAATTTTAAAAAATTTTGTTCAAATATCTATGATTTTTCAAATATAAAATACTTATGAATTTTTTTTGAAAAGTGAGTATTATTTAAAATATTCCAACTATTTCACAAATTTAACTAAAAAAGATTTTGAATAGAAAAAGGGAAAATTTCTGATTTTAGAAATAACACATGCTTAGCATAGGAAAAATCGATGAGTTAGCAAATATGAATTTTACTGCTCAACAAGAATGACATTATGTAAAACATAGATAGTTAGGAGAGAAAACGTTATTTTAGTTTTGGAATTACTTTTTCCATACCTTGTTGATGGTGCAAGAAATTTGTTTGAAATAACTCTATTTTAAAATTTTAAAATAAAATTTCTTATGTGAATTGTACTTGAAAAAATGAAAAAGGTTCAAGGGTAAAAGAGAAAGTTCCAATGTACAGTGGAATTGGTATACAAAAGATGGGTCGACATATAAAAAATTTCATCTAAATTCCTTTTTTGGTATAAGAGTGTAGATTTAGGAAAACTAAATTTTCCAAATTTGGGATGTTCTGTGTAAAGTATTAGATGGTAGGGAATGGATGCAAAAAATGTTTAAATTATACCCATATTCGAAGGAGTGTGGATATTGTTGCGTGGAAAAAAATTGATTTTTGAAAAATTGCATACAAATAGGTTGTTTGCATCATATTTTAGAATTATTTTAAAGAATGCATTCATGTAGGAAGCACCGATTTAGTATTGTTCAAAATATATATTATATGCATTGATACACCATGCACTTGTACACTATTGACTGCAAAGTTGATTGTACATTAATTGGCTAGATAGTTTAGGAAAGATTGCGCGTTATATTACATATTCAGTTCTCAGAATGCTTTTAACGGGAGAAGAATGTAACACTCTGTAAATTAAACAGTAGTTAATTAAAAAGAGATAAATAATTATTAAATCTCAAAAATTTATTTTTTTACAAATGTTGGAACTTGGCTACGAAACTTATACCATTGTGTTTATGGCGATTTTATGATCAACTTTCTTATATAAAGTTTTACGATCGGAATTCAAACGGAAAAAATATTTAACATTTAAAAATTTAAAATCAAAAATAATTCAAAATATATTAAAGGAAATAAATTGTCAAAGGAAATAATCAACGTTGATTAAATAACGTTAACCGGTCGACGTCGATATAAGGATCGGTCGACCCCAAGCGATCGACCGCTCCCTATCAATCGGTCAATCGGTGGTGCTATGGCGGTTGAAAATGAACCTTGGTCTAATGGTCCGGATTTAATGTAATTTAATCTAACAGATTAAATTGATTTGAGCGCTTATAAATACAACCCAAACTCTTACTTTTCTTCTCATATGTTCTGAATCAAGGAGCGAAGATCTGTCATTTCCACTTCCTCACTATTTTAGGAAAGTGTAGAAATTATAAGGTACTATGTATGTGTGTGTGTGTGATATAAGTAGAGAATAGCGCAAACTAAAAGAGAAGAAGAATGGGTGTGAATCAATTCTTCGAGAAAGAGGTAAATTCTAGATCTAAATTTAAACTACGCTTAACTCAAATCTATTCTCAGATCTATAATTCTAAAAAAATGCGCTTTTGATACATATTTTTGTAGAAATAAAATGAAGTCAAATAAGAAGAACGGATTTAGATCAGGAGATCTAGAAGCTAAAAAGGTAAGTATGAAATTATATGTTTTAGATAATATTGGATTTATATCATTGTGAATCTGTTTCTTTATTCCTAAATATAAATTATGGATTGTGGGCTTATATATATATATATATATATATATATATATATATAATGTGTGAGAAATGCAGATTACGAATCTCAAGGCTAGAATTAACACTAAAGGGGGGTGAATAGTGCTTTAAGGAATTACTAAACCTTTTTGAGTTTATGTTAATTTGAACATAAATGTATGCAATATTCAGACACAGATATTATCACAGAATCAAACACAAATGCAGAAATAAAGAAAAAGCAATAACGGAAATAACACACCAGATTTTATACTGGTTCGGAGTTACGCTACATCCAGTCCCACACATAAGTACGGATTTGCTTTCTAAAGCAATTGTTACAATTACACCCTCGATCACGAGGTACACATCTCCAGATTCACAATCCTCAGGGTAAAGATACTTGATTTTATGGGCAACAAGTTCACCCGATTGATTTCGCAGGCTACAATCACACCTTTTCTCGCTTGATTGATTTCACAGGCTACAATCACACCTTTTCTCGCTTGATTGATTTCACAGGCTACAATCACACCTTTTCTCACTCAATTTATTACAAAGAAGCCTATAACTCTAAATAGCACTGAGATCTTGTTCAGATAGTGATAGAGAATCAAACCAGAGATGATCTAGTTAGATTCAATGGTGATTTCGGCAGAGTAATGATAAAAATATATGTAAATAAATGTGGAAGAAGAAGAGGAGTGAAATCATAGAAAATATGAATGCAAATTCGTTGAAAACTGCCCCTATTTATAGTAGAACAACAGCCATGTCGATTCATGAAAGGATATGACGAATAGGCTTTTTTTGAAATTCAAAATTTTAAAATCAACTGCCACCTTGTCGACAGGGGTACCTAGGGGTCGTCAACAAGCCTATGGTATTTTTGGTGATTTGTTTTTCTTTGAAAAAAATTTCTATCTTGTATTAAAACTATTTTTAAACTTTATAAGTATACTTAACTATAGTTAAAATACATAAATAAATATAGAGAATAATATTTTGATATATATATAATTTTATAGTTAAATCTTAGTATAAATATTAAAAGTTAAATATATTATTATTAAAAGATAGTTTAAAACTAAGGATAATTTGATTTTGAAAATAAAGATTATTTTGAGGCTAAAAGTATTTAAAAACAGGATAGATGTTTTTGATTCTTTTAAAAGAAAGGTTTTGAAATCATTTTGAAAACAAGATATAAGTTGTAAAAACATTTGAATAAAAGTAGTGGATACAAAACAATGTTCCACTAGATTTTTCGTAGGTTCCATCCTACTTTAGGTTCCATCCCTTTAACAGGCTCGAAGTGGATTCCATTCCACAAATAAATTAGATTTTAAGATGCCAGTGCTTTTCTAGGAGTTTTAACAAAATTCCTAATTAAATTACTTATTATTGAAATCTTGAACTCTTGAACTCTTGATAATGTTGATACTCATGAGTCTTCAATCTTGATATCTTGAATCTCTATACTGTACAGTCTTCATTCTTGATACCTACATGGTTAAATCCTGCATATGCATATGTATCTAAACTATAATGTTAGTATTTATAATTTTTAATCTTATTCTAAGGTTGTTGTCATCAAAACCATCTTCCTAGGGACTAACAAAATGTACTTGAGATACTTGCCTAAATATTTGGTAGATTTGTTAACCATGATTAAACGTTTTATACTCATAAATCCAGAATGTAAGAGTGAAAGTAGTCCTTAAAAGTTATGTGTTATGAGATAAGTCATTAATAAGATCTTATGTTAATTCCAAATTTCACTATCTGAATGTTATAAGTTGTTAAACTTGAATGGGAGGTTGTTTCAAATTTAATTTGAATTCAAGTTTATATTTTAATTCATTGGAATAAAGAATGTTTCTATGTAAATTTCTATAAATTATCCAACTTTATAATCAAAAATGAATGTGTGTCGTTTGAAATAACAAAGAATATATTTGAAAAAAGAGATGTTCAAAATATGGATGTTTACCGTATTTTGTACTGTCTATTTTAATAAACATAGAAAAGAGAATTCCTTGTAATTCCAAACACAGCACAATTTCTCTTTTTAGGTAATTTATGGGAAATTGATTCGTTAACATTTCCATTTTGAAAAAGATATAGTTTCAACATATTAAAATGTAAAAATCCCTAATATAGAGCTAAAAGTGTTAAAAATATGAATAAGATTAATTCCATCGTCGATATAATATATGCAATTAAATACAAGCTAAGAAATAAGTAATAAGTGCTAAATATGAACATTAAAATGAAGAGTTAGGGTGGTTATAGTAATCAAGTTAAAATGGGAATTAATTGAAAAGGGATAGCAAATGATACTTAGATATATAATTCAAAAAGAAGCAATGAGTGATACTTAATTGTGTTAATTGAAAAAAGTAGTAAATAATACTTAATTGTATTAAGTGGAAAGAATAATAAATGATACGTAATGATAATCGTGGAATTTAAATAAGAAGTAAGTTCATCGTAAGTAAATGAATATCTACTTTGTGCAAACAAGGATATGAAAATCAAAATCATTTTTTCTCTGAATGTCCGCCCCCTAAATCTCTATGGCAGTGCATTCAAAACAAGCTTGAAATCACCGCTAATACCAATTGCAGTGTCAATGATAATTTTGACTAGATTTTTGACAATATCACAAATAACAAGGCTTTTAGCAGACTTTAGGATATTACTATTACAGTATTGATATGGCATGTAAGGACTAAACGAAACGCAAGAACATTCCAAAAAATCGAAACTCCAAATCAAGTCGAATTGGAACTTATTTTAGCAAATTTCAAATGGTTACTAAAGCAAACTGTCTACACCAAAAATGGCACAAACACCAAAGTGTCAGATAAAAGAACCAGTTCTATGATAATAAAGGAAAAGACAGAAAAGTAAAAGGAGACATAATTTTTTTATAGTGATTTAATGTATTCTCCGGCCTATGTCTTTTTTAGTTTTTATTATTAGTTGTTTTCATTCAGGATTACAACTTATTACATAAGATCTGACCACAATCTAGTGGATCTCATATTTTCATTGGAGTTTCTAGAGTATTTGTGGAGAAGATAGGAGTGAAGAAGGTGCAAAGTGTGGAGCAGGATGAAGATTCTTTTCTGGTTGCCATAGGATCGGTATTTATAGGAAACCAGAGATACATGGTCAAAAGCCTGCTTGCACTAAGGTCCAGGAGGTAACTCAAAGTTACACAAGGGAATCCGAAGTCCCATAATTCAAAAGAATAATTTGGTACCGAGTCATTTAACTCGTCACCGACCTATTTTCATTGGTTAAAAAGCTAACTCCTTCGTTTTCTTGCTTTTCTATATTCTTGTTGAGTTGTTCCAGACTCTTCTCCATCAACAATTCTAGCGATCTTTCCGATAAAAGTTTTCTTTTCTTTCTTTCCATCGATCCTTGGAATTGTTCGTTGAAACTCTGGAAAAACCACTTGACCACGAGTTGTTGGAGTAATATGAGATGTTTATGGCATTTAAGATGTAAATAATGAGAGGCAACAGGTCGATGCCGACCTAAATAACTCGGCACGGTTTGTGTCCTTAGCCAATTTTCGACTCAAACTTCTTGAGTTCAACTTTCTGGTCCTTCTTATTGTGTTTCCAAGTCCGTGAAATATTTCGTCCATGTTTTGATCTTCTAAGTCCAGTTGAAATCTGTTTGTCTAAGAAGCGGGTAAACATAAACAACAATTAAAGATGATGAAATTCGAGGCAAGGGACTATTTTTGTAGGATTCGGTTACGTACGTTGTACATCTGCCAACGGAGCTCATAAAATGAACGCTAATAGTTGATGTATGCACAGCGCGAGTTCATAGATTGATTGTCGACGTTTGTATCGTGTAGTCGACACTACTCAGACTCACCTTATACGAATCTGTCTACTTCGATTTGGGAATAAGTGGAGAGAAGCTCACTCTACAAGATAATGACGCGAGTGTTTTTATTTCCATATTCCTATTTGTTGGAATTATTTATTACGGTAATGATTGTTTTCTTTTAGTATGAGCGTCTGTAGGGGTGGTTTCTGGTTCCCTTTTTTATTCATGTGTCTTGTGTTAGGGGCACGTATGGTGGTTTTTGAGTATGCTTTTATACTTCACTCTTACCACTATTTATTCCCTTAACACCTAATGTAACGACCTGCTATTTTGGTCCATTCACATCCGCACATGTCGGACTTGAATAATTCAAAATACCGAATTGTTAATTTAAATTTGGCAAAACTCAGATATACAATAAATAAATAATCACAGACACAGAGTAATAATATGCAGCGGAAGCAAAAGATAGTAGTTCATGAAGCTACTATATATATATAACAGAGTTAATAAGTTACAACAGAAGTCTCGAAAACAAAAGTTAAATACAAGAATCAGAATATATCACTAATATCAACTGAATATCTCGAAGCTGGATAGATAGCCGGATCTCCAAGTGAAGCTCCAACTCCAAAGGCGAGTCTCGAATACTGGTTCACTTAGTCTGACCCGAGCGTAAAGCAAAACACAAAACACTCGAGTCAGGATTAATATTCTTATATCAATAAATCCAACTCAAGTGAAATAACAATTGAAATACAAGTAACTCAAAGGACGTTGGAATAACCGTCCTCTAAGGATCCATTAAACTATCTACTATGTAGTAGTGTACGCTAAGTAGATAATGTCTATCAGTAATATAAAATATCAAAATAGCGTTAAGGCGTTACCATTATCCCCCTTAACACATTTTATATAAGCATTATAGTCTATACAGCACTGTACACTCCACCGTAAACTGATGGAATATCAGGGGGTACTCCATAGGTATAACACAAAACAAAATCGTAGTGGTCGCGTATATAGGGATACAAGTACAAGGCACATGAGGCAATACCCAAGGTAGTAAAGCTACCGTTTGCCTGATCCAGACCGGTGAAAATGCATTGCCGCAACGATCGCAACACCGCAAAATAACACTTCTAAAATTACGAGGGTGCACCAATCAATAACAAGTAATGAGTAGTTTACGAAGAAGTATGTTCGCTCGAGTTGGCTAACCCCATTTGGCCCGGCACGGCTCCTGTTTTAGTCATTTCCAATTTGACACAAATGTCAAGGCTATTCATTATCGTTCTCTTTCTTCAGTCATCACATACATCATTCCAACCACTTCATTCTGGATCACACTCCGCGTATAGTTATTAAAGTAGTTTTCGGTTTAGACAGAGAGTATGTCCATAACCGATTCCGATCTCTTTAATAACTTTGGTGATTATTATACTGATTGGTCGTTTATATTTTCAAAATCAAATCAATTTTAATTTCAATTAGAATTTGTAAATCAATATTTCATTTGTCTTTCTAAAACAATTTCCATAATTTACGTTTCTGAACTTCCAAATTTCCATTTCAAACTCTATAATTCAATTCCAAAATTTGATTAAAACAAATCAAATATTCATTTAAATTCGTATATAAGTTTCATTCCATAATTATTCAAAATAATTTAATTTAATGTTCAAATCAATTTAAACTCATTAATCGATTTCGTTCAATATTTGTTAAGTTAATTTATCTTTTAAAACGATTTCCATTTAATTTCCAATTCATTAAATCAATTACTTACGCTCAACTTCATTATATCAAAGCTTACAAATTTAATTAAGTTAAATTCGTCAAATCAAATTCTTTAAATTACAAGTCTTACATTTGTTTCAATAAAACGCATTTTATTTCTTGTTAAAGAATTTCAATATCACTTATTTGTTTACTTAGTTACGAATTTCGAAACTCAATTGATAAAGAAACTAAATTTCACATATTCAAGAAGTTCAATTTCACTTATGAACTTACTTAAATAATTTTCCAAAACTTAATAAATAAAGAAACCCAATTTCATTTATTAACGAAGTTCAAATTCACTTAGTCAAAAGTTCAATTTCTCTTATCAAAGAAATCAAATTTTTATTTAATTCTCAATAATTAAATTTTATTTAATTATTACATAATTTCAAAATTAACTAAATAATTTCAAACTTATTTATTAAATAATTTCAAAGCCTAATTCAATCATTTCATAAATTAAACAACGCTCTTCCATTAACTATTATGTTAATATTTTGTTTCCGATTATTAAATATTAACATTTAAATTTCACTAGAATTCAAATTGCAACTTCATTTAAAACCCCTATTATTTTATTCAAATAAAGCTTTATTTTATTTTAAATCAATTTATTGACCAATCAGGTTTATTAAATTTTCTATCCTATGTCAAGTTCATTTGGGTATTTATCATTTCAACTCGATTCCATTTCAATTCAAAAATCAAAGCATAGCAAAGGGAACTTGCAGTGTGATAACTGGGATGGTGTCAAAGTAAATAAACAAGCAATAACAACAATCAATAACAACAATCCAATAATTAATTCGAATAATCCCGAAATAATCGTATTAATTTACAATGTTATTTGTGCAAATTAATATAATTATTTCTAGAATCTACACTATAATTTCATGTAGATTAAAGATTATTACACTATTATTTTATGCAGTTCTACACTTGACATTTATTATTCGATTTCATACTATATCAATATATACAACATAAATATAAATGGTTCAATGTGTAATTAACCATATTTCTACATGTCAAGTAATTAACTATTTAAAGGGTCATATTATACACATGTCATCTAATCAAATTTAACACATATATCAAATCAACTATCCTTCGTCAATTTCAGTTTCAAATTTTTTATCACTTACAACATTAACAATTTAACGTCCAATGTCAATATCAAACAATCAAACATTTATCAACCAAACTGGATTATCATTGTATACATAATAGATAATGGTGTCAGATGTCACAGGTGAACTGATACATGTAATAACAGTGTAAATAACTAACAGGAGCATATTTCAATTATCGTTTCAATTGAAATCAAATTTAATAAATAAAAGAACATTAATCGTGAGTGATTTCTCACCTTTCGAGGCTATAGAGAATAGACAATGCAATGGTTTACGAATCCAGACACGAATCCCAAAACAGTGCTAGATTGGCACGAATTAGACGAACAATGCTGAAATTCAAGGATTGATGAACCGGATCAGAATCAGTTTGACATACACTGCATTATTCGTTATCTTATTAAAATCAATATTTTAATTTAAGGCAAAATTTAAAATAATATATATATATATAGTTAAAATAAAATCATACTATTACTATATCAATTATATATAATTCAAGTCGAATATATAACCATCACTTTGTATATATAAAACCCATACACAGCTCAAGTAAATTATTATATATATACAAATATATGCTTATTCAATACACTACACATGCATAAATATACTACACACTAAACACACTCCCATACACACAGACACCTATCATATAAACTATGCATATTTTTATATATACAACTTTCATACCAAACAAAACTTAAGTACTACCACATATTTATATATACAATAACTTATATTTAACTTACACAAATTCATATATAATATATTATAAAATTTATATATTAAGTTCGCTTATATATATGCATCAGGCTACAGTGCGAATAGAAAAACACTAATACAATTTATGATATACAATACTACTATAAAATTTTATGCGAACAGACAATACATAAAATACCTTTCATATAAAACTTTACACAGTAACAAAACTAATACATATTTAATAAGCATATGAAACACGCAACCCACTATATAACGAAGAAATATTTACTACAAATGTGTATAAATGGATATATAACTAGATAGTACAGTAACCAAATATGAGCTGTAAAACAAAATGAACAGCTTTTATCTATAATAAAGTAAGCCATATTATATTCAACTTAAAGACTCAAACTAAACACATAACTTTCAAAATCTATTTATATACAAATATAAATAACAGAAATTGCAAATTTAAAATGCACGATACTTATAGTTTAAAGATGCTAACATGTCCAGATTATAAAATACACTACGACATATGAAAGCTATATATATAAAACACACATATATAGCTATCTATACAGCAAAATCTTTACGTAAATTTTTTTTTTTTGAAATGAGATCTTAGAACAACATAAAGATTTGTAAACAAATATCACCTGCACGAGAGAACGGGTGCGGCGCAAATTTGCCGAAGCAGGGTGAGAGAGAGGAAAAGGAAAGTTGATGTCGTGCATGCTAGGGAGGGGAATATGATGTGGCTTGGTAATGGAACACACTGCAAGGTGGTTGAGCTGTTGATGATGATAAGGCAGGAGAGAAGAGTGGTGCGGCGACTCACAGACGCTTGGTGCAAGAGATAAGGCGGAGGACGGCTACGTGGTGGGTAGAGTTGGTCGCGTTGCCTGAGGAGTGACTGGAGGGGAAAACATGGAGCAAGCAACGGCAGTTTCGTGTGATGTTTCACTCCGCAGTCAGGATGTGTGGTCGGCAGTGGAAGCGAAAGGCTTTTTGTGGCGTCGGCTCTGGTTTGTGCGGTGATGCAAGCAGGGGAGAGAGAAGAGGCGGAGGTGGTTTCTTGGTGAAGAAGTGTGGGCCGAGAGGGTGGAGATGATGCTAGTGTGTTCGGCGGCACACGGTGGTGAAGGCCGGTGCTGTGTCGAAGAGCGCGTGGGGGTGATGGTTCTATGCGTGTGTGGTGGGCGAGCAACCAGATATGTAAGGATGAAGGAATGGTTACGGAAGAAGGCATGCATGGGAGAGGAGTGAGCAAAGCTAGTTTCATTGAAAAAAAAACAAATATAAAAGCTACAGGTTGTCACATTCAATTAGCAATATTTGAATAGTATCATAAAATGAAACGTCAGAACAAAATGAAAAGAGCCATCATAAAAAGGAGAAATATGCATTGGTAAGAGAAGCAAAGTGGAAAAATGAACTTATAAATGAAAATGGGAGCGAACAGTTATTAAGGCAATAAATTTTGTTGTTTGGACAGCTCGGCTGAAGTTTGAAAGGCAATAGCAAACAAAAGATCACGGATACGGTACCGATACGGTACGACGTTTATAGATTTCCCCGTCCATCGTACGTCAAAACATACATATGAATATACCGCGGAGATTAGCACGGCGGGACGATCAAAACGGCATAGGGATATCAGTGGTACGATTGAATTATAAAACTCGAATTTTTTTACTAGCGGAAAATGCAGCAAAAACGCAGGAAAATAAGATTCGACGGAGCTAAAGATGTCCGAATTTGAAAAAATGAAAAATGGCGTTTTGCTCAGAAGATGGTTTAGAATTTTTCTATGTAAAAATATTTAGGTTTCGAAAATATTTTATTTTCATCAATTTCTAACTGATTAAATTGAAATAAAATTACGCACGAAAATAAACTTTATATTTTCGGAAGAAAATTTACCAGTTGCTATGTCTAACTAGACGCATTCCAAATATCAAATTTATATTTCAAAATTTTATCGTTTCAAATTCCACAAAATTTCAATTAATAACGTTATTAAAACCAGTTAAATTTACGGGTCATTACACCTAAGCTCTATAATGTTTAAGAGTAAATAAAGTACTCATTTTCAAAAAAAATGAACATTAGTAATTGAACTTAGGCGGCATACTAATTTTCTAGTTGAAATTATATGACTTTAAGAATAAGTTTCTGACAGATGTGGATTATTGGGTCTAGCCCAATATTTAAATTAATTATAAATGATGTAGTCATTAGTATGGATTAGAATGCAAGGTTAGTAAATGTTCACAATAGAAGTCCACCCTCCATAAGGGGCTACTAGAAGTTGTGTATATATTCTATTAATTGGGGACATCTCCAACTGTAGGACCCATGGAGATATACCTTCACGAATAGGTTTAGGGAATATATCTAAGTGGGTCTTCTCAGATTTGAAGTCCTAAATGGCCAACCGAGGTCTACTTCGATTCCAACACGAGGTATTAAGTAACCATGTGACATTTTCATGATTCACTTTAGGCAATCTAAATTGGAGGGTGAGTGAAAGCATTGTGCTATGTCAACATTGTTAGTACCATATATTCGAGGAACAGGGTTGTACATATTAGGTCGAGAGCGTCATAGTCTTGTAGCGGTCATTAGAATGACTTTGTTTACACCTAGAGACGGACAACATTTCCTACCATTGTAGATTCCATGTCGGATATGCAATTGCCTCAAATTTTGTTTATTGTTGTCGTTAGGAAGTGGGCTAGATAACCCTTAGATAATTTTTTTACACGCACACGGCTAATTAGCTGTAATGCCTTTATTAGGCACCTCGGATTTTCTGATGTTGTTATTGGGTAATTAACTGTTTTCAACTATTGAAATATTGATTTATTAAGTCGAACAGACAAATTTTTGATAATTAAATATCTATATCTATAAACTGATTAAAAACTATATAAAATATTGAATTGTAAAATCTTTGGATATGATAAATCTTATAAAAAATTATATGTATGTATATATAAACTCCACCATTTAAATTAAGATAAAATATCCATAAATATATAAATAAATATATTCAAACTTTATAATGATTGATAATATATACATAGTATATAAATATATAAGTATATGAATGTATGCTATATGAAATAATATATATGAAAGTTTGTATAAATGTGAATACACACACACAAGCAATGTATATGGGAATAAGTATAAATGTATGTATACGATGGTAAAACATATGTAGGTAAATGTATATGTACAATATATATGTAAAAAATGTTACATAGAGTAGTAAATATGTAAATGTATAGGTTATACAAAATGATGTATATGTAAATTTCTTAATATATACATAGCATATAAAAGAAAGGTATATACATGCTAGGAGACATCATCATGAAAAAATTTTAATTCAAAACATATAAAACATGTAATCAAGTCAAAAAAAATCAAGTCATATGAAAAAGAAAATCAAATCAAGGAAGAACATCAAAACTTTTTATATGAAATTAAATCAGGTCAAGCCATTTTCATATCAAAATAAAACAAAGGAAAAAGAAAAAAAATGCAAAAGGCTATAAACAAAAATCTCAGCATGGTAGCTTGCTCTACACACTTCATCCATGTACATATATACACACACACACATACACACACATATATATGGGGTCGAGCTTATGACCTTGGTCATTTGTTGAACTAAAAAAGAAAAAAGAAAAAAAGGAAATGCCATCAAAAAATAAAACAAAACAAAAGAAGAATCCGCCATCAAAAGAAGAAGCTGAGTACTCAAAGTTGGAGCAGGGGATCTAAAAGCAAGCATTAGAGTGATCATCAGGTTTTTAACTGTGAGTAACACAATTTTTTTATATATATATATACACACACACTCTCACATAACCATGTTTCCAGCTTAAACTTTGGTCTATGAAAAATGAATGTACATTACATATGAACGTGGAATGTATATAGGTAGGGAAAATACAACCTGTAACTCAAAAGAAAAATATATAAGACAGTAAAAAATACATTGTAACTTAGAGGACAAACCCACTGTTCTTCCTCTGTTTATGTTCTTTGTAAAAAAACTATTAAACATACAATTATGACTGTGAGTGGAATGTTGATCCAGGCAAGTGTTTATATGTTGCTCGATGAAATGTAATACTCTGTTCATTTGTTTTGGTTAAAGAAACAGCTAACCATCCTTTGTAAAAATCAAGATCTTCTTATCCTTTTCAAATTAAACTTTGGTTCCAAGATGAAAGTAGTTTGTTATCGAATGAAGATCAACTTAAAAATTTCTTTCATTTGACATCATGAGCCAGAGAGGGAGAAGGACTATAATATAGTAAATAACTCAAGTTTGGTTAAAAATTGAATATCATGATTGTGCAATTTGATTATATGACCTAGTTAGTTGTTTAAAATCTTGAATTTTAGGCCTGGTTTGGGGGTTTGTAATGAAGTATGGGGGGAAGACGAGACGAACGGAATTGAGCAATTTTCAAAATTCCAATCATCAAGTCAATTTCATGTCTTGAAACTCGTCGATGGAGGGAGGGTAGAGGGTGATGCTCTCACGAAAAATATTGCGGCATTCAAGAAACGCTAGTGGTGACCGAACGAATCGAGATTAGGGTTTAATGTGGAAGTTGGGTAGTCTCATTTTAGAGGCAAATGGCGGCGTCACGACGGAGTTCCAAGCATGCGCATATGGAGGGTAAGGACGAGGAAATGATGGCAAGGACCTAGACAAGATTCGGTTGTTGATAGGGGCTGGGATTATCGTAGCGAGGCGATTGTAGGTGGGGACGGTTGCTTCCAGGTTGAGTTGAGTGTTCGATTTTTGAGACAGGGTTCGCCGAAAGCTTCCAGGGGTCAAGCGAGTTTCTGTGGATGTGGGGGACGTGCGGAGTTGGTCGGTGGCAAGGCGAGATGATCGGAGGCCCGTTGCATGTGCACGATATTCGTGCACAGTTCATGTACGCGTAGGGAAGAACGGGGAAAAAGAAAAGGAGATCTGAGAAAAAGAAGGAGGAATTGTAGAAGAGAAGATGGGCAGGGGTAGACCAGAAAATAGAAAGGAGAGAAAAAAATGGAAGAAAAGATAAGTAAAAAGAAAAGGTAAAAGAAAAGAATAGAAAAGAAAAGGAAAAAAAATAAAGAAAAGAAAAATAAAAAGGAAAATGAAAATAAAAAGAAAGAAAAAGCAAAAGAGGAGAAATGTGATTTATAAATAGATTTATATGACAATTTATATTTTCTTTTATTTACACTAAAATTCTATTGATAGATTAAATCCGTAGTTTAGAGTTCAATGGTATTTTATAATTAAATAGGCAATTAATTACATTATTAATTGGCTTTTAAGCTTGATACAAATTAACAAGTTGGATATTGAATAAGTGTTAAGTTTTAATTAACAAAAAAGGTGAATTGTTTTTATTGTAAGTAATTTGGATTTAAATATACATGGATATGTTTAATCAAGCCAAATTAAATCCCGGTAAGGGAATTGTTTTGATATTGGTTATTGATAGTTAAATCATCTAACGACCTATATCTCATCTTAACTCTATTGGATATTTGTTCCAATTATTCTTGTCTGTACCATCGAGCAGTCAAACAGATTAAAATGATGGGATTTAAGTGATGATACGTTTTATTTTGAAATAAAATCTGTAATAAATTGCCATATTTGAATATTGTCACCCTAAATAATAAATTTCCTAAGTCTATTACTTGGATCTGAAGTGATCGGGATCAGATATTAGTATTACCTGGAGCCACTTGATTTGAAACCACTACTAACCTTTATGGTTTTGATTGTAAAGTTAAATAGGCTGGAATCAAATAAGTTAAGCAAATTTGATTATTTTAGGTAAGTAACTGTGCCTAGACAGTATTGCAATATTGATGGATTTCTGCAAAAGTGTTTGGTTATAATTGGATAAAAACTCGTAGCTCGTACGAGTTGCCTTGGTTTTTCAAAGGAGTTTTATACTTAAGTATTTCAATTTAAGTTGGTTTTACTCATGCTGCTTTCCAGCTTGAATCGGGTGTTACTTTATTGTAATGCTCGAGTCAGACCGAGTATTACAGATTTTCAGGCCGGGACGGTTTGGAGCCCGGAGACGAGCTGGAAGGCAGAGACGTATTGTACGGATGAGTTATATTCAGCTGTGTATTATAGGCTATATAGACAGCAGTTGATGACAAGTTATTATAACTATCCAGATTTGTTGTACTCTGATATCGTGTATGTATATTGACAGTTGCAACTTTTCTTTGCATAAAATGCTGCTATTGTATATTATATTTTGTTCCGCTGCTATTGTGAGATTCTGTGCTGTTGTTATTCTGTTTCGTATTCTATACCTTTTTCTTTTAAACCCTAACAATTTGGTATTTTCAACATTCGAATGCTCGACACTCTATACAGTGAACGTATTAGTATCGATTTTCGAGGGTCGAAAATCGCCCGGTCGTTACAAATGGGAGGTTCTCTTATGTACGTGGACAATTTAGCCTAGACACAGTTGTGTATGCCTGGTGCAGTTCGTAGCTGCGGATACTAGCGGGGGATGTGTCCTTGTCCATGGGGGACAATTATGCTTACACACACACGTGTATATCTATATTATACTTTGGAGCAGGTGGAACATATGGTACACGTGTATGAAGTCAAAATGACTAATTTATGAATAATAGATGTAACAGGTAAAGGAAGCCAATCGACATAAACTAGTGTTATGTATAAAGTATGTAATTTTCCTATCATCAGAACATTGTTCTGAGCCCCTCCTCATTATAACCCATATGATAAATTTTTGAAGGATATGATATTGGTATAAGGCGGGAACAGTGAGAAGACAGATTTCTACATGCATGTTGTGTGTTGATGAGGGCACTAGATAAACAAGTAATGATAATGGTTCCATGGTATTAGCTTTAGTCGGCATATATATATCATACTTTATTATTCCGTTAAGTTCTTATCGATAATTCTCTGATTTCTTTATGTTTATTTCAAGATTCTACACTACAAAATACACACTACTTGGCGACGGCAAAAAGCCGTTGGCGGGCGTCGCTAGCCGTCGCTAAATGCCGTTGCAAAATACCTCGTTGCAACTAAAGAAAGCGACGGCCTTAGCGACGGCGACGTTGTTCTTTTTGCAACGGCATGTAACGGCTAAATGTACACGTGAAATCAACCGTTGGGTTGTTGGTTTTCCGTGTTGTTGATGCAAACTGTTGCAAATCGTTGCAAATTGGCCGTTGCTAGCCATCGCTTATTTTGACCAAATGGTCGTCGCTAGCCGTTGCAAACCTGGAATATTTTTCCAGCCAATTTGCAGCACCTTCAACCCTCAATCTCAATCAATCCAAATAATATAATCCATCATTTAACACATATAATACCATTCCATCATACCATATAATCAATATCAACATAACCAAATCATCAAATATTGCATACTCTAACATATATTTACAAAATCATATAAGAAAATCAACATAACCAAATACGAAAATCCACCAAACCAAACCACATTGTTCAAGTATCAATCACAACAACCAAAATACCAAACCCACCAAAACACTAAGTATCAATCACAACATCCATAGTACCAAATGTCAAACCCATCATAATATGTACTCATATATATATATATGTAAAGCGTACCCATCAAAACAAACCAGCTAAGCATCATCATCATCTGCACCTCCTTCCCCGGGCATTGACCCATGCTCCTAATAGAACACAGCAATACGCTTATCTATCTGCGTCGCCAACTGACTCTTCGCCAATCATTGAGCTCATCCAATTGTGTTTGCATCTAAGCAATCTCTTCCTCATCTATGGATCTCTTATATGACCTTTGGAAATTAAGAGCCTGTGAAATAATTCAAGTGAATAAGAAGTTCATGGCATACAATAACAATAAGAAAACTCAAGTTATTGGTAATAACTCAAGTGAATAAGAAGTTCATGGCTTACAGGTTTCTTTTGTGTAAACGTTGAGTACATACCATATTGCCGAAATTGTAACGCCTGTTTTGACTTGTCGGTTCAATAATTGAATCCCATATCCGATTAGACTCATCAACCGTAAGCGACTCCCGTCCACTCGCTTGTATCGCTCGTGCATACTCTGTGTTATATCTCTCCTACAATTACGAACAGATATTTGACACAATTGCTATACAATTTACTTATTTACTGTGAAATAAACGAATATGAAGTATTTTCAGTACAGAAATAAACATACTTAACATTACAGAAGTGGCCTTGTCGTCCGACCAATCATATGAAACATTCCCATCCTCATCTGTATGCTCCACTGCATGTATGACTCTGAAAACCTCAGCC
The DNA here is from genome assembly GCA_030765085.1 of Allium cepa. Classification (NCBI taxonomy): domain Eukaryota; kingdom Viridiplantae; phylum Streptophyta; class Magnoliopsida; order Asparagales; family Amaryllidaceae; genus Allium; species Allium cepa. The sequence continues at coordinate 739,353,284 of CM060943.1, forward strand.
GTTGTGGGCTCCCTACCATGCTTTGCCCACTGAATATATACAAGAATAGGTTATATTGATAATTTGCATGAGTATATACAAGAATAGATTATATATAAGAATAGAATATATGGTAAAGAGACACTAGTAAATATATACATGCATAACATAAATATTGGTTAATTTATCTACAAATTCCCTCCTATGTTGTTGGAAGATTTCGAGCCACCACGATGTAAAGCGGGATTTTTGTTCCTATTAGCCTTCTTTCTTTCTGACAATTCCTATTAATTAATACACACTATTAAGTAAAATAATTCAACATATTTAAATGTAAAAATATAGTGACAACATAATTTACTCTGAATGCTTCAGATTCCCAATATTGTTAGAATCCAGCCCAAATATCATCCCCCATCCAACTTGGCTTTTTCCCTGAACTCTTAGCCCTTGACAGGGACTCTCTGTAATTTTTTCACATCTTTTTATTCCAATGATTTACAAAAACATCCATATCCTGTGGATCCATACGTACAGCTGCATGCTTATTGAATTATCATACGTGTTATGTAAAAGAGATTGTATAATTAAAAAACAATAAGCAGAACAGAATACGTAAAACTGATATCATAAGGCATGATGGCATATTGTTTTTGGTTTCATATAAGGCATAATTATATATTACAAAATTGTATTTACCATAAGATCAGCCTATATTGCATTTTTTATATGTGTTGGAATGTTATCCCATTGAGGCCAACACCCGGACATCCTACTCTTGTATGCCTCCTTCGATACTTGTAAAATGAAATCAGACGGCTCCACCTCGAACCCTCTGTAGAAATGTTGATGTATATATTCAATATATTTCATATAATATAATTCAAATAAGTTTGATACATACCCAGCACTTTTTGGAACTATCTCCGCAACTCGATGGAGATCTGGCTCAGAGGTACTCGGACCTGCTCCAAGTGAAGGTGACCGAGATGTACTACGTCGATCACGTCGTCTATCAGACATAACTGACAAACATATATACAATGTCACATAATCGTTAATCAATCTCATCAATCAATATCATAAGCATCACATAATCATCAATAATCATCACATAATCATCAACCAATATCACATAACATAAGCATCACATAAGCATCACATAATCATCAATCAACATCACATAATCGTTAATCATCGCATAATCATCGCATAATCATCACATAATTATTAATCAAGTGATAATCATCACATAAACATACTCTGCACATAATCATCGAAAAAAGCGTACATGAAAAGAATAATGCATAACTTAGAATGATACAGATCATATATAGTCATCTTTGGTATTAAATAGCTCAGAATATTACAGAACATAGTCATTATTGTTAATACATATCTCACACTTATACAACAAGCGATGCCATCTATGATCATTCTTCGTCATATTCTGATTCAGACTCGGTCTCGTACTCTATATCATTTTCTTCGGTACTTACAAATGCATCTATTAAAACATTCGATTGATCAGTCAACGACCCTACAGCAATGTCATCGGTTATCACTATTTCAGTATTTGGCTCGAGATCCGCTTGATACGCTGCATCATCTGGAATATTATTTCCATCAAACGCATACCTTGCCTTCGTTTTAAAAACAGCCCACCGGTTTGCTTTATCTTTTTTTAAGGACGGATATGTTGCAAAATAAACTTGTAAAGCTTGCTTAGCTAATACAAAAGGATCATGCTTATAGTAATGTGACGTATGCCTTATTTCAATTAGCTTATAATCTTTGTGCACGTTAATTCCAGAGCCAGGAACATTGCTAAACCAGTTGCATTTGAATAAAAAAAACTTTCTCTGTAGGTTGTATATAATATGTCAACTCTAAAACTTGTGTTAAGAGGCTGTAAAAATCTTTTATATGCTCCTCTAGATCATCACTTTCTTTGACAAATACACCACTGTTATATGTTAATTTTTCAGCCCCGTAATCTTTGGTGTTGAATTTAAATCCATTGACGAAGAATATTGGATAAGTCTTGACATTTCGTTTTGGTCCGATAGCAAGATGCCGTAATCCTTCGTCAACAACACAGTTTTTTGTATCATGAACGTAGTTTGAAAATCATCCAACAAATTGTTTACTGAGATCGCCAGATGGATGTTGTGATTCGTATATGCTGCAGATGTGTATTATATTCCTTTATAATTAACATATACATGTATAATTGAATTATATATGAATTCATAATTACCTGACTAATGGTGCAACTTCAGCACAATTTAAAAGAACATATGTGTGTGCCACATGGTAATCTCTATCATCTAACCATATTTCCACACATTTTCCAGCAGGTCTTTCATGTTGTCTAAAAATAGATAACACTGTTTGAGAAGAATCCTGCTGAATAGTGTCTTCATTACGCTGAACACTTACGAACGATAAGTTCACATCGTTACTAAAGTAATGTGAGAAAAATAAATGAAACTTCTTCTTCAAGGTACGATTTGCAAATCGAACCTTCTACTCGTGCTTTTTGTCTAATTTTTTCTTCAAATGATTCAGGTACCTAAAACAAAATTAATTAAATTCATATGTGGTACAACAATCGAAATTAATTAAATTACCTCTCAAATGGATACATCCAACCATATTGCACAGAACCACGATGGAGTGCTTCAGATGGAAGATGAACAGGTAAATGCTCCATTAGATTAAGAAAACCAGGCGGAAATATTTTCTCCAGTTTGCATAGAAGTATAGGGATTTCTATTTGAAGTTTACGTATACGATCTACCTTTAACGTCGTAGAACGAAGTTGTTTATAAAACATACTCAATTCTGTTATAACACTCCATATTTTTGCAGGCACCAGTTCTTTGAAAATTACGGAAAAAAAATACTCCATCATAATGTGGCAATCGTGACTTTTCATTCCACTCAATTTGCTGTTTTTAAAGTCAACACATCTACGGAGGTTAGAAGAAATCCCATCAGGACATCTAAGTCCTTCCACCCACTTTAGAACGAGTTTTACTTGCTTATTGTCTAGTTCATAGCATGCTTTGGGTTTCTTATTATCATCGTATAACTGAAGTTCGGACCGCTTACAAAAGTGTAATATATCACGTCTTGAATTTGCATCGTCCTTGGTTTTCCCCTTCACATTCAAAATTGTATTAAACACGTTGTCAAACACGTTTTTTCGTTGTGCATGATGTCAATGTTATGTCGGAGTAGGAGATTTTTCCATTACGAAAACTCCCAAAATATACTTTGCTTGCACCAGTTATGAATGTCCGATTTACTTGGAATCTCAACCTGTACCCCAGTTTCTTGTATCTTTGGGTAGTCTTTTACAATTTCGTATACCTCTTCACTTGTCCAAACCTTAGGTGGTAGCATACTCTCTACTCTGTTACCTTTAAAGTTCTTTTTATCCGTATTAAATTTATGATTGATATGTAGAAAACACCGATGACAGTCAAACCAAGAAATTTTCTTTCCATACTTTAATGAAAATGCTCGTGTTTCATCCATACAATAAGGACAAGCTAGACGTCCAGATGTGCTCCAACCTGAAAGCATGTCATACGTTGGAAAATCACTAATAGTCCATAATAAAGAAGCAAACATACGAAAATTCCTTTTTCTCGAAATGTCGTACGTTTCAACTGCTTCATGCCACAGCGTTTTCAACTCATCGATTAGTGGTTGTAGATAAACATCAATTCCTTGAGTCGGATCATCGGGATCGGGAATGACAATCGTTAGAAACATATATGGAGTTTTCATACACATCCATGGAGGTAAATTATAAGGAGTAATAATAATAGGCCATGATGAATATTTACTACCAAACTGAGAAAATTGCGAAAATCCATCCGTACATAAGCCAAGCCTAACATTACGGCTCTCTGTCGCAAATTCAGGATAAGTCATATCGAAATGTTTTCATGCTTCTCCATCAGATGGATGTATCAAAGCCCTTCTTCTGGTGTTCTCACACTGTGTCATCGCATATGACATGCTTAGCAGAAGATGCATATAACCGTTGAAGTCTGGGAGTGATGGGTAAATAATGCATCCTCTTATATGGAACTTCTTTTCCTTTCTTTTTTCTTGGTTTGTATCTTTCCTCGTTACATATCCTGCATTTAGTAAGATGAATGTCTTCTTTCCAATACAGCATGCAACCTTTTACACATGTATCTATCTTCTAGTACGGCAATCCAAAAGCAGACATAAGTTTTTTTTACTTTATAATGACTATCACACATCAAATTATTAGGTGGCATGTATCGTTTTGCAGTTTGTACAACTGTTGTAAATGCAGCTTCTGTAAGATTAAATTTCGATTTCATAGTGATGTATTCGGCGGTTACAGATAATTCGGTTCCGCTTGTACATCCATCCCACAATGGCCTCTTAGCAGAATCCAATATATCATTAAAAAAATTAGCTTCCGCTGTCGGCTCTTCGTCAACATTTTCGTTTCCATCATCACCTTGGTTAAAGGTAGGAAATATTGATCGTGCAGCATCTTGCACCATGCTTTCTATAGGATTGGTCATAGTATTATCGTCCTCTAACACTACAGGATTAGGTGTAAGTTGAACAAGTTCTCCATGACGATCCCATAAGTAATAATTTGGCACAAAACCAAATTTGTACAAATGTACTTCTACTACATCTGGTTTCCAATGCTTTAGATGTTTGCACTTACTACACAGACAATGAATGTCTACGTTATTTCAATTATTAGATTGAGCAAATCTAATAAATACGTGTACACCATTACAGAAAGGTTCTTTTATTGATCCTTTCGTACCTTTTTGAGGTTCATACATCCAACTACGGTCGAGAAAATAATCGAACATATTTTCTGATTTGTAAAATGTAGGTTAAAAGATTGAATAAAACACTTCATATTAAAGTCTTGTAAAAATTCATATATAACCCTTTACTATTTTAACAAATTCAAATAAATACTGCATTAAAATTTTCAATTCTTAAGTTTATTGTTCTTTTACTTTAACGGCCGGTTATCCTACTTCCCATTATAAACACAATAACGTAATCATATTTTATAAATCATTTCAGGTTAAACGATTTTAAAAAATTTCGGCAGCACTTTCCTTTTTTCCCTATATCGTACACAAATGCGTGTACATAGGGAAAAAAGAAAGTGCCATCGAAATTTTCTGAACCGTTTAAACTGAAATGATTTATAAAATATGATTACTTTATTGTATTTGTAACTTGTCCAAATACTAGGAAAAATCCAACAAATGTTGTATCAGATGAATATAGATGTCCGTTCTGTGGAAAAACGAATATCCATATAACGATCATATACAACACTTGTTAGACGGAGCCAAAAATTCTCTAAGGGGTTCACATAAATAAAGCACAAATTAAAAAAATATTAATATTGAAGTGTTAGTGGTCTGTAGTGAAATAATGATCTTATTTTTTTTAGCAATGTAGCCAAATAGAATTCGTTTAATTATGAATCAAAATCCATGGGAACTATCAGTAACTCGGAAAATAAGCACAAATGGGAACTATGAGTTACCATTTTAACAACTACAAAAACTATTTTATATTTCATTTAACTATTTAAATATTTCTTAATTAAATCCAAAATTTTAAAACGTATTTTAACTTTTGTTTAACTACATAATTTTTAATTAACGATTTTGTGAACTAAATAAGTAGTTAGCGCTTACAACAGTATAACAAACATTCTCATAAACTTATCAATAAACATATTATTCAATGATCATGTATTATTTTTTGGATTTTAAAGTAGCCATAATTTTTAACAACAAAGTGAACAATAAATTCACTGATTATCATCACCTAATACGCAATAATCACCATTTTTCAAACGCATAAACAACTAATTTTCTAAATTAGGTTTAGCATTATATACCCTTCAAATAATAAACTATATATCATAACCATCAATTCCAAACCCCTAAATCATCCAATTCCAAATCCCTAAATCATCAACAAGTTTAATTTAAACCTAAATTAAACAAAGATAATGGAAAACGGGAGATACCGGCAAGTGTGGGGAGGTTCAAATTAGCGACGGAAGGTTGCGACAGCTCTTGGTGGCGGATAGCGGTGGCTGCTTGTCAGTGTGAAGGAGAATGAGCTGAGAGAAGGGAAGAAAGGGAATAAAATGTTTTTCTCGGTTGTAGATCTGTATATTCGTGATAAGCGACGGCTAGCGACGACCGCCTTTTTTAGCCGTCACTAGGCTTCGTCGCTTTAGGAGTCGTTCCTAGTAGTGCCAATGTAACAACCCGCATATTTTACGATTGAGTATTTAAATATTTTATCGTTAGTCGGATTATAGTCCGAAAAGTTACTTTTTGCATACGGTCGAATTAGGACTCGAGACCACTTCTATTGAGTTCAAAACGCCGTTTGCGATCTTTTTGAGTATAAACTTTGATATGTTTGGAGTTAGTGGAATTTTGCCACTTTTTCACTTAGGGCTTTGGTTTGGGTTGGGCCCATTTACCCCACTTATTAGCTCAGTCCCAACCCTCTCCTCTTCATTACTTCATTTCTAATTTCTAACATTCAAGCTTCAATGAAAATGGAGAGTGGAATGGGAAATTAAAATTTCAAAACCCTAGTTCCATTAGCAAATCCAACATCTAACTCCAAATCCAAAGAGAAGCTATTGGTAAGCATCATGTTCTTCTTCTCCAACTCATTCTCCTTTCAATTTTCAGAAATTCCTAAACATAACTTTGGGAATGTTCTTCTTTGGAGCTTAGGTTCAAGCTCATTTGGGTTGTGTTGAAGTGTGGTTGATTCTTCCTTTGCTTTCAAACTTCTCCTTCATTGATTTTGTGAAAAGGTGTGATTTTTATCTCACATCTTTGTCTATAACAATCTTCGATTGTTGGGTATGAATTTCTAACACTTATTCATGTGTACTTGCTTTTGGTTTGTATTGAATTGGTGAATATCCCATTTTTTAGTGTTTTGGGTTCAAATCTTTAAAATCCTAACTTTGATGTTTGAACATGTTTTGGTGATGCATCGAGGAGCCAATAGGACCGAGTAGCCGATGGGCGTAATCCCCTAGCGTCCGTGCTCGACCGATTGCAAATTGAGTGAGTTTGCACTTCTATTAAATAGGGTAGAAAATGCAGGATTTGGGGTTCGGCCGACCGAACTCTCTGAGTCGGTTGACCGAAGCTGTAGCCGAAACCTTTCTGGACTATTTTCGGTCGACCGACTCAGAGAGTTCAGTCGACCGACCTGCTTCTGTTTCCCTGTTTTGCCTATTTATGCTCATTTTGCTTTGCTTTTCCAATCTTTAATCGATTCTTCTTCTCCGATTAGTTGTTATCACCTTTGTCGACTTTGATAACTTCTATTTTTGGAATTTTTGGGTATTTCCACTTTGATGGATTCAGTGTCGATTTCTTTGGATTTTTATTCACGTCTTCGAACGTGAATTTTAGCGATCGATTGTTTCTACAATCATTTTTGAGATTTGTCACTTCAAAATATAAAGGTTTTCAATACTAGTAGTAAATATCAAAATTCTTTCATCAAAACGATTTCAACACTATTTTATTACAAAGCTCATTTCTTAAACCGTTTTCCAATCTATTAGTATATACAAACCTTTACCTCACTCGTATGAGAAATCTAATTAAACGGCTTAGTAAAGCAAGTGGTATGAAATGCTTGCGTTTGCTTCGTCGGTTAACTTTTGGACTTGTTCGATTGAATCTCTTGTGACAATTTTCTAGTGGAGATTTACAATTGGTTCGTAAATATTTAAGTTAAGCTAGTGGTTATGGGACATGAAGCTAAACTCATATATTTACTAGCTTACTGTAATTGAAACTTCTTGATGATCAATGACGATCATTTTTGTGATTTAGACTAGCAATGTGCGATGTCTCTTTGTCTACGAGGGAGACCAAACCCCATTTCTGTGGAGCTTCGGCTCAATTTGGTGGGGTAGCGACCCATGGTCTTCGGACCGTTTTGTGGAGCCTCGGCTCAAAATTAATGGTTAGCAACCATGGAATAACTTTCCGTTTTGTGATACACGTGTTGGTGAGCTTTCATGCTCCCGTTTTGTGATAGGCCTCCCTCCTTTTTGTGATTTATGGATTTCTATTGATGATTTCTAGAATTTGTGGTTCACCAATTTTCGTGATTTTCATTGATAAGTTGCATCAACTATTGTGCATTGGTGAATTTGTGTGTCATTAACTTTTTGTGAATAAAAATATAGAGTATGACATTCCTTTTTATCTTTGAGAAGATTCTTGTGATATTGATTAATCTCTTGTTGATTTCCAATTATATACTTATCATAGTATGGTATTATGGTTTTTATATGTTTATGTCATATCTCTTATTCTATGTCATTACATCCGATATTTATAGCTAGACTGGTCCGTTTATTATTTTCTTATTAAATAATACTCGGGTCAGACCGAGATGTTACAGGTGCTTCCACTTGACTCCACTTCTTGTGTTTCTATTCTGACTTTTGCCTAACTACTTAGATTAGTAGTTCATTTTGTTGTACACATTTGAGATATAGACTCTATGATGTATACTTATTCTCTTGTGTAGCACTTGTAACTATTCATTTGTGATATTGTGGATCTTGTTTGACCACTACTCTGATGTACACTTCTATGTGTAATATTCATATCTGTTTCCGCCTTTGAGACATGAACTTCTGCTACTGATTTGTGTTATGCTTATTTCTATATTTGTTTCCGAAGATATTATAGCCACTATGTAGTAGCTTTGAGTTTGCATCGGTATGTCGAATTTCCTTTCGAGATGAAAAGTTATACTTCTATCTGGCATATCGGTACTCGCACAAAGCAATTATACAGATGGTCGCTCCTCAACAGCCTTATTCTCCACGCTAGTTGACGACATTACTCCGTAGTGTTCTTGTCTAGCATGGGTATAGAGGTGGGGCGTCACAGCTTGGTATCAGAGCCAAACTTCGGAACAATGTAGAATAATTTAACAAGGATCATCGTCCTAAGTCCATCTTAGGGGTCATGCTTTAGGATTTAATTCGAGTCTTCGTACCGATTCATCCTATTTTCTTTATGATTCCTTGTTTTATCTATCAAGATTGCTTGATATCCATTTGGTGAATAACCTTTTTCTTCTTCTTTCTTTCTTTCTAAAGGAAGAGAAATGGTTAGACCAGGCCGTCCCAGCGCCGGTCAATCTAGTGCTACTCCCCAAGATGGAGTATTTATGTCTGCCTAGCAACTTCTTGATCTAGTAAAAAATGCTCAAGCAACCGGTTCTAACCCGAAGTCTACTCACCCTAAGTCTGGATTTGCACGTTTGTGCAACGGTTATACCAATTTGGGTAGGAAGCCATTCAAAGGTTCTGAAACAATTATTGAAGTCCAAGCTTGGCTAAGAACATGCGACGAGTCTTTTCTCACACGAATCTTGTTGATCTTCACAGAGTTCAGTTGGCCTCTAGTATGCTCTAAGAAAGAGCATTAGACTGGTACGAGCTTCTGATTTCTGAAATAAATGAAGCAGATCTTACTTGGAAGAAATTCCAGGAACGCTTCGAATTAAAATTTGTGCCAGAAGCTGAGAAGGTGACTTTGGCTCGCCGTTTCATTGACCTTGTTCAAGGTGAATCCTCTGTGGCAGATTATGTCGCATCCTTCGAGTCACTTTCTAAATACCGGGTCGAATACATAAACACCCCATTGAAGAAGAACCAAAGATTTTTCTATGGCTTGAAAAAAAATCTCAAGAAGCCATTACTTCTAAAATTAGAAGTTTCTTTTGACCAACTCATTGATATCGCTCTTCGACTTGAAGAGGCTGATAGAGTAAGTGATGTTGAGGTTGGATGCCAAACAAAACTTCAACAACAAGAAAAGGCCTAATAAGTTCAAAGGTCCTTATCCCAACAATAAGAAAGGGAAGCAAGCCCCACCGGCAACAAAGACTTCTACCTCTAGTAGTGGGCAATGCTACAATTGTGGTTCTAAGGACCATTATGCGAATAAATGTTCAAAGCCCCACGCTTGTCGCTATTGCAAAAGCCCAGACCATTATTTATCCACATGTCCCAAACTTCAAGGTAGGAAGGAGGGAAATCTTAATGTGGTGCAAACTCCTAGTAACAATTCTCGTGGCCAAGGTATTTCTCATTCTATCCTTGATGGCATTATTTTATTTCGTGGTCATCCTATTCGAGTTCTTTTTGATACGGGTGCGTCCCATTCTTTTATATCAAAAGAACTTGTTGATACTTTTTCTTTGAGTGTTGTTTCTTTAATGACTTCTTTGAGAATTGCGAATCCAGTTGGTGGATCCGCAACAATCAGTTTATTGTGCAAAGATGTCAAAATTATTTTGTGTGATTACTCTTTCCGTATCGATTTGCATGCTATGTATTACCTTGGCTTCGGAATGATTTTGGGAATGGATTGGCTTAACTGCTATGAAGCTCAAATCCTATGTCCTAAGCGGACTATTCATCTTCGACATCCTCAATCTGTTAAGCAGATTTCTATTGATCTTAAAGATTTGAATTCCATCTTGGCAGCATCTTTATATTCTTTAAATCCTCATAATGACGATAATGATGATGAGGAAGATATTATTTCTCTTATTCACGTTGTTCGTGAATTTTCCGACATATTTGAGCCCGTTTTAGTATTACCACCTAAGCGAGCAATTGAGTTCAAAATTAATCTCATCCCTGGAGCTCAACCATCACTCGTCCTCCTTATCGCATGTCCAATAAGGAAAATGAGAAGATGCACAAACAATTATCCAAGTTGGAGACGAAGCAATTTATTCGCTCTAGCCCTCGCCTTGGGGAGCTTCGGCTATTTTCGTGAAGAAATCCGATGGTACACTTAGGCTTTGCGTTAACTACCGCAAGCTTAATGATCTTACTATCAAAAATAAATATCCTTTACCTCGGATTGATGATCTATTCGATCAACTTCGTAGTGCTAGAGTCTTTTCACAATTGGACTTAGCAATAGGTTTTCATCAGCTTCGTATTGCAGAGGATAACATTCCTTTCACATCGTTCCGTACTCGTTATGGATCTTATGAATGGCTTGTTATGCCATTTGGTTTAACGAATGCTCCGGCTTATTTTGTTGACCTTATGAATCGAGTTTTCAAGTATTTCCTCGATCGATTTGTTCTCATCTTCATTGATGATATTCTTGTGTATTCAAAAACGTAGGAGGAGCATGAAAAGCATCTTCGGATTGTGTTGGAAACTCTTAGGAGTATCAATTAAAAGCAAAATTTTCTAAATGCCACTTTTGGCAATCTCGTCTGAAGTTTCTCGGTCATATTATTTCCGAATCCGGAATATCAGTGTATCCTTCAAAGATTGAAGTGATTCAAAATTGGAAGAGACCGGAGAGTGTGACGGAAATCCGTAGCTTCCTTGGATTGGCGGGCTATTACCATCGTTTTATAAAAGACTTTTCAAAAATTTCCATGCCTCTTACTAGTTTGATGAAGAAGGGAGTTAAATACATTTGGTCGGACAAATGTGAAGCTTCTTTTCAGAAATTAAAAGAACTCCTTTCCGATGCTCCTATTCTTGTGATTCCCGAAGGAAACCAAGATTTTATTGTTTATACCGATGCTAATCGCGTTGGTTTGGGTGCCGTTCTTATGCAAAAAAAATGTGTTATTGCTTATGCTTCTAGGCAATTGAAGCCAGCCGAGACTAGATATGCCATTCATGATTTAGAGCTCGGATTATTGTTTTCGCCCTTCGAATTTGGCATCATTATCTTTTGGGAGAAAGATTTATTCTTTACACCGATCATAAATCTTTGAAGTATCTATTTTCTCAAAATGAACTTAATTTGCGTCAACAACGTTGGCTCAAATTCCTTGCATCTTATGATCTTGATATTCTTTATGCTCTCGGAAAGGGAAATCGTGTTGCCGATGCACTTAGTCATAAGCAACAAGCGGTTGTTTCTATAATGATATCCGAATGGAATGATCTCGGAATTTTATCCACTTGTGAAATTCGAGATCGTGTTTCCGATTTATGTTCATCTCTTGTTTTATGTAGCCTTGAGGCTCATCCCTCTCTTTTAGACCGCATTATTGAAGCTCAAAAGCTAGATCTCGAATTGGCTCTTCTTGGCCAAAATTTTAGAGATAAAATTGATATTGAAGGTTTGAAAGACTTTGATATTGATTCTCGTGGCGGTATTCGAAAATTTGGTAGACTTATCGTGCCAAATATTAGTGATCTTCGTAAAGACATTTTAGAAGATTCTCATCGTTCTAAATTTACCATTCATCCCGGTAGTAGTAAAATGTACGCGGATATGAAGCGACTTTATTATTGGGAGGGAATGAAATCTGATATTGCTAACTTTGTTAAGTGTTGCATGACTTGCCAACTTATTAAGGCCGAGCATCAAAGGCCCGGTGGTTTATTGCAACCTTTAGAAATTTCAATTTGGAAGTGGGACCAAATTTCCATGGATTTTATAGACGACCTTCCCCGTTCTCGTTCGGATCATGATAGCTTATGGGTGATAGTTGATAGACTTACTAAATCCGCCTATTTTATTCCCGTTCAGTCCAATCGAACCGTATCTTTTGGCTAAACTTTTTATCAAAGAAATTGTTAAATTGCATGGAGTTCCTACTTCTATTGTTAGTGATCGTGATCCATTGTTTACTAGTGAAATTTGGAAGAGTCTTCAAAAAGCTTTGGGAACGAAGCTTAATTTTAGCACCGCTTATCATCCTCAGTCCGATGGACAAAACGAGCGTGTGAATCAAACTCTTGAAGATCTTTTTCTTGCATGTGTCCTTGATTTTGGTGGAAGTTGGGAAGATCATATTTCTCTTGTTGAGTTTTCCTATAATAATGGCTTCCAATCTAGTATTGGTATGGCACCATTTGAAAAACTCTATGGAAGACCATGTCGATCTCCTTCTTGTTGGCCTGAGGCCGGTGAGAAGCTGGTTTTAGGTCCAGATTTTATTCGTGATTCCACAGAGAAGATTGACCTTATTCATCATAGGATGAAAGAAGCCCAGAGTAGACAAAAATCCTATGCCGATAACCGAAGAAGGAAATTAGAATTTTCTGTGGGAGATTTTGTGTTTATTCGTGTTTCACCTATGAAGGGTGTTGTACGTTTCAGTCGATCGGGAAAGTTAGCACCTAGATCTATTGGTCCATTTCCCATCACCGAACGCATTGGTTCCGTGGCTTATCGTCTTTTATTACCGGCTCAATTTTCTGCTATTCATGACGTGTTTCACGTTTCTCAATTACGGAAATGCCTTCGAGATTCCGATTCTATTCTTGAGCCGGGTGTTGTGGAAGAAATTGAAGTTTCGCCTAATTTTACTTATGAGCAACATCCTATTCGTATCATTGCTTCGGAGGTCAAACGCCTTCGAAATAAAGATGTTCCGCTTGTTAAAGTTCAATGATCCTCAAATCCTAAGGATTGCTCTTGGGAATCTAGAGAATTCATCGAGCGAACACATCCGGACTTACTTTCTCGTGCTCTTTGAGGTGAACTTCTAATTTCAAATTTCTTTTGTGTCAAATATGCTTACATGGTTGTTACTATATATTTTCTTCTTAAATATTGTGAGGACGCAATTTCTTTAAGGAGGAAAGCCTGTAACAACCCTCATATTTTACGATTAAGTATTTAAATATTTTATTTAAATATTCTATCGTTAGTCGGATTATAGTCCGAAAAGTTACTTTTTGCATACGGTCGAATTAGGACTCGAGGCCACTTCCATTGAGTTCAAAACGCCGTTTGCGACCTTTTTGAGTATAAACTTTGATATGTTTGGAGTTAGTGGAATTTTGCCACTTTTTCACTTAGGTCTTTGGTTTGGGTTGAGCCCATTTACCCCACTTATTAGCTCAGTCCCAACCCTCTCCTCTTCATTACTTCATTTCTAATTTCTAACATTCAAGCTTCAATGAAAATGGAGAGTGGAATGGGAAATTAAAATTTCAAAACCCTAGTTCCATTAGCAAATCCAACATCTAACTCCAAATCCAAAGAGAAGCTATTGGTAAGCATCATCATCTTCTTCTCCAACTCATTCTCCTTTCAATTTTCAGAAATTCCTAAACCTAACTTTGGGAATGTTCTTCTTAGAGCTTAGGTTCAAGCTCATTTGGGTTGTGTTGAAGTGTGGTTGATTCTTACTTTGCTTTCAAGCTTCTCCTTCATTGATTTTGTGAAAAGGTGAGATTTTTATCTCACATCTTTGTCTATAACTATCTTTGATTGTTAGGTATGAATTCCTAACACTTATTCATGTGTACTTGCTTTTGGTTTGGATTGAATTGGTGAATATCCCAATTTCTAGTGTTTTGGGTTCAAATCTTTAAAATCCTAACTTTGATGTTTGAACATGTTTTGGTGATGCATCGAGGAGCCAATAAGACTGGGTAGCCGATGGGCGTAATCCCAAAGCGTCCGTGCTCGACCGGTTGCAAATTGAGTGAGTTTGCACTTCTATTAAATAGGGTAGAAAATGCAGGATTTGGGGTTCGACCGACCGAACTCTCTTAGTCGGTCGACCGAAGCTATAGCCGAAACTTTTCTGGACTATTTTTGGTCGACCGACTCAGAGAGTTTAGTCGACTGACCTGCTCCTATTTCCCTGTTTTGCCTATTTATGCTCATTTTGCTTTTCTTTTCCAATCTTTAATCGATTCTTCTTCTCCGATTAGTTGTTATCACCTTTGTCGACTTTGATAACTTCTATTTTTGGAATTTTGGGTATTTCCACTTTGTTGGATTCGGTATAGATTTCTTTGGATTTTTATTCACGTCTTCGAACGTGAATTTTAGTGATCGATTGTTTCTACAATCATTTTTGTGATTTGTCACTTCAAAATATAAAGGTTTTCAATACTACTAGTAAATATCAAAATTCTTTCATCAAAACGATTTCAACACTATTCTATTACAAAGCTCGTTTCTTAAACCGTTTTCCAATCTATTAGTATATACAAACCTTTACCTCACTCCTATGAGAAATCTAATTAAACGGCTTAGTAAGAAAAGTGGTATGAAACGCTTGCGTTTGCTTCGTCAGTTAATTTTTAGACTTGTTCGATTGAATCTCTTGTGACAATTTTCTAGTAGAGATTTACAATTGGTTCGTAAATATTTAAGTTAAGCTAGTGGTTATGGGAAATGAAGCTAAATTCATATATTTACTAGTTTACTGTAATTGACACTTCTTGATGATCAATGACGATCATTTTTGTGATTTAGACTAGCAATGTGCGATATCTCTTTGTCTACGACGGAGACTAAACCCCGTTCCTGTGGAGCTTCGGCTCAATTTGGCGGGGTAGCGACCCATGGTCTTCGGACCGTTTTATGGAGCCTCGGCTCAAAATTAATGCTCAGCAACCATGGAATAGCTTTCCGTCTTGTGATACACGTGTTGGTGAGTTTTCATGCTTCCGTTTTGTGATAGGCCTCCCCCCTTTTTGTGATTTCTGGATTTCTATTGATGATTTCTAGAATTTGTGCTTCACCAATTTTTGTGATTTTCATTGATAAGTTGCATCAACTATCTTGCACTGGTGAATTTGTGTGTCATTAACTTTTTGTGAATAAAGATATAGAGTATGATATTCTTTTTTATCTTTGAGAAGATTCTTGTGATATTGATTAATCTCTTGTTGATTTTCAATTACATACTTATCATAGTATGGTATTATGGTTTTTATATGTTTATGTCATATCTCTTATTCTATGTCATTACATCCGATATTCATAGCTAGACTGATCCGTTTATTATTTTCTTATTAAATAATACTCGGGTCAGACCAAGATGTTACAGGTGCTTCCACTTGACTCCACTTCTGGTGTTTACTATTCTGACTTTTGCCCAACTACTTAGATTAGTAGTTCATTTTGTTGTATACATTTGAGATGTAGACTCTATGATGTATACTTATTCGCTTGTGTAGCACTTGTAACTATTCTTTTGTGATATTGTGGATCTTGTTTGACCACTACTCTGATGTACACTTCTATGTGTAATATTCATATCTGTTTCTGCCTTTGAGATATGAACTTCTGCTACTGATTTGTGTTACGTTTATTTCTATATTTGTTTCTGAAGATATTATAGACACTGTGTAGTAGCTTTGAGTTTTCATCGGTATGTCGGATTTCCTTTCGAGATGAAAAGTTATACTTCTATTTGGCATATCGGTACTCGCACAAAGCAATTATACAGATGGTCGCTCCTCAACAGCCTGAATCTTCGCGCTAGCTGACGACATTACTCCGTAGTGTTCTTGGCTAGCATGGGTATAGAGGTGGGGCGTCACAACTAACACCAGCGATCCTATCCTAATGGACTTTGATTTTTCGATTAATCGGAAAATCGAGCCTGTTAAGATGCGGGTTGTTACAAAATACTACTGAACCCACTTTATTGTTTGAAAGTGATTCTGGTTGTGACTACAACATCATCGATGTATATTTTTCAGATCTTGAAGTGGAGAATGTTACATACAACTTCGATAAATAACATGCAATCATTATTGCTTTTATTTTGTTTTAACAAGAAAGCAAAAAAAAAAACGATGAAAACCACATGATATAGTAAAATATAATTAACCATCATTATCATTTTCTTATAAAATCAACGAGATTACAAAAATATTGATTTACATGAATATTCTAAATATAATTAAATATCTTGACCTATCAACCTCAAACCAGAAATTAATAAATAGTTTTTGTGATTTGATAGAGTTGAAACTGATTATGTTTGAGGATAAACTTCATATTAATTTTGAATTTTTCGATTATGTATAATCATTCATTTATACTTTCAGATATATTTTAATCAAACCGACCGTAGGGAGGTTTGCCTACTTCTACTAGCCAAAATCAATTTTCCTGAAGCCAAAAAAACGTGGATCTTGTCTCCTCGCGGTTTCTCTAAAAATGTGGATCTTGTCTCGTCGCGGTTTCTCTAAAAACGTGGATGTTGTCTCATCGCGGTTTCCCTAAACTTTCTCCTTTTATTTTACGCATCAAAGATTTCAAATTTAAATCTATTATGATTTTAAAATTTTAAAATTTTCAATTTCAAATCAATAATTTTGAATGTTTTGATTAATATTTAAATTTGAAATTTATATTTTCAGATTCAGATCTCAATTTATTCTTTTCCAACATATTATCACTTAATGTTTAAGTAATATTAACAAATTTTTTAAATATATATTTCATATCAAAGTTATACAATCGAACGGTCGGTTTCTCAATCGTTGTGCGATTATACTAGTCTTAAGGTAAGTTTTTGAAATAATATTCATGGTTTAAGTTTATTAAATGTTTAAGTGGGGTTGGTATATAACAAACAATCGTGTTTAAGTGCTGTAACATACATTATGCCATTTGAAAAGATACGTTGTCACTCGATTTTCACAAGTCACAATATCCGATCCTATACGTAAGCAAACTCGTAGAAAAAGAACAAAACACACTTTCAACCCAAATATCCACCGCTACTGAATAGACATATTATTATAAACCCGTTCCGCAACCTGCGGTGTGGATCCTTCCTACCCGAATCCGAAAGGTCAAAATAAGTCGAAACTAATTAAACAATTTTGGAGAAAATAAAACGTGGGGACCCGATGAGCTCAAAAGTGGGACCCATCAAAAATGTGATTTGACTTGTTCTCACGTGGATTGCGGCAGACCAATCGAATCGGTTGCATTTAGAAGAGGTCAGATCACACTTTGACTCTACTTGCCTTTTTGTTTTTTTTTCTCGCTTTGTATTAAATTTTCCGTTCTCTCGTAGGTATCTTATTTTCTTCTTCTACTTAGTTCTGACATGGTTTTTATTCTTCTCTGTTCACATTGAATTCCGTCTTACACTTTACTTATTTCACCTCAAATATAACTTATAAGTAGATATACTTACATTTACTTAAGACAAAATACCACGTTTACTAGCGCATTTAACACCAAATTTAAAGCCTATTAATTCAGATTCCAAGTCTAATTTATCTAGAAAGCAGTAAACAACTTCCCAAATTATGCATTATAAATGGAATAATCATATCCTATATTTGTTATCAAGTTTAACGTTGCATGTACTTTTACATGGTAGATAACGATTAAGATTTTACAGTGCGTAAACTAAGATTTTCTTTTATAATTAACTTGCAACAATATCTACAACTAATAGTTACTTAAGATCGAGTTCAATATTTAGCATGGTTTCTTTTAAGAATAGCAGAAAACCAGTAGTGTGAAAAGCAAAGAAAATAAATAAATGGAAAGAGCTAAAAATATATATTTTTTACTTAATAAAGATACGACGGAAGCTGGGATCCGACCCGTTAAGGAGAATGCTTCAAATCCACCTTTGGGAAACAGCCACGTGTAAAAATAACGTAAAGTCCGATGTCATTCACCGTATTCAACCCTTTTTATTGCCAACCTCTCCTCATGACCTAAAGACTTCAAAATCTCTTTTTCCTTGTTTCTTCTTCTTCCTCTTTACTCAAAACCATTAAAAAAAAAAAAACAATGGAAAAAGCTAGTGGTGGTGGTATGAGTTTGAACACAATGTCATCAAGTCCGATACCGTTTCTTGACCATGAAAGTTCGCCGATGAAGAGGAAGCAATCATCAACGGCGCCATTATTTCAACAGCAATTTGAGCTCTTGATTCCTCAGCATGATCACGCAAAGTCTAAACACGTCTATGAAATGGATTTCTTCTCAAACGAGGAAAAGAAAGCACTTTGTGATACAAACGTCGATCTTAAAGCTTCGGAGAGTATTATCAAGAAGGAAGATTTGACTATAAATGTAAACTTCAATTTTTATTTTTTTTTCCTAATTGAGTTGTTATTACATATTGTATATTTTGTTCGATTCCATATTGTTTGCTGATATAGAACAATCTTAGTAAATACAGTATTTTCTAAGAGTCGTCGATTACCAGGATCATGTAAAAACTTCTTTTTTCCCACCATTGCTATATTAATCAAACGCAAACTTATAATTAACTTAGATTTTATTATTTGTATTTATTGATTTCTTTTATGGGTTTCATCAGACCGGATTGCACCTTGTAACTTCAAACATTGGAAGCGATCGATCAATAGTTGATGATGGACCATCGCCTGCAAACGATGAAGATAAAGAAGCAAAGAATGAGGTAATAATTAAGCAATAAATATTTGACTAATTTATTATTTTGCTTCAATTGACAGCTAGCTGATTTGGAAACAATCATATCTCAGTCAAACATTAATGTCAATTACAGTTAGAGAGGATACAAACTCAAATGGCACGTATGATAGAAGAGAATCAAAAACTGAGAGGAGTATTAAGCCAAGTGACCCACAGTTACAATGCTCTACAAATTCAGTTCATCGCCCTCATGCAGGGCCAACAAAACACAACAAATAATGTAAGAACATTTTCCCCATATTTTATAAATTCCATGTTGCACTATACTTATTTCTCTTTATTTGAATCATTATGTAGGTAGATGAAGTAAAAGCAGTAAGCGTAAAGAATCAAGAAAAAGCAAGCGCAATGGTGCCTAGGCAATTCATGGATTTAGGACCGGCATATGCTAATGAATCTAACATAGGCAAGCCATCTCAATCTTTAACTGAATTTCATAGTACTGAGAGTGCTTCTTCTCCTACGATCAGCAAAGAAAATAGCCTGGATCAAGCACAAACATTGCCTTCTTCCAAAGGTTCACAAGAGCCACAAGAGGCTACCATGAGAAAAGCTCGTGTTTCTGTTCGTGCTCGATCAGAAGCCCCCATGGTCAGTCCATTTTCTATATTACTTTACTTCTCTAAAATTTACATATAAGAGGGTCACCATTTAGATATTTGGATTTGAAACTTTGTCTCTTATGATTGACATTTATCTAGAGGTTTCAAGATTTTAAATCGTATGATCAGTAAATGAATCGCCTTGGCACGATGATCAAACTTGTTTTCATGCTAGAGAACCGCTTATTACTACAGAAAATATGGACTTCGAAGTTGCATTTGTTTGAAATTCTTAGTACTGATTCATGTATACTTAATGTGGGTACAAATTTCCAATATATAGAATTCTGCAAAGAAGTTCTTTTAGTTTCATGATCATTTTTTTTTTCTTCACAAAATTTCCTAAATTTCAACTGATTGGAGTTGGACACATCAACACACCATAAACTAGGTTTAGGTTAGATGATTTATAGCCACTTAATACTCAATACTATGATTGGTATGATACTAGGTAGAGAACCATAAATCTCTATCTCTATTATTTATTAAAAAAAAAAAACCAACCTATAGAATTTCCACATTCTCTTTTCGAAATTTCAATAATAACTTGAATACCATCCGTTTTTTCATCAATTATTAATGGAGTAACATTATCGATTCATAGAATTCACCATCATCTCTGACGTGACCATCCATCAACGAAATCTTATTATAACTATTTGCAATAAAGGCGTCTATGACCACTAAAGATTCTTCACTTATAACAGACATGATAAAAACAACTTAATTGTAAATAAATTGTTTTTTTCTAATTAAATATCCTAAAATAAAAAGTAAACATCTTTATTTATCAGACGAACACATGTGTGTGCATTTAAACTAGTTATTAGAAAATAAATAGACTCAAGTTCGAATTGTTTCTAGTGTAGTGCTAAAAGCAAAGAAAATTCACACTTATTGCTACATGATGCGATATAAGAAAGTGCAAAATCTAACATCTTTAGCACCAACATAAGCCTAAACTCTAATGAATTCAGCAGTACACTTTGTTTTAAATATTGAATACCGAATATTGAAATTGTCTGTTTATGATTTTATAGATTACAGACGGATGTCAATGGAGAAAATATGGGCAAAAGATGGCAAAAGGAAACCCATGCCCACGGGCCTACTACCGGTGCACCATGGCGACCGGTTGCCCGGTTCGCAAACAGGTACAAAGATGCGCCGAAGACCGTACGATCCTAATAACGACCTACGAAGGCAATCACAACCATCCGTTGCCTCCAGCAGCCATGGCCATGGCATCTACCACCTCCGCCGCCGCATCCATGCTTCTATCCGGATCAATGTCCAGCACGGATGGACTCATCATGAATGGAGCAATGCTGCCGTGCTCGTCGAGCTTAGCCACCATTTCGGCTTCTGCTCCGTTCCCTACCGTTACTTTGGACCTGACCCAGAATCCAAACCCGTTACAGTTTCAGAGGACGCCTTTTCATATGAACTTCCCACAGCAGCCGCAGTCTTTGCCACAAGTGTTTGGGCAGAATATGTACAGCAGTAATCAGTCAAAGTTTTCTGGGGTTCAAATGTCGTCCGATGCAGTCAGTGCTGCTACTGCTGCGATCACCGCTGATCCTAATTTCACGGCCGCTTTAACGGCTGCGATTAAATTAATGATTGGAGGTGGTAATGGTGCCAACAACAATGATGGTTGTGGTGGCAATGGTTTCAACCCTGATACTTCGTTTAGTTCTTAAATATCTCTTCCATCATTCTTTCCTTTTCTTCTTAGTTAATTGTCAATTATCATTACTATTATTTTCTTTTTTCTATTATAAAGAATAAATCGGAGTTATGGAGTTTTAATTTGTGATTTGATGGAGTTTTCAATGTGGGATTTGACAGTTGTATTTTGGTAAACACTTGTTTTCATACGCGGTTTTGTATTGTTGTGAATACATGGCACAAATTAATTTGGTAAACTCTTGTTTAATCCTTTTAAAATATCTTTGCATGTGGATATCTTCATTATGTGGAACCATCAAGTTGAATAACATTGACCCTACATATTTTGAATTCTAAAGAATAAGTTTGAATAACATGGACCCTGAGTGTTAGAACAATATTCAATCAAAAAACATTAAATTTGACAATGATTGAAACTGATCACAAAATTAGACCCAACATATCTTCCTACTACATTGTTACATATCATAAGAAAAATAAACACATTGAACATATAACAGCTTCAACACATTAAAAAATATATGAAAATAAAACATGTTTCAGGATAGCAATAATATAAACATATAATAATGAAAATAATTTTCTTTTCTTAGTTAGTGTTGTTCGTTTTCTTCAGTTGTTGTCAAATGTATGAAAGTTCCTTGATTGGCAGAGAAGTTTACGTCTGAAATGGATTAAATGATGGTCAATTGCTTGCGTGGTTGGATGAGATGATAATTAAGTTGATAGTGATTATATTTAAAGTCGCATCAGTTGTAAGGTGAGGAAAAAAATCGGTGCTTGCACGTGAAAATATAGAAGTAGATGACTCGAGGAGAGAACCTATTTGACCCGTAACTTGCTCGGGGTTGCATTGGTTGTCTGTCATTATACCTAATTTTCTCTTTGGATTTAGATTGTTCATCTGCCTGACTAAAACCTTAGGCAGACCTCCAGAATTTGTGTGGTACCTAGAATGGGTATTTAGCATAATAAAACTTTGAACTATCTTTCACCTTTAACTATCTTTCACCTTTAATTTTGGATTTTGAATAAAAACTTAATGGTAACTTCAAATAAACCGTAAAGTTGCCATGCAGAAACATAATAAAGTGATTCAAATCAAGAAACATGCTACTTTGCCATTATTTTAAAGCAATTTCGACAATAGTTTATCCAAGTCTTTAAAAAAAACGATGGATGATCATCGTAAATCACAAAACCTACGGCAGCCTATCGAAAAATCACCGGTATACCATCTTCAATAGAGTAACAAGAAAAACAATGATAACAAAATATTATTCGGATCATAAATTATCATAAAGCTAAATTTGGTGGAGCTTGATTGGAAAAAACAGCAGCGGCCCGCCAAAAAAATTGTAAAAAAAAAGACATGGCATATTGTTTTAGCTGTAGAACTAGGTTGATTGAACAATGGTAATAATGTAATTATATTTTCCTTTTTTATAGGTGGAGGGCGGGCTAAATTTTTTTGTACTACCGTAGCAGTTTTAAAAATATTGTAATCTATAGTAACACATAATAATTTCTTCCTTTGATATTTCTGTTTTTATTTTGTCATGATGATGATGATTGTATAACTATTCGAATTTGTTATACTATATATTTTACACGGTTATGTTCGATCTTTGGCATATAAACCGGAACGAAAGGAGGATCTTTAGGTATTCTATGCACATTAATACCGAATGCATTAACCCTTCATCCGAATCTTAAAAGCCCTACTCTGTACTTTCCCCCACATAAATATTAAATGTCAACAATTACTTTGTGCATATCCCTCCATAGCTCCCAGCTTAGGTATATTAGATAGAAGATTAAGCATTCATGCCAAAGCATAGAAAAGGTCTGAAGAGTTGGATGGCCCTATAGACGACCAACGCATCGATGGTTAGATGTCGTGCCCAAACAACCAACCAAATGATCCACAAATACGATAACCTAACGAACAGATTAGAATATAATGAAAACTGAGGACCGCAGGTGTCGCTCATCTCAAAATATCGTACATGATTCAGGCCACTCCGAAACATATATAATTTAGGCTCAGTCGAAAGCAATGACTACTAGGATGGTCCTAAACCGAACATACGAGCCTCTAAGCAGGCTTTAAAACGAAAGCGCAAGTCACAAGTGTAATACTCCACCTCTATACTCATACTATCAAAGAGTATTATAGAATATTACCGTCTCGTAATATGGAGAAAAAGACACGTTAAGTGCGACCATACGTGAATGTCCACTTGGACTAACACCGGTATGTATGTCACCTTAGAATATAACAATAATATACGTACCTGGTATTGACACAAAACAATAAACACGTGGGCTTACGAGGATAGAACAATATACAACACATACTAATGAACGTAAAGTCATTGGTCGCAGCGGAAAAATATGATACATAACCAACAAATACCAACTGTAACGGTGTCTTTCGCAGTTCGACAATATATACCAAGTCGAGCTCAAAATACACAACTCATGGTCATCTCAACAATAACAAATACAAAGAGACATCCAAAGAAAATATATATAGTCATCACTCAAACTCAATATAATATATATACCATATCTTCTTTAAAGCTCAACATCCAAAACGATTAATGTACGCGTACCTGAAAAGTCTCGGACTGAACCGAATATTATCTAAATAATAAGCAAGTCAAACTATATCTATATCCAAGGTGAATACATAACAATAAGCATGGTAAATAATAAACAAAACATAAACACGATGTAACATAGTATCCAACAAAGCTTCATAGTAATATACAATGCCATACATCTCAAATATCAACCATGAAATACATATAGGCAAGTAAAAACCATGATATTTATAAATCGGGTGATAACAATTAAACTCATCGAAATCCCAAAATATGATGGACAAGCACGCATCATGTCTACAGAATCATCAATAAAGGAATAAATATCAAATCATATCAAATACAAAAGTTGATAACTAAAATATCAACCTCGACTTACAATCCTAATGGAAGTGAAGACTTTCGACTTTCAATCCCTAAAAGGTAAACTAATAAATGCAGAATCCCAGATAAATAATCAAAGCATCAAAACTCAACTTACAGCCCTAACGGAAGTAATAACTTCCTATTAAGCCATAGAAGATCAATCGTGAAATATGAAACCAAAATAGAACAAAGCTCATACAAAATACATGAATCAATATCCAAGAATACCATCTCGACTTTCAGTCATAATGGAAGTAAGGACTTTCGATTATTTGTCCCTAGAGAAAGCCGAAAACACAAACCTAAATACATCATAATTCATACAAAATACCAAAATCAGTATTATAATAATTGTCTCGACCTATAGCCCCAATGGAAGAGATAACTTTCGACCGTTAGACCCTCGGAGATATCTAGAAAACTCAAACTCGATCAAATACCCAATGATTAAAATTTTATATCTTGACCCCTAGTCCTTAGAGAGGTGGACTCGACTGAATGGTCCTAGAAGATAGAAAAAACAAATCGTATAAAAAGAGATCTATAACACCCCACTTCTATGCGTATACTATCCAAGAGTACTATGGAGTAATACTATAAGATAATATGGGGAATGACGATATATGGGGTACATACGAATATTCTCTTGGGTTAACGCCGGTACATGTTTAAATATCGAATAAATAACTCACATATACATATACAATATCGACATAAAGAAATAAACACATGTGCCTCCATGATAGAGCAATACATAATACATAGTAAATGTCAAAGATGACAGAGTCAGAATCGCAGCGATAATGTATAATACTGTATATACAAAGTTTGTACAATATACATTACATGAGCAAACATACAGAAGACAATACAATATAAGATGATAGTAACTATAATGAACACTAAGAATGGTAATACTGGCATAGAAACACAAATTAATGATCATACTATCAATATATGCAAAAATATTAACGTAAACATGGTATTTAATTGTAAAATCGTACAAAATGATCGAAACATCACATAACACAAATATCATAAAGTCATGTATAAAGCGTTATCATTTATATGGAAATAAATCAAATCAGAGTTCACACGACAATGTCAAATGGGAGAATCATCTATGTCTAGAAGTCATCTTTAAAACACAGAAATCAATAATAAATGAAATATCACCAAGAATAGTCGGGCCAGCACACGAAATTACCTAAATTCTCTCGATCTCAAATAATAAATATCATCATCAATATAGAATATAGAAATATAGATCGTCTACCAAAGAATCATATGTTTATATATATCTCTACTACTAATAAAGAAAATTCGTTGAACTAATTTACTCGGTGTCTATTTTGAAATTCCAAAAATGCCCTTGCTTTCCGTTTATATATTTACACTCAAACAAAATATCAACGTATACAATAACACAAATAGCCCGTGTGTGAAGCATGAGAACATACTAGTATACATAATAAAAGATAGGGAATCCACTATACTCTGGACATTCTCACATGTATAATCCCATCTCCTCATATTGAATATCACATAATAAATCATGACGTGTAAATGACTGTACATAAGGCACAAAGCCTGGGTAGATTCGTATCTCATATGAGTACAAATAATATATGCCTATCTAGCTCACACACCGGAACCAAACGGGAGACTAACAGCTACTCTAGGAGCTTCACATGTGTTCGTTTGATGCTGCTCCTACAATCATCGGTTAACTTACCCCTCGGCATTGTGATAGGATCCACCTTTGTGCTCATCTATGCGAGGACTCAACACAGACAAGATTCTACACTTGCCCTAATAGGTAATTGAATGTTGGCCTAGGTGACACAAGGGCAAACAATATGCTGACACACGACAAGAGGTCGACATGTAGCCATATATATATTTATAATGGTGTCATAGATCCAGGGCACGACCTCCACGATCAGGCCATCAGGATGGATACTAGCCAACCTGGTTCACTTTTGAAACATAAAGGAAGCCGGACAAGATAAATTGACATATAGTAATCAATAGTTAACACATAGCTCCACATGAATGCCGACACACGGCTCTATAGGTTGTTGACATATGGCTTGATACAATCGCCGACACATGGCTTGATACAATTGCCAACACATAGCTTGATATAATCACCGACACAAGGGTAGATATAATCACCGACACAAGGCTATATACACGACTCACCACAGCGAGTCTCTCCATAATTCTCCATCATGTGAGTGTCATCTATTTACAATGAATAACGGAATAAATATCACAACGTCGCCCCGTACCACTACATGATAGTCAAATGTCACATCCCTAATTTTAGTTTAACATTATTTAGGATATATAATTGGATAGATTAACTAGAATAATGTAAATAGTTAAAGAGAATGAGATTTGAAAATTTATAAGGTCGAGCCATTACTAATGAACTATGAAAAATTGTTTAAACTTAAATATAGAAAAGAATATATGAGAGGGGTAATTTAGATATAGACCTATCTTTTATACCTTGAACCATCTCCCCCTCGTTTCATTCTCATTTTTCATAAAACATGAACAATCTAAAAAGAACTTAAGGATGCCGGCCATAACCTAAGGAGAAAGAAGCATGAAATCAAACAGGATTCAAGAGCAAAATTTAGCGAACCAAAGCACTAGTCAAATCTTAACTCCAACAACTAAATCTAAGATGAATAATAGTTAAACCATTTCTATTTTGTTCTTGAATTTGGCTATGGATGATATCTGAATGGTTTTGATTATTTTTTCCAGGTCATGGTTATTTAATCATTATTTGGATAGAATAATGATTATGAAATTATTCAAGTGGATTTTAAGGGTAAAATCTAAGCTTTTAATCTCAACATGCTTTGATTTTATGATTTGTGGTGTAAAACATTATTCTAAAGATGCGTTTTCAATTTCATAATTTTTCAAATTTAATTGAATATTTTATGAATTTTATAAGGAGGAAATTAAGTTAAATTCGGTTTTAGTTATTGAAAATAATTAAATACGGTTTTTTGCCTCGAAATTATTACATGATGAAGAATATGGTATTTTGGAACTTTTGGAAATTTTGGATATTTTTCCCAAGTGATTTTGAATTATTATGAATTTATTATGCTTGACAAGCATTTAAAAGGATAATTAATTAAGGATATTAATTAATTAGTTTGGTATATGTTTTAGAACTTTAAAACTGTATGCCGTAGTACTTTTGAAAAATATTTTATCATCTAATAAAAGTTGGACAAGAGTTTGGATTTGGTGGAAAGTGATTGCTTTTATTAGTAACAAATCAGTTTTTTTGATAATTACGATCTTGCCATGCCATTTGTATTCTCACCGCGTCAACAGTACCGCATCTATGAGTGTCGACGGTACCAAGGAGACAAACATATGATAACTACATAGGTAGTTATGAAATGTTTCTAACCATTTTGAATTTGACAACGGTGGTAATCTAAGTAAGACGACATCGCAACTTCGTGATTCATAAAGGTTCGATGCCATGATCACTGAGGCTGCCCCTTATTATTATCGCCCCCATCAGTGACGCCGCATGTCTTCATTGATGTTTTAAATGACATCGCATACCTCTATTTCGAATACTCTTGACGTCAACTATACAAACAACAGGGGCGCCGCTTCTCTTGTCTTCAACTTTATATATATATATATATATATATATATATATATATATAGCGGCATAATAGCTGAAGTGAACTAAGTATGTTTTTGTAATGGCACCAATTGTCTTGACGTCGCCATTCATCAACATCGGCGACATTGTTCTAGCTCACAAAAACACTAAGTTTTGTTTTAAAAAGGGTGGGTAACCTATATTTCTTCTATGTCGATGACCTTATTTCCGGGATAATATTTTGTACATAAAAGAATTTAAGTTTTGTTTTTCTAACCCTGGGTAGAGGTTCGATGCTATGAAATGCGACATGTATGTTGCCTATCTTCTTTATTAAAGATGGAAAGCTGTATGCCTTTTATCGACGTTGTTGTGGACGTCGACATTGATTTAAGCTAATCTAGTTAAAGGGCGGCGAGGTTTTTGTTTTTATGACTTCGACTTTAAAACAAAATTGGGGATACCGATGTTTATATTGTAATATGTTAAAAGTAGATGAAGTTGACATTATTTATTAGGGATACCAATGTATTCGACTTTATAACCTTTATATTGCTTATTGGGGATACCAATGTGTTTTATTTTATAAATTTCAACATTTACTATTGGGAATACCAATATATTTTTGCTCCATAGTTTCGACAAGATACACTAGGGATACCAATGCATAACATCTGTGATGTTATAAGTTTAAAGGGTAAATAACCTAATTGGAGACACTAATAGATATAGGTAACATGAATTAAATTGTTAAATGATGGGTTCATAGTTATCCTAGAAAAACTATAGGATGTGAGATGAATAGTTCACGTCATGCTGGAGATGGATAGTCTCTCTAAGGTAAATGAAGAGTTAACCTAGGAAAACTATAAGATATGTGATAGATAGTCATCAATTTTAAATAACTTGGATATATGAGATGGATAGTCCACATAACTTAGATAGCTAAACCATGTTTGATTGCTAGTCCATATGGTAAGAGATGGGTAATCTAAGTAATAATTACATGCAAGAAGTATAATCCACATAACTTTGTTAATGAAACCATGGGTAGTCAACATGGTAGGGGATGAGAAATCCAAAGAATTAATATACGTGAGATGGGCAGTCCACATAATTATAAGATGGATAGTCAACGAAAGATTTAGATTGGTAGTCTAATAACTTGGGATAGGTAATCCAGTGTATATGGCATGTTTTCATATCAGTATATTAATAGGTTATAATCATCGTGGATGCAGGAGCATAGTATATGGTTGAGTTGTTTTGGTTAAGAAATAGTAAGGGAAAAAACTTGTTTTGCTCAATGGCTTGGTGTCATTAGATATCTATTTGGTTCAAGATAGTAGGTTATTATTCACACTAGACTTTTGTCTGACCCGAATTTTTTGTATTTTCCTTTAAACTCTCAGGTACTCATTTGAGTAGGTCAAGTAAAGGTTTCAAGTTTCTATTTAGATGACTAAGCTTCCTGAGACGTGCAGGAGGCAGCTAGTTAAGAGTACCTATCTAATCTGGTATTCTCTATTTGGATGTAATGGCAAAGTTGTATAATTGCCAAGTATTCGATCTTGATCAACCAAAGGAGTATTTTGTAATAATTATATTTTCTTCGAATATGAAATCACGAAGATTATGTAATGAATATGAAATCATATTTTGAAATGGAATGTAAACGCTCTTTCTGATTTGTTTTTGAATTTTTTTCCACATTCATGTGCTTTCGATTGTTAATAGGATTAACATAGCCACATTTTATCATTGGGAATTAATAACTATGGATAACTGTAACATCTGTAGCGGTTAGTATAGGGTCTCAGAATGGGGATGTTACAAGTTGATATCAAGGCATAGATTTATGTAAAATTTAAAAGGTTAGAAAGTTTTTTTAGAAAACATAACCCTAATGAATCAGAGAATAAGACTAGGGTTAGGGATAACACTGTAGTAAAGTTATTATATTTACTATATATTAGTATGTATTATTCCCTTTATCTTAGACCGTTCTTCTATATCTTATGGCTCGTACGCAAATTCATGAGAAAGAAAGATATGAAAGAAGGAAACGAAATTGTGAATCTAGGTGGGGGAAGCACCACAACCAATGGAAATGCTCAGCCCAAATGAGGAAGCAGGGTCGACAGGCATATGCTAATAAAAATGCAAATGTCAATGTAGGTGCTACGACCCCAATAGCGGATATGAGGATATGTATCAGTTCTTTGTCAATTTAATGCAAGCTAGAGCAGATGCATGTGTAGCTAGAGGAAATGCTACTAATACGGGAGGATTCAATCCCATAGCGCCAGTTGTAATAACTGTTCTCAATTGAGCCGAGATTGTACTAGTCTAGATAAGAAGCCTCTTTTAGGAACTGAAGATGCAGTCGAAGTAGAGAACTGGTTAGTGCACCACGAGAGAATTTTTGCTGATTTGGGTTTAAATAATGAGCAGAAAAGTAGGTTGGCTTCAAGATGGTTGCAAGGAGCTGCTTTGTTCTGGTGGAACGGGGTGACCATAGGAGTACTAAAGGAGGAATTGACTTAGGCGGAATTTCGAAGGATATTCGAGGAAAGATTTTTTTTCTGAAGTAGCCAAGACAGCCTTGTTCGGAAAGTTTATGGAGTTGGAGCAGAGGGAAAGTTAATGCTGGAATACTCTACTAAGTTTGATGAGCTGTCCAAGTATGGATATTCCCCAGTTGACACTGTTGTCAAGTGAAATGAGAAGTTTATCCGAGGGTCAAGACTGAAGATTATTAAGGCAACAATGCCACATTTTAGGGATCTATCGAATGTAGTAGTGAAGATGGCAATCAGGAACACGGAGATGCTTTCTACTTTTAGAAAGGAGAAGTTAGTTGGGACCCAAAGTTCCCAGAATAAAAAGAGGAAGTTCTTCATGTGAATGTGAGCTCAGAAGGGTAGAGCTGCTAAGAAAAGAAAAGCAGATATCGTTTGTTATAAGCGTGATAAGAAAGGGTACTATGCGAATGAATCAATCAGGTGATGAAATATGGTTGTAGGTAAGAAGAATGTGAAGTGCTTTAACAGTGACCAAGTGGGGAATTATAAGAACAAGTGTCTAGAAGCAGCCAAGGCTAATAAAGAAAAGGTGTTTTCTTTGGAGCCATATGCATCACGACTAACAGCTGCTGAGAAGGCAAAGGATATGATGGAAGGTACACTTTTGATTCATAGCATACAAGTCAGGGTACTATTTGATACCAGTGCATCACATTCATTTATATCTCAGTGTTTGATTGATAAATTAAGTTTAGAATCATCTTACCTTATTACTTCCTTAAGGGTAACTATTCCAATAGGGGGGTAAACAACTCTATGGATGAGATGTGAACGTCTAGAGTTTGAGTTGCTAGGTCATACTTTTACTTGCAGTTTTTATGTGTTTGATTTTGCGGGTTTTAGGATTATTTTGTGTAACGACCCAGGATTTTAGTCGTTTGGAATATTTAATTGATTTAAATATTGAAAGGTTAATTTTATAAGTTAAATAACTTGAATTTCAAATATAGCGATTTATTAGATTATTACATTATTGAATTAAATATTTGGAACTGTTTAAATAATTAAGTCCTGAATTTAATGTGAATAAAAAAGATTTTAAAAGTTAATTTACATTATATTTAAATAAGAATGAAGATATTAAACTTTTAATTTAAATTTAAAAGTGATTAATTTTGTTTTTATGATAATTCATTTTAATTAACGCGCAAAAATAGCCTTCTAGAGCACTGACTCAGATTTCGACGAAACTAATTTCATTAGATCCGTAATAATGAATTATTATATGCCGTCGAATTTTGTGGCGATTGGACGTACCATTTGGTCATGCGAGCTCGAAACGCTTAGGAATTAATATAATATAACTGGGTTTGAAAAGCTATCTTTTGTGTATGATCGAATTAGGTCTCGAAAGTTCCATTGAGTTTAGAATAGGGCTATTATATATAGAACACCAAGCGACATGCCTCGATATGAATTTGAGATTTTTCAAACGTATAATATCGGATTTTTTTGAATTAAATAATTTTACTTTTAGACTATACCCCCATGTCTTCACTATACATACCCATACTCCTTCCACGTTTTCCCATGCTATCCCCATTATAAATGAAAATGCCTGTAACAAAAATAAAGTTCCTTTCTCCATTTCAAAATTGAAAATCAAATTTAACACTCCATGAAAAATTCTAAAAGAAATTTACTTGGCCTTATTTTGCTTAGATCTTCATTTTGGTAGGGAGTTCAATGATGTGGTGAGTGCGGCAGCCCAAAGCAGTCCGGGCATAGGTTTTTGGAGCTAGGTTTAGGGAGTTAAGGGATTGTGGTCAACGATTCGTCGAACGAAGCTTGGATTTGGTTTCATGGTATCGTAGTGCACCTAGCAACGGAGTTTTGGATGGAATGATGAATGAACGGGGGTCGCGACCAAGGGGACAACAAGATTGGGGATGGAGGATGAAAATTGCATAGGAGGCTAGGGTGTGACGTTTATGGGATGGTGGTAGAGCTTGCGGGAAGAGAAAGACGATGGAGGATGTGCGGCGTCAAACTGTCGAGTGATGGAGGAGAAATCATTGACCAAAGATGTGCACGTTTCGGGTTTGCACGGTGCATGTACAGGCAGATGATAAGGAAAGGGAAGAAGGATTAAAGGTGGATTAGTGGAATAACTGGCATAATTAGTGATTAAATAAAATTATTTAAAATGAAATCTTGCTTAATCAATAACTCTTTCATACGAGGTCCAGTCGAAACACAGATTTTTGTGTTGCGCTCGTAATGATGGAAGCTTCGCGATGGAACTAGTTTGGTCAAATTCTGAGCATGTTGATATTTGGAATAAAATCGGACGTCATTCAATTTTAGTTCCAAACCAGAACGTTTCGGCGACAACTGGAATTTTGGTGAGTTAAACTCGCCTTTTTGGTTAACAAGTATATTACATAGTTGATAAAAATTATTGATTAGATGTTTGGATGGTTTACTGTTTTATCAATTGGTTTAAATTTATTCCCCCTAGAACGGTTGACCCAATTATATAATTTAAATTGTGATGTAGGGTAATAGGTTGGATGGATCCAACAAGATTTATCACCACTATTGAATTTTATTTATATATATATGTGTAATATATATATATATATATATAATATGACTTGTGATGCAAGATAAACATGTTGGAGGGATCCAACGGGATTCCTTCCCATTGTTGGTTTTAATTTCAACAGTATTCCTGTCATATGAATTATTGGATATTAAACTTGATTGTTTGACACTTTTTGTTATGAAGATATTATACGTTTGAAACTTAAATCCTATAGTGATAGAAAATCAATATCAATACTGGTTAAGCGTTTGGTAGCTATTGACCTTAAATTAGTATTTTTAAATACTATAAATCGCCATTTAGAATTGATATTGATTTTGAGACAAGAACGATTTTTAATCTGAAATTAGGTTTCAGAAATATTTTGTTCAAGGATATAATTTTTATTTTACTCCACCTTTATTATCTGCCTTTCTAAGTCATTAGAAATGTTTTAAAGTTACATATTTATATTTAATAATGTTTTAAGGTTATTTATTTATATTTAATATTGTTTTAAGGTTATTTATCAATATGTTAATATTTTGAAGATCAATTATTTAAATAGTAAATATGGCTTGAAATTAATAACAATGATTTATTAATATTGTTTAGAAATTTAATTATTACTATTTATAATAAGGTTGAAAATTTATTTATTAGTATTTTATTATTAATAATGTCTTTGAAATTATTAGTTATTATTTTAAGATGTTTTAAGGTTAATGATTATTTATTTATTTATAAGGTCTATTACTAATAACTATTATTACATAATAGTGTTTAAAGTAAATGATTATTATTATTTATAAATGTTCGAGATTTATAAATAGAGTTTTATAAACAGATTTGGGTTTTAGGAGGTGAGTTTTATAGAATGATTTGGAGATTTAAAGGGAGATTATTTACAAGATAAAAGGAGTTTATAAGTGATTTTAGATATTTATAAAATAATTTTAAAAATGAGTTTATAGATTTATAAGAAGAGTTTTATAAATAGTTGTATGGATTTATAAAGAGTTTATAAATGTTTTGAAATATATAAAGGTCTTATAATTGGAAATGGATGTTGGGTTTTATAAGGGGTTTCTATAAAGAGTTTTATAAACGGTTTTGGAGATTTATAAAATAGTTTTACAAATGGTTTTTGAGATTTATAAGGGATTTATAAATTATTTTAGAATTATATAGAAAGGAAATCATTCTCGGTTTTGTGAATATGCTTATAGCGTTAAGATAAGTATATGGATATCTTTA
This sequence comes from Allium cepa, assembly GCA_030765085.1. Classification (NCBI taxonomy): domain Eukaryota; kingdom Viridiplantae; phylum Streptophyta; class Magnoliopsida; order Asparagales; family Amaryllidaceae; genus Allium; species Allium cepa. The sequence goes on from CM060943.1 coordinate 739,387,863, forward strand.
AGTATTGAAAATATAAGGATTCGTGGGTATATAATTATAAAGGTATTTATATACAAGTATTACAAGGTGATGTTTATTAATTAAAATAATTAATTTAAAGGAGGCTAGTGGTAACTCATGTGCTTAACCAATCTTGGTTTTTCATTTTGAAATAAATCCCTAATTTGGATGTGTGTTTTGTTGATAGTTAAATAACTGTCTATCAAATATGGACCCAAAATGTAACTTTGGAAATATCTAGGAGAGACACGTGAGTTATATGGCACAGTCATCTCCGATGATGCTGTATTGTGTGTTTAAATATCGTTTTGTTCTCCTAGGACAAATGATAACGAAACCCATCCACTAAAGATTAGGAGGCGATCTCTGTTCTTATCTTTGACTGTTTATTTCCTAAAGAATCGAGGTTTGAGTTTGTTGGAAACTATCGAATATTGTGTCAAAGAGAATGGGATCATATGTTACTAGAAAACCACCTCGATCCAACTGAAATGTTTCAAAGTAAAGAAATCTTGAAGATGATGGAATTGAAGATAGAGCACTTTTGAAGTGCATGAGCCGCTTGCTACCGATCCTGAGGGTGATTCCTAAAATGGATGTAGTAGAAGTGGTGCCTTTGGTTACGTTTAGTCACAAAATGAACTTGTATGAATGAATGCTAGCATTTTATTGTTGCCTAAATTACAGTGTTAGCATTCCAAGTGGAAAGTGCTATATGAAAGGTAAAACGCAGCCTCAAGCCTCATCAACCGAGAAATGAAAAAAATCGAGCATGCAGTAAGGCCAAGTGGGTCGCTTCCATCAGGGCATGGTCGTTCCAAATCTAGATCAATTACTATCTACTTATATATGCTTTCTGGCCCATTAAACAAGAGTTGATCATATTCGGTACTACTAGTCCAGTGGCAGGCCTGTCTTATATGGCAGGGCTATAATATGTACTTGTTAGACCTTGGTGCATTTTATTTAGAGATGTACCATCGGAAGGTAGTTCCTTACATTGTCATAGTATAAAATCCATTCTCCAACACATGCCTTTATGGTTTTAGTTGTATACCTATTATGCTGGAAATTAATTAATGTAATAATTTCGGCTATGGTTAATAAGTATTTGTATCTTAGACACTATTGTAATATCAGAGAATTCCATATGAAATGGTTTAGTAATCGTAAGGTAAAAACTCATCCGTGTTTATGTGCGGCGTGGTCTTAGGAGATACCTTTATTTTCAAAAGATTTTTAAACATAAAAATTCATGTGGGTGTATTTTCCAACGTCGGTTTTCCAGAATGACTCAGGTGTTATTTTATTATAATGCTCGGGTCAGACCGAGCATAATACAAATTTAGTTTGGATGCTTTGGAGCTTTAGAAGACGATCTGGAGGCCCAGAGACGTATTCTCGTATATGGTTATTTTTCCATGGCACTCATTGTTGTATTTTATCAACAATTGTAGGGAGATGTTATGTTAACCATCTGAGCTAAAATATGTTAGTATTCTCTGATTGATGTCTATATATACATATATTACAGTTTGTTTTGTATAAAGATTTGTTGCATAGTATAGATTATTTTTTCCATTGTGGGACTCTATGTTATTTGTTTTTCCTTCTTATCTTCTTTCTTCATCTTTTCCCAAACTATCCTCCTTTACGTTCAATTTTTTATAACTAAAATTTGATGTTTATGTTATAACTTGGAATGGTATTAATTAGTAATTATAAATGAATTTAAAGATTTTGAAAAGGTGATAACAAAGTTTCAACAAATTAATTTTGGAAAGTTAAAAGCTTAAAAGAATTTGGCAATCTGTTTCAACTAATTAGTTTTGAAAAGTTAAAGGGTTCTATGGCATTTTTCTTAACTTGAAAATTTTAAGGATGGAATTCTTTTTAGTCAGGGAATATGATGACCCATAATTTTAGTCATTTGAATATGCAATATCTAATTGATTTAAATATTGAAAAGTTAATTTTTTAAAATAAATAACTTGAATTTCAAACATGGCGATTTATTTGATAATTAAATTGTTGAATTTAATATTTGAAACTATTTAAGTAATTAAATCCTGAATTTAATGTGAATAAAAATGATTTTGAAAGTTGATTTAAATTCTATTTAAATAAGAATGAAGATAATAAACTTTTAATTTAGATTTAAAAGTGATTAATTCGGTTTCTATAATAATTTGTTTTAATTAACACATAAAAATAGTCTTCCTTGGCACTGTCTCGGATTTCGATGAAACTAGTTTCATTGGATCCGTAATAATGAACTATAATATGTCATCAAATATCTTGGCGAACGGACGTATTGTTTGGTCTTCTCGAAATGCTTAGAAATTAATAAAATATAACTAGGTTTGAAAAGCTATCATCTGTATATGATCGAATTAAGTCTCGAGACTAGTTCCGTTGAGTTCAGAATAAGAGTATTACATATAGAACGTCAAGCTGCATGCCTCGACAGACATTCGATATTTTTCGAACGTATAAAATTAGATTTTTTTTGAATTCAATAATTTGACTTTAGACATACCCCTATGTCTTTACTGTGCATACCCATACTCCCTCCACGTCTTTCCCATCATCTCCCCATTATAAATAAAAATGGCTATACCTAAAATGAAGTGCCTTTCTCCATTTTGAAATTGAAAACCAAATTCAATAATCCATAGAAAATTCTAAAAAAAAAATTCCCTTGGCCTTATCTTGGTTGGATCTTCATTTTGGTAGAGGTTTGTGATGCGGGTGAGTGCGGTAGCCCAGAACAGTTTAGACGTGATTTTTAGAGTAGGTTTAAGGATGTAAGGTATTGTGGTCGACGATTCATCGAACGAAGCTTGAATTTGGTTTCATGGTATCGTAGTGCACCTAGCGATGGAGTTTTGGATGGAATGGTGAACAAATAGGAGTCACAACCATGGGGACAACGAGATGGGGCCTGGAGGACGAAAATTGCATAAGAGGCTAGGGCGTGGCGTTTTTGAGATGGTGGCGGGGCTCACGGGAAGAAAAAGATGAGGGAGGCGGTGCGGCGTAAAATCGTCGAGTGATGAAGGAGAAATCATTGATCAAAGAAGTGCATGTTTTGGGTTTACACGGTGCGTGTACAAGCGGATGATTGAGGAAAGGGAAGAAGGATTAAAGGTGGATTAGTGGAATAAATGGTGTAATTAGTGATTAAATATTATTATTTAAAATGAAATCTTGTTTAATCTATAACTCTTTCATACAAGGTCCAACCGAGACACGAATTTTTGTGTTACACTCGTAATGATGGAAGCTTGTGATGGAACTTGTTTGGTGAAATTCTAAGCTTGTTGAAATTTGGGTTAAAATCAGACATCGTTTGATTTTAGTTCCAAACCGGCAGATTTTGCTGTCAGCTGGAATTTCGATGAGTTATCTCACCTTTTTTGCTAACCAGTATATTATATAGCTGATAAAAATTATTGACTGGATGTTGGATGATTTACTGTTTTATTAGTTGGTTTCGATTTATTCCCGCCCTCGGAGCGGATGACCCATATTATGTAATTATATATTGTTTATGGTGCATGGGAATAGGTTGGAGGGATCCAACGGGATTCCTCACCACCGTTAACTTTTATCTGTATATATGTACTAATATATATATATATATATATGAGCTGTGATGCAGGAAAAGCAGTTTACAGGGATCCAATAGGATTCCTCGCAATTATTGATTTTAATTTCAACAGTATTCTTATCATATGAATTATTGGATATTGAACCCGATTGTTTGACACTTTTTGTTATGACATTGTTATATGTTTGAAACTTAAACTCTATAGTTATAAAAAATAATATCAATATTGGTTGAGCATTCGGTAGCTATTGGCCTTAAATTAGTGTTTTTAAATACTATAAATGGCCACTTGGGATTGGGATTGATTTTGAGACAGGAAATGATTTTAAATCTGAAATCGGGCTTTGAAAATATTTTGATTATGGATTTAATTTCTATTTTACTCCAACTTTATTATATACCTTTCTAAGTCATTAGAAATGTTTTAAAGTTACTTATTTATATTTAGTAAAGTTTTAAAGATACTTATTTATATTTAATATTATTTTAATGTTATTTATTATTTTTAAGCTATTTATTTATAATTAATATTGTTTTAAGGTTATTTATCAATATGTTAATATTTTTAAGATTAATTATTTAAATAATAATTATGGCTTGAAATTAATAATAATGATTATTTAATACTGTTTTAGAAATTTATATATTATTTTTATAATAAGGTTGAAAATTTATTTATTAGTATTTTATTAATAACGTCTTTGAAATTATTAATTATTACTTTAAGATATTTTAAGGTTAATAATTATTTATTTATTTACAAAGTTTATTATTAATAACTATTGTTATATTTATATAATAGTGTTTAAAGTAAATGATTATTATTATTATTTATAAATGTTTGAGATTTATAAATAGAGTTTTATAAATAGATTTAGGTTTTAGGAGGGGATTTTTATAGAATGATTTGGAGACTTAAAGGGAGATTATTTACAAGATAAAAAGAGTTTATACATGATTTTAGATATTTATAAAAGAATTTTAGAAATGGGTTTATAGACTTCTAGGAAGAATTTTATAAATAGTTGTATGGATTTATAAAGAGTTTATAAATGTTTTGGAATCTATAAAAGAGTTTATGACTGGAGATGGCGGTTGGGTTTCATAAGGGGTTTCTATAAATAGTTTTACAAACAGTTTCAGAGATTTACAAAATAGTTTTATAAATGGTTTTTGATATTTATAAGGGATTTATAAATGATTTTAAAATTGCATAGAAAGAAAATCTTTCTCAATTTTGTGAATATAGTTATAGCGTTAAGATAAGTATATAGATATTTTCTAAGCATTGAAAATATAGTAATTTGTGGCTATATCTTTGTAAAGGTATTTATATACAAGTATTACAAGGTGATTTTTATTAATAAAAAGACTAATTTAAAGGGGGATAGCGGTTACTTGTGTTCTTAACCAATGTTGGTTTTTCCTTTTGAAATAAATGCTTGATTTGGATGTGTGTATGTTGATAGTTAAATAATGACTATCAAATATGGACCCAAAACATAACTTTGGAAATATCTAGGAGAAACATGTGAGTTATATGGCACAGTCATCTCCGATGATGTTGTACTATGTGTATAAATCTCTTTTTGTTCTATTAGGACAAATGGTAAGGAAATCCATCCACTAATGGTTAGGAGGAGATCTCCCCTCTAATCTTTGACTGTTTTTTCCAAAAGAAACAGGATTTAGTTTACCGAAAACGATTAAATGTAGTTTCGAAGAAGCCAAGATCGGATATGTTATTTGAAAACCTCATCGATCCAACTAAAGCGTTTCGAAGTAAGGACATCATTAAGATGATGGAATTGAAGACCGAGCTTTTTTGAAGTGCAAGGGCTGCTTGCTACTAATCCCGAGGGTGATTCCTAAAATGGATGTAGTAGAAGTGGTGCCTTTGGTTTCATTCAGTCCCAGAACGAACTTGTGTGGATGAATGCTGGCATTGCATTGTTGCTTGGAGGGCAATGTTAGCATTCCAAGTGCGAAGTGCTATATGAAAGGTAAAACATACCGTAAAGCCTCATCAACAACCTGAAAATGACAAAAATGGGGCATGCATCGAGGCCAAGTGGGTCGCTTCCATCAGAATATTGTCTTTCTAATTCTAGATCGATTACTATCTGGTCGTGTATGCTTCGGGACCCATTAAATAAGGGGAGATCATGTACAGTACTACTAATCTCAAAATACATGCCTTTATAATTTTAGTTGTATACTTATTATGCTGGAATTTAATTAATGTAACAATTTCGGCTATGAATAATAAGCATTTATATCTTTGACACTATTATAATATCAGAGAATTTCATATGGAATGGTTTGGTTATCGTTAGGTAAAAACCTATCTGTTTTTATATGCAGCGTGATCGTACGAGATACCTTTAATTTCAAAAGATTTTTACACATAAAAATTCAACTAGGTGTGTTTTCTCATGCTTGTTTTTTAGACCGACTGGGGTGTTATTTTATTATAATGCTTGGGTCAGACCAATCACATTACAGATTTAATTTGGATGCTTTGGATATTTAAAAGACAAGTTAGAGGCCCAGAGACGTATTCACGTATATGGTTATTTTTCATGGCATTCATTGTTGATTTATCAGCAATTATGAGGACAAGTTGTTATAACTATCCGGGCGGAAATAGGTTAGTATTCTCTGATTGATGATTGTATATACATATATTACAATTTGTTTTGTGTAAAGATTTGTTGCATATAATAGATTATTCGTTCCGCTGTGAGATTTTGTGTTGTTTATTTTTCCTTCTTATCTTCTTCTTCTTCTTTTCCCTAACTATCCACCTTTCCGTTCAATTTGAGTGGGTCATGTGTGGTTTATTGTCAGTTTAAACTATATAAAAAAGTAGGTCATTACATTTTGGGTATGGATCGATTGAGCAAATATGATGCTAGGATATTTTGCTGGGATAGAAAGATATCAATTAGACACCGTGATAGTTGTGATCGAATTTTATACCCAATAGATAACTCGAGTATTGATATATATCTTTATTGGGAGCAATGAAAGTAGAAGACAAAGTGAGTATGGTTTTTGGTGTCAAGGGAATTTGCAGATGGTTTTGAGTCGGTTATAGGACTACCACTGAAATGAGCTATTTAGTTTCGCATAGATATTGTACCTATAACTGAACTTGTGAGTAGACTACATAGCAGGATGATACCTACCTAGATGAAAAAATTACAAGTACATCATGTGGACTTAGAAGGCAAGAGTTTTATTAGACCAAGCAGTTTGCCTTAGGGAGCGGCTGCAATGCTCGTAAAAAAATCAAATGGGTCATTTTGATTGTGTATTGATCATCATAAGTTGAATAAGAAGGCGATAAATAATCAATATCCTTTGCTAAAAATTGATGATTTATTTGATCAGTTGAGTGGAGTCAAAGTATATTCCCAATTAGAGTGGCTACATGGTTCCACTAATTGATAGTGGCAGAGGATAGTATTCCTTTGACGGCATTTCGAGCGAGATATGGTTCGTACGAGTGGATAATGATGCCATTCTGGTTAAAAATGCACCAGCTATCTTTGTGAGCTTGATGAATCGCATTTTCCAAGAGCACATTGATAAGTTTGTGTTGGTATTCTTTATAACATTTTGGTATATTCTAGGATGAAAGAATCATGAGATTCATCTCAGAATGGTGCTTGAGATGTTGAGGCAGTATCAACTAATTGCGAAGTTTTCAAAGTGTCATTTTTTGGAAGAAAGAAGTGAAGTTTCTTGGTAATGTAGTTTAGAGAAAAAATTGTCTATTGATCCAGCCAAGATTGAGGCCGTAAATAGTTGAAAAAGACCTAAGACGGTGACTAAGATAGGGAGTTTTCTTGAATTGGCTGGCTATTATCGAAGATTCATCAAGGGTTTCTCACGAATAGTAATCATTAACGAATAAAAGGATCAACACCCTAATTGAGTATGAAAGCACCAACCCTGTTCTTACAACACAATAATATTGAAAATAAATGTAAAAAGAGCAGAATTGGTAAAAAGACAAGAAGATTTTTATAGTGGTTCGACTGCTAATGAAACAAACATCCACTTTATAACTTTCTATTAACTGAGTGCTGTTACAAGTTGAATTGGATTACAATATAATTGAATCTCCTAAGTTAGATCAGGTCACTAGTGTAAGAGTTCACTAGAGAATCACCGTGAACCTCTAGATGACTATTGTGAGGGAGAAGAAGAGTGAAGAATAATTTCTATAGAGTTCCAATAGCCAGTCTAGAAGATCTTGTTTATGTTGCAGGTAGGATTATGTTTATAGGGGTTTAGAGAGGTATTAGGCTAGGCCACTTTTTCCAGAAGCTGGCATTTGAAAGTACGAAGATTCTCCTAAAGTTTCATAGCGAGACGACCTAATATTATGGAACGCTAGCGATCCATAGGGCATGGATCGATAGCGATCCATGGAGTTAGGGTATTTTCAGCTCATTTCAATTGGATCTTGTTTCTTGCCCTATGCAGGTACCCTCCATGCAATTTCATGATTAGATACCTTGTTTTGATGATGATTCACATATAGGTTGCATCGAACTATTACTGGAATCAAATGAATTCCCAATTCTCAAACCAACTTGCTTGGAATATCATTGAACTTGGTAGACATCCCTAGAAAACAAATTAGATCATGATGCATGAAGAATGGTTGTCCCATGAGCAACATTCATGGATCGCTGGCGATCCAAGGGTGATGGATCGCTGGCGATCCATCCCTTTAAGCTATTTTTTGTCTCTTGAGCCTTTCTTGGTTCCTTCTCCTGGTTCTTTTGATTGATTCTTAAGTTGTTTCATCCAATCATAGATGTTTTAGTTCATTTGAATTCTACTGGGTTAAAAATCAGGTAAATATTTTCCACTAGAGTATGCCTTCATTGGATATAAGACGTGCTCTGAAGTAATTGCTTTTGAGTTTCCCTTTAGTGAGGTTCAAATGATCGCGTTGAGGCCATCATGCAAATTTGGCTTTGGCAATTCAGCCATCTGTTGAGTTTTGATGTGAATTGTCGTTGGTCATAACAATGAATCGATTTCGATCCCATAACTTTCCAGATGCTTATAAATAACACGTGGATAATGCCTAGCGATTTTGGAGAAATTTGGTTGCAATTTTATGGATCACTAGCGATCCAAGGACTTAGTAGAATTTTTTGCGCAATCTCCTATTTAACTTCATATGTAACACCCCATATTTTTATATAATAAAATAATCAAATAATTACAAACAAAGAAAATAAGCATTTTTGGAATTGCCATAATTTGGCCTTAAAACTTATTCCATTGTGTTCATGGTGATTTTTCGAGCAATGTACATATACAATATGTCTCGAATGGAGTTCATATGAAAACTTATTGACGTTCAAAGTTTTGTACTGAGAAATAATTATACATGTACACGTACGTAAATATATTTGTTATAAATAAATATATGTGCGTATGAAATTCCAGAAATAACGTGCATTTGAATTTTAAAATAAACGCACGTCATAAAGGTAATTAATTAACATTGCCATCATAAAGGAAATTAATTAATATCAGTAATTAAAGACAATTAATTAACATTAGCATGTAATGTAATCAAATCAGCTATTGGAGGAAATTAATTTACATTAATTGGTCACATGTGAAATTCAAAATAGACAAGTTTTATATTGGGAAATTAATCAAGCAATTGATGGTGATTAATTAGAATAAACAAGCAACATAAAAAAGGTTAAACGTTTATAATTTATAACGTTTAAAAGTTAACGTTTATAAATAACATTTAATAAAACAAATAAGGCACATTTCAAATCCATAATAGACGTGCGTTATAAAGAGCATTAAATCAGAGAACTAATGAGAGTTAATTGGAATTAATGGGAAATATTTAAATGTTAAACGTTTATAATAAATAAAACATTAGCTACCTTTTATTCCTTTTTACATGAATAAATTAGTTAAAGAGAAGAATTCGCAAATATAGACTAAAATAGAATAACACTGGATTTACAGAAATTAGGTGTACAATAAGAAAAGTTGAAATAAAAAGAGAAAAATAGAAATTTGTAGTAAACTATTCTAAAACGGGAAAGAATAAATTAAGAGGGAAAATCTAATAACATGATTTGGAAGTAAGTGATAGATTAGTCGGTTGGTTTAGAAAAAAGAATATATTTCTATAGTTTAATATTTAAAAGATAACGATAAACGTAATTGCAAGAATAAAAGAAAGAAAAAGGTAATTAGTGTAAAATAGAGAAACTACTTTATTTTGCACTATCCAAAAAGTAAAAGAAATAATAAAAGAAATATCTTACAGTTACGAATTATTGTTTATAGCATTGTTTAGTATTAAAACATGAAAATTGGAATTTTAGCACAGTTTTTGTAACCAACCAAATAGAATAGAACTACTTCCTAGAATATAAGAAGATAAAGTGAAGAATTACAGGAAGTAAAGAAGAAATCAAGTTAATTATTAGACAAGACTAGAAGCAATCAAAAGAAATATACTTAGATCTGCAATTACTGAGCAGATAATAGAAAAAAGGCAAAGCGGGTATTATGATAAGTAAATTTATGACTGACAGACGCCAAGCAAAGATTGTCATATAATAAAAGAATTAAAGAGAATTCTATATTATAATAAAAGAAGACATACTCGAATAGAAAAGAGATGCTTGTAATTATATTTATAATATATAGATTACAAAAGGATACAGTATTGACAATTGCGAATAAAATTATAACATGAGTTATAATTAAGTAGAAAGAACAGAAAAGGCTTATTTTAAGACTTAAATTAAGTTAATAAGAAAATAGAGGAGAAATAACCGAAGAGTCTTATTTTCATAAACTTAGATCTTGGATTAAGTTAGTAAGCAAGATAATAGAAGTGACACATACCAACTGCATTTCCTTTCAGTCAGGAACTGTTGGTCTCACAAAAGTTAGGTGAGGCTGGGACAAGATTATGCTAATTAGAGTAAATAAGTAGCCAAGAGAATAATAAAAGTAAACTAAATGCATAATAAAAGATTAGACTTGGGGTCTAACAAAAGAATGAGATGCGTTTGGAGCAGCCCAAAAGATGAAGAGCTTAACGAAGCAGCTCATCACAGATTTCAGCACAGAAGAAGCACGTCCAACTTAGTTATTTTGGGCTAAGAGGAAGTACGAGACTTCAATGGAATGTGAGGGTACTCCAGGATTTCCCTTTGGGGTAGGCATAGCGAAGCAGTCTTCTAGAGGCAGGTCTGTAGGTGTTCGATCAAAAGAGTAAGCCTTGACTGCTTTTTGCATGGCAGGATTGTAGGTAGTCAAAAGGGGTTGATGTTTGGAGTAGGATATTCGTATGTCCCGGTACTTGCAAGTAAATTTTAGTGGGCATGACCCAAAGGGTAGTCCCATGCGAATATCGGGCCAGCATCAAAACCAAGAAGCGTGTTCGAGAAAGACTAGAGTTAAACTTGCAGTCCAATGATTCTTTCACTATCGAGACATTGTATGAGGGGCACGACCAATTAGATGTTTAGATTTGTTTACAGTAGGGCACAACCCCTTATCTCTTTAGAAGTCGTTCGATTAGTTGAGGGTTGGCTACTTGAGGGCCATAGTCATGATAAGAAAAGGGACGGACCAAGTAGAATATCTGTATGGTAGGCCTGACGAGGCAGTCCACTATAGAAATTGAAAATCCCCAAACGAGTTCCGTACAAGGTAGACCTTTTTAAGAGGGATTCAGGGAGTTGACAGAACAATTACTTATAATACTCAATGTACACACTAGGTGGTACATTATGGATGTTCGAGCATTAGTATAGACCAGTGCGGACGCAGTTCTACGTTTTTCATAGTAGATGACAGAACATTTGTATTGTAGGCCTTACGAGGCAGTCCTTTATAGATATAGTAACAAAACGCCATAGAAGCAAGATGATGGAGTCCTTTGCGAGGAGGATATGGAAGGTACTATGGGTAGTACCTAGGACCGATGCGGTCGTTGGGCTTATAGCTACATATATATCAGTTATTAGGTTTTGATCTACCGGGGAGTTGATGGGCACGGTTCGCGCACAAAGGAGAGAGTATTATGAACCCAATGAACCTAATATGACAGTAAATGGAAATAAAAAGTATATATAGAATTAACCTTAAAAGTGTATAACTTGTCCATTCACCAGAACTTTAGTTCTGACCCCCTCCTCATAACATCCTATATTTAGATAGATGGCAGAGATTTTCCAACTTTGAAACATTTATTTAGAAAGTGTTATTATATTGGTGAGTATTTACTTGTTATTATATTTTAAAATATAACATCCTATATTTAGATAAATGGTTTTACATAGCATATGAGATTTATTAATATTTATTTTAATTGAATACATATATTAGTATTTTTGGGTTGTAGTAACAGTGTTTTATTCCATATCTGTTTTGAACCAAATGAGTTTTGGAGATAATTTCTAAAGTGGTTTGTAGTACGCTTATTATTTAAATAAGTATATGAAAATGATTTCTTGTTATGAAGCTATTAAAACAGTTTTGAAAATGAGTTCTTTTGAAAAAGTTTGTAAGTTAAATTAATAAATTTAGTAGGAAATATCTACTGTAAGTGAATATAGATTAAACATACTTTAATCTGTTGGAATAAAATGAATAATCATAAATTTTTCTATGAATCACAAATAAAGTTGTTTTGTGCAAGTTATAGGGGAATACGCGAAAGAGGTGTATAAGGTATGGAAAGCACCATAAGTTGTATAGCCTGTTTCGAAAAAAAAATTCTTCTAATTCACACAAACAGAAATTCTACTTTAAAGGATTCATATAAGGTTTTAGCGTTAATGGTTTCTCATAAGATAAAGTAATTCCAATACATTAACGTAAAAAACCATTAAGTGTAGTAAGTTAGAAACTCCTCTGAGGTTAAGTGATTGGAAGAATTGAAGAGTTAGGAGATTTTTTATAAAATAATTGTTCTTATATACTCCAATTTTAGTAAATTTGAAAATCTATGAAAAGAAGATATTATGAAAACATGTGAGGACATTTATTTTAATCAAGAAAAAAATTTATTAAGAACAAACAAGACATGTTTTAAAGAAAAATGGTTTGGTGGAAAAGTAAATAAGTTTTTGGAAAGATAAATTTTTTAAGTAGCCAAGTACCTTTGAATTTAATAGAAACTTCAAAATAATACTTTCAAAGGCAAGAATTTCGAGATTTGATGTTTCAAAATTTTAGATGCTTTGAAGTAAAATGATAAATACCAAACCAAACCGGAATTTTAAATATGGACTAGATAGGAACCATTTCTTAGGTGTAATGGGAAAAGAGTAAGGCTATAGCAGTAATTACTCCCGATAGTAATAATAAAAGTTCCCGTAAGGTGTATAAGACACTAGTAAAAACCTAGAAATATTGCTTCAAGTATGTAGACTATAGAAAAATAGTGAAGTGATATTAGTAAGATAGTAAGACACACGTGGTTGGAAAAAATAGAGCTTAATTGAGGAAAATGAAAGGTAAAGAGAAAGTTTCCCCAAGTTTATTTGCCTTTTTAGACAGAGACTGCATAGATTGAAACCCTTATCCATTGCAGTAAATAATACTTAGAATAGAAGAGATGAATAGATCTTGTTCGTCATGAGTAACACAACGTAAGTTGATAACAGGTAATAGGCTGTAGGAGGAGCATATGAGTTACATGGATTCCTAGAGCAGGACTTTCTGTGTCAGAGTGGAAATGGTCCTAGACCTCCTTGCCCGAGATGATAACTATGTTTAGTTGCTATATTAAAAGAAGAGTAGAATAAGATAAAAGGTAACTAAATGAAAAATTGTAAGATCTAAAGAAAGAAACATAAACATCAATAGAAATAAATGAGAATTGCAAAAGAAAAACACATCTTTCACATAAATTAAGCTTAAGAAAAAGTTTGAAAAGAAAATTCTTTCTTATGTAAACCATGTTTGGGAAAGAAAATATAGATTTTATAGGATAACGGCATAAGTTCCAAGTGCGAAGAGAGAGGTACGCAAAAGTAAAATGGAGAAATGTGAAGTTTTTCCATTTTCCACCTTCTTTATAACATAAGAAATCGAATTTGAAAAATTATAAATTTCTAAAAATTAAAAGCTGTGTGGTAGGTTTGGATGTAAAATTTGTTGAACTATGCCCCTATTCAGTAGGAGTGTTGGAAAAATTAGATGAAAAATATTTTGAGTTTTCAAAAGATTGCATTCATATAGAAATTGCAAGTATATTTAGGATGTGCGCATCATGTTTAAAAAGAATTTCTAAAAGAAAAGGCATTCAAATAGGAGGTACCGCTTAGAAATTTTTGTACATGCATATATTTTATGATGTATTGCACTTTGCACAGTGACACAGATGGTTGAAAAATTGGATGTAGATAAAATGGATGTAATTAATGTGAGGAATTACATAGTTTTGCCATTTTCAAATTTCGAAGATGAAATTTCCTAAAAGGTGGGAGAATGTAACACCCCGTATTTTAATTAAATAATCAAATAATTATGAACAGTGAAAATAAGCATTTTTGGAATTTTCATAATTTGGCCTTGAAATTTATTCCATTTGTTCATGGCAATTTTCTGATCAATTTACATATGTAATATGTCTCGAACGGAGTTCGTATGAAAAAGTTATTGACGTTCAAAGTTTTGTATCATGAAATAATTATACATGTAAATGTACTTAAGTACATTTGTTATAAATAAATATATGTGCGTACAAAATTCCAGAAATAACGCACATTTGAATTTTAAAATAGACGCGCATCACAAAGGCAATTAATTAACATTTCCTTCATAAAGGAAATTAATTGATATCAGTAATTAACGACAATTAATTAACATTAGCAGGCTGTGTAATCAAATCAGCTATTAGAGGAAATTTGTTTATATTAATTGGTCACATGTAAAATTCAAAATAGACAAGTTTTATATTGGGAAATTAATTAAGCAACTGATGATGATTAAATAGAATAAACAATCAGCACAAAAAAAGGTTAAACGTTTATAATTTATAACATTTAAAAGTTAACGTTTATAAATAATATTTAATAAAACAAATAAGGCACGTTTAAAATCCAAAACAGACATGCATTATAAGAGCATTAAATCAGAGAATTAATGAGAGTTAATTAGAATTAATAGGAACCATTTAAACATTAAATGTTTATAATGAATAAAACGTTTAAAAACAAATCAGGCGTGCTCAATCTGCATCCTTTTGAACGGCCCAATTTGCATCGTTTTAAGCGGACGGGCTGTTTTGACTCTCTATAAATAAAGAGGCAGGGATAGCCTTCGAACTCATATTTTTCTAAATGGACGCAAAAGCCCAGTCACTCTTCTTTCTCCTCTAATTCTTCAGAAATTAGCTATTTTAGACTTACGCCTTCTGATTTACAAGTTGGAAATAGAAATTATAGGTCTAAAATAGAGATGTTTAAATAATGTCGTCTGAATGAGGTAAAGCTCTCAGATATGATTCTCTACTTTATTTAATTTATTTTTCTTCAATTAGATCCAGATTTCTAAATCCGTATATACCCAATTTGTGGATCCAAATAGGGTTGCAATAGGAAAGACTATGGATAATAGAACTGGGTTAGAAATCAGATCTGGAACTTGGAGTGTTTTCTTTCCAGGTGAGTGGAGTTAATTATATATCTTGTATATTTATGGTATATTATCGTTAGATTCCCGTTAAATAATTTTATTCAGTATTTATTTCAGTAATTAATTATGTTAATTAGTTATGCCGAGACTGTAAACTGTTTAAAAGAGCTTATATTTAATTATTATTTATATGGAAAAAAGGGAAATAGTAATCCAATTAAATATAAATAATATTAGGCTTGACAGTTAGAGGAAGGCATAAGCCTAAAAGTATTGTTTACATCTATTTTAAAATTTGAAATTTAACCTGTAAATGTTTGCTACTTTTTATTCCTTTTTACGTGAATAAATTAGTTAAAGAGAATAATTCACAAATACGAACTAAAATAGAAGAACACTATATTTACAGAAATTAGATATGCAATAAGGAAAGCTGAAATAAAAGGAGAAAAATAGAAATTTGTAGTAAATTATGCTAAAATGGGGAAAAATAAATTAAAAGGAAAAATCTAATAACATGATTTGGAAGTAAGTGATAGATTAATTGGTTGCTTTAGAAAAGAGAATACATTCCATAGTTTAATATTTAAAAGATAAGGGTAAACATAATTGCAGGACTAAAAGAAATAAAAAGGAAATTAGTGTAAAATAGAGAAGCTACTTTATTTTGCACCATCCAAAAAGTAAAAGAAATATCTTGCAGTTACACATTATTGTTTATAGCAATGTTTAGTATTAACACATGGAAACAGAATTTTAGCACAGTTTTTTAACCAACCAAATACGATAGAACTACCTCCTAGAATATAAAAAAATAAAGTGAAGAATTACAGGAAGTAAAGAAGAAATCAAATTAACTATTAGACAAGACTAGAACCGATTAAAAGAAATATACCTAGATCAGCAATTACTGCAGGGATAATAGAATAAAGGCAAAGCAGTTATTATGATAAGTAAATTTGTGACAGTCGGACGTAGCCCCAAGGCAAGATTGTCATATAATAAGAGAATTAAAAAATATTTAATATCGTAATAAAAGAAGACAGACTAGAATAGAAAAGAGATGCTTGTAATTATATTTATAATATATAGATTACAAAAGGATACAGTAGTGACAATTGCGAGTAAAATTATAGCATTGGTTATAATTATGTAGAAAGAACATAAAATGATTATTTTAAGACTTAATTTAAGTTAATAAGAAATGGAGCAGAAATAACATAAGAGGCTTCTTTTAATAAACTTAGATCTTGGATTAAGTTAACAAGCAAGATAATAGAAGTGGCCCATACCAACAACATTCCCTTTCGGTCAAGAACTGACGGTCTCACAATATGCAACAACCCATAATTTTATAAATATTTAATTAATTTTTTTATTTGGAAACTTTAATTTTTAAACTATTTAAGATTGAATTTTTTGAATTTTCCAATGTAAGTTTGGAATTTTTTTATAATTTATTTTCCAAATTCAATAAAATAAGCAACTTCTGAAAATTTTATATTTTGGTCAACTGAAAGTCAAAGTTTGACCACAGCTGAAATTTTTTAATTTGAATTTTTAAATACTAATCTTTTTCTTTGAAAATGTGTTTTATTTTAATATTAATTCTTCTTTTCGTTTCGTAAAATTCCGTTTTATACTTTTTAAGCTTGATAACTTTCAGCATTTCGCATGCGATTGTTTTTGAGTAAAATTTGTCTATTTTATATTTTCATTTTTCTACCTTAATTCTATTTTTCTAGTTTCTACTTTATTTATTTTTCCATTCCCTTTTCTAATGGATTTTATTTGGATTTTTGATTGGAAATTCAAATAGATTTAGGTTACTTTTGTTGGATAGGAAGTTAGGCCTTTTCATTTGCCTTAGCCTTTTTATTTTCTATTTTCCTATGTTCATTTCTCTAATTTTTATTTTCTATTTTATTTGTATAAACTTTGAATATATTCAGTTGATATTTGATTGGTTTTATTTTCAATAATAGCTTAGAAATTTCAAGGGACGTAGGTTACTTGTTTTTATTTGTTGCCTTTTTCTTTTCCCCCGCCTTTCCATTTGCATAGCCAATTACTTCCCACATCTGTAGCTGTATTTTTTGTAAACCCTAGCCGCCATATCATTATACAAATCACATACAAAATTGTTTCTCAATATCCTCATTTCCATTTGCATTTAAGAATAAAATATAGTGTTGCCTTTTTATTTTCCAAACCATTCAAACTCTTGCCTTTTATTGCCTAGCCTCTTTATTTCTTACCTTAGCCGTTCATTCCTTTAACCTGCCACTCTCTCTTTTATTTCACGTACAAACTTTCTCATATCCTCATTTTATTCATTTTCATGAAAAAAATTACAAGATCTAAAGTCATGGCTTCCTTCTTCTTTCTCCTCTTTTTCATTTTGTTTTCTTTGTCTTGCTTTAAGCTAGGCTCGGCCTCCACCTCTTAGCCGACCTCACCATCACTCCACAACCACCATGTCGGCCATCACCACCTCCTCCATCATCCCAAACCCTATCCGTGACCATTGAAGCCAAGCCTAGCCGAGCCCTATCCATCCACTTCCTCCTATATTAGCCTCGGCCACTCCTCATAAACGCTACCTACTTGCTTTGCCTTGACCACAACCCTGCCTTGCCGTGCTACTTGACCAAGATCCAACATAGAGCCGAGCCTATATGACTATGGCCGAACTAATAGGACTCAAATCTCTTGCCTTTTTGCCTTTTATGCTTTGCAACTCCACCATATCCTCACATTCTAACCTCTAGCCATAACTATTTCCATCATAGCCGAGCCTAGCATACTCATAACCATCATGACCGAGCATAAGAGGACCATGGCCGAGCCAAAGTGTGATGGGGCCGAGCCCAAATGTTGGTTAAAGCAAAGCTTGGTCATTTTATTTCATATTTTCCATTGTTTTAATTTATATTCTTTTGGATTGAATCACATACTTATGTTTGTTGTAATTGTTTGTATACAAGATCTGGATTTGACTCTTCGTTTACTCAGAAATATAGTCGTGCTTTGTCGTGCCTTTTCGTGCTTTGCGGAGTTCAGATGTGTGTTTTGACTTTGATTCTAGCTTTTAATAGGTGAGTTATCATTCTAGACTTACATACTTATATAATTGTGAAATGATGACAAGTGAATCTGTATAAACTGATATGTTATTCATATATGCCTGTGATGTGATAATACAATGTTAAATGTTGTTTATATATTTGTTACATCATCTAAGAAGCTATGTTATATTATACTGCTTGTTTTATTTATTGTATCACACTGCAAGTTCCCTATCACCATGGGGTTGAAATGATACATACCCGAACGGACATTAGAATAAGGAAAAAATCATTATGAGCTGAAATGATATGCTCGAGTGATTTTTGTTGTATCCGATTTACTTGGTATTGCGGGTTTAAAATGATAGAACCCGGATTTTTCTTTTTAAATTACGGATTGAAATGATACATATCCGTATCACTTGACCTAGGTTAGAAAATATTATACAGGCCCATGGTTATACTTTTAAATAATATTTTCCTAAAAATTTATTAAGTATTTTTAAATAATATTTCCCTAAAAGATTATTGAGTATTTTGAGTTTTATATATATATATATATATATATATATATATATATGAAATTTTAACTTAAAATTTGACTTAATGCTTTAGTTATAAAGGTGTATTGGTTTTTCTAAAATTTAAATTTTATAAAGTTAATAAGTGGTTTTAAGTTGAATTAAAGATCTTTATAGATTATAAATATCTAAATAATTGAATTTGACTTAATATGGGAGTTTTAAATCTAACCTAGTAATTGTTATGAATTTTACTTTATGAAATGGACATGTTTTGTATAATAAATAATGTACTTTGAATTGATAAAATGGAATACGGTTATAATTGGACATTTGTAATAAAATTTATTTCACTAGAAAATCATAGTTAATCGATGTCTAAATGAATAGATCTAGAAGGAAAATTTAATTGCTATATTAACTATGATAAAATGGGTTGTGAAATGTTATGTTTTACAAAATAAATAGTTATGATTTTAAATTGGAAAAATGTATCTTAAATAATGACTTTTTTTGATAAATGGAACTTGGGTTTTTAAATAAAAAATTTAGGTTAAGTAAATAAATGAAAACTTAGTTTTATTTACGAAGTGGGTAATTTTAAAATAAAACGTTAAGTTATTTGTTAAAGTAGAGTCAAGAAAGAATGTACTTCTGACATAACAAATGAATCTTAGTTTAAATTGGATATTTATTGATAAAATTTTATTTCATTAAATCATAAGTTGAATGATATCCAAATGAATATTTTTGAAGCGAAAAATATGATTTTCGTGTGTTAAAATGGTTAAAATTGATGTTTTAACGTTTTTGAAATTTATATTAAATCTGGAATTAGCATTGGTAGCACTTCAGAAATGTTGTGATCTGAAGACAACATTTGTTAAGTGCTGTCATTTCTGGAAATAAACTAAGTTCTGAAATAATAAGAGCTACTGTAGTGCTTTGCAAGTGCTGTTATTGCTGAAGCCAAACTATATTTTGAAATAACTAAAGTGCTACTGCAGTACTTTGTAAATGCTGTTATTCCTGAAAGTAAACTGTTTTGAAGTAATAACTAAATACCTACCGTAGCACTTTGTAAGTGCTGCTGTTTCTGAATTTCACAATGTTTTTGAATTTCTAATATATCTACCGCAATATTTCATAAGTGCTGTTGTAGCTAAAATTTACAATGTATTGGAAATTTTATTATTAAAAGAATGAACTTAGAAATGCTACAACTTTGAAATGAATATTATTTGACATTGAATTTAAATAATATAAATGAATATAATTGACATTGAATTTAAATGGTTTAAATAAACATGTTTCAAAGTGTTTGGTTTCAAAGTTGTTATAACTTGAAAGTAATATAGCTTAGAAATGAAATTATTGGAAATTGTACTTAATTAAGATTGTCTTTAAATATACTAATTTGAACTTATTGAAAGTTAAGATTTAAGAATATGACTTTATAAAGTGGTTTGGTTTAAGATAATTTAAAGGAATATTTCAAGTAAATAAATTGAAGGAATATTCGATGTTTTGGAAATTTGGGTTTATTTAAATGATATATTGATTTAGTTTTGGGATTTAAATGATATATTATTACTTTGGGTTTATGAAATGGAAATGATGTTGATTTGGTTTTGAAATGAAATAATATAGTATTTATTTTGAAATGGATATGATATTTTGGTTTTGAAGTATAAATGATTTTGAAATAAATATCCAAGGGTTATAATAACATTGGGTTGTTAAAGAGATCAGGATCGGAAGTTGTCATATTCTCTGCCAACTCTGAAAACCACTTTAACAAACGTGTATGCGGTGGAGATTCCAGAATGAAGTAGGATGGTGGCGGCGTTCCTTGAGGTATATACGTGGATCCGACTTTCATGAGTTGGCATAAGGTGACTAAAACAGGAGCGATTGACGAGTTAAGAAGGTAGCACCTTTTATCGGACACACTCCTTTGATACCATTCTATTACTTTGTGATTGATTGGGGCCCTTTTGATTTTAGGGGTGTGGCACGAGGTAGGCGGTAGTAGCTGCTACGCGTTACCACCGGCCCGGAAGCGTAATTGGTATATCTACCTTGGCATTTCCTAGTTATGCCGTGTCACCTACCCTAGCACGCCTTGTACGAGTTTGGTTTTCTCCCGTAGCCCATGGAGCATCTTCTGGTGGCTTCCCGATTAGGGGGACTATGATACTAGATGGACTACTGGTACTATTACTGTGTTAAGGGGAATATTGGATCACTCCTTAACACTATTTAAAAGTAAGTTTACTTAACTATAGACATTATTACAATAGCGAAATATTACTACATAGTAAATAGTTTAACAGATCCTTAGAGGATGGGCGGTCCCAAGCATCCTTTAAGTTATTTGTACCTTTCTATTACAGTTCATTTGAGTTGGTTTACATTGTATAAGTATATATGTACTGACTCGAGTGTTTTATGTTTTGCTTTACGCTCGTGTCAGACTGAGTGATACATCATTCGAGACTCACCTATGGAGTTGGAGCTTCACTTGGAGATTAGGCTATCTATTTCACTTTCGGTTATCCAGTTGATTCCAGTAATGTATTCAGCTGTGCAATTGATTATTGTATTAAATTTCTATTGTACCTTGTATAACTCTGATGTATTTATATAGGAGCTTCATGAACTACTATCTCTTTGCTTCCGCTGCATTATATTACTCTGGGTCTGTGATTCTGTGATTTATTTATTTGCTGTATATTCCGAGATTTGCCAAATTTATTTTACAATTTGGTATTTTGAGTAATTCAAGTCCGATATGCGTGGATGCGAATGGTTGAAAATATCTAGTCATTACATTTGGTATCAGAGCTTTGGCTCTAGGCAATCTTAGCATATATGGTAAACTTATTTACAGAGTCACTTTCATTCGAGCTTGAATCTCTTTCTTTTTGACTCGGTTTCCTTTGAATTTTGGAACGTTCCCTACAGTTCCAAAATTCATTCTTGTCCCCCACTATTCATCTTCTTTTGATTTGGAGTATCCCATAATTCCACTCCGGATGATCTTTACAATGAGTCGACGGTCTTGCCAATCTTTGATTGATTTGTAAAGAGGTGAAGCTCCTTTACAATAGGCATCGATTCACCAGAGATTTGTATATCCTCGGTTAGATGCTAGTATCTGTTGCTGTCCTGAATTCTACCATTTGAGATCAAATGTGGGTTTTCCTAGGAATTCTACATTGATCTAATTCTTGAGGTCACGGTTGACCCGGTTAAGGTTTCCCGCGATTTATATAAGCTTATCCATTTCCTTGTTCGGTTACTTAATCATCTTATCTTTTGTTCTAACTTATCCTCAAGTCAAAATTTTCTTTGATTTTGGGTTGATCAAATTTGAATCTCTATCCTTGCTTTGAAAAGCTATACTTGTATAGTGTATTAGTAAATCTATATTTAAATGTTTTATATATTGTGTTGTTTGAGTTGTTGATGTTGATATGGGTTTTCGATCGATTCGTCTGATCAACGCTATCGATAGGATCTCCAAACACTTGAACAGAGAAAACCGACACAATATAGTTTTCAAATTTAGTAAATGAAATAAATTTGGTATAATTATATTATATATGTATATAAGTACAATTTTCTGAATTTTGATAGTTAATTGAATTGAATGATAAGAAATAATATTTGACTTTATATAAATAATTGAACTATAAGATATGGCTATAAATTAATTTGAAAATTTAAAAGAATTTGAACAAGAAACTAAGAATTTAATTTCCTATGATTTCAAACATTGTGTTTAAAATTTTAAAGGTATATTATATAAATTATTTAAAGTAGAAATTGTTTCAAAGAATTTATAATTTGTAAATCAGTGCATTTCTCTTTGTCGCTGGGAAGTAATTTTGTTGACGACTACAGCATCATCGACATTCATTTTCGAGTTTCGAAGTAAAGAGACCATTCTGTAATTTAGCTACAGTCCCGTGTTGGAGAATTAAATTGATTTGGATTTCTAAAATATGACTTGATTTATAATATATGTGATATATGATTTAAAAACTGATTTGATATATATTGTGTATATTTATTTATCTCTAATTGTTTAAAGTTAAACTGAAATTTAATTCTTAAATTTTATCTCAAAGGATAATTTCAATTACAAAATGAAACCAAAATTTTGAATAAATATGTAAACTTGAAATATTGAATTAAATTTTTTTTATTAGTATAATATTCTGTTACATTCCAATATAATTTACCTTAATTTTTAAAAGTTAACAATGTAATTGGATAATATACAGTATGAAAGGATTTTTAAAAATAAAATTTGAGTGGTTACAATAAATGTTATACACTTAAATTTTAGTTATAAAAAGATTAATATAGGGGTAAATATAAAGAAAGGTTAATTGAACAAAATACAATATAAATGGTGTTAAAGGAATTTATAAATAAATTGGAAATTGGGATAGTTATAATAAAAATGTAAATACACTTAATGTATGTGATTAGATATATTAAGTGGAATAAATATAAAAATAATTTGTAATAAAGAAGAATTAAATTGGTTGAATAAAATATGATTATAATAAATGACTATGCAAATTTATGATTTTAGAAATTAGTAATTTAAGATAACTAGATAAGATAATCAAGTTAGAAATAGTTAAGATTTAATTAAATTAGGTTAAATTAAATGGATGAAATCAATTATTAATTTATGTTGAAATTTTTAGGGTTTTAAATTTATTATCCTATCTCGTTTTCCTTGTTTTCCCCTGCCTCATTCCTTTTAGAGGACGAAAAGCTTTGAGTGGGGGAGAGTGAAAACTCATAATTTTGTAAATATTTTAATCAATTTTTTTTTACTTGGAAACGTTAATTTTTAAACTATTTAAGATTGAATTTCTAGAATTTTCCAATGTAAGTTTGGAATTTGTTTATAATTTATTTTCCAAATTCAATCAAATAAGCAATTTCTGAAATTTTTATATTTTGGTTAACTGAAAGTTAAAGTTTGACCACAGTTGAAAATTTTAAATTTTAAATTTTAAATTCTAATCTTTTTCTTTGAAAATGTATTTTATTTTAATATTAATTCTGCTTTTCGTTTCGTAAAATTCCGTTTTATACTTTTTAAATTTGATAACTTTCAGCATTTTACATGCGATTGTTTTCAGTAAAATTTGTCTATTTTATATTTTCATTTTTCTACCTTAATTCTATTTTTCTAGTTTCTATTTTATTATTTTTCCATTCTCTTTTCTAATGGATTTTGTTTGGATTTTTGATTTGAAATTCAAATAGATTTACGTTACTTTTCTTGGATAGGAAGCTAGGCCTTTTTATTTGCCTTAGCCTTTTTATTTGCCTTAGCCTTTTTATTTTCTATTTTCCTTTGTTTATTTCTCTAATTTTTATTTTCTATTTTATTTGTATAAACTTTGAATATATTCATTTGATATTCGATTGGTTTTATTTTTAATAATAGCTTAGAAATTTCAGGTTACATAGGTTACTTGTTTTTATTTGTTGCTCTTTTCTTTTCCCTTACCTTTCCATTTGCATAGCCAATTACTTCCCATATCTCTAGCCGTGTTTTTTGTAAACACTAGCCGCCATATCATTTTACAAATCACGTACAAAATTGTTTCTCAGTATCCTCATTTCCGTTTGCATTTAAGAATAAAATATATTGTTGCCTTTTTATTTTCCAAACCATTCAAACTCTTGCCTTTTATTGCCTAGCCTCTTTATTTCTTACCTTAGCCGTTCATTCCTTTAACCTATCTGCCACTCTCTCTTTTATTTCACGTACAAAGTTTCTCATATCCTCATTTTATTCATTTTGTGTAAAAAAATACAAGATCCAAAGTCATGGCTTCCTTCTTCTTTCCCCTCATTTTCATTTTGTTTTCTTTGTCTTTCTTCAAGCTAGGCTCGGCCTCCACCTCCTAGATGACCACACCACCACTCCACTACCACCATGCCGACCATCACCACCTCCTCCATCATCTCAAACCATAGTCGTGACCATTGAAGCAAAACTCCATCACCATAGTATTGAAACCAAGCCTAGCCGAGCTATATCCATCCACTTCCTCCTATATTAGCCTATGTCACTCCTCACAAACACCACCTACTTGCTTTGCCTTGACTACAACCCTGCCTTGCCGTGCCACTTGACCAAGATCCAACATAGGGCCGAGCCCATATGACTATGGCTGAACCAATAGGACCCAAATCTCTTTCCTTTTGCCTTCTATGCTTTGCAACTCCACCATCTCCTCACATTCTAACCTCTAGCCATACCTATTTCCATCATAGCCGAGCCTAGCATACTACTAACCATCATGACCGAGCAAAAGAGGACCATGGACGAGCCAAAGTGTGATGTGGCCAAGCCCACATGTTGGTTAAAGCAAAGCTAGGTCATTTTATTTCATATCTTTCCATTGTTTTAATTTATATTCTTTTGTATTGAATCACATACTTACGTTTGTTGTAATTGTTTATATACAAGATCTGGATGTGACTCTTCATTCACTCAAAAATATAATCATGCTTTACCATGCCTTTTCGTGCTTTACGGAGTTCGGATGTGTGTTTTGATTTTGATTCTAGCTTTTAAAAGGTGAGTTATCACTTTAGACTTACATACTTATATAATTGTGAAATGATGACAAGTGAATATGTATAAACTGATATGTTATTCATATATGCCTGTGATGTGATAATATGATGTTAGATGTTGTTTATATATTTGTTACATCATCTGATAAGCTATGTTATATTATATTGCTTGTTTTATTTACAGTATCATACTGCAAGTTCCCTATCACTATGGGTTGAAATGATACATACCCGAATAGACATTAGAATAAGGAAAAAATCATTGTGAGATGAAATGATAGGGTCGAGTCATTTTTATTGTATCTGATTTGGGATTGCGGGTTTTAAATGATAGAACCCGGATTTTGCTTTTTAAATTGCAGATTGAAATGATACATATCTGTATCACTTGACCTAGGTTAGAAAATATTATACAGGCCCATGGTTATACTTTTAAATAATATTTTCCTAAAAATTTATTAAGTATTTTTAAATAATATTTCCCTAAAAAATTATTAAGTATTTTGAGTTTTATAAATATATGAACTTTTTACATAAAATTTGATTTGATGCTTTAATTATAAAGGTGTATTGGTTTTTCTAAAAGTTAAATTTTATAAAGTTAATAATTGGTTTAAAGTTGAATTAAAGATCATTATTGATTATAAACAACTTAATAATTGAATTTGACTTAATATGAGAGTTTTAAATCTAACCTAGTAATTGTTCTGAATTTTACTTTATGAAATGGACATGTTTTGTATAATAAATAATGTATTTTGAACTGATAAAATGGAATACGGTTATAATTGGACATTTGTAATAAAATTTATTTAACTAGAAAATCATAGTTAATCGATGTCTAAATGAATAGATCTAAAAGGAAAATTTGATTGTCATATTAACTATGATAAAATGTTTTTTTTGTGGAATGTTATGTTTTGCAAAATAAGTAGTTATGATTTTAAAATTGAATAATGTATCATAAATAATGACTTAACTTGATAATTGGAAATTGGGTTTTTAAATAAATTTTTTAGGTTAAGTAAATAAAGGAAAACTTATTTTTATTTATGAAGTGGATAATTTTAAAATAAAATGTTAAGTTATTTGTTAAAGTAGAGTTAAGGAAGAATATACTTTTGACTTAACAAACGAATCTTAGTTTAAATTGGATATTTATTAATAAAATTTTATTTCATTAAATCATAAGTTGAACGATATCCAAATAAATATTTTTGAAGCGAAAAATATGATTTTCATAAGTTAAAATGGTTAATATTGAAGTTTTAATGTTTCTGAAATTTTATATTAAATCTGGAATTAGCATTGGTAGCACTTCAAATATGCTGTGATCTGAAGACAGCATTTGCTAAGTGCTGTCATTTCTGGAAATAATCTAAGTTCTGAAATAATAAGAAGTATTGCAGCCCTTTTTAAGTGCTGTTATTGCTGAAGCTAAACTATAATTTGAAATAACTAAAGAGCTACTACAACACTTTGTAAGTGTTGTTGTTGCTGAAAGTAAACTGTTTTGAAATAATAACTAAATACCTACCGTAGCACTTTGTAAGTGTTGCTGTTTCTAAATTTGACAATGTTTTTGAAATACTAGTATATCTCTGTAACATTTTATAAGTGCTATTATAGCAGAAATTTACAATGTATTGGAAATTTTATAATTAAAAGAATGAACATAGAAATGCTACAACTTTAATGAATATTATATGACATTGAATTTAAATAATTTTAATGAATATAATTGACATCGAATTTAAATGGTTTAAATAAATATGTTTCAAAGTGTTTGGTTTCAGAGTAGCTATAACTTGAAAGTAACATGGATTTGGAAATGAAATTATTGGAAATTGTATTTAATTAAGAAATGTCTTTAAATATATAAATTTGAACTTATTGGAAGTTAAGATTTAAGAATATGACTTTATAAAGTGGTTTGGTTTATGATAATTTAAAGGAATATTTCAAGTAAATAAATTGAAGGAATATTTTATGAGTTGGAAATTTGGGTTTATTTAAATGGTACATCGCTTTAGTTTTGGGATATAAATGATATATTATTACTTTGGGTTTTTGAAATGGAAATGATGTTGATTTGGTTTTGAAATGAAATAATATAGTATTTAGTCCGAAATGGATATGATATTTTGGTTTTAAATTATAAATGATTTTGAAATAAATATCCATGGGTTATAATAACGTTGGGTTGTTAAAGAGACCGGGATCGGAAGTTGTCATACTCTCTGCCAACTCCGAAAACCACTTTAACAACCGTGTATGCGGTGGAGATTACAGAATGAAGTAGGATGGTGGTGGCGTTCCTTGAGGTATATACATGGACCAGACTCTCATGAGTTGGCATAAGGTGGCTAGAATAGGAGCGATTGACGGGCTAAGAAGGTAGCACCTTTTATCGGACACACTCCTTCGATACCATTCTATTACTTTGTGATTGATTGGGGCCCTTTTGATTTTGGGGGTGTGGCTTGAGGTGGGCGATAGTAGCTGCTACGCGTTACCACCGGTCCGGAAGCGTAATCGGTATATCTACCCTGGCATTGCCTAGTTGTGCTATGTAACCTACCCTAGAGCGTCTTGTATGGGTTTAGTTTTCTCCCGTAGCCCATGGAGTATCCTCTGGTGGCTTCCCGCTCACGAGGGACTATGATACTGGATGGACTACTGGGACTATTATTGTGTTAAGGGGAATATTGGGTCACTCCTTAACACAATTTAAAAGTAAGTTTACTTTACTATAGACATTATTATAACAGCGAAATATTACTACATAGTAAATAGCTTAACGGATCCTTAAAGGATAGGTGGTCCCAAGTATCCTTTAAGTTACTTGTACCTTTCTATTACAGTTCACTTGAGTTGGTTTACAATGTATAAGTATGTATGTCCCGACTCGAGTGTTTTGTGTTTTGCTTTACGCTCGGGTCAGACTGAGTGATACATCATTCGAGACTCACCTCTGGAGTTGGAGCTTCACTTAGAGATCCAGTTATCTACTTCACTTTTGGTTATCTAGTTGATTCCAGTTATTTAGTTGATTCCAGCAATGTATTCAGCTGTGTACTTGATTATTGTATTTAAATTCTGTTGTACCTTGTTTAACTCTGATGTATTTATATAATAGCTTCATGAACTACTATCTCTTTACTTCTGCTACATTATATTACTCTAGGTCTGTGATTCTGTGATTTATTTATTTGCTATATATTTTGATATTTGCCAAATATATTTTACAATTCGGTATTTTGAGAAATTCAAGTCCAACATGTGCGGATGCGAAATGTTGAAAATATCGGATCGTTACACAATAATTAGGTGAGGCCAGGACAAAATTATTCTAATTAAAGTAAATAAGTAGAAAACAGAACAAGAAAAGTAAACTAAATGAAAAAAAAGATTAGGCTTAGGGTTTAATAAAAGAGTGAGACGCGTTTGGAGCACCCCAAAGGATGAAGAGCCTAACGTAGCAGTTCATCAAAGATTTCATCATAGAAGAAGCACGTCCAACTTAGTTATTTTGGGCTAGAAGGAAGTACGAGACTTCAACGGGACGTTAGGGCACTCTAGGATGTCTCTCTGGGGTAGGCACAGCGAAGCAGTCCTCTAGAGGTAGGTCTGTAGGTGTTCCATCAAAAGAGTGTGCCTTGACTACTTTTTGCACGGCATGACCATTGTAGGCAGTCAAAAGGGGTTGATGTTTGGAGTATGATATTCATATGTCCCAGTACTTACAAGTAATTTTTAGTGAGCAGGACCCAAAAGGATAGTCGCATGCGGATATCGAGCCAACATCAAAACCAAGAAGTGAGTTCGAGAAAGACTAGAGTTAAACCTACAGTCCAATGATTCTTTCACTATCGAGATAATGGATGAGGAGCGCAGCCAATTGGATGTTTAGATTGTTTGCAATAGAGCATAACCACATAGATCTTTAGAGGTCTTTCGATTAGTTGAGAGGCGGCTGCATGGAGCCATTGCCACGATAAGAAAAGGGACAGACCAAGTAGAATATCTATATTGTAGGCCTAACGAGGTAGTCGTTTACATAAATAGAAAATCCCCGATTGAGTTCCGTACAAGGTAGACCTTGTTAAGCTTGATACAGGGAGTAGAAAAAACGATTACGTATAGCCCTCAAGGTATGCACTGGGTGGTACATTGTGGATGTCCGAGCATTAGTATAGACTAGTGCGGACGCAATTTTACATTTTCATAGTACACGACGGAACATCTGTATTGTAGGCCTTACAAGACAGTCCTTTATAGATATAGTCATAGAACGCCATAGAAGCAAGACGATGGAGTCGTTTACGAGGAGGATACAGAAGGTATTATGATTAGTATATAGAACTGATGCAGTCATTGGGCTTATAGCTACATATATATCAGTTATTAGGTTTTGATCTACTAGAAAGTAGATGGGAACGATTCACGTATAGAGGTGAGAGTATTATGAACCCCATGAACTTAATATAACAGTAGTTGGAAATAAAACGGTATATGTAGAATTAAGCTTAGAAGAGTTACTTTGTCCATTCACCAGAACTTTAGTTTTGACTCCCTCATAACATCCTACAGGTTAGGTAGATGACTGAGACTTTCCAGCTTTGAGACACTTGTTTAGAAAGCGTTATTCTATTGGTGAGTTATTTACTTACTATTATATTTTAGTCAGTTCTGTTGTGAGATATTTATCCGAGCTTTGATATATTTGTCTTTGCCTATTTGCAGGATACTAGAAACCCAACTCGGTCTTCAGTGGGCTTCAATTTTAGCATTTTTGGAAAAAATCCAGACCCATTGGAATTTGGGTTGTTACATCATACGAGCCAATTTTCCACCATTCTATATTTTCACTTGCGAGCCAAGCCTTTTACCTTAAGACCAGATCCAAAGTCTTTAAAACCCAAATTTGTCTCCACCATCGCGGCCGTTTATCTCCACCACCGAAGCTTCTTATCATCGACCCCACTGACTTCGTCGTCGCCTTGATCTAACCCTTAGCTTTTGAAACATTGTTTACTTAGATCACCCCGACCTTGCCCGCTTGGATCGCCGTCAATCTTATCTACCTTGGATGGCCAACAACCTGAGTTCAACCGTGTTCTCCTTTTGACTTTTGAGTAGAAGTGGGTGCTGTAGATTTTGGCATTTGTTTAGCGATTTGGTATTGAAGTTGTGTTGGTAACAGATGCAATGGAGAATTCGATTTGATTGCGATTTTATGGAAGAAGATAGTAAATCAAGTCTTGAGTTCTTCATGGAATGAAGCTCGGGTTTTTCCCCGGTTCTTGACATGTTTTTCTATCTTCATTCGCAGAATCAGAATTAACTTGCACCGAATCACATTGTTGATCCGGTACGGCGTCTTGCAGATTGATTTTTTTTGGGCGGTGATAATAGCTTAGGATAACATCTTGTTTGTCGCTCATGCTGTTATCACTTTCCAGAAAACTAACATCGACTTATGCTAAGAATTCTCTACTCGATTCGGGCCCATTGATTGATAGTTTCTCACTTTGGATTGGTCCTATCATTGCACAATTTGCGTACCTAGAATAGGAGAGCTTTCTGTGTCGCTTCGAATAGCGGATCCATTATCGACCATTAGTCTATAACGGGTAATTGTAGGAGGAATAACTTTAATAAATGATAAGAAAGCTCTTTTCTTTCATCGCAGCCAGTAAAATATCTACATAGGATAGAGCATTTGTAGTTTTCGAGGACACTGAGCCTATCCCACATGGATAACACACTTCACTTGGCTTAGTCCAAAGCTTGAAATTCCATGTGTCGACATAAATCGATATGTTTTCAAAATCATAGTGTTAAGCGTAGAGGGACTTTAGTTATAAATATAATTAACTGAACGCGTTAGATACAAGTTCTGTTTTATAGAATGAAGCACCCTTCATGTAACATTCCCTATCTAGAGGCCCAAAACTAAGCGCTGTAGATGCTAAAGTCATCCACAGTATTAACTTCCGACGACTAAATATGGCTACGTTAATGGTATCCATAATATTAGAAGCACTTGAATATGAAACAAAATCACATATTTCAAAAACAACATTTTACAGATTACATTTTGAAACACATGTTTCACATTCTAATTACATAACCCATAATTGTTTCCTAGGTAATGATCAAATATAATTATTACAAAATATACCAAGAGCGATATATGAAGATGCCCCCTTGGATGACCATAGTACTATATAGACATAACTGTCTTAAATACAACACAACGGAATAAAACAAAACAAAAACAGCAACTCCTAAATAGCTATCCGTCGGCCGTCTGCTCCTCTTCGGAAGCTTTATTCATCAACCTACTACAACGTGTAAATTCTTAACCCTCAACCTACTCAAATCAATTTTGAGCATCCGAGAGTTTATGGGGGAAAACATAGACTTCGAATCAGACATAAAGCCTGGTGTGAATAATACTATACATCTCGGTTATTTGATATTAATCGAGACCACGCCGTTTAGCGAAATGGGTTTCCCCTCACTAATATCCTTTTAAAACATATGTTTTGCAAACCTTTATCCTGCAACCAAGACTGGTTAAAACTGTAAAACATTATTATGTAAATATATATATCAGGCAACAAATGAACCATCTTTCCAAATCTTTCCAAATATTATAGTTTTGTTTGGCTAACTACTGATCTTTGGCTGACTCGGGCCTACCAGACAATATAATATCTTCTAGATGGTTTGTCCTTAACTATCTGTTTAATACTCCTCTTCTAGACAGTCTGTCCCTAACTTAACATCTCCCAGGGTCACCTGATCCTAATAGTTTTGCGGGCTCACTAATAACCTATCTATATACAAATATATATTCCCTTCTGTTGTAATCATAATTTTAGTCTTATCTGTGACAAAGCCTTACACACTAGAATTTAAATTTAAATTATATATGTTTATCCAGTCAACTTCAGCCGAAATTATATCACATCAGCTGCTTCCCTTCATTTCAAGTCACTGTAGCCAACCTTTCCTAACACGCATCCTTCAACTTTATATCCGTCCTTTTCCTTCCATCTTCTTCAGTTCAGAACGAAACAAAAAAAAATATAAGTAAATGGCCGTGGAAATCAACTGAACGAAATTTATTTTCGTTTGAAAAAAAAGAGGGGAAAAGAAGGGGAAATCGAACCGAGCTCCTTCGAAAACTCGTTATTCCCAAATCAAAGAGTAGAACAAACCATGGACGAAGCCTTTTTTTTTCTGGCTTCATTTTCAATGTCAAGGTGAAATCAAAATCGAGCCGAGCTCGTACTCAAGAGAAATTACTGATTTGAGTTGAACGTATTCGTTCGTCGCGATTGGACGCGAGGTTTTCTCGAGCGATGGTGATATCAGAGGCAACGAGGAGGAACCGATGGAGGCGGCACTTCGATTTGAGTGGAGGCGCCGCGAGTTTGAGAAGACCTGAGCACCTCGTGTGTGACTTCATTAGCGGTGACGTGGTGATGATGGCGCGAGAGGCTAGGGTTTTGCAGTGGGATGAGCTCGGCCAAGCACGTTTTGAATTTCGAGCAAAAGCTCGGTGATAGTGAATCCCTGTTCATGTGTGAGGTATCGATTTGTTTTAATTTAATTAAGTAATTAATGTTTACGCATACATGTTTAAATATATAGATAGAAACAGGAAATAGGATATAGATAAAATTTGGATAATAGATAGGAATTTTGAATACTGAAAAGAAGTTATATAAATTAGATTTTAGATTTATATAAACGAGTTTTAAGTGAACGAATTTAAAGTAAATATATATATGTAAACTTATCTATTTAAAAATATATATACACATGTCTTCACTAACTAGTTTATTGTTAATAATGTATGATGAAGATACTAACTTATTGAATTCTTTTAGGTACTAAAAATATTTTATAAAAAGGAAATCAGCTTAAAATTAAATTATTAGTCTAGGATAAAAGCATTGGATAATTAAATTTATATACGAAAATTTAATGGTCGATTTATTCGAATATTAATAAAAATCATCTAATGTTTACCAAGGTCAAAAATTGGGAGATAATGATCGAGATGGAATTGGATTGCAAATTAAAAGTCAAAGGTGAGTTAATCTCACTCAGCTGATTTTAAATTTAAATGATTAAATTTAAATAATTGTTTGAATGGTTAAATTGATTGTTGTGTTATAGTGTGGTATAATTTGGAATTGGTATTTATGCTGTGCTAACGTCTGTGGACGCAGGGAACAGGTTGGAGGGATCCAACTGGATCCCTCAGAATTTATTTAAATTATTTAATACCCTCTGTTGTGATTATTTTATATTCGGTGATAAATATTATTGATAATTGGAATATTGGATGTTACGGTTTACTTGAATATTACGGTGCACTAAGTTATCAAGATATATATAGAACTGGATTTTGGAAATAAAATGAAGAGAATTTGTAAGTGAAATAATTATAGAAAATTTAAATAAATTAAGGATAAATTAGATAAGAATAATAGTAGTTTTAAATTCTAACAAATAAATTCCGTATATGAAAAGGAAATTTTGAATAAACAGAAAGTTAATGAATTTTTAACCTCAGTGGTATTATTTAAAGAACAAAACATTTATTTAAAAGTTAAAGATTTAAATTATTGAAAGAATAAAGAATAAATTGGAAGAAGCTGAAATTGGTATATTTCAGTTGAATGATTTAAAAATCAAACGGAAAATAATAATAATAAAAATAAAGTCCATAATTTATGAATTTTGAAATGAATTGAGTAATTAAAGAAACTTATTCCAAATGAAGTAAGTTGGAAGTCAATTTGGGAAAATTGATATATGTGATTGGAACTGGGATTTTTCCATGAATAACCAAGTACGTTTTCAAAGTTAATTTTTTTTAAATATAAGTAAGAGTTTTAAAGTTGTTTAAAAAAAAGAAAGAAGCAAGTTTTGGGAAAATTTATTATTTCTAATATTTAAATTGTAAAGAAAGTATTTCCTTTTAATCTATGATGGTAATAATTATTTGAAAAGTGACTCGGTATTTGTTTTTAATGTGTAAATCTAGTTTTATATTTTATTAAGTAACTTTATTCATATAGTATGTATTTTAAACAATTCTTGAAGTAGTTTTAACTTAAATGTTTTAAAAGTAAATTCCAAAGTAAATATTTTGTTTAATTTATTGTCGAAATAATTATTTAAAGAATGAATTGGTATTTTGTTTAAAGAAGAAAATCTAATGTATAGTTGTAAAGAACCTTATTTTTGTTATTTCTAAAGTATTAGTATAAACTAAGTATTAAAGTAATTTTTCTAAATTAAATGTTTAACATATTTTTCAATAAAGTGTTTTTTTAAATTTACTTTTAAATCTCAAGTTTTGTGCTTGGTGATTTCAGTGGAAATAGAAAATATTTGGGGAAGTTTATTCTGGAAAAGAAAGATAGTTTGGAACTGTTTTCAAAGGATTGGAAATAGAAATATATCTTGTAAAGATATTTTGAGATAAA
Source organism: Allium cepa (assembly GCA_030765085.1). NCBI lineage: Eukaryota > Viridiplantae > Streptophyta > Magnoliopsida > Asparagales > Amaryllidaceae > Allium > Allium cepa. The sequence goes on from CM060943.1 coordinate 739,422,874, forward strand.
TAAATAATTTGGGAAATTATTTATTGTTGGATGGTTGTTTGTGAATAATAATTGATAGTTAAATAACCGACTATCAATATTGGCCAAATACGTTGATCGTTTCGAAGACACCGGGATCGAGATTTATTTCTCGAAAACCACTTCGATCCGGTTTGTACGTTTCGTGGAAAACGAGTTTGGATTCGAAGATGGAGCAGTGAAGTGCAAGGGCTAGTCGCTACTAATCCTAAGGATATTTCCAAAATGGATGTAGTAAGAGTAGTGCCTTCGGTTCCGTTCGAACCCGGGACGGACTTGTATGGATGAATGCTTTCGAAATATCGTCAGGTGGACGATGGGCATTCTAAGGGATATGTTAAAAAAAGGTAACGCTTAGCCTCAAGCCTCATCAAATGGGAATGACTGATAATCAGAGGTTATGCAGCAACGCTAGGTGGGTAGCACCCAAGCAGGGTGAGGTCATCTCTGCCTAGATGTCCCTTTTATTTCGGCTTAGTGGGCGGTTGCTGATTCCAACCACAGGGTGATCTCACTCGGGATTATCCAGTAAGGGGTAGTCCCAGCCTTGTGTTGTAGGGGAGCGGGCTTACTCCTCGGTACTGTGATCTAGGCCACGTACTGTGACAGGTGGTACCCCAGTACCTAGTCATTAATTGGAAATCCATTCTCCCTACGAGCCTTGTACGAGTTTTGTTTGTATTACCCACTCTGTGGCTAGTAGCTGGAATCTAATGAATGTAACAATTTCGGCTATTTTATAAGTATTTGTATATAGACCCTATGATAATATCAGAGGATTTCTATAAAAAATGTTTTAGCTATCGTAATGTAAAAACCCGACATGTTTATTTGTGGCGTGGTCTTACGAGATGCTTTTCTTTTCAAAGGATTTTTGAAATGTTAATAATCAATTGGGTGTGATTTTCTCACGTTGGTATTCCAGACTGACTCGGGTGTTATTTAACTGTAATGCTCGGGTCAGACCGAGTATTATAGGATACAGGATTTGATGCTGTGGAGCTCAAGAGACGAGCTGGATGACGATACGTACTTACGTACTTGTTTATATATATTCCGCTGTGTTGAGTTGCTGTGTATCCATTTGTATGTTATTGACGTTGAGCTGTAATTGATGTACTCTGATGATGTAATATATAAACCGATATATTTGATCTTTGAGTAAAGATTATTTATTATCTATCATATTTTATTCCGCTGCGATGGTTAGATTCTGTTGTTGTTTTCTATTTTCTTCTTCTACCTCTTCTTCTTTAACCAAGATGGTTCGTATTTCTGTACAACTTGAGTTGATTTAAGTAGAACAGTGTCGACTCAAGGGGTATGGATTTGCGGGCTGTTACAACTTGGTATCAGAGCGAGGTTGGTGATAACCTTGGCTCTGGTGGGAACTACTCACAAAATAGAGTCTATAATACTCTAGAATGAGTTTGAGCGTATTAATAGATATGAGCGCGTATTTGTTAGTGAATATAAATTGTTTTAATATTGTGTTGATTGTTTTATTGAGTGGTATATGAACCTTCATCGACACAGTCTGCGCAACTGTATTGAAGGGGTTTCTAAACACTTGAATAGAACAATTGACACGGTATTGTTTTAAATCTGGGTGAATGAAATAATTTTACCCAAAATATATTTGGACATACAGAAAAGTTTTTGTAAACTATTTTAGCTAATATATGGTTGCGTGGATGTTAGGAAGAATAATATTGAAGTATTATCATTGTTAAGTGGAAATTTAACAAGAAATTGAAAATATAACCGAAGTTTAAGGGAATAAATTCATTATAAAATGAAATTTATAAATATGAATTATAAATGTAATTTATGAATTGAAATACAATCAAATGGAAATTTGTATACGCATAAACTATACCAATGAATCATAGTTAAAATTGATTTAAGCAAGATTTGGAAATTTAAATCCCGAAGATTTGGAAGTATTTTGAAGGTAAATAATAACATTATTGTTTTGGGGGTATTTCTGAAAGGAAATGTGTTTTGAAGGGATTTTGAAGGTGATATAGCATTGAAATCACTTGGATTATTGGAAAATAATTCTGATGATGACGGCCGCATCGTCAGTATTCATTTTCGAATTTTTAAGTGACGGATTGGTTCCAAAAATTGATTTGTTCAGAAAAGCTAGTTGTTTTTGAAAATTTCAAAGGAAATTTGTTGGGGATGAAACCAGGATTGGTTTAACTTTTGAGAAATGTGATTTGAGATGTTGGAGAATTCAAAATAATTTGAAGCCAAAAGTCGGGTATTTAAAAATCCTGATGAGATAGGTTATAAGCTTATAAATTGTGATAATTTTTAAATCAGGAAGGGAATATAAGCTTTGAATGTTGGAATTTAAGTTTAAGTTGAAAAGTTAAAAATGAAATTAACTTGGATGGGAAATAAAAATTTGACTGGATTGAAATTAATTGGATAGGATGAAAATAATATCCAGTGTATTCGAATTAAGTTGAAGTCGAATTGAGTTAAATAAATCTGAGTTGAATAAATCTGAGTTAAAATAAAATTGAATTGGAATAAAAAAAATCAGTCGAATTATTGAATGGAATTAAATTCTTACCTGGATAACTGGAAAATAAATGGGATAAGGATTGAATTGAAATAAATAAATTAGGATAAATTATAAGAGAATTAAAAATCCATAGAAATAGAATATGCTTGGGCTATAAATAAATATAAGGCTTGAGTTAAAAATAAAAGATGAACATATTCAAGCCTAAAGTGAATGGAAATGTGTAAAATAATAAGTTGTGACTTATAAAATTTGAAAGTGAAATAGAAAACCCAAAATAAATATTTTTGATAAATTGGAAAATAAAATAAAAATCCAAACTTGAATTATAAAATAAATTTGAACTTAAGAAAATTAAATGAAGAGATTTTGAGATTAAAATCAAGTTCTGGACTATAAGTTGAGAAAGACTATTTAGATAATGAATTAGATAATGAAATATGTAATGAGAACTCAATGCAGTTAAATAAAAGCTGAATTGGTAAGTTAGTATTGAAGTTTAGAAATAAACTCAAGTTATAAATCAAATTCGACTTGAATCATTAGTGAAGAAAATATAATTGGAGGTGGCCTTGCAATTAATTAAATGAATGGAGAATGAAATTGAATTGTGAGTTCATGAAATTGGATGGTAAATTGAAAATGGATAGTGGATTCAGAACTTGAGCTATAAATTAAAATTTGACTTGAAGTGTTAACAAATTAAATATAATTGGAAATATATCGAATAAAAGATGAAACTGGATTAAAATAGTAATGGTTTTTATTGCGAATAAAATCCAAATATGTGGAAATAAATTGGAAATAGCCTTGTAATAAATTGAATGATTGAATCTGGAAAGTTAAATTAATAACTAATCAAATAAATTTGTAGTTTAATATGAGACTTAATTGAGAAAGAATTAAGTTGAATGAAAGAGAAAATTTACTTGAAAAATGAAATGAGCTTAAGTATAAAATTGAATAAATTGAAGGAAATTAACTTAAGCTGAATAAATGGAGGAGAGTTGAATTGAAATCAACTTAAACTAAGTTCAATAATATTGGGTTGGTTCTAAATCAAGTAAAATATAAATTTTAATCGAAATAAAATTCGGTGAGTTATAAATAATATTAATGGAATGAAATTATTAAATAAATAATTGTAAACCATTTAAATTGTTAAGGAATTGAAATAACTTGGAGTCAATAAGAAAAATAGAATGGATTTAAATGAATCACAAATGAATAAATTGATTTTGAGAATAATTGAATTAAATATGAGTTCGTTTCGCTTAAAAATAAATTAATTGTAAGCGATTGAGTTTTAGACCATTCAAATTGGAGAAGTTGTACACGAATGGATTAAAGACCATTCAAATTGAATAAAAATGGTTTGTAAATTGATTGGAACAGTGGAATTAGTATGAAAATTGTGTAAGTTGCTTTCGGAGAAATGTTTGGTGTGAATTTCTTTTAGAATTCATGTGTTTAACTATTGAAAATAAGTGAAATGCTGTTAAACTTCATATATATGGCACTTACATGTTTAAATTGAGTAAGTACAGGTACGTGGAAGCCGTGTGGCTGGATTTGGTTGCGCTAGTTGCTAAAAATTATAAGCTGCTTGCTTAAAAATGCTAAATAAGGTACGCCTACGCAATAAAAATAGGAAATATGAAATATTTTTGGTTTTTCCCACCGGGTGGGTCGATGCATATATATTTAAATCTTTTGTCAAATTGCAAAAGCTCCTTTGTACAAAGGAGACTCTGCCAAAAAATTTTGAAAATTTTGGGAGTTAGAAATTTTGGAAAATTTTGTTAACGACAAAATGGTTTCAAATTGGAAATTGAAATAAGTTAGTGAATGAAACTAATTAAAATAATGACATGAATTAGTTATAAATGAAAAATAAAATTTAAATATTCAGAGTTAACGATAAATTGTATTCATATGGAAATGGAGGAATCAATTTGAATCGAAATAGATATAAACTAAAGTGGTAAGGTGAAAATAAATAAAGAAGCATATAAAATGCATATACTAACTTAAGAGGGAATGGTGAATTCTTAAATGAAAAATTAATACTACTAATATAATCTAAGTAAATATTTGAATGAATAGATATTTACATTTTGTGAGGAAGTCAATAAAATGTTTTGGAATATTGTGATTGGATATCAGTACTAAGCAGGATATGCATGTATTATAAAGGGAAAGAAGAATTGGTTTTGATTTAAAAAGATAAATTTGAATTGCTCGACAAAAAGGTATGCATTTAAATTTCTGTGAAATTTGATTGGGTTTTTGGATCGAGCCACTTGCCTTTTTGTTTTCTTTTTGGATTTGGGAGGCCGTAGGGCCATTTTGTAGTTGTACCGAGCTAGCCGCGCAAAGGAGACGCTGGCGAAATTTTCGAAAATTTAGAGAGTTAGAAATTTTTTGAGAAATTTTGAAAATTTTAAACTTGGTTTTGAATTATAATTTGAATAGTTGAGTAAATAAAGTTGATTGGGAACTATGAAAAGTTTGGAAAGTTAATAAGAATAATAATGGGTCTTTTATAAAATGATAGTCGATAAGAAGTTGAATTGTTAGAAACTATTTGGATTTGGGAAAAATAATAAATGGGTATTGGACCATTCTTCCTAATTAGTAATTTCGGGGACGAAATTCTTTTAAGAGGGGAGGAATGTGACGACCCGGGATTTTTGAACATTTAAAATCGACATATTTAATTGATTTTAAATATTCAATAGAGCAATTTTAACTTGAATTACGTATATCACAAATTATTTGATGATTAAAATATTAAATTAAGTAATTTGAAGTTGAGTAAAATATTGAATCTGGAGTTTTAAGCCTGTCGAAAATAATTTGAAGGCCTATAAAATTTATATTGATAACATTGAAAATAATAAAAGTGTTGAAATCAAATTTAAGAATGCTTTGTTAAATTTTGAAATTTAATATCGTTTAAATTAAATTTAAAAATAGCCTTTTGAGGCACAGTCTCGAAATTCGACGAAACCAGTTTCATTTGATCCGTAATATTATATTATTATCGGATTTCAAATTTCTTAATGATCGGAGTTGTTATGTGAGCGTACGATATATAAACGCGCTGAGATTTATATCGAAAATTTAATATTTTAATTCGATTCAAAAAGCTATCTTCTCCATACGATCGAACTAGGACTCGAAACCTTTTCTATTGTATTCGGAATAGTGGTTTAACATTATTAAAGCCTAACGACACATCTCAATAAGAATTCAAAATTTTAAGTTGCGTTTATCAAGACAGTTAGAATTTAAATTTAAATTATATATGTTTATCCAGTCAACTTCAGCCGAAATTATATCACATCAGCTGCTTCCCTTCATTTCAAGTCACTGTAGCCAACCATTCCTAACACGCATCCTTCAACTTTATATCGCGTCCTTTTCCTTCCATCTTCTTCAGTTCAGAACGAAACAAAAAATATATATAAGTAAATGGCCGTGGAAATCAACTGAACGAAATTTATTTTCGTTCGAAAAAAAGAGGGGAAAAGAAGGGGAAATCGAACCGAGCTCCTTCGAAAACTCGTTATTCCCAAATCAAAGAGTAGAACAAACCATGGCCGAAGCCTTTTTCTTTCTGGCTTCATTTTCAATGTCAAGGTGAAATCAAAATCGAGCCAGCTCGTACTCAAGAGAAATTGCTGATTTGAGTTGAACGTATTCGTTCGTCGCGACTGGACATGAGGTTTTCCCGAGCGATGGTGAAATCAGAGGCAACGAGGAGGAACCGATAGAGGCGGCTCTTTGATTTGAGTGGAGGCACCGCGAGTTTGAGAAGACCTGAGCACCTCGTATGTGACTTCATGAGCGGCGACATGGTGATGACGGCGCGAGAGGCTAGGGTATCGCAGTGGGATGAGTTCGGCCAAGCACGTTTTGAATTTCGAGCAGAAGCTCGGTGACAGCGAATCCCTGTTCATGTGTTAGGTATCGATTTTTTTAATTTAATTACGTAATTAATGCCTACACATACATGTTTAAATATATAGATAGAAACAGGAAATAGGATATAGATAAAATTTGGATAATAGATAGGAATTTTGAATATTGAAAAGAAGTTATATAAATTAGATTTTAGATTTATATAAACGAGTTTTAAGTGAAGGAGTTTAAAGTAAATATATATATGTAAACTTATCTATTTAAAAATATATATACACATGTCTTCACTAACTACTTTATTGTTAATAATGTATGATGAAGATATTAACGTATTGAATTGTTTTAGGTACTTAAAATATTTTGTAAAAAGGAAATCAGCTTAAAATTAAATTTTTAGTCTGGGATAAAAGCATTGGATAATTAAATTTATATACGAAAATTTAATGGTCGATTTATTCGAATATTAATAAAAATCATCTAATGTTTATCCAAGGTCAAAAATTGGGAGATAATGATCGAGATGGAATTGGATTGCAAATTAAAAGTCAAAGGTGAGTTAATCTTACTCAGCTGATTTTAATTTAAATTATTAAATTTAAATAATTGTTTGAATGGTTAAATTGATTGTTGTGTTATAGTGCGGTATAATTTGGAATTGGTATTCATGTTGTGCTAACGTCTGTGGACGCAGGGAATAGGTTGGAGGGATCCAAATAGATCCCTCAACATTTATTTAAATTATTTAACACCCTCTGTTGTGATTATTTTATATTCGGTGATGAATATTATTGATAATGGGAATATTGGATGTTACGGTTTACTTGAATATTCCGGTGCACTAAGTTATCAAGATATATATAGAATTGGATTTTGGAAATAAAATAAAGAGAATTTGTAAGTGAAATAATTATAGAAAATTTAAATAAATTAAGGATAAATTGGATAAGAATAATAGTAGTTTAAATTCTAATAAATAAATTCTGTATATGAAAAGGAAATTTTGAATAAAAGAAAGTTAATGAATTTTTAACCTCAATGTTATTATTTAAAGAACAAAACATTTATTTAAAAGTTAAAGGTTTAACTTATTGAAAGAATAAAGAATAAATTGGGAAGAAGCTGAAATTGGTATATTTCAGTTGAATGATTTAAAAATCAAATGGAAAATAATAATAATAAAAATAAAGTCCATAATTAATGAATTTTGAAATGAATTGAGTAATTAAAGAAACTTATTCCAAATGGAGTAAATTGGAAGTCAATTTGGGAAAATTGATATACGTGATTGGAACTGGGATTTTTCTCTGAATAACCAAGTACGTTTTCAAAGTTAATTTTTTTTAAACATAAGTAAGGTTTTTAAAGTTGTTTTTTTTTTAAAAAAAGAAGCAAGTTTTGGGAAAATTTATTTAAATTCTAAAGAAAGTATTTCCTTTTAATCTATGATGGTAATAATTATTTGAAAAGTGACTCGGTATTTGTTTTTAAAGTGTAAATCTAATTTTATATTTTATTGAGTAACTTTATTCATATAGTATGTATTTTAAACAATTCTTGAAGTAGTTTTAACTTAAATGTTTTAAAAGTAAATTCCAAAGTAAGTATTTTGTTTAATCTATTATCGAAATAATTATTTAAAGAATGAATTGGTATTTTGTTTAAAGAAGAAAATCTAATGTATAGTTGTAAAGCAACCTTATTTTAGTTATTTCTAAAGTATTATTATAAACTAAGTATTAAAGTAATTTTTCTAAATTAAATGTTTAACATATTTTTCAATAAAGTGTTTTTTTTAAATTTACTTTTAAATCTAAAGTTTTGTGTTTGGTGATTTCAGTGGAAATAGAAAATATTTGGGAAAGTTTATTCTGGAAAAGAAAGATAGTTTGGAACTGTTTTCAAAGGATTGGAAATAGAAATATATCTTTTAAAGATATTTTAAGATAAATAAATAATTTGGGAAATTATTTATTATTGGATGGATGTTTGTGAATATTAATTGATAGTTAAATAACCGACTATCAATATTGGCCAAATACGTTGATCGTTTCGAAGAGACCGGGATCGAGATTTATTTCTCGAAAACCACTTCGATCCGGTTTGTACGTTTCGTGGAAAATAAGTTAAGATGGAGCAGTGAAGTGCAAGGGCTAGTCGCTACTAATCCTAAGGATATTTCCAAAATGGATGTAGTAGGAGTAGTGCCTTCGGTTCCGTTCGAACCCGGGACGGACTTGTATGGATGAATGCTTTCGAAACATCGTCAGGTGGACGATGGGCATTCTAAGGGATATGTTCTAAAAAGGTAACGCTTAGCCTCAAGCCTCATCAAATGGGAATGACTGAAAATCAGGGGTTATGCAGCAAGGCTAGGTGGGTAGCACCCAAGCAGGGTGAGGTCATCTCTGCCTAGATGTCCTTTTTATTTCGGCTTAGTGGGAGGTTGCTGATCCCAACCGCGGGGTGATCTCACTCGGGATTATCCAGTAAGGGGAAGCCCCTGTCTTATGTTGCAGGGGAGCGGGCGTACTCCTCGGTACTGTGATCTAGGCGACGTACTGTGACAGGTGGTACCCCAGTACCTAGTCATTAGTTGGAAATCCATTCTCCCTATGAGCCTTGTACGAGTTTTGTTTGTATTACCCACTCTGTGGCTAGTAGCTGGAATTTAATGAATGTAACATTTTCGGCTATTTTATAAGTATTTGTATATAGACCCTATGATAATATCAGAGGATTTCTATAAAAATTGTTTTAGCTACGTAAGGTAAAAACCCGACATGTTTATTTGTGGCGTGGTCTTACGAGATGCTTTTCTTTTCAAAGGATTTTTGAAATGTTAATAATCAATTGGGTGTGATTTTCTCACGCTGGTATTCCAGACTGACTCGGGTGTTATTTAACTGTAATGCTCAGGTCAGACCGAGTATTATAGGATACAGGATTTGATGCTGTGGAGCTCAGGAGACGAGCTGGATGACGATACGTACTTACGTACTTGTTTATATATATTCCGCTGTGTTGAGTTGCTGTGTATCCATTTGTATGTTATTGATGTTGAGCTGTGATTGATGCACTCTGATGATGCAATATATAAACTGATATATTTGATCTTTGAGTAAAGATTATTTATTATCTATTATATTTTATTCCGCTGTGATGGTTAGATTCTTTTGTTGTTTTCTATTTTCTTATTCTACCTCTTCTTCTTTAACCAAGATGGTTCGTATTTCTGTACAACTTGAGTTGATTTAAGTAGAACAGTGTCGACTCAAGGGGTATGGATTTGCGAGCTGTTACACTAGTCAAATTTATGGTTATGAAAATATTTAAGCCTTTGAAAGTAACCCTTTCGAATCCACTGAAAGTACCCCTATCGAAACCAAGTAAAACCATTATTTCACCTAGGCCGAAAGGCCAAAACGTTACTGTCTAAAGCTTGAAAAACCATTCCTTCGAAAGCACTAAAACCTTAGACATTTTTCTTCAAAATCTTTAAACATTACCTTTCGAATACATTGGGAAACCTTTCTTTTCAAACCTTTCGAAACCATTGAGGAATCACCCCTTCGAAACCATTCTTTAAAACCTTTTGAAAGAAATATAACATCAAACCTTTCGAAAGCCTTTGGGTTCAAGTAAAACATATGGATACGCCTTTCGAAAACCATTAAAAATTAACACCTTCGAAACCATTTGGGTTCTATCTTAAACAGAGCAGAAGGGTCATAAAAATTTAAGTTGAAAGCACTTTTTCGAAAGCATGTCCTAAGCAAAGAAGTGGTGGTGTCAAAACCAACCTTCCGAAAGCATTGGAGAAGCGAAAAAGTTTTAAAAGCAAAGTATACCTTCCAAAACCATTAGCTTTGAAAGAAAGAAATGCTGCAGCTAAGGGGTTTCGACACAGACAGAAGCATTTACTTAAGATAAGAGGTGTAACCCATTAGAAACCTTTCCTTTAAACATTTGACTCAGCCGAAAGCTAACTAAGTCGAAAGCATACCCTTCGAAAGCAAAGCAGGTGCGTTCTCATTTTAAAGAAAGGACACGCTTCGACCCTTTCTGAACCTTTGGTCTCGACCAAGCACCTTCTGCCTTAGTCCAATTCACTCTGTACCAAGTTATTGATACTATGTGCATTAGTTTCAATGGCATGAAGGCAGCAGTACTTGGTTGGAATCCCTGTGCAGAAAGTTGCAAAACGTGCTAAAAGCATGTAAATACTTATTTTTACATTAAAAAGAATTTCTTTTCGACTAACCTGTCATGTTTGACAAAATATTATTGGTCGCTAATTTTTTTCTCTAAAAGTGCTGCCAATATTTTAGAAATAAATAATTTAATTTATGTATAAAATAGCCCTTCTCCTTTTATAAATATAAAAAACATTTAAGTCCCATACCTTAAATAATTTTATATACCTATCAAAATACTTAGGTAAATTCTACAAAAATTCCAAAAAATCATTTTTAATATGTTTACTAACACATGTTAATTCCAGACCCAAAATATTCATTATTTAGCCATTAATAATTTAAAACCCAAAATTATTTTATACACTAGAAAATTAATGTGAAATCCGCATTAATTCATAAAATTGTGAAAATTGATTGAGCACATCATAAAATAGGGTTTTCACATTAAACGATATCATAAATCCTATATGATTAAGCATAAATTATCAACAAGCATATATAAACAATTAATCATCCAATTAAATGGCATAATCATGCAAAATACTTCGGATGCATCTTAAGACCAAAAATAATTAGAAAAATGAGATGTAGTCATTATTCAGCTTAGCTTTTGAGATTAGAGATTTGATCTTGACTAAATTACTTTAGCTTTTCCTCTTGAAGTCTTCTCTTTGCTTTTCCTAATGGTGGTTGGCCATAGTTTATATTTTTGTTTGTGAATTATGAATAAACGTGAGAATGAGGGCTTAAGGGGTTTAGAGTGTAAGAATGTATCTATTCCTATATTTCCCTCACCTATTATACTTAATTATTTTGTTTTAGTTCATTTGTTATCATGGCACACTATCTCTATTAATCACAAATGTCATTCCTCTAATCATCACATTATTTTATTAATTTAGCTGATTAAATATCCTAAATAATGTTACTAAAAATATGGGGTGTTACAATCTCCCCTCCTTAAAGAATTTCGTCCTCAAAATTATGATAAGGTGCACAACAAATCAAACATAAAGGTAAAACATACCATCACACAAATTAGGATAAGCGTCTCTAATGCCGATATTAGTCTCCCAAGTATAGTCTCTCTCATCGTCGCTCTATTGGACTTTCACTATTCCGGCTTTCTTGTTCCTTAGCCTCTTCTCATCTCTCGAGACTATACGAATCGGCTTTCAAACTATTGTCAAGTCTGGTTCTACTACTATGTCATCTAACACAGTTGGTGCTATAGTAGACCTCGGATCTCTAACACACTTACTTAGATAAGAATATAAAAACATCATGGACTCCTACCAAACTGCTCGGTAACTTTACTCTATATGCAAGTTTCCCGATCCTCTCTATAATAGGAAATGGTCCTATGAATCTCAGTGCCAACTTTCATGATTTCCCAAATCTAATCACACCCTTCATCGGTGATGCCTTAATAAAAACATGATCTCAAACAGAGAATTCTAAGTCTTTCCATCTTCTATTTACATAACTCTTCTTCCTAGACCGAGCTTCCTTCATCCTAGCTCGAATCAACTCAATCTTCTTTGCATCTTCTCTAACCAAATCTGGGCCAAGAACTAACCTATCCTCGGTCTCTGACCGACAAACTGGTGATTTTAATGGTCTTCCATATAAAGCTTCGAACGGTGACGTCCCTATATTAGTTTGATAACTATTGTTATACAAAAACTCGATTAAGTGTATATGTTCTTCCCATGATCCTCCAAAATCTAACACACAACTCTTAACAAATCCTCCAAGACTTTATTAACTCTTTTTGTTTGCCCATTGGTCTATGGATGGTAAGAGGTACTCATCTTGAGCTTAGTTCCTAAAATCTCCAATAGACTCTTCCGGAACTCGCTAGTGAACAAGGAATATCTATCACTTACTATACTACTAGGAATTCCATGAAGTCTAACTGTATTCTTCATAAATAACTTCGCCAAAATAGGTGTCGCCCTAGTTGAATTAATTGGAATAAAATGGGCACTCTTGGTCAGTTTATCCACTATAACCCATATACTTTCATTTTATCTACTAGATATTAGCAAACCGTCAATAAAATCCATAGAAATAGAATCCCATTTCCACACCGGAATATCCAATGGCTGTAGCAACCCACTTGGCTTCTGATGTTTGGCTTTTACCTATTGACAGTTCAAACACTGCTTCACCCATGAGCCTACATCCCTCTTCATACCTTCCCAGAAGAAACTCCGCTTCATATCCTAACGCATCTTATTCCTCCTGGATAGTGAATTTTGAATGACGGCATTCCTCCAAAGATTCCTTCCTAATGTCTCCTACATTCGTAACACACACCTTCCTTTCTTTCTCAACCACCCATTCTAGTCAAGACTAAAATCCTTCAAGTGATCGCTCTCCATCCTTCCTTCAACTTCTTGATCCGTTCACCTAACACTGGATTCTACTCCTGTTTAGAAGCAATCCCTTCAATCATTAGGGGTCGAACTTCTGAACAAGATAACACAACAGACCCTTTACTAGACCCGGCGTCAGATCTCCACCCAACTCTACAAGTCGATAACGCTTCCAAATCTTTCCACTTTGCTATCATTGACAACACTGCATTCTGATGCTTTCTACTAAGTGCGTCTGTAACTTTGTTGCCTTTTGATAGTGTGTACTCAATACCAAAGCCATGAGCGGCTAAAAACTCTAACCACCTCTGTTGTCTCATATTCAGCTCCTTCTGAGAGAACAAATACTTCAACGACTTATGATCCTTATAAAGATCAAACCTCTCCCAAAAGGTAATGTATCCACACCTTTAAAGAAAAAATCACTGCAACCAATTCCAAATCATGCATTTGATATCTAACCTCATGCGGTCTAAGCTGTCGAGAAGTATAGGCAATTACTTTACCTCTCTGCATCAATACAACACCTAATCTAGTTCCACATGCATTTGTGCAAATTACCAAATCTTAATTCCCCCCCAGAACAACTAATACAGGTGCATGGGTGAATAAGTGTTTCAATCTCTAGAATGCTTCCTCACATTAATCGGTTCTTACAAACTTCACATCCTTTCGCGTTAGCTTGGTCATCGCCGCTGATATCCGCAAGAAATCCTTAATGAGCCTCCGATAATATCCAGCCAATCCAAGAAAACTTCTAACCTCAGTCATCATCTCTGGTCTCTTCCAATTATTTACAGCTTCAATCTAATCTGGATTGACTAACAACCCCTTTTCTAAAACCACAAGAACTTCACTTCCTTCTTCCAAAAATGACACTTCGAAAACTTCACCTTTAGCTGATTCTGCCTAAGCGTCTCAAGCACAAATCTAAAATGAACTTCATACTCCCATTCATCCTTAGTGTATATCAAAATATCATCTATAAAAACCAACACAAACCTATCCAAGTATCTTGGAAAATTCGGTTTATCGAATCCACAAAGAATGCCAGCGCTTTAGTTAGTCCGAACGACATCACTAACCATTCGTACGATCCATATCTAGTTCTAAACACCGTCAAAGGAATACTATCCTCTGTTATCCTAAGCTGATGAAAACCTATGGCCAAATCCCAATGAGAAAATACCTTGGCTCCACTCCACTGATCGAACAAATCATCAATTCTAGGAAACAGATATCAATTCTTAATCGTCTTCTCATTCAACTTACGATAATCAATACATAACCTCAACAATCCGTCCAGCTTCATAGCAATCACTGCGACTGCTTCCCAAGGAGATCTACTTGGGCTAATAAAATTCTTGCTTTCCAAACCTACCAACCGCACCTTTAGCTCCCTCTTCTCTATAGGTTTCATCCTACATGGTGGTCTACTCACCGGTTCTGCTTTAGGCACCAAATCTATCCGAAACTAAATGGCTCGTTTCGGTGGCAATCCTACTATAGGCTCAGACATCTGTGAATTCTCTAACCATGAAAACATGATTCAACTCATCTTTCAACTCCACTACACCCAACAAAGCATTCACCTCATAATTAGGGCTTTCTACGGTATATACAATCCAATCACTATAGTCAGGGTGTCCAAGCGATATCTTCATATCATGGAAAAATATCCTAGCATCGTGCTTACTTACCAATCCATACCCAATATAATTTAGAACCCTAAAAGTCAAGCATATGCAAACTACAAAAAAAGGTATCACCTAGAAAATCAAACGCTAAGTGGCCACACTTCATCCCAAGTGTTGCATAACCTCCTATCAGATTTGCAACCCTTAAGGAAGTAACTTAGTATGTGGGTTCTAGGTTAAGCTTATCTACCAATTAAACATGAGATATAAAAGAAAGCGATGCGCCAGTATCAAATAGAACGCTAACAGATATACCATGAATATGAAGCGTACCTCTCAACACTGCCTTTCCTTTCTCCTATGCTGTTGGTCCGCTGTAGCAGGCTCCAGTGCAAATACCTTGCATCTTCCATCCTGGGCAAGCACCGTGCATTAATTCTTATAGTGGCCAATCTGATCTTAGTTAAAATATCTGACGTTCTTCGTCCCGATCACTTCCTATGCCTTTCCAGTACGACACTCATTCGCAAAATGCCCCTTCTTGTCACACTTGAAGCACACAACCTTAGACTTTCCTTTTTTTGCTGCTCCACCTTTCTAAGCACACTTCTTGTGAAAGAACTTCCTCTTTTGGCCTTGCCCAATCTGGACCTCCTTCGCTTTATGCTTCTCTAGACAAGCAAGAATTTCCTCATGTCTAAAAGCCGTCTCTACAAACACATCACAAGGGTCTCTGATATGAGGTAATGTAGCCCTCGCCAACTTAGGCTTTAACCACCTTATGAACTTCTCATTCTTTTTCAACACAGTATCCACAGTAGCATACCCATACCTAGCCAACTCATCAAATCTTCTAGAATACTCTAAAACAGACATCTGTTCCTGCTTCAACTCAGCAAATTTCCTTAGCAAAGCAGATTGCGCCATCACAGATAAGAACCTCTCCTGAAACCTTCTCCTAAACTCAGTTCATGTCATCTCCTCTTCATTCACTCCAGCCGTCACACTATTCTACCAAAATAAAGCTACTCCCTAAAGCTATTTCAAAGCAAGCCTCCTCTTTTGCTCATCATTGAGCCCCATGTATGTAAAGACCCTCTCACAATGCAGCAACCATTTCTCCACTTCTATAGCATCCTCAGTTCCAATAAATGGCTTCCCTCCAAGTCTAGCATAACCTCTGCTCAAGATAGCATAATGGTTGACCATCGGATCTTCCTAAACTCATACTCCAGCATTTCCTCCAACCATTCCAGCAGCAACACCCGCCTACACCATATTCACAGAAAACTGATACATAGCTCCCATATCTACTTGTTGGACTCTAGTACCAACATTCCTTGCTTATGCCTGACCTTGGTTTCTCTTGTTATTTGGTTTGGCATTTCCATTTATGGTGGAGCTTCCTTAAAGACTTACTCTTCCACTTTCAGCATCCGTATCTATATTCAAGCCTCGTGAGATACAGAAGAACAACCTAATAGAGATAGGAAACTAAAGATATAGTGTATACTTGTATATAAAAAATACAAGTACGTTACTGCAGCATTATCCCATACCCCAATCTTACTCTAATTCCTTAGGATTATGTTTTCAAAAATCATTATTAGTTAAAGTTTTTCATATATCTATGATTTGATACCAAGTTATAACATCCCTTACCTAGAGGCTCAAAGCTAAACACTACAGATGCTGCAGTCATCCATAGTATTAACTTCCGACAACTAAATAAGGCTATGCTAATGGTATCCATAACATCAAAAGCACTTGAATACGAAACAAAATCACTAATTTCAAAAACAACATTTTATCGATTACATTTCAAAACACATGTTTCCCATTCAAATTACATTATCCCATAATCGCTTCCTAGGTAAAGATCAAATATAATTATTACAAAATACGTCAAGTGCGACATATGAAGATGCCCTCTTGGATGACCACAGTACTATGTAGACATAATTATCTTAAAATACAATACAGTGGAATAAAACAAAATAAAACAGAAACTCCTAAATAGCTATCCATCAGCCACCTGCTCGTCTCCGGAAGCTTTATTCGTCAACCTACTAAAACCTGTAAAACCTTAACCCTCAGCCTATTCAAATCAATTTTGAGCACCCAAGAGTTTAAGGGAAAAATAAATTTTGAGTCATACATAAAGTCTAGTTTGAATAATACTATACATCTTGGTTATTCATATTAAGTGAGACCACGCCGCTCAACAAAATGGGTTTCCCCTCACTAACATCCTTTTAAAACATATCTTTTGCAAATCTTTATCCTACAACCAAAACTGGTTAAAACTGTAAAGCATTATTATGTAAACATACATATTAGGTAACAAATGAACTATCTGTCCAAACATTATAGTTTTGTTTGGCTAACTACAAACCTTTGGCTGACTTGGGCCTACCAGACAATATAATCAAAATAATCTAACATCTGTTAAACACTCCTCTTCTGGACGGTCTGTCCTTAACTATCTGTTAAATACTCCTCTTTTGGACGGTCTATCCCTAACGTAATATCTCTTAGGGTCACCTGATCCTAATGGTTTTGCAGGCTCACCATTAACCTATCTGTATACAAATATATATTCTCTTCTATGTATAATTATAATTTTAGTCTTACCTGTGATAAAGCCCTATACATTGGAATTTTGGACTAAATTAGCTGGGGCTAATAGCTAATGTATGGGGCACAACTCTATACCAGTCCCATATGGTATTCTAATATCTGAGTATTTTACCTAGGGAAATCTTCCCTTAATTTTTTCTTGAAAACCCTTTCATCTAAAATTGATTAAAAACCTTCAAACCAAACTTAAACAAGGAAAGTACATACTCCATGCTTTACTCGAAATCACCTTGCCATGTTATATATACTATACTTAAATCTTTGTTGATGAAAACATTTAACCTTTGAAAACACCCCTTTCGAATCCACTAAAAGTACCCCTTTCGAAACCAAGTAAAACTCTTCTTTCACCTAGGCCGAAAGGCCAAAACATTCCTTTTGAAAACGTTGAAAAACCATTCCTTCGAAAGCATTAAAACCTCAAACTTTATTCTTCAAAATCTTTAAACATTACCTTTTGAATACATTGAAAAACCTTTCCTTTCAAATCGTTCAAAACCATTAGGGAACCACCCCTTTGAAACCAATATTTAAAACCTTTCGAAAGCAATAAAACATCAAATCTTTTGAAAGCCTTTGGGTTCAAGTAAAACATGTGGAAACACCTTTTGAAACCATTACAAATTAAACCTTTCAAAAACATTTGGGTTCTACCATCAACAGAGCAAAATGGTCATAAAACATTTAAGTCGAAAGCACTCGTTCGAAAGCATTTCCTATGCAAAGAAGTGATGGTGTCGAAACCAAACTTCCAAGAAGCGCTAAGTTTTAAAAGCAAAGTATACCTTCAGAATGTATTAGCGTCGAAAGGAAGAAAAGAGGGGCTAAGTGGTTTTGACCCTGACGAAAGCATTCACTTAAAACAAGAGGCGCAAATCAATTCAAAACCTTTCCTTTAAAACATTTGACTTAGCCAAAAGCCAACTAAGTCGAAAGCATACCCTTCGAAAGCAAAGTAGGCGCATTTTCATTCAAAAGCAAGGGCTCGCTTTGACCCCTTCAAAACCTTTGGTCTCGACCTAGTGCCTTTCTATTAGTCCAATTCACTTTGTACCATGTTATTAATACTATGTGCTTTGGTTTCGGTGGCATGAAGGCGGCAGTACTTGGTTGGAATCCCTATGCCGAAAGTGGCAAAACATGCTAAAAGCTTGTAAAAACTTATTATTACTTTAAAAAGAATTTTTTTCAACTAATGCCATGTTTGTCAAAATATTATTGGTTGCTAATTTTCTTTTCTAAAAGTGCTGCCAATATTTAAGAAATAAACAATTTAATTTATGAATAAAATACCTCTTCTCCTTATATAAATATGTAAAACATTTAAGTTCCATACGTTAAATAATTTTATATACCTACCAAAACACTGAGGTAAACTCTACAAAATTTCCAAAAATCATTTTTAATATGTTTTTAACATATATTAATTCCAAACCCAACATATTAATTAATTAGCCATAAATAATTTAAAACCCAAATAATCATTTTCTACACTATAAAATTAATATGAAATCCACATTAATTCAGAAAATTATGAAAATTAAAACCCATCTCTAAAATGAAAATTTTGATTTATATCTAAAATTGAAGGCATTTGAATGTCATTAAATATGGTTTTCGCATCGACATATCATAAAACCTATATTATTAAGATAAATCATCAACAAGCATATATAAACAATTAACCATTCAAAAACATGGCATAATGATGCAAAATACTTTGGATTTATCTTAAGACTGAAAATAATTAGAAAATAAGATGTAGACGTTATACACTTTAGCTTTTGAGATTAAGGATCTGAGATGTGATCTTGACTAAGTTGCTTAATCTTTTCCACTTGAAGTCTTCTCTTTTCTTTTCCTAATGATGGCCGGCCTAAGTTTATATTTTTGTTTGTGAATTATGAATGAACGTGAGAATGAGGGATTAAGAGGTTTAAGGTATAAGAATGTATCTATTCCTATATTGCCCTCGCCTATTATACTTAATTATTTTATTTTAGTTCATTTGTTATTATGGCATAGCTACCCCTATTAATCACAATTCTCAATCCCCTAATCATCATATTATTTTATTTAATTTAGTTAATTAAATATCTTAAATATTGTTACTAAAAATATGGGGTGTTACATGTCGCCTCATCATAAATCCAATAGAGGAAGTCCCACACTCTCAGAAGCCGAAGCGACACGAGTTGTGCCTTCATAAACGGTTTCAGTAGCACCGACTTCTTCAGCACCACCAGCTGAATACGGTCAATTGGTTCTAGTTGGTCGGATTGTAGATGAACTTCTCTAAACTTTAGAGTTCTACTTAACTCCCCAAAGAGAGCTTCCTCCATAATCCTTGGTAAAGTTGTACATAATATTTATTTACAGCATGACATTCCAGACGATGACATACCCTTCTAAAAAAATGAGTTCGCACATATGAAAGTGTGCTATGGATCATGTAATTTGAATATATGATAATACAGAGTGTAGTGATGATAGCTATATAATAAATAGTGCGGAATATAAAAGCATATAATAAAAATGACACCAAAGATTTTTATACTGGTTCAGAGCTTCGTCCTACGTCCAGTCCCTGACTCCTTTTGGAATTTCACTAAAACAACAACCCTCACTTAACCCGGGGAACATTTCTACACAACCCCTGAGCAGTCGAATAGGATTACGCCTCAGTAGCCGAAGAGGACTTCACACACCTGAGCAGCAGAACAGGACTTCAACAAATACAAAAGATTGTTTGACTTTTTGTGTTCTGATAACACGGATAAGTCTGTTTATAGTACACCCTTCCTATGATCTTCTCCTCTGGTATAAATATATATTTTTGAAGTTTATGAAGAATAGAAAGGTATAATATTGCTTAGAATAAGATAATGCATAATATTTGAGAGTAAAGTTGCAAGTATGTTCAAGAGAGTTAGATAAGAAAGATATGAAAATTTGGTAGATTGGAATCAAGTTAGAATATGTATTTATAGGACTATTGATTAAGAGTTCCGGTTGAAGTGTTGTGTCCAAATCTTTTGTAGAGATTCGTAACTCTTTACAAATAGTCATGTCTTTTCAGAAAATATAGCTGTTATAGAAATTCAGTCAACTGGACCGCTGAGCCAGTTGACTGGATATTCAAACGAAGTTTTAAAATATATTTGTTTAAATGGCAAGTCAGTCGACTGACCTACTAGATTAGTCGACTGACGTGGTAATTTCTGTGCAATTTGCATAGTTTCCATAGGTTTATATATATATATATATTATATGATCTTAAAGAAAAACTTTGATGATAATATATATATATATATATATATATATTATATGCTTATATATGTAAATCATTTGAAAATAAGAAGATTATATATAGAAGCTAATATATACGTTAAATGAGGAGAGAACTTAACAAAATTGACTTAAAACTCAAAACAAGATAATATAAAAATTGATGCACTGATTTTGATGTCTTGTCTCCATGTAGTATGTATTCTCTTTTTGTTGTAACAGTCGTCGAATTTGTATGTTGTACTGATAACTTTGTGTCATGAATTAAAACCAAGTCTCAACATTCTCCCCCTTTTTGATTGATGACAACCTGTAAATAGATATTGATTTTGACTGTATATATGATATACTTGCTCCCCCTTAATCTTTGACGATTTATATCCTACATTTTTAATGTTAGTGATAATATATCTCCCCCATTGTCATCGATAAAAAGGAACAAAGAACATAAATATGAGTATGATGTATTGATAGATATTAAGAAAGAACCGAACATTCATACATTACAATAAACATGAGTTTTGAAATAGTACGAAAAGATTGGCTATTTATTACAAGCCACAATGTTGTGAAATAAAAGACTAATATTTTTATAATATAAGAAAAGTAACAACTTATTCCATTATACGCTTACCCCTATCACCATGAGAGCTTTGACCACCATTATCGCCTCCATTTCCGCCGTTGTCGCTACTACTTGCTTGATTATCGGAAGAGAAAGACCAAGTGAAGATGGGTTGCTTACCCGAATCACCTAGTGTAGCCGTGGAAGTGCCGGACGAACACGAGATAGCTTGCCATAACGGAAAAATCCTTTAACTTTATCAAGCTTTTTATCAACTTTAGTGATATGGGATTGAAGAATTTGTTGGTTACAGCATATCATGGAAATAGACTCATGTGGAGGAAGACCTGGATTAGGAACCTTAATTTCGTCTTGTTGACGAATAATTGATCTTTGTCGAGTTGGATGGTGAGATGCTTCGCCTTGTTGTGGTGGTTGATCTTGAGGTAATTGGCATTGAGTCCATTCTTCAGAAGTAATGATAGGAGGAGGTCGAGCAACCAGTGACTTCACTAATGCTAGAGTACGAGAGTTTAAGTAGCCGACGGTAGAAACCAGTTAGTCAGGTTCCAGAATCTCACATTCTTTTAGTAAGCGCATAGTATACTCACCATAGTATATGACATTCATTCGACCATTGTTGAAGCTTAAGAACTCATCAAGAACTAACCAAAGCCAATTAACTTAGATATTTCCAAAGATGGCATATAAGGCTTTGAAGTTGTGTTCATAAACAAGTTCGTAACTTCTGGTTCTCGGAGTAACGGTTTTTACTAATGCACGGTGTATAATTCTAGCTTTAGGCCTTAAGGACATAGACTTGAGTTGGCGCGTATCATCTTCCAAAAATAAATGACTTATACGGTTACGAACGACCATATCACAATCAACATTACTTAATTCAATACCTTCATCTTCTGATTTTAAAATGTGAGCCATTCAGCCTAACGAGAAAAATATCGTTTTCCACAACCAAACTCCATACACAATCATCTCAGTTTTGAATTTTTTGGTGACCTAAATTAAGACTAGCATAGAATAGCTTGACCATAATTTGGTTTATTTTATGCTTGTTTTTATCAATATTGAACAAAGGCTCCAAATTACTTCGACGAGCCGGTTCTTGTATAAGATAAGGGGAGAAATTGGCAAATTTTACAAACGAACCTTCAAAAATACGAGAATCATGCATTCTTCTTCATCTTCTAACTACAGTATCATCGAAAAGCCATTTTTGGATTTGGTCATTGGAAGGAGATTGGGAAGATGAAGATGCTTGTCCTTTTCTTTTTGGAGCCATTGAATTTGAGCGTTTGGAGGTAAAAATTAGGTTTTTGAAGAGCTAGTGTTTTAGAAGAGTTGAAAAATCTGAAATTAGAGTGATGAATAAAGGGGAAATTGAAGGTTAAAATGTGAGAATGAGTGGGTAGGAGCAATAAGTTGGGTCAAATCTACGAATCAGTCGACTGAATCAATCGTTCAATCGACTGAACCTGAATTTCAAAAATTTTGAACTTCTAGTTTAGTCAACTGAAGGCGTGATTTAGTTGACTTAATCTGGGTAATTAAAATTTATCTTCTGGTCCAGTTGACTAATCCACTGTGACAGTCGACTGAATCTGGGTTAATGAAATTTTTTATCCCAGCATCGGTCGATTGATACACTGGTCCAGTCGAATGACCTGTGTAAATTTTCCCAATCAGCTTGGTGTTGTGTAATGTTTTATATATTTATACTTATGAAGATGTAAATTTATTTATTTGAATATTAGAACCAACATATGTGTTGATCAAAAAATATGAAGGAAAAGAAATTATTTATTAAAAAAATGTACATAATTTGTTAAATTATACAAAAAATAACATATAATAACAACTACTCTTATTTTGAAGGACTAGGAGTTTTGCAACCCTGTAGCTGTTTGCATCGAACATTAGATGCTTCATTTCGATCCCATGAGTTTGATGAGACGGTGGTCGTGGCGAGGGTAAAGTAGAAGGTTGATGAATAGGAGAAACGACGTGTTCATCTATTAGATGGGATTAAGAGCCACAAAATTTCATAGCAATGTGTTCTATAATACCTAGACGTCTCGAATTGATTTTCCGCTCTTAATATATTTCGCGCTGAAGCATCAACGACTCCTACTGATAGTGATGAAAATCACTTATTTTTTGTTTTAGTGGTTGGAGAGATGTCAAACATCATCTTCTTTCCTTTCTTTTTCTCCGGAGTGTATCCGGTATGATCGTGAGAAGTAGAAGGTGGTGTAGAATGATGGACATGTGTTTTTGATGATTCGGAAGAGGTTAGAATTTCAACGGAGTGAGTTGATTGTGAAGAGTTTAACATAATGATAGTTAGTTTAAATTTTTGTTAGTTTGTATGAATAACAGAGAATAAGTATACCTATTTATAGACTAATGTTGAGAATAAGAAGGATGAAATGAAAGGATTGTATTGATTTTAGCTACAACAAAGTTGTTAGTTAGGAATGTTAGTTGCTATTTTGGAGGTTTTCTGTTATTGTGATTTATCTATGTAAATGTAATATGCAAAAAACATATATTTATAAAGGTAAGTGTTATACACAATTTAGAGTATAGTTGTCACCATATAAGAAAAGCCCCGACCTGGACTGTAATGAAAATAATTAATAGCTCAAGTGGTTATGACATTTGGGCTATTCATAATAGGTCATGGGTTCGAGTCTTAGCATGGTCAGAAAAAATGAATTTTTGTCGAAAAATTTATTTTCGAGTTTTTAGTCCAATATTTTGGATTTTATCATTTATATATCTTTAATTGACATTATATCGAGTTCTCGACGTAGTTTTATTAAAGTGTTCTCTAACAATGGTTTAGTAAAAATATCGGCTAATTGATTTTCAGATGGAACGTAATCTAAATTTACCACATCTTTTTCTATATTGTTATGCAGAAAGTGATATCTAATATATATATGATTAGTTCTAGAGTGAATTACTGGATTTTTGGATAGATTTATTGCACTGGAATTATCACCGTAAATTGTTGATTTTGATAAATTAACTCCAAAATCTTTAAGTGTCTGTTGCATATAGATTACTTGTGTACAAGCTAATGCTGCAGAAATATATTCTGCTTCACAAGTTGATGGAGAGACACAATTTTGTTTCTTGCTAAACCACGATATTAATGATTTACCAATGAAGTGACATGTACCGCTTGTACTTAATCTATCCATTCGTGATCCTTCGAAATCAGCATCACTATATGACACTAAGTCGAACGAGCAATCTTTTAGATAGAAAAGTCCGAAATCTTTAGAATTACTAAGATAATGTACTATTCGTTTTACGTCTCATGAGTGTGATTCTTTTGGGTCGGCTTGAAATCTTGCACATAGACATACACTCATCATTATATCTGGTCGACTCGCTGTTAGGTATAGCAATGATCTTATCGTACTACGATATAGTTTTTGGTCTACACTCTTGCGGTTTTCATCTTTATCAAGATGTGCTGTTGTGCTCATAGGTGTTGGGTTTGGCAGAAGTGTTTTCCATTCCGAATCGCTTATGAAAATTATTATAGTATTTTTCTTAATTTATATATATTCCATTTGAAACTTTTTTATTTGAAGACCTAGAAAATACGATAATTCTCTCATATGGGACATTTCGAATTCTCTAGTCGTTATTTCAGAAAATTCTTTACATAATTTATTATTAGTTGAACCAAATATAACGTCATCTACATATATTTGAACTATTAAAATATCATTTTTAGAGTATTTTATAAATAAAGTCTGATCTAATTTTCCTATTTCGAATCCTGATTCAATTAAATAGCTTTTAAGGAATTCATACCACGCACATGGTGCTTGTTTTAAACCATATAAAGCTTTCTTAAGTTCATAGACATGATCTGGATATTTTTCATGAACAAATTAAGGAGGTTGTTCAACAAAAACATTTTCTTTAATATAACCATTGAAAAATACATTTTTAACATCCATTTGATAGAGTTTAAAGTCATTAAACATGCGTATTCCAGTAAGATTCGTATTGCTTCTAGTCTAGCGACAGGAGCAAACGTTTCTTCGTAGTCTATTCCTTCTTCTTGGTTATACCCTTGTGCTACTAATCTCTCTTTGTTTCTAGTTATATTTACTAATTTGTCTGCTTTATTTTTATAAATCCATTTATTTCTTATAACAGTCTGATCAGTCGGCCTGGGTGCTAGTTTCCAAACTTGATTGCATTCAAACTAATTTAGTTCTTCTTGCATAGCAATAATCCAATTTTAATCGGATGATGCTTCCTTACTATTCTTAGGTTCTGTAGTAGAAAGAAAAGCTACATGCCCATTAAATTTAGTTGATTTCTAGTTTGAACATTTGAATTTTTTTCTCCAATTATATTTTTTGTATGATGATTTCGTAAGATTCTTCGAGGAGATCTCATTATATTGGAACTATTTCTACTTTCTGAATTATTAACAAACGTTTTCATCTCCTCCAGAATTATAAACCATATTTTCATCTTCTCTTAAATTATTTATTTCTATATTCATGTTATTATTAAGTAAATCACCGTTATCATTTGTTTATGAAATAAGTTTAGCGTTTCATCAAAAGATATATGGAGTGTCTCTTCAATAGTATTAGTTCATTTATTGAAAATTCGATAAGCTTTGCTTCGACTTGAATATCCAAGAAATATTCCTTCATCACATTTCGAATCGAATTTGCTAAGCTGATCTTTGGTATTTAATACAAAACATTTTGATCCAAATTTTTTAAAATAAGGTATGTTTGGTTTTCTACCATTAAAAAGTTCATAAGGTGTATTCTTAGTGAGGGGTCGAATAGAAACACGATTTAACACATAACAGGCAGTTGCAACGGCTTCTGCCAAGAAATGTTTTGGTAATGTGCTTTTGTTTAGTAAGGTTTTTGCACATTCTTGTAGGTTCCGATTTTTCGTTCTACAACCCCATTTTACTGTGGAGTTCTAAGAAAAGAAAAGTTATGAAATATTCCTTTCTGTTTACAATAGTTATCAAACAGTTCGTTTTCAAATTCACCTCCGTGATCACTTTTGATATTTTTAATTTTATTACCTTTTAAATTTTGAATTCGTTTAACAAATGTTTTGAAATTTGAAAAAGTATCACTTTCATTTTTCATAAAGATAGTCCATATATATTTAGAAAAATCATCAACTATTACAAATATGTATTTATTGTGATTTATGGATTGAACTTGGCTAGGTCCAAATAAATCCATATGAAGTAATTCAAGTGGTTGTAATGTCGAAATGACTTTCTTAAATTTAAACGAAGATTTAGTTAATTTACCTAATTGACATGCGTCACATATATTATTAACTTTAAAACTCATCTTTGGTAAACCTTTTACGAGATTATTTATAGAAATTTATTTATACTTTTGAAATTGATATGATAGAATCGTTTGTGCCATATCCAGGGATCATTTTCTTTGGCTATTAAACATATGTCTGAGTTATGATTAACTTTCATATTCGAAACGTAAATGTTTTTATCTCTATCTCCTTCGAAACTAAGATTTTGATCAAAGATACTACATTTATTATCAAAGAAAGATATTTTAAAACCTTTATTGCATAATTGACTTATACTTAATAGATTATGTTTTAGATTCTTAACTAATAAAACATTTGTAGTAAGAGGTAAATTAGATGTACCGTAATTGTTCACATCACCTTTGCCGAAGATATAACCCTTGGAATTATCTCCAAAAGTGACAGAACCTCCGTCTGATTATGTAATGTTTGTCAGCATATCTTTGTCTCCTATCATGTGTTTTGAGCAACCACTATCAAGTATCCATTTTCCTTTCTTCTTGAGTGGGACCCGCAAAAAATATGAGATAACGTTGGTACCCACCTTTTTAATAGGGTCCTAAGAGTTAGATCTTAGGAAACCAAACCCAAGTGGGTTTAGTATCCTTTTTATAGATATAATTCGAATTATTATAAACGTATTATATGAATGATCTAATATACTTATACCTTATTAACTTGTTATTAATTTTAGGAATCCATATATTGTTAGTCTTAGAAACTAGTCTTTTTGAAGATATGGGTGTTTTATTAGACTTAACATCGTTTGAATTAATAGATTGTGAATTCTTGACTTTCTTCCCTATAACCTAAATCATTTTTATAGTTAAAAAGTTGTGAATATTCAATAATTATAGATAAATTTTCTCTGCCTTCATTAAAATTTGAAATTTTTTTAGTGATTCCTTCTAGTTTGATCTTTAGACTTGAATTTTCTAGTTTTACCATTTTAATATTAGTTTTTAAATCATGTTTTTAGAAATAAGAACACCATTCTTTTCTTTTTGAGCCTCAATTTCTTGACTCAATAATATCAGTTGAGAATTAACATTTGAAAGCGATTCTTGAGTTTTCTCAAGTTCTTCTTTCAATATTTTCTTCTCGTCTTTAAGCATATCTCTTTCGAATTCTGCCTTGTTCTGATTTTCAACAGTCTCTTTATATTTTCTTTTAATACTTTTTGAAGTATCTAACAATTTTGAGTTTATCTCTATCATATCATCAAAAGCTAAATCACTAACCTCATTATCTTTGGCCATAAAGCATACATTGGCTTGTTCATTATCGCTGTCACTCTCACTTTCAAAAGAGGAAGAAGAGTCTGAATCATCCATGTAACTGAGAAAGCTTTCCATCTGAATTTGTCCATCCTTTTATTGCGATATTCTTTCTTTTGACCCAGACAGTCCTTTTGTATGTGCCCTTTTTTGTGACAGTTAAAGCACTGCAGAACTGATAAAGACGGTGCTTTATTGCTGTTTGAGATTCTCTTGCCATTATTTCTGTTTCCTTTTCTATACTTTAAAAATTTCTTGAAGTTTTTGGCAATAAAGGTTAGATTGTCCTTGTCTGAATCTTATTCTTCTTGTTCTACATGGAATGCTATATCCTTTTTCTTTTGAGCTTAAACTCGTTTAGCCTGTCAATTCACTTCATAGGACATTAGATTTATTATTAACTCTTCCGGAGTTATTTTGGAAATATCGTTAGCTTCTTCAATAGCGAGAACTTTTCTTTCCCATTTTTCTGTTAAAGAGTTAAGGATTTTGGTCCAATATCAAAATCTGAATATTTTTCTCCTAGTCCTACTAATGAATGGTTGATATCCTAAAATCTTGAATACATATCATTTATAGATTCATTGTCTTTCATCCTAAAGTTTTGAAACTGACTTTTGAGCATGGATATTTTGCTTTGTTTGACCTTATTAGTTCCTTCGTGTATAGCTTCAAATGTAAGCCATATTTCATATGCAATGTTGCACATGCTAATATGGTCAAACTCATTTTTATCTAAGGCACAAAACAACATATTCATGGCTTTGCATTTGCTGTGGCATCTAGTTTCTGTGTATTTTTCCAAGTAGAATACTCTTCGGTAGGAATAATATATTCTATCTTAGTTATATTCCATGAATCAAAACCATTTGCTTGCATATATATTCTCATTCGTGTGGCTCAATAGTTAAACTTCATGCCATTAAATAGTGGAGGACGTGCAATGGGCTGTCCTTTAGTGAAGCTAGTGTTAATGCTAGTGCTAGTGTTAGTTTCCATATTATTAGTTTATCAGATAGTTGTGTTACGGTTATATGATGACCTTGCTCTAATACCAAATAAAAGCGTGCTATGGATTGTGTAATATGGATATATGATAATACAGAGTGTAGTGATGATAGCTATAGAGCAAATAGTGCGGAATATAAAAGTAGTGTAATAAAAATGGCACCAGAGATTTTTATACTGGTTCAGAGCTTCGTCATACGTCCAGTCCCAGACTCCTGAAATTTCACTAAAACAACAACCCTCACTTAACCCAGAGGAATATGTCTATAAAAACCCTGAGCAGCCGAACAGGGACCTGAGCAATGGAACAAGATTTCACCTTAGCAGCCGAAGAGGACTTCATACGCCTGAGCAATAGAACAGAAATTCAACAAATACAGAAGATTGTTTGACTTTTTGTGTTCTGATAACACGGATAAGTCTGTTTATAATACACCCTTTCTATAATCTTCTCCTCGAGTATATATATATATATATATATTTGAAGTTTATGAAGAATAGAAAGGTATAATATTGCTTAAGAATATGTTAATGCAGAATATTTGAGAGTATAGTTGCAAGTATGCTCAAGAGAGTTAGATAAGAAAGACAAGAAAATTTGGTAGATTGGAATCAAGTTAGAATATGTATTTATAGATGTTAAAAAGCAGCGACTATTGACGAAGAGTTTCGGGTGAAGTGTCGTGTCCAAATATTTTTATAGAGATTCATAACTCTTTACAAATAGTTGTGTCTTTTTAGAAAATATAACCGTTATAGAAATTCAGTCAACTGAACCTCTGGCTCAATCGACTGGATATTCAAACAAATTTTTAATATATATTTGTTTACTTATGCACCCATGCATATTGCGTAGAAATTGTCAGGTCAGTAGACTTACCTACCAGGTCAGTCGACCGACCTGGTAATTTCAGTGCAATTTGGACAGTTTTCACCGATTTTTATATATATATATTATATGATCTTAAAGAAAAACTTGATTATATATATATATATATTACATGATTATATGTATAAATCATTTGAAAATAAGAAGATTATATATAAGCTAATATATACGTTAAACGAGGAGAGATCTTAACAAAATTGACATAAGACATAAGACATAAAACAAGATAATATAAAAATTGATACACCGATTTTGATGTCTTGTCTCCATGTAGTCTATATTCTCTTTTTGTCGTAACCGTCATCAAATCTGTATGTTGTAGTGATAGCTTTGTGTCATGAATCAAAACCAAGTCTCAATGACATATGCCACCTTCGGGGTTCACGACTTGCCACCAATACATGTGCTTGAATGGAGCAGTGCCCCCCTTTAACCACTTATTAAGAGAGACTCTTTTGAACTTCGGAATTGCTCTATTTCAGATTCACCCTAATGGATACGCTATTTTGACTTGCCTTTACATTTTATTTATACGGACATTCAATCGTTCCCCAAGCTTTGATGAGTTGAGATATTTCCTCTCATTCAAGAAAATAGATGAATGTCCATCCCTCATGATCATTGAGGTTCAAAAAAGTCACAAAATCGTGATGCAGCTTCAAAGTAAACTGTCCCAATTAAAGACCCAATGTTTTTTCGTTAAGTATCCTGAGGGATTTAATTGTCTTTGGAAAATGGGTGGTAAGTCTTCTTTTTAGTTGTTGAGACTTAATATGATGTTTCAGGATTTTTAATACACTGAATACTCCTTGCAGTTATCCTAAGGCCAAAGAAAGATCCATCAATCGACCCATCTTCCATGCTCCGAAGGCCGTAGACACTAAAGAGAGGTCGGTCAAATTTTTACTAACGCATGATAATTTGCTTCGATATGGGTTGTTGCATTCCAAGAGATCTGCCATAGCCGTTGAAGTTCCATCTCCTTCCCATTTCAGAATTCAAACACGCTCCACTTCTTTACCACACGGCTCCAAAGAGGGCGATCTTGTAGAAGGAGAAGGTCTGTTTGGTGGGTCAACTGAAGAAATTCATGAAGGAAGAGGTGTTAGACTAGAGCCAGTTTCCTGATTATGATGCCTCCAATCCCAGAGGAGGGGGAAGAGGATTCAAGCAGCGTGAGGGCAAGGCAATGGTGATAATGGAAAAGGAAAAGGGTGAAACTAAGAACAACAACAGCTATGGTTCCTCTTCTAATGATGAGGAAATTTATGCATGTTCCAGTGAAGGAATCTTCGAATCATGCGACGAAACTATGGGAATGTGTCCTATTCTCCCAGTTTCACCTCCCAAGAGATTCCTATCGAATACGCTCCCCAACAACTAAACGACTTCATGGTTCTCCACCTAAGGAAACTAACGTTAACTTTGGGGACTTGAGCAACATTTATGTAGACATCGGTGAACTCATAGGGGATGATTTTGGGTTAAGCGGTTGTCTTCACGCCCCAGTCATGCTGTGTTTAGAGTTCTCCTGACTCCTACTACAGTCGCTTCCCGATCTTGTTTGTGAAGTCTATTTAGGCCACCAATGACACGTTATACACTTTACTAGGGTCACATACACTTACATATGAATTATTTGAGTTCATTTTCCATTGCTAAAGTTCTTCATTCATTTCTTTTTTATCAGGTACCATGAGAGGCCATGGATTTTACGAGGACCTTGAAGAATTCACTAAAACACAATGCTAGTCAAGACTGACTTCAAGTCACCATCAACCTCAAGAAACCGAGGAAGAGCGAAGAAGGAGGAATGATTTGGAAGCCAAAGTTCATCGTCACGATGATATGGATCGAGGTAGTGTTTACATGAGTGGTTATGAGAAGAGGAAAAACCTCGATGATTGGGAAGATCCATCTAAGAAATCGACGGTTGATCGAGGTTCTCATCCTTCTAAGCACCAAGCAATTGCCCCGGCTCTAGTTTCTGTTGGAACTGAATTTCCGACTTCTACTGTTCAAGTTTCTCCATCAACCCAGGCCCTATCAACTCACGTAATGCTTGTTTTTGGTTCTTCATGTCCTCGTAGGAGGACGGCTTGTATTCTCCCATCTGATCCCCCTAAGCTTGAAGTTGCGCTCCATGCATATTTTCTAAAGGAAGTCAAATTTAACCGTGACCGGCGTCCTTTCCGTAAAGATTCTTATGTGCCCCTTCTCTATGCAATTCAAAGTAATTTGAATAAAGCTGAAAGATGGGAGAAGTTATGCAAGAAATTGGCAGACACCAATAGTAACAAGTACCAAGAGATCCCTTCCTTCGAGTAAGATAAGGACTATTATGAGAGGAAGCTAACAGAAAGTGACACTAGAATCAAGCAATTGACAAAAGAGAGGGATGCTGCACTTCGAGAGAGTAAGAGCAATGCCAGCTTGCTAAAGAAATTGAAAGAGGTCGACACAAAAATAAAGATCGTGTTTAAGGATGAAATTAAGACGGCCTATGTAGATGAGGTTAAGCTGAAAAAGGAGCTTAAAGCCCATGATGAGATTATCGAATCTCAGAAGAAAACTATTACTGGTCATGACAAAGCGGTCGAAGCTTATAAAAAGACAATTGCTGATTATACGGAAATGACGGAATCTCGTGACAAGAGAATTTCTGATCAAACCCAAATGATTGCTTCGCTCCAGGAAAGAATCGCAAAGCTTAATGCTAAAAAGACCCAAGTTGAAGTTGAGAAGGCCGTTGTGACAGCGGAATGCTTGGAGTTGCACGATACTTTCGAAAGGAAGATGGAGAATATGGATGACACCATCTTTTAATTTCTATGTTAACTCCTTGCTACATAGGGGCAGCCTTAGTAATCTAGGTCTCAATTTCCCGCATACTCTTGCAATGGATAGGGAAGAAGTTCTGCCCCGTTTCTGAGAGAATGGGGATGTATACACTAAGCAAGAGTTAGAGGATGCCTACCTCAACGAAGAGACGGAGAATGCTTTGGTAGAGGGTTGGGAGATCATTCGAATTGAGAGGGAGCAGGAGGCCCCCGATGTTTTTGCAACTACAACTGCTAAAGCGCTATCGGAGCCTTTCATTTCTGGGCCTAACAAATTATTAAAACAGCCTTGCAATCAATTAGGAACTATTCGAGTTCAATTGGTACTGCTTAGTTATCTGCCACTTCACTAACTGTCTTGAAAGCCTCGGGTGGTCCTGGAACTTCTTTATAGTTAGTGTAGCCATCCAAAGAAGGAGAAGTTGAGGAGTATGAGATTGAAATTCCCAGCCACTCTTCAGATGTTGGTAACCTTCTTGTTTCCCTAGAGTTTGATAATTTTTAGCTTACGCTGCAAGAACAAGAAAAATTGAATGCTTTCATTTTTGGTCTTATAGGTCGATCTTCTTTGCCTACTGACTTGTCGATCTCTTCGGTCCCTGATCCTGCTACTATTTCAACTGGCTCGACACTTGTTTCTATAGCCGCTTCGATTGCTGCGCCCATGTCTGGCTCACAACCAGGGCTGGAATCCGAGAAGATTGCTGCGTTGCACAGCCTGGATGACCCTTTCGTATCTTTGGAGGACGATTTCACAGTAGCTGAAGCTCGAGAGCAGGAAGCCCAACCTAGCCATCTAAGTAAAATTGAATAGAAGATGGTGTCAGTTAAGAAGGAAAATATTGAGGAGAAAAAGTCTTTAAGGAGCTCCTGTGTCCCGGAAGCGTAAGACTAAGGGGGACTCTTTCGAGAATGTCAAAGAAGAAGGAGGAGACCTGGACACAGAGTCGATAATTGATATTTCAGGTAGCGACTCGACAATTGGAGGGGATTATAAGAAGAAGAAACTTCCTACAAATGGTAGGAAGGGGAGCGGTGAAATGAAACATTGACAGGCTCGATTAACAGTGGAGCCGGATACTGGAACATTCTAATTTGTCTGACATGTATCTTTTGTACAAGTGCAGAGTCTGCACTTATTATTTTTGTTATTGTAGCATTTGTATTTGCCTTTTTATTGGCCGATATTATGTCGATATGGCCCCCACATTTGGACTTTGTATGGAAAAAGTTATAAGGAATGAAAATATTAACATTTCCATTGTCATCTCTTCTGTATTCTTCCTTATTTATCATGTACTTAACTTGCTTTATCATTACTTATGTATGCACATGGTACGGTTGCTTGTCCTGCAATTTCTGTAATTTTACGCGATATGTATGCACTTTTTTATAACTAGATCTATTTTGATTCCCAAAACTCTTTGTTTGGAGAAACAGGCATGTGGAGTAGCTTTCCTTTCAACCAAATGTTTGTATGTGTGTGCCCCCTACTTTATAGGGTTGTTTTTTCGAACACATGACAAATGATCGGTTGATCTGAACGATCCCTCAGAAGTTTGCAGCCAAATCTACCTTATGGTTCCTACCTTTAGGAAGTTAGGACCAAGCGTCTTGACTCTGGAGATTTTGTCGTTTAACAATCAGAAATCTTTGCTGATTTCTAACTTTGTGATATTGTTGGACCCACATCGATTACTTTTGATAGTGGGAGTGGATTCTTGTTGGACCTGCAATAGATGAGTTTTTCGGCATTGCCAGGGACCAGTACTTAAGAGTATGCGCAGCATATAAAATGCATGGCTTTTTAAGAGTGTGCGTAGATTACGAGATGCACGGCTTTTGGGAGTGTGCGCGGCTTATGGGATGCATCGTTTTTGGGATCGATATGGCCGGTTGATCCGGAACGGTTTGGAATTGATCGATGTTACTCAGGAAAAGTGAGGAGTTCATGTTTCGAGAGCGTGGTTCCATGACTCAAGAAGAAATATGCGGCTTATGGAGGTATGCGGCTTTGATTGGGGCCTTCCTGGTGTTGTCGGAGCAAGACCGGTTCTTAGAAGGTAGGAATCGAGTTCCGTCGATCCAACGGTTTGAGTCGATTTGCTTCCATCAACTCAGTGGGTAGATAGGGCATACTTGAGTGTGGTTCCACTATCTTAAACATCAATTGGATGGTTTTGAGTCGATTTGACCACGTCGACTTAGCAAGTTATTTTTGTGAACACAATTTTATTGGTTAAGAAAGTAATGCAATTTTATTAATAAAAGTTGGGCAAGTTTTGCTTATTTACAATGCCTTCGATGTTCTAGGATGGCTTATTTGTGGAAAATCGGAAATACGTAAGACAGTCTTAGATAAAGCAATGACGCAGCAACTCGTCGTTCCAAGCTCGGGGAATTTGAGTTCCATCTACAGTTGTTAGCTTGAACGTGCCATCCTCTAGTTTCTGGCCAATCACAGAAGGCCCGTCCAAATGTTTCTGATACAAGGAGATCTGTTTGAGGACAAGGTCCCCCACTTCAAAAGTGCTTTTCTGGATTTTGGAATTGAAATATCGTGCAATCTTTTTCTAGTGAGCAACTGCCCTTACCTTGGCTTCTTCTCTCTTCTCGTCGATCAAATTGAGCGACTCGAGTAGGAATTGCTCATTTTGCCTTTGGCTGAAGTTTTGCCTTCGATGAGAGGGGACTTCTAGCTTGAATGATATCATTGCTTCTGAGCCATATGCTAGGGCGAATAGGAAGTGGCCGGTTGTAGGTTTGTGCATTGTCCTGTAAGCCCATAGTGTGAGTGGAAGTTC
Organism: Allium cepa; assembly: GCA_030765085.1. Classification (NCBI taxonomy): domain Eukaryota; kingdom Viridiplantae; phylum Streptophyta; class Magnoliopsida; order Asparagales; family Amaryllidaceae; genus Allium; species Allium cepa. Next base: position 739,458,253 of record CM060943.1, read on the forward strand.
ATCAGCCTAATTTCCTTTAGCTTTTGTTAGCCATTTTTTGATAGTGGACTCTATGATCTTGTTCACTGCTTCCACTTGCCCATTAGCCTGTGGATGTGCAACAAAAGAAAATCTTTTCTCGGTTCGGAAGCATTTTAGAAGTCTTTGAACTCAGGGCTTTCGAATTGGGTCCCATTTTCCATGATGATCATTTATGGCACTCCAAACATGCAAATAATGTTTTTAGTAACAGAATTGATAACTTCTTTGTTGTAATAATGACTATCACATACTTGGCTCATCCTTTAGCCATTGGTAAAATTCCAATCAATTCAATTCCCTAGAACGCGAATGGCCATGGGATGACCATCTATGTCATCTCTATTGAAGGAGTTCTTTTTGTCTTGCCGGATTTTTGGCATTGATTGCACCATTTGGCATAATCTGCCGCGTTGCAGTTTACTTTGGCCAAAAATATCCATATTGGAGGACTTTCTTTGTGAGGATTTCCCCTCATTTTGATTCCCATTGTTTCCTTTATGAACTTCCCTGAGGATTCTTTGGGCTTCGTCGTTGGTCACACACCTAAGAAAAGGGGTAGATAATCCTCTTTAGCAGAGCATCCCATCATGTACTATAAACCCGATGCCTTTCGAAGGAGCTTTTTCCATTGATTCTTGCCTATAGGGAGTGTTTTTTTGAGCATGTAGTCCTTGATTGGAGTCATCCATGATTTCGACTCTTTGGTTGTCTCAAAAATCCAATCTATATCCATCTTGCTTATGCTCGGATCGGTTAGGGTTTCGACTCGGACATGCCCCATGGATTAAGCTTCTCTATAACTAGATAGTTTGGCTAGATAGTATACCTTCATGTTTTTTCTCTCGGGATATGAGTTATAGTATAGTTTTCGATATCGTTCAGCAATTCCTACACTTTAGATAGATACGGGGAGTGATACTCTCCCTGAGCTTGGTATTCGCCTTTCACCCAGTACACGACTAGCTGAGAGTCGATATACATGTGTGCAGACTTTATCAGGAGTTCTTTCATAACTTTCAGCCTAGCTATTAATACTTCATACTCCGCTTTGTTATTTATTGCAGGGAATTCTGAGTATAAGGCATGGAAAATGGATCCCTCTTCAGAGTCTCCAGCCCCTGGGCAGAAGTTAGATGCACCATCGATGAATAATTTCCAACGTGTTTCCACTTCTGGGTCTATTTCTTCTTCATTATCTCGTATCGTAAACTTGGCAATGAAGTTTTCCAATGCCTACCCATTGATCGCCTTTGCAAATTGTAAGTAATTTCATATTGGCTTAACTTGATGTCCCATTTGATAAGCCGCCCAGAGGTCTTAGGGTGGTACAACACTTGCTTCAGGGGTTGATCTGTTAGTACTTTGATCGGGTGTGCCTGGAAGTATGGTCGTAACTTTCTAGATGCGATCAAGAGGAAATATGCTAATTTTTCCAATTTTGGTTAGTTCTTCTTGGCTCCAATTAATCGTCTACTAATGTAATATACGGGTCGCTGGATCTTAGCTTCTTCTTATACGAGCATGGCACATAATGCATAGGACGAGACTGATAAGTGGATAAACAGGTCTTCTCTGTCCTCCGGCTAGGACAGGATTGGTGGGGTTTCCATATGTGGCAGCAGCTCCTCGAACGCTATTTGATAAGCTTGATTCCATTCTCAGTTCTTCTTTCCCTTCTTTAGTGCGTCAAAGAACAGTATACATTTGTCGGCTGCTTTTTAGATGAATTGGCTTAGTGCTGCAACTTTTCCATTCAAGCTTTATAACTCTTTCTTATTTCTCGGGGCCTCGACTTTTCGTAAAGTGGTAATTTGTTCGGGATTTGCTTCGATGCCTCTAGCGCTTATAATGAATTCCAAGAACTTTCTAGAGGCTACTTCAAAGTGACACTTAAGTGGATATAGTCTCATTCCATATTTGCGAAGTATTTCAAACATCTCGGCAAGGTTGTTCAAATGATTTGTAGCTATGCATGATTTAACCAGCATAACATTTATGTAATGTTCTATAGTCTTCTAAATCTGTCATTTGAACATGGCATTCACCATTCGTTGGTAGATTGCCCTAGCATTCTTTTGGTTGAATGATATTACTTTGTAGCGGCATATTCGAAGAAAAGTCAAGAAATTGGTATTTCCTTGGTCAGTTTCATGCATCATGATCTAGTTGTACCCTGAGTAAGCAGTCATAAATGATAGTTGTTCATGTCCAACTATCCGGTCATAAGTTGGTCGACTCTAGGAAGAGGAAACCTATCTTTTGGGAAAGCTTTGTTTTGATCCAAATAGTCGATACAGGTTCGCCATTTTCTGATAGACTTCTTGACTAAAACCGGGTTGGATACCCATTCGGGGTATGTTGCATTGCGGATAAAACCATTCACCATTAGCTTTTCCACTTCTTCTCTCAGTACTTAGGACCATTTGGGTCCTAGACCGTTTCTCTTCTGCTTCATTGGTGTATACTTGGGATCAATATTAAGTGAGTACCATGCAATCTCCGTTGAAACTCCATACATACCAGAATGTGTCCGAGCGAATATATCCAGGTTGGCGTGAAGGAATTTGATGAGTTCCAGTCACATCTTATTTCCAAGATGTGATCCAATCTTTAGGACCTGTGTTGAATCATCCATATCGACTGGGACATACACCGTCAATTCTGTCGGTGCTGCCCGTTCCTCCCCCGAGTTCTATTTTCTATGGTACAAAGCCTTATCGAATCGGCTATGGTCCCCAAGCTAAAGGCAGCTCTGTAGTTGCTATTCGGTAGGTTCATGAATGTGGAGAGTTCTTCCACATTCTTCCCTTTATCTTTCCTTTTAGACTCACGTAGTTCTACGATGTATCGCTCTCTAGCGGTAGTTTGGTCTCCTTTGATCATCAACTCCATTCTCCGTCGAAAATTTCAAGGTTAGACACCATTGAGCTAAAGAAATCCTGAAATCTACCAAAGCGTGCTGAACGAAGAAAGAATTATAGGCAGATATTTCATCTACAATCACAAAGATTTGGATGAGGATGACTCTCGGTCACCTTCTCCGAGTTCTACGGGTAGATCGATTGTTTCGACGGGCTGTTTAGGTTCACAGGTGAATCCCTGAATCTTCATTCGGTAACCAGATACGTCATTCATACCAATTTTCATCTGGTCGAACGTGTGTTTAAAAAGGATAGTCACATAATTTCCACAATCCACCAATACTCATTGAACCACGGCTGGTCCGATTCCTACTATCACGACCATGGGGTCAAGGGTCGAAGCTTCTGTTCCTTCAGTGTCTTGATTTCAGAACACTATGTCATCGTTCAGGGTCCTCTACTGCTTAGCAGGAGTTTCGTCTTCGATCACTCCACCATTCTTTCGAAGCGTGTCTAGTGAGCTTGCATGTCGCTCCATTTTTCCCTAGCTCTTCTACATGGGATGAGGTCCTCTAGATAATATTCTGGTAATAAGCCTCTGGTCAGTCCGTTTAGATCCCTCTTTGTTGGTTCAAGCTTGGTTTCCCCGATCTCTGGGAGTAGTGTTGTCGGCTGGTTTGGACTTTTGCGGCTTCCTCACATACTCCTGAAGCTTAATCTATCGAATCAATTCTTCAATCAGGTTCTTCAAGTGATGGCACTCATTCATGTTGTGACCATGTATTTCATAGAAATGGCAGTGCTTTACGGAGTGCTTTTGCCACTCGGTCGCTTCCTTTTTAGGCGGCTTCTTATACTCCTCCATCCCATATGTCGCAAGGTAGATGTTCTCTGAAGTATAATTAAGCAGGGTGTAGTCTTCGGGCCTGAAGCTTTTAAGTCGCTTGCTACTTTCGTTTTGCTTGTTGGAATTTTGATTCTTTCTTTTTTGATTCCCATCCTTTCCCACGTTTCCAATGATGGTCCCAGAGGTGTTTGCATCTTGGTCCACCGCCATAACATTATGTCCAAAGTTGGTTGGTTGTAGGTTAACAGGTCTTTCTTCTGGCTCTTCTGTTTCTTCCAATCTCAAGTACGGGCTTGCCTTTCAATTGAAGTCCTTCCTACTAGTAGGTTGCTTCATTTTGATCCATTTCTCGAATTCAGTTTTGGGACGGATGGTGTGCACCAGAGCCATAAAGACCATATCTTCATTTACATTACTTACTTCAGTGACTGCAGTGTTAAATCAACTCATGAAGGATTTCAAAGATTCATTTCGTCCCTGGAATAGGCACGATAAGGACATCATATCTTTTGGTTGTGCCGTGTGGAGCCTAAACCGATCAAGGAACCTTGTTGTTAATTCACAGAAAGAGGAGATGGATTTAAGTGGGAGCCTAGTGAACCATATAGAGGTGATTCCCTCAAGAAAGATTGGAAGACATCTATACCGAACATAATTTAAAGCATTCTCTCTGTCCATGTATCAACCGTACTTATACAAGTGCAGTTTCGGGTCCCTAGTTCCATCGTAGGATGGGATAGTTGGCATAGTGAAATTTTTAGGATATCATTCATTTAGAATGTCATCAGTAAAGGGAGTCTAGCTTGGGATGGATCCCAATTCATCATCTCTCCTATTCTTACTTTTGACCATTAGGTGCTTAACCATGTCCGTGATATACGCTTTGGATTTCCAGTAATTCACGGGTTGGATGTCAGCGACTGTACTAAGTGTTTGATTTTACAAATGTCATGGTTAGCGGGCTTAAGTTTAGGCCCTCCTATATTCAGGAGAGTCATTCCCTTCAAATTTCGTTGGCTTGTAGTTGGCGTATAGGGGCATTTTGGACCTCTCTACTATGAGTATGTAAGTGTTTCCTTTCAACTCGTCGTCATTAAGTTGTTCTCCATCTTCAGAGTTGGAGAGATACGGTGATATACCTTCCCATGGGGCTCTAGATTCAAGTTTATGGTAGGATGCTTTGCAGTTGGTGTAGTGCTTGCATTTGCTTCCATGGTGATTCCTGCAGCTCCATCTACTACTCCCTTTTACTACTGCTTTCTATTTCACCTGTTTGGGCCAGAAACGGAAACTTTTTCTACTCTATGGCAACCGGGGGCTCTGGCATGGTTCTCAGAGCAGCAAGTGATTGCAAGGTCGGGAGGGAATTTAATTTTTCCATAAGAGCTTTTTAGCTGTTTTCCATCTTTTGATTGATTTCATCCACCATCTTGTTTAGCTCGCATCCACTGATAACTTCATGCTGAATAGAAGATCATAACACTTGGTCTCCTATGTCGGCACCATTGACTTCAATTTGATGAGTATTGGTTTTCTCTCCAGCTATTACAGCTCATATGGATCTCATATGGATCTTCCAAAAGCAGTTCTCTTTCTTCTTGGTGCCATTGATTCTCAATAGCTAACTTTCAAAGCAAAATATTAGGGATCTAACTTCTGAACCAGTATGATCCAAAGTAGATAGCTAGATTTAAGCCAGAGTTGAGTTCTCAGTGAAAGCACCAAAACATTAACCCAAAAAAGGATCAACACCCTGGATTAAGTATAAAAGCACCAACATTGTTCTTATAGAGAAATAATATAGAAAATAAATGTAAAAAGAGCAGAAGTGGTAAAAAGATAGGAAGATTTTTATAGTGGGTCGGCTTTTAGTGAAGCCTACGTCTACTTTATAATTTTCTATTAACCGACTGATATTACAAGTTGAATTGGATTACTATATGATTGAATCTACTAAGCTAGATCAAGCCACTAGTATAAGAGTTCACTGGAGAATCACAGTGAACCTCTAGATGACTGTTTTGAGGGAGGAGAAGAGGAAAAATAGTTTCTGCAGAATTCCAACAACCAGTCCAGAAGATCCTGTTTATGTTGTATGTAGGATTGCATTTATAGAGGATCGAGAACTATTAGAATAGGTCACTTTTCCAGGAGCTTGCATTTGAAGGTACGAAGATTCTCTTAAAGTTCCATAACGAGATGACCTAATATGATGGATTCCTAGCGATCTATAGATCATGGATCAATAGCGATCCATGCAGTTAGTATATTTTCAGCTGGTTTCGATTGGATCTTGTTTCTTGCCTTATGCAGGTGCTCTTCATGAAATTTTATGACTAGATGCCTTAATTTGATGATGATGATTCATGTACAGGTTACATTAATCTACTACTGGAACTAGATGAATACCCACTTCTCGAACAAACTTGCTTGGAGTATCATGAAACTTAGCAGACATCTCTAGAAAACATATTAGATCATTGTGTAAGAAGAATGGTTGTCCCATGAGCAACATTCGATCCATGAATGGTAGATTGCTGGCAATCCATCCCCTTAAGCTATTTTTTTTGTCTCGTGAGCCTTTCTTGGTTCCTTCTCCTGGTTCTTTTGGTTGATTCTTGAGTTGTTTCATCCCGCCGTAGATGTTTTAGTTCGCTTTGAATTCTACCAGGTTAAAAAACTAGTTAATAGCAGCACCCCTGACTAAATTAACCAGGAAGGACGTAAAGTTTAATTAGTTAATTAAACGTGAAGAAGCATTCCTTTAGTTAAAGCATTTATTAACCAATACGCCTGTGTTAGTTGTTCTAGTTGAGAATTAGGATTTGATGGTGTATACTTATGCATGTGGAACAGATTAGAAGCTGTATTGATGAGAGGGATAAAATGATTGCCTACACTTTTCGACACCACAAACTACAAGAAGTAAGACATCAGACTCATGATCTGGAGTTGGCACTGGTGATTTTTGCATTGAAAGTTTGGAGACAATACCATTTAGGAGAATGACTTGAGTTGTATACGGATAACAACTCTTTGAGGTATTTATTCTCTCAGAAAGATTTGAATACAAGGTAACAGAGGTGGCTGGAGTTTTTAGCAAGTTATGATTTTGATATTGGGTATACACAAAGGAAAGGAAATAAAGTTGTAGATACAATTAGCAGGAAACATCAGATGTGGTGTTATTTATGTTGACTGAATGGAAGGATTTAGTGGCGTTGACTACCAGTAGCATGCAACACGGTCAACTCCTAGTTCCAGTCAAAGTAAGTGGAAGTTCAACCTGTGTTCATCAAAAAAATTGCTTCTAAGTAGAGAGATGATCCATTATTATCCAAAAGGATTAGAATATTGGAAGGTGTAACCGAGATCGATAATCTAAAGGACTTTAGTTTTAACCATAGAGGATGGTTAAAGGAGAAGGGACAATTGTGTATTCTAGATATTGGTGACCTAAGAAAGGAAGTTCTTTAAGGAGTGTCATTGATCAAAGTACGATTTCTCCTGAGAGAACCAAGATATATCAAGATAAGAAGAAAAGTTTCTTCTGAGAAGGCATGAAAAGGGATGTAAGTATATGGGTAAAGAAATGTTTGAATTTCTATCGAGTGAAAGCTGAACATCAAAAGCCGAGTGGATTTCTTCAGCCTTTAAATATAAAGTTTGGAAATGGGACTCAATATCCATGGATTTTATTGATGGGTTGCCATAGTCAAATAGAGGAAATGAAAGTATATGGGTCATAATAGATAGACTGGCGAAGATTGCACACTTCATTCCCAATAAGTCAACCATGATGTCACCTGTATGGACAAAGTTGTTTATGAAGAACATTGTTAAACTGCATGAGATTCCTAGTAGTATAGTCAGTGATAGAGATACTTTGTTTATTACTGAATTTTAGAAGAGTCTACAGGAGGTATTAGGTATCAAGCTTAAGATGAGTATCGCTTATCACTCGTAGACGTATGTGTAGACAAAAAGAGTTAGTAAGGTACTTGAAGATTTATTGAGGGCTTGTGTACTAGATTTCGATGGATTGTGGGAGCACCATTTGCCCTTGATTGAGTTTTCCTATAATAACAGTTATCAGACTAGTATAGAAATTGTGCCTTTTGAAGCTTTGTATGAAAGGCCTTGCAAATCGCCAGCATGTTGGTTAGAAACTGAAGACAGATTGGTCCTTGGTCCAGATATGGTAAGAGAAGATTGAGTTAATTCGGGATAGGATGAAAGAAGCTCATTCTAGGCAAAAAAGTTACGTTGATAAAAGGTGTAAAAATTAAAAGTTCTCAGTTGGAAATCGTATATTCATTAAAGTATCATTGTTGAAGGGTGTGATACGATTTGCAATGTCAGTGAAACTGACATCGAGATATGTTGGACTATTCCTTATTATATAAAGGATCGGGAAACTCACATATCGAGTAAAGTTACCAAGTATTTTGGCAGGTGCCTATAATGTATTTCATGTTTCTTATCTTAAAAAGTTTGTGCATGATCCAGATACTAATATTTCTCCGAATGCATTCGAAGATATAGTAGTAGAATCAAATTTGACTTTTGTGAGACAAAACTTCGAGTTATAGTGGGAGATGAGAAGAAGTTAACGAACAAGACAGTCAGATTAGTGAAAGTCTAGTGGAATGACAATGAGAAAGACTATACTTGAGAGACAGAGGATAAGGTTAGAGATACTTATCCTGAGCTATTGTATTGGTATGTTTTATATTTGTCATATATAGACTTAGTAGTTGTAGGATATACTAGCAATGTTTGCATGATCGATGTGCTTGTTTTGTAGTCCTTACTGAATTTTGAGGACAACATTCTTTAGGGTTGAGCCTGTAACACCCCTAATTTTAGTTTAATATTATTCAGGATATTTAATTGGATAGATTAAATAGAATAATGTAAATAGTTAAGGATAACGAGGTTTGAAAATTTATAAGGTCGAGGCATTGCTAATGAACTAAAAAAGATTGTTTAAACTTAAATATAGAAATAATATATGATAGAGGCAATTTAGGTATAGACCTATCTTCATCCCCTAAACTCTTTCCCCCTCATATCATTCTCATTTTTCACGAAACATAAAAAATCTAAAAAGAACTTAAGGAGGCGAACCATGACCTAAGGACAATGAAGCACGAAATCAAAGAGGATTCAAGAGCAAAGTTTAGGAAACTGAAGCACTAATAAAATCTCAACTCCAATAATTAAATCTAAGGTGAATAATACTTAAACCATCTCTATTTTTGTTCTTGAACTTTGCTATGGATAATATCCAAATGGTTTTGATGATTTTTGTCAATTCATGGTTGTTTAATCATTGTCTTGTAGAATCATGATTTGTGGAATTATTTATGAAATTATTTAAGTGGATTTTAAAGCTAAAACCTAAGTTTTTAATCTTCAAATGCTATGATATGTTGTGTAAAACATTATTTTGGAGATGGTTTTTTTGATTTCACAAATTTTCAAATTTAATTGAATATTTTATGAATTTTCTAAGGAGGAAATTTGGTTAAATTCGGTTTTAATTACTAAAAATAATTATATATGGTTTTTTGTCCTAAACTTTTTATATGATTAAGAATATGATATTTTGGGATTTTTGGAATTTTTAGGGATATTTCCCAAGTGGTTTCGAATTATTATAAATTTGTTATGTTAGACAAACATTTAAAATGATATCTAATTAAAAATATTAATTATTTAGTTAGGTATATGTTTTAAAATTTTAAAAACTGTATACGATAGTACTTTTGAAAAGTATTGAGAAAAATATTTTTCATCCAATAGAAATTGGACAAGAGTTTGGATTTGGTAGAAAGTAATTGGTTTTACTAGTAAGAAATCAGTTTTCTCAATAATTACGATCCCGCCATGCCGCTTGTATTCTTACCGGGTCTCAACAACACCGCATCTATGAGTGTTGAAATAAGGAGGAAAAAATAGGATACTTACTTAGGTAGTTATGAGATGTTTCCAAACATGCAGAAGTCGACAACAGTTTAATCTAATTAAGGCAGCATCATAACTCATGGCTCATCTAAAGGTTTAAAGGTTCAATGCCATGATCATTGAGGCCACCCCTTATTATTATCACTGTCATCAATGATGCCCCATGTTCTCACCTATATTTTAGGCGACGACATACTTCTATTTTGAATACTCTCGACATCAACTATAAAAACACAGGGATGTCGATTGTCTTTCCTTTGACTTAATATATATAGCAGCATAATAGCCGAGTGAACTAAGTATGTTTTTATAATGATGCTGATTATCTTAACATCCCCATCCATTAGTGTCGGTGACATTGTTCTAGCTTAACAAAACACTATATTCTGTTTTGAAAAGGTCGGGTAACCTACATTTCTTCTATGTCGACGACCTTATTTTCAGCATAGTATTTTATACTTGAAAGAATTTAAGTTTTAGATTTTCTAACCCTGGGTAGAGGTTCGATGCTATGAAATGTGATACGTATGTCGCCTGTCTTCTCTATTAAAGGTGGAGAGCCTAATGCCCTTTTGTCAATGCGGTTGTGGATGTCAATATTGATCCAAACTAATCTAGCTAAAGGTGGCGAGCTTTATGTTTTCACGCCTTTGACTTTGAAGCTAAATTGGGGATACCAATATTTATATTGCTATGTGTTAAAAGTAGACAAAGTTGTTTGGGAATACTAATGTATTAACTTTATAACCTGTTGATGTGCACGTAAATGTGCATATTTTTACCACTATATTTAATCTTTTTAAATTAAATAAATGATCATATTGGGTATTTTAACTTGTTTTAACCAAAATCCATATTAATTCCAAATTGTCACATATCCATCTTCATATAGGGGCAAAACAGTCATTTGTGTGCATATATTTACTCAAGAAAAATTAATTGGAAATTTATATATATTTTTGTAGGAATTTGGTCTCAAATAGGAGTGGTTTCATGAAGGAATATGCATGCATAAAGAATATAAAGGAATGAAGATGGAAATAATTCAAAGTGAAGATCATGGTGGACCCCACCTACCGACCACCTTAATGTACAAATTAGAGGCTAATGCACATGCTTATGCAATTTATGCTTCATGTACACTTAAATAATGATTAGTAAAAGCTAATGATTACTTGGCCTCCACACTTTCTCAAGGGTAGTTTGGTCATTCCCCAAATTATGGATTATGGTTTCATGCATGTATAAATAACCCCTTATGTTTCATGTTACCTTCCTCTTCTCTTAGTCTCATTTTCATTAGTTTAGGCTCAAATAAAAGAAAGCTTCTCTTTTCTTTTCATGGCTGCTTAGGCATTTTATTTCATGTAATTTATTTTTATGCAACTTTAAATACATGGTCTTTTCTTCTTTTCTGGTTTATTTCCTTTCATGTTGTAGTGTAGATTTCTTTTATTTTTCATGCAAGTAGAATAGTTTTTCTTTATCTTGCTTTCTTTTTCCTTTTCTTTTTCTCTCACGTTGAAAGCTACATTTGTTAATCAAATGACAAATATGAGAGGCTAAACCCCTTCAATTTAGGGGGTAATGAAGCTCTCTAATTATGTAGCTTCAACTATTTGTTAATTCGTGCTCCCTTTTTGTGCTTAATGATGATCAATGAAGTGTTTTATTTGTTGTTTTTGCTTTGAATTTGATACCCTATATTGTTGACATCAAATAGGCTATGCTTAAATAATCACTAACACAAATGCCTCTTCATCGAAATATGATTATGGCAAAAGAAAGTGATTTGAAATTAAAATTTGATGGTCTATATTTCTAATCAATAGTTAATAGGCCATACTTAAAATAGATTTCATTTTCATTTTCTTTGTCAAGTTTTATGGAAGTTAGTAAGTGCTTTAAGGGATGTGTTATAGTTTGATGGTTTATGTTGGCTAATCAATAGCACAAATATGTCATGCTTATGATAAGCACATCAATTGAAGCACTAATGACCACAAAAGAGAGATCATGATTTCATATATGTTGAACTATGTGATCTAGAGAGTGAATTTATTCTCTAAATTATCATTTAACTCTTATATTTACATCTCTTTTCTTTTAGTTAGTTAGCTAATTTTCTAATTTTCTAGCTTAACATTCTCTTTAACTTTGGTTTAATTTGATTGAATAGAATTTTAGAATCATCAATTCCCTGCGGATCGACCCGTATTCGCTACGTGCTACATTCGTACACCGTGCGCTTGCGGTTATTTTAATTATAAAATTCGTTCGGCTATTTTCTAGTTCATAGAATTTTAGCCGTCCGAACAAGTTTTTGGAGCCGTTGCCGAGGAATTGCCTTGATTTTGATTTTCTATTCTTCGGATTATTTTGTTTGATTTTGTGTGTTTGTTTTGTGTGCTTTTGCATTTAAAAAAAATTATTGTTGTGTGTGATTTTATTTGTTTGCATTTATTGCTTTTCCATTTGCATTTGCATAGTTTTTGTTAAAAAAAAATTACATACACAATTTCTAAAAAAACATTCCATTCCATTCCATTTTCAATTTTGTTTACATTGCAATTTCATTTCATTTTACAATTGCATTGGCTTTTACATTTTCAAAACAGTGCACTTCTTCCCTGTGCACAGTCAAACTTCCTGTTCACAACTCCATCACAGTGTACAAACACTACCACACCCTGTTTCAACTACCGCTCTACTAGCAAACCATAACACGACTGACAACTTCATTACATATAAACCAGACTTTCCCCACAACCCAACTGTCCAAACACTCCTCTGTCAAAATTCTATTCCCTACAACAGCTCACATTCACCATTACTGCTCAACAGCTACCCACAGCCCAGAACTTCAACATTCATATCCACCTTTTTCATTCCACCAACAAACCTTCCTACAACCCTGAGCACATTACCTCATCTACAAACCATTTTCCTGTGCACCATCATCTCCACCTTACTGTAGCAAAACCATCCACCCCCCGATCATCACCCCAGTTCAAGCAGTTTCCCTATAACCTGCTTGCCTACTGAAACACTCCACTTTGCAAACCCACCCTGTACAAACTTCTCATACATCAAACTTGCTAAAAAACACCTTTGTGCATCCCCCTTCTCATCATAACCTCCGCTATTCCACATAACACTTTTAATATCACACCACCGGCAACCAGCCAAACTGCCTCTTGCCAAACGTCACTCACCCGAAACCAACTTCAACAAATCGAACAACCCAAGTCAAATTTACCGGCATCGAACATCGAACACCACGAACCCCAAACCCGCAATCATCCTTGGTTCGCCGACCTCTTCTCACTATAATCGATTCACCAATTCGAACCATCTATAGCCGAAGCTACCACCGATTCGAATTCGCCACTTCGCAAACAAGCTGACTTCGACTACTGCCCAATCGGCCTCTTCAACCCCTAATCGACACATCGCGAACAGTCGAATCCCCCTGCCATCAAATTCCAGATTCGAGCTGCACCGCATCACACTGAATATTGGTTGAGAAATTTTTTTACAGGTTTCGTGAATTTGTGGATTTGTGAAATTGTTTATTATTATTATTTTTATGGGATTTGTTAATTTGAGAGTGAGAATAATGATTGTTTTGAGCGTTAAGTAAGCGGGCCGGGCTATATTCAAATTCCTGTTTTTTTATTCTTTTACTTTTTCTTCTTTTTTTATTTAACTTATTTAAGATTTAATTTTTTTCCTTTCTTTTCTCTTAAAAAAAACAAGTTTCAATTTGTTTTATTTTCAATTTGTCTTGAATCTCCTTCTTTTAGTTTCACTTGTTTTAGTTTTCATTTTCATCTGTTTTAGTTTTCATTTGTTTAACTTTCATTTGTGTTGTTTTCACTTGTTTTATTTTCTTCTTTGATAAGCATACAAAAAAATTTATTGTATATATCTTATTTTTATTTCAGGTTGGCAAAGCAGAATTGCAGAAGGAGTAGAGTGCTTGCTAAAATAAATTGCTTGATTTGCCGATCTTGCCAAAAAAATAATAACTGCTTGCTTATTTATAATTTTCTTTTTATTTTGTCTTGCATCGTATATATCTATTTTTTTTGTTTGTCTAGCATTTTTGTTTACTTGCATTTGAAAAAAAAAAATCAGAAAACCAAAAACAAAAACAAAATCCATTTGTAGTTGCATTGTTAATACATGTTTAATTTCTGCTTTACATTTCATTCTAGATTTTGTTAATAATAACGGTCAGACATTGATAACACTTAATTGTATATTGGCAATTTGTCTTCTTTGAACAATTTAATTTCTCGGGGTCTAGGCTAGTGCAAAGCAATAATCAGTTATAAATATTACGGTGATTCGTAAATATTATACTGAATTGTTTCTCTGAAGATACTTAAACCTTCGGCTGCATTGCTACGGTGATTCGTGGTACACCAATAAATCCTGTCTGTTACCTGGCTGAGAACTATCTTGTTGATTTAAGACAATTTGTGAATATACAATTTTGGGTTGACTTGGGATAAATCATTTGTAATTAACTTCTGCATTCATTTAGTTGCAATAGTTCATGCATATTTAGAAAAAACATTCAAAAGTCCAAAACCAACAAAAAATTGTAAATATTCCTTTTATTTTTTTTTGAAATTTTTAAATCATTTTCCTTTGAAATTTCAAAAACCCAAGAAAAATTATATAAAACCTTTTTTTAAAAAAAAGGGGCCAAAAAAATTTGAAAATCCGAAAACGAAAAAAATCAATTTTCTATTTTGAAAAATAAATTCTATTTGTAAATATTTTTCGTTAAAAAAAACAACAAAAAAAATTTCTTGAAAATGTCCGAGTTTCCCCACTTACGTGAATTTTACAATAGTTGTGAAAATCAATATAATCCATATAATTTCACTCCATCGTATGGATATTTTATCAACAACTATTCTTTAAACGATTCAAATTTTGAACCACAAAATTTTCAAAATTATGAACAACCCTCGAATCTCGAAAATACAATTTCATCTCTACTTGAAATCTCTACACAACAAAATCAAATGATAAATGAGTTGTGTATTCATATTTGTGCAATAGTTCAAGTCAAAATAATCAAAATTTGAATTCACTTCAAAATTCAAATGATTTCGAGTATAACCATGCCAATCCAATTTCGAGCTTCAAAATGAATTTCAAAATCAAGAAGAAAATGTGAACCAATTTTCAAATAATTTTGCTAATGGGAATAGTTTTAATAACGAAATGATTGAAAACTTTGGTTATCAACAAATTCAAAATGAAAATGTTCATATTAATAATCATAAATTTGATTTTGTTGACCAAATAGAAAAAGATAACGAGGATTTATTACTTGAAAAATACAATAATTTTCGTGAAAATCATAATCCAATCTCAATTTGCGAAGAATCAAATAATAATCTACTGTTTATCGAAATTGACAATTCTTGTTCTCAACAAGTCCAAATCGAAAATTTTCAAGTTAATAGTTACAAATTTTACTTTGTTGAGCAAATGAATGAAATGTACAATGATCACAGGGATTTGGTGTTCGAAACATATTTGAATCAATGTGATAAATATACTCAAATTCCAACGTATGACAAATCAAGTAATAATCCACCTTTTACCCAAATCGATGATTTTCAAATAACAACTTTCGAAATTGAAAACGAAAATCGTAACGATGTTTTTGAAAATAATTGAGTTGGATTTCAATTCTTTTAAGGGTGTGGAACCAAATTTAAAATTCGATCTTCCTTTTCTCGATTCTGAAAATTTGAATACAACAACTTTGGATTTTGAAATGGATACACGCGATGAAGTTGTTGATAATCCAACGAAGGAAGATGAATTTAATGAACGCGAGTTTTATGGACTTTTCGAAAATGTGTCATTAAATTCTGATGGGGAAGATTTTGATCACCATTTTGACTTTAAAATCGATAGTTTGAAGGAAGTTTCAATGATAAACTTGAATTTCAATTTGGTGAAAATAAATGTGAATTTCAAAATATCGTTATATCTACCCGAAAAATCATCGAAAATAAAACAACTCGTACGATTTTCAATAAAATGACATTCGTTTTTCCAAATCAATACTCAACCTCGAAATCTTTTACGGTTTGGTTTTTCGTGCTTAAGCTGTGTCTCACACATTTGACGAGACAAATGAATCGGTCTTTAGAAGACCATTTCATTTACTTTTTGACTTTATACTTTCTCATCTCGTGTAAATAATAATCTTTCATGTAAAAATTGGATTTTTATATTTTTCTCCTTCCACTTGGGTTGACTGTGGGGACACAGTCAAAATCAAGTGTGGGGGGAGGCTCATCTTCAATTTTTTTTTTCATGGTTTATTTTTGATTTAAAATCTCAAAAAAAATTATAGGAAGATTCATAAGTGTTAATTATGAAGTATATCTTAATTGAAAATCTTTGTTTTAAAAAGTGGTTGATTTAAAGCAAAGGATATAACATTTTTTTTGTCTTTTAAGTTAAATGGTGCTAAGATGATTTTGCAAAACTCTCTCTCTTTAAAAAAATAAAAAAAAATAACATCCAAGTATTCACTCTCATTTAAAAGTCCTCATGGTTATGCATGGGTGAATTACTTGGAATCTTTAATTATGTGCTTTCGTACTCATTTAAAAGTCCTCACGGTTATGCATGTATGGAACACATGTAGAAAAACAAACTTAATAAAAACCACCTACGGTCAATAGGTGTATGAATGAAAGTGTGTGCACTTACCTTGCTCTATACTCCCCTCACATAAGCCTGGAAGGCAGTGCATGGGTTGTATATCTGGCCTCAGTTTACCTGAGCTAGATGTGTAATTTTTCTTCCAAATAATGAGAGAGCAAGCAATTGAAATCCTAGCACTATTTTTACTTATTTGATTTGACTTGTTATTGAAAAGAAATTAAAATACCACTTTGATAAACTTTGATAATCAACTAAGGATCTATTTCATAGTTACACTGTGTTATTAACCAAAACAACGAGTTAAAGTATGGTCTATTATTATGATAACTTGATTTTTGTTGGAAATTTTGACGAGTAAATGGCATAAATTTTCAAGATAATAACCAAAACCTATATTTAACTTAATCGTGTCAATTTAAAAATAAATCCTTTATTTGTAAATATTTTCAAAAACTCGCATTAATCTCTTTGTAAATAAATCTTGCATTTTGTAAATATTTGCATCCTGCATTTGGATTTTGTGGGTAGTTTCCACTGAAAACCCTCACGAGACATCACTCCTCCTACAGGGACACCCAAAGGTTTAAAGGCTTGTTGCATATACTCAATGCAATCGTGCTCCCTATGAAAACGGATTTATCTTAGTTTCCCTTTATTCGAGGACGAATAAAAAGATAAGTGTGGGGGTATTTGATGTGCACTTAAATGTGCATATTTTTACCACTATATTTAATCTTTTTAAATTAAATAAATGATCATATTGGGTATTTTAACTTGTTTTAACCAAAATCCATATTAATTCCAAATTGTCACATATCAATCTTCATATAGGGGCAAAACGGTCATTTGTGCGCATATATTTTGGAAATTTATATATATTTGTAGGAATTTGGTCTCATATAGGAGTGGTTTCATGAAGGAATATGCATGCATAAA
Organism: Allium cepa; assembly: GCA_030765085.1. Classification (NCBI taxonomy): domain Eukaryota; kingdom Viridiplantae; phylum Streptophyta; class Magnoliopsida; order Asparagales; family Amaryllidaceae; genus Allium; species Allium cepa. The sequence goes on from CM060943.1 coordinate 739,475,599, forward strand.
GAATATAAAGGAATGGAGATGGAAATAATTCAATGTGACGATCATGGAGGACCCCACCTACCCACCACCTTAATGTACAAATTAGACGCTAATGCACATGCTTATGGAATTAATGCTTCATGTACACTTAAATAATGATTAGTAGAAGTTAATGATTACTTGGCCTCCGCACTTTCTCAAGGATAGTTGGTTATTCCCCAATTTATGGATTAGGGTTTCGTGCATGTATAAATAACCCCTTGTGTTTCATGTAACCTTCCTCTTCTCTTAGTCTCATTTTCATTAGTTTAGGCTCAAATTAAAGAAAGCTTCTCTTTTCTTTTCATGGCTGCTTAGCCATTTTATTTCATGTAATTTCTTTTTATGCAACTTTAAATACATGCTCTTTTCTTCTTTTCTTGTTTATTTCCTTTCATGTTGTAGTGTAGATTTCTTTTATTTTTCATGCAAGTAGAATAGTTTTTCTTTATCTTGCTTTCTTTTTCCTTTTCTTTTTCTCTCATGTTGCAAGCTACATTTGTTAATCAAATGACAAATATGAGAGGCTAAACCCCTTCAATTTAGGGGGTAATGAAGCTCTCTAATTATGTAGCTTCAACTATTTGTTAATTCATGCTCTCTTTTTGTGCTTAATGATGATCAATGAAGTGTTTTATTTATTGTTTTTGCTTTGAATTTGATACCCTATATTGTTGACATCAAATAGGCTATGCTTAAATAATCACTAACACAAATGCCTCTTCATCGAAATATGATTATGGAAAAAGAAAGTGATTTGAAATTAAAATTTGATGGTCTATATTTCTATTCAATAGTTAATAGGCCATACTAAAATAGATTTCATTTACATTTTCTTTGTCAAGTTTTATGAAAGTTAGTAAGTGCTTTAAGGGATGTGTTATAGTTTGATGGTTTATGTTGGCTAATCAATAGCACAAATATGTCATGCTTATGATAAGCACATCAATTAAAGCACTAATGACCATAAAAGAGAGATCATGATTTTATATATGTTGAACTATGTGATCTAGCGAGTGAATTTATTCTCTAAATTGTCATTTAACTCTTATATTTACATCTCTTTTCTTTTAGTTAGTTAGCTAATTTTCTAATTTTCTAGCTTAACATTCTCTTCAACTTTGATTTAATTTGATTGAATAGAATTTTAGAATCATCAATTCCCTGCGGATCGACCCGTATTCGCTACGTGCTACATTCGTACACCGTGCGCTTACAGTTATTTTAGTTATAAAATTCGTTCGGCTATTTTCTAGTTCATAGAATTTAAGCCGTCCGAACACCTGTGAATTTCTTATTGGGGATACTAATATGTTTTTTTTATAAATTTTGACATTAACTATAGAGGTTACCAATATATTTTTGCTCTATGATTTCGACATCATACACTGGGGATACCAATGCATAAACTTTGTGATATTTTAAGTTTAAGGGGTAAATAACCTGATCACGGACACCAATAAACATAGCTAAAGATATGGGTAATATGAATTAAATTGTTAACTGATTGGTTTATCGTTATTCTTGGAAAAATTATGGGATGTGAGAAGGATAGTCCATGTCATATTGGAAATAAATAGTCTCTATGAGGTGAATGAAGGTTTTATAGTTAACCTAGGAAAACTATGGGATGTGTTATGGATAATTCACATTAATTGTAAATGAATGGGATATGTAATGGATAGTCTCTATAATTTAAATAGCTAAACCATGTATGATGGGTAGTCCATATGGTAAGGGATGGGTAATCTAAGTTATAATTACATATGAAATTGAAACCATGGGTGATGGGTAGTCAACATGGTAGGGGATGGGTAATCCAAAGAATTAACATATGTGAGATAAGTAGTCCGCATAAGTATATGATGGATAGTCAATGAAAATTCAGAAGGGTAGTTTAATAACTCGGGAAGGATAATCTAGTGTATATTGCATGTTTGCATATTAGTATATTATTATGTTATAACCATTGTGGATGTACGAGCATAGTATATGGTTGAGATGTTATGGTTAAGGTACCAGTTATGGGAAAATCCGTTCTGCTCAACGCTATGTCTCCTAGATATCTATTTGGTTCGAGATGGTGGGTTATTATTCACACCATACTGTTGTCTGACCCGAAGTTTTTGACTTTTTCCTTAAAATCTCAGAAAACATTTAAGTGGGTTAGGAGTAAGGGTTTTCAGGTTTTAGTTAGATGAATAAGCTTACAGAGACGTATAGGAGGCAGTCTAGCTATTTAGCGTACCTATCTAATCTGCTATGTACTTTGGTATTGTCTATTTGGACGTAATAGCAAAGTTAAATAATTGCTATGTATTTGACTCTAGTCAACCAAGGGGACATCTTCATATGTCGCTCATGGAGTATTTTGTAATAACCATATTTTCTCTAAACGTGAAATCATGAATGAGATTATATAATGAATATGAAATCATATTTTGAAATAAATATAAAAGCTATTTCTGAATTGTGTTTGAAATTTTTTCATATTCATGTGCTTTTGATTATTGATATGATTAGTAGAGCCACGTTTTTTCGTCAGAAACTAAAAACTATGGATGAATACTGTAACATCCCACCTCAATACCCACAACTAACAAAGGATATTACTAAGCAATACCTTCTACTAGTGCAGAGAATGGGGCTGGTTAGCTGTGACCATCCATAAATATTGCTTTAAGCAAATATTAACACATCAAATTAAGTGATTTTTTTGAACTAGATTTGACATAAGCAATACAGGCTCAAAATGGTATTACAGTGGCTATAATAATTACTTAGAACAACATAAGATATTTTAGTACATAGAATTACAGAGTACACAATAGAGAATATATATATATATATATATATATATATATATATATATATATATATATATATATCATACACTGTAAAGATCGAATGAATATACACAAGGAGTGCTTACAAAATAGTGATTTAAATACAATATGCCTTATGTTACTCAAAAAATTCACCTTCCATCTAAGTCGTAGGGTCTTTCAGCAAGAGACAAAAGGAAAAGATTTCGGACCAAACCTTCCAAAGAAGCCGAAGGGATACAGTATATAGTGTGAAGCAATTCAAGACCTTTCAAGGGGATGGGAAGGCTTCATTCCATAGTATTCAAGAAGTTCTTACCTTCCAAAGAGGGTGAAGAAGTCAAGGCAAGGTCATACAACTCTATAGTGACCTTTTCAAAAGCATAATAAGCCTTTCGGATTAGTTAGAACACATATTGAATACCTTTCGATAGTGTTGAAAGGTTTGTGATGAAGGAAGCACTCATAAATAAGCAAAGAATGAAAGACAACCCTATAACAACATTTAAGAAAAGCATGGCTCCAACAGCAATCAAGTAAGGAGCAACCTTTCGACAAGGTCGAAAGGTTCACAAAAGTCAAGTAAGAGAGAAACCTTTCGACAAGGTCGAAAGGTTCACAATATCACATAGAAGACAGACCCTTCGGCAAAGACGAAAGGACCATGAAATCATATAGAGGAGTAGACCCTTTGACAATGGTCAAAGATCTAGATGGCATGTGAAAGGAAAACCTTTCGACGAAGTCGATAAGTTTGCAACTGCATATAAAAAGGAGACCCTTCGACCTGGTCGAAGCATGAAGTCGAGAGCATAGTCACCGACATCTATAAATAAGACCCAAGGGGTCTTGTTTTGAAGGTGGATTTTTTCTTCATTCTAGTTTTGTAACTTCTTAAGCAGAGTGTTGTAACCCTAAATTGAGTGTGCTTAGGAAAATTTAAAAAAAATAAAGATTTTTCTCGGATGCATAGGGGAGTCCTTAGCTCTGTTAATTACTTCATTATTTGCTTAACCCTTAGCTAGATTGATTCGTATTCAGATGGCTAAATGTCTATCGAGTTAGGAAAAGCCGAATGAAATTATAATACAATTTATACCGCAAGCACACGGCGTACTAATGTAGTACGTAGTGAGTACGGGTCGATCCATAGGGAATTGTTGATTTTAAATCTCTATTCAAGCAAATTAACCAAGATTTGATGATGTTAAGCTAAAAATGTAAGAAAACTAACAAAAAGAAAGTGATAAAAATATGAGAGTAGAAAGATAATTTAGAGATAAATCCACTCTCTAGATAAAATAGTTCAACAAAACATGAAATTATGATCTCTCTTTTGTCATAAGTGAATTTAAATGATGTGTTTATTATAAATATGACATATTTTTGCTTTAAGTTAGCACAACATAAGCCATTAAACTATAACACAACCTTTAAACCACTTTAAATTTTCAAGAAATATGACAACAAAGTTGAAAGAAAAATCTATTTTAAGTATGGTCTATTAACTATTAATTAGAAACATAGAACATCAAATTTAGTTTCAATATTCACTTCATTACCATCATCATATGTAAATGAAGAGGTAATTATTGTTTGTGATTTTTTAAGCATAACCTATTTGTTATGAACAATATAGACTATCAAATTCAATATGAAATAATAAATCGCATCAACATTCATTTAATCACAAAAGAGATCAAAATTAACAAGTTATGTTGAAGGTACATAATTAGAGAGCTTCATTACCCATAAATTAAAGAGGTTTAGCCTCTCATATTTGTTATCAAACCGATGGATGTAGCTTGTAACGTTGAACAAAAATAAGAGGAAAAAAAGAGCTAAATGAAAAGAAAAGCCAAGTAAAAAGAAGCAAATACTAATCTACTTGCATGAAAAGTAAACTACACTACTAACATGAAAGGAAATAAACAAGGAAAGGAAAAGAACAGTATTAAATATCATAAAAAATTATATAAAAGAAATGGCTAAGTAGCCATGAAAAGAAAACAAGCTCTCATTTTATTTTTGTTCTAAACTGGACTAAGAGAAGAGATTAAGAGAAGAGAGCCTAAAGAAGAGAGTAAGAGAGATTAATTATATAAAGATAAGGGGTATTTATACTTGTTTGGAAATCCTAATTCATTCCCCTTGGAAAGTGTGATGGCCAAGTAACCATTAGCATAAGATAATCATCATTTAAATGTGCATGAAGCTTTAGTGCCCTTTTAGCATGTGCATTAGCTCTAATTTGTTCATCAAGGTAGGCGGGTAGGTGGGGTCCTTTATGATCATGGCTTTGAATTATTTCCATCTTCATTTGTTCTCTTCACTCTGATGCATGCATATATCTTCATGAAACCATTTGTAAAATTCACTAAACTTCCAACAAAAAAATATAGAAAATTCCAAGTAAATTTTCACAATTTAATAAACACATAAAAATGAACATTTCTCCCCTATACGAAGATGAATATGTGAAAATTTGAAAATAATTTGAATTTTGGTTTGAACAAGTTATAACATGCGATATGAACCTTTATTTAATTTAAATAGATCAAATATGGTGGTAGAAATATGCATATTTACGTGCATATCAAATACCGCCGTACTTATCTTTTTATTTGTCCTCGAATAAAGAAAAACTAAGATACATCCATTTTCATAGGGAGCACAATTGCATTGAGCGTATGCAACAAGCCATTAAACCTCTGGGAATCCCCAATAGGACAAGTGCTGTCTAGTAGGGGTTTTCAACGGATACTACCCACAAAATCCAAGCAATATGAAAATATTTACAAAATGCAAAATTAATTTACAATAAGATGAATGCAAGTTTTTGAAAATATTTACAAATGAAGGGTTTACTTTTAAATTAATATGAATAAGTTAAATATAGGTTTTGGTTATTATCTTGAAAATTTAAGCCATTTACTCGTCAAAATTTCCAATAAAAATGAAGTTTTCGTAACAAATAAACGATAGTTTAACTCCTTGTATTGGTTGATAACAAAGTGTAACTATGAAATGGATCCTTAGTTGATTATCAAAGTTTATCAAAGTGGTATTTTCATTTCTTTTCAATAACAAGTCAAATCAAATAAGTAAAAATAGTGCTAGGATTTCAATTGCTTACTCTCTCATTATTTGCAAGAAAAATTACATACCGAGCTCAGGCAAACTAAAGCCAGATATACCACCCAAGCACTGCCTTTCGAGCTTATGTGAGGGGAGTACAGAGCATGGCCAACACACATTCGTGCATACACCTATGGACCGTAGATGGTTTTTATTAAGTTCGTTCTTTTTTTTCTTTTTCTTTTTTATATGTGTTCCCCTACATGCATAATAATGAGAATTTTTAAATGAGTATGAAAGCACGTAATCAAAGATTCCAAGTAATTCACCATGCATAAACATGAGGACTTTTAAACGAGATTGAATAATTTGGATGTTATTACTATTATTATTATTTAAAAAGAGAGAAAGTTTTACAAAATCATCTTGGCACTATTTAACTTAGAAGACAAAAAAAAGTTATATCCTTTACTTTAAATCAATCACTTTTTGTAACAAAGATTTTCAGCGAGGATATATTTCATAATTATCACATATGAACCTTCATATAGCTAGTAAAACTATCGTTATTTGTAATCAAACTTCATTTTTATTTTTGTTCATAAAATAAATTTTCAAAATTTTTAATTTATTTAACCAAAACCATATATTTATCTTATAGTGTTTCTTTAAAAATAAATCAAAATGCCTAAAAAAAATATTTACTTTTTTGTGAATTTTTTTTATTTTTTTTTGGGTTTTGAAAAGAAAATGTAAAATGAATTATGAAAAATCAAAAAGAAAATGAGCCTACCCCCACACTTGATTTTGACTGTGCCCCACAGTCGACCCAAGTGGAAGGAGAAAAATAAAAATAAAATAAAAACATGACCTTTATTTAAATGAAAATGAAAAGGTGATTATTTACAAGACATCAGAAAATATGATGTTAAAGAGTAAATGAACCGGTCTTCCAACGACCGATTCATTTGTCTTGTCAAGTGTGCAAGACATGGCTTAAGCGCAGAAAACCAAATCACATAAGATTTCAGAGTTGAATGATGATTTGGAAAAATTAATATCGTTTTTATTAAAAATCACACGAGTTGTTTTATTTTCGATGATTTTTTGGGATTGATAAAACGATTGATTGAAGTTCAAGTTTATTTTCACCAAATTGAAATCCAAGTTTGTCATTGAAAACTTCTTTTAAATTATCGATTTCAAAATCAAAATGGTGAACTCGTCGTAAAAAAGTTCAAAGAAATCGTATTCGTTAATTTCGTCTTCCTTTTTTGGATTATCAACAGCTTCATTGCACATCTCAAATTCAAAATCCATAGTTGTCGTATTTAAATTTTTGGAATCAATAAAAGGAAGGTTGAATTTTAAATTTGGTTCTACACCCTCAAAAGAATTGAAATCCAACTCAATTACCGTATTTTCACAAACTTCATAAAGATCTTTATTTTCAATTTCAAAAGTTGTTATTTGGAATCGTCGATGGGTAAAAGGTGGACTATCAATTGACTCGTCACACATTGGGATTTGGTTTTGTTGTTTATGTAATTTTTTGTATGTTTCAATCAACAACCCCGTGCGATCATCGAAAATTTCATTCATATGCTCAAATAAATCAAATTTGTTATTATTTACTTGGGAATTTTTGATTTAAAATTTCTGAGAACAAAAATTTTCAATCGCATCGTAGTCGAGGTCATTCCCATTGCCAAAATTGTTGGAAAAGTTGTTTCCATTTTTGTTTCGATTTTGAAATTCAGGTTGAAGATCAAAATTGAATTGATATGGATTATGCTTAAAATCATTTGAATTTTGAAGTAAATTCAAATTTTGATTATTTAAAAATGTTGATTTGAGTTATCACACAAGAACGAATTACACAACTCACTCATTCTTTGATTATTTTATGTAGTGAGTTCAAGTAACGACAAAATTGATTCGATGCATTTTTTAAGAGTTGAGGGTTGGTCATCATTTTGAAAATTTTGTTCAAAACTCAAATTGTTTAAACAATAGTTGTTGCTAAAATATCCCTAATGTGAAATTATATGGATTATATTAATCTTTACAACTATCGTAAAATTCATGTGAATATGGAAATTCGAACATTTTCAAGAATGTTCTTTATAAAGAAAAAATATTCACAACGGATAATTTATTTTTCACAAAAAAGAAATATGATTTTGGTTTTGTTTTAAAAATTTTAAATTTTTTTGAAGGATTTTATATTTTTCTTGGAATTTTTTTATATATATTCATGAAATAATGCAACTGAATGAATGCAAGAGTTAATTACAAATTATTTATCCTAAATAGCTCATAACCCAAAATTGTATAATCACACTTTGTCTTAAGTCAACAAGATAGTTCTCAGTCAGGTAACGTATAGGATTTATCGGTGCGTTATGAATCACCATAGCAATGCAGTTGAAAGTTGAAGTACCTTCAAAGAAACAACCACAATAATATTTACGAATCACCATAATATTTTAAATAGTTATTGCTATGTCATAGCCTAAACACCGAGAAATTAAATTATCGAAAAGAAGAAAAGTTGTCAATATACAATTAAGTGCTATCGATGCCTAATCGTTATTATTTATCAAAATTCTTGGATGAAATGCAAAGCACAAATTAAATGTGAATTTACAATGCAACTACGATGAAATTAGTTTTTGTTTTTGGTTTTTTGAATTTTTTTAACTTTTTTATATATAAATGCAAATGAAAACAACCAACAATGCAAATAAAAAAAGGGACAAGGGTGCAAATTTTTATAAGTAGCAATTTATTTGGCAAGAAGCAGAGCAACAGTTTTCAATAAGCAGTTCTTCCTTTTATTTCATACAAACTGAAAATTAAAAACAAGATGTATATACAGTTTTTTTATATCAACGAAGAAACTAAAATAATAAAAACAAAATAAATTAAATTAAAAACAATTGAAAACAACTCCTTTTTTTTAAAATAGAAATAAATTTTAGAATGCAACATAACACAATTTAACAGAAAATCAACACCCACAAACCAAAATGAAAAACGAATTTTTCTTCACCCTTTTTTTAAAAGAAATGAAAAATAAATAAGAGCTTAAATCAAACTAAAAAGAAGAGAGAAAAATTATCATCACAAAACCTATATTAAATATACGACCCAAAGTCCAAAACGCCTACCAACCCAATAAGCAACTGATTAAACAAAACTAGATCTCTTTTTTGCCTTCAAACCATTGTTCGACTTCCCTCTTCTATGATTTTCTTAAAGTGTTTTTCAATTCGCGTTGAGAAGTTCGTAATTAAAAATTGGAATTACACCGCTGCTTGTATTCCAATGTAGTTGGTTTCAAGGCGATGGTTGTAAGGACGGTGCTTGGTGGTTCAGGCAATTGAAGTGGTTTCGAGGAATTGGGTACCGCGATGTGGTGATTAGGTGCCAAAAAATTGTTTGGACGGCTAAATGTCTATTGGTTAGGAAAGAGCCGAACGAATTTATAATAAAATTTATACCATAAGCCTACGACATACTATCGTAGTACGTAGTGAGTACGGGTCGATCCGTAGTGAATTGTTGATTTTAAATCTCTATTCAATCAAATTAACCAAAGATTTTATGATGTTAAGCTAAAAATGTAAGAAAACTAACAAAAAGTAAGTGATAAAAATATGAGAGTAGAAAGATGATTTAGAGATAAATCCACTCTTTAGATCACATAGTTCAACAAAACATGAAATTATGATCTCTCTTTTGGTCATAAGTAAATTTAAATGATGTGTTTATAATAAGTATGACATATTTATACTATTAGTTAGCTCAACATAAGCCATCAAACTATAACACAACCTTTAAACCACTTTTAATTCTCATGAAATATGACAACAAAGTTGAAAGAAAAATCTATTTTAAGTATGCTCTACTAACTATTAATTAGAAATATAGACCATCAAATTTTAATTTCAACATTCACTTCATTACCATCATCATATCTAAATGAAGAGGTAATTATTGTTTATGATTGTGTAAACATAGCCTATTTTTTATGAACAACATAGACTATCAAATTCAACATGAAACAATAAATCATATCAACATTAATTTAAGCACAAAAGAGATCAAAATTAACAAGTTATGTTTAAGCTACATAATTAGAGAGCTTCATTACCCCTAAATTGAAGGTGTTTAGCCTATCATATTTGTTATCAAATCAACAAATGTAGCTTGTGTCATTGATCAAAAAGAAGATGAATAAGATAGTAAAATGAAAAGAAAAGATAAGTAAAATTAAGTAAATACTAATCTACTTGCATGAAAAGTAAACCACACTACTAACATGAAAGGAAATGGACAAGGAAAGGAAAATAACATGTATTAAATTGCATAAAAAAATTACATAAAAGAAATGGTTAAGTAGTCATGAAAAGAAAACAAGCACTCGTTTTATTTTTGATCTAAACTAGACTAAGAGATGAGACTAAGAGAAGAGAGCCTAAAGAAAAGAGTAAGCAAGACCAATTACATGAAGATAGGGGGTATTTATACATGTTTGGAAAGCCTAATTCATTTTTTGGGAACTACCCAAACTACCCCTTAGAAAGTGTGATGGCGAAGTAACCACCAGCATAAGATAATCATCATTTAAACTTGCACGAAACTTTAATGGCCTTTTAGCATGTGCATTTGCTCTAATTTTTTCATTAAGGTAGGTGGGTAGGTAGGGTCCTCCATGATCTTGGATTTGAATTATTTCCATCTTCATTTGTTCTCTTCACTCTTGTGCATGCATATATCTTCATCAAACCAATTGTAAAATTCACTAAATTTCCTACATAAAATTCCAGGGAAATTTCCACAATTTAATGAATGCACAAAAACAACCATTTTGCACCTATATGAAGATGAATATGTAACAGTTTGAAAATAATTTTAATTTTGGTTTAAAAAAGTTAAAATACCCGATATGATCATTTATTTAATTTAAATAGATTAAATATGATGGTAACAATATATGCATTTAAGTGCACATTAATTCGAATTTTCAGGTGCAGTCTCACTGGAAGGTTCTTATCGACAGAGACAATAATATTCCTTTTATACATAATCCTTACACCCCTTCGAAGGCCTCAACCCTACAACCTAAATCCTTCGACCATAAGGGCAATTTATTTGAATCAACATCCATAAAGATCTTCTGAAATCATTGGAGCTGTGGATTAAACCTCTCGATAAGGTTCACAATGTCTCATACCCTAACAACCCTTGCAACCCTCCGAATCCAAACAATTAGTTGCGTAACCCTTCAGCAAGATCGACATCCATTTCACATCCACAAAATCTATCATACCCTATCTATGCCCAAGAAGAATATTCGATTCAACCATCCGACAGGGTCAAGATTACCCCTTTTTACAGAATAGATTTAGGGAATCCCATCCCAATGAAGAAGATAAATTTAGCAGGATGTCTCACAAAGGATCAACTAAGATATGGGCAGTTGTGTACTAACCCAGCAAAGCTGTGATGACCCACAAATCCGTACCCTTTGAATCGACAATAATCCACACATGTACGACCCAAAAGGCACAGACTAACGAAAAGTCAAGAGAAAGAAAAGAAGAGAGAAGAAGAGAAGAGAAGAAAGAGAGAAGATAGAACCAAACAGAACAATACGGAATCTCACATCACAGCGGAAAATATATAATATCATATCGATGATCTTTACAAAACAGAAACTGTATATATATATAAATCAATCAGAGTTCAACAGTCAATCAATAGTTATCAACCTGAACAATTATAATAACATGTCCTTACAAATGCCGATAATTTAAACAACTAAGCACAGCGGATAATCAATAATCAAAACAGACATGCGTATACGAAATGAAGATCTCCAGCACTCCTTCTGAAGCTCCAAAAGCACCAAATATGAACCTGTAAATATACTAGGTCTGACCCGAGCATTGGAAGGGAAGAACGCCTGGATCAATCTGCTAAACCAGCGTGAGAAACACACTCATCAGAATTTATTAAGTTACCAAATTTTTTTCTTAGTTTTCAAAACAAAAGTATCTCGTAAGACAAGTCCACACATAAACACGGACATGTTTTTACCTTCTGATAACTAAAACATATCATATCAAATCCTCTTATATTATAGTAGTGTCTACTATATACAAATAATATTAATCATAGCCGAAATTGTTACATTAATTAAATTCAAGCATATAGCCCAATTGGGTAATACAATCAAAATGGCAAACACGTAGTGGAGATTGGATTTCCATACAAATGACCAGGTGAAGGGACTACCTTCCGGCAGTACATCTCTAGAAGAATGTACCGAGAAACCATCACAAAGTTTCTCTATCAACACAAGACCGACCCAGCTCTATAACTAGATGGCACCGAATATGTCATCCTCCGGTCGTTACTGAACTTTACCGAGGGCCCTCTAAGCATACAAACCACAATAATCAGATACACGACGTCATAGCGTGCAAAGATATATCTAGAAGAGGATGATCATATCCTAATTCGGAATAACCCACACAGCCCTGCTGCATCTAACCCTGTTTTGGTTATTTCCGGTTGATGAGCGCTGAGGTAACAATTACCTTTCACAAAGCACAATCACATCACTTAGAATGCCACATGGCCATTTCCATTGACTACTAATTGCCTTCCATAAAAATACAATCCTTAAGCTCATACGTCTCAAGGAGGGTGTTAAGCTAAGAGAAGTTGCCTTCTCCGCCACCACTGATGTACGTTTGTAAAAACCAATGTACGTAATATATAGAAATGCAATGTCAAACAAACATCCATACAAGTTGTCCAGGAACAGGACAAACCGAAGGACATTCCTACCACATCCAGTCGGGAAATCCCTAGGATTAGTAGCGAATAGTCCTTGCATTGGATATTTCATAATGAAGAGACCGCTGCTACTGGATGTATATTGGGATTTTAACCCTAAAAGATTAACAAGCATTCCCCCACTATGAAAATTCAGAATATCAATATAATTACAAAGCAACCTGCACAATTGTCACATATACGTTGGTCCGTAGCGGTTTTCAGATAAACCAATCCCAGTCTCTTCGCACCAACAATGCAAAAGCGTTTCTCAACCTCACATGGCAACTAAGTCTCATAGACTTATCACGTTTCCAACTTTCAACTTGCTATCCTTTGGGCCAAGAAGGAAGCTTGATAGATGGGAGTAATACTTCGCACTATACGAATCAATATCCTCAACACAAACGATAATCAAGCCTACACAGAAGGCTACGTTTAAGTGTACGACTAAATAGTTCCCACATCAAGTCGAGGAACTAAAATTTGGCCAAGTTTGATAGTCGGTTATTTAACCATCATAACAAACAAACAAATATTTAGCCCCATAACAATCACTAGGCCCTTTATATTAATCTTTCATTTGTTAAATTACTTGCCAAATATTCACTTCAACTTATCTTTAAAAAGATATAATCTCAAAACATTTCACTTCATATTGGAAAACATTTCCACACTTATTTAATAATAAGTAATTCACAAACCTATTTATTTTCAACACTTGAAAAATATTCAATATACTTAAAAAACAATTAAGTATATATTTTATTATATAAGGAAAACGTTCTCTTAAACACATTTATTTGGGTCAAAACCAATGTTGCGTAAAACATCGTTACGACAACCCAAAATCACTAGTATAGGGATTCTAAATTAAGATAGGTTTATAAATCCCAAATACTATACAAAAATATTTCCTTTCAGAAATCATTTACTATAACAATAGTGTTATAGTCCATCATTTCCTTATTCTTTTCGAAACCGTCTATTTCAACAATGAATGTTGAAATATATGGTTTCGATCCTTAATACATTTTAAAACATCTTTAAACCATTTAACTCTATTTTAAAATATCACTTTCCAAAATATTTATTTAATATATTATTCACTGTCCAAAATTGTGAATATAGTTCATTTAATCTAATTCAATATTTCTACACATTTATTAAAGGATAATCCACTGCCCAAAATCGTGGATATAATTCTCTAACCAAAATCAATACTATTGCACATTAAATTTAAAAGGATAATTCACTGTCCAAAATCGTGAATATAGTCCCTAGGCACGTACAAAGAGTCATCCACTCATACACGGGAACGTATAGGGTCATCTGCTCCACTAGGCAGGTATATATATCCAAATACCAATCAATATATCATGTATCATCTAAACAATCATAAATCATCGTATAAATTATTTCTCACTTATATAAAAATAACAGTGAGTTAGAAAGAGTGAGTTGTACTCACATTGCTTGTAGTCGTCGCAATAGCGAATTATTCCGATTAAAATTAAACGAGCGTTTAATCTCAACCAAAATTTTCACTTGCTCAAAAAAATCTCAATCTAGCTCCATAATGTAGTGCTCGTTAATACAGTTCCAACGCAATTCGTTTCGTGCGAAACGGACCTTGTATGAAGAAGATATGATGTTTTAAAGTTTAACCTAATCAATCCAGGACATTGATTCCTGCTCCTTCAGATCTGAGCCGTGCATTGCCTTTCTTCCCAACATGAAAACTCACGTACATGAAACCCAATTTGGCCGCCATCTTTTTTGAATTTTCGCGACCCTTATACTCGACTTCACGACGATCCAACACCACCAACTCGAAGCCCGCACTCGATTCCACCCTTACCTTGAACGTCTCGAAGCTCGGCTATTTATCTTCCTCGATAAACACATGCAACTGTAGAAACTTTGATCATGAATTGCCGCTACTTCGATCGACTTCACATGATCATCACCGCATGGATGGAAAGGTCATGAGAAGCTCTACAATTCTCATATTGGACGCTTCTCGAATAGATTTATGGATTGAGAGAGATTAAGGGAAGAAATTCATGCATTTCTGGCCATAGAAATTGAAAGTGGCGGCTAGGGTATGAAACCTTAGGGTTTGTGAAAACAGGAAAAACTGAGGGGCTTTTATAGAAAATTTACGCGCACTATTCATCCGAAAATTTTTCGAACTCGAAATGAAGCATGCCGCCAGCCATTTATAATGTTTTACCACTATTCCGAACACAATGGAATATATATCGAAAGCCAATTCGATCATATTTGAAAGATAGGTTTTCAAATCGACGATTTAAATTTAAAATCCACTTAAACCGATTTCCTACGCGTTTTAGCTTGCCTCGGACAAACCGCAAATCCGATTGACATGAAATTTAAAATCTTACAATAATATAGCATTACGGATTCAATGAAACTAGTTTCGTCGAAATCCTAGAATGTTTGAAAAATGGCTATTTTTACACGTCAATTAAATATTAAAATATTCAGTTTCTACAAATTAACTTTTAATTCAATTTTAAAAGTTCTCTAATATCGTTATAATTCAAATAAAATTTAATAAAACTTTATAAATCATTTTCATGCACATTAAATCCAAATTCTAATTATTTACACAATTTTAAATATTAAATTAACCATTTAATTATCCAATTAACTTGCTATATTCGAAATATAATTTATTCAGCTTATAAAATTAACTTTTGAATATTTAAAATAAATTGAATATATGAATTTCAAATGGTATAAATTCTAGGTCGTTACATTCTCCCCTACTTGATAGAATTTCGTCCTCGAAATTACCAAGTAAGACAAAGGTCACAAAATCCATTAACTTTTCAAAACAATTCTTCAAACTTCTTACAAAAACTTTTCTAAGTTTACAAATACATTCATAGTTATCTTTTCAAAACCAACAAATATCGTTAAACTTTAACTTGATATAAAAAATTTAGTTTTCACAAATTTTCCCAATTTTCAAAAAAATTCTAACGCCTTTAATTTCAAAAAAATTCGCCAGCGTCTCCTTTGCGCGGTTCGATCCAGAAAAAAATAACAATATATATATATATATATATATATATATATATATATATCATGAATTTACATCTCATCATCAAGGATGAGGCATCCCGAAGGGATATGTGATAACCCGGATTTTTGGGTATCTGATAGGATTAAATTTATTAAAATATTAATTTGTATGTTAATCAGATAAAGTCTAATAATAAAGATATTTGGACGTGTAAATGGATTAAAAATAATAATAATAATAATAATAATGAACAAGTATAATAAAGGATATCTGTGATATCCCAGAAACTTCAAGCAAATTCAATTATGATAATCTCTTTTATAAATTATTTAAAATTGGTGAAAATTGTTATTTATTTCAAAACGAATAATAATTGATTGTTTATATGTATATAGATATGAATAAGTAGAATCATTATTACAAGTTAGATTTTAAGATTTAAATTTAAAACTTTAATCTAATTGGAAACTTAAAAGATTGGTATCTTAGAAATAAATTGGATTTGAAAATAAAATATGTATGATTTTATTTATTTATAATCTAGTTTAAAACATATTCTTTGAAATTTTATAAATATAAGAGAATATATTTAATAAGGATATAAAAGAAATATTTAACATACAAAATACAAATGTAAGTAGATTAATAAGTATAAATGACAAATGTTGGTAATAAAATATGTGTCAATCCTCTCTTTATATTTCAAAATCAAGAAGATAAATAAGTATAGTTTATACATATAGTTTGAACAAAATATATAAATTTTTATAAAGCATAAGTAATATATATAGGTAAAACATAGATTAATGAAATCATAAATATAATTATAAACTTATGAAATTATTTATAAACTTGTAGTAACATGTGTTATTCACTAAAGTCATGCATTTGACATTTGTAGAGAGGATAACATGTGTAAGCATTTGAAAACAAGCAAATTTACACTTGGCTAAATATGATTTTCTTCTAAAAAAAAACCAATCTGAAATCTAAAATCAAAGAAAAAAAGTAGCAGTTTTCTTCAAATCTGAACTAAGCTATGTAAGAATTAAAGCTTCAGCAAAACAAAATTCCAAACCACTTTTTCGAAAGAAATCTAAAAACCAAATCTTCAGCTTGGAATTCTCACAACAATTTGAAATCATCCCTCAAACAGGCAATGTAAATCAAAAATCTGTAGCCTATTTACAGAATTTCAACATTCTTCTCAACCTGTAATCAAAATCAAAAGCCAGCAGACCCTTCTTTTTATGATCAAACAAAATCCTGTCAACATTTTCTTTTCAAGGCTGAAGCATGCAAAGAAAGTTTAAAAAAAAAAATCTGAGCCACCTGCAAAATCAAATGCATAGCAACCTGCATTCAATTCATTCAAAACCTGGAAATGGCTACTGCATGCAATCTAAACAACAAGCAACATTAAGTTTAAGTCAAAAACAAGAGGCTAGGGGCCATTCAGTTTAAAGTTTTCAAAAGGAAAAAAAAAGGACATTTCCAGCAAACTTCAAATTGGAAGTACTGCTCTTCATCATTTTAAGGTGAGTGAACCTTTCCTTTTATGAAAACTTAAGTAACATATGAATTATTTTGTGATGATTGCTTTGCATGCATGTGTATATGAAAGTATTGTGATTGTTTTTAAAATGTGCATGTCTGTTGATTTTTAAAAGTCTCCGAGCTTAGTTCAATCCTCTGCTTTTAATCTGTAAAACATGATTCACCTGTAGATTCGATGCAAGTGACCTATGGATGAATTAAATATGAGATGTATGTTGAAATGTGACGGCATGATGGTTTGATGATCCTAAAACATGTTTATGGTATGAAGGTGGTGTGAAAATGTCTGGGTATAACATTCTTCTCTGTTTTTAAGTTTTTGAGAAGTAAACTTGATTTAAAAATTTAAATTCTTCACACTAAAATCTCTTTTAGGCCGAGATACTTAAACAAAGATTGTTGTTTAAAAACTAAACTAAGTTTTAAAAGTATTTTCAAGAATAATAAATACAAACATTATTTGGAAAAAACTGAAAAGAACAGAGAAGCATAAGTATTTGTTAAAAATCAAATATAATGATCTGTTAAATTATATATATAATTCGAATTCCATTTCCAAATTAAGCCTTTTAAAGTTAGACTCTTGATTTTTAATATTGAATGGGCTGAGCAATTCATGGTTATCTGGGAATGGGCTATCAAGAGTTTTCTGGTGATCAAAAGAGTTTGGATGTTTGGGGTTCTTTCTGGAGCTAGCTGAATGTGTGGAGTGTTCGGCAAAATGGTTGAAGGGTGGATAGGTGACCATGGCGACGACGGTGGGTTGCAAAAGTTTTAAACCCTAGTTTTACAACAGTGACATTTGTGTCGATCATTTCGGTAGTGTAGTTGATCGAGTGTTGTGATGTTTTGGGAATTGATAGATTAGTCGTGGATGAAGTCGAGGCCGGAGTGGCTGACCCTCAGGTGGTCGGAGCGGCAAGAATTTGGAGTTGACAGGTTTGGGAAAAAACCTGTTTGATGTTTCCAGGTTTTGATATTGGAAGTCATCTTTGATTTCTGGTGATGGTGGTTCGATTTGATGGTCATGGGAGGTTGCTGGGTAGATTTCAGGAGTACAGCGCTCATCACCGACGACCAAGTGTGGCTGGGGTCGCTGTGCATATGCACGGTGAGGGACTTTACTGATGATGTTTGGGTAGGATTGGTAGCAAGGGAGTTGCTTGGGAAGACTCGAAGAAATAGGGTAGTTAACTCGGGAAAGTTGGGTTGAAGACTCGAAGAAAATTTGGGATGTCCTGGGGTTAATCTGTATCTTCAGGTTTCATAGAAACCTGTAGTTTCTGTTTTTTAAAAAAAAAAAGACAGAAAATGAATGAATGAAGTTTGTAGAATATGAGCTAGTTTAAGGTTAAGTTTAATTCTGGGAATTAAATGTGAATTTCAGTCTTGAATTTAAAGGAAGACTTAAATTTGAAAGATTTAAACAAAATGTAAATTTAATTTATTGAATTTAGAAATGAATTTAGTTTTAAAACTTTTATGAAATTTCATTTCAAAGACAAGCACTTGTTTGTCTTATAATTTTAAAAGGGTTTTAAATTATTTAAAACTTTGTTTAAGTTTAAATGATATTCATTTTAAATTTCATATTTGAAATGAAATTCCAAAGAAAGTTCAAAGGTAATTTGTGCGCAAATAAATTTGTTATTGACAATTTAAACATAATTAGGGAATTTTTATCTTAGAATTTAGTGAAGATTTAATGTTTTGAAATTAATTTAATTTATGAAGTAATTAAGGAATAACTAGTTATTTATTTAATTAATTGATTAAGGTTTAATAAATATTGATTAAGGGTTAATCAATTTGAAATTTAAAATCATTAATTAGATTATTAATTAATGATTAAAGATTTCTTAATTAAGCAATTAATTTATAATCAGGGTTAATTAATTAAATAATTAGTCTTTAACTAATGGATAATCAAAGATAATTTACTTGTGTGATTAACGATGGTTAATCTAAGTTAATTACTTAATGGAGTAATTAAAGAATGGTTAATGGAAGCAATTTAGAAATTAATCACTTAATGGAAGTATTTTAGAAATTAATTACTTAATGTAATTAATGGAGTTTAATGTGATTGGTTTAAATTAATTAATTAAGTTTAATTGATTTTAATCACTTCATGATTTGATAATAATTACTTAGTGTAATTGATTAAGTATAATTAATTAGTGAAGTAATTAATGATAATTACTGAATGTAATTAGTGGAAGATGGAATTGTGAAAGTAATTTGGATCAAATTATTTTGTATAATTAATCAAGGGATTAATTAGAGATAATTAAGGAGTAATTAGTTTATTTGATGAAGTAATTAAGGGTAGTTAATTACTGATGTTATTAATCAAGGGTAATTAATATTTATGGTTAGCAATTAATTAATGAAATAATTAAAGGTTAATTACCGTATTGGGTTAAGGATAATTAATTTGTGAAATTAATTAAGGGTTAATTACATAAATGTAATTAAAGGATAAATAGAACAATATTGGAAGTCTTTGATTAATTGTTTTCCTAATATGTGGATTGTGATGCTATGTGATAAGATATGTTGATTTAAACTGTGATGATGTGGTTATCTATTGTTGATGACTTAGGTGACACCCTGTATTTTAAATTGAGTTGTATTTCACTTGAATAATAAGTTAAGTTGATACAGATTTCGAAGAGACCGGAGTCGGGTATTAGTAAATACCCGAAACCACTTCGATTCTTTATAAATTGCTATGTGAAATCAATATGCTGAAAAGAAATGATTAAGAGAATTGAACCTTTTAATCTAAGGTTTTGGTACTTAGAAATTGATGTGTGAAATGAGTAATGTCTTTAACGACTTGTGAACTTGTAAATTGATATAAGAAACCCGGGTTCATATCAGTTGTACGCTTTTGTATTCATGTTAGATGGGTTTACTCACGCTGGTTTCCAGCCTGACCCGTGTGTTACTTTGATGTAATGCTCGGGTCAGACCGAGTATTACAGATTTTCAGGTAAGGTCGTTTTGGAGCTCAGGAGGCAAGTTGGAGGGCAGGAACGTATGGTGTTTTCCGCTGTGATATGCTATTGTATATTTAGGACATGTTGTCTTAAACTGTCCAGTGTTGTGTATTGTCGAAACTCTGATGTAAAAATGTAAATGTACTGATACAGTTCTTCTTTGTAAACTGTTATTTTATTTGCTATTATATTTTATCCGCTGCGAATGTGAGATTTTGAGTTTAAGTTTCTGTTTCTTCTTCGTTCTCTTTCTTCTTTTCACTAATTATCTGAAAATTTCGGGATCGAAATTTCCGGGTCGTTACATTTGGTATCAGAGCCGAAGGTTAAGCGAGAACCTTGGCTTTGTTGGGGATTACTCATTAAGGAAAGGGTCAATGGTACCCTAGAATGAGTTGAGTGTATATATATATATGAGAGATTGTACTTTTTTTTTCTTATATAAAGATTTTAAATGGTTTTACATAAGATTATATTTGGTTATATAAAGCAATATATCTTTCTAACAAATGGTAAAGGAATTGGTTGTTAAATTATTGAATTAAACTAAGAAGTAATAGAATACAACCAAATTGAAATTTAAATTGAATAAAGATAAGTTTGAAATGGATTCAAACTAAAATTGAATTCTTGAATTAGAGAAGGAGTTCTAGAATAAGATAATTATGAATTGGTTTCTAGATATGATAAGCTTGGTTATTATCATAAAGGGTTGTTGTATTTAAAGTGTGTATTAATGAGTAAGCAAAATGAAATGTTTTAAGGAAATAAAACATTTAGGTAAGTATGACTTGTAAATTGGAATTGAAAATGATCTGAATTGTAAAGATTTAAATCTGGATCTAGAATTTGAAAATTGTTTCAAAGTGATATGGAAATAATACATAATATTATTTAATGAAGAGGTCCTATTTCAAACAAGGGTTGTTTGAAAACTTATAGGAATTTGTTTGAATTTAAAACCAAAGGTGGTTTAAAATTTAAAAGTAACCAGGTGTGTAAAGGAAATAAACTCTAAGGTTAAGTTCTAAATTTGGAATGAGATGTGAAAACCCAAAGTGATAAGTTTTTGAACTTATAAATGGGAAGATTATTAATGTGAAGTTTAGAATTTGAAATGGAAGTTCAAACTGGGTAAGGTTGACTGGATTAAGTGAATTGAGTTTAACTTGAAAAAAAGTTAAATAAGTTGGAATGATCAACATGATTTGAAAATTTCAAGATGAAATTGGGGTTTAACTTGGAAAGTTAAATGGTTAATTTGAATTGGGAGTTTGTGTGATCTCAAAATGGGTTTGAGATCTGGAAATTGAAAATTGATGGATGTTTTAAGATGAATTGGATGATATCATCCTATTGATATTAATAATCTTTAAATTGTGAATTGGATTTGTTTGAATGAATGAGAAGTGAAGTGTGGTAATATATCCATTATAGAGATAATTTAAAATGGAATTTTGAGAATTTGACTCGAAATTAAATTGTTTAAAAGCTTTTAATAAAGGTTAACTTGGTTTAAAGAGTTAAACCAACCTTAGTAAATTTAACTCGAATTTATATAATTCGAGATGGTTTAAATCTGGAATTTGAATTGAAATTAGTTCAAATTGAATTTGATTTAATTGTGATTGAGGATGTATGAGTATAAGATTCAAATGGAAAATTTGAATTGGATTAATTGGAAATAATTTGAAATTAGTCCAAATTTATTTGAATAATTTGGAATTGTAATTAAAATTGAATAGTTCTAAATTCAAATGGAATTTGAATTAAATTTGGGAGGAAATCAAGAATAATTCAACTATATTTGGAAATGGAATTTGAAATTTGGATTAATTCGAACTGGAGCTGAAATGGATTGGAATTGAAGTGGGTTCAATTGAATGGATATTAGTCCAAAGTGATTGGAATAACTTGGGATTGTAATTAAAGTTGAACATGTTTAAAATCAAATGGAATTTGATTTAAATTTGAAAATGAATTGAGAATTAATTTAACTTGAAATGGGAATAAATCAATTCCAATGGAAATGGAAGTTATTGGAGTTAAGTCAATTTAAAAGGAAATGGAAATTTGAATTGAATTAATGAAAATGGAGATTGGGAAGTAAGCAGTTTTGACTCTGGACTATTTTTAATATAAATTGTTTTAATATAAACCTATTTTTTCAAGCTATTCATTATATATACAACCTTTCTTTTAAAAGCCAAACTATCTTATACTTGTTTTACAATTATTTTTGAAACAATTTAACAATTTTCTAACTATTTTATAAACTAATTACTATTTTCAACTACTAATTACTATTTTATAGCTATTCTACAATTCTTTAAAAATTTTATGACTATTTAACTATTTTCCAATTATTTTACAATTACTGAACTATTTTACAGCTATTTTAAAAACAGGTAATTATTTTTCAACTACTTATCTATTTTTTTTAAAATTTTTCAAGCTATTTTCTAAATTTAAATTGGACAGAGTTTAAACTGTTATTGGTTAAATACCCAATCGAGATAGGAAAAGAGGTGATAATCCAAATGGATTGAAGCAATTGAGAGTAAGTGAATGATAATCAAAGTGAATGTGAATAGAAATGGAATTGATTTGGCTAATAACCAATAAAGATAAATACGTAGGGTGTACGTATGTTATTATATTCGCATAGTGATTTGATCCAGATTCGAGCACAGAATTTTGAGATAGATATATCGATCCGAGTGGGATTTTTTTTCACTCGATTTTCGACGGCGAACCTGGATATGGATTGTCGATTGGTTCTGGATATTCTCTATCATAGTTAAGCTATGCAAGGAGAATGACGGTTTCTGATCAAGAAACCAGATCTGTGTTCGCACTAAGAAATCGGGTGGACGATACTAGTTCGGAAGTGAAATTGTGTGATCGAGTGAGCGATCAGATTGGTATAGCATACGGATGATATATGTGCATCATACGGATTTGAATGAAAATGATATTGAAAAGAGTAATCAAATTTGAATATTTGATTTTGAATAAACAAAGTTATATATCTTTATTATATAAGATAAAACTCCCCTTGATGAATCTTTTGCCGGAAGAAAATGGTTTTTTGGAGGTGTTTGAAGTATAAAAGGAGTTTTATACAAGTTTGAAATGATCCTAAGTTTTAAAAATTATATATCTATATATATGTAAAGGATCTTATGAGGATTTTGGAAAAAGGTTTTGGGAACCTATGGATTGGGAAAGGCTTTTGATTTTTTGGTAAAATCAATATTAAATTTGGAAAGCCTAGTTTGAGAATTATCGATTTTGGAATAATCGATTTTGTGTAAAGGAGCTTTGTATGAGATCATACTAGGTGTATGATTTAAAGATACTATATATATATAGTATAAAATGTTTTGATGATGGCTCTGGGGAAAAAGGCGCTCCCTTGGAATGGACTTCTCAGGAGTACCACCGGGTGGTGCTGCCTTGAGCCCCAAGGGGGGTTCTAAAGTTGATCCTGTGAGGAGTCCGGACAAACTAGTTCCTGAGGATTATTGGGTAGCGAAAGTCGAGGGCGCTGATGCCTACAGGGGCATTTGGGTTATGTTGTGACGACAGTGTAACTCGATGTCACTGCGATCTACTGTGGGGATCATAGTGAAAATCGTGTGGAGGATGAGTGTCAACGGTCTACACTTGATTTTTCCGGGAAGGCAACGCAACATCGGTAGACTGCGATCTATGGTCAAGTGGAGTGGAGAAGTTTCATTCTTTTGGCAGCGAAATTCGATGGTGCTGATGCCTACAGTTATATGGGTTTTTGCTGTGATAGCTACATAACCTCAGTTGTAGCTGCGATCTGTAGCGCGTTCCATGGTGTAATCGAGGGGCGCGGAGGCCTATTGTTATCTATGGGTTTTGTCGGGACGGCAACGTAACCATCGGTTAACTGCGACCATGGATGGGGGTGATGATTTCCAGAGCATTCTCACCAAAGATATATCCTCTATCTTCAAAAACTATTTTCTGAATTTTCAATAAAAATTATTTTCCAAGTATTTTCACTGGATGTTGAAAATGAGTCTGCTAAGTATTTATAGATTTTCAGTCTTACGCCTGATCAACGTATGGCCGAATTTCTATGAAAACGAGGATGGACTTGTTGAGACATCAAGTTATAAAAAGTATTTGTATAAAAATTATTTTTGTAATATTATATGGATTTTAAAAAGTGTTTTAAAAATAATCAAGGAAAAATTTATCTGATTACAAGCCCTTTAGTAAATTTTGGCTTCGTTCCTTTTCGGGGACGAAAAGATTCAAAGGGGGGAGGAATGTGATAACCCGGATTTTTGGGTATCTGACAGGATTAAATTTATTAAAATATTAATTTGTATGTTAATCAGATAAAGTCTAATAATAAAGATATTTGACGTGTAAATGGATTAAAAATAAAAATAAAAATAATAATAATGAACAAGTATAATAAAGGATATCTGTGATATCCCAGAAACTTCAAGCAAATTCAATTATGATAATCTCTTTTATAAATTATTTAAAATTGGTGAAAATTGTTATTTATTTCAAAACGAATAATAATTGATTGTTTATATGTATATAGATATGAATAAGTAGAATCATTATTACAAGTTAGATTTTAAGATTTAAATTTAAAACTTTAATCTAATTGGAAACTTAAAAGATTGGTATCTTAGAAATAAATTGGATTTGAAAATAAAATATGTATGATTTTATTTATTTATAATCTAGTTTAAAACATATTCTTTGAAATTTTATAAATATAAGAGAATATATTTAATAAGGATATAAAAGAAATATTTAACATACAAAATACAAATGTAAGTAGATTAATAAGTATAAATGACAAATGTTGGTAATAAAATATGTGTCAATCCTCTCTTTATATTTCAAAATGAAGAAGATAAATAAGTATAGTTTATACATATAATTTGAAAAAAATATATAAATTTTTATAAAGCATAAGTAATATATATAGGTAAAACATAGATTAATGAAATCATAAATATAATTATAAACTTAAGAAATTATTTATAAACTTGTAGTAACATGTGTTATTCACTAAAGTCATGCATTTGACATTTGTAGAGAGGATAACATGTGTAAGCATTTGAAAACAAGCAAACTTACACTTGGACAAATATGATTTTCTTCTAAAAAAACCAATCTGAAATCTAAAATCAAAGAAAAAAGTAGCAGTTTTCTTCAAATCTGAACTAAGCTATGTAAGAATTAAAGCTCCAGCAAAACAAAAATCCAAACCACTTTTTCGAAAGAAATCTAAAAACCAAATCTTCAGCTTGGAATTCTCACAACAATTTGAAATCATCCCTCAAACAGGCAATGTAAATCAAAAGTCTGTAGCCTATTTACAGAATTTCAACATTCTTCTCAACTTGTAATCAAAATCAAAAGCCAGCAGACCCTTCTTTTTATGATCAAACAAAATCCTGTCAACATTTTCTTTTCAAGGCTGAAGCATGCAAAGCAAGTTTTAAAAAAAAAATCCAAGCCGCCTGCAAAATCAAATGCATAGCAACCTGCATTCAATTCATTCAAAACCTGGAAATGGCTGCTGCATGCAATCTAAACAACAAGCAACATTAAGTTTAAGTCAAAAACAAGAGGCTAGGGGCAATTCAGTTTAAAGTTTTCAAAAGGAAAAAAAAAGACATTTCCATCAAACTTCAAATTGGAAGTACTTCTCTTCATCATTTTAAGGTGAGTGAACCTTTCCTTTTATGAAAACTTAAGTAACATATGAATTATTTTGTGATGATTGCTTTGCATGCATGTGTATATGAAAGTATTGTGATTTTTTTTAAAATGTGCATGTCTGTTGATTTTTAAAAGTCTCCGAGCTTAATTCTTCACACTAAAATCTCTTTTAGGCCGAGGTATTTAAACAAAGATTGTTGTTTAAAAACTAAACTAAGTTTTAAAGTATTTTCAAGAATAATAAATACAAACATTATCTGGAAAAAAATGAAAAGAACAGAGGAGCATAAGTATTTGTTAAAAATCAAAAATAATGATCTGTTAAATTATATATATAATTCGAATTCCATTTCCAAATTACGCCTTTTAAAGTTAGACTCTTGATTTTTAATATTGAATGGGCTGAGCAATTCATGGTTATCTGGGAATGGGCTATCAAGAGTTTTCTGGTGATCAAAAGAGTTTGGATGTTTGGGGTTCTTTCTGGAGCTAGCTGAATGTGTGGAGTGTTCGGCAAAATGGTTGAAGGGTGGATAGGCGACCATGGCGACGAAGGTGGGTTGCAAAAGTTTTAAACCCTAGTTTTACAACTGTGACATTTGTGTCGATCATTTCGGTTTCTGGTGATGGTGGTTCGATTTGATGGTCATGGGAGGTTGCTGGGTAGATTTCAGGAGTACAGCGCTCATCAGCGACGACCAAGTGTGGCTGGGGTCGCCGTGCATATGCACGGTGAGGGACTTTACTGATGATGTTTGGGTAGGATTGGTAGCAAGGGAGTTGCTTGGGAAGACTCGAAGAAATAGGGTAGTTAACTCGGGAAAGTTGGGTTGAAGACTCGAAGAAAATTTGGGATGTCCTGGGGTTAATCCGTATCTTCAGGTTTCACAGAAACCTGTAGTTTCTGTTTTTTTTTAAAAAAAAAAAGAAAGACAGAAAATGAATGAATGAAGTTTGTAGAATATGAGCAAGTTTAAGGTTAAGTTTAATTCTGGGAATTAAATGTGAATTTCAGTCTTGAATTTAAAGGAAGACTTAAATTTGAAAGATTTAAACAAAATGTAAATTTAATTTATTGAATTTAGAAATGAATTTAGTTTTAAAACTCTTATGAAATTTCATTTCTAAGACAAGCACTTGTTTGTCTTATAATTTTAAAAGGGTTTCAAATTATTTAAAACTTTGTTTAAGTTTAAATGATATTCATTTTAAATTTCATATTTGAAGTGAAATTCCAAAGAAAGTTCAAAGGTAATTTGTGCGCAAATAAATTTGTTATTGACAATTTAAACATAATTAGGGAATGTTTATCTTAGAATTTAGTGAAGATTTAATGTTTTGAAATTAATTTAATTTATGAAGTAATTAAGGAATAACTAGTTATTTATTTAATTAATTGATTAAGGTTTAATAAATATTGATTAAGGGTTAATCAATTTGAAATTTGAAATCATTACTTAGATTATTAATTAATGATTAAAGATTTCTTAATTAAGCAATTAATTTATAATCAAGGTTAATTAATTAAATAATTAGTCTTTAACTAATGGATAATCAAAGATAATTTAATTGTGTGATTAACGATGGTTAATCCAAGTTAATTACTTAATGGAGTAATTAAAGAATGGTTAATGGAAGCAATTTAGAAATTAATCACTTAATGGAAGTAATTTAGAAATTAATTACTTGATGTAATTAATGGAGTTTAATGTGATTGGTTTAAATTAATTAATTAAGTTTAATTAATTTTAATCACTTGATGATTTGATAATAATTACTTAATGTAATTGATTAAGTATAATTAATTAGTGAAGTAATTAATGATAATTACTGAATGTAATTAGTGGAAGATGGAATTGTGAAAGTAATTTGGATCAAATTATTTTGTATAGTTAATCAAGGGATTAATTAGAGATAATTAAGGAGTAATTAATTTATTTGATGAAGTAATTAAGGGTAGTTAATTACTGATGTTATTAATCAAGGGTAATTAATATTTATGGTTAGCAATTAATTAATGAAATAATTAAAGGTTAATTACCGTATTGGGTTAAGGATAATTAATTTATGAAATTAATTAAGGGTTAATTACATAAATGTAATTAAAGGATAAATAGAACGATATTGGAAGTCTTTGATTAATTGTTTTCCTAATATGTGGATTGTGATGCTATGTGATAAGATATTTGATTTAAACTGTGATGATGTGGTTATCTATTGTTGATGAATTAGGTGACACCCTGTATTTTAAATTGAGTTGTATTTCACTTGAATAATAAGTTAAGTTGATATAGATTTCGAAGAGACCGGAGTCGGGTATTAGTAAATACCCGAAACCACTTCGATTCTTGATAATTGCTATGTGAAATCAATATGCTGAAAAGAAATGATTAAGAGAATTGAACCTTTTAATCTAAGGTTTTGGTACTCAGAAATTGATGTGTGAAATGACTAATGTCTTTAACGACTTGTGAACTTGTAAATTGATATAAGATACCCGGGTTCATATCAGTTATATGCTTTTGTATTCATGTTAGATGGGTTTACTCACGCTGGTTTCCAGCCTGACCCAGGTGTTACTTTGATGTAATGCTCGGGTCAGACCGAGTATTACAGATTTTCAGGTAAGGTCGTTTTGGAGCTCAGGAGGCAAGTTGGAGGGCAGGAACGTATGGTGTTTTCCGCCGTGATATGCTATTGTATATTTAGGACATGTTGTCTTAAACTGTCCAGTGTTGTGTATTGTTGAAACTCTGATGTAAAAATGTAAATGTACTGTTACAGTTCTTCTTTGTAAACTATTATTTTATTTTCTATTATATTTTATCCGCTGCGAATGTGAGATTTTGAGTTTAAGTTTCTGTTTCTTCTTCGTTCTCTTTCTTCTTTTCACTAACTATCTAGAAATTTCGGGATCGAAATTTCCGGTTCGTTACAGGAAAAAAGTGTAAAAGTACGATATGTAATCCGAGATATGTACCTTATATATTATTAGTAAGCATATACGGCTAATATAGCGCGAAAGCGAGCTCTAAAAGCGAAGCAAGCGTCATCCGCACCTACAAAACACTCAACAACAATGAGTAACATGTATATATGAAAGCAATATCGATATACAACATATACCACTACAACAACTATATATGCCAATATAGAAAATGTAATCACCGCAACAAATCCACCATCAAACATCTATCATCCAATAACTCCATAACCAAATCAATATAAATTCACTTCTCATTAATGTTCAATGAATTGGTTTTCAATTTTATCCACGTTTGATTTATGAACATTGGATTTTGCTAACATTCATTCATTCATATTCAATTAGTTTGCATTCACTAATTCATATTCCAATTTGTTCACTTCCAAATCAAATCAAATTAATTCTATTTCAAATTCAATTATTTTACTTTCAATTTCATTAATTCAATTTCATATGAATTTCTATACAATTAACTAACAACCAATGTATAACTAACATAACCAAATTAATTTACTTTACATTCATTCAATTTGGTTCAACACTTTTAATTTCAAATTGGTTTAGCATTCAATTGACTTTCATTCAATTATTCAATCCACAATTTCTTAACTTAAGTTTTATTCAATTCTTAGCAACACATTTCTAATGTTGATTCATTTTACAATTAAAATTGAATTTCTTTATATAACTCAAATTAATATTCATCACTTTACTTTATTAATTTACTTCGATACCAAAATCAACTTTATTTAACATCACTTAAGTTATCTTTCATTTCATCTTCATTTACATTCACTTTCACTATACAACTTAAGTTCACTCTAATTCATTTCAAATTCGGATTTATTTAACTCATTTCTAAAGTCAATTTATTTAACTTTAACTTAAGTCAAATTCATATAACTTATTCAAATTTTATTTTTCTTAACAAAATGTTTAACCATTTTAACTATTGGTTTTACTTACCTTTTCACATTTGATAAGTTATACAACTTATTATTTAAACCTTCATAAACATTTACCTATGTTTACTTCCATTCACAAAACTCATTTTATAATTTCAAATCCAATTCACTTTATTAACTTTTCTTTAATTAAATTTCAAATCATATATTTTATTATGCTAACTCAAATTTTATTTCAGTTTACCAAGTTAAATTTTATTATCTCATATTATAAGTCCAAAACTCATTTCACTTAGATTTATCAATTTCAACTTGGATTTTAAATTAAATTTGTTTATCACAACAAAACTTTAATTTTCAATTTACTATTGGTAGCGATTCCATCACACAGAAACTCGAAAAATGATACTGATGGTGCTGCAGTCATCACCCTTATTATTTCCCAACAACAGTAGCGAATTAAGTGCTTTATATTCTTATTTTTAAATTTCCTTTTTTATCTATAAACCACATTTATAAATCTTTTACTTATAAAATTTCACTGTTTCACTTCGTTTATATAAGATCATTTCAAATTCTTTTATCTTATTTAGATTTATAATAGTATAACATCTTTAATCTTTGAAAAATAACTTCCAAAATAAACGGGATTCAAAATTTTCAAATTCTTAGTTTAAATTCATTTTTATTTATAACTCATATTTATAAATATATTCATATAGTTTCATCTCTTATACGTAAAATTATTTCACATTTGTAAATCATATTGATTACAATTTCATACTTTATAATTCATTTGCTTATATAATTTATTCTTCTACAGTTGTTTTTTCTATGTAGATTATTCAAACAACTTTATTAACTTTTACATATTTACATTTTCAAATAACCAAACAATCAGTTTATATACGCTTTAATAATTTCTGAAAAATTATTCCTTTATATATAAAATACAATTGAGGTAAAACAATTTAAAATAATACTATGTCGACTTGCCTCGTTTAAGTGTTTGGAAATCCCAATCGATAACATGGAGTCCTACATACCGACCGGAATTCACAATCAGCTCAACGATAAGCAAACACAACATAAAACATTTTATATTCACTAACAAATACACGCTCATATATATAATACACTCAAACTCAATCTAGGATGCTATTGTCCCTATCTATACTGAGTACACATCAAAGCTTAGGAATATACAAAATCTAAGCTTTGATACCACGTACGACGACCCGCAAATCCATACCCTTTGAATCGACAATAATCCACACACGTACAACCCAAAAAGCACAGACTGACTGAAAGTCAAGAGAAAGAAAAAAAAAGAGAAGAAGAGAAGCGAAGAAAGAGAGAAGATAGAAATAAACAGAACAATACAGAATCTCACATCGCAGCAGAAAATATATAATATCACATCAATGATCTATACAAAATAGTAACTGTATATATACACACATCAATCAGAGTTCAACAATCAATCATGTAACAACCCTGTATTTTGTAATTATTTTATTGTATATTTTAAATATTTTAATGTAAGATTTTGATTTAAAAACTTATTTTACTTATTTGAAATGATTAAATTTATTATTTAAATATAATCTTGATTTGTATACGAGTTATAATTCCAAACTTGTGTAAGTTGAATATTTGCCTGAAATGCTTATTTTGGTCAAAATAGTCAAACTGAGAATTTTAACTTAAAATTTTAAAAGTTTAAAATTTTGATTTTTTTCCTTTTATTATGAAAGTACATAATATTCTAAGAACACCACTTTTCGTTCCGTTGAGTTTGGATGTAAATGTGAAAGTTATGCCCTTTACAATATTGTGCGTATATAGGGTTATTTAACAATGATTATTTTAAATTGTATAAGTTACTTCTTCTTGGTTATATTTTATTTTAATATGTGATAATATGTTATATTATGTATATTTTGACTTTTAAGTATTTTTAAAATGATAATATAATTTTTCTAAAGTTTATTTGAATTTATTTCAATTTATAAAGCCTAGTTGGTATTTACTGCATTTTTCTTTATTTAACTTTCTATTTAATAAAAATTAAATTATTATTTTACCTTGAAAATGTTTTAAAACTATTTTGAATTCAAATTTTGTGTTATAATATTTTTTTATGAAGTAATAAATTTTCCAAAGTGTATTGAAGTTATTTCTAATTCTTAAGTCTAGTTTTCATTTTTCTGTGCTATTTTTCTTATTTTAATCATATCTAATTAATATTTAATTATTAATATTTTGTTTATCTGTTATATTTTCGAATTTTAACTGAGATTTTAATTATTTTCATTTATTTAGATGTATATAAATATATGTGAGAAATTTGAAAGGGTTAAAAGCTAAGAAACGTAAAAACGTTTCACTGTTTCTTTTGCAGTTTCTTTTGTCATCAATACATCTGTTTTTTTGGCATTTCCCTATACCATCTCCAGCCGACTTCCCTTGCTCATTTGTCACGAAATTTCTCTTTCTCAAACCCTAAAAAAAAAGGAGATCATGGCCTCCATCTTGCAAAATCTGGTAAGTTCTTCTTCTTGTTTTCCTATTTCCTAAATGATTTTGCACCTTGTTCTCAACTATTTGGAGCGGCATCTTCCCCTATTCCACGGCCACCACCTCCTTCCATCTCTTCCCAACCATCACCACCATCTACCCCATCAGATCTGACCATGGCCGAACCTCTTTTGATGGTCAAACCCCTCAAACTACAACCTAGATGCCTAGATCCATGCTTATTTGACCTCTACATGCTCAACCACTTCAACCACCACCCAAACCACCACCATAGCCGCCACCACTCCCCAGACCTGACCACAACACACCCCTCCTCACCTCTGTCCAGTCATGACACATCACAGGTGTAACGACCCGCCGCCCTGACCGCCTCTAGTCGGTAATTAAACCAGCTAGAAACGTTCAAAATGACGGATTGTTAGTCAGTTTATAGAGTTTAAACAGAAACAGCCATAGAATCACAGAATATCATAATATTATTCATAGATGAATTTTTCTTACATACATATATCAGAGTTTGTACAATGCATTTAAATTTTTATACAGCGGAAACAATTTATTTTATTAAGTACAAGAAAATTTTTCTAGAAAAACTTTAGTGGAGTGCTTTCCCCTCTCTCTCTAACTTCGCGGCCTGAAAATCTTCAAGCTATAAAAATACTCGGTCTGACCCGAGCGTTTATGCAAAACACAAAAACACTCAAGTCAGGATTAATCTTAATTCCATTAATTAATTTTGCAATGAATTGAAGTAAAATGGTAACAGCCCAAAATACAGTGTGTAAGATATGCAACAGAGATGATGAATCACAAGGAACAATTTAAATCTATTAGGGATTTTCACATTAACAACTTCAATTTTTAAAATCTGTCAAACCTGTGTGGCTGCAGTACACACGTATATTTACACACATGTGCACCGCCTCGCCAACACGTGTGCACAAATCAAACAAAAGCACAATCTACAAATCATGTACAAATCAAAGTGAGGTTGCACAAGTACAAATAATACACAGCAGCACAGTGCAATGAACAAGAAACACAAGTACAGGCAGCAGTCTCAAGTGACACAGTGCAAACAGCAATGTCAAAGCAGGCAGCCAAGGGCAGAGACTCAGAAATGCCAAAGACACGAAGACATAAACAACAAGTGCAAGGCCAGATGCAAAAGTAACACAACAGAAGTGAATAAGAACTCCACTGTGAACATGAAGACTGGAACAGCTACAAAAGTTCAAGGCTGAGACAACCCAATGCACCAATGCACAGCATACAAGGTGCAGACACAAGGCTAGACAAAGGAAACCAAATACAAGTTCAAGTGCTCAGTGCAGACCATAAAATGCATGCTAAGTCTAGCTACTCAAATGAACACAGCATGTACAAGTTACAAAAACTTCAAGTGAAGCAAGTACAGTGTGACAGTGAATGGGAAAGCATGTGAACATAGCAAAGACACAACAGTGAAGACCCAATGCAAGTGTCACAAGCAATGACCAGAGCACAAGAAATACAAAATGAAGCTGTACAAGCATATGAAATGGCAACTGTAGTGGTACAAATGCAACAATCAAATAGACTGCAAGTAGTATGTAACTCGAAGATTGCAGTAAAATCCAGTACCAACATAAACAGAGACCAGTAGTGAAGAAACAAAGCGCATGAAGACTGAATCAAGTACACAAATGTACACAATCCCGGCAGCAAGCTCATCATGAGAATATACAATGCAGACCAACTAGTCAACAAGGAAATTCATGTGTAAAGTGTCAACAGTCAAAGGTGATAATGCAATATGAACGGCTAGTGTCACATGGCAGTAAGAATGTAATGGCCATGAACAGCAAGTACAATGATCATGAAACCACTTAGATAACAGAGTCAACACAAATGCAATGCTAAGTCTACAAGTGACTTGAACAAGACTCGAGAAGCTACAGATATCAGTTGCATTTTTATAGAAATGTGATTTAAAAATTGGCACAATTGTGAAAACGAATGTTGTACAGAAAGTATGCAATTTAATAATCAAATCTTCAACAAGTTTCAATTCAAGGCTCACACAAGTACAAAACAGAAAAAGGGCTGGAAGCATTTTTCTTCAATTCGAAGTAAAAATATAGAAATCTGGAAATAAACAGAGATTAACTCTATACTTTCTCTCATTTCAAGACAAAGATTCAAACTTCTTAAATTATGTATGATAGCAAGTAAACAAGAAGCAGAAGCATGCAAGTTAATAATCAAATCAAAAGGCTTCAACAGGTTTTTTTTTTACTGAGATTTTTGATTTAAAACTCAAGTTTTAATATAAATGAATTTAACTACAGGCTTTGGATAGAAGAAAGCAGTGCAGTGCTTTGAAACAAACTTAAGCAAAGAAATCAGTGATAAAAATCAAATCTGGGTTTCAAGTAACAGGTAAAGCCTTCTCTGTTGTATAAGAAATCAGGTGTAAGGCAAAGTTTTGTTCTGTTTTCAAATGCAAGAGGCCAGAAAATAATGTTGCAGTGAAAGAAATAAAGATAAGAATAAAATGCAATACATCTTAGTATGAAATCAAAGCAAAGGTTCAGGCATGCAGATGGCAATGTGACATCTAGTGCTGGAATCAAACTAAAGCAATCAAGCCAATCTCTTCTTTAAATTTAAAAGCTAAAACTGAAGTATTTCTAAAGCCACAAAACTGTAGTGTGCTATCAGGTAAGTTTTTACAATGTCATAGTTAAATAACAGAGCACTGCACTTGAATTTCAGGCATGCACAACATACATGTAAGCTGATTGATTTTTCAACATATCAAATATCAGGAAAACAAATCAATTTAAGCATGCATCAAGACACATAGCAGGTTCAAGATGAATTTGTTCACATGGTCATGTGAACAGAAACTAGACACTATATTTTTCTCTTACTGATGCTTTTAAACTTGCATGTTTTTAGGTTGCTTGATCTTCTTATTTTCAGGCATACATTTCAATTATCATCACACCATCAAATAATCAGCATAACATCACAATGTATCAACCAAATCAGGTTTCAAAAGAGGAAGTTGCTCACAGTTTTAATGAAGACAGAGAGGAACTATGAACAAAGAGGACTCAGATCATTTTCTTACTGTACTTTACTATTTTTTTTATTTTTTATTTTGAAACAATCACTGGATTTAAAAACTTAAGTCAAGAACATCAACAATTACTGATACTAACAGTGTATACATACTTATGTAAGTACATAGTAAATTTCCAGAAACTCGTATACATACAAACAAATTTCTTCAATATTATCTTGCATCTGTCCTTATGGGTTTAAAACAAAAATTAATAGCATCTGCTCTTATCAGTTTAAATCGAACTACCAGAGCAATTCATAGCAAATATCACCCAACAAACAGACATGCAGTGTGTTATCTGCCCTTATTAGTTTAAATTCAAATAACCGAGCAAATGATAACAAATAACACCGCAAATCATAGCATGCAACCAAGCATTCAATTCAACACATTTAAAAACTTGAATTAATACCAATCGTGAGCAAAGAACTCACCTTGACTCGAATCGAAATGGAGCGACGCAAATCAATCATCAGAAAACAAGCGCGATGAATTTTGAGACGAAAGCCCTAATCGATCGCAAGCCCTAGTTAGCTTCAAAGAGGAACGGCTGCCATTATTTTTCTCGTATGATTTATTTAGGGTTTCGAATGAATAAACAAAGGGGGAAAGGGGTAGGGTTTCGTGTTTTAAGGGGAAGGAGACGTGATTTTTAGCGTGTTTGAAGGCGTAGGTTAAGGCGTGTTTACAGCTGAACAAAGTAAGGCCATGTATACTTATTATTTTATTTTATTTTATTTTTATTATATATTTTTTTTCAATTTAAATTCAATTAGTTTTGTTATTTCTTTTTTGTTGTTAAAACTTCAACTAAGTGTAGTTACATTATATATTTTTTTCCATTTTAAATTCAATTTGTTTTGTAAATTATTTTCTTAAATAAACATATAAACGTTTTTGCAATTCATTTATCAAACATAAATTTATATTAACGTGTTTCTCAATTTATTTTATATTGATTAAAATTTTATTCCTTTTATTTAAGTTAAAGAAAATGTTATTAAACTAACTATCAATTTATAAATTTATATAAAAAATAATAATTCGTAAATCCAACTATTTTTTTTTCTAAGTTATCAGTTCGAATTTCAATTACAAATTCAATATTCAATTTCAACTTCAAAGTTAAATTCAAATTCTATTCAACTTTAAATAGATTAAATTCTTAAATTTAATCGCCAATTTATTCTGATTATTTGAAATTCAAGTCAAATTATCATTTAAATATTTAAAATAAATTAAATATTTACAAATTAAATTGTTCAATATTCAGGATCGTTACAATCTCCCCTACTTAAAAGAATTTCGTCCCGAAATTATAAGTTAGGAAAAATGATTGCTAAAATCTCACCGATATTTATACCCTACACAATTTTATCAAGTTTCAAACTCACAAATAATTATAGGATTCATTCCACTTATTTTATCTCACTAGTTTTGTTCATCAATTTCTACAATCAAGACGCAAAAGTCTTTTTACCATATTTTTTTTGACTTACAAAACTCAGATTTTTTAAACTTGAAATCTTTCATGCTAAATATTTGCATATTACA
The DNA here is from genome assembly GCA_030765085.1 of Allium cepa. Lineage (NCBI taxonomy): Eukaryota > Viridiplantae > Streptophyta > Magnoliopsida > Asparagales > Amaryllidaceae > Allium > Allium cepa. The sequence goes on from CM060943.1 coordinate 739,512,817, forward strand.
TCTTTTCCAAAGCTGTGTGCTTTCAAGATATTTTAAAAATCTTCTTCCTTAATTCATTAAGTTAGAATTATGTAATTCTAATTTCAGATTATTGATTTTCTATTCAAAGTTTTGAAAATACTTGATAACTCGAAGTTTAACAAGTCCATCGTCGTTCTTACAGACTTTAGGCATACGCTGGCCAGGCGCAAGACTAAAAATCTCCAAGTACTAAATATACTTGCTTCAACTCTCAGTGAAAATACTTTTTAAAAATTATTTTAAAAATGGATATGGAAAGCACGTTCCCCCATGGATCACAGTTTACCCGGCGGTTACGCTACTATCTCAGTAGAATCGCTTGTAACCTTAGATTTCTCATCACTCCTGAATTTCGCCATGGTTGTCGCCTTAGATCGCGGTCCACACGGCGGTTACGCTACTATCTCAGTAGAATCGCTCGTGGCTTTAGGCATCATGCCCCTCGAATTTCGCTTCGGTTTCCAGATCGCAGTTTACTCGGCGGTTGCGCCACTATCTCAGTGGAATCGCTTGTAACTGTAGGCATCACGCCCCACGAATTACGCCAGCATCAATTCACATAATCCCAAACACGATGATCCATCGTGGGGGATATCATATCAGTCCCAATGGACATTCCACTAATGGAATTCTACGTAGCTATGATTTTCAATGGACACTCCACCGAGTTCCAATCACCTTCACAAATAATAAATGGAAGGTACATTTCCATATCCTCAGTTTTTAGAAAACATATGTCATATACATATAGTACTTTATTTCACATTTCGTACATATCATACCTATGTAAACCTACACAGGACTTTCATAATAATGACTTTCCAAACTGATAGTTTTCGATTATATTCATATATATAAGTTACGAAAACTCAATTCACATTCACAACAAATAGAGGATTCCAAATTTTTCATCACGTTTAAAATTTTCCTCTAAATCGATTTGAAAATTTAAGGTTATCTCAAACCTAATTCACATTCACAATTCAATTTATTATCGACTTCACATTCGATTTGGATTTCACGTTACATCGTCAATTCTCAACACATAATTGATGTCTACCGATATATAACCTCTAAGCTCGTATGTCTCAGAGAAGGGTGTTAAGCTAAAAGAATAAATTCTCCGCCACCACAGATATATATTTAATAGAGATCAAATGCTATGTCATCAATTCACAATATTAGACATACAATCCCAATCGACTATCCAAAATTCAAAGCTCAACTTATATTGTTTTTGGTGTCAAAGTTAAACTCAATTTAACTCAAGATTCAATCTTCTTTGGAAAATATTCAAGTTGGACCGATTGTTCATATTTCTCAAAACAATATCTTTACAAGATATATAATTTTCCAACTTCGCCATTTGAAACTAATTTCAAATACTCATTTTTTCAATTTATCTTCAAAAGATAATATTTCAAACCTTTCATTTCATATTGGAAAACATTTCCATGCTTATTAAATAATAAGTAATTCACAAATTCTTTTATTTTCAACACTTTGAAAATATTCGATATACTTGAATCAAAATTAAGTCTATATTTCACTCTTTAAGGAAATCATTCTTTTAAACACATTTATTTGAGTTAAAACGAATGTTGCGTAAAACATCGTTACGACAACTCAAAATCACTAGTATAGGGATTTGAATTTAAGATAGATATATAAATCCCAATAATATAAACAACATTTCCTTCCGGAAACCATTTACTATAGCAATAGTGTTATAGTCCATCATTTCCTTATTTTTCGAAAACGCCTATTTCAACAATGAATGTTGAAATCTATGTATTCGATACTTAATGCATTTTAAAACATCTTTAAAACTATTAACTTTTTCAACTTCAACTCCAACTTAATTCATAGTTTGAATTCCTCATACATTTCACAATATTAGTTTTAAACCGATTTCAAACTTTTCAATATTAAGTTTTTCACTTAATTTAATTTTCCGCACGTTTAAATTCAAATTCATCACTGAATTTATTAAACCTATAATGGATTATCATGTTGACAATTTCAAATTTGAAATTTAAATTCTATTTGAACTTTGCATTTGATTTCCTATTTCAAAAATAGTCAACTAGCTCTTTAGTAAATTATTCATCAACTTGGTTCCATTAAATTTATATTTCCACATTAACCTCATTTCATAATATCACTTCTCTAAAACATATCTGTTTTATTTAATAATATATTCACTGTCCAAAATCGTGAATATACTTATCTATTCAATTCAGTGTTTCTACACTTTTATTTAGAAGATTATCCACTGTCCAAAATCGTGGATAAAATTCCCAACCAACATTTACTATCACAATATTTAACTTAAAGGATAATTCGCTGTCCAAAATCACGAATATATCTCCTTTAATAACTTCTATTTTCCATTTAACAAATTCAATTGGTTTCGAATTTATAAACAATCTTTACAAATTCCTTTTCTATTTATAAACTTCGATTTATAAATCTCCTTTATTAATTCAACTCAATTTATATAACTCAATTATATAACAAAAGTCCATATTATAAGTTAAATACTTATAATCCATTTATTCACTAAATCGTTCTTCAAAACATTTGAAATCAATTTTCAAAAGAATTCAGAATCAAATTCTCAAGTTATAGTTTAATTATCCTCTTGGCTATAACTAAATTGAAATATCATTTTATTTCATAATTATTATTTTGTAGATATTCAAAATATTTGATTTAAACCAATTCATTAATTCACTTCACTTAACTTTTATTTTTCATAAGTCTCAATAATTCGATAATGGATTTCGAATGAGAAACTATCGCAATCCTAAATTTAGAGAGGGGAATTTTCAAAATAATTTTAATTTCCAAAATACCTTTCATTTTAAAGAAAACAATTTTATACTTCTTTAAATTTGAAAAGCACTTTCTTTAAAGTGGTTCTAGTAACTATTCATATTAAACATCATAAACTGAGCTTTGAGTAAACCAAAGCTCTGATACCACTTTTGTAACGACCCGCCGCCCTGACCGCCTCTAGTCGGTAATTAAACCAGCTAGAAACGTTCAAAATGACGGATTGTTAGTCAGTTTATAGAGTTTAAACAGAAACAGCCACAGAATCACAGAATAATCATAATATTATTCATAAATGAATTTTTCTTACATACATATATCAGAGTTTGTACAATGCATTTAAATTTTTATACAGCGGAATCAATTTATTTTATTAAGTACAAGAAAAATTTTCTAGAAAAACTTTAGTGGAGTGCTTTCCACTCTCTCTCTAACTTCGCGGCCTGAAAATCTTCAAGTTGTAAAAATACTCGGTCTGACCCGAGCGTTTATGCAAAACACAAAAACACTCGAGTCAGGATTAATCTTAATTCCAGTAATTAATTTTGCAATGAATTGAAGTAAAATGGTAACAGCCCAAAATACAGTGTGTAAGATATGCAACAGAGATGATGAATCACATGGAACAATTTAAATCTATTAGGGATTTTCACATTAACAACTTCAATTTTTAAAATCTGTCAAACCTGTGTGGCTGCAGTACACACGTATATTTACACACATGTGCACCGCCTCGCCAACACGTGTGCACAAATCAAACAAAAGCACAATCTACAAATCATGTACAAATCAAAGTGAGGTTGCACAAGTACAAATAATACACAGCAGCACAGTGCAATGAACAAGAAACACAAGTACAGGCAGCAGTCTCAAGTGACACAGTGCAAACAGCAATGTCAAAGCAGGCAGCCAAGGGCAGAGACTCAGAAATGCCAAAGACACGAAGACATAAACAACAAGTGCAAGGCCAGATGCAAAAGTAACACAACAGAAGTGAATAAGAACTCCACTGTGAACATGAAGACTGGAACAGCTACAAAAGTTCAAGGCTGAGACAACCCAATGCACCAATGCACAGCATACAAGGTGCAGACACAAGGCTAGACAAAGGAAACCAAATACAAGTTCAAGTGCTCAGTGCAGACCATAAAATGCATGCTAAGTCCAGCTACTCAAATGAACACAGCATGTACAAGTTACAAAAACTTCAAGTGAAGCAAGTACAGTGTGACAGTGAATGGGAAAGCATGTGAACATAGCAAAGACACAACAGTGAAGACCCAATTCAAGTGTCACAAGCAATGACCAGAGCATAAGAAATACAAAATGAAGCTGTACAAGCATATGAAATGGCAACTGCAGTGGTACAAATGCAACAATCAAATAGACTGCAAGTAGTATGTAACTCGAAGATTGCAGTAAAATCCAGTACCAACATAAACAGAGACCAGTAGTGAAGAAACAAAGCGCATGAAGACTGAATCAAGTACACAAATGTACACAATCCCGGCAGCAAGCTCATCATGAGAATATACAATGCAGACCAACTAGTCAACAAGGAAATTCATGTGTAAAGTGTCAACAGTCAAAGGTGATAATGCAATATGAACGGCTAGTGTCACATGGCAGTAAGAATGTAATGGCCATGAACAGCAAGTACAATGATCATGAAACCACTTAGCTAACAGAGTCAACACAAATGCAATGCTAAGTCTACAAGTGACTTGAACAAGACTCGAGAAGCTACAGATATCAGTTGCATTTTTATAGAAATGTGATTTAAAAATTGGCACAATTGTGAAAACGAATGTTGTACAGAAAGTATGCAATTTAATAATCAAATCTTCCACAAGTTTCAATTCAAGGCTCACACAAATACAAAACAGAAAAAGGGCTGGAAGCATTTTTCTTCAATTCGAAGAAAAATATAGAAATCTGGAAATCAACAGAGATTAACTCTATACTTTCTCTCATTTCAAGACAAAGATTCAAACTTCTTAAATTATGTATGATAGCAAGTAAACAAGAAGCAGAAGCATGCAAGTTAATAATCAAATCAAAAGGCTTCAACAGGTTTTTTTTTTTTACTGAGATTTTTGATTTAAAACTCAAGTTTTAATATAAATGAATTTAACTACAGGCTTTGGATAGAAGAAAGCAGTGCAGTGCTTTGAAACAAACTTAAGCAAAGAAATCAGTGATAAAAATCAAATCTGGGTTTCAAGTAACAGGTAAAGCCTTCTCTGTTGTATAAGAAATCAGGTGTAAGGCAAAGATTTGTTCTGTTTTCAAATGCAAGAGGCCAGAAAATAATGTTGCAGTGAAAGAAATAAAGATAAGAATAAAATGCAATACATCTTAGTATGAAATCAAAGCAAAGGTTCAGGCATGCAGATGGCAATGTGACATCTAGTGCTGGAATCAAACTAAAGCAATCAAGCCAATCTCTTCTTCAAATTCAAAAGCTAAAACTGAAGTATTTCTAAAGCCACAAAACTGTAGTGTGCTATCAGGTAAGTTTTTACAATGTCATAGTTAAATAACAGAGCACTGCACTTGAATTTCAGGCATGCACAACATACATGTAAGCTGATTGATTTTTCAACATATCACATATCAGGAAAACAAATCAATTTAAGCATGCATCAAGACACATAGCAGGTTCAAGATGAATTTGTTCACATGGTCATGTGAACAGAAACTAGACACTATATTTTTCTCTTACTAATGCTTTTAAACTTGTATGTTTTTAGGTTGCTTGATCTTCTTATTTTCAGGCATACATTTCAATTATCATCACACCATCAAATAATCAGCATAACATCACAATGTATCAACCAAATCAGGTTTCAAAAGAGGAAGTTGCTCACAGTTTTAATGAAGACAGAGAGGAACTATGAACAAAGAGGACTCAGATCATTTTCTTACTGTACTTTACTATTTTTTTTATTTTTTATTTTGAAACAATCACTGGATTTAAAAACTTAAGTCAAGAACATCAACAATTACTGATACTAATAGTGTATACATACTTATGTAAGTACATAGTAAATTTCCAGAAACTCGTATACATACAAACAAATTTCTTCAATATTATCTTGCATCTGTCCTTATGGGTTTAAAACAAAAATTAATAGCATCTGCTCTTATCAGTTTAAATCGAATTACCAGAGCAATTCATAGCAAATATCATCCAACAAACAGACATGCAGTGTGTTATCTGCCCTTATTAGTTTAAATTCAAATAACCGAGCAAATGATAACAAATAACACCACAAATCATAGCATGCAACCAAGCATTCAATTCAACACATTTAAAAACTTGAATTAATACCAATCGTGAGCAAAGAACTCACCTTGACTCGGATCGAAATGGAGCGACGCAAATCAATCATCAGAAAACAAGCGCGATGAATTTTGAGACGAAAGCCCTAATCGATCGCAAGCCCTAGTTAGCTTCAAAGAGGAACGGCTGCCATTATTTTTCTCGTATGATTTATTTAGGGTTTCGAATGAATAAACAAAGGGGGAAAGGGGTAGGGTTTCGTGTTTTAAGGGGAAGGAGACGTGATTTTTAGCGTGTTTGAAGGCGTAGGTTAAGGCGTGTTTACAGCTGAACAAAGTAAGGCCGTGTATACTTATTATTTTATTTTATTTTATTTTTATTATATTTTTTTTTCAATTTAAATTCAATTAGTTTTGTTATTTCTTTTTTGTTGTTAAAACTTCAACTAAGTGTAGTTACATTATATATTTTTTTCCATTTTAAATTCAATTTGTTTTGTAAATTATTTTCTTAAATAAACATATAAACGTTTTTGCAGTTCATTTATCAAACATAAATTTATATTAACGTGTTTCTCAATTTATTTTATATTGATTAAAATTTTATTCCTTTTATTTAAGTTAAAGAAAATGTTATTAAACTAACTATCAATTTATAAATTTATATAAAAAATAATAATTCGTAAATCCAACTATTTTTTTTCTAAGTTATCAGTTCGAATTTCAATTACAAATTCAATATTCCATTTCAACTTCAAAGTTAAATTCAAATTCTATTCAACTTTAAATAGATTAAATTCTTAAATTTAATCGCCAATTTATTCTGAAAATTTGAAATTCAAGTCAAATTATCATTTAAATATTTAAAATAAATTAAATATTTACAAATTAAATTGTTCAATATTCAGGATCGTTACAACAGGCCGAGCCCAATCCCCAAGGCTGAGTCCTTGTTTTGACCAAAAACCACCTAATTGCCTTCAAAACCACATCACCTCCTCATGTACAAACTCCACCTTGTCTTGCTTTGAACCCGAGCTATGTTAGCCCAAACCTGACCCAAAAATTGACCACATCTGAACCACATCAGATCCCAAAGCCATACCAAACAATAGAGAAGGCAAAGCAAAAGACTGCGTAGTCGTATCTCCTTTTATTTCAATGTTACTGCATTTTAAAGTCGTATTGAATTTTGTTGTTTTGATTGTTTGTTTTGGGTTGTACACAAGAGTTGTAGATTGGATTCATTCTCCACTCATGTCCGTAGTCTTGTCATCGTGCTTGTTGTGCTTTTGGAATCGCACTTGTGTTAGTTGTTTTGGTCTTCAACTTGAAAAAAAGTGAGTCTTTCTCACTCTGACATTTATACTTATGAAAAGTGAATTGATGACAAGTGTTTAGTAATAAAAAATGTTTATGCAAGTTAATGATGATCATATGATATGCTATGCCATGTTATTACCATATTATTACCATGTTAAAACTGTTAATTTTCACCTGACATCTGATATATGACTGTATATTGTGATATTGACCTTGTTTATATTATTTCTGTATATGATCACACTGCAAGTTCCCTGTTAGAAAAAAAATGTTATGGGCTGAAATGATAGGCCTGAATGGTTTTAAAATTTTCATTTTGACTTGGGATTGCGGGTTTGAAATGATAAAACCCGGATTTTCTTTGTAAATTACGGGTTGAAACGATATATTACCCATATCACTTTACCTAGCGTAGAAAATTATATACAGGCCCGTAGTTAAAATAATTTTTTCTAAAATTTTAAATATTTTATAAATTTAATTATTATAATCTTTTGATTTTAAATTTAATAATAAAAAAAGGATTTTAGTAAATTATTATTGATTTTCTGAATAATTGTAAGTGAAATGAATTAATGAAAAAGTAAGAAATTTTGAACGTAAGTTATTTTGGAAATTTTGATTTAACTATAATTGGAAATTTAATTGAATATGAAATTATGATAAATTTAGGATAATTTGAATTTAAATGAATTTAAGGTGATTTTTATATCATATTAATGATTTTAATAAAGTTGAAATGTGAAATGAATGAATATTGTAAGTTGAAATTTTGAAATATAACTAAAACTGGAAATTTATGAAATTGACGTAAAAGTGAACTTTTAGTTAAGTAAATAAAAATAAAAAAAAGTTATATTTGAGGATTTGAACTTAAGTGTTAAGTTGAAATTTAATGTAATGGATTTTAAAAATTCAACATTGCAATTTAATAAGTGAATTATTATTAAATCTTGATTTTGGAATGGAAATTTAACTTTATAAAATCATGAATTTGAGGAAAATTAAATGATGTTTATAAATGTGATAAATGTATGATTTTATAAGTTAAAATGTTTTAAATAAAAATATAATCGGTTGAGAAATTATATTGAATATTTGAAGTTAATTGACTGCATTTTTGAAATGCTATTAATTACAATGTAAATGATATTACGACATTTGTAAATGCTGAAGTTGATGATAATGAACTAAAAAGCTAAATTGAATTAAAAGCTATTATAGCAATTTTTTTAAGTGCTATAAATTGTTGAATTTAACTAAGTTTATTAGAAATTTAAGTAAACCCTATTACAACATTTTAAAATGTCGTCTTTTGATAAATTGAACTGTTTTGAATGTAACTTTCCGTAGCGTTTTCTAAATACTGCGAAAAATGGATTCTTACTGTTTTAATAAACTTAAGTGAATAAATGTACTTTGGAAGTTGAAATTTTGGCAATTTAATAATTTAATTATTAAACATAATAACTTCATTTAATGATTAAAAATGATTTTGGAATATAAACTGTTTGAAATATGAATTGAAATGGTGTTTAAATTGAATAAAATGAATAATGATTGAAATGTGGTACTGAATGATATGATATTTTGATATTAAAATGATTTGAAACGAAGTTTTGAAAGATATGATATTTTGATATTAAATGATTTGAAAAATGGAGTTTTGAAAGATATGACATTTTGATATATTAAAATGATTTGAAACGAATTTTTGAAACATATGATATTTTGATACTAAATGATTTGAAAAATGAAGCTTTGAAAGGTTATGATATTTTGATGTATTAAAATGATTTGAAAGGAAGTTTTTAAAAGGATATGATAATTTAGTACTGTAACATCCCGCCTTTTCGCACACTTTAAACCGACACATGTGCCAATTCAAAGCATACGCAAGGGCGGATTGTTATGGGGTAAATAAGAAAAACAGAGAAGAAATAAAGCAAAATAGAATCTCACAGCCGAAAGATAAGATATAATAATCAATATACAGTTCATGATAACTGTTTACAAAATATTTATTTTACTTATACAATGAATATCAGAGTTATACATACCAATACAATCAATGCAGCGGAAATTTAGAGTGTGGTGCAATACTATAAATAATATAATACGGATTCTTCGTCTTCGTCCTCCAAAGCTAAAATCTTCGATCCTGAAACGCTCGGACTGACCCGAGCGTATTTGAAAAGACAAAACACTCGAGTTAGACTAAAAGATCTTATGTGAGTCAAATTAATAGAAATAAATATGAGTACAGTAACTCAAGAGATGTTCGGGATTTACATCTCCTAAGGATCCGTTAAACTATTTACTATGTAGTATATTGCGCTATTATAATAGTGTCTATTTATAAAATAATCTTACTTTTTAATAGCGTTAAGGGGTTACCCATATAGCCCTTAACACAAATAATGCCAATAGTCTATACAGTACCGTAATACCTCCTGATCAGGAAGCTACCAGAGGATACTCCATAGGTACGACACAAATAAAAACTCGTAGTAAAGGCTCGGTATGGTAGGTGACACGACACAACTAGGCAATGCCAGGGTAGATATACCAATTGCTATCCAGGCTGGTGGAAACGCGTAGCCGCAGTTACCGCCCACCTCGAACTGACTCCCCAAAATTAAAATATAGAAGTGGCCACTGAATCAATCCAAAATCAAAGTATAATATCGAAGAGGAGGGTCCGATCAGAGGAATGACCTCATTGGCCTGAGAATCGCTCCTGTTTTAGCCACCTTATGCCAACTCACGGGAGTCGGGTCCACGTATTTACCTTACAGGAAACGTCGCCACCACCTACTTCATTCTGGAATCTCCACCGCGTACACGGTTAGTCAAAGTGGTTTTCGGTATCGACAGAGAGTATGTCCATATCCGATCTCGGTCTCTTTGCCAACCCATCGTTATTATAACACCGCGGTCATTTAAAAATAGGTTATACTTTAAAAATCAGAATAAACATTCCATTTCATAACCATGAATACGATATCATTTCAAAACCCAAAACCATATTTTATCACTTATCCCAAATATAATTCTTTTCCAAAATCATAATGCTTTAACTTCATAACGTCTGAAAATCAAATATTTTCAAAGCATAATATTTTGAAAATCATAATTTAAAACCATAACTTCTAAAAATTTGAATGGTTTGGACATTCAACGGTATATGAATTAAATGGTTTAACTTAAATGTTACTTTGTAAAGAAAATAGTTCTCATGGCTTTACAAATACATTTCCTTATTAAAGTCTAAACCAAAATTTATATTATCTCTCTCAAGTTCCAAAACCACTTCAATTTATTTATATATACGTATATCCATTTTGAGTATCAATATTTCAAACTAAAGTTGGATTTTATGCTTTCAACAAATCAATTGTTCTATTAATTAGTCTTGAATATTCACATAAAATCCATAAATAATAAGACTTCAATTTCTAGTAATAATATATATATATATTTCCCAATTCAAATTAAACTAGAATATTCATTTCAATTTATTTTGGGAAAAATCCAATTATAAATATCATATCTTAAAATTTCCAAACTTAACATTTAAACATATGATATAAATTATTAAACTCCATTTTCTTAATTTTCTTCCATTTTTAATAAAGATTTTTATGCACCTTTTAATTTCAAAATTTTCAACTTCATATGTATATATATATGGAAGAAAAATATTTATACAATATAAATTTAAGATTTTATAAACCGTATTCCATCCAAACCATAGATATCACATTTAAATAGTTATATATATACCGCGGTGCCTGTATATAATTTTCTATCCTATGGTCAAGTGATACGGATATTTATCATTTCAATCCGCAATTTAAAAGATATAAAATTTTGCGGTTATATATCATTTCAAACCACAATCCCAAATGAAATGAAATATGCATGATAATTTGCAATTTAATGATATACAATAAACATCCATTCATCAACATCATCCATCATCCAAATCGCAATCATCAATCAATATCAATCAATAACAATATTATTTTTGGTACTGCATAACAGGTAATACTGGCAATTTTATTCAAATTAAATTTAACAGCTATTAATCTATAGTCTATATTCAGAAACAAATTATATAACTGTTAACTAGCAGTTCATATACAAACAAATAAATTTTAACTGTAAATTTATACGTAATAAATTAATTAAATTAACAGTTAAATTAAATAAATGCAATTCAACAGATATGAAAAAATAAACATGCCAAATACTCATAAATAAATTTCTATTCATTTCTAAAATTAATTTAAACAAACATAAAAGCTTCTAGTAGTTGTGAGTGGGTTAAAACACTCACCTTTTGAATTTAAATCGAATTTAAATTCGATTTAAACCCAAAAATTCGCCCGTCTCGGAATTCGTCCAAACCAGCGTCATCAGATCCGGAACTAAATTACGATCCTAACAAAAGAAATTTCGCGTGAATCGGAGAACGTATGAAAAAGATATTCATTTTAAACGATTTGAAAACAAAAATAAAATAAAATAAAATAAAACCCACTTAACTTCAATGGCCACGTCAGCTAAAAGCTACAGCACATCGTTGAATTTTTTTCTGGTCAAACGAATATCCAAAACAGAAAACGAATTGTACCAGCAGATTACGTGTCTCGAGAACTTTACCATAAAATTTTCTGGAATTTTTGTGGAGAGTTTGAATTTTATTAGAAAATTTGAATTGTAGATAGATTAGGTTTTGCAACCATTGAGGAAGAGAAAGAGATGAAGAAAAATGAACGTACACCCAATTGACAATAGAAAGGAGGCTAGGGTTTATCACAGCATATTTATAGATAGATCGCAAAAGGATAGGTGTGCACGAATTTTAACGTGCAAACAGAAGTGGTCCCAAAAGGATATTAATTATACACGTTACGGATTAAATTATTTCTTTCTCAACATTTACATTGCATTTTAAGCATATTCACACATGTATAATTAGATGCTTCATTTAAATTTCCATATATATATTCACAATTCCATAAATTTCCAATACATAGATAAATTTCCAATTTCTAAATTACTGTAATAATTACAGATTAAATTTCTATCCATTCTCAATAGATTTACGTTTACATACTAAAATCCACATTTCTATGTACATTTGAATTCCATATTATACATATTTTATTTATCTTAATTACTTCCAACTTAAATTTCAATCAACATAAAACGTTTTATTCAGTTTCCAATAAATTTCAATCATGCTTTAAATCCAAATGAATAAATAACTTAATTCCCATTTAAGCATTTTTCATTTGATTTGCAATCAACCTTATATGATCAATTAAATCCCGATATATTAAATAAACGTTATTTCCATCATTCTTTATCCTATGAAGAAATTTAAGTTATTCACACCTATTACTAAATTTCACATTAATGCACACTAACGTACATTTATTGCAATGGTTACCAAATATTTCCCTGCAATAATTCATTCCCCTATACATACTTACAATTCCACTTAAACTTTACTATACCCATTTATTTCCTCAACATTAAAACCAACGTTACCTCAATTCCACTAATGTACAATTATTCTATTATCACTTACTAACCATTCAAATTTTTATTAACAAATAGGCAGGTAATTCCTATGTTACAAATTTTTAATTCATCCTAATCCCTTACTATTGACATACATTTGCATTACTTACATATCATTTACAATGTTACCCAAAATCTCTATCCATTGTAATTAATACCTTAAATAAGTTTCAATTTATATTCAAGTGAATACATTACCCTTTTTCGTTATGTCATCCATTTTTCACAAGAAACGTTTTATCGTTTCGACAACATTTTATTTCTAATTACCTACATTGATTTGTGTACGTCTCTACTATTTAAAGCATTACCATTCTCACCTTCATCTAAATCTTCATTTATGAATATTTAAAAATAAATTTCACTTATTTCCTATTTATACACTTATAAATTCCAATTCCAAATAAATAGATAAATCTCCGTTTGCACTACTTAAATCAAAAATCAACGATTATCCTATCTATACATTTTAAGTGGATGGATCAAATGTTGTATTCAAAAATCTACTTCTTAATATTCTTAGATTTAAACTCAACTCTCTATTAACAGAATATTTAGATGTTTAAACTTCTTTTATTACCATTAACTTATTATTATACATTAAACTTAAATATACTGACAAAGCTTGTTTTTGGTACTCTTTTCATTTCCATAAAATTAGCAGTGGATTCATACCTTATTATGTAATTAACTTTAATTCCACCTAACTAAATATTTACATAATCTTTTATTTGCAATAAATCAACTATTTTATATTAATTAAATTTAATCTTCCTGGTTTACTTATTCATAGTATGTAATTCAGTTACTCACCCTAACCTATTTATTTGAAATCCAATCCAGATTATTTTTACTAAGTTCCAATTTCCAAAGGTTACTGCAATTAATCCAATTAATTGCAATACATTCTAATAAATTTGATTTTATTGGATTACAACTCAAAATAAATCAATTATTACTCAACCACACAGTTAACATTTCTTTTATGATTCATTACAGTAATATTTCCCAATTCTCATCTTTATTTTCATAAATTACTGGATTTCAATTTAATTGAAATTTTGTTAACTTTACACATAAATAAAAGCTTAAACCTCAATTAATTCATTCCTAAGATCACACTAATTATTATATTATAAAATGGACCTTTCCCTTGGTTACATCTTATTTATTCTCTTACCAATATTCCACACTAACTGCAATAATTTAGTGCATTAATTGAAATTGATCAAAATAAAACTTAACCAACAAATAGAATAAATACGTACAATAATTATTGTCATTAAATCTATTTCATAAGTCTACACTCAATTAATTCCTTAAAATAAGTTTTACGTTTATAAATTTACCTTCACACTTCCCGTTACTATTTTAATAATTACTAAAGTAACATTTTCATAATAACAACATTAAAATTTCTCAATATTTAGATGAACTTTATTTCCAAATACACACTACCAAATTTCAATCACTTATGTTCTATCCAACATTCTTTTAGATTTTATTTCTATCAATTAGTTCATCCAATATTTTCATCCATTTATTAACAAATTTTCCATTATACAATTTCAGTTCTCCTTATTATTATTTCATTAATACTATTACCAACTTTTATTACTTTTAGTATTAATTAAACAATCATATTTAATTAAGAGGTTATAATGTTGTATTCACTATTCCCATTTTCACTCCAAAACTCAAACAGCCGTTTCAATTGCATTTGGATTTGCATTAAATTGGTTATCCATCAACTGCCATCTATATTACCACCTTAATTCACATACAATTACAGTCCTTTTTAATATATTAATACATAGGTAATTTAAATTTTGTCTTTATTTCTTTAATTTACATTTTATTCAAGTGCGACAATTTACGCTATTTCTTTATTGATATTTCACCTAACTTTCAACAATTAAGTTAAATACCCGTTTCTACAATTCATTATTAGTTATAAATTTAAATCTCCTTTATTTATTCAACTTACACACAGGTATACATCTTACACTATCTCAATCATTGGATTTTCATTTAGCGTTCATTCCAGCATAAATTCTATCTCTTTTATATATATCTTTATTTTTCTTTACAAATTTTTTTTATTACATAATCCCTTTTTAACTAAAATTTAATCGTCGAAATTTACGGGTCGTTACATTCTCCCCTACTCAAAACTTTTCGTCCCCGAAAAGGAAAAGAAGGGAAAAGAAGAATTTCGAAATCAATATTTTAAATTTACAAAATTAGTTAATTTAGCTAAAATATACAAATTTAGATACAGTGAAATATTTAAGTGATTTCACCATTAATCAACCAAATCAAATAACAACCATCAACCTTACAAACAGCATACATACACAAGACAAAGCAACCATTTATCCAACAAACAAGAAGTTGTTCGGGTTCAGAACTTGAAATTTGTATGGAATGAAAATAACTATCAAGTGCATCCTTTACTCAACAGTCTTAGATGGAACAAAGATAGATTATTTATTCATCCAACAATTTCACATTTCTTTACCCAACCAACCATAAATCAACCAATAATAATTTCAAAACAACGACAAAATTCACTTATTATACATTGATTTCATGCTTAGTTGTTTGATTTCCTTTTATGATTCACGTAACCTTTAAATTTCATTTACTCATTAATGTTTGTTTCATTAATTTACTTATTACTTATAATTATTCCTTTATACTTATTTGTTAACAAATAGCTTCAATCTTTTTCCAATGTTTATTTCTTCTTCATGAACTATTTACTAAAATTTCATGATCTTATTTATTCACACTTTAATCACTTGAGTTTAAAATCATCTATCTGTCATACTTACCTTTTTATTATAATTACTCGATAGAATTTCAATTATAACTTAAATTAATAACATTAAATTCTCCTTAATTATAGCAAATTCATTGAATTATTCATTTCCTCAATCTTCACTTGTAAGTTTTCTCTTACATTTCCTTACTAACATTGCAACTTTTATTATATGGTAAGTTATATATGTTTTAAGAATGTAAGTGAAATTTATACAAGTTTCTTCTCGATTTCTTTAATTAATTAATGGTTAAATAAATATATTCGTTTTATAAATTTCAATTTCAACTTATCTTTAATTTCATTTATTTATTTAAAGGTTTACGTTACTATTATATTTAATAATAGTAAAAATTTAATTACACTAAATTTGCTACCCTATAACATTAATTCTTATAAATAAAGAAGTTTACTAATTCATTTACTAATGTTTACAATTGTTTATTTACATTTCTTATCTTCCTATGGTATTAAATTTTCTTTAATTAAAGGTTCACATTTTCTATACTAAATTGAACTATTAATTAACTGGAATTTTTAAGAACCAAATACCGGGTTTTATTCCAAATTGTTTAAAATAGTAGATACACATATTCTTTTTACTGATATAACTTTAATTATAATCAAACGATAAAGTTCTCTTAAACAAATTTGCAGTAAATTTCTACAGTGGCCTTTCCTCTTCGAAACTCGAAAATGAATGTCGATGATGCGTGCACTCATCACCGAAATTTATTTTCCAGCGACAGAGAGGAAAGTACAAACTTATTTTCCAAAATCTTCCTTTAAAACAATTCTTCCGAAATATATTGAAATACTTATATTAGAAAATACTTATAAATAATATTATTATATTCCAAAATTTATTCGAAAGAATTTTCAAAACCCCCGGAACTTCAGTTCTAAATTTCCAAATTCATTTATCTATTTTCTTCAATTATATTTCTATTATTATTTACTCTATTTCCTAACAACCAATCTATAGCAACCAATTATAGATATAATTTGAAAATTTTATTTTATATATATATAGAAAATAGATTAGGCAAAATTATTTCATTCGCCTATATTAAAACAAATATTATGTCGGTCTGTCCTATTAAGTGTTTAGAAACCCATATTGATGTCACAGCGTCCCATGCATCAACCGAAATTTATAAATACAAAACGGAACAGATTAACACAATATAAAACCTTTAATAAAACTAACAAGTACGCTCTCTCATATATATATACACTCAGCGACTCCCATAGGGTATTACTACCCTATTAACAAAGAGTCAAACCCCACAAAGCTAAGGTTTATCGCTAAACCAAAGCTCTGATACCAACTGTAACATCCCGCCTTTTCGCACACTTTAAACCGACACACGTGCCAATTCAAAGCATACGCAAGGGCGGATTGTTATGGGGTAAATAAGAAAAACAGAGAAGAAATAAAGCAAAATAGAATCTCACAGCGGAAGGATAAGATATAATAATCAATATACAGTTCATGATAACTGTTTACAAAATATTTATTTTACTTATACAATGAATATCAGAGTTATACATACCAATACAATCAATGCAGCGGAAATTTAGAGTGTGGTGCAATACTATAAATAATATAATACGGATTCTTCGTCTTCGTCCTCCAAAGCTAAAATCTTCGATCCTGAAACGCTCGGACTGACCCGAGCGTATTTGAAAAGACAAAAGTCGAGTCAGACTAAAAGATCTTATGTGAGTTAAATTAACAGAAATAAATATGAGTACAGTAACTCAAGAGATGTTCGGGATTTACATCTCCTAAGGATCCGTTAAACTATTTACTATGTAGTATATTGCGCTATTATAATAGTGTCTATTTATAAAATAAACTTACTTTTTAATAGCGTTAAGGGGTTACCCATATAGCCCTTAAGACAAATAATGCCAATAGTCTATACAGTACCGTAATACCTCCTGATCGGGAAGCTACCAGAGGATACTCCATAGGTACGACACAAATAGAAACTCGTAGTAAAGGCTCGGTATGGTAGGTGACACGGCACAACTAGGCAATCCCAGGGTAGATATACCAATTGCTATCCAGGCTAGTGGAAACGCGTAGCCGCAGTTACCGCCCACCTCGGACTGACTCCCCAAAATCAAAATATAGAAGTGGCCATCGAATCAATCCAAAATCAAAGTATAATATCGAAGAGGAGGGTCCGATCAGAGGAATGACCTCATTGGCCTGAGAATCGCTCCTGTTTTAGCCACCTTATGCCAATTCACGGGAGTCGGGTCCACGTATTTACCTTACAGGAAACGTCGCCACCACCTACTTCATTCTGGAATCTCCACCGCGTACACGGTTAGTCAAAGTGGTTTTCGGTATCGACAGAGAGTATGCCCATATCCGATCCCGGTCTCTTTGCCAACCCATCGTTATTATAACACCGCGGTCATTTAAAAATAGGTTATACTTTAAAAATCAGAATAAACATTCCATTTCATAACCATGAATACGATATCATTTCAAAACCCAAAACCATATTTTATCACTTATCCCAAATATAATTCTTTTCCAAAATCATAATGCTTTAACTTCATAATGTCTGAAAATCAAATATTTTCAAAGCATAATATTTTGAAAATCATAATTTAAAACCATAACTTCTAAAAACTTGAATGGTTTGGACATTCAACGGTATATGAATTAAATGGTTTAACTTAAATGTTACTTTGTAAAGAAAATAGTTCTCATGGCTTTACAAATACATTTCTTTATTAAAGTCTAAACCAAAATTTATATTATCTCTCTCAAGTTCCAAAACCACTTCAATTTATTTATATATACGTATATCCATTTTGAGTATCAATATTTCAAACTAAAGTTGGATTTTATGCTTTCAACAAATCAATTGTTCTATTAATTAGTCTTGAATATTCACATAAAATCCATAAATAATAAGACTTCAATTTCTAGTAATAAAATATATATATATATTTCCCAATTCAAATTAAACTAGAATATTCATTTCAATTTATTTTGGGAAAAATCCAATTATAAATATCATATCTTAAAATTTCCAAACTTAACATTTAAACATATGATATAAATTATTAAACTCCATTTTCTTAATTTTCTTCCATTTTTAATAAAGATTTTTATGCACCTTTTAATTTCAAAATTTTCAACTTCATATGTATATATATATGGAAGAAAAATATTTATACAATATAAAATTTAAGATTTTATAAACCGTATTCCATCCAAACCATAGAAATCACATTTAAATAGTTATATATATACCGCGGTGCCTGTATATAATTTTCTATCCTATGGTCAAGTGATACGGATATTTATCATTTCAATCCGCAATTTAAAAGATATAAAATTTTGCGGTTATATATCATTTCAAACCACAATCCCAAATGAAATGAAATATGCATGATAATTTGCAATTTAATGATATACAATAAACATCCATTCATCAACATCATCCATCATCCAAATCGCAATCATCAATCAATATCAATCAATAACAATATTATTTTTGGTACTGCATAACAGGTAATACTGGCAATTTTATTCAAATTAAATTTAACAGCTATTAATCTATAGTCTATATTCAGAAATAAATTATATAACTATTAACTAGCAGTTCATATACAAACAAATAAATTTTAACTGTAAATTTATACGTAATAAATTAATTAAATTAACAGTTAAATTAAATAAATGCAATTCAACAGATATGAAAAAATAAACATGCCAAATACTCATAAATAAATTTCTATTCATTTCTAAAATTAATTTAAACAAACATAAAAGCTTCTAGTAGTTGTGAGTGGGTTAAAACACTCACCTTTTGAATTTAAATCGAATTTAAATTCGATTTAAACCCAAAAATTCGCCCGTCTCGGAATTCGTCCAAACCAGCGTCATCGGATCCGGAACTAAATTACGATCCTAACAAAAGAAATTTCGCGTGAATCGGAGAACGTATGAAAAAGATATTCATTTTAAACGATTTGAAAACAAAAATAAAATAAAATAAAATAAAACCCACTTAACTTCAATGGCCACGTCAGCTAAAAGCTACAGCACATCGTTGAATTTTTTTCTGGTCAAACGAATATCCAAAACAGAAAACGAATTGTACCAGCAGATTACGTGTCTCGAGAACTTTACCATAAAATTTTCTGGAATTTTTGTGGAGAGTTTGAATTTTATTAGAAAATTTGAACTGTAGATAGATTAGGTTTTGCAACCATTGAGGAAGAGAAAGAGATGAAGAAAAATGAACGTACACCCAATTGACAATAGAAAGGAGGCTAGGGTTTATCACAGCATATTTATAGATAGATCGCAAAAGGATAGGTGTGCACGAATTTTAACGTGCAAACAGAAGTGGTCCCAAAAGGATATTAATTATACACGTTACGGATTAAATTATTTCTTTCTCAACATTTACATTGCATTTTAAGCGTATTCACACATGTATAATTAGATGCTTCATTTAAATTTCCATATATATATTCACAATTCCATAAATTTCCAATACATAGATAAATTTCCAATTTCTAAATTACTGTAATAATTACAGATTAAATTTCTATCCATTCTCAATAGATTTACGTTTACATACTAAAATCCACATTTCTATGTACATTTGAATTCCATATTATACATATTTTATTTATCTTAATTACTTCCAACTTAAATTTCAATCAACATAAAACGTTTTATTCAGTTTCCAATAAATTTCAATCATGCTTTAAATCCAAATGAATAAATAACTTAATTCCCATTTAAGCATTTTTCATTTGATTTGCAATCAACCTTATATGATCAATTAAATCCCGATATATTAAATAAACGTTATTTCCATCATTCTTTATCCTATGAAGAAATTTAAGTTATTCACACCTATTACTAAATTTCATATTAATGCACACTAATGTACATTTGTTGCAATGGTTACCAAATATTTCCCTGCAATAATTCATTCCCCTATACATACTTACAATTCCACTTAACCTTTACTATACCCATTTATTTCCTCAACATTAAAACCAACGTTACCTCAATTCCACTAATGTACAATTATTCTATTGTAACGATCGCGATTTTTCGTTGCCGAAAAACCGAATAGTTATGGGTTTTAAAAAGAATTTATGAAAAGAGAAGAGAAGAAGAGAGAAGATAGAATAGAAAAATAGAGGGAAGAGAAAAACAGAAAATAGAAATTTTATACTTTAAACAAAGAACATAGAACAGAACAGAAAACAACAGAACAATAACAGAATCTCACAATTCGCAGCGGAACCACATATAATAATAAATGAATAATCTTTAAACAAAGAACTAAATCAGTTATTACATTTTATACTTTACATCATATCATCATCAGAGTGTACAACAACAAACAATGCAGCGGTAAAAGAAGTACTATATAATTAGTAATACGCCATGCCATCCAGCTTGCCTCCAGCAATTCCAGAATGTCCAGAATATCCTGATAAACCTAACTCTTGACTGCCCGTGTGGAAATTGGTGGGCACCCAGAGTTTAGGAAGGAAAACAATAAACTCCGAGTCAGTCATGTGACTGGTGTGAGAACTCAAAACAGTTTATTTTTCTTTAAAAATCAAACTAGAAGAATATTTTAAAAATCAATTCGCAATGCTTTTAAAAATGAGACTACCATAAGACCTCCTGCCACACACACAATGCAAACGCAGACTTGCAGGAGATTTCTTCTTATGTTAGTCAAAGATGCTTGATACGTATTAAAATCAAATCAATTTTGATATTATTATTAGTGCATAGTGTAGAAAATTCATTTCGAAAGTAGAATATAAATCTTAGCCAGCATAGACATTCCGAACTATGCCTACTATAGCTAACTATGTTCAATAGCAGGTTACCGCCACATTCCATAGCAGGTTATACAACTAAAACCGTACAAGTCACGTATTGTTTCTTTGGATTTCCAACAAATGGTCAGGCCAAGGAACTTCCCATTGCCACATGAGAATGCCTCTGGAAAGACATCCCCGAGAACCAAACCGGAACTCTGCCAACACAAGGCCGGGTTACCCCTAACTGGGTAACTACTGACACGAGCACGCCATTCCCCGATCGTAAACGACCTTTCTCACGGGATCCCGAAAGCCAACAACCACAAAGTAATAAATTCGTAGTAACCACATAGGTTAAATATCTGGGCTCCATACCATGATACCACCTCTATCCAGAAGGAAATGTACATACCCTAAAGGGTGCTACCCCTCATAACCTTGCCGCATCTTTCCTGTTTTGACCATTTCCGGGGTGTGAGGCTCGACGAAGTCACGTCCACAAAAACATACTTTATACAAAAGCCATGCTTTGGGTCAACAAATGATCAACACAATGATCACCAAGATAGACGATCAAATAAATGATCCTATCACAATAATCAACACAATGATCATTTCAGCATCACTCAGCATATCACATTACCAAATTGGGAATATATCGCTGATAACTTCAACTATATAACCTCTGAGCTCGTACGTCTCAGAGAAGGGTGTTAAGCTAAAAGAATAAATTCTCCGCCACCATAGAAATATATTTGAAAGAAATCGGCTTTACATCTCAACTTGTAATGTCAGACACACAATCCATACAAGTCTGTTCCGGGCTCGAACAGAACCGAAGGAACTTACAAAGAAGTCCTTGCAATCCGAATAATCTCTAATCACGTTCGGATTTCCCATCACATATGGAGATCTCAATACCAGGGATCAGCCAGTGCAGAGACAATCAACAAGAAATCCTTTCGCTTTCGAAAATATCCGGTCTTCAACACCGATCTTCGAATGCAATTTATAACGACGTATCACATATTCGGAATGGGTTATACGACCCCAAGGTCCTTTCCCGGTTAACCCGAATAGTGAGCGCTTATTTTTTTTTTTTTAAATAAGTGTGGCATTCAATTTCAATTTCAAACAATTCACAACAAATACCTATTTAAAGGTAAATATTGATAGTCGGTTATTGAACTATCAATAGATATGCCAACATCACCAGATTCCAAATAATTTTCCAAATTATTTATTTCACAAAAATATCTTTATAAGATATAAACATAATTTCCATACTTTAAAAATAAATCAATATTTATTTTTAAATCTAATTTCCCAATTTCATTTATAAATTCTATATTGAATTTACATTCCAAAATATTTATGAATATACGATTTCCATTCAATTTCTAATATTCATTTTCAATTTATCTTCAAAAAGATAAATTCCAAATATTCACTTAATATTGGAAAAGCATTTCTATACTTATTAAAAATAAGTAATTCACAGATCTTTTTATTTTCTATACTTAGAAAATATTTAATATACTCTAATCGAAATTAAGTATATATTTCATTCTTTTAAGGAAATCATTCACTTAATCATATTTATTTGGGTCAAAACGAATGTCGCGTAAAACATCGTTACGACAACCCAAAATCACTAGTATAGGGATTCGAAATTAAAATAGATATATAAATCCCAATACTATGCAAAACATTTCCTTTCGGAAATCATTTAATATAACAACAGTGTTATAATCCATTATTTCCTTTTTATTTCTCGAAAGCATCTATTTCAACAATAAATGTTGAAATCTATGGTTTCGAATCTCAATACAGTTTAAAACATCTTTAGATCGTTTTAATTCTATTTAAAACATCACATCTAAAATATTTCTTTAACATAATATTCACTATTCAAAAACGTGAATACACTTGTCAATAAATTTCATCACTTCTATTCATTTTATTTTAAAGAATTATTCACCGTCTAAAACATGAATATAATTCCATAAATAAATTACAACAATTCCTTATCAAAATAAGTCATTGCGGATTTATAAAACAACGTTTATAAATTCTATATTGAATTTATTTTATAACAACTTCCTTTATAAATTTCCTTTATAAATCTATTTAATTTCATATCTCAATGATGTATTAAAATTTCATATTATAAGTCAAATACTTATAATTTATTTATTTATAAAAATCATTCCTTCAAACTTCTCAAATCTATAAATCTTATAACTTCTAAGATTCATTTATTTATCCACATCTATTTCCTAAATAACTTTATAAATTTTATTTATAAAATTCTATTTAGAACTTCACCGTTATAATTCTATAAGTTTCATTCATTAGTGAAATTCATTCACAATTCTTTCTAATACTTATAAAAGCTCGTTTTATAATTCCAATATTTTTAATTTATAAATATCAATTTATAAATCTTTTAATATAAAACAATTTATATTACTATTTTAAAACGTCTTTCAGCTCCTTTATAATTTCATCATTTTAATTTATAAAATAATCAAATTTCATAAATTCTATAGATTTCATTCCTTTATGAAATCCATTTACAAATCATTCTATCACTTATAAAAGCTCGTTTTATAATTCAAGATATTCTAAATTTATAAATATCAATTTATAAATCTTTTAATATAAATCAATTTATATTATTACTTTAAACATCTTTAAACTCCTTCATAATTTTCATCATTCTGATTTATAAAATAAAAATTTTATAAATCCTATTTTAAACTTCTTATAAAAAAAATTCAGAATTCCCATTTCAAACTATTTTATAGAATCACTAATCCCATATTTTCAAAAATCAACTTTTAACTGTATTTCTCAAAAATCATAATTTTCATAATATTAAAATTATAACGTTTATTTGTTTAAGATGAATCAATTCCAATATTTTTATAAACGTATACTTTCAAAAATTATTTTAGAAATCAAAATCGTTATTTTTAAACTTCAAAAATTGGATCCGATGATGCAACACATCAATATTCAATCACAACTTTCAAACATCATATATCATCCATGATAACAATCAAATATCACAATATATGAAATCAACTAAATATTTGTGAGGAATCCAGTTGGATCCCTCCAACCTGTTTCCCTGCATCCACAGACATTAGCACAATACCATTCCGTTTCAAGACGGAATATCGCGGTACATGGGATTTTATAAATATATATCCGCTTACTAACGGCGCAATAGGGTCTCATCCGCTAAAAAATGCGGGAAATCAATCAACTGCAATATATACATATGCCAATATATATATATATATTGCTATATATATAATATAATACCAATTCCACTTCGAGGTGGAATATCGCGGTATATGTGTGTAACAAATAACCTCCGCTTACTAACGGCGTATAGGGTCTATTCACATCCAATATATATATAACAATCATCATTCAATTATTCAATCAACACAGTCAAGCAAATTTTAAATCTAACTATTTAAAATTTAAATAAACAAATAAAATTCCTTTTGAGTGAGAAGTTCTCACCTTTATTCCTGTTTGCAATCCACTTCCAATTCAACTTGTTTTCTTCATTTATACCTTGTATAAATAATTATACAGTTTGTTAATATTTGAATTAATCGAACTGTTAATTTTCATTTGATAATTTCGATTCATTGGTGATTTCATTTTAATAGTTAAATTAACTGATGGTTTTATTTAAACCAATTTCTTCTTTAAAATTTTATTTAACTAAAATTTAAATTTCCTTTTATAAATTAAATCAACTAACACATTTTTTTTTTTGGGTTTTAACTATTAAATTTGTTATAAATAAATTTTCCTTTTAAATAATTCTATTCAACTACAATTTAATTTTAAAACTAAATTTTCTTCTTAAATAGATTTAATTAACTTACCCTTAAATTAAATTTATCAACTAATTATTTCAATCTCAAGTCAATGATTTCTATTTTAAACTAAAAATTAAAGATTCAAACTGATTTTCTTTTTAAAATAATTCTAACATCTTGCTTATATAAATTTTCTTAAATCTTTTAAAATTCCTTTGTTTAATAAATTATTTTAACTAAAATTTTAATTTAAATTAACCAAACTCACTTTCAATAAAATTGTCTAATTGAAGATTTAAACCCTAAACTAGAATTCTTTTAATTTATTTCTTTATTTAATTTAAAGATCAAATTTCCTTAAATAACTTTATAAATTTTATTTATATAAGATATTTTCTGTTTTCCAAATTAAAATATGTATGTGTAAAATTTATTCCTTTTTTTCTATAAACAACAACACAACCTTTCTGTTTTTAAATAAAAATTTGAAACAGATTTTACTCTTTCTTTCTTTTTTTTTTTCCTGTTCAACCTGATTACCATTCTTTTACAAATCCTTAAAAAAAACAGATGTAGAAAATATCTTACTGTAAATTTCAAATTTAAATTTGAATTGAAATTTTTTAAATATACCTTACTGGCCAGAAACGAGGCCACCACGACTTGCCGAAATCGACCTCGACATGATTTTTAATCGCGACCCCACGAACCCTGCTCGAGCTCGCCATTGACACCTGAATCCCATCGCCGTTCGAACGCGAGCGACCCAACTCGCCAATCCCTCTGTAGTTCGACAACAAACCCATCGGCGGCGGCCCTCCCTGCGCGCACGAGAATCACCGGCCGCCAGATCGAAGACGAACCCCCCCATCTCAACGCGCCGCCGCTTTCAACTGCTACCCCTCCCTATCGCGCGCGCCTCCAACGTCGCCTTCGCCGCCTTGCCTGAAGTGAACTCGCGATTTGGATCGCGAATTTCTACTCGCGATTTCATTCTAGGGCTTCGGCCATTTTTCTTCTTTTTTTTTTTTTTTATAATACTGCGTTCGAACGATTTGGGGGAAGAAGATGATGCTCGGTCGTTATGTTTTTAATTGAGAGAGAGAGACGCGAAAAGGTTTCGGCCATTATTTTCTTTAGCCTGGAAAAAATTCTTGTTCGAACTGAGGAAAGGGGGAGAGGATATTTAAAATCAACTGAGGCATGTTCGGCCATGCTCACATGAATTTAGGCGTGATAGAAGGCGTAGTTGAAGGAGATAACGTGGTGAAGTTTGACTCAATTCAAATTTTAAATTTAAATTGGATTCAATTTGATTTCGACGCGTTTATTCGTCGTGTGATCACATACCAACTCCAAAAAATACGAAATTTGAAATCCGGCAATAATTCAATATTACGGACCCAATGGAACTGGTTACGTCGAATTCCGAGACTGTGCCTCGGACGGCTATTTTTCAATATCGATTCAAACGATTAAAATTTTAAAACTGTACAATTCACATTCAATTTCAATTCTGAAGCTTCTATTATCTTCAGTATTATCAATATAAATTTTATAAGCCTTTGAAATATTTTTAATCAGCTTAAAATTGAATATTTAAATTTTTATTCAACTCCAATAGATTAAATTCGAATATTTAATCGCCAATTTATTCTGATAATTTGAAATTCAAGTTAAATCATCATTTAAATATTTAAAATTAATCAAATATTCTCAAATTAAATTGTTTAAAATTCTGGGTCGTTACATCTATTATCACTTACTAACCATTCAAATTTTTATTAACAAATAGGCAGGTAATTCCTATGTTACAAATTTTTAATTCATCCTAATCCCTTACTATTGACATACATTTGCATTACTTACATATCATTTACAATGTTACCCAAAATCTCTATCCATTGTAATTAATACCTTAAATAAGTTTCAATTTATATTCAAGTGAATACATTACCCTTTTTCGTTATGTCATCCATTTTTCACAAGAAACGTTTTATCGTTTCGACAACATTTTATTTCTAATTACCTACATTGATTTGTGTACGTCTCTACTATTTAAAGCATTACCATTCTCACCTTCATCTAAATCTTCATTTATGAATATTTAAAAATAAATTTCACTTATTTCCTATTTATACACTTATAAATTCCAATTCCAAATAAATAGATAAATCTCCGTTTGCACTACTTAAATCAAAAATCAACGATTATCCTATCTATACATTTTAAGTGGATGGATCAAATGTTGTATTCAAAAATCTACTTCTTAATATTCTTAGATTTAAACTCAACTCTCTATTAACAGAATATTTAGATGTTTAAACTTCTTTTATTACCATTAACTTATTATTATACATTAAACTTAAATATACTGACAAAGCTTGTTTTTGGTACTCTTTTCATTTCCATAAAATTAGCAGTGGATTCATACCTTATTATGTAATTAACTTTAATTCCACCTAACTAAATATTTACATAATCTTTTATTTGCAATAAATCAACTATTTTATATTAATTAAATTTAATCTTCCTGGTTTACTTATTCATAGTATGTAATTCAGTTACTCACCCTAACCTATTTATTTGAAATCCAATCCAGATTATTTTTACTAAGTTCCAATTTCCAAAGGTTACTGCAATTAATCCAATTAATTGCAATACATTCTAATAAATTTGATTTTATTGGATTACAACTCAAAATAAATCAATTATTACTCAACCACACAGTTAACATTTCTTTTATGATTCATTACAGTAATATTTCCCAATTCTCATCTTTATTTTCATAAATTACTGGATTTCAATTTAATTGAAATTTTGTTAACTTTACACATAAATAAAAGCTTAAACCTCAATTAATTCATTCCTAAGATCACACTAATTATTATATTATAAAATGGACCTTTCCCTTGGTTACATCTTATTTATTCTCTTACCAATATTCCACACTAACTGCAATAATTTAGTGCATTAATTGAAATTGATCAAAATAAAACTTAACCAACAAATAGAATAAATACGTACAATAATTATTGTCATTAAATCTATTTCATAAGTCTACACTCAATTAATTCCTTAAAATAAGTTTTACGTTTATAAATTTACCTTCACACTTCCCGTTACTATTTTAATAATTACTAAAGTAACATTTTCATAATAACAACATTAAAATTTCTCAATATTTAGATGAACTTTATTTCCAAATACACACTACCAAATTTCAATCACTTATGTTCTATCCAACATTCTTTTAGATTTTATTTCTATCAATTAGTTCATCCAATATTTTCATCCATTTATTAACAAATTTTCCATTATACAATTTCAGTTCTCCTTATTATTATTTCATTAATACTATTACTAACTTTTATTACTTTTAGTATTAATTAAACAATCATATTTAATTAAGAGGTTATAATGTTGCATTCACTATTCCCATTTTCACTCCAAAACTCAAACAGCCGTTTCAATTGCATTTGGATTTGCATTAAATTGGTTATCCATCAACTGCCATCTATATTACCACCTTAATTCACATACAATTACAGTCCTTTTTAATATATTAATACATAGGTAATTTAAATTTTGTCTTTATTTCTTTAATTTACATTTTATTCAAGTGCGACAATTTACACTATTTCTTTATTGATATTTCACCTAACTTTCAACAATTAAGTTAAATACCCGTTTCTACAATTCATTATTAGTTATAAATTTAAATCTCCTTTATTTATTCAACTTACACACAGGTATACATCTTACACTATCTCAATCATTGGATTTTCATTTAGCGTTCGTTCCAGCATAAATTCTATCTCTTTTATATATATCTTTATTTTTCTGTACAAATTTTTTTTTATTACATAATCCCTTTTTAACTAAAATTTAATCGTCGAAATTTACGGGTCGTTACAAGTACATTGAAATTGTTAGAAATGACTTGATATTTATTTTGATAAATATTTGAATTGAAAGATATGGTATGATGATATATTGAAATGGTTTGGAAATGATTTACTCTTTATTTTGATAAAGATTTGGGTTGAAATGATATTTTATTTTGAAGTATAAAATATTGTTTTAAAAGTTATAACTACGGGTTATAATAACGATTGGTTGTTAAAGAGACCGGGATCGGATATTGTCTTATAGCCGGCCAATACCGAAAACCACTTTAACAACTATGTACGCGGTGGAGATTCCAGAATGAAGTAGGATGGCGGCAACGTTCTCGAGGTATATATTACGTGGACCCAACTCCCGTGAGTTGGCATATATGACTAAAACAGGAGCTATACCGGGCTACACAAAGGGTTGCACCCTTTCATCGAGCATGCTCCATTGGAAACCATTCTATTATTGTTGTGATTCGATTCGGTGGCGCCACTTTGATTCGGGGGTATTGTTGGAGGTGGGCGGAAGCTGCTGGCTTGCCGTCACCACCGGTCCGGGAGTGCAAACGGTGTATCCACCTTGGCATTGCCTCGCGTGCCGTGTCGTATCCTTATATCGAGCCCACTACGATTTTGGTTTTAAAGATTCGACCGCGTTAAGGTTCATCATCCCCTTAACGCGGTTTTCTATATGATTATACTTTACTGATTAGACACTACCGTATATAGCGTATATTACTACATAGTAAATAGTTTAACGGATCCTTAGAGGATGGGCGGTCCCAAGCATCCTTTAAATTACTGATGCATTTTGTTACTGTTCACTTGAGTTGGTTTACAGTTTATAAGAATTTATGTCCTGACTCGAGGGTTTTGTGTTTTGCTTTACGCACGGGTCAGATTGATTGAGTTAGCATTCAAGATTCATCTTCGGCATTGGAGCTTTCCTTGAAGATCCAGCCATCTATTTTGTTTCAGTATCCAGTGGTTCAGTGATGTATCTGATTTGTACCTGATGTATCCTGTTACTCTTCTGTTGTATCTTATTTAACTCTGATGTATCTTATATTTTATATAGTAGCTTCATGAACTACTATCTCTTTTTCTTCCACTGTATTTTTATATACTTTGTGTCTGAGATCTGTGATTTTTATTTACTGTATATTCTAAGGTTTGCCAAAATTTTATTTACAACACGGTATTTTGAGCAATTCAATTCCGGCATGAGTGTCTGCCTATGCACTTATAATGGATGCGAATGGTTGAAAATACCTGGTTGTTACAAATCAATAGTTATCAGCCTGAACAATTATAATAACATGTCCTTACAAATGCCGATAATTTAAACAACTAAGCACAACGGATAATCAATAATCAAAACTGATACGTGTATACGAAATGAAGATCTCCAGCTCTCCTGCTGAAGCTCCAAAAGCACCAAATCTAAACCTGTAAATATACTCGGTTTGACCCGAGCATTGAAAGGGAAGAACGCCCAGATCAGTCTGGTAAATCAGCGTGAGAAACACACTCATCTGAATTTATTAAGTTACCAAAACTTTTCCTTAGTTTTCAAAGCAAAAGTATCTCGTAAGACAAGTCCACACATAAACACGGACCTGTTTTTACCTTACGGCAACTAAAACATATCATATCAAATCCTCTTATATTATAGTAGTGTCTACTATATACAAATAATATTAATCATAACCGAAATTGTTACATTGATTAAATTCCAACATATAGCCGAATTGGGTAATACAATCAAAAGGGTAAACATGTAGTGGAGTTTGGATTTCCATACAAATGACCAAGTGAAGGGACTTAGCAAATGTAACGTTTCTGTTTTTCGTTGCTCGAAAACTGAATTGTTAGGGTTTAAGAAGAAGAAAGAGATAGAACGGAACAGAAAGAAAATAACAGAACAATAACAGAATCTCACAATCGCAGCGGAACAACATATAATAGATAAATGAATATTCATTAAAACAAAAGAACTGTATATTTTATACATTACATCACATTACATTCATTATCAGAGTTTACAAGAACAAACAGCGGAAAAGAAATACGTAATGCTACGCCATCCAGCTTGCCTCCAGCCACTCCTGAATTCCAGAGCATCCTGCTAACCTAACTCTTGACTGCCCGTGTGGAAATTGGTGGGCACCCAGAGTTTAGGAAGGAAAACAATAAACTCCGAGTCAGTCATGTGACTGGTGTGAGAACTAAAATAGTTTATTTTTCTTTGAATCAAAATAGAGGAATATTTTTAAAGTCAATTCGCAATGCTTTTAAAAATGAGACTACCATAAGGCCTCCCGCACGCACACACACAATGCAAACGCAGAATCGGAGGAGATTTCTCCTTATGATAGTCAAAGATGCTTGATACGCATTAAAAAAAAACATTTGATATTATTACTAGTGCATAGTGTAGAAAAATTATTTCGAAAGTAAAGATATAAATCTTAGCCAACATACGACCATTATCGTATGCCTGCTATAGCTACCATGTTCAATAGCAGGTTACCGCCACATTCCATGGCAGGTTCTACAACTAAAACCGTACAAGTCTCGTATTGTTTCTTTGGATTTCCAACAAATGGTCAGGCCAAGGAACTTCCCATTGCCACATGGAAACGCCTCTGGAATGACGTCCCGAGAACCTAACCGGATCTCTGCCAACAAGGTCGGGTTACCTTTCAAACTAGGTAACTACTGACACGAATATGCCATTCCCCGATCGTAACCGATCTATCCGAGGATCCTCGATTTCCAACAACCAAAAAATTTGCAGCAACAACATAGGTTAAGTATCTGGGCTCCATACCATGATACCACCTCGATCCAGAAGGAATGACATACACTAAAGGGGTGCTACCCCTAATAACCTTACCGCATCCTTCCTGTTTTAACCATTTCCGAGGTGTAAGGTCCGACGAAGTCTCATCCACAAAGCCACGCTTTGTACAAAAGCTGTGCTTTGGGTCAACAAATGATCAAAGAAATGATCACAAAGATAAATGATCACACAAATGATCATATCACAAATGATCAAACAATGATCATCCCACAGCAACACTCAGCATGCCACACTACCAAATTGGGAGTATATCACTAATAACCTTCAACTACATAACCTCTGAGCTCGTATGTTTCAGAGAAGGGTGTTAAGCTAAGAGAATAAATTCTCCGCCACCAACAGAAATATATTTGAAAGAAATCAGCTTTATATCTCAATTTGTAATGTCAGACATACAATCCATACAAGTCTGTTCCGGGCTCGAATAGAACCGAAGGAACTTACAAAGAAGTCCTTGCATTCCGGATAATTTCTAATCACGTCCAGACTTCCCGTCACTAAGAGTGATAAAACCTCTATATCGGAGATCAGCCAATGCACAGTAACTCAACGGTAATCCTTCCATTTTCAAAAATATCCGGTCTTCAACACCGGTCATCAAATGCAATCCATTACGACGTATCACATATTCGGAATGGGTTATACGACCCCAAGGTCCTTTCCGGCTAACTCGAATAGTGAGCGCTTATTTAAAAATAAGTGTAGCATTCAAATTCAAACAATCACAACAAATACCTATTTAAAGGTAAATATTGATAGTCGGATTTTTAACTATCAATAGGCGTGTTCAACATCACCAAATTCCAAATAATTTTCCAAATAATTTATTTTCCCAAAATATCTTTACTAGATATATCTTTCCACACTTCAAAAATAAATCAACGTTTATTTATAATTAAATTCCCCTTTCTTTTATAAATTCCATAGTGAATTTATACTTCCAAAATATCCATGAATATATGATTCCCAAATTATTTACATTTCATTTTCAATTTGTCTTCAGAAAGATAAATTCTCAAAACGTTTCATTTCACACTGGAAAAACATTTCCATACTTATTTATTAATAAGTAATTCACAAATCCATTTATTCTCAATACTTGGAAAATATTCAATATACTTAAATCGAAATTAAGTATATATTTCATTCTTTAAGAAATCATTCTCTCAAACACATTTGTTTGGGCCAAATCGAATGTTGCGTAAAACATCGTTACGACGACCCAAAATCACTAGTATAGGGATTCGAAATTTTGATAGATATGTAAATCCCAATACTATACAAAAACATTTCCTCTCGGAAATCATTTACTATAACAACAGTGTTATAGTCCACCATTTCCTTCTATTTCTCGAAAAGGTCTATTTCAACAATGAATGTTGAAATCTATGTTTTCGATGCTTACACATTTTAAAACATCGTTAAAACGATTAACTTCATTTTATAATATTCATTTTCCTAAGCATATCCATTTTATTTATAATAATATATTCACTGTCCAAAATCGTGAATATACTTCCTTAACCAATTTCAACATTCAATTTATCAAATTCCATTGATTTCGAATTTATAAACAATGTCTATAAATCCTATTTCTATTTATAACTTCGATTTATAAATCTCCTTTATTAATCCAATTAAATTTATATATCTCCAATATATATACCAAAAGTCCATATTATAAGTTAAGAACTTATAATCCATTTATTTACAAATCGTTCCTTTAAAACTTTACAAATTTCAAATCTTATTCACTTATGAATTCATTTATAATTCATTTTAACGCTTAAACTCGTTTTATAATTCCTATATTTTTAATTTATAAAATATCAATTTTATAAGTCTTTTATATACATCGTTTTTAATAATTCAAAAATCCCAATTTAAACCAATTTATTCTTTTAATAACTTAAAAATCGTTATTTAAAGCTTATATACTTCAAAATCATACTTAAGCTTTATTTTCCAAAAATCATAACTTTTATGAAAATAAAATTTTAACGTTTATTTATTTTAACAATTCAAAATTTAATAAAACGTATACTTTTGAAAATCACTTTAAAATTCCTTTTAAAACCAAAAATTATTATTTTAAAACTTCAGAAATGGATCCGATGATGCAGCAGCACCAAATAGTCAATCACGACATCCAAATATCATATATCGATATGATAATCAACAAATATCAAAATATCTGTAAATAAATCAATACAGTTGAGGAATCCAGTTGGATTCCTCTAACCTGTTTCCCTGCATCCAAAGATGTTAGCACAATACCAATTCCGCTCCAGTACGGAATTATCGCGGTATACGGGGTTCATAAATTATTATTCGCTATTATGCGGCGCAATAGGGTCTCATCCGCTATATAATGCGGGAAAATCAACTCCAAGTACATAAATAATACCAATTTCACTATACTGTGAAATATTCACGGTATATGTTTTTAATAAATAACCTCCGCTTACTAACGGCTCATAATGTCTATTTTAACAATCAATAGATAAAAATCATCATTCAACATACAATCAATAATTTTAAATCTAACTATTTAAAATTTAAATCGAAACAATTCGATTGAGTGAGAAGTTCTCACCTTGCTTTCAATTCTATTCCAGCGTTTTATTTCGAATAAAATTAAACGCGCGTTTAATTTTACCCGAAGTTTTCACTAACTCCAAACGACTGCAATCCATCTCCATTGCGAAGAGCTCGTCGAAACGATTCCAACGCAAAAAGTTTCATAATTTTTCGACCTCGTATGAACAAGTTATAGCATTACAAAGTTATACGAATTAAATAAAATTAACTTTTACAATTCTTTTTATTATTTTTCCATACTTTCAATCTTGGCCGTTGGTTTTGTCTTTGAGATATATCGGCCGTGTACGCATCATCTTCTCACGCGCGCATACTCCCTCCAGGTAACGAACGAACAAACCCAAATCACGTCCTAAAACCCTAATCGACGCACGAACTACGGAGCATTTGGCGATGATCAGGCAGCGCCATCTCGAAGCCCTCCACAAAAGCTACCTTCGGCTGCCACCATGACGAAGCTCGACTCCATCTCGAGCTTGGAAACCGTGCACGAGATGGCCACGAACGCGGCCCTGTATCCTCCCCATCGAGCCTCCATTTTCGATCATGACCGTATATATTCGTAGAGCTCTCCTCCCTCTATAATATCCTAGTTGAAAGCATTAGCTAATTGTTTATATTTTGGGAGAGATTAAAGAAGAAAGTTGGGTGTTTTCTGGCCTTTGAAGTTGAAGATGGCGGCCGGCCTTGAAACCCTAGCCTTAATTTTTTTTTTTTTGTGAATAAGGGGGGCTATTTATAGAAAATATCGAACACTATTCATTCGGCTTTTCCAAACTCCGATTTACGCGCGGTAACTAGCGTTTCGAGGGTTTATCCCACGTTCCGGACACAATGGAACATGTTTCGAGAGCCAATTCGATCATCTGTGCGAGTTACGGCAATAAACGATCGATTTAAATTTAAACCGATTAAACGATTTTCTAGGCGTTTTAGCTTGCACCGGACAAACGATAAATCCAATTGACTTGAAATTTGAAACCATACAATAATATCACATTACGGATCCGATGAAACTGGTTTCGTCGAAATCCGAAACTGTTTGAAAAATGGCTATTTTAACTCGCCAAATAAATATTAAAACAATTTCGATGCGTTTCGAGCTGCCACGATCAAACGAATACTCCGACTGCTACGAAAATTGAAATCCGATAAAAACTAACTATTACAGATCCAATGGAACTAGTTTCGTCCAATTCTGAGACTGTTCGAAAAATGGCTAATTTCACTAGTCGATTAAATATTAAAATATTCAATTTTCACAAATAAACTTTAAATTCAATTTTAAAAGTTCTATAACATCATTCTAACTTCAATATGATATAATAAAATTTTACAAATCATTTTCAATCATATTTAACCCAATTTTCAATTATTTTTGTAATTTCACATATTAAATTATCGATTTAATTATCCAATTAAATCCAATTATTCGAAATAAAATTTATTCGACTTATAAATTTCACTTATTAATATTTAAAATCAATTAAATATATATAGTTTTTATTAATAAAAATTCTGGGTCATTACAGACTACCTTCTGGCAGTACATCTCTAGAACAATGTACTGAAAAACCATCACAAAGTTTCTCTACCAACACAAGATCGGCCCACCTCTATAACTAGATGGTACCGAATATGTCATCTCCGATCGTTACCAACCTTTACAGAGGGCCCTCTAAGCATACAAACCACAATAATCAGATACACGATGTCATAGCGCGCAAATATATATCTAGAAGAGGATGATCATATCCTACTTCGAAATGACCCACTTAGCCCTGCTGCATCTAACCCTGTTTTGGTCATTTTCGGTTGATGAGGCCTGAGGTAACGATTACCTTTCACAAAGCACAATCACATCACTTAGAATGCCACACGGCCATTTCCATTGACTACTAATTGCCTTCCACAAAAATACAACCCTTAAGCTCATACGTCTCAAGGAGGGTGTTAAGCTAAGAGAAGTTGCCTTCTCTGCCACCACTGATGTATGTTTGTAAAAGCCAATGTAGGTAATCTATAGAAATACAATGTCAGACAAACATCCATACAAGTTGTCCAGGAACAGGACAAAATTGAAGTTACTTTCCTACCATATCCTGTCGGGAAATCCCTAGGATTAGTAGCGAATAGTCCTTGTATTAGACGTTTCATAATAAAGAGACCACTGCTACTGGATGTATACTGGGATTTTAACCCCAAATGATCAACAAGCAGTCCCCTACTATGAAAATCCGAAATATCAATATCATCACAAACCAACCTGCACAATCGTCACATATATGTGGTCCGAAGTGGTTTTTGGATAAACCGATCCCGGTCTCTTCACACCAACAACGCAAAAGAGTTTCTCAACCTCACATAGCAATTAAGTCTCATAGACTTTTCACGTTTCCAACTTTCAGTTTGCTATCCTTCGGCCCAAGAAGGAAGCTCGATAGATGGGAGTAATACTCCACACTATACGAATCGACATCCTCAACACAAACGATAATCAAGCCTACATAGAAGGCTACGTATTAAGTGTATGACTAAATAGTTCCCACATCAAGTAGAGGAACTAAAATTTGGCCAAGTTTGTTAGTCGGTTATTTAACTATCAAAACAAACAAATAAATATTTAGCACCATAACAATCACTAGGCCCTTTATATTAATCTTTCGTTAGTTAAATTACTTGCCAAATATTCACTTCAACTTATCTTTAAAAAGATATAATCTCAAAACATTTCACTTCATATGGGAAAACATTTCCACACTTATTTAATAATAAGTAATTCACAAATCTATTTATTTTCAACACTTAGAAAATATTCATTATACTTAAAACATGATTAAGTATATGTTTTATTATTTAAGGAAAACATTCTCTTAAACATATTTATTTGGGTCAAAACGAATGTTGCGTAAAACATCGTTACGACAACCCAAAATCACTAGTATAGGGATTCAAAATTAAGATAGGTGTATAAATCCCAAATGCTATACAAAAACATTTCCTTTCAGAAATCATTTACTACAACAATAGTGTTATAGTCCATCATTTCCTTATTCTTTTTGAAACCGTCTATTTCAACAATGAATGTTGAAATCTATGGTTTCGATCCTTAACACATTTTAAAACATCTTTAAGCCATTTAACTCCTTTTTAAAATATCACTTTCCAAAATATTTATTTAATATATTGTTCACTGTCCAAAATCGTGAATATAGTTCATTTAATCCAATTCAATGTTTCTACACATTTATTAAAGGATAATCACCATCCAAAATCATGGATATAATTCTCTAACCAAAGTCAATACTATTTCACATTAAATTTAAAAGGATAATTCACTGTCCAAAATCGTGAATATATCCCCTTTAAATAAACTTCTATATTTAACTTATCAAATTCAATTGACTACAGATTTATAAAACAATGTTTATAAATTCCTTTTATATTTTATTAAAACTTCATATATGAAATTCCCTTATTAAATGATTCCATTTAACTCTTATTTATATGCCAAAACCCAAATTATAAGTTAATTACTTATAACTCGTTTATTAACAAATTCATTCATCTTATAACTTCACAAATTATAAATCTTATTTCCATATAAAATTCATTTATACTCCATTTTACACTTACAAAATTTCCTTACAATTTCATCACTTTTGATTTATAAAATTATCAATTTTATAAATCTTATATATAAAATAATTTATAATAATAAAAAATCTCAATTTAAACCACATTATAAAATAATCAACTTTATATTTCGAAAATCACATTTCAATTATATTTCCCAAAAATCATAAT
This sequence comes from Allium cepa, assembly GCA_030765085.1. NCBI lineage: Eukaryota > Viridiplantae > Streptophyta > Magnoliopsida > Asparagales > Amaryllidaceae > Allium > Allium cepa. Next base: position 739,551,559 of record CM060943.1, read on the forward strand.
TTACAATATTTCACAGAAATCATAATTTTTTTATAACATAAAAATTATAATATTTATTTATTCAAAATAAATTCAGTTCCTTTATAATTCAAAAATCAATAAAACATTTATTTCCAAAATCACTTTAAATTCCTTTTAAATTTGGAAATAATCACTTTAATATTCCTAAATTATCAAAAATAGGCCCAATGCTGCAATAGCACCAAATACATCAACCACGGCATCCAAACATCATATATCAATATGATAACAGAATATATCACAATATCTGTAAACAAATTAGTACTGGTGAGGAATACAGTTGGATCCCTCCAACCTGTCACCTGCAATAAATATACATATTAGAATATGCGTACAATATCCGCTTCAAGGCAGACGCACGTACAAAGGGTCATCCGCTCATACACGGGAACATATATGATCATCTGCTCTACTAAGTAGGTATATATATCCAAATACCAATTAATGTATCATATATCATATATCATCTAAACAATCATCAATCATCGGATAATAAATTATTTCTTAATTATATAAAAATATCAGTGAGTCAGAAAGAGTGAGTTGTACTCACATTGCTTGTAGTCGTCGCGATAGCGATTTATTCCGATTAAAATTAAACGAGCATTTAATTTCAACCAAAATTTTCACTTGCTCAAACATATCCCAATCCAGTTCCATAATGTAGTGCTCATTAATACGGTTCCAACGCAATTCATTTCGTGTGAAACGGACCTTGTATGAAGAAGTTACGATGTTTTAAAGTTTAAACGAATTTAATATATAAATATTTTCAAATTTCTTTTTATATTTTTAAACCTAATCAATCCAGGCTGTTGATTCCTGCTCCTTCAGATCTAAACCACACATTGCCTTTCTTCCCCAACGTGAAAAATCACGTACATAAAACCCAATTTGGCCGCCATCTTCTTTGAATTTTCACGACCCTTATACTCGACTTCACGGTGATCCAACACCACCAACTCGAAGCCCACACTCGACTCCACCCTCACCATGAATGGCTCGAAGCTCGGCTGCTTATCTTCCTCAATAAGCACGTGCAACTGCAGCAACTTTGAGCACGAATTGCCACCACGTCGATCGACTTTACACGAGCATCACCGTATGGATGGAAAGGTTATAAGAAGCTTTACAATTCTCTGTTGGAAGTTTCTCGAAAATGGATTGAGAGATAATAAGGGAAGAAATTCGTGCATTTTTGGCCATAGAAATTGAAAGTGGCGGCTAGGGTATGAAACCCTAGGGATTGTGAAAAAAGGAAAAAATGAGGGGCTTTTATAGAAAATTTACGCCACTATTCATCCGAAAAATTTTCAAACTCGAAACGAAGCATGCCGTCTGGCATTTATAATGTTTTACCTCTATTCCAAACAATGGAATACATATCGAGAGCCAATTCGATCGTATTTGGAGGGTTTTCGAATCGACCATTTAAATTTAAAATTCACTTAAACCGATTTCCTACGCGTTTTAGCTTGCCTCGGATAAACCATAAATCCGATTGACACGAAATTTAAAATATTACAATAATATAACATTATGGATCCAATGAAACTAGTTTCGTCAAAATCCGAGACTGTTTGAAAAATAGGTATTTTTGCACGTCAATTAAATATTAAAATATTCAATTTCTATAAATTAACTTTTAATTCAATTTTAAAAGTTCTCTAGCATCGTTCTAATCCAAATAGAATTTAATAAAACTTTACAAATCATTTTCATTCACATTAAATCCAAATTCTAATTATTTACACAATTTCAAATATTAAATTAACAATTTAATTATCCAATTAACTCGCTATATTCGAATATAATTTATTCAGCTTATAAAATTAACTTTTGAATATTTAAAATCAATTAAATATATTAATTTCAAATGGTAGAAATTCTGGGTCATTACACAAGCCGAAAGGTTTCCTTAATCCTATATCTAGGCCTTTTGACCACGTCAAAAAGTCTAATTCGAAAGTTATCTATAAGTAGAGATACAAAGATAATTCCAAAGATTGTCAATCGCTTTGTACAGATCAGCTCAACCCCATCATTCATACCAACTTTGGGGTATTGACAAAACATTTACTGATTTCCTTAAAGATTCTACATACTACCATTTTCCACTATGTCCGTCTACTTGAATACTTTGGGGGCGTTGACCACAAATTTGGTTAACAATTTGGCGCTAGAAGGAGGGCTTGAACCTCCGACTTGGTTGAATCCCTAACACTACAGTCCTCTAACTCCCATTAGACCAATTCCACATCAAATTTACTTATTTTTGTTTGATCATGGCTAAAAGATTTAAGAGGTTTGAACAAGGGTCTTCCGAACCACACTTGGCAAGGTATTCCCATGTAAACATTAAAGACTACAACCGAGATGAGGGACAAAAACTAAGCCTCAGAGCCTTGACAATTATAAACAAAAAGAAACCAGAATCTTATGACCTAGAGAAATGGAGCTTAAACCCCTTTCATGTATGACCGACCATAATTTTTGCACTTGGAAAAAGAATAAGTGGAAGTGATAACATTTTTAACCAAGTGAGAAGAACTATTCAGTCATATTCCCATAGGACTATCTTTGAAAAAGAAATGATAAAGGATTATGATGATTTTATGCAATAATGGAATAAGATTATAAATAAGGCTCGTCATTCAAGGGAGGACCATAGACACATGGAAAAATCCACAATTGAAGAAGGAAGGATGATAAAGGAACTAACCAGTGGAAGTATAAAAATTACCAAAAAAATTTCAACCGAAACCTGAAGACTGAAAGAAGGATCCTTGAAAGAAGATCAATGAGCGATGAAAATGAAACCAACTACCTCAAAATTCAAAACTCCTTAGAGAATATAATCTTATTACCTCGATCAAAGACATCCATATCCGAACCAAAGAAGAACTGAATTATTGGCCTTCTCAGTAAAAGTAGTCGAGATTTGAAAGGAAACTTAAGGCATTATATTGCAACTTTTATTTGATGAATGGACATGGTACAAATCAGTGCAAGGTGCTTGAAAAGATTGTCCTACACTTCCTAAGACAAAGAAATCTTAAACAGTTTGCAAAGGATTGAAAAATCATGGAATAAAATTTCTATTCTCAAAATAAGAGAAGTCCACATGATCGAGAGTAAAATTATTCTTAAACTTGGACTACTTAAAATGCTAGGCTATCAATAATGGTAGAAACCCTTAGTCGTGCTAAGATGGTCAGGTCAAGGCACCTCTTGGAGGGACGGCGTAAGCCTTTAGCCACGCCAAAGTCAGAAATGGCCAGGTTAAAGCAGCATAAGCCCTTATCCACGTCATGCTATGGCGAGGATAAGGCACCTCTTGGAAGGAAGATGGGTATCCCTTAGTCCCACCACACTATGGACCGGCCAAGGTACCGAACAAGCCCTTAGTCGCGTCATGCTATGGCCAGGTTACGGCGCCTCCTTGAGGAAGGTCGGATAAGTCCTCGGGCACTGCTTGAGAATAAGCTAGCCAAGCGTACCGGAAACCCAGATGAAATGGCCGGTGGACTAAGAAAAGTCCATGCCAGAAATAGGCACCGGCAGAAATCGGCATCACCTAAAATGGCAATCGCCAAAAGATTGGCAATGTCTAAAATGAAAAATAGCTCAAAATGGACAAGGCTTAAATAAGCACAAAATTGGACTTAAGAGTCCTTGCTTGAAATAGGCCAAAACGAATGGACAAACAAAACCTGGGCCCAAGAAAGAAAAAGCATGCAAGACATCCTCAAAACCTGAAGATGGAAAATTTGACAAAAAGAATCAGAAAGAATTCTTTAACTTCTCTTCGTAAACATCTGCCGGACTGATATTCTGGTCTTCTATTACTTATTACTAGAAATGATATTCTGGTTTTCTATTACTTATTACCAGAAATGGTATTCTGGTCTTGTATCATTTATTGCCAGATTAGTTCCCTGGTCCTCCATTATTAATTACTAAAATGGTATTCTGATCTTCTATTACTTAATTCCGAGATCGGTTTTCTGGTCTTCTGATACTTAATGCCAGGTTGGATTTCTGGTCTTCTACTAACTATCAATGACAGAATGGGTATTTTGGAACTCTATTACTTAATTACCACATATGGCTTTCCAGACTTTTACCATTAATTCCAAATTAAAGACCACGGTATCCTGTTAGCATATATGAATTTCAGGCCTTATTTTGTCTATCATCAGAGATGATATTCTTGGCTTTATTACTTATTACTAAGGAAAGGCATTCTTATATTCCTTTTTGCTAAAATTGGCACTCTAACCCTCCATCACTTATTATTAGAGGATACCAAAAAGTGAATTTCAAATTATCTTATATTTTCTATTACCCAGATCTAGGTCCAATGGCACCTCATAAAACTCGATCATTAACACCTAAATTTGGATGTCAAGACTGATGTTTATTTAAAACCCTAATCCAGGTACAAAATATTTGGACTTCTATTCATCTCAAGTGATATGACCTGAGTCAAAGAACATTATAAGAAGAAGAACGCCATTAAAATTTTCTGAATGGGAACTTCAGACTTTTTAACTTTTAAAGATTCCATTGATAATGAGGAATGTGTTAGAGAACTACCACATCAAAATTTCAGACATTGATGTCCCATCAGGTCCTTTATTGAGTAAATGTTAAATTTCGATAGCTATGTGCAGATTATTACTAAATAATTTTAGGCATTCCAAGCAAGTGGAATGAGCTAAATCCGTGATCATCTCTCATCATGGATAAAGATGAGATCTCAACATTTTAAATGAATTACTTTTCATACAATTGGCGAAATGATTTTCTAATCTAGGAAAATGATATATTTAGATTAATATGTCAATTCTGAGCTAACAATTAAGAATAGTATTTGCTACATGTTTCTCAGAGAAGTCAGAATGAGTAAAAATCTTGATTTACTTAATCTAGAAAGGGGTCATGAACTAAGACGGAAAGTCGAGAAGTGCATCATTTTTTAGAAGGCACATCCAAATGAAAAAAAAATAAGGTGAAAATAAAGGCAACAAAACAGGTAGTATTTACAATATTATAAATAATGTAATGCATTATTCTACATAACATTACTAAAGTATGGAAAGTATATCGTATATATGTTGAGATTATAGCGACTCGATCAACTGCTCTTGCAAAAACCATAAATATTACAAGATTAGCACTTGAAACCGAGTCCAAAGTATGGATTCCAAAGATTTGCATAATGCCTGACTACCTTTTGATTTTACTTCCAAGCCATCAATTCTCTCATAAAATTTGGTTATGCTGAAATCGAGATCGATACAAGTATCTCCACCAACAGAATGCTTTAAAGCTTTAATATCTCAGCCCCTTTCCTTAAAGTTTTAACTTTGAATTCTCAATTTCTCTAGAGAATTCTTGAATAATATGATGTTGAAAAAGGTACTATTTATTCCACTCCATTGAATGAGGTTATCAGAAAGCATAGAAATAAAAGATTCTTTGTAAAATTAACTTTGTTTGAGCTCCGCTATTAACCTATCCTTACAAATCTCGAAGCAAGGGCTTCGAATAGTAAAACCAATCTCACCTATATAAACAAACAGAACTGGAAATCAAATTTCTTTATTTCAACAATAAAAATACATGTTAAAGTATGTTTCTTTTCATCACTTGTTGTCGTTAATAAGATATAATCCCTCATAAGCCTTTAGGTTACAAGTCTATTCTATTACAACTTCCGTAATCTTGCCAAGAGAGTTGGTGGAAAGAGACGCATTGAGCATGACTGCCTCTCAATTGTGATTCCAAATCGTTTGTTTGAATAAATGAGTTTGAGCATCTTTTCACCAAAGTCTATTATGGGTTCTAGCTTTAATTACTGTTTCAGTACGATGATCACTTCATCTTTTCTCCAAATCTCAATCTCCAGATATTCAATATGATTTCTACGGTTGCTGCCTATGATCTTTTGGATAAGATATCTTTTGTGCTACTTCACGGCTCTAGTGTTACAACCGAAACACTGAAGAAGAACTCTGTCATGAACTTCCAACCCACCACTTCGACTCAATAATCTATGCTTGATAATGTTAACTCGAGAAAATAAAGGTTTGGGGGCAATGTATCATAGCAAGCACTAACTCCTATTTTAAAAAAATTAAAATAATAATAATATAATATATATCTTTGTTAATGTAAAAAGGGAATACAACTCAAAATAGAAACAAAGTCAAGAGATACAATAACCGCTTTCGGTACATCTTTGGTTGAAAGACATTGTTCCTAACTTTGCCTAAGGCATTAGTGGAAAGTGAAACTATTGAGTTAGATGATTTAGTAACTCCGTCCAGAGTGATAACTAGCGTACATTTAGTATAATCTTATTTCCCGACTAATAGGTTATCGTGACGTGGCCACCAATCAATGTTGAATGAAATATTTTGATTTCTTTTAAAAGAAAGTTCCCTTCTACTCTCCGAGGAAGCCAAAAGGGAGATGAGGGTATTCTAAGTATAAAAAATCGTTAACCTCGAGGTCTTTAGCATCGAGTCTTTTTTGAAGAAAAACCTCCTCTAAATAACATATTGGCTCAGTTGGTTTCCTAGGACAACGCGATCTAGGGAACAGATGGTCTGAAATAACATAGCAAAGAAAAGCTAAACGTAAAAGATATAACAAAAACATATATTCACAATACGATTGCTTGTTACCTATTTATGATCACTCCTCAGGATCATAGTAAATACACTTAGAAAAGAACTCAAATATAAAAAATTTCTTATAATGCTTGAACTATTTAAGGAAAAGATTATGAGAAATCAATCTCAATCAAACTAATTACAGCATGCCCTGGGATTTAGGCCATTTCCTAATTTATCTGAATATTGAAACACCTAAGTAAACACCCACTGAATTCACCTAAATATGAAAAATATATGATTAAGTTTCAATAATATACTTTATACAGGATTAATCAAAATATATCTCTCTACCACTATCATCCAGCATAAGGTTGGAAACTCACCATTCTCCTTCGAGAGGCGTTGTACCGAAGACGCACTTCCTCTAGCAAAAAGGTCTCCCCCGATATTTAAAAGATAATAGCACAAGACTTGTTGACAAAGTACGGATTTCATGGCAATCTGCTAATAAAAAAACATGTCTTATGTAAGACCTCGCCAAATAACTCCTATTCATCATTCACCTTTAAATCAAAACGAAAGCTATAATCATACAAAATGACAAAATCATTTAATTACGTTCTCTAGAAATGCGAGAGAGAGTGCCCCATTTTTCCCACCAAAATTCCAATCAGAATCCTTTCCTCTTCTCCTCTCTTTTAATTATTATTATAAAAGCATTTATCTCCACAACAAAAAGGACATCAATGACAGCCTGTAATCTCCACCAAATTCACCCTGATTTTGTCGGTGATGAAGTGCTGCACTGTTGTTGCTGTTATGCATTAGGATTATTAAATCAACCGCAAAAGGCGGAGTAATTAAACAGTGCTCAATACAGCAACACAATTCAACAATAGCCTAATGCCTTTAATCATCACATAATAGCTACATACTCCATGCTATACGATTTAGGCACAGCTACATTCTGGATAGATTTGGCCATCTGGGATGCTTATGGTAAAGACCTAGCCCTGATGATGTATTCACCTTATCAGCCAATCTGGGTTGAACCCTTCATCATCAACCCAATCAATTTGGCTCCAGACTTGCCACCCTTTCCAAATGAGCTATGATTAGGAAGTCATCATCCATTTTTTGTTAATCATCTTTGATTCTTGGTCTTGAAATATAGACACCATTATGAATATGTACATACTGACTAATTATTTAGAAAAATGTAACATAAAACAATATATAAGTAAATATTTTGGTATGTTAGTTTAGTTAAATTTCAAGATTGATGTTATGCAATTGAAAATGAGTTTAATTGATTGATATTTTGTTATATGATGTTATGTTACACAGGAAGAAATTGAAAGGTTTGGAACTCTCCTATCTTTTCGAGAACTTGTTGAGCGTAAGGTTTGGAACTCTCCAACCTCGATGAGAGCTTGTTGTCGAAGTGTCTAATTATTAAATTATTAGATCTTCCAACAATAAGGAAAAGGTGGGGTTAGAATACCTTTCGACCTTGTCAAAAGGTTCAAGGAAGGCAAATCATCATTGCTGCCTTAATCTCCTTTGAAGGGGTAGAAATATCATTTTAAGTTACCGAAATTATACCTAGATGGGATCCAGGTTGCCCTATTTAGTCTAAACAAATCCTAACCTAATACTAAATACAATTCTTAAATCTTCCATGAAAAATGAGTGAGAAGAGAGGCTAATATAAAGTTCTAAATCGAATTTAAGAAGTGGCCTCTTCGTTTTAAAAAGAGCAAGCTGTTTGAGAGAATTCTTGTACTTGTACTCGGTAATTATGCTTGTAGGAAAAAGGAGGCTAGAAATTTTGATAGCTTTCGGACAAGATGACTTAGAAAGTCAAGAGCATCACTTCGCCGGGGGGGGGGGGGGGGAGGGGAGGGGCAAATGTTACTCAAAAAATTCATCTTCCGTCTAAGTCGGAGGGTCTTTTAGCAAGAGATAAAGGAAAAGAGTTCGGATCAAACCTTTCGAAGAAGCCGAAGGGATATAATCGACGGTGTGAAGCAATTCAAGACCTTTCGGAGGGGATGGTAGGCTTCATTCCATAGTATTCAAGAAGTTCTTACCTTTCAAAGAGGGTGAAGAAGTCAAGGCTAGGTCATACAACTCTATAATGACCTATTCGAAAGCATCATAAGCCTTTCGGACCAGTTGGAACACATACTAAATACCTTTCGACATCGTCGAAAGGTTTGTGACGAAGGCAACATTCATAAATCAGTAAAGAATGAAAGACAACCTTCTAACAACATTCAAGAAAAGCATGGCTCCTAACAACGATCAAGTGAGGAGCAGCCTTTCGACAATGTCGAAGGGTTCACAATAATCAAATCAAAGAGAAATCTTTCGACAAGGTCAAAGGGTTCATAATATCATACAGAAGACAGAACCTTCGGCCAAGACGAAAGGACCATGAAAGCATATGGAGGAGTAAACCCTTTGATAATGGTCAAAGATCTGGGATGACATGCAAAAGGAAAACCTTTCGATGAAGTGGAAAGGTTTGCAGCCGCATATAAAAAGGAGACCCTTCAACCCGGTCGAAGGCATGAAGTCGAGAGCATAGCCACCGACATTTATAAATAAGACCCAAGAGGTCCTGTTTTTGGGGCGGATTTTTTCTTCATTCTAGTTTTGTAACTTCTTAATCAGAGTGTTGTAACCCGAAATTGACTGTGATTTGGGAAATTTAATAAAAAAATGAAGATTTTTCTCGGATGCATAAGGTAGTCCTTAGCAATGTTAATTACTTTATTATTTGCTTAACCCTTTGCTAGATTGACTTGAATTCTCAGGTTCAGTTTCTCCGGAAGGTTCTTGTCGACAAAGACAATAATATTCCTTTTATAGTTACATCCCTTCGGAGGCCTCAAACCTACAACCTAAACCCTTTGACCACAAAGGCAATTTATTTGAATCAACATTCATAAAGACCTTCCGAAATCATTGGCGCTGTGGATTAAACCTTTCGATAAGGTTCACAATCTCTTATACCCCCAACAACCCTAGCAACCCTTCGGCAAGGTCGACATCCACTTCATTACCACAAAATCTATCATACCCTATCTAAGCCCAAGAAGAATCTTCATTTCAATTTTCCGACAGGGTCAAGATTACTTCTTTTTACTTAACAAACTAGGGGAATCCCATCACAATCAAGAAGATAACTTTAGCGGGAGGTCTTACAAAGGATCAACTAAGATAAAGGCCATTTTATACTAACCCAGCAAAGCAGAAAGGTTTCCTTAATCCTATATCTAAGCCTTTTGACCACGTCGAAAGGTCTGATTCGAAAGTTATCTATAAGTTGAGATACAAAGATAATTCCAAAGATTATCAATCCCTCTATACAGATCAGCTCAACCCCATCGTTCGGAGCAACTTTGGGGTATTGATAAAACATTTACTGAATTCCTAAAAGATTCTACAGACTACCATTTTCCATTAAGTCCGTTTACTTGAATTCTTTAGGGTGTTGACCATAAATTTGGTTAACACCTTACATAATAGATACAACCTAAGTTAAATGATATACATAAATTAGGTCTCTATCCTGACATGAATATTTATGTGTGCGTGTGCGTATAATAACATAGGACATAGCAAAATAATACGATGAAAGATAAGATATTATCCTAAGAGGTGGGCTTTAGGCTAGGAAAGCTCTAGGATAAACAGAAGAAACCTAAAACAACCAGGTTTAACATGAGTATTATTTAAAATAATAAACTGGTAAGTCTTATGCCAGTTTTAGTTAATAAGGTGCTATAATATGATGAACATACATAAACAGAATAAACAAACAATTAATGCATATCCCTATCTAGTGCATATGCATATACTATAATAAAACATATGTATTAATAATCTTGAACTAGAGCAAGTTCCAAATGCCATATTGGTAACTCATAAGCGAATAGCCCCAAAATCTAGTATTAGACACAAAATACTGTAAACACCAAAATATTGAAGTTCACGAAAACAAAAAACTCACGAATAGCCTCATAAGGGCAAAACTAGAATTTGGTGAAAACTCAATCAAATCTCAAATCTCAAATCTCAAAAAATAATCAAATAACACAAAATGTCATCAAATAGAGATGAACATAAGGCTACGTCTAACAAAGACGTACCTGAAGGTAGCATCCAAAGATCATGCCTAATGGAGACGAGCATGAGGCTACGTCTAATAGAGATATACCAGAAGGCAGCGCTTAACCAGAGAGGATCTAATGCATAACAGAGACGAGCACGAGGCTATGTCTAATAGAGACGTGCCCAAAGGTAGTGTCTAATCAGACGTGTCATATACTCCCGCTCAGTAACTAAATGAATTTCGCAAAACGTCCTATACCACCCAGCGAACTTCAATTATTTACTAAGTGATTATAAACTACACTTAGCAAAATAAAATTAATAATATAATAGAATATAATAAAAATGTTCAACCAGATGAGTTCCGAAATTAACCGATAAAATAAACATAAGCATTTCATACCACCTATTCTACTAATTGTTTAATTAAATTTCTCATTCGAATGAGATAAAAGTTTATATTGAAATTAGTCTGAAAATCCCTTTTTAAAAGATTTGTTTGCATACGAGATTTGATAATAGTTGAAATAAGATTTATACAAATTATGTGTATATAGGAAGCTAGTTGGGAAGACCTTTTTAAAACATTTGCTTTGACAAGGATATTGATAACATTGGTAACTTAAAAATCACTTTTATACATAGTAATAATAATAAACAGTTTAGAAGATACTTATTTGAAATATATTTAAAACCAAATCAATGTGACCATGTGATTCAAAAACAATAATTGTCAAAGCTATTTCCATGAATCATTGAAAACAAATATAAATTTATTCAAGATATAAGCAAGAATTTTAAACCACCATTCAGCATTAAACAAAACCAATAGGAGAATCAAAGTATATGCAATGGATATCATTTGGAAATGTCAAGAACACCAGAATAATATAAGGACAACTAGAGAAAGAAAACCAAACTAAAACGGGAACTCTAACGGGCAGAAATGCAACTGCCTGGAGCACATAGTCTCCAAGTACCAGGTCGGTTGACTGAACCCATAGGTTCAGTCGACTGGACGTATATCCTTTAGCTTATTACTCCAAGTTATCTCATTTTGTGGATTGAAGGCAAATTCCTGGAGCTATATGCTCTAGGTTTACGCTTCAGTTGATGGCCAGAGCATATTCTGACAATTTTCTTGCTTTCGGCAATAAAACCACAACTAATGACACTTAGATATTCACATGCAATTCAGATACAGTCACATTGAATAAAGTATAGCAATTAGAAAGAAGTTCAATCAAGTGCAGCCATATTTTAATTAGCAGTGAATTCCTAAAATAAGAACATGCAATTCTAAGTCAACTAACCACCCAAATCAATCATTCCATCACAGATTATAACCAGCAAAAGAGGTGAGTTCTTTATTCATTTGAAATTCAAGAATCAACGATAAGATAGAGTGCTAGTTACTCTCAGCACTTGGCTCTAACGAATCATGCAAGAAGAAATAGGCACAAGCAGATTAAATAGCTGAAACTAGAAATAAGAATACTAGAATAGAGATTACATGATGGAAAGGAATTACCTGGAAGATTAGATATAAATATATGACAATTTATTTAACAAATCTTAAAGGAGATGGTGGTTTTTATATGTTATGGTTTCGAAACAAAGATGAGGAATGTTTTTGTTTCTAATTCATTGTAATCATAAGTTGCCCAGGTTCCAAAGAAGGCTAGTTTGTTTCTTACATGGTAAATGTGTCAATTAGCCCATTACACACCAAATTTAATAAATAGAAATGGTTTTATTCAATTATAAAACATAATTATTTAAGTTTTCTACCCTTTTAACTTAATTTTTGTTATGTATAGAATTTTTATTTACTTTACTTAAGCAAATAAGCCTTAGTTTCCACATTATAAATACAATAAAGCAATATTAATTAGTCATTGAAACATACCCATATGGAGTCAATGTATTTGCTAACTTTTTTAATTAATCCTTATGAATAAATCTTTATTTTGAAATTTATATTCAAACAAGATATTATTCTTATTAATTTTAGGTCAATAACAATAATTAGCTTTTACTACCAATAAATTTACCCAAAGTTTTCAATTAATGACGAAAGTAATTAGATTACAACATCGATTTATTTATAATACACTAATTTCATTAGTAACAAATTAATGTTTCATCCATATTTATTTCTAATTTTCATGCTAAAAATGACTTATCACTTATTTATATCACATTTTCCAACTAAGAAAATTATTTCATTTATTTTCAATTAATCGCAAGAATTAACCTTTTTATAACCAAATTCTAATAAAAGCCATAACCTATATTTATTAGCTTAAATGCCACTCAATTGTCATAGTCAATTAAAATCTGGCCACATAAGGTTCAATTTATCCAATTCAAAAGAATTTAAAACCAAAGATTTTTATCCTTATAATCTTTTAATTAATTACAATAAACAATCAAAAGTTATTAACTCAACCTTTATTCTTATTTGATCCAATTAATATCATTTACTCGTCTTTGAAATGGAGTTTGCATAATTTACAAAATTATGCGAATGATCACATTCCCATTTTTATTACCAATTCTACTCTAAGTTTTGGGATAAAATTTGGGTAATTACAAATTAAACCTCGTTACCATTATCTAAACTCTTGTTTGAATTGTTAATTACTTTCCTTGGTATGCCTTAAACCAGGGTTGTTACAAACTACACCTCTTAAGAAAATTTCGTCCCCGCATTTCTCCTTAGAGGAAAGTCTAATACATGAAAATATTACTACAAGTATTTTTTTGCTCAAAATGTTTTTAAACTTTAATGGAAGATATTAAAACATTCACACAATAAAATCATTTATAGTCTTACCATTAAAAGTTCACCATTTATTTATTTATTTTTATTTCCATACAAGATCAATTCTTAATGGTTATTCCATATGCATATTTTCAAATAAATGATTAAATATATAAAACTCCTTTCATTATTTTACCTTAATAAAATTTCTTAGTTTCCTCTTTCCTAAATCTCATCATATTACAACTTTAGCTTGTTTCCAAAAATATAAAACATCAAGATTTTCGCAATAAATCAAAATTCACAAATTCTAGCTTTTATTAATCATTAAAATTTATTACTTAGCTATTTCTAATAATAAAATAAGTTCCACCAAACAAACATTCTTGCTTAGTTTGGAAAATAAGTTTAAACTTAATTTTCACATTCTCTCCAAAATATAAAACATACAGCTTTATATAAATTTTTGTAAAAGCTCTTTTAAAATCCATAAACACTTTTTACTCATATTAATAAAGATTTTTTTTCTATTGCAATACTTGAAAGAAGGTCTAATAAAAAAATTATACAAAACCTACCTGTTTATATATTCCACCATATTGGATATCCTTTTCTTTAAAAATGTGTAACGAGCTGTATTTTTTGGTCTTTCAATTTAACTATTTAATTTGTTTAAAAATTTGGATTTGAATTTAAATTATAATAAAATCAATATTTTAATTTAAGACTTGATTTTATTTTATAGGATTTTTGCATAATTTTTAATTTGAAAAAAAATTAAACTTATGTTTGATGCTTTTTACCTCAATCATTGGTACTTTTAAAAATTATCAGAATAAGTTAACTTGTCTATTTTATTGTTGTTTTGTGATCGCGTCATAGTATTGTGCATGATTGTATTTTTATGTTTGTCGTTCTTCTTGACACATGAACGTGATTTTGTGCAGCTTGATACCCTAAAACTTTTAAAATATTTAAATACGTTATGATTACATATCTTTCTCAGTACACGGCCCACGTCCTTCCTTTTGACTAATGCTTTCTTTGCATTAAATGTATGATGGCTGCATTATTAAATATATGTACCTCTTTCATTGGCTATTAAGTGTCTTAGCATTATAAATACACTAACAAATCTAGATATTAGGGAAGACAGAGAGAGCAGCACAAAAGGAAAGCAAGACATTCATTCTTTATTTCATTTTTTTATCTTCATTGCATTTGGTTTCAAAGCCATAGTAAAATACACATTTGTACATTTATATAGAGAGATATTTAAATACACGTGCATGGAAGAGCATGCACGAACAAATGGAGGTGGTGACATGTTGTATGCATGTTGGAGCATACACGGCTAAGTGGCATGGAGGTGGAAAAATGTGTAGAAGTGTGCAGGTACAGGAGAGACGTGTTGTTCGAATGGAGACGTGGTGTGTTTGGGGTTGATGCATACATGAAGGCAAAGAAGAAGAGGAAGTAAGGGAATGTACCGTTCTATACAAAAGGTTTTGCAGAGAGGTCATGATAATGTGTACTCATTGCATGCATGTCGGGGGAGAAAAGAGGCTAGTCGGCTTCAGGTTTGGATGGAGTTTTGGCCATGCCACTACTAGGGGAATCACGTTTTCCGACAGCCTAAAACCGTCGGCCTCCGTCGGAAGCCGTCGGCCGCCGTCGGAAAAATCCGTCGGAAATGACTGCGTCGGAGAGCAGTATTTCTGACAGCTTCCGACGGAAGCTGTCGTAGACGATTTCCGACGGATTCCGACAAATATCGGTATCCGTCGAAAACCATCGGAAATAGTGTGCTACAGGCCGCCGAGAGCCGTTGGAAGCCATCGGAAATTTTGATCTATAAGCCGTCGGAAGCCATCGGAAATATGCTTTTTTTTTTGAAATTCGCTGCAAATATAGCCTTCCAACCACATTTCTCTTCCAAACACTATGATATCAATACTGCACAATCCAACATACAATAATCCAACCAAATATCCAAACCCAAACTACAAAATATTCAATAAACACACAAATAAATAAAATTACATCAAAATAAAATACAAAATATACATAACCATTAGAACATTAACAATAATCCTAACAATAACTGTTCTACCATGTTGTCAATACACAAATTCATCAATATTCTCATACACATCCTCATACAACTACAGAACCAAGTGTATCAAACATAATTATACATAAATCAACAATTACCTACGCCGTCTACCAAATCATTCTAAACTAAAACAAAACATACCTGAACGAACGAACGAACAAGCAAGCAAGCAATGAATCAATCTCCTCCAGATCCAGAGCCAGCTGAGGAAGGGAAGCGGCCACCAAACTACTGCATGCACTCTAACAACTGTGCGGCCTGCATGGCCTATTAGCGGTTCTACTCCTCCAATTGGGACACTCTAGTCCGCAATTCTTCTATATCGGCTAGATCCCTTTGAGGTCTACTCCGTCGTCCCCTACTCTGACTACTGGCCTGCAATAATTGAAAAATGAATAAAATCCAAGTTTATTGTTTTGAAAAGGTCAAAATATCATATTTGAAGTATTTCAAAAAAAAGTAAATTATTTACCGCTAGATTACCAAATCCGTATCGTCGACCATGCTCTGCCAGATGCATAACGGACTCAAAAATAACGTCCTCCTCATCGGTCGTCAGCTAATCTCGACCCGTATCAGTAAGGAGTTTTCGCCGCTGCTCCATAAACATCTCCTGCATTAACAAATTAATAATATCATATCTTATTTCATCATAGTTTAACAATTAAAACAATTACTAATACTGAATAAAATGAAATATGCTTACATGGCTTTTGCTGGATTTATCGTCCTGCCATGTATACGAAACAGTTCCGTCTGGATTAACATGCTCGACAGCATGCGTATGGGTGAACACAACCATATAGCTGACAGGACCGTGTGCCTCGGCTTCCTGAAGTTGATTGTTACATACAATTATTATATATTTAAAATCATATAGCATAAACTATTTACATTTATTATTCAGTAAATTTACCAACTCCTGCCGATACTGCTGAAACGATTTCGATCCTCCGCGATGAGTGACGGGATTCTTATTTCTATTTGTAGAGTTTCTATCCGACTCTGCCTGTACATTCAAAATTTGATACATTATTTTTCGATCACGTCAAATTAATAATTCAGAAAAAATTAGTATACTTACCTTCGCCTCGTCCGTCTCCCAGTATCTCAACCAACCTTGCCACACGCTCTCTCCCATCCACCGTGGTTTCTTACCAGATTTCTTAATCTCAATTATCGTGTCCCTGTAGTTCTTGCACATTTTCTTCATCCAGTATGCTCATGCCAGCATCAGATCGTCTGTCTGGATGTCTATCTCAGCCTGTGTTAAAAAAAAAGATTACACTTTAAACGATAAACAGTAGAAAAATGACAAAAACAAATTAAAAATGGAAAACAGAAAAATATACATACTAGGGCATTCTGTCATATGCACTCTATGATGTGATGAGGGATGTTATCCCACTTCGGCCAGCAAGCACTCATCCTACTGCGATAAGAATCTCTAGAGACTTCCAGCACAACCTTAGAGGGATGTAGGTCGAACCCTCAGTTTTTAAGTACGATATAGATAAGTACGTACGTATATCATAAAAAAAAGCTGAATAAAATTTAATTCTTACCCATCTACTCCAGGGACTAACGATACAACTGTACGCTATGGCTCTTGCGATGGGCCACTGCCATCACCTCCTGACGATCGGGAAGAGCTCCTATCTCTATATGACATAATGATAAACCTGTGACATATACTGTAACGACCCAGGATTTTTAGTAATTAAAATTTGGATATTTAATTAATTTTAAATATTAATAAGTGAATTTATAAGTCGAATAAATTTTATTTTGAATAATTGGATTTAATTGGATAATTAAATCGATAATTTAATATGTTAAATTATGGAAATAATTGAAAATTGAGTTAAATATGATTGAAAATGATTTGTAAAATTTTATTTTATCATATTGGAGTTAGAATGATATTTTAGAACTTTTAAAATCGAATTAAAAGTTTATTTGTGAAAATTGAATATTTTAATATTTAATCGACTAGTGAAAATAGTCAATTTTTGAACAGTCTCAGAATTGGACGAGACCAGTTCCATTGGATCCGTAATAGTTAGTTATTACTGGATTTCAATTTTCGTGTCAATCGGAGTTACCGTTTGATCGTGGCAGCTCGAAACGCATCGAATTATTTTTAATATTAATTTGGCGAGTTAAAATAGCCATTTTTCAAAAAGTCTCGGATTTCGACGAAACTAGTTTCATCGGATCCGTAATGAGATATTATTGCAAGGTTTCAAATTTCGTGTCAATTGGATTTACCGTTTGTCCGGTACAAATTAAAACGCCTAGAAAATCGTTTAAATCGGTTTAATTTAAATTGAACGTTTATTGCCATAACTCGCACAGATGTCCGAATTAGCTTTCGAAACCTGTTCCATTGTGTCCGGAACGCGGGATAAACCCTAGGAATGTCAGTTTCGGCGCGTAAATCGGAGTTTGAAAATTTAAGATGAATAGTGTTTTCGTTTGAAAACTTATAAAAGGAACTCAAGCCTTCACTATCTTCAACAACATAAAACCCTAACCCTAAACAAATGCAGCCGCCACTTTCAGATTCAAAGGCCAGAAACTTCCCAAATTCATTCCTTAATCTCTCCCAATCTACAAACAATTAGAAGATGTGATCAACTACAAACATGTAGAGCTCGACGAGAGCTTCAGATCCATACGGATATGATGGAGTTTAGCGTTGCGTGGAGGGAGATATGGGGGCCGACGGCCTGGGGCTTGCGCACGCATTTCAATGAAAAGGGGGTGGCCGAGCTTGCTATGGTGGCAGGCGTGGGTAGAGGAGGAGATGAGCTTCGTGTTGCAAGTTCCTGATCAACCTCTAGTGCGTCGTGGAGGCTTGGAAATCAAACCCTAAGTGAAGCTCATGGGTTTGAACGTGCGTATCTTTACTGGAGATGATTTGCGTGAGAAGGAAGAAGGGGAGGGGGGGGGTGTTGCACGGCCAGATCTGAAGCAAAAAAAAGAAAATGGATGGTGGATGATGGATGTGGGTTTAAAATTATATTATTATGTTGTGAATTGTTTATATAAAATTCGTTAAACTTCATAAAATCATAACTTTTTCATACAAGGTCGAAAACGCGCGAAACCAATTGCGTTGGAATCGTATGGACGAGCACTACGCGATGAAATTGGATTGGAGTTGTTTGGAGTTAGTGAGAATTTCGGGTAAAATTAGACGCCCGTTTAATTTTATTCGAAATAAATCGCTAAAACGAAATTGAAATCTAGGTGAGAACTTCTCACTCAATCGAATCAGTTTCGATTTTATTTTAAATAGTTAGATTTAAAATATTTGAATGCATGTTTGAATGATGATTGATATCTATTGATTGTTAAAATAGACATTATGCGCCGTTAGTAAGCGGATGTTATTTATTAAAAACATATACCGCGAATATTTCATAAACAGTGAAATTGGTATTATATATAATAGCAATATATATATATTGGCATATGTATATATTGGAGTTATTGATTTCCCGCATTTGCTTAGCGGATGAGACCCTATTGCACCGTCTATTAAGCGGATAATATCTTAAATCCCATATACCGCGATAATTTCGTACTGGAGCAAAATTGGTATTGTGCTAATGTTTTTGGATGCAGGAAAACAGGTTGGAGGGATCCACCTGGATTCCTCAACAGTATTTATTTGATTATGGATATTTTGATATTCGTTGATTATCATATTGATATATGATATCGTTGTTTGTCGTGATTGACTATTTGGTGTGTAGCATCATTGGACCAAGTTTTGGAATTTTAAAATGATTTTTAAAGTGATTTTTGAAAATATACTATATGTTCGGAATTGATCCATTTTAAATAAATAAACGTATAATTTTAATGTTATATAAAAATTATGATTTTTGAGAAATATAGTTGAAAACTGATTTTTTGAGAATATGATGCTAATGATTTTATAAAATAGTTAAATCGGAATTTTTGAATTTATTGTGAAAAGTTGAAATATAGGATTTATAAAATTTAATTATTTTATGAATCAAAATGGTGAAGTTATAAAGGAGTTTAAAGATGTTTTAAAATAATAGTATAAATTGATTTATATAAGATTTATAAATTGATAATTTATAAATTAAAAACATTTGAATTATAAAACGAGTTTTTATAAGTGTTTGAATGAAGTGAAAATGAATTTTGTAAATGAATGGAATTTATAAAATAAAAAAATGGTGAAGTTATAAACGAAATTTATAAGTAGTAAGATTTAGAAATTTTATAAAGTTATTAAAAGAATAGTTTTGAATAAATCATTGAATCTTATAAGTTATAGGATTTATAATTACGAAGTTCCAAGGAACGGTTTTTGTAAACTAATAAATTATAAGTATTTAACTTATAATATGAACTTTTAGTTTATAATTGAGTCATAAACTGGAATAGGTTAATAAAGGAATTTATAAAAGGAAGTTGTTATAAAATAAATAGAAAAGGAATTTATAAACGTTGTTTTATAAATTCGCAAACGACTTATTTTGATAAGTAAATTGTTGAAACTTATTAATGGAGTTATATTCACGTTTTTGACTGTGAATAATCCTTTGAAATAAAATGTATAGAAAGGATGAAATTGATTAACGTAGTATATTCACGTTTTTGAATAGTGAATAATATGTTAAAGAAAATGTTTAGAGATGTTTTAAATAGAATTAAAACGATCTAACGATGTTTTAAAATGTGTTGAGATTCGAAACCATAGATTTCAACATTCATTGTTGGAATAGACGTTTTCGAGAAATAGAAGGAAATGGTGGACTATAACACTGTTGTTATAGTAAATGATTTCCGAAAGGAAATGTTTTGTATAGTATTGGGGTTTATATATATGTAATTTAATTTCGAATCCCTATACTAGTGATTTTTGGGTTGTCGTAACGATGTTTTACGCAACATTCGTTTTGGCCCAAATAAATATGTTTAAGAGGATGATTTCCTTAAAGAATGAAATATATACTTAATCTCGATTTAAGTATATTGAATATTTTCCAAGTGTTGAAAATAAATAGATTTGTGAATTACTTATTTAATAAGTATGGAATTGTTTTCCGATATAAAGTGAATATTTTGAGAATTTATCTTTTTGAAGATAAATTGAAAAGGAATATTGAAACCTATTGAAAATCATATATCAGTAGATATTGTGAAATATAAATTCACTATGGAATTTATAAAAGAAAGGGGAACTTGTTTAAAAATAAATATTGATTTATCTTTGAAGTATTGAAAATAATATATCTTGTAAAGATATTTTGGAAGATAAATAATTTGGAAAATTATTTGGAAACTGGTGATGTGTGCATATCCATTGATAGTTCAATAACCGACTATCAATATTTCCCTTTGAATGGGTAATTGATGTGATTTGTTTGAATTTGAATGCCACACTTATTTTTGAATAAGCGCTCACTATTCGGGTTAACGGGGAAAGGACCATGGGGTCGTATAACCCATTCCGAATAGTGATACGACGTAATGGATCACATTGAAGATCGGTGTTGAAGACCGGGTATTTGCTAAAGCGATAGGATGACCTATCGATTGTCTCTGCACTGGGTAGCTCCTGGTATAGAGATTTCCTAAGTGATGGGAAATTCGATCGGGATTGTGAATACCCGGATTGCAAGGGCTTCGTAAGAAGTGCCTTCGGTTCTATTCGAGCCCGTAACAGACTTGTATGGATTGTATGTCTGACATTACAAATTGAGATATAAAGCCGATTTCTTTCAAATATATTTCTGTTGGTGGCGGAGAATTTATTCTTTTAGCTTAACACCCTTCTTTGAGACGTACGAGCTCAGAGGTTATGTAGTTGAAGGTTATCAGCAATATATTCCCAATTTGGTAATGTGACATGCTGAGTGTTGCTGTGAAATGATCATTGTGTTGATTATTTGTGATAGGATCGTTTATTTGATCGTCTATCTTTGTGATCATTTCTATGATCATTTGTTGACCCAAAGCATGGCTTTTGTAAAAAGTATGTTTTTGTGGACGTGACTTCGTCGAGCCTCACACCCCGTGAATGGTCAAAACAGGAAAGATGCGGTAAGGTTATGAGGGGTAGCGCCCTTTAGGATATGTGCATTTCCTTCTGGAAAAGGGTGGTATCATGGTATGGAGCCCAGATACTTACTCAAGTTGAAAACACTTTATGATTGTGTGAATTGATTACGAGCGCTCGGTTGAAAGGTCCCAAAGGACCGGGGGATGGCATATTCGGTCAGTTTTTACTCAGTTAGGGGTAACCCGGCCTTGTGTTGGTAGAGATCCGGTTTGGTTCTCGAGGATGTCCATCCAGAGGCATTCTCATGTGGCAATGGGAAGTTCCTTGGCCTGATCATTCGTTGGAAATCCAATTCCCAATACGAAACTTGTACGGTATTAGTTGTAGAACCTGCCATTCACTTATGGTGGTCACCACTGTTTGGATGGTAGCTATAGTAGGCATAGTTCGAAATGTCTATGCTAGCTAAGATTTATATTCTACTTTCGAAATTAATTTTTCCTACACTATGCACTAGTAATAATATCAAATGTTCTTTTTTAAATGCGTATCAAGCATCTTGGACTATCATAAGGAGAAATCTCCTCCGATTCTGCGCTTGCATTGTGTGTGTGTTCGGGAGGCCTTATGGTAGTCTCATTTTTAAAAGCATTGCGAATTGACTTTAAAAATATTCCTCTATTTAGATTTCAAAGATAAATAAACTGTTTTGAGTTCCCGTACCAGTCTTGCTAAGCTTTGGGCTATGTGATGGGGGGTTCTCGCTTCGCGGTTTGGTGGCGAACGGGAGACTCTTACTCCCACACGTCCTCTTTTAGGGGGTTTGTTAGGTGTAACCTGAGACAGTCGAGAGGCTGGCCGTAAAAGCAAGTTTGGGATATCAGTGTAAGCCACAGTGGGGCTGGGATGGTTGAAAAGCCTACCGGTTATGACCGCTACCTCCGAGTCCTTACAATGTGGTACCAGAGCATATGGTTAAGCGACAACCATGGTTCTGTTGGGTATTACTCATTAGAGATAGAGTCAGTAGTGCTCTAGAATGAGTTGAGTGTAATAATAGCTATGAGAGCGTATTTGTTAGTGGATATAAAATTGTTTTATATTGTGATGATTGGTTTGTTGAGTGGTATATAGATTCTGGTTAATACGAGTAATTAACGTTGTTGATAGGGATCTCTAAACACTTGTACAGAACAATTCGACACAGTATTGTTTTAAAATTGGGTAAATGAAATAATTTTACCTTGATTATATTTTATATATAAAGGAATAATTTTTCAGAATTATTAAAGTGTATGTAAGTAGATTGTTTAGTTGTTTGAATAATCTAAATTGAAGAATAATTATATAAGTAAAGAATTATAAGAATTGAATTATAATTAAAGTGATTTACAATTGTGAAATAAACTTATATATATAAGAAGTGAAACTATAGGAATATATTTATGAATATGAGTTGAAAATGAAAATGAATGTTAGTAAAAACATCCACTATTAATGAATTTTGCGAATAAATGAAATTTATAAATAGTAAGATTTATAAATTTTATAAAGTTATTAAAAGAATAGTTGAATAAAAACCAATTTAATTAAACCAATTGATAAGCAAAGGGATTTGGTTGTAATTAATATACATTGGTTGTTATATGATTGTTAGTTGATTGTATATAATTCATTAAGAACTAATGAAATTGAAAGCTAAAGTAATTGGAATTCAATTGGAAGTTAAGAGAATCTTAAATAGAATTGAATTTGATTTGGAAGTGAACCAACTTGAATATGAATTAGTGAATGCAAACTAATTGAAAATGAATGTTAGTAAAAACATCCACTGTTAATGAATCAAATGTGATTTAAATTGAAAACCTATTTCATTGAATATTAATGAGAATATAAATGAATATTTATTGGTTATGGATGTTAGATGAATGATAGTTGGTTGATGTTTGCATTTGTTGCTTTTGTTTCAATTGCTATGTTGACATATATAGTTATTATGTTGTTATATGTTGTATATCGATACTATTTTCATATATACATGATTCTCATTTGTTTGTTGAGTGTTAGTAGGTGCGGATCGCGTTTGCTTCGCATTTGGAGCTCGCTTTCGCGCTATATTAGCCGTATATGCTTGCTAATAAAATATAAGGTACATATCTCGGATTACATACCGTACTTTTATACTTTTTTCCCTTCGGGATGCCTCATTACTTGATGAGATGTATATTTGTGATATATATACTGTCATTTATTTTTTCGGATCGAGCCGCGCAAAGGAGACTATGGCGAATTTTTCCGGAAATTTAAGGCGTTAGAAAAAATTTGAGAAAATTGGAAAATTTTGAAAACTATAACTTTTATTTAGAATTGAAAGTTAAACGATAGTAGTTGTTTTGAAAAGATAACTAAATATGATTTGAAAACTTAGTAAAGTATTATAAGAAGTTTGACTATGGATTTTGGAAAGTTAATAGATTATGTAACTTTTCTTACTTGATAATTTCGAGGACGAAATTCTTTTAAGGGGGAAGATTGTAACGACCCAGGATTTTTAGTAATTAAAATTTGGATATTTAATTAATTTTAAATATTAATAAGTGAATTTATAAGTCGAGTAAATTTTATTTTGAATAATTGGATTTAATTGGATAATTAAATCGATAATTTAATATGTTAAATTATGGAAATAATTGAAAATTGAGTTAAATATGATTGAAAATGATTTGTAAAATTTTATTTTATCATATTGGAGTTAGAATGATATTTTAGAACTTTTAAAATCGAATTAAAAGTTTATTTGTGAAAATTGAATATTTTAATATTTAATCGACTAGTGAAAATAGTCAATTTTTGAACAGTCTCAGAATTGGACGAGACTAGTTCCATTGGATCCGTAATAGTTAGTTATTACCGGATTTCAATTTTCGTGTCAATCGGAGTTACCGTTTGATCGTGGCAGCTCGAAACGCATCGAATTATTTTTAATATTAATTTGGCGAGTTAAAATAGCCATTTTTCAAAAAGTCTCGGATTTCGACGAAACTAGTTTCATCGGATCCGTAATGAGATATTATTGCAAGGTTTCAAATTTCGTGTCAATTGGATTTACCGTTTGTCCGGTACAAATTAAAACGCCTAGAAAATCGTTTAAATCGGTTTAATTTAAATTGAACGTTTATTGCCATAACTCGCACAGATGTCCGAATTAGCTTTCGAAACTTGTTCCATTGTGTCCAGAACGCGGGATAAACCCTAGGAATGTCAGTTTCGGCGCGTAAATCGGAGTTTGAAAATTTAAGATGAGTAGTGTTTTCGTTTGAAAACTTATAAAAGGAACTCAAGCCTTCACTATCTTCAACAACATAAAACCCTAACCCTAAACAAATGCAGCCACCACTTTCAGATTCAAAGGCCAGAAACTTCCCAAATTCATTCCTTAATCTCTCCCAATCTACAAACAATTAGAAGATGTGATCAACTACAAACATGTAGAGCTCGACGAGAGCTTCAGATCCATACGGATATGATGGAGTTTAGCATTGCGTGGAGGGAGATATGGGGGCCGACGGCCTGGGGCTTGCGCACGCATTTCAATGAAAAGGGGGTGGCCGAGCTTGCTATGGTGGCAGGCGTGGGTAGAGGAGGAGATGAGCTTCGTGTTGCAAGTTCCTGATCAACCTCTAGTGCGTCGTGGAGGCTTGGAAATCAAACCCTAAGTGAAGCTCATGGGTTTGAACGTGCGTATCTTTACTGGAGATGATTTGCGTGAGAAGGAAGAAGGGGGGGGGGGTGTTGCACGGCCAGATCTGAAGCAAAAAAAAGAAAATGGATGGTGGATGATGGATGTGGGTTTAAAATTATATTATTATGTTGTGAATTGTTTATATAAAATTCGTTAAACTTCATAAAATCATAACTTTTTCATACGAGGTCAAAAACGCGCGAAACCAGTTGCGTTGGAATCGTATGGATGAGCACTACGCGATGAAATTGGATTGGAGTCGTTTGGAGTTAGTGAGAATTTCGGGTAAAATTAAACGTCCGTTTAATTTTATTCGAAATAAATCGCTAAAACGAAATTGAAATCTAGGTGAGAACTTCTCACTCAATCGAATCAGTTTCGATTTTATTTTAAATAGTTAGATTTAAAATATTTGAATGCATGTTTGAATGATGATTGATATCTATTGATTGTTAAAATAGACATTATGCGCCGTTAGTAAGCGGATGTTATTTATTAAAAACATATACCGCGAATATTTCATAAACAGTGAAATTGGTATTATATATAATAGCAATATATATATATTGGCATATGTATATATTGGAGTTATTGTTTCCCGCATTTGTTTAGCGGATGAGACCCTATTGCACCGTCTATTAAGCGGATAATATCTTAAATCCCATATACCGCGATAATTTCGTACTGGAGCAAAATTGGTATTGTGCTAATGTTTTTGGATGCAGGAAAAGAGGTTGGAGGGATCCAGCTGGATTCCTCAACAGTATTTATTTGATTATGGATATTTTGATATTCGTTGATTATCATATTGATATATGATATCGTTGTTTGTCGTGATTGACTATTTGGTGTGTAGCATCATTGGACCAAGTTTTGGAATTTTAAAATGATTTTTAAAGTGATTTTTGAAAATATACTATATGTTTGGAATTGATCCATTTTAAATAAATAAACGTATAATTTTAATGTTATATAAAAATTATGATTTTTGAGAAATATAGTTGAAAACTGATTTTTTGAGAATATGATGCTAATGATTTTATAAAATAGTTAAATCGGAATTTTTGAATTTATTGTGAAAAGTTGAAATATAGGATTTATAAAATTTAATTATTTTATGAATCAAAATGGTGAAGTTATAAAGGAGTTTAAAGATGTTTTAAAATAATAGTATAAATTGATTTATATAAGATTTATAAATTGATAATTTATAAATTAAAAACATTTGAATTATAAAACGAGTTTTTATAAGTGTTTGAATGAAGTGAAAATGAATTTTGTAAATGAATGGAATTTATAAAATAAAAAAATGGTGAAGTTATAAACGAAATTTATAAGTAGTAAGATTTAGAAATTTTATAAAGTTATTAAAAGAATAGTTTTGAATAAATCATTGAATCTTATAAGTTATAGGATTTATAATTACGAAGTTCCAAGGAACGGTTTTTGTAAACTAATAAATTATAAGTATTTAACTTATAATATGAACTTTTAGTTTATAATTGAGTCATAAACTGGAATAGGTTAATAAAGGAATTTATAAAAGGAAGTTGTTATAAAATAAATAGAAAAGGAATTTATAAACGTTGTTTTATAAATTCGCAAACGACTTATTTTGATAAGTAAATTGTTGAAACTTATTAATGGAGTTATATTCACGTTTTTGACTGTGAATAATCCTTTGAAATAAAATGTATAGAAAGGATGAAATTGATTAACGTAGTATATTCACGTTTTTGAATAGTGAATAATATGTTAAAGAAAATGTTTAGATTTGATGTTTTAAATAGAATTAAAACGATCTAACGATGTTTTAAAATGTGTTGAGATTCGAAACCATAGATTTCAACATTCATTGTTGGAATAGGCGTTTTCGAGAAATAGAAGGAAATGGTGGACTATAACACTGTTGTTATAGTAAATGATTTCCGAAAGGAAATGTTTTGTATAGTATTGGGGTTTATATATATCTAATTTAATTTCGAATCCCTATACTAGTGATTTTTGGGTTGTCGTAACGATGTTTTACGCAACATTCGTTTTGGCCCAAATAAATATGTTTAAGAGGATGATTTCCTTAAAGAATGAAATATATACTTAATCTCGATTTAAGTATATTGAATATTTTCCAAGTGTTGAAAATAAATAGATTTGTGAATTACTTATTTAATAAGTATGGAATTGTTTTCCGATATAAAGTGAATATTTTGAGAATTTATCTTTTTGAAGATAAATTGAAAAGGAATATTGAAACCTATTGAAAATCGTATATCAGTTGATATTGTAAAATATAAATTCACTATGGAATTTATAAAAGAAAGAGGAACTTGTTTAAAAATAAATATTGATTTATTTTTGAAGTATTGAAAATAATATATCTTGTAAAGATATTTTGGAAGATAAATAATTTGGAAAATTATTTGGAAACTGGTGATGTGTGCATATCCATTGATAGTTCAATAATCGACTATCAATATTTCCCTTTGAATGGGTAATTGATGTGATTTGTTTGAATTTGAATGCCACACTTATTTTTGAATAAGCGCTCACTATTCGGGTTAATCGGGAAAGGACCATGGGGTCGTATAACCCATTCCGAATAGTGATACGACGTAATGGATCGCATTGAAGATCGGTGTTGAAGACCGGGTATTTGCTAAAGCGATAGGATGACCTATCGATTGTCTCTGCACTGGGTAGCTCCTGGTATAGAGATTTCCTAAGTGATGGGAAATTCGATCGGGATTGTGAATACCCGGATTGCAAGGGCTTCGTAAGAAGTGCCTTCGGTTCTGTTCGAGCCCGGAACAGACTTGTATGGATTGTATGTCTGACATTACAAATTGAGATATAAAGCCGATTTCTTTCAAATATATTTCTGTTGGTGGCGGAGAATTTATTCTTTTAGCTTAACACCCTTCTCTGAGACGTACGAGCTCAGAGGTTATGTAGTTGAAGGTTATCAGCAATATATTCCCAATTTGGTAATGTGACATTCTGAGTGTTGCTGTGAAATGATCATTGTGTTGATTATTTGTGATAGGATCGTTTATTTGATCGTCTATCTTTGTGATCATTTCTATGATCATTTGTTGACCCAAAGCATGGCTTTTGTAAAAAGTATGTTTTTGTGGACGTGACTTCGTCGAGCCTCACACCCCGTGAATGGTCAAAACAGGAAAGATGCGGCAAGGTTATGAGGGGTAGCGCCCTTTAGGATATGTGCATTTCCTTCTGGAAAAGGGTGGTATCATGGTATGGAGCCCAGATACTTACTCAAGTTGAAAACACTTTATGATTGTGTGAATTGATTACGAGCGCTCGGTTGAAAGGTCCCAAAGGACCGGGGGATGGCATATTCGGTCAGTTGTTATTCAGTTAGGGGTAACCCGGCCTTGTGTTGGTAGAGATCCGGTTTGGTTCTCGAGGATGTCCATCCAGAGGCATTCTCATGTGGCAATGGGAAGTTCCTTGGCCTGATCATTCGTTGGAAATCCAATTCCCAATACGAAACTTGTACGGTATTAGTTGTAGAACCTGCCATTCACTTATGGTGGTCACCACTGTTTGGATGGTAGCTATAGTAGGCATAGTTCGAAATGTCTATGCTGGCTAAGATTTATATTCTACTTTCGAAATTAATTTTTCCTACACTATGCACTAGTAATAATATCAAATGTTCTTTTTTAAATGCGTATCAAGCATCTTTGACTATCATAAGGAGAAATCTCCTCCGATTCTGCGTTTGCATTGTGTGTGTGTTCGGGAGGCCTTATGGTAGTCTCATTTTTAAAAGCATTGCGAATTGACTTTAAAAATATTCCTCTATTTTGATTTCAAAGATAAATAAACTGTTTTGAGTTCCCACACCAGTCTCATGACTGACTCGGAGTTTATTGTTTTCCTTCCTAAACTCTGGGTGCCCACCAATTTCCACACGGGCAGTCAAGAGTTAGGTTTATCAGGATATTATGGATATTCTGGAGTTGCTGGAGGCAAGCTGGATGGCATGGCGTATTATTAGTATATAGTATTTCTTTTTCCGCTGCACTATTTGATGTTGTTTGTTATTGTACACTCTGATGATGATGTAATGTAATGTATAAAATGTAATAACTGATATAGTTCTTTGTTTAAAGATTATTCATTTATTATTATATGTTGTTCCGCTGCGAATTGTGAGATTCTGTTATTGTTCTGCTGTTTTATACTCCGTTCTATTTTCTATTTTCTTTTCCCTCTATTTTCTATCTCCTTATCTCTTCTACCTCTTTTTCTTTTTTAAAACCCTAAGTGTTCGGTTTTCCGTCATTCGATTGCTCGGCAGTCGATAAAGTGAGTATCGATGTTGAATTCTCGAAAGACGAAGAATCGGGTCCTTACATATACACATCATTATATAAGAGAATAATAACATGATAATGAAATATATTTCATATGAAAATGACATCAACGGTATAAATTGCTTAGTTAATGACTAAAATGGAAATAGAAATGGAAGTGTGTTATACCTGATTCATAATGGGTGTACTCTTCCAACGATAAGCAGAGTTCATTGCATTTTTAATAAAATTGCTAAATAAATGACAAATGATAATAACATAAAACATGCAAACAATAGTAAACAGATTTGGTTTCATAGTTACATCAATTTCATAATACATCAAGAATTCAGTATAGTTACATCAATTGCAAAAAAACAGATTCAGATTTATATCAGTCATCATCGTCTTCTGATTCAGATTCGGTCTCGTTTTCGACAATATTTTCCTCTGCACTGTCAAACGCTTCTACCAAAACATTTGATTCATCGATCAAAGGACCAAAATCTGTATGATCATCTGTAATTATTATTTCGTTATTTTGCTCAAGATCTGCCTAATAAGCTTGTTCGTCCGGAATATTCTTCCCATCGAATGTGAATCTGGACTTTGTTTTAAAAACTGCAGACCAATCTGCTTTATCTCTTTTTAGAGATGGATAAGGAGCGTAATAAACTTGCAATGCTTGTTTGGCTAGTACAAAAGGATCATACTTGTGATAGTTCGATGTATGATTTATTTCGATAAGATTATAATCCTTGTGCACATTAATTCCAGAACCTGGAACATTGCTAAACCAATTGCATCTAAATAGAAACACCTCCTCCATGGGTCGTAAGAAATATGTCAGTTGCAAAATTTGTGTTAGAACGCCATAAAAATCATTTAAATGATTTTCTGGATTGTCACTACCTTTAACAAATACACCAGTATTATTTGTTAATTTTTCTGCACCATATTCTTTGGTGTTAAGTTTATATTCATTGACGAAATATATTGGATATGTATTGACCACTCTTTTGGTCCCATTGCAAGATATTTCAACCCTTCGTCAACAACACTATTTCTCGGCTCATAAACGTAATTTGAAAACCAACCGGAAAATTCTTTACTGAGATTTTCGTTCGGATGTTCACGTTCATAAACACTATTTATATAAATAAATTATTACATTAGGTTATACACGCGCATGCATTATAGAAAAGAATAAAACACAAATTATTATTTCAGATTACCTAACAAACGGTGCAACCTCGGCACAATTTAGAAGAATATAAGTGTGCGCTACTTGAAGATCTCTATCGCCTAGCCATATTTCTATACATTTTCCAGAAGGCCGACCATGTTGTCTAAAAATAGATAACACTGCTTGAGAGGACTCTTGTTCGTCGCCTTCGTCATTACGAGGAACACTTTGAAATGAAATATTCACATGGTCACTGAAATAGTGAGAGAGAAAGAACGAAGCTTCTTCTTCGATGTAAGATTTGCATATCGAACCTTTAACTCGTGCTTTTTGCCTTACTTTTTTCTTCAGATGATTCAAATATCTATGCCAAATTAATTTATATTAACTTCATCTTTCAAATGCAATTAAATTACGTTATAACATATTACATACCTCTCAAATGGATACATCCATCCATATTGGACAGGACCTCGAAGTCGTGCTTCAGATGGAAGATGAACAGGTAAATGTTCCATTACATTAAAAAAACCTGGCGGAAATATTTTCTCTAATTTGCAAAGCAATATAGGAATGTCCACTTCAAGTTTACGTAAACATTGCACTTTTAAAGTAGTCGAACAAATCTCTTTGTAAAACACACTAAGCTTCGTTACTACCTTCCAAATTTTTAACGGCAGTAGTTCTTTGAACATTACAGGAAATAAATTTTCCATCATTATGTGGCAGTCGTGACTTTTCATTCCGCTCAAACTACCAATTTTAAAGTCAACACATCTACGAAGATTTGATGATATCCCATCAGGAAATCTTTACCCTTCTACCCATTTTAACACAGCTTTAACTTGATTATTATCTAATTCGTAACATGCTTTGGGTTTTTTTACTGTCTTTTGGTTTTATATGAAGCTCAGGACATTTGCATCATTCTTCTATATCACGTCTTGATTTCAAATCATCCTTCGTCTTCCCTTTCACATTCAAAATTGTGTTAAAAACATTATCAAATACATTTTTCTCATTGTGCATCACATCTATGTTATGGCGAAGCAGAAGATGTTTCCAATACGGAAACTCCCAAAAAATAGTTTGTTTGCACCAGTTATGAACAACTGGTCTGCCTTCAATTTCTGTTTGCTCGCCAGTTTCATATATCTTTGGATAGTCCTTAACAAGTTCATATATGTCTTCGCTTGACCATATCGTCGGTGGTTGTCTGGTTTCTACTCTATTAGCTAAAAAGTTTTTCTTGTCTCCTCTGAAGGGATGATTTACATGGAGAAAATATCGATGACAGTCAAACCATGAAATTTTCTTACCATGAGGTAAAGAAAACGCTCGTGTTTCATCCGTGCAATATGGACATGCTAGATGACCGGCGGTACTACATCCCGAAAGCATTGCATAGGCAGGAAAATCACTTATAGTCCACAACAAAGAAACAAACACGCGAAAATTTTTCTTCTTGGACACATCGTATGTTTCTACTCCTTCGTTCCACAGTATTTTTAACTCCTCAATCAACGGTTGTAAATATACATCGATTCCTTGTTTCGGATCGTCGGGGCCAGGAATGAAAACAATAAGAAACATATATTGCGTTTTCATACACATCCATGGAGGTAAATTATATGGTGTGACGATAATGGACCAGGATGAATATTTAGAACCAAATCGAGAAAATGAAGAAAAACTGTCTGTACATAATCCTAATCTAACATTTCGACTCTGCGCTGCAAAATTTGGATACGTTTTATCGAAATGCTTCCATGCTTCTCCATCGGCCGGATGTGTCAACGTACCCTCTTCCTCCGTTCTCACGCTATGTCATCTCATATTAGATGCAGTTACAGAAGATGCATATAATCTTTGAAGTCTTGGAGTTATGGGTGAGTAGTGCATACGCTTGTACGGAACTTCCTTCCCCTTCTTTTTTCTTGGTTTGTACCTCTCCCGGTTACAAACTTTACAATTTCTAAGGTTTGCGTCTTCTTTCCAAAACAACATGCAGCCTTTTAAACATGTATCTATTTTCTGATACGGTAAACCAAAAGCCGATATAATTTTTTTAACTTCGTAGTGATTTTCACACATTAGATTATCGGGCGGCATATGTCTTTTTGCAGCTTGTACAACAGTCGTAAACCCAGCTTCAGTGATGTTGTATTTTGACCTCATCGCAATGTATTCTGATTACAGACAGCTGAGTGCCGCTTTTACAACCATCCCAAATAGGTTTCTTAGCAGCATCTAGTAAATCATAAATTTTTTTTGCTTCAATATTTGGTTCTTCAACATTTCCATCATCGTCATCAACTTCAGGCATAGGGAACATTGATCGTGCTGCATCTTCGACCATATTTTCTATACGGATCGTTGAAACTATTTCGTTAACGACACTTTCAAACTCTACAGAAGTATTTGCTACAACTTCTCCATGCCGATCCCAAACATAATACTCGGATGCGAAACCGTGTTGGCACAAATGAACTTTCACAGTATCTGGTAACAAATACTTCAAATGTCTTCACCTACTACATGGACAACGAATTTCTAGATCGTTTCTGTTATTACTTAAAGCGAATTCAACAAACACGTTTATACCATTATAAAAAACTTCTTTTATTGAACCCCCAGTCCTTTTCTTTGGTACATCCATCTCCCCCGATCAACAAAATAATCAATCATTTTTCCTATTTGACAAAATGAGAAGTTCAAAATTTAATATTTATTTTGAAGAATACAAATTCGAAAAAGATTATTTTCGTAGTCGTATAATATTTTGAATTTAAAGGACAACTTCACAAATTTAAAAATATTTTCAAATAGGGCACATTTTATTTTTTAACGTATCGATTTAAAAATATATATAATTTTTTTTTTCATTGGTCAGGCATCCTACTTCCCATTACAAACACAGTAAGCATTTACATTTCGTATATTACTTTGTCTCAAACGATTTAACAAAATTTCGGCAGCATTTCCCTTTTGTTTCATGCATTTTACACAAATGAGTGTACGTAGGAAACAAAAAAGAAAAGTTAGGCCGAAATTTTATGAACCGTTTGAGACGAAGTAGTGTACAAAATGCAAATGCTTACTGTGTACATAACTTGTCCAATATAGGACAAATCCGACAAACATTGTACCAGATGAATATAAATGGTCGTTTTTCAAAAAAAAAGACTATTTACACAATGATCATGTACAACACCCATCAGACGGGGCCAAAACTCTCTAAGGGACATTTGTCGGTTACATGCGTGCATTTTACGAAAAAATACAGTTTTACTCACTGTTCACATTTACAAAAATATATGTTAATTTAACACATTTATTCGACATATTAAATCAACTTAAGGTTGGTTTAACATTTTTGTCATTTTTCAATACACACAATTATAATTTAGAGTAATGCATTTTTTTTGTTTCATAAGTAAATACGTGCACAATATCATACTCCTAGTTCATTCAATCATTTTATCTTATTCCAAATAACATATACAATCGTCGAATCAAGGCATACACAACGATTTACATATACATGAACAATCACAAATTATACATGTTTTTCACAATTTCACGATAAAAGATGAAATAGGTATACCATGTGATGTTATAAACCGTTATTATGCTATTGGAAACAATTGCAATCACTAATTCGCCCTAATTTATCAATTTATGCAAATCTACAATTAGGGTAAAAACTGAATTTTTCACAAAAATAAGAGATTATACCTGAGATTAAGAGTAATGGAGTTTGATTAGGCAGCCGTGGAGGATCCGGAAGCTAGAAATTAGGGATTGGAAGCTTAGAGAAGGGATTTGGAGGTTTTTGGGTATAATTTTCGTATGAAAGGAGGAGGAGGAAGAGCTCTCAGCTGCAGGTATAATTGCAAATTTCCGACGGCTTTCGACGGCCGCCGACTGCCCGTCGAAAGCCGTCGGAAATTAGCCGTCGGAAGCCGTCGGTCCTAGCTGTCGGTAATGAGGCCTTTTCTAGTAGTGTGTGTTTGTGTTGGGTGAGACGTTTATTTATTAGTTAAGTAATATTTGGTTTAAAATTTTAGTTCATATGTTAGTTTAAGATGAAGTAGCTTTCCTGTTAGTAAGTTGGACCGTGCGTGTTGGGTTGGGTAAGATTTGATTTTTATTATTAAATTTGTTAGTTTAAGTACATCAAAAATTAAATTAATTAAATTTAAATGTTTAAACTTTGAAAAATCAATAACTCACTCATACGAAGTTCGTTTAATTGGTTATCTTCGAAGTTGGGTTTGTACTAACATATAGAGCGCACTAGTGTAGCTTATTGACACGTTTGGAGAAGTATAAAATATTGATAAAATATTAGTGACATTTTGTTAGCAGAATAAATCCACATTCTACTATTATAAACTGTATGGATTTATTATTATTCGATAATTTATCTGTTTGATATTGATTGTTAATTATTTAATAAATAGATGCACTGCTATTTATTATTGTTGCTGATTGATTGTTTGGTTGTTTAGATTGTTCTCGGCCAGTTTATGAGCACTGATTATTATTCATTGATTTTTAACTTTGCTCGACCAGTTTCTGAGCAATTAATTATCCATATGTACGGGATAGGAAGAAAATAATTGTGGGCTAAAACCTTCTGATTTATTTCACGATTTGACTATAAAGTGTTTAGCAGTAATATTTGGTTCACTTCAATTTAATGAGTTGTTTTGAAATTTTGTTTTCAAATGGAAAGATAATAAGATGTTTTACTTTAAAAGGAAAAAAGAGATATTTGAGATAGATATTTTAAAGTGATTTTATATAAGTGGTTTATATAAAGACTGGCTTTATAAAAGTGTTTTATAAACGAAGAGAATTTCGAAGACTGAAAACCCAATATCTAAAATGATTTCAAAATATTTTGAAAAGAAAACATTATGATTTGAAAGTATTTGTAAATATCACTGCAAAATTATTTGTTACTTTGGGATGTAAAATGATTTGTTATGTTACCAATGATTTGGGTAACCCAAAACTAAAAGTGGGCTTTGAAGGGTTTCTTAACCCTTAGTATAGTATACTCTTTGGTAGAGAGATATACCTGGATTATTTATTTATTTATTTATCTATAGAGAGGCTGAGAACCAGTTGCCTTATTATGGCTAGAAACCTCCTGACTGTGTTGTGTATATTTTGATATGCTTTTATAGCCATATTTTGGAATTTTCAATTAAGTGTTTCACAAGTAATTTGTTTTAAGATCCCCAAGTAGAATATAGTTTGATATGAAGGATGTATATATTATTATATCAAATTTATTTAAAATAAAACTGGGAGTTTAGTTTGAAAAGATTATTTTCTAAAAAAGATTATGTTAACCCAAAAAATGGATCAACACTGTGGATTGATTGTTAAAGCACCAACCCTAGTTTTATAAATCAATAATTCAGAGAAAAATGTAGAAATAGTAAAAAGACAAGAAGATTTTTATAGTGGTTCAGCTGTTAATGAAGCCTACGTTCACTTTATATCTTTCTACTAACTGACTTCTATTAACTGACTGCTATTACAAGTTGAATTAGATTACAATATGATTGAATCTTCTAAGTTAGATCAAATCAAAAGTACCAGAGTTTACTAGAGAATCATAGTGAACCCCTATATGACTACTGTGTGGGAGAAGAAAAGTGAAGAATAATCTCTGGAGAGTTCCAGTAGCCAATCCAGAAGATCTCGTTTATGTTGTAGGTAGAATCATATTCATAGGGGTTGAAGAGTTATTGTGCTAGGCCTTCTTGCCAGATACTTGTAAATGACCGTACAAATTTCTCTATAAGTTTCATTGCGAACCGAGCTAACTTGATAGATCGCTAGCGATCCACTGCTTCTAGCTTACTGACGATCCAATGGCTTGAGATGCTTTCCCTCGCCTTCCATTTTGAAATTCATGGAAATCTGGCAAAAGTGCATGGGTCGCTAGCGATCCATAGTGCATGGATCGCTAACGATCCGTGTACTTAGTGGATTTTCAAATTTTGCCTTTAGGATCGCGATTGTTATTTCATGTTGGTGTTCTTCATGTAATTTCGTAGCATGTTACCTTATTTTGATGACAATTCACATACTGGTTGCATTAGACTGTTGATTGAACTGGATGAATGCTTGCTTCTTAATTTAGCTAGCTCGGAATTCCATCAAACTTAGCCATTGTGCTTAGAATACCTATTGGACCATGATGCAAGTGGATTCATGACCCTACGAGCCAACATTGCAGATCGCCAGTGATCCATAGATGATGGATTGCTAGTGATCCATCACCTTTGCGCGTTCTAGCTTTCCTTTCATCTGATCTTCCTTGGTTAGTTTCTCTGGTCTTTTTGGTTGGCTCTTGAGTTATTCTGACTCGACCAAGCTATTCCAATTTCCTTTGGATTCTGCTGGGTTAAAAACTTGGATAACAAATTATATTTTGAAAATAATAAAGTTAATTAGATTTCATAAATCTTAATGTGAAGTTTAAGCCCAAGTGAGTAGTTTTGAAAATTGTATATTGCTTGTTGCATCGTAGACTCCATGAGTATTATTAGTGGTAGGAGAAATATATTGGCTTGATCATGTATGTAATTGGGTACCCGATTAGATAGAGGTACGTAGGCAATCATAAGTGATAGTGAAGTAGCCTCAATAATAACATAACATTTTTCTGCTTATTGTTTGATATATATCCTGTATTGATATATATATATTTCATGATTACTATCTTATTCCACATTTGACATGTATTGAGTTTGCAGGAATGACTATGTTGTCCCTCTCATCAAAGTTGTGCAACAGTAGATTTATTTGTGTTTGTATTTGGTATGTATTTAAGCACACCTCTAAAATAAATGATTACTTTGATAACTTTTATAATTGAAAGTTGTATCCTATACATTTAATTGCCAAAATACACTTTCTCAGACATGATCATATTACTCAAAATTTATGTGTCCAACTGTCTCGTTCAAGTGTTTAGGAACCCCTATCGAGTATGTTGGCTAGATGTCCCTACCAAAATCCTTAAAGCACTCAGCGAGCAATTTGCTGCATTCTTTTACGTACATATGTATGTACGTATGATGTATATGTTGAAAATTCCATTAACTTTACAATGCTTCCACCTATTATACTTAAAATACTATTTATACTTTTCCCAATTAGTTGTTTACACTTGCTTAAATGCTCTTTCCATTAACCGTAATATTTATAATCATCCAATGATTCATTAGCTATAATTCTTTAGTAATCTAATACCCATTTTTTTCCATTAGGCTAATTTGTGCTTATAAGGTTTATTCCCTATCCATGTTCTACGATTCATTTACAAAAGTGAGTTTGTAATCTATGGAGGGGTAGCTTGGCACATGACACCTAATTATACTAGGTTGAAGAACTCTTCTGATAAGAATGAGTAAGAAGCACTCGTATTAAAAAGATTCTGAATATGATGATTTTTAAAGAGAATAAACTTTGAAGGATGGATGTAATACTTCAATTTTGTCCAGAACCCTCCGCCGATTCAACCACATTTAGATTCCCTTCCTTATTCTTCCAGGCTAAAGTGGGACAAGAGGGGTAAAGCGACCCTTTTTCTTACAAAAGTTGACAAACTACTTGGTTAGGACACTCTTTAGCAAAATTCCCCTTGCCTCCACAATTGTAACACACCCCTGAGCCAGGTCGAGTACTCTGGGAAACATTAACTTGTTTCTATGCCTTCTTGTTGGGAAAGGATGACTCGGATTTGTTAGAAAACCATTACTTCTTCGAAAGAAACTTCTTCTTCTTACTAGGTGCTTCTTCACTTTTATCCTTTTCCACTTTCTCCAATCTAAGGGCAGTGACTACTAGCTTCCTGAAAGATTCATCCATCTTCAATCACAAATCTTTCATGAGATTCTCCCTAAGTCCATAAACGAATTTATGATTCTTCCTAGATGGAGTGTTGATATGCTTGACCCCATACTTAGATAAGGCTTCAAAAGTAGCTGCATACTCAAAAATGGATGATTTTCCATCCTTAAGATCAATAATCTTCCAAGTCAGAGAAACTTTCTCAAACACGAACACAAACTTCAATTCGAAGCTTTCCCGAAATTTCTCCTAGGCAATCGCTGACACCTCAATCTCCTATATCAATAATTCATACTAGTCGAGTGCTCTTGCCTTGAGTTGACTGGATGCTACCTGAACTCGATGCATATCGGATATACACATGTGGGAAAAGGTACTCTTACTTGTCCTAAGCTATGGCTAAACCTGTATAACACCCTTTGAGCCATTGAATGGCTTGCCCCTCAAATGGGTGATGTCCCCGTGCATGCATCCAAGACATGACTTACAGGGAGAAGGATCTGAAGTAGGACCGCTGGACTGGATGTTTTCGACAAGATCCTAGATTTGCTGAGCATACATAAATACTTCGCCCTAGCTGGAGCCAATGGATTGCCCAACATCAGAACCAGTTAATCTTTCGCCAGCCATTCCATTGAAATTCAAGAATTAAACTATTCGATAATAGATGTTAAACGAATGGATTACAACCCTTAGTCCTAAAGATGTCCCTTATTCCTAAAAGGAAGGAATTTTAATGACCTAACATAGACCCTAAAAGACTGTTTCTAAGACTTGCTTAGACCTGGATTTCCATACTCAATATCGTATATTATCCTGACCATAATTCCGGTACCAAACTGTAACGCCCCACCCCGAGACCCATGCTTACAAAGAATATTACCATGTAATACCGTTTGCTAGTGCGGAGAATAAGGCTGGTTATGATCGACTCTCGACAAATATTGCTTTAAGTGAATATTGCCACATCAATTGAGTAATATTTTTTTCGAAGTAGATATGACGTATCAAATACATGCTTAAAACAGTATTACGACAGTTATAATAATTACTTAGAACAACATAAGATATTTCAGCACTTATAATAACGGAGTACACAACAAAGAATATATACCATACACCGAAAAGATCAAATGAATATACACAAGGAGTTGCTTGCAAAAATAGTGATATGAGTACAACATGCCTTACATAATAGAAAACACCCAAGACAAAATGATATACATAAACTAGGTTTCTATCCTCGCATGAATATATACATAGTATAATTACATAGGACAGAGCAAAATAATACGGTGAAAGATAAGATATCATCCGAAGAGGTAGGCTTCAGGCTAGGCAAGCTCTAGGATCAACAGAAGAAACCTGAAAACAACCCGGTCAAACCTAAGTATTATTTAGAATAATAAACGTGCTAGTCTTGTACTGGTTTAAGCAATAAGATGGTATAACATGATGAACATACATAAACAGAACAAACGAACAATTAGTGCATATCCCTATCTAGTGCATGTTCATACACTATAATAAAACATATGTATTAATAATCTTGAGCTAGAGCAAATTATAAATACCTTATTGGTAACTCATAAGGGAATAGCCCCAAAATCTAGTATTAGGCACAAAATACATTTAGCATCAAAATCTTGAAATTTGCCAAAACAAGAAACTCATGAATAGCCCCACAAGGGAAAAACAGGAATTTGATGAAAACTCAAATCTCAAAATATAACTAAATAATGGAAAATGGCACCAAACAGAGACAAGCACTAGGTTATGTTTAACA
This sequence comes from Allium cepa, assembly GCA_030765085.1. Taxonomy (NCBI): domain Eukaryota; kingdom Viridiplantae; phylum Streptophyta; class Magnoliopsida; order Asparagales; family Amaryllidaceae; genus Allium; species Allium cepa. The sequence continues at coordinate 739,592,180 of CM060943.1, forward strand.
GAGACGAACCCAAAGGTAGCGCCTAATAGTAGACAGATCCAAAGGTCATGCCTAACAGAGACGCGCATGAGGCTACATATAACAAATACATACCCTAAGGTACCACCTAACTAGGGATGGATCCAAATATCATGCCTAATAGAAAAGAGCATGAGGCTATGTCTAACAGAGATGTGCCTAAAGGTAGCGCCTAACAGGAATTTTCACATACTCCTACTCAGTAACTAAGTGAATTTCACCAAATCATCCCATGCCGTCCTGTGAACACAACTCTTTACTAAGCGATCATAAACTCTACTTCGTAAAATAGAATTAATGATATAATAGAATATAATAAAAATGTTAAATCAGACGAGTCCAGAAATAACCGATAAAGTAAATGCAAGCGTTCCATACCATTTATTTTACTAAACCGTTTAATTAAATTTTTAATCCAACCGGGATAATAGTTTATGTTGAAATTAGTTTGAAAATTCCTTTTTAAAGATTTGTTTACATAAAAAATTTGATAATATTTGAAATAAGATTTATATAAATTATGTATATATAGGGAACCAGTTAGGAAGACGTTTTTAATATATTTGCTTTCGAAAAGGATATTCATAACTTGAAATCACTTTTACACATAATAATAACAAAAAATTTAGAAGACACTTATTTGAAATATATTTGAAACCAAATCAGTAAGACCATGTGATTTGAAAATAATAATTATCAAAACTATTTCCATGAATCATTGAAAACAGCTATAAATTTATTCAAGCTATAAGTAAGAATTTATTCTAAACCACCATTCATTGCAAACAGAACCCAATAGGAGAATCAAAGTATAAGTAATGGATAGCATTTGGAAATGTCAAGAACACCGGAATATTACAAGGAAAACTAGAGAAAGAAATACAAACAAAACGGAAACTCAAACGGGTAGAAATTTAGCTGCCTAGAGCATACAGTGCTCTAGGTACTAGGTTAGTTGACTAAACCCATGGGTTCAATCGACTAGACGTATGACCTAGAGCTTATTGCTCTAAGTTGTCTTGTTCAATCGACTGAATGCAAATTCTTGGAGCTATATCCAATGAATGAACGAATTTTTTGAAATATAAATTCAAATAAGATATTATTCTTATTAATTTTGGGTTAATAACAACAATTAGCTTTATTACCAATTAATTTTCCCAAAGTCTAAAATTAATGATAGCAATGGTTAGATTACAACATCAATTTAGTTTTAAAACACTAATTTCATTAGTAACAAATTAATTCTTCATCCATTTTATTTCTAATTTACATGCTAAAATGATTTATCACATATTTACATCACATTTTCCAACTGAAAAAATTATTTCATTTAATCTTTAATTTATCGCAAGAATTAACTTTTTTACGACCAATTTAGATTCTACTAAAAGCCATAGCCTTCATTTGTTAGCTCAAATACCACTCAATTATCATAACCATAAATATAAATTTATTTCAGTTAAACTCTAGTCACATAAGGATCAATTTATCTATTTCAATTTTTTTAACCAAAAGATTTCTATCCTTATGATCTTTTAATTAATTATGTATAATACATAATCAAAAGTCATTAACTCAACCTTTATTCTTATTTGATCCAATTAATATCATTTACTAGTCTTTCAAATGGAATTTGCATAATTTACAAAATTATGCGAATGATCACAATCCCATTTTTATGACCAACTCTACTCTAAGTTTTGGGATAAACTTTCGGTAAATCCAAATTGAACCTCCTTATCATTATCTAAACTTCTGTTTGAATTAAATAATTACTTACATTAGTATGCCTTAAACCAGGGTTGTTACAATAGTGCATCTGCATCTATTAGTTTTGGGCATCAGAATAAGGGATATTACATCAAACGTTTATTAATTGCTTATATACTCCACTCAATCCATACTATGTATTTCTATGCAACAAGTTTGATGAATAACTAGAAAAGTATTACCGAAAGCTAAGTAGTTAAAGCACCGCTAATTCTTCGTATAACGTGTAACATTCTGTGACCGCCATGCTATTTGAATTTAGCAAGGTTAAACGGTAGATCCATTTTAAGCCTCACTATTTTTCAATACCCCTCATATGGAATATCACTGAATCCACTATACTTTGGACACTATTATATATATATATATATATATATATATATATATATATATATTATACATAATAAAAGATACGAGAATGCACTATACTATAGGCACTTTCATAGGTATAATAGCATCTCCTTATATGGAATATCTTAGTATATATCGTGATGGGTAAGTGACTGTACATAAGAAATGATGTCCTAGGTAGAGTCAAATCTCATATGAGTATAAATAATACATGCCTATCTATAACACATAGTGAAACCAGATAGAGACTAACAACACGTTGCCTTCTTAGGAGCCTTACATGTGTTCTTCTGACATTGCTCCTACAAACATCGGTTACCTTACCCCTCAGCATTATGACAAGATCCACCTTTGTGCACTTTTATTCGAGGACACTACACAGTCACAGTATGGCACATGCCCTTATAGGTAATTGACTACTGCCCTAGGTGACATAGGAGCAAACACACATATGTCGAGACACGGCAAGAGGCCCAAACAGGACTATATATATATATATATATATATATATATATAATGGTGTCATAGATTCGAGGTGCGACTACCGCGATAGACCACCAGGGTGGATACTTGCCAATCAGGTTCACTTTCGAAACATAAAGGAAGATGGACAAGGTAGATGGACACATCATATCTGTACTCAATAGCTAACACATAACTCCACATGAATACCGACACATCACTTATAGGTACATGGCTCGATACAATCATCGACACATGGCTTGATACAATAGTCGACTCATGTCTCGGTATAATCACAGACCCAAAGATATATAAAAGACTTACCACAATGAATGTCTCCATAAATCCCCGTCTCATGAGTGTCATCTACTTACAATGAATAACTGACTAAATATCACATTGACATCCCATACCACCGCATGATACTCAAACATTTATTCATTGCTTTTAAACTCCACTCAATCCATACTATGTGTTTCTATGTAATAATTACGATGAATAACCGGAGAAGTATTACCGAAAGTCCCATACCAGATGGTGTCACTAAACCCTTTACTCAAATTTCTCATCACAAAAAAATAACTAATAAATAATAATATTCAAAGTAACTGAATAATATACATTATGATTGAAAACATAATATTATTCTATCTAAAGTAAACTTTATTTAATAGATTAGTATAAGATAATGTCCGATTAAATATATTTATACGCCATAGAATTCCTTTTTAAGCCTAGTATGTAAGTTATATAATCTTCACAAATTTATATTAGTACATTCAGTAATTTATAAATAAGAATTTACTAATTTATTCAGTTTTCCACTTAAATAGTACTATTAAATTAACTTTAAACTTTAAATTTTATTTACATTCATATATATTATACAAGTACATATATTAGAATTTAAGTATATCTATTATGTATATTTATTTTAGTTTATTTTATATTTTATTATATGTAAATATATATATGTACATTTTAGTTTAAGTATGTATAACTGATACTTTTACACACACACATGTAAGATTGCGCACACATAGGCACACACAAGATTACTTACATACATGCACACGGTGCACAGGTCATCTTTGACCAACCTACCTATTAAGCCATGTATGGAGCAAACTACATTCCAGGTTTTGCATCCTTCAATCGATTCTGATCCCCTTCTTTGACTCCTTCCTATACATATTTGGTTCTTGATATATATCCTACCTATTTATCCATATATGCAAGCTAATATGAAATGAATTCAATTTATAAAGAAGGATATAAATGGAGATACACAGAAATGTATATATATGCACATAATATATTCCTAACTCATAACTAAATTAATCAAGCTTAGACATAGTTGTAAATGTTAGAACACTCACCTTGATTGAAGAATTCCAATAACAAAACTAGCTTCTCCTTACTGCTCCTCTTTGATCACTTACTATAATTAACTTCTTTCTCAAAGTGATGAAAAAAAATCCTTAATTTCAATGTGACGTAGAGCTATCAAGAGGCTAATATTTGAATTTATTATAATTTATAGATTTTATGTGAATTTACTTTATTTTTTGGCGAGGCAGGGTATGCGTAAGTTAATGATTTTTTCTAAAGCCAATAAATGAATACATTTGAGTTATATTTATAGATGGGGAAGAGAAGTCCAGAAGTTGAAATCTCTAGAAATAGAGAATTTAGGATTGTTTGAACCAAAAATGGTACAAACACCCAGAAGTTTATGTATAGAACAAAATATAAAGGAATGTAAATGAAAAGTGAGAAATAAACAAAATACAATCGTTTATAGTTATTCCACAAAGCAAGGCCTATGTTCACTTGAAGATTTTATTGCTTATACCCAACCTAAAGGTAGAATTCTTAGGCGTCGGTATAACTCTGATGCTTGGATTTTTTTAATTACAATAATATAGGTCGGGAAGAACTAGAGCCAAAAAGAACCTAAAAAGTGAGCCCTACCTTCCTATTTATAGAGGTAGGGAGCTTAATATCTCATACAAAATATCTTCTAGCCATTTTACACGATTTAGATCAATTCTCCCAAGAAAATAGACGCCACATCATCAGTTTATAGGGGTTGGTACTGATCCATAGGTGGGGATCAGTACTGATCCCCAAGTTTGCAAAAATGGTCATCTTCGACTCTTCACCTTGAATTGTCTTGTGGTTAGCTTTGTGATTTCATGGTTGTTTACACCAATATTAGCTTGTTTCTAAGTTCAAATGATGAAGTTGTGGAAGAGCAAAAATTGAAGTTTCAAGTGTTCATGGAGATTGATTGAGAATTACATTAAGTCAACTAAACGACTTCGCAAATAGGCTTTTGCATGAAGTAAGCATATAGGCAGGAGATAGGGTCCACCTGAGGTGGAATTGGAGTTGGTACCGACCTATAGAGTGGGGTCGGTATCGATCTCCAACTTGGAGGGTTCCACTATTGTCTTGCTTTGAGTTGTTCTTGCATTGACCTTGTGACTCTATCTATGCTTGGTTTTTGAACTCTTGGGCTATCTCTCTAGGCTCCTTGCCTCGATAACTCCTAGTTTGATCCGTCCAGTTTGTCCGAACATTGCTTGGTTAAAAGGTTGGAAACACCTAACCTCCAAAGTATGTCTCATTTCCAGCATGATGTGCTTTGAATCGAGACAAGTTGGAATTGCTGTGAAGGACTCCAATCTATGTTTCAAATAGTGGTTATTTTCATATAAATTGATTCCATGAAAAGTTAGGTAGATAGTTATCCGCCATGATGCTCCGCCAATATATGGAATTATAATTTTGGAACGTTATCTCGTAATCTTTCATTTTAGGCTCAATGATTTTGAGCTAGTTCCTTTCATGGATCATTCAAGTTTGAATTCGCTTTTCCTTTGACTCTGGTTGTCGTGTATTGGATATGCATGCACACATTCCATATTTCGTGCACACATGTCCATATACACATATCATACAATGCTTATATAAATAATTATTACCATTATTATTTTTTATTATTTTGTTGGGACTGGGCGACGACTCTTGACTTGGAATATTTTCCAAGTTTCTGCCTAAGAATACGGGTTCCATTAGGTATATAACGTAAAATCTTCGCTCGTTTATTTTCCAATTAGTCCAAGCTTTGACCTTCGACTATCAAAAACTTCAGTTCCTAAATTGAATCTCGCCTTCTCTTGAGCCTTAGACCACCACCGCATATCGCCACTAGCCTTTGACATCGCCTACCTCACCGTGACCAAACTTGGCTCACATATCCATATCCTCAGCCCCACCTTGCAACTGAAACCAACCCTAAAACCAATCTTGAACCATGCTAGGTAGGTAAGGCATGAACGAACAGTTGTAAACTTAGATGTGGATGGAAACTAGTGTCAGCGGGGGTGGTTTGGAAAGTGGTGAGGGTGGAAGTAGAAGAAGAAGGAGAGAATATTGTTAGATTTAACTCCAACACTCAGGCAAATTTTCATCAATCTCAAGTTTATAAGAAAACTCTGTTTTGTGAATTTGTGTTGAAATCCTTCTTCATCTCAAAGCATTTCCAAAACATGATCGATAACATAAAGCTTGTCGGGACGATCAACGATGACGGTCACGTGAGCGATATCATGAATTTAAGAATGAACTACTAAAATAAACAGCTAAATAGTATCGAAAATATGAGCTGCACAACACTGCACTAGAATTCACGTTAGAATGAGGGGTACGGCTTGTAATCAATCTTCTAATGTTGATTACCTATCGAGTTTTTTATATAGAAATGGATCAGAGACGTTCCAAAGGTCATGATATGCAAGCCACAGGCACATCCACATTAAGATACGTTGAATCTGATGTCGAGTCAAAATCAACTATGACTCCACATACACAACAAACTATGACAAAGCATGTACAACAACAAGAAAATCCACAAGTGGAATAGCAAATTCAAAACAATCCGTTTGGGTTGGCATATGGGCCAGAAGTAGATCTTCCACCCGACATTCTCGAGGATAATGTAATTGTAAACGATCCTATCAATTCTGTCACCTCCAAAGTCGACGAAGGATCCCTTTGAAGAATATGCAACAAAAATGGAATTCCATTCGATGATGTCTTGGTCCTATCTCATGATCAAAGAGCATACAATCACCCAAAAGGATATATTTCCTACAATATGTACATGTGCTTGGCGAACTGCATCCCATCGTTCAACCAATTCGTCCATCGAGTTCTAAATTTTATGAGGCTAGCCCCAACACTGTTGCACCCAAATAGCTATGTGTTTCTCCTTGGCACATATATGGTCTTCACGGAACACTTACATCGAGCGTCCAAGATGAGGAGATTTGATACACACACATAGAGCGTCAAAAGCCAAAAAGAAAATCCATCTTTGATTTACTTAGAACCAATTAAGGGTTACAGAGTGGTTACTGGGGAATGGAATAAGTTGAGCTACTTCAAAACCGAGTGGTTCTGTGTCAGCTTTTCGCCCGGGTTTGCATGCAGATGGCTGTCCGAACGTAAGTTCCTCTCCATGTGCATTATATGAATTTGGTTAATAGTATGCGGTTTTAACTTATATCCTTGCTTTGTTATCCATATGTTCCAATGAGTCCCAATAACTCATGCTTTCAAATGTCGTCATTACTCTTATGGCAGTTCAAGTGGGAGACAGAGATATCAACACTCTCTTGTCATCTTCTTGCCTACAACTTTTTAGAAGAGAGATGCAATACTAGCATTGTCTAAATAACTTTCAGTGACGATGAAGATAATGACAAGAACCCACTAGAAGGTAGTGAGGTTAATATAGATTTGCTCCTAGACCCAAGTCCTGGGGCTGGAGTTGAAGAAAATACTGGACAAGTACCAGAAGACATCGGGAATGGGAAATTATTGGTGAAAGCGGCGAGGCTGGTCAGGGTAACATCGATGCGGGTCATAAGTCTCTTCCTAAAAAATCTAAGGAAGATCAATCGCCAGCTCCAAAGAAGAGGTTAATCATAAAAGTATCCAAAGCGCAGACTTCTACCATCCCTCACTAGCCACATATGCGTAGAAAACTCCATCTTTTCCTTCGATAGGCACATTCGCTGGCTTATGGCCAATTCATATCTAGTTTAGTTCTTTCGATGTCGGTAATAGTAGTATCAAAGGCATCGACTCCCCTATCCACGTCGATAAGGAATTTATCTCTACCAGTATGGGAGAGGTTTCTCCCGAGAGTAAAGCTCTAGTTTACCAATATGGGAGGGGTTACTCCTAAGAGTAAAACTCTAGTTTAGATCCATCGAGGGGACACTATGACAATCATGCCCTTGTGCAGTTCACAACACTTGCACTTGACTTATGTCATTGCTTATTGGATTTAACTTATTCTCGTTTTCCTTGCAGGATCCATGAAGAAAATGAAATAGATATATCGATCCTTGAAGGAGAAAGCATCCTAAGTGTAAAGTTCTCGGTCGAGTTCGTACCACTAGGGAAGTGGTCGCGATTATGAGTCAGCCAACCATTCTATCCAAGACAAAGATGATCGAGATAGAAGCAATTACGATAGAGACAGCTCCTCACATGATTCTATTATAAAATTTTTCCTAGGTCTAGATCACCTCCTCCTAGACGTTTAGACAGGCAACCTGATCTTTACATTGACATACCACCAGGTGATGCTTCTTATGCTTTTCTTCCAACTTCCACCTATGTTCAACCTCTATTGCCATCTCAATCCAATCAATCCTTCGACCGTAGGAAACATAAGAGTTGCTCCGAAACTTCCCAACATAGGCCGAGCAAAGAAACTGCTATAATCCCACCTATCTCTACGAAGGAACAGCTTGTGGCCAATGCCCGAATGGGCAAACTAAAAGAAGAATTTCCAAACATTTTTTTTAATGGTTTTATATTTGTGCCTAACTTAAAAAGAATCCCAACTGAAGTACAAAAGATGACCATTAAATGCGTGATCGACGTTCACAATCAGTGTAATGAATGATAGAAGTTAGCTAAGAAAATTTCTAAAGTCTCTAGAGATAGGCAGCTAGAGGTCAACACTCAGAAACTCATTGAAGCAGACAATAAGAGAATCATTGCTAGTCTCGATGCTGAAGTTGAGAAACTAAGGATATCCCAAGCCAAAGCTAAGAAGAAAGCCAAGGAGGCCTTCAAGGCACTCAAAGAGGAGCGGGTTAAGCATCGAGATGAAATGGAGAAAGCTTTCCACCGAAGCCATGCTTTGGTAATGGAGAGGAATACCGCAAATAGAAATACGGCTGAGCTGAAAACCAAGCTAAAGCATAAAACAAAAGAAAATGATGACGTGCTCCAACTAGCTTAGATTTATTGTGATGAACTGATCGATGCTAGGGAGAAAAGAGATAAAGCGCTCCTGCAATGCACTCGTCAAAAGAGAAGTTCGAGGCCCCAAAATAAGGGGTAGAAGAGCATGTGATGGAGAAGTTTGAACCTCTACTAAACCAATCTAATGCCAGCATGCTCAAATTCTAAAATCTTGAGTGGTTCAAAGATGATTATCTCAAAATCCTCACCTTTTCCTGGGAGCGGATTGTTGAAGAAGAAATTTTTTTCCACGAAGGTGGCGATGTAGACTTAGAGCAGATGGAGAGAGAAGTCTTGGTAGGAGATGAGCCCAAGATTTCGAAAGATGGGCAGCTTATCCATCATTTGGAGCTTGCCTTGATAGTGCATGAAGACTTTGGCGATGACTCCAGATCAGCACCACATGATGCTATTGCCATCCAAACACTCGTGTCCCAGGCTGCTCTAATGCCTGGGTATGATCCCGAGAGGCCTAAGAACTACATGCCTACCATTCTCTCTCTGATTCCTGAGGGAAACTTCGGTGGCACTCCAGCGTGCAAAGAATTCCAAATTAAAGAAGGTATCTCAATGACTTTCCCTTTATTCTAGAAAGTTGATGTGTCACCTATTAACATAGCTAATCTCTCTTTCTTTGTTCTTAAGCTTCATGTCATCCCCATGTTGCTTCGCTTTCCGACAAGGACTCTCAACTAGGAGTACAAGTGGCTGTAACAGAATCAGTTACGATTAACATATCAACAACGATTGCAACCATCCTGGTTGAAGATACTCCCAGCCTTGAAGAGTAGATGATCGATGCTTTGTTAGATGAAGGAGCTGGTGGAACTCTGGAAACTCAGATTGATGAAGACATTGTTTTTACTGGGGTCTCAAAGCCCTTGACGGGTCCCACCATGCATGAGCTTGAGCAAGAACTTGAGAAAAACATCCTCCTTGCCATGGAGGTCTAGCAGGAGAAACTTGAAGTTATTCCTCCTCCACTATCCATTTCCTTTCTTAAGCAAACTATCTTCGCTCCGGCTTCGCCAGGTAGAACACAAAGCGTGTCTGCTGGATGGTCGTGGAGCACTCCATCTAAGGGGAAAGGAAGTGGGGGAAAAGAGGAAAAAGGAAAGGTAAGAGGCAATGCATCTCTCGGTGAAAAAAGAAGCAAAGGAGAACAAAATCAAAGAAGTGAGCGCTGGTTTATTTAGCATAGATAGACTTACTTATTTGTAATAGTTGCAGTTTATTTTGGTTTTTGATTGACTTTGTGTGGGTTTGGCCCTCGCTTTTGCTTTTTTGTTTCTCGTGTTAATAATACTTGTACTTAGCTTTCATGATTTCATATGAATAACAAAGGTTGTTCCGTTAACTCCTTGTATGGATTTGTCTAAGTACTTGAGTAATATGTTTTCCATTCAATGTACTTGCGATCTATTCCTTTTAGCTATTATTGTAGGACCGAATCCTTTATCCCATTGTTGTAATTTACTGGCCTTTCATCGTTCTTGAGAACACAAAGTTATTATTGAAGTGCCAAGCTCTGGGCATTAGTTCGAGTTAACCACTTAGAACAGCAGTTCGGGTACCCTTTTCTAGGATCACGATTTCCATTTCATTCTTGAGAACAAAAGGTTATTATTGAAGTGCCAAGCTCTGGGCATTAGTTCGAGTTAACCTCTTAGAACAGCGGTACGAGTACCCTTTTCTAGGATCACAATATCCAATTGCACCGAACACCATGCACTAATTTAGATTAACTTATCATTGTTCCCATAACCTCTTCTAGGATGTACACTTCCAATCGCACCTAATTTCGGGTGTCGATTCAAAGTTTGTAAGAAAGATCCCGCCTTACGCCATGCGTGGACATTTGGCTTTGCCTACTTCGGCTAGAGCATTAAGAGTTGGATGATCATCTTATGCCCACTTTAGTTTATACTCCTGCCCCCAATCCGAGGACTAGAGTCGAGTAAGTGAATGGTCGTATCACCTTTATTTCGATTTATAGTCCTACCTCCACATCAAGGGTGAGAGTTTGTGCATGGACGGTCATGTCACATTTGGTTTGATTTTATACTCCTGCCCTCAATTTAAGAATAAGAGTTGGCCAATGGATGGTCGGTTCAAATTCATTTTAGCTTATACTCCTGCCCTTATATCAGAAGCGAGAGTTATCTAGTATCTATCTCTTGATACTGTAAAGAACTTTGAGGGTTCGATTATGAACCATGGACGTTTTAGTTGGCACCAAACTCTAGGTACCTACATACCTGTTGTATTACATGGCTCTAGCCAATTATTTACGAATTTATTTCGAAGTGAAATAGCGCGTAAGTACTCGCTATTCCATGCCCTTGGGAGAAAATGTCATTTGTCGTCGTGAGCCTAAAAGTTCCATCTCCAAGCTTCTTCTCTATTGCATGCGGACCTTCCTAGGACAGGCCCAAGTTTCAGGGAAAGGAAGATTCATTTTCAAACTAGGTCGCCAACTTCAAAGGTCCTATTTTTGATCTTAGTGTTGTAATTTCGTGCTTCTTATCAATCATATTAAGAGACTCTAGCAGGAGTTGCTTATTAGTTTATGGAGTGAATCAATGGATTAGAAGGTACTTCCAATTCAACGGGAATCATCGCCTCTGACTTGTAAGTTAGAGCGAATAGAGAGTGGCCAGTCATTGACTTGTGAGTTGTTCAATAAGCCCATGGTACTAATGGAAGTTCATCGATCCATATGCCCTTGGACTTTTCCAACCACTTCTTAAGAATGGATTTGATAATCTTATTCATAGCTTCAACCTGGCTGTTCCCTTAGGATGTGCCACTGCGGCAAATCCCTTCTCTATGCAATGCCGGCATCAGAAATTTTAGAACTCGGTACTATCGAATTGGGTCCCGTTATCGATAATGATTGCCTGTGGAACTCCAAATTGGAAGATGATCTTTTTAACAACAAAATAGATTACTTTCTTTATGGTGATCGTGAATAACGGCTCTGTCTTAGCCCATTTAGTGAAGTAATCAACTATAATGATGGCGTACTTCACACCACCTTTAGATTCGGCAACACACTGGTGAAACCAATCCCCCAAATTGCAAATGGCCAAGGACTGACCATTTGAGTAATCTCCATTGTGGGGCTCTCTGTATTAACTTGTCGCACTTTTGGGTATAATCAACTACATCTCGGTTGATAGTTGGCCATAAGTAGCTACAGCGAGGGAACTTCTTCACTAGAGATTTCCCCTTGGTGTGATCGCCACTGGCCCTTCCATGAACCTCTCTTAGGACCTGCTTGGCCTCAACCTGAGCGACAAACCGAAGCATGGGGACAAAGAAACCCTTTCTGCAAAGTACTCCTTGCTGAAGGATATATCTTGAAGCTTTGCGAAGGAGCTTTCGTCGCTTGTTCCTTCTCTCCAGAAGGATTCCTCTATATAAATAATTTCAAATCGGAGTTATCCATGACTTCTTTTTAGACTCGGTCCCTAAGATCCAATCGACATCCATCTGGTCAATGCTCAAAGCCGAAAGTAATTCCATTGAAACCAAGCCCTTGAGTTGCGCATCTTTGGAGCTAGCCAGTTTAGCTAATGAATCGACCTTCTCGTTCTCCTCTCTGAGAATATGAGTGATTGTATAATTTTCAATGTCAACGAGCAGCTTGAGGACTCGGTTTAGATAAAGAGCTAGTATTACTTACTTTGCTTGAAGCTCTTTCCGAACTTGACAAATAACCAGCTAGGAGCCATAGAAAATATGTAAGGTCTTTAATCCTAGGTCTTTGGCAATCTTGAGTCCTACAATTAGGGCCATGTATTCATATTCATTGTTAGTTGTCGGAAAGTCAAGCTTTAAGTCGTAGCAGATTGGGTGTTCTTCGCAAGTAACAAGTACAACTCCAACATCTGAACACCATTTATTAGATGCACCATCCGTGTACATCTTCCATCTAGTTTCTTTCTCTCCACTGCCCTTTGAAGGATCATCTCGTGTAGTGAACTTAGAGATGAAATTCGCAAGGCCTAACCCTGATTGCTTTCTGAAGGTGATAAGTTATGGTGTATTAGCTTGATTCAATGTTCCATCTCAACAGCCTCTCAAAATTCTCAAGTCGTTGTAAGACGTGTCGCAAAGACTAGTGAACAAGAACTTTGATTAGATGAGCCTAGAAATAAGGGCGGAGCTTTTTCGAAGCGATCAAAAGATGGATGCGAGCTTTTCTAGCTTTTGATAGTTTCATTCTATTCCCATTAATCGCTCACTGACATAATAGACCAGTTTTTGGAAACGAGATTCCTCACATACAAGTGCGACGCCCAATGCATGCACCACGACTACCTAGAATATAAATAAGTCCTTATCATCTACTGACTTCGAAAGGATGAGGGTCTTCCAAGTGATCCACTAGAGCTTGGAATGCGTCTTTACCCTTGCGATTCCATTCGAAGTTCCTTTTTCCCTTCTTAATAACCTCGAAGAAAGGGATGCATTTATCTATGGCTCTGGAAATGAATTGACCTAGGCGACCTTCCCGTTTAAGCTTTCGACCTCATTGATTGACTTTGGGGATTTGATTTTCCTTGGTGCCTTGATCTTTTGTGGGTTGGCTTCAATCCCATGGAGTTTACAATGAAACCTAAGAATTTCTCGAACGCAATGTAAAAAGAGCATTTCAAGGGATTGAGCTTCATTTCCTTATTTCGCAGGATAGCAGACATCTCCGCTAAATCATTAACATGGTTTGCTAAATGATGCTACTTCACGAGCATATCATCCATGTAGGCTTCCAATGAACGTCCAATTTGATCTTTAAATATACTGTTTACAAGCCTTTAGTAAGCTTCTCCCACATTCTTTAATCCAAATGTCATGAATAGGTAGCAATATAATTCAAGGTCGGTTATGAAGCTGATGTGCTCCTAATCTGGGGCATGCTCCGGCATTTGGTTGAAAGTAGCTCATGTCCAGCAGTTGAGTCCACTAATTGATCGATCCTCAGAAGTGGGAAGCTATCTTTTGGGCACACCTTATTCAAATCAGAATAGTCAATGCATGTCCTCTACTTCCTACTAGCTTTCCTCACTAGGAAAAAGTTAGATAACCACTTTGGGTTTAAGGCATCAAGGATAAAGCCGTTGTCTTTTAGCTTATCCACCACTTCTTTGAGGGCACTAGATCTTTTCGGACTCAGACTGTGGAATTTTTATTTTATTAGAATGCATTAAGGATTTATATTTAATGCATGGCTCACTATCTCTGGCAAGATGCAACACATATCGGAGTGAGTCTAGGCAAATACATCTAGGTTTGCCCGAAGAAAACCAACCAACTCCTTCATCACCCTTTGCGTCGAGGTGCAATCCAACCTTTATGACCCGATTCGGATCATTCCGTCTGACTGGAATAGGAAGCGTCAACTCGACGGGAGCTAGTCTTCCACCTTCTAGATCTTTATGTCGGTACATGTCACCATGGAACTAACTGGGTTGCCTGACTGAGCCGGGGCTCGGGCTGTAGTTGCTATATGTCCAAAACTTTAATGTAGAGGGTCCCCTTTATATTTTTTCCTTCCTCCCTTCATCTTGTCACCTTTGGCTCGGCGACGTAGAATTCGCAGTCACCTGATATCCTTGGATAATCCCTAAGTCATTCTCTGTAGGAAACTTCATAGTCAAACACCAAGGTACTATAGCCGCTCTTAACTCAGCCAAGGCCAACTTATCTAGAAATGCATTGTAGGCTGAGTAAATGTCCAACACCAAAAAAGGCATGACACGAACTCGCTTGCGGTCGCCTTCGCCAACAAATCCTATGGCCGTAGTAGCTATCCTATTGAACCCTTATATTCGAGACTTACAATGTTTCAAATACTTCTCTTCCAGCATCATTTGGTCATAATCTCTCTTGAACAAGATATTGACTGAACTCCCACAGTCAATGAGCACCTTTCGAGTAATAGCAGGATTAATCGTGACTGTGATCACAAGTGGGTCAATCGTTAAAGCTTCTACTCCATCGACATCTCTATTTCGAAAAACAATATCATCATCCATCCATTTGCATTGTTTTACTGAAGTGCCCTCCTCAACAGCATAGCAACCGTCACTCTCTGCATGTCTAATAGCACCAACATACCTGCCATCTCCGCTAGACTTTTACTAGCAGGGTGTGGCCCGCCAATGATAGTATCATCGCCAATCATTCTTCTGGCCGCCTGAATGCATCAGCATCAGGCTCCACTTACCCCTATTGGGAAGATGACCCATAGGCGTTAGAGTTTCCTTGCCAGCCATCTAGCAGGGCTTTCACATGCTGCTACAACTTTTTCTTTCAAATCAACTCTTCAATCATATCTTGCAGGTGTTTGCACTAGTTGGTATTATGACCATGATTTTCATGTAATCTGAAGAACTTACCTGACTTTCTTTCCTTCTCGGTCGAATCTCTTGGAATTGACTTTCTGTACTGCTTAATGTTTTGAGTTGCCAAGTGATGTTTTCTAATGGGTTTTTCAGTTAAGTATAACTATCATATTTAGGTGTCCTAATATGATTTCTGTTATATGGCTTCTTCTTCTTAGCCCCATCATCATTTCGTTTTTTGATTATTTCTTTGGTTGCCAACACCACATCCACACTCTTGGAACTTCCTCCAAATTGCTTTACGGCAACATTGCTTTGTATCACTTCATTTGAATTTCCAAAATCAGTCCTTTGTGGACGTTTCTTTGCTTCCTCCAAGCATAAATATTCATTAGCCTTCCTATAGAATGCATCCATGGTTTATGGGGACTTCCTTTCCAACCATTCTCCATATTGGGATAAATCCCCTTAATCAATGCTATCAATATTATGCCATCCTTAGAATCTGTAACTTCTGTCAAAATCGTGTGGAATCAATTCAAGAAATCCTTCAACAACCCTCCATGGGCTTGGAAGAAGTTTGACAAAGACATCACATGCTTTGGACGTGCACTATGCAAACATATCTATTCTACAAACTTTTCAATAACTCAGCAAATGATGACATAGACCTCGATGGAAGTCGAGTGAACCACATCGTAGCTATTCCTCCTAAGAAAATTAGGAAACAACGACATTTCATGACATTGGGAGCTATGGTTGAATTCACATTCCATTCGTTTCTAATTAAGGTTGTCTACGGTCCGTCGTTCCTTCATACAAAGACATATTTGGCATTACGAATCTCTAAGGGTATATCCCACATAGAATGTTCTCTATAAACGGATTCCAGCTGGGAGAGGTACCCTATTCATTGTTACTCCTGAAATGATTTTTGCTAATAGGTCTACTAACCATATCTTCAAAGTAGTCTGGATCAACATGTTCGATTGAACGGTGGTAATCGGGCTCCGCTTCGAGTGTTCCTCGTGATGAACACTCTTGGCTCAGCTCTCGATACTTAGGTTCTCCAGCCATTGGGAGATTCATTCATCCTGTAGTCCCCCTATCTGATTAGTGTAAACAAGATCATTAACAGCAGCATGATTCGTCATATCATAACCATTAAAAGCGCATCCTAAAGCCAAGTCCTTCCCACCTTCCAATGGATGTGATCTAGGCCCACCATTAGAGGGATCGGTACCGACCCCTGACCATGGGTCGGTACCGATCCCCAAAATTTGAGCCTTGGGATCATCCTCTTCCTACGATTTTTCTGCAGCATTTAGAGTACTTTTCATCTTCTTGTCCAACCATCTCTGCGCAAATAACGAGGAATTTCAGTTGAAGAACTAGAGTCGCTTCTACTCCTTCTATAGCTGTTTTGAGTTAGCTCATTCAATAGTCTCATGCTTTTCTTCATTGCCTGATTCATCTCATTCTAACTAGCCTGGAATATATCTTCCATCTGCTTCATCATCACATCCATCTCTATTCTAGTCACGATGTCAGTTGGAGTCTGGATCTCCATTTGACTAGGTTCGAAAACTCCATCTCCTTGCCGAGGATTTTGATTCTCAACTTTAGTAGTTGCTCTTGAGTTAGTGGAACGGTCTCTTCTTGATAAGGCCATGGCATAAATATTTTAGTAGATCCTTACGAATCTATGTTGTAGAATTAAAAGTTGAGAAATTGGATCTATCTTTTGGATATAGGAATTCCAATAGTAGATGATGGATCCTAGAAGCTTGAGAATCTGATTTTCTCACTGAAAGCGCCAAAATGTTTGAACCAAATATGATAAACACCCAGAAGTTCATGTGGTGAATAAAATATGAAGAAATGTAAATAAAACATGAGAAACAAACAAGACGCAATCATTTGTAGTGGTTTGAAAAAGCAACATCTACATCAACTTTAAGATTTTATTACTTATATCTGACTTGGAGGCGGAAGTTCTTAGGGGTCGGTACAACTATGGCACTTAGATTTTCCAAATTACAGAACATAGAGAAGGGAAGAACAAGAGCCAAAATGATCCCAAAAAATGAGCCATGCCTTCCTATTTATAAAAGTAAATAGCCTAATATCTCGCATAAAATATCTCCTAGCTGTTGTACATGATTTAGACTAATTATCCAAAAAAACAAGTGCCACATCATCAGTTGATAGGAGTCGATACCGATCCATAGGTATGGATCGATAGTAATCCTCAAGTTTGAAAAAATGACCATCTTCGACTCTTCATCTCAGATCGTCTTGTGGCTAGCTTCACGATTCCATGGTTGATTGTATCAATGTTAGCTTGTTTTAGAGTCCAAATGATTGTGTTATGGAACATAAAAGTTGAAGGTCCAAGTGTTCGTGGAGATCGATGGAGAATTACATTGAATCAATAAAACGACTTTGGAAATAGGTTTTTGGTATCAAATAAGCCATGTATGCAGGAGATAGGGTTGACTTAAGGTGGAATTAGGAGTCGGCACAGAACCATAGGGTGGGGTAGGTACCGATCCCCAACTTAGGGTTCCCACCATTGTCTTGCTTTGAGTTGTTTTTGTATCGGCCTTGTGACTTTGTTTGTGCTTGAATTCTGAACTCCTGGGCTATCTCTTTGGAATTTCTTTCTTGATAATTCCGAGTTTGATCCATCCAATTTGTCCGAACATTGCTTAGTCAAAAGGTTGGATAACAAAGATATTTGATTTTTTTGGGGTTTGAGTTGTTGGGCTTGAGCAAGTTGGGCCTTGATTTCATTTTGATTTGTTTTCTTTCTTCCTTTCCTTTTCTTACTTCATAAACCAACTATATTCATGCCCATTTCTTAAATTAATTCTATCATGCTAAATTATTTTCTAATAATTCATTCCATTATTTTTTTACAAAAATTATTTTCTATAATTTTAATTTATTTAATTAATCATTTTATTTAAATTATCAACTAATTAGTATCGCGCAAGTTCCTACACTCATCAGTATTATGACCGTGAGTCTCATTGAATCTACCGAACTTGCCCGACTTCCTCTCCTTCTTGGTTGACACCCTGGAAGCCGATTTCCAATATGCTTCAGTATTCTAAATAGCCAGATAAATGTTCTCTGTTGAGTTGTTCAGTTCAGTATAACTATCATACCTAGGAGTCTGAAAAAATTTCAATTATCCGGCTTACGCTTCTTGACCCCATCATTGTTCTGTTTTCAACCTTCATTCCGATTTCCAACCTTCACGTTTACATCCTTAGAATTTTCTCCAGTTTGCTTTACAGTGGCATTAATTTTTATTACCTTATCTGAATTTCCAGTAAATGTCCTTCACGGATGCTTACAGACATCCTCCCAACATAAATATTCATTGGCTTTCCTATAAAAAGCTTCTATTGTCAATGGTTGCTTCCTTTCCAACTAGTTTTCGAAATCCACGTCAGAGTGAGCTCCCTTACAGAGTGCCATTAGTAACATATCTTCCTCAGGATCCGTTACTTCTGTTATAGCCATGTGGAACCGATCCAAAAATTCCATCAACGATTCGCCTTCGGCTTGTTAAATGTTGGATATTGACATCACATACTTCGAACGTGAAGCGTGTAAGAGGAATTTCTCCATGAGCTTTCACGATAACTCAGTGAAAGACGATATGGACTTCGAAAAAAGCCGAGTAAACCACACGTATCCACCCCCTTAAGGAAAATTGGGAAAAATGCGGCACTTCACATCATCTAAAGCTCTGACTGAATCCATTTTCCATTTATATCTCAATATGTGTTGCTAAGGATAAGTCATTCCTCCATACAATAGCATCATTATCATAATAAATCTCTGGGGATACCTTGCGTGAAAAATGCACTTTGTGAATGGGTTTCGACTCGCATTGGTACCCCATTCATCATTGGTTCTTAATTTATTTCAATCACTAATCTCCTAACCATATCTTTCATATAGTTTGAGTCAACAGATTTGACCGAACTGCGATAATCAGGTCATATCCCGAGTGTTCAGCCCGGTGAACGCTCTCGGGAAGGTGCTCGGTACCTAGGCTCCCCAAACTCCAAGGGATCCATTCGTCCAACAAACTCTCCTTTTTTATTCTTGTGAGTTGTATTGCAAGCAACAGTCTGAAACTCTACATTCTAAACATCAACAGCATGTCTAAAGACCATATCCATGCCGCCTGCCAACTGTTGACCATCGGACCCACCATAATGGGGTTTGATACCAATCCCTCCCAGGGAGTCCATGCCGATCCCTAAACTTACGCCTTGGCTCGGCGCTCTCTCCTAGTATGATGTCCCAGTAGAATTTTGGGTCCACTTATACCTTCTATCCCCACACCTTTGCTTAGATGAAGAAGAACTCTCTGACCCTGAGCTAGAATCCCTTCTACACTGTCTATAGCTATTTTGATTCAATTCATTCAATAGCCTCAAGGTTTGCTGTGTTGTTTGATTCATCTCCCGCTGAGTAGCCAGGAATCTATCTTTCAACTCCTTCATCATCCTATCCATTTCCACTATGATCACAACATCAGTTGGAGTCTAGATCTCCATTTGCTTCAATTGGTTAGCTTCATTCCTATGTTAGGGATTTTGATTCTCTACATCACTGGGGTAGCTTTTGTTGTTATGGTACGTGTTTCTTTCCTTGGTGGGGTCATGGCAAAAAGCTTCTAGTAGATCTTTGGAAATCTAAGTTGTAAAATCAAACAATAGAGAAATTAAATCTATCTCTTGGATATAAGAAATCCAACAATAGATGATGGATCATAAGTAGCTCGAGATTCTTGCTCTTAGTGAAAGTACCAAAATGTCTAAACCAAATTTGGCATAGACGCCTAGAAAAGTAAGTAGTAAAGACTAATGAAGAAAGTAAATGAAAAATAAAGGAAATCAAATAGAAAGCAAGCACATAAAAATTTATAGTGGTTTGGCAATCATGGCCTGCGTCCACTTGAATGATTTATTGCTTTTGCTCCTGTTTTTGTGATAATAAGAAACTGGGATTGAAATAGATCCTTTAATACAAGAGAGTAAGAGAGTAATGGAAGCATAAAGATCCTTGGAACGAACCATGCTTTCTGTATTTATAGGAGTAGACGACCAAATATCTCATTGATATGTCTCCCATAGAATCTCCTTATGAAGACAAAGTTCTCCATAAAATCTTGGCCTCTGATCCCCTACGGTTGGGGATTAATACCGATCCCTATAAAGGGGACCAATACCGATCCCTATAAATAATGGTATGGGATTTGCGACTCCTTGTGTTGGCTCATCTTGATATTGGCTTCGAATTTCCAATGTTGTTTTGTATAGTTGCCTAGGTGGTTTTTAGTCCAAGTGATGGATCTATAGAAGGCTGAATTGCCGCTCTAGATTGTATACTGAGATTTCCAATTATGCACATGAATTCTGGAACAACACAAGAATTAGGTTCTATATAGATAGAGAAGAGTGCTATAGGAGTGTGGGCCACTTTGGGTGCACCCATAAGGATCGGTACAGATCCCTGTTATGTATGGTGGAACACCGATCCATACTTATCATATTCCAAGGTATTGCACTTCTAAGCTTGTTCGACTGTTGCCTTGTGGTCTTGTGTGTACTTGGTTTCTAGACTTTAGGATCATCTCTCTAGGTTGCTTGCATTGATAATCGTCGGATATAACTTATCCATTCAATTTGAATATAGTCAGGCCAAAAGGCTGGACAACAACTATCGGTTACAAAAAAATTATATGTGTGTGGCCGTCGCACACACGCGCACGCGTACACACACAAAATTTAATTAATTAAAAAAATTGCTTTAATATTTTTAATTTTGGAAAGGTCAAAATAATTTAAAGTCAAATATTTAAAATATTCAAAGCATATATATTTATTAAAATAAATCTACATACATTTTTATAATTAAAAATTGTCTTTCTTACTCATAATTTATAATAAAAAATATTTTACTTGAAATATTCAAATCGTTTAGAGATTATAGTCTTAATTATAAAATACATATATGTTTATAAATATTCTATATATTTAAATATATATACATTATTAAATCTAAGTAATTAGTATTAAATATATAAACTTATATTAGCCAATTGCAGATTTTTAAGTAATATGTTATTGCATGTATTTATATGTATAATATTAATTAAAACAAGTGGCCAAACTTAATTTAAAAAAATATATTTAATTTATATATTTATATTATTAGATATAAATTTAATTATTTAGGCGTGTATACACACACATGCTCATTATCATAAGCTAGTCACCTTAAACTGATTTATTAAACATAGGTCCCAATGGTTAATTACATGATAGATGCTCACCATATTACCAAAAGTTTAGATCCCAAGACCTATTATAGTTATCAAGTTTGTATTTTGAAGAGAATCATATATATAATAATATTTAAAATAATAATTATTACATCATGAACATACAAAAATTTAATGTAAATACATTTAAATTAAACAATATGAAATATGGTTTAGTATAAATTTGTTGTTCATATAAACATAAATTAAGATCTTGTGTAAATTAATAAAAGGATAGTTTTTTCGAAATTCCCTATTTTACCCCATACCAATGCAATTGATCTAGCACTTTGCTCTGCAACTAATTTCTTTAGAATGAAATTTCTTTAACAAGAAGAAGGTATTTCATGAAACAACTATTTGTTTCTCAACGTGGTAAAATATGCAATCAAAACATTTTATGAACTGATTATAGATTACATAAAATAGATCTAGCTTTGAGTTCAAGAAACTTACATTCATAACGTATACTGGACTACCAAATATCTTAAACTATTTAGATCACAGTTCCTTCTCGATTCGAATACAACGTGAAATCATAATCTATACATTAAATGAAATCAAATTTTGCATATGCACCTACTCTTGAGCACGCATCCTTATAAAAAAATAACTCAGCTTCACTCATTTTCAATCGTACTTTGCCCTGTAGAGTCTAATTACTCATTATCGATACATTATTACATAGTAAAGCGAGGAGTGACTTAAAAGTGAATCTTATTTTCTTTTAGATACCGATGGAACTCTAATCCCAGATACTTACTGGTTCGATCATCAAACTATTTTAACATTCTACATATTCTTGTTTTTAGCTTTTATATCATATTCAATGTATTTTTTATAAATATCTGGTATACATAAATGTAATCTTTCAAAACTTGATGCGTCCACTTGTAAATGTCATATGTATTCTATCACAGTTTTATTATTACAATACCAACGTTTAAAGTCAAAGCTCCATTCAATCACTCAACATAGGCTATTTATCTGTCTATAATAACAAATTTATAATCGATAAGTCTGGACCAAATATCTAAAAATCAAAGAAATAATTCTTATATACAATAATTTTTTATAAGAAAAATATGCTTGGACTAGAAATCACATTTCTTGTTCCTTAGACAATATCTGCAAATATTTTAAACAATCCTGTTACCAATGTCTCTTTATAAAGAGGACGTGACTATTCATTCTCTTCATCTTAACTATGTCAACACTATTACCATTCCCAAATTTTTGTTTTATCATTAAAATGGTCAGACTGTTCAAATGGAACATTTTACTACAAGACTGCACCAAATTCTTTATAAATATGCATTTGGTCATCCTTAACATTTTAAGGATAATAAGTTGCACTTATTTAAGTAGACCAGACTTACATTTCGACGATCGAATTCCTAGGTTTGTCTAGTGTCCTTGATTTAGTGTTGTTTCTAACACAACAAGATCCTTACTATATGCAATCATATTAAACACATGATCTCGCTCTATGGTTTACTTGCTTTTTTGAATGAGACATTTTCATCAAGGTTGTATGTAACGAATATAACTGTTGTATGCAATTGAACATGGATATAAAATCCATTCTCATGATAGAGTTAGGGTATACCATATGAGAAATTATGTAACTTATTACATACATCAAACTTGATGACGAATCTTGTTCATAATAAAGAATTTCGATTTCTATAGTATACCTTGCTATACCGTGAATTAATTAAGTAATTAATTTAAAGTATATAACTAGAAAATCATTAAATAATATGTTATGTGACGATTGTTATAAAGAATTATAACCATGAGTAAATAATGATATATAAAATAACATGTTATTTTAAATATTTCCAATTAAGATATTTCAAGAAAAGATATCGATACATCCATGAGTTATAAAACAATATAGTATTGATGAAGAGAATTGGTGTAAACAATCATTACTAAAAGGTACCGGTCAAATTGTAAAATTGGATTTTCATTGAGAAAGATTTATAAGCAATAATTCATCCATACTGTTACTCCACTAGCTAGGGTGACGAATGAACATTGATATTCGAATTATTCGATATTAATCACCGACTAAATTTACATCTACATGTCGCATAACCACATTGACAGATTCTTCGAAATGCCACACAATTTAACCGATTTATAATTATTATAAATTAGTTAATATTTTTTGAAATATTATTTACTTATGTGATGTATTAGATTCTATTAATATTTTTTGGATGCCAATAGTAGTTAATTGAGTGTGTATATAAAAGTTGTTAACGTACAAACCGATATGCGATATCGATAGGCATTTAAATTTGATTTAAATGTATTTATTTTTTATATGTTATTGAACATGGCCCATGTAGCCTCATTCATGGGTGACCACGGGATGTTAAAGAAGGCTTAAAATCCAGTGGTTTGATAACGAAAATGAAGGAAGGATATTAAGAAAGGTTCCCTCTATAAGTACATTGCCTTTCATTCGATTGCCTCACTTAATCACTCTCTTTCAAAACCCTAGCCTTCATCTTCTTATTTCCACTTTCATGGCATAAAATCCAGAGCGATATAAAGAAAATAATAATAATAATTTATTAACATCAAATTAAATCAATCAAATAAAAGGTGGAATTGATCTATGCTTTGTTTGTCGTTGTCGTCATCCCACCTTTCTATGTCATTTTCAACCTCCTCCATTGTACCAGCAGTCTAGGAAGAGCCAGAATATTTGATCGTGGTGACCTGCTAAACCGATCTTTCATGTACTAGCTTTTTAATGGATCTAGAACCTTTTGAGGTAGACTTGGCTATGGTATTCTTCAGCTTGGAATCTATTATCATCTTTCATTGCCTTGATGTAATGTTGCTTGATATGCAAACTATGCTTTGTTTTCGGTGTGCAGATTAGTCCGTGTTTTTTTGTAAATGAATAGCCTTTAGCATTTTGGTTTCTAGCATAGCCTCATGTGTTGGCGGTCATTTTCTGAGTATTATGTTACAGGTGGAGGTATTGTCTTGGTTGGATTTGGAGTTTGGTTGTATGGTATTTTGTTATCAAAATGTAGTCACTGCCTACTTTGGGCAATGTTTAGTAAGTTTGGCAGAGCTGCTTCGATATCTAAGTATTTATGCATCATTACCCAATGTTTTTTTTTCATCCCCTTCAATACAACACTTTTGGGACTACTTTTGTAGCAAGATATGTCTTGTTTTTTGTGATTATCAGGCTTCAGCATAAGGCTGAGGATGTGGCATTAGGTTCACATGTACTTGGCATTTCAGATGGTTATGCTAGCGATAATTAGCCTTGTTGTTTGAAATATTTGGTTTATGTCACAGATTTTGTGCAAAGTGATTCTATTAAATATGTAAGTCCAGTAGTAATGGTATTCAATCAGGTTAAAGTGCATGTACTAATGTAGCTAGTCGTCAAGATTTGTAATCATGTTTTGGTCATATAGTACTCTCTGTGAGTTGTAACCACTTTTAGGTTGTCATATCCCTTTTGAAATAATAAAAAGTATACGGTCTACTATAAAAACTAACTTGCATACCTTTCAAAAATAAAGGTAGTACTCTAAGTCATTGCAAAGCTAGGAGCAAGGAAATCATATCCAAGATTGAATCTATCAATCAAGATGCATTCAAAAGGGCAACATCGATAGAGGATATTCCATTTAGTTATATATATATATATATATATATAAACACACATATACATGATGTTGTAGATCTTGCTATTTATTTTATTTAATTAATTTATATATGCATTTGTAACCCATTTATAAATATATATACAAAAGAAATTTTTTATACTTTTAATAAAAGCAGAAGTGGCTTTAGAACTATGACCAAAATTGATCATGGATTTGCTAACTTTAAAACCTTCTCATATTGGCCCTCTATTAGCATTCACATTCCTATGCCAAACTTATCTAACCATTGTCCTTTAATTCTTAATTTTGGAGAGGCTGCCATGGACAGAAAGGTAAATTTTAATTTTTTTTGACATATGGACAAATGATATCTCTTTTATGCAGGTGGTGAGAAAAGCTTGGGACATGAAAGAATTTGGTAACCCCATGTTGAAGCTTCAAAAAAAGCTTAAAAATACTAACACTCATCTTTGGTAGTGGGCTAAAATCAAATATGGAACAAGTGATAAAATTTCTAGCACAAACAAATGGAACTTGAAAAAGTTCAACTGCAAATAATGAACTCCGCTATGGACCCATATCTTTCCATCAGAGAAACCAATTTAATAAAGAGTCTTGGGAAGGTTATTTCAAATGAATCACACATGATAAAGCATAAGAACATAGAGAATTTGGAATTATATGGTGAAAAATAACTCAAAATCCTATCATGCCTCTCTCAAACTTAAGAACTCCAAAGCTCACATCCACTACATCAAAGATATGAATGGCAATATTCACTCCTCTCCTGGTGAAGTGAACTCATCCTTCCTTGAATATTATACTTCATTGCCTGGGTTTGCAGAAATTATACTTTTGTTGATTCCTTCACAACCTTCCCCCCTATTCTAACCTTAAATGATGATCAGAAAAGGCACCTCATCTCCCCAGTGATGGATTCTGAAATAAAAGACTCCATTTTCAATATGAAAAAATCTGCATGTGGTGGGCCTGATGGGTTCAATGTTGTTTTTTCATTCATTGCTGGGAAATTGTTTCCCATGATGTTATGAAAGCTGTGCATAATTCACTACGCCATAGATTGCATACTGCAACACTAAGAAGTGATGCAGGAAGTGTCAAAAAATGTTATCGTAGGCTAAAAAAGGGCAAAGGCAACACTTTCTCGGTGATGAATTTTGCCGCGTTGCCCTAGAGTCAAAGGCAACATCTTTGCGGCCCTAGGGCAACATCGGTTCTGTTGTTGCCACAGGTGCCAAATTTACTAAAAAGTGGGCCCCATAATCTGTGCAACAACATGTGGGCCCATATTGTGGGGCCCACTAATTCTGTGGCCCACCTTTACGGAACCCTGTTGTGGGGCTCATATTCATTAATCTATGGTAACACTTTTACCATCCAATGGCAACACTTTGCCAGTTTATTACCACATTTAACATCACATACTGCAACATTATATCATATCTATGGCAACATCTTTTGCAATTTAAATTGGAAATGTACTGCAACATTTTACTACTGCAACATTATATCATATCTATGACAATATTATACTGCAACATCATATCATATCTAATGGCAACATTACACTGCAACAAAGAACTTTTTATTTCAGAATAACCAGCAACACAAGTTTTACTTAGTCAAGTACAAAATAACAAACATACTTAAAAACATAGCCAATGTATTCATAGTTACATCCAGTACATATTAAATTCTACTTATTAACAGAGAATTCATATTTGCGAGCCTCTAGTGCCATCAGTGCCTCCAATGCCTCCAGTGCCATCACTGTAGACGGTCGCACAAAGATCCCCAACATCAATTTGCATGTCAGGGTTTGCTTCGCCTAATTTCTTAAGCACCCATGCCAAGTTCTATCGAACTTTTTGGTTCACCTTTATTTTCATAAAAGAAGAAAGAAAAAAGAATGAATAAAAGAACTAAAGAAAGAAAAGAGTCGAATTAGGTTCACTTACTAGAGTCCATGACTGTTATGCATAAATTAATATATATCAGTAAAAGAAAAATCAACCCATACCTAATTAACAAAAGTATCATTTGCCAATCAAATAATAGTAATTAAATACCTAAACCTGATCACATGTCTACTTACAGTGAATACACAATAACAAAGAAATTGTCATAATTCGAACAACATTACAGCCCAGTAACCATCGCAATCAATTAAAAAGCAAACTTCATAACCATGGGATGTAATAATATATGAAAGAATAATATGAATATGGATTAAATAGTAACTGAATATAGATACACTTACAACCCTTAAGCTCTACAAAAAGGCTTTTTGACAAAGTCTCGGAATCGAACGGATCATGCCAAGATGTTTGCAATCCTACTGCGATCCCTTAATGGCAAACCCTATGTATAAAATCTAGAAAATCTATAAGATATCATGTTTAAAGTAATATTAGTTAAATATTATAAGGCATAAATGTAATTTTATTCATCTCTTCCATCTCCCAGTTCTGTTTCTAGAAAAGAAACTGATAAACCACGTGTTAGCGCCAAAATTGGTCACTAACACCCAAATCCAAGTGAAAGTACCAAACAACAATCACAGTTCACGGGTAGGATGTATGTAGAGGATATTTAATATGAAGAATAACAGAAATTAAAATGAAAGCGGTAAAGACACGGAATTTATAGTGGTTCGGCTAACTCTGGCCTACGTCCACTCCAATAATTTCTTTTTTATTGCTGTAACAATCGATTACAGTTACAAAGTGATAGGCTAGCCTTAGCCTTAGGGGATAGAAAGTTAGAGAGCAGGAGAGAGAATCAGGATCCCTTTTCTGAACCCCCACATGCTGTATTTATAGGCAAATCCTGAGTTGTTGGGCCTTTGCGTGATTCAGGCCCACTGAGTTTATGGCCGGTCCACATATGCCGAGCCATGTAATGCCGAGTCATCAATGTCGATCCGTTCCATGCCGAACGAAGCATCTGGAGGAAGAATGCCGAACAAAGCCTGATAGAATAATGCCAGTCGAGGCATTTGAGTGATGCATGCCGATCGATGCTGGGGTGAGGTGTGCCGAGCGCACTTCAATGCCGAGTACAAATGCCGAGTGGAGGATGCCGAGTGAAGGAATGCCGGACGTACTTCAATGCCGAGTACAAACGCCGAGTGGAGGATGCCGAGTGAAGGAATGCCGGACGTACTTCAATGCCGAGTACAAACTATCCTGCCGAACAAACTAAGCGCCGAGCAGACCTTAATGCCGAACCCAAGTAAATGCCGAATATACTTAACATGCCGATAATACATAAATACCGGACCTATCTTCATGTCGAACATAGCTAGCATGCCGAGCATAATTAAGTGCCGAACGATCCAACGTGCCGGTCGCCCTACCATGCCGAATGATTGCCAATGCCGAACCATATTTCCTAGACCAAAACTATAGTTGATCCATCTTTATCCAGTCACATTTCCATCTCCTAAGCGCGTTGCGTCATCCATCCATCTAGTCGACAGAATCCATCGTACACCAGCCTTGACGAACGTGCAACCGATTAAGTTAAACCTGCATGTCCATGGCCTGGTAAAAAGGCGGGTTAACATTTTGGTGCTTTCACTGAGAGGGTTGAACTCAGGAATTTTGGAGTAAGAAACTTGGATTTAAAAGAGCAATGGCTAGACCATCAACAAGGAAGCAAGTAATGGAAAGGAGCAATCAGGAGGGAAGTCAAGAGGCTTCCTCTGGAGATGGAGCAGGTGGAGCATCCATTTACATCACTAGAGAGGAAATGGAGGCGATGATGAAAAGAAAAGAGGAGATGATGCAGACTCTTCTCAGACAATTTGCACAAACAGAAAATGCAGGAGCTCAGATCCGTGGAGCTGGATCAGAAGCGCTCAACCAGCAAGCAGAGGGAACAGCTCGGCAGGGGGCAACCCCCAATCAGCAAACAGCTATCAATCCAGATGGATCTAGACTTGGGGGCATACCACCAGGAAATGTTGGACCAACCCATGGAGGGATACCAGACGATGTTGTGCAACCCGACACCAACAGGAGTGCAGGACTGCGAGATGAGGAGTATGTGCCAGAATTCCCTCATAAACTCGGGGGGCAGACCAGAGGCGATGGACAAGGATTACATCTTGGGGGCAACGACAGATTAGCGGAGATGGTTAGACGGGCTATGAGGGTTGGATTGGTAAATAGAGACTTGGAGGATGTAAATAGGAGTCCCTTTACTCCTACTATCAGGCAAGCTAGGAACCCACCCGAATTTAAGCTACCAAATTTGGAAATGTATAATAGGAAGGCGGATCCAACGGTTCATCTGACGAAATACATAAGGCATATGGAGGTACTGGGGGCATCGGATGAGGTCATGGCTCGATGCTTCCTGTTGTATTTGACAGATATCGCAGCTATGTGGTTTAGACAGCTGGAGAATGGTTCTATCGGCACATGGACGGAGCTAATTGAGAGGTTTATGAGACAGTTTCGGGTCCACATAGTTAGACCCAAGAACATGATGACTCTGACATCTATGAAACAATGGAAAGGGGAATCGCTCAAGGACTTCTTAACCAGATTCAACGCAGCGGTAGCCTCAGTGGATCGACCCGATCCATCAATGGTTTTGATAGCAGCCGTCTTGGGAATCGCGGATAACTCGGATTTCAAAATATCATTGGAACGGGACCCACCGAGGGATCTCAGGGAGTTCTATCATGAGGCAGAAAGGTTCTTGAGACAGGAGGATGCGCAGGCTGAGAGAGTAGGGAGAGAGGCTGAAGCTTATGCAGTGAGGGGTGGAGGTCCATCCAGGGAGGATCTAAGTAAAGATGATAAAGGAAAAAGGAAAACGAATGGAAATGGTGGAACTTCGAAGAAACCTCGGAGGGAGTCAAAGTTTTCTTCTTACACAGATTTAACTGAGACTCTAGAAAGGATTTACTTGGACACTCGAGGGCGGCTCCAATACCGAAGGCCAGCAAAGAGAGAGCCTTCAGAATACGAACGGGCATCGGGAAAGCATTGCCTATTCCATGAGCTGGATGGGCACAACACAAACGACTATAGGCATTTGAGGGATATCATTGAGGAGCATGTAAGTAATGGTCACCTACAGCAATATGTCAGGAATCGAACTACGGCAGGGGAGCAAGAGCAGCCACCACCTACCTCTAGCAATGGCGGCATTGGGTCTGGTCAACGCCGGTTTACTATCAACTAAACAAGTTCATGGTTTTGAATAAGTAATAGAACTCAAAGTAATACGGCTAGGTCACTTACACACGTACGGGATTGAGGACGGTCCCTAGGCGTGCTCTGAGATAACTGAAAACCGTACTACTTGAGTCTATGAAATCGTTCTTTCTTTCTAGTTTTCTGCAAACTTTGGTTTTCTCTTTCGTATTTCGGACATTTACTTTTCTTTGGTATGGTTTTGGAGTTTGGATTGAACTCCCGGTTTGGTTGGTTTTTTCTTGGTTTCCCATTCTGGTTTGGATGTTTGATTTTTGATATGGATTTTTGGTTTTATATTTGGTGTTGGATCAATGTAATAAACAGTTCAGGTTTTATAATTACTGTCCCGACCGGAGAGACGGGGCAATGATCATAAGTTACGAGTCCCTTCGCCGGAGAGCGAAGAAATGGACTCGGGCAGAATATCAAAGTCCTTGACCGGAGAGTCGGGGCCGGAGAATATAAAAAGTCCTTGACCAGAGAGTCGAGGCCGGAGAATATAAAAAAGTCCTTGACCGGAGAGTCAAGGCCGGAGAATATAAAAAGTCCTTGACCGGAGAGTCGAGGCCGGAGAATATAAAAAGTCCTTGATCGGAGAGTCAAGGCCGGAGAATATAAAAAGTCCTTGACCGGAGAGTCCAGGCTGGAGAATGTAAAAAGTCCTTGACCGGAGAGTCGAGGCTGGTGAATATCAAAGTCCTTGGCCGGGGTGCCGAGGCTGGAGAATATAAAAATCCTTTGCCGGATTGCTGAGGCCGGTGAATATCAAAGTCTTTGACCGGAGAGTCGAGGCCGGAGAACATACAAGCCCGTGATGGAAAAGTCAAGGCTGGAACAGGATAACACGACCCGGCGAGGTCTACAAAATCAAGATTAAGCCCGGAGAGGTCATGGATTTGATGATATGGTTACAAAAAGGGATGTGGACTTTGGATATCAGATTTGAGGCTATTCAAAACACACCTTCCAATAGCAAGGCATGTTTTGGGGGGCAAGTGTTAACCCGCCTTTTTACCAGGCCATGGACATGCAGGTTTAACTTAATCGGTTGCACGTTCGTCAAGGCTGGTGTACGATGGATTCTGTCGACTAGATGGATGGATGACGCAACGCGCTTAGGAGATGGAAATGTGACTGGATAAAGATGGATCAACTATAGTTTGGGTCTAGGAAATATGGTTCGGCATTGGCAATCATTCGGCATGGTAGGGCGACCGGCACGTTGGATCGTTCGGCACTTAATTATGCTCGGCATGCTAGCTATGTTCGACATGAAGATAGGTCCGGTATTTATGTATTATCGGCATGTTAAGTATATTCGGCATTTACTTGGGTTCGGCATTAAGGTCTGCTCGGCGCTTAGTTTGTTCGGCAGGATAGTTTGTACTCGGCATTGAAGTACGTCCGGCATTCCTTCACTCGGCATCCTCCACTCGGCGTTTGTACTCGGCATTGAAGTACGTCCGGCATTCCTTCACTCGGCATCCTCCACTCGGCATTTGTACTCGGCATTGAAGTGCGCTCGGCACACCTCACCCCAGCATCGATCGGCATGCATCACTCAAATGCCTCGACCGGCATTATTCTATCAGGCTTTGTTCGGCATTCTTCCTCCAAACGCTTCGTTCGGCATGGAACGGATCGGCATTGATGACTCGGCATTACATGGCTCGGCATATGTGGACCGGCCATAAACTCGGTGGGCCTGAATCACGCAAAGGCCCAATCAGGATTTGCCTATAAATACAACATGTGGGGGTTCAGAAAAGGGATCCTGATTCTCTCTCCTGTTCTCTAACTTTCTATCCCCTAAGGCTAAGGCTAGCCTATCACTTTGTAACTGTAATCGATTGTTACAGCAATAAAAAAGAAATTATTGGAGTGGACGTAGGCTAGAGTTAGCCGAACCACTATAAATTCCGTGTATTTACCGCTTTCATTTTAATTTCTATTATTCTTCATATTAAATATCCTCTACATACATCCTACCCGTGAACTGTGATTGTTGTTTGGTACTTTCACTTGGATTTGGGTGTTAGTGACCAATTTTGGCGCTAACACCACGTCATCCACTAAACTTTCACCACCCCAACCTCCCTCCATGAACCATCATTTGGCCTAACCCACCTACTAACAAAAGGGGCCATAAGACTGGCTGCTCTCGAGTGATGAGGCTGCTGCATTTTTATATGCTAAAATGTCGAATAAAAGAAGCTAAATCAGTTTAAAAGGGAACATTTCTAAATGCATAATCATGCCATACCTAAACGAAATTTTCTAAAAGAGCAGTCTTATAGTACTTGTAGCTATACAACAAGGATCGAGGTGGGCGTTGGTAAAAAGTATCGTGTAAGAATAATGTCATAGATTGTGGACAAATCTTTCTCAACAATTGAAAAGATGACTGTGATGTAAAGGATGTTACCGACAGTGTAACGGATAGTACAATACCTGGGCCTGATGAAATAAATGCAAGATTTTACAAATTGCACTAGGAAAATATGAAAGAGCTGCTAATAGAGGCTTATAAGCAGGCGTTCAAAAGTGGGGTATTGCTTAAAGAAATGAAACATATGCTTGAACATATGATACCAAAAAGTAAAACACTTTAGACTTAGACTTCTTATGTAGGAAAAAGTGGGCGTGCGTATGTTTGGGCAATATGTGTGGAAGGTGTAAGGGTGTGTGCAATTGCAGCCGTATGTGTATACACAACTGTGTACTGTGTGATCTATATATGTGCTGCGTGGGTTTATACTTTATATACATATACATATACATATATATATATATATATCTGTGTGTGTGTGCGCGCGCTATTAGCTCTTGTACCTATGTGAATTGAGAAACATTTTGTTTATCAGTGAGTACAGCTTCATTTTTGAGTATTTTCTTCTTTCTTTTATTTCTATTTATGTACTGCACATATAAAAGGCAGAATACAATATCCTTTGCGATGCAACATAGAACTTGTGCATAAGTTTTATATGTTTACTTCCTCATTTTGATGTTTCCTTTGTTGTCATGGAAGGCACAGGTAAGTTCTTATTCCAGGAAAATAGTAGAGTACAAGAAGTAAGGACTGTGAATTGACATTCAATGAAATTAGGTTGAATAACAGGTAGGAAGCATTCTTATTGTTTGATGTGATTTTTTGTTTGATGATAACAAACATATATCAATATATATGTGTGTTTGTAGTTTGAACTATATACAGAAAGGAAGAAATATTCATATTGAATAATTATACTATTGCACAGAATTTATATAATTCAAACAGTATTTTTTATTCAATATAATATTTTATTTCAACACTTAAACAATACAAATTTTTTCAGTTCTCTCTCTATATATATATATATACATACATCAGTTCATACATTTTACTCTTCTCACTACAACGATCAACACTCAGTTTTTTCACTCTGTCTGCACATCTGCATCTATCTGCATTGTCCAGCTCCACTTCTCGTCCTGTCTCCTGTGTACCTGTATAATTAGCAACTACAACAGTAATCTGAAAACAAACAAATTTAAATTGCAAAAATAAAATTTGTTTGTGTCTCAGATACATGGGTTATTGTCATCATCTTTGATTGTGCAATATCTGTGCATATCAGTATTTTTTATCAGGAACAGGCAATTATAAGTGGCTGCAATACACACGTATACATTCGTATACGTGTGCACTGCCACGCCTACTCGTGTGCACAAACTACAACAAAACACAAATTCAACATGAAGCAGTGCAAGCCCTCAAAGATACAACAGTGAAAGAAATTGCATCACAACAGCATGAAACATCAAAATACACAAAATATGGAAACTGCATCAATGCAGTACAGAACATAGTATATATATATAGTGATGCATAGCAACTGCATAGCAGCTACAAACACCAAGTGCAACTGGAAACAACAGAAATTGTGCAACATTTTCATAATGCAGTGAAGCATGCTCATGGAACACAGAACAACAGAGCTATATGAACAAATGCACCGCTGTGAAGTAATGTAACAGCAACTACAGTGACAAACTGCAACAAACAAGGAACAAAAATACTGCAACTTCAACTATGGAACAACAGCTCATATGAACAAGTGTACAAAGGCAAAATGAACAAGTGTAGCATCTGTATCAAAACAGTGGAAACAAACTCAAGTGCACGTGAACATGGCAGCAGACCAGTGACAACAGACCCAATAACTAGTGCCAACATGAACATAACAGGTGAAGCATCACCAAAGACTCAACAGTTCACATTGCAGTAATATCATATCACTACAGAGAGTATGGTGATGCAGTCAACAAGGCAACAATGCAGAGAACTGATACAAAGGAATGAAGTGAATGCAAACAACTCGGCAATCAAATACACATCTAATCAGGTGATGCAGTCAACATCTATTCAAGGCCAGAATGATTATAAGAGGTTACAATATCAAGTGCAGTGCAAACACAAGTGGAATGCAACAGTGAAGCAAACAACAACACGAAGGCAACATGATCAAAAGTTCAGAGCAGACATAACAGTGACATGCACAGATGTATTCAAGTCCAGCAACATGAACACATGAATGGACAAGGCACAAATCAAGTTGCAGACTCCAAGTTACAAACTCAAGTGCAAACTGAATGTAACAAGCATGAATAAAGTACAGTATCACTCTCATGTATGCAACAGATAATGAAACAAGTTGCACCAGACCAAGTTCAAGTAAAGTGATGGGTGAAGTAATCAGATGAATCACAAAATGAAAGCACAAACCCAAAAAATATATGCATACACACATACAAATGTATATATGCACATATAAAGTAAACTGGTGAAAGACAGTGGCAAGTACAAGGCAGTGAAGAAATCAAGCCGAAATTAAA
The DNA here is from genome assembly GCA_030765085.1 of Allium cepa. Taxonomy (NCBI): domain Eukaryota; kingdom Viridiplantae; phylum Streptophyta; class Magnoliopsida; order Asparagales; family Amaryllidaceae; genus Allium; species Allium cepa. The sequence continues at coordinate 739,627,581 of CM060943.1, forward strand.
GAACAAATTAGTATCCTTTGATTAAGTCTTTGATTAAATCAAAGATTTCTAATTTGGAAAGAAATTTCTGCAGCAATTAACTCGAATTCAAATATGGACAGCATTAATTCAAATGAGGACCGAGACAACAACTACAGCAAGAAATTTTCGAATTAATTAATTCGAATCCAAATATGGTCAGCAATTATTCGCAATTGAATCAAGAAAGGAATACTCCAAAACAAATTCAAGAAAATCAACGACATGAGAAATCAAATCTGACAGTGTTAATTAGGGTTTCAACCCTATAAATACACCCCAAAGAAATCATCACAGACACAGAACAATCGAGTTCAAGTATCAATTTAGAAAAGCAAAAGGAGACAGTACATACCGAATTCACAAGCAATGAACTCGATCGAGCGACTGCAAAACTAGCAATAGTTAACCATCAGAGAAGCAGCGAGCTAGGGAAACAAATCATCGATCAATTGAAGAAACCGAAGCCCTAATTGGAACAAAGGAACGAAGCCCTAATCAGAACGAAGCCACCATTATTTCTCACGAACGAGACAAAAGAGGATCGGGTGAAATAAGGAAGTGGGCCGGTCTTAAAAAATAAAAGGGGGTTTTGTTTTTATTTAATTATAGGCTTTATTAATATTGTTAATTTATTTTTGGGTTAAGTTTTTTTTATAAAAGCAAGATAATTTAAATTGTTTTAAATTTAGTGCTTGCTTTTGTAATTTGCTTTATTTGTATGTTCTCTTCAATACAAAACATGAAAAATTATCACCTAGGGTTTAGGTGTTGTCAGATTATCTAGTTAGAGTTAGTCCAGTTAGCAGGGTTTGCAAGTTTGCAAAACTCTATAGGCGGTAGCAGGGTTTGCAAGTCTGTTAGAGTATTTGTAAGCGGGAAACTGTTTAATTCTAATAGAAATCTGGGAATGCAGCAGTAGGCAGGGGTTGCCGAAGCTGGGTAAATTCTGTGTGTGATTTATTTTTCAGCATATTTATTTCTTCAGTTTGCTTCTGTGTTTAATTCGCAAAAAAATTTGCTATAACCCTATTCACCCCCCCTCTAGGGTTAATCTAGATCCTACAAGTGGTATCAGAGCCTGGTATTTTACTTTAACTCTAGAGTCATGAATCCACCAAATAATGCTTTTTCTGAGGGGCAATCTATTGCTAGGCCACCCATGTTTAATGGGAATGATTATGCTTATTGGAAAGTTAGAATGAGTATTTATCTTAGTTCTGTCGATTATGATGTTTGGGATATTATTGAAACTGGCTATAAATCTCCCACTATAGTTGTTGGTGATACTGAGATTCCTAAACCTAAGGATAGGTGGGATGCTAACGATAAGAAATTAAAAACTACAAATGCCAAAGCAATGAACGCTTTGATCTGTGCTCTTGATAAAAATGAATTTAATAGAATTTCTCATTGTACAACAGCACAGGAAATTTGGCACACTCTGGAGGTGACACACGAAGGAACTTCTCAAGTCAAGGAGTCACGACTAGCTCTATTCAGCAATGAATACGAAAACTTTGTTATGGAAAAGGGCGAGAGCATAAAGGATATGTTTGGACGGTTTTCAACCTTGGTGTACAATGCTAGAGCGCTTGGGAAGGTCTTCACTGAAGTAGAGCTTGTACGGAAGATACTGCGAGTCTTACCAATGAACTTTGAGGCAAAAGTCACTGCAATACAAGAATCGAAAGATCTGAGTAAACTAAGCATGGAGGAGTTGATCGGAAACTTGATGACATATAAGCTTGAGCTAAAGGCAAAAGAGGAACGTAACAACTCCGAATCAAAAAAGAAGACGATTGCCTTAAAAAGCAAAGAAGAAAGCGGTGAAGAAGAAGAAGATCCAATTGAAGAGCTTGCGATGGCAGTCAATAATCTTAGAAAATGGTCAAAATTCAGGCCACGCAAGAAGAAAACAAGTGGTAATAAGTCAAAAGATTCTGATGATTCCGATAATGAATTGACATGCTTTAACTGCAAAAAGCCTGGCCACTTCAAACAAAAATGTCCACTTCTCAAAAACAACAAAGGAAAGAAAAAGAAGAAGAAGGCCTTTGCAGCAACTTGGGATGATGAAGAAGGAGAAGAAGTTTCGGATAATAGCTCAGAAGAGGCTAACTTGTGCCTTATGGCAAAATCAGATTCAGAAACAAGTTCAGAGGAATCCAGTGAGGTACGTGACTATTCTTATAAAGAACTTGTTTTGATGTGTTATGATCTTACTAATACAATTGATACTCTTGAAACTAAGATTGAAAAATTGAAGTCTGACAGGAGAGAACTTGTTCATGAGAATACTAGGTTAGAAACTGAACTTGAGAATATTCAAAACCTAGACTGTAAAAAATGTAAAACTTTAGATTCAGAAATATCAAGACTTAAGAATAGCTTCGATAATCTTGAAAAAGAAAACTCAAGTCTTAAGGAAATCATTGACACAAGGAAAAAAGATTTTATAAATAGATGCACCACACTTGTAACTGAAAACACAACACTAAAAACCAAAGCCCAAAATCTTGAGAAATCTCTGAATAACTTTTCAAGAGGAGAAAAATCGTTTAACATGTTGTTGGGAAATCAACTCTTTGCTAATAATAGAAAAGGACTAGGTTTTGGGAAAACACAGGTTGATGATCATGCAAAAGGTAAGAGTGTCTTTGTTAGAAGTGAAATTGGACATCGTGTTGAAAATTGTAGTCATAGGAACAAGAACACAAAATTTATACAAGTTTGGGTTCCTAAGAATTCTACAAACAAATTTCATGTCTATAGGAACAAAAATAAAAGGACAAAACAAGTTTGGGTTCCAAAGGGATTGTTTGTTCACAATGCTTCAGTTACTAATATCATTGGACCTAAGAGTTTCTCTAGGTCATCCTCCTCTCTCTTTATGTAGGTCTGTTGGCGGGCTAAGGAGCAACAAGAATGGTTTCTAGATTCAGGTTGTTCTAGACATATGACAGGTGATAAATCTAAGTTCCTTAGCCTAGAGAAGTTTAGAGGTGGAAATGTGATCATGGGAGACAATAGCAAGTGTAAGATTATTGGGAAAGGTGAAGTAAGTAATGGTACTTTTTCCTTGACTAATGTTTTATACGTTGATAATTTGCATCACAATCTCATTTCTATTAGCCAACTCTGTGACAAAGGTATGAATGTGGTTTTTGATAGTGATACTTGCAAAATCATTGATAAAACTTCTAATAACATTGTTTTTATGGGCAAAAGAAAAGGAAATGTTTACTCACTTTCGTTTGACAATTTAAATCTTTCCAGATGTTTGGTAGCCACTGACGAAGAGGCATCTTTATGGCATAGGAGACTTGGACATGCTAGCATGAGTCTCTTAAGAAATCTTGAAACGAAAGATTTAGTCAGAGGGTTACCACATCAGAAATTTAAAGATAACAAAGTGTGTAAAGCATGTTCCTTGGGCAAGCTTAGTCGATCATCATTTCGCCCTAAAAATATTGTTAGCACATCAAGAGTCCTCGAATTAATTCATATGGACTTATTTGGACCAAATGAAATTGCAAGTTTGAATGGAAAACGTTATTGTTATGTATTGGTTGACGATTACTCTAGATTTACATGGGTTTATTTCTTAGCCAAAAAATCTGAATCTTTTGATTATTTTTCAAAATTTGCTAAACTTGTTCAAAATGAAAAAGGAGTTTCAATTAAAACTTTGAGAAGTGATCATGGAGGCGAATTTGAAAATTCGGAATTTGAAAACTTTTGTGAAGAAAATGGTTTAAAACATGAATTTTCTGCTCCACGAACACCTCAACAAAATGGGGTGGTTGAAAGGAAAAATCGTACATTGCAAGAATTGGCTAGATCCATGTTGAGTGAGTATAAACTACCTCTAACTTTTTGGGCAGAGGCGGTGAATACTTCGTGCTATGTAATGAATAGAGTAATGATTAGACCAATACTAGGCAAAACGGCTTATGAAGTATGGCATGAAAGGAAACCTAACATCTCTTACTTTCGTGTTTTTGGATGCCCTTGTTTTATTCTTAACACAGGTGATCAGCTTGGAAAATTTGAATCAAAGGCCGATGAGGGAATTTTCATGGGCTATTCAACAAGGAGCAAGGCTTACAGGATATACAACAAACGAACAAAGACAATTGTTGAATCAGTCAATGTGAAATTTGATGAATCTGATCTGGAAAGGACGACTGAAAAAACAGGTGATGATGGGGTAGATCATGAAGGCATTAAAGAAGGGACATCTACTGAGAAAGATGGAAGTAGGACTGTTGATGCTGATAGATTGAAATTCAAATCCAATCATCCTCCTGAATTGGTTATAGGAGATCCTACGGAAGGTATACGCACTCGCTCTGCATTTGATAAAAATTTGTGTGCGTTTTGTTGTCATAGTGGTTTTATTTCTGAAATAGAACCTGATTCTGTTGAAATGGCTCTTAATGATGAAAGTTGGGTTTTAGCAATGCAAGATGAACTTAATCAATTTGAGAGAAATAAAGTTTGGAAATTAGTTCCTAGGCCTAATGACTATCCAATTGTAGGAACTAAATGGGTGTTCAAAAACAAACTTGATGAATCAGGAAATGTAATTAGAAACAAAGCTAGGTTGGTCGCAAAAGGATATAAGCAAATAGAAGGCATAGATTTTGATGAGACATTTGCACCAGTTGCTAGGTTAGAAGCCATTAGGATTTTGCTCAGCTTTGCTTGTTATAAAGGTTTCAAACTTAAACAAATGGATGTAAAAAGTGCATTTCTAAATGGTGATCTGAAAGAAGAAGTTTTTGTTGAACAACCCCCCGGATTTGAAAATCATGTTTTTCCAAATCATGTGTATAAACTTGAAAAAGCATTATATGGTCTTAAGCAAGCTCCTAGAGCTTGGTATGACTGCCTTTGTACATATCTTTTGGAAAATGGCTTTAAAAAGGGGAGTGCTGACACGACACTGTTTCTATTACATAAAGGAAGTGATTTTTTGATTGTTCAGATTTATGTAGATGATATCATTTATGGTGCTACTAATGAAATCTTGTGCGAGAAATTTGAACAAGTCATGCAGGCTAAATTCGAGATGAGCTTGGTTGGAGAACTGAAATATTTTCTTGGATTTCAAATCAAGCAAAGCAGTGATGGCATTTTTATTTCGCAATCCAAGTATGTGTTGGAACTGTTGAAGAAATTTGGAGTTGAGAACTCTAAACCATTGAGAACTCCTATGAGCCCATCAACAAAGTTGGACAAAGACGAGAAAGGAAGTGCTGTTGATCAGAAAAAATATCGAGGGATAATTGGTTCACTTCTCTATCTTACTGCTTCTAGACCTGATATTATGTTTTCTGTATGTTTGTGTGCACGTTTTCAATCTAATCCTAAAGAATATCATTTGAAAGCCACTAAACGAATTTTGAGATATCTTTCACACACACACAAATTTGGATTATGGTACCCTTCTTGTGAAAACTTTGATTTAGTTGGTTATTCTGATGCTGATTATGCTGGTTCATTGGTTGACAGGAAAAGCACCAGTGGGACATGTTTCATGCTAGGACATTCATTAGTTTCATGGTCAAGTCGAAAACAGAATTGTGTTGCATTATCCACCACTGAAGCAGAATATATTGCTTTAGGAAGTTGCTGTGCTCAAATTTTATGGATGATGCAAACTCTTTCTGATTTTGGCTTAGTTTATAAACAAGTTCCATTAAAATGTGACAGTAAAAGTGCAATAGACTTATCAAATAATCCTGTTCATCATTCACGCACAAAACACATTGATGTGAGACACCACTTTCTTAGAGATCACATTGCTAAGGAAGACATTTGCATTGAATATATTTCAACTGAGGCTCAACTTGCTGATATTTTTACAAAACCCCTCCCTGAAGACAGATTTTCTAGATTACGTTTGGATTTGGGGATTATAGAAATTGACTAACCATTTTTTTCATTGTTAGGTAGAAATATTCTTGGATATATATACTTTCAACTTCAATTTCTAGGATTCAAACAAGTTTTGGATATTTTCAAAAGATTGATTCGAATATGGTATTCAGTACTGGATATTACATAATATAATTAACTTGGTAACTTATTCCACGATCATTTCTATTTCTACCATCTTTCTATCATTCATAATGGTTTGATAAAATAAGAAGAGTGAATTATTTTTAAATTAAAAAAAATAAATAATAATAAATTTAAAAAAAAATTTTTAATAATAAATAATAAATCTCATGTATCCATTCTCATTTAAAAGTCCTTATGGTTATGCATGGATGGAACATATGAGAGAATTATTTTTATCATTACTTCATTCTCATTTAAAAGTCCTTATGGTTATGCATGGATGGAGTATGGTAACTAAGTATTCTGGTCTCGCTTAATAGTCTGGATGCTTAGACTAATAAGTAACTGCTAATCCCATTTAAAAGTCCTTATGGTTATGAGTGGTTAGTAAGTGCTTTTTTTTTTTTTGTGCTTAAATGTCAAATTAATGTTAAAATATCTCTCTTCTTATTAAAACCGATCATCGATCCATCCTCTACAATATGGAAGTTTTTATCTCGTTATGATATATTATTTTTTTGTTCCTACTGCTCCATTGTTTTTTGTCAGTCTTTTGATAATGACAAAAGGGGGAGAAGAACAAGATTTTGATGAGGAAGTAAATATTTTTTGGAATATTTCAACAAATTTGGTTAAATATCGTTAGTTAATTTTCTTTAGTTCTTTTATTCCTTTGTAAATTTTGTTAACTTCTAAATAGGGAGAGGTCTTGGTTGTAGGGGGAGCATTCAAATAGGGGGAGCTAAAAAATTTTTTTTGTTCAAACACATGTATTAGCATTTCAAAATCTTTAATATATATGTTTGTCATCATCAAAAGGGGGAGATTGTTTGATGTGATTTTTTGTTTGATGATAACAAACATATATCAATATATATGTGTGTTTGTAGTTTGAACTATATACAGAAAGGAAGAAATATTCATATTGAATAATTATACTATTGCACAGAATTTATATAATTCAAACAGTATTTTTTATTCAATATAATATTTTATTTCAACACTTAAACAATACAAAGTTTTTCAGTTCTCTATATATATATATATATACATACATCAGTTCATACATTTTACTCTTCTCACTACAACGATCAACACTCAGTTTTTTCACTCTGTCTGCACATCTGCATCTATCTGCATTGTCCAGCTCCACTTCTCGTCCTGTCTCCTGTGTACCTGTATAATTAGCAACTACAACAGTAATCTGAAAACAAACAAATTTAAATTGCAAAAATAAAATTTGTTTGTGTCTCAGATACATGGGTTATTGTCATCATCTTTGATTGTGCAATATCTGTGCATATCAGTATTTTTTATCAGGAACAGGCAATTATAAGTGGCTGCAATACACACGTATACATTCGTATACGTGTGCACTGCCACGCCTACTCGTGTGCACAAACTACAACAAAACACAAATTCAACATGAAGCAGTGCAAGCCCTCAAAGATACAACAGTGAAAGAAATTGCATCACAACAGCATGAAACATCAAAATACACAAAATATGGAAACTGCATCAATGCAGTACAGAACATAGTATATATATAGTGATGCATAGCAACTGCATAGCAGCTACAAACACCAAGTGCAACTGGAAACAACAGAAATTGTGCAACATTTTCATAATGCAGTGAAGCATGCTCATGGAACACAGCAACAACAGAGCTATATGAACAAATGCACCACTGTGAAGTAATGTAACAGCAACTACAGTGACAAACTGCAACAAACAAGGAACAAAAATACTGCAACTTCAACTATGGAACAACAGCTCATATGAACAAGTGTACAAAGGCAAAATGAACAAGTGTAGCATCTGTATCAAAACAGTGGAAACAAACTCAAGTGCACGTGAACATGGCAGCAGACCAGTGACAACAGACCCAACAACTAGTGCCAACATGAACATAACAGGTGAAGCATCACCAAAGACTCAACAGTTCACATTGCAGTAATATCATATCACTACAGAGAGTATGGTGATGCAGTCAACAAGGCAACAATGCAGAGAACTGATACAAAGGAATGAAGTGAATGCAAACAACTCGGCAATCAAATACACATCTAATCAGGTGATGCAGTCAACATCTATTCAAGGCCAGAATGATTATAAGAGGTTACAATATCAAGTGCAGTGCAAACACAAGTGGAATGCAACAGTGAAGCAAACAACAACACGAAGGCAACATGATCAAAAGTTCAGAGCAGACATAACAGTGACATGCACAGATGTATTCAAGTCCAGCAACATGAACACATGAATGGACAAGGCACAAATCAAGTTGCAGACTCCAAGTTACAAACTCAAGTGCAAACTGAATGTAACAAGCATGAATAAAGTACAGTATCACTCTCATGTATGCAACAGATAATGAAACAAGTTGCACCAGACCAAGTTCAAGTAAAGTGATGGATGAAGTAATCAGATGAATCACAAAATGAAAGCACAAACCCAAAAAATATATGCATACACACATCTAAATGTATATATGCACATATAAAGTAAACTGGTGAAAGACAGTGGCAAGTACAAGGCAGTGAAGAAATCAAGCCGAAATTAAAGAACAAATTAGTATCCTTTGATTAAGTCTTTGATTAAATCAAAGATTTCTAATTTGGAAAGAAATTTCTGCAGCAATTAACTCGAATTCAAATATGGACAGCATTAATTCAAATGAGGACCGAGACAACAACTACAGCAAGAAATTTTCGAATTAATTAATTCGAATCCAAATATGGTCAGCAATTATTCGCAATTGAATCAAGAAAGGAATACTCCAAAACAAATTCAAGAAAATCAACGACATGAGAAATCAAATCTGACAGTGTTAATTAGGGTTTCAACCCTATAAATACACCCCAAAGAAATCATCATAGACACAGAACAATCGAGTTCAAGTATCAATTTAGAAAAGCAAAAGGAGACAGTACATACCGAATTCACAAGCAATGAACTCGATCGAGCGACTGCAAAACTAGCAATAGTTAACCATCAGAGAAGCAGCGAGCTAGGGAAACAAATCACCGATCAATTGAAGAAACCGAAGCCCTAATTGGAACAAAGGAATGAAGCCCTAATCAGAACGAAGCCACCATTATTTCTCACGAACGAGACAAAAGAGGATCGGGTGAAATAAGGAAGTGGGCCGGTCTTAAAAAATAAAAGGGGGTTTTGTTTTTATTTAATTATAGGCTTTATTAATATTGTTAATTTGTTTTTGGGTTAAGTTTTTTTTATAAAAGCAAGATAATTTAAATTGTTTTAAATTTAGTGCTTGCTTTTGTAATTTGCTTTATTTGTATGTTCTCTTCAATACAAAACATGAAAAATTATCACCTAGGGTTTAGGTGTTGTCAGATTATCTAGTTAGAGTTAGTCCAGTTAGCAGGGTTTGCAAGTTTGCAAAACTCTATAGGCGGTAGCAGGGTTTGCAAGTCTGTTAGAGTATTTGTAAGCGGGAAACTGTTTAATTCTAATAGAAATCTGGGAATGCAGCAGTAGGCAGGGGTTGCCGAAGCTGGGTAAATTCTGTGTGTGATTTATTTTTCAGCATATTTATTTCTTCAGTTTGCTTCTGTGTTTAATTCGCAAAAAAATTTGCTATAACCCTATTCACCCCCCCTCTAGGGTTAATCTAGATCCTACACTTCATAGGTTGAATAACGTAGAACCAGTTTATCTTTTGTCTTTGTTTAGCATCAATTTAGTTGTAGTTCTGTTTGCGAAAAACAAATAGATAATGCCAGAATTGGAGCTACTCCAAATTGCAAAGACATGTAATGCTTTAACCATCAATGAACAGTAAGTGATTTCTTCAACTGTTCAAGCAACTGTAAACTTTTTTGCATTAGCATTATAACATTTGTGTGCATGTATGTATTATTACTCAAAATTAGCTTATTGCTTATATTAAATCGGATCACTGTATCAATTAGATTGAATAAATGTAAGCGACTGGTAACAGAATGAACATGATATCTTGTAGGTTAATAATCTAATAGATTTTGATATTTAAGGAATAGAAAGGATAAATATTTAAATATAAATTTATGGCTGATGTGGGATGATGTTAAATAAAAGGGGAAATTGATCCTACCTCATAAGTATATATCTGTGTCAAGCTTGGTTCTTCGTTGATTTTCCATAGCAGAAAGAGATATAAAGTACCAATTCCCTTATGTGTACTCTTTGATATCGTTACCACCACCAAAATTCTAACTAACCCATATCCCTCAAACTAAAATCCACAACACCTAATCCCTCATTCAAATCCCTCAACAACTTCATCTCCACCTTTACCCCCAATTCCTTCTAACTTATGACTACAGTCCAGTTCATGACCTCAAACTAGCAAACACGGTCGCTTTTGCCTACACAATCTCCAGGTACTGCCACCCGCAACCTCACAACACACTCTCAGCAACCTGCACCAACCATGCAACCTGTGTTAGGAACTGAGTTGATGATGTTTTGATGACAACAGCCTTATATAGTTATTATACTTTACTTTATAAAATATATACTAACATTTCCATATATATATATGTATGTATATAGGAAGTATATGCAGGTATCATCGAAGACTGATCAGTATAAAGACTCAAGAATCAAGATGAAGATTAGAGATTCAAGATTCAAGGCTCTAGAGAATCAAGATTTCAAGATCTCAAGATAAGTGTCTAGTATTTTATTAAAACTTCATAATAGCACTCTCATCTTTCTTCCAATTTTCTTTTGGGATGGAACCCAATTTCTATCGAAACCAGTGGCTTACAAACCCACGACAAGTAGCTTACAAACCTACGACAAGTGGCTTACAAACCCACGAAAATCAAAATCATTTAAACTACTTTGTACAAGTTCTCGAGTCCTATGGAGGAGCTCTGTAGGAAGGTTCTTGCAATTTCGGTTTGAATAGATTTTTCAAAATGTTTTTAAATCTGTTTTTAAAATTTTTAGCTTTCAAAATCATGTTTTCAAAATCATGTTTTCAAAAATATTTTCAAACTTTGTTTTAGCCTTGAAATATTCCTCTATTCTGATTTTAAAAACTTCTATTTTTAAAAACATCAAAACTTATTCTGATTTTAAATATTACTTATATAATTGACGGTCTATGTCAATTATATATATATATATATATATATATATATATATATATATATATATATATTTTTAAAATAATGTTTTATATTCATTCACTATCTCAAAATATTGTTTAAACACTTTACTTTGCTTCAGAGAAGTTTCAACATGCTTTAAATTCAATTGTCTTTACAAAACAACATCTCTATAATTTTGAACTAAGGGATGTCGACATAAGGGGATACCCCATATCGACATGGTGACAGTTGGATTCAAAATTCAATTTTCAAAAGAAGTGTCCATTTGTTCGAAAACCTTTTGCCAATGGTTATGACTGTTGTGCATCTATATAAAGGCTTCCAAAACGAATTTTTTTAACAACTACTTTCTTATTTTCTTCACACTTTCTTCTCCACCATTCCATATCCATAAAACTTCATATTTCAAGATCGTGCCATCATTCTGCCAAATTATCAATAGGAAATTATTTAGATACTCTCTCTATTTGATTCTCCATCATTCTACTAAAGATCAAAGTGCTATTCAGAGTTATAGGATTAATTTGTATTCAAAAAGTCCATAGAGTCTATCCATTCAAAAGGATTGTTATTAAAGAAGTATTAGGGTGATCTTGTGTCCCGTAAATCAAGAGAGTTTACCCCAGACTCGGAGATAGGAGGGTTCCTCAAGGCCGTAGAAATTGAGGGTTGTAACTTGGATATTGGCTTATAAAAATTTGTACAAGGATATTGCCTTGATGCAGGAATGGATGTAGGAGGATTCCGAACCAGTATAAAATCCGGTGTGTTCTTTCCTTTTACTTGCTTTACTTTACTATTTGCATTTGTTATATGTTTTGTGATCATTCTGTATTAGAATTCTGTTTAGATTTGTGTTGAAAGTTTTAATTTAGTCATATAATTAATATATTCTTTAAAACACTATTCACCCCCCCTCTAGTGTTATTTCTGCCTTAAGATCCTTAATCCGCATCCCTAACAATTGGTATCAGAGCATTGGTTTTCATTGTTTTCATAATCTGAAATTTTGAAAAGTTTTAATGGCACAACACACTAATAATGTCATTCCTGTCACCACTACTTCTGTCAACACAAGTACTAACACTAGTTCATTTGTAGAAGGTCAGTCTACTGTCAGATCACCACTTTTTAATGGCAGTAATTATGCATATTGGGCATGTAGGATGAAAATTTATTTACAATCCATAAGTTTAGATACTTGGAATATGACACAAATTGAATATGTTGAACCAACTACTAATTTTTCCCAGTGGACTACTGAGCAAAAGACGGTTGCACAAAACAATTCTAAGGCTATGAATATACTATTTTGTTCACTAGATAGGAATGAGTTTAATAGAGTCTCCATTTGTAAGTCTGCATTTGAAATCTGGAAAACTTTGCAAGTAACTCATGAAGGAACAAGCAAAGTTAAACAGACTAAAATTTCCATATTAACTAACTAGTTTCAATTGTTTAAAATGCATGAAAATGAGTCCATTTCCGACATGTATTGTTGATTTCAAGATATTGTACATTCATTGATTGCTTTAGGAAAGGGTTTCTCAGAAGAAGATCAAGTCAGAAAGATACTCACTTCACTCACTCCAGAATGGGATCAAAAGACACTTACTATTGAAGAGGCAAATGATGTTAGTCAAATGAAGATCGAAGAGTTAATCGGTAATCTAATGTCTTATGAAGTTCAACTACAAGGGAGAAAAGAATCTAAGGCAACGGAAAAGAAACCGATCGCATTCAAAGCAACAACTGGAGATTCAGAACAAGATAGTGATGAAGAAATTGCTTTCATGACCAGAAATTTCAGAAAGTTTCTGAAGTATAGAAAGATGAATAACTTTAAAAGAAATGATCAAAGGAATTCCAGAAATACTTCAGAGAACAACAACAATCACAACAACAACAACAACAACAACAATGGTGATAGATGCTACAACTGCAACAAAACAGGGCACTACAAGATAGATTGTCCATATCCAGATAAACAGACATTTCAACCAAATAACGAGCAACTAAGGAAAAGAAAGAAGACATATGCAGCAACTCTTGACGATTCAGATTCATCCAGTGATGACGAGAAGAAAACTGATAATTCAAATTCGTGCTTCACTGCTATTCTCGAATCGGAAGACGATCGGAGTTTGGATCTAAAAATAGGTACACATTTATTTTGATTTTATTGGATACTTGCTTGTTTTGATTTTGTTTGCAATTTCTTGAATTTTTAAATTCAAAATCACCCTTTGAAATTTGAATTTTTAAATTCAAAATAATATTATTTTAATAATATTTTAAATATTAAAATATTTTAATATTATTACTGGAATTATATATAGATAAAGAACATAGATTAGTTTTCTTAAGATTTTAGGAATTTCTTAGATTTTAGAAATAGACACCTCTTTTCAAATTCAACAGTCACATGTCGACATGCCAGGATACCCCATGTCGACATGTCTCTCAGAAATTTGATTTCAAAATTTGAATTCAAACTTTTGAATTTCCCTCCACCTTTTCACTTCAAAATTCTGAAAAGATACCTCTTGACCAAAGAACATGACATTAGAGAATCTATTTAATATACTTCTCTTATCATCTCTTTTCACTTTATTCTCATAATTCAAACTTTCTTCATTATCTTCTACTCCTATCAAACACTCATCAATGGCTTCCTCAAGTACCCCATCAACTATGAGGTTGACCAAATCCATCAAAAATGATCTTTTTAATGACCCGGAGGCTATCAAAGCTTACATAAGTTATGTAAACTATGGTAAAGTCAATACGGGAAAATTTGCTATTTTTGTTGATTTTCCTTCTTATGAAATCGATCAACTTTTTGAATAAAACTCCATTCTTAGCTTGATTGATAACAAGCAAAATGATTTCGTTTGTTATCCAAACCTTGTCAAAATGTTTTATGCAAACCTAAACCGTTAATTTTATAATGGAAATGAAGATCAAATTTGGAGTAGTGTTAAAGGAACACTTATTGTTTTGGATTCCGATATTTTGGGTACTATTTTGGGTTGCAAATCTACCGGTATGAATCTCTCGCAATTTCAAATCAATGAAACCGATCGAGAGACTTTTCATCACATTTTTGAAAGCGATGACCACATGGATTTTAAGAATTGCTTTGTCCGCCCAAAAGCAAGAATTGTCAACCTTCTTATTCAACACACTGTTATTCCTAGGTCGGGAAACTACAATAATCCCCCCTCAAAAGTGTGTAAAGCACTTTTTGCTATATTTGAAAAATATGATATTAATTGGGCACAAACTATTTTGGATGAGTTAAGACCCAAAAATTTTACTATGGGAGAAAACACTCTTTATCATGGAATTTATCTTACTCGGATTTTCAATTATTTTGGTGTGGATGTTAAAAAGGAAGAGTTTGTAAGTAGGAAAGTGTTCAATCATGGGAACATTTCCCTTATGAAAATCCCACTTATGTTTCAACCGTATGAAACACTTACCGAAATGGAAGAGAGACTTTCTCATAAAGAGATGGAAGAAGAGGGAGAAGAAGAGGAAGAAGAAGGGGAAGGAATGGAAATTGAAGAAGAAGAGGAAGATGAAGAAATCTCTTTGGAAAGTATAGAGTATCCACATACACCCGCCAATCCGTCCAACAAAACCATACTCAAGAACCAAAAGATACTTGCTCAAAACCAAAAGGTTCTTAAGAGATCTATTAGCAAGAAAATGGATAAAATCTCTACCAAGATCGACAAGTTCTTTGGGAAGATAGGCAGGATACTTGGCTTGTCCTCATCATCATCTTCATCAAACTAATCGTAGCCATTATCTCTCTAGCTATCGTTTATCTATCTTTGTATTTTCTATTTTTTTGGTTAATATTATGTGATGTTAACTAATATAAGTAATGCTATCTTATTCTCTGTTTTCCAGCTTTATATATCTCTGATAGTTATTTATTTTAAGTTTATCTAGGTCCACTAGTATAAAAATAAACTTAGAAATCAAAAATAACTCAACTTGGTCATTCTGTCTAGACCATGTCGACATGCCCCATCCCCCGCATGTCGACATATAACAGTCAGAAAGTAGTTACAATTTCTAACTTCAAATTCTTGTAACTACCAAGTGACAATTCATTTTGAATGGCCAATAACTCCTATAAATACCTATTTCTTCCAGAAAAACTTCTCTACCTCCATTTCTATTCATCTCCTCTCATACTTCAACTTATTTCTTAAATTATGGCTTCTCCAATTAAGAATTTAAGTGAAAATCTTGAAGAAACTCTTACTTCTTTCAAGAATATTCTCTCTTTTATACTTAGAAATCAAAGGCACTTAGAATTAAGCCAAATGCAGATGATCAAAGAGCAAGAGAGACACTTCGACGCACTTCGTTGGATGATCTCAAGCCTTAGCAAAGACGAACCCGAAGCAAATCCACCGGTCACTCTCGACAAAGATAATTGGGATGTTATCAAAACTGATCCTATCTTTGGAGAAGATGGATGGGTGGAAGTCCCAAGGAATGTCTGATCATTATGTATGTTTGATTGTTTATTTGATTTGATTTGATTCAGATTTGATTACGATTTGATTGAATTGTTTACTTAAGTTTGATTTGGATTTGGTTTGTATATAACTTCATATACTATACATGATTGGTTTTCTATGTATGATATTGATTTGATTGTCAAGTTACACTTATATATATGCTCACACACTTGATCACTTACACGTTCACTTTACACTTTTATTCTATATATACTTGATTATCTTAGAACAGGTAAATATTTTATTCCTTTTTGCTGATGTCAAAGGGGGAGAAAGTTATAAAAATATATGTGCTTGGTGTAAGGGAAGTCATGGAATAAAGGGGAGTTGTAGTTTTAAGAAGAAGTCACGGAGTAAGGGGGAGTTATGGAGAGTTATGGTATGGTAAGAATATTTTATAAATAAAGGTTGTCATCATCAAAAAGGGGGAGACTGTTAGGAACTGAGTTGATGATGTTTTGATGACAAGGGGAGTCATGGAATAAAGGGGAGTTGTAGTTTTAAGAAGAAGTCACAGAGTAAGGGGGAGTTATGGAGAGTTAAGGTATGGCAAGAATATTTTATAAATAAAGGTTGTCATCATCAAAAAGGGGGAGATTGTTAGGAACTGAGTTGATGATGTTTTGATGACAACAGCCTTATATAGTTATTATACTTTACTTTATAAAATATATGCTAACATTTCCATATATATATATATATATATAGGAAGTATATGCAGGTATCATCGAAGACTGATCAGTATAAAGACTCAAGCATCAAGATGAAGATTAGAGATTCAAGATTCAAGACTCTAGAGAATCAAGATTTCAAGATCTCAAGATAAGTGTCTAGTATTTTGTTAAAACTTCATAATAGCACTCTCATCTTTCTTCCAATTTTCTTTTGGGATGGAACCCAATTTCTATCGAAACCAGTGGCTTACAAACCCACGACAAGTAGCTTACAAACCTACGACAAGTGGCTTACAAACCCACGAAAATCAAAATCATTTAAACTACTTTGTACAAGTTCTCGAGTCCTATGGAGGAGCTCTGTAGGAAGGTTCTTGCAATTTCGGTTTGAATAGATTTTTCAAAATGTTTTTAAATCTGTTTATAAAATTTTTAGCTTTCAAAATCATGTTTTCAAAAATATTTTCAAACTTTGTTTTAGCCTTGAAATATTCCTCTATTCTGATTTTAAAAACTTCTATTTTTAAAAACATCAAAACTTATTCTAATTTTAAATATTACTTATATAATTGACGGTCTATATCAATTATATATATATATATTCAAAATAATGTTTTATATTCATTCTCTATCTCAAAATATTGTTTAAACACTTTACTTTGCTTCATAGAAGTTTCAACTTGTTTTAAATTCAATTGTCTTTACAAAACAACATCTCAATAATTTTGAACTAAGGGATGTCGACATAAGGGGATACCCCATGTCGACATGGTGATAGTTGGATTCAAAATTCAATTTTCAAAAGAAGTGTCCATTTGTTCGAAAAAATTTCGCCAATGGTTATGACTGTTGTGAATCTATATAAAGGCTTCCAAAACGAATTTGTTTAACAACTACTTTCTTATTTTCTTCACTCTTTCTTCTCCACCATTCCATATCCATAAAACTTCATATTTTCAAGATCGTGCCATCATTCTGCCAAATTCTCAATAGGAAATCATTTAGATACTCTCTCTATTTGATTCTCCATCATTCTACTAAAGATCAAAGTGCTATTCAGAGTTATAGGATTAATTTGTATTCAAAAAGTCCATAGAGTCTATCCATTCAAAAAGATTGTTATTAAAGAAGTACTAGGGTGATCTTGTGTCCCGTAAATCAAGAGAGTTTACCCCAGACTCGGAGATAGGAGGGTTCCTCAAGGCCTTAGAAATTGAGGGTTGCAACTTGGATATTGGCTTATAAAAATTTGTACAAGGATATTGCCATGATGCAGGACTGGATGTAGGAGGATTCCGAACCTGTATAAAATCCGGTGTGTTCTTTCCTTTTACTTGCTTTACTTTACTATTTGCATTTGTTATATGTTCTGTGATCATTCTGTGTTAGAATTCTGTTTAGATTTGTGTTGAAAGTTTTAATTTAGTCATATAGTTCATATATTCTTTAAAACACTATTCACCCCCCATCTAGTGTTATTTCTGCCTTAAGATCCTTAATCCGCATCCCTAACAACCCGACCATCTCCACAATACAAACCAACAAACTTAGCAACCGGAACTTATGCTACCAAAACTCCAAATACTAAGCACGCCATTAAAATCACAACGGTACGACCCTTCCTCCTGCACTGCAATTTCACCTTCATCTCCCACATCCCCAAACTCCGATTACAACCATGACCACAAACGAAAACCCACAATCATCTGAATCAAACCTACTTCACCAACCGTAACCTGCTCCTGCAAATATTTCACCATGACCTCAACTACCAAAATCACATCTTCGTTTTATAGAGCAGCATAGGGAAGGCAAAGTGGTCTTTTGATGTAAACAAGCAAACAAGAAGAGAGCCTTTTATTTGAGAACCGACGACACTAAGAACATCAATCATCAACATGTGAATGGAAAATTGGGATTAGGAACGCGAAGCACGGCGAGTAGCATGCGAAGCACAAAAAGTAGAATGCGAAGCATGATGTGAAGAAAATTATTTCTCTTGAAGTCGATTTGGGAATTAGAAATTTTGTTGACAGTTATAAAAATGAATTGTCGTAGGCAAAAGAACGACATGCTGCTTGTATGGGAAAGGGTTGAATAGGTGAAAATTTGGGGTTAGGAGCCAAAATTTTGGTTTTGGAGCTAAACGAAAATTTGCATGCCAAGAAATGAAAATTACAAAAGGAAACGTTAAGATGCATATGGAAGCAACAATTTGTATCATACACAAGTTGTAATAAAAATTGCAATGTAATTATGCCTTGAAACTTTATGACACTCCGATTATTATAATCATTGAGCAGACCAAGATGAATACTGATATTTTATTAAATTTAAAATTTTAGTTTTCTTTATCTTATAATATTATGAAAATTTTAAATTTTTGTTTTAAATTTTATTAATATTCTTAAATTTATTTTCGAAAAGTTTCAAAATTTAAATTTTCTGAGATATTAAATATAATTATTAAATATTAAATAATAAAAATTACTTCTTAATTATTACATATTATTATTAATTCTTAATTCTTAAGTATTTGTCTTAATTATTAATTAATTAATAGTAATTGTTAATTAGTAAAAGTCGGTTATTAGCTATTAATTATTTAATAGTAATTTTTCAGCCCACACTCATTTTTTATAATATTTTTATAAGTCTATAGCTACTGCAACATAGTGTTGATATTTATGCTAACATCATGAAGCTAATGTTGTAATAGACAAAAATCAGCATAACTATCGTTACATTGTAGCTAGCAACATCTTGTATATTCGTTGCAATAGGCCATCTATGGCGTAGTGATTTTTTCATCTCTGGAAAAAGGTTTTGTCTATTAACTCTACTAACTTAGTTCTAATTGCAAAGGTAGATTTCCCCAGTGATGTAACTCAATTTAGCCTAGTGGCATGCTGCAATATTATTTACAAATGCATAGTTGGATTTTAGCAGCTAGAATAAAGTTAGTAATAAATCATTTAGTATCTAAAAATCAAGCTGCATTCATCCTTGGTAGAAATATTCTTCATAATTTTCTGTTAACTCATGAATTACTTAATGGATATTCTTCTTCTCACATCTGCCTTTGAGCTATGAAGAAGACAAACATAAGGAAGGCTTTTGATTCTATAAATTGGGAGGTAGTCGTATAC
Organism: Allium cepa; assembly: GCA_030765085.1. Lineage (NCBI taxonomy): Eukaryota > Viridiplantae > Streptophyta > Magnoliopsida > Asparagales > Amaryllidaceae > Allium > Allium cepa. Next base: position 739,647,164 of record CM060943.1, read on the forward strand.
ATCATGAAAATAATGAATTTTCCTATAAAATTTTGTAATTGGATAAATCAATGCATTTCAAATGTAAGATATTCTCTGGTGATTAATTCACAATCCATTGGATATTTTCGTGGGAAAAATGGATTACAACAAGGAGATCCTATTTCTCCTTATCTATTTATATTAGTGATGGAATCTCTCACTCAGGCCTTCCAGTACCATGTATTCAAGAATAAATTTGTGTTGCACCCCAAATGAAAAATGACTATGATCACTTCATTGGCATTTGCTGATAATCTGGTTATATTTACTAAACCAACTGATGAATCCCTTCAAATTATCATTCAAATATTGGAGGAATTCTACAAGTTTTCTGTTCTTCGAACAAACAATCAAAAATCCCACATTCTAATAGCTGGAAAAACTGAATCCATTTCATTATCAACCACTTATAAAAGTGCTACCCCTCCTGAGCAACGGTATGACTTATTTGGGTGTTCCTCTTGCTACCAAAAGAATATATCTCCTTCAATGCATACCCCTATATGAAAGGATAATTTTTCTAATTAATAGATGGCAGAGCATGTTTTTATCTCAACCGAGAAGGCTGGTCATCAAGTCTTTGATTCTGTCTATGTCTGTTTATTGGTGCAGAACTTTTATTCTCTATAACAAGTTTATGACCATGATTAGATCGGTTCTAATACGATTGTTGTCGTAGGGTTATGTTAATAGTACAAAACTATCCCTCATTGTTTTAGTAAAACTGAAGTGTCAAAAAGAAATGGGGATTAGGCATTATAGATATGAGGATATGGAATTATGTGTTGGATCATGAGATTTTGAATGTTGACTAGAGACGAAAGTTCTTCACAAGTCTACAACTGCGGCAAATCTAAACTCTTCAACTCAAATATGGTTCGTATTGATATTGATGTAACTAGAGTCTTTAAGTAATCAGTCTAGTGTAGAATTTCTTAAAATCTATCCTCAAAGCTCATCACTCACAAATTTATATAACAAAACTTGCATATAATTTATAAAACTTTCATATATACTCAAAGTTTTTATGTGCACTAGAAAATAGTATTCAGTTGGCTGAATATTACATATCAGTCGACTGATGTTGCTTGTAAATTTTTTTAATTACAGCAATCAGTCGACTAAATTACTTATGTTAGTCGACTGACACCGTACATGTTTTTATGCACGTTTGAAATTCATTCGACTGCCCAAGAAAATTCAGTCGACTGAATCTGCAACTGTCATTTTTCTCCAAAAGACACTTCTTTTGATCAAAGGGTTCCTTCTTCCTAGAAGGTCACAACTCATAGATTCCAATAGATGTTGATTTCCAAAAGTCATATCTCATTATACACTATATATACGCTCAAGATTCATAGATCCAATTACTTAATTTTCTATTCTCTTTTGATCTATAACACTTAGCATTCTTGAGTTCAATATATACAAGCTCTCATACAATCATTGCTTGCATATTCATTTCCATACTCTTCAAGCAATAATATACTTCCTATTCTTCATAAACACACAAATATACACATCTACTTTGAGGATAAGATTATAGGAAGGGTGCACTACAAGTAACAAATCCGTGATATTCAGAACACACAAAGTCAAGATAAAATCCAGTTTGTAAGAAAGTTCTGTTTGGTTGCTCAAGCGGTCAAAGTCATGTTTTGTTGCTCAGGCGGTCAAAGTACTGTTCGGTTGCTCAGGCGGTATAATACATGTTCCTCCAAATTAAGTGACAGTTGCTAGCTAAATCCAGAAGGAGTCTTGGACTGGACGTAGAACGGGAGTTCGAACCAGTATAAAAATCTTTAGTGTCATTTTCTTTAATGCTATTATTATTTTCCGCATAAGTTATTTAATATATTCCATATTACACGATCCTTCGGTATAGTAACTTTCATTATGCTACCTTCTCTAAACATTTTGGTAACATGATCAACAAAAATGACATAATTGAGTGGACTGGACTTTAACTCACAATTTGGGAAATGAAATATTTGGATGACAGAGGCTAAACAAGCTCATAGCTGGGTCTGGAAATTCCTTCTTAAGACTAGAGGCACGTGTATTCCACAGCAGAAAGTTGAAATGAACTGCCAAATTAAAGCTAAATTTTGGTCTATGCCTTGGATAGATAGAGGTATTATTCTCAGGAGAGTATTATCCCATGATCAGATTCAGACAATTGGGATTCCTCAAAATGCAAGAGCATTATCATATATAAGAAATGGGGTTATTTCTATTCCCTAGTCTAGAAATAGGCAGATTGATGATATTTTTGGCACAAATATAACTATACAAGGTATTCATCTTCTGAAGATGAGAAATACAATTAGATGAGAGAGAATAAGGAGCACAATATTGCTAGAGTGTACAAGTCATTATCTCATGAAGATCAGCTTCTTAAATTTATGTGGTATGGCAGAATTTGGAATAGATACATAAATGAAAAATTGAATTTCATGCTCTGGAAGGTCATTAGAAATGCATTGAATACTCTGTCTAATATGGCAGCTAAAGGGGATAGTTATAGATTGCCAGTGTGTTCTATGTAGAAGACATGAGGAGGACAACTCACACTTATTTTCAAATGCTCCTTCCCCTTTTTCCTCTGGTAGAAAATTAAACAGAAAGGGGGATATAGTAACCCAGTATGGGACACTGCAATTGAATGGGCAAAATGTGCACAAGACAACAAAATGGAAGACATTGGATTCTATTCAACTGTTGATAATGTTGAAGGTGTTTGTTTCAAAATTATGGAAAACTAGAAATGAAATCATATTTAAACAAAAAAGAACTTCGTGGATGATGATATACAGAGATATGACAAGGGGCATCTCTGATGCAATGAAATATTCGCCATTCCACTTCAGTTCTTATGATGCGGTGAAATGGAAGGCATTATGACTTCTGTGATTCGAACCCGACTGTACAATGCTTTGAGACTTTCATTGGGATTATGCTATGCTTCTATTCTCAGGTTGGGTAATTTGTTGCTTGGTGTTTTCCCTAGTCGGCTTCGAGTTCCTTTGTACTATTCTTTGTGCTCTCCAATGTTGCTTAACTGTGTTTTGCTTTTTTTGTCCTTCTTTTATCATGCTTACCACTGTATTTCTTATTTATGCATATAATACTTTTTACTTGTTATAAATAAAAGGTAGGGGCCTTCTAACCCCGTTGGCTTTGCCAATTTTTTTTATACTTTATCAACATTTGATTTGGATTTGAAATTACCAACGATGGTTTCCATTAGTAATTTATTGTTAGTTTATGTTCATGTTGTTGTTGAGTTAAATCTTGATCTAAAAGTTAATTTATTATTTTGTGTACATTTATTTATTTAAACATTAATCTTAATTTCCATTGATCATAGTTGGTTGTTTAAAAACACATATATATGTATACATATATACATACATACATACATACATACATATTTACATACTTACATACGTACATATATAATAATTTGAAAATTCTTTTAGTATAAATGGTTTTGAAGTGTGTGTGCATGCGCGTGCGTGCGTACACACACACACACATATGTGTATATGTGTGCGTGTGTGTATATATGTATATATTAATATTAAAGGAGATTCACCTTAATTCAAACATACATAAATTAACATCCTAATCTTGTTTGATAAAACTTTTCTTTTGGATTAAAATGGAAAGGTTATGATTTTGAAAATAAATATTATTTAAAAGTGTGCACACGCATGCGCGCGTGCACACGCATGCGCATGTGTATATGCGTGCATGTGTGTATGTATATATTCATATTAAAGGAGATGCACCCTAACATCAAGCATACATAAATTAACATCCTAATCTTGTTTGATAAAACTTTTCTTTAGATTATAATTGAAAGGTTATGGTTTTGAAAATAAATATTATTTAAATGTACACATAATTTTATTTTATTTTATTTTTAGTTGTCAATATAAAATTTATTTGAATTTATATGTCTAGATCCGTTTTCACATTATATTACCAAATCAGATGACTTGATATTTTATAAACAAAATTTTGAATTCAGATTTAATGATTTGGTTAAAATCAACTTATACATATTATAGATTTAATTTTAAAAAATCTTTTGGAATACACACACAGATACACACACACAAATATATATGTAAAGACATACGTACACATATTTTCTAATAATGTTTTGGATAGCTAATGCATATATAAAGGGTGAATGTGCCTGTTGTTGTATAAACCCAGCACTTATACACGTACACATTAACTATGTTCATGGTATGAAAAGTTGCAATATACACACATTTATAAAAACTGCCATTTAATTAAATCAACCAATTAATTTAATAAGTGAGAGGAACAAAAGAATTTTCTCTCTAAATAAAAGAAAGCCTTCCTCTAAGGAATGAGAAATTTTAAGAGAGTGAAATGATGGTTCCTTTCTCTAAATAAAATAGAACCCCCTTATTCATTTAAACGAACTTGATTCACATTAAATGAATTTGATTAAGGAGATTAATTAAATAAGGAAATGTATATTCAAAATAAAGTTTGATTTTATTAAATAACTAGATTAGATCTAATATTAAGCATTAGACTTCATAGGCGTACCACGATTCAAATAGGGATTTTTTTTAAATCTACCCATTTCAGCCACTACAACTGCCCGATTCTTTCAACTCCTGTATTACTTAAGTGTTCATAACTTATGAAAGATAATACACTGCCTTGGGTAAGTTCACATTTGAGTGACCAAGACATGAATGTTTTAATGGTTACATTATTCGGCTCTTGAATGTGTGTTGAAGCGACAACATGCCAAAATATTTATTGGAAAGCAATTTCTTACATTTCAGCCATTCTTTAATTCAGTTTATTTATTATATATTAATGGATAAAAAAAATTATTAGTTAAATTAGTTGCTTAAATTTATCAGTGTAGATTTTATAATATCTGATACGTTCTTATACCTATTTGACTACTTTATTATATTAATCTAATAAGGATGACACAAACTTTTTTATCTCTCAAAAGCCTTAAAAAAGAGATCTCCTTCAGTGTTTTAGGACCCATTTATCTTGTTGCTAAAATCTTGAGGGTGCTCAAAAAATTGTAGACCTATAAATGACAAGAAACTCTTTGCTAATCGTATCTTCTATATAATTCACAACTAAACTTTTACTTGCCCCTAATCTTCTTTATGACTATGTTTTTGCTTAAAAAAATCATTGAGTACATTAGATAATCAAAATCCATGATTTTACGAAAGCCTAAGGTTAATTATGTGACCATTAAGCTTCATCAACAAAAGCCACCAAATATTCTTGCCAACCCAAGGCAATGCAAACATCATTATAGATGCTTCATGACTTAAGGGAGCATAACAACCACAGCTATGTACAATACTCTATTCACATTGTCAATAATGGAGAGCAACTTTGTAATATCACATACCTTGAGGCCCGAAGCTAAGTGCTACAGATGTTGCAGTCATCTATAGTATTAACTTCCAGTGTAAATATACAATAATGTTAATGGTATGCAAAATATCAGAAGCAAATGAATATGAAAAAAAGTCATAGGTTCCAAAAACACTTTTACTGATTACATTTCTAATTCATGTTTCATATTCCATTACACAATCCCAAATGATTCCCAGATTTCGATCAAATATAATTATTACAGTTTACGCCAAGAATGAGAAAATGCCATCATGGATGATCAGAGTACTCAATAGACACATCAGTCTTAAATACATCATAGCGGAAATAAAACTAATTACTCATATAAAGCTAACTTGGCCTCCTGCACGTCTTCGAAAGCTTATTCGTCCACCTTCTAAATCCTTAAAACCCTAGCTCTTAATCTACTCGAATTAATTTTTAGCACCCAACAGTTTAAGAGGAAACATATACTTTGAGTCAGATATAAAGCCTGGTGTGAATATTATTAATACATCTCGGTTTACTGATATTAAACGAGACCGCGCCGCTTAGCGGAACAGGTTTCCCTTCACAAATATCCTTTTAAAAAAATATCTTTTGCAAATCAGAATCCAGCAATCAAACGATTTAAAGAATAATAGTAATATCATATATGCACATAAATTAGGTAATCTATCTGTCCAAGCAATATAGTTTTGTTTGGCTGATTACTAACCATTGGATGACTTAGACCTACCAGACAAAATAAATAATCTAACTTCTGTTAGACACACTCTTGGATGGTCTGTCCTTAACCTACTTCTCTCAGGGTCAACTGATCCTATTGTTTTTGCGGGCTCACCAATAACCAATCTTTCTCAGTATATTCCTTTCTCCGTGTAACATTATTTTAGTCCTACCTATGACAAAGCCCTACATACTGGAGTTTTTGGACTTATATTAGCTAGGGGCTACTAGCTAAAGTATAGGGCGTGATCCTGTACCAGTCCTATCTGGTATTCTAATATCTGAGTCATTTACTTAGGTTAACTACCACATCACATTTTCCTTGAAAACATTTCTTTCAAATTTATTTAACAATTTTAAATCATACTTAAACAAGAAAAAATTACCTTTTGCTTTACTCTAATATCTTTGCCATGATATATGCTTTACACAAAACAATGTTGATGAAAACCTAAATTAATAAGGTTATCTATCCCTCTAAAACAAGTTAAATCCCTTCTTTAACTTAGAAAACCTTAGGTTTTAAATCCAAGGTATCACCTTCGAAACCTTTATTTAAAAACTTAAAACAGTCCCTTTCGAATCCATTGAAAGTACCCATTTCAAAATAAGTTAACTACTTTATCTAGAAACACTAGGCCAAAAGGCCAAAACATACCATTTGAAATCTTTAAAAGTATACCCTTCGAAATCAATGAAAGTATCCCTTCAAAGCTTTATAAAACCTTAGACATCCTATTTTCAAAATACTTTAAAATTGCCTTTCGAAAGCATTGGAAACCTTCCATTTAAAGACTCAAATAAACCTTTCGAAAACATTGGGGTGCCTCCCTTTCGAAACCTACATTATATACTTTTCGAAAGTGTTAAAATTCCTTAATTTCGAAAGTATTGGTTCCAAATAAAATTTTGTGGAACATAGCTTCGAAACCATTTAAAACCATTTATTTCGAAATCTTTGGGTTTATCTTTTAATAGAACAAAGGGTCTTAAAAGAACTAGGGTGAAAGCATTATTCCTAAATAAAAGAAAGTGGATGTCTTTGAAACCAAGCCTTTCAAAAGCATGAAGAAGCGGCTTAAAAGTTCAAAGGAAAAAGTACAATTTCGAAAGCATTGATTCGAAGGGTTGAATGTGGCAGCATGTGTTTCGAACCCCTTCGAAAGATTCATTTCAAAATAAAAAGGCGGCAACCCCTTTCGAAAGCATGTTTCGACTCTATACCCTCCGCTTAACTCCAACCCACTACGTACTAAGACATTAATACCATGTGTATTGGTTTCAACTTGGTTAGGTGGAAGTATGAGATCAAAAGGTAGCTGTTATAAGTGGCAAAGCAGTAGTTCTTTGCAAAACTGATTAAAAGCCTTTTAAAGTTATATATTTCCAACTAACTTGTCTTATTTGTCAACATATAATTGTTTGGCAATTCTTTTTCAAAATCTTATTTTTCTAAAAGTGCCGTCGAATTTAGTAGTTAACAATTAATTATATCTAGCAAATTAGCCCCTTCTCTTTTTAGAAGCATATAAAACATTTAAGTCGTATACCTTAAATAATTTTATATCCATAATACAATACTTAGGAAAATTATCCAAAATTTCCCATAAATTATTTTTTAATATGTTTTCTAACATATTTAAATTTTAGCCCAATGCTATCATATATTTTCCAAAAATAATTTAAACCCAAATTAACTATTTTCTTTACTAGAAAATTCATAATAAATCCACATTAACTTAGAAAATTATGAAACTTGGAAATCATCTCTAAAATAATGTTTTTGACCTTATATCAAAAAAGAAAGTCATTAGGATGACATTTAAAAGGTTTTTCAAATCAAAACTTATCATTAAATCTATATGAAGTTTCATAAATCATCAACAAGCACACACACACATATATATATATTTAACAAACAAATCATGGAATTTTACTTGCAAAATAAATTCGGATCTAATCTAGATACCGAAAACAAAAAATGAGATGTAATCTATTATTCACCTTAGCTTGTCATGAAAGAGGTTGGGATTTGCTCTTGAGTTGATTCGGATAAGCTTCCTACTTGAATTCTTGCTTATCTTGTCTTTTGTTTTCCATTAATGGTGGCCGGCCAAGCTTTGAACGTTCTTAGCTTTGTTTGCAAATGTTTAGAATGGATAAGGAGTGAAAGTACGAAGGGTTTAGAGTATAAGAACTTAGTTTATTCCTATTTTCCCCTTATCTTATTCCTCTTACTTATTTTGTTTTAATTCTCTTTGGCTTATAGGTTAATTAAGGCAGAGTTACCTTAAATTATTCAAATCTCAATCCCTTAACCATTTACATTATTTCATTTAATTTATCTAATTAAATATCCTAAATAATGTTAGTCGAAATTGGGGCCATTATAGATTCCTCTCCTTAAATAATTTCGTCCTCGAAATTACGATAAGGCACTCATAAAAATCAATCATAAAGGTAAAACATACCACGAAACAAATCAGGATAAGTACCTCTAATCCTACTCTTAGTTTTTTATGTACAGTCTCTCTCATCATCTCCCTACTGGACTTTGACTTATCTAATTGTTCTGTTCCTTAGTCTATTCTCATCTCTCATGACTAAACGAACTAGTTTTCTAACTATAGTCAAATTTAATTCTTTTACTAAATCATTTAAAACACTCGGTGTTATAGTAGTCTCTGGATTTCAAATACACTTCCTTAGACGAGAAACATGAAAAACATTGCGTGGTCTTGCCAGACTATTCGATAACTCCACCCTATACAATAGTTTTCCAATCCTTTCTACAATAGGAAAAGGTCCCATGAATCTCGGCACCAATTTTCATGATTTTCCAAACTTAATTTTCACCTGCATCGTTGATACCTCGACGAAAACATGATCTCCAAAAGTTAACTCTAAATCTTTTCATTTTCTATCAACATAGCTCTTCTACCTAGACTGAGCTTCCTTCATTCTAGCTCGATTGAGCTCAATTATTTCTACAGCTTCTCTAACCAAATCTGGACCAAGAGCTAACCCATCATCGGTCTCTAACAACAAACGATAGATTTGCATGGCCTTCCATACAAAGCTTCAAACGGTGCCATCCGTACACTAGTCTGATAGGTGTTGTTATATGAAAACTCGACTAAGCGTAGATGGTCTTCCTATGATCCCCCAAAGTGTAGCACACAAGCTCGTAACAAATCTTTTAAGACTTTGTTAACTCTTTCAGTTTGTCCATCAGTCTATAGATGGTAAGCAGTACTCGTCTTGAGCTTGGTACCCAAAGTCTACTGTAGACTCTTCCAGAACTCGCTGGTGGATAAGGAATCTCTGTCATTTACTGTATTATTTCGTATTCCATGCAGTCTAACTATATTCTTCACGAATAATTTAGCCAAAATAGGTGTCGTTCTGGTTGACTTAACTACAATGAAATGGAAACTCTTGGTCAATCTGTCCACTATAACCCATGTGCTTTCATTCCCTCGCCTCGACCTTAGAAAACCATCGATAAAATCCATTGAGGCAGAATCTCATTTCCATACCGGAACATCTAAAGGCTGAAGCAACCTACTTAGTTTCTAATGTTCAGCTTTTACCAGTTGATAGTTCAAACACTGCTTCACCCATAAGCCTACATCTCTCTTCATTCCTTTCCAAAAGAAACTTCTTTTCATATCCCAATACATCTTAGTTTCTCCGGAATGAATAGTGAATTTTGAATGATGGCATTATCCAAGATCTTCTTTCCTAATTTTTCCCACATTCGAGACATACAGTCTTCCTTTCTTTCTTAACCACCTATACTGGCCAAGACAGAAATCTTTAAAGTCATCGCTCTCTGTTCCATCCCTTAACTTTTTGATCCGTTCAGCTAATAATGGATCCTCCCCTTGCTTAACAGCGATCTTTTCGATCGTCACCAGTTGAACCTCTAAACATGACAACATAGCAGTTTCCTTACAAGATCTAGCCTCAATCTCCCTTGTATTCTACATGTAGTCAGTGCTACTAAATCTTTCCACTCAGCTGACATTGCCAATACTGCATTCTGATTTTTCCTGCTAAGTGTATCTGCAACTTTATTCCCATTCCCTGGTGTGTACTCAATACCAAATCATAAGCAGCTAAAAATTCTAACCACCTCTTTTGTCTCATATTCAACTCCTTTTGAGAGAATAAATAACTCAGTGACTTATGATCCATATACAACTCGAACCTTTCTCCCAAAAGGTAATGTCTTCACACTTTCAACGCATAAATTACCATAGCTAATTCCAAATCATGAGTTGAATGTCTAACCTCATGTGGTCTGATCTATCGAGAAGAATAGGCAATCACTTTACCCCTTTGCAATAATACAACTCCTAATCATGTTCCACATGCATCCGTATACACTGCTAATTCCTGATTTCCATCTGCAACAACTAACACATGTGCATTAGTCAATAATTGTTTCAATCTCTGCAATGATTTCTTACACTTATTGGTCCAAACAAACTTCATATCCTTCTGCGTTAACTTAGTAATTGGTGCCGCTATCTGCAAAAAATCCTTAATGAATCTCCAATAACAACCAGCTAATGTGAGAAAACTCTTTATCTCAGTCACTGTCTCGGGTTTCTTCCAATTATTCACTACCTCAATCTTAGCTGGGACTAAAACAACCCTTTCTCTGAGACTACATGACCAAGAAAATTCACTTCCTTCTTCCAGAAATGACATTTCGAAAATTTCGCTTTCGGTTAATGATGCCTCAACGTCTCAAGCACCACTCTAAGATGAACTTCATGCTCTCTTTCAAGAGTATACCAAAATATCATCTATGAATACCAATACGAACCTATCTAAGTTCTCTTAGAAAACTCGGTTCATCAAATCAACAAAGATAGTTAGTCCGAATGACACTACTAACCATTTGTATGATCCATATTTGGTTCTAAACATCGTTAAAGGAATACAATCCCCAGCCACTCTAAGCTGATGGAATCTTGTTGCTAAATCCAACTGGGAAAATATTTTGGCTCACTTAATTGGTTGAACAAATCGTCTATTCTTGGCAATGGATATCGGTTCTTTATTGTCTTCTCATTCAACTTACAATAATCGATACATAACTTTAATGATCCATCCAATTTCTTTGCAAAAAATCAATAATTCGAGGTGCTTTTCTTGCGTATTCTTAATGAACCAGTGTCTAGATATAGATGTAGAAGAATTTTTTTGTAAAGTAATAAGCCCCTTTGGCATCTCTTCATTTGCAAAGAATTCTCGACGTGAAGACACAATGACAAAGAGTAGATCTTTGAATAGGAAAAAGAATGGATCTACAGGGTCCTAAATTAATTTTGGCTGCTCCCCAAGGTGAACTGCTTGGTCTGATAAAATTCTTGCCTTCCAAATCCACTGAATGAACCTTTAGCTTCCCCATCTCGGTAGGTGTCATTCTGCTTTGCGGTCTACTCACCAATTTTCCCTTGGTACTAAATCTATCTAAAACTCAATAGCTCGTTTCGGCGACAGTCCTACTACGGCATTAAAGACATCTACGAATTCTCTAACCGCAAATACTCGATTCAACTCGTCTTCTGCCTCCACAACACCCAACAAAGCATTATCCTCGAAATTAAGTTTTCTATAAAGTATATTATCTAATCACTACCGCCAGAGTATCTAAGTGATATTTTTCAGTCATGGCAAAATATCCTAGCATTGTATTTACTTAACCAATCCATACCCAAAATAATTCTGAACCCTACGAAATCAAATACATGCAAACTGCAAACAAATGCATGACATGACAATTCAAACTCTAACTGGCCACACTTCATCCTAAGTGTAGCATATCCTCTTATCGGATTCGTATCCATTAAGGAAGTAACTAGGTATGAGGGTTCTATGTTAAGCTTATCTACCAAACAATAAGATATAAAAGAATGCGATGCACCGGTATCAAATAGAACTCTAACTGATACACCATTAAATCAAAAGCGTACCTCCCATTACAGCTTTTCCCTTCTCTTCTACTGTTGGTCTCGAGGTAGCAGGTTCCAATGTAAACATCTTGCTTTTTCCATCCTTGGCTGGCTCCTTGCACTATTTATTATAATGTCCAAATTGATTGTAGTTGAAACGTCTCACACTTTTCTTTTTAGTAGCTTTTTTCCCTTTGCATGTCCGAAAATCATGAGCATAGTCTTTCTTCTTACCACACTTATAACAGATGATTTCGGTCTTTTTCCTTCTTAGCAGCTCCACTCTTCTAAGCTCCATTCTTATGGAAAAATTTCCTCTTCTAGTTCTACCCTCCTTAAGCTCCCCCTGCTTTGTTACCCTCAAGAAATGCAGGCATCTCTTCCTGCCTCAAAGCCATCTCAATAATTACATCGCATGGGTCTCTAATATGCGATAATATGGCCTTAGAAAGATCGGGCTTCAACCCACCAATGAAATTCTCATTTCTTTTAATAAGTGTATCAACGTAGCATATCCGTATCTTGATAGCTCCATAGATCTGGTTGCATACTCAAGCACTGTCATGTCTTCGTGGTCTAACTCAGTGAATTTCCTAAGAAAAGTGGACTTCGCGATATCCGCCATAAACATCTCCTCAAACCTTCTTCTTAACTCAGCCCAAGTCACGATCTCCTAATTAACTCCTACCGAAACACTATTCCACTAGTACGGCGCTGCTCCCTGTAATTGCCTAGAAGCAAGCCTACTTTTCTGTTCATCATTGTGCATTAAATCAGCAAGAATCCTCTCGCAATAAAGTAACCAGTTCTCCACTTCAATTGCATCCTCGATTTCGATAAATGGTTTTCCTCCAAGCCTGGCATAATCTCTACTCAACATAGCATAATTATTGACCACTGGAGATCCTTGATTTCCCCCTTTTGCATTTCCTCCAAATAAACCCACAGCAACTTTAGCCTGCATCACGTTAATGAAGAACTGATACGTAGCTCCCACATCTGCTTGCGGCATTCTAGCACCCACATTAACAGCTTGTGCCTAACCTGGATACCTTCTAGTATTTGGTCTGGCATTCTCATTGGTTGTGGTGTTTTCTCCACCAATGTTAACTTTTCCACTTCTAGCATCCATATCTTACGTCTGTAAAATCTGCATTTGAGTCTTTATAAGATACAGAAGAATAGCCTAAGAGTGTTGGGAGAATAGAGACAAAGCATATACTTATACAAAGCAAATACAAGTATGTTACTATAGCATTATCCCATAGTCTAATTTTTTCTCTAATTCCTTTGAATTATGTTTTCAAAATCATTTTAAGTTTGAAATTTATTTTAAATTTTCCATAAACCTATACTTTGATACCAAGTTATAACATCTCATATCTTAAGGTCCGAAGCTAAGCGCTACATATGCTGTAGTCATATATAGTATTAACTTCCGGTGTTAAAATTTAGTAATATTAATGGTATCCATAATATCAGAAGCACATAAATATGAAATAAAATCACAGATTCCAAAAAAATTTACTGATGACATTACAAATCTATGTTTCATATTCCATTACACAATCCTAGACGATTCCTAGGTTTGGATCAAATATAATTATTATAATTTGCGCCAAGAGTGACATATGAAGATGCCCCCTTGGATGATCAAAGTACTCAATAAACACATCAACCTTAAATATATCATAGCAGAAATAAATCTAATTAATCTTATATATCTAACTTTACATCCTGCACGTCTTCGTAAGATTATTCGTCCACATACTAAATTCGTAAAACCCTAACTCTCAATCTACTCAAATTAACTTTGAGCAAAAGGTGACACATAAACTTCGAGCCGGACATGAAGCCTGGTGTGAAAAATGTTATTACATCTCTGTTTACTGATATTAAATGAGACCATACCGCTTAGTGGAACAGGTTTCTCCTCACTGGTATCCATTTTAAAACATATCTTTTGCAAATCAAAATCCTGCAATCAAACTGATCAAAGCAATAATAGCAATATCATATATGCACATCAATCAGATAATCAATGGACTATCTGTCTAAACAATATAGTTTTGTTTGGCTAACTACTAACGGCTGACTCGGGCCTACCAAACAAAAAATAATCTAACTTCTGTCAGAAACACTCATAGATGGTCTGTCCTTAACTTTCTTCTCCTAAGGTCAACTGATCCTAATGGTTTTACGAGCTCACCAATAACCTATCTTTCTATGTATATTCCTTTTTTTGTGTAACATCATTTTAGTCTTACCTATAACAAAGCCCCGCACACTGGAATTTTGGAATTATATTAGCTAGTGGATAAAACCTAAAGTATAGGGCACGACCCTATACCAGTCTCATCTGGTTTCTAATATCCGAGTCATTTACTTAGGGTTAACTACCCCATCAAATTAAACAAGGAAAATTTAATCTTTGCTTTACTCTAATATCTTCACCATGATACATGCTTTACACAAAACAATGTTGATGAAAACCTAAATTAATATGTTTATCTATCCCTTTAAAAAAATTAAAGCACTTCTTTAACTTAGAGAACATTAGGTTTTAAATCCAAGATATCACCTTCGAAACCCTTGTTTGAAAACTTTAAATAGTCCCTTTCGAAACCATTGAAAGTTCCCCTTTCAAAATTGGTTATCTACTTTATCTTGAAACACTAGGCCAAAAGGCCAAAACGTACCTTCCTAAACCTTTAAAAATAGACCTTTCGAAATCATTAAAATTATCCCTTCAAAAGCCTTATAAAACCTTAGACGTCCTCTTTTCGAAATACTCTAAATGTGCCTTTCGAAAACATTGTAAACCTTCCATTTAAAGACTCAAGTAAACCTTTAAAAAACGTTAGGGTACCTCTACTTCGAAACCTACATTTTTTTTTGAAAGTATTAAAATTCCTTACTTAACACGAACCGTTCGAAAGCATTGCTTCCAAGTAAAAGTTTATGGAACATAGCATCGAAACCATTTAAAACCAATCCTTTCGAAACCTTTGGGTTTATCTTTCAATAGAAAAAAGGGTCTTAAAAGAACTGGGGCAAAAAATTTCTTTCGAAAGAATTATTCCTAAGTAAAACAAGTGGATGCTTTCAAAACCAAACCTTTCGAAAGCATGGAGAAGTGGCTTCAAAGTTTGAAGGCAAAAGTACCCTTTCGAAAGCATTGATTCGAAGGGTTAAATGCAGTAGCATGAGTTTTGAACCCCTTCGAAAGCTTCATTTTAAAATAAAAAGGTGGCAATCCCTCTCGAAAGTATGTTTTGACTCTACACCTTCCGCCTAACTCCAATCCACTACGTACCAAGGCATTGATACCACGTGTATTGGTTTCGACTTGGTTGGGGCGGAAGTATGTGGTCGAAAGGTAGCTGCTGTATGTAGCGAAGCAGTAATTCTTTGTAAAACTGATTATTAGCCTTTTAAAGCAATATCTTTCCAATTAACTTGCCTTATTTGTTAACATATAATTGGTTGCCAACTCTTTTTCAAAAAAAATTCTCTATAAGTGATGTTGAATTCAGTAATTAACAATTAAAAACATTTAGCAAATTAACCACTTCTCCTTTTAGAAGCATATAAAATATTTAAGTCGCATACCTTAAATATTATATCCATAATAAAATACTTTGGAAGATTCTCCAAAAATTTCCATAAATTATTTTTTAATATGTTCTCTAACATAATTTAATTTCAGATCCAAGGCTATCATGTATTTGCCGAAAATAATTCAAATGCAAATTAACCATTTTCTTTCGTAGAAAATTCATTATAAATTCACATTAACTTAGAAAATTGTGAAACTTGAAACCCGTCTCTAAAATGATGTTTTGATCCTATATCAAAAACGCAAGTCATTAGGATGTAATTTATTAGGTTTTTCAAATCAAAACTCATCATAAAATCTTTATGAAGTAAGACAAATCATCAACAAGCATATGCATCCATTTAAATAATCAAATCACGACATTTTACTTGCAAAATAAATTTGGATCCAATTTAGAAACCAAAAATAATAAAAATGAGATGTAATGTATTATCCACCTTAACTTATTGTTAAGGAGGTTGAGATTTTCTCTTGAATTGATTTGTTTAATCTTCCTACTTGAAATCTTGCTTATCTTCCCATTTGTTTTCCCCTAATGGTAGTCGGCCAAGCTTTGAACGTTCTTAGTTTTGTTAACAAATGTTTAGAATGGTAAGGAGTGAAAGTAAGAAGGGTTCAGTGTATAAGAACTTAGTTTATTCCTATTTTGCTCTTATCTTATTCCTCTTACTTATTTCATTTTAATTCTCTTTGGCTTATAGGCTAATTAAGGCATGACTACGTTAAATTATTCAAATCTCAATCCCTTAACCATTTACATTATTTCAGTTAATTTATCTAATTAAATGTCCTAAATAATGTTAGTCAAAATTAGGGTCATTACAAACTTCAATTCAAATTCTCAATTTATAATAATGCTAATTTATTATTATCGATATATAAGGAAGATGAGTCTAAAATCACGATATCATATATCTCTACATCCAATGTATCTAATTCCTTAAGTGTAAGTATGTTTTAATTTATTTAAACTCCCACTTTTCTTTATATATATACATAATAAATAGGTGTATATGTAATAAATATACTTTAATTTATTTGAACATTTAGAATTCATTAAGTTATATATATATGTGTTTATCCTTCTATTAATTAAACATTTCAGTTTATATGAAATATAACCTTTATATTTACGTAAATTAAAAAAAAAATCTAAATTTACAGATTTATTACCTAATTTTAAAATAACTTTTAATTATATTTATAACCTTCATTATTCTAAAACAATTTTAAACTAATTTATGACCTTTATAAATTTAAATTTGAATTTAAAAAATATTAATTTCTTCGTTTTTATATTAGTTAATTATGCTTATTTGAATCAGCCTAAACCACAAAGCACTTTTGTGCCTTCCACTAAGGCATACCCTTGAAAGGGGACCATTTCGATGAGCCACGTAAAGATGAAGTGTGAAGAGGTTTTTTGTTCGTAAGAATGTTCCTTAATTATGTAACTTTCTCCTTAGTTAAACTCGTTTTCCTTTAGAAACTTATTTCGATGGTTTGTAATATTCTGTATTTTCAATAATACTTTATGAATTTTAAAGGAATTTTAATAATTTACCCAAAACAAAGAAATAATTTTTTCATAAATTAAGGAAGTTGGGAAATCTTACTTCACCGCTATGTCAGGAAGATTTTTCTATCTCAGATTCACATATAAAGCAGTTTAAAATGAGTCGGATATGAATTGTTTACCAAAATGCACTCTCTGGATTGAACGGGTCGATGGCCAAATATGCTAGGAGATTAATTTTGTGACTAAGAGTTTAAAAGGTGAAAAAATACGTAGCTTTTCATTTTGATCAATTTCTTCTTCATCCCATAGTTGCCATAGATCCCTAACCCTAAAATTTCACTTTTCTACCTCTGATGAACACTAAATAATTAAAGTAATATATCATAATGAAGAGGGAAATGGGAGCAACTAGATCCAACCAATATTAACTCAATTAAAGGAGAGAATTTCCCAGGCAAATAAGATAAGAGGATAAAGCTTGGAAATTTTAACCTAATTCAAACAAATCAGCAATTATAGGTGAGTGTGTTTTCCAACAAATTGTTATGTGGATAAATAAGAAATTCCATTTATATATATTTTTAGGGTTTATAATTTGTTTAGGACTAATTTGATGATTTATTTATTGTTTATAGTTAAATTGATAATTGGAGGAATCTTATATGATCACCTTAATAGAAAAAACTAACATGAATTGAGGAGAGGCTTAATTGGATATGTAAATCACCCTAAAACCATGTAAAACATATTAATAATGAACCTAGGTACTCATTTGTTATGAATAAAATAGTCTAGCAGAAATATTCATCATAATATAACATATGTGATGATATTGACAAATTACATTGAAAATGAGTTACAATTGCGATCAATGATCGCTGGATTGAATCAAAGGATGTTAATGAACATGAATAAGTATTAAATGAACCAATAATAAAATAGAAGTCATGCTTAATGTCAGAGAAGATGGCAGAATGATAAAACAAGCGAAATTGGATAAGACAATAAGGTGTGTAGTGCTAAAACGCAATAGTAGGTAAACAACGATTAGCCCAATCTCATATGTCGAATGATAACATATAGCAGAAATCCAAAAGAAAATAGTTTGAAATAGTGGTAAAACAGTCGCATGAATAAGGGTCATTAATTACTAAAAAGGCAAACGGTCGACGGCTCCTTTTAGACGGTCAACTGATGACCGAGCATAAAAAATATACAGCGATGAATGGTTGACTGTTTGATTTTAAATAGTCCATCGAACGAGTGTAACTAGTGTAATTTGAACCAATACCTGGTGTAGGCCATATAGGATGTTTAGGGCACGTTTTCCCACTCATATGACGTACTAGATTTATGTCCTAGCATCATATAATATGACAGCTTAGGCATGTGATTGTATCGCAATTAGATTGCTCCTATCATTATCGTTAGTGCCAAGAGTTGCACATTTCAATATGTGGATTATTGGTAGAATGGAGATATCCATATAACATGGCATGTGTATTTTTTGGCCGTTATTTTTTTAAGTTTATATATTTGGTTTATTTTAGTTATATACGTTTTATTCCTTTCGTTGTAAGATTCGAAAGTGTGGGTGTTTAAAATTCCTATTTATCTTTGTACCATAATAACTATCTTAACCTAATGATCAGTTCTTCTTGGCATGATGCGAGTTCGAATGTCCTTTTTAGGCATTGGATAGGTTCTTTCGAAAGGGAGGGTTGTTACATTGGTTTTCCAAGTGACTACCCTATGTGTTGGTTCATTATTCATATGACCACAATCTGATACCATTATTGGACCAAGTGCATATGCAAGGAGGTAAAAAAGGGAAATGTAAAAAAAGTCCTCTTTTTATTGAATTGCAATAAATTATTTTTTGTGTTTACATCAACTATTTACTTTTTAGTAAATCATATTTAATGAATTTAATTATAGGGTTTTGTATAAATTTAATTAAATTACATTAAAATATTCGTATTTGTATAATTTTATTTATATGCATGAAGTGTTAATTCAATATTATTATATGAAAGAGTTGTCCTCTGAAATATAAAATATGAAATTTTGACTTAAACTGGATTTAAATGATTTAAAGAAAAGTTATAGTGATTTTCTATAATTATAAGTAAATAAATGGTTTAAAAATATAATTTAATATGACTTAACTTGAAATTTAGTTTTCAAAATGGAAATTTTAGGCTTAATTTAGTAAAAAAAAAATATTTTTATCAAATGGGAAATTTTAAATAAAGTATTAAGTCATTTGTTAAGGTAGAGGTTAAGTAAAATAATGTGCATTTGACTTAACAAATGAATTATAGTTTAATTTGGATAATTATTTATAAAAAATTATTTTATTTAACCATAAGTTAAATGATATCCAAATAAATAATTTGAAAAAAATGTGATATGTTTTATAAGTTAAAAGTAGTGAAAAATTGAAATTTTAATGTTGCTGAAATGTTGTAATAAACCTTAGTTATGTATTGGTAGCATTTATAAAATACCGTGGTTTTAAGACAGCATTTACTAAGTGCTATCATTTTTGAAAGTAAACTATATTCGAAATAATTAATAAACTACTGTAGCACTTTGTAGTGCTGCTGTTGCTGAAAGTAAACTATTCTGAAAGCACTTTGCAAGTGCTGCTGTTGCTAAAACCAAACTGTTTTGCAAAACTTAATACCTACTACAACACTTTGTAACTGCTGCTGTTTCTGAAACTAAACTGTTTTCAAATACTAAAATACCTACCGTAACACTTTATAAGTGCCGCTGTTTCTGGAAATGACAATGTTTTTGAAACATTACAAATCTACCGTAACTTTTTATAAGTGCTGTCGTAGCTGAAATTTACAATGTTTTGATAATTTTATAATTGAATAAATGAACTTAGGAATGCTACAACTTTGAAATTAATATTATTTTACATTGAATTTAGTGGTTTAAATGAATATGTTTTGAAGTGAAATATAAACCATTTTTGAAATTTATAACCATGGGCTATAATAACGGTTGGTTGTTAAAGAGACCGAGATCGAATATGGGTATACTCTCTGTCGATATCTAAAATCACTTTGACAACCGTGTACGCGGTGGAGATTCCAGAATGAAGTAGGATGGTGGCGACGTTCTATTGAGGTATGTCCTAGACCCTACTCCCGTGAGTTGGCATAAGATGGCTAAAACAGGAGCGATTCCAGGCCAAGGAGGTAGCTCCTCTTATCAGACACACTTCTTCATATGCCATTCTATTACTTTGTGATTAATTAGTGAGCACCTTTGATTTGGGAGTGTGGATCGAGGTGGGCTGTAGTGGTTGCTGTGCGTTACCACCAGTCCGGATGCGTAATTGGTATATCTACTCTCTCATTGCCTCGTTGTGCTGTGTCACCTACCCTAGCACGCCTTGTATGATTTTGGTTTTCTGTCGTACCTATGGGGTATCCTCTGGTGGCTTCCCGATCAGGAGAGACTATGATACTGTATAGACTACTGGCACTATAAAATGTGTTATGGGTGA
This sequence comes from Allium cepa, assembly GCA_030765085.1. NCBI lineage: Eukaryota > Viridiplantae > Streptophyta > Magnoliopsida > Asparagales > Amaryllidaceae > Allium > Allium cepa. Next base: position 739,667,971 of record CM060943.1, read on the forward strand.
TATTGGGTAACTCCTTAACGCTATTTTCAAATATATTATACTTTACTTTAGACACTATTATAATAGCGTATATTACTACATAGTAAATAGTTTAACGGATCCTTAAAGGATGGGCGATCCTAAGCATCCTTTGAGTTACTTGTGCATTTATGTTACAGTTCACTTGAGTTGGTTTACATTGCATAAGTATGTATGTCTTGACTTGAGTGATTGTGTTTATTTCTTACGCTCAGGTCAGCTTGAGTATCATCTTTGGAATTCACCTTCTGGAGCTAGAATTGCTGGAGATCATCATTTATCTAGTTGCTATTTTTTATTCAGTATTTTCTATTCAGCTATTATACTAGTGAACATTTATGTATCCGGCATTTCTGTTGTATTTACTTTTCAGACTCTGTATTTTGTACTGGTTTTGAGACTGTGTTTGAGACTATGTTGTGGTAGCTTCATGAACTACTACTGTTATTTTTATTTCCACTGCGAGTTATTCTGATTTATCTGTGTCTTTGATTTTGTGATTGGTTTTATTTGTTCCAAATTATTTTACAATCTACTGTTTTGAATTATTCAAATCAGACATGTGTGGTTTTATTATCGATTTGAATGGTCCAAAATAGTGGGTTGTTACATCTTCAGATTATGATTTAAGGGTTTGAGAACTCCCACGACACTAAAATGAGTGCTCTACTTAAATTAAATTTCACTATAATTATAAAAAAATTAAAATCAAAAGTTGCAAACCCCATTATTTTAATGATAATTAATTAAAAATAAATAATTAATAACGTTAAAAATAGGTTTTTACAATCGTCATAATTCGACTATGAAACTTGTACCATTAGGTTCATGGCGATTTTCTAATTAACTTTCGTATATAAATTTTTCCGACCGGAATTCAAATGAAAAAATTATTAATGTTTAAAGTTTTCGAATCAGAAATAATTATATATATAATTATGGTAATAGAGATTAGTCAGTGTTAACTATTAAAGATAATAGAAACCTATACGTTAAGAAATGTTAACATTAAAACAAATTAGGAAAAATAAATTAAGTAGGAAACAAATAATGTAAAATAGGCAATAAAATTAAAAACCCATAAGTCAACACCCTCACTGCAAGCAGTCGACCAGTACCAGTTGATCGGTAAAAGCATGGGGGCAGCCTCTCGGTAGTTCACGCATAGATTTAACCTAGGCCAAAATGGTCAAGATTTAATATAGTTTAATTGAATGTATGGAGATTCGAGTCCCTATAAATGCAGTCCTAAGCCCTTAATTTTCTTCTCATATTTTTGGAGCGATGTCGGAGCTTTGCCATTTTCTCTTCTCCATAAAATTATTAATTTTTAAAAATAGTTATAGTTTACTTGTATGTACAAATGAAGAATAGTAGAAGATAATGGGGAAGAAGAATAAGGTCGAATCAAATTGTCAATGCGAAGGTAAATTATAAATCCAGATCTAAAACCTAAATTAAAACCAAATCTCATTTCTGATTTAGGTTTCCAATAAGTGTGTTATGCTTGCGGTATGTATTCAAATAGGAAGATAAAGGGAGTCAAATTGAATACGGTGATTAGATATGGAGATTTGAAAAGCTAAAAAGGTGAGTGAGAAATTATATATTTTTATATAATACTGGATTTATATCGTTGTATATCTATTGATGTATGCTTAAATGTAAACTTGGAGTTGTAAGCTAAAATTGTATATGCGCAATGAATTAATAAATCATGCCTATATATTCTGTGATTTATAACTTAATCAACGATATGTTACTGCATTTTTTACCGTCTATTTTAACAACTATAAAATATAATTCATTGTAGTTCCAAACGTAACACAAATTTACTTTTAGGATAAGATATAGAGATTTACACCGTTAAAAGGGATGTGTAATTCCAATGTATTAAAATGCTGAAATCCTTATGTATGAATTAAAGAATTGAAGTTGTGATAATAATAATTGTTAAATTGTTAAATTGATATATAAATATATGCAATAGAGACAAGATTGGAACCAAATAGTAAATGATAACAAGGTATCATACCTAGTCCCCCTCTTCCTTTCAGACACCGCCCTTTATCCTACTAGCACCACCAGATCAGTTGAATATTCCGCCTATCCAAGACTACGTTGATGATGGCTTCACACCAATTATTCTCAAATTTACACACAAGCTTCAAAACCCTAGTTCCTCAACCAAGGAACAATCGATTTCCACTTGCAACGGAGGTAGGAATTCCTCCAGCATCAGCTTCTTGCCAAGCCTTCTAGATCTTCCGCCACATTCCAGAAAGTTGGTTTTAACAGTAATACATGAATGTTATATCCTTCTAGGTTTATCCAACTTGTGTCACAATGGTATTCCACTCCATAAATCATATATTGGAAGCAAGCTATTATTGGTGAAAAAAGTCCCTATTTCAACTCCTTTACAATTGTATTCCCTTGGTAATTTTCAAGCCAAACGATATGCCAAGATGATAATTTTAGTAAAAAATAAAGCAGAAAAAAAAAAAATTGGGACAACTTCATTGTAATCTACATTGTTAGATCTAAAACCACTATATTTATTATAAATCATATATTGAACGAGTCTAGAAACCCATAGGGAGTTTTCAGATTTTCTCCAAGGAAAATGAGTTTTATGCGGTGAAATTTGAAAATAAAGCTGATTGCGATGGAGTGTTGGAGGGAGGTCCTTATTTTTAAGGCTGCGGATTAATGATGATAAAAAGATGGATTTCTGATTTGAATCTAAGTAAAGAATTCCTACAAACTATTCCGGTCTGGGTGAAATTTCCAAGGCATAGAATTGAGTTCGGATCAAAGGAAACTATTAGTAGAATTGCATTTGTCCTGGGAATTCCTATCAAAATGGGCAAATTTACTTAAGGAATTATTCAGATAGCCCATGCAAGGGTTCTAAATGAAGTATTATTACTAGATGACGATGATCGAGTTTGCTTACAACATGTGGATTATGAATCGAAACCGATAGTGTGCCAACATTGTGAATGTACAATTTTGCCACACTTTCAAAAACACTACTTGATAGAAAAAATTCAGGTACAAAAGCAAACCCCCTCTTCTAATAATATTCAGCAAATGTTACTAATAATGAACAACACACTAACAATGAGAAAAGACTGCTTTGACCAATGAAACAAAAGGTATGGATGTTCATGGTCGTTCACATGATAATATTAATATTGCTACATAAGAGGGTGCAGAAATAACGATGAACAATCACACAATGTTACACAACAATATAGTATATACTGTCAATATAGAGTATAATTCTCCAATGAATTTACAAACTAAAATTCTACTACAAGTTTAAATGCAGAACCGGTTAATGAATCCAAAAATGAACACATGGTGGATTATGAGAAGAATTCTACTGGACATGCAGGCGTTAATCCTCTGTCACGGAATATATTTGACCCTCAAAGAGCATTGACATTGACTCTCCCACTTTTGCAACCCTAAAGGGCTCCATGGTGACTGAAACTGAAACTGCAAGACAACATATCAATCATAAAAGGGTAGTACGAGACAAATTAGGAAAACTAGAACTAAGGAGGATGTTTGAGTTTAGTGCTTCAGAAAATGCGGACGTAGTCGCAAACCTTTATGGGACTCGTATGCTAATAATTTAAAGATGAAAGCTAAGAAGCTCAAAAAGACAAAAAAGAGTACCACTGCTCCAAGCGACTCTAATGCTGGAAGTGCTGATATCCTTTAATGTCGTTGTTGTATGGAATGTGAGGGGACTTAAACTCCCCAATAAGGAAACTAGATGTAAAACAACGTATAGTCTCCTATAATATTGATATTATAGGGATTGTTGAACATAAGTTGGCTAATGAAAATGTTGAGAAATTTTGTCGCTACATTAGTAAGGATTGGAGTGTTATTCATAATAATGATTGCAACTCTAAGAGCAGGATATTATTAGCTTGGAATTTCACTATTTGGGCAGTTAATATTATATCAAAAACAGATCAGCATATTACTTCTACTTTAACTAATAAAGGGGGATTTAACTGTGCTCTAACCATATTTTATTCTAAGAACCTAAAACAAGATCGGGAACAACTCTAGGATTACCTATCTGGGGAAGTAGTTCACATCTCTCTTCCCTGGCTGGTTCTTGGAGATTTCAACTGCACCCTAAACAATAATGAAATAACTTCTAGTTGGAACATTTTATCGATTGCTTTGGACTTTCAAGCTTGCATCAATGCTATGGGACTGTCGGAAATCAACGCCGGCGACAGTCAATTTACTTGGAGAGGAGGTTTAAATTTCTCCCTACATAGCAAATTGGATAGGATATTCGGTAACATTGAATTATTACAAAAATTTCCTCTCCTATCAGCTATCTTCCTCAATCATTAAACTAGCGATCACTTTCCGATTCTAATTAAATTGCTAAATGAAGTGAATAAATCTCTAAATAGGCCTTTTAATTGTAATAATGCCTGGATTCTTCAGCCAAGTTATCAAGAAGTCATGTAGAGTTGTTTAAGCCTTAGGAGCGGAGACAACCCTGTATTTAACTTACTGAGTAAACTTAAATACATCAAATTTTGTTTGAAAAAATAGTATAAAAGTAGAACTACATTCAAGCAGTAATGTGATGAACTTAGAGAATACGATAACTGCTTGTACTTGCAACTAACAATGATCCCTATAATGAGGACAATATCCAAAGTTATAGGAGTTGCTAACATAATTTGCAGAAGTTACCGTATGCAGAGGCAATGGATATGCAACAAAAGTCTAAGGTAAACAAGTTAACTACTGGGATTAACCTAAAAATTTTTTTTACATGCAATGATGACTTATAGGAAGAATAAGATGCATGTTCATAGTCTAATTAACGACAATGATTATAGAGTTTCAGACCCAGTTAAACGAATGGATGAGGTAGTTAATTACTTTTAAGACCCGTACAATTTTGAAGGGACCATTTTTCAATTAGATGGCTTGGTTAGAGAAAAAGTTCTTGCGGAGAATGCTAAAAGAAAGCTTGTTCAACTAATTAAAATGGAGGAACTAAGGCGCTTAACATTTCAGATTAAAGATACTAGTAGTCCGAGGCTTGACGGTTTCAATACAAAATTTTACAAGCATCTTTGGGAGCATATCAAAGAGGACCTCTTTTCTACCATGAACTCTACTTTTGTAAAAGGGAAGTTTCAAAAAGAAATTAATCATATATCTATCACTTTTGTTCAATAATTCTCTATGCTAATCATACAATTGACTACAGGCCAATGCCTTATAACAATGTCCTTTATAAAAATTTCACAAATGTTATTTGTAGTAGGATGAAAGGCATAATGAATGAACCCATCATCCAAAATCCAAATGCCGATGTTCCAGGTAGATATACTTTGAAAAGTTCTCTACTGGCATATGAAACGGTAATCAGCTTCAATGAGAAAACAAAAAAATATGTGCATCAAAGTGGACTTGCAAAAGGTGTATGAAAAAATTAATAGAGAATTCATCATTCATGTCATGCAAACATGAGTTTTCCACCTCAATTCACTTCCCTCGTTTATTAGTGCATCTTTACCCCTACCTTTTCAATCATCATTAATAACACCCCTTAAGGTTTTGCTTTCAATAACAGGGGTATTAGGCAGGGAAACTCTCTATCTCCCTACTTATTTGTGATTGCTATGAAATTCTTATCTTAGAATGGAAAGTGAGCATCTTTTCGAAAACATCAGGCCTATTTACAACATAAATCCAATGCTAAATCACTTGATTTGCGCTAATGATTTACTGATGTTTTCTAAAGAAAATCTACTTAGTCCAGCTTCCTTCAGAGAAATTTTTTCTAATCTTGAATGATATAGAACATTAGTAGACTAATGGTTAAAGAAGGCAAGATAGAGGGTGAAAAAGTTATTCTGCCAACCTAAGTTGCCAATGAGTTATTTAAATTGTACATTGTGTTTCTTACCCACTATAGTGTGGGGATGCACAATTTATTCCATAATTATGTATGGTAATGGAAGTAATGAATGAACCTTATTTACTAAAGTCAGAAAGGTGGATTAAGATATTAGAGTCATAGTAAAATGGTATGTTGGGAAGATCCATTTAATTTAAATAAGAAATAATAAGGCCACAACATCATAAATGTCAGTTGATGTTGAAAGGCAGCTTTTAGCAATTTTTTCTTCGAGGTTTGGGTTGTAAGCATTAAGTGTTTATGTAAACACATACGATAAAGTGAGAAATGTTTCTTTGAAAATCGGTTTTCTTAAACGACCGCTATATTAGTTGGAAAACTCATGTAAGTAAAGAAATCTCATGTAGATGCTTAAATAATACAGAATAAATAAAAGGCTGTAAGTTCATAAATTAAATTTGAATTTATTAAATTAGCTACTAAAAGTAAAGAATAATTAAGTCCCAAAAGTAATAAAACTTTGGAAGATAAATTCTGACAAGCAAAGGATAGAGAAAAGTTTTTGTAGTATCACAATCACTATCCCTACCCCTTAGAAGCCAAAATTTATAAATGGACTTGTGCGCTGGTTGTTATTTGAATTTTAAGAGAAATTTTTTCGAAATTGACATTCACCTTATAATAGAATATAGGCCGTTATGTACTATAAAGTATTGACTAATTCCCAATTGTAGAGGATTGGCATATTTTTTTTTTTGACAAAAAGACGCTTTTGGAAGTTTTGTTCAAAATTCATAATTTTAGAGATAAAATACTTTAAGAAGAGTTTTGGAAAATGGTGGGGAATTATAATTTTTGAGGATTTTTGCTAGTGTTTCAAAGTTAAATCTAAAAAGGTTTTGAACAAAAAAGAGGAAAATTTCTAATTTTGAAAAGCCACATGCTTAGCATAGGGAAAAGTTGATGGGTTAGCAAGTATGAATTTTACTATGCAACCGAAGAACAGTAGAATAAAAGGTAGTTAGTGATGAGGGAAAAAATAGTTTTAGTTGTGAAATTCATTTTTCCATACCTTGTCGATAAGTAAACCAAACTATCTTAAAATAACCCTGTTTTAAAACTTTAAAGATTAAAAATAAAATTTACTTTTGCTGACTTTACTTAGAAAAGTTGAAAAAATGAATTAGGGGCAAAAGAAAAGTTCCAAGGTACAGTAGAAAAGGGTACACAAAAGAAATATGGAAATATACAGTTCTCTATCTAAATCCTCTTCCGACATAAGAATTTAGGTTTAGAAAACTGGATTTTTCTAAATTTTGATGTTAGAAATTATGTGCTTGGATTTTGGATGGCAGGGATTGGATGCAAAATTGGATGAACTATGCTTTATTCATAGAAGTGTGGGAAAATTTAGGTTTAAAAACAAAGATTTTGATTTTCAAAACTTGAATACATATCAAACTAATAGTATATATAGGTTTTTTGCAACATATTTTCAAAATTATTTTAAAGAATGCATTCATATAGAAGGCATTGGTTAGAATTATTCTATATCATAATAGGTATCGTAATACATCATGCGATTGCATACGATTGGTTGCAAAATTGGTTGCATACTAATTGATTGGTTTATTTAGAATGGTTGTGCGTTATGTTACAAGATTTAGCCCTTAAGGAATTTCAGGGTCGAAATTCATTTAGCGGGGAGAATGCAACACCTGTATCACCCTATAATTTGACGTTAGTTATTTAATTAGTTAGTTAATTAATTTGGCTTCAAAAATCGAATTTATGAAAAATATGGTATTTTACAATGAAACTTGAACCATTACGTTCGTGGTGAAATTCTGAGCAACTTTCATATTTGGATTTTTGCGATTGGAGTTTAAATGAAGAAGTTGCGGATGAAAAACAAATTCGAAGTAAAAATAATTCGTTTAAGAAACTAACATTTTTAATTAATTGAATGGATTCCATTGGTCGACCCGCTTAGTTGAGTGGTCGACCTAGGGCGGTCGAGGGTGTCGGCCAACCGCTCTTAAGGTGGTGGCTAGGATTTTCTCTGGCCCAATGTCCCTGATCTATTATATTTTGATCTAATGGTTCTAGTTGATTCTAATGCCTATAAATATTGGCCTAACCCTTCCTTCTTTTCTTAAATTTTTTCAAATAAAGCAATGAATCTCTTCCATTTCTTCTTTTGCACTTTCTTTCTAAATTATAAAAATAAGTTATTTATAGAGGCATTTCACCAAAAGGACAAACTTTGCCGTCCAATTAGTTTCTAGACACGCATCCAAAGAAATTACTTTTAAGGCCAAAATCAGCAGAATAATTACTTTCAAGGACAAAGTCAGCAATCCAATTACTTTCAATGACATAATTTCATAGGTTTTTAAGCCCTAGAAACTAATTATTTTGTGTTTTGTCCTTGAAAGTAATTATTTCAGTTGTGTGTCCTAGAAACTAATTCCACTTGCTAAGAGGCCCTTGTGGCTAATTTCCACTTATTTATATCTATACTTGTAATAACCGGAGAAAAATGGAAATCAAATAAAAAGGAGAAGAGAAGAGAATCAACTATATATGTATTTGAGGTAATTTATATTTATTTGTATACTTGCCTCTATTTTGTATCCCAATCCTAAATCTCTTCTCAGAACTGTGATTCTAATGTATGTATATACCCTTTTATACATATTTCTTGGATTAAAAAAGATTTGAAAATGAATCAAAGGTTCTACTTCAGATCTGGAGATTTGGATCGCTTTTGAAAAGGTGAGTGGGGAATTAAATATATAGTCTATGATTTTAAACCTATTCCGTGGGCATACATTTGATTTTTATGCCTAATCAAATTTATTTGTGAATTGTAGCCTTAAGTGAATGTAGAAAACTACTGCCTACATATTCTTGTTTTAGAGCTAATTTGAAATGTGTTTACACCTAGATATGAAAATAAATTCAAATATTTTAGAATTTAAATGTTGTATATTTTTTATTTCAGATCTATACTCGAGCGTAAAATAAGATTTTTGGATTATTGCCTAATTTATGCTATGTTGTAGATTTCATCTGTAGGAAGAACATCCATTTGATTTTTATAATTTTTTTTTTTACCTTTTTCACTATTCATCCAAAATGGCGACGTTTGATTTAACTAGGAATACCCACAAACAAAAACGGAGGAGATGTGTAAAGTACAGAATTTTCTCCGTAGTTTAAACTGTCCATTCCAATTGAAAAGAAACTATCCATTTCTTGTAATTTCAAACCGAATCAGTTTTTCCTTTCTGTGTTAAACCAATTGATGGAAATCATAGTGAAAAACCTTCCTAAGAAATCTAATTTCAACAAATTAAACATGGAAAGCATATTATAGTTACATATTTATGACTATAGTATATCTGGTTACAAGTAGATAATTTTATTATGCGGTTTATATGTATTTATTGCATTAATAAAGAAGAACAATGTATATTCATGCGTAATTTATGTGTAACTTTCGTTGGTTATTATTATATTTAGGAAAGCGAATAGTTAGGATTAGATAAGGTAGTAATTCATATTAATGGGGTATAAATCAGGAATTCCTGTTAATTAACTAATAGGAAATGAAAGATTGTAACCTAAGTTAGTGGGCAATTAATGAGAAATAATGGATGGTATTAAATTACGGGTTACAATTAATAGAGACAAATGGATTAGTGGGACAAATAAAAATGAAATAGGTATAAAACGATTACTAATTTGAAATTAGTAAACATACATAAATGTCTTAGGAAATATCTGTTAGAATTTTATGGACAAATTGACTTTTATGAGCATAAAAAGGGATTTTATGGGTAGATAAGTATTTAAGGTAAATCTTATTACCTTAAATAAAAAGTGAATTGGTAAGCTAGGTCCAATGTGAACCTAAGATAGTACATGTAAAAACTTAGGATGGTTAATTGAAATTAGTAGGTCGGTGATGCAAGGTCAATAGGGTCACTCGATGGAAGACCGTCCTTCACTTTGAGGTTACCAGCAGTCGAGTACACTTACTACTGATGTGAGATATCACTAATCCTAGGACCCTTGACAACGTGAAAGATTGGATTTGCTTTCTAAATTGGAAAATGTTAAATGGTCTGAATTTGAAAATAGGAGCATTGAGGGATATCTTTAAAAAGGTTTACTTTAGTGTGGAGGTATTAAGCGGCTATCTTAGGGTCAGCCTCCCTACCAAAAGAGGTAATCTAATGAGATTCCATATTTATAAGAGTATTATTGGATCTCGGTAGATGTTCGCTTTAGGTTTAAGGTATTAAGCGGCTGAAGGTATGACTCTTTCCTATAAAAGGAGTATTAAGTAGCCCAACGATTTCAAGCAATGCCGGCTAGATAGTACCAGTGAGGAATCCGTCTTGGGATTAGGTATTTAATGGCAGAGACCCACCTATAAATAGGTGTCAAATGGTCAAAGACATGCCAAATGCTTATTAATGAGGTATTAAGTGACTTTGGTACAGTCTCTCATATTGCTAAGACTTTAGTAACGATGGATGCGCTTGTGGTATGACCATTATAAATTATAAGGCCACATACAGTGGTCAGAGATCACTATAGTTAGGACCAATAGACCAATAGTGACGATTCTAGAGTTCATCTTGGGAATATGTCTTAAATGATAGAGTCAATCTCGATTGAGGTCTTAAATGGAAAAATCTGCCTATTTTTGTTTTAAAAGTGTTATGTGGCAATAATAGAAGCCTGCTTCATATTTAAAAGTATCAAGTAGCTATGGACTTGGAAGTGTTAGGTGGTTAATAAGGCTTCGTGGGTATTTTGTATTTTGGGAATGGATGTGTAAGTAACCGTGTGTGCAATGCTAGATTAGATTAGAATTGCTAACCTTAATAAACATAACAATTAAATCGAAACCAATCGGTATTAATTTATGTTATCGGTTTATAGATTTTCTAGTCACTAGAACGTTGTTCTGATCCTTTCCTTATTACAATCCATATGGTAGAATTAAAGAAAAAGTCATTGGAGCTGGATGTATTTAATTGTTGGAGAAGCCTTCTTTTCTCTTATGCCGGATGTTGATGTGACAATCTGGTATCTAAGAAGTACGTTTGATTCCACAGTAATAGTCAAAGTCGGTATTCTTATCCTATTATTGTTTCCATTGTAAGTTTAGATTTTTATCAATATCTAATAATGCTCATGCTTATTTGTAGGTAGAAAATCCAACAATCTATGTTTTGATAGACTTGGGTTTTGATTTTGGTCAAAATTTAGGCTCATTAAGGTACGGGTTGTTATGTTTGGTATCAAAGCCTAGGTAAGTAGATAAGAGGAATTATGATAATTGAGAGAATACATTCATACTTTCCTATATAATATTATTATATTTTTACATTAGGTTTTAAAAATTCCGATCATAGAAGTAATTGTAATGCCACTTTGAATAAACGGGCAAAGCAACTATGAGTTAGAAATATCTTAGAGTTAAGATTTTCACGATGACTCTAAAGTACCGCATGGAGTGCTAGTGGTGGGAAAGACGCTGTTGACTAAGAGCATGAGTACAACATATGGTTGAATCCCAAAGACTGGAGGTGGTCGACTTAATGGTTGAGATCTAGCTACATTGTGATATTGGATTTTGATGATGTGTTCCGGTTGCAAGACACACATTTATTCCAAATGGGCGGGAAATTAGATTCTGTATGTCGCAATTGTCCAAAGGCAAGTTTTTACTAGAGTGCACGCATTGATCACTTTTTTGATAGAAAATTGGATTTTAATTTGAATAATTGATTTCAATTCCTTGGAAAAATGTTTTTCAAGGGATTTCTTTTTCCAAGGATTTATTTTGAAAATTTTGTTTTGGGAATGTTTTAAAATTTTAATTTTCAAAGAAACATGTATGCCACTAAGTTGGTCGTGTTAAGTAATTTTGATTTATAAAGGAATAAGTTTTGAAACTTATATATATAAATTTGATTTTTAAGGGAAGTTTTGGTATGAAATAGTTTCTATTATTTAGAAACAAGTATAAAGGAGCATATATTTAGCTTAATGATTTTTTAGTTTATAAAATCAAGGTTTTTAAAAACTTCTCTCTTTAAGGTATAGAAAAAATAGGAATGACATTAAATTTTATTGGGCTATATAGTTTGAAGTGTTGTTGTACCACCAGCCATTGGAAGAAATATTTTCATCCGAAGTAGGCAGGAAATAGCAGCTGGAATATTATTGGTTTTTTGGAACTCTAGTTGGTTGCTGTAGTTTTGTTAGGACTATTGTGGATTGCTGGAGCATGGCTCGGGACTAGGCAATGGGTTTTGACATCACCGTGATATGAATAGAAATTTATTTCGGTTGTATTGAATCGAAGGAGACGATGCGAAATGATCGTTATTATTTAGTCCGACTCTAATTTGGTCTAGGTTCAATTAACTCTCGTCTAGTGGTTGACCACCTATCGGTAAACCTAAAGTGGTCTACCAGTAAACGAATTTTGACACAACTTTAACCTGGAATGGGACTATGAAATTCGCATCTAAATTCCCGCAGTTTCCTTCTTTCGTTCCTCCTTCCTCAACAAGCTGAACCCAACCTCCATCCTCCCCCCTCTCTCGTATTAACCCCTCTCTTTCATTCCTGTCCTAGGCGATATCGTTTTTCCTTAGAAGGAATAGCCTCATTTCCCCTCATGCTGGTTTTTCATGTTAGATCCCGCCCCATCCCTACTCCACATCTAAAATCTATTTCCCCCCTCCGACCACTTCTTAGCCCAAGACATCTTTTCGCACTGTCGGTTTTTCCTCACATTATTATGGTCTCCAACCTCAAGAGGCCACTTGGCTGACCGGGATGAGTAGAAGATTTCGCCGCTTGTAGGCTGGAAGAGCTATTCTTTATGGTAGGATTTGCACCGATCCTCTACTTCGAGACCTTCGAGCGGGAATGTTACCCATGCTATATCTGCCTCTTCGATGTCCAGTTGGCCTAGAATTTCGATAGAGGCAATAGTTTGATTCTTTTGGATGTGAAGGCTGTCTTGATTGATCTGACTAATGATGATCTCCATGAGATTTTGAAGGCCGCTGCTAAGGATGCAGACTTGGATGGATTTGATAGGACCGACTCAAATATTTTGTAGTAAATCTTTTCCTATGATGTCGATGTTTGGAAGACGGATAATCTAAGTTTGATTTCCTGTTAGATTATGAGTATCATTCAGAATAACGTCATCCTAAAGATAGGAAGTTACGATCAAATTCATCCCATGATGCGGAAGACCGCCTATGATAGTATTGATGGCATTGCCGTCAATTGGACCAGCACACTTATGATGCAATTTGTTGATCAAGGATTAACACTCCACAGAGTTATTTTTTCATATTTTCACCTATCCGCTCCCGTCTTTAGGTAATACGGGTGAAACTCCATGGAGAGGCAGTTTAGTAGAACGTCCCTTCTTCCATCATTAGATCCTTCTTTAGGAAGATGGCAATTCTGAAGCCGTCAGCAACACCGGCAGCACCAGCGGCAAGAGATTGGGTGCATAGCCGTCATGGTACGACCATTCAAGGGTCATAGCAATGGATGGAGCTCCAACCGCACAGCAAGGCATCTTGTAGTCTATAGGCATTATTTTTGGATTTATATTGTTGTTATCTTTTCCCTGCCAGCATTTGTTATTTTCTATTAGGTTGTTTGTGTTGTAACTGTTAGTTGTATCTTGTAAACGACATGCACAACATTATAAGTTCATATTTATTTACCGTGTTATTGTTTCTGAACATGCAAATCATTCTTATATCTGCGTAATGAAGAAGCAGTATAAATACGAAAATCTCAAAAAAGAAACCTAACTAACAGTAAATGCAACATAAGACTGGAAGTTTAGAATAGTTAGAAAATTTCAGCAAACGACATGATAAAATTATTTTGATATCACGGGTCATTGCTCATGTTCTTTAAAAGCTAATTTTTTTAGATAATTGGGCATGATGACATTTTTAAATAAAATGTTATGTTTTATAGGTAAATGTCAGTTGTAGAATTTTATAATGTGGTTTATGCGTTTAACATGTAAGTGACTTCCGAATACGCTGAAATTGTGGCTTAATTTATCAAAAAATTTAAAAGGAAATATTCTGAAAAGCTTCTCCCTTGAAAAAAAATTAGGTTTGAGTTATTTTTTGCTCTTAAATTATTTTTAAAATTTTTGTCTAATAGTTTGATTTCAATGGAGAATGTACATCTAAATATTTTAGGATTTTATTTTTCAGATGACGTACCAATTCGAAAAGTGTGAAAGACTTTTGTGATATATTTGATTTTGAAGGCCATATGTAAATCGTAAAGAAGCCAAATAGAGTTAGAATTTACGGGTTTAATGGTGCATTAGGATTGACGATGCAATAAATGCAAGCGATAATAAGGGAAAAGCGGTTTTAGCTTTGGAATTTATATTTCCAAACCCTATCGACGACATGTGTGAGTCTATTTTTAGACGTATTTTCGTTTCAAAGCTTGAAATAAGTCTTCTTATGCATTTTGTGCGTGGAAATTTGTAGTATCAGGGCAGCGAGGAAATTTCCACTATCCAACTAGAATAAGAAGATTATATAGCGATAAGAGTGTTAAATTCTCCATCTAAATTCCTTTTTCTTGCATATGAGCAAATTTTAGAAAATGATTTTTTAACATGTTATATTTTTTTGGATGGTAGGAATTGGATGTAAAATTAGTTGTTTCATACTTCTATTCGTAGGAGTATGGGGTTTTTGTTGAATTTATTTTTTTCAAAAGCTATATACATATAGAATTGCAAGTGTATATATATAGGTTGTTTACATCATATGTTTCAAAAATATTTTCAAAGAAATGCAATCATATAAGAGGATCTAGTTTAGAATCATTTTGCATACACATTTTCTGTATGGTGATACAGGAGTACATATGCACATGTGAACGTTTGGTTGCAAAATTGGTTGTACATTCATTAGTTGTGTGGTTTAGGATATATAAGAGCCAAAACCATGACTTAGTCATTGGTAAAATTTCAAGGAAAAAATTATTTTTAAGGGGATAAGAACGTAACGTCCTATACTTTGGCATTAGTTATTTAATTAGTTAGTTAATTAACTAAGCACCAAAAATGAAATTTGTCCAAACGATGGAATTTAACCATGAAACTTGCACCATTGGGTTCATGGCAAATATCTGAGAAATTTTCATATTTGGAGTTTTACGATCGAAGTCCAAACGAAGAAGTTACGGATGAAAAACGAATTTGAAACAGAAATAATCCATTCAAGAAAATTAACGTTTTTAACTACAATAGGGTCCGTAGGTCGACCTTCTTAGTATAATGGTTGAGTTAGAATGGTCGACCCTAATAAAGGAGGCGATCGGTCGCTCTTAAGGTGGTGGCTAGGGTTTTCCCTGGTCCAATGGCCTGGATCTGTTTTATTTTGATCTAATGTTTTTGGTTGATTCTAGCATGTACAAATACAGGCCTAACCCTTCTCTTCTCATATTTTTCTGAATAGAGCATTAAAGCTTTTCCATTTCTTCTTCTCCACTTTCTTTCAAAATTATAAAAATAAGATATTTATATCTACATTCATGTAAATCGGAGAAGAATGGAAATCAAATAAAAAGGCGAAGAGAAGATTGTTACCAGAATTAATTAGCAATTATGAGAAATAATGGATAGTATAAAATTAGGGGTTACAATTAATATAGATAAATGAATTAATAAAACTAATAAAAAAAGAATAGATATAACAAGTTTGATAATTTTAAATTAGTAATCATATATAAATGTCATAGGAAATGTCCAATAGGATTTTATGGACGAATTGGCATTTATGAGCATAAAAAGGGATGTATGGGTAGATAAGTATTTAAGGTAAGTCTTATTGCCTTAAATAAAAGGAAATTGATAGACTAATTCTAATGTCAACCTAAGATAGTATAAGTAAAGATTTTGGATGGTTAGTTGGACTTAATTGGTTAGTGTTGTGAGGTCAGTAGAGTCACTCGATGAAAGACTGCCCTTCACTTTAAGGCTACCATCAATCGGGTGCACTTTTTGCTGATATGAGAAATCACTAACCCTAGGACCCACGATGAAATGAGAAATTGGACTTGCTTTCGTAATTGGAAAGTATTAAATGGTACAAATTTGAAATTAGGAGCGGTGAAGGATTTCTCTAGAAAGATTTACTTCAGTGTTGAGGTAATAAGGGGTTATTAGGGCCCGCCTCCCTACCAAAAGAGGTAATCTAATGAGATTCCATATTTATAAGAGTGATACTAGATATCTTCAGAGAGGTTCGCTTCAGGTTTGAGGTATTATGCAGCTATAAGGTTTGCCTCTTTCTTATAACATAAGTATTATGTAGCTCGATGAGATTTCCGAGCAATGTCGGCTAGATAGTATTAGTGAGGAGTCCTCCTTGGGGTTAGGTATTAAATCGCAAAGACCTACTAATAAATAGGTTTTAACCGATCAGAGGCATGCCTAGTCCTTATTAATGAGGTATTAAGTGGCTTGTGTACAGTCTCTCATATTGCTGAGACTTTAACAATGATAAATGCGCTAGTGGTATGACTATTATATATTATAAGGCAATATATAGTAGTTAAAGGCCTCTGTAGTTAGGACAAATAAACCAATAATTATGACACTAGAAGTCCACCTTGGGAATTGGTCTTAAATGCGGAGTCTACCTCGATTGAGGTCTTAAATGGAACGTCTCTTTTAAAAGTGTTATTTGACGGTTGTAGAAGCCAACTTCATATTTAGAAGTATCAATTAGCTAATGGAATTGGAAGTATTGGGTAGTTGATAGTGCTTTGTCAGTATTTCATACCTTGGAAATGGGTATGTAAGCAATCGAGTGTGTAATGCAAGGTTAGATTTGAATTTCTAATCTCAATATATAGAACAATTAAATGGAAACCAATCGGTATAAATTTATGTTATGGACAGTTTATAGATTTTCTAGTTACCAGAACATTGTTCTAATCCACTCCTCACTATAATCCATAGGATAGATTTAGAGGAACAAGTCATTGAAGTTGGACGTGTTTAGTTGTTGGAGAAGCCTTCTTTTCTCTCATGCTCGATGCTGATGTGACAATCTGCTATCTAAGGAATACTATTAATTCCAAGGTAATACTTATATTCAGTATTCTTATCCTATTATTGTTTCCCCTGTGAGTTTAGGTTTCTATCAACCTCTCCTAATGCTCATGCTTGTTAGCAGGTACCAAATCCGACGATCTGTGCTTTATGGACTTAGGTTTTGATTTTTTTTTTTTAAATTTAGGCTCATTAAGGTAGGGGTTGTTACACACCTAGTATTTTTGAGGATAATTAATTACTAATCGGTAATATCAAAAATAATTTTTTCTTACAAACTTTGGAATTTGGTTATGAAACTTATACCATTGGGTTCGTGGTGATTTTCTGTTCAATTTTTATATATAAAGTTTTTCGATCGAAGTTCGAATGAAAAAGTTATTAAATTTCGAAGTTTCTAAATCAGAAATAATTATATGTGTAATTATGGTAATAAAAATTAACTAATGTTAATTATTAATGATAATATACACTTAGATGATAAGAAATGTTAATGTTAAATCAAATAAGGGTAAATAAGTAAAACATGATACAAATAATGTAAGGAGGTAACAAAATTAAAAAACACATAGGTCGGCACCCTGTTTACGAGCAGTCGACCGGTACCGTTTGATCGATGGAAGCATGGGGTCAACTATTGGGTAGTTTTGGCATAGATTTAACCTGAACCAGAATAGATCGAATTTAATAAAATTTAATCGAATGGCTGGCATTTATTTAAACCTCTATAAATACAGACCTAAGCACTCACTTTTCTTCTCATATTTTCTGAACAACGTTGAAGCTCTACCATTTTCTTTTCTCTAAAAAATTCTTAGTTCCTAAAATAGTTATAGTTTATACGTATATAAAAATGGAGAATATTAGAAGATGATTGAGAAGAAGAATAAAGTCGAATCAGTGAGAAATACGGATTACGGATCTTAAGGCTAAGATTAACACTAGAGGGGGGTGAATAGTGTTAATAAAGAATTACCAAATCTTTTTAATTTATGTTAATTTAGACACAAAAGTATGCAATATACAGACACAGATATGATCACAGAAACAATCACAGATGCAGAAATAAAATAAAAGCAGTAAAGGAAACTGAATTTTATACTAGTTCAGGGTTACCCTACATCCAGTCCCGCAACACAAGTACAGATTTCCTTTCAAAAGCAATTGTACAATTACACCCTCGGTTTCAAGGCTACGAGGTACACCCTCCAGAATTTTGATCCTCTCGGTAGAGATACTTGATTTTTGGGCCACAAGCTTACCCAATTGATTTACCAAGGCTACAATCACACCTTTTCCCTTTTGATTTATTTCCAAGGCTACAATCATACCTTTTCTCGCTTAATAGATTACAAAGAAGTCTATAACTCTGAATAGCACTGAGAATCTTGTAGAGATAATGATAGAGAATCAAACTAGAAGTAATCAAGCATGATTCAATGTTGATTTCGACAGAGTAATGATAAGAATATGTATTAAGAAATGAGGAGGAAGAAGAAGAGTGCAAACCAGAAAATTATGATTTTAAAATTCGTTGAAACTGGCCACTATTTATAGAAGAACAACAGCCATGACCATTCATGAAGAGTTATGGCGAATAGACACTTCTTTTGAAATTTGAAATTTGAATTTTTGAATCAAACTGTCACCATGTCGACATAGTCATGCTAGGCATGTCGACATCCCAAAGGATTTTTTGGTGTTTTTGAAAATAACCTTTACCTTATATAAAATTATTTTAAAGTTTATAAATATACTTGACTATAGTTAAAATTCATAAGTAAATATAAAGAATAATATATATAGATTTTAACTATAATTTTATATTTAAATCTAAGTATAAATATTTAAAAATTAAATGTATTATTTAAAAAGATAGTTTAAAATCAGGAGTAATTTGACTTTGAAAATAAAGATGTTTTTTAGGCTAAAATTATTTAAAATCAGGATCGAGGGTTTTGAATCTTTTAAAAGGAAAGTTTTGAAAACATTTTGAAAACAGGATATAATTTTGAAAAATCATTTTGAATAAAAGTTAGCGGATACAAAACAATGTTCCACTAGATTTTTCGTAGGTTCCATCCTACTTAGGGTTCCATCCCTTTAACAGGCTCGAAGTGGATTCCATTCCACGAATAAATTGGATTTTAAGATGCCATGCTTTTCTACGAGTTTTAACAAAAATTCCTAATAATAATAAAAAATACTTATCCTTGAAATCTTGAACTCTTGATAGTCTCGATACTCATGAGTCTTCTATCTTGATATTTTATCTTGATATCTTGAATCTCTATACTGTAGGTCTTTATTCTTAGTACCTGCATAGTTAAATCCTACATATACATATATATATATATATCTAAACTTATAATGTTATTATTAACATTTTATAATCTATTCTAAGGTTGTTGTCATCAAAACCATCATCTCACGGACTAACAATCACCCCCTTCTTGATGATGACAACCTCTGTTTATAAAATATTATTTCTATTCTAATAACTCCCGGATTTTATGTTGGTAACGAAGATGAAATTTGGACTAGTGTCAAAGGCACTCAAATTGTTTTGAATTGTGATCTTTTGGGTACCATTCTCAATTACCAGAGTTCAGGAATGGATCTTTCTAACTTTAAAATCGATGAACATGATCGTGAGACATTTCATCACATTTTCGAAAGAGATGATGATTTTGAAAAAATAGAAATTTTCGACCAAAAGAAAGAATTGTTAATCTTCTTTTGCAACATACTTTGACCCCAAGATCGGGAAATTTTAACAATCCGACTTCAAAAGTTTTCAAAGCCCTTTTTGCTATTTTCGAAAACTATGACATAAATTGGGCGCAAGTTATTTTGGATGAACTTCGTCCTAAAAATCATGAATTGGCTGAGAAAACTTTATACCATAGAATTTATCTCACTCGGATTTTTAACTACTTTGGAGTTGATTTCAAAGGCGAAGAATTTGATTCTAGAAAAGTTTTCAATCATTCTAACATTTCGTTTATGAAGATTCCATTTGTTTTTCAACCTTATGAGACACTTACCGAAAAGGAAGAGCGTTTGGCTCATGAGGAAATGGAAGAAGAGGAAGTTGAAGAAGAAGAAGAAGGGGATGAAATGGAAATTGAAGAAGAAGAAGAAGAAGAAGGTGAAATGTCTTTGGAAAACATTGAATATCCTTCCAATCCATCCAACAAAACCCTGCTCAAAAACCAAAAGATGATTGTGGAGAATCAACGGATTCTAAAACGATCCGTTGATTAAAAAGTTGGGTAACATTTCTTCGAAGATGAACAAGTTCTTTTCCAAAGTCATCAACAAACTTGGACTATCTTCATCATCTTCATCCTCTAACTAGTTTTATCTTTACGTATCTTATTGTATTTGTTTTAGTTTGCTTTATTTCGAATGTTTATGTAGTTTGTTGTGTGCTCAATCATTGTATTATCGTAGTATGCAATGAAATGAAATTTCCTTTCTGTTATCTACCTTATCTTATCTCTAGAATAAATGTTAGTATATTATATATATATATAGAGACACACACACATACACACACAATTATTCACAAAATAAAATTAGTCATAACATTTCACTAACCCATGTCGACATCCCTTATGTGACCATGTCGACAAGTACTGGTCAGAAATGGCAATTGATTTTGAATTTGAAATTTGAATAACTACCACATGTCTATTCAATTCAAACGAATTTCTACACCTATATATAACTGTTTCTTCCAGAAATTTAAATAACTACCACATGCTCTGATACCAATTGTGAGAAATACGGATTATGGATCTGAAGGCTAAGATTAACACTAGAAGGGGGTGAATATTGTTAATAAAGAATTACTAAATCTTTTTATTTTATGTTAATTTGGACACAAAAGTATGCAATATACAGACACAGATATGATCACAGAAACAATCACAGATGCAGAAATAAAATAAAAGCAGTAAAGGAAAGAACACACCAAATTTTATACTGGTTCAGAGTTACCCTACATCAAATCCCGCAACACAAGTACGGATTACCTTTCAAAAGCAATTGTACAATTACACCCTCGATTTCAAGGCTACGAGGTACACCCTCCAGAATTTCGATCCTCTGGGTAGAGATACTTGATTTCTATGCCATAAGTTTACCCAATTGATTTACCAAGGCTACAATCACACCTTTTCCCTTTTGATTGATTTTCAAGGCTACAAACACACCTTTTCTCGCTTAATAGATTAAAAAGAAGTCTATAACTCTGAATAGCACTGAGAATCTTGTAGAGATAGTGATAGAGAATCAAACTAGAAGTAATCGAGTATGATTCAATGTTGATTTCGGCAGAGTAATGATAAGAATATGTATTAAGAAATGAGGAAGAAGAAGAGGAGTGAAAACTAGAAAATTATGATTTTAAAATTCGTTGAAACTGACCCCTATTATAGGAGAACAACAACCATGACCATTCATGAAGAGTTATGGCGAATAGACACTTCTTTTGAAATTTGAATTTTTGAATCAAACTGTCACCACGTCGACATGGCCATGCTAGGCATGTCGACATCCCAAAGGTTTTTTTGTGTTTTTGATTTTCTTTGAAAATAACCTTTATCTCATATAAAAACTATTTTAAACTTTATAAATATACTTAACTATAGTTAATATTCATAAGTAATTATAAAAAATAGTATATATAGATTTTAACTATAATTTTATATTTAAATCTAAGTATAAATATTTAAAAGTTAAATGTATTATTTAAAAGATAGTGTAAAATCAGGAGTAATTTGACTTTGAAAATAAAGACGTTTTTGAGGCTAAAATTATTAAAATCAGGATCGAGGGTTTTGAATCTTTAAAAGGAAAGTTTTGAAAACATTTAGAAAACATGATAAAATTTTGAAAAATCATTTTGAATAAAAGTTAGCGGATACAAAACAATGTTCCACTAGATTTTTCGTAGGTTCCATCCTACTTAGGGTTCCATCACTTTAACGGGCTCGAAGTGGATTCCGTTCCACGAATAAATTGGATTTTAAGATGCCAGTGCTTTTCTATGAGTTTTAACAAAAAATCTTAATAATAATAAAAAATACTTATCCTTGAAATAT
This sequence comes from Allium cepa, assembly GCA_030765085.1. Lineage (NCBI taxonomy): Eukaryota > Viridiplantae > Streptophyta > Magnoliopsida > Asparagales > Amaryllidaceae > Allium > Allium cepa. The sequence goes on from CM060943.1 coordinate 739,690,184, forward strand.
TGAACTCTTGATGGTCTCGATACTCATGAGTCTTCTAACTTGATATTTTATCTTGATATCTTGAATCTCTATACTGTACAGTCTTCATTCTTAGTACATGCATGGTCAAATCCTGCATATACATATATATCTAAACTTATAATGTTAGTATTAATATTTTATAATCTATTCTAAGGTTGTTGTCATCAAAACCATCATCTCACAGACTAACAGAATCAAATCGTCAAAGCCAAGGTAAATTACAAAACCAGATCTAAAGTCTAAATTAAATACAAATCTCATCTTTGATCTAAATTTCCGATAAGTACATGTATGCTTTCAGTGTATGTATTTCAAATAGAGAGAAAATAGGAGTCAAACTAAGTAGTTGAGATTAGATCTGGAGATTTGAAAAACAAAAAAGGTGATTGAGAAATTATATATTTTTACATAATATTGAATTTATATAATTGTAAATGTATTTCTGTATGCCTAAATGTAAACTTGAAGTTGTGGGCTAAATTTATATATGAATAATGAATTTATACATCCCAACTACATATTCTATGATTGATAACTTAACTTTAATATTGTATGTATGAGAATTTGGAAAGTATTGGGCAGTAAGAGTCCCTGGAATTGATACATTATGTAGTTGTTTCAGATTTATAGATTAGATATCTTATGCAAGTAAAACGTCAATTGGAATGTAGTGTATTGCAATGTAAATTCTATAGATTATCAAGTTAAAATTCAAAAATAAAAGTGTATCATTTGAAATAACAAAGAGCACATGCAAACGAAAGAGACGTATGAAATTAGGATATTTTACCGTGTTCTGTACTTTCTATTTCAATAATTATAAAAATAATTCCTTGTAATTCCAAACGTTACACGAATTCCCTTTTTGAAGAAGATATAGAGATTCACAATGTTAACCTTTCTTTTTGAGTGAGATGTAATTCGAGTGAATTAAAATGCAGAAACCCCTAAGTATGATTTAAAGAATTGTAGTTTTGATAATAATATCGGTTAAATTGTAAAATTCATATATAAAAATATATGCAATAGAGATAAGATGGAAACCAAATAATAAATGATAACAAGGTAGGTAAGTAATTAAATAAATAAAGGCAAGTAATAATATAAAATAAAAAGAGTACGAAAAGACCGCTAAACAAGGGTGGGTAGTAAGGTTAAAAATGAATAGAAATAAAATTTATTACTTAGAAAAGGAAATAAATAGGAAAAGATATTTAGGTCTTTTAATAAAAACAGAAAATGACATTAAATTGTTATTAATAGAATAGGAAGTAAACACATGAAAAGAAGTAAAAGAATATTATTAACAATTGAATGGTGGAGGTATAATAATTAAACAAGTATGAATACACACACACACACACACGGGCGAGTGTGTAGCCTCAAGTATGCGTTTATGATGGGTATAAATTATTAAAGTTAGCTAATAACTTAGATAGATAAGAATGACATAGTCATTAAAATGGATTGGAATGCGATGTCAGTAGTGTTACGCAACAAAATTCTGTCCAACACAAGGAGCTAACAGCGGTTGTGTATACATTAGGCTGATGTTGGACATATCCAACTGTAAGATCCATGGAATTATATATGCTCGCACGTAGGTGAAGGAATACCCTAGTAGGGTCTGCTTCAACTTTTTAGTAGGGCCAATTCCTTGATTGCATTAGGAAAACTAAATAGGATGGTGAGCAAGGCTTGGCACTATATTATTTTGCATGGTACCATATTAGGGGGTAGGAGGAGTGAATAGGTCGAGAACGTTATCGGTCCTGAGCGGTCCGTAAAAAGACAAGGGATACCTAAATGGGATACACCTCCTACTAGTGTAGGTCACATTTAGGTCATGCATCGCCACAGGTTGTTTGCTTGTTTGTTTGTTAGGAGGCAAGGTTAGATAACCCTTAAGTGAGGTCTTTCAAAATGAGTGGGGTAGTCCAAGGAGCTAAGTCCTTCATAGTCTATGGAGCTAAGTCCAAAATAAGAAAGAAGAAGACAATTAACTAGATTCCTAAAGCGATATAGAATATGACCAAACTATTGTGACATCGTTATTAGGTACTATGAAATTTACTTGATATGCATGACTACGTGGATGTGATACTGCATTGGTGATGGATCTTGATGAGGTGCTGGGTTATAGATACTAACGAGGATAGTATATTGGTCTAAAGGAGGACCGTGGTACTTAATACACACACACACACACACATGTCATTATGGTCTACTTCTGTAACGACCCGTATTTTTAGCTATTTTAATTAGAAAATTTAAGGTGATTATTGAAGGAAAATGATTATTAATGTAATTTGTTGAATAATTTAATATTTGAAATTATTTGAATAATTGGATAACGGGTTTAATATGATTAAAAATGATTTTTAAAATTCTATTTTATCATATTAAAGTTAGAATGATGTTGTAGAACTTTTAAAATCGAATTAAAAGTAAATTTGTGAAAATTGAATATTTTAATATTTAATTAACGAGTTAAAATAGACATTTTTCAAACAGTCTCGGATTTCGACGAAACTTGTTTCATCGGATCCGTAATAGTAAATTATGGTAGGATTTCAATTTTCGTAGCAATTGGACTTGTCGTTTGGCCGTGCGAGCTTGAAACGCGTAGAAATTTAATTTCGAATTTAATTAAAATAATCGACTTCGGAAAGCTATCTTCCAGATATGATCGAATTAGGCCTTGAAACTAGTTCCATTGCGTCCGGAATGGGGGTAAAACCTTATAAACGCCTGGCGGCACGTCTCGATTGGAGTTCGGATGATTTTGGACCTACCTATATAAATACGCACGCAAACCGAGACAGTTTTATTATTATTTTAACCCAGAAACCCTAATTCTAAATCATGGCCGCCACCTATTCCATGGCCAGAAATTGCCGATCTTCTTTCCTTAATATCTCTCAATCCGTTCGACGAAATCGAAAAATTCCAAAAGCAAAAGTGTAAATCTCGACGAGCTCTTCAAATCCATATGGTTGATGTATGCTAATTTTTCATGGATTCGTCCAGATCTGACTTGGAAGTGTGTACGTATTTCCTTGGATTGCGTGCAAACGACGGCGAATGACGGGATGAAACTTGGCGCGTAGGTGGCTCTGGTGAAGGGCTTCGTGGTGGCGCTAGCTGATCGTTCTGAAAGTCGACGAGGTGGTCATGAAAATTGCTTGAAGATCGGCGGCTAATGGGTTTGCATACGTGAATTTCACGTTGGGGAAGAAGCGCTGGAATCACGGAGATGAGAGCTGCGCTGCAGTGCAGATCCGAAAGTGTTTGGAGCTCATTAAAATTTTATGTTAAATCGAACGTCGTTCGATTTGATTTAAAATCGTAAAATCAAGGTGAGTGTTTTATAACGCTCACAACGTACTGAATATCTTTATGCTAGTTAAATTTGACATTATGCATAATTATGATTTTTATTTGTTGTTGTTTGATAAAATTTAATTATCATATTGATTGTCATTTGAATTCACCGTTAAAAAAATTAAATTGACAGTTAAATTTAAATTAAAATTGAACTGCGATTAAATTACCTGACATTGATAAATATGAAATTGCCGTGAATTGTATTGTCTATTGGATGATGTATTTCGATGGATGTTATTGGTTGATATTTAAATGTTTGGATGTTTATTTGTTTATATATATCCTGCTATGCATACATATGACACTGTGATTGATTTCAATGATATATTCATCCCTGACATTTAATTGTAATAACTAATCACTTGGTCATAGGTTAGAAAATTATATACGGACACCGAGTTGGATAAATTAAATGATTTTAAAAGTTGTTTTGAAATTATTTAAATGAATTGATTTTAAGAATAAAATCCAATTTATGGAAATTGAATTATTTTGAATTGGAGCTCGAAATGTTAGAATTTAAACTTGGTAAACGAAATTATTAAATAAAATCGAAGTTTAGATTAAAATTGAAAATTGAAATACGGTGTAAATTTTTGAAAGTTGATTTGTTTTAAAAGATTGGACTTTTAATCGAACTCTGAATATTTCTAAGAAAATTGATATGAAATGATATTTCAAGTTTGAGTTTGGAATTGAAAATTTATTTGAAATTTAGATTTAAATTAATTTGGAATTGAATTGAAATTTAAAGAAATTTGTGAATTGAAATCAAAATTTACGTGGAATAGAAATTTATTCAAGTTGAAATTGGAATAAATCGATTAAATCGAAATGGAATTTGGATTTGATTTGGATAGGAAATTTGGGAAGTTGACCGGTTTGACTTTGGAATTATTTATCAAATAATTTTTGATTTTTTCCAAACTATTTTATATATAAACCATTTTATATTCAAATTATTTTCGATTAAACTATTTAAATATTTTCTATTAAACTATTTTGAATTATTTAACTATTTTAAACTATTTAAACTATTTTCTTAAATTCAAACTGGTTAAAGAGACGGAAATGTTTATATTTAAACCTTTGGTTTAAATACGAACTAGGTTAAAGTAGAGATTATAACCTAAATTGAATTCGAATCAAATTTTGAAGTGAAATTGATTTATCGGACAAAATTGATAATTTTGAATATATGATGATTTTGAAATGGATTTGATTTTAAAGCGAATATGATATTTTATTATCAATCATGAATCAATTTGAAATATAAAAGAGCCATCAGTGTAATAATACGTAGTTATTAAAGAGACCGGGATCGGATATGGACATACTCTCTGTCGATACCGAAAACCACTTTAATAACTATTATACGCGGAGTGTTGATCCAGAATGAAGTGGATGGTTTGGTGAACGCGTTGACTGAAGAAAGAGAACGATATTGGATGACCCCTGACATGACTAAAACAGGAGCCGCGTCGGGCCATTGAGGTTCGCCACCTCTAGCGAACACACTTCTTCGATACCATATCTATTACATTTGTGATTTGATTTGGGTGCACCCCATGATTTGGGAGTGTTGTTTCGCGGTGTTGAGGTTGTAGCTGCTATGCTCAACATCAGTCCGGATCACGCAACTACTAGTATCCTAATTGGTATCGCCTCATGTACCTTGTCATACTGATTATCCTATTCGCGACCACTACGTTTTGGTTTGTACCTTGAGTATATGGATTGCCCTCTGGTGACTTCCGGTTTTGGGGAAACTACGGTCTTGTATATGCTTTTGGGAATATAAAATGTGTTAAGGGGGATTATGGTAACGCCTTAACGCTATTTTGATACTTTATATTACTGATAGACATTATCTACTTAGCATACATTACTACCTAGTAGATAGTTTAACGGATCCTTGAAAGGTGGAAAATCCCGTAACATCTCTTAAGTTATTGCACGCACGTTGACACTGGATATGAGATGTCAAACCCCGTAAACATCTCTGACGCCGTCACACTCATATTTATTTATGATTGATTTAACTTTCATATGAATATTTTAGTCCTGACTCGAGTGTTTTGTCTTTTCATTACGCTCGGGTCAGTCCTGAGTTTTCAGATTTTTGAAGATCTATTCTGGAGGACGAAGACGAAGATTTGGTATACTATTACTATTATTATCTGTGCATCATGTTGTCTGCTGCATTATTTACTTGTTCTGTTGTATATGTATAACTCTGATAAATGTTGTATAAATAATTGTCTAAGTATAGTAAACAGCTTCATGAACTGTTTATTTGACTATTATATTTTATCATTCCGCTGCGAGATTCTGTGTTGTTTCATTTCCTTTATTTCTTTTCTTTTCTTAATTACCCCAATAACCATCTGCCTTTTTTTAATGGTTTGGAACCGGCATGTGTATTTGATCGTCGGTTTAAACTGTCCAAAAAGGCGGGTCGTTACAACTTCGGGTAAATAGAGCGTACCATACGCGTACATGGAGTCGAGATGACTAAGTAAAATAAAAGGACATAACATATGATGGAAGACAACCAACATAAACTAATGTTATGTATGAAGTTTATAATTTACAGTCACTGGATCATTGTTCCGACCCCCTCCTTAGTATGACCCATATGATAGCTTCAAAGGGATGACATTGGTGTAAGGCGGGAATAGTGGAAGGACAGGTTTCCTTATGCATGCTTGACATTGACAACGATACTAGATATTGGAAGTGTCAATTTTTGTCAGTAACTATATGATTTATTATATTTCACTATTCCATTATGAGTTGTATAGATAATGCTTTGATATTCTTTTGTTTGTTTATTTGCAAGATACTAAACCAACGATCCATATTTTAGTGGACATAGGTTTTCAATTTAGCTAAAATTCAGGCTCACTAGGGTGCGGGTTGTCATAAAAGTTGTATTATATATATATATATATATAAAAAAATATGTATATGTATTTAGTTTATATTCACAACCGTTCTACGAGCATAGAAATATTATACATACATGCATACATGCATATATACAAACAAATGCATGTATGTACTTATGCATGTTTGTTTATATGCATATATGTATGTATGTATGTATAAATGAATTTGTAAAACAAATGCGTATTAACTATAATAATTGTATATATATTAAAATAAATTTGAAACTAAAATTTAAAGTTATTTTTTTTATATCATGGCAATGTAAACATGAAGAAGAAGATGGATATATTAATTAATACATATTCATGTTTAAATAAATAAATAAATTTTGATCCCTTCGATTGTCAACACCTTGGTTGTTAACGATCTCCTCCTTGAATTCCAATTCTCGTACTCTAGAATAGAGGTTTCTACTCTCACTTCTAGTTTAACCACTTGCCTTTTCGACCCCCAAATATTGATACCAATACATCTAGTATTGATATTACGAGCACTTAAGTGCTGAAAGACAAATTGTTGGGGTAAAATAAAATAAAAGGAAATAGAACAAGGAAGACGAGAATACAAGATCATAATCTCATAATGGAACGATAACATATAATATCAAAAGATAATACAAACTACCGATCTAAGATACATAACACTTCATAATTACAGTCATAAGTACCGTCATCAGCCTAGATAGTTATGATAACATATCCTCACATATGCTGATATATATAATGAGGTAATACAACAGAAATAAGAGTACCATGGTAGGTGAATGGAAGCTTCCAGCTCATCTCAAGAAGCTCCAAAGAACATCAATGAGAGCCTGCCTTTCTTAGACTACTCGAAAGAGCACCCACGAAATTAAGGAAAATATAAAACCACGAGTCATACATAAGTTTGGAATGAAAAATTCAAGAAATATGTACGACATATAACAACACCTTTTGAGACCGCATGGAAAACCATAAATGTTATCCTCTCAAAAGATCCAACCATCTATTAAGTACATATTCCAACATAATAGATAACATTTAGAGTGTAGAATATAAGTAAGAAATATCTGAGGTACGTGTACACCACAACAATAACTAGGTATACAATTAAGACCCATTAAGGTGCATTTGCATAAATATGTAGGATTTCCATAGAGACGCCCCCAGTAAACTAAAGAAAATCTTCATAACAAGGATCAAAAATCTTATTATGGGCGTCATATATCTCTAAATAGAATATACCATAAGGTAAAACATAAATGGCCCAATAGTGAGATGTGTGGTACCAAGTATAACCAACTCACGGCGCTCAACAATCGAAAGCATCTCCAGATTTGGAGTTGTTATACCCCAATAGTTTAGCTAAACCTAAAATTGTGCATCCTACTATGGTTTAGTCATTTCCAATATCGAGTCTACATTTGGAATCTTTCACATCAGTCTTTATCACTTAAACAGAACTTGAATCCCCAAGTAGATTCCATTATCTCGAACAGATCATGAAGCACTACATGGAGTCGAGCATCGAACAATTCTCGAATCTCCACATTGGTTTCAGCATATATAAGTCCTCTAATGAATGCTAATGCTGCCTTCTCTCTGGAATACACTTCAAGCTTAAAAGTCCCCCATGATAGCATCATTCAAAATGTTAACGCTGACCTCTCCCTTGGACTTAACCTTAGAATAGACAGTTCACCTCTACAACGTTTCACTTCACAATCGCTTCTAGAACATAGATTGCATATATAGTTTTAAAGTGTTTACAGGTTTGAGTCATCTCATATAAGTACACTTCCCTTTCTTACTAGATACTTCAAATCTAATCGATGTACTATCGGTTAACTTAAACCCGGTTCTTTTAGAAACAAATAGAAAATACACACGGATGAAGATAATCTTCAATCCGAATAGATTTCCTTATTATTTGTCCTGCAGGAGTAGTTTATACATACAGTATAACGTCTCCGAAGATAACTGTAACATATAGCCCTCGTGTTTCTTCTAGATATTTCCTCGGTAATTTGGTCAATTTCAATAGTTGACTAATCGACGATCAATTACAAGATAGATGCTCATAAATGGAAACTAAGTCCTATATGCTTATCACAAAAAAATAAATATACAAAGCACGACCAAGTCACACAAGCGACCTCTAATCCCTTTTTTATTTAATTATTACTTTTTATTAATTAAAACCTCTTTTATTAGTAAAAAAAAAATTTATCTAATAAAACTTCATTTATCAATCACTACTATATTTGTACTCTTTCAATGCTTCAAAAGGTAATCATATACTTATTGAAATTTGTATAAGTATATTCACAAATCTTTAACAATATTTCTTACTTTAAACCTTTGATTTTTTTTCCTTTCTTTCTCCAAAAGATTCGATACTTATAATTTACTATATCCAGTTTTAGGATCTAAGTACTTTAAAAAATCCATTCAAAAAGTTTAAGACTAATGTTACTTAAACATTGGCACTGCAAACCAAAAACTATTTCAGTTATGCTTACCTTTAAAACATTCTTTTAAAGATCTATTTACATTAATAAGTATAATCAAAAAGGGTTCAAGACTAACGTTATTAACACATTGTCACAACAAACCCAAAACCATTTCATACTTCTTATTATCTTCACAAACATTCATGTAAAATTTAACTTAATATTTGATCAAGTTCGATAATTGACTAATAGACTATCTAGTTAAAATGATCGCTTATAGAGTGAAGGTTTGTGGCTTAACTCATTTCCAACGTTCCAACTGACATCGTCCCTTGTTTAGGAGTCAAGCCAGGAAAGTTATGGAAATGTTGCATATCAAAGCCTTTCCTAGACACTTCATCCTTGACTCTCACAAATAGGTAAGTCTACCTAGTCTGCTTTTAGTGTTAATTATAGTATTAGTGACTTTCATAAACAAGTAAATAATCAACATGATTAATATGTTTTCGACATTGTGACCTAACTATTCCTAGGTCAAGAGGGAAGCTAATAGGGTAGAGTATAATTGATCCTATCCCTACTCAAACATCAATCTTAACACTCAAAATAAATAATCCTACTTCGTCAGCTTTCAACGTTAAGCATCATTAATTACCTTTCAAACAAGTATTTAAACAAAACATGGCTTAACTACTAAGCAATTCATAACCCCTTTCTAAATCCTTTGCTTATAAATTAAAAATCTTTTAGGAATTATATATATAAGTACAGTAATTTATTTGCAAAATTCGATATTTAATAAAACAATTTAAAAGATATTTTATTACATAAGACAAGATATTTATACTTGGATAAAATAATCAATTTTTTTATAAAAACTATATATATCTAAAAAATACTTTTAAAATGATGTAAATACTTATAATGTGTTTTAAAACGGTCATATAAAATATTACTTGAAAATAACAAGTTAATAATTCACTTAAAACTTGGAAAAACCATGTTTCCTTTATATTTAAAAGTAAACCCTCTTCTTTAAAAATTCATAGCTAATTCCAAAAAAATCATAAAAATGTAAAACCACTTTTATAATACTCTAGTAAGAGGTAGAAACCACTTGTAAAAAGAATGAAACCAAATACTCAATTTAAATGTCCTTTCTAAACCTTTAAAGTTCAAAAACAAAGGCTAAACAGGGTAGTTTTGCGCAAGTGGAAGTTTGACCAATTTTTGATATGTTACTTGACTTTTTATCACCTAATATTTATATAACAATAACTATATATAATAAAAACCATAAATATGGAGAGAAACCACTAAGGAACTTTTTACAATGTTTTATAGAAATTGTCGAACATAAGACAATTCCTAAGTGCATCTATAGCGACTATCACTATAAGAGCACTTTCAAATTCAAGTCCAATTTAAACCAAAGTCCAACTACAGCCTATGTTATTTTTTTCAAGCGTATGCTTCAAGTCACATGAGTGTAATAAAGTCCATTCAAGTCCATATATGTGGATTGAAAAAAATATTACAGCATATGTCAACATCAATTCAAACAACATATAAGCAATCAATCCAAGCACATATACACAATATTTTCATTCAAGGTGGTGAGTAAGCTCGCCCAAAATCCATTTTAAAACCAGGAAATAAGAATGTAGAACCACTACTTACCATCACCAAACATCCGAAGCTTCCACCTTTAGTCCATTTTAGTGCTCGACCTCCTTCTCCCATTCCTTATTGCTCACGGCCTCCCCCAAGTGCCTTACTTCTTCTTCTTTTCTTCAACTTTGAGATGTTAAACCATGTTTCCATGTTGTGTTAAATCCATTTCGAAAGTTTGGTAGTGATTTGGGCTGATTTACTATGAGTTTGTGAAGTGAGAAGAAACTTGAATACTTAAGTTTTTTTAACAACTTTAGGAATAAAATTATTAAATGAAGGATAAATGTTCTAAGGACTTAATCGAGGTAAAATAACCTTCCTTTACCTTGCTTTATATGGCCAAAAAAACTCCCATGTGCTAGACCATGTGCACATCACTTCTCCTTTCCACCTTTACATCTCTTACTTAACACTTAAGACTTTCATTAAATGCTCATTTTCCAAAATATCTTCCTTACCTTGTCCCCCACCTCATTTTAGTTAATATAAACTAGAAAAATATTTTTGTTACTTATGAATGATCTCCTAAGTGTTTTAGTGTATGCAAAAAAAATTTGAACAATTTCTATGGATACAAAGCTGTTTATCGATAAAACGATTTTTGACCGCATAATGGATATTTCTTCGAAGTATTTATTTTTGTAAACATTTTTCCAAAAAAAGCGTACCATCATTTGTTATTAACAAGAAGGGAGTTAACAAACACTATTAAATCAATTTAATCACATTAAATTCAATATTCAAATATTTAAATAATTCAATATTTAAATACGAAGTGTTTGAAGTTGTGGGTCGTTACATCTAGACCTCGTAAAAATTTTATTTGAGCAATGGAGCCTAGTTTTTCTATTTGTTTTGTACGAAGAAAAGCAAAAGGGCTTATAAATACCCAACCACATATCAAAACTTTCCATAACTTTAAGCCTTTCATAGAAAAAAACTTTGGCCCCATTCTCTTCCCTTGAAGGGTAACTACCATTTATGGGTATAATGGACTCTAGGCCTACATAATTTAATAGTTAAATTAGTTATTTAATTAATTCATCTAAGACGATTAATTAATTAAAAAACATATAATAATTATACATCGTTTTAATGAATTTTCAAACTTCAAGTTATTATTTAAAATGCAATAAAAAATATATACAATGTTTTTGTTAATTTTATTATTAATTAATAATGTTAATTTAAAATTGACCGAACTTGATTTGATAATAATAAGGTTTTGTTGAATTATGATGCGAACTCCATCCTTCGTAAATATTTGAATAATTTAAATAATGAAGTTTGTATGGATTTTGCTGAAGTACACTGGTGGGCCCAAGTTTACTCATTTATAAATCATCTAGACAAAAGAAAAATCTAATTTCTATAAATTAAGCTACACCTTTTAACGATCTTTTGTGCATGTATTCTTTTTGGCATCAATGTATAACCAAGATTTTAGAGTTTGGTCAACCGTCAAATTTTTTAATAATATCTGTAGTTAATTTTATATGCAACTTAAAGTCCTTGGTTCAATCCAATAACATTTACCTTTTAACCGATTTACTCTAGTTGGAGATTTTGACTTTAAGTTGACTATCAATTATGGTAACATGACATTCTCCAACGAAAGAGACAAATCCTCTACTAGGTAATGTTGCTTGATTTTCACACAAGAAGATAAGAGGTCGACTCGCCGGTCTTCAATGCTCTTGTCTTGTCTCAAATTTTCCACAACACTGCTCCACCGGTCCAGTTTCCTTGGAAGTGCCCCACCCATCCCACAGAAGACAATAACATCCAAGCGGTCAACGATTTCGAAAAATGTCCCAACACATAGTGTTCTCAATAAGAGAATTGCCCGACTAGAGTTTCTACCTCCATAATGGAGGCTTCTTTCTCACTCTCTTCTCCAGACCCCTGAGTCCTTAACGCCTCACAACCTACCCCAAAGCTTGCCAGCCCCATATTTGTTTTGACTCGGCTAGCCTTTTTGGAATGTGCTTGGCAAGTCTTATAAAAGAGAAACAACGACTCTATACCTTCCACTAAAAGTTTTGGTATATACGACACTGTTCATCTAGCAATACCTTGTCCTTATGCCACGCTTTCATTCAGACAAAAACCTTCTTTGGTACGGTCTGCTAGTCTCGATCATTTATTCCAACTAGCACCTCAGATGGCTTGCATCTAAACTGTTCAACCCCATTAATGGTCTTAAGGATTCCTAGGAATGATCAGATCTATCTAAGTCGTTCGAAGAAGATTCCAACTATTATAAATACAACATTGGATGCAATTGTACAGAGATCAAACTCTCATTTATTGCATCCATTATTACCATTGTAAACAAGTAATTATGACCAATACTCAAAGTAATAAACATTTCTACCATATTAGACATATACCATTCTTGATTGAACCATTAAACACCTTGTGTTTCTTAGATTTCTTTAAAATCCTCTATCTTGCAATTCCCTCATTTTTATTTTATTAACCAAAGAATTAGCAAGTAACTTTTGGTGATACCGACTCCTACTTACAACTCTGAGGTTGATTAAATTTTTAGTCCAATTTTAGCCTAAAAGAGGGGCCTCGTCTAAAAGCTCTAAGCATTCATCACTTCCTTTCTCTTCAAACTATACTTGTTTAATGGGTTTTTACCCCATCAGAATTAAATAGAAGTTAGAACATCTGGACTTAGCCAGAATGGCTTGAAACTTGAACAAGGCATCCAGAAGAACAAGCCAATGGAACTTATGAGAAACAAGCCAAAAATACACTAGATAGATGGATCGCTTGCGATCCAAAAGAAAGCATCATGAGTTGTTAAAGAATCTTGCATCATTATCTACTACCAATTATAAGAATACTTGCCAAGTTTCATAGCATGTCAAACAATCTAGCTCAAGAAGTGAGGATTCATCTGATTTAAGATGTTTGACCAAAAGCAACAAACTTAAAAATGGAGATGGAGAACTCATACGTAGTCAGTGTTAGTCCTAGAGAAGGATGGTTTTGATGACAACAACCATAGGAATTACTACAAAAATATAAATACTAACATTATATTTTATATATATATGCAGGATATAAACATGCAGGTACCAAGAATGAAGACTGTACAGTATAAAGATACAAGACTGATGGATTTAAAGATCGAAGATATCAAGATTGAAGACTCATGAGTATCAATATATCAAGAGTTTAAGGTTTCAAAGTACAAGATAAGTATTGCGTCTAGAATTATGTTAAAACTTCTTGAAAGCACTTACATCTTTGTTCGAAATTTATTCGTGGAATGGAATCCACTTCGAGCCTGTTTGTAACGTTTGCAATTTTTCGTTGCCGAAAAACCGAAATGTTAGGGTTAAAGGAGAAGAAAAGGTAGAAGAAGATAGAAAAAAATAGAAGAAAACAGAAAGAAATAACAGAACAACATCAGAATCTCACAATTCGCAGCGGAACAACATATAATAGATAAATGAATAACATTAAACAAAGAACTATACATTTTATACATTACATCATTATCAGATTTTACAACAACAATAGACAACAGAGTCAATACATCAATGGATAGTTATATAAACTTGTCCTCATACAGAATACACAGCGGAATAATACATAGTATATTATCATATACAAGTAGTACGTCTCGATATGTAGCTCGCCTCCTGAGCTTCATAGCACTCCTAAATCCAGAGTAACCTAATAAACCTTAACTCTTGACTGCCCGTGTGGAAATTGTTGGGCACCCAGAGTTTAGGAAGGAAAACAATAAACTCCGAGTCAATCATGTGACTGGTGTGAGAACTAAAACAATTTATTTTTCTTTAAAATCAAAATAGAGGAATATTTTTAAAGTCAATTCGAAATGCTTTTTTAAAAATGAGACTACCATAAGGCCTCCCGCACACACACACAATGCAAACGCAGAATCGGAGGAGATTTCTCCTTATGATAGTCAAAGATGCTTGATACGCATTAAAAAGAAACATTTGATATTATTACTAGTGCATAGTGTAGGCAAAATTCATTTCGAAAATAAAGATATAAATCTTAGCCAGCATAGGCATTTCGCACTTATGCCTACTATAGCTACCATCCAAACAGTGGGGCGCCACCATAAGTGAATGATAAGTTCTACAACTAAAACCGTACAAGATCGTATTGTTTTTTTGGATTTCCAACAAATGGTCAGGCCAAGGAACTTCCCATTGCCACATGGAAACGCCTCTGGAATGACGTCCAGAGAACCAAACCGGATCTCTACCAACACAAGGCCGGGTTACCCCTAACTGGGTAACTACTGACACGAATATGTCATCCCCCGATCGTAACCGATCTATCCAAGGATCCTCGATTTCCAACAACCACAAAATTTGCAGCAACAACATAGGTTAAGTATCTGCGCTCCATACCATGATACCACCACTATCCAGAAGGAATGACATACACTAAAGGGGCGCTACCCCCTAATAACCTTGCTGCATCCTTCCTGTTTTGACCATTTCTGGGGTGTGAGGTCCGACGAAGTCTCGTCCACAAAGCCATGCTTTATACAAAAGCTGTGCTTTCGGTCAACAAATGATCAAAGCAATGATCACAAAGATAAATGATCAAACAAATGATCATATCACAAATGATCAATCAATGATCATTTCACAGCAATACTCAGCATGCCACACTACCAAATTGGGAGTATATCACTAATAACCTTCAACTACATAACCTCTGAGCTCGTACGTCTCAGAGAAGGGTGTTAAGCTAAGAGAATAAATTCTCCTCCACCAACAGAAATATATTTGAAAGAAATCAGCTTTATATCTCAACTTGTAATGTCAGACATACAATCCATACAAGTCTGTTTCGGGCTCGAACAGAACCGAAGGCACTTCCAAAGAAGTCCTTGCAATCCGGATATTCACTAATCACGACCGGACTTCCCGTCACTAAGGGTGATAAAACCTCTATATCGGAGATCAGTCGATGTAGAGTAACTCGACGGTAATCCTTCCGTTTTCACAAATATCCGGTCTTCGACACCGGTCATCAAAAGCAATCCATTACGACGTATCACATATTCGGAATGGGTTATACGACCCCAAGGTCCTTTCCCGGCTAACCCGAATAGTGAGCGCTTATTCAAAAATAAGCGTGGCATTCAAATTCAAGCAATCACAACAAATACCTATTTAAAGGTAAATATTGATAGTCGGTTATTTAACTATCAATAGGCGTGTTCAACATCACCAAATCCAAATAATTTCCCAAATTATTTACTTTCCAAAATATCTTTACAAGATATATATATTTTCCACACTTCAACATTTGAAAACAATTTTCAAACCACTTTTCACATTTACCACCTTTGAAAACAATTTTCAATCATTTTCCTTACGCGGGAATACTTTCATTTCAACATGATTCATTTAAACCAATTTAAATAAATCCTTAACGATTTACTTTATATTTACGTTTCAAATCCGTAAATTAATTCCCACACTTCAAAAATAAATCAATGTTTATTTTTAACAAATTTCCCTTTCTTTTATAAATACCCTAGTGAATTTACAATTCCAAAATATCCATGAATATATGATTCCCAAATCGATTTTTAATATTCATTTTCAATTTGTCTTTAAAAGATAAAGTCTCAAAATATTCAGTTCATATTGGAAAACATTTCCATACTTATTAAATAATAAGTAATTTAAAAATCCATTCATTTTCAACACTTGGAAAATATTCAATATACTTAAATCGAAAATTAAGTATATATTTCATTCTTTAAGAAATCATTCTCTTAAACACATTTGTTTGGGCCAAAACGAATGTTGCGTAAAACATCGTTACGACGACCCAAAATCACTAGTATAGGGATTCAAAATTAAAATAGATATATAAATCCCCATACTATACAAAATATTTTCTTTCGGAAACCATTTACTATAACAACAGTGTTATAGTCCATCATTACCTTCTATTTCTCGAAAACGTCTATTTGTATTCGATTCATAATACATTTTAAAACATCGTTAAAACGATTAACTTCATTTTATAATATTCATTTTCCCAAACATATCCATTTTATTTGATAATATATTCACTGTCCAAAATCGTGAATATACTTCCTTAACCAATTTCAACCTTCAATTTATCAAATTCCATTGATTTCGAATTTATAAACAATGTCTATAAATTCCATTTCTATTTATAAGCTTCGGTTTATAGATCTCCTTTATTAATCCAATTTATATTTCGTTTATATGCCTAATCTAACTTATAAGTAAATTACTTATAATCCATTTATTCACAAATCCATTCTTTTATATCATCGTTTGTTTATAAATCAAAAATTCTTATTTACTTATAAAACTAAGTACAACTTTATTTTAACACTTATAAAAGCTCGTTTTATAATTCCAATATCTTCAACTTATAAAATATAAATTTTATAAATCTTTTATACAAACCGTTTATAATAATTCAAAAATCTCAATTTAAATAAACCAATCTCTTTATTAATTTACAAAACGTTATTTAAAACTTATATAACTCCAAAATTACACTTAAGTATTATTTTCCCAAAAATATAACTTTTATAACCATAAAATTAAAATGTTTATTTATTTTAACAATTCAAAATTAAATAAAACATATACTTTCAAAAATCACTTTAAAAATTCTTTTAAAAACCAAAATCATTATTTTAAAACTTCAAAAATGGATCCGATGATGCAACAGCACCAAATAGTCAATCACGACATCCAAATATCATATATCAATATAATAATCAACAAATATCACAATATTTATAAATAAATCAATACAGTTGAGGAATCCAGTTGGATCCCTCCAACCTGTTTCCCTGCATCCAAAGATGTTAGCACAATACCAAATCTGTTCCAGCATGGAATTATCGCGGTATATGCGATTTAAAAATATTATCCGCTTAATAGACGGCGCAATAGGGTCTCATCCGCTATATAATGCGGGAAAATCAATTCCAAGTACATAAATAATACCAATTTCACTGTACTGTGAAATATTCGCGGTATATGTTTTTAATAAATAACCTCCGCTTACTAACGGCGCATAATGCCTATTTTAACAATCAATAGATAACAATCATCATTCAACATACATTCAAGAATTTTAAATCTAACTATTTAAAATATAAATCGAAACTATTCGATTGAGTGAGGAGTTCTCTCCTTGATTTCAATTTTGTTCTAGCGATTTATTTCGAGTAAAATTAAACGCGCGTTTAATTTTACCCGAAATTCTCACTAGCTCCAAACGACTCCAAACTAGTTGCATTGCGAAGGCTCGTCGAAACGATTCCAATGCAAAAAGTTTCGTCTCAATCCGACCTCGTATGAACAAGTTATCATATTTTAAACTTTGAACGAATTATAAAATAATAATTTCACAATTCTATTTTACTTTTATAACCTAAACGAAATCATGGCCGCACGTTTCCACTCCTTTGCATCAGGTCATTGCCCTTCGTTTCTTCCCCAACGCACGTCTACAGGCATTCACGCTCAAGAACCCATCAAGCTCCAAATTAGGGTTGAATTTTTCGACCACCACAACGTCTTTGACAACGATCAAATAGCGCCATATGAACGAGCATCACGAACTCCATACTCAGCTGTAATAAAAAGGAGCTCGGCCCCCTATTGAGCACGCATGTCGAGGCCGAACTGCAGGCCTTTGGACGAGCTTCGGCGACAATCCGTAGCACTATTTTCCATCATCACCGTATAGATTGAAAGCTCTCTTCGCGCTCTACGATTTCTTAGTTGAGAACATTGGCTAATTATCGACGGATTGGAAGTAATTGAGGAGGAAAGGAAAGAAAATTCTGGCCATTGAACAAAAAAATGGCGGCTGGGCATGGATATGAAACCCTAGGTTATATTCTTTTGCAAATTTATGAAGAGAGGGGGCTTATATAGAAAATTTAACGAACACTATTCATCCCGGATTTTTCGAACTCCAAACGAAGCGTGCAGGTTGGCGTTCCTATGGTTTACCCCGCATTCCGAACACAATGGAACGTGTTTCGGAAGCTAATTCGGTCATCTGTGCGAGATATCGCAATAAACGTTCGATTTAAAATTAAATCGGTAAATCAAATTTCTAGGCGTTTTGGCTTGCCCCGGACAAACGGTAAATCCGATTGACACGAAATTTGAAACCATACAATAATATCACATTATGGATCCGATGAAACTGGTTTCGTCGAAATACGAGACTATTTGAAAATGACTATTTTGACTCACCAAATTAATATTAAAACAATTTCGATGCGTTTCGAGCTGTCACGGTCGAACGAAAACTCCGATTGCTACGAAAATTGAAATCCGATAATAACTAACAATTATGGATCCAATGGAACTAGTTTCGTCCAATTCTGAGACTGTTCAAAAATTGGCTATTTTACAGTCGATAATTAAATATTAAAATATTCAATTTTCACAGATTAACTCTTAATTCGATTTCAAAAGTTCTATAACATCACTATAACTCCAATATGATTAAATAAAATTTTACAAATCCTTTTCAATCATATTAGACTCAAATTTCAATTATTTATGGAATTTCTATTATTAAATTATCGATTTAATTATTCAATTAAATCTAATTATTCGAAATAAATTTATTCAACTTTTAAATTTCACTTATTAATATTTAAAATCAATTAAATATAAAAAAATTAATTAATTAAAATTCTGGGTCGTTACAGACTTCCCCCCTTAAAAGAATTTCGTCCTCGAAATTACCAAGTAAGAAAAAATTTACAGAATCCATTAACTTTCCAAAACAAACCATTCAAATTTGGTTTACAAATCTCTTAAGTGTTTAACTTTCCCAAAATTCATAGTTAAACTTCTTACAATACTTTACTAAGTTTTCAAATCATACTTAGTTATCTTTTCAAAACCAACTACTATTGTTTAATTTTCAACTCCAAAACCAAAATTATAGTTTTCAAAAATTTTCCAATTTTCTCAAAAATATTCTAACGCCTTAAATTTTCGGAAAAATTCGCCATAGTCTCCTTTGCGCGGCTCGATCCAAAAAAAAAAGTGACAGTATATATATATATATCACAAATATACATCTCATCAAGTGATGAGGCATCCCACAGGGAAAAAAGTGTAAAAGTACAATACTTAATCCGAGATATGTACCTTATATTTTATTAGCAAGCATAAACGGCTAATATAGCGCGAAAGCGAGCACCAAATGCGAAGCAATGCCATCCGCACCTACTAAACACTCAACAAACAACATGAGAACATGTATATATGAAAATAGTATCAATATACAACATATAGCAACATAAGAAATACATGTGCCAACATAGCAAATGCAACAAACAACAAATGAAACTACCAAATCAATACAAATTTACTTCTCATTAATATTCAATGAATTTTTTTTCCAATTTAAATCACATTTGATTAACAACATTGGAATTTTACTAACATTCATTTGTTCATTTTCCAATTAGTATACATCCACTAATTTATTCACATTGATTCGCTTTCAATCCAAATCAAATCCAATTCTATTCAAATTTACATATTATCCATTGGGATTTAATTACATAGCTTTTAATTTCGCTAATTCAATTTCACTAACACTTAATGAATTATATACATCAATCAATAATCAAATAACAACCAATGTTTATTCAATACAACCAAAGTTATTCACTTTACATTCAATTTGGTTCAACACTTTTAATTCCAATTGGATCATATTAAATTGACTTCCATTCAATTTATTCAACTTCCAATAACATTAGCTTTTAATGAATTTACACTTTCATCCATTATTTTATATCAATTATTTACATTTAATTGATTAACATTTAATCCATTAGTTTAATTCAATTGCTAATTCCTTTAACAATATAAAGTTGAATTTCATTCATATAACTCAAGTTCAAATTCTTAATGACTTCACTTCATTAATTCACTTGTTAATTTACTTTGACACCAAAATCAACTTTATTCAACATTATTTAACTTATGTTCCTTTTCAACCATCTTATCAAATCCAAATCAATTTATTTAACTTTCCTTTTGTTAAATTTCAAATCACATGTCTTTGATGACAACTCAAATTTATTTCACCTTGGATTTTATTGATTTACTTATACTTCCTTTAATTTAACTCCATCCTTTAAGTTAAATTTATTCTATTAAAACTCAAATTGTATAAGTTATCAATTCATTTATCATTCTCATAAATATTTTAAATAGGATTCCAGAGTCTTTTTAACCTTTCAAAACCATTTTTGAAATCAATTCAAATTACCTTTTGAATTTCCAAAACCAAATCCAAACAACTTTTATTCAAAATAATTTGGTAGCAATCCCTCTTTTGGAAACCCGAAATGAACACCAATGATGTCGCGATCATCATCGGAATTATTTTCCAACGACCGAAAAGAGTTTAGAGCTTTCATCTCTTCAAAACAATTTCCCAAAATATCAAATCTTTTCAAAACACTTCTCTGGAATTTTATTTTCAGATTATAAATCACATTTATAAATCTTTTACTTATATAATTTCACTTCTTATATATATATAAGATTATTTCACAATTGTAAATTACATTAATTATAATTTCACACTTATAATTTATTTGTTTATACAATTCATTTTTTTTTCAACTGTTGTTTTTATTTAACTTATTCAACAACCAAACAATCAATTCATATACACTTTAATAATTCTGAAAAATTATTTTCTTTACATATAAAATATAATCGAGGTAAAATTATTTCATTTACCCAATTTAAAACAATATCGTGTCAATTTGTTCTGTACAAGTGTTTAGAGATCCCTATCAACAACGTTAATTACTCGTGTTGACCAAAATCCATATACCACTCAACAAACCAATCATCACAATATAAAAAAATTTATATTCACTAACAAATACGCGGTCGTATCTATTACTACACTCAAACTCATTCTAGAGTACTACTGACTCTATCTCTAATGAGTAATACCCAACAGAGCCATGGTTGTCGCTTAACCATAAGCTCTGATACCAAATGTAACGTTTGCGATTTTTCGTTGCCGAAAAACCAAAATGTTAGGGTTAAAGAAGAAGAAAAGGTAGAAGAAGATAGAAAAAAATAGAAGAAAACAGAAAGAAATAACAGAACAACATCAGAATCTCACAATTCGCAGCGGAACAACATATAATAGGTAAATGAATAACATTAAACAAAGAACTATACATTTTATACTTTACGTCATTATCAGAGTTTACAACAACAATAGACAACATAGTCAATACATCAATGGATAGTTATATAAACTTGTCCTCATGCAGAATACACAGCGGAATAATGCATAGTATATTATCATATACAAGTGGTACGTCTCGATATGTAGCTCGCCTCCTGAGCTTCATAGCACTCCTAAATCCAGAGTAACCTAATAAACCTTAGCTCTAGAATGCCCGTGTGGAAATTGGTGGGCACCCAGAGTTTAGGAAGGAAAACAATAAACTCCGAGTCAGTCATGTGACTGGTGTGAGAACTAAAACAATTTATTTTTCTTTAAAATCAAAATAGAGGAATATTTTTAAAGTTAATTCGAAATGCTTTTTTTTAAAATGAGACTACCATAAGGCCTCCTGCACACACACACAATGCAAACGCAGAATCGGAGGAGATTTCTCCTTATGATAATCAAAGGTGCTTGATACACATTAAAAAGAAACATTTGATATTATTACTAGTGCATAGTGTAGGCAAAATTCATTTCGAAAATAAAGATATAAATCTTAGCCAGCATAGGCATTTCGCACTTATGCCTACTATAGCTACCATCCAAACAGTGGGGAGCCACCATAAGTGAATGATAGGTTCTACAACTAAAACCGTACAAGATCGTATTGTTTCTTTGGATTTCCAACAAATGGTCAGGCCAAGGAACTTCCCATTGCCATATGGAAACGCCTCTGGAATGACGTCCCGAGAACCAAACCGGATCTCTGCCAACACAAGGCCGGGTTACCCCTAACTGGGTAACTACTGACACGAATATGTCATCCCCCGATCGTAACCGATCTATCCGAGGATCCTCGATTTCCAACAACCACAAAATTTGCAGCAACAACATAGGTTAAGTATCTGGGCTCCATACCATGATACCACCTCTATCCAGAAGGAATGACATACACTAAAGGGGCGCTACCCCCTAATAACCTTGCTGCATCCTTCTTGTTTTGACCATTTCCGGGGTGTGAGGTCCGACGAAGTCTCATCCACAAAGCCACGCTTTATACAAAAGCTGTGCTTTGGGTCAACAAACGATCAAAGCAATGATCACAAAGAAAAACGATCAAATAAATGATCATATCACAAATGATCAATCAATGATCATTTCACAGCAACACTCAGCATGTCACACTACCAAATTGGAAGTATATCACTAATAACCTTCAACTACATAATCTCTAAGCTCGTACGTCTCAGAGAAGGGTGTTAAGCTAAGAGAATAAATTCTCCACCACCAACAGAAATATATTTGAAAGAAATCAGCTTTATATCTCAACTTGTAATGTCAGACATACAATCCATACAAGTTTGTTTCGGGCTCGAACAGAACCGAAGGCACTTCCAAAGAAGTCCTTGCAATCCGGATATTCACTAATCACGACCGGACTTTCCATCACTAAGGGTGATAAAACCTCTATATCGGAGATCAGCCGATGTAGAGTAACTCGACGGTAATCCTTCCGTTTTCACAAATATCCGGTCTTCAACACCGGTCATTAAATGCAATCCATTACGACGTATCACATATTCGGAATGGGTTATACGACCCCAAGGTCCTTTCCCGGCTAACCCGAATAGTGAGCGCTTATTCAAAAATAAGTGTGGCATTCAAATTCAAGCAATCACAACAAATACCTATTTAAAGGTAAATATTGATAGTCAGTTATTTAACTATCAATAGGCGTGTTCAACATCACCAAATCCAAATAATTTCCCTAATTATTTACTTTCCAAAATATCTTTACAAGATATATATTTTTTCCACACTTCAACATTTGAAAACAATTTTCAAACCACTTTTCACATTTACCACCTTTGAAAACAATTTTCAATCATTTTCCTTACACGGGAATACTTTCATTTCAACATGATTCATTTAAACCAATTTAAATAAATCCTTAACGATTTACTTTATATTTACGTTCCAAATCCGTAAATTAATTCCCACACTTCAAAAATAAATCAATGTTTATTTTTTAACAAATTTCCCTTTCTTTTATAAATTCCCTAGTGAATTTACAATTCCAAAATATCCATGAATATATGATTCCCAAATCGATTTTTAATATTCATTTTCAATTTGTCTTTAAAAGATAAAGTCTCAAAATATTCATTTCATATTGGAAAACATTTCCATACTTATTAAATAATAAGTAATTTACAAATCCATTCATTTTCAACACTTGGAAAATATTCAATGTACTTAAATCGAAAATTAAGTATATATTTCATTCTTTAAGAAATCATTCTCTTAAACACATTTGTTTAGGCCAAAACGAATGTTGCGTAAAACATCGTTACGACGATCCAAAATCACTAGTATAGGGATTCAAAATTAAAATAGATATATAAATCCCCATACCATACAAAATATTTCCTTTCGGAAACCATTTACTATAACAACAGTGTTATAGTCCATCATTTCCTTCTATTTCTCGGAAACGTCTATTTCAACAATAAATGCTGAAATCTATGTATTCGATTCATAATACATTTTAAAACATCGTTAAAACGATTAACTTCATTTTATAATATTCATTTTCCCAAGCATATCCATTTTATTTGATAATATATTCACTATCCAAAATCGTGAATATACTTCCTTAACCAATTTCAACCTTCAATTTATCAAATTCCATTGGTTTCGAATTTATAAACAATGTCCATAAATTCCATTTCTATTTATAAGCTTCGGTTTATAAATCTCCTTTATCAATCCAATTTATATTTCGTTTATATGCCGAATCTAACTTATAAGTAAATTACTTATCATCCATTTATTCACAAATCCATTCTTTTATATCATCGTTTGTTTATAAATCGAAAATTCTTATTTACTTATAAAACTAAGTACAACTTTATTTTAACACTTATAAAAGCTCGTTTTATAATTCCAATATCTTTAACTTATAAAATATAAATTTTATAAATCTTTTATACAAACCGTTTATAATAATTCAAAAATCTTAATTTAAATAAACCAGTCTCTTTATTAATTTACAAAACGTTATTTAAAACTTATATAACTCCAAAATTACACTTAAGTATTATTTTCCCAAAAATATAACTTTTATAACCATAAAATTAAAATGTTTATTTATTTTAACAATTCAAAATTAAATAAAACATATACTTTCAAAAATCACTTTAAAAATTCTTTTAAAAACCAAAATCATTATTTTAAAACTTCAAAAATGGATCCGATGATGCAACAGCACCAAATAGTCAATCACGACATCCAAATATCATATATCAATATGATAATCAACAAATATCACAATATCTGTAAATTAATCAATACAGTTGAGGAATCCAGTTGGATCCCTCCAACCTGTTTCCCTGCATCCAAAGATGTTAGCACAATACCAAATCCGTTCCAGTACGGAATTATCGCGGTATATGCGATTTGAAAATATTATCCGCTTAATAGACTGCGCAATAGGGTCTCATCCGCTATATAATGTGGAAAAATCAATTCCAAGTACATAAATAATACCAATTTCACTGTACTGTGAAATATTCGCGGTATATGTTTTTAATAAATAACCTCCGCTTACTAACGGCGCATAATGTCTATTTTAACAATCAATAGATAACAATCATCATTCAACATACATTCAAGAATTTTAAATCTAACTATTTAAGATATAAATCGAACCATTTCGATTGAGTGAGGAGTTCTCTCCTTGATTTCAATTTCATTTTAGCGATTTATTTCGAATAAAATTAAACGCGCGTTTAATTTTAGCCGAAATTCTCACTAGCTCCAAATGACTCCAAACCAGTTGCATTACGAAGAGCTCGTCGAAACGATTCCAACGCAAAAAGTTTCGTCTCAGTCCGACCTCGTATGAACAAGTTATCATATTTTAAACTTTGAACGAATTATAAAATAATAATTTCACAATTCTATTTTACTTTTATAACCTAAATGAAATCATGGCCGCACGTTTCCACTCATTTGCATCAGGCCGTTGCCCTTCATTTCTTCCCCAACGCACGTCTACAGGCATTCACGCTCAAGAACCCATCAAGCTCCAAATTAGGGTTGATTTTTCGACCACCACAACGTCTTTGACAACGATCAACTAGCGCCATATGAACGAGCATCACGAACTCCATGCTCGGCTGCAATAACAAGGAGCTCGTCCCCCTATTGAGCACGCATGTCGAGGCTGAACTGCAGGCCTTTGGACGAGCTTCGGCGATAATCCGTAGCACTATTTTCCATCATCACCGTATAGATTGAAATCTCTCTTCGCGCTCTACGATTTCTTAGTTGAGAACATTGGCTAATTATCGACGGATTGGAAGTAATTGAGGAGGAAAGGAAAGAAAATTCTGGCCATTAAACAGAAAAATGGCGGCTGGGCATGGATATAAAACCCTAGGTTATATTCTTTTGCAAATTTATGAAGAGAGGGAGCTTATATAGAAAATTTAACGAACACTATTCATCCCGGATTTTTCGAACTCCAAACGAAGCGTGCCGGTTGGTGTTCCTAAGGTTTACCCCGCGTTCTGAACACAATGGAACGTGTTTCGGGAGCTAATTCGGTCATCTGTGCGAGTTATGGCAATAAACGTTCGATTTAAAATTAAATCGGTAGATCAAATTTCTAGGCGTTTTGGCTTGCCCCGGACAAACGGTAAATCCGATTGACACGAAATTTGAAACCATACAATAATATCACATTATGGATCCGATGAAACTAGTTTCGTCGAAATCCGAGACTGTTTGAAAAATGACTATTTTAACTCGCCAAATTAATTTTAAAACAATTTCGATGCGTTTCGAGCTGCCACAGTCGAACGAAAACTCCGATTGCTACGAAAATTGATCCGATAATAACTAACTATTACGGATCCAATGGAACTAGTTTTGTCCAATTCTAAGACTGTTCAAAAATTGGCTATTTTACAGTCGATAATTAAATATTAAAATATTCAATTTTCACCGATTAACTCTTAATTCGATTTCAAAAGTTCTATAACATCACTATAACTCCAATATGATTAAATAAAATTTTACAAATCCTTTTCAATCATATTAAACTCAAATTTCAATTATTTCTGGAATTTCTTTTATTAAATTATCGATTTAATTATTCAATTAAATCTAATTATTCGAAATAAAATTATTCAACTTATAAATTTCACTTATTAATATTTAAAATCAATCAAATATCCAAATTTTAATTAATTAAAATTCTGGGTCATTACACTGTTAAAGGGATGGAACTCTAGCGGGATGGAACCCACAACAATATCTAGTGGAACATATAATGGTCCTATTTTGATATCCACTAATTTTATGAAAATGCTTTTCAAAAAATATACCTCTTATTTTAAAAAATGTTTTTCAAAACCTTCTTTTCAAAAAGACATCTCTTCTGTTCGAAACACTTTAACCTCAAAAATCTTTATCATTTTTAGCATTTTGATTTCAAAATTGTCCTTGATTTTAAACTATCTCTTGTTTTTAATATTTAGCTTTTAAATATTTATATACTCATATTTTAAATCATTGAGATTATATATTAAAAATTACTCTCTAAACTCTTTTATATGTTTAAACTATATTTAAGTCTATTTATAAAAGTTTTGAAATTGTTTTGAAAAATTATAGAAACCAATTTTAATAAGAAAATCAAAATCACCATTTTTGCCTAGATCATGTCGACATACTCCTACCCCCCATGTCGACATGGTGCCCGTTAATTTTCAAATTTCAAATTTTTAAAGAAGTGCCGATTCGTCGTATCCTTTCAAAGTAGATATGGGTGTTGATTTTTATAACTAATCTAAACGAATTTTTACCAGATTTTCATTCATGTTCTCTCCTCTTCGTCTTCCGCATTTATTCTAAGGAATCCCAAACCATACTCTACTGAAATACCAAGTGAATCAAACTTGATTATCTCTTTTTTGATTCTCTGCTACTCTCTCCATACAATCTCAATGCTATTCAGAGTTATATGATTATTTGTAAATTAAACTGTTGAGTAAAAGGTGCGGTTGAGCCTTGAAATCAATTGGGTGCGATTTTTTCCTTGGAAATCGATTAGGTGATCTTGTGGCCTAGTAACTCAAGAGTGTCTGCGCTAGACTCGAATATAAGGGGTGTACCTCATGGCCTTAAAATCGAGGGTGTAATGTGGGAGATTATTTCGGAAAGAAATCCGTAAAATTGTGCAGGACTGGATGTAGGATAACTCTGAACCAGTACAAAATCCTAATGATTTCTTTCCTTTACTTCTTTTATTTATTATTTGCATTTGTGTCTGATTCTGCGATTATATTTGTGTGTTTGTATTGTATTTGTTGGTGATTAAATTACATAAGTTTTAAAAAGATTTAGTAAATCCACAAAACACTATTCACCTCCCTCTAGTGTTATTCTAGCCTAAAGATCTGTAATCTGCATTTCTAACATTTGGTATCAGAGCAAGGTTTTCAAACTTTTCATAACCTGAATTTTGAAAATTTATAAAAAATGGCTATTTTTGGGAACTTTGTTAACCCTAGTTTAAATATATTCAAATCATCATTGTCTCATAAGTTTTCTCATAGTTATTATATAAAATAATTTTTTCTACCAACTTTGTATTTTGTGCAGGATGAAAAATGTTATATGGCCCATGAAGAATCACTCTCAATGGACAGACTATACAAATCAAGAAGAATAAGCGGACACGTGATAGTGGATGTTCAAGACACATGACTGGTAATCCAGATATGCTGAATGATATTATCTACAAAGATGGAGGATTGGTTAATTTTGGAGACAACTCAAAAGGATATGTGATTGGCATCGACAATGTCGGTAACTCTAAAACTCATACTATTTCCAATGTTTTATTAATTAAAAATCTGAAACACAATCTACTTAGTATTAGTCAACTTTGCGATAAAGGATGCAAAATTAAATTTTAAAAAGATTAGTGTCACATCGAAGATAATAATTCAAATATTATATTTGAAGGAATTAGGAAGAAATATATTTATATCCTTAGTATGAAAATTTCAAGTGATAATCTATGTCTTTTGGCTAATATAAGTGACTATTGGATTTGGCATAAAAGATTTGGACATTTGAAGTTTAAAATCTTATCTAAAATTTCTAAAATTGATCTAGTAAGAGGTCTTCCTTGAATGAATTTTAAAATAGATAGTATGTGTGATGCTTGTCAATTAAGAAAATTTAGGAAGAGTACTTTCAAATTAAAAGATATGCTCTCAACTTCTAAACCTCTTAAGTTACTTCATTTAGATTTATTTAGTCCATCTCAGATTCAATCAATAAATCACAGTAAATATGTCTTTGTAATTGTAGATGATTAAATATAAAAGTGATACTTTTGATTCATTTAATTTCTTTTATAAAAAGACTTCAAAACCAACTTTCTTTAAGAATTATAACTATTCGTAGTGATCATGGTGGGGAATGTGAAAAATGAAAATTTTGAGTGATTCTGCAATAAAAAGGGAATGACTCATAATTTCTCTTTTCCAAGAACTCCACAACAAAACGGAGTGGTAGAGCCAAAAATATGACGATTCAAGAGTGTGACAGAACAATGCTTTCAGATAGTAATTTACCAAAACATTTTTCGGCTGAAGCAGTTGCTATAGCTTGCTACATTTTGAGTAGAATATTAATTAGACCATTAACTAATAAAACACCCTATGAACTTCTTTACATGAAGAAACCAAAGGTATCTTATTTTAGAATCTTAAATGTTTTATTCTAAATACAAAAGATAATTTAGATAAATTTGATTCTAAATCCGACAAAGGAATCTTTATCGGATATTCTAATAGAAGTAAAGCATACAGAGTTTTCAATTTAAAAACTAATACCATTGAAGAAATAATGCATTTTTCGTTTGATGAAAATTTAAAAGATATTGAACAAATTAATGATGAAGAATATTTTGCTACTCTAAATAATGAACCAATTGATACAAATAATGAACTCATTCATCCAAATAAAAAGGTTAAGCTTTTAAAAGATCATCCTATAGAAAATATATTAGGAAATATTGAATGAGTTGTTAGAACTAGAAATCAACTAAATAACATGAGTAATGTAGCTTTTATATCATCTGTTGAACCTAAAAATCCAAAGGAAGCATCGTCTAATGATTCATGGATTTTGGCTATGCAAGAAGAAATGAATCAATTCACCAGAAATGATGTTTAGGAACTTGTTCCTAGACCAAAGGATAAAGCTATAATAGGAACTAAATGGGTTTATAAAAATAAAATGAATGAACTAGGTGAGGGCGTTAGAAATAAAGCTCGATTAGTCACACAAGGTTATTGTCAAGAAGAAGGAATAGATTTTGATGAAACCTTTGCACTTATAGCAAGATTAGAAGCAACTAGAATTCTACTTGCTTTCGCAAATTATAATAATATCAAATTGTTTCAAATGGATGTTAAAAGTGCTTTTCTAAGTGGATTTGTTAAAGAGAAAGTTTATGTTGAACAAACCCCACTTTTTGAAGATGAAAATTTTCCAAGCCATGTTTTCAAACTTATGAAAGTTCTATATGGTCTGAAACAAGCTGCTAGAGCATGGTATGACAGAATAAGATCTTTTTTATTACAATCAAATTTTGAAATTGGTAAAGTAGATAACACTCTTTTCATTAAAAGAAATTTTTTTTATGTAGATGATATTATTTTTGGATCAACTATTCATGAAATGAATAAAGAATTTTTTGAAATAATGACAAAAGAGTTTGAGAGGAGTTATATGGGTGAACTTACTTTCTTCTTAGGTTTACAAATAAAACAATTAGATAACGGTATTTTTATTAGTTAAGAAAAATATGCTAGGGATTTAGTTAGTAAATTTGGTATGACTACTGCAAGTGGATAACCCACTTCCATGGCAACCAATGAAGATTAAAATAAATAAGATCTTTCAAAAGATGTAAATAAATAATTATATAGGGGAATGATTGGATCACTACTCTATATCACTGTGAGTTGACCTAATATCATGCATAGTGTTTGTCTCTGTACAAGATATCAATCTCAACCCAAAGAGACTCGCTTAAAAGCTGTGAAACGTATCATAAGATATATTAAGCATACTTTTGACTATGGTTTATTTTACCCTAAAATAATTCATTAGATTTAATCTTTATTGTGATGCTGACTATGTTGTTTGCAAATCTTATCGAAAAAGTACCGGTGGAACATGTCACTTTTGGGGCATTTTCTGGTTTCATGGTTTAGTAAAAAGAAAAATACAGTTTCTTTATCAACAACTGAAGCAAAATATATCTCGGCTGCCTTGGCTTGCTCTCAAGTCATTTATATGCAACAAACCTTAAAAGATTTTGGATTAACAATTTCAAAATCACTAATTTATTGTGATAATACTGGTGCAATAAATTTATCTAAAAATCCTACTCATCATGCTAGGACTAAACATATTGGTATCAGACATCATTTTCTTAGAGATAATATAAGTAAAGAGATTATTTCTCTTGAATTTATCAACATCGAGAATCAAATTGCTGATATTTTAACCAAACCCTTAAATCAATCTATATTTAATAATTAAGAAGAGAACTAGGCATTTATTCAATAACTGAGTTATAGAATATAGATATAGTAACATTTAAACAAAGGTATAAAAGAAAACCAAATTTTTTCATAGGTATGTCGACGTACCCCTACCACTCATGTCGACATACAACGGCAAATTTTAAATTTTGATTTTCCCTATAAAAATAATTTGGTAGTTATATAAACCTATGTATTTCGAATTTTTCTGTCTTCTCACTTCTCTTTCTATGTATTAAACTTCTGAAAATTAAAATTAATGGCCTTCTCAACAAAATCAAACCAAAACAACACCATTTCTTTCCCTTCTCCTCATTCTGGTCCATTCCAATGCACTACACTGGCACATGTGATAAAGATTGAAGAGTCTATGAAGGATGCCATGTAAATGTCAACTGAACTTCAAGTTGTGCAAATAAGGATGACAAAAGAAAAAGACAAGCAAGGCAAACTTCTTTGGAATTTGCAAAAATTCCTATTGGATAATCATGCAAATCCTATTGTGATTGAAGAAAATTCTCCCAACATTCAAGTGCATGACCCCTTAGAGACAGCGAAGAGGAAGAAGAAGAAGTTGAAGAAGCACCTATGGAAGAAGACAATAGGCGATCTGCGTAGGCGAAGTATGTTTTGACAAAGATGGGAATTTGGTTGAACAACGTGGAAACTTTTGTTTTCATTATCCCAATTGCTCAATTCACAAATCTCCAATTATAAAAAACTTTCATTAGAAGTCTAATTCTATAGTTTATGTACTTAAATATATTTGTGTGTCTATAATCCATATAAATATGTAAATATAACATGGTCTCGCTTATTATGCTTCCTCATTACTATTTATTTTAGATAGTATTAGATTAAGGGGGAGTTATATATATTATTGTAGGATTAGTTTTTTTCATGACAAAGGAGGAGATTTATAAAATAGTAATTAGAGTAGTTAGGCTTAGATTAAGGGGGAGTTATTAGTTTTAGGGGGAATAATAATAAAGGTGAAGTATATTTTATAAACATAGGTTGTCATCATCAAAAAGGGGGAGATTATTAGTCCTCGAGAAGGATGGTTTTGATGACAACAACCTTAGGACTTATTATAAAATATAAATACTAACATTACAGTTAAGATATATATATGTATGTATGTATATGTATATGCAGGATATAAACATGCAGGGGCTAAGAATGAAGTATAAAGATACAAAGTTGATAAATTTAAAGATCAAAGATATCAAGATTGAAGACTCATGAGCATCAAGATATCAAAAGTTCAAGATTTCAATGTATATGATAAGTATTGACGCAGCGGATTAATCAAACAAACTTCAATCGGTGAAATGTAACAATCGGTGAGTTGAAGATACCAAAATGCCCAAGTTCGTTGATCCAAAGATACCGAACTCTAGCTATCTCAAACACGTTGATAGCGCACTATACCGTGTTCAAAGATCTACGATTCTTCGCACGTTGATCTAGCGCACTAGATTCCGTGAATCGGCTTCAACAAACGTGGATTCGAGCGCACTCGAATGACGTAAGTGGAGATAGGAGATTACACTCAACTACCAATTGGAGAAGAAAGCACAAAGCAATCAACAAGAAATTTTATTTCCAAAATCAACCACCTCACAAATGACTCACACACGGCTATTTATAGCATTTACAACTCACGCCACTCTTAAGTCGTATGCGACTCATGAAACCCCCCCCCCCCGACTCATCATAAGTCGTTGTCGACTTATACACAACAATACGACTCAACTTATTTACATACAGCCCAATGTAACGACTCAAACCCTGACCGACTTAACAAGTACGACCTACATACAACAACTCATCCGACTCAATGCGACCGACTTATGTATATTACCGACTCACATATTACATACATGACCGATTCAAACTGTTACCGACCCAACATCATGCCGACCTACGACTCAAAGAAACACGACTTAACTCCTTGCCGACTCAACATCCACGCGGCTTACCCTTCTTCATTAACTCGCACCCTTTCTACACATGATTCCTTAGGTCGGAAACGACTTATAAGTGAATCGTTGAGTCGTGTACGACTCATCAAGCTCGAATGATTCAGTCGTAACTTCTTCCCCTGTGGTTTGTTAGGTCGGGCCCGATCCAAGCGCCTAACCCGTAGCCGACTTAAAGCTTCCCTAACTCGTAACTCGGCTTCACTGGCTCGTAGCTCTTTCTCCTTAGGTCGGAACTGACCTAGCTTAACCTGTGCTCGACCTAAGCCTTCCATAGGTCGTGCTGCATCATCCTCCCCTGGTTGAGAAAAATTCGACCTCGAATTTGTAAATCCTTCCTCAACAATCTCACCCCCATGATATGGAATTAAATGTTTGACGTTAAAAACATCAGAAGTATAAACATCATCTGGTAACTTTAATCGATAAGCATTCTCATTGATTTTCTTCAAAACTTCAACTGGACCAATTTTCCGCGCTTTCAATTTATTGTATGTTCCCACTGGAAAACGGTCTTTTGTCAACACTGCATAAACCAAATCGCCTTCGTTAAATTCAACATTTCGTCGCTTCAAATCTGCAGACTTCTTATACTTCTCATTCGATTTCTCCAATCGTTCCTGAACGATTTTATGACATTCAGTCAGCTCATCAACAAAATCAACAGCTCGTTTAACTGTCCCCTTCGACTGTGGTACTACTGCCAAATCCAACGGTCCCCTGGGTAAATTTGAATAAACAATCTGAAACGGACTGAATCCCGTGCTACGATTCACTGCATGATTATGTGCAAATTCAGCTTGGCATAACTTCATGTCCCAACTTTTCAAATTATCTTGTACAAGACATCGCAATAAATTTCCCAATGACCTGTTAACAACTTCTGTCTGCCCGTCAGTCTGCGGATGATAAGCACTACTAAATTTCAGTTTCGTTCCCACCATCTTCCACAAACTCAACCAAAAGTGACTCAGAAAACGAGTATCTCTATCCGAAACAATAGACTCTGGCAATCCATGAAGTCGATAAATCTCCTTGAAAAATAATTGCGCAACACGAACAGCATCCGCCGTCTTCTTGTAAGCAACAAAATGTGCCATCTTCGAAAACCTATCCACTACAACAAATATCGAATCATTTCCCCTTTGAGTTCGAGGCAAACCCAAAACGAAATCCATGCTAATATCAACCCATGGCTTAGATGGTACTGGTAATGGCATATACAATCCTGCATTCGTTGCTGTTCCCTTTGACACCTGACAAATATGGCATCTCTCCACGAATCTTTCAACCTCTTTTCCCATCGATGGCCAAAAGTAAGACTGTGAAATCAATTGCAAAGTACGATCACGGCCCACATGCCCTTCCTCGTGTAACTCCTTGACAATTTTCAATCTCAAGCTACAGTCCGGTATACATAAACGATTTCCCTTAAACAGAAAACCATCAACTATCATAAATTCATCGGTACTCCCATCCTTCACTTTCTCCACATATTTCACAAAGTAAGGATCTTCTTCAATCATCTCCGGCAACATCTCAAAACCCGTCACTTCAACTTTCATTGTCGTTAATAAATGACTCCTCCTACTCAAAGCATCAGCTACTCGATTTGTCACCCCTGATTTGTGCTTAACGACAAAAGTAAACTGCTGTAAATATGCAATCCAAGATGCATGTCTCGCTGAAATCTTATCCTGCCCCTGTAAATGTTTCAATGCTTCATGATCTGTATAAAGAACAAATTCCTTTTGAAACAGATAATGTCTCCAATGCTTAACAGCTTGTACAACAGCATAGAATTCAACGTCATATGTACTGTATCTCATCTTTGCCCCTGACAACTTTTCACTGAAATAAGCAACTGGCTTTCCATTCTGACTCAGAACTCCTCCAATACCAACCTTCGAAGCATCAGTATGCAATTCAAACAATAACTGAAAATTAGGTAGAACAAGAATTGGTGCAGACGTCAACAATTCCTTGATCTTTTCAAAAGCAACCCCCGCTTCTTCTGACCATACAAATTGTTTCCCTTTCATGCAATCAGTAACTGGAGCCATCACGCTACTGAAGTGTGGAATGAATCTTCGGTAGAATGATGCTAGCCCATGAAAACTTCTCACTTCTGTAATTGTCTTTGGCTGTGGCCAACTCCTGACTGCTTCAACTTTACTTTGGTCAACTTGAATACCTTCTCCTGAAACAACATACCCAAGAAATAAAACAGTATGCGTCATAAACACACATTTCTTCGTTGCAGCATAAAATTGTTCCTTACGAAGAATGATCAACACTTCCCTCAAATGTAGAACATGCTCCTTCATACTCCTGCTGTAAATCAGAATATCATCGAAATAAACCACAACGAACTTCCCAATGAATGGTCTAAAGATTTGATTCATCACCCGCATGAATGTACTAGGTGCATTTGACAAACCAAATGGCATGACCAACCATTCGTATAACCCTTCTCTCGTCTTAAAAGCTGTCTTCCATTCGTCTCCAGGTCTGATTCGAATTTGATGATAACCACTCTTCAAATCAATCTTCGAAAATATAGTTGCCCCACTCAATTGATCTAACAAATCATCCAACCTTGGCATAGGAAACCTATATCGGACAGTGATCTTATTCAAAGCTCTACTATCTGTACACATCCTCCATGTTCCGTCCTTCTTTGGTACTAACAATGCTGGCACGGCACAAGGACTCAAGCTTTCCTGAACATGTCCCTGTTCCAACAACTCTTCCACCTGCCTTCGTAACTCCTCATGTTCCTTTGGACTCATTCGGTAATGTGGTCGATGTGGTAACACTGCTCCCGGAACAAGATCAATTTGATGTTGAATGTCTCTAAGTGGCGGTAACTCCTTAGGCAACTCCTCTGGAAATACATCTTCGAATTCTTTCAAAATTGGCTTTACTGCTTCTGGAATTTCAACTTCTTCACTACTCTCTCTCCCAATCAACAAAAATACTTCAGTCTCTTCCTCAACTTCCTTGACAAACTCCTTCAAAGTCAACAGAGTTTTCAATTCCTCAATCTCCTCCAGTTTGCTCTCCTTCTGCTGTTGCTTCTTGGGAATCAAAGTGATTTTAATACCCTCGAACATGAAACTGTAACTGTTGGCACGACCATCATGTTGTACTGCTCTATCAAACTGCCACGGTCTGCCCAACAACAGATGACACACGTCCATGTCTACAACGTCACACCAAATTTCATCTTTATACTTCTTCCCAATAGAAAAATTAACACAAGCTCTTCGACACACTTTCACTTCACCACCCTTCCTTAACCATGCTAGCTTGTACGGTTTAGGATGCTTCTCAGTTTTCAAGTTCAACTTCCTTACTGCTTCTGTAGAAATAATATTATCACAACTTCCAGCATCAATAACGAACTTGCAAACTTTTCCCAGAATAGTGCATGTCGACTGAAAAATATTGCTTCTCAACCAACTACAATCCTCCTCTTGCTTTGGTGTAAGACATGACCTCCTCATCATAAGATTACAACCTTCATCTCCAAACAATTCTTCTTCTTCCTCAACATAAGGTACATTTGAACATTCTGCCTCCTCACCATCATCCTCCTCAACTTCTGCAACCATGGTTCTCTTCTTCGGCTTCGGACATTCGTTGCTTTTGTGACCCAACTCCTGACAATTATAACACTTGAACCCACTGCTAACCTTCGCCTTCTCAGCCTCCTTCACAACTGGCTTTGAAACAGGTTTAGGAACATTAGAACTTCCACCAACACCCCTTGCTTGATTATTGGAATTAGTAAACACACCACCTCCACGCCTTCCTTGTTTCTCCCAAGCCAACGCTTTCTGATGTGCCTCTGCAACTGATCTAGGATCAAACATATTAACCATATCCTGGATCTGCATTCTCAATCCCCCAATGAATCTAGCAGTTAGCTGTTCTTCTGTCTCCATAATATCATTCCTGGCAATGAGTTGGTAAAATTCATCAGCATAATCACTAACAGATTTCGTCCCTTGCCTCAGATTTTGCAACCTCTGGTACATAAGTGATTGGTAGTTGTAAGGTAAGAAAGTAGATCTCATCAACTTCTTCATCTTATCCCACGATTCTATCTTTGACTTCCCCATTCTCTCCCTGGTAAGTTTAGTTTGCTGCCACCACGCCAAAACTCTCCCCCTCAACCTAGTAGCAACCAACTTCACTCTTCTATGCTCAGGAACTTCCTTGAAATCAAAGATCTCTTCAACATTTGAAACCCAATCTAAGAACTCTTCAGCAACCATCCCGCCTTTAAACTCCGGAATCTCCATCTTCATACCCGATTCCCATCGACGATCATCTTCAACATCCCGATAAGAATTTCGAACTTGGTCTCGATCTCGATAATGGATACTAGCTCTATCACCTTCTTCAACAAAATCAAAAGTACGTCTACATCGATCTCGACCATTATCATCCCTTCGCTCATGCATGCTTCTTTGACTATGTCTCTCTTCATCTCTATATGCTTCATGTTCAAATTCACGTCGACTTCTTCCCTCTTCATGTGCATAGTCATGATGATCTCTTTGTGATGAAATTGATGTTTCTCTTCTATCTCTACATGAATGTGGTTATACCCTCCTCGCTTCCGTAACCGATGGCGAAACTCGGTTTCCTCCATGGTTCGAGTTTGGTGATCTCCTCCTTTGATTCAAATCATTCATCAATTTCTCCAATTTACCAATGCCTTCATCAAACTTCTCATTAATACGTTGTTCCATAAGCTCGGCTTCTTCTCTACGATACAAAGCTTCAACGTTTTGATGACGATTAGCTCTCCTTGGTGGCATGATTGAAAAACTTCTCAAACTTCAACAATTCGAACACAAAAATTCAAAGCTTCAACAATGCAATAAGTCACGGCTCAACAATGACTCGGCTTCAATTTGTCTCGGCAATATGAAACGGCTCAACACTTCAAATCTTGGCGCGCAAAACTCCAAGTCAAAATCCAAACAATATCCAACTCCTCGATCCAAAATGAAATGAATCAAACACTCTAATGTTGTTACAAATTCAACAAGAACACAATGAACTACTTCAAACTTCAAAAACTTCAAAAACTTGGCTCCAAGAATCAACTTAGCTATGATTGGCTAAGTATGGCTCTGATACCAATAAAATGACGCAGCGGATTAATCAAACAAACTTCAATCGGTGAAATGTAACAATCGGTGAGTTGAAGATACCAAAATGCCCAAGTTCGTTGATCCAAAGATACCGAACTCTAGCTATCTCAAACACGTTGATAGCGCACTATACCGTGTTCAAAGATCTACGATTCTTCGCACGTTGATCTAGCGCACTAGATTCTGTGAATCGGCTTCAACAAACGTGGATTCGAGCGCACTCGAATGACGTAAGTGGAGATAGGAGATTACACTCAACTACCAATTGGAGAAGAAAGCACAAAGCAATCAACAAGAAATTTTATTTCCAAAATCAACCACCTCACAAATGACTCACACACGGCTATTTATAGCATTTACAACTCACGCCACTCTTAAGTCGTATGCGACTCATGAAACCCCCCCCCCCCCCCCCCGACTCATCATAAGTCGTTGCCGACTTATACATAACAATACGACTCAACTTATTTACATACAGCCCAATGTAACGACTCAAACCCTGACCGACTTAACAAGTACGACCTACATACAACAACTCATCCGACTCAATGCGACCGACTTATGTATATTACCGACTCACATATTACATACATGACCGATTCAAACTGTTACCGACCCAACATCATGCCGACCTACGACTCAAAGAAACACGACTTAACTCCTTGCCGACTCAACATCCACGCGACTTACCCTTCTTCATTAACTCGCACCATTTCTACACATGATTCCTTAGGTCGGAAACGACTTATAAGTGAATCGTTGAGTCGTGTACGACTCATCAAGCTCGAATGATTCAGTCGTAACTTCTTCCCTTGTGGTTTGTTAGGTCGGGCCCGATCCAAGCGCCTAACCCGTAGCCGACTTAAAGCTTCCCTAACTCGTAACTCGGCTTCACTGGCTCGTAGCTCTTTCTCCTTAGGTCGGAACTGACCTAGCTTAACCTGTGCTCGACCTAAGCCTTCCATAGGTCGTGCTGCATCAAGTATTGAGTCTAGAATCATGTTAAAGCTTCTTGAAAGCACTTGCATCTTTATTCGAAATTTATTCCTGGAATGGAATCCACTTCAATCCTGTTAAAGGAATGGAACCCTAGTGGGATGGGACCCATGACAATATCTATTGGAACATATAGTGGTCCTATTTTGATATCCATTAATTTTATGAAAATGCTTTTCAGAAAATATATCCCTTATTTTAAATATGTTTTTCAAAACCTTCTTTTCAAAAAGACATCTCTCCTGTTAGAAATACTTTAGCATCAAAATTATCTTTATCATTTTTAACATTTTGATTTCAAAATTGTCCTTGATTTTAAACTATCTCTTGTTTTAATATTTAGCTTTTCAATATTTATATATTTAGATTTTTAAATCATTAAGATTATATATTAAAAAAATTACTTTCTGTTCAAACTATATTCAAGTATATTTATAAAAGTTTAGAAATTGTTTTGAAAAATTATAGAAACCAATTTTAATAAGAAAATCAAAATCACCATTTTGCCTAGGGCATGTCGACATACTCCTACCCTTATGTCGACATGGTGCCCATTAATTTTCAAATTTCAAATTTTCGAAAGAAGTGTCTATTCGTCGTATCCTTTCACGAATAGATATGACAGTTGATTTCTATAAATACCAGTAAGTTCTAAACGAATTTTTACCAAATTTTCATTCATTTTCTCTCCTCTACATCTTCCACATTTATTCTAAAAAATCCCAAACCATACTCTATCGAAATACCAACTGAATCAAACTTGATTATCTCTTGTTTGATTCTCTGCCATTCTCTATAAGATCTCGGTGCTATTCAGAGTTATAGGATTATTTGTAAATCAAAATGTTGTGTAAAAGGTGCGGTTGAGCCTTGAAATCAATTGAGTGTGATTATTTGCCTCGGAAATCGATTAAGTGATCTTGTGGCCTGGTAAATGAAGAGAGTTTACCCCGGACTCGAATACAAGAGGGTATACCTCGTGCCCTTGAAATCGAGGGTGTAATCTGGGAGATTATTTAGAAAAGAAATCGGTATAATTGTGCGGGACTGGATGTAAGGTAACTCCGAACTAGTATAAAATCCTTGTGTGTTCTTTCCTTTACTGCTTTTATTTATTACTTGCATCTGTGTCTGATTTTGTGATTATATCAGTGTCCGTGTATTGCATTTGTTGGTGATTAAATTGCATAAGTCTTAAAAAGAATTAGCAAATCCGCAAAACACTATTCAACCCCCTTTAGTGTTATTCTAATCATAAGATCTGTAATACGCATTTCTAACAGTCAGATTGACTTGAAATTTGTCAGAACATTTAAAAGACATAAAAGAACGCTCATAGAAAAAATGGGATCATATAGACGTTGTTTGATGGATCTCTAGCGACCTAACTAGATGGATTGATAACGAATCATGTAGGTTGGGTCCTATAACCTGAAATTTATAGGGTATGTCCTACACAACCTACAGAGAGTACCTGTAAAGTTTCGTCTGTTTTCGTTAAGTTTTGAGCGAGTTATGGATGATTCTTCTCCGAATTGGGCTAGTTTGATCCACCAGGTCCGACCCACGAGGATTGGGCTCAATGATCCATAAGGGTGCTCTACTACTCATCTACATTGCATGTATGAAGTTTCGTGTAATTTGGTTAAGTATTGAGTGAGTTATGGATAATTCTTCTGGACCGAATGACCCACGAAGGCAGATGATCAAACTGCAAATGACTTGATATGTGGACAAGTTACTTGAATTAAAGATAAGAAAATAACCAAACAAAGATCACTCAAAATATACTAAGTGGACAGATAGCTATTAATCCGTCCCCTATGGATAGCTTGCGATCCATCAAGATATGTCGGATCGCCCTTAAACTTTCTAAGCTCCTTCGTTGCACTAAGTAAAGGCTTCTGGTAGAAAATTTTGCTAAGTTGATAGATAGCTTGCGAGCCATCCCTTATGGATAGCTAGCAATCCACAGAAATAACTCTAATTGATTTGAGATTTACGGTGATGACTTGGCATTACAACTAGATTCTTTTGCATTCGGACTTCTGGCCCAATACTCACTGAATTCCCCTATAAATATTCACCTATCTACAACATAAAGAGGATCTTGGGGGACTAGCTGCTTGAACTCTGAAGAGAATATTCTTCACTCTTCTCCTTCCACACAATAGTCATCTAGTTGTTCACTGTAATTCTCCAGTGAACTCTTGTACTTGTGACTTGATTTAACTTAGAAGATTCAATCATATTGTAATCGAATTCAAATTGTAACAGCAATCAATAATTAGAAAATTATAAAGTGGACGTTGGCTTCATTAACAACCAAACTACTATAAATCTTTTTGTCGTTTTACCATTTTTTCACTTGTTACATTTACTTTCTATATTATTGCTCTGTAATAACAAGGTTGGTGCTTTCACACTCAATCCAGGGTGTTGGTCCATTTTTTGGGCTAACATTTTAGTGGGTCACTAAGAACTCAACTCAGGCTTAGATCCAGCTATCTACTTTGGATCAGATATATTCAAATGTTAGATACTTATCTCCGCTTAAAAGATTTGCCGTTGAGAATCAATAGCACCAGGAAGAAAGAGAACTATCTTCGGAAGATCATAGGAGCTACCATTGCTAAAGAAGAAACAAACCCTCAGTAAATTGAAGTCAATAACCCTAACAACCTGCTGTTAGGAGCTAACTCGAGAGATTAGGTTCATCGATCCTCCATATAGCATGATGTTGTGACTAAGAGAGAATTGAACAAGCTGGTTGATGAAATTAACCATAAAAGGGCAAACAGTCAAAAGGCTCTAATGGAAAGGATAGATGCTCTCTTAAGCTCCAATCACTAACTACTCACAGAATGGTGCCTGAAGTCGTGGCAGCTACGAAGCAAGAGCATTCTTCTTTTTTTGGCTTGAACGAAAGAAACAAAAGGCAAAAGCAAAAGGAAGTAGTGGGCGGAGTTCTAAGAAGCATGATGGAAGAAAATGCTAAATTCCAGCCATTACAAAAGTATCCACTATATACACAAACTTAGGGGTAAAACCCATTGGGGAGATACAAAGATAGCTCTCTCTGGCCCTGAAGATGACAGATAATTTGAGCAAGACAAATTGGATGAAATGCTAACGTACAAAACGTTAGAAGATGCTCTAAAACTCGTGCCGTAACACAGTGCCAAGCAATGGACAAGGAACTACTACTCAAACGGTGCTCCAGAGGCAGGAGAACCAAGAAGATATAACACAAACCAGGATTGATTACTTGGCTTAGCTCCCGTGCTATGTTGTGATCACTCCCAACTGACCAACTTCCAATCCCATAATGGAGCTTCTATTGACAAATCATGAACGGTCGTTGTCGAAAACCATCAAAAATTATCAAAATGGTCATTGGAAAAATCACTTTAGGGTTGACTCAAAGTCAAACTCTTTGAAATTGATTGAACATTACCCCTATTAATAGAAGTGTGGGAAAATGTTCTATGAAATAGAATTTTGGCTTTTAAAATTTTGCATACATATAGAACTGCCAGTATATATAGGTTCTTTGCACCTTATTTTCTTGAAAGAATGGATTCATTAGGAGGCGCCAATTTAGTATTATTCAACATACATATCATATGTATAGTGATACATTGTGCACTTGTACACAATTGGCTGAAAAATTGGTTGGATAGCTTAGAATGGTCATATGCCATGTTAAATGATTCAGTCCTTAAGGAATTTCAAGGATGAAATTCTTTTAAGAGGTAAGAATGTAACACCCCATAAATCAACTGAAAATTAATTAAAAAGAAATCAACAAATAATTATTAAAGCCTGAAAATGGAATTGTAATACCCCATAAAGGTAATAATAATTAATAATCTCCAATAATGGAATTTGAGCAAGTGATGGAGTTTGGTAATGAAACTTGCGCCATTGCATTTTTGGTGTTTTCTAAGCAATGTTTTTATTTGGAGTTTCACTCCTAGAGTTCAAGCAAAGAAGTTATCAACATTTAAAGTTAAATGCAAACCCAACCGGCAGACCCCCTCCTTGGGCTGATGACCACTAGCGGTCGATCGGTCCTTATATAGCTGCGAGGATTTGACCCTCGGCCAAATGACCTAGATTTAATTATTTTAAAAATGGTTACGGTTGATTCAAGTGCCTAAATACAAGCCTAATCCTTCACTTATCTTCTTATATTTTATGATCCAAGCAGCAAAGCTATACCAATTTCCATTCTCTGCTATTTCTAAAAATTATAAAATATTATACATAAACACATAATTCGAAAAAGGGAAGAAACTAAAAGAGAAGAATCGAATCAACATTGCAAAAGAAAAGGTAATTTCAATTGTTTTAAATTTATATTCCCCTTAACCCCTGAATCTCTTCTTAGATCTGTAATTCTAATAGCATGTATATACCATGTTATACATATTCTTTTGGGTTAGAATGGAAAAGGAGTCAAGTAAAAGAATGGATTCAGATTTGGGGGATTTGGAAAGTTAGAAAGGTGAGTGAGAAGTTATATAATTTATTTACAACATTGATATTAATATCGTTGAATTTTATTTAATTATTATGCTTATATAAGATCTGATGAGTTGTAGGCTTAAATTAATATATCAGATCGTTGCTTACATGTTCTATAAAATAGGCAACTAGAATAGGAATAGTATGTACAACCTAATCTGAATGTTTGGAATCAGTCCTAAGTAATTATTAATGAGGAATTTTTGTAAAGTGGTAAACTATATTCCACATTTATAATTGGGTTGTAAATTAGGTTGCCATAGTTGACTTAGCATGTAAATTTCTATATTTTAATTTATTTGGAGTACGGTATAATTTAGTAGTATCTATTTCTGTGAAATATCCATAAATTATTTAATTATAAAAGGTGTGTCGTTTGAATTAACAAGTAATATACAATTAAGGAAGAGGTATGTAAAGCATAAATATACTTCTCCATAGTTTACACTGTCTGCTTTCATAAAGAAAAGAGATAAGTCCTTGTAATCCAAAATGGAACAAAAGCTTCATTTTTGGTATTTTATATGAAGTTATAACTGTAATCCTTATTTGAAGGATAGCTCTTATAAATTAAAACGTGAAATGAAATATTCTAGTTTAGTAATTAATAGTGAAAAATAGAATATATATATATATATATATATATATACATACATACACACACACACACACACGTATAACCCTGCTTAATGACTAAACATAAAAACATATATATACATAGCGTAATTTACGATGATATTCATATTAGTTATTAATAACATAATAATTATGAGATTAGGAGGTTGAAAAAGGAGGGAATGGTAATTCCAAAATTTATGGACAATAACTATAAATTTAATGGGCAATAAATTTGTAGTCAATAGAAAGCTAAAGGAATTAAATGAGGACCGATTCGAGAATTTAATATGACATTTATGGTGAAATTGAATAGGTTTAATA
The DNA here is from genome assembly GCA_030765085.1 of Allium cepa. NCBI lineage: Eukaryota > Viridiplantae > Streptophyta > Magnoliopsida > Asparagales > Amaryllidaceae > Allium > Allium cepa. Next base: position 739,735,170 of record CM060943.1, read on the forward strand.
TGTGGATTTTGAAATGGTTAAATAAAATATTAATGGAGATCGTCCTAGTTTGATATTAATGACTAATTAGTACAGACAAAGAACATTTATTCAACAAAAGAAGAAACGAGGAAACCAAAGCCTAAGCATATAAAATTAGTATAATTATGTAGTAAACAAGCAAACATTCATACTATTAAATACATGTAAGAATACAATATAATTTTTACAGTAAGAAATTATTTAGCTTCAATTATATGTTTAGAACGAGCATGATTTAGTAGGCGTAGCCCAACACTTAGGATTTGGGTGATAAGTTTGGTATAGTGGGTTAGGATGGAAGGTCAGTAGAGTTATACAATAGAAGTCTACCTTTCAACTAGAAGCTACCAGAAGTAATCTATACTTACTACTGATGTGAGACATTTCTCAGCATAGGGCCTTTGGAAAAGGGATATGCGTTACAGATAGGTAGGGAAAAATATACTGCGGGTTCGCCTCAGATTTGAAGTAATAAATGGCATGTACTTTTAAGGAAATGAGGTATGCTTCATTTCTAATAACAAGTATTAAATAACCGAGAGGGGCATTTTCCATGACTTTCTTACATTAGTCTAAATGAGATGCTAGCCGTGGAAGGTCGGCGGGCTATGCCAGTATTTTGTACTGGTATTTAGTAGTAAGTTTGATACATAGGCTGTGACTACCAGCGGTCTTGATCGAGCGGTAGCAAAGACTTGGGATATGCCCTAACGGATATTAATTCCTACTAGTGTAGAATCCATATGGGGATACACAGAGCTCAAATAGATGGTTAGACGAAAATTTGCTTGTCGGAGATGGGCTAAACCCATAAATAAATCTTTGAGATGGTTAGTATAACAATAGTTAAACTATAAATTATAAATTCATATGTAGAGGTCAGTTGTCTCTGTAGCTAGGACTGATTGACTAGCGTTTAAGTTATGGAGGGCCTGCTTCGAGGACTGAGGTATTAAATGGTCTTTGGTCCATCTACTTCCTATTTAAGAATTATTAAGTACCCAGGTATTTGGGTAATGAAAAGGTTTAATATATATGCGGATAGGCATATACATAAATACAGTTACACCTCGAAGGAGGTTAGGCATATCGTACGCGCACACATAGGACTTAACGGATTAGTCGTAAATAACAGACATAACACTTAAATGAAAATCAATCAGCATAAATTAATGGTATGGTTAAAGTACATAATTTTCCAATCACCTGAATGTTGTTTTGACCCCTCTCCTCTTTACAACCCACAAGATAGATTTAGAGAGATACGATCCTAGAGAAACACTTGAACGATAGATGGAGAAGTCTTCTTATTCATGCTCAGCATTGGTGAGGCAATTAGGCATCCAAGGAATAATATTAATTCCAGGACAATAGCCTTAGTATGTATGTTCTACTATATTTCTCAATTATGTTGTGAGTTTATATTAATCACTCTTCGATATGCTTGTGTTGTTACATGTTACCAAAACTAACGATCTGTACCCTAATGGACTTAGGCTTCGGTTTATCGAAATTTGCGTCCATTAAGGTGCAGGTTATTACATTTGGTATCAGAGCTTAGATTAGTCTATCATAGTAACTGGGATACACTAAGAGAATATATTTGTATTTTTACCTGTAATTATGTATATATCATAAGCAAAACTCTATCGATTCTGACTATAGAAGTAGTTGCGACCATATTTCAGAAGGATGAGTGAGGCAATTATGAGTTAGACTAAACAAATAGAGTTAAATTATCCACCTACCATTATTATCCCATGGATTTAAGGCTTTACCAAAGGCGTTGACCAAGAAGAGTATGGGCATGACGTATTGAAGAATCCCAGAGGGTGGATGGTACTTGACTCTTTTATTAGGCATAGGTCTCCTTATGATTACAGATTTTGATAAACTGTTGATTGAAGATGAATATTTGATCCAAACAAATGGAAAATAAGAAACCAATTTTGTAGGCATCCGACATAAAGGTATGAATGAGTAGGAAGAAGAATGATTAAAGTCCATTTCTTTGTCCAACCCAATGTGAAAGAATTTGATGAAAAGATTTTTGGAGATTCCTTGAACAGTTTTGCATGGGTTTTTCAAAGGATTTATTGACAAGTTATAGTTTTGAAAAAGTAACTAATATTTGAAATTGTTATTTTAAAATTGGTTGAGTCAAATTCGATTTAGGTTTTTCGAAAAAGGGGCTTTTTGTTTTTGAAATAAATGGAAAATAGAGTGTAGGTTTGGCTCAATGATTTTTTCTATTTTTTTGCAAATTTGAAAGTTTCATTTACAAATCCTTTTTGAGGGGTGGATAAATGGAAATATTACTTTATTCATATGGAGTATAGAGAATAAAGTGGTAAGAATGCCTAATAACTAGGATAGGAAGATTATATTATTAGAGAAGTGAAAGCAACCTAAAGGCAAATTAGGTAAGAGAAATTTTAATAGTAGTACTATTAGATATTTAGATAGAAATTACATTTGGAATTTTGTAAAAATAGAATAATTAATATAGTTATAAATAATATAGGAGAAATACAATACGAATAGGATGTGAAGAATGGATAAATTCCAAAGATATGTAGTAATTGCGCATATATTTTAGCTTAGATGCAGAAATTGCATGTACATTTTTAGATGTCCCCTTCATATGCTACTAAAATTTCCATCAATGGTGGAAGGAGAGATAACATCAGTAATAGGAAAATGGGGTCTGTTATTGAAATGAATGGAAAATAGAGTGTAGATTTGGCATGATGATTTTTTCCTTTTTTTTTAAATTTGGAAGTTTCATCTTGAAAATTCTTTTAAAGAGGTGGATAAATGGAAATGGTACTTTATTCATATGGAGCGTAGAGAATAGGGAGGTAATAATTGCCGATAATTAAGATAGGATAATATATTATTAGAGAAGTGAAAGAAAACTAAAGGAAAATTGGGTATGTGAAATTTCAATAGTGATAGTTTTAGAAATTTAGATAGAAATAAGGTTAGGAATTTATATAAAAATAGGATTATTAATCTAGTTAGAAATAATATAGGAGAAAACCAATATGAATAAGATGGGAAGAATGGATGAATTGCAAAGATATGTAGTAATTGCGCATATACTTTAGATAGACACTTAGATAGATGCAGTAATTGCATGTATCTTTTATATGTGCCCTTCATATGCTACTAAAATCTCCATTAATGGTGCAAGCAGAGATAGCATGAGTAATAGGAAAATAATAGGATAGAATTTCTCCCTATCTACTTAACTTTTCGTTAAAGTTATAGAAGATGTTTATGATAAAAATATGCTTTGGTATGATAATTGAGTTTTGAATGTTTTGATTTAAAAATCCTACTTTAGAATTAAGTCTCTGCTATATAAAGTCCTTAAAAAGGTAAAGTCTATATCTTTAAAAGATAAAGTTTTGGATCATGTACTTCAGATTGTGAAGTTTTAGTTTTATAAAGAATGGTGGAATCAAACCAATTTTTTTAATATGGTTTAGATAGGGATCACTGCCTAGGTAAGACAGGGTAAAGGTTTAGGCTTGGAATAAAATAGCTAGGGATACTCATAAGCAATAACATGGAATCCCCATTTAATATAAGTAATGTTGGTATGAACCTAGGAATATTTTATTAGAGAAGTGTGGAAGCCATGAAAAGAACCCTCAATGGAATGGGGAATGGTATAAAAATTTAATTTTGTGATTCCTAGTGTATACTCACATGAAAGATCAGTGACAAAGAAAATAAATACGAAAATATGAGGATACCGTTAAGATATTTGATTTAGAGAAGATAGTAGTATGGTTGCAGAAGAGAGCAATAAGATGGCAAACCCACATAAAGGATGTTGGTTAACTTAAGATTAGAGAAGGCAAGATAGGCAGTAGGAATGTTATTCCACCAAGCTAATTTTCAAAGTCTAAATGTGCATAATTTATGTTTGTTACCGACTACAGCGTAGGAATGCACAGTATATCCCATAGTCGGGTGTAATAATTGAAGTAATTGATGGACCTTATTTACTGTAAGCCAAAGGGATAAGTTAAGACATGTGGATTTTAGCTAAATGGCGTAGTAGAAATATCCATTTTAATTTAGTAAGGAGTGTTTGGGTCACAACATCATTAACACTAGTTGATGATGCTTCTAGCAAAATTTTCTTTTAGGATTCTTTGGTTGTAATCGTTAGTTCTCTCTCTTAAGTTATTGGAAAAACGTACGATATGATATGAGATATATTCATGTTTTATCAATATGTTGATTTTATGAATGGGATTAGACAACTATATATATATATAATGAAAAACAATGTAATAAGGAGATCTTACAAGGACTTTTAAATAGTGATAAAATGTAGGTAAGATTGGAAGTTTATAAATAATTAGAAATTAAGTTAGCAACTAGTAATTAAAAATGCTTTAATCCAAAAAAAATTAGGGTTTTGAATAAACAATTTTTTTGCGAGCGGAGGACGGGGAATGGTTATTGCAAAATCATGGGTCACTGTCCCTATCCCTATCCCTTAAAAGCTAATTTTTTTAAATACGCTTGTAGGTTATTTATTGTTTTAGAATAAAAGAAATGGTTCCAAATCTAAGATTAACTGCACAATACAACGGTCAATAGTATATATTAACTCATAAACTGAGTCTTGATTCATAAAGATGTGGCTATATTTTTTTAAGGATGGAGCGACAAATGTTTCGAAAAAAACTATGTTCAAATGCTTCTGAAAATTTTGGTTTAAATGCTTTCGAGAAGTTGAGTTCTAATGTTTTTGGGAAATTTGTTCAAGTGCTTTTGAAAAACTTTGGCGTTCAATTGCTTTTGAGAAAAAAAAATTCAAACTATTTTGCAAGTTTAGTGGAAAAGTAAAATGAATTTTTGATAGAAAATCAAAAAAATTCAATTTTCTAAGGCCACATGCTTAACATGGAGGGGGGACAGTGTAGTAGTAATTTTACTATCCAAAAAGGGTGACAGTATACTAAACATAGATATGAACAAGGAAAATGGCTGTTTTGGCTTTGTAAATTTTATTTCCATACATTGTTGTTAGCAAATAAAAACTTGCACTTGGGACATTAACGTTTTGGCATCCAAAAATAGACCTTTTATGTAAATTGTACTTGGAAAATTGAAAAAAATTGGGGCAAAAGAGAAGGTTCTTAGGTAATACGGAATAGGTATCCAAAAGAAGGATGGAATTGTAAAAATTTCAATAAAAATTTCTTTCCTGAAATAGGAGTATAGATTTAGAATAACTGGATTTTCGAATTTTTTAGATGTTAGAAGTTGTGTGTTAGGTTTTGCATGGTAAGGATTTGATGCAAAATTGATTGAACCATACTTCTACTAGTAGCTCCCGCTAGGAATGTGGAAATTATATTGTGAAAATGGATTTTGATTTTTGAAAACTTGCATGCATATAGAACTTCTATTATATCTTGGTTGTTTGCGTCATATTTTCAAAATTATTTTAAAAGTATGCATTCATGTAGAAAGGGCTGATTTAGAGTCATTCTGCATGCATATCTTATATGTTGTAATGCACCATGCGCTTGTACACTTCGCTACAAAATTGGTTGAACACTAATTTTTTGGATAGCTTAGATTGGTTGCATGCCATGTCGCATGATTCAACCCTTGAGGAATTTCGAGGATGAAAATCTTTTAAAGGTGAAGAATGTACCACTTTGTAAAATTAATGATAACTAATAAGTTCCAAAAATGGAATTTTAGGATATGATAGAATTTGAGGAAATGATGGAATTTGACCATGAAACTTGTACCGTTGTATTAAAAATGATTTTCTACGCAGGTTTTTCATGATCAGAGCTCGAACGAAATATTTATCAACGTTTGAAGTTTCCGAAACAAAAATAATAAAAAACGAAAAATGAAATAAATTATAATTAAACGCGGATCCCAACTATCGACCCCTTCCTTGGGCTAGCCGATCGCTAACGGCCAACTGGACCTAAGAGAGAAGTCGACCGACCTTCAAATGATGGCTAGGGTTTGAGCCTTTGCATAATGGCTTGGATTTAATTATTTTATCATAACTTTTATGGTTGATTCAAGCGGATATAATTACAGGCTTAATCCCTCACTTCTCTTCTTGTATTTTTTGATCTAAGCAGTAAGGGTCTATCATTTTTTTATTCTACATTATTTCTAGAAAATTATAAAATATTACACGCACACACGCACGCACACACGCACACACACATACACACACAAAAATTGCGGTAGGGAGAAAAATAAAGGAGAAAAAGAAAATCAATGTTGGGAAAGAAAAGGTAATTTCAATTATTATCAATTTATATTTCCTTAACTTGTAAGATCCCCTATCTTGAGGCCCGAAGCTAAGTTCTACAGTTGCTGCTGTCATCTACAGAATTAACTTCCGATGAAAAAAATATGACAATATTAATGGTATCCATAATATCAGAAGCACGTGAATATAAAATAAAAATCACATTTTTCAAAAACAAAATTTCTGATTACATTTCAAATCCATATTTCATTTTCAATTACATAATCCCAAAATGAATCCCAAGTTTTGATAAAATATAACGATTACAAATTACGCTAAGAGCGACATATGAACATGCCCCTTGGATGATCGGAGTACCAGCGGTCTTGATCGAGCGGTAGCAAAGACTTGGGATATGCCCTAACGGATATTAATTCCTACTAGTGTAGAATCCATATGGGGATACACAGAGCTCAAATAGATGGTTAGACGAAAATTTGCTTGTCGGAGATGGGCTAAACCCATAAATAAATCTTTGAGATGGTTAGTATAACAATAGTTAAACTATAAATTATAAATTCATATGTAGAGGTCAGTTGTCTCTGTAGCTAGGACTGATTGACTAGCGTTTAAGTTATGGAGGGCCTGCTTCGAGGACTGAGGTATTAAATGGTCTTTGGTCCATCTACTTCCTATTTAAGAATTATTAAGTACCCAGGTATTTGGGTAATGAAAAGGTTTAATATATATGCGGATAGGCATATACATAAATACAGTTACACCTCGAAGGAGGTTAGGCATATCGTACGCGCACACATAGGACTTAACGGATTAGTCGTAAATAACAGACATAACACTTAAATGAAAATCAATCAGCATAAATTAATGGTATGGTTAAAGTACATAATTTTCCAATCACCTGAATGTTGTTTTGACCCCTCTCCTCTTTACAACCCACAAGATAGATTTAGAGAGATACGATCCTAGAGAAACACTTGAACGATAGATGGAGAAGTCTTCTTATTCATGCTCAGCATTGGTGAGGCAATTAGGCATCCAAGGAATAATATTAATTCCAGGACAATAGCCTTAGTATGTATGTTCTACTATATTTCTCAATTATGTTGTGAGTTTATATTAATCACTCTTCGATATGCTTGTGTTGTTACATGTTACCAAAACTAACGATCTGTACCCTAATGGACTTAGGCTTCGGTTTATCGAAATTTGCGTCCATTAAGGTGCAGGTTATTACATTTGGTATCAGAGCTTAGATTAGTCTATCATAGTAACTGGGATACACTAAGAGAATATATTTGTATTTTTACCTGTAATTATGTATATATCATAAGCAAAACTCTATCGATTCTGACTATAGAAGTAGTTGCGACCATATTTCAGAAGGATGAGTGAGGCAATTATGAGTTAGACTAAACAAATAGAGTTAAATTATCCACCTACCATTATTATCCCATGGATTTAAGGCTTTACCAAAGGCGTTGACCAAGAAGAGTATGGGCATGACGTATTGAAGAATCCCAGAGGGTGGATGGTACTTGACTCTTTTATTAGGCATAGGTCTCCTTATGATTACAGATTTTGATAAACTGTTGATTGAAGATGAATATTTGATCCAAACAAATGGAAAATAAGAAACCAATTTTGTAGGCATCCGACATAAAGGTATGAATGAGTAGGAAGAAGAATGATTAAAGTCCATTTCTTTGTCCAACCCAATGTGAAAGAATATGATGAAAAGATTTTTGGAGATTCCTTGAACAGTTTTGCATGGGTTTTTCAAAGGATTTATTGACAAGTTATAGTTTTGAAAAAGTAACTAATATTTGAAATTGTTATTTTAAAATTGGTTGAGTCAAATTCGATTTAGGTTTTTCGAAAAAGGGGCTTTTTGTTTTTGAAATAAATGGAAAATAGAGTGTAGGTTTGGCTCAATGATTTTTTCTATTTTTTTGCAAATTTGAAAGTTTCATTTACAAATCCTTTTTGAGGGGTGGATAAATGGAAATATTACTTTATTCATATGGAGTATAGAGAATAAAGTGGTAAGAATGCCTAATAACTAGGATAGGAAGATTATATTATTAGAGAAGTGAAAGCAACCTAAAGGCAAATTAGGTAAGAGAAATTTTAATAGTAGTACTATTAGATATTTAGATAGAAATTACATTTGGAATTTTGTAAAAATAGAATAATTAATATAGTTATAAATAATATAGGAGAAATACAATACGAATAGGATGTGAAGAATGGATAAATTCCAAAGATATGTAGTAATTGCGCATATATTTTAGCTTAGATGCAGAAATTGCATGTACATTTTTAGATGTCCCCTTCATATGCTACTAAAATTTCCATCAATGGTGGAAGGAGAGATAACATCAGTAATAGGAAAATGGGGTCTGTTATTGAAATGAATGGAAAATAGAGTGTAGATTTGGCATGATGATTTTTTCCTTTTTTTTTAAATTTGGAAGTTTCATCTTGAAAATTCTTTTAAAGAGGTGGATAAATGGAAATGGTACTTTATTCATATGGAGCGTAGAGAATAGGGAGGTAATAATTGCCGATAATTAAGATAGGATAATATATTATTAGAGAAGTGAAAGAAAACTAAAGGAAAATTGGGTATGTGAAATTTCAATAGTGATAGTTTTAGAAATTTAGATAGAAATAAGGTTAGGAATTTATATAAAAATAGGATTATTAATCTAGTTAGAAATAATATAGGAGAAAACCAATATGAATAAGATGGGAAGAATGGATGAATTGCAAAGATATGTAGTAATTGCGCATATACTTTAGATAGACACTTAGATAGATGCAGTAATTGCATGTATCTTTTATATGTGCCCTTCATATGCTACTAAAATCTCCATTAATGGTGCAAGCAGAGATAGCATGAGTAATAGGAAAATAATAGGATAGAATTTCTCCCTATCTACTTAACTTTTCGTTAAAGTTATAGAAGATGTTTATGATAAAAATATGCTTTGGTATGATAATTGAGTTTTGAATGTTTTGATTTAAAAATCCTACTTTAGAATTAAGTCTCTGCTATATAAAGTCCTTAAAAAGGTAAAGTCTATATCTTTAAAAGATAAAGTTTTGGATCATGTACTTCAGATTGTGAAGTTTTAGTTTTATAAAGAATGGTGGAATCAAACCAATTTTTTTAATATGGTTTAGATAGGGATCACTGCCTAGGTAAGACAGGGTAAAGGTTTAGGCTTGGAATAAAATAGCTAGGGATACTCATAAGCAATAACATGGAATCCCCATTTAATATAAGTAATGTTGGTATGAACCTAGGAATATTTTATTAGAGAAGTGTGGAAGCCATGAAAAGAACCCTCAATGGAATGGGGAATGGTATAAAAATTTAATTTTGTGATTCCTAGTGTATACTCACATGAAAGATCAGTGACAAAGAAAATAAATACGAAAATATGAGGATACCGTTAAGATATTTGATTTAGAGAAGATAGTAGTATGGTTGCAGAAGAGAGCAATAAGATGGCAAACCCACATAAAGGATGTTGGTTAACTTAAGATTAGAGAAGGCAAGATAGGCAGTAGGAATGTTATTCCACCAAGCTAATTTTCAAAGTCTAAATGTGCATAATTTATGTTTGTTACCGACTACAGCGTAGGAATGCACAGTATATCCCATAGTCGGGTGTAATAATTGAAGTAATTGATGGACCTTATTTACTGTAAGCCAAAGGGATAAGTTAAGACATGTGGATTTTAGCTAAATGGCGTAGTAGAAATATCCATTTTAATTTAGTAAGGAGTGTTTGGGTCACAACATCATTAACACTAGTTGATGATGCTTCTAGCAAAATTTTCTTTTAGGATTCTTTGGTTGTAATCGTTAGTTCTCTCTCTTAAGTTATTGGAAAAACGTACGATATGATATGAGATATATTCATGTTTTATCAATATGTTGATTTTATGAATGGGATTAGACAACTATATATATATAATGAAAAACAATGTAATAAGGAGATCTTACAAGGACTTTTAAATAGTGATAAAATGTAGGTAAGATTGGAAGTTTATAAATAATTAGAAATTAAGTTAGCAACTAGTAATTAAAAATGCTTTAATCCAAAAAAAATTAGGGTTTTGAATAAACAATTTTTTTGCGAGCGGAGGACGGGGAATGGTTATTGCAAAATCATGGGTCACTGTCCCTATCCCTATCCCTTAAAAGCTAATTTTTTTAAATACGCTTGTAGGTTATTTATTGTTTTAGAATAAAAGAAATGGTTCCAAATCTAAGATTAACTGCACAATACAACGGTCAATAGTATATATTAACTCATAAACTGAGTCTTGATTCATAAAGATGTGGCTATATTTTTTTAAGGATGGAGCGACAAATGTTTCGAAAAAAACTATGTTCAAATGCTTCTGAAAATTTTGGTTTAAATGCTTTCGAGAAGTTGAGTTCTAATGTTTTTGGGAAATTTGTTCAAGTGCTTTTGAAAAACTTTGGCGTTCAATTGCTTTTGAGAAAAAAAAATTCAAACTATTTTGCAAGTTTAGTGGAAAAGTAAAATGAATTTTTGATAGAAAATCAAAAAAATTCAATTTTCTAAGGCCACATGCTTAACATGGAGGGGGGACAGTGTAGTAGTAATTTTACTATCCAAAAAGGGTGACAGTATACTAAACATAGATATGAACAAGGAAAATGGCTGTTTTGGCTTTGTAAATTTTATTTCCATACATTGTTGTTAGCAAATAAAAACTTGCACTTGGGACATTAACGTTTTGGCATCCAAAAATAGACCTTTTATGTAAATTGTACTTGGAAAATTGAAAAAAATTAGGGCAAAAGAGAAGGTTCTTAGGTAATACGGAATAGGTATCCAAAAGAAGGATGGAATTGTAAAAATTTCAATAAAAATTTCTTTCCTGAAATAGGAGTATAGATTTAGAATAACTGGATTTTCGAATTTTTTAGATGTTAGAAGTTGTGTGTTAGGTTTTGCATGGTAAGGATTTGATGCAAAATTGATTGAACCATACTTCTACTAGTAGCTCCCGCTAGGAATGTGGAAATTATATTGTGAAAATGGATTTTGATTTTTGAAAACTTGCATGCATATAGAACTTCTATTATATCTTGGTTGTTTGCGTCATATTTTCAAAATTATTTTAAAAGTATGCATTCATGTAGAAAGGGCTGATTTAGAGTCATTCTGCATGCATATCTTATATGTTGTAATGCACCATGCGCTTGTACACTTCGCTACAAAATTGGTTGAACACTAATTTTTTGGATAGCTTAGATTGGTTGCATGCCATGTCGCATGATTCAACGCTTGAGGAATTTCGAGGATGAAAATCTTTTAAAGGTGAAGAATGTACCACTTTGTAAAATTAATGATAACTAATAAGTTCCAAAAATGGAATTTTAGGATATGATAGAATTTGAGGAAATGATGGAATTTGACCATGAAACTTGTACCGTTGTATTAAAAATGATTTTCTGCGCAGGTTTTTCATGATCAGAGCTCGAACGAAATATTTATCAACGTTTGAAGTTTCCGAAACAAAAATAATAAAAAACGAAAAATGAAATAAATTATAATTAAACGCGGATCCCAACTATCGACCCCTTCCTTGGGCTAGCCGATCGCTAACGGCCAACTGGACCTAAGAGAGAAGTCGACCGACCTTCAAATGATGGCTAGGGTTTGAGCCTTTGCATAATGGCTTGGATTTAATTATTTTATCATAACTTTTATGGTTGATTCAAGCGGATATAATTACAGGCTTAATCCCTCACTTCTCTTCTTGTATTTTTTGATCTAAGCAGTAAGGGTCTATCATTTTTTTATTCTACATTATTTCTAGAAAATTATAAAATATTACACGCACACACGCACGCACACACGCACACACACATACACACACAAAAATTGCGGTAGGGAGAAAAATAAAGGAGAAAAAGAAAATCAATGTTGGGAAAGAAAAGGTAATTTCAATTATTATCAATTTATATTTCCTTTAACTTGTAAGATCCCCTATCTTGAGGCCCGAAGCTAAGTTCTACAGTTGCTGCTGTCATCTACAGAATTAACTTCCGATGAAAAAAATATGACAATATTAATGGTATCCATAATATCAGAAGCACGTGAATATAAAATAAAAATCACATTTTTCAAAAACAAAATTTCTGATTACATTTCAAATCCATATTTCATTTTCAATTACATAATCCCAAAATGAATCCCAAGTTTTGATAAAATATAACGATTACAAATTACGCTAAGAGCGACATATGAACATGCCCCTTGGATGATCGGAGTACCAGATAGACATGTCTATCATCAATTTATCACAGTGGAAATAAAACTAAATAGCTCCTATATAGCTAACTTTGCATGCTGCATGTCTTCGGAAGCTTATTCGTCCAACCTATTAAACCTGTAAAACCTTAACTCTCAATCTACTTAAATTAAATTTTGAGCACCCGAGAGTTTAAGGAAAAACCAAAAACGTCGAGTCAGATATAAAGCCTGTTATGAATAATACCATTACATCTAGATTTACTGATACCGAGTGGGACAGTGCCGCTTGGCGGAACAGGTTTGCCCTCACTAATATCCTTTTAAAAGCATAACTTTTGAAAATCAAAATCCTACAATCAAACTGGTTATAACAATAGTAGCAAGTACACAAGTACAAAATAATCAGGAAATTAAAGGACCATCTATCTACATTATAGTATTATCAGGCTAACTATTAACCATTGGCTGACTCGGGCCTATCAGACATAATCAACTATCTAACTTCTGTTAGACACAATACTGAGTTGACTGCCCTTAACTTTCTTTTTCTAGGGTCAACTGAACCTAATGGTTTTACAGACTCACCAGTAACCTATCTTTACTCTATATATTCCCTTCTATGTGTAACCTCAATTTAGTCCCACATGTGACAAGCCCTACACACTGAATTTTGGACTTACTTTAGCTAGGGGCTGGTAGCTAAAGTATAGAGCAGACCCTAGACCAGTCTCATCTGGTCTTCTAATATCAGAGTCATAAACTTAGGGTTAACTGTCATATTTATGTTTCATTTCCTGTCTTAGGGTTAACTACCCTGGTAAAATTTCATTTCCTTGTAAATAATCATTACAAATGATTTACCCCTGAAATCATACTTTATAAAACAAGGAAATCATATACTTCGCTTTAGTCAACATACGTATATTATGATATATACTTTACATAAAACTATGTTGATGAAACTTTATCAAATATATTATTTATCCCTTCAAAGTAAGTAAAAAACCCTTTTTAACCAAGGAGAATTTAGGCCATGGAGCCAAGGTAAAACCTTCAAAACCTTTGTTTAAAAACTTTAAACAATGTCTTTCAAAATCATTGAGAACAATCATTTCGAAAGCTTTATTAAAACCTTAGACATTATCCTTTAAAACCATTTGAACTTTCCTTTCGAAAGCATTGGAAAGCCTAAATTCAAATACTCAAAGCAAAAATTTCAAAAACATTGGGGACCTCCCCTTCGAAACACATATATATACCTTCTAAAGTATTGGGTTCAAGTACAGAATCATGGAAACATTTCTTCGAAACCTTTAATAATTATTCCTTTTGAAACCATTAGGTTTAAGATTTAATATAATTAAGGGTCATGAAGAACTAGGGCGAAAGCATTACTTTCGACGTTTATCCCAAGTAAAAGAAAGAGGACAGTTTCAAAATGTCCTTTCGAAACAATTTCCTCTAAAACCATTTAAACACAGCTAAAGGACCTTTTCGAAAGCAATGAGAAGGCAGCTTTAAAGCATAAAGGCGAAAGCAACCTTTCATAAACACTGTATTAAGACATAAAGAAAAGCGGACTTAACTAGTTCCGAAGGAAAGAAATGGCAGCATGGGTTTTATCCTTTGAAAGCTTCTTTTATAATGTAAAGGAGACAGTTCATTCGAAAGCTCTTTTAAATAAACAAAGGCAAGTTGATTAAGTTGAAAGTTAACTCCAACCCCTTCGAAAGCATCATTTATAAACAAAAATAGTTCAAAGTTAATAAGAGTAGCTCCTACCCCTTTGAAAGCAAGGTTACAACGCTGTACTTCTGTATTTCTCCACTTCACTATGTACCAATTGTTTGATACTATACGCATTGGTTTCAAATGGATTTTGTGGAGGGATTGTGTTGAAAGCAAACAGATGGAAGTGGCGAAGCAGTATGTCCAAGAAAAATTGATTTTTAGCCTTCAAAAGTAATTTCTTGTCACCTAACCAGCTCTATTTGTCAAAACATAATTGGTTGTCATTTTTTTATGAAAATCCTATTCTAAAAGTGCTGCCAAATTCAGAATTGTTAATTAAAATGTTTAATAAATAAGCCCTTCTCCTTGGTAAAAGCATATAAAACTTTTAAGTCCCTTAGCATAAATAATTTTATTATCATAGTAAAATACTTAGGAAAATTCCCTAAAAATTACCATAATTCACTTTTAATATGTTTTCTAACATATTTAAATTTCGGACCCAAAATCAACATATATTTGCCGCAATTAATTTAAACCGAATTTTAACTATTTTCTTTCATAGGAAATTCGTAATAAATCCACAATAGCTTAGAAAATTCTAAAACTTTAAACGCACTTCATAAATAATGTTTTCGACCGTATATTTAAAGCAAGTCATTTGGATGTCATTGATTGGTTTTTCATATCTAAACTTATCATAAAATCAATATGAGGCAACATACATCATCAACAAGCATATGTCAATGTAAACAATCATATCATGACATATTATTTGCAAAATTAATTCGAATCTAACTAGAAATCAAAATCAGTAAAAATGAGATATAAGATCATTATTCATCTTAGCTTGGTGTTAAGAAGGTTGAGATTGTTCTTTGCCTAATTCCTTCAAACTTTCTACTTGATTCCTAGATTTTATTCCTTTGATTTCTCTTAATGGTGCATGGCTTAGTTCTTGGGGTTTTACTTTTTGTTTATGAGCGTTGAAATGAATGAGAAATGAAGGATAGGAAGGTTTAGGGTATAAGAATGAAGACTGTTTCTATTTTGCAATTATTATACACCTTCTACTTACTTGAATTCAATTCTATTTTTCTTATATTTATTAAGGCACAACCCCCTTATTAATTTACAACTATCAATTTCTTAACCATCTATATTATTTAATTTAATTTATCTAATTAAATGCCCTAAATAATGTTAGTCAAAGATTTATTACAGACTCCCCTCCTTAAAGAATTTCTTCCTTGAAATTATGATAAGGCACCGACAACAATCAAACATAAAGGTAAAACATACCATGAAACAAGCTAGGATAAGTATCTCTAATCTTGCTCTCGGTTTCCCAAGTACAGTCTCTCTTATCGTCACTCCAATAGACTTTAACTAATCTGACCGCCTTATTTCTTAACCTCTTCTCATCTCTCGTGACTATATGGACTAATTTTCAAACTAAAGTCATATCCGATTCCATTACTAAATCATCCAACACAATCTGTAGTTTCTGGATCTCAAATACACTTCCTTAGATGAGAAACATGAAAAACATTGTGGACTCTTACCAAACTATTTAGTAACTCTACTCTATATGCCAGTTTCCCAATCCTTTCTATAATAGCAAATGGTCCAATGAATCTTGGTGCTGGTTTTCTTGATTTTCCAAATCGGATTACACCTTCATCGATGATATCTTGATGAAAACATGATCTCCGACTGGGAACTCTAAGTCTTTCCATCTTCTATCAACATAACTCCTTTTGCCTGGATTGAGCTTCCTTCATTCTAGCTCGAATTAACTCAATCTTTTCTACAGCTTCTCTAACCAAATCCGGACCAAGAACTAACCTATTCCCAGTCTCTAACCAACAAACAGGAGATTTTCATGGCTTTCCATACAAAGCTTCAAACCATGCCATCCCTATACTATTATGATAACTGTTGTTATATGAAAGCTCGCTAAATGTAGGTGGCCTTTCCTTAATCCCTCAAAATCTAGCACACAAGCTCTTAACAATCCTCAAAGACTTTGTTAACTCTTTCCGTTTGTCCATCTGTCTGCGGATGGTGAGCGTTACTCATCTTGAGCTTGGTGCCTAAAGTCTCCTATAGGCTTTTCCAAAACTTGCTAGTGAATAAGGAATCTCTATCACTTACTATACTATTAGGAATTCTATGCAGTCTAACTATATTCTTCAAGGATAATTTAGCCAAAACAGTGTTGCCCTGGATGACTTAACTGAAGTGAAATGGGCACTCTTGGTCAACCTGTCCCCTATGATCCATATACTTTCATTTCCTCGATTTGACCTTAGCTACCCGTTTATAAAATCCGTTGAGATGGAATCCCATTTCCAAACTGGAACATTCAAAGGCCGAAGTAGTCCACTTGGTTTTTGATGTTCAACGTTTACATGTTGACAGTTCAAACACTATTTACCCACAAGTTGACATCTCTCTTCATGCCTTTTCAGAAGAAACTTCTTTTCATCTCTTGATACATCTTAGTTCCTCCCGAATGAATGGTGAACTTTGAACGATGGCATTCTCCAAGAATTTCCTTCCTAATGTTTCCCACATTTGGAATACATAATCGTCCTTTCTTTCTCAACCACTTATTCTGGTCAAGAATAAAATCTTTCAATTCGACGCTCTTCATTCCTTTCCTTACTTTTCTAATTCATTCGGCAATAATGGATCCTCCCCTTGCTTGTAAGCAATCCTTTTGATCATCACTGGTCGAATTCTAAGCATGACAACATAGTAGTTTCCTTGCTAGAACTAGCTTCAGATCTCCACTGTATTCTACATGTAGTCAATGCTTCTAAATCTTTCCACTCAGCTATCATTGCCAACTGCATTCAGATGTTTCCTACTAAGTGCATCTACGAATTTATTGCCTTCCCCTGGTGTGTACTCAATTCCAAAGTCATAAGCGGCTAAAAACTCTAACCACCTCTACTATCTCATATTCAACTCCTTCTGAGAGAATAAATAGCTCAATGATTTATGATCTGTACACAACTTGAATCTTTCTCTCAAAATGTAATTCCTCCATACCTTCAATGCAAAAATTACTGGAGCTAATTCCAAATTTATAATTGGATATCTAACATCATGAGATCTAAGCTCTCGTGGAGTGAATGCAATCACTTTACCTCCTTGCATTAGCACAGCTGCTAACCATGTTCCACACGCATCTGTGTACTGCGCTAAGCCCTAATTCCCCTCTGGGACAATTAACACAGGCGCATTAGTCAATTAGTGTTTCAATTTCTGGAATGCCTCCCCACACTTATCGATACAGACAGACTTTGCATTTTTCCACATTAGCTTAGTCATCAGTGCCGCTATCAATGAAAAATCCTTAATGAATCTCCGATAATAACCATCTAATCCATGAAAACTCTTTATCTCAGTCACTGTCTTGGGTCTTTTCTAATTATTTACTGCCTCAACCTTA
The DNA here is from genome assembly GCA_030765085.1 of Allium cepa. NCBI lineage: Eukaryota > Viridiplantae > Streptophyta > Magnoliopsida > Asparagales > Amaryllidaceae > Allium > Allium cepa. The sequence goes on from CM060943.1 coordinate 739,752,967, forward strand.
GTGGGATCTATGGACAACCCTTTTTTTGAGACTACATGACAAAGAAATTTTACTTCCCTCTTCCAAAAATGACACTTCAAAAATTTCACTTTCAGTTTGTGCTACCTCAACGTCTCAAACACCACTCTAAGATGAACTTCATGCTCTCTTTCATCTTTATTGTATATAAAAATGTCATCTATGAACACTAACACAAATCTATCTGGATGCTCTCGAAAGATTCAGTTCATCAAGCCCACGAAAAATGCTGGTGTATTGGTTAGTCCAAACGGCATTAGTAACCATTCGTATGATTCATATCTTGTTCTAAACGCCATCGAAGGAATACTATCATATGCTAAACTAAGCTGATGAAACCCTGTTGTCGAATCCAAATGGGAAAATACTATGGCTCTACTGAACTGGTCGAGCAAATCATTAATTCTAGATAATGAATACGATTCTTTATCATCTTCTCATTCAACTTACAATAATTGATACACAACCTTAATCATCCATCCTGTTTCATTACAACACTACGGCTGCTCCATAAGGCAAATTACTTAGTCTGATAGAGTTCTTACTTTCCAAATCCACCTATTGCACCTTTAGCTCCATTATCTCGGTAGATGTCATTCTACTTGACGGTCTACTCACCTATTCTGCTCCTGGTATTAAATCTATTCGAAACTCAATAGCTTGTTTTGACGATAGTCGTACTGCGGACTAAAAGATGTCTGCAACTTCTCTAACAATGAAAGCTCGATTTAACTCGTCCTCTTCCTTTATAACACCCAACAAAGCATTTACCCCAAAAGTAGGGTTTTCTATGGAGTATATAATTTGATCGCTACAACTAGGGTGTCTAAGTTATATTTTTCTATCATGGAAAAATATCCTAGCATCATACTTCATACCCAAAATAATTCTGAACCTTACGAAGTCAGATACATGCAAATTGCAAGCAAATGTATGGCCTAACAACTCAAACTAGCAACATTTCATCCCAAGTGTCGCATATCCTCCTATCGAATTCGCAACCCTTAAGGAAGTAATTAGGTACGAGAGTTCTAGGTTAAGCTTTTCTACCAATAAATGAGATATAAAAGAACATGATGCACCGGTATCAAATAGAACTCTAACTGATACACCACAAATCAAAGGCATACCTCCTAACATAGATTTTCCTTTCTCCTAATCTATTGGTATTGAGGTAGTTGGTTCCAATGCAAACATCCTGCCTTTCCATCCTTAGTTGGTTCTTTACACTGGTTCTTATAATGTCCAATCTGATTGCAGTTAAAGCACCTCACTTTTTCTTGTCAATAGCTTTCTTTCCTTTATCTATCCGACACTCGTGAGTATAGTGTCCCCTTTTGCCGCACTAATAGAAAACTACTTCGACCTTCTTTTTCTTCGCTACTCCTCCTTTCTAAGGCCTTTCTTATAGAAAAACTTCCTCTTCTGGTTCCGCCCACTTTGAGCTTCCCCTGCTTTGTTAGCATTATGAAAAACAAGCATATCCTCCTACCTCAAAGCCATCTCAACAACGACATCATACATACCCTTGATATGTGGAAAGTTGCTTTAGCTAGTTCATGTTTCAGTCCATGAATAAACTTCTTGTTCCTTTTGATAACTGTATCAACCGTAGCATATCTATATTTCGATAGCCTTTCAAATCTGGTTGTGTACTCAAGCATTGTCATGTCTCCCTACTCCAGCTCCGTAAACTTCATGAGTAGAGTTGACTTAGCCATCTCTGACATGAATCTTTCCTCAAACCTCCTTCTAAATTAAGCCCAAGTCATGGTCTCCTCATTAAGTCCCACAGTAACATTGTTCCACCAGTACAGCACCGTTGCTTGTAACTATCTAGAAGCAAGCCTCCTCTTATGCTCATCATTAAGCCGTAAATCGGAAAAATTCCTTTCGTAATGAAGCAACCAATTCTCCACTTCAATTGCATCCTCGGTCCTGATAAACGACTTTCCTCCAAGCCTAGCACAGTCTCTGCTCAATAGTGCATAGTTATTGACCACCGGAGCTCCTTGATGTCCTCCTTCAACATTTTCTCTGACTAAACCTGAAGCAACTCCAGCCTACATCATGTTAATGAAGAACTGATACATAGCTCCCATATCAGCTTTCGGCACTCCAACACCGACATTAGCAGCTTATGCCCGACCTGGATTCCTTGTAGTGCTTGGTATGGCATTCCCATTAGTTGTGGTGCTTCCTCCACCAATGTTAACTCTTCCACTCCTAGCATCCATATCTTACGTCCTTAAAATTTGCATTTAACTCTTTGTAAGATATAGAAGAATAGCCTAAGAGAGATGGGATAATCGAGATAAAGCGTATACTTATATATAACAAATAAATGTTATTATAGCGTTATCCCATAACCCAATCATTTCTTTGATTCCTTAGGATTATGTTTTCAAAATCATTTTAAGTTTGAAATTTATTTTAAGTTTTCATAAACTTATGCTCGATACCAAGTTGTAACATCCTTTATCTTAAGGTCCGAAGCTAAACGCTATAGATCTTGCAGTTATCTATAGTATTAACTTCCAGTGACAAAATACGGTAATGATAATGGTATCCATCATATCAGAAGCGCTTGAATATGAAATAAAATCACATATTTCAAAAACAACTTTTATGTTTACTATTTCATATTCAATTACACAATCCCAAAACGAATCATAGGTTTTGATCAAATATAATTATTACAAATTACGCCAAGAGCGACATACGAAGATGCCTCTTGGATGATAAGAGTACTAGATAGACATGTTTGTCATAAATACATCGTAGTGGAAATAAAACTAAATAGCTCCTATATAGCTAAGCTTTTCTCCTGCACGTCTTCAGAAGCTTATTTATCCAACTTACTAAACCTGGAAACTCTTAACTCTCAATCTACTTAAATTAAATTTTGAGAACCTGAGATTTTAAGAGGAAAACAAAAACATCGAGTCATACATAAAGCAGGTGTAAATAATACTGTTACATCTTAATTTATTGATATTGAGTGAGACCAAGCCGCTTAGGAGAACGGGTTTCCGCTCACTAATATCCTTTTAAGAGCATATCTTTTGCAAATCAAAATCCTACAATCAAACTGATTATAATAATGGTAACAAGTACCTATATGCAAAATAACTAGGAAATCAATGGACCATCTGTCCACACTATAGTTTTATCAGGCTAACTATTAACCATTGGCTTACTCGGGCCTACCAGACAAAATCAACAATCTAACTTCTGCTAGACACAATACTGGACCAACTGCCCTTAACTTTCTTTTTCTAGGGTCAACTAAACCTAATGGTTTTACGGATTGAACAATAACATATCTTTGCTTTGTATCTTCCCTTCTATGTGTAACCTCAATTTAGTCCCACATATGACAAGTCCTACATAATGGAATTTTGGACTTATTTTAGCTAGGCGCTAACGGCTAAAGTAAATGATGCGACCCTACACCAGTCTCATCTGGTCTTCTTTTATTTGAGTCATAAACTTAGGGTTAACTACCCTATTCATGTTTCAATTCCTATCTTAGGGTTAACTACCCTGGTAAAATTTCATTTCGTTGTAAATTGTCTTTATAAACGAATTACCCTTGAAACTATACCTTATTAAACAAGGAAATCATATACATCGCTTTACTCATGATACTTATATTATGGTATATACTTTACATAAAACAATGTTGGTGAAACCTAATAAATGGGATTATCTATCCCTTCAAAGTAAGTCAAAAACCCTTTTTAGCTTAGGAGAATTTAGGCCATGGAGCCAAGGTAAAACCTTCGAAACCTTTGTTTAAAAACCTTAAACAATGTCATTCAAAATCATTGAGAACTACCCTTTCGAAAGCTTTATTAAAACCTTAGACTTCCTCCTTTAAATCCACTAAACTTGCCTTTTGAATTAGAAACCCTCCATTCAAATACTCAAAGTAAACCTTTCAAAAATATTAGGGACCTCCTCTTCGAAACACAAATTGTATATACACCTTTCGAAACCATTGGGTTCAAGTAAACAATCCAAAAATATTGCTTCAAAACCTTTAATAATTATTCCCTTCGAAATCGTTGGGTTTACCATTTGATATAACTAAGGCTCATGAAGAACTAGGGCAAAAGCAATTCTTTAGAAAATATTTATCCCAAGTAAAAGAAAGAGGGTAGTTTCGAATCCCCCTCTCAAAATCATTGCCTTTAAAATCATTTAAAAAAAGCTACAGGATCACTTCGAAAGCATTGAGAAGACAACTTTAATGCACAAAGGCAAAAGCAACCTTTCGAAACCATTGTTTTATGGCTATAAAGAAAAGCGGCCTTAACTAGTATGAAAGGTAAGAATGCGACAGCATAGGTTTTGTACTTTCGAAAGTTTCTTTTATAACATAAAGGCGACAACTCATTCGAAAGCTCTTTTATATAAACAAAGGCAAGTTGATTTAGTCAAAAGCTAAATCCAACCCCTTCGAAAGCATCATTTATACAAAAAAATAGCTCAAAGTTAATAAGAGTCGATTCTACCCCTTCCAAAGCAAGGTTACAACACTGTCCATTCTGCCTTTCTCCAATTCACTATGTATCAATTGTTTGATACCATGTGCATTGGTTTCTAATGGGTTTAGTGGAGGTATAGAGTCGAAAGCCAACAGACGGAAGTGGCGAAGCAGTACATCCAAGCAAAACTGATTTTTAGCCTTTAAAAGTAATTTCTTGTCACCTAACTTTCCCTATTTGTCAAAACATAATTGGTTGCCATTTCTCTATGAAAATCTTTTTCTATAAGTGATGCCGAACTCAAAATTATTAAATAAACGTTTAGTAAATAAGCCCTTCTCCTTGGTAAAAACATATAAAACATTTATGTCCCTTAGCATAAATAGTCTTATTATCATAGTAAAATACTTGGAAAAATTACTCAAGATTACCATAATTCACTTCTAATATGTCTCCTAACATATTTAAATTTCAAACCCAAAATCAACATATATTTGCCGTAATTAATTTGAACTCAATTTGAACTATTTTCTTTCATAGAAAATTCATAATAAATCCATAGTAACTTAGAAAATTATGAAACTTGAAACCCACTTCATAACAATGTTGTCGACCATATATTAAAATGTAAGTTATTTGGATGTCATTTAATAGGCTTTTCAAATCTAAATTTATCATAAAATTTATATGAAGCAACATAAATCATCAACAATCATATATCCATTTAAACAATCATATCATAGCATATTATTTGCTAAATTAATTCAGATCTAACTAGAAACCAAATCAATAAAAATGAGATGTAAGATCATTATTCACCTAAGCTTGGTATTATGAATGTTGAGATTGGTTCTTTGCTTAATTCCTTCTAGTTTTCTACTTAATTCCTAGCTTTTCTTCCTTTGATTTCTCTTAATGGTGGCCGACCAAGTTCTTGGGGTTTTATTTTTTGTTTATGAGTGTTGAAATGAATGAGAAATGAAGGGTAGAAGGGTTTAGGGTATAAGAATAAAGACTATTCCTATTTTACCCTTACGTACACCTTCTACTTACTTGATTTTAATTCTCTTTTTCTTATGTTTATTTAAGCAGGATCCTTTTATTAATTTACAAATCTCAATCCCTTAACCATCTATATTATTTCATAATCAATCTAACTAAATGCACTAAATAATGTTAGTCACAGTATAGGCTATGATCACCAGTGGTCCCGAGCGAGCTGTAGCAAAGACTTAGGTAGAAGGGTTTAGGGTATAAGAAATGAAGGGTAGAAGGGTTTAGGGTATAAGAATGAAGACTATTCCTATTTTACCCTTATCATACACCTTCTTACTTACTTGATTTTAATCCCCTTTTGCTTATGTTTATTTAAGCAGGATCCCTTTATTAATTTACAAACTTCAGTCCCTTAACCATCTATATTATTTCATTTAATCAATCTAATTAAATGCACTAAATAATGTTAGTCACGATATAGGCTATGATCATCAGTGGTCTCGAGCGAGCGGTAGCAAAGACATGGGTTATGCCCTAACGGATTTCACTTCCTACAAGTATATAATCCATATGGAAGACGCACAATCCTCAATGTAGATGGTTAGATGAATATTTATTTATCGAAAGTGGCCAGTTAACCCTTAAATGAGTCTTTGATATGCATTAGTAGAACAACGATTAAACTATAAATTATAAAGCTACATGTAGGTGTTATCGATCTCTATAGCTAGAACCAATTGACTAGCATTTATGTTGTGGAAGTCCCACTGCGAGGACTGGGGTATTAAAAGGCCGTTGGCTCTGCCTCCTCCTTATTTAAGAAGTATTAAGTGGCCGAAGAATTTATGTAGTGAAAAGGATAGACATATATATGGATAGACATGTACATATATATTGTTATACCTGAGAAAGGTTAGGCATATCGTACATACGCGCATATAAGACTTAACGAATTAACCGTAAGTAATAGACATAGCATTCAAATGGAAATCAACCAGTAAAAATTAATGATATGATAAGGTATGTAATTTTTCAATCATCAGAACATTGTTCTGACCCCTCTCTTCATTACAACCAACATGATAGATTTAGAGAGACATGGTACTGGAGAAAGGCGGGAACGGCAGATGGAGAAGTCTTCTTATTCGTGCTCGACATTGACGAGGTAATTAGACATCCAAAGAATAAGATTGATTCATAGGTAGTGGCCTTAGTTAATACGTATGTTCTACTATAATTCTCAATTTTGTTGTGAGTTTATATTATTTGTTCTCTGATATGCTTATGTTTATTGCGGGCTACCAAAAACATTGATTCGTACCCTAATGGAATTGTGTTTCCATTTGGTCAAAATTCAGGCTCATTAAAGTGTAGATTGTTACAATAATTTTCATAAATTTTAGATCTGGCTACGAAATTTACACCGTTGTATCCATGGCCTTTTCTTGATAAATTTTCTTATATAAAGTTCTACAGTTGGAGTTCAAATGGAAAAGTTATCAACTTTAAAGATTTCAGATCAGAAATAATTATATATCATGTAATTAAGGGAATAAATATTATCAATTAATGTTAATCAATAGTTAATGAATGCTTAGCATCTAAGCAAGGTTGACGTTCGGCAGATCAAATGAAATTGGCTCAATTTAGAAATAAAGAGAACGAAAATCAATGACCTGTCGACTCCCTTAATGGCATCAGTCGATCGTTAATGATTGACTGGTGGAAACATAGAAATCGACCGGTAGTGCAATGACGACATGTATTGAACCTATTCTGAATGGCCTAAATTTAATATAATCTAATCTAATGGCTGGAATTGATTCAAACCCCAACAATACGGGAATAGCCTCTTGCTTTTCTTATCATATTTTCTGAAACAAGGACGATTGTATAAACTATAATCTATGTGTATATATAAGTCGAGAATAGAGGAGAATAATAGAGAAGAAGAATATGTTTGAATCGAATTGCCATAACCAAGGTAAATTGTAAATCTTAGTCAAAATAAGTATTTAATTCAAATCTCTTCTTGAATATAGAATTCTAATAACTATGTATATACTTCTGCATATTTTGGGAAAAAGGAAAGGAGGCAATCAGGAATAACAAAAATAGATCTGGTGATTTGAAACTTAGACATGAGCGAAAAAATATAATTTTTATATAATATTGGATTTATATCATAGTAAATTTGTTTCTTGTACGTGTAGTCATAAATTCCAAAGTTGTAGGCTTTTATATATATGTGTGTGTGTATATATATATATATATATAACTTTGTGTGTATGTCTATGTATATATATGTATTTGTGTGTGCATGCGTGTGATAAATTAAAAAACCTTGCATACATATTCTATGAACTGTTAAATCTAATTAAATATCATATATACCTGAACCTGGAAAGTAAGGGTGAAAGTAGTCCCTAAAAGCTATGAGTAATTTGGTAATGATATTTTTATGTAAATTCCAGGTTTGTCGTTTGAATGTTATATGTTATTAAAAATGAGTTGAAGATTATTACGAATTGAATTGAGATTGAAGTGATATATTAATTCAATGAAATGAATTATGTTGCAATGTAAATTTCTGTAAATTATCCAACTCTAAAATTATGTATGAAGGTGTATCGCTTGAAATAATATTAAATATGACTAAAAGAAAGAGATGTACAAAATGAGGATGTTACCGAATTTTGTATTGTCTATTTCTATGATACAGAAAGGATAATTTCTTGTAATTCCAAACATAACTCAAATTCTCTTCTAGGCAATTTATGGATAATTACAGTGTTAACAGTTTTGGAAAGATGTAGTTCTGATGCATATAGAAATCCTAAAGGTAGAATCAAAATTTTACAAATAGAAATACTAATAATTCCATTACTAAGTTAATATGCATGTTTAAAAGTAAATTAGGAAATAAACAACAAGCAATGAAAGTAGTAACCTAATAATGGAAGAAGAAATTATGAAAGTTCTAATAGTCAAAGAGGTATAGCGGAACAGTGGAACATGTTAATTATAATAATTGAAAGTCAAGCGGTACGAATTACTTAATTTACTAAGTTAGAAATAAGCAGCAAATGACATTTAATAATATTAAGGAAGTAAGAAGTAAGTTCACGTAAAAGTGTCTGAATACTAATAATTAAACTTAGGAGGCATAGTAATTTTACAATTAAATTAATATAGCCTTAAGTACACATTTATGACGAGTGTGAACTATTCGATCTAGTCAATAATTTAAATTAACTATGAATAATGTAGTTATTAGTAAGGGTTGGAATGCAAGATCAATAATGTTACACAATAGAAGTCCGCCTTCTGAAAGGGCCTACCACCAGTTGTGTATACATTGTACTAATGTAGGACATTTCCAACTATAGGACCCGTGGAAATATATGTTCTATATAAGTGGAGGGAATATACCAATGTGGGATTCACCTCTGTTTGAAGTCTTAAATGGCCAAGTCGGGTCTACTTCAACCCTTATAAGGGGTATTAAGTAACCAAGTGGACATTTTCTTAATTGCATTACACAATCTCAATAGGACGGTGTGCGTCGGTTTCACGCTATGTCAACAACATTGGTACCATATAAGTGAGGAGTATGGCTATACACATAGGTCGAGAGCGTCATCGATCTTGGAGCAATCATTAGAAAGACTTGAGTTAAGCCTAAAAGGACTACACCTCCTACCAGTGTTGGATCGATATAGAAATGGACCACCTCAAACTTGTTTGTTTGTTTATTTGTAGTTATGAGGTAAGGCTAGATAACCCCTAGATGAGTTTTTAAGATAAATTAGAATATTGATAAATAGTTGTATGCGGTTATTAGGCACTAAAGGGAAGTTTCTTGGTGTATACAGGCAATTCAAATTTGACACGATGGTGGATATCTAATGCGATGTAGAGTTATGGATACTAGAATGGAATGTATCCTAGTCAATATGCGGCTGTCATATGTATATGTATACACGTGTGTCTATATATATATACACATACACGTATGTGTATTTATATATGTATATAGTTATTGTATATCTCGAGTTGGTTGGGCCTACCGTACGTGTACATGAAGTCAAAATAACTAAGTTTTAAATAGAAATAACACGCAGTGGGAAACAATTAGCATAAAATAGTGTTACAGATAAAGTAGTAATTTAGCAGTCACCAAAACATTGTTCTGATCTCCTTCTCGTTACAACCCATAGGAAATATTTAGAAGGACAAGTATTGGTATAAGGCAGGAATAATGGAAGGACTGATCTCCTGTGCATGCTTTCCACTGACAAGGGCATTGGATATAGAGGTATCAGTCTTGGCCAGTAATTATATGTTTTATTATGCTTTCTAATTCTGATGTGAGCTCTTATCGATAGTTCTACGATATACTTTCGGTTATTTATAGAATACCAACACCAATGGTCCGTACTCTAGTGAATTTGGGTTTTCGATTTACCGAAAATTCAGACCCACTAAGGTGTGGATCATTACAGCTGCATAGAGGAATGGTCGTAAACTCTAAAGAACAAGTATAAGTAAGAACCGGCTTCCTAATCATTCTCAGAATACCTTTATGCGCCATCAAACATGTTATCTAGTCCACTCATTCAAGAGTACCTAGATAATAAGAAGCAAAACATGAAAGATCGAATCAGACAGTAGTCCAGTGTGAGTAATCAATAATCTTCAGGTACTATAAAAGTCAATACAGTACATAAGGACTCCATGCATGAGAAGTCAAATATGCATTGTCCTACATCCAATAAGTTAGCAGATAACATATATATCATACTATCATCATATGAGTATGCTAAGTACAATGTACGATGTCCAGATATGTAACATAGCACTACCTACATTACAAGACATCCATCCCAATCACACAATAGTCAAAGAAAATATAGTAGCCAAAGCACACATAAGAACCAAAGTAATCACAATAGCAATCACTAAGGTCTTGCATTACCATAAGATTCCCTCAGAGATCAGATAACTCGTACGACCACCACGAAGTTCGATGACACATTACATCACAATCGAATTCGGTGCTTGATCACATATTATCACATAGGTACTACCCTCACTAAGGCAAGCCAGACCATCAATAAATACACATAGATGAGTGGCCTCACATAGCCTTTCCTTATGAAATACACATCACATCTAGAGTTGTCAACGATCCATTCATCACACAATTCGATAGTATAACACACTATGTTCCACCCTGTCACTTCACATTATTGAATATGCCTCCTTAGACCATCATTAAATCCTACATATTGTAACATCCTCCATTTCAGACTTGGAAATACATAATATTGATGCTGTAACCATTCATAGCATTATTTTCAGTGAAAAAATGAGATCAATTATTATATCATTAACATCAAGTGCATTAGAGTTTACAAATATTTAACAAGATTTTTATGTTCATTGTTTTGCAAATTCATTACATTACATAACCCTATGATTCCATCATGATAAAATATAATAATTATGAATATAGTTCCAAGAGTGACATATGAAGATGTTCCTTGGATGATCAGTATGACGTCCCACCTCAATACTCACACTAACCAAGAACACTACTAGGTAATGTCGTCAATTAGTACGAAGAATAAGGCTGCTGAGGAGTGACCATCTTTGTAATTGCTTTGTGCGAGTACTGATATGTCAGATAGTATGTCATTCTTTTCATTTCAAGAGGAAATTTGACATATCAAATATAAACTCAAAACTACTACAAAGTGGCTATGTGTACTTCGAAAACAAATATAAAACATGCATAACACAAAATCGGTAACAGATATTCGTATCTCTAAGGTGACAACATATATGAATACAACACATAGAAGTGTACATCAAAGTAGTGGTTATAGAAGATCCACAACATCACAAAAGAATAAGTATACATCAAGGAGTCTCTACCACGAATATATAAAAGAAAAAACTACTAAGCTAAAGTAATTAGCCAAAAGTCAGAAGCTAGTCCCTGCTAAGAAGTTAAGTGGAAGCACCTAAAACACCTCGGTCTAACGCAAGTATTATTTAAGAAGAAAAATAATAAATGGATCGGTCTAGCTATAAATATCATACAAGATGAGATAGGATAAGAGATATGACAACAATATATGACAGCGATAATGTTGTACTATGACAAGTATATATTTGATAACAATGAAAATCATACAACATCTCAAATCTCCTCAAACATCCAAAAAGAATATCATATTCCTTAGCTTATTCATCAAACCTCCAATATTGACAAAACATAACAATGCAAATTGAAAAATTGGTGAAACACAAATTCTAGAAATCAATAATTAAAAATTCAAAAAACAAAAAGGAGGAGGTCTATCACAAACAACATAGTACAACGATACGCCCGAGAAACCTGAAACTCAAATTAGCAGAAACAACGACGTAGTACAACAATACGCCCAATGAAGCTGAAACTCAAATAAGCCAGAACAACGACGTAGAACAGCGATACGTCCAATGAAACTGAAACTCAAATAAGCCGGAACAATGACATAGTACAACGATACGCCCGGCGAACCAAACTCAATAAAACGGTTAAAAGACCATGGGTCGTTATCTCATAAAAATGAGAAGAAGCTCTAAAGAACGGGGTATAGTCCCCCATGCGGACAAAGAAACATCGCACAACGCTAGTCAAAATCCTAAATGATCCTCATTTGATCAATAAGAAGTGTAAATTACACTGATCTAGTAGTTAAATGAGTTTAGCTTCATGTCCCATAACAATTGGCTTAACTTAAATATTTACGAACAAATTGTAGACTTTCACTAGAAGATTGTCATGAGATTCCAATCAAACAAGTCCAAGAATTAACCGACGAAGTAAACGCAAGCTTTTGATACCACTTGTTTTACTAAGCTGTTTAATTAGATTTTCATACGAATGAGGTAAAGGTTTGTATAAATTAATAAATTGGAAAATGGTTTTAAAATGAGTTTTGCATTAACAATAAAGTTGAAATCGTTTTTGTGAAAGAGTTTGAGTATTTACTACTATTATAGAACCTTTGTATTTTAAAGTGACAAATCATAGAAATGACTGTAAAAACAATCTATCACCAAAATCCACATTCGACGGCGTGAATTAAAACAATAAAAATCGATATCAAATCCATCAAATTGATATTCCCAAAAATCCAGAAAAGAAGCCATCGAAGTAGATAATAAATGGCAACAAAAAATCGAATCAACAAAAATCGATAAAAATTGGAAATCCACTCAAAAACAGGAAAAATAGGCCAAATTCATCAAGACCAAATGTTTGGTTGGTTGGGCCAGACGTTCGACCTGGAGTTTTGGAAATTTTATCCTTTTTCTCTTTTTTTCCTTTTATTTTCTAAAGCCTCCCAGACGTCTGGTTGGATTTAACCAGATGTCTGTTTCTGGGCTCTAGAATTTTATTTTATCCTTCCTTTTACATTTTTTCCATAAGCCCCTACCAGACGTCTGGATTTTTCAACCAGACGTCTAATTGCCTGGGCCTGGGTAAAATTTACCTAGGCCAATGATGGCCAAATCAATTCATAAGCGATCGAACGAGCGATGAAAGCTAGGGATTTATGCCAAGCGACAACCCAATCCTATAGGCTCTTTGACACACCCCAAATAACCTGTCCAAACATCCATAGTATGATTTTCATAAATTTTGACTTTAAAACCAAAATTGAAAAATTCACCAAACCAATTCAAATCAAAGGCAATTGAACATGAAATATTTTTTAGAAATTCATACTTAACGACAATGAAATCTATAGACATAGATGTGAGTTCAAGAACTCACCTCTAAAATCCAAATATAAGAAACGAGAAGCTCCAAAACAAGCTTAGAGCAATTCCTCTTCATTACACCTCTAGAATCTTCAATCTAATATCAAATGCAAGTTTTTCCTAAGTAGGTTATAAGAAATTATGAAAATTGGAGAGGAATTGAGATGGAGAAGATGAAAAGGAAGCTTATCTAAGCATCTCTTTGATTTTAGTACCAAACTTGAATTTTCCAAGAGAACTAAGTCTTAGGAATTTAATCTCCTATTCCAACCATTTTTCCTAGGGCTTGAGTGTTAGGAATTTAGAAAATGGAATGAACGAATAAAGAGAAGTGGAGTCGGAGGTATTTGGTAGAAGGTTTGGGTTCTCTTATTGGCTTAGTGGGCTAGAACACAACCCAAAGCCTAAATAAAATACTAAAATACTAATCAACTCCAAACATATCAAGGTTTATACTCAAACAAGTTGTAAACATCATTTTGAACTCAATGAAAGTAGTCTCGAGTCCATATTTGTCCATTTACAAAATGTCACATTTCGAACTTCAATTCAACTAACGACGCTATATTTAAATAAAACTTTTAAATATATAATCATAAAATATGCGGGTTGTTACAGACTCTCTTCTTTAAAAAAATTGCGCCCTCATAATACTTAAGAAGAAAATAAAAAGTAACAACCACATTAAGGCAAAATAACACAAAGAAAGTTTTGAAGGGAGAAGTTCACCTTAAGGAGCAGGAGAGAGCAAGTCCAGATGTGTTCGCTTGATGAATTCTCTGGATTACCAAGAACAATCCTTAGGATTTGCAAACCATTGAACTTTCGCAAGCGAAATATCTTTATTATGAAGGCATTTAACCTCCATAGCAATGAAGCAAATAGGATGTTGCTCATAAGTCAAATTAGGTGAAACTTCAATTTCTTCAATAACACCGGGCTGAAGAATAGAATCAGAATCTTAAGGCATTTCTGTAGTTGAAAAATGTGAAATACGTCATGAATAGCAGAAAATTGAGCCGTTAATAAAAGGCGATAAGCCACAAAACCAATGAATTTGATGATGGAAAATGGGAAATTTATCAAGGTACTGATTTTCCCGATCGATTAAAATGCACAACACCCTTTATAGGTGAAAGAAGAGTGAACGCAAAATCTCCTACAAAAAATTCCGAATTCCTTCTTTGGTTATCGGCATAGGATTTTTCTCTACTTTGAGCTTATCTCATCCTATTATGAATAAGTTCAATCTTTTCTGTGGAATCACAAATAAAATTTGGACCTAAAACCGGCTTCTCACTGGCTTCAAGCCAACACGAAGGAGATCGGCATGGCCTTCGGTAGAGTGCCTCGAAAGGTGACATACCAATGCTAGATTGGAAGCTATTATTATAAGAAAACTTAACAAGGGAAATATGATCTTCCCAACTTCCACCAAAATCAAGAACACACGCATGAAGAAGATTTTCAAGTGCTTGATTCACATGCTCTGTTTATCCATCAGACTAAGGATGATAAGCAGTGCTAAAATTAAGCTTCGTTCCCAAAGCTTTTTGAAGACCTTTCCAAAATCCACCGGTTAATAATGGATAATGATCACCAATAGTAGAAGTAGGAACTCCATGCAATTTAACAATTTCTTTAACATGGAGTTTGGCCAAAAGAGGTATGGTCCCATTGGACCGAACAGAAATAAAATAGACGGATTTTGTAATTCTATCTACAATCATCCATAAACTGTCATGACACGAACAAGAACGGGGAAGACCGTCTATAAAGTCTATGGAGACATGATGCCACTTCTAAAATCGAATTCCTAAAGTTATAATAACCCATCGGGCCTTTGATGCTCGGCCTTAACGAGTTGGCAAGTCATGCAACGCTTAATAAAGTTAGCAGTATCAGATTTCGTTCTATCCCAATAATAAATTCGCTTCATGTCCGCATATATTTTACTACTACCGAGATGAATGATAAATTTAGAATGATGAGAATCTTCTAAAATGTCTTTACGAAGATCACTATGGCATAATAAATCTACCAAATTTTTGAATGCCTCCATGAGCATCGATTTCAAAGTCTTTCAAACCATTAACCTTATTTTTATCCCTACAGCTTTGGCTAGGAAGAGCTAATTCAAGATCTTGCCTTTGAGCTTCAAGAATGTGGTCTAAAAGAGAAGGATGAGCCTCAAGGTTACATAAAACAAGAGATGAACACCTATCGGATTCACAATCTCGAATTTCACAAGTGGATAAGGTCTCGAGATCATTCCATTCAAATATCATCATGGAAACAACCGCTTGTTGCTTTCGATTAAGGGCATCCGCAACACGATTTACCTTTCTAGGAGTATAGAGAATAACAGGATAATAAAATGCAAGGAATTCGAGCCAACATTGTTAACATAAATTAAGTTCATCTTGAGAAAATAAATACTTCAAAGATTTATGACCGGTTTAGAGAACAAATTTCTTTCCCAAAAGATAATGACGCCAAATTTCTAAGAGCGAAAACAACGGCCGCGAGCTCTAGATCATGAGTGGCGTATTTAGTCTCGACAGGCTTTAATTATTTAGAACCATAAGCAATAACACGTTCCCTTATTGCATGAGAATGGCATCCAAACCAGTACGAC
Source organism: Allium cepa (assembly GCA_030765085.1). Taxonomy (NCBI): domain Eukaryota; kingdom Viridiplantae; phylum Streptophyta; class Magnoliopsida; order Asparagales; family Amaryllidaceae; genus Allium; species Allium cepa. Next base: position 739,768,933 of record CM060943.1, read on the forward strand.
TATCGTCGGTACAAACAGTGAAGTCTTGGTTCCCTTAGGAAATCACAAGAATAGGAGCATCGAAAAGGAGTTCTTTTAATTTCTTTTGAAAAGCAACTTCTATGCAAAATCATTTATTTCATGATCCTCTTTCTCGAAAAGCTAAGACATTCAAAATTATAATTAACTTTACGAAATTATCGTTTTAGAAAAATTTACTTATCACAAGTCAATTTACTGTGTCTAACTCATAGCATTTAGGAGACTCCTATCGATAACGTTGATCACGTGTATCAATCAGAATTCTTAAAGCACTCAGTGGACAATACAACATAAAATCATCTTCTATATGATAAACATGTATTTTAAAAATTTTACGAATATTCTTTGCTCGTTTTAAGAACAAAATCCAATTATTCTTATAAATATATCTTATTAGAAAGATTTGCAATTTTAAAATGTTGTTTTCACCCATAATCAATGAATACAAGTACGAACTTATCAAGATATTCAAAGAATACTCAATTCATAAAATGGATGAAATAAGCTGGAGGATTCGTCAACTCGTACGACAAAACGAGCCACTTGTAAGAATCATAATGAGTGCAGAATGTGCTAAGTGGAACACTGTCCCCTGCAACTCGTAAATGATGAAAACCTATGGCAAGGTTGATCAGAAAAGATCATTGCTTAGGTGGTAATCTTAAGACATGCTCAAAAATATCGGGAAATTCACGACTACTTGAATGAGGGAAATAACATCTTCCTCATTATGTGGATTTAAAGAATAAAATGGTGCCACCGTATTGGAACCGAAATCATTAATAAAAATAGAAATCTCATTAACAGATTAGGGATGTTAAAGATGGATAGTCCTCTTGGGATATAGGATGTAGGCTTCTTAAGGATTAAGCCAATCCATTCCCAAAATCATTCCAAAACCTAAGTAATGCATAATTTGCAAATCAGCACCGAAAGCATAACCACATATAATAATTTCCACAACCTTACAAAATAAACTATGTTGCGGATCCACCAACCGGATTCGCAATTCTTAAAGAAGTCATTAAGCCCATAATATTTAATGAAAAAGTATCAGCGAGTTCTTTTGATATAAAGGAATGAGATGATCCGTATCAAAAAGATTCGAATAGGATAATCACGAAATAAAATAATGCCATCAAGGACTGAATGAGAAATACCTTGACCAAGAGAAGTATTACCAGGGGCTTGCACAACATTCAACTTTCCCTCCTTTTTGCTTTGAAGTTTGGGACATGAAGATATAAGATGATCTAAACTTTTGCAATAGCGACAATAAGGAGGTTTCAGACACCTATTTGCACAGTTGTCCTTCGAACTACAATTGTAGCAAACTCCACGATCAAGGATAGGAGTTTTTGCTATTGAAGTTGCTTACTTCCCTTTTTTGCTAGGATTAGGGATTTTGAACTTAATATGCCTCTTCTTGTTGTTATTGAGGCTCTTTTTGGCACCTCCAACATCACTATCACTTCCTTTATCGGCCTCTTCAAGTCGAAGAGTGATATCTACAAGCTGGTCGAAAGGCACTTCTACTTTCAAAGGTAAAACCTTTTTAGGGTTCTTATCCAAAGCACAGTTAAACCTTTGGTTCTTTACAAGATTCAAAAGTTGTTGGGCAGACATGAATACGCCATCCAGAGGAGGACCATTGGGTTGACCGGCACTAGGACTGCTAGGTCTAACCATCTCTTCTTCTTTAAGAAAGAAAGAAAGAACTAAGAGGAAAAATGTTATTCTCAGAATGAATATCAAACAAGCTTGGTTGGTAAAACAAAGCATCATAAAATAAAATAGGATAGAACGAGTCCTAAGACTCGGAGTAAATCCTAAGGCACGATTCCTAAGAGAGACTTAGAACAATGATTCTTGCTAGATTAGTCTATATTGTTCCGAAGTTTGGCTCTGATACCAAGATGTGACGCCCCACCTCTGTACTCACACCAACCAAGGACATTACTGGGTAATGTCGTCGATTTGTGTGAGGAATAGGGCTGTTGAGGAGCAACCATCTATGTAATTGCTTTGTGCAAGTACCGATATGTCAGATAGTATGTCATGCATTTCATTTTAAGAGGAAATCTGACATATCAAATACAAGCTCAAAGCTATTACACAGTGGCTATGTGGCCTTTGGAAACAAATATAAAATAAACATAACATAAAATAAATCATAGATGTTCATATCACTAAGACGGAAACAGTTATGAATATAACATATAGAAGCGTGTATCAAATTAGCGTTCATACAAGATCCACAACATCACAAAAGAATAAGTATACATCAAGGAGTCTCTATCTCAAATGCATAAAAGCAAAAACTACTAAGCTAAAGTTGTTAGCCGAAACTCAGAAGCTAGTCCCTGCTAAGAAGTCAAGTGGAAGCACCTGAAGCATCTTAGTCTGACACGAGTATTATTTAAGAAGAAAAATAATAAAAGAATCGGTCTAGCTATAAATATCATACAAGATGAGATAGAATAAGAGATATGACAATAATATATGATAACGATAATTTCATACTATGACAAGTATATATTTGATAATAATGAAAACCATACAATATCTCAAATCTCCTCAAATATCCAGAAAGTATATCATTTTCTTTAGCTTATTCACCAAACCTCAAATATCGACAAAGCAAATTAATGTAAATCGCAAAAACTAGTGAAACAAAAATTCCAGCAATCAATAATTAGAAAACCAGAAAACACAAAGGGGGAGGCCTATCACAAACGGGAGCATGAAAACTCATCAACACATGTATCACAAATTAGACATTATCCCACGGATCGCTAACCCAAAGAGCCGGTGCAACGACGTAGTACAACGATACGCCCAAGGAACCTAAAAATCTAATAAGCTTGAATAACGACGTAGTATAACGATGCGCTTGAGGAACCTGAAACTCAAATAAGCCAGAACAATGACGTAGTACAGCGATACACCCGATGAACTTAAAACTCAAATAAGTTGGAACAACGACATATACAGCGATACGCCCGATGAACTTGAAACTCAAATAAGCCGGAACAATGACATAGTACAAAGATACGCCCGATGAATCGAGCTCAATAAAATGGTTAAAAGACCATGGGTCGTTAGCACATAAAATTAATCGAAGTTCTACAGAATGGGGTATAGTCCCCCATGCGGAAAAAGAGACATGGCACAACGCTAGTCTAAATCGTAAATGATCTTCATTGATCAACAAGAAGTGTAAATTACGCTAAGCTAGTAAATAAATGAGTTTAACTTCATGTCCCATGACCACTGGTTTAACTTAAATATTTATGAAAAAACTATAGATTTCCACTCAAAGATTGTCACGAGATTTCAATCGAACAAGTCCAAGAATTAATCGATGAAGTAAACATAAGCGTTTCATACCACTTGTTTTGCTAAGCTGTTTAATTAGATTTCTCATACGAATGAGGTAAAGGTTTGTATATACTAATAGATTGGAAATTGATTTTAAAACGAGTTTTGTATTAACAATAGTGTTGAAATCGTTTTTGTGAAAGTGTTTGAGTATTTACTACTAATGCAAAAACCTTTTTATTTTAAAGTGACAAATCATAGAATCAATTGTAAAACAATCTATCACCAAAATCCACGTTCGACAACGTGAATTAAAACCATAAAAATCAATATCAAATCCATCAAATGGATATTCCCAAAAATCCATAAAAGAAGTCATTAAAGTCGATAATAATTGACAACAACTAATCGGATCAACAAAAATCGATAAACATTGGAAATCCACTCGATAACAGGAAAAATAGGCAAAATTCATTAAGACCAGACGTTTGGTTAGTTTGGCCTGACGTCAGACCCGGATTTTTGAAATTTTGTCCTTTTTCTCCGTTTTTCTTTTTATTTTTTGAAGCCTCCCAGATGACTGGTCGGATTTAACAAGGTATATGGTCCTAGGCTCTGGAATTTCATTTTATCCTTCATCATATTTTTTTTCCATAAGCCCCTACCAGACCTCTGGATTTTTCAACCACACGTCTGGTTGCCTGGGCTTGGGAAGAATTTAACTTGGCCAATGATGGCCAAACCATTCCGAAAGCGATCGAATGAGCGATGGAGGCTAGGGATTTATGCCAAGCGACAACTCAACACTATAGACTCTGCGATACATCCCAAATAACATGTCCAAACATCCATAGTAGGATTTTCATAAATTTTGAGTTTAAAACTAAAATTGGAAAATTCACCGAACCAATCCAAATCAAAGGCAATCGAACATGAAATAGATGTTTGGAATTCATGCCTAACAACAATGAAAGCTACAGACATAGATGTGAGTTCAAGAACTCACCTTTAGAATCCAAAAACAAGAAATGAGAAGCTTCAAAACAAGCTTAGACCAATTCCTCTTCACTACACCTCTAGAATCTTCAATCTATTATCAAATGCAAAGTTTTTCCAAAGTTAGGTTATAGAAATTATGAAAATTGGAGAGGGATTGAGAAGGAGAAGATGAAGAGGATGCTTACCTAAGCTTCTCTTTGATTTTAGAAGTAGAACTTGAATTTCCTAAGAGAACTAGGGCTTAGGAATTAATTTCCTCTTCCCACCATTTTTCCTAGGGCATGAGTGTTAGGAATTTAGAAAATGGAATGAATGAATGAAGAGGAGTGGAGTGGGAGGTATTTGGTAGAAGGTTTGGGTTCCCTTATTGGGTTAGTGGCCTAGAACACAACCCAAAGCCCAAAAAAATACCAAATTCCTAACCAACTCCAAACATATCAATGTTTATACTCAAATAAGATGTAAACGTCATTTTGAACCCAATAAAAGTGGTCACTAGTCCGGATTCGACCGTTTACAAAGAGTCACATTTTGGAATTTAATTCAACTAATGATGCTACATTTAAATAAAACATTTAAATATATAATCGTAAAATATGCGGGTTGTTACAGTCGAAGACTTAACTACTTTGATGGTTACAATAATTATCATTGCATACATTTAACAACAAAGAAAAGTAGTTAACACCGCGCGTTGGAAAAAACATTCTTAAATAGTAGCTTGCCTCCTATGTCTTTAGAAACTTATTCATCTAAACCCAAAATACACTACTCTCAGCCTACCAAATTTAAATTTAGTACCCAAAAGTTCAGGGGAAAATAAAAAACTTTGGGCCAGACAAAGAGTCTAGAGTGAATAATATTAGCCCATCTCAGACCAAATTATAGGTACTTGGTGAGACCACACTACTGAGTGGATGATTTTCCCATCACTAATACCCTATCAAACGATATGTCTTCCATAACATATCCAATAACTAAAATGATCGTGACATAATCATAACATCAAAATCATATCATGCACTTGTGGGTTAAAATGAAGAGTATATAATTCACCAGGTTCAAAGGGTTACACAGTCCCATAATTTCATAATCCCATAAAATGGCCCATTCAATGGCATATTTTTCCCCAAGGTTACCATGACCTGTATTAGATTTCTTAGACCAACTAAAGACCTAACGGTTGACTCAAGCTAAGATGTACTAAATAATCCAATGATCTTCTAGTCCATATAAAAGAAAATATTAACAATCTCCTAAGTTGGTAGGATAAAATATTCGCAATCTCCTAAAAACTGTAGGATAAAATAACGACAATCTCCTAAAACGATAGAAGAAAATAATAACGGTCTCCTAAAAATGGTAGCAGAAAAACATAGGCAAGCAACCTGCTATGTTTCCTTCATATAACACTCATGACCCTACCCCTCTCCCTACCTAAAATATGGTTTTAAAATGTCCATGAGTCATGCCTTTTGATCTGTCCAAGGCATCCTGACATAATTTGATCGTCTCAATCACCTCAATGCAATTATACGCACTCATGATTTTAAGTATGACGAAACCCACTATTGAACAACCCTAATTGGTCATCAATTATCAGCCCCTAAAGTAAAGTGTTAGGTGATAGTATTTAACACATAAATAGGTATGCCAACAGTTCATCATGTGCAAAACAACTGATCAAGTTATAAAGATGAACATACAACACATTAGCAATCATCGTAAATATATGTTCGTGTGATAGCCAATTTATACACAAAATTACTTTTACCAAATAATAATTATCCTTCCAAAACTCTTTTAATAATGGGCTAAACCATTCTTCCTTTCCTTTGAAAACTTTTATTAACAATTAACGAAACTTTCTTTTTGTTTATGTTTGCGTAAAAAATGGCCGCAAACACCCAAAGTCGTATGAGTTGGTTGATTTTATGTTGTGTTTAGTGATTTGGGTGATTTATGCAAATATGTAAAAAGCAAGGACTAGAATGTAAAAGACACACAGATTTATAGTGGTTCGGCAAGAACATGCCTACGTCCACTTTATATGTTATTCTCCTTTTTTCTTCAGATTACAAGTACAAAGCTTTGATTACAAGTATCTAAAGTTGTTTGAGAGTTCCTTCCAGGCTTGAGCTCTCAAACTTGTCCGCCATTGTTGTACCCCTGCCCCTCTATTTATAGAGTGAGGCAGGGGGCAGGGGTCTTGGATGCTTATAGCTGCTGGTGGGCTTGGGCTGATGCAATCTGGACTGGCAACTTCTGGTTCGGCGGAGCTTGGTTCGGCCATGTGGAGAAGGTTGGATCGGTGTTGGTGATGTGTGTGTTTGGTCCGGTAGTATGTCGTTCGGTGGAGCTTGGAAGCGGAGTTTGGTTCGGTGGTAAGGAGGTCCGGGGGTATGTCGTTCGGTGGTGTTTGGTTCGGTTGATGCTGAGTTGTTGGTCCGGCACCGAATGGTCCGGTGCCGAATGGAGTGTTGGAGAAGGGAACGCCGGATGTGTCAGTGGGTTCTGAATGCCGAATGAACGGCGCCGAATGAGATTGCCGAATGAGACTTTAACCTTTGATTCCTAGTGGATTCTCGCATTGCTTCACCAAATGAACTTTTATATTTGAACCTTGAGTGAATCCCCGGCTTTTGTACGCTCGCTTGCTTCTTCTTGGTTCCGGTCGTGGTGGAAATGCATACAACATCGATATTCCAGTTTTGTCCAAAAAATGGGATAACACTTTGCCCCCCAAAATATGCCTTGCGGTAGGAAGGCGTGTTTTGTAATGCCATGAGCCGGATGTTCATATCCTGTCATCAACCTGTAGAGAATTTGATAGTTTATATGGCCCCAAATGACGACCGTTCGGGATCGAGCTATTCGGGATGAAGCGCGGCCATTCATGGTCAAGCGCCTAACTTCAAATGACGACCGTTCGCGATCGAGTCATTCGAGGTGAAGTGCGACCCTGCGCGGTCAAGCGCGTAAATCCATGCGTCGATCATTCGGGATCGAGTCATCTGCGGTGAAATGTGACCGTTCAAGGTCAAGCGCTTTACTTCAAATGACGATCGTTCGGGATCGAGTCATTCGAGGTAAAGTGCGACAGTGCGCGGTCGAGTGAGGACCGTTCAAGGTCAAGCGCTTAACTTCAAATGACGATCGTTCGTGATCGAGTCATTCGAGGTAAAGTGCGACAGTGCGCGGTCAAGCCTGTAAGTCCACGCGTCGATCGTTCGAGACCGAGCCATTTGTGATGAAATGCGACCGTTCAAGGTCAAGCGCCTAACTTCAAATGACGATCGTTTGTGATCGAGTCATTCGAGGTAAGGTGCGACAGTGTGCGGTCAAATGGCGGTCCTCAAATGACGACCGTTCGCGATCAAGCCATTTGAGGTAAGGTGTAACAGTTAGTGATCAGGTGGCGGACCTCAAATGACGACCGTTCGCGATCGAGCCATTTGAGGTAAGGTGAGTTATGCCGTTCGAGGCGAGTTGTGCCGTTCGAGGCGAGTTGTGCCGTTCGAGGCGAGTTATGATCGTTCGCGATCGGGTGCCGTTCGAGGCGAGTTGTGACTGTTCGAAGTCGGGTGCCGTTCGAGGCGAGTTGTGACTGTTCGAAGTCGGGTGCCGTTCGAGGCGAATTGTGACTGTTCGAAGTCGGGTGCCGTTCGAGGCGAATGAGTGTGCCCGGGGGGGACTTAATATTATCAGTGTTGGAGTTATTGTTTGGGGGAGTTTTCGAATCAAAGACTTCGGCAGTTCGTTGCCATGCAATAGGTGCTCGTGGACCGTTCGCGATCCAACGGGCATACAAGTAAATAATTTTTTCATAGAATTGTAAATGTTAAAGCAATAGTACCTTACAGCAGAAATGTCCAAACAGGAAGAATTCAAATGTTCAAATCGAAACAAAAGCAAAGCAAAGATGTCAAAGTGTAAGTTCCCACTCCGAAGCAGTCAATGATTATTCAGAGCATGATCGTTCGTGATCTCGTACATGTGTAAATGATTTAATTGCTTTTAGTGGAAGCTTACGACTTGTTCATCGTTATTTTAATCAAGCAATCAATGGATAATCAAATGGTGCCCTGATCCAGGGTCACCTCTAGCTGAGGTAGACGGTGGTCGCTCTGGCTCCACTGCTGGAGTTCGCCTCCTCACATACTGAAGGAGCATACCGTTCCTGATATGCCCTTCCACCTCGTCCTTCAAATGCCTACAATCATTAGTGTTATGACCATTCAATTCATGAAATACACAAAACTTATCTGATTTTCTTTCGTCAGAGGTTGGATCTCTTCGCATTGGTCTACGATACGGAACCTGGCCCTTGGTATCCTGATAAATCCGTTCCAAACTCTCATTCAACTCTGAATAGGTGGTGAATCGTGGCTCTCTTCGTAGCCACTTTGTCCTGTCATCATTATCCTCAGCCTTTCTTTTTCCTTTGCTAGTCTCCGCACCCTTTCCAGGTGGGTTTCCGCTCTTGATTGTGTAAACGTCATCTTCCTCCTCTCTTTCTGCACTAGCATCTTCCAGACGCAGAAACTTTTCAGCCTCATGATAGAACTCTCCCAGATTCATAGGCGGATCCTTGGTTAATGAATTCTTGAACTCTGTATTACCAGCTATTCCAGATACAGCTGCCATCATGACCATAGCTGGATCTGGTCGATCCACTGATGCTGCTGCAGCATTAAATCGCGTTAGAAAGCTCCTCAAAGTCTCTCCAGTTTTCTGTTTCAAGGTTGCCAAAGTCATCACATTCTTGGGCCTCGCAATATGAACCCTGAATTGCCTCATGAATCTCTCAGTTAAATCTGCCCATGTTCCTACGGAGCCGCTCTCCAGTTGCCTAAACCATAACGCTGCAATGTCCGTCAAATACAGTGGAAAGCACCGGGCCATAACCTCGTCTGATGCCCCCAGCACTTCCATATGTCTCATATACTTCGTTAGATGGACCGTGGGGTCCGTTTTCCCGTTGTACATGTCCAATGATGGTAGCTTGAATTCTGGTGGGTTTCTAGCCATCCTAATCGCAGAAGAAAAAGGACTCCTGTTTACATCTTCCAAGTCTCTGTTTACTAAACCGCCTCTCATAGCTCTTCTAACCATCTCTGCTAATCTGTCATTGTCCATCTCTGCTAATCTGTCATTGTTTCCAAGTTGTAGTCCTTGTTCATTGCCTTCGACCTGCCCCCCTAGTCCATGGGAGTTTTCATGTGTATGTCCCTCTGGCTGAACGTTCATTCCTCTATTGCTTCCAGGTGGCTCGGATGCCCCCATCTCTCTTCCCGGGGTTGGATCAACATGCTCCGCGTGAGTGCCCCCTAGCTCTGGTGCTGCGCCAGACGGTCCTGCTCCGTTCTGAACTCTAGTTGCTCCTTGGATTTGTGCTCCAATTTGCCCAATTTGCTGAAGTAAGTTCTGGATCATCTCTTCTTGTCTTCTCATCATGGCTTCCATCTCATCCCTAGTGATGAAGACCGACGCTTGATTCCCTCCTGAGGAAGCCTCTTGACTTCCTTGGTGTTCACTTCTCTCTGGCCTTTGCCTTCTACTTGTTTGTCTCGTCATAACTCTTAGATCTGAACTCTTAGATTTCCAAATTCAACTTATATCCGATGTAGCGGGAGTCGGTTACTCTCAGTGAAAGCACCAAAATGTTTGCGTAAAAAATGGCCGCAAACACCCAAAGTCGTATGAGTTGGTTGATTTTATGTTGTGTTTAGTGATTTGGGTGATTTATGCAAATATGTAAAAAGCAAGGACTAGAATGTAAAAGACACACAGATTTATAGTGGTTCGGCAAGAACATGCCTACGTCCACTTTATATGTTATTCTCCTTTTTTCTTCAGATTACAAGTACAAAGCTTTGATTACAAGTATCTAAAGTTGTTTGAGAGTTCCTTCCAGGCTTGAGCTCTCAAACTTGTCCGCCATTGTTGTACCCCTGCCCCTCTATTTATAGAGTGAGGCAGGGGGCAGGGGTCTTGGATGCTTATAGCTGCTGGTGGGCTTGGGCTGATGCAATCTGGACTGGCAACTTCTGGTTCGGCGGAGCTTGGTTCGGCCATGTGGAGAAGGTTGGATCGGTGTTGGTGATGTGTGTGTTTGGTCCGGTAGTATGTCGTTCGGTGGAGCTTGGAAGCGGAGTTTGGTTCGGTGGTAAGGAGGTCCGGGGGTATGTCGTTCGGTGGTGTTTGGTTCGGTTGATGCTGAGTTGTTGGTCCGGCACCGAATGGTCCGGTGCCGAATGGAGTGTTGGAGAAGGGAACGCCGGATGTGTCAGTGGGTTCTGAATGCCGAATGAACGGCGCCGAATGAGATTGCCGAATGAGACTTTAACCTTTGATTCCTAGTGGATTCTCGCATTGCTTCACCAAATGAACTTTTATATTTGAACCTTGAGTGAATCCCCGGCTTTTGTACGCTCGCTTGCTTCTTCTTGGTTCCGGTCGTGGTGGAAATGCATACAACATCGATATTCCAGTTTTGTCCAAAAAATGGGATAACAGTTTACATAAAAACCTTGCCTAAAATAGAGTTAAGAATCTACTAAGTGTTACAAAACTAATTATCTTCCCTTTCAAAACCATATGCCATCGCACCTTGAAAAATCTCTTGCTATTACATGTTGAAAACATAGGCTACTACATGCCCAAAAAACCATGATATCGCATGTTAACAATATATAGTGCTATTGCATATTGACATTATAAATAATGCATATCAACCAATATAAGCCATTGCAAATTGACAAATCAACCAAAGCTATCACAAATTGACCAAGTATATAGATATTGTAAGTTGGCAGAACAAAACCATCGAAAATTGAAAAACATGGCTATCGAGGTTAACAAAAAATTTGTATCAAGAGTAGATAAAATAGTAGCTATTGAAGATTAAAAAAATAGCTAACACGTGTTGATAAAAAAAGGAGCTCGCATGTTGATAGCTATCATAGGTTGAAAATCTAGTAGTTATAGCAAATAAATAAAACAAGAAGGCTATAGCAGGTTGAACATGCACACTATTACACGTTGTTAAATTGAGTAGCCGTCTAAAGTTGACAAAAGATGGCTATCGAGGGTTAACAATGCCATTTACATAACTGCAAAACTAAATTGTTTTCTTTAAAGGTGTTAACTTTTTGCAAAACTAATTTAATTGTAATCTCATTGATTAGTTTTTTTTCCAGAATTTCATAGCAATCAAAGAGGAAAACTTCACTTATCTTTCCAAAAACATAATTTTCCTTAAAATATGCCATTTATCCTATTTTACAATAGAATCCTTTTGAATATAACAATTTATTCTAAATTGTAATCACTTGGGAAAAATCCAAAAAAAAATTCTAAAAATCAACATTTACTTCCTTAACAGCATAGTAAAATTTTGAACCAAAATAATTATTTTTCTTCTTTTAAATAATTAAATTCTAATACCATCCATATTCTCTCTTAGGAAATTCATAATAAACTCATAATAATTTCAAAAAATATGAAATTAAAAAACCATCTTCATAATAATATTTCAAATATCATATCAAAATTTAAAAGCCTTTCGAGATTAAAAACATAATTTTTACATCCAAAACCCTTTAAGAAAATTCTTTAAAACAAATAAATGATAACCGTACTTCAAAAATAATTGTCTATCCCATATGTGTGATAAATAAAAATCAAAATTGGAATCTACACTAAAATTTGAATCAAACACATTAAAAATAAAGAGGTGATAATATTACTCACCTTGATTTGACTTAGTATGGAGATAATTGCCCTAACTTCTTTCCTTAGCCTTTTATTTCTCGTTTTCTTCTTTATTGAGTTTTGTTTAATAAAGATCGCTAAGCTCTTAGCTTTAGTTTTATTTTTTACGACAAGAATAGTGTAGCCAAAATTATGAAGGGGGAGGAGTTATGGTATAGGAAATAAATCATATGTTTTATCTTTATTTTCCTTATCTCTCCATATGTAATTAAACCTTTAGTTCCTTTCTTTATAAACCAATTCTCCATTTAAAGTTTGAAATTTAAATTATTTTAATATGGAAATTATTTCCTAATTGAATATTCGAAGTAATGTGCAACCAAACACTACGGCATTACAGTGGGCCCTCTACTCGAGCTCTTTGGCTCCTCGTCAGTCCTCCGTCTCTTGAAGAAAATCGAGTTAGTATTGGTAATAAATCCTTAGAGGAAAATACTACGGATGCTAAGTTGTTATTGCTACGGAAGCATTAGGGGCGGAATAATGTTAGTGCATGGTATAGAATCCTCTAGTCGAGATGATAGGGAAATAATGGCTTTTGATGTTTTAGGCCGACGCCTTCTTGGGATTTGATTGCGAGGTCTGAGTAGAAGCATTCCCTGCATTGATAGGGCCGAAAAACTCAATAAAGTAAAATTGCACCATTGCAAATATAAAGAAAAGTGTTAGTCAATTATAAAAAAGGAAGAAATATGATAAGGCTACTGACTGTAAAGTGATAGAGTTAGGGGGTATGTCCTAGGGTAAATCATATAATTTATTACATATATCCATCCAGATTACCAATTTTGTTTACAATAAAGATTTATTTTTGTAATACGTGATTATATTGCGATATAATTAGTTAAGAAATCAATTTAAATTATTGAAAAGGAAATTTTAAAACGATATGTATGTTATGGTAATTACAATGTGTCGTAATCATGAAAATTTATCACAATACAATAATATATAATTTAAATTTTCCTAGTTAAGATGATTCGAGAAAAGATATTGAACCGTCATTGAGACTAGAGTACGCAATGCTCTCTAGAGTTGGGCAATGCATTACTTATGGCTACCGGGGGTAGTACGAGGTTACATATTGATAATTATTAGATAACTACGGATTGACTCAATAAAGAGTTTTCTATTGGTTAATATGACTAAGGTCAAGCAAAGAATCTCAAAATGATGATATTACATAGTTCCCTTGATTTAATAATACTGGGAACTTCAATATGGACCCTTCACTCTGATTATAATTAAATTATAGCATTGCGATCCATCGAGCAACTATAGTTGGGTCTGAGTTGAAGCATTGGAAGTGAAACACTATTCAATTGAGAATTCATCTATTTGGTGATTAGGGATTAATATCATAGTCAACTAAAGTTAACACAAAGTCAAAGTCTCTGACTAGAGCGGTACAGTTAATAATAAATGTTATTGTTGAGCCAAGGATTTTGTTTTTGGACTAACTATGTTTAATCCAGACGATATTGGAGTTTTGACCAAATCAAAATTCTATAGATTTTAAATTTATGTATCTTTGATGAAGAAAATTGGTGTAAATATTTACTACTACCTGGTACCGCTTAAAATTACAAAATTGAATTTTAACAAAAGACGTATAAGCATTAAGTTCAGCCAAAATGTTACGCCGTTAGATAAGGTGGCATGTGAATGTTAATATTCGAATTTTCTATATTAATCGCTGATGGAATTTAATACTTTGAGTCGCACATCCCTAATGATGATTTCTCCGAAAAATCACACGATTTAGTTAATGTATAAACTGTTGTAAATTAATTAATATTTGAGAAATATTAAGTAATTTATTCGATATTTGGAGTTGTTTTAATTATTTGAATGCATATATAAAATTTATATTTGTGCGCTACTATATACAATATGGGTGTGTTTTTAAATAGGTCTAAATAAAAGGATAATTTCATGAAGGAATTTATGGAAAGTTTATGTCATCTGATGGTAAGTAATTTCAACCATACCACGAGAAGAGAGAGAAGTGGAAAGAGAGAAAATTAAGGGAATAGATTAGGAAAGTTTTAATTAAAAGAGTGGGAAAGATGTTATTTTTTCAGTTAAAACAAATCCACTAACTCATTTTCTATAGATATTTTTTTCCCATTCACTTTTCTCTTCTCTCCTTCGAACCTTCCATGTCTAAAAAGAAAAAAATAAATAGTTCCAAAGTTTATAAACTCTAAATCAAATGCAAATATAAAACAAAATGAAACATAAGGGGTTTATCCATTGCTTGCACGGATTGAGTGTGCATCTTGAAGATCTAAGGAGAATTCTTCATTCAAAGTGTAATATTTAGGCTACATCATAAAGTAATTACCCAATCTCGTTTAAATTATATGCCACGTCAAGTTAGTGTAGTTTGGATGCCATGCCTTGTATATCTCATTTGATTATATATTTCATTATGTTTGTATAGTTTAGATTCCTTATCTTATACAACTAATTTATAAACTCCTGCATTGTCCAATCTATTATTTACTTTTGTTTATTAACTAATGTTTCATGATAATGAAAATTTTAAATTTAAAACTAATTTTAATTTGTTGAAATAATACAATAACATAGTACATAAACAAATATAAGTGAACTACATATATTAGTTTCCTGAAATAATTTTATGAAATTGAATATAAGTCTCTTGTATATATGTTATTTTCAAAAGATAAATACATTTGGTTATTATTTACATATGTTTATATATATTATTTCTACTCAAAATTCATGAGAGTGCTTCTATACAAAATTATAAATCTGATATTGGACTTTTCCTAAATTAATGCTAGTTTTCAAATTGTTAGCGTTTAATGTTAAAACATATATTGTTTTAAGTTTTACATATATATGTTATTTTGAATTTAAAATATAGTTTGTTTTTATTTATATATATGCATACATGTATATTATTTTATTTCCGAATTTTAGTGTACTTTTTGTTTAAAATCGTAAACCTAATAATCGATCATGTCTAAGTCAAAACTAGATTTCAAAACGATAATTTAAAATGTCAAAATGCATAAAACTTGTCATCGTTTATTTTTATATTTATAAAGGATTAAGTGTTTAAATTTTTATTTTTCAATTACATTGAATGAATGCGTAAAGGAAGGAGAAAAGTCCTCCGCCATTTCGCCTTCTTAAATGCCTACTTAAACTCGTTTTGTCATATTATAATAAAAGTAAACTATTATCAATTTTTCAAAATATTTTATATATAAACATAAATGAACTATTTACATATATATGTTATTGCTATTTTATATGATTTCCAAATAAAACTACTGCAATGAAGGAATATATAAAGGCAGAACGTATCTGTTGCGGTATAAATCCTAACATACACACACACACATTGACCATGTATACCATGCATATTTAAATTAAATCAAAACTCTTTTTTTTAATTTAAATATTATTTTATTCAAAATAATATAGGATTGGACTTATAAACTTTTTAGACTTGTAGGCCCAATAGATCCGAAAATAAGAAAAAGAAATTGAAATCTACATATTTACAAATTTTCGACTAGCCTGATTCCTTTGCAAGGAAGGAAAAATGGATCCTCCCTCTACTTGGCTGCCTCCTCCTAATAAGAGGTGGGAAGATAAACCCAATGTCACCACTACTAGGTTGTTCCCCTTCAAAGGCTTATGTGGTGGAGGGCAAAATATCATGCTTTTCTGTAACAACTCGAATTTTTTGGCTGATTAAATAAAATAAATAATGATTTAAATTAGAGAAATTAGAATTTTAGAGTTTTATATAAAGATAATTGGAACTAGAGTTTGGACAATGATATTTATTTAGTTGAATATTTTAATTTCAAATAAAAGAAGAATTCGAGATTTGTAGACTTCTTTATAAAAATATTGTTCGTTTTTTTAACAATGTAAGAAGTCATTTTATTTATCTGGGCTATGGTTTAAATATTTAAGGTTCTGATTTATGAAGCTATTAGTAATTAAATGAAATATGAAGTTGGGTTTATTAGATAAGTAAAAGAGAAATAGTTCTTTTAATATAAATAAAGTATTTAATTAGTTCTTATTAGATTCAATAATAAAACCGAGCCTATTAGCAGGATCAGCAAAAGAGGTGGTTTCTTTTTTCTGTGTACAGTACATACACTTCAATAATTAAACTCAGATAAGAAAAAGAAAATAAGGGCTCAGCTCTTTCTCAAAAACCTAAACTTAATTCCTCAAAATCTACTCTAATAAATTCTTAAAAATTGTAGGAAAATGAAGGTAATGATTTTGAAACCTATTATATCTTTCAGATTGGTTGATTTTAGCTTTTACAATAGTTAATATCTATATTGATTTCTTATGTATATTGAGTTTTAGGGCTTAGCGGATTTTGTGAATACTATTGAAATCTTTAGTTCTTTTGATTAGGAATCAAAGCAAACAAGGTGAGTTAAACCTCAGAAGATCTATCTCTAAACTTCTAATGGCATGCTTTTGATTTTTATAATGAATGATTGAAACTTTTGGTGGAATAATTGATTTGAATATTTGGCTGTTTGAGATTGCAAGATCTTATTTTAGTAATTTACTGCTAATTGGAATGTTGTTGTACTTGCTTCTATGTATATGATGGTTTTTCAATTGCATGTGAACGTTTGTGTGTTTATTGTCAAATTCCTCTCACCAAAAACAAGTTCATCACCACTAATTGCCCTGGCCATCGACTGGAATCAAAAACCTAGAGCAAACAGCTCTAGGAAGTCGCATTCAGTCGATTGAACCTGAACCTGGAGCATATAGCTCCAGAACATACATCCAGTCGACTGAACCCATGGATTCAGTCGATGGACCATATACCTGGAGCGCTACGTGCTCCAAGCAGCTGCATTGCTACCCGTTCTAGTTCCTATTTTGTTTTCATTTCTTCCTCTAGTTTTTCTTGCATTGTTTTGGAGTTTGTGACATTCCCAAATGCTATCCATTGCATATACTTTGATTCTTCTATTGGGTTTTGCCTTGTGATGATTTATGGTTTCCGTTGTGACTTTCTAGTGATGGTTTTGATTTCTTTGATACGCTTTCAACCTAAGATTCTAAAATATTGCCTTAAGTTTAATGTTCTTGATTTTTCATAATCTTCATGAAATCAAATTGAGTTGTAATATATATATATATATGTGTGTGTGTGTGTGTGTGTGTGTGTGTATGTATGTATGTATGTATGTATGTATGTATGTATGTATGTATGCATGCATGCTTTCAAAGGAAAGGAAGTATTTTAAAGCAATAATGTGATTAAATATTTCTGTGTCTTAAGATGGATTCTGAGTTAAATTATTCCAGCGACTTGTTTATAGCTATGACATAAGTATTTATTTATAATTCCATATATCTTTTAGTTATATCTTATTCTCACCTTTTATTTAGAGATAGTCTGATCTGTTTATTATTTTATATAATACTCAGGTCAGGCCGAGACTTTTTCAGGTTACAGGACGTGTATACTTTTGGATGGGTGTGCTAGCATGAAGATAAACCATTTTTGACTTTTCAGTTTATCTCATGTAAGAATTTGTGTATGTATATGGGATGTATAGTTTGAGATATTGAATTGTATTGGATATATATTATGTGGGTCTATTATAATATTCTGAAGACTCACGATATGTATTTGTATACGATGTGTCCGCTGTGATCTATAACTATTGTTTTATATGATATATTGTTCTAATTTTGAGAAACCGACGTGTTTATTACTTCAGACTGAAACTGTATACATCAAATGTTATTCTTGATATTTTTTATAATGGTACGTATGACATGTCAGTGTTAGTTTAAAGATATATTCACAGTTTCCACCCTTAACTAGTCGTATTCTCCGTGTTATTAGATGACATTATTTATAATGTTCTTTAATAATACGAATATAACAGTGGGGTAATTACAGCTTGGTATTAGAGCTGAGTCTAAACATTATAGAATATAATATCACATATTATGAACTAGATGGCTTAGAGTCATGTCCCCAGGAACGTATGGTAGATAGCTATATTAATTATTTATATAAGAATAGGAATATAAAATGATTACAATGATAATAATTAGGACGTATTTTGATTTCAACTAGTTGTATTAAAAATAATATTATGGTTGGGTTCTAATCTAGAGTTGGATTTTGCATAATAGAGTAATGGTTGGAGGTAGTTTTAGAGCTACACTAGGGTCAATAAGTAATCCTGGTGCAGGAGGGATGTTTTTGACTCCCGAGCAGATTGTAGAGATTGTTCATGCTGTCGGACTGTTACTTCCGATGCTCATTTGGTTCGTGCCAATTTCGCTCACTTAAGTATCGACTTTGAGCACTTGGGAGATAAACCATATAAGTGAATGGAAAAGCTCATAGAAATGCAGGCCTGGATAAAGATGTGTGAGAGAATTTTTATTCACAAGAATCTTACCGATGCCCAAAGAGTTCAAGTGGCATCCAGTTAATTGCAAGAAAGGGCACTTGACTGGCATAATGTGTTAGTGGTAGAGGTTGAGGAGGCTCAACTTACCTGGGCATAGTTTAGCAAGAAAAAAAAAGTTGAAGGAAAAAAAGAAAGCAATGACCAGAAAGTTCGTTGATCTTAGGCAGAATCGGTCTTCCATCATAGAGTATGTAGCATAATTTGAGGCATTATCCAATTATGGTTTGGATTCCATTAATACCTCAAGGAAGAAAAATTAAAAGTTTATTCATGGATTATGCAGGCCATCGAAGAAGGCTCTGTTACTTTAGTTAGATGTATCCTTCGAGTCTTTAATTGATTCGGCACTTCATCTCAAGAAGGAGGAAAAGGATTATAAGGAGTAGGAAATTTCTAAGAAGCAGAAGAAAGAGTTAAATCAGAAGAGGAAACAACCAATTGAGGAAGGAAATCCCGAGTCTAAAGGTAAGAAGAGAAAGCAAGATAAGTCCGGTTCTGTAGCTTTACCTAAGAGCCAGTTAGCATGTTTCAACTATGGAACCAAAGATCACTATTTGAATGAATGTAGTAAGCCTTGAGTTTCTTTTGTAGTGGGTGTTTGTTTTTGTTGTAAATAGAAAAGGTACTTGATAGCAACTTTCCCATTCAAGGAAAGGAAGGAAGGAAAGGAAAAGGCCGATGGGTCTTCTAGTAGAATGATTTAGCAAGGTATGGTTCTTTTTATTTTGGAAAGTGTTATTTCTTTTGCTAAATTGCACTGGAATTAATTTTGGGAATATGTTAAATACCTTATGTGAGCTTTGTATTTTATGAATAGGATTAATTAGAAAACTTTACCTGCCAGCAAGATCGGTGCAGGAGGAGTGGAATTAAGTTTCTATAGGATTTAAGGTAAATAATTGTTTGGCTTTGGTTAGTTGAACGTCAAAAATAGATTGCTTTGTTATAATTATTTTGGATTAAGAGTTTTTACATATATATTGGATACTTGAATGTAATTAGAAATAAAATAAATACAACTAATAAAAACCTATGATTATTTATTGTGTTGTGTAGAAAATGTTTAAGGATTCTGATCTATATATGAGACTCCATTTTGTCAATAGGAATTCCTAAGCATCGAATGAGGCATTTAAACACGAGAAATTATTATTTTGGAATGTTTAAAATAGAATGAATTAATGTTTTAGGCACAAAATAATTATGTGAAGCGGAGAGACTTAGTAAGACAGTGTTAATAGCTTATGCGCTCAACTTTGTAATGACAAAGTGGATCACAATAATTCATGGATTAATCTTAATTATTTAGAAATATTGTTTAGTTTTTTAATAAATTGGTTAATTAAATAGTGTAGAGTTTCTAAAATAATAAGTTAGATCATTTTATAAAATTGTAAAATGTTTATGGAAGGAAAAAAATGATAAGCAATAAAGAAGTAGGTGAAACTTAGTTTAACTTATGGTTAGTTTAATGCTAAAAGTGGAATTTAACAAAATTGTTATATATAAGCCTTAGTTTATGAAAGGATTAAGCAAAAAGATGTAAGTAATTGTTGTAAATAAATTTTGGAATTTCAACATAAGAAGTTAACTGGAAAAGGAATTGGATTCTTATATTTTGATGAGTTAGAATCAAAGGGATATATTATATGTAAATAAGATATGGTATAAGTAATTACCATAAGAAGGTATTATGTTCTTCGGAAAAATATAAAATTTTGAAAAGAATTATTTGGAGTAATAATTGAAATTTTGAAATTTGAAGTTAAAATATTTGGAATAAGGGAAAATCTTTCAATTATTTCATATTCTTATTCTAAGAGATTTAAATAAGATGAATGTCTTTTAAACGCCTTAATTATTTATTATTTTAGACTATAAAAAGGTATTGTCTTATTACAACGAATGTAAAATATTACATTTGTGTGAACTTGTTTTTGAAATTGGAAAAATAAGGAAGGATAATATATTGATTTTTATAAATTGAATTATTAAGTTAAAACAATGTTTTTATTCTTGTGATGTTTGGTTAAAATTTAAAGAATGAAGAAAGAATCGAAAGATGAACTTTCGAATATATATATATATATATATATATATATATATATATATATATATATTATAGACTTCTTTCTGAATTGAAATTGCGGGACGTAATTTCATTAAGTGGAGAAGTTTGTAACAACCCAAATTTTTAGGTTGATTAAATAAAATAAATGATGATTTAAATTGAGGAAATTAGAATTTTAGAGTTTTATTTAATGATAATTGGAATTAGAGTTTGGACAAGGATATTTATTTAATTAAATATTTTATTTTTAAACAAAAGAAGAATTTGAGATCTGTAGACTTCTTTATAAAAATATTGTTCATTTTTAAAATAATTTAAGAAGTCATTTTCTTTATTTGGTCTACGGTTTAAATACTAGGCTTTTGATTTATGAAGCTATTAGTAAGTATATAAAATATGAAGTTGGGATTTATTAGATAAGTAAAAGAGAAATGGTTATTTTAGTATAAATAAGGAATTTAATTGGTTCTTATAGGATTTAGAAATAAAACCAAGACCATTAGTAAAACTAGAAAAAGAGATAGTTTCTCTTTTCTATGTACTGTACGTACACTTCCGTAATAAACTCGGATAAGAAAAGGAAACAAAAGTGCTCAGCTCTCTCTCAAAAACCTAAACTTAATTCCTCAAAATCTAATCTAAAAATTTCTTAGAAATTGTAGGTAAATCAAAGTAATGATTCTGAAACCTATTTTATCTTTTCGATTGGTTAATTTTAGTTTTTACAATAGTTAATTCCTATATTGGTTTCTTATGTGTATTGAGTTTTAGGGCTTGGCTGATTTTGTGAATACTGCTAAAATCTTATGTTGTTTTGATTTTGAATCAAAGAGAATAAGGTGAGTTAAACCTCACAAGATCTATCTCTAGAATTCTAATGGCATGCTTTTGATTTTTACAATGCGATTAAATTTTTTTGTGGAATAAATGATATGAGTACTTGGTTGTTTGAGATTGCAAGTTCATATTTTATTTGTTACTACTAATTAAAATATTTCTATACTCGCTTCGATATACATGATGGTTTGTCAAGTGCATGTGAAAGTTTGAGTGTTTATTGTCAAAATCCTACTGCCTGAACCAAGTTCATCGCAGGAGATTGCTCTAGCCATCGATTGGAATCAAAAACCTATGGTGTACAGCTCTAGGAATTCGCATTCGGTCCACTGAGCCTGATGACCTAGAGCATATAGCTCCAGGACATACGTCAAATCGACTGAACCCATGGATTAAGTCGACTGGCCTAGTACCTGAGGCATTACGTGCTCCATGCAGCTACATGTTTGCCAATTAGAGTTCCCGTTTTGTTTGCATTTCTTCCTTTGATTTTTCTGGTGTTCGTGACATTTCCAAATGATATCCATTATATATACTTCAATTCTCGTATTGGGATTTTCCTTGTGATGATTTGTGGTTTCTGTTGTGACTTTTTGGTGATGGTTTTTATTTCTTTGATATGCTTTCAACCTGAGATTCTAGAATATTTCCCTTGAGTTAAATGCAAACGATCTTTCATAATCTTCATGAAATCAAATTGAGTTTTAATATATATATATATATATATGTATGTATGTATGTATGTATGTATGTGTGTATGTATGTGTGTGTGTATGTATGTATGTGTGTGTGTGCGCGCGTGCGTGCGTGCACGCACGTGTATGCTTTCAAAGGAAAAGAAGTATTTTAAAGCAATAACGTGATTAGTTATAACTCTAAATTTGATATAAAGTAAGAATATTGTGGAACGAAAGGTTTTAGAAGGGAAAGTGATGGTTTAAAAGTCTTAAATAAAACTTGTTGAAATATATATATGTGTGTGTGCGCGCGCGCGCGTGTAGTATGTATGTATGTATATGCGTATATATAGCTTTTAAAACTATTTTATAATTCTGTAATACGATTTCTTATTATTTAATAAATCTTGAGATGAATATTGGATTTGGTAGTTCATTTTATTTAAGGTTTTGGAATAAATATCGAGATAAAAATTTTGAGACCGTCAATTTTATAATACAAGGAGTACTAATATTCAATTTAGTGTTATTGATTGGTTTAAATGCTCTCAAGTAACGCTTCATCGAATATGGTATAACTCATTGAATAGAATGTTTGAGTGGAATTTACTAATCCATTAGTGAATACTTGAATTTCACCTCGTAGTATATGATGCTTTTGTTAAATTCTTGTGATTGCCTTTGGGAAAGTATATAACACTTTAGTGTTGTATTCTCTTTTGGTGTTTGGCATTTGTGAGGGTTGATAGATCCTTAAGAGATATATAGTTTAGTTTTTCCAGTTATATCTGTAATGAGTGAGAGTTAGTAGCTTCTAGTAATACATGAATTTCACCAAATAGTACCGGACATTCTGGTTAAGCTCTCTTGATTTCTAAAATGATAGTGTTTGGAACTTTAGATTGTGTTCTCTTTTGTTGTTTGGATTTTAGGTCAATGGATCCTTAAGAGGTATACTCATGGATTTCTTTACGATCATCTTGATCAGTATGATTTAATCTTCTAAGATCTTTGAGTAATGTTAATGTTTACTAGGATCATCTTGATCAGTATGGACGATCCTTGGGATCCATTGGGATTTAATTTTCCACGGTATGGACGATTCTTGGTATCAGATCGGTAAGAGTTAGGATTTTGTTTTCCATAATATGGACAATCATCGCCATTGGTATAGACGATCATAGCGATCGGTATGGATTAGGTTTTCTTCAATTTTGATATAATATTATATATTCTAGAATTCTGGGCATTGTGACTATTCTGTGTTTCATGATTTAAACATTTCTATGTTTTGAGATTGATTCCAAGTTAAATTATTCCAGTGATTTGTCTAGATCTACGACATCAAAATTTATTTATAATGTCATATATCCTTGTGTTATACATCTTATTGTCATCCTTTTATTTAGAGATAGTCTGACCCGGTTATTATTTTATATAATATTCGGGTCAGGATGAGACTTTTTAGGTTATAGGACGTGTAGACTTTTGGGTGAGTGTGCTAGCATGAAGATAAACTATTTTTGAATTTTTAGTTTATATCATGTAGGATTTTCTACATGTATATAGGTTATACATTTTTGAGATAGTGACTCACAATATGTATTTGTATATGATATATATCATGTGGGTCTATTATTATGTTTTGTAGACTCACAGTATGTATTGTATATGACGTATATTATTTCGTTGTGATCTATGAATATTGTTTTATATGATATACTATTCTGATTTTGAGAAACCGATGTGTTTATTACTTTAGACTGAGACTGTATATGTCAAATTTTATTCCAGATATTCTATAAAATGGTAAGTATGACGGGTTGGTGTTAGTTTAAAGACATATCCATATTTTGTCACCCTTAACAAGCTATATTCTCCATGTTATTAGACACCATTGTTTATTATATGCTTTAATAATATGGGTATAGCTATGAGGACATTACAGTTTCCTTTAACTAATACCTTAAGGTAGAAGGGACTCCAACGGAGGAGTCTGTGCTCTCCAACATGTCTGGTTTTTGTGGCTATCTATTTTTACTCTTCCTTAGTGTCTTAAGGGAACTTGTATAATTAGAGGACCATGAGACTTTACTTTCGATGACCGAGACCCCTGTCCACAAGCCCTCATGGTTGGAGGTTGGAGGTTGTCACTCGCATCACTCGCTTCAAGTATCCATAGAGTCGTGCATCATGAATCTTCCACTAACCCTCTTCTCCCTGACTACCCAGGTCGGTACCCTACCACAAATCGGTTCTTATGGCCACCTCCTCTTTCACATCCACCACACTACCAAGGGCTCTCTTTTTCACCACATAATCAAGCATCACCACTGGTCTGCTCCTTAGGAGTTGACCCCATCCCTTGTTCTCATGTGTTGGCCTTGCCCTAACAGCACAACCTTGCATAGATTCTAACCCACTAGTACGACGGCCAACTTTCTTACCATGAGTTTTACTGTCCCTATCCGCTTATGATTATCTATAAAGACAGCTTTCCTCCAGTTCTAGTGGGGTTCACTCATTACCGCACTAAGTAGGTTGTGTGGCCAATATGCGTACTAATTTAACTTACACCACTTATGGGCCCTAATAAGAAAACTTCTTCTTAACCAAGGCAGGATGGGCGGTTCAGTAATTCTTATATGTCTACCAAAGTTTTCAGGCGACTAGGAAGCATTCTAATGCTAATCGATCAACATCGACTTCATGATGTCGATCGATCAGCACCTTTCTCAAGTGATGCCATTTATCTATGGCATTTCTCAAACAAATAGGAATGAAGGGAATGAGAGAAAATTAATATTTGATTAATAAGAAATTTTGTCTAAAAAGCATAAATGGAATCATCATTTGAAGACAGGAGCAAAATGATGGGAAACGCTTTCTGATTGTATCGAACATGGGATTGATAAAAGTGGTGAATATCTTGTGAAAAAACTTGAGAGATTACTGAGCGATTGTTAATGATAGAAATTGCAAGAGCTTGTGAAGAATGGAAGAAGGAGATATTTGTAGCTTATATAGTTTTGGTGGCCTATATGAGCAATTAGATTGGATGGGTAGTAAGAACTCTAGACTGTCTAGGTTTACATCAAATCAATCGTCACATCACTGAACTGTCTTAAGCCTAAGAAAATGACATGTACCACTATCATTAATTGCGCAAGATGATAAATGTGCCTCTTCCTATAGAAGCGAACTTGGGTGGAAAATTTTCCTCGATTTTCTTACATGAAAATAACATGCAATCCCTTCCAGTCTTCAATGTTCTTGCCTCGCCTTGAATAAGCCTCGAACCAACCAGCCTAGTATAAAGGCAAATGCCCCACGTTAAACACTTCCCAATATCACTAAGAAACCAACACACTGTTCACTTCCATTTCGTATAGGACCGACTGAAGTAAACATGTTTTAGCCTGGTCCAGGTTTAATTTAGCATTCTGAATGCCAACTGGTGGACCGATGGACCAGTGGATTTAACACCAATAGACTGGTGTGCGTTTAAATTATCGAAAAATAGAAATTCAAAACTTTTTTCTCCCCTATGTTGAATTCCTTCATCGTTTACTATTTTCATTAGTTTCTACTTCTCCTACACCCTATTTCATATTGCCTTAACCATTCATATATCAAATATAAACCGTGTATCCATAATCTAACTTTAATTGTCATATATTTAATCGTTTAACCCTATTCTTCTTTATTTAATCCCAGTTTAATTCTTTAGATTATCATTAGCACTCTATAATCCTATAATTGAATCGGTATTTTTCGCATCTCCAATTTATCGAAATTCTACATCCACTGACCTTAGTTAGCAATCAAATAACGAAAACTACTCTTGTATGCGTAGTATATAGCCCAATAATAATTCCAGCTCACCAATTCACATCGCTAAGCCCTAGAAATCACCAAATTGGACTCCATCCCTCGTTATCCAAAATTGTGGTTCTATGAAACTCCTCGATTCCATAAATGATGGCATTTCTTGTAGCCCTCTTTGTGCTCATCGATTTGATATTTAAATATCTTGCTTTTGGTTTAATTTTGAAACAGAAATTATGATGGTAGAGAAGAGGATGAAGACGAGGAAGAGAAATTGAAAAGTATGTGAATGAGAAATGAATTAAAATTACATACGACCTATATAAAAATTTTGAATCGTCACTTCAGTTTAATGGGCTTAGGCTCGTTTAAACAAACCAAAACCCTATTACTTAAAATCTGTGTATCTTCTTCATACAAACTTTCATCTAGACAAACCAATATACCATTCTGACCAAAAAACGAGCTTTGTGCAATGGTACACTTTTCTTCACCTGATTCCAATGTTTGTAAAATTACCATATTGCCCATACTAATAAAGTATACCCTTAAATCTCATAGTGTATTACATTCTTCCCCTTTAAAAATAATTTATCCTCATAATTCGAAATGCAACACCTTTTTACGTAACTATGTGTCTTGTACTATATAAATGTATATATATAAAAATATTGGAAAACAACACACCTCATAGTAACTTTCCAACACATGGACATTCCCTTTCATGTGGCCCATCTAGTTGCAATTATAGCACATAATATTTAAGACTTTCACTCTATAATATTTTGCCTCGTATCCCTTCATGTAGCATCTTCCACACCTCATATCTTGCTTATCACATTATCCACTTGGACCTTCAAGATTTTTCACTTGCCTTGACTGACATTCTTCATTGATAGTTCTTTCGAAGCCTCAACTATAATGGTATTCAACAATACTGGCTCAACTAAACTCTTGAACTTTGCACACATGTAGATCTAATTAAGTGCTAGTTCTCTAGTGGCAAAACTAACCCTTTTGCAAACTACATTGCCCTCTTTGGTGCTAAGTCTTTAAATTAAAACCAAATTTCGCTCAATCATTAAAGCTATTAATATACTCATTCACAATGGAATTTTCTTGTTTGAGATCAATAAACTTCTCAAGCGTCACTTCCTTTTCTTGTTTGAGATCAATAAACTTCTCAAGCGTCACTTCCTTTTCTGTTTGGGGTAGAAATTTTGACTCAAGCCTTCTCTTAAAACTAGTCCAGAAGGTTTCATTTACTTCCTCTATAATAACATTCCACCAATTCATTACTTCCCCCTATAGGTGCCATAAAGTAAGCTGTCTTTCTTCCACATCATTCAAATTTAGCATACTAGAAATCTATCACATGTACACAACCAAGCTCGCACCTTAAAGCTTTTGTTTCCTTTTTCAGCTTGCCAC
The DNA here is from genome assembly GCA_030765085.1 of Allium cepa. Classification (NCBI taxonomy): domain Eukaryota; kingdom Viridiplantae; phylum Streptophyta; class Magnoliopsida; order Asparagales; family Amaryllidaceae; genus Allium; species Allium cepa. The sequence goes on from CM060943.1 coordinate 739,796,361, forward strand.
CTATATCCAAAAAACCCTTATAGAGTTTCAAAAAATGCAGCCCTGGTATACGAACAACATCTTCATTTTGTACTCTAGTTACGGTGGCTCCTTCATTAATAGTGGCCTGGTTTCTAGATTGAATATAATGGCAGAACCAAAGAGGAAGGTTCATGTTCGGTACTTCCACAACTTCATATCTGGTGCTAGTTTTAGTCGGGTTACTCCTCTCTGCTATCTATAAAATTTGATTTAATGTTAAATCCTCCAAGAGTAGTAAACAGAGATGGTAAATATACACCCGAAATTTTAACATCATACATCCATTTACTTAAACTAATATATGAACACACATATATGATACACACACACACATGTACACTCTCTCTATACATCCTAGCCTATGCTCTGAACTAAATCTAGCAATCCAACTTTTCAAAGTTATATAATTATGGTAAAATGAAAAACTAATTGCTAAACACTATAGTAAACAAAGAGATAAGATTACTAACTATATCTTTTAGAAATCATGGCAGAATGGATCAAAATACAATATAGGTAAAATAAAAAAATTCCATCAATATACATCACAAGTCATACATAGTCTTTATACATTCTTACATTGTCACACCATATATACAATATATACAATATATACAAATAAACAAATAACAAATGCAGGCATGTTCATAATTACCATCTTCTTACGCTACACCTACCATGGTTAATGAATTCATTTAATGCATATGAAGAGGGAAGTCGGACATATATATCCGGTGAGTAAAAATATTACCAAGTATATACTGCTAACATGACTTCATGAACATCATATGAAAGCTAATACTTACTATAGCTGAAACTTTTCTCACTTGCATCTACAAAGTTACTCCATCATAAATAACATAGACATGGGGTTGTTGTCATATACTTAACAACATTGAACCTACGATAGAGTTAGTTAAAAATAGATTAACCCATCTGCACACACGAGAGGGAAAGAGTAAGTTAAACATGCACTAACCTGGTGAAACACACAAAAGTTAGTTAATAAAGACCAACCCCAGGATATAGTTAAATATAGACTATTTCCATAAATGTAGAAAAAATCATTAGTTAGATAAATATGGACTAACTTGAATATACGTAAAGGATAAAAAAAAACAACCTGACTCTTTTATAAACGAATCGATACAATCCTTACAACACACAAATTATTAAAGCACGCCTTTGGAAGTTAAACACTTCCCGATGTCACTAAGATACCAACACGTTGCTCACTTCCCTTTCTTATAGGCCTAGCTGAAGTAAAAAATGCTTCAGCTTAGTCTAGGTTCAATCTGGCATTCTGAATGTCGACCAGTGAGCCAATAGACTGGTGAACATATGAAATGGCAGAAAATAAAAAATCAAAACTATTTTCTCCCATATTTTGAATTATTTTCATTATTACTATTTTAATGTGTTTCTACTTCTCTTGTACCTTATTTCATGTTGTCTTAACCATTCATACATTACATATAAACCGTATATCCATAATCTAAATTTAATTTCAAATATTAAATATTTTATCTTTAATCTTCTTATATGATAGCAATTTAATCCTGACTAAGTTATCACTAGCACTATCTAATTCTAAGATCGCATCGGCATTTATCACTTATTCTCATTTATTCAAATTCTACATCCACCAACTCTAATTAGTAATCAAATTATGAAAATTACTCTCATGTGAGTAGCACATAGCCCAATAATAATTCTTACTCACCAATTCATGCCGCTAAGCCTAAGAAATCACCAAATTGGTCTCTAATCCTTTATGACTAGAGTAGCCATTCTACGAAATTCCTTACATAAATGATGGATATCTCGCTATCGTCGATTTCATACATAATTTCTAGGGTTTGGTTTAGATTTGAAAGAGAAATGGTGATCATAGAGAAGAGGATAAAGATGAAGAAGAGAAACTAAAAAGTACAGAAATGACAAATGAATTTGAATTCTATACGACCCGTTTAAAATTTTTGAACCGTCTATTTAGTCTAACAGGCTTAGGCCCATTTAAACAAATCAAAATCCACTTAAAACCTGCGTATTCCCTTCATGTGAACTATGATCTATACAAACCAATAAACCATTCGAACTAGAAATTTAAGCTTTGTGCAATGGTATAGTTTTTGTCACCTAAGTCCAATGTTTGTAAAAGTACCATTTTTCTCCAACTAATAAAAGCACATGCCTAAATCTCATGGGGTATTACATTCCCCCTTCCCGCAATTAAAAAGAATTTCATCCTCAAAATTATGAATGCAACATATTTTTATGTAAATATGTTTCTTATACTGTATGAACATGTCTGTGTTTATGTGTGTGCACGTATAGGAAAACACACCTTATAGTAACTTTCCAACTCCAGGACACTCCCCGTTCATACGGTCCATCTAATTTCAATTATAGCACTTAATCTTTAAGGCTTTTACTATACTATCTTTCACCTCGTGTCCCTTCATATTGCATCTTCCATACCTCATGTCTTTCTTACCACCCTACCCATTTGGATCTCTAAGATTTTTTGCATACCTTTACTGACATTCTTTACCGAATGTCCTTTCGAGGCCTTAACTACAGTGGTATTCAACAATGTTGCCTCAACTAAATTCTAGAACGTTGCTCCCATAGGAATCTAACAAAGTGCTAGTTCTCTAAGTGGCGAACTCAACTCTTTCATAAACTGTATTACCTTCTTTAGTGTTGTATCTATCAATCCAAAATCAAATTTCACTAACTCGTTAAAGCTATTTATACACTCCTTCATGATAACATTTCCTTATTTGAGATTAATGAACTTCACAAGGATCACTTTCTTTTCAACTCAAGATAGAAATTTAGTCTCAAACCTTTTCTTAAAATTAGTCCAGGAGATTTCCTTTTCATTTACTTCTTGTATAACAACATCCTACCAATTCATTACTTCCTCCTATAGGTGGTAAGAAACAAGCTGCTTTTTTTACCTTATCACTAAAATTTAGCATACTGAAAATCCTATCACATGTATGCAACCAAGGTCAGGTCTCCATAAAAAGCTTATGTTTCCTTATACGGCTTGCCATCCATATTCAGTAAATCCTTACACAGTTTCGAAAAATTCGGCCTGGTTATACAAATAAAATCTCCATCTCGTACTCTTATTATAATGGCTCCTTCATTAAAAGGGGCCTAGTTTCTAGTTGAAGATAACGGGAGAACCTAAGTGGAATGCTTATGCCAAATACTTCCACAACTTCATTTCCAATGCCATTTTCAATTGGGTTACTCATCTCTACTAAATGTAAAAATTGGATTCAATATTAGATCCTCCTAGAGTAGTAAATAGAGATGGTAAACATAAACTCGAATTTTAAACATCATACGTCCATTTACTTAAACTAATATACATGTACACACACACACACATATATCATTAATATATATAAATAATATATATATAAATAAACAACTACTCTCTCTTTACATCCTGACCCACACTCTAATACCAAATATAACAATCTTTCTTTTGCATGGCCATATAATTACCATAATAAAAAATTAGATTGTTTAAAACACAATAGTAAACCATGAGCTAAGCTAGCTAACAATATCTTTTAGAATTCGCAGTGGAATGGATCAAAATATGATACAGATAAGTTAATAAAAATTCATGTATATACATCGTAAGTCATACATAGTCTTCATACACACACATAATACTACATATTGTTATGTAGCCTTTTGACCGGGCAATATCTGGATGAACTTGACGAATCGAACCTGAAAGCTATCGGAGTAGGAAGCCCAAAGAGATAGCTGTAGAGTTTAGAAATCAAGTATAACCAAGATCACAGAGTGGAATCAAGGCCATCCTTAAAATGCCAAAGCAGAATCCATCTAAGTGATGGATTGGTACCAATCCATCCCTACGGATCAATATCAATCCATAAAACTCTACTACAAGTGTCCCATTTTCCTCCACTATAATAGAAAAGACGTTTAGTAGCATTGAAAAAACACTACCAAAACTTTTAGTAGCGTTATAAAGAACGCTACTACAGGTCGTCCAACTAAAAGTAGCAAAAATGTTTCTGTATAACTGCATTTTTTAAATGCTACTAAAGGCTTTTCTATAGCGTTTACAAAACCCTACCAAACCAACATATTTAGTTGCGTTTGTACTTGGATCATTTTTTGATTTGCTGCAGCGTTTATTTTGTGCAACTAAAACTTTTTGTTGCATTTAATTTATGCTACTATAAATTCAGGTGGTATTTTACATTTATTTCATAGCATTTTTAAAATGCTAAAAGGTATTGATTGTTTTTTGCATATTTTAAATGCTGCTAAATACAATTAATGGCTTATATTATTTCCAACAACCAGTTATATAATAGTCATATCAAAGTCAGCAACAATCGTATAATTACCATATTCAAACCAACAATCAATCAATCATACAATCATCGTATTCAAATAATTGAGAACACATTAATCACTAAGTATAATATCCATAACCATTTAGATAATAATATTTGACAAAATGAGAAAATTCTCTTATCGCAAGCATTCACAAATAAGTTTACACAACCAGTACTAACAAATATCAAAATACATATAACAATTGAAGTCATGTCTATTATTGCTGATGGTCTTCACTCCAGAAAAGCTAATTACCAGTAAACAAGGTTGATAATCAATAACCTATAAATCAGTTAATTTGCATAAATTTATTCCGTTTTTATAAAACTTAGTTAAAACTTAGTTAATTTGCATAAATTTATTCCGTTTTTATAAAACTTAGTTAAATTATATAAAAAATGGTTAACTTATTATTATTGTAAACTTAGTTAATTTTTATCAAACTATAATTTATTATTATTATATTTTTAAAACAAATTATTATTATTATTATTATATATATAATTAGTTATTTTTTATCAAACCTAACTTATTATTATTATAAACTTTTTAATTTTATAATACTTAGTTAATTTTTATAAACATATTTAATTTTTATAAAACTTAGTTAATGTATTCAAACTATCGTTTAATAATAATATATTATTACTAAACTTATAAATTACCTTAATTGCTAAAACATAAAATGTCATAACTTATATTTTAGTTAACTTAAACTTATAAAATATCTCAAACTTAAACTCTATTGACTTAGTTAATTTTTATAAATTATCTCAAACTTAAAAAAATTCATAAGCTTAGTTAATTTATTATTATTATTGTAAACTTAGTTAATTTATTATTATAAACTTAGTTAATTTTTATAAACTTAGTTTTTTTGATATTATTTTTATTATTAGCATTATTAATTATAAAACATAATTGGCTTCGTTAATTTATTATTATTGTAGATTCAGCTGATTTTTTTTATAAAACTATAATTTATTATTATTGTTACTGTTGTTATTATTATTAGCATTATAAACTTAGTTAATGGTTTTACCAAACTTAGTTCGTTATTATTATTATTATTATTATTATTATTATTATTATTATTATTATTATAACCTTGTTAATTTTTATAATACTTTTGATTATTATTAATTTTGTTATTATTATTATAACCTTGTTAATTTTAATAATACTTGGTTAATTTTTACAAACTTATTTAATTTTTTGAAAACGTAGTTAATTTATTAGAGTGTTGTTTATTATTATTATTGAAATATAACAAAATTGATGAGATCAAAGTTAAAGAACTCATATAGATACAAGTGTAATTTGTGGCTATTCAGCAAACGACGTATAAAGAAGGCTAAGCTCAACATTCAAACTCCAAAATCCGATTGTAATTTAATTTGCAACACCAAAATCTGGTGATACAAGGCAATTCAAGTAGATTCCTGAAAATTTCTAACTTGAATTGAATTTGTACTAAAAATAAGAAACTCAGTAGCATCAGCACCAGTTTCTACACCCTTAGCCCCAGAATGTGATGTTTCTCTATAAACAAAATATTCTTTGATCATTCTTGCATTGTTCTTCCAGGGTCTGTTACATTTATGAAACCATAGTTTTTTGACAATTCTTAAATGGAAGAAAACAAGTAATGTATAAAACTCATGACAACCGGTAAAAAACAAACTTTACAACTCATCATCGTTTTTAAATAGACAATGTAATCATATATTTACAATAACACATGTGTTAATATGGTTTCATTTCCAAACAAAAGCACTAATAGCAAAGCTGCTCTTGTAAACAATGTCAATAGTAACATACCTTAGTCAAGCACTGTGCAAGTTAGCCATCAGCTCGTAATTCAGTCCCCTTCAGCTAACAAAAGGCCAGATGTGAAAAATCTCCAAGGCAATAGCGTAATAAATGAGTGCATAACCATATTTTCTATACGACAGGCACATGAAGGATGAAATAAAACTCAAAGCACTAGAAGGGGACGCGTAAATGTGCTACAGGCAAAACAATGAAATAGAAAAAAAGATGAATAAAAAAGTGCAAGCTTGTGTTCAATTGCGCAAGGCATTGGTATTAGTACTCATCAGTACAAGGCAGTAGAGCAAGGACGCACTAAAATATAGCTATAGGAATTGTGTGACAAGAATTTCAAAGCATCATGTCACTAAAATAAACACATTAATATAGCAAATAACAGGAGTCTTAATGTAATTATAACCTGTGTTGAAGTTGTAAAAATCCATGTGAGAATTGATGTGTAGAATAAGAAATTTGTGATGTTCGATCTGTGTGCAGAAACTTGTGAAATTTTGTCATTTATGTCTCATGTGCCTATTAACATAGACTTTCCTTCCAAGTTCCATTGAAACTGTTCAGTTTGGATATAGAGATTTTTGTAGTACAAGTGTCTTTTAGACTTAAAAAATTACCTATTCCACTTGAGAGTTTTGCAGACAACTTCTGGTTACTGTATTCTGGCACCAGTAGGCTTTTATCTCTCTTCTTCCCCTTGGTATTATCTTTATAAAATCATGAAGTCTCGTACTAAAATGCGAAGCATCCATTATACAAATTGAAGTAGCACAATCTCAATCAGAACTAAACCCAATAGAGTAGTAGCATTAGTGCTAGAACTCATCATGTTACTGCTTAAATTTGGGCTTTTATCAAAACTAAATGCACGTGCAAAGTATGCGTTCAAACTAGTAGCCACTAATACAGGGATACCACCTTTGACAGTATGATTAAAGGTCTTGGGTTAAATACTATAAATTATCGTATATTTTTTTCTATAAAACAATAATAATAACATAGTGGCAAATGAACATTAGAGCATCTCCAATGGATTTAGCTCCTAACATTCAAGATTTTTGATATTAAGCGTTGATTTTTCTAAAACATCCAACAAACAGACGATAATTTCTTTATAGCGAATCGAAAGTCTTAGATTTCATATCATGGCGAATTTATTGATGTGTAATACAAAAAAATTTTATACCGTTCTACCCATACAAATTCAAACATAAGGTAGAGGGTTATAATAATAAAAAAATGCATAATAATGCAGACAATAATCATTGGTAAGGAGTAGATGTGTCTGATATTGATTCTATAGATATGCACATAGCCAATATTTTCACCGTTTTTCAATAAAAATATATACGCTAATTCATATTGATAATTTCAAATTTGTTCATATAGATTATGGATATACTTACATGTATCTCAATGAGAATATCTACGAAAGTATAGGAAAAAGCAATGTTTCCTAAAGCTAGCAGAACATTCCAAACTCTATCCATATTTGTTTTGGCTAGTATGTCCATGAGAGATCCATTTTGCAAAGGAGAGGGCAAGGCTAACGAAGGAGTAACTGAATGAGGTGATGAGTGCTATTACTGAAAGCCACGTTATGTTCTCTAAGCTTGGAAGCTGAGAAAGTAACACTTGGATTACTCCAAATGCAAGCATTACCATGTTTGCAGATGCTCTCCAATCTGCCAAATGCCCATTATTTTAGAAGTAGTTCGATCTTTGCACCGTTCTAAACTCAAATAAAATAAAATTTTCTTATTAAAAAATAATACCTTGAGCCACTTTGCTAAACGAACCAAAAAATTGAATGCTTTTTTAAAACAAACTGTAAAATACTTCACTCTATGCCAGCCATCTTGGTGAAAATTATTTGTGTGAGTGCATGTGCGTGCGGCCTCCATTTGATATCTAGAAAGTAGTTTATAATGTTTATGTACTGTGTCTCAAGAGTGATTTGTTTTAATGGTAAAAGATCCGAAAATAAATTTAAATTTTACCTAAATATCCCACTGTATTAATAATTATAGTAAATTCCCTTGCTAATAATTTACTGTATTGAACTTGTGGACTTTTCTGATTTATTCCATCATCGTCATCATCGAGAAAAGGCAAAAATCCAAAATGAAAAAGTAAAACAAAAAGGTCTCGATAAAAATTTTATTTATAGCATTGAATTTTTTGGCTTACATCATGCTAATGGCTGTTGTAATAGTGTAACCAGCTTGTGTTCCCCAAAGATTTATATACTGAGTACAACCACAGAGGAGAACTTCTATAGGACCTATATGAAATAATGATAGCAATTATGATAATGCTTATATTATCTTAGTGTCACTCGTTAAATTTTTGTTGTAACATGTAGAGATCCAGATATTAAAAAAGGAAGTACCTAAGTAAGCTCTGGTAGCATCAATATAAACATGGTTGATTTTGCCAATAACAGGATTAGGATATTGGTAGCAATCAGCAAGAAGAGTAGAAGTGTAATAAGTGACACACGAGAATCCAAAATGGACCAGTGGGCTAATAATCCATCCAAGCTGGGCCACACTCCATGCTAATGCTAGCACTCCAGACCCGATCGCTGCTACTCATGCACACACTCCAAGCAAATTATTGCAACCATGCACAACCCCATCAGAAACCAAACTCCCTCCATCATCAACACTTGACATCTCACCATACTTATCCGACTCAGTATATGTATCAACCCCATGCTCAAGATGACAAGGACTGGAAATAACTATCTCATCCGCTTCACCTCCGAAATCAACATGATTAATTATCAAATCATTTATGCACTCATAAGTACAAACTATAATAAATGGCTCTCACTCATGCAGGCAACATCAGAACCAACTATGTTAGGTGCCATACCACATTCAAAAGAAGCAAAAACATCACTTCTTGCCTCATTCCTTTCAAGTTCCTCTATAATTTATATTAGTTGTATCCATTTCAGAAGTATTTTCACCTTTAATTCTCATGCACAATCAAATCCACTACTGATAGCCACATTGCAACTTTCAAAGTCAATAACTCTTTGCTCTGTTGCACATCATTATGCATGTTGTTATACAAAACCATATCTAAATTCAAGGTATCATTAGTAACCATAAGAGGTGAAATCCTTAGCGAAACACCTTCACTTTATGAACAAGAATGTTGGCAAGAGTTTCTTTTATACCACTGTGCACTCTCTCATCGTCAACAGTCATATCCTCATGATCATTTTCATTTATGTCATTAAACATCCATGGTCAAAAGCTTGCTCGTGAATATAATATGCATCCATAATGTAACTAAAAAAATAGGAAAGTAATACTGGTAGGTGTGAAATATTTAGCTTAAGAGATCTACACCATTTGTTTGAGCAACAATTTTTTGAATATCAAACCAAAATTGCTTTATGTTGTGTAACAACTCTCACTTGCATCCTATAATTGATCGACAAAGAAAATATTGATGGCAGAATTTCAAGTTATATTAGCAAATACAACTTTGAGGAAATGAAACCTTTGTTTTAAAATCTGTGGCCCTTGCTTCCACCGTATGTCCTCCTAAAGCTATGATAGGGCTGTCTTTAGCAGCTAAATTCCTTTTAAAGTTTGTGATTAACTAAGCATAATCTACAAGGGCTTGTGTAGAATTGCAATAACCTAAGATGCTGGAGTTTCGATATGCTTCTTCTTTTAAGCCAAAAGAATTGGATTTCCCATAATACCGATTCTATAAGCATAAAATCGTTAGACAATTACAAGAGTAGCTTAGAATTTATATTTTTCAATTAAATATGGTAATAATTTAAGTTTCAGTAGTATTCTTTAACCGCCTGTTGCATGCATCATCAACCAATTGAATTAAAAAACTGTTAACAAGCAATATTTAACCAGCTGAAAATAATGATAAAAGATAACCTCTATGACTACTAATGCATGAAATTGTGTTACATTGTCAAGCATGAACCCAACATTTAAGTCTCCTTCTAATTCAGATTCATCGCTAGTGTAGACTAAATTTGGAGAATTGCTTTTTGCACCACCCTAATGCTTCCTGTTAATGGCATATCTTTGTAGAAACATAGCATAATTGCCAAGATAATAATTGAAATGATCAAGCATTTACGTGTAGTTATATATATATATTGTATTCACTAATTTCAGTGTCTAATGTTTTTACTATTTTATATGAATCTTCATAAAGACCGGACTTAGGAATTTTAATGGCTAACGAAGATGTTAATATGAAAAAGAGAGAAATAATGCCAAATTAACATCATATTTGAAGAATTCTTTAGGCTTAACGCTAAATGCATGCTTAAATAACAAAACTTAGGTGATTTGTAAGGGTCAAAGAAGTATATAGCATGGGCATCATGTTGCCAGCAGGCCTACCGAGTTCAGTTTGCCTTCTTCATCAACATGAAGTTTCATAACTCCGACAAAGTATCGTATTTTGGAGTATCCTCTATCATCCTAGTGTATTTCTGAGCATTTCGACAAACAAGAAGAATATGGAGAGCCCATCGTGTTGTCAGCAGCCCCACTGAGTGCTTCAGAACTTGTTAGCGAATTTCCATATACAACAAATATTAAGTAATGACCATGGTAATGTATTTAAACTATTTAAACCTTCATTTATGTTCTTACTACTTAGTATCTAGCATAATTATGTCTATACACATACATCTTTCTTGCTTCTTCTTTTTCCAAATGAATGGGTTGGCCATTAAATTCTTTGTTTTTCGTAAGTTTCTATCCTGAGACTATCTACCCTTGGTTAAGTTCAATTTTTTATATAATTTTTTATATTTTCTCCATGTTAATTTCAGTCAAACTACAAAAAATATTTAATTTTGCCTGAAATGGAACGAGGGTGCATACATATTGACTTGAGTGTGCTTTTTTATAGATTTACTCAGAAAATTACTTTATCTTTAAAGAAGCTTAATCAATTTTAAGCGCTCTTCATGCTCGAGGTCCAGCTTTTGTGGTGTGTAACATCACGTAGGTCCTCTACCACGTAGTCCTATACATATGTAACATTCCTTCTCAAATATATAGTGTAACTGAATAATATCAATACTTGCTTTGCTAGCTAGTAGACTATGGATAATAAAGAGTTGAGAACCATGTCATCGAAGTTAATAATAATGGTAGAAATTAGTGGTTTATTTATTAATTAACATGCTAAAATCTAGTAAAATGCTCTTGAAATTGATTGAACTCACCTGAACATCCATATGCGAAGCTCTTGTTTTATCAGTTGGTGATCCAACTTGGATCCATTTCAGATTGGGCTTGGTGAATCCTTCCAGCTTTTGCTAATATCATCCCATTAAATAGAAGAATTATTAGTAAACTAAACTCAAAATTATTTAATATTGCATATATACTGCAACTAAAGATATATGAACCATAACAAATTCAATTAATTGGTTGGTGCAAAACTTGGATTAACATGAAGTGCCTATTGAACCTCGGGAAAATTAAAATATGTAGCACACATTCATCCATCTTCAATTCAACTTTCTATCAGTAACACACATTCCATCCAATTCAAATTTCTTCCTAACACTTATCTATGCACCAATTAGCTTACAACCAGACAAATTCTCCTCACTCAGTTTAAATTCCAACCCTATAACAAATAAAGTTGAACCAAATATTATAAAAAGTAAATATAAAACAAATCTAACAAGAATCAAAATCGAATTGTGAATTCAAGTCTCATTCAAATCTGAATAAAATTGAAATAAGTTTGTAAAATCAACGAATCTATAAAAATCTCACCGATTTAGCACGGCATAGGAGGTTGATAACTGAAGCAATGCTACGGAGGTGGTAGATGGTGATGAGATGAGGTTCTAAAATGAATATTTTTCTTGAAGGGATATTTTTTTATTTCAAGCTTGAAAATTTTGTATTAGGGTATTGACGGAAGACAAGGAAGCGGCGAGGAGAAAGGAAAATATTAAAAAGGAAGTGGTAAGGATTCACTGCTTCTAAAAATGTTTGGCGGATAACTATATTAGCGTTTAATTTTTTATTTTCTTTTATTATATGTGTCAACAGTTGCACTTTGTCATAAAACCTACTATCTATTGCAACTAATTATTGATTTTCTTGTAAATAAAGCCAGCAACTTTTTCAAGCTCCGTTGCATTGATCGCATGTAGTGTGCTATCGAATGAATCAAGCACAAGAAATCAACAATTCCATTCCTCCATCGATCGATCCTATTGGCTCATAAACAAGCTCTTAACAATGCAAACAAGAAGGAAATCATTAAGCTAATAACAAGTCACCACAACACAACGCATCAAAGTTAATTCATGAGAAGATCTTATGGAGTGGTACCAACACAAGCTTATGGATCATCACTGATCCATCACTACTGCTGACATGGCCATTTTTCTTCAAGTTTAACTGCTATAGGATAAGGGTATCATGGTGGAAATCATGGAGGAGCATTTCTTAGCAGCCTATAAATATAAATAGGAGGCTAGGGGCTCATTTTGGAGGATCTTTTTGCTTCCTTGTAACTTTTTCATAATTCTCTTATAACCCCCAATGGATCTCCACCGATCCATAAGAACTGTAATTCCAAAATAAAAAAATAATCAATAGGAACTCTAAGCGGACGTAGGCATCGGTTGGTTGAATAATTATAAATCTTATGTCTTGGTTTTACTCATTTTCCATTTATTTTTCTTCATTTGCTTCTCTTCCAAAATCTATTAGGTATTTGTATCAAATTTTGGTATGAACATTTTGGTGCTTTCACCAAGAACGTAATTCTCAGACTATTTGGATCCATCATCTACTATTAGATTGCCTAAATCCAAGATATCGATCCAAATTCTTTTTTAATCTTTTGAACTACTCAAATTTCCAAAAAGTCTACTAGAAGCTATTTAGAATGGCTCCTTTAAGATATCGATCCACCACTTCAAGAGTTGTTGAGGATGTTGAGAATATATATTCCTAACATGTTGAGGAGGTTGCATAACCAACTGCTATTAGGGGTCAGAACCCAACAGATGTGATTACATTTGACTGACATGATGAAACAGATGAACGATAAGATATAAGAGTGCCAATTGAATTGGCAAATGCAGTAGAGTTCGGAATTTTTGAATCAGTTGACTAACAACCATAGGAGAAGTAGGAGGGTTTTGACATCTTCTGGTTTGGAATCTGATAGTTCCTCATTATCGAAGTAAAGGAAGAGGGATAATGTAGAAGATGGTTAGAAAAGAGGCTAGAACATCGAAATAGAAGTCGGAACCTAATCGCGGTAAAGCTTTATGGATTGGTACTGATCCGTCAAGAGGGATCGGTAATGGACCATCAAAAGTAGGTTCAGGCAGTCGGCTTTTGAATAATGGTGCTAGTTTGGCTTCTGGTCACACCGTTGATGGCCAGAATGTTAAAGATCAGGTGGCCGTTGTGGATCTGCCATGAAGGGACTATGCACATAGAACTACTGAACGAATGGTTCTCTGGGAACCAGGCAAACCCAGGTATCGTGATACTAATGGAGTGCATTTGTTAAGCCAAATACTTAGGGTAGATCATGATTAACCCCATCTGGTAGATCTAGTAGAGCCGGATTTGGCCGATATGTTAGGGAGACTTATAAGTGAGAACCGACATCAGAGAAATGATGATTGGGGTTCCTCCCTAAGTCGAAATCCTTTCACAGAGGAGATCCTATGCCATAATGCCTAAGGGGTTTTGTGATGTCGACGCTGCCATTATACAATAGTAAAACAGATTTGAGGCAACATCTAATGAAATAGATTGGCACATGGATTCTTCCAGAGCTACTGACGCTGTGTGATGTCACTATTTCCCGATTTTCCTGAAAGGAGTGGTGATGATGTAGTTCACTCAATTGCCACCAAGATCTATATTGTCTTTCGAGCAATTGGCATGAAAATTCATTAGGCAATTCCATTTGCATTCCACTCATCCAAAGGACGCCATGTCATTATGCAGCCTTTCCAGGAGATGGGAGAGTCTTTGAAAGATTTCCAGCATAAGTTCAATGTCGTAGTGACCGAAGTGAGCAATGCTGAAGAAGATATTATGTTGATTCCATTAATTAGGGGGATCCATCCCAATACTACTTTCGAGAGGTGGTTGAAGATGAAACCCCCACCAACAATGGACGTGTTCTATAGAAAGGCGAGTCAATTCTTGCGCTTGGAAGAGGCAAGCACTACCGCTAGGAAAACTTATGTCAGGCAGTCGAAGGAGGTGACATAGAGTAACATCGTTATAAAGTAGTCCGAAGGGAATTCTAGCAGTGTAGATGTGAATATAAAGAATAAAAGCGGTGGATAGAGCAGAAGCAATATTTGGGCTAAAGACAAGAAAATAGATTTGAGGAGACGTCCCAGAATCCCAAAATACTTGATTGAGAGCACATAACTCATGGTACCAAGCAATATAGGAAGCTGACTCCAAGAGAGTCGACTGAGAAAGAGGAAAAGTCAGGCAAGTTTGTCAATTTTATAAAACACACGGTCACAACACGAATGAATGCGGACATTTGCGCGATGTGATCGAGGCTTTGTTTCAGAAGAAAAAGCTATAGCTGTTTGTGAATGCCTAGTAGGATGGCGAGTAGGAACTTTCAAAAAACCAACATGGGTAAATCGAGCCTCGTATTGATGAGCCTAGGTGCCTTGACAAACGTTTTTTGTTTGATAATTTCATTGGTGGACTGCATCCAGCCGTGAAGAGCTGGAATGTAATGGAGAGGTATGTAAATGCATTGAAACATGCAGTGAATGCGAGCGGCTTTGCCGTCGAAGATGGTGCTCCGGCAAAGCAACCTAGGATTATAACAAATGACATTATATTTAGAAGTAGAGATGTTGATAAGGTGGAAGCCCCGATTATTGATCCATTGGTGATTTCAGCCATGATTTGCCCCACAATTATGAGAAAGGTGCTGGTTGACTATGGGAGCTCGGTTAACATTTTGTTTTAGAATACCTATGATCAGATTCTTCTAAAGGGAAAAGACTTAAATCCATGTAAATCTTGAATCCAGGGATTTAATAGGACTGCTATTGAGCTAGTGGGATATGTGGATTTGGCGATAGTGGTTGGAGCGGGAGACCACAAGAGAGTGCGGATTGTGCCTTTTTGTTGTTCTAAATATTTATTCCGTGCATAATGCCTTTTTGGGCCGACTGGCCCCTACTGATTTTGAGTAGCCATAGCTCTTTAGTGCCTGACGATGAAGTTCTCTATAGAGAACATTGTGGGAATTGTGCAAGGTGATCAGGGACTTGACCAGCAATGTTATGTCACTGAGCTGAAAGAGGCAAAGCGAAGAGAGAAAGGAAATGATGTGGAGAGGACTCTCCAAATCAGAGCTTTAGATGAATAGCAACCACTGCCTTAACCCTGGCTTGGGTAACACAGTCAGTTCCATAAGGATATGGATCCACGGAAATAGTCGATGATTGCAAGGGGCCTCCTACAGAGTTGACAATCAACATCCTAGTTAGTTAGGATGGTCCTATGTGGGTCCTGAAGATTGGATCTCATTTCGACACAAGGATGATGAAAGATTTGACTGATTTTCTCTAGGAAAACCTGAATATTTTTGCCTGGAGCATTCTAACATGTGTGGAATGTTTCCAAAGATAGCATGGCACACATTAAATGTGAATCTCAAATATGTTGATATGAAAAAGAAGCGTTGTAGCCTGGGTTTGGAGAGATCTATTGCACTGAAAAACGAGGTGGATAAGCTAAAGAACAACAGCTTCATCCATGATACTCTGTACCCGGAATGGGTTTCCATTCCCATCTTAGTGAAGAAGTAAAATGGGAAGTGAAGAACATGCGTTGACTATTCTGATTTGAATAAGGTATGTCCAAAAGACAGCTTTCCGTTACCGATGATCGAACAATTAGTCAACTCAACCATCAGTCACGAACTATTATCATTTATGGATGCCTACCTTGGCTACAACTAGATTCCAATGCAGGTCCCAAATCAAGAACACGCCAGTTTTATAACTTATCTTAGACTGTAGTATCATCTTGTCAAGCCTGTCGATTTGAAAAATGCCAGAGCAACTTACCAAAGGCTAGTGAATTCAATGTTTAAGGGAAAATTGGGCATTCTATGGAAGTCTATGTGGATGATATGCTTATGAAGTCACGATGATCAACGAGCCATGTTGATGATTTGGCGGAGAAGTTTATCGAGCTCCATAAGTATGGCATGAAGCTCAATCCATTAAAATGTTCATCTGGTGTTGCATTCGAGAAATTCTTGGGTTTCATAGTGAACTCAAGAGGAATAGAAGCTAATTCAAAGAAGATTCATGCACTAAGGGACGTAGAGGCCCCAAGTCAATCAAGGAAGTTCAAAGTTTGAATAGGATAGTCGTTGTATTGAGTCGCTTCATCTCTAGAGCTACCTATAAGTGTATCCCTTTCTTCGATGTCATCAAGAAAGGGACAATACGATGGTTGTCCTACACCTTTGATTCCATATAGACCTGAAAAGAGCGTTGTGGGGGTACCCGGCCGATGTAGAACTGTAGCCAAGGTTTAAAAGAAATAAAATCCAACACAGAATCTATAGAATATCTCAAAGCGCACATATAAAAATATAATATAACAACATAGGTGTAAAAAAGATGAGATGGTGATATAATAAAATGAATCATAAGTAAGAACAAAGTGCATCGGGTTCATAGACTACACAGAAACTGAAATATAGAGTTTATACATCTCATAACTCCAAAAATAAACTCTAAAACTATCTCTAATAATACAAGTACTGATAGCTCCATAGTACTACACAACGAAATATAAGAAATAGCAAGCTCCATGTATAGATATATAAAAACGTAGTCTCTTTCTCGTACTCCATACAACTCCATGCGCTATCCAGATCTATTATCCCTAATCTACTCATTTAAGAGTACCCAAAGTAATAAGAAGCAAAGCATAAAACTTCGAGCCAAACAACAGTCTGGTGCGAGCGATAACATCATCTCGAAAACACTATAAAATCGTATATAGTAATATGGACATAAGATATGTAGAACCATATTTGACATGTCCCTGCATCCAAAGAGTTAGCATATAACAATCTATATATGCTAGTCTACTATTAAAGTCATATAAATGTACTACAATCGAAGAACAACGCCAATGCCTAGGTATACAATTGAAACTATCTACTTCACGTTACATCCTATAGTGACAAACAACCATGACAAACATAGTATCCATCAAACATTCCTCACCATCACTCATGTGCATTGGGTATATGATAACCCATATGGCACAATCGCAAACCAGGGATCCATCGTTATCTCAGCTTCATTGGTGCTCAAATCTATGCTATATTGCAAAGCTAGGAACTAAGCTCACACCGCAAAAGCCCAGAGTAATTGAATATCGCAAGATCCAAACACATCGCAAATCTAGGTAGACATCCCTAAACATAACCGATTATACCAAAAAGTACACCAAACAATAATACCGAAGACAATAATGTTCAAATCTAGGAATCTAATGTTTAGAACAAGCATACTGAAGACAATAATGTTCAAAACGAAGACAACTGACATGCACTTGAAGACAATTCAATGCAGATTGAAGAAAATTTTGAAGGTAACAATCATCAAAAAGAAGACAATCCACATGCATTCGAAGACAATGAAACACAAAATGAACAAAGTTTGGAAGCCATGATGTAAAACGATGGATCTATTCAAGATCTAGATGCAAATCTACTAAGGAAAGGAAAATCT
The DNA here is from genome assembly GCA_030765085.1 of Allium cepa. Classification (NCBI taxonomy): domain Eukaryota; kingdom Viridiplantae; phylum Streptophyta; class Magnoliopsida; order Asparagales; family Amaryllidaceae; genus Allium; species Allium cepa. The sequence goes on from CM060943.1 coordinate 739,814,416, forward strand.
AAAGGTCCTACTAAAATAAAGAAACTTCCCTCAAATTTCACAAATCAGATTGAAGTTGAATTTGATGCATAGGCCAAACCAGTAGGTGAAGGATCATTCTTCTTATCTTCTTATCTTGAGCCACTCGTACAAGAGCGTGTTCCGGTTACGCTTAATAATTAAAGACATCTAGGTGATGATTTGAAAGCTTTTCTATGGAAATCCTTTAGGTAATGTAATTCATAAGTGACTTAAAAAATCAATATGATTCAGTTTTATTTTATATTAAAATTTATTGATACGAAATAGTTAGGTCATAACGATTTTGTTAGCAGTAACTTGTATTATGTTGCATATAATTTTATATTGTAGAGAAAAATGAGAGCAACATATGGATTTTTATTTATTGAAATGTAGCCCATCAGTAAATGAACAGAGTTACATAGTTAGTATTTAACGTTATGTGTAACAACCATGCGGTAATATTATACTAGTTTAATTAAAATATAAGTGTTTGAATTTGATTTTTGATATTTTCTATTATTGGAATCAAATTATAATTCAATTATAGTCTATGTAATAAAGGATATTATTATAGTAAAATTTAATCAGTTAATAAATTTCGTTTTTGATAATATATTAAAATCGAAATAATATGTTGTAGTAAATATGAAGTATTCTAAAGTGTAGATAATTTTATATAATTGGAATAGTTCGAAATAAAATTCAATTGGGTTAATATATTGAAAATTAAATAGAGTATAGAATATACTAAATTGAATATGATTGTCTAGTTATCAAAATATATTTTGTAAAACAAAGTGTAGATCGACTTAAACTAGATTGAATTATATTTGCAAATAGATAAATGATAGAGATTGTTATTAAATTCAATTGAAGAAAAAAATTAATCTCAAAACAAAGTTCATAAGCAACCTAAGCCGTTTAAATAACCATACCCATTTCTTCTTACATAGGCTTAGCTAATAAACTCCCGTTCCATTTTATTTTGCCCTTACATTACTTGTCCACAAAATCAATTCTTCGATCAAAAAAAACATGTCCTTGGCTGACGTGAATGAAAGAGACATCATAGAGGAGATGTGGGCTTGGTGAGCCAAGTAAGTGATTGGGCGACATGGAGGGACGCACAAGACGATGGTTGTGGCCGGAGGCATGAAGGCTCGTGAACATGGATTCGACTCTCTTGTGGCATTGGAGGTATTGGAGTGGGTGTGACGAGCGAAGCTCAGGCGTTCATGTGCTAGGGTTAGCGGTATAGTGGATGTCATAGGTGGAGGCTTTGGGAATTGGTGTTTGTCAATGGCAGCTAGGGTTTGGGATATCGATGGCCATCAATGGAATATACGGCCAGCATTGGTTAAGGTGAGTTATTTTATAACTTACACATCTATATTTGAATAATTATACCTTTCTCTTGTCTGATTGTGTATTTCATAAATCTTTGGTTGGGATTGAATGAAATAATTGAACTATAATTGCATGTTATGGTTTCAGTTGGATTGGTGTTCGAATTGGATGAATTTTATATTTGGAATGCTGAATTCAATTCAATTGTTGATATGAAATAGCATGTATTCTGAAACCCATTAAAATGCAATTCGTCTTGCAGTTAGAATATAGAATACTTGCGTATTTTTTGCAATCGGTTTTATCGAAAACAATTATGATCGTTAAATAATTCTATATTCTGGAATTATATTTTATAGAGCGATGTTAGCTCTGGAAGTTACAATTTCAATGGGTTAATTACATTGAACTTTTTAAATATGGTTAAAGGGTTGTAAAAGTAAGATATTATCTATTTTGATCCTTGTTAAAAATTTAATATATAGAATATAGTTAAATTATACTATTTCAGATTTTCAGTAGTAATCGACTATTTTGAGTTAAAATTCTTTTAAATGTTATTTAAAGAAATATATCTATTTGTAGAAATAAAGCTTTGTTTTAAAATGAATTTAACTAAGATTTTCAAGTTTACAGATAGGTTATGGTTTTAAAGTGTTTATGAAGTAGTATTATATATATATATATATATATATATTTGAAATAAAGTGAATTATCAATTATGAAAATATTGTTTTGATTCAAAGACCTAATAAAGTAATTTTATTTTTAAGACTTAAAATTTTGTAACTCTTTTCTTTATATATATGTAGATGTGTGTGTGTGTGTGTGTGTGTGTGTGTGTGTGTGTGTAAGTTATTGGATTTTGAAAGTCATAAACGTGAAAGTAAAGTATATATAAAGCAATTTGGGAATCATTCCTTTATGATAAAATCATATTACTTACTTTCAAACAATAATCTTTTTTTTTGAAATGGTACTTAGATATAACATGTCTCTAGGACAACAAATCACAACTCACGTGTCAATATATGTTCAAATCACGCTATGCGAGTTTCGAACTTGTGACCTCTCGCACCAAAGTCGGATCACTTGACCACTAGGCCAATAGTGCTTGTCACAATAACCTATTATTAACCAGTATTGTTTGGCTTTTTTCTATATGTATATACCATATTGATATTTCTTTGGTGATTTCAAAACCATTGCTTTCGAGCAATCAATGCTTTTATTTATATTCTATTGAATTTCATGATTTTCTATAAATAAGGAATTTTAATAAACAATTGAATTGTCAGATTGGTATGGGACTTTTTGTATAATTATTTTGTTTATTACTATAATTTGTTAAATAAAGTTTGACTGAAAATTACTAGCTTTTAATAAATACTTGAATTTACTTTTTGGTATGGGACAGTTCGCTGAATTCTTATAATTACTAGAGTGGCAGTAATTAACACTTTAGAGTTGTATGTCTTGGAGTGTTCGGATTTTTAGTATGCTGATAGGATCCTAAGAGACAATGACTCATTTTTCATCGACCAGAGAGTCGATACATTTTTTAAGATTTGGGTAGGCGGTGTGATGTCCCGGGGATTTAAGCAATACTTATTTAATAATTTCATTAATAATTATTTTAAGATGTCAAATATTGATATAATAATTTAATTCAAACAGAAATTATCTTTTGAAGATTAATTATTATTTAATTTGATAAATGATATTTATAATGATGATAGTAATAATAACTTTTAGGAATTTTATTCTTTTCAAATGTTAAAAATATATAAGTAATAAAATTATCTTTCTAAACTGATTTAAAGATATTTATTTATAATGTATATATGTGTTTACATTGCAAATAGGAATTTTGATTTTTAATTTAAATTTTTATAAAGAATATTTTCCGATTTATTTTATATATAAGATGTATAATTTATGAATTGATTAAATTGATTTAAAATCAGTATTGAAAACTTTTCAAAAGTTTTTTTTAAAAGTCTATCTTATATTTTCATAGAAATATAAGTAAATATTTATTTTGTTTATAAATATATAATAGTTTGTTTAAAAATAAAATAGTTTAATTTTGTATTTTATAATAAAAGTTTATTTTGTTTTATTTTAAGAATTGCTTTTCTTTTGAAATAAGATTTAGTTTATTTATATTAAAGTATAATATTTTGATTTGAAAACTTTTGAATAAAATTGAATTTAACGTTTCTTTTCTTTTTAAAATTTTCTCTTTTGAAAAGTTTAGCTTTAAAAATATTATTTTGAAAACATTCAAATAAACATTTAATTTGTGTATAATTTTATAAAGAAGGTTTGTATGTAAGCATGTAAAAACTAAATGTAATTAAACATTTGAAACATGATTAACTAAGTAAGAAATGAACTTAAAAACCTTTATAAAATTTAGAAATTTCCTTTTATTATAAAATTGAATATGTGTCAAACACTTAACACATAGAAAGACACTTGTAAACTATTTGTTTTACTTAAGTAACAAGTGGCAATGTAGTTTATTTTTGAAAATAATTAATATAGATAAGTAAAATTAGTAATGAATTTTTGTTAAAACCATTTTTTTTCAAATAAGAAACTAAAAATCAGATTTTAGATGAAATTTGCAAAACCCATTTCTTGTTCAAAATCAAAACCCAAATTCAATCTAAAATCTGCAAACCAGATCTGCAAAACCCAGATTTTTCAACTTGAAAACAGTAGAATCAACATCACCCAGCAAACACTGTTTTTAAATCTACTTCAGCAAAACAGATTCAGATCTGTTTCAAGAAAACGAAAATGCAGTTTAATATTCAACTTCAAAATCAGGAAAATCAACTTCAAACTAGCAATTGCAAGCCCAGATTTCAGCTTAGGTTCCTGGAATATGTGATGCAACTCTGAGATTATTCTCTGCATCTTCCAATTAATATGTGAGTAAGCTTCTTTAAAAACAGCTTTCCTTTTTAAATCAAAGTTTAACAAAATTAATAGAACTCAAGTTCTAATTCACATAAATCAGAAACTGCTCTATTTCTTTTGTTTAGAACTGTTTAACCTCAAAATGCTAAAGTTATGTTAGCTGTGCATGTGAGTTGATATCAATAAGCAAGTTTATATGACTGTTTTATGATGATATTCTATATATATATATATATATATATATATATATATATATGAATACTCATATATGTGTTACTAGATACCTGTTTCTGCCTTTCAAAACTAAGAATCCTTAAATAAAATCCATCTTCTCCAGCTTGTATCTCTGTTTAAATTTGTCTTGTGAACAAAATGTGTTTGTTTGGTATAGATTGAGATTTTTAAATTATAATTTAGTTTAAATCAATCTGTTGCCTCTGTAAACAAAAAAAATCGGTTATCATTAAAATAGAAACATATACCAAACATCTTAAATAAATAAAGCAGTTTTGCATCTTGAATGCATGTTTGAAAACATGAACTTAAAAACAAAATATCACATTTCAAAAAAAAATCTGTAGAGTTAGTATCTCTGTTATGAGCAAAATTTGGGTTTTTGGATCTATCTGATCATCTCGTGTGTTTTTGGAGGTTGTAATGTTTCCTGAGGGTAGTGAGTAGATGAATGAGTAGGAGAAAATTTTCTGTTATGTTGATAGTGGTGGTTGGCGACAGCGGTGGCAAATTTTGAAGTTCTAATCCCTAGTTCTGATGGTCGTAGTTTAGGTAGCTGTTTGTTTCCTGTGATGTATCGAGTGAGGTAGGGGTTTAGGAAGCTGTAGAGGGGAGGATGAGGGAGCTATGGCCGAAGTCGCATCGATCATGATGGTTGGAGTTAGGTTTTCTTGTCGTTGACAGGTTTGAAGTGTGCAGTATTAAGATTTTCAGGTTGCATTGTTAACTCGATTTTGATTCGAGCTGCTGTGGGGAGTTTGGTGACCGTGACCATGTTTGGGGGTTAGACGGTGACTTGTTGGAGTTGGTCAGGGTGGTTGAAGGTCGCCAAAGTGTCGGTGCATATGCACCCTGCATAATTGTTTCTGGTGAACTTTTGCTTGGTTGGTGCAAGCAGATGACTCGGGTATTACTCGGGTGAAATGGGTTGTTGACTCGGGGCTAGGGCCTTGAGAACTCGAAGTAAATTTTTGAGTGCTCGGGTTAGTGTTTGGTTTCAGGTTGTAAACCTGAAATTAGCAGTTTTTATTTTTTTTAAGGTGGAATTTAAATTTGAGTATAATTTCAATTTGGGTTTTCAAAATGCAAAGTTTAAAATCTTAATTCAGATGAACTTTTGAATTCAAAGTTTTAAATTGAGCAAGATTTACATTAAGTTTAAAATCAGGTTTAATTACAGTTTTCAGGTTACTTGAATCCAGTTTAAATTTATACAGTTTTGTAAACTTTAAAATGTTGATCAAATTTCAATGTTTAAAGTAAATTTTAAAGATGAATTTGATTTCAGATAAATGTTTAAACTTGAAGATTTCTTTCTTTAATATTTGAAAAAAAGTTTGAAATGTTTAACTTGAAATTTGAGAAGTTTTAAATAGTCAATTTATTTTAAAGACTTGATTTCTTTAATAAATTTAAGTAAATTTGGATTTAAAATTTGCTTACATAAGTAATAAATGTTTTCACTTTCATTTTAAAGTTATAATTTATTTAAATTTGAATAATGCTTAAATAGTAAAACATTTTGAAATCTTAAAGTTTAAAATGAAATTTGAATTTAATTTAGAGATGTATTATTTAAAATACATTTTGAATGTTAATGAAATCGGTAATAATTGAATAAATTATCTTAGGATAATTAAGATAATAAAAGAATTTAATTAAGAAATATATTTATTTGATTTTAAATAATGATTTAGAATTAATTTAATTTGAAATGATTAATGATGATTAATCCAAGATAATTTTCTTAAGGAAAAAATTTAAGGAATATTAATAATTAATAATGATAATTGTCAAAGGATAATTACGTAATTAATTAATATGATTAATATGATTAAAATTTTGATAATTAATTAGATTAATTAATTTAAGGTAATTAGTTTTAAATTGTTAAGTCTAATTACTTAAAAGTAATTAAAGAATTAATTACTTATTGTAATTAATTTTGAAAATGAGATTTGTTTAAGTTAACTAATTTAGATTAATTAATTTAAGTAAATCATATGATGGTTTAATAAGTGTAATTAATTAACATAATTAATGGAGCAGGATTACTTAGAGAAGCAATAAGTGATAATTACTGGAATGTAATTGATAAAGTTGATTCTTTTAAAGTAATTTTGGTAATTATTTTTGTAATTAATCAAGGGATTAATTAATGGAGATAATTAATTGTGAAGAAAATTAATTTGTTAATGAGAAATTAAGGGCAGTTATTTACTGGTTTAATATTAATCAAAGGTGATTAATAATTGTATTTTAAGTTTAGATTAATTACTAAATGTAATTAATTTTAAATAAAGTTATTAATTTAAATTAGAAATCATTAATTATTATAATTAATGATGTAATTAAGGATTGTTTAATTAAGTAATAATTAATTATTAAGTGATTAATTAATGTAATTAATAAAGGATAAATGTAATTAATTATAGTTAATTAATGAAGTAACTAAATGTTAATTACTTATGATTAAAGTTAATTAATTTTGTAAAAATTAATTAAAGACTATTTACTTATTGTAATAAGTAAATGATTAATCAAAGGTGTTTAATCAAGTTAAATATTCAAAGAATGATTAATTAACTAGGTTGATTAATAATTGGATATTAAGCAGGATTTATAAATGTGGTAATTAATTTAATTTATTTTAAATTAATTAGAGATAGAAGTAGTTAATTTAGTTCATTTTAAATTAATTATAGATGATGGTTAATAAATCTTTGCTTATGGATGATATTGATTTAATGGGTGTGATCTCAGTAATGTGATGAGTTGTATCTGTATGATATGGATGTTTGGTTAAAGTATGATGGTTTGTGATGGATTATATGAGTATGATGATTATCTGTTTATAATGTTGATACAGATTACCTGTTTATGATGGGGATGTGATTATCTATTGTGATATGTAGTTTATCTATCTGTGTGAAATGGATTATAATGAAATGAGTTAATTATTTAAAACCCTTAAGTACAACTTGGACATTAAAATGGCGTTTGAATTTCGGTGAGACCGGGATCGGATTTTCATATTTGGATATCCGAAAACCACATCGATTCCAATTAAACGTTAGGTCGTTAATCCAAGTGGAGCAAGTGAAGACTCGAGGTGTAAGAACTATACGTCAGTATAACTCTGTGGGTGATTCCGTAATGAGTTTGACGGAATAGTACTTATAGGTTCGAGATGGTGATTTAGAGTGCAAGGGCTATGGTCGTTGACTTTTAGGGTGATTCCAAAATGAGTGCAACGAGATAGTTCCTTCGGTTTCGTTCGAACCCGGAATGAACTTGTATGGATTGAATGCTTTCAGAACATCGTCAGGTGGACGATGAGCATTCTAAGATTGATATGATCTATAAAGGTAATCGTAGCCTCAAGCTTCATCAACCGGGAATGGCTAAAACAAGAGAGGTGCAGCAACGCTTCGTGGGTAGCCCCCACTGGAGAGCGAGATTTACCCCTGTCTGGATGTCCCTTTTTATTTCGGCTGTGTGGGGAGATTGCTAGCTAGAATCGCCGGGGTAGTCTTGTTCGGAATTGTTCAGTAAGGAATGGTTCCGGCCTTGTGTTGCAGGGGAGTGGGCGTACTCCTCGGTACGGTGATCTAGGCCACGTACTGTGACGGGCGGTACCCCAGTAGCCCTGCCACTGATGGAATCCAAAATCCAATAAGTGCCCGTATGGTTTTGATTGTGCCCAACTATGTTGGAAAGTGAGATGTAAGCATTCCAGCTATTTCTGTATTTTATTTTGAAAACCCTAGACACTATTATAATTCACTGGATTTCCTATCAAATGTTTTGGTTAGCGTAAGGTAAAAACTTTTCCATGTTTATGTGTGGAAAGTCTTACGTGATACCTTTTCTTTTCAAAGGATTTTCAAAGTTAAGCAACCTTTAAACCGTTTACTCACACCAGACCCCTGTCTGACCCGAGTGTTTATTTTCTGTTTTATTAAACTCTTGGGTACTCATATTACGTATGAGTAGTCAAGTGTTTCAGGATTGCTTTGACGAATTTCTGAAGGAGATATGGAGCAGGAGGCTTCGACGAGTAGATGTATATGGTGGTTCCGCTGTGTTTGAGTTGTATCTGTTTTCTCTGATGTACTTGAATTGTAATTGCTAGACAGGAGTTTATAACTGTCTGGTTTGTGTTGTATTAGCTGTAAAACTCTGAGGTATATGATACTATGTAAAGTTTTTGTGATATAATATAATTTATTCGTTCCGCTGTGAGAATCTGATGTTGTCTGTTTTTTCTTTTCTTTCTTTTCTCTTTTCTATCCATTTCTTTCTTCTTAATGATGCGTCTTTCTTTGGAATGAAAGCCGGGTCGTTGCAGGCGGACCTATTTCTCAAGGTTAGGTATGTTCTGGTATGACATAACTGTCCTTTTTATTATTTGGACAGATGTTATATTGCATCCATATCAGTTTATTTTGAGTGGACCATGTTTACTTATTTCTTAGGGTTAGGTAAATTCACATAGCTAGTCTATTTCTTGGGGTTAGACTATATCCTATTTCTTGTGGTTAGGTATGTGGCGGGGTCTATTTCTTAGGTTTAGACTTCGTGTCGCACTATTTTAGAATGATAGTTTACTACCATTATTATTTCATTATCGATGATTAATTTCTTCAGAAATTTTTAGTATGGATATACGGTATCCTTTGTGACTCTGAGGAATTTTGAATTGGTTATCACCATATTTTGAGATGACAGTCCATTGGAGACTTGAAATGAATTTATGAAATGGTGATTTTTTAGATATGCCTTATTTGGGTATATGCTTTGGGCATATTTTATTCGTGACTTAATTGGTTATTGTTAAGTCATAATTGTGATATCTGTATCTATTGGTTTGATATGCCTTTTATGGATTTTTGGGTCTTAGACAAATTTTGAGATGACTTACTTTAGAGTTAAGTCATTTATGGATTTATAAAGTGGTGAATTTAATTAATATACCTTATTATGATTGTTTGTTCGACATATTTTAATATGGCTTATTATTTGAAGTCATATAGTTATGATATTGGTATCTCACCTTTTTATTTAGATATAGTTCAATAATATTCGGATCAGGCCAAGAGTTTACAGGTATAAGGACTCATTGACTCTTGGATTTTGGGTTAGCTTTAGAGTGGACTATTTTGACAGTTTCGGATTACATTATCATTATGTGTATTGATATTTAGTAGTAATTATGTCATGTAGATTATTTAGTAGTCATTTTGTACTTGATATAGTGTATGAGATATGATGTGCATTACAGTGAGTCTTGTATTGGCATTTTGTAGACTCACATCTTATTATGAAATATGTTGTACATTAGTCCGTTGTAATATGTGACTTTGATTCTGATTTATCCATATTATATACTATTCTGAATATTTTTAATCAGTGTGTCGATTACTTTGTATTAATACTACACACGTCAAATTTTCAGTTCAAATCCTCAAAAAGGTAAGTAAGACATATAGTGCTAGTATAAAGATATATTCACATTCGATCACCCATAACCAACCATATTCTCCAAATTAGAGATGACACTACTTGTAATGTTCTTTACTAAATTAGGCATAGCTGTGGGGTCGTAAGAACTTGATGTCAGAGCTGGATTCAGAACATTATAGAATATAAATTGTACAGAGTCGAAATCTAAACCTAAATGACCTAGAGTCCTGTCCCTTGAGTTTGTGGTAGTTAGTAATTTAATTAACTATTAGGAATAGGAATATAAATGATTATTATTGGGAACAATCATTAGGACGTATTTGAAAATTTTTTGAATTAAACAAATTATTATTATGAAAATGATTTGTAAACTTGGAACTACTTTTTTAAAGAGTGAAATTGATTAGATGGCATAAATGAGAACTGAGATGGCTTAGAATTATATTGTTGTGTCTTGATCTATTAATGATCAGAGTTGCGCAGCGGAAGCTGGAAGATAGCTTTCCGCTGAAGGTGATTGTTTGTTTGTTTAATTGAAATGTATGTTGTTTGCATCAATATTTGTTTTATTATGCTTAGTTTAAAATGTGGAATTGAATGAGACGTTATCACTCTAAGAAATTATAAACCCATTTGAAGCTGGACAAACCCAAGTATTAATAAAAGATAACGGGTTCTATGAAATAGAATCGCTAGGACAAAATATAAATATCTTAGCAATTAATAGTTATGAAATATAGAATGATAAATAATATGTATCTAATTAAAATTTTAATTTGAAAATATGCTTAACAAATTAAAATAAGATATAATGAAATTTGATTTGTTGAAGGATGCTTGATTGTTTAAAATTGTAAGTGATTGTGCAAAGCTAATACTAAATAGGAATCCCTATTTAGAGTTGAAAACTGCTCAATAACAACAATTAGGACTTACGGTGTTTTCAGTAGTGGAGTTACCATAATAAACATTGAAAATTGACATTTAGATTAAATGAAATGTTAGTTCATATGTATGGCTAATTTAACGTTAAGACGAACTGAAAATTTGATGTTTGCTTGAGGTATAAATTGATGTGTACAATGGAATTGTTATCAGTAAATTACTAATTCTATGATACCATTAAGATTGGTTGAAAGAATTTTAATAAAAGCAAGCATCTGCTTGGATTAAAATCTTTTTGATATTTGATACACATATATATGGAATTTGATTATGTTTATTATTGTTATTTTTGAAATTGTACGTAGATATAACATGTCACTGGGACAACAAACTACAAATCATGTGTCAATAAATGTTCAAATCACACTACTCAAGTTTCAAACTTGTGACCTCTCACACCAAAGTTGAATCACTTAACCGCTGGAACAATAGTGCTTGTCAATTTGATTATGTTCATTATCGGCAAACGAATATTTGAATATACATAAGGTATTAAAAGATATTGTATATCATAAAAAAATAAAAAATAAATAAAAAATTTGTGTTGAATTGTCCGTTGAGTGCTTTAAGGATTCTGATCGATGCACCTGATTAATGTTATCGATAAGGATTCTTAAACACAAATGCGAGACATTTAGACAGAGTGTTTTAGACAATAATATGTTTTTGGTAATAATACTTTGTAACTATATAATATTTTTAAAATAAATAGAATTTTGAAGTAAGTTAAATATTATATATATTAAAATGAATGGTTTGGAAGGACTGTTTTGAGGAAATAAAATAATAATATTTTATAAAAGTGTGCAAATTATATTTTTGAAGGAGATGCCTTGAGTTATTTTGATAAATAAAATATTTAAAATAAGAGTAGGATTTTAATTTGGCAGTTTTAAAATCTTATATATATGCATTTACAAAGATGTATGTTGAATAAACTAGGTGTGGTACTTCAAAATGATTATGAATATTATATTGTGGTTGTTATAGCTGTTAGGATTTTTATTTATATAAATTTCCAATTTAGTAAGAGTTTGAAATGAAACTAGATTTCAATTACAATTGTAATAAGTTATTAATTATCGAATACTTTGATTTTGTCGATAATTTTTTTTTCAAATATGACTTTGCAAAATAAGTGAGAATTAAAGGTACTTTATAGCAAAGATAAGAGATGGAATTCTTTTTGGTCACGTGTACACATAAAAGGAGCCGTAAATCTATTTTGTAGAAAATGATTTATCTGTTAATGAAAGCTTAGACCATCTTTTTAGCTATTATAAAGAAGGTGGTCACCAAGAAATATAACAGGGCTAATGAGATACGATCGCTTACATTGATGGGTTTATTATCGGAAAAAATTAAGACATGGGAGTTCTAATGGCTTTCATATATTTGACATAATTCATCATCAACTACTAAATGAAACAACATAGCTAAATCCAAATGTTACATTTCGAAGGTCATAAATCCTCATATATTTGTTCAAATTCAAGTTGGAAAGGTTTTGCCGAATTTCCTAAACTTAAAAAATGCATGCTGATTGATTCTTATGCTTTGAAAAATGAGCCAAAATAATGAAACACGATATTCTTTCGTGCATGAATGCCAGTTGCAATTGAGATGTAACTTCCGAAGCATATTTGTACTCACACTTCCTATAGTTGCCAAATGAATTACAAGCTCCCAGGATCAATATAAAGCAACCAGTAATGCAAAATAGGAACGTTCACCCAAGATGCAAGATTTCACATTCTTGAAGAAAAAAAACCGGCAGCTAGAAATATAGTATAAAGAATTCAAAATCTAATTGAACCATTTAGTACTCAAAATTTTGTTCACAAGCATTAACTACAAATATACTGTTACTTTCATGTAAACATTTTCTCAATATTTATACATCAGTATTAATAAGTGTTCGTTAAAAATAATAAATAATAATATTAGTAATAACTATTTGTACATTATCCTTTTATTTTCACCTACTGAATAAGGTTCACAATAATATTTTCATTGCATTGCTTTTACATTATTGGCTATTTTCAAAGCATATGCAGCAAAAAAGTTTGTACTACCTATAAGGCAGCAATAGGCTGCTGCAGCAGCGCATCTTTTTTTTTTTAAATGGTACTTTATATACAACAAATCATTGTGACAACATATCACATGTCAATAAACGTTCGAATCACGCTAGGCAAGTTTCAAACTTGTGACCTCTCACACCAAAGCCACATCACTTAACCACTGGGACAATGGTGCTTGTCGCAGCAGCGCATCTTTGGTCATTGAAGTTTTTGCTTTTTATGTTAAATTGATCATCTATTAGTTTTTCATACATAACCACCCTATATATTATTACAGTAGGTACCTTCCGTTAGTTATATGTTATATATTATAACTATAACATCTTAGTCCAAAGGGTTGTTTACAATATTGATAATGGTCTTTGTTGGTATTGACATCCGACTCATAAATTTCATTACTTGGATTTTTAATTTGACTATATCATAAATGAGTGCTGACACACTCTCTCTCAGTTTGATCATTGATCTTTCAAAAAAAACCTTAACCGGTTGTCTAATAGAGTTTGCACATGGACACTTAAACTTGTACATACATTTAAATATCTCCTTTTATGAAACGTCTTGTGATAAAATGCCATTTAATTTTAACCAATAAAATTATAACAAGAACGATATACAATGATTACTTAAGTAGTTTCAAATTAAGTTTAAACTTTGATTAGCTTCTTAAATTTGTTTATGGAAGTGATACTACTTAAATCTTATGCTTAGTTTAGCTTCTCATGGTTAAAACTATTGACATCTTCAAATTTGCAGTCGTTATTGTAATCGTTTAACTAAATGTAAATTGCTATTAATTTATATTCCTTAAATCTTTGATTTTGTTAACTGGGTTAAGGAGTTCAATGTTTTATTTATATATATATTTTGTAACGACCAATAAATTTTGATATTAAAACTATTAAATTAAATAAGATTTTGAAATTTAATATTATGAGAAATTAAAATTTATGATTTATTATTGAGGAAATAAATAGAATATGATTTAATAATGTTGTTTGAATGCTATTGATAACCATTTAATGTAATTTCAATCAATTGTAATAAATTATAGGTTAATTTGGTTATAATTTTAAATAATGAAAATAATTAATTGATGTATGTAATTGAGAGATTGCATGTAATTGATTGAAATTGATTAATATATAATGAAATCAATGATGCGGTAAGCAGTTATAATCTTTATTTATGAACAATAAATTTATAAATGTGATAAAATTACTTAAAAGTAACAATTGTTCATTTATCATCTCATTATTTAATATGTTTGGAATTAATTTGAAAATCAACAAAAATTTATGTAATTAAGTATTGCAGTTAATATGGTAAAAGATGTTAACAGTAAAATAATGAATGTAATAAAATGTAAAATTATGTTAATACAATTCATAGGGTATTGTTGATTGAATGATAGGGATGATAACATAGGTTTGAATGTAATTGAATGAGAATTGGATGCGTAGTTAATGGCATGAATTAGGTAATAAATGAAATTATAAGCAACGATAAAATGTATATTTATTTAAGGAAAATAAAATACATGCTTTAAATGGTAACATACCAAGTTGATTTCAAATAATGGAACGAGGTAAAACAATTAATTGGTAAGTGATGGATGTCTTTTGTTAATGTAATAAACGTTACAACTGTTTAATAACAACAATAGTAGTTACAAATATGTTAGTAACAATAAATTGGAAATTTATAATCATAATTTAATTTGAAATATATATATTGAATGATTGGCATTTACTTTCAAATATGATAAGGGGAAATATTGTATTAATTTATATTACATCTTTTAACTAAGGTAAAGTGCAATGATCCGTACTTTTAACAACTTTAAAACGGCGTATTTTGAACTGAAATGAAAAATTAAATTTGAAAAAAATTTGAATTTGTGATGTTAAGTGTTTTATTTGATCAAATTTAATAGAATAAAATTTCTTTGTGAAATTTCAAATTTTGTTCAAACTTAGTCAAGTTTGACTTTTGTTGGAAAATTTAAGTTTGAATTTTAAAATTTTATTCTTTTTATATGATATATACTGAATTCTAATCTCCTTTCCATTTTTCATTTTCTCAAAATCAAATTCTTATTGCTCTAAAAATATAAATTACTATAAAAAATTGACAAAAATTTGCAGTTTATATTTGTATTTTTGGCTAAGTCTTATTGGTTTTGTTTGGTCTAATGGGCTTCTTAGTAAACCTAGAGACCCTAGGAACCCTAAGAGACTTTGGACCCTTCCTTTTTCCAACCATTGACCTTCTGTTTCCTATTTGATTAAACAAGCATAGGTAGATTTTTTTTTCTCATTAAGAAACTTTTTGTGTACTCTTCTTTTTCTTCCTTAAATCTACGGAACTCCAAAACTCCAAAATCTCAAATCCCTAAACTCCATACCTCCTCTCTTCAAAACCCTTCCATCCTCTCTCCCCTTGCCGTTTCCCTCTACCACTAATTCCAACCGTCTCCTCACTCCTCCTCTATTTTATAAAAAAAAATGCAATTTGTTCGATTCGCGCTGTCATGCTTTGGTTTGCTTTTGGATTGTTGCTTTGGATAGGATTAATTTGCTTGTCGTGTTTGATTTCAACTTGGATCTATCTATTTGTGTTGACAAAAACTCTCTAACCTCGAAAGGGGAGCAATCACTCACGATTAACATATTTATTGTTAAGTAAATAAACATCGATTGAAATGTTATGAGAAACGTTTGCTTTAGATGAGAATATGTGATATATGTGTTATGTTCCTTTGTATTTGTGTAATAATATTCATGTGCGCATGTTATTATATATTGTCACAAATAGTATGATATGTTGATTTGATTAATTGTCACATATATATGTTAAATATGTCCCATACGATATGTTAGAAAATGTGTTATATTAGAAAAAAATTTATACATGTCATGTTGAAATATGTCACATACGCTATGTCGAAAAAAAGGCGTTAGGTTAATAAAATCATATGTTGCACATCTTATGTTAATAATATGCCACCTATGCTGTGTGGAAATAATGTGTTATGTTTGAAAAAAAGGGCAATGCCATGTTACTTTTTTGTAAATCACCTTGCAAGTTCCTTGTATATATGTCATGTTATATATTTATATGTTATGTTAGTGTATGACATGTTAGAATTTAAAATATTCACTTTTTTTTTATATGTGATACATGTGATATGTTAGTTATGCATGTCTATATATTAAATTGTTAATTATGCATGCATGTTGGTCATTGACATGTTCTGTTATTTATGTTATTATTATTCTTACACTCCAAGTTCCTTGATATTTAGAAAAATCACTTTAGGTTGAAATGATATATACCCGATATAAACCACTTTGGGTTTAATTAAATCGATTTAGAAATAAAATTAAAATATTGTAAGTTTAAATTTATGTTTGAACTTGAAATTATGAAATTGAAATTTAATTGATTTAATGAAATTTTTAATTGGATTTTTAAATTTAACCTTGTTGTTTGATTTTAACTTAATAGCTTCAAGTGAAAGTTTGGATTTTGAAGTTGAATTTAATAGTGAATCGATTGGAAACGAACAAGAAAGTCAGTATTTGAATTGAACCAATTTATTATGTGAAAGATGATGTTTATTTAAGCCTAAGCATTTCACTTGAGTTGACTAACTTACATGAGAATGTTAGTCCTGACTCGAGTGTTTTTGTTTTACTTTACGCTCGGGTTAGACCGGGTATTTCAGTTTAGTGAAGATACTTATTTCCGAAGACGTAGATGGAGTAAGGACCATATCTACTACTATTATAGCAACTGTCTATTCTGCCCAAAAAAAAGTAAATTTTTATTTTGTTGAAAAATAGCTTCATGAACTGTTTACATATTTATTTTATGTATTATACTTTGTCCTTCCGCTGCGAGATTCTGCATTTTGTTCTTTTGAATCTTATTTCATTTGAACAATCCCATTAATAATCAATCTTTTTAATAGTTTGAGTTAGATATGTGTGGTTTACTGTCGATTTAAACTATCTAAAAAGGCGGGTTGGTACATATTTAATATTCAATGCAACAAACTTACATTTGGAATTTATTCTCATTTTGTGATTTTAGTCTTAAGTTACAGAAAATGCCTAGTTAGAATACATGTTGCATGTACAATAAGTTCAAGCATGCTCATCTTATCTCATTATATGCAACTAATATGAAAACTTGAGTTAAGCATAGGTTAAGGAAAGCAACATGGATTAGTATGCGGCACAAACTTGCTCTCGCTCGCATAAGAATTTAATAAATTGCTTTCAAATGCTAAATAATGGTACACTTTCGGATTAAATATAAAAATGATAGAAATATTATTATATATTGTGCTTCCAACCTTGTGGTCGATGTATATTGTTTATATTATATTTATGAGATTGCAAACGGCTCTTCATACAAAGGAGGCACTACCGAAATTTTCTAAAAATTCTAACACTTAGATAAATGTTCAATTAAATTTTCGTTTGAAAAGAAATGAAAATATATAAGTGAACCTATTTAAATTTATAACATATGATAGATTGATTCTAATTTTAACCTCTTGTAGAATAATGTTTTAAGTGTATATGTGCGACATCTCCCTATAAGAAATCGCAAGACGCGATTCATAAGGGAGTAGGTTAACGGTAATATTATACTAGTTTAGTTAAAATAGAAGTGTTTGAATTTGAATTTTTATATTTGTTATTATTGAAATCTAATTATAATTCAATTGAAGTCTATTTAATAAATGATATTATTATAGTAAAATTTAATTAGTTAATAAATTTCACTTTTGATAATATATTAAAATCCAAATAAAATGTTATGGTAAATATAAAATATTCTAAATGTAAATAATTTTTTATAATTTGAATAGTTGGAAATAAAATTCAGTTGGGTTACTATATTGAAATTCAAATGGAGTGAACAATATATTGAATTGAATATAATTGTTTATTTTTCGAAATATATTTTGTAAAGCAAAGTGTAGATCGACTTAAACTAGATTGAATTATATTTGCGAGTAGATAAATTATAGAGATTGATGTTTATATTTAATCGAAAAAAATTTAAACTCAAAACAAAGTTCATAAACAACCCAAGCCCATTTAAATAAACCATACCCATTTCTTCTTGTATAGGCTTAGCAAATAAACTCCCATTCCATTATATTTTTCCCTCACGTTACTTGTCCTAGAAATCAATTCTTCGATCAAAAAAAAAACATGGCCTTGCTGATGTTGAAGAAGCGACATCGTGGAGGAGATGTGGGCCTAGTGAGCGAAGTAAGTGATCAGGCGACATGAAGGGATGTGCACGATGATGGCTGTGGCTAGAGGCATGAGCGCTCGCGAATGTGGATGTCAATTCTCATGCGGCATTGGAGGTACTGGTGCGTGTGTGATGAACGGTGCTCAGGCGTGCGTGGGCTAGGGTTGGTGGTACAGTGGATGTCAAAAGTGGAGGCTTCGAGAGTCGATGTTGTCAATGTTAGCTAGGGTTTGGGATATCGATGACCGTCAATGGAATTTACGGCCAGCGTTGGTTAAGGTGACTTATTTTACAACTCACACGCTATATTTGGATAATTATACCCTTTTTATGTCATGTCTGGTTATGAATTTCATAAATCTTTAGTTAGGAATGAATGAAATAATTGAACTATAATTGCATGTCATGGTTTCAACTGGATTTGTGTTTGAATTGGATGAATTATATGTTTGGAATGCTGAATTCAATTCGGCTGTTGATATGAAATAACATGTATATTGAAACCCATTAAAAATGCAATTCATTTTGCAATTAGAATATAACGTACTTGCATATTGTTTGTGTAATAAAAATTATCGAAAAGCAATTCGAGTCATTAAATAATTCCATATTATGAAATTATCTTTTATAGAGCGATGTTAGCTTTGGAAGTTGCAATTTCAATGGGTTTATTATATTAATTTGTTTAAATATATCTAAAGGGTTTTCAAAATAAGATATTATCCATTTGATCCTTATTAAAGATTTAATTTGTAGAATATAGTTAAACTATTCTATTTCAAATTTTCAGTAGAATCGAATATTTTGAGTTAAAATTATTTTAAATGTTATTTAAAGAAATATATTTATTTATAGAAATAAAGCTTTGTTTTAAAATGAATTTAACTAAGATTTTCAAGTTTACAAATAGTTTATGGTTTTAAAATGTTTATGAAGTAATATTATATATATATATATATATATATTTGAAATAAAATGAATTATCAATTATGAAAATATTGTTTTGATTCAAAGTCCTAAAAAAGGAATTTTATTTTTAGGACTTAAAACTTGTGTAACTCTTTTCTATATACATGTATGTGAGTTATTGGATTTTAACAATGATAAATGTGAAAGTAAACTATAGATAAAGCATGTAGTCCTATATGATAAAATTTTATTACTTACTTTAAAACTATAACCTATTATTGATTTTTTTTGTATGTCCTTTGGCTATATGTATATACCATATTGATGTTTCTATGGTGACTTCAAAACCATGGCTTTCGTGCAATCGGTGCTTCCATTCATATTCTATTGAATTTCGTGCTTTTCTGTTAAATAAGAAATTTTAATAAACAATTGAATTGTCGGATTGGTATAAGACTTTTCGTACAATTTTTTCGTTTATTGCTATAATTTGTTAAATAGAGTTTGAGTGAAAATTACTAGCTTTAGTAAATACTTGAATTTACTTTCTGGTATGGGACAGTTAGCTAAATTCTTGTAATTACTAGAGTGATAGTAAATAACACTTTAGAGTTGTATGTCTTGGGGTGTTCAGATTTTTAGTATGCCGATAGTTTCCTAAGAGACGATGACTCATTTTTTATCAACCTGAGGGTCGATACATTTTAGATTTGGGCAGGCAGACCTATTTTTGGGGGCTGGGCATATTCTGGTATAACATAGCTATCCTTTTTATTGTTTGGACTGATGTTATATTGCAGCCCTATCAGTTTATTTATAGTGGGCCATGTTTACCTATTTCTTGGGGTTAGGAAAATTCACATAGCCAGTCTATTTCTTGAGAGTTAAAGTGTATCCTATTTCATGTGGTTAGATATATTGCGGGTCTATTTCTTGGGTTAGTCTCCTCGTCACACTATGTTAGACTGATAGTTGACTGCCATTATTATTTCATTGTTGATGAATATTTCTTCACAGATTTTTAGTATGGATATTATGTATCCTTTATGACTTTGAGGAATTTTGAATTGGTTATCATTATATTTTGAGACGGCAGTCCATTGGAGACTTGATATGAATTTATGAAATGGTGATTTATTAGATATGCCTTATTTGAGTCTTTTTGGGAATATTTTATTCGTGACTTATTTGGTTATTGTTAAGTCATAATTATGATATCTGTGTCTATTGGTTTGATATGCCTTTTATGGATTTTTGGGTTTTAGGCATATTTTGAGATGATTTATTTTAGAGTAAAATCATTTATGGATTTATAAAGTGGTGAATTTAATTAATATGCCTTATTATGATTGTTTATTCGACATATTTTATTATGGCTTATTGTTTTTAAGTCATATAGTTATGATATTAGTATTTCAACTTTTTATTTAGATATAGTCTGACCCATTTATTATTTTTAATAATACTCGGGTCAGGCCGAGACTTTACAGGTATAAGGATTCATTGACTCTTGGATTTTGGGTTAGCTTTGTAGTAGACTATTTTGAAAGTTTCATTTTAATTCATAATTATGTATATTGACATTTAGTAGTTATGTCATGTATACTATTCAGTAGTCATTTTAAACCTGATGTTGTGTATAAAATATGATGTATATTAGAGTGAGTCTATATTGACATTTCATAGACTCACATCTTATTATGAAATATGTTATTTATTAGTCCATTGCAATCTATGGCTCTGATTCTTATTTATCTATATTATACATTTATCTGAATATTTTTTATCGTTGTGTTTATTACTTTGTATTAATATTACACATGTAAAAAATTTAGTTTAGAAACTCAAAACGGTAAATAAGATGTGTTAGTATTAGTATAAAGATATATTCACATTCGATCACCCTTAACTAGTCGTATTCTCCGAATTAGCAGACAACGTTACTTGTAATGTTCTTTGCTAAACTGGGCATAGCGGTGAGGTCGTCACATTATGTTTCCTCATAGTTATAGCATGAGTAAACATCATAAGTTGTGGCTAAATATTATTACGGTAACTCCTCAATGATTCCTTACTTATAATGAAAAAGAACGTAAATTTTGTTTTGCTGCATCTAAACATCAAACTTGCATATTTTCCAACATTAGTAACTCTAAATATGTATAGAAGACATATTTCAAACTAAGGCATTTTTATAATGCAACAACTTGCAGCTTAGTTGATTTAAACAGCTCATTTTTTAAGACAGTTTTCCAATTGCAAAATTAAATTTGTAGGATAAATAATAAAACTTTGTTTTGTCTGCAAAAATCATAAATGCTTCAGATTAGGCACTAATTTTTTTAATAGCTTGTGGTTTTGATTATGATCACTTAACAAGTGCTTGAAAGCAATTTAAGTCGTCATTACATTTAATAGCTTGTATTTAGATCTAATACATTTTATTAAGTTTATACATACAAATCGATCTTCTTATAATTAGCTGTATAATAGGTATTTGGTATCAACTTTATAAAACATTATCATGAGAATCTATTTTGTGCTACCTAGAAGGAGTATATGTTAATTTATTAGCATTCTAAGAGAAGACATAAAACTAAATCACTTAAACATTGACAATTAATTAAGAACACGATTTTTCTAGGAAAGTGGTTTTTTCAGAAATATTTTCCTAACTAAGAACTTAGTTTTAAGTTACTGATATTACGCATGATATATTAAAGTTTAATGATTTAAATAGGTTTAATATTAAGAATATGATTATTTCCTGGAGTTTAAAGGAGAAACTTGGTTCTTTAAGCAATAAAGAAAGAAAGAAAAGAAAAAAGAAAAAAAAAGAATATGATCAAATGGAAAGCATGAAATGAAATGGAGATGAGGTACAAGAAACTAGATAGCCCCAAAAAAGCTAAATAACATATCGCAAGTGGTTGCTTCTTCAATTCACGTGGTGTGAGCTTAAATAAGAACACGCCATGATTGTGGACTGGTGCAAATACGAGAATGGTTGCAAAGTTTTGCAACTTTGCAGGTCCTTAGTGCATTGGCCTACATATCAACAGCTAGTATTTGACATTTTGTTCTTTCTTGAGAATTGTGTACGCTAAAATGATTATGTAGCATTCCTTTGGTATGTTACCAGGAATGTTGGAAAATTTGTGATTTGAGTCGAATGTGACGAATACAATGCCAAACTTCTAAATTCAAGGATCTATGAAATATATTCTTTTAGACAATAGTTGAACCCAGTAGGTACAAGTAGGTTATCGAACTATCGACTTTCAAGATTCAATGAATCGCTGGAACAGCGTAATCAGATTCAAAATTTGTACTGTTTTAATCTGGTCAAGAACACTTTTTTTCTGATCTGAAATGATGCAAAATACCGAGGCAGAGTACAATCCACAACGTCGCACAGGCGTGACAAATTTGCGTGGGAGGAAGAAGGAAAATTTTGTTTTGTATACATTAACAGTTTTGGCTGCAAGACTTTCCTCTTCTCAAGAGAGCACACGTTTAGGAGCCCCAAGGCCCCAACACCCTCATAAGAAACTCATATTTAAACAAGTATGTTTCACAATATCCTAAGATGTGGAACTATGTTTTTCTTCTTTCTTCTCTCTTCATAAAACAAAAACAATGGAAAACTTGGAAGTATCCAACATGCAATTCAAACAAAGCATTCCGTAGAAAGAATATAAATTAGGACTGAAGATATATTGATAACATCAGACGAGAAATTAAATCCAACACAAAAGGAGTGATGGCAGAGCTAAGGGTCTAAAGTAGAAAAACTAGCTGCCATGTAAGATCTTTAACAACTCTACAAATCTACAAAACAAAATGATCAATATCTTAAAAAGATGGAGATTGCTGAAAAATATATATGATTAGAAATAGAGAAGTGAGAACAAAACCTACTTTTTTTAATGGCCACATCATTAGGAAGTCGCTGCACCACCTTTAACTAGGTCACCCGAATTTTCAGCCTACTAAAAAGACATTCATACATAAATTGAAGCTGCAAAATTAAATAAATAACATTGGGAGGAAATGATACATGTTTCTCCTACACCAAGCAATTCATCTTTTGCTGAGGTTTTAGGAATGATTTTTTGTCTTGTTCATTTCAAGTTTGGGATTACATATAAAGATATTGTCAATGAGTGGTATCTGCATACTCGATCCTGGAGCAAAATAATTTGCTTCAATATGGTTCTTACTATTTGGTCAATTGATTTCAAGTTGGTTGTATTCATAAAATATAATATGGCAAGCAATTGAGGTTTGGCCTTATTAATGAGATTTTTTTATGATATAAGTATTTAATACTATGGAAATTATTAATATGAGTGTCTGATTACCACTGACACATGTAATAACTTGAGAATAAATGCGTGTGCAACATGGAATGAGTCAACAAATATGATGTGGTGTCTTGGACACCTTCAATTGTTTATATGATTAATGCCACCATCATGCCTCCATTGTTTGTCATCTAGAAGGTTATAGGTGCCAGTTATATTTCACAAGCTCAATCTTAAAGCAAAGTTTCTGTACCACATTCCTGGGCTGTTACTGAAGTAGTAGTTATGTAGTGTCATAAGTGGGCTAAATATAGGAGTGCAATTACTTTATTGCAACATTCTTAATGTGAGATGGGTTGTTACTGAAGCTGTAGCTGTGTTTTATTAAAGAACACAACTTTTAGTAGCGTTTTAAAGAACACAACTACAGGTCGTCCAACTAAAAGTATGATTTTTTGGTTGTGTTTTATTAAACGCTACAAAAATATTTCTGTATAACTGATTTTTTTTAAACGCTACTAATAGTTTTTCTACAGCGTTTACAAAACACTACAAAAACCAACATTTTTAGTTGTGTTTGTACTTGGATCATTTTTTGATATTCTACAGCGTTTATTTTGTGCAACTAAAACTTTTCGTTGCATTTAATTTATGCCACTATAAATTTAGGTAGCATTTTACATTTGTTTCGTAGCATTTTTAAAATGCTAAAAGGTATTGATTGTTTTTTTGCATATTTTAAATGCTGCTATATACAATTAATGGCTTGTATTATTTCCAGCAACCAGTTATATAATAGTCATATCAGAATCAGCAACAATCGTATAATTATCATATTCAAACCAACAATCGATCAATCATATTATCATCATATTCAAATAATTGCGAACATATTAGTCACTAAGTATAATATCCATAACCATTTAGATAATAGTTATTTGACAAAATGAGAAAATTCACATACCGCAAGCATTTACAAACAAGTTTACACAACCAATACTAACAAATATCAAAATACATATAACAATTGAAGTCATGTCTATTATTACTGATGGTCTTCAGTCCAGAAAAGCTAATTACCAGTAAACAAGGTTGATAATCAATAACCTGTAAATCGGTTAAGTTGCAATAAAGTTATTCAGTTTTTATAAAACTTAGTTAATTTGCATAAATTTATTCTGTTTTTATAAAACTTAGTTAAACTATATAAAACTTGGTTAACTTATTATTATTGTAAACTTAGTTAACTTTTATCGAACTATAATTTATTATTATTATTATTATATTTTTTAAAACAAATTATTATTATTTATAATTAGTTATTTTTTATCAAACCTAACTTATTATTATTATTATAAACAATTGAAGTCATGTCTATTATTGCTGATGGTCTTCAGTCCAGAAAAGCTAATTACCAGTAAACAAGGTTGATAATCAATAACCTGTAAATCGGTTAAGTTGCAATAAAGTTATTCCGTTTTTATAAAACTTAGTTAATTTGCATAAATTTATTCTGTTTTTATAAAACTTAGTTAAATTATATAAAACTTGGTTAACTTATTATTATTGTAAACTTAGTTAATTTTTATCGAACTATAATTTATTATTATTATTATTATATTTTTTAAAACAAATTATTATTATTATTTATATATAATTAGTTATTTTTTATCAAACCTAACTTATTATTATTATTATAAATTTTTTAATTTTATAATACTTAGTTAATTTTTATAAACGTATTTAATTTTTATAAAACTTAGTTGTATTCAAACTATTGTGTAATAATAATATATTATTATCAAACTTATAAATTACCTTAATTACTAAAACTTAAAATGTCATAACTTATATTTTAGTTAACTCAAACTTATAAAATATCTCAAACTTAAACTCTATTGACTTAGTTAATTTTTATAAATTATCTCAAACTTATAAATTTTCATAAGCTTAGTTAATTTATTATTATTATTATTATTATTATAAACTTGGTTAATTTATTATTATAAACTTAGTTAATTTTTATAAACATAGTTTTTTGATATTATTTTTATATTAGCATTATTAATTATAAAACATAATTGGCTTGGTTAATTTATTATTATTGTAGATTTAGCTAATTATTTTATAAAACTATAATTTATTGTTATTGTTACTGTTGTTATTATTATTAGCATTATAAACTTAGTTAATGTTTTTACCAAACTTAGTTTGTTGTTGTTGTTGTTGTTGTTGTTTTTGTTGTTGTTATCACCTTGTTATTTTTATAATACTTTCGATTATTATTATTGTTATCATTATTATGACCTTGTTAATTTTAATAATACTTGGTTAATTTTTACAAACTTTTTTAGTTTTTTGAAAACGTAGTTAATTTATTAAAGTGTTGTTTATAATTATTATTGAAATATAGCAAAATTGATGAGATCAAAGTTAAAGAGCTCATATGGATACAAGTATAATTTGTGTCTATTCAGCAAACGACGTATAAAGAAGACTAAACTCAACACTCAAACTCCAAAATCCGATGGTAATTTAATTTGCAACGCCAAAATCTGGTGGTACAAGGCAATTCAAGTAGATTCCTAAAAATTTCTAACTTGAACTGAATTTGTACTAAAAAGAAGAAACTCAGTAGCATCAGCACCAGTTTCTACACACTCAGTCCCAGAATGTGATATTTCTCTATAAAAAAAATCTTCTTTGATCATTCTTGCATTGTTCTTCCAGGGTCTGTTACATTTATGAAGCCATTGTTCTTCCAAGGTCTGTTACATTTATGAAACCAATTTTTAGACAATTCTTAAATGGAAGAAAACAAGTAATGTATAAAACTCATCGCAACAGGTAAAAAACAAACTTTACAACTCATCATCGTTTTTAAATACACAATGTAATCATATATTTATAATAACACATGTGTTAATATGGTTTCATTTCCAAACAAAAGCACTAATAGCAAAGTTGCTCTTGTAAACAATGTCACTAGTAACATACCTTAATCAAGCACTATGCAGGTTAGCCATCAGCTCGTAATTCAGTCCCCTTCAGCTAACAAAAGGCAATATGTGAAAAATCTCCAAGGCAGCGGGGTAATAAATGAGTGCATAACCATATTTTCAATACAACAGGCACATGAAAGATGAATTAAAACTCAAAGCACTGGATGAGGACTTGTAAATATGCTACAGGCAAAACAATGAAATAGAAAGAAGAAGAATAAAAAAGTGCAAGCTTGTGTTCAATTGCGCAAGGCATTGGGTATTACTACTTAGCAGTACAAGGCAGTAGAGCAAGGATGCACTAAAATATAGCTATAGGCATTATGTGACAAGAATTTCAAAGCATCAGGGCACTAAAATAAACACACTAATATAGCAAATAATAGGAGTCTTAATGTAATTATAACTTATGTTAAATTTGTAAAAATTCATGTGAGAGTTGATGTGTAGAATAAGAAATTTGTGATGTTCGATCTGTGTGAAGAAACATGTGAAATTCTGTCATTTATGTCTGATGTATCTATTCAGATGGACTTCCCTTCCAAGTTCCATTGAAACTGTTCCGTTTGGATATAGAGATTTTTGTAGTACAGGTATCTTTTAGACTTAAACAAGAGGGAATTAGGCTGAAGGAAAAACCTGAGAACACTTTTAGTCTGAAGGACAGAAGTTTTAAAATTTAGCCTGAAGGACAAAAAATGATATATTCATATAGCATTACACATCCATAATGCTATATTCATATAGCATTACACATCTATAATGCTATATACAACACAATTTTATAAGTTTCTGCATACACAAACAAGCAGCTGTGTAATGCTATATGAATATAGCATTATGGATGTGCAATGCTATATGAATATATCATTTTTTGTCCTTCAGGCTAAATTTTAAAACTTCTGTCCTTCAGACTAAAAGTGTTCTCAGGTTTTTCCTTCAGCCTAATTCCCTGCTTAAACAATTACCTATTCTTTTTGAGATTTTTGCAGACAACTTCTGGTTATTGTATTCTGGCACCAGTAGACTTTTATCTCTCCTCTTCCCCTTGGGTAATATTTTTATAAAATCATGAGGTCTCGCACTAAAAGGCGAAGTATCCATTATACAAATTGTAGTAGCACCATCTCAATCAGAACTAAACCCAACAGAGGTAGTAGCATTAGTGCTAGAACTCATCATGTTACTGCTTAAATTTGGGCTTTTATCAGAACTAAATGCACGTGTGAAGTATGCGTTCAAACTAGTAACCACTAGTACAGGGATACTACCTTTGACAATATGATTAAAGGTCTTGGGTTAAATACTATAAATTATCATATATTTTTTCTATAAAACAATAATAATAACATAGTGGCCAATGAACATTAGAGCATCTCCAATGGGTTTAGCTCCTAACATTCAAGATTTTTGATATTAAGGGTTAATTTTTCTAAAACATCCAACAAACAGACGATAATTTCTTTCTAGCGAATCGAAAGTCTTAGATTTCATATCATGGCAAATTTATTGAAGCGTAAAACAAATTTTTGTTATACCGTTCTACCCATACAAATTCAAATATAAGGTAGAGGGTTATAATAATAGAAAATGCATATTAATTCAGATAATAATCATTGGTAAGGAGTAGATGCAGTGTCTGGTATTGATTCTATAGATATGCGCATAGCCAATATTTTCACTGTTTTTCAATAAAAATATATACACTGATTCATATTGATAATTCAAATTTATTCATATAGATTATGGATATACTTACATGTATCTCAATGAGAATATCTATGAAAGTATAGGAAAAAGCAATGTTTCCTAAAGCTAGCAGAACATTCCAAACTCTATCCATATTTGTTTTGGCTAGTATGTCCATGAGAGATCCATTTTGCAACGGAGAGGGCAAGGCTAATGAAGGAGTAACTGAATGAGGTGATGAGTGCTATTACTGAAAGCCACGTTATGTTCTCTAAGCTTGGAAGCTGAGAAAGTAACACTTGGATTACTCCAAATGCAAGCATTACCATGTTTGCAGATGCTCTCCAATCTGCCAAATGCCCATTTTTTTAGAAGTAGTTCGATCTTTGCACCGTTCTAAACTCAAATAAAATAAAATTTTCTTATTAAAAAATAATACCTTGAGCCACTTTGCTAAACGAACCAAAAAACTCAATGCTTTTTTAAAACAAACTACAAAAATACTTCACTCTATGCCAGCCATCTTGGTGAAAATTATTTGTGTGTATGCATGAGCGTTCAGCCTCCATTTGATATCTAGAAAGTGGTTTTTAATGTTTATGTACTGTGTCTTAAAAGTGATTTGTTTTAATGGTAAAAGATCCTAAAATAAATTTAAATTTTACCTAAATATCCCATGGTATTAATAATTATAGTAAATTCCTTTACTAATAATTTACTGTATTGAGCTTGTGGACTTTTCTAATTTATTCCATCATCGTCATCATCAAGAAAAGGCAAAAATCAAAAATGAAAATGTAAAACAAAAAGTTCTAGATAAACTTTTCATTTATAGCATTGAATGTTTTAGCTTACATCATGCTAATGGCTGCTGTAATAGTGTAACCAACTAGTGTTCCCCAAAGACTTATATACTGAGTACAACCACAGAGGAGAACTTCTGTAGGACCTATATGAAATAATGGTAGCAATTATGAAAATGCATATATTATCTTAGTGCCACTCATTAAATTTTTGTTGTAACATGTAGAGATCCTGATATTAAGGAAGTACCTAAGTAAGCTCTGACAGCATCAATATAAACATGGTTGATCTGGCCAGTAACAGGATTAGGACATTGGTAGCAATCAGCAAGAAGAGTAGAAGTGTAATAAGTGACACAAGAGAATCCGAAAAGGACCAGTGGGCCAATAATCCATCCAAGCTAGGCCATACTCCATGCTAATGCTAGCACTCCAGACCCGATCGATGCTACTCATGCAAACACTCCAAGCAACTTATTGCAACCATGCATAACCCCATCAGAACCCAAACTCCCTCCATCATCAACACTTGACATCTCACCATACTTATCCAACACAGTATATGTATCAACCCCATGCTCAAGATGACAAGGACTGGAAATAACTATCTCATCCGCTTCACCTCCAAAATCAACATGATTAATTATCAAATCATTTATGCACTCATAAGTACAAACTATAATAAATGGCTTCTCACTCATGCAGGCAACATTAGAACCAACTATGTTAGGTGCCATACCCAATTCAGAAGAAGTAAAAACATCACTTCTTGTCTCATTCCTTTCAAGTTCCTCTACAATATTTATATTAGTTGTATCCATTTCAGAAGTATTTTCACCTTTGATTCTCATGCACAGTCAAACCCAGTACTGACAGCCACATTGCAACTTACAAAGTCGATAACTCTTTGCTCTTGTGCACATCATTGTGCATGTTGTTATACAAAACCATATCTAAATTCAAGGTATCACTAGCAACCATAAGAGGTGAAATCTTTAGCGAAACACCTACACTTTATGAACAAGTATGTTGGCAAGAGTTTCTTTTATACCATTGTGCACTCTCTCATCGTCAACAGTCATATTCTCATGATCATTTTCATTTATGTCATCAAACATCCATGGCCAAAATCTTGCTAGTGAATTTAATATGCATCCATAATGTAATTAAAAAAATAGGAAAGTAATACCAGTAGGTGTGAAATATTTAGCTTAAGAGATCTACCCCATTTGTTTGTGCAACAATTTTTTGAACATCAAACCAAAATTGCTTTATGTTGTGTAATAACTCTCACTTTCTTCCTACAATTGATCGACAAACAAAACATTGATGGCAGAATTTCAAGTTATATGAGCAAATACAACTTTGAGGAAATGAAACCTTTGTTTTAAAATCTGTGGCCCTTGCTTCCACCATATGATCCTCCTAAATCTATGATAGGGCAGTCTTTAGCAGTTAAATTCCTTTTAAAGTTTGTGATTAACTAAGCATAATCTACAAGGGCTTCTGTAGAACTGCAATAACCCAAGATGCTGGAGATTCGATATGCTTCTTCTTTTAAGCCAAAAGAATTGGATTGCCTATAATACCGATTCTATATGCAGAAAATCATTTGACAATTACAAGAGTAGCTTAGAATTTATATTTTTCAATTAAATGTGGTAATAACTTAAGTTTCAGTAGTATTCTTTAACTGCCTATTGCATGCATCATCAACCAATTTAATAAACAAAACTGTTAAAAAGCAATATTTAACTAGCTGAAAATAATGATAAAAGATAACCTCTATGACTACTAATGCATGAAATTGTGTTACATTGTCAAGCATGAACCCAGCATTTAAGTCTCCTTCTAATTCAGATTCATCGCTAGTGTAGACTAAATTTGGAGAATTGTTTTTTGCACCACCCTAATACTTCCTGTTAATGGCATATCTTTGCAGAAACATAGCATAATTGCCTAGATAATAATTGAAATGATCAAGCGTTTGTGTCTAGCTATATACATTATATTCACTAATTTCAGTGTCTAATGTTTTTACTATTTTACATGAATCTTCATAAAGACCGGACTTAGGAATTTTAATGGCTAGCGAAGATGTTAACACGAAAAAGAGAGAAATAAAATGCCAAATTAACGTCATATTTGAAGAATTCTTCAGGCTTAGTGCTAAATGCATGCTTAAATAACAAAGCTAAGGTGATTTGTTATGGTCAAAGAAGAATATAGCATGGCCATCATGTTGCCAGCAGGCCTACCGAGTTCAGCTTGCCTTCTTTATCAACACGAAGTTTCATAACTCCAACAAACTATCGTATTTTGGAGTACTCCTCTATCATTCTAGTGTATTTCTGGGCACATCGACAAACAATAAGAATATGGAGAGCCCATCATGTTTCCAACAGCCCCACTGAGTGCTTCGAAACTTGTTAGCAAATGCCTATATACAACAAATATTAAGTAATGACCATCGTAATGTATTTAAACTGTTTAAACCTTCATTTATGTTCTTACTACTTAGTATCTAGCACAATTATGTCTATACTCATACATCATTCTTGCTTCTTCTTTTTCCAGATGAATGGGTTGGCCATTAATTCTTTGTTTTTCGTAAGTTTCTATCCTGAGAATATCTACCCTTGGTTAAGTTCAATTTTTTATATTTTCTCCATGATAATTTCAGTCAACCTTTTTGTACAAAAATTATTTAATTTTGCCTGAAATGGAACGAGGGTGCATACATATTGACTTGAGTGTGCTTTTTTGTAAATTTACTCAGAAAATTACTTTATCTTTAAAGAAGCTTAATCAATTTTAAGCGCTCTTCATGCTCGACGTCCAGCTTTTGAGGTGTGTAGCATCGGGTCCTATACTACATAGTCCTATACATATGTAGCATTCCTTCTCAAATATATAGTGTAGCTAAACGACATCAATACTTGCTTTGCTAGGTAGTAGATTATGGATAATAAAGATTTGAGAACCATGTCATCAAAGTTAATAGTAGTGGTTGAAATTAGTGGTTTATCTATTAATTTACATGCTAAAATCTAGTAAAATGCTCTTGAAATGATTGAACTCAGTTGAACATCCATATGCGAAGCTCTTGTTTTATCAGTTGGTGATCCAACTTGGATTCATTTCAGACTGGGCTTGGTGAATCCTTCCAGTTTCTACTATATCATCCCATTAAACAGAAGAAATATTAGTAAACTAAACTTAAAATGTTTTAATATTGCATATATACTGCAACTAAAGATATTTACCATAACAAATTCTATTAATTGGTTGATGCAAAACTTGGATTAACATGAAGTGCCTATTGAACCACGGGAAAATTAAAATATGTAGCACATATGCATCCATCTTAAATTCAACTTTCTATCAGTAACACACTGTGACGCCCCACCTCTATACCCACGCTAGCCAAGAACACTACGGAGTAATGGTGTCGACTAGCACGGAGAATAAGGCTGTTGAGCAGCGACCATCCGTGCAATTGCTTTGCGCGAGCACCGATATGTCAGATAGTATAACATGCATTTTATTTCAAGAGGAAATCCGACGTACCGATACAAACACAAAGCTACTACACAGTGGCTATAATATCTTCAGAAACGAATATAGAAATAAACATAACATAAATCAGTCACAGACAATTCATATCACAAAGGCGGAAATAGATATGAATATTACACTAGGAAGTGTACATCAGAGTATTGGTCAAATAAGATCCACAATATCAAAAAGAATAGATACAAGTGCTAGACAAAAGAATAAGTATACATCATAGGGTCTGTATCTCAAATGTATACAACAAAAACTACTAATCTAAGTAGTTAGCCAAAAGATCATATGATAACCCCAGAAGAGAAGTCAAGCAGAAGCACCTGTAACATCTCGGTCTGACCCGAGTATTATTTAAGAAGAAAATAATAAACGGATCAGTCTAGCTATAAATATCAGAAGAAATAATATAGAATAAGAGATATGACTAAACGTATAATAATCACAATGTCAAGCTGTGATAAATAAATAATTGAAAAATCAATAAGAGATTAATCAATATCGCAAAGATCTTCTCAAAGATAAAAAGGAATGTCATACTCCTAATTTCATTCACCAAGCCACAATAATTGATAAATCAAATCAATAGAAATCACGAAAATAGGTGAAACATAAATTACAGAATTCAACACACGAAATCCAGAAATCACAAGAAAAGGATGGCCAATCCCAGAAAAATGAGCCGGAGCTCCTCCAGATAGGGTATAGTCCCCCATTGCGGACTTTGAGCCGAAGCTCCTCCTGGTGAGTCAAAAACTCCTCCTGACAGGGTATAGTCCCCCATTGCGGACTTTGAGCCGAAGCTCCTCCTGGTGAGTCAAAACTCCTCCTGACAGGGTATAGTCCCCCATTGCGGACTTTGAGCCGAAGCTCCTCCTGGTGAGTCAAAACTCCTCCTGACAGGGTATAGTCCCCCATTGCGGACTTTGAGCCGAAGTTCCTCATGACAGGGTATAGTCCCCCATTGCGGACATTGAGCCGAAGCTCCTCCTAGTGAGCCGAAGCTCAATAAAAATGATGTACAGTCCTCCACGTAGACAAAGAGACATCGCACATGCTAGTCTAAACCATAAAATGATCGTCATGATCACCGAGAAGTGTCAATTACAGTAAACTAGCAGATATATGAGCTTAGCTTCATGTCCCATAACCACTAGCTTAACTTAAATATTTACGAACAAATTGTAGACCTCCACTAGAAAATTGTCACAAGAGTTTCAATCGAACAAGTCCAAGAATTAACCGACGAAGTAAACGCAAGCGTTTCATACCACTTGTTTTACTAAGTCGTTTAATTAGATTTCTCATACGAGTGAGGTAAAGGTTTGTATATACTAATAGATTGGAAATCGGTTTGAGAAAACGAGCTTTGTTATAAAATAGTGTTGAAATCATTTGAAGAAAGAGTTTTGATATTTACTACTAGTATAGAAAACCTTTATATTTTTAAAGTGACAAATCACAAAGAAGATTGTAGGAACAATCAATTACTAAAATTCACATTCGAAGACGTGAATGAAAATCCAAAGAAATCGATACCGAATCCATCAAAGTGGATATATCCTAAATTCCCAAAGAAAATGTCATCGAAGTCGATAATAAATGATAGCAACAAATAGGAAACAACACAAATCGATTAAAGTTGGAAATTCAAGCAACTAGGCAAAAAAAACATAATAGGCAGATAGGAGCAGACCGGTCAACCGGACTCCCTGAGTCGGTTGACCGAAACAGAGGTTGGAAGTGCTCGGGCACCAGGTCGGTCGACCGGCCCAGGGGCTCGGTCGGCCGAAGCCTGCAACCAGCACTTCCTAAACAGAGGCAGGAAGTGCCCGGACTACAGGTCGGTCGGCCGGCCCAGGGGCTCGGTCGGCCGAATCCTGTATTCTGCACTTCCTACCCTATTTCAAATGAGGTGCAAATCTCGACCAAATTGCAATCGCACGAGCAACGGCGCTAAGGGTTTATGCCAATCGACTACCCGACCCTATATGCTCCTCGATGCATCACCAAAAACATGTTCAAACATCAATGTTAGGATTTTTAAAGAATTGAACTCAAAACACTAAAAATTGGAATGTTCTCCAAATCAATCCAAACCAAAAGCAATTGCACAAGAATAAGCGTTAGGAATTCATACCTAACGCTCGAAGAGAATTATAGACTAAGATGTGAGATAAAAATCTCACTTTGAACCCGAAAACAATGAACGAGAAGCTTGAAGACGAAGGAAGATCAACCACACTTCAATCTCAACAGAAGAAGCTTGAATCTAAGTTTAAAAGAGAAATATTTCCTAAATTAGGTTTAGGAATTTTCTGAAATCAAAGAGAGGATGAGTTGGAGAAGAAGAAGAAAATGCTTACCAATGGGTTCTCTTGAGTTTGGAGCTAGAAGATGGATTTGCTAATGGAAACTAGGGCTTAGGATTTCCTAATTCATTTTCTCTTCCCCCATTTTTGATGAAGCTTGGATGTATTAGGAAATTATGAAGAATGAAGAGAAGAGGGTTGGAGCTAGGTTGATAAATGGGGTTAATGGGCTGAAACCCAAACAAAGGCCCTAAGTGAAAAGTAGCAAAATTCCACTATCTCCAAACATATCGAAGTTTATACTCAAAAAGGTCGCAATCGTCATTTTGAACTCAATGGGGGTGGTCTCGAGTCCCAATTCGACTGTTTGCAAAAAGTAGCTTTTCGGACCAAAATCCGACGAACGATAAAATATTTAAATATAAAATCGATAAATATGCGGGTTGTTACAGACTCCCCTCCTTAAAGAAATTGCGTCCTCGCAATACTTAAGAAGAAATAAAGAGTAACAACCATAAAAGCATATCAACACAAAAGAAAATTGAAATAAGAAGTTCACCATAAAGAGCACGAAAGAGTTAGCACGAACGGGATCGCTCGATGAATTCTCTAGATTCCCAAGAGTAATCCCTAAGATTTGAGAACCATTGAACTCTCACAAGAAGAATATCTTTATTCCGAAGGCGCTCAACCTCCGAAGCAATGATGCGAATGGAATGTTGCTCATAAGTCAAAACTAGTGAGACTTCAATTTCATCAATAACACCGGCTCGAGAATAAAAATAGGAAACCTAAAAGAATTTTCATAGTTAAAAGACACAAAAAAGTCAAGAATAGCATAAAATTGAGCCAGTGCAACGGCGTAGTACAAAAACGGTACGCCCGAGAAATGAGGAACTCGAATAATTTGGAACAACGGCGTAGTACAAAAACGGTACGTCCAATGAACCGATAAACCGGAACAATGATGTAGTATAATAATGGTACATCCATTGATCCAGACAAGACGGAACATCGACGTGGTATAATAACAGTACATCCGATGAACCGAACACCATAAAAGAACATCGGACGCTAATCCATAGAAAAAATGAGATAAAGCTCAATAAAACGAAGTATTTCAAAACGTTCGATGAACTTGATAAAAAGATAATTCCATTCAGACAACATCAAAGAATCAACAACTTGTTGCCTACGACAAAGCGCATTGGCAACACGATTTCCCTTTCGGGAATAAAAGAATATCAAGATCATAAGATGCTAGGAACTCGAGTCAACATGAAGTTCCTTATGAGAAAATAAATATTCCAAGGATTTATGATCGAGATGGAGAAAAAATTCTTCCCCTAAAAATGATGATGCAAAACTCTAAAAGTAGAAACAATAACCGCGAGCACTAGATCATGAGTGGTATATCTAGTCTCGATAGGCTATAATGATTTAGAAGCACAAGTGATAGCACGTTCTCCTTTGCAAGAGAATGGCATCCAAGCCAATACGATAAGCATTGGTACAAAAGATAAAGTCTTGGTTCCCCTCGGGAATCACAAGAATAAGAGTATCGAAAAGAAAGAATTTCTTTTAAATAATCTTCTTTCCTGAAAAGTTAAAACTTTAAAAATTACATTTATCTTTATGTAATAATCTTTCTAGAAAATTTTACATTTTTACAAGTCAATTTATTGTGTCTGACTGTCTCATCAAAGCGTTTAGGAAATTCCTATCGATAACGTTGATCAAGTGCATCGATAGAATTCTTAAAGCACTCAATGGGCAATACAATCACAAAACCATCTTTTATATGATAAACATGTTTCTAAAAACTTTTAAGAATATTCTTTGTTCATTTTAAGAACAAAAATCAAATTGTACTTATAAATAAATCTTATGAAAAAGATTTTCAAAATTTTTAATTGTTATTTTCATCCAAAATCAATAAATGCAAAAAAATGGAATCATCGAGATATTCGATAGAATGCTCGATACCTAAACTGGATGAAATAAGCTAGACAAACTGAATGACATAATAATTCATTCATAGGAATCATAATAAGTGTGGAATGCGGTAAGTGGAATGCTAACTTCCGCAACTCGTAGCAAATGAAAACCGGTGGTACGGTCAAACTGAAAATACCTTAGCACCACACAAAAGATTACTTAGGTGATAATCCTAAGACAAGCTCAAAAATACCGGAAAATTTCTCAAACTACATGAATGAGAGAAATAACACTTTCCTTATAAGTGGGCTTAAGGAATAAAATGACGCCATCAAGTTGGAATCAAAATCATAAAGGAAAAATAGAAATCTGCTTAACAGATTGAAAATGTCGAAGATGAATAGTCCACTCGAGAAAATAGGATATAGGCTTCATTAATGATTAAGCTAATCCTATCGCACAAATCAATTCTGGAGCCTAAGTAAAAATATCGGCTCGGAAAGAAAAATCACATAAAATAATTTCGACATCAATAAAAAGCAAATTGAGTGTTGCGGATCCACCAACCGGATTCGCAATTCTCAAAGAAGTCATCAAGCCCAAAATATTTAAAGAAAAAGAACCAACAAGTTCTTTTGACATAAAATAGTGAGATGGAACCCATATCAAAAAGAACACGAACAAGATAATCACAAAGCAAATGTCATCAAGGATTGAATGAGAAATACCTTGACCAAGAGAAGTGTCACAAGGAGCTTGCACGACTTTCAACTTTCCCTCCCTCTTGCTAGGGAGTTCGGGACATGTAGATAAGTAATGACCCGAGCCTTTGCAATAGCGGCAATAGAGGGGTTTCGGGCACTTAATTACATAATGGTCCGTGGAACCACAATTGTAGCATTGTTTACGACTTGGGGTTGGAGTCTTGGCTACCGAAGTTTCTTGTTACACCTTCTTCTTGCTTTGAAGTCTAGAACATGAAGACACATAATGGTCCGCACCTTTGCAATAGCGGCAAGAGATAGGTCTAGGACACTTATTTATATAGTGGTCCCTAGAGCCACAATTGTAGCATTCTCCACGATTAGGGATTGGAGTCTTTGCTACAAAAGTAGTTTGCTTCACTCTCTTATTGGGATTAAGACTCTTGAACTTAATATGCCTCCTCTTGGAAGTCCCAACATCACAAACACTTCCTTTACCAACCTCTCCATGAAGAAGAGTAACATCCACAAGCTGATTGAAAGAAACTTCAAGCTTCAAAGGTAGAACCATTTCGGGGTTCTTACTCAAAGCACAGATAAAATCTTGATTCTTTACAAGATTCAAAAGTTGTTGGGCAGACATGAATGCGCCATCCAGAGAAGGGCTACTGGATTGACCAGCGCTAGGACTGCTAGGACTAACCATTTCCCTTCCTTTAGAAAAGAAAGAAGGAGAAAAGTTATTCTCAAAATAAATTTCAATCAAACTTGATTGATAAAACAAGGAATCATAAAGAAAATAGGATGAATCAGTACGAAGACTCGAATTAAATCCTAAAGCACGACTCCTAAGATGGACTTAGGACGATGATCCTTGTTAAATTATTCTACACTGTTCCGAAGTTTGGCTCTGATACCAAGCTGTGACGCCCTACCTCTATACCCACGCTAGCCAAGAACACTACGGTGTAATGCTGTCAACTAGCACGGAGAATAAGGCTGTTGAGGAGTAACCATCCGTGTAATTACTTTGCGCGAGCACCGATATGTCAGATAGTATAACATGCATTTTATTTCAAGAGGAAATCCGACATACCAATACAAACATAAAGCTACTACACAATGGCTATAATAATCTTCGGAAACAAATATAGAAATAAGCATAACACAAATCAGTCATAGATAATTCATATCACAAAGGCGGAAGAAGATATGAATATATAACTAACACATGAAAGTGTATATCAGAGTAGTGGTAAAAAAGATCCACAATAATACAAAAGAGTAGCAACACGTGCTATACAAAAGAATACATCTATGAGTCCATATCTCAAGTGTATACGAAAAAATAAACTACTAATCTAAGTAGTTAGCCAAATGATCATATGATAACCCCAGAAGAGAAGTCAAGCAGAAGCACCTGTAACATCTCGGTCAGACCCAAGTATTATTTAAGAAGAAAATAATAAATGGATCAGTCTAGCTATAAATATCAGAAGAAATGATATAGAATAAGAGATATGACTAAACGTATGATAATCACAATGCCAAGCTGTGATAAATAAATAATTGAAAAATCAATAAGAGATTAATCAATATTGCAAAGATCTTCTCAAAGATAAAAAGGATTGTCATACTCCTAATTTCATTCACCAAGCCACAATAATTGATAAATCAAATCAATAGAAATCATGAAAATAGGTGAAGCATAAATTCTAGAATTCAACACACAAAATCCAGAAATCACAAGAAAAGGATGACCAATACCAGAAAAATGAGCCGGAGCTCCTCCAGAAAAGGTATAGTCCCCCATTGCGAACTTTGAGCCGAAGCTCCTCCTGGTCAGTCAAAAACTCCTCCTGACAGGGTATAGTCCCCCATTGCGGACTTAGAGCCGAAGCTCCTCCTGGTGAGTCAAAAACTCCTTCTGACAGGATATAGTCCCCCATTGCGGACTTTGAGCCGAAGCTCCTCCTGGTGAGTCAAAACTCCTCCTGACAGGGTATAGTCCCACATTGCGGACTTTGAGCCGAAGCTCCTCCTGGTGAACCGAAGTTCCTCCTGACAGGGTATAGTCCCCCATTGCGGACATTGAGCCGAAGCTCCTCCTGGTGAACCGAAGTTCCTCATGACAGGGTATAGTCCCCCATTACGGACATTGAGCCGAAGCTCCTCCTAGTGAGCCGAAGCTCAATAAAAACAACGTACAGTCCTCCACGTGGACAAAGAGACATCGCACAATGCTAGTCTAAACCATAAAATGATCGTCGTGATCACCGAGAAGTGTCAATTACAGTAAGCTAGTAAAAATATGAGCTTAGCTTCATGTCCCATAACCACTAGCTTAACTTAAATATTTACAAACAAATTGTAGATCTCCACTAGAAAATTGTCACAAGAGTTTCAATCGAACAAGTCCAAGAATTAACCGACGAAGTAAACACAAGCGTTTCATACCACTTGTTTTACTAAGTCGTTTAATTAGATTTCTCATACGAGTGAGGTAAAGGTTTGTATATACAAATATATTGGAAATCGGTTTGAGAAAACGAGCTTTGTTATAAAATAGTGTTGAAATCATTTGAAGAAAGAGTTTTGATATTTACTACTAGTATAGAAAACCTTTATATTTTTAAAGTGACAAATCACAAAGAAGATTGTAGGAACAATCAATTACTAAAATTCACATTCGAAGACGTGAATGAAAATCCAAAGAAATCGGTACCGAATCCATCAAAGTGGATATATCCTAAATTCCCAAAGAAAATGTCATCGAAGTCGATAATAAATGATAGCAACAAATAGGAAACAACACAAATCGATTAAAGTTGGAAATTCAAGCAACTAGGCAAAAAAAACATAGTAGGCAGATAGGAGCAGACCGGTCAACCGGACTCCCTGAGTCGGTTGACCGAAACAGAGGTTGGAAGTGCTCGGGCACCAGGTCGGTCGA
The DNA here is from genome assembly GCA_030765085.1 of Allium cepa. Taxonomy (NCBI): domain Eukaryota; kingdom Viridiplantae; phylum Streptophyta; class Magnoliopsida; order Asparagales; family Amaryllidaceae; genus Allium; species Allium cepa. The sequence goes on from CM060943.1 coordinate 739,854,890, forward strand.
CCGGCCCAGGGGCTCGGTCGGCCGAAGCCTACAATCAGCACTTCCTAAACAGAGGCAGGAAGTGCCCGGACTACAGGTCGGTCGACCGGCCCAGGGGCTCGGTCGGCCGAATCCTGTATTCTGCACTTCCTACCCTATTTCAAATGAGGTGCAAATCTCGATCAAATTGCAATCGCACGAGCAACGGCGCTAAGGGTTTATGCCAATCGACTACCCGACCCTATATGCTCCTCGATGCATCACCAAAAACATGTTCAAACATCAATGTTAATATTTTTAAAGAATTGAACTCAAAACACTAAAAATTGGAATATTCACCAAATCAATCCAAACCAAAAGCAGTTGCACAAGAATAAGCGTTAGGAATTCATACCTAACAATCGAAGAGAATTATAGACTAAGATGTGAGATAAAAATCTCACCTTTGAACCCGAAAACAATGAATGAGAAGCTTGAAGATGAAGGAAGATCAACCACACTTCAATCTCAACAGAAGAAGCTTGAATCTAAGCTTAAAAGAGAAACATTTCCTAAATTAGGTTTAGGAATTTCCTGAAATCAAAGAGAGGATGAGTTGGAGAAGAAGAAGAAGATGCTTACCAATGGGTTCTCTTGAGTTTGGAGCTAGAAGATGGATTTGCTAATGGAAACAAGGGCTTAGGATTTCCTAATTCTTTTTCTCTTCGCCCATTTTTGATGAAGCTTGAATGTATTAGGAAATTATGAAGGAATGAAGAGAAGAGGGTTGGAGCTCGGTTGATAAATGGGGTTAATAGGCTGAAACCCAAACAAAGGCCCTAAATGAAAAGTAGCAAAATTCCACTATCTCCAAACATATTGAAGTTTATACTCAAAAAGGTCGCAATCGTCATTTTGAACTCAATGGGGGTGGTCTCGAGTCCCAATTCGACTGTTTGCAAAAAGTAGCTTTTCGGACCAAAATCCGACGAACGATAAAATATTTAAATAAAATATTTAAATATAATATTGATAAATATGCGGTTTGTTACAGACTCCCCTCCTTAAAGAAATTGCGTCCTCGCAATACTTAAGAAGAAAATAAAGAGTAACAACCATAAAAGCATATCAACACAAAAGAAAATTGAAATAAAAAGTTCACCATAAAGAGCACGAAAGAGTTAGCACGAACGGGATCGCTCGATGAATTCTCTAGATTCCCAAGAGTAATCCCTAAGATTTGAGAACCATTGAACTCTCACAAGAAGAATATCTTTATTCCGAAGGCGCTCAACCTCCGAAGCAATGATGCGAATGGAATGTTGCTCATAAGTCAAAACTAGCGAGACTTCATTTTCATCAATAACACCGGCTCGAGAATAAAAATAGGAAACCTAAAAACATTTCCATAGTTAAAAGACGCAGAAAACGTCAAGAATAGCAGAAAATTGAGCCAGTGCAACGGCGTAGTACAAAAACGGTACGCCCGAGAAATGAGGAACTCAAATAATTTGGAACAACGGCGTAGTACAAAAACGGTACGTCCAATGAACCGATAAACCGGAACAATGATGTAGTATAATAATGGTACATCCATTGATCCAGATAAGACGGAATATCGACGTAGTATAATAACAGTACATCCGATGAACCGAACACCATAAAAGAACATCGGACGCTAGTCCATAAAAAAAATGAGATAAAGCTCAATAAAACGAAGTATGTCAAAACGTTCGATGAACTTGATAAAAAGATAATTCCATTCAGACAACATCAAAGAATCAACAACTTGTTGCCTACGACAAAGCGCATTGGCAACACGATTTCCCTTTCGGGAATAAAAGAATATCAAGATCATAAGATGCTAGGAACTCGAGTCAACATGAAGTTCCTTATGAGAAAATAAATATTCCAAGGATTTGTGATCGAGATGGAGAACAAATTCCTCCCCTAAAAATGATGATGCAAAACTCTAAAAGTAGAAACAATAACCGCGAGCACTAGATCATGAGTGGTATATCTAGTACCGATAGGCTATAATGATTTAGAAGCACAAGTGATAGCACGTTCTCCTTTGCAAGAGAATGGCATCCAAACTAATACGATAAGCATTGGCACAAAAGATAAAGTCTTGGTTCCCCTCGGGAATCACAAGAATAAGAGTATCGAAAAGAAAGAATTTCTTTTAAATAATCTTCTTCCCTGAAAAGTTAAAACTTTCAAAATTACATTTATCTTTATGTAATAATCTTTCTAGAAAATTTTACATCTTTACAAGTCAATTTATTGTGTCTGACTGTCTCATCAAAGCGTTTAGGAAATTCCTATCGATAACGTTGATCAAGCGCATCGACTAGAATTCTTAAAGCACTCAATGGGCAATATAATCACACAACCATCTTTTATATGATAAACATGTTTCTAAAAACTTTTAAGAATATTCTTTGTTCATTTTAAGAACAAAAATCAAATTGTACTTATAAATAAATCTTATGAAAAAGATTTTCAAAATTTTTAATTGCTATTTTCATCCAAAATCAATAAATGCAAAAAAAATGGAATCATCGAGATATTCGATAGAATGCTCGATACCTAAAATGGATGAAATAAGCTGGACAAACTGAATGACATAATAATTCATTTATAGGAATCATAATAAGTGCGGAATGCGGTAAGTGGAATGCTAACTTCCGCAACTCGTAGTAAATGAAAACCGGTGGTAAGGTCAAACTGAAAAGACCTTAGCACCACACAAAAGATTACTTAGGTGATAATCCTAAGACAAGCTCAAAAATACCGGAAAATTTCTCAAACTACATGAATGAGAGAAATAACACTTTCCTTATAAGTGGGCTTAAGGAATAAAATAATGACATCAAGTTGGAATCAAAATCATAAAGGAAAAATAGAAATCTGCTTAACAGATTGAAAATGTCGAAGATGAATAGTCCACTCGAGAAAATAGGATATAGGCTTCATTAATGATTAAGCCAATCCTATCGCACAAATCAATTCCGGAGCCTAAGTAAAAATATCGGCTCGGAAAGAAAAATCACATAAAATAATTTCGACATCAATAAAAAGAAAATTGAGTGTTGCGGATCCACCAGCCGGATTCGCAATTCTCAAAGAAGTCATCAATCCCAAAATATTTAAAGAAAAAGAAGCAACAAGTTCTTTTGACATAAAATAGTGAGAGGGAACCCATATCAAAAAGAACACGAACAAGATAATCACAAAGCAAATGTCATCAAGGATTGAATGAGAAATACCTTGACCAAGAGAAGTGCCACAAGGGGCTTGCACGACTTTCAACTTTCCCTCCCTCTTGCTAGGGAGTTCGGGACATGTAGATAAATAATGACCCGAGCCTTTGCAATAGCGGCAATAGAGGGGTTTCGGGCACTTAATTACATAATGGTCCGTGGAACCACAATTGTAGCATTGTTTACGACTTGGGGTTGGAGTTTTGGCTACCGAAGTTTCTTGTTCCACCTTCTTCTTGCTTTGAAGTCTGGGACATGAAGACACATAATGGTCCGCACCTTTGCAATAGCGGCAAGAGATAGGTCAAGGACACTTATTCACCAAATCAATCCAAACCAAAAGCAATTGCACAAGAATAAGCGTTAGGAATTCATACCTAACAATCGAAGAGAATTATAGACTAAGATGTGAGATAAAAATCTCACCTTTAAACCCGAAAACAATGAATGAGAAGCTTGAAGACGAAGGAAGATCAACCACACTTCAATCTCAACACAAGAAGCTTGAATCTAAGGTTAAAAGAGAAACATTTCCTAAATTAGGTTTAGGAATTTTCTGAAATCAAAGAGAGGATGAGTTGGAGAAGAAGAAGAAGATGCTTACCAATGGGTTCTCTTGAGTTTGGAGCTAGAAGATGGATTTGCTAATGGAAACTAGGGCTTAGGATTTCCTAATTTTTTTTCTCTTCCCCCATTTTTGATGAAGCTTGAATGTATTAGGAAATTATGAAGAATGAAGAGAAGAGGGTTGGAGCTAGGTTGATAAATGGGGTTAATGGGCTGAAACCCAAACAAAGGCCCTAAGTGAAAAGTAGAAAAATTCCACTATCTCCAAACATATTGAAGTTTATATTCAAAAAGGTCGCAATCGTCATTTTGAACTCAATGGGGGTGGTCCCGAGTCCCAATTCGACTGTTTGCAAAAAGTAGCTTTTCGGACCAAAATCCGACGAACAATAAAATATTTAAATATAAAATCGATAAATATGCGGGTTGTTACACACACATTCCATCCAATTCAACTTTCTTCCTAACACTTATCTACGCCCCCAATTAGCTTACAACCAGACAAATTCTACTCACTCAATTTAAATTCCATCCCTATAACAAATAAAGTTGAACCAAATCTTATAAAAAGTAAATATAAAACAAATCTAACAAGAATCAAAATCGAATTCTGAATTCAAATCTCATTCAAATCTAAATAAAATTGAAATAAGTTTGAAAAATCAATGAATCTATAAAAAACTCATCGATTTAGCACGGCATACGAGGTTGAGAAGTGAAGCAATGCTACGGAGGTGGTAGGTGGTGATGAGATGAGGTTCTAAAATGAATATTTTTCTTGAAGAGATATTTTTTTGTTTCAGGCTTGAAAATTTTGTATTAGGGTTTTGACGGAAGACAAGGAAGCGGCAAGGAAAAAGGAAAATATTAAAAAGGAAGTGGTAAGGATTCACCGCTTCTTAAAATGTTTGGCAGATAACTATATTAGCGTTTAATTTTTTATTTTCTTTTATTATTTGTATCAAAAGTTGCACCTAGTCATAAACCCTACTATTTGTTGCAACCAATTATTGATTTTCTTGTAATGCTCTTATTATCAAATGTTAATGCCTGCAACTTATTTCAAGCTCCATTGCATAGATCGCATGTAGTATGCTATCGAATGAATCAAGCTCCAGAAATCAACAACTCCATTCCTCCGTTGATCCATCCTATTGGCTCATGAACAAGCTCTTAACAATGCAAACAAGAAGGAAATCATGAAGCTAACAACAAGTCACCACAACACAACGCATCAAAGTTAATTTATGAGAAGATCTTATGAAGTGGTACCATTACAAGCTTATGGATCATTACGATCCATCACTACTGCTGACATGGCCATTTTTCTTCGAGTTTAACTGCTATAGGATAAGGGTATCATGGTGGAAATCATGGAGGAGCATTTCTTAGCAACCTATAAATATAAACAGGAGGCTAGGGGCTCATTTTGGAGAATCTTTTCGCTTCCTTGTAACTTTTCCATAATTCTCTTATAACCCCTAATAGATCCCCACCGATCCATAAGAACCGTAATTCCAAAACAATAATATAATCAACAGAAACTCTAAGTGGACGTAGGCATCGGTTGGTTGAACAACTATAAGTCTTGTGTCTTGGTTTTACTCGTTTTCCATTTATGTTTCTTCATTTACTTCTCTTCCAAAATCTATTAGGTGTTTGTATCAAATTTTGGTACAAATGTTTTGGTGCTTTCACCGAGAACGTAATTCTTAGGCTGTTTGATCCATCATCTACTATTAGATTGCCTAAATCCAAGATATCGATCCAATTTCTTTTTTACTCTTTTGAACTACTCAGATTTCAAGAAAGGTCCACTAGAAGCCATTCAGAATGGCTCCTTGAAGAGATTGATCCACCACTTCAAGAGTTGTTGAGGATGTTGAGAATGTAGATTCCTAACATGCTGAGGAGGTTGCATAACCAACTGCTACTGAGGGTCAAAACCCAACAGATGTGATTACAATTGACTGGCATGATGAAATAGATGAACGATAAGCTATGAGAGAGCCAGTTGAATCGGCAAATGCAGTAGAGTTTGGAATTGTTGAATCATTTGACTGAAAACCATAGGAGAAGTAGGAGGGACTTGACACCTTCTGGTTTAGAGTCTGATAGTTCCTCGTTGTTGAAGTAAAGGTAGAGGGATAATGTAGAAGATGGTTAGAAAAGAGGCTAAAACATCGAAATAGAAGTTGGAATTCAATCGCGGTAAAACTTTATGGAATGGTATCGATCCATCAAGAGGGATTGGTAATGGACCATCAAATGTAGGTTCAGGCAGTCGACTTTCGAATAATGGTGCTAGTTTGGCTTCTGGTCACACCGTTGATGCCCAGAATGTTAAAGATCAGGTGGCAGTTGCGGATATGCCACGAAGGGACTATGCACACAGAACTACTGAATGAATGGTTCTCCGGGAACCAGGAAAACCCAGGTATCGTGAAACTAATAGAGTGCATTTTTAAGCCAAATACTCAGGGTAGATCATGATTATCACTGTCCGGTAGATCTAGTAGAGCCGGATTTGGTTGATATGGTAAGGAGACTTATAAGTGAGAGCCGACATCAGAGAAATGATGATTGGGTTCCTCCTTAAGTCGAAATCCATTCACAGAGGAGATCCTATGCCATAATTCCTAACGGATTTTGTGATGTCGACGGTGCCATTGTACAATAGTAAAATAGATTTGAAGCAACATCTAATGAAATAGATTGGCATATGGATTCTTCTAGAGCTACTGACGCTGTGTGATGTCATTATTTCTCGATTTTCCTGAAAGGAGTGGTGATGATGTAGTTCACTCAACTGCCGCCAAGATCTATATTGTCTTTCAAGTAATTGGCATGAAAATTCATTTGGCAATTCCATTTGCATTGCACTCGTCCAAAGGATGCCATGTCATTATGCAGCCTCTCTAGGAGATGGGAGAGTCTTTGAAAGATTTCCAGCATAAGTTCAATGTCATAGTGATCGAAGTGAGCAATGCTGAAGAAGATATTATGTTGATTCCATTAATTAAGGGGATCCATCTCGATACTACTTTCGAGAGGTGGTTGAAGATGAAACCCCCACCAACAGTGGATGTGTTTTATAGAAAGGCGAGTCAATTCTTGTGCTTGGAAGAGGCATGCACTACTGCTAGGAAAACTAATGTCGGGCAGTCAAAGGAGGTGACACAGAGTAACATCGTTATAAAGCAGTCCGAAGGGAATTCTAGTAGTGTAGATGTGAATATGAAGAATAAATATGGTGGATAGAGCAAGAAGCAATATTTTGTCCTAAGGACAAGAAAATAGATTTGAGCAAACGTCCCAGAATCCCAAAATACTTGATTGAGAACACATAACTCATACCGAGCAATACAGGAAGCTGACTCCAAGGGAGTCAACTGAGAAAGAGGAAAAGTCAGGCAAGTTTTTTCAATTTTATAAAACTTACGGTCACAACACGAATGAATGCAGACATTTGCGCAATGTGATCGAGGATTTGATTCAAAAGAAAAGGCTACAACAGTTTGTGAAAGCCTACTAGGATAGCAAGTAGGAACTTTCGAACACCCAACAAGGGAAAATCGAGCCTCCTTTTGATGAGCCTAGGTGCCTTGAGAAATGTTTTTGTTTGATAATTTCATTGGTGGACTGCATTCAGCCGTAAAGAGCTGGAATGTAATGGGGAGGTATGTAAATGCATTGAAACATGCAGTGAATGCGAGCTGCTTTGCCGTCGAAGATGATGCTTCGGCAAAGCAACGTAGGATTATAACAGATGATATTCTATTTGGAAGTAGAGATGTTGATAAGGTGGAAGCCCCGATTATTGATCCATTGGTGATTTCAGCCATGATTTACCCCGCAATTGTGAGAAAAGTTCTGGTTGACTGTGGGAGCTCAGTCAACATTTTGTTCTAGAATGCCTATGATTAGATTCTTCTAAAGGGGAAAGACTTAAATCCATGTAAATCTTGAATCTAGGGATTTAATTGGACTGCTATTGAGCTAGTGGGATATGTGGATTTGTCGATAGTGGTTGGAGAGGGAGATCACAAGAGAGTGTGGATTGTGCCTTTTGTTGTTCTAAATATTTACTCCATGTATAATGCCTTTTTGGGCCGATTGGCCCTTGCTGATTTTGAGTAGCCATACCTCTGTAGTGATTGCGATGAAGTTCCCTATAGAGAACGTTGTGGGAATTGTGCAAGGTGTTAGTCCTAGAGATGATGGTTTTGATGAAAATAATCTTAGAATAAGATTATAAAATATAAATACTAACATTATAGTTTAGATATATATGTATATGCAGGATTTAACCATGCAGCTACTAAGACTGAAGACTGCACAGTATAGAGATCCAAGATATCAAGATTGAAGACTCATGAGTATCAAGAATATCAAGAGTTTAAGATTTCAATAATAAGTAATTTAATTAGGAATTTTGTTAAAACTCCTAGAAAAGCACTGGCGTCTTAAAATCCAATTTATTCGTAAAATGGAATCCACTTCGAGCATGTTAAAGGGATGGAACCCAAAGTAGGATGGAACCTGCGAAAATACTAGTGGAACATTGTTTTGTATCCACCAACTTTTATTCAAAATGGTTTTACAAAATTATAACTTGTTTTCCAAATGATTTCAAAACCTTCCTTTTAAAAGAATCAAAAACGTCTATCCTGATTTTAATACTTTTAGCCTCAAAATAATCTTTATTTTCAAAATCAAATTATCCTTGGTTTTAAACTATCTTTTAATAATAATATATTTAACTTTTAATTTAGATTTAAATATAAAATTATAGTAAAATTATATATATACATATATACCAAAATATTATTCTCTATATTTATTTATGTATTTTAACTATAGTTAAGTATATTTATAAAGTTTAAAATAGTTTTAATACTGGATAGAAGTTATTTTCAAAGAAAAGCGAATTACCAAAAATACCTTAGGCATGTCGACATCCTCAAGTACCCCTTGTCGACATAGTAGCAGTTTATTTAAAAAAATTGGATTTCAAAGGAAGTGTCTATTCATCATATCCTTTCACGAATGGACATTGCTGTTGTTCTACTTTAAATAAGGGTAGTTCTAAACCAATTTGTAATTATATTTTCTCTGATTTCACTCCTCTTCTTCTTCCATATTTCTTTATACACATTTTAACCATTACTCTGCCGAAATCAACATTGAATCTAATTAGATCATCTCTGGTTTGTTTCTCTATCACTATCTCAACAAGATCTCAGTGCTATTCAGAGTTATGGGCTTCTTTGTAATAAATTAAGCGAGAAAAGGTGTGATTGTAGCCTGTGAAATCAATCAAGTGAGAAAAGGTGTGATTGTAGCTTTGGAAATCAATTGGGTGAACTTGTTGCTCGTGAAATCAATCTCTACCCAGAGGATTGTGAATCTGGAGTGGTGTACCTCGTGACCTTGAAATCGAGGGTGTAATTGTACAATTGCTTTTGAAAAGAAATCCATACTAGTGTGCGAGACTGGATGTAGGGTAACTCCGAACCAGTATAAAATCCGGTGTGTTCTTTCCTTTATTGCTTTTACTTTATTTCTGCATCTATGTTTGATTCTAGGATCATATTTGTGTCTGAATATTGCATACATTTGTGTTCAGATTAACATAAACTCAAAAGGATTTAATAATTCCTCTAAACACTATACATCCCCCCCTCTAGTATTAATTCTAGCCTTAAGATTCGTAATCCGCATTTCTCACATTTGGTATCAGAGCAAGCGAAGTTTTCATAATCTGAATTTTGAAAAAATTTTAAATGGCAATTTTTTTCATAAAAATATTAACACTATTTTCATATGAATATGTCACAGAATCATCATGATATTGTTGTTTAAAACTATATTTATTTATTTTGAAAAGTCACTTGATTCTTTAAAAGTTATATTGTTTTACAGGAGAAGAGTTATGTCTAATGAACGTTGGTTAAAAGATACCAGATAATCATTCATCGATCAAGAAGAACAAACAGATATATAACGGCAATCGACAATGAAATGGGTACTAGATCAATACAAAACTTTTTCTTATCATATACAACTTGACTTGATACTGTACTTCTTACCATTTACTTTGCAATGTCACTAGTTTTGTGCAAATCCGTCAAGAAATGACCAAGTTATGGTCAAATGAAGTTCTGGTGAACAAAGAGAAAAAGAAAGCAAAACTGTCAATGGAATTCTTCAAATTGTATCCCGATATTTGAATATTTTGCCTCAACTCCTTTTCCATACTGTAGTCTTTGATCCCACGGTCGTTTTGATGGGTGAATCATCAAATTCTGATCAAAATTGAGTGAGATATGACAGTTTGAAATTGGCTATCCAAAACTGAACACTGTGTATGGGATTTTCTACATTTCTCTTACAATTCGGCCTGTTGCACCACAATACTATCCAAATTCATCACCAAACTATTAATAATCGTAGCCCTTGCCTTCCTCTTCGATTTGCCGTTGGTTTCATCCAATTCCGTTAAGAAACGAAGGAGATATGGCTACTAGAAGTTTGATAGTAAACAGAAAAACGGGAAGAAGAAGAGAAACTTTTATGAAAAGTGATGACTGTTGGACCTATTTATAGTGGTTGAAGTGTTATTCATTCAAAATTTGAATTCAAAGTTTTGGCGCAAGTTGGTTGATCTACTAAATCATCTGTATGTTTCTCATACGGTTTTCAAATTCAGCAAATGAATACACTGCGATGATTAGAAAAACAAGCCCATCGCAATAGAGCATATCTCGTCATCAAATTCTAAAAGATATAAATGTGCGGTTATGACAATGGAAGAATAACAAAGTTAGAAAGATGGAGGATTACATACGCTTTACTATTATTTCATCTTTATTGTTGCATTTAGTTAGGTATAGAAATTCATCTGTTTATAAGTTTTGATATTGTGGTCCACATATCGGTATACCATAGTGTACATATCGATATATCAGTCTAATTTTTTTAAAAAAGGTCTTTTAAAATGTTTTTTATTTCAAATAAAATCTCACTACTAATTAATTACAACTATACTAAGTAGAAAAGCATACCATCATTCGTGATTTCAACTTTTCTAATGTTATTTTTACTTCTCGTACTCTATTTCTTTTAAGATACTAATTTTATAGTTTTAAGAAATTAATAGAAGGAATTTAGAATGTTAGAATAAAGCTCTATTTATATATTTCTTCATTTAATAAGATTGCGCCACATCATATGACACTTGTCATATAAATAGATGGTGAGATGCATGCAAAATGACACGTGTCATTACACTTGTTCTTTAATAAAAGCATTTTTACATGCATAATGCCAAGTGTCTTTAAACATGTCTTTTAATTATTATTTTTTATATTTTTCAAGTACTTTAATTATATTAACTATTATAAAAAAAGGGGTTAAAAATCAATTATTTACAAAAAAATCATGTTAAAAACAGGCCCAGAACTGTAGATAGCATTTTTGAAATGCTGTCTATGCTTCTGTTACGCTGCAAATACGATAGCATTTCTATGCTTTGGAATGCTGTAGTGTTTTAGAAACTTTTCACAGCATTTTGTAGATGCTGCAGATTCTGTTTTATATTGTTTTGAACACTTTTTATTGCAAAAACTTTTTATAGCATTCTGTAAATGCTGTCTTTTCTGTTTGAAGCTTTAAATTATGAAAAAACAATATTTAAACTAAGTATTTTTCTCTATTCTTTTTAGAGTTATTTTCTAACTTATATTAGAATATTTTAGAAATAATTTCATGTTTAAATTTTTCTTAATGTAATAAGCCTTAATATGACACATGTTTATTTTAGTTTTTCAATCTTTGTTACATTATATTTTATTATTATATTTTAAAAAAACTTAAAGGCGTTTAATCATGTTTCTAAATATTTTTATCAATAATAATTTAATATATATGTTTAATCACTAAGTTAAGTATTTATAAACATGAAAGTTTGGATTCTTAAAAATATTATTTTAGAAGAATTAAATAAGGAGGGTATTAATTTTTATAAAAAACACCATATTTGATCATATATAGTTTAAGTCCATATTTCTTAGATTTGATTTTGATATTAAATTTGATTACTATCTTTCATGAATATGTTATAGTTTTAATATCATTTATTATCTTTAAACTCATGTCTTTACTACTCTTTCAGTCTCATTCATTAGTTTCCTTAACCTAAGTCTAGTAATTGGTGTGTATTACCTTTGTTTGGTTGAAGTGACTTATAATAAATAGTTTGACATATGTATACATACATATATATGGTTGTCAATTAGATATTTCTTATCACTCATGTTTATCTTATAATCTGAATATCCCTTACCATAGTGTATATCATCAAATCATTTTGCATATTATTATTTTTACTTTATTATCATTCTATTTCATATTACATAACATTGTGCATCCTATTTCATATCACATTTCATTGCATATTACATCATAAATTACAATGCATGAAATATCATAATCATTTGCATCACAAGTTGCACTTCATTCTGCATATCATCTCATGTTACGTTGCATATGTCATACGTTTCATATTGCATTACAAATTACATATTGCATACATGTATACATAACGAATGTATTTTACTTAGGGAAGTTTGTAGTATTGTCTTATAATTTAGGATTATTAGTTTTTGATTTTTTTGGTATGTTTTGATTGACTTAATTGTCTTGTTTGACTTGTTTGACTTGATTGACTTGTTTGACTTATTTGACTTGATTGACTTGTTTGACTTGATTGATTTGTTTGACCTTTGATTTGTTTGATTGTTTGACATGATAGGTTTGTTTGAAATATAATTATACATATTTATGTGTTGAATAATTATAATGTAATTATGTTAATGTCTTTCACATTCCATTTACTATACTTTGTTTTAGTATTAGTTTAAGGGGGAGTTGCATAGTTTTATGCTTTTAGGATGGTTTTTGTTGATGACAAAGGGGGAGAAATATAAAATAGGATAGTTAGGCATAAATTAAGGGGGAGTTGTTAGTTTTAGGGGGAGTTATTAGGATAGAAATAATATTTTATAAACAAAGGTTGACATCATAAAAAAGGGGGAGATTGTTAGTTTTTGAGATGATGGTTTTGATGACAACAACTTTGGAATAAGATTATAAAATATAAATACTAACTTTATAGTTTAGATATATACGTATATGCAGGATTTAACCATGCAGGTAACAAGAATGAAGACCGTACAATATAGAGATTCAAGATATCAAGATTGAAGACTCATGAGTATCAAGAATATCAAGAGCTCAAGATTTCAATAAGTAATTTAATTTGGAATTTTGTTAAAACTCCTAGAAAAGCACCGACATCTTAAAATCTAATTTATTCGTGGAATGGAATCCATTTCGAGCCCGTTAAAGGGATGGAACCCTAAGTAGGATGAAACCTACGAAAAATCTAGTGGAACATTGTTTTGTATCCACTAACTTTTATTCAAAATGTTTTTACAATTATATCTTGTTTTCAAAATGATTTCAAAACCTTCCTTTTAAAAGGATCAAAAACATCTATCCTGGTTTTTAATACTTTTAGCCTCAAAATAATCTTTATTCTCAAAATCAAATTATCCTTGGTTTTAAACTATCTTTTAATAATAATACATTTAACTTTTAGTTTAGATTTAAATACAAAATTATAGTAAAATTATATATATATATACACACCAAAATATTATTCTCTATATTTATTTGTGTATTTTAACTATAATTAAGTATATTTATAAAGTTTAAAATAGTTTTAATACAAGATAGAAGTTATTTTCAAAGAAAAGCAAATTACCAGAAATACCTTACGCATGTCGACATCCTCAAGTACCCCATGTCGACATGGTTGCAGTTTATTTCAAAATTTTGAATTTCAAAGGAAGTGTCTATTAGTCATATCCTTTCACGAATGGACATGGCTGTTGTTCTACTATAAGTTGGGGTAGTTCTAAACGAATTTGTAATTATATTTTCTCTAATTTCACTCCTCTTCTTCTTCCACATTCCTTTATACACATTTTTACCATTACTCTACCGAAATCAACATTGAATCTAACTAGATCATTCTGGTTTGATTCTCTATCACTATCTCAACAAGATCTCAGTGCTATTCAGAGTTATAGGCTTCTTTGTAATAAACTAAGCGAGAAAAGGTGTTATTGTAGTTTGTGAAATCAATCAAGTGAGAAAAGGTGTGATTGTAGCCTTCGAAATCAATTGGGTGAACTTGTTGTCAGTGAAATCAAGTATCTCTACCTAGAGGATTGTGAATCTGGAGTGGTGTACCTCGTGGCCTTGAAATCGAGGGTGTAATTGTACAATTGATTTTGAAAGGAAATCCGTACTTGTGTGCGGGACTGGATGTAGGGCAACTCTGAACCAGTATAAAATCCGGTGTGTTCTTTCCTTTATTGCTTTCACTTTATTTCTGCATCTCTGTTTGATTCTGTGATCATATCTGTGTCTGAATATTGCATACATTTGTGTTCAAATCAACATAAACTCAAAAATATTTAGTAATTCCTTTAAACACTATTCGCCCCCCCTCTAGTGTTAATTCTAGCCTTAAGATCCGTAATCCACATTTCTCACCCAAGATGATCAGGGACTTAGCCAGGAATGTTATGTTACTAAGCTGAAAGAGGAAAAGCGAAGAGAGAAAGGAAAAGATGTGGAGAGGACTCTCCAAATCATAGCTTCAGATGAATAGCAACCACTTCCTTAACCCGAGCTTGAGTAACAGTCGGTTCCATAAGGGTATGGACCCACGGAAAGAGTCGGTGATTGCAAGGGAGGCTCCTACAGAGTTGACAATCAACATCCTAGTTAGTTAGGATGGTCCTACGTGGGTCCTGAAGATTGGATCCCATTTCGACACAAGGATGATGAAAAAACTGACTGATTTTCTCTTTAGGAAAACCTGAACATGTTTACTTGGAGCATTCTAACATGTGTGGAATGTTGCCAAAGATAGCATGGCACACATTAAATGTGAATCTCAAATATGTTGCTTTGAAAAAGAAGCGTTATAGCCTGGGTTTGGAGAGATCTATTGCACTGAAAGACGAGGTGGATAAGCTAAAGAACAACAGCTTCATCCATGATACTCTGTACCCGGAATGGGTATCCATTCCCGTCTTAGTGAAGAAGTCCAATGGGAAGTGAATAACATGTGTTGACTATTCTGATTTGAACAAGGTATGTCCTAAAGATAGCTTTCCATTACCGAAGATCAAACAATTAGTAAACTCAACCATCAGTCACGAACTGTTATCATTTAGGATGCCTACCTTGGCTACAACAAGATTCCAATGCAGGTCCCAGATCAAGAACACACCAGTTTTATAACTGATCTGGGACTGTAGTATTATCTTGTCATGCCTTTCGATTTGAAAAATGTTGGAGCAATTTACCGAAGGCTAGCAAATTCAATGTTTAAGGGACAAATTGGGCATTAAATGGAACTCTACGTGGATGATATGCTTATGAAGTCACGATGATCAACGAGCCACGTTGATGATTTGGCGAAAAAGTTGGTCGAGCTCCGTAAGTATGGAGTGAAGCTCAATCCACTAAAATGTTCATCTGGTGTTGCATTCAGGAAATTCTTGGGTTTCACAGTGGACTCGAGAGGAGTATAAGCTAATTCGAAGAAGATTCGTGCACTAAGGGACGTAGAGGCCCTAAAGTCAATCACGGAAGTTCAATGTTTGAATAGGATAGTCGCTGTATTGAGTTGCTTCATCTCTAGGCTACCTACAAGTGTATCCCTTTCTTCGATGTCATCGAGAAAGGGACGATACGATGGCCGTCCTACACCCCTGATACTATATAGACCTGAAAAGAGCGCTGTTAGGGTACCCGGCCGATGCAGAACTGTAGCCAAGGTCTAAAAGAAATAAAATCCAACACAGAATCTGTAAAACATCTCAAAGCGCACATATAAAAAATATAATATAACAATATAGGTGTTAAAAAGACGAGACGGTGATATAATCAGATGAATCATAAGTAAGAACAAAGTGCATCAAGTTCACAGACTATACAAAAACTGAAATATAGAGTTTATACATCTCATAACTCCAAAAATAAACTCCAAAACTATCTCTAGTAATACAAGTAGTGATAGATCCACAGTACTACACAGCAGAATATAAGCAATAGCAAGCTCCATGTATAGATATATGAAAGCGTAGTCTCTTTTTCGTACTCCATACAGCTCCATGCGCTATCCAGACCTATTATCCATAATTTACTTATTTAAGAGTACCCAAAGTAATAAGTAGCATAGCATAAAACTTCGAGTCAGACAACAGTCTTGTGTGAGCGATAACATCATCTCGAAAATACTATGAAATCGTATATAGTAATGCACATAAGAAATATAGAACCATATTTGACATGTCACTGCATCTAAAGAATTAGCACATAACAATCTATATATGCTAGTCTACTATTAAAGTCATATAAATGTACTACAATCGAAGAACAATGTCTAATGCCTAGGTATACAATCGAAATTATCTACTTCATATTACACCCTATAGTGACAAACAACCATGGCAAAAATAGTATCCATCAAACAATCCTCACCATCACTCATGTGCATTGGGTATATGGTAACCCGTATGGCACAATCGCAAACTAGGGATCCATCGTTATCTCGGCTTCATTGGTGCTCAAATCTATGCTACTTTGCAAGGCTAGGAACTAAGCGCATACCACAAAAGCTCAGGGTAATTGAATATTGCAAGATCCGAACACATTGCAAATCTAGGTAGACATCCCTAGACATAACTGATTATACCAAAAAGTGCACCAAACAATAATTCCAAAAACAATAATGTTCAAATCCAGGAATCTAATGTTTAGAACAAGCATACCGTAGACAATAATGTTCAAAATGAAGACAACCCACATGCACTTGAAGACAATTCAATGCAAATTGAAGAAAATTTTGAAGGTAACAATCATCAAAAAGAAGACAATCCACATGCATTCGAAGAAAACGAAATGTAAAATGAGCAAAGTTTGGAAGCCATGATGTAAAACGATGGATCTATTCAAGATCTAGATGCAAATCTACTAGGGAAAGGAAAATCTAAAGGTCCTACTAAAATAAAGAAACTTCCTTCAAATTTCGCAAATCAGATTGAAGCAGAATTTGATGCACAGGCCGAACCAGTAGGTGAAGGATCAATCTTCTTATCTTCTTATCTGGAGCCGCTTGTACATGAACATATTCCGGTTACGCCTAACAACTGGAGACATCTAGGTGATGATTTCAAAGCTTTTCTATGAAAATCCATTTAGGTAATGTAATTCATAAGTGACTTAAAAATCAATATGATTCAGTTTTATTTTATATTAAAATTTATTGATACAAAATAGTTAGGTCATAACGATTTTGTTAGCAGTAACTTGTTTTATGTTGCATATAATTTTATATTGTTGAGAAAAATGAGAGCAACATATGGATTTTTGTTTATTGAAATGTAGCCCATCAGTAAATGAACAGAGTTACATAATTAGTATTTAATGTTATGCGTAACAACCATGCGATAATATTATGCTAGTTTAATTAAAATAGAAGTGTTTGAATTTGATTTTTGATATTTGTTATTATTGGAATCAAATTATAATTCAATTAAAGTCTATTTAATAAAGGATATTGTTATAGTAAAATTTAATTAGCTAATAAATTTCATTTTTGATAATATATTAAAATCCAAATAAAATTTTATAGTTAATATAAAATATTCTAAAGTGTAGATAATTTTATATAATTGGAATAGTTGGAACTAAAATTCAATTGGGTTAATATATTGAAAACTAAATGGAGTAAAGAATTTACTAAATTGAATATGATTGTCTAGTTATCAAAATATATCTCGTAAAACAAAGTGTAGATCGACTTAAGCTAGACTGAATTATATTTGCAAATAGATAAATTATAGAGATTGTTATTAAATTTAAATTAAACTCAAAACAAAGTTCACAAGCAACCCAAACCATTTAAATAACCATACCCATTTCTTCTTACATAGGCTTAGTTAATAAACTCCCGTTCCATTTTATTTTTCCTTTGCATTACTTGTCCCCAAAATTAATTCTTCGATAAAAAAAACATGTCCTTGGCTGGCATGAATGAAAGTGACATCATAGAGGAGGTGTGGGCCTGGTGAGCCACATAAGTGATTGGGCGACATGGAGGGACGCGCAAGACGATGGTTGTGGCCAGAGGCATGAAGGCTCGCGAACATGGAGTCGGTTCTCTTACGGCATTGGAGGTGCTGGCGTGGGTGTGATGAGCGACGCTCAGGCATTCGTGTTCTAGGGTTAGCGGCATAGTGGATGTCATAGGTGGAGGCTTTGGGAGTTGGTGTTTGTCAATGGCAGCTAGGGTTTGGGATATCGATGGCCGTCAATGGAATTTACGCCAGCATTAGTTAAGGTGGGTTATTTTATAACTTACACATCTATATTTGAATAATTATACCCTTTTTCTTGTTTGATTGTGAATTTCATAAATCTTTTGTTGGGATTGAATGAAATAATTGAACTCTAATGGCATGTTATGGTTTCAGTTGGATTGGTGCTCGAATTGGATGAATTTTATGTTTGGAATGTTGAATTCAATTCAATTATTGATATGAAATAGCATGTATACTGAAACCCATTAAAAATGCAATTCATTTTGCAGTTATAATATAGCATACTTTCGTATTTTTGTGTGATCGGTTTTATCGAAAGCAATTCTAATCGTTAAATAATTCTGGGTTCTGGAATTATCTTTTATAGAGCGATGTTAGCTCTGGAAGTTACAATTTCAATGGGTTAATTATATTGAATTTTTTAAATATAATTAAAGGGTTTTCAAAGTAAGATATTATCTATTTTGATCCTTATTAAAAAATTTATAAATAGAATATGGTTAAATTATACTATTTTAGATTTTCAGTAGTAATCGACTATTATGAGTTAAAATTCTTTTAAATGTTATTTAAAGAAATATATCTATTTGTAGGAATAAAGCTTTTTTTAAATGAATTTAACTAAGATTTTCAAGTTTACAAATAGGTTATGGTTTTGAAGTGTTTATGAAATACTATATATATATGTATATATATATTTTTGAAATAAAGTGAATTATCAATTATGAAAATATTGTTTTGATTCAAATACCTGATAAAGGAATTTTATTTTTAAGACTTAAAACTTCGTAACTCTTTTCTTTATACATATACATACATACATACATACATACATAGATATATATATATATATATATATATATATATGAGTTATTGGATTTTGGAAGTGATAAACGTGAAAGTAAACTTTATATAAAGCAATTTGGAAATCATTCCTTTATGATAAAATCATATTACTTACTTTCAAACAATAATTTTTTTTTTTTGAAATGGTACTTATATGTAACATGTATTTGGGACAACAAGTCATAACTCACATGTCAATATATGTTCAAATCACGCTATGCAAGTTTCAAACTTGTGACCTCTAGCACCAAAGTCGAATCACTTAACCACCGGGCCAATGATGCTTGTCATAATAACCTACTATTAACCTGTATTGTTTGGCTTTTGGCTATATGTATATACCATATTGATATTTCTTTGGTGATTTCAAAACCATTGCTTTCGAGTAATCAATGCTTTTATTTATATTCTATTGAATTTCATGCTTTTCTATAAAATAAGGAATCTTAATAAACAATTGAATTGCCAGATTGGTATGAGACATTTTGTACAATTATTTTGTTTATTACTATAATTTTTTAAATAAAGTTTGAGTGAAAATTACTAGCTTTTAATAAATACTTGAATTTACTTTTTGGTATGGGACAGTTCGTAGAATTCTTATAATTACTAGAGTGGTAGTAATTTACACTTTAGAGTTGTATGTCTTGGAGTGTTTGGATTTTTAGTATGCTGATAGATTCCTAAGAGACAATGACTCATTTTTCATCGACCTGAGAGTCGATACATTTTTTAAGATTTGGGTAGGCAGACCTATTTCTCAAGGTTAGGCATTTCTGGTATAACATAACTGTCCTTTTTATTATTTGGACATATTTTATATTGCAACCCTATCAATTTATTTAGAGTGGACCATGTTTATTTATTTCGTAGGGTTAGGTAAATTCACACAGCTAGTCTATTTCTAAGGGTTAGATTATATCCTATTTCTTGTGGTTAGGTATGTGGTGGGGTCTATTTCTTAGGTTTAGACTCCGTGTCGCACTATTTTAGAATGATAGTTTACAGCCATTATTATTTCATTATTGATGATTAATTTCTTCAGAGATTTTTAGTATGGATATACGGCATCCTTTGTGACTCTGAGGAATTTTGAATTGGTTATCACCATATTTTGAGATGACAGTCCATTGGAGACTTGAAATGAATTTATGAAATGGTGATTTGTTAGATATGCCTTATCTGAGTATTTGCTTGGGCATATTTTATTCGCGGCTTATTTGGTTGTTGTTAAGTCATAATTGTGATATCTATATCTATTGGTTTGATATGACTTTTATGGATTTTTGGGTTTTAGACAAATTTTGAGATGACTTATTTTAGAGTTAAGTCATTTATGGATATATAAAGTGGTAAATTTAATTAATATGCCTTATTATGATTGTTTGTTCGACATATTTTAATATGACTTATTATTTGAAGTCATATAGTTATGATATTAACATGTCACCTTTTTATTTAGATATAGTTCAATAATACTCTTGTCAGGCTAAAAGTTTACAAGTTTAGGGACTCATTGACGTTTGGATTTTGGGTTAGCTTTAGAGTGGACTGTTTTGATAGTTTCAGATTACTTTATCATTATGTGTATTGACATTTAGTAGTTATGTCATGTATATTATTTATTAGTCATTTTGTACCTGATATAGTGTATGAGATATGATGTACATTACACTGAGTCTTGTAGTGGCATTTTGTAGACTCGCATCTTATTATGAAATTTGTTATACATTAGTCTGCTGTAGTCTGTGACTCTGATTCTAATTTATCCATATTATATACTATTCTGAATATTTTTAATCGGTGTGTCGATTACTTTTTGTGAATACTACACATGTCAAATTTTCAGTTCAAATCCTCGAAAAGGTAAGTAAGACGTATCAGTGTTAGTATAAAGATATATTCACATTCGATCGCCCATAACCAACCATATTCTCTAAATTAGCGATGACATTATTTGTAATGTTCTTTACTAAACTAGGCATAGCGGTGGGGGTCGTCAGAACTTGATATCAGAGCTGGATTTAGAACATTATAGAATATAAATTGTAAAGATTCGAAATCTAAACCTAGATGACCTAGAGACCCATCCCTTGAGTTTGTGGTAGTTAGTAATTTAATTAACTATCAGGAATAGGAATATAAATGATTATTATTGGGAACAATCATTAGGACGTATTTGAAAAAAAATTGAATTAAACAAATTATTATTATGAAAATGATGATTTGTAAATTTGGAACTACTTTTTTAAAGAGTGAAATTGACTAGATGGCATAAATGAGAACTAAGATGGCTTAGAATTAAATTGTTGTGTCTTGATCTGTTAGTGATAAGAGTTGCGCAGCGGAAGCTAGAAGATAGCTTTCCGCTGAAGGTGATTGTTTGTTTGTTTGATCGAAATATATGTTGTTTGCATCAATATTTGTTTTGTTATGCTTTGTTTAAAATGTCGAATTGAGTGAGACGTTATCACTCTAAGAAATTATAAATCAATTTGAATCTGGACAAGCCCAAGTATTAACAAAAGATAACGGGTTCTATGAAATAGAATCGCTCGGACATAATAAAAATATCATAGCAATTAATAGTTATGAAATATAGAATAATAAATAATATGTATCTAATTAAATTTGGAATTTGAAAACATGCTTAACAAATTAAAATAAGATATAATAAAATTTGATTTGTTGAAGGGTGCTTGGTTGTTTTAAAATTGTAAGCGATTGTGCAAAACTAATATTAAATGGGAATCCCTATTTAGAGTTGAAAACTGCTCAATAACAACAATAAGGACTTACGGTGTTCTCAATAGTGGAGTTACCATAAGAAACATTGAAAATTTACATTTATATTAAATGAAATGTTAATTCATATGTGTAGCTAATTTAATATTAAGACGAATGGAATTGTTATCAGTAAATTATTAATTCTATGATACCATTAAGATTGATTGAAAGAATTTTAATAAGAGCAAGCATCTGCTTGGATTAAAATATTTTTAATATTGGATACACATATATATGGAATTTGATTATGTTTATTATTATTATTTTTGAAATTGTATGTAGATATAACCTTTTACAGGGACAACAAACTACAATCATGTGTCAATAAATGTTTGAATCACGCTACTCAAGTTTCAAACTTATGACCTCTCACACCAAAGTCGAATCACTTAACCACTGAAACAATAGTGCTTGTCAATTTGATTATGTTCATTATCGGCAAACAAATATTTTGAATATACATAAAGTATTAAAAGATATATGTATATCATAAAAAAATAAAACAAAAATAAAAATTTGTGTTAAATTGTCCGTTGAATGCTTTAAGGGTTCTGATCGATGCACCTGATCGATATTATCGATAGGAATTCCTAAACACAAGTGCGAGACATTTAAACACAGTGTTTTAGACAATAATATGTTTTTGGTAATAATGCTTTGTAAGTATATAATATTTTTAAAGCAAATAGAATTTTATAATAAATTAAATAATATATATATTTAAATGGATGGTTTGGAAGGACAATTCTGAGGAAATAAAATAATAATATTTTATAAAAGTGTATAAATTATATTTTTGAAGGAGATGCCTTGAGGTATTTTGATAAATAAAGTAAATATTTAAAATAAGAGTAGGATTTTATTTTAAATAAATTTGGCAGTTGTAAAATCTTATATATATTCATTTACAATGATGTATGTTAAATAAACTAGGTGTGGTGCTTTAAAATGATTATGAATATCATATTGTTGTTGTGATAGATGTTAGGATTTTTATTTATATAAATTTCCAATTTAGTAAGAGTTTGAAATGAAACTAGATTTCAATTACAATTGTAATAAGTTGTTAATTATCCTATACTTTGATTTTGTCGATATTTTTTTTTTCAAATATGACTTTGCAAAATAAGTTAGAATTAAAGGTACTTTTATAAAGCAAAGTTAAGATACATAATTCTTTTTGGTTGTGTATACACAAAAAGGAGCCGTATATCTATTTTGTAGAAAATGTTTTATCTGTTAATGAAAGCTTAGACCATCTTTTTAGCTATTATAAAGAAGGTGGTCACCAAGAAATATAACATGGCTAATGAGATAACATCGCTTACATTGATGGATTTGTTATCGGAAAAATTTAAGACATGGGAGTTCTAATGGCTTTGAGTTATTTGACATAATTCATCATCAACTACTAAATGAAACAACATAGCTAAATCCAAATGTTACATTTTGAAGTTCATAAATCCTCGTATATTTGTTCATATTCAAGCTGAGAAGGTTTTACCGAATTCCCTAAACTTGAAAAATGCATGCTAATTGATTCTTATGCTTTGAGAAATGAGCCAAAATAATGAAATGTGATATTCTTTCGTGCATGAATGCTAGTTGCAATTGATCTGTAACTTTCGAAGCATATTTGTACTCACACTTCCTACAGTTGCAAAATGAATTACAAGCTCCCATGATCAATATAAAAGCAACCAGTAATGCAAAATAGAAACATTCACCCAAGATGCAAGATTTCACATTCTTGAAGAAAAAAATTGGCAACTAGAAATATAGTACAAAAAAATTCAAAATCTAACTGAACCATTTAGCACTCAAAATTTTGTTCGCAAGCATTAATCACAAATATACTGTTACTTTCATGTAAACATTTTCTCAAGTATTATTCATTATTAATATTTATACATCAGTATTAATAAGTGTTCATTGAAAATAATAAATAATAATATTAGTAATAACTATTGGTACATTATCCTTTTATTTTCACCTACTGAATAAGGTTCAGAATAATATTTTCATTGCATTGCTTTTACATTATTGGCTATTTTCAAAGCATATGCAGCAAAAAAGTTTGTATTACCTATAAGGTAGCAATAGGCTGCTGCTATGCGGCAGCGCATCTTTGGTCATTGAAGTTTTTGCTTTTCATGTTAAATTGATCATCTATTAGTTTTTCATACATAACCACCCTATATATTATTACAGTAAGTACCTTCCCGTTAGTTGTATGTTATATATTATAACTATAACATCTTAGTCCAAAGGGTTGTTTACAATCTTGATAATGGTCTTTATTGGTATTGACTTCCGACTCATAAATTTCATTACTTGGATTTCTAATTTGACTATATCATAAATGAGTGCTGACACACTCTCTCTTAGTTTGATCATTAATCTTTCAAAAAAAACCTTAACTGGTTGTCTAATAGAGTTTGCACATGGACACTTAAACTTGTACATGCATTTAGGAATATCTCGTTTTATGAAACGTCTTGTGATAAAATGCCATTTAATTTTAACCAATAAAATTATAACAAGCACGATATACAATGAGTATTCAAGTAGTTCCAAATTAAGTTTAAACTTTGTTTAGCTTCTTAAATTTGCTTATGGAAGTGATACTACTTAAATCTTATGTTTAATTTAGCTTCTCGTGGTTAAAACTATTGAAACCTTCAAATTTGCAGTCGTTATTGTAATCGTTTAACTAAATGTAAATTACGCTAATAATTTATATTCCTTAAATCTTTGATTTTGTTAACTGGGTTAAGGAGTTCAATGTTTTATTTATTTATATATTTTGTAACGACCCATAAATTTTGATATTAAAACTATTAAATTAAATAAGATTTTGAAATTTAATATTATGAGAAATTAAAATTTATGATTTATTATTGAGGAAATAAATAGAATATGATTTAATAATGTTGTTTGAATGCTATTGATAAATATTTAATATAATTTCAATCAATTGAAATAAATTTTAGGTTAATTTGGATATAATTTTAAATAATGAAATAAATTAAATGATGTATGTAATTGTGAGATTGCATGTAATTGATTGAAATTGATTAATATAGAATGAAATCAATGATGCGGTAAGTAGTTATAATCTTTATTTATGAACAATAAATTTATTAATGTGATAAAATTACATAAAATTAACAATTGTTCATTTATCATCTCATTATTTAATATGTTTGGAATTAATTTGGAAATCAACGAAAATTTATACAATTAATTATTGCAGTTAATATGGTAAAAGATGTTAACAGTAAAATAATGAATGTAATAAAATGTAAACTTGTGTTAATATAATTCATAGAGTATTGTTGATTGAATAATGGGGATGATAACATAGGTTTGAATGTAAGTGGATGAGAACTGGATGCGTAGTTAATGGCATGAATTGGATAATAAAGGAAATTATAAGCGACGACAAAATGTACATTTATTTAAGGAAAATGAAATGCATGATTTAAATGATAACATACCAAGTTTATTTCAAATAATGGAATGAGGTAAAACAATTAATTGGTAAGTGATGGATGTCTTTTGTTAATGTAATGAACGTCACAACTGTTTAATAACGACAATAGTAGTTACAAATATGTTAGTAACAATAAATTGGAAATTTATAACCACAATTTAATTTGAAATATATATATTGAACGATAGGCATTTACCTTTCAAATATGATAAGGGGAAGTATTGTATTACTTCTTTTAATTAAGGTAAAATGTAACGATCCGTACTTTTAACAACTTTAAAATGGCAGTATTTTGATTTGAAATAAAAAGGTAAATTTGAAAAAAATTTGAGTTTGTGATGTTAAGTGTTTTATCTGACCAAATTTAATAGAATAAAATTTCTTTGTGAAATTTCAAATTTTGTTCAAACGTAGTCAATGTTTGGCTTTTGGTTGGAAAATTTAAATTTGAATTTTAAAATTTTATTCTTTTTATATGATACTATACTGAATTCTAATCTCCTTTCCATTTTTCGTTTTGCCAAAATCAAATTCCTATTGCTCTAAAAATATAAATTATTGTAAAAAATTGACATAAATAGGCAGTTTATATTTGTATTTTTGGCTAAGTCTTATTTGTTTTGTTTGGTCTAATGGGCTTCTTAGTAAATCAAGAGACCCTAGGAACCCTAAGAGACTTTGGATCCTTTCTTTTCCCACCCGTTGACCTTCTGTTTCCTATCTGATTAAACAAGTATATATATATATATATATATATATTCTCATTAAGAAACTTTCTATGTACTCTTCTTTTTCTTCCTAAAATCTACGGAACTCCAAAACTCCAAAATCTCAAATCCCCAAACTCCATACCTCCTCTCTTCAAAACCCTTCCATCCACTCTCCCTTTGCTGTTGCCCTCTACCACCATTCCAACCATCTCACTCCTACTCTATTTTATTAAAAAAACACACAATTTGTTCGATTCGCATTGTCATGCATTGTTTTGGTTTTGGATTGTTGCTTTGGATAGGATTAATTAGCTTATCGTGTTTGATTTCAACTTGGATCTATCTATTTGGGTTGTCAAAAAATTTCTAACCTCGAAAGGAGAGCAATCACTCACGATTAACATATTTATTGTTAAGTAAATAAACATCGATTGAAATGTTATGAGAAATGTATGCTTTAGATGGGAATATGTGATATATGTTGTTATGTTCCCTTGTATTTGTGTTATAATATTCACGTGCACATGTTATTTTATATGTCACAAATAGTATGGTATGTTGATTTGATTAATTGTCACATATGTATGTTAAATATGTCACATACAATATGTTAGAAAATGTGTTATGTTAGAAAAAAAATTATATATGCCATGTTGAAATATGTCACATACGCTATGTTGAAGAAAAAAGCGTTAGGTTAATAAAATCATATGTTGCACATGTTATGTTAATAATATGCCACAAATGCTATGCGGAAATAATGTGTTATGTTTGGAAAAAGTGACATGCCATGTTATTTTATTGTAAATCACCTTGCAAGTTCCTTGTATATATGTCATGTTATATATTTATATGTTATTTTTGTGCATGACATGCTAGAATTTGAAATATTCACTTATGTTTTTTATATGTGACACATGTGATATGTTAGTTATGCATGTCCATATATTAAATTGTTAATTATGTACACATGTTGGTCATTGACATGTTCTGTTATTTATGTTATTATTATTCTCACACTCCAAGTTCCTTGATATTTAGCAAAATCACTTTCGGTTGAAATGATATATATCCCATATAAACCACTTTGGGTTTAATTAAATTGATTTAGAAATAAAATTGGAATATTGCAAGTTTAAATTTATGTTTGAACTTGAAATTATGAAATTGAAATTTAATTGATTTAATGAAATTTTTAATTGGATTTTTAGATTTAAACTTGTTTTGATTTTAACTTAATAGCTTTAAGTGAAAGTTTGGATTTTGAAGTTGAATTTAATAATGAATCGATTGGAAACGAACAAGAAATTCAGTATTTCAATTGAACCGATTTATTATGTGAAAGATGATGTTAATTTAAGCCTAAGCATTTCACTTGAGTTGACTAACTTACATAAGAATGTTAGTCCTGACTCATATGTTTTTGTTTTACCTTATGCCTGGGTCTGATCGAGTATTTCAGTTTAATGAAGACACTTATTTCTGAAGACGTAGATGGAGTCAAGGACCATATCTACTACTATTATAGCAACTGTCTATTCTACCAAAAAATTGTAAATTTTTATTTTGTTGAAAAATAGCTTCATGAACTGTTTACGTGTTTATTTTGTGTATTATACTTTATCCTTCCGCTGCGAGATTCTGCATTTTGTTCTTTTGAATCTTATTTCATTTGAACAATTCCATTAATAATCTATCTTTTGAATAGTTTGAGTTAGATATGTGTGGTTTACTATCGATTTAAACTATCTAAACAGGCGGGTTGGTACATATTTAATATTCAATGCAACAAACTTACATTTGGAATTTATTCTCATTTTGTGATTTTAGTCTTAAGTTATCGAAAATGCCTAGTTAAAATATATGTTGCATGTACAATAAGTTTAAGCATGCTCATCTTATCTCATTATATGTGACTAATATGAAAACTTGAGTTAAGCATAGGTTAAGGAAGGCAACATGGAGTAGTATGCGGCGCAAACTTGCTCTCGCTCGCATAAGAATTCAATAAATTGCTTTCAAACGCTAAATAATGGTACACTTTCGGATTAAATATAGAAATGATAGAAATATTATTATATATTGTACTTCCGACCTTGTGGTCGATGTATATTGTTTATATTATATTTATGAGATTGCAAACGGCTCTTCATACAAAGGAGGCTCTGCCGAAATTTTCTAAAAATTCTAACACTTAGATAAATGTTCAATTAAATCTTCGTTTGTAAAGAAATGAAAATATATAAGTGAACCTATTTAAATTTATAACATATGATAGATTGATTCTAATTTTAACCTCTTGTAGAATAATGTTCAAGTGTATATGTGCGACATCTCCCTAGAAGAAATCGCAAGACGCGATTTTTATAAGGGAGTAGGTTTGTAACAAACATGTTTTCAAACGGTAATATTATACTAGTTTAATTAAAATAGAAGTGTTTGAATTTGAATTTTGATATTGTTATTATTGAAATCAAATTATAATCTATTGAAGTCTATTTAATAAACGATATTATTATAGTAAAATTTAATTAGTTAATAAATTTCATTTTTGATAATATATTAAAATCCAAATAAAATGTTATAGTAAATATAAAATATTCAAAAGTGTAAATAATTTTTTATAATTTGAACAGTTGGAAATAAAATTCAGTTGGGTTACTATATTGAAATTTAAATGGAGTGAACAATATACTAAATTGAATATGATTGTTTATTTATCAAAATATATTTTGTAAAGCAAAGTGTGGATCGACTTAAACTAGATTGAATTATATTTGCAAATAGCTAAATTATAGAGATTGATGTTTATATTTAATCGAAAAAAATTTAAACTCAAAACAAAGTTCATAAACAACCCAAGCCGATTTAAATAACCCATACCCATTTCTTCTTATATAGGCTTAGCAAATAAACTCTTTCCCTCACATTACTTATCCCAAAAATCAATTCTTCAATCAAAAAGAACATGGCCTTGGCTCATGTTAATGGAAGCGACATCGTTGTGGAGACGTGGGCCTATTGAGCGAAGTAAGTCATCAGGCGACATGAAGGGATGTGCACGATGATGGCTGTGGCTGGAGGCATGAGCGCTCGCGAATGTGGATGTCAATTCTCATGCGGCATTGGAGGTACTGGTGCATGTGTGATGAGCGGTGCTCAGGCGTGCGTGGGCTAGGGTTTGTGGTACAGTGGATGTCAAAAGTGGAGGCTTCGGGAGTCGGTGTTGTCAATGTCACCTAGCATTTGGGATATCGAAGACTGTCAATGGAATTTACAGCCAGCATTGGTTAAAGTGAGTTATTTTGTAACTCACACGCTATATTTGGGATAATTATACCCTTTTTATGTCATGTCCAATTATGAATTTCATAAATCTTTGGTTAGGAATGAATGAAATAATTGAACTATAATTGCATGCTATGGTTTCAATTGGATTGGTGTTTGAATTGGATGAATTATATGTTTGGAATGCTGAATTCAATTCAGTTATTGATATGAAATAACATGTATATTTCAACCCATTAAAAATGCAATTCATTTTGCAGTTAGAATATAACGTACTTGCATATTGTTTGTGTAATAAAAATTATTGGAAAGCAATTCGGGTCGTTCAATAACTCCATATTATGAAATTATCTTTAATAGAGCGATGTTAGCTCTGGAAGTTGCAGTTCCAATGGGTTTATTATATTGAATTGTTTAAATATATCTAAAGGGTTTTCAAAATAAGATATTATCTATTTGATCCTTATTGAAGATTTAATTTATAGAATATAGCTAAACTATTCTATTTCAAATTTTCAGTAGAATCGACTATTTTGAGTTAAAATTCTTTTAAATGTTATTTATAGAAATAAATCTTTGTTTTAAAATGAATTTAACTAAGATTTTCAAGTTTACAAATAGTTTGTGGTTTTAAAGTGTTTATGAAGTAATATTATATATATATATATATATATATATATATGAAATAAAGTGCATTATCAATTATGAAAATAATGTTTTGATTCGAAGTCCTAATAAAGGAATTATATTTTTAGGACTTAAAACTTATGTAACTCTTTTTTATATACATATATGTGAGTTATTGGATTTTAGAAGTGATAATGTGAAAGTAAACTATAGATAAAACAGCTAGAAATAATTCCTATATGATAAAATTTTATTACTTACTTTAAAACTATAACCTATTATTGGCCTTTATTGTTTGTCCTTTGGCTATATGTATCTATCATATTGATGTTTCTTTGGTGACTTCAAAACAATGGCTTTCAAGTGCTTCCATTCATATTCTATTGAGTTTCGTGCTTTTCTATTAAACAAGTAATTTTAATAAACAATTGAATTGTCGAATTGGTATGAGACTTCTCGTACAATTTTTTCGTTTATTACTATAATTTGTTAAATAGAGTTTGAGTGAAAATTACCAACTTTTAGTAAATACTTGAATTTACCTTCTGGTATGGGACTGTAACAACTTGGAATTTTTGACAGCATATTTAATAAATATTTAATTTAATTTAAATTAAATACAAGCTTGTAAATTTTTAAACTGATGAGATCTGTGATATTTAACAGTTATTTGTGTTATAAAAGAAAATTTTTGATTTGAAAAATTTAATGTTTCAAAATCAATCAAAACAAAATCTGTCTTATTCACTAAAATAAAAGATTTTATATTGTTGATATTTAATCTAGTATACCTATAAAATGAAATTGAAATAATAATGTTTAAAATAGACAAATATAGCAATATTAAACATAAACATTTATAAACATAAGTATAAAACCATAATCATAAATTATAAAATGTAACTAAGAATATAAATGTACAAATATAAATTATAACTTGAAGTATAAAAATGCAAGTATATGATATAAATCAATGTTTGATAGGTGCACTACAAATAGGATAAATTTAGAAAGCATAAACATGGAAATCATGCATGAACAACATAAATTTTGATAAAAATCATATTAGGTTGCTGTGCAAATAAGAGTGTAAAGAAGTCAAATATAAGATATCTTTATGTATTGCCTATATACACATATACATTTGTACGGCAATCAAGTGTTTTGTCCATAGAAAAAAATATATAAACTAAAAAAGAAACTTAGGTGCTGGAAATTTATGTGTATAAGAAAACAAAGGCTTCCACTACAATATAATAAAACAAAGTTTTCACTTTAAATATAATAAAAACAAAATCTATATCTTATACAAAATGCTAGCCGAAATAAAACAAATATCTTTGTACAGCACAAAGTAAGTATCAGTAAACATTAAATACTTGTTATCATAATTAAGAGCATGAACATTAATTAGCACAACATCTTGTATAAGTAAAGTACATGCAGCCGAAATCCCTATATCACTTCATACTGCAGTGTATAATTCTTAACCAATTAAAAGGAAAAAATGGCAATACAAACAAATAAACTGTCCAGTTATCACCTGTATTGTTCAAAGCATGTGTATATATATATATATATATATATATCCGCCTATATACTTTGCTCGTTTATAAAAACTAAACTGAACTTAAACTAAAAGCAAACCTGAGAAGCATTGCTATTTTGCAAATTCAGATTTAATTCAACAGCAAAACAACAGGGAGGCTTCAGGAAATTCAACTGCAGTTTCTTCAACACATCATTTCTGTTCAAAGTTGTTCTTGTGAGTAAACCTATTTTTGTCAAACTTTATCCTCAATAATTGGTTCATGACAAATATTATGTTGATATATACTATTATGTGATGTTTGGGTGCTCTGTCTTATGATGTTCCTCAAGCTCTTCATGTTTCTGAGGGAAAAGAAGCAAGAATGGTTTATACTCTTCATATAAAAACATTTAACTTAGAAATTTAATTAAATAAATTTGTTTTAAAACTAAAGATCAGAGCTTGGAAACTGTTTGATGGTTGGCAGTGGAATATAAGTCCTATAATTCCAATTTACAGTAGAAAACAAATAAATATGTAAAATTTGAATATCATAAATTGTTGATTTGATTTCATTTCTTGAATATACATATAAAAGTAGGAATTTTAAACCAAATATAATAATTTTTAGGCATGGATTTAAGGAGCAATTCATTAAAGAACCGGAAACACATTTTCATCAATTCATGTCGAATTAATCAATAATTAATGCTGAAAATTGTTGTGAAGTTAGGTTATTGATTCAGGAATATGGGAAAAATGGTGAAAGATTTTTCGAATGCATGGATTTTGGTTTTGAATCTAAAGTAGGGTTTAGTGCTTATCTTTTCAAGGCTATGTAAAAAAATTGTTTTCGACATCGTTAGACAACCGAGTGGATCGCGATTTCAGGTGGTGTTAGGGCGAATTGTGGTCGACGTTTTGGTGGAATTTCATCACCTCCGGTGATGGATGGTGGCCGCACGAAGGGATTTTCGGTGGTGTTTGTGGCTCGTGTTCGAGCTACAAGTCTTTTTTTTTTGTTTTCATCTTGTAATTGAAATCTGGGTTTTGATTTCGATGCAAAGGATGATTTGGGGTTTGGGGAAGTCGTCGTGGGTCACCGGAGGCGTAGTGGACCACCGTGCACGTGCACGGTGGTGGAGCGGTGTCTGTTGAGTGGCTGTGAGTCGTCGCGTGCTCGTACTCGAGACTTTTGGTGGTTGCTTCGAACGTGGCTTCGGGTCGTTTTCGTGTGTGACTTCAGCAGTTGTTTATAACTTTATCTTTAAAAAATATATATATAAAATGAGAAGAAGGTAAGAAACAGGGAAAGAGAGAAGAAGAATGGGTTCAGGAGGGAAAGACTCGGGAAGATTGAGTGGGAAACCCGGGGTTTTACTCGTGCATAGCAAGATTTGTCTCGGGTGTTGTTTAAGAGTTTGAGCGAATAAAACTTGGTTTACTAAACTGAATTAGCTCAAAGTAAAAATAAAGTTTATTGTTAAAAATGTTTTCAAGTTAAATGAATATCTTAATTTAGTAGTTAGTTAAAGATACGTAATTAGATTTAATTAACGTTTAAACATTTTTAGTTAATAAGTGTTTAGTTTTAAAGGTAATAAGAAAAGATTCTTGACTCTTATTTAATTAATTTGTAATTAAGAAGTTTAAATTAGTTAATTAAGTTAATATATGAATTATGGTAACAAATTTAGTAATTAATTACATTAAATATAAGGTTATCTAATAATTAAGTTTGGAGTTAATATTATAATTGGTTTTCAAAATTTAAGAGAAGACTTTTAAATGTTTTATTAAGTTGAACATTTAATATATATATATATATATATATATTAGTTTAGAAAGAAATTAAGAATAATTACTCTTAAATTGTAATTAGTCATAGATTATAAATAATTGATAAATTTGTAATTAACTACTTAAGTTAATTTATGAATGATTAATAGTTAATTAATCGAGTAATTTAATTAAGAATAAATAAAGGGTTAAGGAAGTAATTAGCAGTTAATAAATGGGTAATTAAGTTGATTAATAATTAAGATTAAATGGTTAATTAAAGTAAATAACTGAGTTAAGAAATAATTAGGTAATTGATAGTTTGAAATAAAATAAGTATGTAATTAAGACTAAATGATTAATTAAATAGAGTTAAGTGATTAACTCTCAGGTAATTAATTCAAAATTGAACTAATTACAATAAGACTTAAAAATGACTGCTTATGGATTGTTATGTTGAATATCTGCTTGTGACATTTATTTGATGATATTCTGTGATTCTTTGTGACATGTTATGTTATACCTATGATGCTTGTATATGTTTTATCTGTGACAAGTGCTATGTTAATTCAATTGTTGAATTTAAATTATTTAAACTGTTAAGTTAATTAGACAACTTGGCCCTTAAAATGGCGTTTGGATTCGATGAGACCGGGATCAGAAGAATAAAATTTGATTCTCCGAAAACCACATCGATCCAATTTAAACGTTAGGTCGTGAATCCTGAAATGAAGATCGAGATAGTGTTTTCAGAATGCAAGGGTTATCGTCGTTGACTCTGAGGGTGATTCCAAAATGAGTATGACGAGATAATGCCTTCGGTTTCGTTCAAACCCGGAATGAACTTGTATGGATTGAATGCTTTTAGCACGTCGTCAGGCGGACGATGAGCATTCTAAGAAATATGTTCTATAAAGGTAATCGCAGCCTCAAGCCTCATCAACCGGGAATGGCTAAAACAGGGGAGATGCAGCAAGGTTAGGTGGGTCATGCCCAAGCAGGACAAGATATTTCTCCTATCTAGATGTCCCTTTTATATTTCGGCTGTGTGGGCGGTTGCTAGCTACAACCGCGGGGTTTATCTTGTTCGGGACTGTTCAGTAAGGAATGGTTCCGGCCTTATGTTGTAGGGGGTCGGGAATGATCCTCGGTACGGTGATCTAGGCCCCGTACTGTGACGGGCGGTACCCCAGTAGCCCTGCCATTGTTGGAAATCCATTTTCCCTACGAGACCCTACGGTTTTGATTTGTATTATCCACTTTTGTGGCTAGTAGCTGGAATTTAATGAATGTAGCAATTTCGGCTATTTTCTATTTACTTGAAAACCCTAGACACTATTATAATATCACTGGATTTCCTATGAAATGTTTTGGTTAGCGTAAGGTAAAAACTTACCCGTATTTATTTGTGGGAAGTCTTACGTGATACCTTTATTTTCAAATGTTTTTCAAAGTTAAACAACTTTAAACCGTTTACTCATACTAGACCCATGTCTGACCCGGAGTTTATATTTTGTTTTTCATAAACTCTTGGGTACTCAAATTTTTATGAGTAGCCAAGTGATAGGTTATGGACTTTGATTTCTGGAGGAGCTTGGAGAAGGAGTTTCCAGACGTATATAGCAATTTATGTAGTTCCGCTGTGTTAGTTGATATGTACTGTACCTCTGATGTATATAGTGATAGATGTATGCATGACTGTCATATGTATTGATATTGTATAACCCTGATATATGTAAAACTATGTAATATTTATGTGATATATTTATATTTTGTTCCGTTCCGCTGTGAGATTCTGATGTTGCTGTTCTTTCTTTCTCTTTCTTTTCTATTTTCTATCCCTTTCTTTCTTAATGATGATACGTCTTTCTGGTAGTAGAAGGGCGGGTCGGCACAGGGACAGTTAGCTAAATTCTTGTAATTACTAGAGTGATAGTAAATAACACTTTAGAGTTGTATGTCCTGGGGTGTTCAGATTTTTAGTATGCCAATAGATTCCTAAGAGATGATGACTCATTTTTTATCAACCTGAGGGTCGATACATATTAGATTTGGGTAGGCAGACTTATATCTGGAGGCTGGGTATGTTCTGGTATAACATAGCTACCCTTTTTATTGTTTGGGCTGATGTTATATTGTAGCCCTATCAGTTTATTTATAGTGGGCCATGTTTACCTATTTCTTGGGGTTAGGTAAATTCACATAGCCAGTCTATTTCTTGGGGTTCCACTGTGTCCTATTTCATGTGGTTAGATATATTGTGGGTCTATTTCTTGGGTTAGACTCCACGTCGCACTATTTTAGACCGATGGTTAACTACCATTATTATTTCATTATTGATGATTATTTCTTCACAGATTTTTAGTATGGATATTATGTATCCTTTATGACTTTGAGGAATCTTGAATTGGTTACCATTATATTTTGAGACGGCAGTCCATTGGAGACTTGATATGAATTTATGAAATGGTGATTTATTATGTATGCCTTATTTGAGTATTTTTTGGGCATATTTTACTCGTGACTTATTTGGTTATTGTTAAGTCATAATCGTGATATCTGTATCTATTGGTTTGATATTCCTTTTATGGATTTTTGGGTATTAGACATATTTTGAGATAACTTATTTTAGAGTAAAATCATTTATGGATTTATAAAGTGGTGAATTTAATTAATATGTCTTATTATGATTGTTTATTCGACATATTTTATTATGGCTTATTGTTTTAAGTCACATAGTTATGATATTAGTACTTCACCTTTTTATTTAGATATAGTCTGACCCATTTATTATTTTTAATAATACTCGGGTCAGACCGAGACTTTACAGGTATAGGGACTCAGTGAATCTTGGATTTTGGGTTAGCTTTGGAGTAGACTATTTTGAATATTTCAGTTTACTTCATAATTATGTATATTGACATTTAGTAGTTATGTCATGTATACTATTCAGTAGTCATTTTAAACCTGATATTGTGTATAAAATATGATGTATATTAGAGTGAGTCTAGTATTGACATTTTATAGACTCACATCTTATTATGAAATATGTTACACATTAGTCCGCTGCAATCTGTGACTCTGATTCTTATTTATCTATATTATATATTTATCTAAATATTTTTTATCGTTGTGTTTATTTTCCGTATTAATACTACACACGTAAAATTTTCAGTTTAGATCCTCTAAACGGTAAATAAGATGTATCAGTATTAGTATAACGATGTATTCACATTCGATCGCCCTTAACTAGTGGTATTCTCTGGATTAGCAGACGACATTACTTGTAATGTTCTTTGCTAAAGTAGGTGTAACAACCCGAGATTTTTCCCCAATTTATGATCATCGTTAAATGATTAATGGCAATAGCTTATTGCTGTTTGGAATTTTTATCGGTCGATATTCTTTTCAAAAATTTGCTTAAGTGTTACGCGGGCTGTAAACGAGATTTTGGCCCACGTCTTATTTTTGTGCCATGATAATTATCAAGTGCAGATAACCCGGTTCCTATCTTTGCTCAATTTTCAGTGGCAAACCCTAACTAAACAAAGGCGAACCGCTTCCCCCTTTTCATTTTCCCATTCGTTCGAAAAAACCCTAGCATACGAAATAAAAGAAAATAATGGCGGCTCCTCTTCTTCGTTCCTCCGTGAAAACTAGGGCTTCGTGATTATTTTTGAAGCCACGTCTTGGTCGATCGAGTTCAAGCTCTGGCTTCGCTCGATTGCTGGTGTGCTTGGCTTCTTCTAAATTCGTCGACAAGGTGAGTGACCCTCACATCTAATTCGTGCTCAGTATGTTGCTTTAACAGTTTAATTTTTGATTTGAATGTCGATGATTTTGATGGTTTTAATTCACTCGAGTTTGAGCGTTTGATTGATTTATAATTTTAGTTGTGAAGATTGATGATTTCACTGACTGATTAAATTCTTTCTTTTCATGCTACTTGATTTCCATGGCTTTGATTTTTGCTAGTGACTTTTTTTTGTATGTTCACCCCAGTAGCATACTTCACCTGTTCGATTCCTACTTGCTGCTCCATGACTTCCATCAGTCGAAGCCATTTTGATTTCGGCCCTGTCTTGATTATGTGATAATGTTAGGTCACTTGTTGTGGCTGTAGAGTTGCAGTCTTTAACTCGTAGCATTTGTTGTTGCATAATTTGAAGTCAGTAGTTTTCCATTTATATGCTGTTGTCTCGGGTTTATATTGTAACTGTTAGCCTTGAGACAGTTTGCACTTGTGTCAGCTGTGGTTATTGGACTTGCACTTGATTCATTGCTTAAAGTCACTTATGCATGCTCTCTAGTACCTCTGAACCTTTACTCAAGTTCGATTTGTACACTGACATGAGTTCTAGCCATTTTAATTTGAGGCTTTGTCACTGATGTTGGCTCGCATTGTTCATTTTTCAGTTGCATTCATTAGTTGTTAAATACTTATACAACTGCTATTATAATTGTTGGCACTGCTAACATATTCACAGGCGCTCTTATATGTGACTTCATTAGATTTTGTAATTGTTTTCTCACTTCGAGACAGTTTCAGTTGCATGTGCTTTTTTTGTTGGACTAAATAGTGCACAATGCACTTTTGTATCCAGTTTACACTGCATACATGTTTTACCTTTGTTCATATCACTTTATTGGCTTGTGATTTCATTGCGGCCTTGCTGTTTGAGTACATGTTGGGTTTGTTGCATTTGCGCTCCTTCATGATAATTTCATGTTGTTGCTAAACTTGTTATGTGCAGTTCACTATTAATGCACTGTTGAGGCTGCATCTTTTGGCCTGCACATCCATGTGCCTTCTCTGTTTCATTTTGTTGCTTTGCTTCACTACTCGTTCATGTATCACGATATGGTTTGTAGTTACACATGTTTATATGGGCACTGCCTATGTATGTTTCACTGTGTTCATTTGTCTGCGCTTGCATTGCTCACTTTGATGCTTTGACTTTACCATTACCTGACTTGTGCCTTGCCTTCATGTTCATGTACATAAGTTACTGCAGCATATTATCCTGTTTCATGTAGTGCCACTAGTGCTTTGCTTAGTGCATTAGTTTGCACTATGAATTCTTGTGTATTGGCCTTTGTGCCTTGTTGCTATTTCTGTATATGCTGTTGTGGCGAGGCAGGTACGCGTGCGTGCACTGCAGCCACACAGTTTCGACATTTTGAATTGATATTTGAACCTTCATTGATTTTGGTTCGTTGATATTTTGTGTACATCATCACTGTAGTGGCAAGGCAGTGCACGCAAGCGTGAACTGCAGCCACATGGTATTGATTTATTGATATTTCAATTACTTTTAATCCATTGATCTTTTGCGTATTTCATATGTCGTATTGGGGAGGCAATACACGTTAGCGTGTACTGCAGCCAATTAGAATTGATGTTTTTAAGTGATATTTCAATTGTTTAAATTGATTTAGTTTCATTTGATCATTTTGTTGTTATCTAATTATCTATTTGATAATTAGATTATGAGTTTCTAGTTATTTATTAATAATTATATTTTGATGTTAATTGCCGATTAGGCAATTCTGATGTTTTTCTAAATTATCTTCATTAATAATCCTTTCATCTATCTTCGTTGATAATTTGAGTTTGCTGAATTGTTGTTTAACACTATACGTGTTATATTCATCGTTATCCGATTTTCTTGTTAAAGGATCGGATAGGTGAATTTATTTGGACTGTCGTCTAATTGTTAATTAATTATTATTGCTTCTATGCACTAATAACTGAGTTTGAATTAGACTGAACCGTGTATTATTTTCTTTTGAATGTAATACTCGGGTCAGACCGAGTATTTACAGGTTGTTGATATCTTACTTTGGGTTGCTGTTAGAGCTATGAAGTCTTTTCATATCTTTTGGAGTAGTCGTCGTGATTATAGTAGTCAGTGTATTTGTATAGGAAGATTTGTATTCATGTATATTATATACGATAATGTACTTGTATATGTAACTTCCAGAGTCGACAGTTGTAGTTGTATCATATGTATTGTATCACATGTATATCAACTGACTTCAGTTATATATATATATATATATATATATATATATATATATATGAGACTTTCTATTATATCCGTGTTCCGCATTTGACTTATCTATGTTATTATTATATTTATTGTCCTAAACTATTACGAACCATCGTAGTTCGTTTTATACGGGGATTGGGTAAGTCAATGGGAGTAAATAATAAGAGATGAAAAATTAAAAATATATACCACTCCTATCGAGGTAACCAATACTAGTGTAAGGCCTAATTACGGATGTCCGCTCCTATCCAGCCTTATTCTTCGTGATAATAGACAGTATTCTTTTAATACTCTTTGTTATTGCGAGCATAGAGGTAGGGCGTTACAGTTGGTATCAGAGCTTGGGGTTTATGGACATAATATAAAACATAACTTAGATGGAACATGTGTTACAACTATTAGTCGATATTTTGTGCTTTGAGTCAAAACTAAAGTTTTGAAATTATGATGAAAGTTTTAAATTTCCTTATTTAAAAACAAAAGTGAATTTGTGTTTTGATGATTGATTGATTTGTGACTGTTTATCAGAGTGCGCAGCGGAAATAGTGAAACTGTCTTCGCTGAGTACGGATGATAACCTTTTTGATTGGTAAATAAAATTATGAAATTGAAATAAAATTTCATTTGTGGTTTACATAGCTGTGTTCATTTTGTTTTCTTTGAAAATTTCGAATCTCATTTGAGGATTCGAAACAATTGCAGTTATGTGTATTTGTTGAGATTTTTGTTGTTTTAAATTATCTTCGTTGAAGATATATTTGAATGATTTCATTGTTCATTTTGCGGTATACGTGCAAATTTATGTTGCACGTTACTGCATTATTTTTACGTTGAACCGATGTTTGGTTCTACACGTATTTTGTTGCCGTTATTTTTATAACGGGATTTTTATATCGATGCTAAATTTTTGAAGCACGGTGTTTTGTTGACATTTTTAATGAATGAAAATTCGCAGGTGTTATATTTTGATGCAAATTATTTTGATGAGATTTTGACGTTTAAAATTACTGTCGCATTGACTTCAGTAACCGTCAATTTTAAAGTGGATTTTCAAGCGGTTATACCGCAATCCTGATTTTGAGATCCATTTCTATGGTGTTTTGAGAAGTACAATTTTATTATCGAAATTGTCACTAATGTTGCTGTTTTTATCATGGAATTGCAAATCGTTTTAAAAATAAAATTGTTTTCTAATTTTTTTTATAGTTTACGCTTTCAAAAGAATGAGAAAGTGATTTAAACGATTCAACAAAATCGAGGACTATGAACCCTTTCTTTTACTGATTCGCTTAATTCCGGATTTGTTCGTTTGAGAATGTAAATTATTACTTTTATAAAATAAATGAAATTGTTTTCAGAATTTTTACAGTTTGCATTTTCAGAAGAATGAGAAAGTGATTTAAACGTTTCAGCAGAATCAAGGACTATGAACCCTTTCTTTTACTGATTTGCTTAACTCTGGACTTGTCCGTTTGAGAATGTGAAATGTTATTTTTGAAATACACAATTTTGCACTTTCAAGGAAACGATGAAGAGAATTAAACGATTTAGCAAAACACGTGGTATGGGACATGTGTGTTTGCTATTTTGGTTAATTCCGAACTCGTTAA
The DNA here is from genome assembly GCA_030765085.1 of Allium cepa. Taxonomy (NCBI): domain Eukaryota; kingdom Viridiplantae; phylum Streptophyta; class Magnoliopsida; order Asparagales; family Amaryllidaceae; genus Allium; species Allium cepa. The sequence goes on from CM060943.1 coordinate 739,895,876, forward strand.
TTGAAATATTTGATGATTTTCGTGTGCTTTCGAGCCACTATGTTGGACCTCCGGGTCATTTGTTGGACCTTCGGGTCAATACTAGTACCAGATCTTCGGGTCATTTGTTGGACCTTCGGGTCATTTGTTGGGCGCCAAAATTATGTTGGGTACTTGGTAGGCTTCGGCCATTTGATGATGCACGTGCGACGTAGCTAAAACTCACCATTTGTTGGGATCGATCAACCTTTTATGTTGATTTTCTAGTTATCATTAATTGATTCTAGATATTTGTTGTTTCCAATTATCTGCAGGTAATTGGATATTTGTTGATTTGATTATCGTTTTTGATAATCGAATATTTGTTGTTTCTAATTATCGTTTTTGATAATTAGATATTTGAGATTTGATTATCGTTTTTGATAATCGAATATTTGTTGATTTGATTATCGTTTTTGATAATCGAATATTTGTTGATTTGAGATTTGATATCGTTTTTGATAATCGAATATTTGTTGATTTGTTGATTTGATTATCGTTTTTGATAATCAAATATTTGTTGATTTGAGATTTGATTATCGTTTTTGATAATCGAATATTTGTTGAATTGAGATTGATTATCGTTTTTGATAATCAAATATTTGTTGATTTGAGATTTGATTATCGTTCTTGATAATCAATTATTTGTTGATTTGTTGATTTGATTATCGTTTTTGATAATCAATTATTTGTTGAATTGAGATTTGATTATCGTTTTTGATAATCGAATATTTGTTGAATTGAGATTTGATTATCGTTTTTGATAATCGAATATTTGTTGATTTGATTATCGTTTTTGATAATCGAATATTTGTTGAATTGAGATTTGATTATCGTTTTTGATAATCCAATATTTGTTGATTGGAGATTTGATTATCATTTTTGATAATCAATTATTTTTTGATTTGAGATTTGATTATCGTTTTTGATAATCGAATATTTGTTGAATTGAGATTTGATTATCGTTTTTGATAATCGAATATTTGTTGATTTGTGATTTGATTATCGTTTTTGATAATCGAATATTTGTTGATTTGATTATCGTTTTTGATAATCGAATATTTGTTGAATTGAGATTTGATTATCGTTTTTGATAATCGAATATTTGTTGATTTGAGATTTGGTTATCGTTTTAGATAATTAGATATTTGTTGATTTGATTATCGTTTTGATAATCGAATATTTGTTGATTTGAGATTTGATTATCGTTTTTGATAATCAATTATTTGTTGATTTGACATTTGATTATCGTTTTTGATAATCGAATATTTGTTGAATTGAGATTTGATTATCGTTTTTGATAATCGAATATTTGTTGATTTGAGATTTGATTATCGTTTTTGATAATCGAATATTTGTTGATTTGATTATCGTTTTTGATAATCAAATATTTGTTGAATTGAGATTTGATTATCGTTTTTGATAATCGAATATTTGTTGATTTGAGATTTGATTATCGTTTTAGATAATTAGATATTTGTTGGTTTGATTATCGTTTTTGATAATCGAATATTTGTTGATTTGAGATTTGATTATCGTTTTTGATAATTAGATAATTGTTGATTCTGATTACTGTTTTGGTAACTAGATATTGATGTTTTGCGATTTCCATATTCCGATTATCTATTTGATAATTAGATTTTGTTGGAAATTTGTGAATTTCTTTTATGAAATTAAAAGACTTCTTTGCTGTTTATACGGTACTACATCGATGATTCGAATTATTTAAGCTTTGGTTCATCTGGCGTACCGTTACTGTACTACGCCGTTGTACCGGCTCAATTTTCTACTATTCATGACGTTTTCACGCGTCTTCCTTCTACGGAAATGCCTTAGGGATTTCGATTTTTATTCTTGAGCCCGGTATTATTGAAGAAAGTGAAGTTTCACCAGATTTGACTTTGAGCAAACACGTTCAAGCTTACTCTTTCATGCTCTTTATGGTGAACTTCCTATTTCAAATTTCTTCATTCTGGGATGAAATGCTTTTATGGTTGTTACCTTTTGTCCATTTATTCCTTATGATTGCGAGGATGCAATTTCTTTAAGGAGGGGAGTCTGTAACAACCCGAGATTTTTCACCAATTTATGAACATCGTTAAATGATTAATGGCAATAGCTTATTGCTGTTTGGAATTTTTATCGGTCGATATTCTTTTCAAAAATTTGTTTAAGTGTTACGCGGGCTGTAAACGAGATTTTGGCCCACGTCTTATTTTTGTGCCACGATAATTATCAAGTGTAGATAACCCGGTTCCTATCTTTGCTCAATTTTTAGTGGCAAACTCTAACTAAACAAAGGCAAACCGCTTCCCCCCTTTTCATTTTCCCATTCATTCGAAAAAACCCTAGCATACGAAATAAAAGAAAATAATGGTGGCCCCTCTTATTCGTTCCTCCGTGAAAACTAGGGCTTCGTGATTATTTTTGAAGCCGCGTCTTGGTCGATCGAGTTCAAGCTCTGGCTTCGCTCGATTGCCGGTGTGCTCGGCTTCTTCTAAATTCGTCGACAAGGTGAGTGGCCCTCACATCTAATTCGTGCTCAGTATGTTGCTTTAACAGTTTAATTTTTGATTTGAATGTCGATGATTTTGATGGTTTTAATTCACTCGAGTTTGAGCGTTTGTTTGATTTATAATTTTAGTTGTGAAGATTGATGATTTCACTGACTGATTAAATTCGTTCTTTTCATGCTACTTGATTTCCATGGCTTTGATTTTTGCTAGTGACTTTTGTTTGTATGTTTACCCCAGTAGCATACTTCACCTGTTCGATTCCTACTTGTTGCTCCATGACTTTCATCAGTCGAAGCCATTTTGATTTCGGCCCTGTCTTGATTATGTGATAATGTTAGGTCACTTGTTGTGGCTGTAGAGTTGCATTCTTTAACTCGTAGCATTTGCTGTTGCATAATTTGAAGTCAGTAGTTTTCCATTTATATGTTGTTGTCTCGGGTTTATATTGTAACTGTTAGCCTTGAGACAGTTTGCATTTTTGTCAGCTGTGGTTATTGGACTTGCACTTGATTCATTGCTTAAAGTCACTTATGCATGCTCTCTAGTACCTCTGAACCTTTACTCAAGTTTGATTTGTACACTGACATGAGTTCTAGCCATTTTAATTTGAGGCTTTGTCACTGATGTTGGCTCGCATTGTTCATTTCTCAGTTGCATTCATTAGTTGTTAAATACTTATACAACTGCTATTATAATTGTTGGCACTGCTAACATATTCACAGGCGCTCTTATATGTGACTTCATTAGATTTTGTAATTGTTTCCTCACTTCGAGACAGTTTCAGTTGCATGTGCTTTTTTTGTTGGACTAAATAGTGCACAATGCACTTTTGTATCCAGTTTACATTGCATACATGTTTTACCTTTGTTCATATCACTCTGTTGGCTTGTGATTTCATTGCGGCCTTGCTGTTTGAGTACATGTTGGGTTTGTTGCATTTGCGCTCCTTCATGATAATTTCATGTCGTTGCTAAACTTGTTATGTGCAGTTCACTATTGATGCACTATTGAGGCTGCATCTTTTGGCCTGCACATCCATGTGCCTTCTCTGTTTCATTTTGTTGCTTTGCTTCAATGCTTGTTCCTGTATCACTATATGGTTTGTAGTTACACATGTTTATATGGGCACTGTCTATGTATGTTTCACTGTGTTCATTTGTCTGCGCTTGCATTGCTCACTTTGATGCTTTGACTTTACCATTACCTGACTTGTGTCTTGCCTTCATGTTCATGTACATAAGTTACTGCAGCATATTATCATGTTTCATGTAGTGGCACTAGTGCTTTGCTTAGTGCATTAGTTTGCCCTATGAATTATTGTGTATTGGCCGTTGTGCCTTGTTGCTATTTCTGTATATGCTGTTGTGGCGAGGCAGTGTACGCGTGCGTGCACTGCAGCCACATAGTTTCGACATTTTGAATTGATATTTGAACCTTCATTGATTTTGGTCCGTTGATATTTTGTGTGCATCATCACTGTAGTGGCAAGGCAGTGCACGCAAGCGTGAACTGCAGCCACACGGTATTGATTTATTGATATTTCAATTACTTTTGATCCATTGATCTTTTGCGTATTTCATATGCCGTATTGGCGAGGCAATACACGTTAGCGTGTACTGCAGCCAATTAGAATTGATGTTTTTAAGTGATATTTCAATTGTTTAAATTGATTTAGTTTTATTTGATCATTTTGTTGTTATCTAATTATCTATTTGATAATTAGATTATGAGTTTCTAGTTATTTATTAATAATTAGATTTTGATGTTAATTGCCGATTAGGCAGTTCTGATGTTTTTCTAAATTATCTTCATTAATAATCCTTTCATCTATCTTCGTTGATAATTTGAGTTTGTTGAATTGTTGTTTAACACTATACGTGTTATATTCATCGTTATCCGATTTTCTTGTTAAAGGATCGGATAGGTGAATTTATTTGGACCGTCGTCTAATTGTTAATTAATTATTATTGCTTCTATGCACTAATAACTGGGTTTGAATTAGACTGATCCGTGTATTATTTTCATTTGAATATAATACTCGGGTCAGACCGAGTATTTACAGGTTGTTGATATCTTATTTTGGGTTGCTGTTAGAGCTATGAAGTCTTTTCGTATCTTTTGGAGTAGTCGTCGTTATTATAGTAGTCAGTGTATTTGTATAGGAAGATATGTATTCATGTATATTATATACCATAATGTACTTGTATATGTAACTTCCAGAGTCGACAGTTGTAGTTGTATCATATGTATTGTATCACGTGTATATCAACTGACTTCAGTTATATATATATGAGACTTTCTGTTATATCTGTGTTCCGCATTTGACTTATCTGTGTTATTATTATATTTATTGTCCTAAACTATTATGAACCATCGTAGTTCATTTTATACTGGAATTGGGTAAGTCGATGGGAGTAAATAATAAGAGATGAAAAATTAAAAATATATACCACTCCTATCGAGGTAACCGATACTAGTGTAAGGCCTAACTACGGATGGCCGCTCATATCCAGCCTTATTCTTCGTGATAACAGACAGTATTCTTTTAATACTCTTTGTTATTGCGAGCATAGAGGTGAGGCGTTACAGTGGGCATAACGGTGGGGTAGTCACATTATGTTTCCTCATAGTTATAGCATGATTAAACATTATAAGTTGTAGTTGAATATTGTTATGGTAACTCCTCAACGATTCCTTACTTATAATAAAAAAGAATGTAAATTTTGTTTTGCTGCATCTAAACATCAAACTTGCATATTTTCCAACATTAGTAACTCTAAATATGTATAGAAGACATATTTCAAACTAAGGCATTTTTATAATGCAACAACTTGCAGCTTAGTTGATTTAAGCAGCTCATTTTTTAAGACAGTTTCCAGTTGCAAAATTAAATTTGTAGGATAAATAATAAACTTTGTTTTGTCTGCAAAAATCTTAAATGCTTCAGATTAGGCACTGATTTTTTTAATAGCTTGTGATTTTGATTATAATCACTTAACAAGTGCTTGAAAGTAATTTAAGTCGTCATTAGATTTAATTGCTTGTATTTAGATCTAATACATTTTATTAAGTTTACACGTACAAATCGATCTTCTTATAATTAGCTGTATAATAGGTATTTGGTATCACCTTTATGAAACATTATCATGAGAAACTATTTTGTGCTACCTAGGAGGAGTATATGTTAATTTATTAGCATTCCAAGGAGAAGACATAAAACTAAATCACTCAAACATTGACAATTAATTAAGAATATGAATTTTCTAGGAAAGTGGTTTATTCAGAAATATTTTCGTAACTAAAAATTTAGTTTTAAGTTACTGATATTATGCATGATATATTAAAGTTTAATGATTTAAATAGGTTTAATATTAAGAATATGATTATTTCCTGGAGTTTAAAGGAGAAACTTGGTTCTCTAAGCCGAAAGAAAAGAAAGAAAAGAAAAAAGAAAAAAATTAAAAATAAGTTAAGAATATGATCAAATGGAAAGCATGAGATGAGATGGAGGTGAGGTACAAGTAACTAGATATCCCCAAAAAAGCTAAATAACATATCGCAAGTGGTTGCTTCTTTAATTCACGTGATGTGAGCTTAAATAAGAACACACCATGATTTTGACTGGTGCAAATACGAGAATGGTTGCAAAGTTTTGCAACTTTGCAGGTCCTTAGTGCATGGCCTACATATCAACAACTAGTATTTGACATTTTGTTCTTTCTTGAGAATTGTGTACGCTAAAATGATTATGTAGCATTTCTTTGGTATGTTACTAGTAATGTTGGGAAATTTGTGGTTTGAGTTAAATCTGACGAATACAATGCCATACTTCTGACTTCAAGGATCTATGGAGAATATTCTTTCAAACAATAGTTGAACCCAGTAGGTACAAACAGGTTATCGAACTATCGACTTTCAGGATTCAATGAAGCCTTGGAACAATAATATTCAAAATTTGTACGGTTTTGATCTGGTCAAGAACACCTTTTTCTGATCTGAAATGATGCAAAATACAGAGGCAGAATACAATCTGCAACGCCGACAAAATTTATGGATTTGTAACACCTTATAGGCGTTACAAATCTTTTGATATAAGAGTGTTATGTAACACTCTAATGGCGTTGCAGATTTGTGTGGGAAGAAGGAGAATTTTGTTCTGTATACATTAACAGTTCTGGCCGACCTATACATAGAGACGGGGAGGTGTTTGTTCATTAAGGGTTGTGTCCGTTTCGGTTAACAACGATCACGTTCTTTCCAACAATAGTTGAACCCAGTAGGTACAAACAGGTTATCGAACTATCGACTTTCAGGATTCAATGAAGCCTTGGAACAATAATATTCAAAATTTGTACGATTTTGATCTGGTCAAGAACACCTTTTTCTGATCTGAAATGATGCAAAATGCAGAGGCAGAATACAATCTGCAACGCCACACAGTCGTGACAAAATTTATGGATTTGTAACACCTTATAGGCGTTACAAATCATTTGATATAAGAGTGTTATGTAACACTCTAATGGCATTGCAGATTTGTGTGGGAAGAAGGAGAATTTTGTTCTGTATACATTAACGGTTCTGGCCGACCTATACATAGAGATGGGGAGGTGTCTGTTCATCAAGGGTTGTGTCTGTTTCGGTTAACAACGATCACGTTCTTTCCAACGTCCCGCTTTGTTTAAATCTTAGGATCCAGCCCATTTCTATGTCCATAAAAAAAATTATCATTTGACCCGAACCCGGCTTCGGATCGGTCGATCGAACGGCAGCACGTGTGTGGTTATGCACAACTTTCCTCTTCTCAACAAAGCACACTTTTGGGAGCCCTACGGTCCCAACTCCTTCATAACAAACTCATATTTAAACAAATATGGTTCCCAATATCCCAAGATGTGGAACTTTGCTTTTCTTCTTTCTTCCCTCTTCCTTTCTTCTCTCTTCATAAAAACAAAAACAAGGGAAAACTTGAAAATATCCAACAAGCAATTCAAACAAAGCATTCCGTAGAAAGAATATAAATTAGGACTGAAGATATATTGATAACATCAGACAAGAAATTAAATCCAACACAAAAGGAGTGATGGTAGAGCTAAGGGTCTAAAGTAAAAAAATAGCTGCCATGTAAGATCTTTAACGACTCTACAAATCTACAAAACAAAATGATCAATATCTTAAAAACATGGAGATTGCTGAAAATATATATGATTAGAAATAGAGAAGTGAGAACAAAACCTACTTTTTTAATGGCCACATCATTAGCAAATCACTGCACCACCTTTAACTAGGTCACCCGAATTTTCATCCTACTAAAAAGACAGACATACATAAATTGAAGCTAATAGACAGACAGACATACCCGAATTTACATTTAACTGTTTCTCCTTTATGTGTATAGAAATTAACAATCTAATGTTTTCTTTTTTCTTTTTTCGAGCACAAAGCCAAACATACAAAGCTATTAGGCACAAACAAATGCCACATACATGTGGTCATAAACGAATGGCTCGATTAGTTGCGGATATGGTGAGGCATTGATTTATTTTACATGAATTTAACTTTTGGTTGAAAATAATCTTTATAACATCTAGTTGTGAATAAAATATTGCTTCTGATTTCACTATATATATGTTTATTTTTGTTTTATGAACATTAGTTATGTCTTGGACTAATTTTAAATGCTATGGCTAATATGATCGATTATTTTATTTTGATGTAGAGAAAAGAGAGTCTCAATCCCTTTTCTATTTCTAGAGTTCATGTTTGGATTAAGTCTCACACTCGAAAAAATAGCGAACCAGTGAGCATGGCTGTTGGAGATACTATTATATGTGTTTTTGTTTCATTTTGAAATACTACAAATGAGTTGAGAATGCGATAATTTTATGATAATATTGTCTGTTAACTTATAAGATAAAAGAAATAGAAAAAGAATTACAATCTAGCTAAATAACTAACGTGAGAGAATATGCTCTTTCAGTAGTGCTAGGATAAGATAAACCGAGACGAATAAGAGGAATGGGAAGAAGTATAACCAATATAAGTAAATTTTTGCACAAGTGAATCAAAAACAAACAGCCTAACTTAAAAATTTTGGTTGCCGATTTGGAGTAAACGATCCATATGGTGGTATCAAAAAATCAGGTGAAATCCTACTATCATCATACATACTATTATATGCTCTAATTTATTTTTACTGTACTATTTTTCACTTCATGTCCCTTCATTTTGCATCTTCCATACCTCATGTCTTTCTTACCACCCTACCCATTTGGATCTCTAAGATTTTTTCATACCTTTACTGACATTCTTTGCCGAATGTCCTTTCGAGGCTTTAACTACAATGGTATTCAACATTGTTGCCTCAACTAAATTCTTGAACGTCGCTCCCATAGGAATCTAACTAAGTGCTAGTTCTCTAAGTGGCGAACTCAACTCTTTCATAAACTTTATTACCTTCTTTAGTGTTGTATCTATCAATCCAAAATCAAAATTCACTAACTCGTTAAAGCTATTTATATACTCCTTCATGATAAAATTTCCTCATTTGAGATTAATAAACTTCATACGGATCACTTTCTTTTCAACTCAAGATAGAAATTTAGTCTCAAACCTTTTCTTAAAATTAGTCCAGGAGATTTCGTTTTCATTTACTTCTTGTATAACAACATCCTACCAATTCAATACTTCCTCCTATAGATGCTAAGAAACAAGTTGCTTTTTTACCTTATCACTAAAATTTAGCATACTAAAAATCCTATCACATGTATGCAACCAAGGTCGGGTCTCCATAAAAACTTATGTTTCCTTATACGGCTTGCCATCCATAATAGAAAAGACCTTTAGTAGCATTGAAAAAACACTACCAAAACTTTTAGTAGCGTTTTAAAGAACACAACTACAGGTCGTCCAACTAAAAGTATGATTTTTTGGTTGTGTTTTATTAAACGCTACAAAAATATTTCTGTATAACTGATTTTTTTTAAACGCTACTAATAGTTTTTCTACAGCGTTTACAAAACACTACAAAAACCAACATTTTTAGTTGTGTTTATACTTGGATCATTTTTTGATATTCTACAGCGTTTATTTTGTGCAACTAAAACTTTTCGTTGCATTTAATTTATGCCACTATAAATTTAGGTAGCATTTTACATTTGTTTCGTAGCATTTTTAAAATGCTAAAAGGTATTGATTGTTTTTTGCATATTTTAAATGCTGCTATATACAATTAATGGCTTATATTATTTCCAGCAACCAGTTATATAATAGTCATATCAGAATCAGCAACAATCGTATAATTATCATATTCAAACCAACAATCTATCAATCATATTATCATCATATTCAAATAATTGCGAACACATTAGTCACTAAGTATAATATCCATAACCATTTAGATAATAGTTATTTGACAAAATGAGAAAATTCACATACCGCAAGCATTTACAAACAAGTTTACACAACCAATACTAACAAATATCAAAATACATATAACAATTGAAGTCATGTCTATTATTGCTGATGGTCTTCAGTCCAGAAAAGCTAATTACCAGTAAACAAGGTTGATAATCAACAACCTGTAAATCGGTTAAGTTGCAATAAAGTTATTCCGTTTTTATAAAACTTAGTTAATTTGCACAAATTTATTCTGTTTTTATAAAACTTAGTTAAATTATATAAAACTTGGTTAACTTATTATTATTGTAAACTTAGTTAATTTTTATCGAACTATAATTTATTATTATTATTATTATATTTTTTAAAACAAATTATTGTTATTATTTATATATAATTAGTTATTTTTTATCAAACCTAACTTATTATTATTATTATAAACAATTGAAGTCATGTCTATTATTGCTGATGGTCTTCAGTCCAGAAAAGCTAATTACCAGTAAACAAGGTTGATAATCAATAACCTGTAAATCGGTTAAGTTGCAATAAAGTTATTCCGTTTTTATAAAACTTAGTTAATTTGCATAAATTTATTCTGTTTTTATAAAACTTAGTTAAATTATATAAAACTTGGTTAACTTATTATTATTGTAAACTTAGTTAATTTTTATCGAACTATAATTTATTATTATTATTATTATATTTTTTAAAACAAATTATTATTATTATTTATATATAATTAGTTATTTTTTATCAAACCTAACTTATTATTATTATTATAAAATTTTTAATTTTATAATACTTAGTTAATTTTTATAAACATATTTAATTTTTATAAAACTTAGTTGTATTCAAACTATTGTGTAATAATAATATATTATTATCAAACTTATAAATTACCTTAATTACTAAAACTTAAAATGTCATAACTTATATTTTAGTTAACTCAAACTTATAAAATATCTCAAACTTAAACTCTATTGGCTTAGTTAATTTTTATAAATTATCTCAAACTTATAAATTTTCATAAGCTTAGTTAATTTATTATTATTATTATTATTATTATAAACTTGGTTAATTTATTATTATAAACTTAGTTAATTTTTATAAACTTAGTTTTTTGATATTATTTTTTTATTAGCATTATTAATTATAAAACATAATTGGCTTGGTTAATTTATTATTATTGTAGATTTAGCTAATTATTTTATAAAACTATAATTTATTGTTATTGTTGCTGCTGGTATTATTATTAGCATTATAAACTTAGTTAATGTTTTTACCAAACTTAGTTTGTTGTTGTTGTTGTTGTTTTTGTTGTTATAACCTTGTTAATTTTTATAATACTTTCGATTATTATTATTGTTATCATTATTATGACCTTGTTAATTTTAATAATACTTGATTAATTTTTACAAACTTTTTTAGTTTTTTGAAAACGTAGTTAATTTATTAAAGTGTTGTTTATAATTATTATTGAAATATAGCAAAATTGATGAGATCAAAGTTAAAGAGCTCATATGGATACAAGTATAATTTGTGTCTATTCAGCAAACGACGTATAAAGAAGACTAAACTCAACACTCAAACTCCAAAATCCGATGGTAATTTAATTTGCAACGCCAAAATCTGTTGGTACAAGGCAATTCAAGTAGATTCCTAAAAATTTCTAACTTGAACTGAATTTGTACTAAAAAGAAGAAACTCAGTAGCATCAGCACCAGTTTCTACACACTCAGTCCCAGAATGTGATATTTCTCTATAAACAAAATCTTCTTTGATCATTCTTGCATTGTTCTTCCAGGGTCTGTTACATTTATGAAACCATTGTTCTTCCAGGGTCTGTTACATTTATGAAACCAATTTTTAGACAATTCTTAAATGGAAGAAAACAAGTAATGTATAAAACTCATCGCAACAGGTAAAAAACAAACTTTACAACTCATCATCGTTTTTAAACACACAATGTAATCATATATTTATAATAACACATGTGTTAATATGGTTTCATTTCCAAACAAAAGCACTAATAGCAAAGTTGCTCTTGTAAACAATGTCACTAGTAACATACCTTGATCAAGCACTGTGCAGGTTAGCCATCAGCTCGTAATTCAGTCCCCTTCAGCTAACAAAAGGCAATATGTGAAAAATCTCCAAGGCAGCAGGGTAATAAATGAGTGCATAACCATATTTTCAATACAACAGGCACATGAAAGATGAATTAAAACTCAAAGCACTGGATGAGGACTTGTAAATATGCTACAGGCAAAACAATGAAATAGAAAGAAGAAGAATAAAAAAGTGCAAGCTTGTGTTCAATTGCGCAAGGCATTGGGTATTACTACTTAGCAGTACAAGGCAGTAGAGCAAGGATGCACTAAAATATAGCTATAGGCATTATGTGACAAGAATTTCAAAGCATCAGGGCACTAAAATAAACACACTAATATAGCAAATAATAGGAGTCTTAATGTAATTATAACTTATGTTAAATTTGTAAAAATTCATGTGAGAATTGATGTGTAGAATAAGAAATTTGTGATGTTCGATCTGTGTGAAGAAACATGTGAAATTCTGTCATTTATGTCTGATGTATCTATTAAGATGGACTTCCCTTCCAAGTTCCATTGAAACTGTTCCGTTTGGATATAGAGATTTTTGTAGTACAGGTATCTTTTAGACTTAAACAATTACCTATTCTTTTTGAGATTTTTGCAGACAACTTCTGGTTATTGTATTCTGGCACCAGTAGACTTTTATCTCTCCTCTTCCCCTTGGGTAATATTTTTATAAAATCATGAAGTCTCGCACTAAAAGGCGAAGTATCCATTATACAAATTGTAGTAGCACCATCTCAATCAGAACTAAACCCAACAGAGGTAGTAGCATTAGTGCTAGAACTCATCATGTTACTGCTTAAATTTGGGCTTTTATCAGAACTAAATGCACGTGTGAAGTATGTGTTCAAACTAGTAACCACTAGTACAGGGAACTACCTTTGACAATATGATTAAAGGTCTTGGGTTAAATACTATAAATTATCATATATTTTTTCTATAAAACAATAATAATAACATAGTGGCCAATGAACATTAGAGCATCTCCAATGGGTTTAGCTCCTAACATTCAAGATTTTTGATATTAAGGGTTGATTTTTCTAAAACATCCAACAAACAGACGATAATTTCTTTCTAGTGAATCGGAAGTCTTAGATTTCATATCATGGCAAATTTATTGAAGCGTAAAACAAATTTTTGTTATACCGTTCTACCCATACAAATTCAAATATAAGGTAGAGGGTTATAATAATAGAAAATGCATATTAATTCAGATAATAATCATTGGTAAGGAGTAGATGCAGTGTCTGGTATTGATTCTATAGATATGCGCATAGCCAATATTTTCACTGTTTTTCAATAAAAATATATACACTGATTCATATTGATAATTCAAATTTATTCATATAGATTATGGATATACTTACATGTATCTCAATGAGAATATCTATGGAAGTATAGGAAAAAGCAATGTTTCCTAAAGCTAGCAGAACATTCCAAACTCTATCCATATTTGTTTTGGCTAGTATGTCCATGAGAGATCCATTTTGCAACGGAGAGGGCAAGGCTAATGAAGGAGTAACTGAATGAGGTGATGAGTGCTATTACTGAAAGCCACGTTATGTTCTCTAAGCTTGGTAGCTGAGAAAGTAACACTTGGATTACTCCAAATGCAAGCATTACCATGTTTGCAGATGCTCTCCAATCTGCCAAATGCCCATTTTTTAAGAAGTAGTTCGATCTTTGCACCGTTCTAAACTCAAATAAAATAAATTTTTCTTACTAAAAAATAATACCTTGAGCCACTTTGCTAAACGAACCAAAAAACTCAATGCTTTTTTAAAACAAACTACAAAAATACTTCACTCTATGCCAGCCATCTTGGTGAAAATTATTTGTGTGTATGCATGAGCGTTCAGCCTCCATTTGATATCTAGAAAGTGGTTTTTAATGTTTATGTACTGTGTCTTAAAAGTGATTTGTTTTAATGGTAAAAGATCCTAAAATAAATTTAAATTTTACCTAAATATCCCATGGTATTAATAATTATAGTAAATTCCTTTACTAATAATTTACTGTATTGAGCTTGTGGACTTTTCTGATTTATTCCATCATCGTCATCATCAAGAAAAGGCAAAAATCAAAAATGAAAATGTAAAACAAAAAGTTCTAGATAAACTTTTCATTTATAGCATTGAATGTTTTAGCTTACATCATGCTAATGGGTGCTGTAATAGTGTAACCAACTAGTGTTCCCCAAAGATTTATATACTGAGTACAACCACAGAGGAGAACTTCTGTAGGACCTATATGAAATAATGGTAGCAATTATGAAAATGCATATATTATCTTAGTGCTACTCATTAAATTTTTGTTGTAACATGTAGAGATCCTGATATTAAGGAAGTACCTAAGTAAGCTCTGACAGCATCAATATAAACATGGTTGATTTGGCCAGTAACAGGATTAGGACATTGGTAGCAATCAGCAAGAAGAGTAGAAGTGTAATAAGTGACACAAGAGAATCCAAAAAGGACCAGTGGGCCAATAATCCATCCAAGCTAGGCCATACTCCATGCTAATGCTAGCACTCCAGACCCGATCGATGCTACTCATGCAAACACTCCAAGCAACTTATTGCAACCATGCATAACCCCATCAGAACCCAAACTCCCTCCATCATCAACACTTGACATCTCACCATACTTATCCAACTCAGTATATGTATCAACCCCATGCTCAAGATGACAAGGACTGGAAATAACTATCTCATCCGCTTCACCTCCAAAATCAACATGATTAATTATCAAATCATTTATGCACTCATAAGTACAAACTATAATAAATGGCTTCTCACTCATGCAGGCAACATTAGAACCAACTATGTTAGGTGCCATACCCAATTCAGAAGAAGTAAAAACATCACTTCTTGTCTCATTCCTTTCAAGTTCCTCTACAATATTTATATTAGTTGTATCCATTTCAGAAGTATTTTCACCTTTAATTCTCATGCACAGTCAAACCCAGTACTGACAGCCACATTGCAACTTTCAAAGTCGATAACTCTTTGCTCTTGTGCACATCATTGTGCATGTTGTTATACAAAACCATATCTAAATTCAAGGTATCACTAGTAACCATAAGAGGTGAAATCTTTAGCGAAACACCTACACTTTATGAACAAGTATGTTGGCAAGAGTTTCTTTTATACCATTGTGCACTCTCTCATCGTCAACAGTCATATTCTCATGATCATTTTCATTTATGTCATCAAACATCCATGGCCAAAATCTTGCTAGTGAATTTAATATGCATCCATAATGTAATTAAAAAAATAGGAAAGTAAAACCAGCAGGTGTGAAATATTTAGCTTAAGAGATCTACCCCATTTGTTTGAGCAACAATTTTTTGAACATCAAACCAAAATTGCTTTATGTTGTGTAATAACTCTCACTTTCTTCCTACAATTGATCGACAAACAAAACATTGATGGCAGAATTTCAAGTTATATGAGCAAATACAACTTTGAGGAAATGAAACCTTTGTTTTAAAATCTGTGGCCCTTGCTTCCACCATATGATCCTCCTAAATCTATGATAGGGCAGTCTTTAGCAGTTAAATTCCTTTTAAAGTTTGTGATTAACTAAGCATAATCTACAAGGGCTTATGTAGAACTGCAATAACCCAAGATGCTGGAGATTCGATATGCTTCTTCTTTTAAGCCAAAAGAATTGGATTGCCTATAATACCGATTCTATATGCAGAAAATCATTTGACAATTACAAGAGTAGCTTAGAATTTATATTTTTCAATTAAATGTGGTAATAACTTAAGTTTCAGTAGTATTCTTTAACTGCCTATTGCATGCATCATCAACCAATTTAATAAACAAAACTGTTAAAAAGCAATATTTAACTAGCTGAAAATAATGATAAAAGATAACCTCTATGACCACTAATGCATGAAATTGTGTTACATTGTCAAGCATGAACCCAGCATTTAAGTCTCCTTCTAATTCAGATTCATCGCTAGTGTAGACTAAATTTGGAGAATTGTTTTTTGCACCACCCTAATACTTCCTGTTAATGGCATATCTTTGCAGAAACATAGCATAATTGCCTAGATAATAATTGAAATGATCAAGCGTTTGTGTCTAGCTATATACATTATATTCACTAATTTCAGTGTCTAATGTTTTTACTATTTTACATGAATCTTCATAAAGACCGGACTTAGGAATTTTAATGGCTAATGAAGATGTTAACACGAAAAAGAGAGAAATAAAATGCCAAATTAACGTCATATTTGAAGAATTCTTCAGGCTTAGTGCTAAATGCATGCTTAAATAACAAAGCTAAGGTGATTTGTTATGGTCAAAGAAGAATATAGCATGGCCATCATGTTGCCAGCAGGCCTACCGAGTTCAGCTTGCCTTCTTCATCAACACGAAGTTTCATAACTCCGACAAACTATCGTATTTTGGAGTACTCCTCTATCATCCTAGTGTATTTCTGAGCACTTCGACAATAATATGGAGAGCCCATCATGTTTCCAGCATCCCCACTGAGTGCTTCAGAACTTGTTAGCAAATGCCCATATACAACAAATATTAAGTAATGACCATCGTAAATGTATTTAAACTGTTTAAACCTTCATTTATGTTCTTACTACTTAGTATCTAGCACAATTATGTATATACTCATACATCATTCTTGCTTCTTCTTTTTCCAGATGAATGGGTTCGCCATTAAATTCTTTGTTTTTCGTAAGTTTCTATCCTGAGAATATCTACCCTTGGTTAAGTTCAATTTTTTATATCATTTTTTATATTTTCTCCATGATAATTTCTGTCAACCTTTTTGTACAAAAATTATTTAATTTTGCCTGAAATGGAACGAGGGTGCATACATATTGACTTGAGTGTGCATTTTTTGTAAATTTACTCAGAAAATTACTTTATCTTTAAAGAAGCTTAATCAATTTTAAGCGCTCTTCATGCTCGACGTCCAGCTTTTGTGGTGTGTAACATCAGGTCCTATACTACGTAGTCCTATACATATGTAGCATTCATTCTCAAGTATATAGTGTAGCTAAACGACATGAATACTTGCTTTGCTAGCTAGTAGATTATGGATAATAAAGATTTGAGAACCATGTCATCGAAGTTAATAGTAGTGGTAGAAATTAGTGGTTTATTTATTAATTTACATGCTAAAATCTAGTAAAATGCTCTTGAAATGATTGAACTCACCTGAACATCCATATGCGAAGCTCTTGTTTTATCAGTTGGTGATCCAACTTGGATCCATTTCAGACTGGGCTTGGTGAATCCTTCCAGTTTCTACTATATCATCCCATTAAATAGAAGAAACATTAGTAAACTAAACTTAAAATGATTTAATATTGCATATATACTACAACTAAAGATATTTACCATAACAAATTCAATTAATTGGTTGGTGCAAAACTTGGATTAACATGAAGTGCCTATTGAACCTCAGGAAAATTAAAATATGTAGCACATATGCATCCATCTTCAATTCAACTTTCTTCCTAACACTTATCTACGCCACCAATTAGCTTACAACCAGACAAATTCTACTCACTCAATTTAAATTCCATCCCTATAACAAATAAAGTTGAACCAAATCTTATAACAAGTAAATATAAAACAAATCTAACAAGAATCAAAATCGAATTCTGAATTCAAATCTCATTCAAATCTAAATAAAATTGAAATAAGTCTGAAAAATCAATGAATCTATAAAAAATCTCATCGATTTAGCACGGCATAGGAGGTTGAGAAGTGAAGCAACGCTACGGAGGTGGTAGGTGGTGATGAGATGAGGTTCTAAAATGAACATTTTTCTCGAAGAGATATTTTTTTGTTTCAGGCTTGAAAATTTTGTATTAGGGTTTTGACGGAAGATAAGGAAGCGGCAAGGAAAAAGGAAAATATCAAAAAGGAAGTGGTAAGGATTCACCGCTTCTAAAAATGTTTGGCAGATAACTATATTAGCGTTTAATTTTTTATTTTCTTTTATTATTTGTATCAAAGGTTGCACCTAGTCATAAACCCTACTATTTATTGCAACCAATTATTGATTTTCTTGTAATGCTCTTATTATCAAATGTTAATGCCTGCAACTTATTTCAAGCTCCATTGCATAGATCGCATGTAATATGCTATCGAATGAATCAAGCTCCAGAAATCAACAACTCCATTCCTCCATCGATCCATCCTATTGGCTCATAAACAAGCTCTTAACAATGCAATCAAGAAGGAAATCATGAAGCTAACAACAAATCACCACAACACAACGCATCAAAGTTAATTCATGAGAAGATCTTATGGAGTGGTACCAATACAAGCTTATGGATCATTACGATCCATCACTACTGTTGACATGGCCATTTTTCTACGAGTTTAACTGCTATAGGATAAGGGTATCGTGGAGGAAATCATAAAGGAGCATTTCTTAGCAACCTATAAATATAAACAGGAGGCTAGGGGCCCATTTTGGAGAATTTTTTCACTTCCTTGTAACTTTTCCATAATTCTCTTATAACCCCTAATGGATCCCCACCGATCCATAAGGACCGTAATTCCAAAACAAAAATATAATCAATAGAAACTCTAAGTGGATGTAGGCATCGGTTGGTTGAACAACTATAAGTCTTGTGTCTTGGTTTTACTCGTTTTCCATTTATATTTCTTCATTTACTTCTCTTCCAAAATCTATTAGGTGTTTGTATCAAAATTTTGGTACAAATGTTTTGGTGCTTTCACCGAGAACGTAATTCTCAGGCTGTTTGGATCCATCATCTACTATTAGATTGACTAAATCCAAGATATCGATCCAATTTCATTTTTACTCTTTTGAACTACTCAGATTTCTAGAAAATCTACTAGAAGCCATTCAGAATGGCTCCTCGAAGATATTGATCCACCACTTCAAGAGTTGTTGAGGATGTTGAGAATGTAGATTCCTAACATGCTAAGGAGGTTGCATAACCAACTGCTACTGAGGGTCAAAACCCAACAGATGTGATTACAATTGACTGGCATGATGAAACAGATGAATGATAAGCTATGAGAGAGCCAGTTGAATCGGCAAATGCAGTAGAGTTTGGAATTGTTGAATCATTTGACTGAAAACCATAGGAGAAGTAGGAGGGACTTGACACCTTCTGGTTTAGAGTCTGATAGTTCCTCGTTATTGAAGTAAAGGTAGAGGGATAATGTAAAAGATGGTTAGAAAAGAGGCTACAACATCGAAATAGAAGTCAGAATTCAATCGCGGTAAAACTTTATGGATTGGTACTGATCCATCAAGAGGATCGGTAATGGACCATCAAATGTAGGTTCAGGCAGTCGACTTTCGAATAATGGTGCTAGTTTGGCTTCTGGTCACACCGTTGATGCCCAGAATGTTAAAGATCAGGTGGCCGTTGCGGATCTGCCACGAAGGGACTATGCACATAGAACTACTGAACGAATGGTTCTCCGGGAACCAGGAAAACCTAGGTATCGTGAAACTAATAGAGTGCATTTTTAAGCCAAATACTCAGGGTAGATCATGATTATCACTGTCCGGTAGATCTAGTAGAGCCGGATTTGGTTGATATGGTAAGGAGACTTATAAGTGAGAACCGACATCAGAGAAATGATGATTGGGTTCCTCCCTAAGTCGGAATCCATTGACAAAGGCGATCCTATGCATAATGCCTAAGGGGTTTTGTGATGTCGACGGTGCCATTGTACAATAGTAAAACAGATTTGAAGCAACATCTAATGAAATAGATTCGCATATGGATTCTTCCAGAGCTACTGACGCTGTGTGATGTCATTATTTCTCGATTTTCCTGAAAGGAGTGGTGATGATGTAGTTTACTCAATTGCCGCCAAGATCTATATTGTCTTTCGAGTAATTGGCATGAAAATTCATTTGGCAATTCCATTTGCATTGCACTCGTCCAAAGGATGCCATGTCATTATGCAGCCTCTCTAGGAGATGGGTGAGTCTTTGAAAGATTTCCAGCATAAGTTCAATGTCATAGTGACCGAAGTGAGCAACGCTGAAGAAGATATTATGTTGATTCCATTAATTAAGGGGATCCATCTCGATACTACTTTCGAGAGGTGGTTGAAGATGAAACCCCACCAACAGTGGATGTGTTCTATAGAAAGGCGAGTCAATTCTTGTGCTTGGAAGAGGCAAGCACTACTGCTAGGAAAACTAATGTCGGGCAGTCAAAGGAGGTGACACAGAGTAACATCGTTATAAAGCAGTCCGAAGGGAATTCTAGTAGTGTAGATGTGAATATGAAGAATAAATGCGGTGGATAGAGCAAGAAGCAATATTTGTGCTAAGGACAAGAAAATAGATTTGAGCAGACGTCCCAGAATCCCAAAATACTTGATTGAGAACACATAACTCATACCCAGCAATACAGGAAGCTGACTCCAAGGGAGTCAACTGAGAAAGAGGAAAAGTCAGGCAAGTTTTGTCAATTTTATAAAACATACGGTCACAACACGAATGAATGAAGACATTTGCACAATGTGATCGAGGATTTGATTCAAAAGAAAAAGCTACGGCAGTTTGTGAAAGCCTAGTAGGATAGTAAGTAGGAACTTTCAAACACCCAACAAGGGCAAATCGAGCCTCCTATTGATGAGCCTAGGTGCCTTGAGAAACGTTTTTGTTTGATAATTTCATTGGTGGACTGCATTCAGCCGTAAAGAGCTGGAACGTAATGGGCAGGTACGTAAATGCATTGAAACACGTAGTGAATGCGAGCTGCTTTGCCGTCGAAGATGATGCTTCGGCAAAGCAACCTAGGATTATAACAGATGATATTCTATTTAGAAGTAGAGATGTTGATAAGGTGGAAGCCCCGATTATTGATCCATTGGTGATTTCAGCCATGATTTTCCCCGCAATTATGAGAAAAGTTCTGGTTGACTATGGGAGCTCAGTCAACATTTTGTTCTAGAATGCCTATGATTAGATTCTTCTAAAGGGCAAAGACTTAAATCCATGCAAATCTTGAATCTAGGGATTTAATAGGACTGCTATTGAGCTAGTGGGATATGTGGATTTGTCGATAGTGGTTGGAGAGGGAGATCACAAGAGAGTGTGGATTGTGCTTTTTGTTGTTCTAAATATTTACTCCATGTATAATGCCTTTTTGGGCCGATTGGCCCTTGCTGATTTTGAGTAGCCATATCTCTGTAGTGATTGACGATGAAGTTCCCCATAGAGAACGTTATGGGAATTGTGCAAGGTGTTAGTCCTAGAGATGATGGTTTTGATGAAAATAACCTTAGAATAAGATTATAAAATATAAATACTAACATTATAGTTTAGATATATATGTATATGTAGGATTTAACCATGCAGGTACTAAGAATGAAGACTGTACAGTATAGAGATTCAAGATATCAAGATTGAAGACTCATGAGTATCAAGAATATCAAGAGTTTAAGATTTCAATAATAAGTAATTTAATTAGGAATTTTGTTAAAACTCCTAGAAAAGCACTGGTATCTTAAAATCCAATTTATTCTTGAAACAGAATCCACTTCGAGAACGTTAAAGGGATGGAACCAAAAGTAGGATGGAACCTGCGAAAAAACTAGTGGAACATTATTTTGTATCCACCAACTTTTATTCAAAATGGTTTTACAAAATTATAACTTGTTTTCAAAATGATTTCAAAACCTTCCTTTTAAAAGAATCAAAAACGTCTATCTTGATTTTAATACTTTTAGCCTCAAAATAATCTTTATTTTCAAAATCAAATTATCCTTGGTTTTAAACTATCTTTTAATAATAATATATTTAACTTTTAATTTAGATTTAAATATAAAATTATAGTAAAATTATATATATATATATATACATACCAAAATATTATTCTCTATATTTATTTATGTATTTTAACTATAGTTAAGTATATTTATAAAGTTTAAAATAGTTTTAATACAAGATAGAAGTTATTTTCAAAGAGAAGCAAATTACCAAAAATACCTTAGGCATGCCGACATCCTCAAGTACCCCTTGTCGACATGGTAGCAGTTTATTTCAAAATTTTGAATTTCAAAGGAAGTGTCTATTGTCATATCCTTTCACGGATGGACATGGCTGTTGTTCTACTTTAAATAAGGATAGATCTAAACCAATTTGTAATTATATTTTCGTTGATTTCACTCCTCTTCTTCTTCCACATTTCTTTATACACATTTTTACCATTACTCTACCGAAATCAACATTGAATCTAACTAGATCATCTTTTGTTTGATTCTCTATCACTATCTCAACAAGATCTCAGTGTTATTCAGAGTTATGGGCTTCTTTGTAATAAACTAAGCGAGAAAAGGTGTGATTGTAGCCTGTGAAATCAATCAAGTGAGAAAAGGTGTGATTGTAGCTTTGGAAATCAATTGGGTGAACTTGTTGCCCGTGAAATCAATCTCTACCCAGAGGATTGTGAATCTGGAGTGGTGTACCTCGTGACCTTGAAATCGAGGGTGTAATTGTACAATTGCTTTTGAAAGGAAATCCATACTTGTGTGCGAGATTGGATGTAGGGTAACTCCGAACCAGTATAAAATCCGGTGTGTTCTTTTCTTTATTGCTTTTACTTTATTTTTGCATCTGTGTTTGATTCTAGGATCATATTGTGTCTGAATATTGCATACATTTGTGTTCAAATTAACATAAACTCAAAAGGATTCGGTAATTCCTCTAAACACTATTCATCCCCCCTCTAGTATTAATTCTAGCCTTAAGATCGGTAATCCGCATTTCTCACATTTGGTATCAGAGCAAGCAAAGTTTTCATACTCTGAATTTTGAAAATTTTAAAATGGCAATTTTTTTCATAAAAATATTAACACTATTTTTATATGAATATGTCACAGAATCATCATGATATTGTTGTTTAAAACTATATTTAGTTATTTTGAAAAGTCACTTGATTCTTTAAAAGTTATATTGTTTTGCAGGAAAAGAGTTGTGTCTAATGACCGTCGGTTAAAAGATACCAGATAATCATTCATCGATCAAGAAGAACAAATAGATATATAATGGCAATCGACAATGAAATGGATAGCAGATCAATACAAAACTTTTGCTTCTCATATACAACTTGACTTGATAATGTACTTCTTACCAATTACTACGCAATGTCACTAGTTTTGTGCAAATCCGTCAAGAAATGACCAAGTTATGGTCAAATGAAGTTTTGGTGAACAAAGAGAAAAAGAAAGCAAAACTGTCAATGGAATTCTTCAAATTGTATCCAGAGATTTGAGTATTTTGCCTCAACTCCTTTTCCATATTATAGTCCTTGATCCCACAATCGTTTTGATGGGTGAATCATCAAATTCTGATCAAAATTGAGTGAGATATGACAGTTCGAAATTGGCTATCCAAAACTGAACACTGTGTATGGGATTTTCTACATTTCTCTTACAGTTCAGCCTGTTGCACCACAATACTATCCAAATTCATCACCAAACTATTAGTAATCGTAGCCCTTGCCTTTCTCTTCGATTTGTCGCTGGTTTCATCCAATTCCGTTAAGAAACGAAGGAGATATGACTACTAGAAGTTTGATAGTAAACAGAAAAACGGGAAGAAGAAGAGAAACTTTTATGAAAAGTGATGACTGTTGGACCTATTTATAGTGGCTGAAGTGTTATTCATTCAAAACTTGAATTCAAAGTTTTGGCGCAAGTTGGTTGATCTACTAAATCATCTATATCTTTCTCATACGGTCTTCAAATTGAGCAAATGAATATACTGCGATGGTTAGAAAAACAAGCCCATCGCAATAGAGCATATCTCGTCATCAAATTCTAAAAGATATAAATGTGCGGTTATAAAAATGGAAGAACAATAAAGTTAGAAAGATGGAGGATTACAAAAAGTGGTACGCTTTACTATTATTTCATCTTTATTGTTGCATTTAGTTAGGTATAGAAATTTATCTTTTTATAAGTATTTATATTTTGGTCCACATATCGGTATACCATAGTATACATATCGATATATCAGTCTAATTTTTTAAGAAAGGTCTTTTAAAATGTTTTTTTATTTCAAATAAAATCTCACTACTAATTAATTACAACTATACTAAGTAGAAAAGCATACCATCATTCGTGATTTCAACTTTTCTAATGTTATTTTTACTTCTCGTACTCTATTTCTTTTAAGATACTAATTTTATATTTTTAAGAAATTAATAGAACGAATTTAGAATGTTAGAATAAAGCTCTATTTACAGATTTCTTCATTTAATAAGACTGCGCCACATCATATGACACTTGTCACATAAATAGATGGTGAGATACATGCAAAATGACACGTGTCATTACACATGTTCTTTAATAAAAGCATTTTTACATGCATAATGCCAAGTGTCTTTAAACATGTCTTTTCATTATTATTTTTTATATTTTTCAAGTACTTTAATTATATTAACTACTATAAAAAAATCGGGTTAAAAATCAATTATTTACAAAAAATCATGTTAAAAACAGGCCCAGAACCGAAGATAGCATTTCTGAAATGCTGTCTTTGCTTCTGTTACGCTGCAAATACGATAGCATTTCTATGCTTTGGAATGTTGTAGTGTTTCAGAAACTTTTCATAGCATTTTGTAGATGCTGCAGATTCTGTTCTATATTGTTTTGAACACTTTTTATTGCAAAAACTTTTTATAGCATTCTGTAAATGCTGTCTTTTCTGTTTGAAGCTTTAAATTATGAAAAAACAATATTTAAACTAAGTATTTTTTTCTATTCTTTTTAGAGTTATTTTCTAACTTATATTAGAATATTTTAAAAATAATTTCATGTTTAAATTTTTTTTAATGTAAGAAGCCTTAATATGACACATGTTTATTTTAGTTTTTCAATCTTTGTTACATTATATTTTATTATTATATTTAAAAAAAACTTAAAGGTGTTTAATCATGTTTCTAAATATTTTAATCAATTATAATTTAATATATATGTTTAATCACTAAGTTAAGTATTTATAAACATGAAAGTTTGGATTCTTAAAAAAATTATTTTAAAAGAATTAAATAAGGAGGGTATTAATTTTTATAAAAACACCATATTTGATCATATATAGTTTAAGTCTGTATTTCTTAGATTTGATTTTGATATTAAATTTGATTACCACCTTTCATGAATATGTTATTGTTTCAATATCATTTATTACCTTTAAACTCATGTCTTTACTACTCTTTAAGTCTCATTCATTAGTTTCCTTAACCTAAGTCTAGTAATTGGTGTGTATTACCTTTGTTTGGTTGAAGTGATTTATAATAAATAGTTTGACATATGTATACATACATACATATATATATGGTTGTCAATTAGATATTTCTTATCACTCGTGTTTATCTTATAATCTGAATATCTCTTACCATAGTGTATATCATCATATCATTTTGCATATTATTATTTTTACTTTGTTATAATTTTATTTCATATTACATAACATTGTGCATCCTATTTCATATCACATTTCATTGCATATTACATCATAAATTACAATGCATGAAATATCATAATCGTTTGCATCACAAGTTGCACTTCATTCTGCATATCATCTCATGTTACGTTGCATGTGTCATACGTTTCATATTGCATTACAAACTACATATTGCATACATATATACATAACGAGTGTATTTTATTTAGGGGGAGTTTGTAGTATTGTCTCATAATTTAGGACTATTAGTTTTTGATTTGTTTGGTATGTTTTGATTGACTTAATTGTCGTGTTTGACTTGATTGACTTGTTTGACTTATTTGACTTGATTGACTTGTTTGACTTGATTGATTTGTTTGACCTTTGATTTGTTTGATTGTTTGACATGATTGAATTGTTTGAAATATAATTATACATATTTATGTGTTGAATAATTATAATATAATTATGTTAATGTCTTTCACATTCCATTTACTATACTTTGTTCTAGTATTAGTTTAAGGGGGAGTTGTATAGTTTTATGCTTTTAGGATGGTTTTTGTTGATGAAAAAGGGGGAGAAATATAAAATAGGATAGTTAGGCATAGATTAAAGGGTAGTTGTTAGTTTTAGGTGGAGTTATTAGGATAGAAATAATATTTTATAAACAAAGGTTGTCATCATAAAAAAAGGGGTGGTTGTTAGTTTTTGAGATGATGGTTTTGATGACAACAACTTTGGAATAAGATTATAAAATATAAATACTAACTTTATAGTTTAGATATATATGTATATGCAGGATTTAACCATGCAGGTACCAAGAATGAAGACCGTACAATATAGAGATTCAAGATATCAAGATTGAAGACTCATGAGTATCAAGAATATCAAGAGCTCAAGATTTCAATAATAAGTAATTTAATTAGGAACTTTGTTAAAACTCCTAGAAAAACACTGGCATCTTAAAATCCAATCCAATTTATTCGTGGAATGGAATCCACTTCGAGCCTGTTAAAGGGATGGAACCCTAAGTAGGATGGACCTATGAAAAATCTATTGAAACACTGTTTTGTATCCACTAACTTTTATTCAAAATGTTTTTACAAAATTATATCTTGTTTTCAAAATGATTTCAAAACCTTCCTTTTAAAAGGATCAAAAACATCTATCCTGGTTTTAATACTTTTAGCCTCAAAATAATCTTTATTCTCAAAATCAAATTATCCTTGGTTTTAAACTATCTTTTAATAATAATATATTTAACTTTTAGTTTAGATTTAAATATAAAATTATAGTAAAATTTTATATATATATATATACACACACACACACCAAAATATTATTCTTTATATTTATTTGTGTATTTTAACTATAATTAAGTATATTTATAAAGTTTAAAATAGTTTTAATACAAGATAGAAGTTATTTTCAAAGAAAAGCAAATTACCAAAAATACCTTAGGCACGTCGACATCCTCAAGTACCCTATGTCGACATCATTGCAGTTTATTTCAAAATTTTGAATTTCAAAGGAAGTGACTATTAGTCATATCCTTTCACGAATGGACATGGCTGTTGTTCTACTATAAGTTGGGGTAGTTCTAAACGAATTTGTAATCATATTTTCTCTAATTTCACTCCTCTTCTTCTTCCACATTTCTTTATACACATTTTTACCATTACTCTGCCGAAATCAACATTGAATCTAACTAGATCATCTCTGGTTTGATTCTCTATCACTATCTCAACAAGATCTCAGTGCTATTCAGAGTTATAGGCTTCTTTGTAATAAACTAAGCGAGAAAAGGTGTGATTGTAGCTTGTGAAATCAATCAAGTGAGAAAAGGTGTGATTGTAGCCTTCGAAATCAATTGGGTGAACTTGTTGTCCGTGAAATCAAGTATGTCTACCTAGAGGATTGTGAATATGGAGTGGTGTATCTCGTGGCCTTGAAATCGAGGGTGTAATTGTACAGTTGCTTTTGAAAGGAAATCCGTACTTGTGTGCGGGACTGGATGTAGGGTAACTCCGAACCAGAATAAAATCCGATGTGTTTTTTCCCTTATTGCTTTCACTTTATTTCTGCATCTCTGTTTGCTTCTGTGATCATATCTGTGTCTGAATATTGCATACGTTTGTGTTCAAATTAACATAAACTCAAAAATATTTAGTAATTCCTTTAAACACTACTCCCCTCCCTCTAGTGTTAATTCTAGCCTTAAGATCCGTAATCCACATTTCTCACACAAGATGATCAGGGACTTGGCCAGGAATGTTATGTTACCAAGCTGAAAGAGGCAAAGCGAAGAGAGAAAGGAAAAGATGTGGAGAGGACTCTCCAAATCATAGCTTCAGATGAATAGCAACCACTACCTTAACCCTAGCTTGAGTAACACAGTCGGTTCCATAAGGATATGGACCCACGGAAAGAGTCTGTGATTGCAAGGGAGGCTCCTACAGAGTTGGCAATCAACATCCTAGTTAGTTAGGATGGTCCTATGTGGGTCCTAAAGATTGGATCTCATGTCGTCACAAGGATGATGAAAAAAATGACTGATTTTCTCTTTAGGAAAACCTGAACATGTTTACCTGGAGCATTCTAACATGTGTGGAATGTTGCCAAAGATAGCATGGCACACATTAAGTGTGAATCTCAAATATGTTGCTTTGAAAAATAAGCGTTGTAGCCTGGGTTTGGAGAGATCTATTGCACTGAAAGACGAGGTGGATAAGCTAAAGAACAACAGCTTCATCCATGATACTCTATACCCGGAATGGGTATCCATTCCCGTCTTAGTGAAGAAGTCCAATGGGAAGTGAAGAACATGCGTTGACTATTCTGATTTGAACAAGGTATGTCCTAAAGATAGCTTTCCGTTACCGAAGATCAAACAATTAGTAAACTCAACCGTCAGTCACTAACTGTTATCACTTAGGATGCCTACCTTGGCTACAACCAGATTCCAAAGCAGGTCCCAGATCAAGAACACACCAGTTTTATAACTGATCTGGGACTGTAGTATTATCTTGTCATGCCTTTCGATTTGAAAAATCCTGGAGCAATTTACCAAAGGCTAGCGAATTCAATGGTTAAGGGACAAATTGGGCATTAAATGGAAGTCTACGTGGATGATATGCTTATGAAGTCACGATGATCAACGAGCCACGTCGATGATTTGGCGAAAAAGTTGGTCGAGCTCCGTAAGTATGGAGTGAAGCTCAATCCAGTAAAATGTTCATCTGGTGTTGCATTTAGGAAATTCTTGGGTTTCATAGTGGACTTGAGAAGAATATAAACTAATTCGAAGAAGATTCGTGCACTAAGGGATATAGAGGCCCTAAAGTCAATCAAGGAAGTTCAAAGTTTGAATAGGATAGTCGCTGTATTGAGTTGCTTCATCTCTAGGCTACCTACAAGTGTATCCCTTTCTTCGATGTCATCAAGAAAGGGACGATACGATGGCCGTCCTACACCTCTGATATTATATAGACCTGAAAAGAGCGCTGTTGGGGTACCCGGCCGATGCAAAACTGTAGCCAAGGTCTAAAAGAAATAAAATCCAACACAAAATCTGTAAAACATCTCAAAGTGCATATATAAAAATATAATATAACAACATAGGTGTTAAAAAGAAGAGACGGTGATATAATCAGATGAATCATAAGTAAGAACAAAGTGCATCAAGTTCACATACTATACAAAAACTGAAATATAGAGTTTATACATCTCATAACTCCAAAAATAAACTCCAAAACTATCTCTAATAATACAAGTACTGATAGATCCACAGTACTACACAGTGGAATATAAGCAATAGCAAGCTCCATGTATAGATATACGATAGCGTAGTCTCTTTTTCGTACTCCATACAGCTCCATGCGCTATCCAGACCTATTATCCTTAATCTACTTATTTAAGAGTACCCAAAGTAATAAGTAGCAAAGCATAAAACTTCGAGTCAGCCAACAGTCTTGTGTGAGCGATAACATCATCTCGAAAATACTATGAAATCGTATATAGTAATATGCACATAAGATATGTAGAACCATATTTGACATGTCCCTGCATCCAAAGAGTTAGCACATAACAATCTATATATGCTAGTCTACTATTAAAGTCATATAAATGTACTACAACCGAAGAACAATGTCCAATGCCTAGGTATACAATCGAAATTATCTACTTCATATTACACCCTATAGTGACAAACTGTTAGGGATGCGGATTAAGGATCTTAAGGCAGAAATAACACTGGAGGGGGAGGGGTGAATAGTGTTTTAAAGAATATATGAACTATATGACTAAATTAAAACTTTCAACACAAATCTAAACAGAATTCTAACACAAAATGATCACAGAACATATAACAAATGCAAATAGTAAAGTAAAGCAAGTAAAAGGAAAGAACACACCGGATTTTATACTGGTTCGGAATCCTCCTACATCCAGTCCTGCACCAAGGCAATATCCTTGTACAGATTTTTATAAGCCAATAACCAAATTACAACCCTCAATTTCTAAGGTGTTGAGGAACCCTCCTATCTCCAAGTCTGGGGTAAACTCTCTTGATTTACGGGACACAAGATCACCCTAATATTTCTTAACAATAATCCTTTTGAATGGATAGACTCTATGGACTTTTTGAATATAAATTAATCTATAACTCTAAATAGCACTTTGATCTTTAGTAGAATGATGGAGAATCAAATAGAGAGAGTATCTAAATGATTTCCTATTGAGAATTTGGCAGAATGATGGCACTATCTTGAAAATATGAAGTTTTATGGATATGGAATGGTGGAGAAGAAAGAGTGAAGAAAACAAAAAAGTAGTTGTTAAAAATATTCGTATTGGAAGCCTTTATATAGATGCACAACAGTCGTAGCCATTGGCGAAAGATTTTCGAACGAATGGACACTTCTTTTGAAAATTGAATTTTGAATCTAACTGTCACCATGTCAACATGGGGTATCCCCTTATGTCGACATCCCCTAGTTCAAAATTATAGAGATGTTGTTTTGTAAAGACAATTGAATTTAAAACAAGTTGAAATTTCTCTGAAGCAAAGTAAAGTGTTTAAACAATATTTTAAGATAGAGAATGAATATAGAACATTATTTTAAATATATATATAATTGATATAGACCGTCAATTATATAAGTAATATTTAAAATCAGAATAAGTTTTGATGTTTTAAAAATAGAAGTTTTGAAAACAGATTTAAAAAACATTTTGAAAAATCTATTCAAACTGAAATTGCAAGAACCTTCCTACAGAGCTCCTCCATAGGACTCGAGAACTTGTACAAAGTAGTCTAAATGATTTTGATTTTCGTGGGTTTGTAAGCCACTTGTCGTAGGTTTGTAAGCTACTTGTCGTGGGTTTGTAAGCCACTGGTTTCGATAGAAATTGGGTTCCATCCCAAAAGAAAACTGGAAGAAAGATGACAGTGCTATTATGAAGTTTTAACAAAATACTAGACACTTATCTTGAGATCTTGAAATCTTGATTCTCTAGAGTCTTGAATCTTGAATCTCTAATCTTCATCTTGATGCTTGAGTCTTTATACTGATCATTCTTCGATGATACCATCATATACTTCCTATATACATACATACATACATACATACATATATCTATATGGAAATGTTAGTATATATTTTATAAAGTAAAGTATAATAACTATATAAGGTTGTTGTCATCAAAACATCATCAACTCAGTTCCTAACACAAACAACCATGGCAAAAATAGTATCCATTAAACAATCCTCACCATCACTCATGTGCATTGGGTATATGGTAACCCGTATGGCACAATCGCAAACCAGGGATCCATCGTTATCTCGGCTTCATTGGTGCTCAAATCTATGCTACTTTGCAAGGCTAGGAACTAAGCGCATACCGCAAAAGCTCAGGGTAATTGAATATTGCAAGATCCGAACATATTGCAAATCTAGGTAGACATCCCTAGACATAGTCGATTATACCAAAAAGTGCACCAAACAATAATACCGAAGACAATAATGTTCAAATCTAGGAATCTAATGTTTAGAACAAGCATACCGAAGACAATAACGTTCAAAACGAAGACAACCCACATGCACTTGAAGACAATTCAATGCAAATTGAAGAAATTTTTGAAGGTAACAATCATCAAAAAGAAGATAATCCACATGCATTCAAAGACAACGAAATGCAAAATGAGCAAAGTTTGGAAGCCATGATGTAAAGCGATGGATCTATTCAAGATCTAGATGCAAATGTACTAGGGAAAGGAAAATCTAAAGGTCCTACTAAAATTAAGAAACTTCCTTCAAATTTTGCAAATCAGATTGAAGTTGAATTTGATGCACAGACCGAACCAGTAGGTGAAGGATCAATCTTCTTATCTTCTTATCTGGAGCCGCTTGTACATGAACATATTCAGGTTACGCCTAATAACTGGAGACATCTAGGTGATGATTTGAAAGCTTTTCTATGGAAATCCATTTAGGTAATGTAATTCATAGGTGACTTAAAAATCAATATGATTTAGTTTTATTTTATATTAAAATTTATTGATACGAAATAGTTAGTCATAACGATTTTGTTAGCAGTAACTTGTTTTGTGTTGCATATAATTTTATATTGTAGAGAAAAATGAGAGCAACATATGGATTTTTGTTTATTGAAATGTAGCCCATCAGTAAATGAACAGAGTTACATAATTAGTATTTAATGTTATGTGTAACAACCATACGGTAATATTATGCTAGTTTAATTAAAATAGAAGTGTTTGAATTTGATTTTTGATATTTGTTATTATTGGAATCAAATTATAATTCAATTAAAGTCTATTTAATAAAGAATATTGTTATAGTAAAATTTAATTAGCTAATAAATTTCATTTTTGATAATATATTAAAATCCAAATAAAATGTTATAGTTAATATAAAATATTCTAAAGTGTAGATAATTTTATATGATTGGAATAGTTGGAAATAAAATTCAATTGGGTTAATATATTGAAAACTAAATGGAGTAAAGAATATACTAAATTGAATATGATTGTCTAGTTATCGAAATATATCTTGTAAAACAAAGTGTAGATCGACTTAAGCTAGATTGAATTATATTTGCAAATAGATAAATGATAGAGATTGTTATTAAATTTAATTGTAAAAAAAAAATTAAACTCAAAACAAAGTTCATAAGCAACCCAAGCCATTTAAATAACCATACCCATTTCTTCTTGCATAGGCTTAGTTAATAAACTCCCATTCCATTTTATTTTTCCCTTACATTACTTGTGCCCAAAATTAATTCTTCGATAAAAAAATATCTCCTTGGCTGGCATAAATGAAAATGACATCATAGAGGAGGTGCGGGCCTGGTGAGCCAAGTAAGTGATTGGGCGACATGGAGGGACGCGCAAGACGATGGTTGTGGCCGAAGGCATGAAGGCTCGCGAACATGGAGTCGATTCTCTTACGGCATTGGAGGTGCTGGCGTGGGTGTGATGAGCGATGCTCAGGCATTTGTGTGCTAGGGTTAGTGGCATAGTGGATGTCATAGGTGGAGGCTTTGGGCGTTGGTGTTTGTCAATG